>OX639993.1:96019063-98533891 GCA_951828415.1 Anomoia purmunda | reverse complement strand
ATATTCATTTGTTAAAATTACATGACCTACAAAACTGCATACGAAGTAGTTTTCCAAAAACTCACATTAAAATACTTGACTTTTTGAAAAAAGATAGTTTCAATTTTAACGATTTTTGTGCAAATTTTTAGTCCTTATTCATATGCTTTTAGTTATACAGTGTACTGCCTCCGTCGGCCATCGTTCTTAAGTGGGCAGAAAATGTGCAAGACCGTCAACACAAAACAATATTCTAAAATTAAATCGAATCTATCAGTTTTATGGAAAAATGAGCTTTAGACCAAATGAATCTAAAAATTGTCAAAACTGCCCCCGAATTTCTAACTCCAGACTAGCATATTCATTTGTTAAAATTACATGACCTACAAAACTGCATACGAAGTAGTTTTCCAAAAACTCACATTAAAATACTTGACTTTTTGAAAAAAAATAGTTTCAATTTTAACGATTTTTGTGCAAATTTTTAGTCCTTATTCATATGCTTTTAGTTATACAGTGTACTGCCTCCGTCGGCCATCGTTCTTAAGTGGGCAGAAAATGTGCAAGACCGTCAACACAAAACAATATTCTAAAATTAAATCGAATCTATCAGTTTTATGGAAAAATGAGCTTTAGACCAAATGAATCTAAAAATTGTCAAAACTGCCCCCGAATTTCTAACTCCAGACTAGCATATTCATTTGTTAAAATTACATGACCTACAAAACTGCATACGTAGTAGTTTTCCAAAAAACTCACATTAAAATATTGATTTTTGATAATTTTGTTTTTTAATTAAATGCCGGCAACCTTTTTTTCATTTAAGGCATGCAGCTTATGTGACAGAAAATGTGCAAGACCGTCAACACACAACAATATTCTATAATTAAATCGAATCTATCAGTTTTATGGAAAAATGAGCTTTAGACCAAATGAATCTAAAAATTGTCAAAACTGCCCCCGAATTTCTAACTCCAGACTAGCATATTCATTTGTTAAAATTACATGACCTACAAAACTGCATACGAAGTAGTTTTCCAAAAACTCACATTAAAATACTTGACTTTTTGAAAAAAAATAGTTTCAATTTTAACGATTTTTGTGCAAATTTTTAGTCCTTATTCATATGCTTTTAGTTATACAGTGTACTGCCTCCGTCGGCCATCGTTCTTAAGTGGGCACTTCCCATTAACGGATGCCATTTTGCAATAGCAACTGCGTCGCAGCCCACTTTTAGAAGAAACAGCACCAAGTCTTAAAAAGATACTAATATTTGTAGTTGATTTTTGACAATTTTGTTTTTTAATTAAATGCCGGCAACCTTTTTTTCATTTAAGGCTTGCAGCTTATGTGACAGAAAATGTGCAAGACCGTCAACACAAAACAATATTCTGAAATTAAATCGAATCTATCAGTTTTATGGAAAACTGAGCGTGAGACCAAATGAATCTAAAAATTGTCAAAACTGCCCCCGAATTTCTAGCAACTGCAGACTAGCATATTCATTTGTTAAAATTACATGACCTACAAACTGCATACGATGTAGTTTTCCAAAAACTCACATTAAAATATTGATTTTTGATAATTTTGTTTTTTAATTAAATGCCGGCAACCTTTTTTTCATTTAAGGCATGCAGCTTATGTGACAGAAAATGTGCAAGACCGTCAACACAAAACAATATTCTAAAATTAAATCGAATCTATCAGTTTTATGGAAAAATGAGCTTTAGACCAAATGAATCTAAAAATTGTCAAAACTGCCCCCGAATTTCTAACTCCAGACTAGCATATTCATTTGTTAAAATTACATGACCTACAAAACTGCATACGAAGTAGTTTTCCAAAAACTCACATTAAAATACTTGACTTTTTGAAAAAAGATAGTTTCAATTTTAACGATTTTTGTGCAAATTTTTAGTCCTTATTCATATGCTTTTAGTTATACAGTGTACTGCCTCCGTCGGCCATCGTTCTTAAGTGGGCAGAAAATGTGCAAGACCGTCAACACAAAACAATATTCTAAAATTAAATCGAATCTATCAGTTTTATGGAAAAATGAGCTTTAGACCAAATGAATCTAAAAATTGTCAAAACTGCCCCCGAATTTCTAACTCCAGACTAGCATATTCATTTGTTAAAATTACATGACCTACAAAACTGCATACGAAGTAGTTTTCCAAAAACTCACATTAAAATACTTGACTTTTTGAAAAAAAATAGTTTCAATTTTAACGATTTTTGTGCAAATTTTTAGTCCTTATTCATATGCTTTTAGTTATACAGTGTACTGCCTCCGTCGGCCATCGTTCTTAAGTGGGCACTTCCCATTAACGGATGCCATTTTGCAATAGCAACTGCGTCGCAGCCCACTTTTAGAAGAAACAGCACCAAGTCTTAAAAAGATACTAATATTTGTAGTTGATTTTTGACAATTTTGTTTTTTAATTAAATGCCGGCAACCTTTTTTTCATTTAAGGCTTGCAGCTTATGTGACAGAAAATGTGCAAGACCGTCAACACAAAACAATATTCTGAAATTAAATCGAATCTATCAGTTTTATGGAAAACTGAGCGTGAGACCAAATGAATCTAAAAATTGTCAAAACTGCCCCCGAATTTCTAGCAACTGCAGACTAGCATATTCATTTGTTAAAATTACATGACCTACAAACTGCATACGATGTAGTTTTCCAAAAACTCACATTAAAATATTGATTTTTGAAAATTTTGTTTTTTAATTAAATGCCGGCAACCTTTTTTTCATTTAAGGCATGCAGCTTATGTGACAGAAAATGTGCAAGACCGTCAACACAAAACAATATTCTAAAATTAAATCGAATCTATCAGTTTTATGTAAAAATGAGCTTTAGACCAAATGAATCTAAAAATTGTCAAAACTGCCCCCGAATTTCTAACTCCAGACTAGCATATTCATTTGTTAAAATTACATGACCTACAAAACTGCATACGAAGTAGTTTTCCAAAAACTCACATTAAAATACTTGACTTTTTGAAAAAAAGATAGTTTCAATTTTAACGATTTTTGTGCAAATTTTTAGTCCTTATTCATATGCTTTTAGTTATACAGTGTACTGCCTCCGTCGGCCATCGTTCTTAAGTGGGCACTTCCCATTAACGGATGCCATTTTGAAATAGCAACTGCGTCGTAGCCCACTTTCAGAAGAAACAGCACCAAGTCTTAAAAAGATACTAATATTTTTAGTTGATTTTTGATAATTTTGTTTTTTAATTGAATGCCGGCAACCTTTTTTTCATTTAAGGCACGCAGCTTATGTGAGAGAAAATGTGCATGACCGTCAACACAAAACAATATTCTAAAATTAAATCGAAGCTATCAGCTTTATGGAAAAATGAGCGTGAGACCAAATGAATCTAAAAATTGCCAAAACTGCCCCGAATTTCTAGCAACTGCAGACTAGCATATTCATTTGTTAAAATTACATGACCTACAAAACTGCATACGAAGTAGTTTTCCAAAAACTCACATTAAAATATTGATTTTTGAAAAAAAAAAAAAGTTTCAATTTTAACGATTTTTGTGCAAATTTTTAGTCCTTATTCATATGCTTTTAGTTATACAGTGTACTGCCTCCGTCGGCCATCGTTCTTAAGTGGGCACTTCCCATTAACGGATGCCATTTTGCAATAGCAACTGCGTCGTAGCCCACTTTCAGAAGAAACAGCACCAAGTCTTAAAAAGATACTAATATTTGTAGTTGATTTTTGACAATTTTGTTTTTTAATTAAATGCCGGCAACCTTTTTTTCATTTAAGGCTTGCAGCTTATGTGACAGAAAATGTGCAAGACCGTCAACACAAAACAATATTCTGAAATTAAATCGAATCTATCAGTTTTATGGAAAACTGAGCGTGAGACCAAATGAAACTAAAAATTGTCAGAACTGCCCCCGAATTTCTAGCAACTCCAGACTAGCATATTCTTTTGTTAAAATTACATGACCTACAAAACTGCATACGTAGTAGTTTTCCAAAAACTCACATTAAAATATTGATTTTTGATAATTTTGTTTTTTAATTAAATGCCGGCAACCTTTTTTTTCATTTAAGGCATGCAGCTTATGTGACAGAAAATGTGCAAGACCGTCAACACACAACAATATTCTATAATTAAATCGAATCTATCAGTTTTATGGAAAAATGAGCTTTAGACCAAATGAATCTAAAAATTGTCAAAACTGCCCCCGAATTTCTAACTCCAGACTAGCATATTCATTTGTTAAAATTACATGACCTACAAAACTGCATACGAAGTAGTTTCCCAAAAACTCACATTAAAATACTTGACTTTTTGAAAAAAAATAGTTTCAATTTTAACGATTTTTGTGCAAATTTTTAGTCCTTATTCATATGCTTTTAGTTATACAGTGTACTGCCTCCGTCGGCCATCGTTCTTAAGTGGGCACTTCCCATTAACGGATGCCATTTTGCAATAGCAACTGCGTCGCAGCCCACTTTCAGAAGAAACAGCACCAAGTCTTAAAAAGATACTAATATTTGTAGTTGATTTTTGACAATTTTGTTTTTTAATTAAATGCCGGCAACCTTTTTTTCATTTAAGGCTTGCAGCTTATGTGACAGAAAATGTGCAAGACCGTCAACACAAAACAATATTCTGAAATTAAATCGAATCTATCAGTTTTATGGAAAACTGAGCGTGAGACCAAATGAATCTAAAAATTGTCAAAACTGCCCCCGAATTTCTAGCAACTGCAGACTAGCATATTCATTTGTTAAAATTACATGACCTACAAACTGCATACGATGTAGTTTTCCAAAAACTCACATTAAAATATTGATTTTTGATAATTTTGTTTTTTAATTAAATGCCGGCAACCTTTTTTTCATTTAAGGCATGCAGCTTATGTGACAGAAAATGTGCAAGACCGTCAACACAAAACAATATTCTAAAATTAAATCGAATCTATCAGTTTTATGGAAAAATGAGCTTTAGACCAAATGAATCTAAAAATTGTCAAAACTGCCCCCGAACTTCTAACTCCAGACTAGCATATTCATTTGTTAAAATTACATGACCTACAAAACTGCATACCAAGTAGTTTTCCAAAAACTCACATTAAAATACTTGACTTTTTGAAAAAAAAATAGTTTCAAATTTAACGATTTTTGTGCAAATTTTTAGTCCTTATTCATATGCTTTTAGTTATACAGTGTACTGCCTCCGTCGGCCATCGTTCTTAAGTGGGCACTTCCCATTAACGGATGCCATTTTGCAATAGCAACTGCGTCGTAGCCCACTTTCAGAAGAAGCAGCACCAAGTCTTAAACAGATACTAATATTTGTAGTTGATTTTTGACAATTTTGTTTTTTAATTAAATGCCGGCAACCTTTTTTTCATTTAAGGCTTGCAGCTTATGTGACAGAAAATGTGCAAGACCGTCAACACAAAACAATATTCTAAATAAATCGAATCTATCAGTTTTATGGAAAACTGAGCGTGAGACCAAATGAAACTAAAAATTGTCAAAACAGCCCCCGAATTTCTAGCAACTCCAGACTAGCATACTCTTGTGTTAAAATTACATGACCTACAAAACTGCATACGAAGTAGTTTTCCAAAAACTCACATTAAAATACTTGACTTTTTGAAAAAAAAAAGTTTCAATTTTAACGATTTTTGTGCAAATTTTTAGTCCTTATTCATATGCTTTTAGTTATACAGTGTACTGCCTCCGTCGGCCATCGTTCTTAAGTGGGCACTTCCCATTAACGGATGCCATTTTGCAATAGTAACTGCGTCGTAGCCCACTTTCAGAAGAAACAGCACCAAGTCTTAAAAGGATACTAATATTTGTAGTTGATTTTTGACAATTTTGTTTTTTAATTAAATGCCGGCAACCCTTTTTTCATTTAAGGCTTGCAGCTTATGTGACAGAAAATGTGCAAGACCGTCAACACAAAACAATATTCTGAAATTAAATCGAATCTATCAGTTTTATGGAAAAATGAGCTTTAGACCAAATGAATCTAAAAATTGTCAAAACTGCCCCCGAATTTCTAGCAACTGCAGACTAACATATTCATTTGTTTAAATTACATGACCGACAAAACTGCATACCAAGTAGTTTTCCAAAAACTCACATTAAAATACTTGACTTTTTGAAAAAAAAATAGTTTCAAATTTAACGATTTTTGTGCAATTTTTTAGTCCTTATTCATATGCTTTTAGTTATACGGTGTACTGCCTCCGTCGGCCGTCGTTCTTAAGTGGGCACTTCCCATTAACGGATGCCATTTTGCAATAGCAACTGCGTCGTAGCCCACTTTCAGAAGAAACAGCACCAAGTCTTAAAAAGATACTAATATTTGTAGTTGATTTTTGACAATTTTGTTTTTTAATTAAATGCCGGCAACCTTTTTTTCATTTAAGGCATGCAGCTTATGTGACAGAAAATGTGCAAGACCGTCAACACAAAACAATATTCTAAAATTAAATCGAATCTATCAGTTTTATGGAAAACTGAGCGTGAGACCAAATGAATCTAAAAATTGTCAAAACTGCCCCCGAATTTCTAACTCCAGACTAGCATATTCATTTGTTAAAATTACATGACCTACAAAACTGCATACGAAGTAGTTTTCCAAAAATTCACATTAAAATATTGATTTTTGTTAATTTTGTTTTTTAATTAAATGCCGGCAACCTTTTTTTCATTTAAGGCATGCAGCTTATGTGACAGAAAATGTGCAAGACCGTCAACACAAAACAATATTCTGAAATTAAATCGAATCTATCAGTTTTATGGAAAACTGAGCGTGAGACCAAATAAAACTAAAAATTGTCAAAACTGCCCCCAAATTTCTAGCAACTCCAGACTAGCATATTCATTTGTTAAAATTACATGACCTACAAACTGCATACGATGTAGTTTTCCAAAAACTCACATTAAAATATTGATTTTTGATAATTTTGTTTTTTAATTAAATGCCGGCAACCTTTTTTTCATTTAAGGCATGCAGCTTATGTGACAGAAAATGTGCAAGACCGTCAACACAAAACAATATTCTAAAATTAAATCGAATCTATCAGTTTTATGGAAAAATGAGCTTTAGATTAAATGAATCTAAAAATTGTCAAAACTGCCCCCGAATTTCTAACTCCAGACTAGCATATTCATTTGTTAAAATTACATGACCTACAAAACTGCATACCAAGTAGTTTTCCAAAAACTCACATTAAAATACTTGACTTTTTGAAAAAAAAATAGTTTCAAATTTAACGATTTTTGTGCAAATTTTTAGTCCTTATTCATATGCTTTTAGTTATACAGTGTACTGCCTCCGTCGGCCATCGTTCTTAAGTGGGCACTTCCCATTAACGGATGCCATTTTGCAATAGCAACTGCGTCGTAGCCCACTTTCAGAAGAAACAGCACCAAGTCTTAAAAGGATACTAATATTTGTAGTTGATTTTTGACAATTTTGTTTTTTAATTAAATGCCGGCAACCCTTTTTTCATTTAAGGCTTGCAGCTTATGTGACAGAAAATGTGCAAGACCGTCAACACAAAACAATATTCTGAAATTAAATCGAATCTATCAGTTTTATGGAAAAATGAGCTTTAGACCAAATGAATCTAAAAATTGTCAAAACTGCCCCCGAATTTCTAGCAACTGCAGACTAACATATTCATTTGTTTAAATTACATGACCTACAAAACTGCATACCAAGTAGTTTTCCAAAAACTCACATTAAAATACTTGACTTTTTGAAAAAAAAATAGTTTCAAATTTAACGATTTTTGTGCAATTTTTTAGTCCTTATTCATATGCTTTTAGTTATACGGTGTACTGCCTCCGTCGGCCGTCGTTCTTAAGTGGGCACTTCCCATTAACGGATGCCATTTTGCAATAGCAACTGCGTCGTAGCCCACTTTCAGAAGAAACAGCACCAAGTCTTAAAAAGATACTAATATTTGTAGTTGATTTTTGACAATTTTGTTTTTTAATTAAATGCCGGCAACCTTTTTTTCATTTAAGGCATGCAGCTTATGTGACAGAAAATGTGCAAGACCGTCAACACAAAACAATATTCTAAAATTAAATCGAATCTATCAGTTTTATGGAAAACTGAGCGTGAGACCAAATGAATCTAAAAATTGTCAAAACTGCCCCCGAATTTCTAACTCCAGACTAGCATATTCATTTGTTAAAATTACATGACCTACAAAACTGCATACGAAGTAGTTTTCCAAAAATTCACATTAAAATATTGATTTTTGTTAATTTTGTTTTTTAATTAAATGCCGGCAACCTTTTTTTCATTTAAGGCATGCAGCTTATGTGACAGAAAATGTGCAAGACCGTCAACACAAAACAATATTCTAAAATTAAATCGAATCTATCAGTTTTATGGAAAAATGAGCTTTAGACCAAATGAATCTAAAAATTGTCAAAACTGCCCCCGAATTTCTAACTCCAGACTAGCATATTCATTTGTTAAAATTACATGACCTACAAAACTGCATACCAAGTAGTTTTCCAAAAACTCACATTAAAATACTTGACTTTTTGAAAAAAAAATAGTTTCAAATTTAACGATTTTTGTGCAAATTTTTAGTCCTTATTCATATGCTTTTAGTTATACAGTGTACTGCCTCCGTCGGCCATCGTTCTTAAGTGGGCACTTCCCATTAACGGATGCCATTTTGCAATAGCAACTGCGTCGTAGCCCACTTTCAGAAGAAGCAGCACCAAGTCTTAAACAGATACTAATATTTGTAGTTGATTTTTGACAATTTTGTTTTTTAATTAAATGCCGGCAACCTTTTTTTCAATTAAGGCTTGCAGCTTATGTGACAGAAAATGTGCAAGACCGTCAACACAAAACAATATTCTAAAATTAAATCGAATCTATCAGTTTTATGGAAAACTGAGCGTGAGACCAAATGAAACTAAAAATTGTCAAAACTGCCCCCGAATTTCTAGCAACTCCTGACTAGCATATGCTTTTGTTAAAATTACATGACCTACAAAACTGCATACGAAGTAGTTTTAAAAAAACTCACATTAAAATATTGATTTTTGATAATTTTGTTTTTTAATTAAATGCCGGCAACCTTTTTTTCATTTAAGGCTTGCAGCTTATGTGACAGAAAATGTGCAAGACCGTCAACACAAAACAATATTCTGAAATTAAATCGAATCTATCAGTTTTATGGAAAACTGAGCGTGAGACCAAATAAAACTAAAAATTGTCAAAACTGCCCCCAAATTTCTAGCAACTCCAGACTAGCATATTCATTTGTTAAAATTACATGACCTACAAACTGCATACGATGTAGTTTTCCAAAAACTCACATTAAAATATTGATTTTTGATAATTTTGTTTTTTAATTAAATGCCGGCAACCTTTTTTTCATTTAAGGCATGCAGCTTATGTGACAGAAAATGTGCAAGACCGTCAACACAAAACAATATTCTAAAATTAAATCGAATCTATCAGTTTTATGGAAAAATGAGCTTTAGATTAAATGAATCTAAAAATTGTCAAAACTGCCCCCGAATTTCTAACTCCAGACTAGCATATTCATTTGTTAAAATTACATGACCTACAAAACTGCATACCAAGTAGTTTTCCAAAAACTCACATTAAAATACTTGACTTTTTGAAAAAAAAATAGTTTCAAATTTAACGATTTTTGTGCAAATTTTTAGTCCTTATTCATATGCTTTTAGTTATACAGTGTACTGCCTCCGTCGGCCATCGTTCTTAAGTGGGCACTTCCCATTAACGGATGCCATTTTGCAATAGCAACTGCGTCGTAGCCCACTTTCAGAAGAAACAGCACCAAGTCTTAAAAGGATACTAATATTTGTAGTTGATTTTTGACAATTTTGTTTTTTAATTAAATGCCGGCAACCCTTTTTTCATTTAAGGCTTGCAGCTTATGTGACAGAAAATGTGCAAGACCGTCAACACAAAACAATATTCTGAAATTAAATCGAATCTATCAGTTTTATGGAAAAATGAGCTTTAGACCAAATGAATCTAAAAATTGTCAAAACTGCCCCCGAATTTCTAGCAACTGCAGACTAACATATTCATTTGTTTAAATTACATGACCTACAAAACTGCATACCAAGTAGTTTTCCAAAAACTCACATTAAAATACTTGACTTTTTGAAAAAAAAATAGTTTCAAATTTAACGATTTTTGTGCAAATTTTTAGTCCTTATTCATATGCTTTTAGTTATACAGTGTACTGCCTCCATCGGCCGTCGTTCTTAAGTGGGCACTTCCCATTAACGGATGCCATTTTGCAATAGCAACTGCGTCGTAGCCCACTTTCAGAAGAAACAGCACCAAGTCTTAAAAAGATACTAATATTTGTAGTTGATTTTTGACAATTTTGTTTTTTAATTAAATGCCGGCAACCTTTTTTTCATTTAAGGCTTGCAGCTTATGTGACAGAAAATGTGCAAGACCGTCAACACAAAACAATATTCTGAAATTAAATCGAATCTATCAGTTTTATGGAAAACTGAGCGTGAGACCAAATGAATCTAAAAATTGTCAAAACTGCCCCCGAATTTCTAGCAACTGCAGACTAGCATATTCATTTGTTAAAATTACATGACCTACAAAACTGCATACGAAGTAGTTTTCCAAAAATTCACATTAAAATATTGATTTTTGTTAATTTTTTTTTTTAATTAAATGCCGGCAACCTTTTTTTCATTTAAGGCATGCAGCTTATGTGACAGAAAATGTGCAAGACCGTCAACACAAAACAATATTCTAAAATTAAATCGAATCTATCAGTTTTATGGAAAAATGAGCTTTAGACCAAATGAATCTAAAAATTGTCAAAACTGCCCCCGAATTTCTAACTCCAGACTAGCATATTCATTTGTTAAAATTACATGACCTACAAAACTGCATACCAAGTAGTTTTCCAAAAACTCACATTAAAATACTTGACTTTTTGAAAAAAAAATAGTTTCAAATTTAACGATTTTTGTGCAAATTTTTAGTCCTTATTCATATGCTTTTAGTTATACAGTGTACTGCCTCCGTCGGCCATCGTTCTTAAGTGGGCACTTCCCATTAACGGATGCCATTTTGCAATAGCAACTGCGTCGTAGGCCACTTTCAGAAGAAGCAGCACCAAGTCTTAAACAGATACTAATATTTGTAGTTGATTTTTGACAATTTTGTTTTTTAATTAAATGCCGGCAACCTTTTTTTCATTTAAGGCTTGCAGCTTATGTGACAGAAAATGTGCAAGACCGTCAACACAAAACAATATTCTAAAATTAAATCGAATCTATCAGTTTTATGGAAAACTGAGCGTGAGACCAAATGAAACTAAAAATTGTCAAAACTGCCCCCGAATTTCTAGCAACTCCTGACTAGCATATGCTTTTGTTAAAATTACATGACCTACAAAACTGCATACGAAGTAGTTTTAAAAAAACTCACATTAAAATATTGATTTTTGATAATTTTGTTTTTTAATTAAATGCCGGCAACCTTTTTTTCATTTAAGGCTTGCAGCTTATGTGACAGAAAATGTGCAAGACCGTCAACACAAAACAATATTCTGAAATTAAATCGAATCTATCAGTTTTATGGAAAACTGAGCGTGAGACCAAATAAAACTAAAAATTGTCAAAACTGCCCCCAAATTTCTAGCAACTCCAGACTAGCATATTCATTTGTTAAAATTACATGACCTACAAACTGCATACGATGTAGTTTTCCAAAAACTCACATTAAAATATTGATTTTTGATAATTTTGTTTTTTAATTAAATGCCGGCAACCTTTTTTTCATTTAAGGCATGCAGCTTATGTGACAGAAAATGTGCAAGACCGTCAACACAAAACAATATTCTAAAATTAAATCGAATCTATCAGTTTTATGGAAAAATGAGCTTTAGACCAAATGAATCTAAAAATTGTCAAAACTGCCCCCGAATTTCTAACTCCAGACTAGCATATTCATTTGTTAAAATTACATGACCTACAAAACTGCATACCAAGTAGTTTTCCAAAAACTCACATTAAAATACTTGACTTTTTGAAAAAAAAATAGTTTCAAATTTAACGATTTTTGTGCAAATTTTTAGTCCTTATTCATATGCTTTTAGTTATACAGTGTACTGCCTCCGTCGGCCGTCGTTCTTAAGTGGGCACTTCCCATTAACGGATGCCATTTTGCAATAGCAACTGCGTCGTAGCCCACTTTCAGAAGAAACAGCACCAAGTCTTAAAATGATACTAATATTTGTAGTTGATTTTTGACAATTTTGTTTTTTAATTAAATGCCGGCAACCTTTTTTTCATTTAAGGCTTGCAGCTTATGTGACAGAAAATGTGCAAGACCGTCAACACAAAACAATATTCTGAAATTAAATCGAATCTATCAGTTTTATGGAAAACTGAGCGTGAGACCAAATGAAACTAAAAATTGTCAAAACTGCCCCCGAATTTCTAGCAACTCCTGACTAGCATATGCTTTTGTTAAAATTACATGACCTACAAAACTGCATACGAAGTAGTTTTAAAAAAACTCACATTAAAATATTGATTTTTGATAATTTTGTTTTTTAATTAAATGCCGGCAACCTTTTTTTCATTTAAGGCTTGCAGCTTATGTGACAGAAAATGTGCAAGACCGTCAACACAAAACAATATTCTGAAATTAAATCGAATCTATCAGTTTTATGGAAAACTGAGCGTGAGACCAAATAAAACTAAAAATTGTCAAAACTGCCCCCAAATTTCTAGCAACTCCAGACTAGCATATTCATTTGTTAAAATTACATGACCTACAAACTGCATAGGATGTAGTTTTCCAAAAACTCACATTAAAATATTGATTTTTGATAATTTTGTTTTTTAATTAAATGCCGGCAACCTTTTTTTCATTTAAGGCATGCAGCTTATGTGACAGAAAATGTGCAAGACCGTCAACACAAAACAATATTCTAAAATTAAATCGAATCTATCAGTTTTATGGAAAAATGAGCTTTAGACCAAATGAATCTAAAAATTGTCAAAACTGCCCCCGAATTTCTAACTCCAGACTAGCATATTCATTTGTTAAAATTACATGACCTACAAAACTGCATACCAAGTAGTTTTCCAAAAACTCACATTAAAATACTTGACTTTTTGAAAAAAAAATAGTTTCAAATTTAACGATTTTTGTGCAAATTTTTAGTCCTTATTCATATGCTTTTAGTTATACAGTGTACTGCCTCCGTCGGCCATCGTTCTTAAGTGGGCACTTCCCATTAACGGATGCCATTTTGCAATAGCAACTGCGTCGTAGCCCACTTTCAGAAGAAACAGCACCAAGTCTTAAAAGGATACTAATATTTGTAGTTGATTTTTGACAATTTTGTTTTTTAATTAAATGCCGGCAACCCTTTTTTCATTTAAGGCTTGCAGCTTATGTGACAGAAAATGTGCAAGACCGTCAACACAAAACAATATTCTGAAATTAAATCGAATCTATCAGTTTTATGGAAAAATGAGCTTTAGACCAAATGAATCTAAAAATTGTCAAAACTGCCCCCGAATTTCTAGCAACTGCAGACTAACATATTCATTTGTTTAAATTACATGACCTACAAAACTGCATACCAAGTAGTTTTCCAAAAACTCACATTAAAATACTTGACTTTTTGAAAAAAAAATAGTTTCAAATTTAACGATTTTTGTGCAAATTTTTAGTCCTTATTCATATGCTTTTAGTTATACAGTGTACTTCCTCCGTCGGCCGTCGTTCTTAAGTGGGCACTTCCCATTAACGGATGCCATTTTGCAATAGCAACTGCGTCGTAGCCCACTTTCAGAAGAAACAGCACCAAGTCTTAAAAAGATACTAATATTTGTAGTTGATTTTTGACAATTTTGTTTTTTAATTAAATGCCGGCAACCTTTTTTTCATTTAAGGCTTGCAGCTTATGTGACAGAAAATGTGCAAGACCGTCAACACAAAACAATATTCTGAAATTAAATCGAATCTATCAGTTTTATGGAAAACTGAGCGTGAGACCAAATGAATCTAAAAATTGTCAAAACTGCCCCCGAATTTCTAGCAACTGCAGACTAGCATATTCATTTGTTAAAATTACATGACCTACAAAACTGCATACGAAGTAGTTTTCCAAAAATTCACATTAAAATATTGATTTTTGTTAATTTTGTTTTTTAATTAAATGCCGGCAACCTTTTTTTCATTTAAGGCATGCAGCTTATGTGACAGAAAATGTGCAAGACCGTCAACACAAAACAATATTCTAAAATTAAATCGAATCTATCAGTTTTATGGAAAAATGAGCTTTAGACCAAATGAATCTAAAAATTGTCAAAACTGCCCCCGAATTTCTAACTCCAGACTAGCATATTCATTTGTTAAAATTACATGACCTACAAAACTGCATACCAAGTAGTTTTCCAAAAACTCACATTAAAATACTTGACTTTTTGAAAAAAAAATAGTTTCAAATTTAACGATTTTTGTGCAAATTTTTAGTCCTTATTCATATGCTTTTAGTTATACAGTGTACTGCCTCCGTCGGCCGTCGTTCTTAAGTGGGCACTTCCCATTAACGGATGCCATTTTGCAATAGCAACTGCGTCGTAGCCCACTTTCAGAAGAAACAGCACCAAGTCTTAAAAAGATACTAATATTTGTAGTTGATTTTTGACAATTTTGTTTTTTAATTAAATGCCGGCAACCTTTTTTTCATTTAAGGCTTGCAGCTTATGTGACAGAAAATGTGCAAGACCGTCAACACAAAACAATATTCTGAAATTAAATCGAATCTATCAGTTTTATGGAAAACTGAGCGTGAGACCAAATGAATCTAAAAATTGTCAAAACTGCCCCCGAATTTCTAGCAACTGCAGACTAGCATATTCATTTGTTAAAATTACATGACCTACAAAACTGCATACGAAGTAGTTTTCCTAAAAATTCACATTAAAATATTGATTTTTGTTAATTTTTTTTTTTAATTAAATGCCGGCAACCATTTTTTCATTTAAGGCATGCAGCTTATGTGACAGAAAATGTGCAAGACCGTCAACACAAAACAATATTCTAAAATTAAATCGAATCTATCAGTTTTATGGAAAAATGAGCTTTAGACCAAATGAATCTAAAAATTGTCAAAACTGCCCCCGAATTTCTAACTCCAGACTAGCATATTCATTTGTTAAAATTACATGACCTACAAAACTGCATACCAAGTAGTTTTCCAAAAACTCACATTAAAATACTTGACTTTTTGAAAAAAAAATAGTTTCAAATTTAACGATTTTTGTGCAAATTTTTAGTCCTTATTCATATGCTTTTAGTTATACAGTGTACTGCCTCCGTCGGCCATCGTTCTTAAGTGGGCACTTCCCATTAACGGATGCCATTTTGCAATAGCAAACTGCGTCGTAGCCCACTTTCAGAAGAAGCAGCACCAAGTCTTAAACAGATACTAATATTTGTAGTTGATTTTTGACAATTTTGTTTTTTAATTAAATGCCGGCAACCTTTTTTTCATTTAAGGCTTGCAGCTTATGTGACAGAAAATGTGCAAGACCGTCAACACAAAACAATATTCTAAAATTAAATCGAATCTATCAGTTTTATGGAAAACTGAGCGTGAGACCAAATGAAACTAAAAATTGTCAAAACTGCCCCCGAATTTCTAGCAACTCCTGACTAGCATATGCTTTTGTTAAAATTACATGACCTACAAAACTGCATACGAAGTAGTTTTAAAAAAAACTCACATTAAAATATTGATTTTTGATAATTTTGTTTTTTAATTAAATGCCGGCAACCTTTTTTTCATTTAAGGCTTGCAGCTTATGTGACAGAAAATGTGCAAGACCGTCAACACAAAACAATATTCTGAAATTAAATCGAATCTATCAGTTTTATGGAAAACTGAGCGTGAGACCAAATAAAACTAAAAATTGTCAAAACTGCCCCCCAAATTTCTAGCAACTCCAGACTAGCATATTCATTTGTTAAAATTACATGACCTACAAACTGCATACGATGTAGTTTTCCAAAAACTCACATTAAAATATTGATTTTTGAAAAAAAAATAGTTTCAAATTTAACGATTTTTGTGCAAATTTTTAGTCCTTATTCATATGCTTTTAGTTATACAGTGTACTGCCTCCGTCGGCCGTCGTTCTTAAGTGGGCACTTCCCATTAACGGATGCCATTTTGCAATAGCAACTGCGTCGTAGCCCACTTTCAGAAGAAACAGCACCAAGTCTTAAAAAGATACTAATATTTGTAGTTGATTTTTGACAATTTTGTTTTTTAATTAAATGCCGGCAACCTTTTTTTCATTTAAGGCTTGCAGCTTATGTGACAGAAAATGTGCAAGACCGTCAACACAAAAACAATATTCTGAAATTAAAATCGAATCTATCAGTTTTATGGAAAACTGAGCGTGAGACCAAATGAAACTAAAAATTGTCAAAACTGCCCCCGAATTTCTAGCAACTCCTGACTAGCATATGCTTTTGTTAAAATTACATGACCTACAAAACTGCATACGAAGTAGTTTTAAAAAAACTCACATTAAAATATTGATTTTTGATAATTTTGTTTTTTAATTAAATGCCGGCAACCTTTTTTTCATTTAAGGCTTGCAGCTTATGTGACAGAAAATGTGCAAGACCGTCAACACAAAACAATATTCTGAAATTAAATCGAATCTATCAGTTTTATGGAAAACTGAGCGTGAGACCAAATAAAACTAAAAATTGTCAAAACTGCCCCCAAATTTCTAGCAACTCCAGACTAGCATATTCATTTGTTAAAATTACATGACCTACAAACTGCATAGGATGTAGTTTTCCAAAAACTCACATTAAAATATTGATTTTTGATAATTTTGTTTTTTAATTAAATGCGGCAACCTTTTTTTCATTTAAGGCATGCAGCTTATGTGACAGAAAATGTGCAAGACCGTCAACACAAAACAATATTCTAAAATTAAATCGAATCTATCAGTTTTATGGAAAAATGAGCTTTAGACCAAATGAATCTAAAAATTGTCAAAACTGCCCCCGAATTTCTAACTCCAGACTAGCATATTCATTTGTTAAAATTACATGACCTACAAAACTGCATACCAAGTAGTTTTCCAAAAACTCACATTAAAATACTTGACTTTTTGAAAAAAAAATAGTTTCAAATTTAACGATTTTTGTGCAAATTTTTAGTCCTTATTCATATGCTTTTAGTTATACAGTGTACTGCCTCCGTCGGCCATCGTTCTTAAGTGGGCACTTCCCATTAACGGATGCCATTTTGCAATAGCAACTGCGTCGTAGCCCACTTTCAGAAGAAACAGCACCAAGTCTTAAAAGGATACTAATATTTGTAGTTGATTTTTGACAATTTTGTTTTTTTAATTAAATGCCGGCAACCTTTTTTTCATTTAAGGCTTGCAGCTTATGTGACAGAAAATGTGCAAGACCGTCAACACAAAACAATATTCTGAAATTAAATCGAATCTATCAGTTTTATGGAAAACTGAGCGTGAGACCAAATGAATCTAAAAATTGTCAAAACTGCCCCCGAATTTCTAGCAACTGCAGACTAACATATTCATTTGTTTAAATTACATGACCTACAAAACTGCATACCAAGTAGTTTTCCAAAAACTCACATTAAAATACTTGACTTTTTTGAAAAAAAAATAGTTTCAAATTTAACGATTTTTGTGCAAATTTTTAGTCCTTATCCATATGCTTTTAGTTATACAGTGTACTGCCTCCGTCGGCCATCGTTCTTAAGTGGGCACTTCCCATTAACGGATGCCATTTTGCAATAGCAACTGCGTCGTAGCCCACTTTCAGAAGAAACAGCACCAAGTCTTAAAAGGATACTAATATTTGTAGTTGATTTTTGACAATTTTGTTTTTTAATTAAATGCCGGCAACCTTTTTTTCATTTAAGGCTTGCAGCTTATGTGACAGAAAATGTGCAAGACCGTCAACACAAAACAATATTCTGAAATTAAATCGAATCTATCAGTTTTATGGAAAACTGAGCGTGAGACCAAATAAAACTAAAAATTGTCAAAACTGCCCCCAAATTTCTAGCAACTCCAGACTAGCATATTCATTTGTTAAAATTACATGACCTACAAACTGCATAGGATGTAGTTTTCCAAAAACTCACATTAAAATATTGATTTTTGATAATTTTGTTTTTTAATTAAATGCCGGCAACCTTTTTTTCATTTAAGGCATGCAGCTTATGTGACAGAAAATGTGCAAGACCGTCAACACAAAACAATATTCTAAAATTAAATCGAATCTATCAGTTTTATGGAAAAATGAGCTTTAGACCAAATGAATCTAAAAATTGTCAAAACTGCCCCCGAATTTCTAACTCCAGACTAGCATATTCATTTGTTAAAATTACATGACCTACAAAACTGCATACCAAGTAGTTTTCCAAAAACTCACATTAAAATACTTGACTTTTTGAAAAAAAAATAGTTTCAAATTTAACGATTTTTGTGCAAATTTTTAGTCCTTATTCATATGCTTTTAGTTATACAGTGTACTGCCTCCGTCGGCCATCGTTCTTAAGTGGGCACTTCCCATTAACGGATGCCATTTTGCAATAGCAACTGCGTCGTAGCCCACTTTCAGAAGAAGCAGCACCAAGTCTTAAACAGATACTAATATTTGTAGTTGATTTTTGATAATTTTGTTTTTTAATTAAATGCCGGCAACCCTTTTTTCATTTAAGGCTTGCAGCTTATGTGACAGAAAATGTGCAAGACCGTCAACACAAAACAATATTCTGAAATTAAATCGAATCTATCAGTTTTATGGAAAAATGAGCTTTAGACCAAATGAATCTAAAAATTGTCAAAACTGCCCCCGAATTTCTAGCAACTGCAGACTAACATATTCATTTGTTTAAATTACATGACCTACAAAACTGCATACCAAGTAGTTTTCCAAAAACTCACATTAAAATACTTGACTTTTTGAAAAAAAAATAGTTTCAAATTTAACGATTTTTGTGCAAATTTTTAGTCCTTATCCATATGCTTTTAGTTATACAGTGTACTTCCTCCGTCGGCCGTCGTTCTTAAGTGGGCACTTCCCATTAACGGATGCCATTTTGCAATAGCAACTGCGTCGTAGCCCACTTTCAGAAGAAACAGCACCAAGTCTTAAAAAGATACTAATATTTGTAGTTGATTTTTGACAATTTTGTTTTTTAATTAAATGCCGGCAACCTTTTTTTCATTTAAGGCTTGCAGCTTATGTGACAGAAAATGTGCAAGACCGTCAACACAAAACAATATTCTGAAATTAAATCGAATCTATCAGTTTTATGGAAAACTGAGCGTGAGACCAAATGAATCTAAAAATTGTCAAAACTGCCCCCGAATTTCTAGCAACTGCAGACTAGCATATTCATTTGTTAAAATTACATGACCTACAAAACTGCATACGAAGTAGTTTTCCAAAAATTCACATTAAAATATTGATTTTTGTTAATTTTGTTTTTTAATTAAATGCCGGCAACCTTTTTTTCATTTAAGGCATGCAGCTTATGTGACAGAAAATGTGCAAGACCGTCAACACAAAACAATATTCTAAAATTAAATCGAATCTATCAGTTTTATGGAAAAATGAGCTTTAGACCAAATGAATCTAAAAATTGTCAAAACTGCCCCCGAATTTCTAACTCCAGACTAGCATATTCATTTGTTAAAATTACATGACCTACAAAACTGCATACCAAGTAGTTTTCCAAAAACTCACATTAAAATACTTGACTTTTTGAAAAAAAAATAGTTTCAAATTTAACGATTTTTGTGCAAATTTTTAGTCCTTATTCATATGCTTTTAGTTATACAGTGTACTGCCTCCGTCGGCCATCGTTCTTAAGTGGGCACTTCCCATTAACGGATGCCATTTTGCAATAGCAACTGCGTCGTAGCCCACTTTCAGAAGAAGCAGCACCAAGTCTTAAACAGATACTAATATTTGTAGTTGATTTTTGACAATTTTGTTTTTTAATTAAATGCCGGCAACCTTTTTTTCATTTAAGGCTTGCAGCTTATGTGACAGAAAATGTGCAAGACCGTCAACACAAAACAATATTCTAAAATTAAATCGAATCTATCAGTTTTATGGAAAACTGAGCGTGAGACCAAATGAAACTAAAAATTGTCAAAACTGCCCCCGAATTTCTAGCAACTCCTGACTAGCATATGCTTTTGTTAAAATTACATGACCTACAAAACTGCATACGAAGTAGTTTTAAAAAAACTCACATTAAAATATTGATTTTTGATAATTTTGTTTTTTAATTAAATGCCGGCAACCTTTTTTTCATTTAAGGCTTGCAGCTTATGTGACAGAAAATGTGCAAGACCGTCAACACAAAACAATATTCTGAAATTAAATCGAATCTATCAGTTTTATGGAAAACTGAGCGTGAGACCAAATAAAACTAAAAATTGTCAAAACTGCCCCCAAATTTCTAGCAACTCCAGACTAGCATATTCATTTGTTAAAATTACATGACCTACAAACTGCATACGATGTAGTTTTCCAAAAACTCACATTAAAATATTGATTTTTGATAATTTTGTTTTTTAATTAAATGCCGGCAACCTTTTTTTCATTTAAGGCATGCAGCTTATGTGACAGAAAATGTGCAAGACCGTCAACACAAAACAATATTCTAAAATTAAATCGAATCTATCAGTTTTATGGAAAAATGAGCTTTAGACCAAATGAATCTAAAAATTGTCAAAACTGCCCCCGAATTTCTAACTCCAGACTAGCATATTCATTTGTTAAAATTACATGACCTACAAAACTGCATACCAAGTAGTTTTCCAAAAACTCACATTAAAATACTTGACTTTTTGAAAAAAAAATAGTTTCAAATTTAACGATTTTTGTGCAAATTTTTAGTCCTTATTCATATGCTTTTAGTTATACAGTGTACTGCCTCCGTCGGCCATCGTTCTTAAGTGGGCACTTCCCATTAACGGATGCCATTTTGCAATAGCAACTGCGTCGTAGCCCACTTTCAGAAGAAGCAGCACCAAGTCTTAAACAGATACTAATATTTGTAGTTGATTTTTGACAATTTGTTTTTTAATTAAATGCCGGCAACCTTTTTTTCATTTAAGGCTTGCAGCTTATGTGACAGAAAATGTGCAAGACCGTCAACACAAAACAATATTCTAAAATTAAATCGAATCTATCAGTTTTATGGAAAACTGAGCGTGAGACCAAATGAAACTAAAAATTGTCAAAACTGCCCCCGAATTTCTAGCAACTCCAGACTAGCATATTCTTTTGTTAAAATTACATGACCTACAAAACTGCATACGAAGTAGTTTTCCAAAAACTCACATTAAAATATTGATTTTTGATAATTTTGTTTTTTAATTAAATGCCGGCAACCTTTTTTTTCATTTAAGGCATGCAGCTTATGTGACAGAAAATGTGCAAGACCGTCAACACAAAACAATATTCTAAAATTAAATCGAATCTATCAGTTTTATGGAAAACTGAGCGTGAGACCAAATGAAACTAAAAATTGTCAAAACTGCCCCCGAATTTCTAGCAACTCCAGACTAGCATGCTCTTGTGTTAAAATTACATGACCTTCAAAACTGCATACGAAGTAGTTTTCCAAAAACTCACATTAAAATACTTGACTTTTTGAAAAAAAAAAAGTTTCAATTTTAACGATTTTTGTGCAAATTTTTAGTCCTTATTCATATGCTTTTAGTTATACAGTGTACTGCCTCCGTCGGCCATCGTTCTTAAGTGGGCACTTCCCATTAACGGATGCCATTTTGCAATAGCAACTGCGTCGTAGCCCACTTTCAGAAGAAACAGCACCAAGTCTTAAAAGGATACTAATATTTGTAGTTGATTTTTGACAATTTTGTTTTTTAATTAAATGCCGGCAACCCTTTTTTCATTTAAGGCTTGCAGCTTATGTGACAGAAAATGTGCAAGACCGTCAACACAAAACAATATTCTGAAATTAAATCGAATCTATCAGTTTTATGGAAAACTGAGCGTGAGACCAAATGAATCTAAAAATTGTCAAAACTGCCCCCGAATTTCTAGCAACTGCAGACTATCATATTCATTTGTTAAAATTACATGACCTACAAAACTGCATACGAAGTAGTTTTCCAAAAACTCACATTAAAATATTGATTTTTGTTAATTTTGTTTTTTAATTAAATGCCGGCAACCTTTTTTTCATTTAAGGCATGCAGCTTATGTGACAGAAAATGTGCAAGACCGTCAACACAAAACAATATTCTAAAATTAAATCGAATCTATCAGTTTTATGGAAAAATGAGCTTTAGACCAAATGAATCTAAAAATTGTCAAAACTGCCCCCGAATTTCTAACTCCAGACTAGCATATTCATTTGTTAAAATTACATGACCTACAAAACTGCATACCAAGTAGTTTTCCAAAAACTCACATTAAAATACTTGACTTTTTGAAAAAAAAATAGTTTCAAATTTAACGATTTTTGTGCAAATTTTTAGTCCTTATTCATATGCTTTTAGTTATACAGTGTACTGCCTCCGTCGGCCATCGTTCTTAAGTGGGCACTTCCCATTAACGGATGCCATTTTGCAATAGCAACTGCGTCGTAGCCCACTTTCAGAAGAAGCAGCACCAAGTCTTAAACAGATACTAATATTTGTAGTTGATTTTTGACAATTTTGTTTTTTAATTAAATGCCGGCAACCTTTTTTTCATTTAAGGCTTGCAGCTTATGTGACAGAAAATGTGCAAGACCGTCAACACAAAACAATATTCTAAAATTAAATCGAATCTATCAGTTTTATGGAAAGCTGAGCGTGAGACCAAATGAAACTAAAAATTGTCAAAACTGCCCCCGAATTTCTAGCAACTCCAGACTAGCATATTCTTTTGTTAAAATTACATGACCTACAACACTGCATACGAAGTAGTTTTCCAAAAACTCACATTAAAATATTGATTTTTGATAATTTTGTTTTTTAATTAAATGCCGGCAACCTTTTTTTTCATTTAAGGCATACAGCTTATGTGACAGAAAATGTGCAAGACCGTCAACACAAAACAATATTCTAAAATTAAATCGAATCTATCAGTTTTATGGAAAACTGAGCGTGAGACCAAATGAAACTAAAAATTGTCAAAACTGCCCCCGAATTTCTAGCAACTCCAGACTAGCATACTCTTGTGTTAAAATTACATGACCTACAAAACTGCATACGAAGTAGTTTTCCAAAAACTCACATTAAAATACTTGACTTTTTGAAAAAAAAAAGTTTCAATTTTAACGATTTTTGTGCAAATTTTTAGTCCTTATTCATATGCTTTAGTTATACAGTGTACTGCCTCCGTCGGCCATCGTTCTTAAGTGGGCACTTCCCATTAACGGATGCCATTTTGCAATAGCAACTGCGTCGTAGCCCACTTTCAGAAGAAGCAGCACCAAGTCTTAAACAGATACTAATATTTGTAGTTGATTTTTGACAATTTTGTTTTTTAATTAAATGCCGGCAACCTTTTTTTCATTTAAGGCTTGCAGCTTATGTGACAGAAAATGTGCAAGACCGTCAACACAAAACAATATTCTAAAATTAAATCGAATCTATCAGTTTTATGGAAAACTGAGCGTGAGACCAAATGAAACTAAAAATTATCAAAACTGCCCCCGAATTTCTAGCAACTCCAGACTAGCATATGCTTTTGTTAAAATTACATGACCTACAAAACTGCATACGAAGTAGTTTTAAAAAAACTCACATTAAAATATTGATTTTTGATAATTTTGTTTTTTAATTAAATGCCGGCAACCTTTTTTTCATTTAAGGCTTGCAGCTTATGTGACAGAAAATGTGCAAGACCGTCAACACAAAACAATATTCTGAAATTAAATCGAATCTATCAGTTTTATGGAAAACTGAGCGTGAGACCAAATAAAACTAAAAATTGTCAAAACTGCCCCCAAATTTCTAGCAACTCCAGACTAGCATATTCTTTTGTTAAAATTACATGACCTACAAAACTGCATACGAAGTAGTTTTCCAAAAACTCACATTAAAATACATGACTTTTTGAAAAAAATAGTTTCAATTTTAACGATTTTTGTGCAAATTTTTAGTCCTTATTCATATGCTTTTAGTTATACAGTGTACTGCCTCCGTCGGCCTTCGTTCTTAAGTGGGCACTTCCCATTAACGGATGCCATTTTGCAATAGCAACTGCGTCGTAGCCCACTTTCAGAAGAAACAGCACCAAGTCTTAAAAAGATACTAATATTTGTAGTTGATTTTTGACAATTTTGTTTTTTAATTAAATGCCGGCAACCTTTTTTTCATTTAAGGCTTGCAGCTTATGTGACAGAAAATGTGCAAGACCGTCAACACAAAACAATATTCTGAAATTAAATCGAATCTATCAGTTTTATGGAAAACTGAGCGTGAGACCAAATGAATCTAAAAATTGTCAAAACTGCCCCCGAATTTCTAACTCCAGACTAGCATATTCATTTGTTAAAATTACATGACCTACAAAACTGCATACCAAGTAGTTTTCCAAAAACTCACATTAAAATATTGATTTTTGTTAATTTTGTTTTTTAATTAAATGCCGGCAACCTTTTTTTCATTTAAGGCATGCAGCTTATGTGACAGAAAATGTGCAAGACCGTCAACACAAAACAATATTCTAAAATTAAATCGAATCTATCAGTTTTATGGAAAAATGAGCTTTAGACCAAATGAATCTAAAAATTGTCAAAACTGCCCCCGAATTTCTAACTCCAGACTAGCATATTCATTTGTTAAAATTACATGACCTACAAAACTGCATACGAAGTAGTTTTCCAAAAATTCACATTAAAATATTGATTTTTGTTAATTTTGTTTTTTAATTAAATGCCGGCAACCTTTTTTTCATTTAAGGCATGCAGCTTATGTGACAGAAAATGTGCAAGACCGTCAACACAAAACAATATTCTAAAATTAAATCGAATCTATCAGTTTTATGGAAAAATGAGCTTTAGACCAAATGAATCTAAAAATTGTCAAAACTGCCCCCGAATTTCTAACTCCAGACTAGCATATTCATTTGTTAAAATTACATGACCTACAAAACTGCATACCAAGTAGTTTTCCAAAAACTCACATTAAAATACTTGACTTTTTGAAAAAAAAATAGTTTCAAATTTAACGATTTTTGTGCAAATTTTTAGTCCTTATTCATATGCTTTTAGTTATACAGTGTACTGCCTCCGCCGGCCATCGTTCTTAAGTGGGCACTTCCCATTAACGGATGCCATTTTGCAATAGCAACTGCGTCGTAGCCCACTTTCAGAAGAAGCAGCACCAAGTCTTAAACAGATACTAATATTTGTAGTTGATATTTGACAATTTTGTTTTTTAATTAAATGCCGGCAACCTTTTTTTCATTTAAGGCTTGCAGCTTATGTGACAGAAAATGTGCAAGACCGTCAACACAAAACAATATTCTAAAATTAAATCGAATCTATCAGTTTTATGGAAAAATGAGCTTTAGACCAAATGAATCTAAAAATTGTCAAAACTGCCCCCGAATTTCTAACTCCAGACTAGCATATTCATTTGTTAAAATTACATGACCTACAAAACTGCATACCAAGTAGTTTTCCAAAAACTCACATTAAAATACTTGACTTTTTGAAAAAAAAATAGTTTCAAATTTAACGATTTTTGTGCAAATTTTTAGTCCTTATTCATATGCTTTAGTTATACAGTGTACTGCCTCCGTCGGCCATCGTTCTTAAGTGGGCACTTCCCATTAACGGATGCCATTTTGCAATAGCAACTGCGTCGTAGCCCACTTTCAAAAGAAACAGCACCAAGTCTTAAAAAGATACTAATATTTTTAGTTGATTTTTGATAATTTTGTTTTTTAATTAAATGCTGGCAACCTTTTTTTTATTTAAAGCATGTAGCTTGTGTGACAGAAAATGTGCAAGACCGTCAACACAAAACAATATTCTAAAATTAAATCGAATCTATCAGTTTTATGGAAAAATGAGCGTGAGACCAAATGAAACTAAAAATTGTCAAAACTGCCCCCGAATTTTTAGCAACTCCAGACTAGCATATTCTTTTGTTAAAATTACATGACCTACAAAACTGCATACGTAGTAGTTTTCCAAAAACTCACATTAAAATACGTGACTTTTTGAAAAAAAAAAATAGTTTCAATTTTAACGATTTTTGTGCAAATTTTTAGTCCTTTTTCATATGCTTATAGTTATACAGTGTACTGCCTCCGTCGGCCATCGTTCTTAAGCGGGCACTTCCCATTAACGGATGCCATTTTGAAATAGCAACTGCGTCGTAGCCCACTTTCAGAAGAAACAGCACCAAGTCTTAAAAAGATACTAATATTTTTAGTTGATTTTTGACAATTTTGTTTTTTAATTAAATGCCGGCAACCTTTTTTTCATTTAAGGCTTGCAGCTTATGTGACAGAAAATGTGCAAGACCGTCAACACAAAACAATATTCTGAAATTAAATCGAATCTATCAGTTTTATGGAAAACTAAGCGTGAGACCAAATGAATCTAAAAATTGTCAAAACTGCCCCCGAATTTCTAGCAACTGCAGACTAGCATATTCATTTGTTAAAATTACATGACCTACAAAACTGCATACGAAGTAGTTTTCCAAAAACTCACATTAAAATATTGATTTTTGATAATTTTGTTTTTTAATTAAATGCCGGCAACCTTTTTTTCATTTAAGGCATGCAGCTTATGTGACAGAAAATGTGCAAGACCGTCAACACAAAACAATATTCTAAAATTAAATCGAATCTATCAGTTTTATGGAAAAATGAGCTTTAGACCAAATGAATCTAAAAATTGTCAAAACTGCCCCCGAATTTCTAACTCCAGACTAGCATATTCATTTGTTAAAATTACATGACCTACAAAACTGCATACGAAGTAGTTTTCCAAAAACTCACATTAAAATACTTGACTTTTTGAAAAAAAAAAGTTTCAATTTTAACGATTTTTGTGCAAATTTTTAGTCCTTATTCATATGCTTTTAGTTATACAGTGTACTGCCTCCGTCGGCCATCGTTCTTAAGTGGGCACTTCCCATTAACGGATGCCATTTTGCAATAGCAACTGCGTCGTAGCCCACTTTCAGAAGAAACAGCACCAAGTCTTAAAAATATACTAATATTTGTAGTTGATTTTTGACAATTTTGTTTTTTCATTAAATGCCGGCAACCTTTTTTTCATTTAAGGCTTGCAGCTTATGTGACAGAAAATGTGCAAGACCGTCAACACAAACCAATATTCTGAAATTAAATCGAATCTATCAGTTTTATGGAAAACTGAGCGTGAGACCAAATGAAACTAAAAATTGTCAAAACTGCCCCCGAATTTCTACCAACTCCAGACTAGCATATTCTTTTGTTAAAATTACATGACCTACAAAACTGCATACGTAGTAGTTTTCCAAAAACTCACATTAAAATACTTGACTTTTTGAAAAAAAAAATAGTTTCAATTTTAACGATTTTTGTGCAAATTTTTAGTCCTTTTTCATATGCTTATAGTTATACAGTGTACTGCCTCCGTCGGCCATCGTTCTTAAGCGGGCACTTCCCATTAACGGATGCCATTTTGAAATAGCAACTGCGTCGTAGCCCACTTTCAGAAGAAACAGCACCAAGTCTTAAAAAGATACTAATATTTTTAGTTGATTTTTGATAATTTTGTTTTTTAATTGAATGCCGGCAACCTTTTTTTCATTTAAGGCACGCAGCTTATGTGACAGAAAATGTGCATGACCGTCAACACAAAACAATATTCTAAAATTAAATCGAAGCTATCAGCTTTATGGAAAAATGAGCGTGAGACCAAATGAATCTAAAAATTGTCAAAACTGCCCCCGAATTTCTAGCAACTGCAGACTAGCATATTCATTTGTTAAAATTACATGACCTACAAAACTGCATACGAAGTAGTTTTCCAAAAACTCACATTAAAATATTGAAAACGCGTCTTACTTCTGCTATAGTTCGCTTTATTATGTCCTCACACCAAAATGAGCAACCTGCTTGGAGCTTCGCTAATCAATATACATACATATGTACAGGTACCCGACAGTAAAGCGATAAATAATTACACTTATGAGAGTGACTAAATACAGGGATAGGCTCTGCATGTAATAATTGCATTGCAAGGCTTACTTACGCTAGGGTTTCTTGAGTACGGATAAAAGTAATAGAGAGGAATAAGTAAGCAACGGAACTTGAATAGGGTGTTACATTAGGCTAGTCACTACAATTATTATCTATTGTGCTAGTTACTACAACAATTCGGCCATCCTGATGTTACAGATCTCCTGATCTCTTAAAATAAAATATAGTTTAGCGTATACATTTTTTGTTATTGTGTTATTTGGTTTTACAATTTAAATATATAAAAAATAATAAATAAATACGTATAAGCTTAGACAATTTGTAGAAGATCGCTTAGGTGCTAACACTAATTTGTTACTTGAACGCTATATAATGATGTTCACATTACATTTTTTTTGAAGAACTATATATTTACATATGTATACAAAAGCAATATCTAATAAATAAGTAAATAAATGAGAGACTCTTATTTATGTATACAGGAAAAGTGGCATATATGTACATGTGTATGTACGTTTGTACGGGACTTAGCAAATACAATATGAGCAGCGAATAATTAAAATGTCGCGGGACTTTATAGACCGTTTATGTATGTATGAGATGTACAAACGTATAGGTAGAAATATACAGTACGCTCTACTATAATGAGAACATACGAGGACAACAGTGTTGCCTGGATTGTTCCGGTGTGTGATTTTATTTATTTAACCACGGCCGAATATTTGCCGCTGCCCAAACGCCCTTATAAGGAATTCTTGATTTCTGAAAGCCATCCACATCCTCCAAAACAAATCTATCGTTACGTAAAATTTTTGAAATTTTGTAAGGCCCCTTGAACTTGGGTATTAACTTTTTGCAAACACCTGTGTGTGAGTCGAAATTTTTTATCATAACATAATCTCCCGTAGTATATGTTTTTGACTTTACTCGCCTCCTATTTGTATAATTTTGACAGGCAGTTTCCCTAATTTTCTTCAAATCAATTTGCTTTTTGTCGTTTACGGACTCAACGAGATTTTCTTTCAATTCATCCAAAATTTTTCCCTTTTGGTGCACACCGAATAACATTTTTGACGGATACTCATTGATTGATCGGTGTTTGGTATTGTTCAAGGCATATTCAACATTTTCCACTATTGTATCCCAATAAAGCCCTTTTTCGGGATCTACCTGTTTTGCTATCATTGGTCCTAAGCTTCTGTTCACTCGTTCGACTTGCCCATTTGCTTGTGGGGAACCCGTTGCAATTTTTATGTGTTTAACGTTATTTGTTTCCAGAAAAACTTTGAATTCATTTGAAGTGAAACAGGTGCCCCTGTCTGATATAATACATTTTGGTCGGCTATACGATCTAAAGAAGTCTTTTAGAGCTGATATTGCTTCTTTAGAATTTGTGGTCTTAGTTGTATATAATCTTACGAATTTTGTAAGCGCATCTATTATAACGAATATGTGTTTCTTGGCTCTACCCGCTTCTAACGGTCCAAAATGGTCAATGTGTAGAACTTCGAATGGGGTTTCACATTTAGGTATCATGTGCAATAATCCCTCTGTTTTACCTACTTTTGTAGAAAATTCTATACACTTGAGGCAATTTTATATGTGTAATCCTGACTTTGCTTTTACATTGGGAAACCAATAGCTTTTTAGTATTAAGTCTGTCATTTTGTCTGTTCCAACGTGTCCCATTTCATTGTGGTATTTGTATAAGACGTGTTTTTCCATATTTTCGGGAACGCAAAATAGGAGAGAATTGTCGGATTTTTTTCGATACAGCACCCCATTACGCATTTCATAAAATTTGTGTTCGGTTTTTTGAAGTTGTTCTTTTATTGTCCTTAACTTAGCATCTTTTCCTTGGCAAATGAGCAGATTTTCTTCAAAAGTATTCGATTCGATGGTTAATATGTTATTACATCTACTCAAGGCATCTACGTGTTGCATACGATTTCCAGACCTATGTTCTAAATCGTAATCATAATTTTGAAGCTCTAACGCCCACCTAGCTATTCTTGGGTTGAGGTCTTTTTTATTTAATGTAAGAGTTAGGGCATTACAATCGGTGACAATCTTAAATTTGAGACCATTAAGGTAAACACGGAATCTTTCGAGGGCATAAATAATAGCTAAAGTCTCTAACTCGAAGCTGTGATACTTCGATTCCGATTCACTCGTCCTCTTCGAATAGTAAAATACCGGGTGCCATTTGTTGTCATGCTTTTTTTGCATGAGAATCGCGCCGAATCCCAAGGCGCTAGCATCACAATGTAATTCAGTGGGGTCGTTTGGGTTATACAAAGACAACACTGGTGATTCTATGAGTTTTTGTTTGAGAGTTTCGAAACATTTTAGTTCCTCTTCTCCAAAGTGGAATGGTTTATCTTTTTTAGTTAGGTCGTGTAGTGGTTTTGCAATTGTGGAAAAATCTTTAACAAATCTTCGGAAATAAGAACACAGCCCTAAGAAACTTTGTACGGAGTGTATTTTATCCGGTACCGGAAAATTTTTTACTGCTTGGAGGCCTTTGTCGTCAGCCTTAATGCCTGTACCAGTTATGGTATACCCTAAATATTTTATACATGATTGCAAAAATTCGCATTTGTCTAACCTTAACTCGAGCTTATTTATGACAAGTCTATTAAAAACTTCCTTTAATATTTCCATATGCTCATCTATATCTTTTGTGGCAATCATAATATCGTCTAAGTATATAATCACTTTGTTATTTCTTATCATGTCAGCAAAAATTTTGTTAACGAATCTTTGGAAAACTGAAGGAGCATTTTTTAGCCCAAAAGGCATCCGTAGGAACTCATATTGCCCTAATGGTGTAACGAAACATGTGTACTTGACTGATTCTTCATTTACAAACACATGAAAAAACCCGTTTTGCAAATCTAGTTTTGTAAATATGCTCTTTTCCCCTAACTTTTCTAATAAACCGTCGATAAGTGGAATCGGGTAATTGTCTTTTATCGTTGCTTTGTTTAATTTTCTGTAATCTATACACAACCTTAGTTCTCCAGTCTTTTTCTTTACTAATACGATTGGAGATGCAAACTCCGATTCGCTTGGTCGTATATAACCTTTTTCTAAATACTCATCAATTATTTTTTGAAGTTCACTTTTTTCCGCAAACGATAGCCGTCTAGGAGGACAATTGAAGGGCTTTGAACATTCCAAATTTAATTTGATTTCGCATCTAACGTTTGGTTCTTTTGGGCGTTTGGGCAAAACGTAATATTTGTTAAACTCATCGTTAAAATTTTGTTTAATTTCTAAACTTAAGTCTTCATTAAGATTATATGTTCTATCTTTTGACGATAATCCAAAACAATTTATTGCACATATATCGTTTTCTTGTTGACCATTTGAATTTTCTGTCATATATGCCACCTTGCAAGTACTTTTTGTTTCATTTAGTTCATCTTCACAAACAATTTTCATTTTACTTAATTTCATGAAGTCTCTGCCTAAAATAACGTCGTAACTCATTGACTCATCTTCTACCACGATCAGATCGACATAAACCTTTTTGCTATTGATAATAAAGAAGCAGTTAACTTTCCCGAAAGTTTTTAATTTACTTTTATTTAACCCAAAATAACATAAAATTTCATGATTTTCAAAATACACTTCATTTGGCAAATTAGATATTTTAATTAAGCTGACCGGGCTTCCAGAGTCTATGAGGCACGCTAAGAATAACTTATTGTTAGGATTATTTCCAATATAAATATTCATAAAACTTACATATTCGTCGATACCAGCGGTTTTAATTGCCCCTTTTAGCTCAGGACATGCCGCAACTACATGTGTTGAACTTCCGCATCCGAAACAAGATCCCGGCTCTCTGCGAGGTTTTCTGCATTCCGCCGAAATATGTCCTCTGCAATTACAATTGTAACACCTCACCATACTCCCCTCGGTCCTTGTGGTCGTTCGCGCGTTCGTGTTGGGCTTCTCTTTTAATTCCACCTTTGCAAATGCTCGTACTAACTGCTCTACAGTAGTGTAGCATTGGATGTGCGCCTGAGTTCGCAGTTGCTGATCTGGGATACCTGCGATCATCCTGTCTAACAACTCTTCTGGGTCGATCTGTATTGCGTTAGCTAGCATTCGTTTGTCTGTGTAATACGAATTGAAACTTTCTCCATACTGCCAAGTTCTCTTTTCAAAATTGTTGCGCAATACTATCTTGCTTTCACGCCTATCAAAAGCATCCACTAAATTTTCAAAAATTTGTTCAGCCGTTTGCGTTAGGAAGTGGCTTCGTGAATACAGCCAAGTTTGTGCATTGCCTTTTAATATACTGGCTATTAGCATATTGTCATCAATTTTATATGCGCTTATGACATTTTTTATTAATGCAATCCACACAGTAACTGAGCCATCGCCGCAATAGTTAGGTATCATATCTTTAACAAAGCTAATCGAAAAATTTGACTCGTTATCACGAACGGGATTGTCAGTCGCCTTCATTTGATGTTTTAGCATTTCATTTTCTTGACGTAGCAACTGCATTTGTAGTTTCAAAATAATCGCCTCATTTTGTACATTAAGGGCCTCGGTGTTCATACTGGGGCTCATATTGCCGTCGGAGTCGCTGCGTCGTCCTGGCGCTCCATTTTCTGTTGTATCATTTTCGTTGCGAACGGGAAAATTTTCGCCGTTGTTATTTACGCTGCCGTTACCGCCTACTTTGACCAAACCCGCACCGTTGTTACTGTGCGCATCATTGTTTTCTCGTTCATTGTTGTTGTTGCTGCTTCCACCGTTGTCAATATCCGCATCGTTTTCTTGTCCTTTGTTGTGCTCACTTTTGCTAGAGCCTCTGGAATTTGGAACATCTTTTCCTTTACCTTTGACGAACTCCGCATCTTTGCTGCATAGGTCTTTTTCTGTACCTCCAACGTTGTCGTTTTCAGCCTCCGTTGGGCATTCGCCTCGTAATTCTTTTGGTATTTCGTTGAGGCGTGTTACAAGTGCTAACTTGCTACCAATGGTAGGTTGGCCAAGTTGTCGTAGCCAGTTTTTTAATTGTGTCAGGCTATAGTTTTCAACCGAAAGCATTTTTTTGAGAAATTTTTTTTTTTTTTTTTTTCAAATTGTGGGCAGAATTCGTCTCACTTCTGAACTGAAAACGCGTCTTACTTCTGCTATAGTTCGCTTTATTATGTCCTCACACCAAAATGAGCAACCTGCTTGGAGCTTCGCTAATCAATATACATACATATGTACAGGTACCCGACAGTAAAGCGATAAATAATTACACTTATGAGAGTGACTAAATACAGGGATAGGCTCTGCATGTAATAATTGCATTGCAAGGCTTACTTACGCTAGGGTTTCTTGAGTACGGATAAAAGTAATAGAGAGGAATAAGTAAGCAACGGAACTTGAATAGGGTGTTACATTAGGCTAGTCACTACAATTATTATCTATTGTGCTAGTTACTACTACAATTCGGCCATCCTGATGTTACAGATCTCCTGATCTCTTAAAATAAAATATAGTTTAGCGTATACATTTTTTGTTATTGTGTTATTTGGTTTTACAATTTAAATATATAAAAAATAATAAATAAATACGTATAAGCTTAGACAATTTGTAGAAGATCGCTTAGGTGCTAACACTAATTTGTTACTTGAACGCTATATAATGATGTTCACATTACATTTTTTTTGAAGAACTATATATTTACATATGTATACAAAAGCAATATCTAATAAATAAGTAAATAAATGAGAGACTCTTATTTATGTATACAGGAAAAGTGGCATATATGTACATGTGTATGTACGTTTGTACGGGACTTAGCAAATACAATATGAGCAGCGAATAATTAAAATGTCGCGGGACTTTATAGACCGTTTATGTATGTATGAGATGTACAAACGTATAGGTAGAAATATACAGTACGCTCTACTATAATGAGAACATACGAGGACAACAGTGTTGCCTGGATTGTTCCGGTGTGTGATTTTATTTATTTAACCACGGCCGAATATTTGCCGCTGCCCAAACGCCCTTATAAGGAATTCTTGATTTCTGAAAGCCATCCACATCCTCCAAAACAAATCTATCGTTACGTAAAATTTTTGAAATTTTGTAAGGCCCCTTGAACTTGGGTATTAACTTTTTGCAAACACCTGTGTGTGAGTCGAAATTTTTTATCATAACATAATCTCCCGTAGTATATGTTTTTGACTTTACTCGCCTCCTATTTGTATAATTTTGACAGGCAGTTTCCCTAATTTTCTTCAAATCAATTTGCTTTTTGTCGTTTACGGACTCAACGAGATTTTCTTTCAATTCATCCAAAATTTTTCCCTTTTGGTGCACACCGAATAACATTTTTGACGGATACTCATTGATTGATCGGTGTTTGGTATTGTTCAAGGCATATTCAACATTTTCCACTATTGTATCCCAATAAAGCCCTTTTTCGGGATCTACCTGTTTTGCTATCATTGGTCCTAAGCTTCTGTTCACTCGTTCGACTTGCCCATTTGCTTGTGGGGAACCCGTTGCAATTTTTATGTGTTTAACGTTATTTGTTTCCAGAAAAACTTTGAATTCATTTGAAGTGAAACAGGTGCCCCTGTCTGATATAATACATTTTGGTCGGCTATACGATCTAAAGAAGTCTTTTAGAGCTGATATTGCTTCTTTAGAATTTGTGGTCTTAGTTGTATATAATCTTACGAATTTTGTAAGCGCATCTATTATAACGAATATGTGTTTCTTGGCTCTACCCGCTTCTAACGGTCCAAAATGGTCAATGTGTAGAACTTCGAATGGGGTTTCACATTTAGGTATCATGTGCAATAATCCCTCTGTTTTACCTACTTTTGTAGAAAATTCTATACACTTGAGGCAATTTTATATGTGTAATCCTGACTTTGCTTTTACATTGGGAAACCAATAGCTTTTTAGTATTAAGTCTGTCATTTTGTCTGTTCCAACGTGTCCCATTTCATTGTGGTATTTGTATAAGACGTGTTTTTCCATATTTTCGGGAACGCAAAATAGGAGAGAATTGTCGGATTTTTTTCGATACAGCACCCCATTACGCATTTCATAAAATTTGTGTTCGGTTTTTTGAAGTTGTTCTTTTATTGTCCTTAACTTAGCATCTTTTCCTTGGCAAATGAGCAGATTTTCTTCAAAAGCATTCGATTCGATGGTTAATATGTTATTACATCTACTCAAGGCATCTACGTGTTGCATACGATTTCCAGACCTATGTTCTAAATCGTAATCATAATTTTGAAGCTCTAACGCCCACCTAGCTATTCTTGGGTTGAGGTCTTTTTTATTTAATGTAAGAGTTAGGGCATTACAATCGGTGACAATCTTAAATTTGAGACCATTAAGGTAAAAACGGAATCTTTCGAGGGCATAAATAATAGCTAAAGTCTCTAACTCGAAGCTGTGATACTTCGATTCCGATTCACTCGTCCTCTTCGAATAGTAAAATACCGGGTGCCATTTGTTGTCATGCTTTTTTTGCATGAGAATCGCGCCGAATCCCAAGGCGCTAGCATCACAATGTAATTCAGTGGGGTCGTTTGGGTTATACAAAGACAACACTGGTGATTCTATGAGTTTTTGTTTGAGAGTTTCGAAACATTTTAGTTCCTCTTCTCCAAAGTGGAATGGTTTATCTTTTTTAGTTAGGTCGTGTAGTGGTTTTGCAATTGTGGAAAAATCTTTAACAAATCTTCGGAAATAAGAACACAGCCCTAAGAAACTTTGTACGGAGTGTATTTTATCCGGTACCGGAAAATTTTTTACTGCTTGGAGGCCTTTGTCGTCAGCCTTAATGCCTGTACCAGTTATGGTATACCCTAAATATTTTATACATGATTGCAAAAATTCGCATTTGTCTAACCTTAACTCGAGCTTATTTATGACAAGTCTATTAAAAACTTCCTTTAATATTTCCATATGCTCATCTATATCTTTTGTGGCAATCATAATATCGTCTAAGTATATAATCACTTTGTTATTTCTTATCATGTCAGCAAAAATTTTGTTAACGAATCTTTGGAAAACTGAAGGAGCATTTTTTAGCCCAAAAGGCATCCGTAGGAACTCATATTGCCCTAATGGTGTGACGAAAGATGTGTACTTGACTGATTCTTCATTTACAAACACATGAAAAAACCCGTTTTGCAAATCTAGTTTTGTAAATATGCTCTTTTCCCCTAACTTTTCTAATAAATCGTCGATAAGTGGAATCGGGTAATTGTCTTTTATCGTTGCTTTGTTTAATTTTCTGTAATCTATACACAACCTTAGTTCTCCAGTCTTTTTCTTTACTAATACGATTGGAGATGCAAACTCCGATTCGCTTGGTCGTATATAACCTTTTTCTAAATACTCATCAATTATTTTTTGAAGTTCACTTTTTCCGCAAACGATAACCGTCTAGGAGGACAATTGAAGGGCTTTGAACATTCCAAATTTAATTTGATTTCGCATCTAACGTTTGGTTCTTTTGGGCGTTTGGGCAAAACGTAATATTTGTTAAACTCATCGTTAAAATTTTGTTTAATTTCTAAACTTAAGTCTTCATTAAGATTATATGTTCTATCTTTTGACGATAATCCAAAACAATTTATTGCACATATATCGTTTTCTTGTTGACCATTTGAATTTTCTGTCATATATGCCACCTTGCAAGTACTTTTTGTTTCATTTAGTTCATCTTCACAAACAATTTTCATTTTACTTAATTTCATGAAGTCTCTGCCTAAAATAACGTCGTAACTCATTGACTCATCTTCTACCACGATCAGATCGACATAAACCTTTTTGCTATTGATAATAAAGAAGCAGTTAACTTTCCCGAAAGTTTTTAATTTACTTTTATTTAACCCAAAATAACATAAAATTTCATGATTTTCAAAATACACTTCATTTGGCAAATTAGATATTTTAATTAAGCTGACCGGGCTTCCAGAGTCTATGAGGCACGCTAAGAATAACTTATTGTTAGGATTATTTCCAATATAAATATTCATAAAACTTACATATTCGTCGATACCAGCGGTTTTAATTGCCCCTTTTAGCTCAGGACATGCCGCAACTACATGTGTTGAACTTCCGCATCCGAAACAAGATCCCGGCTCTCTGCGAGGTTTTCTGCATTCCGCCGAAATATGTCCTCTGCAATTACAGTTGTAACACCTCACCATACTCCCCTCGGTCCTTGTGGTCGTTCGCGCGTTCGTGTTGGGCTTCTCTTTTAATTCCACCTTTGCAAATGCTCGTACTAACTGCTCTACAGTAGTGTAGCATTGGATGTGCGCCTGAGTTCGCAGTTGCTGATCTGGGATACCTGCGATCATCCTGTCTAACAACTCTTCTGGGTCGATCTGTATTGCGTTAGCTAGCATTCGTTTGTCTGTGTAATACGAATTGAAACTTTCTCCATACTGCCAAGTTCTCTTTTCAAAATTGTTGCGCAATACTATCTTGCTTTCACGCCTATCAAAAGCATCCACTAAATTTTCAAAAATTTGTTCAGCCGTTTGCGTTAGGAAGTGGCTTCGTGAATACAGCCAAGTTTGTGCATTGCCTTTTAATATACTGGCTATTAGCATATTGTCATCAATTTTATATGCGCTTATGACATTTTTTATTAATGCAATCCACACAGTAACTGAGCCATCGCCGCAATAGTTAGGTATCATATCTTTAACAAAGCTAATCGAAAAATTTGACTCGTTATCACGAACGGGATTGTCAGTCGCCTTCATTTGATGTTTTAGCATTTCATTTTCTTGACGTAGCAACTGCATTTGTAGTTTCAAAATAATCGCCTCATTTTGTACATTAAGGGCCTCGGTGTTCATACTGGGGCTCATATTGCCGTCGGAGTCGCTGCGTCGTCCTGGCGCTCCATTTTCTGTTGTATCATTTTCGTTGCGAACGGGAAAATTTTCGCCGTTGTTATTTACGCTGCCGTTACCGCCTACTTTGACCAAACCCGCACCGTTGTTACTGTGCGCATCATTGTTTTCTCGTTCATTGTTGTTGTTGCTGCTTCCACCGTTGTCAATATCCGCATCGTTTTCTTGTCCTTTGTTGTGCTCACTTTTGCTAGAGCCTCTGGAATTTGGAACATCTTTTCCTTTACCTTTGACGAACTCCGCATCTTTGCTGCATAGGTCTTTTTCTGTACCTCCAACGTTGTCGTTTTCAGCCTCCGTTGGGCATTCGCCTCGTAATTCTTTTGGTATTTCGTTGAGGCGTGTTACAAGTGCTAACTTGCTACCAATGGTAGGTTGGCCAAGTTGTCGTAGCCAGTTTTTTAATTGTGTCAGGCTATAGTTTTCAACCGAAAGCATTTTTTTGAGAAATTTTTTTTTTTTTTTTTTTTTCAAATTGTGGGCAGAATTCGTCTCACTTCTGAACTGAAAACGCGTCTTACTTCTGCTATAGTTCGCTTTATTATGTCCTCACACCAAAATGAGCAACCTGCTTGGAGCTTCGCTAATCAATATACATACATATGTACAGGTACCCGACAGTAAAGCGATAAATAATTACACTTATGAGAGTGACTAAATACAGGGATAGGCTCTGCATGTAATAATTGCATTGCAAGGCTTACTTACGCTAGGGTTTCTTGAGTACGGATAAAAGTAATAGAGAGGAATAAGTAAGCAACGGAACTTGAATAGGGTGTTACATTAGGCTAGTCACTACAATTATTATCTATTGTGCTAGTTACTACAACAATTCGGCCATCCTGATGTTACAGATCTCCTGATCTCTTAAAATAAAATATAGTTTAGCGTATACATTTTTTGTTATTGTGTTATTTGGTTTTACAATTTAAATATATAAAAAATAATAAATAAATACGTATAAGCTTAGACAATTTGTAGAAGATCGCTTAGGTGCTAACACTAATTTGTTACTTGAACGCTATATAATGATGTTCACATTACATTTTTTTTGAAGAACTATATATTTACATATGTATACAAAAGCAATATCTAATAAATAAGTAAATAAATGAGAGACTCTTATTTATGTATACAGGAAAAGTGGCATATATGTACATGTGTATGTACGTTTGTACGGGACTTAGCAAATACAATATGAGCAGCGAATAATTAAAATGTCGCGGGACTTTATAGACCGTTTATGTATGTATGAGATGTACAAACGTATAGGTAGAAATATACAGTACGCTCTACTATAATGAGAACATACGAGGACAACAGTGTTGCCTGGATTGTTCCGGTGTGTGATTTTATTTATTTAACCACGGCCGAATATTTGCCGCTGCCCAAACGCCCTTATAAGGAATTCTTGATTTCTGAAAGCCATCCACATCCTCCAAAACAAATCTATCGTTACGTAAAATTTTTGAAATTTTGTAAGGCCCCTTGAACTTGGGTATTAACTTTTTGCAAACACCTGTGTGTGAGTCGAAATTTTTTATCATAACATAATCTCCCGTAGTATATGTTTTTGACTTTACTCGCCTCCTATTTGTATAATTTTGACAGGCAGTTTCCCTAATTTTCTTCAAATCAATTTGCTTTTTGTCGTTTACAGACTCAACGAGATTTTCTTTCAATTCATCCAAAATTTTTCCTTTTGGTGCACACCGAATAACATTTTTGACGGATACTCATTGATTGATCGGTGTTTGGTATTGTTCAAGGCATATTCAACATTTTCCACTATTGTATCCCAATAAAGCCCTTTTTCGGGATCTACCTGTTTTGCTATCATTGGTCCTAAGCTTCTGTTCACTCGTTCGACTTGCCCATTTGCTTGTGGGGAACCCGTTGCAATTTTTATGTGTTTAACGTTATTTGTTTCCAGAAAAACTTTGAATTCATTTGAAGTGAAACAGGTGCCCCTGTCTGATATAATACATTTTGGTCGGCTATACGATCTAAAGAAGTCTTTTAGAGCTGATATTGCTTCTTTAGAATTTGTGGCCTTAGTTGTATATAATCTTACGAATTTTGTAAGCGCATCTATTATAACGAATATGTGTTTCTTGGCTCTACCCGCTTCTAACGGTCCAAAATGGTCAATGTGTAGAACTTCGAATGGGGTTTCACATTTAGGTATCATGTGCAATAATCCCTCTGTTTTACCTACTTTTGTAGAAAATTCTATACACTTGAGGCAATTTTATATGTGTAATCCTGACTTTGCTTTTACATTGGGAAACCAATAGCTTTTTAGTATTAAGTCTGTCATTTTGTCTGTTCCAACGTGTCCCATTTCATTGTGGTATTTGTATAAGACGTGTTTTTCCATATTTTCGGGAACGCAAAATAGGAGAGAATTGTCGGATTTTTTTCGATACAGCACCCCATTACGCATTTCATAAAATTTGTGTTCGGTTTTTTGAAGTTGTTCTTTTATTGTCCTTAACTTAGCATCTTTTCCTTGGCAAATGAGCAGATTTTCTTCAAAAGTATTCGATTCGATGGTTAATATGTTATTACATCTACTCAAGGCATCTACGTGTTGCATACGATTTCCAGACCTATGTTCTAAATCGTAATCATAATTTTGAAGCTCTAACGCCCACCTAGCTATTCTTGGGTTGAGGTCTTTTTTATTTAATGTAAGAGTTAGGGCATTACAATCGGTGACAATCTTAAATTTGAGACCATTAAGGTAAACACGGAATCTTTCGAGGGCATAAATAATAGCTAAAGTCTCTAACTCGAAGCTGTGATACTTCGATTCCGATTCACTAGTCCTCTTCGAATAGTAAAATACCGGGTGCCATTTGTTGTCATGCTTTTTTTGCATAAGAATCGCGCCGAATCCCAAGGCGCTAGCATCACAATGTAATTCAGTGGGGTCGTTTGGGTTATACAAAGACAACACTGGTGATTCTATGAGTTTTTGTTTGAGAGTTTCGAAACATTTTAGTTCCTCTTCTCCAAAGTGGAATGGTTTATCTTTTTTAGTTAGGTCGTGTAGTGGTTTTGCAATTGTGGAAAAATCTTTAACAAATCTTCGGAAATAAGAACACAGCCCTAAGAAACTTTGTACGGAGTGTATTTTATCCGGTACCGGAAAATTTTTTACTGCTTGGAGGCCTTTGTCGTCAGCCTTAATGCCTGTACCAGTTATGGTATACCCTAAATATTTTATACATGATTGCAAAAATTCGCATTTGTCTAACCTTAACTCGAGCTTATTTATGACAAGTCTATTAAAAACTTCCTTTAATATTTCCATATGCTCATCTATATCTTTTGTGGCAATCATAATATCGTCTAAGTATATAATCACTTTGTTATTTCTTATCATGTCAGCAAAAATTTTGTTAACGAATCTTTGGAAAACTGAAGGAGCATTTTTTAGCCCAAAAGGCATCCGTAGGAACTCATATTGCCCTAATGGTGTAACGAAAGATGTGTACTTGACTGATTCTTCATTTACAAACACATGAAAAAACCCGTTTTGCAAATCTAGTTTTGTAAATATGCTCTTTTCCCCTAACTTTTCTAATAAATCGTCGATAAGTGGAATCGGGTAATTGTCTTTTATCGTTGCTTTGTTTAATTTTCTGTAATCTATACACAACCTTAGTTCTCCAGTCTTTTTCTTTACTAATACGATTGGAGATGCAAACTCCGATTCGCTTGGTCGTATATAACCTTTTTCTAAATACTCATCAATTATTTTTTAAAGTTCACTTTTTTCCGCAAACGATAGCCGTCTAGGAGGACAATTGGAAGGCTTTGAACATTCCAAATTTAATTTGATTTCGCATCTAACGTTTGGTTCTTTTGGGCGTTTGGGCAAAACGTAATATTTGTTAAACTCATCGTTAAAATTTTGTTTAATTTCTAAACTTAAGTCTTCATTAAGATTATATGTTCTATCTTTTGACGATAATCCAAAACAATTTATTGCACATATATCGTTTTCTTGTTGACCATTTGAATTTTCTGTCATATATGCCACCTTGCAAGTACTTTTTGTTTCATTTAGTTCATCTTCACAAACAATTTTCATTTTACTTAATTTCATGAAGTCTCTGCCTAAAATAACGTCGTAACTCATTGACTCATCTTCTACCACGATCAGATCGACATAAACCTTTTTGCTATTGATAATAAAGAAGCAGTTAACTTTCCCGAAAGTTTTTAATTTACTTTTATTTAACCCAAAATAACATAAAATTTCATGATTTTCAAAATACACTTCATTTGGCAAATTAGATATTTTAATTAAGCTGACCGGGCTTCCAGAGTCTATGAGGCACGCTAAGAATAACTTATTGTTAGGATTATTTCCAATATAAATATTCATAAAACTTACATATTCGTCGATACCAGCGGTTTTAATTGCCCCTTTTAGCTCAGGACATGCCGCAACTACATGTGTTGAACTTCCGCATCCGAAACAAGATCCCGGCTCTCTGCGAGGTTTTCTGCATTCCGCCGAAATATGTCCTCTGCAATTACAATTGTAACACCTCACCATACTCCCCTCGGTCCTTGTGGTCGTTCGCACGTTCGTGTTGGGCTTCTCTTTTAATTCCACCTTTGCAAATGCTCGTACTAACTGCTCTACAGTAGTGTAGCATTGGATGTGCGCCTGAGTTCGCAGTTGCTGATCTGGGATACCTGCGATCATCCTGTCTAACAACTCTTCTGGGTCGATCTGTATTGCGTTAGCTAGCATTCGTTTGTCTGTGTAATACGAATTGAAACTTTCTCCATACTGCCAAGTTCTCTTTTCAAAATTGTTGCGCAATACTATCTTGCTTTCACGCCTATCAAAAGCATCCACTAAATTTTCAAAAATTTGTTCAGCCGTTTGCGTTAGGAAGTGGCTTCGTGAATACAGCCAAGTTTGTGCATTGCCTTTTAATTTACTGGCTATTAGCATATTGTCATCAATTTTATATGCGCTTATGACATTTTTTATTAATGCAATCCACACAGTAACTGAGCCATCGCCGCAATAGTCAGGTATCATATCTTTAACAAAGCTAATCGAAAAATTTGACTCGTTATCACGAACGGGATTGTCAGTCGCCTTCATTTGATGTTTTAGCATTTCGTTTTCTTGACGTAGCAACTGCATTTGTAGTTTCAAAATAATCGCCTCATTTTGTACATTAAGGGCCTCGGTGTTCATACTGGGGCTCATATTGCCGTCGGAGTCGCTGCGTCGTCCTGGCGCTCCATTTTCTGTTGTATCATTTTCGTTGCGAACGGGAAAATTTTCGCCGTTGTTATTTACGCTGCCGTTACCGCCTACTTTGACCAAATCCGCACCGTTGTTACTGTGCGCATCATTGTTGTTGTTGCTGCTTCCACCGTTGTCAATATCCGCATCGTTTTCTTGTCCTTTGTTGTGCTCACTTTTGCTAGAGCCTCTGGAATTTGGAACATCTTTTCCTTTACCTTTGACGAACTCCGCATCTTTGCTGCATAGGTCTTTTTCTGTACCTCCAACGTTGTCGTTTTCAGCCTCCGTTGGGCATTCGCCTCGTAATTCTTTTGGTATTTCGTTGAGGCGTGTTACAAGTGCTAACTTGCTACCAATGGTAGGTTGGCCAAGTTGTCGTAGCCAGTTTTTTAATTGTGTCAGGCTATAGTTTTCAACCGAAAGCATTTTTTTGAGAAACTTTTTTTTTTTTTTTTTTTCAAATTGTGGGCAGAATTCGTCTCACTTCTGAACTGAAAACGCGTCTTACTTCTGCTATAGTTCGCTTTATTATGTCCTCACACCAAAATGAGCAACCTGCTTGGAGCTGCGCTAATCAATATACATACATATGTACAGGTACCCGACAGTAAAGCGGTAAATAATTACACTTATGTATGAGAGTGAGTAAATACAGGGATAGGCTCTGCATGTAATAATTGCATTGCAAGGCTTACTTACGCTAGGGTTTCTTGAGTACGGCTAAAAGTAATAGAGAGGAATAAGTAAGCAACGGAACTTGAATAGGGTGTTACATTAGGCTAGTCACTACAATTATTATCTATTGTGCTAGTTACTACTACAATACTGATTTTTGATAACTTTGTTTTTTAATTAAATGCCGGCAACCTTTTTTTCATTTAAGGCATGCAGCTTATGTGACAGAAAATGTGCAAGACCGTCAACACAAAGCAATATTCTAAAATTAAATCGAATCTATCAGTTTTATGGAAAAATGAGCGTTAGACCAAATGAATCTAAAAATTGTCAAAACTGCCCCCGAATTTCTAACTCCAGACTAGCATATTCATTTGTTAAAATTACATGACCTACAAAACTGCATACCAAGTAGTTTTCCAAAAACTCACATTAAAATACTTGACTTTTTGAAAAAAAAATAGTTTCGATTTTAACGATTTTTGTGCAAATTTTTAGTCCTTATTCATATGCTTTTAGTTATACAGTGTACTGCCTCCGTCGGCCATCGTTCTTAAGTGGGCACTTCCCATTAACGGATGCCATTTTGCAATAGCAACTGCGTCGTAGCCCACTTTCAGAAGAAGCAGCACCAAGTCTTAAACAGATACTAATATTTGTAGTTGATTTTTGACAATTTTGTTTTTTAATTAAATGCCGGCAACCTTTTTTTCATTTAAGGCTTGCAGCTTATGTGACAGAAAATGTGCAAGACCGTCAACACAAAACAATATTCTAAAATTAAATCGAATCTATCAGTTTTATGGAAAACTGAGCGTGAGACCAAATGAAACTAAAAATTGTCAAAACTGCCCCCGAATTTCTAGCAACTCCAGACTAGCATATTCTTTTGTTAAAATTACATGACCTACAAAACTGCATACGAAGTAGTTTTCCAAAAACTCAAATTAAAATACTTGACTTTTTGAAAAAAAAAAAAATAGTTTCAATTTTAACGATTTTTGTGCAAATTTTTAGTCCTTTTTCATATGCTTATAGTTATACAGTGTACTGCCTCCGTCGGCCATCGTTCTTAAGTGGGCACTTCCCATTAACGGATGCCATTTTGCAATAGCAACTGCGTCGTAGCCCACTTTCAGAAGAAACAGCACCAAGTCTTAAAAAGATACTAATATTTTTAGTTGATTTTTGATAATTTTGTTTTTTAATTGAATGCCGGCAACATTTTTTTCATTTAAGGCACGCAGCTTATGTGACAGAAAATGTGCATGACCGTCAACACAAAACAATATTCTAAAATTAAATCGAAGCTATCAGCTTTATGGAAAAATGAGCGTGAGACCAAATGAATCTAAAAATTATCAAAACTGCCCCCGAATTTCTAGCAACTGCAGACTAGCATATTCATTTGTTAAAATTACATGACCTACAAAACTGCATACGAAGTAGTTTTCCAAAAACTCACATTAAAATATTGATTTTTGATAATTTTGTTTTTTAATTAAATGCCGGCAACCTTTTTTTCATTTAAGGCATGCAGCTTATGTGACAGAAAATGTGCAAGACCGTCAACACAAAACAATATTCTAAAATTAAATCGAATCTATCAGTTTTATGGAAAAATGAGCTTTAGACCAAATGAATCTAAAAATTGTCAAAACTGCCCCCGAATTTCTAACTCCAGACTAGCATATTCATTTGTTAAAATTACATGACCTACAAAACTGCATACCAAGTAGTTTTCCAAAAACTCACATTAAAATACTTGACTTTTTGAAAAAAAAAATAGTTTCAATTTTAACGATTTTTGTGCAAATTTTTAGTCCTTATTCATATGCTTTTAGTTATACAGTGTACTGCCTCCGTCGGCCATCGTTCTTAAGTGGGCACTTCCCATTAACGGATGCCATTTTGCAATAGCAACTGGGTCGTAGCCCACTTTCAGAAGAAGCAGCACCAAGTCTTAAAAAGATACTAATATTTGTAGTTGATTTTTGACAATTTTGTTTTTTAATTAAATGCCGGCAACCTTTTTTTCATTTAAGGCGTGCAGCTTATGTGACAGAAAATGTGCAAGACCGTCAACACAAAACAATATTCTAAAATAAAATCGAATCTATCAGTTTTATGGAAAACTGAGCGTGAGACCAAATGAAACTAAAAATTGTCAAAACTGCCCCCGAATTTCTAGCAACTCCAGACTAGCATACTCTTGTGTTAAAATTACATGACCTACAAAACTGCATACGAAGTAGTTTTCCAAAAACTCACATTAAAATACTTGACTTTTTGAAAAAAAAAAGTTTCAATTTTAACGACTTCTGTGCAAATTTTTAGTCCTTATTCATATGCTTTTAGTTATACAGTGTACTGCCTCCGTCGGCCATCGTTCTTAAGCGGGCACTTCCCATTAACGGATGCCATTTTGAAATAGCAACTGCGTCGTAGCCCACTTTCAGAAGAAACAGCACCAAGTCTTAAAAAGATACTAATATTTTTAGTTGATTTTTGATAATTTTGTTTTTTAATTGAATGCCGGCAACATTTTTTTCATTTAAGGCACGCAGCTTATGTGACAGAAAATGTGCATGACCGTCAACACAAAACAATATTCTAAAATTAAATCGAAGCTATCAGCTTTATGGAAAAATGAGCGTGAGACCAAATGAATCTAAAAATTATCAAAACTGCCCCCGAATTTCTAGCAACTGCAGACTAGCATATTCATTTGTTAAAATTACATGACCTACAAAACTGCATACGAAGTAGTTTTCCAAAAACTCACATTAAAATACTTGACTTTTTGAAAAAAAATAGTTTCGTAATTACATATCTAAGTAATAATCAAAACTGAGAATGATTTAATGTGTGAAATAAAATATTATAAATTTTGATATAAAAAATCAGAAGACATATGCGCTAACGTGTAGTATTGCGGCAAGATTTCTTCCAAATTGCGTAAAATACACCTGTTCAAATTAAGAAAGGTGCAATATTTTCGTGTAAAAAAATTTTATTTTACATTTTATTTTACATGGAGAAACGAACCATCTCTAAAGGTCTCAAGCTAAGAAAACAAAAAATTTGCTATATCAGGAGAAGAACGAAAGATATACTAGTACACACCTGTCATTTAATTTATAAGTTTTATTGCTTATTTAGATACAGACATATGTACTGATTATTAGCTTACTTTAAGATCTGTTATGTCTTGTTATTGTGACTCTGAAATTTGTTGTACTATAAAAGATTTTAATATCTTATTGTACTAATTTGCCCTAATAAATAATGAATAATGAATAAATAATGAATGAAATAAGTACTCTGGTTTTATTTAACTTTAACGGCTGCAAAAATACACATTTTATATAGTGCAAAAAAAAACGATAGACTGTTGAATTTACATATATGTATTGAAAAAAGCTTCGTTTGAAGCTCACAAATTTTCAGGAAGGTTAATTAGGTTGTATGTATTTCGCCGCCATCAGCAAATCGACGAATCAAATTTTTTGTCTAACAAATCTTTATAGCAAATTCTTAGCGATAGGTGTTTTGCTTCGATAGTGGTTATTTTAGCTTCTGCAGAATGGAATTCACAAGAGAGCAAGTTTTAGAAATCATAAGAGGCTCAACCGAGCGTGCTAAAGAGGAATTTATAATTGATGAGCTTGCTGTAGCCTTAAATCGTCTTAAACCACCGTGTGTTGAACCCTATCAACCCGTTTCGATTAACCCTTCAATAGAGTCACGAAATTCTAGTCTAGACTTAATCAAATCCTTACCCGAATTTAGTGGTGATGCCACATGCTACCCAGCTTGGCGCTCCGCTGCCATCTTTGCCATTAATTACTACCGTGAAGGCTCTGAAAGATATTACGTTGCAATGGGTATTTTCAGGGTATTACGCGTGCGGCGAATTCGACAATGGTCATCTTTCAATACCGTGCTAAATTTTAAGGCAATTATTGCCAGGTTAGACCAAACCTATGCAGAGCAAACGCACTGCGTGTATTCATTTCGGGTCTTCGTCGTCCGCTATGTGACATTTTATTTTCTTCGGCACCAAAGGATTTGCCCACTGCATTGGCCTGGCGCAGGAGGTTGAGATGAATCACAAGCGCTATGATTTCGCCGAAACCTTTGCAATGGGTAATTCAGTCAAACCAAATAAAGCAAGAGCAACAATGCCTCAATATAATTTTAATCAACAAAATGAACCGCACCGTTTATCAAATTATAACAATAAACCAATTGCAATGGACGTTGACGCTGGCACATCTATTTTTCGAAAAAACAATACTAGTCAGAATATTGCAACCGCTTCTTAAACCCCCAATCAAACTGTTGAATTTAAACGCTCTCGTGAGCCATCCGGTTCTTTCCAGAAACCCTACGCAAAGACACAATGGTTAATTATATGCCCGAAAATATCGGAATAGTTTCTGAAGAATCGGAAAATGAAGAAAGCTACGATGACTATGAAAGCTCCAATTTTAAGAGTTACTTCGAGGAGCCTAACCATAAATACGACTCTAAAAATAATTCTGAAATAAATTTTTTAAACTGAAGTCGCTCCTATCATTCATCACTAAAACTACTGCGAATGGTCAGGAGCTCAAAATATTAATCGATACCCGTATCTCCGTACTTCCAAAAATTTCATTAAAAATTTTCCATTTCTCGACGGAATCAAAGAAATGAAAACCCCATTCACGTTAAAGTCAATAAACGGAAAAAAATTTATAGACAGGTAATGTTTGGTTAATGAACTCAACCACACCTCGACTTTTTATTTACTTAATAACTTAAAACTTTCGATGGCATAATTGGTTACGACTTCCTTAAAGAAATTGGCTCAAAAATTGATGTCAATGCAGGGTATATATATATTATCGGGATGGTAAGGTAAAACTCCAGCATCTTTGTTGCAATCAAGTCAACTTGATTACAATTAACGAAGATTTCGTGCTTACGAATGTTCAAAATGAGTTTCATCAATTGATTGATAATAACACTAATGCGTTTGCCCACCCAGACCGTACACTACCATACAATACCAATGTAGAGGCTACAATTCGTAACACTACAGACAACCCAATTTTTAGCAAAAGTTACACCTACCTAATTTCAGCCGCAGAGTTCATAAATTCTGAAATTAAAGCACTACTTGAAGACGGCATAATTCGCAAATCGTGTTCACCCCATAATTCGCCCGCCCATGTAGTAACAAAAAAGGGTCTTGGCGAAAATGGTAAACAAAAGCTACGCATGGTTATAGACTTTAGAAAGATTAACGAACACACTATATCTGATCGATATCCCATACCGGACACTTCTGTTATTCTGTCCAATTTAGGAAAGTCAAGGTTCTTCTCTTCGCTAGATTTAAAGTCAGGATTTCACCAAATTAACTTGCGCGAAAAAGATAGACCAAAAACAGCATTCAGTGTAAATAATGGCAAGTACGAATGTTGCCGCTTGCACTTTGGTTTGAAAAACGCTCCAAGTATTTTTCAACGGACCATAGATGATATTCTGCGCGATGAAATCGGTAAAACCTGTCATGTTTATATCGATGATATTATCATTTTTTCACCCGATGAGCATTTACATCTGAAGGACGTAAATAAAATTTTAAACAAATTGGAAATGGCAGGTATGAGAGTTTCGCCCGAAAAATCCAAATTCTTCCAAAAAGAAGTACCGAAGATTTGTTAAGGATTATGCAGTCGTTGCCAAACCGCTGGCGAAATATATGCGAGGGGAGAACGGGCACGTGGAAGCTAACAAATAAAAAAATATTAAGATAAACATTGACTCGGAAGCCACGTATGCCTTTAAAAAAGTTAAGAAAATTTTAGCCTCTGAAGATGTTTTGCTCCAATACCCGGATTTTAGCTGTCCTAAATGCTCTAGATGCAGTGTTATCCCAGAAAAATAGGCCCATAACTATGATTTCCCGCACACTTTCCCCAACAGAACAAAATTATGCGACCAATGAACGTGAGCTACTAGCTATAGTTTGGACATTGAAAACCCTTCGGCACTATCTATATGGCGTAAAAAATATCCATATTTTTACAGACCACCAGCCACTTATCTTCTCAATTTCGGATAAAAATCCTAATGCTAAAATGAAGAGGTGGCGTGCTTTCATCGAAGAGTTTTACCCAACGTTTCATTATAAGCCTGGAAGTGAAAACAAGGTGGCAGATGCGCTCTCCCGTCAGTTCATCAATAATATGAGGTAGTCAATGGCACAACTCAAAGTGAGGAATCATTAAGTAAAGTTGTAAATACAGTCAAATGCCCCATATATCAATTTAAGAACCAACCTGTACTTACAAAAGCTTCATACGTAAAAAAGGTGACAAAAATTATTTTTCTAATACATGTCCGTCATTCAATTTCCTTCGATTCGTTTGAAAACTTATTTCAATGTCATTAAACCGTAATAAATCCAAATAGTACGAACGCGATTCATTGTGACCTCCCAACACTTTGAGAAATACAAAACGATTTAATTGCCCTTTTCCCTGGAGTAAAATTTCTCCATACAAAAATTTTTGCAATAGATTTAACAAATAAAACGGATCAGTTAGAAACAATGGTTGCAGAGCATAACCGCGCACACCGTTGTCTTCAAGAGAATTTTAAGCAAATTTCTCGAGAATATTATTTCCCTGGCATTAAGAAAATGTTAAAGACCATCATTACAAACTGTAAGATATGTCTAGAAAATAATTATCAGCGTAAGCCGATAAATCTCGAAATAGGCAAAACGCCTATTCCAAAGGTGCCTGGCGAGATCCTTCACATTGACATTTTTTTCACAGATAGACAACATTTCTTAACTTGTATGGATAAGTTTTCCAAATTCGCTATAGTCAAACCCATTCCCTCGCGCTCTACATTAGATATCAAGGAAGCATTGCTAGAAATACTTTTAATATTTAAAAACACGAAAACTATTGTTCAGACAATGAGAAAGCCATTCATTCAATGACAATTAAAACCCTTCTTAGGGACAACTTTTCGATTGAACAATTTTTCGTTCCGACGTTACATAGTCAAAGTAATGGACAGGTCGAGAGATTCCATTCAACTTTAATGGAAATAGCCCGATGCATAAAAGAACCACAACAGCTGAGCGAGACTATTGATCTCGTGCTACTAGCTACTCATAAGTACAATAACACCATCCATTATTTAACAAACGCTTAACCTATCGACATTATTCAGAACTGTTCGAATGATGATTTGAACACGATACGTAAAAGATTGTTTCAAAAGCAGGAGAAAGTTTTATGTAGGCTTAACAAAAATAATAAAATGAAAACCTATAAAATAGACGTCTAGGAAAAAAATTTAATAACATATTTGTTGAAAAAGTTGTCGAAAAGGATCTAGGCAGCACGGTCTTGATCGATGGAAATATCATTCATAAAAGCAATTTACGATAAGTGTAAACCTGTGTTTTTTTCGTTTCTTATGACAGTTTTCGTCTTGGAAGTTTTATTGCTACAATGACGCAAAAAAATTCACAAGTATTAAAAAATTAAATCAGCAAATAAAATATATTATCAGTTCTGATTATTTACAAGTTCTTAAAAAACACGAATTGTGAATAGATTGCGTAAACTAAGTTCAATTTCATCATTCTTTGAATTGTGAAATTTATTTTAATTCTAAGAAGCCGTTGTTTGTAATTAATAGTATAAAGATTGAAGACATTCATTGTTAAGAAGAAATTCACGCTCAATCGAGCTTGCCACCTTCAGCATCAATAACGCCTATAACCGACCAAATATCACCTTTACGTGCTGTGAATTACGATCCGTATCTACATTAAGCAACAAGTTATACATTGAACAATTTATTCGGGCACAGTTTGCTTGCAGTAACTGAAACGGGGACGTTTCAAACTCGACAAGGAGAGCAGTTAAGGCTACTCGCACAAATTCGCTAAGCTTCGAATACTTAGCTGCTGATACTTTGTGTTTAAGCTCAGCGTACGTTTCACAACACTATTTTGGCTTAGTGGACCAAGATTGAGTGATTTCATATTTGGGCATGCGCAGTAACCAACTTGCTCTCACGATTAACTTAAATCTTGCCTTGACAACACGGATCACAACAACTCCTTTAATACGGATAACGTTAGTTGCACGACCCAGCGGAAAAGCGTTGGTGAAACCGGATCAAGCTTGAGCTTGGTTGAGCGAAGGTATTTTGTTAAAGGGCAGAATAAAAATGAACGTTGAAACCGAAGGTTGAAGTAGAGTTTTATTAAGCATATTAAGTTATACAAAGTATAAACATGCATTAATTGTTTAGTTTAATTTGAAAATTTCATTTCAAATTTGCGGTGATACGAGATACAATAAAAACCTAAATACAAGCAGCACACGATAAAACGACCCGTTCATATAACTTGCATCACGGCCACGAGAGTTTCAACCCGGCCAGGAGGTTGTTTGTAGGAATTTTGCACAAAGTAGCTTACTCCGACATTTTAGCGTCAAATTGACTCCAAAGGCGTTAGAGCGAAGGAGACGAAGGGCTAAGTCTAAGGAAAGTCGTATTAGGAATATTATGCCCCCGCGTTGCATCGTTCACATCTCTCTGGTTGGGAGAATTTGTGGGGCACCTCTCGATTTTTTATAATGGTACCATCTGTGCCATAGCTATTCAATACGAGATTTGTAGGTGCGTAAGGGTGTTTGCATTAGCAAGGGAATGATAACAAGACGCCCACCAAAAACAGGTTGTTATTAACCAACATGCAATCATATCGATAAAATATAGTATATTTTTATACATTTCATGAAGATGAAATGGTAGAAGAAGAAAAAAGATGAGCCCTGCTGAGGGTCAAACTAATCACCCAGTTTCAGTTGTTTTTATGGATGTTGCGAATAATTGTTACATAATGCCCTTCGACATGGTGATGGAAATATGACCCTGGGTAGTCTGTAAGTAGCCTTATTCCGGTTACTAGCAACAAAAATACGTACAAGCTCCGTTGATGCCAATTAAGAAAACGCAGTATATAAGTAAATAGTTATCCTTCTAAAAAATCTAGTTATTTCGAATAAGTAAGTAATTCAAAGCAAAAGTCGGAGGTCCCACTATTTTATATTTTTAATATTAACAAATTTTAGAGAAAACTTAATTTAATTTCCAACTATTTTGTGGTTACAAATCACAACATAATTTATAATATTAAACATTGAGTCTCATAAAAGCATCCGCCTGAGAAGGCTAATGTTGGGTAATTATTTCAACTTGCCACGTGAAAGTTGTGAGTCAGGATATGACGGTGGATGCCACCCAGTACAAAAAGAAAGGTTTAACTTGCATCACCATACCTCCACGACCGGCCTCTTTCTGGCGCTTTCAAAGCGTCGCATGTTGGTTGTATTTACCATATTGATTCCAAAGCTAAATTAGGAGCTGAGTACAGAACACCGAGCTAGAAAGGCATAGTGCTCTCTATTCTTGCAAAAAAAATGCTGGCAAGAAATTGTGCATTCGTCCAGTTATATCATACGGTTTGGTAGTATTGTTGAAAGCCGTTGAAGTGAGCCAGTTATATCACAACGATATTAAGCAGGGTATAGCTGTCGGTTTATGTTGTGATCACTCGGAAAAACAGATCATGCTCAACAGTAGCTTTGAACGTGATTTTTATAAACATATCCATACTTGCGATTGATCTTTACAGAGAGCCCTAAGGCACCAAAGGAATTTATATAATACTCAAGAAACTACATCCTACATTTTTCCTAAAAATACGAAAAAGATTACTTACCTATGGAATGACTAAGTGCGTCGTAAAATATTGTGGCGACAATCGGATAAGCCCATCTAAATAAAAAGGAAGTGTTTAGTAAACATTGCGTTAAGTTAAACTATCGAAATAGTGTAATCAGAAAAATTTTAGTAAAAAAGTACATCACATTATCAGAAAATTAATTTTTAGGTCCTAGCAACCTACATACATACATACATATGTATATAAATTCCAAACAATTACGCGAAGGCGTATCTTTTGTTTGAATAAGAGAATTTAAATTCGGAGTTGATTTATACAACACCAGTGCATGTATGACTAGACACATGAAAAACTTTAAGCGGACGAATCGCAACGTGATTGTTCAATTTTGTACAGACTTAACGCAGCAGGCAGGTTTGCTTATTTGAATTTTACGCATGCTTGAAGCAACCCAATTCGTTGCATGCGCGGAATGATGGCCGTTCTGTCCAAAGGAAACGTTGGATTCTTACCAACTCATTCGATAATTTTAGGATTCTGATACTCACAACTTAACATATGCATATTTAAAAATATTACTGAAAAAGTTAAAAGTAGTATTTTTAAGTATTAGGCTAAAAATATTTATAAAATAAACGAAACACTTGGATCCACTTTTTCTTTTATCTTTTTATTTACACGTTTAATCCACATGACCTACCACCTTTGAATGTCGAAAGAAAAGTAATTCAAAACAATCCAAATTGCCTCCGGAACATGTACATAAGCATTCATCCATTCTGAGTAAATAGAAACTACACATTAGGGTAGGCCATATTTTACTACTTAAAAATAACACTGGTACAGTGATTTCAAGAAATTAATAAATTCTTAAAATCAATTTTAATAAGGATATGATATCAGAAATCGATTTTAATAAGGATAAAAATGTATCCATACATACAAATAAAAAAAAAAAAGTTATAGTAAAAACTCCTATATTCTATTATAGGTGACAAGTCGAGTATTATGGGAAATGTTACAACATTTTTTACTCGGATTAGGAAAACCCAGTAAAACCCAATCAGCCCTACTTTGCCCATTTCTTTGTAACAGAGTTGTAAAAGAACAGTAGGAATAAGAATTACATGTAGAGCAACAACACTAACTCGGAAAAATATGATAGTGGAGCTAATTGGGGATGGAAAAAACTGCGCGATTGTGAATGAGCGGAAGGAATATATATGCGAAATTTCAGTTTAAGACCTAATCCGTTTTTATTGCTCAGTATTTTTATTTTTTTGGATCGTTCTATTGAAACACGGGTATAAAGAAAGTTGTTTGTCTGTAGGAATATGCTCAAGAACAATTAGTTTTCTTTCAATTCGTTCTCTGCAAAATTAGTATTTATTATCAGTATGTTTTGATCTTTTCTGGCATGTCAGATTATTAGTAATATTTATGCATCCCTGATGGTCTTCAAAAATTCTTATTGGTTCGGGTCTTTCTAATTTAATACCCTTGGATAATGGCTTTAACCAAGTGGCGTCAAATAACGCCGTATATTCTGCTTCAGTTGATGAAGCTGCGACTTATTTTTGTTTTCTCGTTTTCCAGCAAATAAGACATGAATCGAACATTTTGAATAAATAACCTGTATTACTCTTTCTATCGTTTTCGTTTCTTGTCCAATTTGAATCGAAATGTCCAGCAGAACACTTATATAGTCTAAATTTTTTACAAAACTAAATTTTAAGTTAACTGTACCTTTTAAGTACCTCAAAAATCTTTTCAGGCATTGCCATAGTTCTCTTTTATTCTTATTTTTGTGCCTACTTAAAATGCCAACTGATGTACTTAAATCAGGTCGAGTACATAACATTATATTCATTAAGCAGCCAATTACATTCTGACATGGTGTATTATATTTTTCATCACAATTCAGTTTATTAGGAGGTGGAGTACAAACCGATTACGTTCCATTTTGTTATTTTGACAGCTAATTTTTATACCAATAAAATTTTTGATTTCAGCTTAGTCAGTCATTCTAAATTTAATGTAATCTTTAAATTTAGTACCATCCGAAGAAGAATTACCCCTCACCAAACTATTTTGCCTCGCTGATGAATCTCAACAGCCAATTTGCCTCGGTGATTGAAACCTCCAAAAACGGTCATCCCAGATATGTGCTGCTGACCAGGGTACCAAATGAGGTACAATCTGTTCTGCTTGGCCATCTCCTGTAGAGATAGCGGCAGTCCAGCGCTATGTCCGAGTTAAACGTGAAGAGTTCAGGGCGTTGATTGCAGCCTGCTTATCACTAAAAATTAAGATATATGTTCCTAGAATCCCGGTCCCAAGCACCTCTACCGCCCCCATGATAGCTGAGACCTCAGTCTGGAATACGCTGCAGTGATCTGGTAACCTAAAGGAAATTTGTAGGAGAAGGTTTCGTAAGAAAACGCCTCCACCTACCTTATTATCGAGTCTCGAGCCATCTGTATAGATAACAATGCTATCAGCTGGAGTATGAAACTCAAGTTTCCACTCCTGCCTGCTTGCAATTCGTGTAATAAAGTTACTTTCAGAAACCGATGTCCAAGCACACCGGTCCGTGCTGCTCGGAATAGAGCCAAACTTGTTCAAAATACAAGAGTGCCCTTGGCATTCAGGGTGCCACTGGGATGTCTCTCTTAGTCGCAAAGCAGTCATCGCTGCCATCTGTGGTCCGACCAAATCTAAAGGAAGGAGGTCTAAAATGGCGTTCAAAGCCTCATCGGGCGTGGTTCTGAGCACCCCACTTATGCAGATCATACTAGATCTTTGCACCTTGGTGAGTAGTCTGAGGTTAACCTCTTTTTCTAATGCAGGCCCATATAGGAGAATTGGTCTGACGCCTGCTGTGAAAATCCATCGAAAGATCCGGGGATGAAGGCCCCATTTCCTGCCTATGGCTCTCTTAGATGTGTAGAGGGCTAAGGAAGCCTTCCCATGACGTTGAACTAGATTATCTTTCTAGTTCAACTTCCTATCTAAAATAACGCCTAGAAATTTAGCACTTGTAGAAAGACTTAACCGGGTACCGTTTAATACAGGTGGAGTCACCGAAAGCACTTTATACCTTCTCGTGAAAAGTACAAGTTCCACCTTACTGAGCTGACCCTGAGCCCGCAGTGGGTGGACCACTTGGATACCTCCTGAAGCACAAGTTGCGTCAGCTCGCATAATGTCTGCGGAAACTTCCCCCTCAGTGCAATCGCGACGTCATCAGCGTACGTGACAACTTTTGCGCCACTCCAAACCGTATCTCGCAGTAGCGTATTTACGGTGAGGTTCCACAGAAGTGGAGATAAGACACCATCTTGTGGCGTCCCCCTTGGCACGTGCCGCGACAATTCGCTCGCACCCAGCTTAGCCCTTACTACTCTGCAACTGAGTAGCTGGCCGATAAACTCAACCAGTGAGCGTTCAACCGAAGCGCGTTGTTAAATGTGCCTTCAATATCCAGGAAGGCTACAATACAGAACTCCTTGACACTGAGAGACTTCTCAATATAGCCGACCAAGCTATGGAGTGCAGTCTCAGTAGATTTGCCTTTGCGGTAGGCATGTTGGTCTTTAGACAGTAGTCGACTGTCGATGGTATCGGACAGGTAGCTACTAACAATCCTTTCAAGTGCCGTAAGAGCAAAGGGTGATAGACTGATAGGCCTAAGATCCTTTGGATTAGTATGTGAGGCTTTCCCGGCTTTGGGAATAAATACGGCCGTGACATCTCTCATAACGGTATATAATTCAGTTTGAAACAGGCCCTGAAGATAGTTGAGAGCCATTTCGTAAGAAGCCTAACGGATTTGAGGATCCCGAGAGAATCTTTCTTAGCCTGGTAGTCTAGGAAGCATCCTCGATGACGTCACAAAAACTTCTCTTGGCTTTATTGAATAACTTTCTGCAGGATTTACGCAGTGCGTCTAGCTCAAGGGACCACTAGTTGGGTTTGCGTTTACCCTATATTTAAGGTTCAGGGCAGGCCTGACTTCGGGTCTCTGAACAGCCTACAGTGAAAACATTGGCCATGTTCTCTAGACCATCGGTAGAGTTCGGTTCTATGAGGGTTACGCTACCTAACTTGTCCTCAAAAAACTTTTGTTAGAATCCCAATTCGTGTTTGTTTAGATTTGTACGCCCTTGCGGGCTAGTCAGAGAGAATCTCAATAAAGCGGGTCCCTACCTTTGCTACACATAAGTAAGTTAGTTGTTAAAAGGTAGTTGAAAAGTGACTCACCTCAGTAATTTTTGTTCGTGCTCCGCCACTGAACGTGGTGAGCATTTTGCGTCGCAGCCGAACAGGATGTTTCTGTTTTCATACTCGGTCACTAGGCTCCTCACTGTCAAGTGAGGAAGGTCTTTAGCGGCGTAAGACATGTACGCTGACACCAGCACGATGGGCATGCCACCTAATTCCGCAATAATTGGCGTGACGTCGCCATCACAGTAATTAGCTAAAAGAAAGATATTTAAATCCAATTTAGCTAGAATACAGGTTCTGATTTTAGCTTTACCGCGCTCGACGAAAAGCTTGAAACTGGTGGCACTCAACCCACAGACCCTTGAGTTACAAGCCCATGGTTCCCGTACGAGTGCCGACGTAACATCGCCTTTGCTCAAGCGACTTAGAAGAGCAGCTGAGGCTGCTTTAGACTTGTGGAGATTTATCTGCACCACTCTTATGCGAGAAAGCCACCTGCTCCTCTCCGGGCACGACGGTGACGTCAGCATCGCACTCTCCGTCGCTGTGAGGAAGTTCCTCCTCCAAACAAACAAACTCTGAATTATCCGTGCGAAGCCTGCCTGTGAGGAGACTCTGCTCGCAGCGTCGGAGAGCTCCGGTTCCGGTTCCGGTTTGGGTGCAGCAATGGATATAGACAATGTGGCGCGCTGCGCATCCCCACGGTAAAAAGCATAGGGGAGGATGCAATGTAGGTAGGAGTGAAGAATCGTTGGTACGGTACTTTCCACATAGGAGCCGTGTAAGAAACATTCCTACATAGATTCCCATGCGAAGCCTCCCTCTTAGTTACCATACCACCACTTAAGCCTCATCTCCACGACAAGGAGACCAACAGCGATGGGGAACAATACATTAGAATCTAATTTTTTTAATTGGTTCTTCCCATGTCTGGCTGTAGCATCTGAATTATATTCTTCTTCATTAAAAGAATTAGGTGTATCAGAATAAGAAGTTTCTGAGTACATCAGACAACTATCCAAGAATCTATAGAATTTTGGTGGTTTATCTTTCGGTCTGTCACTTCGCCTTACTTCAGCATTTCTTCCGTACTTTCATTCGGAAATAAGGATGAGCTTCTTCTTATCCCTTACTCCCATTCGAGAAATTTTGTATAATATTATTTTGGGAATCACCCTCTACCTCTTCCTTACTATCATTCTGTAAGTTGTGACCTCCGTACTCTCATTCGGGATATTAGGTTGCATATTTTTCATACTTCTATTCTGTAATTCATTTTCTTGGGCCATGCTATCATTCTGGAAAACCTTATCACTCTTAGGGTGTTCAATCCCCAAAACCTCAATGATATTTATCTCGTCTACAATTACATCTCTGGCTACAACAAATGTATTTTCTTCCAAAGCATATAACTTCAATAACTTCAACCCATTTGTTTCATAACCAATTAGTACACATTTTATTGATTTATCATCAAATTTTTTCTTCCTTGTTTCATAAAATTTAAGTTTGGTTTTCTATTATGCCACATTTCGAAAGGAACCTCTTATCATATAATGTACATATTAGGTGGACTTCTATTAATTAAGTACGTAGCTGTTAAGACAGCTTCTCACTAAAAACATTTTTCTAGTTTTGTTCCATTAATCATAGCTCGGACTTTTTCAGTTATTGTCCTAATCATACGTTCGGATACAACATTCAATTGTGGTGTATGCGGTATTGATAAATTATAACTTATACCCTTCTCGACACAATACCCTCGCATCTCGTTTGACAAATACTCTCTGCCATTATCAATATATTTTTATATTTTATATTTATTATTTTTTTTTATTTTTATTTTAGAAAGATTTGTACAATAATAAATTATGCAACAAATAATATTAGTAATGAGACTGACAATTATTTACTTAGGTGTGTATGTATGCATGTGCGTAAGTAAGTTGAGTTATATTCGTCTTAGTAAGTGAGTGGCTTCCAAAAATTTTTATAGAATGCTAATGTTTTCATTTGTTGCGTCTCTGAGATTTTGAGCGGGTCAGAAACACCGAGGACCTCCTGGCCGCCAGAGTCGATAGTCTGGCATTCTACTAGCATGCGCTGTATTGTTGCGCGCTCATTGCAGAATGGGCAGTTGTTAGGTGGTGTACGTTGAAGGATGTGACTGTGTGTTGTAATGGTGTGCCCAAGGCGAAGACGGATAAAAGGATTTATCATAGGTAATGGTATGTCGGTGGAAAAGTTTAATCGATGGATTAATAGTAGCATAGTGGTGGTTGTAGGATTTCCAATTATTAATTAGAGCTTTGTGCCTCTCCTTTACAATCGTGCTAAGAAAATCTTTTTTGCTTATATAGTTGCGCATAAGCGATGGAGTCTTAGCAACATTTTTGGCAGCGATGTCCGCGTTTTCATTGCCAGTAATCCCTATATGGGAACCTACATGAGCTTAATTTTCCTGTGTGCGGTTATAAGCATGTTACGGATGAAGACTGTTCGTTCTGGTTGGTGGCAGGAGATTGGAATTGATGCCATTCAATCTCCTTCCAAAATTGCTATCAGTGCAAATAACGAACTTGCCTCTATTTTGCTTGGCATAGGAAATTGCTTCGAGTATGGCTGCCAATTCTGCAGTAAAAATCGAGCATATGGGATGCAGTATACCATGGGAGATTAAATCACCATTTTTCTTTACTACTTCGAAGGAGGTATTATGGGAGGTTTTTGAACCATTAGTGAAGATAAAGCTAAAGCCATTGCTGCTGTATGAAGCTTTTTCCTTTGCAAACAATGCATTAAATTTTTCTTTTAGTGTGCTTGCCTTTAGTGTTTGTAATGTTTTGATTATATGCATGACGTTGTTGATCAGCCACTGTGAGCGAGTAGCAGGTATTTCGGATCTAAGAGGTATAGGGATCCGGAGCTCTTTTAGTAGTAAGTTTGTAGAGCGATGAATTGCAGATAGGAAGCGTGACTGCCGTTTTCTTGACATAGCATTGCGTGCACCCCTTGCCAGAGCGGTATTACAGGAGAACAAGAGTTTGGGAAGTAGTCGACGGGTGCAATCAATTGTTCTGTGATTAAAATTGGTGTAGAAAACTACATCATCAACGTAGAGCTGGCATTGAATGCCAGGAATGGTGCTGGTTCCGAGAACAATTTCATCAAATGCTATGACAAACAGAAGAGCGGATAAGGGCCATCCTTGGGGAGTGCCACTTTCAAGAGGGACTGTGTTAGATAAAAAACCATTGACTCTTTAAATTTCCTGTGGTGGAGGAAGTTCTTAACAAAGTTTTTGATTTTTGGGTCCACTTTCCAGGTGTCAAGCTGTCTCAGAACAATGTGCATGCCGATTCGGTCGAATGCTTTTTAAAAAGCTATCGCAAGTAAGGTGACGCGGTTTTTGGCGGATAGAGCATTTGCTATAAAGTAGTCTAATTGTAAGAGAGCTGTAATAGTTCCGAAACCTTTTTTAGAAGCGACTTGATTAGGACTAATGAGTTTTAATGAGTTTCACTAAACAAGGCATAAGGGAGTTCGGGCTGTAGCTACTTACCTCGGAAGGCGATTTGTTGGGCTGTAGGATGGGAATCATGCAAGAAGTTTCCCAAAATTGTGAATAGCAACCACTATCAAGAATTCTATTGTAAAGGTTGAGGATTCTGATATGAACGGAGTTTGGTAGGTAATGGATGATTGGGTACGATAATTTATCGAGTCCAGGGGACTTTCTTTTCAGTGAAGAGAGGGTAAATTCCAGTTCGGAAAAGAGAATTTTGGACTCGAGTTGCTTGGCTGAAAGCGAATGGGCGCTAGAGATTGATACATCCTGGCTAAGACAAACAGCTTTTGAGTTACGGAAGGAGTTTGTAAAGGATATGTCGGATGAGACAGCGGATAGATAAGGTGCGAAATAGTTAGCTATAACAAAAGGATCTGAAAGTGTGCCATTAGTAGAATTGAGATATGAAAAGGATGTCTGCCTCGGGGATTCAGTAAGAGTTTTAAAGCGATCCCAAATTTCTTTAGGTTTTGTCGACGGGTTAATGATGGATGTAAGTTTTTCAAAAGCCTTTCTTTTTTCGCATTTAGCAAGGCGCTTGAATTGAGCGTTTGCCTTTTTATAGAGTAAGAGATTTTCTTCTGAGCGAGTAGTTTTATATTGATGCCACAGTTTCTGTTTGTTGGTCTGGAGATTGGATAGCTCAGAATTCCACCGTGTGACATTTATTTTTTGAACTACCAAGCCGAGTTTGCGGAATAGTGAAGTGAGCAGCTGAGCGTATTACCCACAAAATTTTAGCTGACTCCTGGTTTAAATTTGTGGCTATTGGGGAAGCGGCACAGAATTTGTCACACATCTGGCGAAATTTCTTCCAGTCGGCCAGAGATGTTTTAAATCTGGATAACAATTTAAATGAGGGCTGGTTAAAGACGTGGTTAACTTGCGTTAATATCGGGAAGTGGTCGCTTGCATAAAGTGAGTTTAGGACTCTCCAGTTGGAGTTTGGAGCTAAGGATGATGAAGAACAGGTGATGTCTGCTATGGAAAAAGTAGAGTGGGTAGAACAATGGGTGGGAGTGCTATCGTTTAGGCATACAAGGTCGGATGAAATCAAAGCTTCTTCGACTTTTGCTCCTCTTGCGTTCGTATATTCGGATCCCCAGATTGTACTCCATGTATTCAAGTCCCCTCCGAAGATACACTGCAAATTAAATTGATTGATCAGTTGTGTGATATCATAGGACAAGAAGTTTTCTGAGAGATGTATGTACATACACGCTGCTACGATTTTAGTTGTTGTGGTTATTTCTATAGCAATAACAGATATTGTTGATACAATAGAAAGCATTCTGTGTGGGATATTTCTTTTGACTAGTATGGCGACACCTTGTTTATTAGTTGTGATTTGCGGAAGCTTGTGAAAGTATCAAATGTAATTTCTAGGAGTGTAGGCAGATTGGTTATGCAGAATATGAGTTTCATTTATGAAAAGGATGGAAGGTGAATAGTGTTTGATAATGATTTCGAGTTCTTGATAGTTATTCAGATATCAATTCATGTTCCACTGTATAATCGAGAGCATATTGAGAGACCAGAAGAAGAGGTAAAGGAGGATCGTAAACACGACTATAATTGGAAATCTGATCAGCAGAGCACCAAAAAGCCGTATGTAGAGATGAATGCACATATTACATTTCACCGTCGCTATCGCGATCGCTGCTATTGCCTGGCTTAACTTGCGCTAGACCAGATTATCGTAGTCTTCGTTGGTAGGTAGAGGAAAGGCTTGGCTAGAGTTATGGTGGGGTGTGGTTGAGATACTGAGAGGAGAGTTTGTGTGATGTAGAGATGTAGAAGATGATGAAGTTCAAGGGGAATAGTTGTTGGATGTTTTCGGAATAATCATGGTAGGCGAAAATATGTGCTCTGCGCGAAGGGAGGAAGTCAGATTGTTTGTGTTTGGTGACTAAGTTGAGGTTGTGGTGAGATTAGATGAGGTGGAACTTTCTGCTAAAATGGAGTTTTGAGATGAATCGTTTTCGGTATGTTTTATTGTTTTTGGTGTTGAGTGCTCTAATGGGTTGGTGTGCTGGTAAAGAGATTATTTTTAAAAGGGGACGTAAGCGTTTTTCCACTTTTAGCTAGGACTAGCAGGCTTCCAACTCGCAGTTCAGTTATGGTACTTACATCTTTGCTGATTGCAAGTATAGCTTTGTGAATAGCGAAGCATGAAAAGTGAGACAATGCCTTCTTATCGTCTTGTGATTTGATTACTATAAATTTAGGATCGTCGGTTTTTAAAAAATCAATGGGTGGTAGTTCAGGAAATTGGTTTTGAGGTTTGTTGCCTTTTTTCTCTTTAGTTTGAGGGCTAGAGGAAAGTAGGGCGAACCTATTTTCCCCTAGGTTGGAAGCACCAGGGGGCATTATATACACTTTTCACAATCACTTAGCACTTGTTTTAATCAAGTGATTTTTGGAAGTTGCTAGAGAGCGTCACAGAGTAACGAAAGAGGTACACCGAAACGGAGAAGAGTTAAAGAGAAAGATAATAGCACACCAGAATAAAAGAACATCCGAACACGTCAGAGGATAGTCGGTGACTGATTATCAATATAGAAATACACCACACTTAGATTAAAATGGTTTTCACTTTCTGCTACAAAATCTTTGAAATGAGCACACATGTCAGACTTGTGAGTTATTAAGAATGTCACACAGTAATGTGCAAATTGATCAATAAAAATTAAATACTAACTTTTACCATCAATTGTGGTTGGTGTAATCGGACCACAAGCATCCGAGTGTATTATAAATAAAGGTATTTTAATATAATCTTTATCATTAAATTTTGAAAATGGGAATCATGTTAGTTTACCCTTTATACAAGTTTCAAATACATCACTCTCAAATTTAATATTATTTAGTAATTCTATATTTTCACACATGTTATTTCGTGTCAATTCTATTAACGTTTCCTTGCTAATATGACCTAACCGTTCATTTAATAATTGGCATGCACTTTTATTAATTTTGTTTGCTATATATGCCCTAAACACAGTATAAATTCGATAACAGGAAAGTTATTAGTACACTTAGTACCTTGTTGTAACACAAATTGAGGGGCCTACTGTTTTACGCCGACTCCGAACGGCGAAATGTTTTTTGTGAGACATTTTTTCATGGCAGAAATACATTCGGAAGTTTGCCATTTCCTGGCGAGAGGCGACCGCTATTGGAAAAACTTTTTCTACAATTTTTGATATTAATTGCCCCGGGTCAGGATTCCAGCCCGGGACCCAAGGCTACGGCGGCAGACAAATTACTTTACCGTCCTGTGTAATTTTCACACTTCCTGCCGAAAATTTAATCTCCATCGCGGCATTAGCCATTTTCTTTACCGACAATCAATTTTGTGGAATATTTAGGCAGTATAAAACATTTTAGAAAGTTTTTGATTGCCAATCATTTTTCACCTGCATCATACCCATGCATAGGTGATTTTATATATACATATATACGTGATTTTTAGCAATTGCTATTTCGATTGTGCAACAGCCGTTTCCATGTTTCCATCGCTGTTACAACGCCACCATACGCAGAGGAAAGTGATAGTAACAAATGTACATCTCTTAAATTTTCGCACCACTAATTAACTCGATAATAAAATCATAAAATATGCAAAAATGATTCATCAAAATCGAATTAGACTTCAATTTCAATGATAATAATTGTTTCTGACCAACAACTGAGACGCCCAACTTTCCCGTCCATATATTTTATCTAAATTTGTGAAAGTATTTTTGAGGTGCATTCTATACTTCCGAAACTTAGAAAAGAATCGCTTAGGTATTCAATAATTAAATTTTGCGTGATTCTTTCGCCATTTTCCCACTGCCCATTATCCTTTTCCAGCGTATTACATCAATAACACAAAAGTCATCGCTTGCTGATAACTAAGCTATATTTCGGTATTTATTTTGGTGACTGGGCCCATAACCTGTTAAATATTGGGCTCAAAATATTTATAAAATAAATGATACACTTGGATGTACTTTTTCTTTTCTCTCTTAATTTAAACGTGTAGGTCACACGACCTGCCACCTTTGAATGTCGAAAGGAAAGTAATTCAAAAAGATGCCAACTGACACCGATGATAACACTTGTTGCAGTGATTTCAACAGGCCTTTTAAGGAAATTTAATAAAAGAAAAGGGCGGAGTGGAGTGTGATTCAAAATATACATACGCACATACATATCCCAAAAATTGTCGCTTGGGAGCAATACCGTGCAAAATCCAATACGGCGTATGTGATGTCGGACCTTTGTTTTGCTGAACTAAGAAATTATTAAATTTATGTTTGACTAATAAATATATAAACAGTAATTCACCAATATAGCCGTACAAGCCGCATAAACAAAGCTTTTTTAAAATACATGCCTATTGCAGTGTTTATTTTCTGCTCATTTTTGCTTTATACGCGGAATTGACCAGTAAAATTAAGTTAAATTGGTGTTTAAAGTAATTAAAATATGAATATTCCTCATGAGATATATTATAGTAGAAGCTTTAGCAATCAGGTGATAGAACATTCTTAAGCTGTTGTAAATGTTGAAATATATTTATTCGTAGTTTTTAAATGAATAAAAGTTCCTCGCTTAGAGGATACCGTAAAAATAGAATTAAAATAAAACAGGTACCGCGAATAACTGTTTCGGGTAAAAACTTGCGTGAAAAAATCAAAATAAGTGTTCCTATATATGTATATAAAGGGTCTTGCAATAGGGACGCTACAAAAGTAGACCGATAGTGACAGTAAAGGACGCCATATTTTTCCCCGCTCTTTTGACATTTCTCTTCAGTAAGGTTTGCCATTTCATCATGGAGAGATATACGATCCAACAACTAGTCGAAATTATTAAAATTTACTACCGAAATTCGGAGTCAATGGCCTCAACTTTAAGAGCGCTACGTCCAATTTATGGTCGTCGTCATTTCTAGCTGATTGGCTTCGTCAATAAGCAAAATATGCTATATTGGACAGGCAGCAATCCACACGTACTCCATGAGTCAACGTTGCATCCCGAAAAAATTATGATTTGGTGCGGTTTATAGGCCGGCGGTGTCATTGGGCCGTACTGCTTCCGTGATGATCAAGACCGGCACATTACTGTAAATGGGAATCGCTACCGCTCAATGATAACCGAATATTTTTGGCCCGAATTGGACGATATGGACTTGGACAATATGAGGTTCCAACAGGACGGCGCCACAAGCCACACAGCGATTTATTGAAAACCAAGTTTGGTGAACGTGTTATCTCACGAAATGGCCCAGTCAATTGGCCGCCTCGGGCGTGCGATTTGACGCCATTAGACTACTTCCTGTGGGACCTCGTCAAGTCTATGGTCTATGCCAACAAGCCAGCGACGATTGGTGAACTTCGTAGGAATATCGAACTTGACATTGCAGCAGTATCGGCCGATTTATGTTTGGAAGTCGTCGAAAATTGGGTTCAGCGTCTGGACTTCTGCAAGCGTGCCCGTGGTGCCCATGCAAAAGAAATCGAGTTCCATACATAAAGGCATCTAAAGCATTTTCACAGGAATAAAGAATTTAATTCATATCCCAAACCGATTTTGTTTTATTTAAAAAAAACTTTTGTAACGTTCCTATTGCAAGACCCGATATAATAGTGCCCTTAGCAAGAATGGTGAAAACAAGATTGCACCTTCCACGCTGAGACCAACTGATAGTGACGTAATAATAGCTAGAGACGGAGAGAGCAAGGAAAAAATTCTATCAGAAGAGGAATGGCAGAAGAAGCGGAGAAATGGCAAAATGGTTGAAAAGTTTTCTTCGCGTTGTTTGTGTAAAATGCCAATGGGTGGTTGCTGTCTCTTGTATAAAGAGAGGACTATCATACTTGTGTCCTTAGAAGAGCAATACACTCATCACTGCGCGTGTTTCGAATTGTGTTTGCTAAGTTTTTATAAAAATAACAATTTTTTAATTTTTATTTTACGACAGGAAAGTAAATCTCATAAGTATTATTTATTGAAAGAAAAGTAAAATGCAACAAATACGATGATCAAATAGATAAAAATCAAGACATAAGGATTAAAAATAATATTTTTGATATCTCCTGTAAAAGTTTCGACCCCTGAATTAAAATTCGTATACTTATAATACACTGTTAAGTCTTACCTACTTCAGACATAAATACTGTCACTGCTGCTAGAGCTTATTGAATAGGCGGCAAAATAATTTTTGTAATTACAAACCCAATATGTTTTCTAATACAGACCGCGTTTGTATTTTTCTAAAACTAAACATTTCTGTCGCAATACATACCATTTGTTTTAGGAAGACTCTAAATATTTTAATTGAAGCTGAAGAACTCTAATTTCTGACCCACTACATGGACGAAAGTGTAGTAAAGTGTTGCTCAGGGGACTGCGGTAGAGTCAATCAATATTTTTCTAATATCAAAGGATATAACAAAAAATCATCACTTTTAATAGTATATAATTAAAATTTTAGCGCCTTTAACTACGAGAAACTGTACCGACTGGAGATTGCCCAACGCAGTGTAAATAGTAGACATAACCAAAATATAAGCAGCGGATGGTTGTGCCAAACTTTATTTTAGAATTTATACGCAGTATTGAACTGCACTGCTATTTTGGTACAAGTGCCTGAGTTTTAACATAAACATATTAAGATCTGTGCCCCCAGGGTTACCAAATCTCAATTCTGGAATGTACACTTGCGGTCAATAAAAACGCACCAGCACTTTGGTAGAAAATCTTCACCTATATAGCAGTAAATTTAAAAAAACTTCTACTATATCTACAGTATGCGCTGAGAACGTCTGCTAGGGCAGGCACCTTGACGTGGTGAAGGGGCTTAATCGAATCACAGATCGGATCTGATCAGGAAGAGGGTGCACTACCTAAATAGTGCACCACCTTGATGATCGGAACTGCTTGAGAACGATGACCAAGAACTGTCACCTCCTATTCCAGGGTGTTATGCGACATTGGACGACTTGCAGCCAGGAGGACAACCGGCTGTAGTAGTACGGCGCCTTCCCGACACCGGGCCGCATCGAGGAGTAACGTGGCCTTACCACGACAAGGGGCGCTGGCGCGGCGAACTTTTGAGACCCCCACTCAAATAGCTACACCGTGAGTATCGTCTTGGCGAGAAAGCGGTCGTATGAAAAAGATGAAGACAACTAACAATTTACACAACACAAACATAAACGAAAAGGAAGAAGACCAAGGGAGATCAGGGAGATGAGGTATAGCCCTTCCGGATGACCCTTCCCCCACAGAGGCAGCCCTCTTCGCCGAGCACGCTCAGGAAGACAGTGACGGGCCCTCTACTAGTAGAGATGCAGCACGCCGCCGAAAAATGGCATCCAGCAGGCAAAGAACCACGGGCAACAGGCGTGACAAACCTGTTGAGGCAAGATCAGAGGGATCGGTCTCCAGGCATCGCTCAGCTCGTCGGCCTCGTCTACCACGACTGTTGAGAGACTATCGGACGGATCTGTCTCGAGGCATCCAGGTAGATCGCCGGCACTTTCTAGTCACCGTTCACCGGAATCCGGTCAAGGCAGAGTGCAAAGCTCTAAAGGTAGGCGCAAACGAAGGAGAGGCAGACCTCCACCTCTACTTACCCGAGGAAGACCAGATAACCGCAGGATAGTAGGGCTGTCTGGCTCGGCAGTAAACTGGTACCTGCGCTACCTGGAATAGGGCAAATCACCAGAGACCGCCAAAGAGATGGCGGTGCTGACTGCGAGGTATGAACAGACACCCGCACCCGTTGAAGAGCGGAAGGGCGGGGGTCTACTGCCCAGAATAGGCATAACATCAGACTACCCGCACCCGCACTAGAGCCGTCGAGCGGGAAGAGAGCAGCAGACAGGCCCGCGCCCGTTGAAAAGCGGAGAAGCGGGCAGATTACCCCACAGGCACCGAACTCCAAACGGCAGCGGGCACACCCGCCTCCCCCATCACCGCGCTCAGTGGAAACGAAGGTAGGGAAGGATCCAGTGGAACCGGCGAGTGGAACAGGGCAGGCCATGAGCTACTCAGACGCCCTCAAAGGCATCCGTTTAGCAGTACTGGCCGAAGGCTACCGGGCGGTGACGCTGAGTTCCGAAGACCTTACTGATCTGCAAGAGGCGGTTATGGATGAGGTCTTTAAAGGATGCACCTATCCGCTCGCCTTTTGTGCTGTGTACTTTCGTCCGCATACGGTTATGGTGTTCCTCCCGAGGAATGCGGATAAGCCCGTAGAACATGCCATTGGTCTGATAAGCGCGCAAATTCAGAACATGCACACCTCAGCGTGGCGCAGCAGCAGTATCGAGGATACTGGAATCGGGTTGACGCTGGATGAAGAGTCGTTCAGCAGACTGAAGAGGGACAGCTTCAGGTTAAACTATAGGTTTAGTTTCGTCACCGTCAGGCCCTGGCGACCAAAGATCGCGGGCGAACCAGATACGGCGCCGGGAAAAGTGCAGGATGAAGAGGCGTCGACAGAAATAGCCCAACTATCCAAAGCACCGGCCAACTCTCGCGCTTTCCCGGCGAGTTTCCTGGAAGCGGCAAGGACGGCCATCGAGGCAGCGGAGGTTCCCATGACGCAGGAGCTAATTGAGGGACTCGACCTAGGTAGGCTCGAGCTAGACAGAGGCAGCGAGAGTGAACTAAGGCTCTTGGAGATTGACCAGCCACAACTATGACCCTGTCCGTGACAGTAACCCAGAGACCACGCGAAATCAGCTTCGGCTGTTATAGCTAGAAGGTCCGCCTCGGAGGATCTGGGTATAATACTGGCTCGGGAGCCGTGGGTCTACAAGGGCCAGGTAAGGGGCCTACTGGAGTCAAACAGTAAGGAAATTTGGGATCTCTCATCTTAAAGACCCAGAGCATGTGTAGTGCTTAAAAGCAATATTAATTACTTTTGCATTACAGAGCACCTAACTCGGGACTTGGTAGCAGTTCGGGCAAGACTTGAGGTGGATGGAGTATCCAAAGACATAGTTCTTGCCGCTCAGCAATAAACTGGCGGATAATCTGGTCTCGGAATGGAAGGTTTCCACGGAACCCTCTCTGTCGGATCATAGAATCATCCAGTTTAATCTGAAAGTTAAGTCAATGGCGGGAAAATCCATGAAAAATCCCAGGAGAGCAGACTGGGAGAAATATAGCAACCAAGTTAACCTAAACTTATCTGTTATAGGACACACTCGTAGGGGAACGAACTGTATGGAGTAAGAAAGCAGGGTAACAAAGCTTAATGACATAGTCACGGATGCCTTCAACTGCAGCTGCTCCGTAACAAAACCAAAGGGCAAAACAAAACCTCGGTGGTCCCAGCACCTCTCTTCCCTTAGGAAAACGGTGCGGAAGTTATTCAATAAAGCAAAACGCACCGGATGCTGGGAGGAATACGCAGCAAATCTAACGAAGTACAGTAAGGAGATAAGAAAGCAAACCGGGACAACTTTAGACGCTTCTGTGCGGACATTGCTTCCACTCCAGTTGCAGCAAGACTTCACAGAGCTCTAGCAAAAGAGAAAATGGAGACAAAACTAGCCATTTAACTACCGGACGATACGTATACCGCTAGTGAAGAGGAAAGAGGGCTGGCTCTGCTGTCGACTCACTTCCCGGATACCTCCGCAACTGACATGGAGCCTTGGTCACGGAAATCGAGACCATGGCGAAGGTATAATCTCGCTCCTTGTGTATGTTATGAGGGATTTGTTTGCTCTTGCTTACATTCCAATAGTGTGGAGGAGAGCTAAGGTAATTTTTATACCAAAGGTAGGAAATTAGTTCAACCTCCTTTGTACTCAAAACAATGGAGAAGATCATCGACAATGAGATAAGGTCAAAAAAACGGGACGATCTACGGATACTGCTCTGTACCAACTGACGACGGAGATACAGAGTGCTTTCAACTGTAGCGTGCAGCGTTGTGCTGCTAAAACCCAGTAAGGCTGCCCACAAGGGGTAGTAATCTCTCCTCTTCTGTGGAGCCTGGTAGTGGATGAACTGCTACAGTTGCTAACCGACATTGGAATTCGCTGCCAGGGATACGCGGCTGACATTGTCATTATAGCAAGAGGTAAATACGAAAGCACATTATGTGATATCGTTCAAAGAGCGCTAAAACTTACAAATACATAGTGCGCCGGGGTGGGGCTCAATATCAACCCACACAAGAATCGTACCATTCAGCAGAACAAGGAAACTACTAGAGATGAGAATTATCTCCCTGGAAGGATTGAAGTCAGCATAGTGAGCAAGGTGAAGTACCTAGGTCTCACAATAGACTCCAAATTACTCTGTAGGGAACATGTCGATGCGACAACATTCAAAGCAACCAAAGCAATAATGGTGTGCAGAGGTCTTGCGGGAAAATCCGGGGGCTGCAGCCCAAATATGCTCAATATCAACCCACACAAGAATCGTGCGATTCAGCAGAAAAAGGAAACTACTGGGGATGAGAACTAACTCCTTGGCAGGGATTGAAGTCAGCATGGTGAGCAAGGTGAAGTACCTAGGTCTTACAATAGACTCCAAGTTACTCTGTAGGGAGCATGTCGATGCGACAACATTCAAAGCAACCAAAGCAATAATGGTGTGCAGACGTCTAACGGGAAAAACCGGGGGCTGCAGCCCAAATATGCTTAGATGGATGTACACTATGATTGTTTGGCCGATAGTAACCTATGGGGCGGTGGCGTGGGTATCAAGAACCTCCCTTTCAACGGTGAGGAAATCACTGACAAGGCTCCAACGGCTAGCGTGTGTGTGCATAACAGGAGCTATGCGCACGTGCCCGACTAGAGCACTTGAGGTGATCCTAGACCAAACGCCACTCCACATAGTTATAGAGCAGACAGCAAAAAGACCCCTACTGAACATTGCTAAGGAATGGTATGGGAAAGGGAAAATCATATCGTCTAAGGAAATGGAGACGCTGAGCGCGCGGCTACCACTAGCTCAACTCCCCAGGGACGATATCATCAAAGTTACAAATTTTGAAAGGAATTTTAAAATTGAATTAGGAAACAAAGCAACATGGAGCGTATCCGCACTAGAACGACACCTCCAAGCTAGCAACCTGCACTGGTACACTGACGGTTCTAAAACACTGGAAGGCATAGGAGCTGGGGTCTTTGGCCCCAGAACACACATGTCGGTACCAATGGGAAGGACTCCAAGCATCTTCCAAGCGGAGGTGTATGCCATCCTGTTATGTGCAGAGGTCAACCAAGGGAGAAACTACCGCAATGAACGTATAATCATTCTGAACGACAGCCAAGCAGCGAGACTTAACACGCTAGCAATACTAAACCACATTCAGCTCCTCTGGATCCCAGGTCATCGAGGCATAGAAGGTAATGAGGAAGCTGATAGATTAAAAACGCCTATAGGACCTGAGCCTTTCCTAGCGATAGGGTAACACACTATCAAAGAAGAGCTTAGGATAGAAGAAACCAACCTGAAGAAGGAACACTGGCAGCTTGAGCTGAAGTCACGTCAGGCGAAGTGTCTACTGGGAGGATACAACCATAAACGCTTCAAGCAGTTTATGCACCTCTCGAAGAATAGTCTGAGGATCCTGGCAGGCTTTCTCCCAGGACACTGCAGGCTGAGGGGTCATCTCCACAGGCTCGGAATATGGTCGAACGGGTCCTTATGCTTTTGCGACTTGGCTCCGGAGACCCCGATGCACTTTTTGCTTGAGTGTGACGCTATCTCGAGAATACGACAAAGCTACCTGGCTACCAGCTAAAGAAAATGTACGCTCGTTGCCACCATCTATTATATTAGACTTTCGAAAGGAGTTGGGATTAGACGAGGTACTGTATGGAACAGAGGGCACAATGGATCTTTAACGTCGAAGTGAAAACCTCTAATATATATCTATCTATCTCAATGCGCTGAGAAATAAATTATTTTTTATGAAATTGCGTTGTGCACTGTTCAGTTATAGGCGTGTTTTGGTTGTTTATTTGAAAACTTGTGCAAAATGCCAAATAACCGAAAGAAATTAACGCGTAATTAAAAATTCGCATTTTGGCATTAGATGAAGAAAAGTTATTTTCTCGGCAAATAGTAGCTAGACATGGTTGTAGCCATTCAACTATTGTTTACAAAAAAAAAAAGAGATAAATTTTAGCGACCGCTTTAAAAATGCACTTTCTATAAGGGCGGCAATGCAAAATTTTTACCAAGAGGATTTAAGTGTCGAAACCATACGCCGACGGCTTAGGGATGTGGGTTTATATGGAAGACCCCCTGCCAAAAAGCCACTATTAGCACAAAAAATGAAGGCTGCACGAATTGGGATTAAAATGACTGGCAACAGATTATGTGGTCTGACGAAAGCAAATTTAATTTGCTAAGCTCACAAAATTTGTTTTACGTGCACCGTTCAGGTGGTGAGAGGTTCCAGGATAATTGTGTAGAAAAGAAAGTTAAGTTTCCTCAAAGTCGAATGATTTGGGGCTTCTTTTCATACCATGTTTTGCGGCCTCTACACCTTGTTGATGGAATAATGAATGCACAACAATACGCTCAGTGGTTAACAATTAATTAATTAATAATTAACAAATTAGTACCCGCATTATTCTTAAACGTGCAAAATGGATAAGTTTTGATTGGAAACAAATCTTGTATAAAAATCTATACAATATTGGTGTATATGATCCTTTTCAGCTCGAATTTTTATTTTTAGTTGGACAATACATTTAACAATCTAGGGATTCAGCGCTTGGATTGGCCTGGAAACTCGCCAGATTTAAACCCTATTGAGCACTTATGGCGCATAATGAAGTGTGAAGCTGCTAAACAGAAGCCAACAAATAAAAGCCAATTGATAAAAAAGTTTTAGAACTGGTATTGTATGGTCCCGTTATAAGGAAATCAATTGAGGTCGTAGTGAATTCCATGCCTTCAAGAATTATTATTGAGTCTAAAAGAGGAACGACTCGTTTTTAGGAAAACCTATTGTGAAGTCTATATTTCTTCCGTTAGTGGTGAAAATTATTTAGTCGCTTTAAGTTAACTTCACATTGTTTTCTTTTAATTAATCATGAATATCATCGAAGGTACATTTTTGTTAATTTGTTTAATTAAAAAATCACTCTAATATTCTAACTTTATAAACAAATTGCTCATGTGATCTTATTTCAATTATAATTGGTGGTGCGTTTTTATTGACCGTAAGTGTATGTACTTGGTATGCACGCCAAACGGCGAAATGTGTGTTCTATCAAAATATTAAATAAAACTCACCGCATATACAAGAAGAGTTTAAGATTAAACGGTCTGCATACAAATAACTCAAACAGATTTCATCGAATTTCAAATGTTTCGAAATTCGCAAACACTTAATATGTTTATTTACATACTGATATCCGAATCGCTGAAATATTAGCTGATGAATTCAAGCTTTTCTTAAACTAATCAAAAATCAATAATGAGATTCCGTTGAAACAATTTGTAAATATTTTTATGCAGACAACTGTCAGGTTTTGTCAGGTCAACACATAGCGACGACATAGGGGCGAAAAACAAGGCGAATTTATATCAGGTGGTGTTATAAGTACAAAAACAAAAAAAATTAAATATTCAACTCCTCATGCAAGGCGAATTCATATAAGGTTGCTAAAGCAGCCGATTTGATTTTTTGTAGTCACTTATGTACATGTATTTCGTTTTTGCTTTGGGTATGAGCTTTCGAAACCCGTAAAAGCAAAAACAAAATGTATGTATGTAAATTTTAGCAACTCTTACGCAAAATCAAAAACAAAATACATGGGATTTTTGTAGTTGTACTTGCAGCACCACCTTATATGAATTCGCCTAGTCCTCGTGGGAAATATATTTAACTGAAATCAGTAAAGCCTTTATTTACAGAAAAGCATGGTGGAATGATAACAACATGTAGTCAGTAACTTAACCACACTTTTTCGGCAGCTCTATCTAGCTGGATTTAAAAGTTGTAGCAAATGTCACTCAGTCACTTTTTGGACGATTTAAAAGAAGCATTCGTTGAACTCGGTATTAAACGTAGTCTTTGAACCTAATCAAAACTCATTTTGTGTTTTATAAAATAGTGTGTGAAAATATCGCCAAAGTCAAAAAAAGAAGAAAAAGGGTAGCAAAATTTAAGTTTGTTGTACAAAAACAAGTAAATTTCTTCAGCTTTATTAAGACGTCTATATATCTTTTAAAAGGTATGAGTTTCTTCTTTCTTAAACTGTTCTTAGAATGAAACTCGGTTGTTAATTGGCTAAGATATGGGCTAAGAAGTTCGCAAAAGCACGAAAAATCGGTTTTTTAAGGTTAAGTCGAGATTTTGGGGGTGTTTGACAAATTCCAAAATTGGATTCTCGTTCTACTCGATAAGACCTACAAGGAAAATAACATCACATCCCAGGTATTTCGACTTCATTCTTTTTTGTAGCACTGTGTAATATTTGTTAGTGCTATTTATGAACGGAAAATAGTTATGAAAACTAATTTTAGGTTGAAATAGTTGTGTATTTAAAAGTACTATGCAAATAAAAATGAATTAGGTCCTAAACTGAAATTTCCCCTGTATTTTCTTCCGGATCATTCACAATAGCACAGCTTTTTCGCTTCCCAACACTACATGCCAGGTCGGATATCATTTTACCGAGTTGGCTCAAATCGCATATTTTTCCGAGCTAGTGTTGTTGCGTTACATGCCTTTTTTTATCCTACCTAGTGTTCTTTTGCAACTAAGTATATAGGTTACAAAAACACGGGTCCATTGTTCAAATTAGGCGTAGCAGAACAGTACTATGGGGAAATTTTCGATCCTTTTCTCTGGCAAGAGAATGTAAGAGTCAGGCCGTTCGAAAATTTTCGAAAGAGAGGTGTGAATTTACTGCAAAAATAGTGAGCGCAATCACCTGAATACAGCTGAATTTTTGTTGTATTAGCGGAATGCTGGAGGTATAAGAACTGCAATTTTTCCACGGCTGCTTTTTTCGTCATCGTGTACTTACGATGTTATTGTGCAAACAGAAATGAGGCGCTCGTGATGCAATAACATGCCATGCTGAAATGTTTGATTGTCGGCTTTACAATGTACATATATCGGAAATACAGATGCTCACGTACCGCTCAATTATCTAAAGGCGGTGGTGTAGTTGTTGCCTATCGCTCTTCTCTCTCCAGTACCCAGGGGAAACTATCATCTAACGTTAATTGCTAACCACAGCAGTTATGGCATAGATCAAATTGTTATTAAAATTTACATATCGGTCTCTTATATCCCACCGCTTAGTTCAGTAGATTATATAAAGTTCATATAAATGTAGTGCAATTCTTAGTAATCGCAGTGGCAATCAAAATTTTATTGTTGTTGGAGACTTAAACCTGCCTTATGTTTAATGGAGTTATAATGAAGATGTTAAAGAAATGATACCTTATCAAGTTCGAGTGCAAGTGAATGTGAGGTTCTGGACACATTCGCGGAGTTTAATCTCAACCAAATTAACAATGCTCGTAATGAAGTAAATAGGTTACTTGACTTTGTTTTTATAGATGGTAAACTGAAATCTGATGTTGAGCCCATATCTTCACGCCCTCTACCTAACTCAATGCACCAAAATGCGTTAACGTTATTAATTACATTGAGACCACCCCTAGAAATTTAGCTGACTATAAGTTTTTGGATTTTAAGTTCGATGTAATTATGCTTTTACTGGAATCTGTAGATTGAGTATCTACTTTAAACATGTCTCAACTGTCGCAGGATTATGCCCTTTTCTGTGAGTTAAAAAATGGGTTCGATGGGTTTGAGTTTTTATATCAGAATTATATTCGTAATATTGAGAACGAAATAAAGTTAGATAGTAAACGTTTCTGGCAATTTCTCTTCCACTGTCAAGAATGGAAAGTAGCCTTTGTTATCCCCATTTTAAAGTCGGGAACAAATCTGAAGTTCAAAACCGTGCCATTTGCAAACTATCATGCATACCCATATTGTTCGAAAAACTCATATACGATAATTTCATAAAATATATTGGGGAAAGCTGTAGTGATTAGTAAAGGTTGTAAGAAGCTTAGCGCAGGTTTGCTAAAGCTTATGTATATTGTTTTTGGTCTACTTTTGATGCCAGCGGCTGCGACTAGTGTATTCAGAAAAACACTTTGATCCCAGGGTTCTTGTTTGCGCGGAAGAACCCCACGGAAACCGCAAACAATTCGGTATTTTTTTGTATCCAGTGTTTGCCACATCTAACGTCGATTTTTTAAGTACATTTTTTAGACAGATTTTCTCAAAGGGTATATTTTCTTATTTTAGAACTATATTTGAAAAATTAACGGTCTTAAAATATTTAAAAAAAAACCACTATCCATAGAATTACAACCGTTAATATTATTTTTTTGGTTTTCCAGTTAGGACGTTTGTACATTTCAACAACGATATACATACATATGTATGTACATATATTTATTGGTGATTCTAAACCCAAAACTAAATACACGATTGTAACGAGCCATCTAACATAGATTTAAGTGAACCTAGTTTAAGACTGTAATAAGCGCTTTACTATAGATTTAAGCGACACCTCTGTTTGATAATTAGAAGCTAAGCATATGAATTCACTCCTAAAATCAACCCTGTAACTAGCTATTTGTATTAATGTTCATTTTCAAGCCTATAAGAAGAAACGCACAACAGAAAATGCCATCATTCGGCAATCGGAAGGCAATGCGGTAAGATGTGTTAAGGTAGCAGGCTAGAATTGTGCTGCATTGCTTGTTGGACGACGATAAGTCGGCCGCATGCAATGTAGTGGTTTTTCGTGAAGCTCGCTGCGCTGCTTGTTGGACGACGATAAGTTGGCCGCATGTAGTGTGGGGGGTTGATCGAGTAGAATTGTGCTGCGTTGCTTGTTGGACGACGATAAGTCGGCCGCATGCAATGCAGTGGTTTTTCGTGAAGCTCGCTGCGCTGCTTGTTGGACGACGATGAGTCGGCCGCCTGTAGAGTAGCGGGTCGATCGAGTAGTTGACTGCGCTGCATATAGCGTAGCTGTTGCTTTGTAACGTAAGAGTCTCGATCATCTGCATTGCCTTTGGATTGCTAACGGTGATTTTCTGTTTCTAGATTGAACTCTAAAACTGTGTGTGTGTCTATGTGTGTGCGTGCATGTTCATGCCTACGATTTTATTGAACCGCACCATTTTGCACCCCGTTTGCTTGCACGTATTTTGAATAAAGTTAATATTATTTAAAAACCCACTACACGATTATATTTATATAATATGAAAAATGGGGTAAAAAGAGCCATTAATATTTCCCATTTATGAAATAGTATTAAAAATGTAGGAGGGAGAAATATTAATGGCACTTTTTACTCCATTTTTCATATCTATACATATTATAAAACAAAGTCTAAAATTTTGGAAAGAGCTAATCTCGGGCACTACGAAACGGATTGGGATGCAACTTTTTTTAAATTAATGCTTGCAGTTAGCACTACAATGATAGCTACTTAAATTAAAAATTAGCATATTCATTTCTGAAATATTTAAGAGTAAAGTTTTAAAAAAATTTACACTAAGTACAGCATTGCTACAACCGAATGTAAAATCAGTGTCGTAGCGGGAAGATGTGCAGTTGTGTGAGGAGTAAATCAACTGCTCTTCGTTACTACTTCGTTCGGCTATGCGCAGAGAGCTGTGCTGTTGACTTCGTTGATAAACCGATGCAAGGCGAAATGATAACTTTGATCCACACTGTTAGATATGTTTGTTTTTCAGATGCTTTGTCATCATACAAGAAACTAGAAACTACAGCTGAATTTTTAAAAGTTTTTTAGTGTTTTGCTTACGGTGTTGCGCATTTTCTTCCATACAAAAATTAGTTTTGTTTATGTGTTTACTAGCTGACAACGGTTGCGTATAAGAAATTGCTTACTATTAGTTACTTTGGTTCTGAAATAGCTTGATTTTGCATTTACCTTAATTCCTAAATATACAAACTCATAAAAATAACAATTTTATGTTGCATACAATTGCAATTAAAACTTTTTATTGGACAAACATCAAAAAATTTCTTTGTATACAATACAAGGACGGAAAGATATTTTTCCTTGATGCTCCTGGCGGCACGAGAAAAACATTTTTAATAAATTTACTTCCTTCCCTTGCGTGTTCTGGGATCGCAGCTACCCTTTTAGAAGGTGGAAGAACGGCGCATACTACATTTAAACTTCCTCTAAATATTTCTGACGATTGTGCCAGCGTATGCAAGATTTCTAAGCAAAGTAATACTTCTAAGCTTATCCAGATGTGCTTACTGATAGTTTGGGATGAAGCCTCAATGCCACATAAAGCGTCAGTTGAAACCCTGGATATTACCATGCGCGATTTAAGAAGTATGAACCCACCTATGGGTGGTTGTACGGTATTATTTTCAGGAGATTTCCGTCAAATTTTGCCAGTTATATCTAGAGAAACCAGGGCTGATGAGGTAAATGCGTCATTAAAACGATCATATCTTTGGTCCCATGATATAAAATTAGCACTCAAGATTAACATGAGAGTGCTTAAAGCCTCAGAAGATAACAGGATGTTTGTTGACATGTTACTGAAAGTTGGTAACGGTGAGCTTCCAACAGTTTGTGGGAAAATCTCCTTCAATAATGATATATGAGTTTCAGTCACCGACCATTAACAAATGATTGACATAATATATATCCCACAGTAGACCAACTTGCTTATAAAATTGTATCCTGGTTAAAGAAACGAGCAATATTAACACCTACTAATGAACAAGTCGAAAAAATTAACGAATTGGTATTGGTAAAATTCCACGCACAAACGAGAGAATATTGCTCGGTGGATACAGTAGTCGACGGTGAAGAAACTGTGCACTACCCAACGGAATTTCTAAATTCTATGAACCCTTCCGGTATGCCTCCCCACAAACTTACTTTAAAAGTTGGAGCTCCAATAATTTTATTGCGAAATTTAAGTCCCCCACTGTTATGCAATGGAACTCGCCTGCAGGTAAAAAGGTTACATTTTTATCTGGTTGAATGTACTATTTTAACTGGTTGTGGTACTGGAAATTCTACTTTAATACCTAGAATTCCGATGATACCTACAGATTTGCCATTTAGATTTAAAAGACTTCAGTTTCCGGTAAAGGTTTGTTTTAGAATTACCATAAACAAGGCACAGGGGCAAACATTTAATGTAAACGGAGTGGATTTGAGTAAGCCAAGTTTTTCACACGGACAACTGTACGTAGCCCTATCACGTGTTACATCGAAAAGAAACCTTTTTGTCCTTGCAGAGGGAGGTACGCATAATATTGTATACAAAGAAATTTTTTGATGCTTGTCCAATAAAAAGTTTTAATTGCAATTGTATGCAACATAAAATTGTTATTTTTATGAGGTTGTATATTTAGGAATTAAAGTAAATGCAAAATCAAACTATTTCAGAACCAAAGTAACTAATAGTAAGTAATTTCTTATACATATCCATAAACAGAAAGTGCGTGGCGAAGCCTCGCGCAACCGTTGCCAGCTAGTTATATCTATATATATAAAAGAAAGTCGTGTTAGTTACACCACTTATAACTCAAGAACGGCTGAACCGATTTGGCTGAAAATTGGTGGGGAGGTAGCTTAGAACCAGGGGCAGGTTATAGGATACTTTTTATCCCGTTACCGTGGGACGACAAAAAAACGGTAAATTTGATTTTTTTTCTTCGCCCTTCATATATGTATTTTGCTTTTGCTTTTTTGTATGAAAACTAAAATTTGCATGTACTCTGGCGGCGAAAGGTAATATCGATGTAAATTGTAGTGACATCTAGCGGAGAAGGGCAATATCCATGTAATTGGTGTGAATTGCCAATATTAACATGTATTTTGTTTACTTCTACGAATTTTGTTGGGTGAAAAATTGACAGTTAGAAATTTTGAAGTTTACCGGTTTTTGTGTTTGTTTCGAGTGTCTATAAATATTGTGCCGATATTATTATCATTAAAATGCCGCGTCCAAGACGATCAAATCTTCCCCGAAAAAGCCGTAATGCAACTAGGATGCAAAACGTTGCGAATGAAAGGACTGAAGGAGTACAAGAAATTGCACGTGAACAGCGCCGCGATAACAGCTCGGTTGGCAATGCAGAATCGTCGAACGAACAACAGAGGTCAACAAATAGATAATTTGCGACGCAGAACAAGATATTTATCGAGTGTTTCCAAATGACCTCATTTGGGGCAGACATTATCGAAGAACGAGGATTTAATCCGACATTCAAGGTTTTTATTTATTTGTTTTTTACTTACACACATTTCAATAGAAGAATACCATACTCTACTTATTCCTTTGTATTGTGTATGCTAATTCTAAAAAAATCTATATTGTGGTGCATTAAAGTTTTCCAGAGAAACGCCTGGATTATGCTGCCTTAACGGTAAAGTGAAATTGCCATTGTTGACTCCGCCACATGAGCCATTGTATTCATTGCTTTGTGGCGAAACACAAGAATCACGCCACTTTCTTGCAAATACTCAAAAATACAATAGTTGTTTCCAAATGACCTCATTTGGGGCAGACATTATCGAAGAACGAGGATTTAATCCGACATTCAAGGTTTTTATTTATTTGTTTTTTACTTACATACAATTCAATAGAAGAATACCATACTCTACTTATTCCTTTGTATTGTGTATTCTAATTCTAAAAAAATCTATATCTATATATATAAAAGAAAGTCGTGTTAGTTACACCACTTATAACTCAAGAACGGCTGAACCGATTTGGCTGAAAATTGGTGGGGAGGTAGCTTAGAACCAGGGGCAGGTTATAAGATACTTTTGTTTACTTTTACGAATTTTGTTGGGTGAAAAATTGACAGTTAGAAATTTTGAAGTTTACCGGTTTTTGTGTTTGTTTCGAGTGTCTATAAATATTATGCCGATATTATTATCATTAAAATGCCGCGTCCAAGACGATCAAATCTTCCCCGAAAAAGCCGTAATGCAACTAGGATGCAAAACGTTGCGAATCAAAGGACTGAAGAAGTACAAGAAATTGCAGGTGCCCGGACATACTCCCCACGGACATAATCCCCATTGCAATTATGGGGATTATAACTTCTTTTTTTTCGGCCATAACCCCCATAATGGAATGGGGATTATGTCCGCTTCCAAAACGGACATAATCCCCATGGGGAGTATGACCGTTTGCTGTGGGGATTATGTCCGAAAAGAAAACAACTTAAAAAATTACTTTTTTTGGTTAAATGAATAATAAATTTATGTACAACGGAAATATGTCGGAATTCTAAATGAAACCAACATCCTTTCAATCGACATTCTGGAAATATCGTTTTGATGGCATTCCTCATTCCCTTTTCAAAATCAGTCGTAAAAGATTTTGGTTTCATTTCGAGTAAGTTCGAATTAATAAACTGCAAGACGTGCTGATATGCTTTTTGTTTCTTATTTGATATAAGAACAAAAGCAAATGGAAATACCTGCAATTTTAAAGAATATTTAAATTACTTATTACTAAGCAAAACTGAGACAATTTCTTACAAAATCGAAAAAAATAGAAAAATTTTGAACTACTTTTTATTTACTAAAATTACGAAAATTTTTTAAACAAATCGCGGCGAGTTTTTTAACAAATTTTCGCCTGCGGCGCTTTAGATTCACAATTTGCGCTCAAAATTTTTATTTCAGGATACTCTAACGAATCAAATAAAATGATACCTTTTACAAATTTAGATAAAATACTGATGTATACGCTTCGTATTACTTACGTGATTGTCATGAATAAAATGTAATATTTCAAAAACAAAAGTGGGGATTATGACCGTATCGGAAATGGTCATAATCCCCATAATAGGGTTTATGTCCGCCATCGTTTTGGACATAATCCCCATTATTACGGGGATTATGTCCGCTACTTTCTGGGGATTATGACCGATTTTTTTTTGGACATAATCCCCATTCCATTATGGGGGTTATGACCGAAAAAAAAGAAGTTATAGTCCCCATAATTGTAATGGGGATTATATCCGTGGGGATTATGTCACGGCACCGAAATTGCACGTGAAGAGCAAAGCGAGGCAGTTCGTGCAAAGGCTCGGTTGGCTATGAGAAATCATCGAGCAAGCCTAAGAGATCAACATCTTGATAATTTTCGACGCACAAGGAGAAATTTATCAAGTACTGATTTGAATCGAGCAGCGTTTCGATATGATTGCAGCACTGATTACTGCTTGCATACTAGCGTTCGCATTGAGCCAATGGATGTGGTTTGCGAGTATTGAAGTTTTCCGGAGAAACGCCAAGATTGTGCTGCCTTAATGGGAAAGTGAAATTGCCATTATTGACAGAATGAGGTCATTAGTACACTACATTCGTTCAAATCTATTGACTGTGCAACAAATGCAGATGATGCCACCAACTATCCAATTGAATTTTTAAGCTCCTTGGATGTGCCTGGCTTACCACCGCATAATTTACGACTAAAGGTTGGTTCCGTAATAATCATGCTTCGAAACATAAACCCACCAAAACTGTGCAACGGAACGCGTTTGGTAGTAAGTAAATTGATGAACAATGTGATTTACGCGACGATACTCAAAGGAAAATTTGAAGGTGAGGAAGTTCTCATTCCGAGGATCCCGATGATCCCAACCGACATGCCGTTTGAGTTTAAACGACTTCAATTTCCGATCCGTCTTGCATTCGCCATGACCATTAAAAAATCACAAGGCCAATCCTTGAAAGTTTGTGGTCGAAATCTAGAAAATCCATGTTTTACCCATGGTCAATTATATGCGGCATGTTCAAGGGTCTGAAGACCAGCTGCGTTATTTGTTCTTGCACATAGTAATAAAACTAAAAATATCGTCTATCACAAGGTGCTTCACTGAAGAGTGCAGCCTATGCACTAAAATACATGGCCAATAAAGAATCATTACAATAATTGATTTTTGGTACTTACTTATATTTATTATCGTAATAAAAAATTTAAACTCATAAAATCAAGAATCTGCTCATTTATTGCTTCTAAGGCGGAGCAATGTTCGCCGGGTCAGCTAGTATGTAAATATAATCGTGTATTTAGTTTTGGGTTTAGAAGCACCAATAAATATATGTACATACATATGTATGTATATCGCTGTTGAAATGTACAAACGGCCTAACTGGAAAGCCAAAAAAAATAATATTAACGGTTGTAATTCTATGGATAGTGGTTTTTTTTTAAATATTTTAAGACCGTTAATTTTTCAAATATAGTTCTAAAATAAGAAAATATACCCTTTGAGAAAATCTGTCTAAAAAATGTACTCAAAAAATCGTCGTTAGATGTGGCAAACACTGGATACAAAAAAATACCGAATTGTTTGCGGTTTCCGTGGGGTTCTTCCGCGCAAACAAGAACCCTGGGATCAAAGTGTTTTTCTGAATACACTAGTCGCAGCCGCTGGCATCAAAAGTAGACCAAAAACAATATACATAAGCTTTAGCAAACCCGCGCTAAGCTTCTTACAACCTTTACTAATCACTACAGCTTTCCCCAATTTATTTTATGAAATTATCGTATATGAGTTTTTCGAACAATATGGGTATGCATGATAGTTTGCAAATGGCACGGTTTTGAACTTCAGATTTGTTCCCGACTTTAAAATGGGGATAACAAAGGCTACTTTCCATTCTTGACAGTGGAAGAGAAATTGCCAGAAACGTTTACTATCTAACTTTATTTCGTTCTCAATATTACGAATATAATTCTGATATAAAAACTCAAACCCATCGAACCCATTTTTTAACTCACAGAAAAGGGCATAATCCTGCGACAGTTGAGACATGTTTAAAGTAGATTCTCAATCTACAGATTCCAGTAAAAGCATAATTACATCGAACTTAGATTCAAAAAAGTTATAGTCAGCTAAATTTCTAGGGGTGGTCTCAATGTAATTAATAACGTTAACGCATTTTGGTGCATTGAGTTAGGTAGAGGGCGTGAAGATATGGGCTCAACATCAGATTTCAGTTTACCATCTATAAAAACAAAGTCAAGTAACCTATTTACTTCATTACGAGCACTGTTAATTTGGTTGAGATTAAACTCCGCGAATGTGTCCAGAACCTCACATTCACTTGCACTCGAACTTGATAAGGTATCATTTCTTTAACATCTTCATTATAACTCCATTAAACATAAGGCAGGTTTAAGTCTCCAACAACAATAAAATTTTGATTGCCACTGCGATTACTAAGAATTGCACTACATTTATATGAACTTTATATAATCTACTGAACTAAGCGGTGGGATATAAGAGACCGATATGTAAATTTTAATAACAATTTGATCTATGCCATAACTGCTGTGGTTAGCAATTAACGTTAGATGATAGTTTCCCCTGGGTACTGGAGAGAGAAGAGCGATAGGCAACAACTACACCACCGCCTTTAGATAATTGAGCGGTACGTGAGCATCTGTATTTCCGATATATGTACATTGTAAAGCCGACAATCAAACATTTCAGCATGGCATGTTATTGCATCACGAGCGCCTCATTTCTGTTTGCACAATAACATCGTAAGTACACGATGACGAAAAAAGCAGCCGTGGAAAAATTGCAGTTCTTATACCTCCAGCATTCCGCTAATACAACAAAAATTCAGCTGTATTCAAGTGATTGCGCTCACTATTTTTGCAGTAAATTCACACCTCTCTTTCGAAAATTTTCGAACGGCCTGACTCTTACATTCTCTTGCCAGAGAAAAGGATCGAAAATTTCCCCATAGTACTGTTCTGCTACGCCTAATTTGAACAACGGACCCGTGTTTTTGTAACCTATATACTTAGTTGCAAAAGAACACTAGGTAGGATAAAAAAAGGCATGTAAAGCAACAGCACTAGCTCGGAAAAATATGCGATTTGAGCCAACTCGGTAAAATGATATCCGACCTGGCATGTAGTGTTGGGAAGCGAAAAAGCTGTGCTATTGTGAATGATCCGGAAGAAAATACAGGGGAAATTTCAGTTTAGGACCTAATTCATTTTTATTTGCATAGTACTTTTAAATACACAACTATTTCAACCTAAAATTAGTTTTCATAACTATTTTCCGTTCATAAATAGCACTAACAAATATTACACAGTGCTACAAAAAAGAATGAAGTCGAAATACCTGGGATGTGATGTTATTTTCCTTGTAGGTCTTATCGAGTAGAACGAGAATCCAATTTTGGAATTTGTCAAACACCCCCAAAATCTCGACTTAACCTTAAAAAACCGATTTTTCGTGCTTTTGCGAACTTCTTAGCCCATATCTTAGCCAATTAACAACAGATTTTCATTCTAAGAACAGTTTAAGAAAGAAGAATAGACGTCTTAATATATATATATACGTCTTAATAAGTTTTGCTACCCTTTTTCTTCTTTTTTTGACTTTGGCGATATTTTCACACACTATTTTATAAAACACAAAATGAGTTCTGATTAGATTCAAAGAGTACGTTATACCGAGTTCAACGAATGTTTCTTTTAAAAAATCGGCCAAAAAGTGACTGAGTTATTTTACTTTTTATAAGAACGAAATTTTTGCAAAAATTTGCTTCTGTTGTTCCCAAGGAAATTATCACTTAATTTTTGAGTTTTTACTCAATTTTGAAGTCTTTATAAATTTCCGTTATTCTGAAGTGTACGTGTTTTTTATCTTTTGTTGTGTTTGCTGTTAAATTGGATACAAATTGTGGTAAAGTAAAACTAAAATGTGCGACAAGCGTAATAAGTTTGGCTACATTTGTGGCTTATTTACGGATACAAGTCATCGGCGTGATTTAAAAAATAATATTGGTGTTGTAAAAATATATAACGAGATTTTCGAAAGGTTTTATAGTGCGAGCCGCTGGTACGAGCCAGAATTCATTTGTGAATATTGCTGCACAACATTAAAAAATTTAAAGTTCAACAATCAATTACTTTACCCTTTTCTGTGCCTATGACTTGGCATCATCAGGCATATCATAAACAAGACGATTGCTATTTTTGCAAAACAAACGTTTCAGGTCACAATTTTAAATCGCGGAAAAACGTAAAGTATGCGAATGTTGTTACGGTTACAAAACCAAAATACTTAAATGCTGAAGTGCCTACAAAAAGTGAGTCCATTGATGCTGGTGAAACATATTTAGTAGAGGAAGAATTCCTTCCTTGTAAATCAAAATCAACGGAAAGGCATTTGGTTTCAAATTCTGATTTCGCCGATCTCGTGCGTGATTTGCATTTACCGAAACGAGAATCTGAAGTCCTCAGTTCACGACTAAAGCAGTGAAATTTAGTGGAAAAATATTTTCAAATAAAAGTGTTGACAATTTTATTTGGCATGCAAGGTGGCTACACAAAATATCCTTGCTACCTTTGTGAATGCGATAGTCGGGCATCCAATCGCTATGACCGCAAAGCATGGCCATCTCGAGAGTCACATCAGATAGGCAGAAAAAACGTTTTAAGCCTCCCATTGATAAAATCTGAGGATGTTATCTTACCACCACTACACTTAAAGCTGGGCTACATGAAACAATTTGTAAAGAAATTGGATGTTAATAGCGAAGCTTTTCTTCATCTTAAAACTGTCTTCCCAAATTAAGTGAAGCTAAAATAAAAGGCGGTATTTATTAATTTTTTTTCATACCTATTTGTTTTTTATTTTTTTTATAATATGTGTATATAGGTATTTTCATTGGACCTCAAATTCGCAAAATTATGAGCGACGTTACCTTTATGAACAAGTTAAGCTGTGTTGAGAAACGTGCATGGAAGAGTTTTGTAGCGCTATGTGATAATTTCCTTGGGAACAACAGAAGCGACGACTACATCACGGTTGTAAACGAATTTTTAAGTGCATATGGTGAAATGGGTTGCAACATGTCGATAAAAATTCATTTCTTGCATTCGCATTTGGACTTCTTCCCACATAATCTGGGCCAGTTCAGTGATTAACAAGGCGAACACTTCCACCAAGAAATGGCTACGATCGAAAAACGTTTCGAAAGAAAAAACAAAATAAATATGATGGCAGAATATTGCTGGTCAGTACAACGCGAAACTGACGATGCTGACCTACAGAAAAAACGGTCAAACAAGCACTTTTGATCTATATATTTTCATTTAATAATATTTATTAGTAAATTAAGTTCGTTGTAAATTTTTGCAAAAATTTCGTTCTTATAAAAAGTAAAATAACTCAGTCACTTTTTGGCCGATTTTTTTAAGATAAACATTCGTTGAACTCTGTATTAAACGTTCTCTTCGAATCTAATCAAAACTCATTTTGTGTGTTTATAAAATAGTGTGTGAAAATATCGCCAAATTCAAAAAAAGAAGAAAAAGGGCAGCAAAATTTAAGTTTGTTGTGCAAAAACAAGTAAATTTCTTCAGCTTTATTAAGACGTCTATATATCTTTTAAAAGGTATGAGTTTCTTCTTTCTTAAACTGTTCTTAGAATGCATTGGCTAAGATATGGGCTAAGAAGTTCGCAAAAGCACGAAAAATCGGATTTTTAAGGTTAAGTCGAGATTTTGGGGGTGTTTGACAAATTCCAAAATTGGATTCTCGTTCTACTCGATAAGACCTGCACATTATTGGGCAAAGAGCAGGATGCATTAAAACTTCAGAAGTTGGAGAGGAAGCATAAGCTGCAGCAATTTCTGCGTATGCGTGTGGGGAGCAACCATTCAGTATTTTGTACAAAACCCCAAAGTTGGTAAACAAGCAAGAATGTTGTGTGTGGTACTCCATATCTTAATAATTGCCGATTAAGCCCCTTCCAAAATAAAGAGTGTACTATGGATGCGTAAATTTCCATGAATTGTCCTCCAATACAGAACAATATTTGGGTGAATCAAGCGATAAAAGAAGTTGGTTAATGTTATTTTGTGCTCACAAATCATGCATGCCCGCCGATTGGAATTTAAATATGATATGCCCAATTCACGAGCGGATTGTGTGAAAGACTAAAGCCAATCATCAACCAGCACGATTGGACTTTAAAGTTTGGCTTCGACCTGGTAAATCTAATATAGACCAGATATTCACGATACGCCAAATATTGGAAAAGACCCGTGAGAAGAGGATCGACACACACCATCTGTTTGTCGACTTTAAATCAGCTTTCGACAGTACGAGAAGATGCTGCCTATTTGCCGCAAAGGCTGAATTTGGTATCCCTGCGAAACTAATACGGCTATGTAAAATGACGCTAAGTAACACCACCAGCTCAGTCAGAATGGGTAAAGACTTCACCGAGCCGTTTGATACCAAACGAGGATTCAGACAGGGTGACTCCCTGTCGTCTGACATCTTTAACATTATGCTGGAAAAAATAATTCAAGCTGCGGAATTCAACCGGTCAAGTACCATCTTTTATAAGAGTGTGCAACTACTGGCGTGTGCCGATGACATAGTCATCATTAGGTGGATAAAGAAGTCAAGCGAATGGTTTTGGAGGTAAACGAGGGCAAAACGAAATATCTCCTGTAATTAAATAAACATTCAGCGCATTCGCGTCTTGGCTCCAGGGTCACTGTTGGCAGTAACAATGTTGATAAAGTAGTGGACTTTGTTTATCTTGGAACTATCATTAACACCAACAAAAATTTCAGCCTCGTGCATCTTCTTTATCTTATGATCCATTTCTCGTTTCCATTTCAGCTTTTCTTTTTCATAGTCCTAAATTTCATTCAAAATCCTTTTATCTTCGTGGTTTTCAGCGAGCATATTTTTTTCCCTTCCTTAATTGACGCTATAACCGCTTAAGCGATTTTGGCCGAACTTCTTCTACAATTTTTGGTGTGCGTTTAGATGTTGTAACACAAATCGAGGGGCCTACAGTTTTACGCCGACTCCGAACGGCGAATGATTTTAGTGGCAGAAATTCACTCGGAGGTTTGCCATAGCCTGCCGTTGGGAAACCGCTATTAGAAAATATTTTCTATAATTTTTGATGTTACTTGCAGGATTCGAACCCGGGACCTACAGAATGGAGCACGCACACGCTACCCACACGGCTACGGCGGCCGCTTTCAGCGAGCAAGAAGTCAAAAACACACCCAGATCGTTTTCGTGGAGGTTCTTTATATGCATCATTACCGCCATCTGTGCTGAAGCCGTTTGTTCCACATGTCACTTAAAGTCTTTTAATTCTTTGGTACGTTAGCATTAAATTCATAAACTTTCTGGCAATGTGATCTGTGAAAGAAGGAACTCTGCCTCTACGTCTCTATTTTCACGGAGCACCTTTTCCCAAAGTACGGACTATTTTTTCCTTTTGGCGCAAAAATCAGTTTCAGTGGACAGCCTTCTTATTTTATTTTTAAGCAACAGCTTCCTTTCATGTGCCCAATTTTTATCACTGAAAAGATACAAAAAGAGCTTTTAATAGGAATATTATCTCGTTTGATCACAAGATTTATAAGTGTTTATGCTCACCTTTCTGCTTCAGTCATTATGCATTGTTTAAGCATGAGAAAAGTTACAGATGCGAAATACGGCTGCTTTGCGCGTATCGGTAACGGATAAAATACAGAGCAGAACTCGTTACACGGCATATTATAGACATGTTGCATCTAGCAACTAGATACTTTATACAACGGGTCATATTGTCGCTGGGCGTGTCATACCGCGTATACGCAAAATGCAATACCGCGTATATGATGCAAGCCAAATTTAGTAGGAGGATGGAAACCCCGATTATTACCAAAACTCTTTTGCGTTTGACCTTTGTTTTACTGAATTAATAATAATTATTTATTTACTTTCGGAAGGCGGACTATATAAACCAAAATCTGAGTTTTAAGTTTTTTGGAACATGCAGTATAACAAAATTAATTGGGTTATATTAGCCGCGGATCCTAACTATTTGCAAAATTTATTATTAAACAAGCTTTAATTTAGATGATAAAATTCTAAAATGGCGTTTGCTTCATTCACGATATTCCACGAGATACTACAGCCCGAAGGCAACGAGATCTGCTCTAAGTTCCGCATTGGCACCTACGAAAGTTGTTGTCATAGTCAGAATAGAAATCTGAGCTATGACTCTTTGAGCAAAAAATCTTCGGAGGAAAGTTACGGGCTCAAGTCGCTGACTAATTCCAAATAAATGAGTCGGGTGCTGAAGCATACGAACAAGGCGGCATACCCCTTGTACCCGCGACGTCCTCTATCACTCGTAGTGGGAATTAAATAGGACTCATCGTAATCAAGACCACAGTGGCTAAAGGCCTTTGCCACGTTACAGCGCTAAGTAGGGAGGTTCCAAATAATTTGGTTCGCAGGAACTCCCCGCTTGAACAGCCTGCATTTCGTGCTGATTGGCCTGTTACTTTTTTGCAAATTCCATAGCCGCTATTGTTGAAATTACAAACCACACGCAAATAAATCTTTTCAAAATTCAAGACCAAGAAATAAAGATCGTCATATTACCCTCTCTGAAGTCATTAGGAAATGACTGCCTAAAAGACCTCTATCTACACAAAACACGACTACGTGGTAATTCATGATAATATAAAAATTCCCATCAAGCAACACGTTTCCCAATCGGTTAATAAGATAGGAATCTGGAAAAACCATATGATGCTTATAATGCTTTTGATTTGCGAAAATTTCAAATTTTTTACATTCAAAATTTATTCATTGCGCATTGTGATACCGCTTTGGGGCTGTATAGTGACCTCTGTTCTCCTAGAACCACTTTTTATTCCTAGTAAACCTTGTGAAGCTCTTCTTTTCGATTAATCTAGGATCGAGGATTTCATTAAGGAAATGGATACCTATCGTTTGAACTCTCCTTCTAGATGGTGCCGGACAGCGACAGACTAGGCGATGTATGGTCTCCTCCTCTTCCACGTCACGACAGCTCCAATAGTATTCCCGCCAGGGGCCTGGATATGACTGCAGTTGTCATCTTAATATCTTGTCTCCTCAGGCTGAGGAGAGATTGATTACTCATCGATGGCCAGAGTGACCCTGCAATTCGGCAAGTGGAATCAGTCTGCTACCTATCGTTTACGATTCTAAGAAATTTTTGGTTAATCAATAGCTTATACGTATGTAGAGAGATGCCGGGTAAATCACAAATGCCACTAACCGGCAGAGTCGTACCTTGACGAGCAGTGACCGGTAACCATCACAATATTTGTTGAAAATTTCTAAGCCATCTCGTTAAGAGATCGGCGGCATTCCGCAGCTACCCTACATATCAACGACGTTTTCCTTAGGGATTAAAAAAAAAATATAGACTATGTCATCGGGAATCATATTGCACATACATGCTATCAGCTCTGCCTGAAAAACACTGCAATAGTTAGGTAGAAGGGGGCTAACCGCGTCCAATCTCCATTCCTTGCGGGCAGTAGGGTCATGGTTTCGGCCACGTCGATCGGAAGTGCATAGTCAGTTCTCGTAGACAGTTCCGTGAGTTCGACCATTTTCGAACTGTGATATAAGGATGTGCCCATTTCTTTACTTAGTCTAATGGCAATATTGCTTGAAATTAAGTGGCACACTAAGCGCCTTAGTGTCTGTCGTTTTCATAGCTCCGGTTATTAACAGAGAGGCTACTCGCTGATCTCTCTCCATATTCCTAATATCTACTCCAATTAGAGTTAAATTTTCCATTGGAGGGCAACGGTGTTTCCTAGTGAATATAACTATTCCTGTTTTGTTGGGGATAACCCGCTAAACCCAGAGTGTGGCATCAGCGTATGAACTTATTGAGTATCCCTTTCACCAGGCCTATCAGTTTATGTAGATGATTGCCTACTGCGTAGGCTGTCACATCTCCCCCCTGCTTTGTATTTCTCTTAGCAGGCTATCGACAGTGATATTCCTTGAGGTGTGCCTCTTACCACGCATTTCACGACAGACTAGTCCCCCAACTCCGCTTTGATTACCCTTTCTATGTGAAAGGTCCTGATGAACATTGTCATAGTATCACATAGTCTTATCCTACAGAACCATGATATAATTGCTTTTGGACTAATATTGTTAAAAGCACCCACTATGTCTAGGAATACCACTAAGGAGCATTCCTTGTAGTGCAAAGACTTTTCGTCAGAGATTTCCGGTCCCACTATCCATCTTATGTAAGTGTCTAAGAGGCGCTCCAACATTTTCAACAGAGGGGAGAAGAAACTTATTGGTCTGAAATCTTTTGGTTTGTTATGTAAAGCTTTGCCCATCTTAGGGATAAATACTACTTTAACCTGGGCTTATTTTCGTGGTTTTTAGTTGAGGCGTACTGTTGCGGTATATATGGTTTTCAGTCTTGGACTGATTATGCCTACGAACTGTTGTAGGTCAGCAGATATGATACCGTCGATCCCTGGTGATTTGTATGGTGAGCAGCTTGGTATCGCTTTTTCAATATCCTCCTCAGGGATGACTTCAAAGGGATATGTGAGAAGTGAGTTTGTATGAGAAGTTCCAGAGATTTTTGGCTGCTTCTCGTCCAGTTCCCCTACTCCTTAACTAGGCCTGCTAGGGTTTTAATAGAGGGGTTTGCGTAAACGACTTGCCACGGAGCTGTTTTCTATATATTGACATAAGATTTCACAGGAGCAGCGTTTAGCAGCTCTAACTGCATATTTGAATGTGCGTTCGAAGTCTCTGTACTAGCTCCAGTAGTTTGAGGATTTCGCCTGGTTGAATTTGATCCTACACTCCTTCCGGAGTTTTACTATTTCCTGAGACAACTAAGAGGGTCCTTGTTTCTTTTTCCACATTGTTGGTGGGCAGTCTGCTTTCGTCGCTCGTTGAAAATCACCTGTAAGTTTGTCGACTGTGGTGTGTGTTGGTGTCGGTGCTGCCCCAAATATGGCGGTGGGCATTTGAATCTGCCCCAAGAATGATGGGAATATTCTATACTTTCGCCTCCGTAACCATGTTTGGAAGTGTTCCTTGACGACTCTACTGCCACCACAACATTGTTTACATCGCTAAGATGTGTCAAAAGGTATACATTAATATTATTCTTTAGTTTACCTCCATCTGTGATTTAGATCAGTCGATAATCTTTGCAGGTCAAGCCATGAACCCGTTCTTTAGCGACCCATTATTGTGTGAGCAAGATATCCTCTTCTTTTTGAGCGAGACGGAGCAGTAGTGCGGCCAAGGCCGCTGTACTGTGGTGGAGATTTATTTGTAAGATCCCAACCATTCGCAGTTGCCATCCTTTGCGTCTGAAAATGGAGGGATGTCTCCGCCCTCGTCCGCACTTGAGAACGTCAAAGACATTATTTCCTACGGCAATGTGCTTGAAGTGCTCGCCCACCATTTCTGCGTTGGATACCACCTCGCAGTACATCGACCATCGACGGCAAAAAAATCAAAAAATATAACAGGAGCAGCGTTTAGCAGCTCTAACTGCATATTTGAATGTGCGTTCGAAGTCTCTGTACTAGCTCCAGTAGTTTGAGGATTTCGCCTGGTTGAATTTGATCCTACACTCCTTCCGGAGTTTTACTATTTCCTGAGACAACTAAGAGGGTCCTTGTTTCTTTTTCCACATTGTTGGTGGGCAGTCTGCTTTCGTCGCTCGTTGAAAATCACCTGTAAGTTTGTCGACTGTGGTGTGTGTTGGTGTCGGTGCTGCCCCAAATATGGCGGTGGGCATTTGAATCTGCCCCAAGAATGATGGGAATATTCTATACTTTCGCCTCCGTAACCATGTTTGGAAGTGTTCCTTGACGACTCTACTGCCACCACAACATTGTTTACATCGCTAAGATGTGTCAAAAGGTATACATTAATATTATTCTTTAGTTTACCTCCATCTGTGATTTAGATCAGTCGATAATCTTTGCAGGTCAAGCCATGAACCCGTTCTTTAGCGACCCATTATTGTGTGAGCAAGATATCCTCTTCTTTTTGAGCGAGACGGAGCAGTAGTGCGGCCAAGGCCGCTGTACTGTGGTGGAGATTTATTTGTAAGATCCCAACCATTCGCAGTTGCCATCCTTTGCGTCTGAAAATGGAGGGATGTCTCCGCCCTCGTCCGCACTTGAGAACGTCAAAGACATTATTTCCTACGGCAATGTGCTTGAAGTGCTCGCCCACCATTTCTGCGTTGGATACCACCTCGCAGTACATCGACCATCGACGGCAAAAAAATCAAAAAATATATTCGTTTTTTTGAGGTTATGTCCAAACTTGACGTGATGGCGCAAAACTGACCTCGGATTTAGATTCAGTGACCTTGAGCATGGTCTGCTCAAATGAAGCAATTTTTTTTTTTGTGGAGCTGTGTTATATTTAATATGCAGTGTCCCTTCCCAAGTCCTGTCGAAACACAGGCTTGAAAGCAATAGTTTACCCTCCAGTTAAGTTTTGCAAGAGGTGCAAGTGACTTCTCATTCAGCACCAACACTGCCACCCTGCGCTTGCCTATGGGTTACTCCAGTTTCAGTGCCTTCCAGTTTTGTAGTTCTGGGTTACCCAGTTTTTTTAGGTTCAGAAAATCTTCTGGATCTCATGGAAGTCAGGGAACCACGCTCTGGATCTGGGACGGTTGGAGATTTCTTCCCGTTGCACCACATCCAAGCGCGCTCCGGGCCACAATTCTCCGATTCTGCTAATGGCCTCCTTGAAAAGCTGCACCGACCTTTCATCAGCGCACTTCACCGTCTTCACGCATCTGTGCCATCCAGCATTCCCCATTTGTCCCACAGTACCTCCCGGTTGACTGTCTACACCTTTCTGTTTACCAGGCTTCAGTTTTTCTGTGAGAACGCATCATCATGGGGACCGCGATCAATCACGGCCCGCACCAAAACCCCCATTGCCACTTCGGCAAACGACTTATGAGGAGGACACCGTAAGAATATAGGCGGATACTTCTGGCTGCACACTTTACAATGTGCACGGTGGCACTAACACCCTGGGCTAGGGGGTCTTAGTTCATGTTGCCTTTGAGCCCCTGGATTGAATTCAAATACCACATTTAAGCCTAATCCCCACGCCAAGGAGACCGATAATGATGAAGGCCCAAGTCTTTCATTTCAAATTTGTTCATAAGGGTGTTTTTTTTTTGTTTTCTTCAGATGAGCTTCATTAGAATATGCAATTTTCTGTAAACAGATAGTTTGACGATTTAAGATAACGTAGTTTAACGTATGGCTGTCTTTATTAAACCATTCTCCTCCGGATTGTGTCTTTGTGTCATTAGTTTTTGCTGTCGTATTTTCATTTATTTCAAAGTTAATATAATTTACGTCATCTTTAGCTATTTTTCAATGTTTATATATTTTTTTTTTGTGGGATTTTCACCTTTGTACTTTTGGTGGTTTTATTTCCCTGTACCCACTGCAGTGAAAACTAATTGTTTGCTGGGATGTTTTAAATATCGAACATGGCCGTCCAGACAGCATTCCTTTCTACTAACTGGTTTTCGATGACATTTCTCTATTTATTTGCCTTTTTACTCTAAGGCAATTTGGTAACCGAAATGCCCACCAGAGCTTCAAAATAAAAGCTTCGCTCTGTGCACACCAAGCAGTGTCGCTTTTTATAAATATTTTCTCTTATTGTTCTTATTCCTTTTTGTAAACTAGTGACGACAAATCAGCGATTTTCTTTAACGAAAAGTTATCGAGCACACAGTTGCTTATGAAAAATCAACGAAAATTTAGATGCTTTCGACATTATTACGATTGGTTCGTAATAAAGTTAGACAGTTTTTGCAGGGCGAATTTTTTCTTTTGACCTTTTACTAGTGCATACATTTTGGATCCAAAGGAATGCATATCTGAAATGCGGTTTTATTATACATATATAGTTTTTCTGGGAGTTCTGTACGTTAGGTTGTTCGCATTTACTATAGCTTCAGCCATTAACTTTTAGGTAATTTAGATTGAATAACATGCAGCGAGCTTAATCTAGTGATGTTCAGTTTTTTCTTTCAGATGTGCCGCTTTACTGCGGAATGTAGGGTGCCGATAGCCTTCTTATGATACTCGTACCACTTCTTTTTAAGTAGTTTTCGTATTCAAAATACTGACTGTAAGTATTTAATTTTTAATGTAATACTTTCGACTTCGTTTTTGAATTCCTTAAATTTTCTTAAAAATTCAGTTTTTTGTCTTAGGAAATTTATTCTGGAATAACGGCTGTATTCATCGATGAAAGTGAGGAAGTATTTGCAGCCTCCTAAACCGCAGATGACACAATGAACATTTGAACGAAGACAGGACTTTTTCCTTGAACGCATGTTTCTCATTCTAATTTTTCATTTTCTTTTATAGTTTAAGTCATTTTTATTTCTATGACCTAAGTTAACGCGCTATTTGTATAGTTGACTTGAATAAAATGATTTTTCATTTTTTGCTTGTTTTATTTGGGTATTTATATGGTACGAGTTATTTTCCTTTCTTGCTTCAATAATCTTTTTATTTTCTTTATTACATATGTATGACAGCAATGTTTTCGAAAAAACAATCTTTGCAGCCCGGGAACGAATAATGCTTCACATATGCGCGGTGTGGTGATTTTTGTCTACATAAATAATTGTCTTGGCTAATATATCTTGGCAAATAAATATACTTAAACATAAGTGAACTATGTAAAAACGTTTTATGGAATTAAATAAAACTTGAATTGTAATAGAAGTATGGTCATTTGATTTGTTTCTGCACACTGTGGGAATATTCTACGTGGCACATGCATTCCTACATCTTGGTGTCAGAATTTGAGAATATAAAGCGATTATAAAAACTATAAAAGGCTGCTTGTTTGTACCGTTGCACAAAAACCAAGTGCTTAAAAACTAAATATGGAGCGTATAAAAGTAGAACTATACGTGCGGTGTATGTAAAGTGTCGGCGCCGTTACCCAAAAATTCCGCTATTTACTCATATATGTATGTATATAGCAAAGGAATTTCAAAATGCGGTGCGCCAAAAGCGTTTTTGAAAAAAATAAATTCAACAGATTTTGGTGGAGGCGTACTGACATCAACCAGGGCTGACGAACTGCTCTTTATTGATTATTAACTTAAAACGAAGCTTATTGCTAAATTACAAAATTGCTTATTTTACCATTTTACTTTAACAGCTAGTTTTTTTTTAATTGTTCGCAATATTGCTCAGCATTGTTCCGGTTCTTAGAATTTCGTCTGTATTCAATTTTGATTTATTTCTTTTGGCCCAATTTAATGCCAAACTGCCGGATGTGATATTTTGATACGTTGCTCGTTTTATTTTATTTATGAACTCACCTTATTTTTCCAGTGCATTGTCTAGTACACTTGCATATGTAACAAGCCCCGCCTTTAGATGAGAATTCTTCAGAGTTCTTTTACTAAATTTATTGATAATTCTTTTATTTTTGGTGAGCAATATTATTGCAACCATGCGACAGTATACTGTAATTTTTTATTATTTTTTGATTTGATATATTTTCTTATATATTTTGAATGCTTTCGTATTTTTATTAATAATATTTTCTTCCATATTTTCGATAAAGTTGGAGAAGTAATAGTCATTGATTTTAATTGAACAATTATTATCTCTTATTAAATAATTTCCATTTATAGTTGGGTGCTCTTCTGCATTTTTAATTATAATTGTTTTCATGTCTATTGGTATTATTTCCACTTCTTTATTTTTTGTGAGTTGGCAATTTATTTTTATTCCACAATGTTCACTAATTTTTAATTTTCGTAATAGTTTATTACTTTCGAATTTATATATTTTAGTTTCGTAACTGAAAATTTCCTCTATGTTTGACTCTATTTCATTATATTCTCTATTTGGTATTGTAATTACAGCTCTTATTTTTACATTTTGAAAAGTTTTAGGTATTTTAATACTAAATATCAGGTAAGTGTTTCTAAAACTTGCTCTGTTTAACTGCAAATATCTAAGTCTATTATAGTCAATATTATATTTAATTATTGTATCACTTGTTCATATGTTGGGGTGTATTATTCCATATAGTGTTGTCACAATATTATCTTGAAAATGTTCTATTTTGCTTTTTTTTATAATTGAATTTTCGACAATTGTTCAAAATACAAGTTTTGATAGGGCACTTCGTTAATAAATTTACTTGCATGCAGAATTTAATTCTTTTACGGTTTTGCTTCTGCCACTTTGTATGATTTCTTTAAATTGTTCAATTGCAGAGTTAAAATAAGTATTAATTTGAATTTGCTGGTTGAATGATTCGTTTGTTTGTAAAAGATGTGCTTTTTTGTCGGTCTTCTTCGTCCATTGTGCCGAAGAGCCATTTTGACATGTTGCCTATTGCATTGATTGAACCACGCTTTCGTCTGTTTCTCATTTCATGTATAATGTTTTCAATTTGTTTGCCATAATAGACATGCACAATTGCATCGGTTTCTTTGCCTACTTCTTCGTTTCTTATTTTATATCAATAAATCCTGTTTGACGTCAACTAATTGAGTCCATGCCAATATCCATAGCAGTGTCTGCTTTATCTGTAAATTTAAAAAGTCCTTTTTTATTACATGGGTGTATACCCGCCAAATTTGCCTTTCTAAATTTGGGTTGTTCCTTGTCCCTTACCGCCTTATAGTTGTTAATGAAGCCTTCCTTTCTATTTTCTCGATATTCTTCTCTTTTTTCGTTTAATTTATGTTTTTATATTTTTTTATTTTCTTCTATATTGGATTTAATTTTAGCTAGGTCTACATTACGATTATGTACATCTAATGGTGTGATCTTAATTGCAGAGTGATATCTGTTGTTATAATTTCTAATTGAATTTTGAGTAATTTGTTTTATTGACAAATACTTATTTAATTTGTATATCATCCTTAATTTCTCTCTAACTGTTTTGCGGAATCTTTCGAAGTCCGCATTGGCTATGTGTGTTTTTGGTTTGGTTAAGTGTGCTTCTACATTTTCATTGTTTAAAAATACCTTTATTCTTACTTCCTTGAACTCGTTATCCGCAATTATTTTTTTTTTGGTTTTCCTATCTTAGCAAAGTGTTTATAACTTACTGGATTAATTCTTCAAGTTTTGGGTAATAGATTTTATTTTTTATGTGGTTATACGTTTCCTCTCTACCTGAATATATGATTTCTGTTAAGTGATAAATTGATATTTGCTTTACAGCTTCTACTTCAGTTTCAATATCTTGAGCTCTTGTTTTGAATTTAAGAATTTTAATATTTGTGTCATTGGAAGTCATCTGGATGAGTTTTTGTTGCATTATATTATATTTGTCATCTATTCTAAAAAAATACCAGTTATTCCTTTCCTTATATATCTCCTGAATATATCTTCCATATTTTCAAAATCGTGTTCAGCAATGAATACTATACGTTTTCAGTGTAGTTTTCCAGGCTTACGTCTTCGTGTTGATTTGAAAAATAGTCTGAACTTTGACTCTTTCCCTCTGTATTATTTTCTTCTTCTAATCTACTTGAAAAATCCTCTATTCCTTTTTTTTACGAAGCCGCCACGGAATGCCTACCAAAAATGAGACTAATTACACGGTGTTACAGTCAAAAAAGTACTTTTTGCGAGACAAACCTCATTTTGTAGGTCTAGTCACACTGACTAAAACTGCATACTCAGAATTTCCAATACACCCCAAAATCTGAAGTTAGGGGCCCAAACCCCCTTTTCCATAGGTGAAGGCATATATTGGCCTATAACTTTATTTTTGGTCGCCCTATCTAAAAGCTTTTGGTATTATTGGAAAGAAGACATTTTGACGCTTCTATCGATTTATAAATGTCTTTTTTTTTGACAGAAAATTCAGAGAAAAATAGAGCCACACAAAAAATTTCAATTTTTGAAAAAAAAATTCCATCTTGAGTCACAGTTTTTTCCACTATTTTGTTCACCAGTGTATATAGCTTGATTTACGCGTAGAGTCTCCTGTCAATTTTGTTTCCAACGAGGTATTTTTTTTTAAGATCCGTTGAGGTGTTTCTAATGTAATTCTTTTCTTTATTGAAAAACTAAAAAAAACTTTTTTATGGGCATACAAATACATTTTGGTCAATTAAAAATGTTTACGAACTCTTTTTCTTTTATACGAACTATCATCTGTATCCCGTTTAAGATACCAGCAATACTCCGAGAGCATATTAACAATATTTTTTCCAGAAAACTTTCTCTCTATAGCTTCCATCTCCTGATGCATGCGCTCCCCTTGTTCATCACTGAGCTGACCCAAATTCTTTGGAAAAACGTCCAAATGAGAGTGGAGTAAGTGAATTTTGATGGACATTCTACATCCCATTGCTGAATACGCATTCAGAAACTCATGAACGACGTCTTTGTAGTCCTCACGCCTTTTGTTGCCTAGAAAATTCGTACATAAAGATTGGAAGCTATTCCAGGCTCTTTGTTCAACCGGACTTAGTTTGAATGAAAATTCAGTATCTTTCATTAGCTTGCGAATCTGAGGCCCAACAAAAACGCCTTAAAATTATAAAAACCAATAAATGAAGCATAAATCATAACATACAGAAATAATATCAGAACTACCTTCTTTTATTTTAGCTTCACTTAATTTTGGAAATGAAGATTTTATATGGAGAAATGCTTCACTGTCTACATTAAGCCTTTTAACAAATTGCTTCATGTAGCCCAGTTTTAAGTGCAGTGGTGGCAAAATTATATTTTCAGGATCCACAAGTGGAGCTCTCAACATATTTTTCTCTCCAATTTGAAAGGTACTTCGCTCTGGCCCCTTATCTCTTTCGTACTTAAGCGAAGAACGGATATCCCGCTCGCAAAAATAGCAGGGATACTTTGTGTAACCTCCCTGCATGCCATCAGTATTGTTAAAACTTTAAGGTCACTAACAATTTGCCATTTGTGCATTGCATAGTTTATTAAGTGAAGAATTTTTTCAATGGAATCGTATGTTTCTTTCATACCAGTGGCGTACGCTAATGGGACCGAAGGCATCTCGTTTTGGTTATGTAGCAATACAGCTTTAAGGCCTAAAGAGAATTCACATAATATTATTAAAAACAATTTGTTTGTTAGTTACTTTTTATACTTCTACAAGATCCATCGATGAAAAGGCGCCAATCTTTTGGTTCGTAGTTGTATCCAAATCGGACGAAGAGTTCAGAGACATCCGCACAATAAGTCAAGTTTTTTTCGTCTTTATCAATATTAAAAACTTGGTTAAACATCAAGCGCTCATTACTTCGCAACAGCGTAATTTTAAACTCTTCTTCCACTATATTCCACTGCTTTAATCTAGAAGCAAGTACTTCCCTTTGCCGAATTGTTATATCTAGATCTCTTACTAGATCTTCAAAATCTTCGTTAGAAACCAATTGACAGAAAATTCAGAGAAAAATAGAAACACACAAAAAATTTCAATTTTTGAAAAAAAAATTCCATCTTGAGTCACAGTTTTTTCCACTATTTTGTTCACCAGTGTATATAGCTTGATTTACGCGTAGAGTCTCCTGTCAATTTTGTTTCCAACGAGGTATTTTTTTTTAAGATCCGTTGAGGTGTTTCTAATGTAATTCGTTTCTTTATTGAAAAACTAAAAAAAAACTTTTTTATGGGCATACAAATACATTTTGGTCAATTAAAAATGTTTACGAACTCTTTTTCTTTTATACAAACTATCATCTGTATCCCGTTTAAGATACCAGCAATACTCCGAGAGCATATTAACAATATTTTTTCCAGAAAACTTTCTCTCTATAGCTTCCATCTCCTGATGCATGCGCTCCCCTTGTTCATCACTGAGCTGACCCAAATTCTTTGGAAAAACGTCCAAATGAGAGTGGAGTAAGTGAATTTTGATGGACATTCTACATCCCATTGCTGAATACGCATTCAGAAACTCATGAACGACGTCTTTGTAGTCCTCACGCCTTTTGTTGCCTAGAAAATTCGTACATAAAGATTGGAAGCTATTCCAGGCTCTTTGTTCAACCGGACGTAGTTTGAATGAAAATTCAGTATCTTTCATTAGGTTGCGAATCTGAGGCCCAACAAAAACGCCTTAAAATTATAAAAACCAATAAATGAAGCATAAATCATAACATACAGAAATAATATCAGAACTACCTTCTTTTATTTTAGCCTCACTTAATTTTGGAAATGAAGATTTTATATGGAGAAATGCTTCACTGTCTACATTAAGCCTTTTAACAAATTGCTTCATGTAGCCCAGTTTTAAGTGCAGTGGTGGCAAAATTATATTTTCAGGATCCACAAGTGGAGCTCTCAACATATTTTTCTCTCCAATTTGAAAGGTACTTCGCTCTGGCCCCTTATCTCTTTCGTACTTAAGCGAAGAACGGATATCCCGCTCGCAAAAATAGCAGGGATACTTTGTGTAACCTCCCTGCATGCCATCAGTATTGTTAAAACTTTAAGGTCACTAACAATTTGCCATTTGTGCATTGCATAGTTTATTGAGTGAAGAATTTTTTCAATGGAATCGTATGTTTCTTTCATACCAGTGGCGTACGCTAATGGGACCGAAGGCATCTCGTTTTGGTTATGTAGCAATACAGCTTTAAGGCCTAAAGAGAATTCACATAATATTATTAAAAACAATTTGTTTGTTTTTTCATCTTTAATAGTAGATTTTTCGAATAATTTGTTAACCAGTGCATATGTCATTTTAATTAAGATTAATATCCTATCAATTCTGTCTTCAATGACATATACAGTTTTTTATTCGAGCAGGCGTTCCTCAGCTATTCCACTTTGATAAATTTTTACAGCGAAATATGCGCGCTACATTTTTTTGATTATGTTAGCTACGAACCAAACTTCTTCAAAGTGTATGTACTATGTATATGACATTACAGTACTATACAAACGTGATAAAAGCTGTGGATCTTAGTTGTAAAAAATGTGTGAAAATCGGAATAAATTTTGCTACATTTGTGGCTTGTTTGTAGGCGAAAAAACACGCGAAAAACTAGAAAATTCTAATGGTTTGGTTACAAGTTACAACATCTTGTTTGGCAAATCATTTGTAAAAAGCCGATGGTATGAGCCAGAGTATGCTTGTTTTTCTTGTGTGATGAAGCTGCTAAAGTGTCCACGAAAAAGAGTCCATCAAACTTCGGATTTCCCTTATTCAGCGTCTATGATATGGCATCCTCAGTTATACCACAATATAAGTGATTGCTACTTCTGTAAAACAAATTTATATGGGTATAGTTATAAAACTCGTAAATATATCAAATATGCCAATGTTTCTAGTGTTTCGAAGGCAATACCTTATCAAGGTCAAGTGAAGTGCACAAATACTGTCGAGCAAAAATGCAACAAAGCTGAAGACTTTTCGACAGAGGACGGCGACAAAGAGTTTATACCACACGGTTCGCGTTCATCCGAGCGTCATTTGGTTTCTAACGAAGATTTTGAAGATCTAGTAAGAGATCTAGATATAACAATTCGGCAAAGGGAAGTACTTGCTTCTAGATTAAAGCAGTGGAAAATAGTGGAAGAAGATTTTAAAATTACGCTGTTGCGAAGTAATGAGCGCTTGATGTTTAACCAAGTTTTTAATATTGATAAAGACGAAAAAAACTTGACTTATTGTGCGGATGTGTCTGAACTCTTCGTCCGATTTGGATACAACTACGAACCAAAAGATTGGCGCCTTTTCATCGATGGATCTTGTAGAAGTATAAAAAGTAACTAACAAACAAATTGTTTTTAATAATATTATGTGAATTCTCTTTAGGCCTTAAAGCTGTATTGCTACAAAACCAAAACGAGATGCCTTCGGTCCCATTAGCGTACGCCACTGGTATGAAAGAAACATACGATTCCATTGAAAAAATTCTTCACTTAATAAACTATGCAATGCACAAATGGCAAATTGTTAGTGACCTTAAAGTTTTAACAATACTGATGGCATGCAGGGAGGTTACACAAAGTATCCCTGCTATTTTTGCGAGCGGGATATCCGTTCTTCGCTTAAGTACGAAAGAGATAAGTGGCCAGAGCGAAGTACCTTTCAAATTGGAGAGAAAAATATGTTGAGAGCTCCACTTGTGGATCCTGAAAATATAATTTTGCCACCACTGCACTTAAAACTGGGCTACATGAAGCAATTTGTTAAAAGGCTTAATGTAGACAGTGAAGCATTTCTCCATATAAAATCTTCATTTTCAAAATTAAGTGAGGCTAAAATAAAAGAAGGTAGTTCTGTTATTATTTCTGTATGTTATGATTTATGCTTCATTTATTGGTTTTTATAATTTTAAGGCGTTTCAGATTCGCAAGCTAATGAAAGATACTGAATTTTCATTCAAACTAAGTCCGGTTGAACAAAGAGCCTGGAATAGCTTCCAATCTTTATGTACGAATTTTCTAGGCAACAAAAGGCGTGAGGACTACAAAGACGTCGTTCATGAGTTTCTGAATGCGTATTCAGCAATGGGATGTAGAATGTCCATCAAAATTCACTTACTCCACTCTCATTTGAACGTTTTTCCAAAGAATTTGGGTCAGCTCAGTGATGAACAAGGGGAGCGCATGCATCAGGAGATGGAAGCTATAGAGAGAAGGTTTTCTGGAAAAAATATTGTTAATATGCTCTCTTAGTATTGCTGGTATCTTAAACGGGATACAGATGATAGTTTGTATAAAAGAAAAAGAGTTCGTAAACATTTTTAATTGACCAAAATGTATTTGTATGCCCATAAAAAAGTTTTTTTTTTTAGTTTTTCAATAAAGAAACGAATTCCATTAGAAAAACCCCAACGGATCTTAAAAAAATATACCTCGTTGAAAACAAAATTGACAGGAGACTCTACGCGTAAATCAAGCTATATACACTGGTGAACAAAATAGCGGAAAAACCTGTGACTCAAGATGGAATTTTTTTCCAAAAATTGAAATTTTTTGTGTGTTTCTATTTTTTTTCTGAATTTTCTGTCAAAAAAAAAGACATTTATAAATCGATAGAAGCGTCAAAATGTCTTCTTTCCAATAATACCAAAATCTTTTAGATAGGGCGACCAAAAATAAAGTTATAGGCCAATATATGCCTTCACCTATGGAAAAGGGGTTTTTGGCCCCTAACTTCAGATTTTGGGGGTGTATTGGAAATTCTGAGTATGCAGTTTTAGTCAGTGTGACTAGGCCTACAAAATGAGGCATGTCTCGCAAAAAGTACTTTTTGACTGTAACACCGTGTAATCAAAAATACTTTGCTTTAATTGGTCCGAATAATCCGTAGGGTTTCCTGGCGAATGATCTTTACCATTTTGGAGATAGTTCCTATTATTATTAAGATTGTTTCTTGCCCTGAATTAAAAGCTCTTATGAATTGGCCAAAATTATTAGGATGATTTCTACTTATGGTATTTGCTCTCAAATTTAATATTCTTCGGTAGATGTGGTGGGGTTCTGCATCTGGGCGATAACGTAATTTTAACGTTGATTTAATCTGCCTCCAATTGTCCGTTTCTGGAATGTTAGTCACTGCATTTTTCGCTTCACCCTGTTTGCTGGTATAATATATGGAACGAACTGCTTCCTTTCTTGCCTGCTCGTCTTGTATTGTTGACATTACATATTCTACCCCTTTGAAATATGAAATTACTGTTATTTCTCCGGTTCCCGTAAAGTTAGGCATATGTCTGATGTTTCGGAGGATGTGTTCACGCCGTCTAATGACTGCTGAGATTGTGGTTGCTGCTGCTTGTTGTTGTAGGTGTGAATACGTAGTTCTTAACTGCTCTAGCTGCTGCTTTCTCTTTGCAAGTTTCTCCACTACATCTACTGCGACAGCGTCTGCTTGAGTTTGTTCCATCCTTCTGGCGTCGAATACTCGTTGCTTCCGTCGTCTAATGATTGCATTCGTAACAAAAATTTAAAAAAAACCTGCGGTCATGATTTTGTTAATAGTTTTTATTAACATTAGTAGCAGGCTTACGAACTGTGTTTTTACTTTTTTTGGATTGGATCTAGTTCTTGAGATAAACGAAACTTACGAAATTAATTAATGTATGCACAACATAAGTAGTCAGTGGACTTGAAGATGGGGAATTTTTTATTGGGCCAACAAAGTGGGTATACTAAATACCACTGTTTTATATGTTTATGGGACAGTCGTGCAAGAAATGAACATTGGATTAGAAAGGACTGGCCGGTGAGAGAAAATATGGAGGTAGGAACAGCAAATGTGGTTCATGGCCAACTGATAAGCCCAGAAAAAATCATTTTTCCACCACTTCACATCAAGTTCGGGCTAATGAAACAGTTCATCAAAGCCCTTGATAAGACAGGTGACTGTTTCGAATATGTGTGCAAAAACTTTTCTGTCCTTAGTATAGAAAAATTACAAGCAGGAGTCTTCGATGGTCCTCAAATTTGTACCCTTCTAAAAGACACTGAATTCTTAAACAAATTGAATTTGAAGCCTGGCTAAGTTTTGTTAATGTAGTCAAAAATTTTTTGGGAAATCATAAATCACCAGACTATACAAAACTAGTTGCTGTTATGCTTCTCAATTTTCGCAAACTAGGAGCTAAAATGAACATTAAATTACATTATTTACATAGCCATTTGGACAAATTCCCGGACAACCTAGGCGATTACAGTGAGGAACAAGGTGAACGGTTCCACCAGGACATAAAAATAATGGAAGAAAGATACCAAGGTCGATGGGACGACCACATGATGGCAGACTACTGCTGGAACTTAATACGGGATTGTCCTGAGCAACGACATCATAGGAGGCCTACAGAAAAAGTTTTTTGTAATTTTTTTAAAATTAATTAATGAAAATAATATATTTTTTTAGTTTTTTTATTATTTTTATACAGGCGTGCAATAAAAATATCATTTAAATCCATATTGGTATTTTTAATTAGGTTTTTTCGGGAAATATTTAAAAGACCTTATCTGAAAAACTAGAGCCAATTCGACTAAACTGATATTATTTTCGTAATCAGCGCCCCCAAATTACCCTAAATCGACTTAAAAATCTTCGACCGCAAAATTTTGTTCCGCGGCTGCGCCAATTTTCGAATGCGGTGCGCAAAAGCGTTTTTAAAAAATAAATTCAACATACTTTGGTGGAGAGTTGAAAACAAACTGGTCGGTATTGATTATTAACTTCAATCGAAACTTATTGCTAAATTACAAAATGGTTTATAATTTCACTTTAACATTATAAAAATGCTTAGCAGCTAGTTTTTATTTAATTGCCGCAATATTGCTCAACGGTTCTTGAAATTACGTCTGTATTTAATTTTGTTTTATTTCTTTGGGCCCAATTTATTACCAAACTCCCGGATGTGGTATTTTGTTACGTGCTTGTTTTATTTTATTTATGAACTCATCATATTTATCGAGTTCATTGTCACTTGCATAAGTACTTGCATATGTAACTCGCCCATTAACATTAGGACAATGACGGTCGGCTTGATTAACAGGTAAAGATAAGTAAAACTGGGAGTCGTCAGCATAAGCATGTAGATTTGCATTTCGGTAAACGTGGAAAACATATTTTACAGATAAACTGTAAAGCAACGGGCCAAGAATAGAACCTTGGGATAAACCAGCAGTCACCGCTTTCAGTTTAGAAACGTCAGCACAAATTCGCACTCGTTGAAATTGAGATATAGCTTTTCATAAGACCAAGTACACCGTGCCTAAATCCAAAGTAACATTGCAGCTTGCTACATAAAAATGCATTAATAACAGAATCGAAGACCTTAGAAACATCTAGTAAGCAGAGTAATCTCTGGGGGTTTTTATCAAAGGGTATTCGAATGTCATCTAATATTTTTAATATGGCAGTGGTGCAACTGTGAGTTTTCCTGAATCCTGATTGCAGAGGGGAAAGAAGATATTTATTTTGGAGCAACTTTCCAAGAAGTTCCAAGAATATGCGGCAACACAACCTTTATAAAAATTATTGGGGGTCCATCTTCCCCTTCAGCGTTTGAACTTATTCTAAGAACACATCTTCCCACATCATATTCTGTCACTGGGGAAAACTCAAACGGTATGCCCTTAAAACATAAATCACTACACGGAACAAACGATGGTAAATCTGCACTTGACGGACAACGTTCAAGGAAAGCTTCATTAACTAAATTTGGAGGTAAGCTACAATGGACGACCTCCTTCCTTCGTACCTTTAGATTGCAGATATTGCGCTACAAGACTTTAAGTGGAAGATTCGAATTTAATTTTACACCGAAGTTAGCCTGTTCCTCATCTGAAAATACGTGTCGCCTTATTTCTAGCAGTCTGGGAAGCTAGCCAGTTTTCCCTGGTAGGCTTGTTCTTCCATCTAGAGTGGAGCCTATTCCGATCCTTAATAGCTACTTGGACCCATCTGTTGTATCACGTGCAAGAAGAACATTTTTTCGGAACGACACGGACAGGCAGAAGCAGATTTCAAAATAAAGAAAGTCAAGTTTGTCATCAATAGATTCATAGAGCTAGTAAGCACTACAGTCAATACTGCTTATTAAAGAGAAAAGCTCACTTGCATTAAGATATCTATAGTCTCTGTAGGAGAGACTGAAGAGAAACCTTGCTTCATTAGAACAGTCAATATTATTATCCAAACAGCAAAAAATTAGGGCATGGTTCGATACGACGGATATTTGGTCAAACTTTAGAACGCTAGTCAAGTCGGAAACAATAAAATAGTCAAGTAAACAGTATGCAGTTCATGGCAGACTTTGTTAGTACAATAGTATTTGAGGAAATGCCGATTTAATTCTCTTACGACATTCCAAGAATGCACGAACAGTACGGTTACGATCCAAGGGAGAATAGAATTTTATAACGGTAGCGCTACTTGGGCTCACCGCTGAACTTTTGGTGCGGAATATCTCCTTTATCTGCGGCACCATGTAGTCAATAGAAAGCCAAATTTGGTTGAAGGTGCTCTTGAGATTTTTACCTTCCATATACGGCACATTAAATGCAATAGCATCAGCAGTGTAAACGGAAGTTGCGACAGCACACTTTCAACGACGTGCGTAGAAATTGGATCTCATCTTCTTGCTTTATCATCTCAGTCTCCAATTTCGCAATCCGCTCTGCTGACTCGTCTGCTATTGTTGACGTGCAGTGATTTGTCTTTCTAACTTTTTGGAAAGCTTCTCTTCTATCTGCGAAATTTTGGAAGATATCCCTTCAAAGAGAGAGTGGAGCTGATCCATTTGTTGCTTAACTTTGTCTTCTAGTTCCCTTACTGCAGCCAATATAGCGGGAAGAGCGACATTATCGTCGAATTTTGCCGCCTTTGCAAAAGAAGATTCTCTGCTAGCACGACGTTTCAGTGAAGTTTGCGTTGAATCAGCGCAAAAATCAAAACAAAGATTCGCAGACTCTGTCGCTGTTGTTTAGAGCAATGGACAAAAAACAATAAAAGTACTTTAACCGTTCGTAATTTGTAATGAATGTATATTAGAACTATTAATGCGGAGCAAGTGGAAACCACGATTTTTTCGGCTACAGATGGTAGCACTAAATGTTGTAATCTGTTTAATAGTAAGGTAGTTAATATGGCGTCTAAAAATTGCCAATGGAATTACCTTCTTTATTGTATCATGGTCTTAACACTCATTTATGTACATACATACATATATAATTGCGAATCCTCTCCATTCTTTCATTTTTGAACATCGATCTAATTTGTGAATATTTATTGTCGTTTGTATTTCAAATATTGCTGCATAAAATAGTTCACAGTCTATCTAATATCGTAAAATCTTTTTATTTGCAATTATTTCCTGGAAGCTTCGTTTATGATTAGTAGTAAAGCAGAGCAGGAGTAAATACCAAATTTTAACAACCCAATTTGGACAACTTTAATATTGTACCACCATACTAAGCATTTGAGAGAAGATGGAAAAAAAGTATTGTGGGATCAATATCTCAATACAAATATAATAGAGGACAATATCATATAATTAGTTTACAAAGGAAATGACAGTAACAGAATTATAAATGCTATAATTCAAACGTAATCTCATCAATTAATTGAAGCCTCTGGTTGTAAGTGGCTTGAGCCTTCTGTAACGTCTTTCTTCGTCTAGGGGTACTTGTTGTTCATTTTTGGCGTTATATATGTTTAATATGCCTTTATTTAGCCGCAGATTACTTTGCTCTTGACATAAAGTGTCCAGGTATAATATCCCTTTGTTCACCTAACGGTTGTTTGAAACAGCATAAACAACTGAGATAGATATATAAATATATGTTTCTACAAAAATATTCCGAATGAATAGCGAAATCGGTGAAATCGGTGAACCCATGCTTGTCTGTCCGTTGATGGCCTCGACCCAAGGTACATTGGTGTTATTAAAAATGGGTATTTTGTGAAAATCACATTATTGCGTTATTTGAATAACTATTAATATTTTGAAACCCATGATTGGTCTACAAATGGCTAATTTTTTTTTTTTTAATGGGGTTGTTATCTTTCATTTTAGAATAAATAGGTATATTTCCGAAACTATGATGCCAAACTTTACTAAATTTAATACACACATTGCAGTTCAAGTCAATAAGACAATTTCGAAAATTAAAAAAATTGGACAAAACCCACGCCCACCTCTTATATAACGGTACATAAGAAGAGAAAAATGTGATATTTAATAACTATACTAGGTAATTTACTCTAGTTTGATATACAAGATTGTGTTCCAGATTGAAACATATGGAATCAAAAGTGTTAGGAACTTTTTGTCAAATTCTATTATGTTATAGAAATCAGACGAAAGTCTCTCTCACCTCTCATGAGTGTAGCGGTAATTTACAAGAAGCAAATCAGAAAGATGAAGGTTTTGGAAAATGGGTGTGGCACATTAAAATCATAATCATTACTTTAGTTTTTATTTAAATCAATAAACGTCATTTAAGTTTTTAAAATAATGTTATACAAGCGTTGCACTGCAGCGCCAACAAAGACATAGTTATTGTTTTATACTAAACAGGTATTTTAGGATGTAATGCTGATCGCCCTTCGTGGTGCATCCTGGGTAACGTCAAATGACCTTGCGGTCTCAAGGGTCATTCAACCTGAACGATGATGATCCTTTTTTTCACCCACGTTATCGGGAGGGGGAGACCGAGGCGAAGGCAAGGACGGAGCGCGGGGGCTCAGCTATCTCTGCTATGTTTCTGAGGATGATCAGAGATAATCCATTGCGAGAGTGCGGACTTTTCGCTGAGTCACGGGAAGTCAAAACCTATCACTTCGAGAAGGTAGCCAATAGTGTCTACCAATCGGATGCCAGGGTGGTCACTCTCTCCAGGTCTGGTGGCGTTTACTCGCCCGGCTGGTCAGCCATCAGCATCGACATGCTGTTCGATAAAACTGAAATAAGACCGAGGACGTCGACGTAGAGGAGCTGGAGGAGAAAAATTATTATCCTTCAAATCCATTTACACCATTCTAAGACGGCGTTCGCCAATTAATTAGTCCACCTGGAGCAAAGTGCAGTAGATATAGCCTTGATTCAGGAATAGTGGCTGAGCAGTAAGGGTATTGCTGGCATTAAGAAAAAGAACTATTAGCTGCTGGTGTCCAAGACTGCAGGTAAACCTAGAGCTTGTATGCTCATCAGACGTGAGCTAAAAACATGTATTTTACCTAATTACAGCAACGAACACATTGTTACTGTCAGCCTCATGGGCGGTGCAAGAGAACCCTGGCTCTTGTCCGATGATGGGGTGCAACCACCCTGAATGCTGCTAAAGAAATGAGACCAAGAAAATCCGAGGTCGCTATCAAAAGCGATGCTAATTTTAGGCACCCTTTTGGGGAAGCTCGGATATAAACGCAAGAGGTTAATGTGTTTGATTTTATTCCAAGCGAAAACTTGTTATATGTTAAATTAAACTCGCGGTGTGTACTTGTGAGTTCTAACTCCAAATTGAGTCTGTCTTTATTTTATAATTCAATTCTTAATCTAACCTAAGCTGCTGTCGGTTGTTGCCGTCGCTGCTGCAATTCCAGGAATCTGTTTTACTTTATTTTATTTGCAAAATGTATTTGTAGTGTTGATATGCAGGTGCATCCGATGTCACATACCGGAACAGTTGATATTATGGTTATCAGCAGTTTTGGTGGGAAAGCGGTTGCATTCCTTAACTCTCTGTATGTGCTTTAGTTGTTTTATAATTTGAATAGTTGACTTTATTGTTGTCAGCAGTTTTGGTGGGAAAGCGGTTGCATTCCTTAACTCCTCCCTTTGTTGGATGAATCGTCCCGATTCAATGATGAATAGTAGTTAATTCTTTCCATCATCTGGTCGAAGGACATTACTGGTTCTTTCACTGGTGTCTGATTGATGTTTACTTTGACTCCGTTTTTCTTGTGTTTCCAAATTATTAGGATTATTATTATAAAACTTATAATTATTATTAGGGTGTAACTCATTATGTTGCTTTTCTTAGCTTCATATTTTAGTTCTTCTATTTCATGAATATTTTCAACGTTTCTAAAATGCAACTCTTCCATTGTTAAATTTCTCATGATTGTTACATTGATTAATCTGACTGGGTTTGGTAATAATTGAATTACAAGAGGGTTACGATGTTTATAGATTATGTTATTAATTTCAACATTACAGTTTTCAAAGCGTATTAAATAGTTTCCATTAATAGTAAAATTGTTTGAGTTACAATTGTGATATATAGTTTGATTTTTTGCGTTAATTACATAAACATGATTTGTATCTACTTCTATTACTTTTGATTGATTATTATTTATATATTGGCAGTGCATTTTTTGTTTGAATAGATTTCTAATACATTCGTCCTTATATTCTTTTAGTTCTTCCTTAAGGGACGTCTTTTTATATGTAACATCATTTAGAGATAATATTTCATTTTCTTTAATATAAATTTCTGCCTGGTTAACATTAGGGATAGGTTGTATATATGTTAATTGATATATTTCTTTAGTAAAACAGGGAATTTTAACTAATATTACAATATTTCCATTCTGAGTGACAATTACAATTTTTATCTTACTTAATTTATCAAAAGTTATATTAAAATTCACAATATCGTCATCCGTAATTATATCTCTACTTAAAAGGCCATTCTGACTCGTCATTAAGATTTCTTTAATTCTAATAGTATTGGTTTCAATATACATTAGGTTTTCCAAAAGCTTATTGGTCCATTTTTCTTTTGATACTTCCTCAAATTCTACATTTATTTTATTCATGTTTTGAAGCAACTTTTTGTAATGATGGTTTAAGTTAGTGGTAATGATTTCAATTTCGCGGTTAAATTTTTCATTAATATTTTTCTGTAAATTTATTTGCTCAATTGCATTATGTGCATTTACCGTATTTACTTGTAATTTTCCTTCTATTTCTTCGCGATCTTCATCATCCATTGTGCCGTAAATATATTTCAATCCTGTTCCTAAAAAGTTAAATAGTCCCCTTTTCTGAATTCTATGATGTGGGGTTAATGTATCTATCTGAATTCTAATATGCTTTATTTTAGCTATCAAAAGTGAGTCAGGTTCTGTTTCATTAAGTACTAGTGCTTCTAGATTGTTAACTTGGTCTTTATACAACGTTGTGTTAATTAAATTGGTAATTCTGTCATATCTTTCAATTAATCTTATTTCATCTAGATTTAGGAGTGAATATCAGTTTCCGTAATTGAGATCTATGATTTCTATCTGCGCTGTAATCAACGGGATCGCCATGCCAATTATGATGAAGTGTAACATTGTGAACCTAAAAATTTTCAGATTTAATATTATCCTTATGTATTATTCTATTTCTATATTGGATCATTATCTTATTTCCTAAGTCTGATTTAACTACTTGTTTTTTATACCTAGGTTTTAGTTTACTTTGATATTGATTATCTCTTTCAAATATTATTTCATTTTCATTAAATGTCCGCGTTTGTCTGTTTTTGTTTCTGCTAGTTAACGTCGTTACTTGGGCATCCCTAAGTTTTTTGGATAAATCATTATGTTTAATTTTATTATAAAGAACTTCGAATGGCTTTTTATCTGTTACCGTATGTATTGTTTGATTATAGGATTGAGCTGCTCTAATTATAACTTCTATATCGCTAACTATTTCGAATTCTTCCTTAATACATTTAGCAATTTCTATTAGTGTTGAATGTACTCTTTCTATTTGTCCATTAGTGGTTGAATGTTTAGGGTCGCAATATTTAATTTGAATTTTCATCCTTTCTGCAAAAGATTTAAATTGTGCTGAGCTGAATCCTGGTTCGTTATCGCAAGTTATTCTTTTTACTTCTGGGAAGCATTGTATTGCTTCTAATACTTTATCCTGTAATTTAGTTTTATCGTCGATATGTTTAATTACTAAAAATTTGGAGTATGCATCTATTAGTGTTAAGAATTTTAAGTTTAGAGCAAAGAATATATCAATATGAATCTGCTCTCCCTCCTTTGTTGGAATTGGTGCCTCGCCAATTGGTATTTTTTTGGGGTGTCTGTCTTATTTATTTTTATTACAGATATCGCAGTTTCTAATAAATTGCTTAAATTGTTTTTTCATTTCAGGCCAGTAATAATCCTGAAAAATTTGTTTGATATTTTCCTTATAATTTCTGTGTGCTCTAGTGTGTGTTTGTCTAATAATTTTCTCTTTATCTTCTTCGTTGATTACATCTATTACTACTATGTCTGTGTGAAAAATTTTCTTTGATATTCTATTCCGTAATATTTGTTTTACTTCATTCAAATCCTTTAAATTACAATTTATTCCAGTTAATAGATTTTTATTTAGTCGTTTTGTTATTATGTCTTTCAAAAATTCCAAGTCGTTGTATTTTATATGATGCCTAAATGAATGAAAACTTTTCGTTCTAAGATGGTCATTGGTGTTATCCCTACTCAATATTATTTGTTGGGGAAATGAATTTAGGGGCTTGTTGAATGTTTTAATGTGAAAAATATCTAAGCTTTCTACTGAATGTGGGGTATCTGTTAAGTCGTCATTTTCCTTTTCTAAATTACTGTTATTTAACATCTGTCTAGAAAGGGCATCTGCTATATGATTTGTGTTCCCTGGTTTATATATAATTTTGGGTGCGTATTCTTCTATTAATGCGTGCCACCTCTTCATTTTCGCATTGGGGTTCCTGGTAGATACTGCAAAGGTTAAAGGTTGGTGATCTGTATGAATTTCTAGATTTGCTACTCCGTATAAATAATTCCTAAGATTTTTTAGGGCCCATACAATTGCATATAGCTCCTTCTCGTTAGTTGCGTAATTCTGTTCTGTTTTAGTCAGGGTTTTGGATATAAAGGTAATAGGTTTATTATCCTGCGAAAGTACTGCTCCCACAGCTTCATTTGACGCGTCTGTTGTTAGAATAAATTTCTTATTGAAATTAGGTTGTGTTAATTCTACCTGTTGAACTAATTCATTTTTTAATCGATCTACTGCGTTTAACGCTTCTTCATCTAATTCAATTATAACTTTTTTTGATTGGTTTTGAGAAATTCTTCCGTTTTCTCCCGCTAAATATTTTGTTAATGGTTTTGCTATATGTGCATAGTTGTGCACAAACTTCCGATAATACCCTGTCATTCCTAAGAAACTTCTCAATTGCCTCAATGTTTTCGGTACAGGGTAGTTTTTTATTGTTTCAATTTTCTTTTCATCAGTTCTAATAACATTATGGGCTACTTTGTAGCCTAAAAACTCCACGTTTGACCTGAAAAATTCTGATTTCTCAAGCGATATTTTCATATGTGCTTTTTGCAGTGTATTTATTATCTTAATCAAATGTTCATAGTGCTCTTCAGCGTTGCTAGAGTAAACTATGGTATCGTCTATGTAGACGTGACAAAACTTTCCTACGTATTGCCGAAGGATGTTATCCATGGCCCTCTGGAATATTGAAGGAGCATTTCTTAAACCGAATGGCATTCGAACGAACTCGTACTTGCCATTGTTTACCGAGAATGCTGTTTTTTCAATATCCTCTGGTTTCATTAGTATTTGGTGAAAACCCGATTCCAAATCGATTGTAGAAAAAAAACTTGCTTTTCCTAAATTTGAGAGTATTACGTTGCAATCTGGGATAGGATATTTATCCGCTATCGTGTTCTCATTCAATTTCTTGTAATCCATCTTCGTTGGCTCCTTTTTTAGGAACTACCCATATTGGAGAATTATATTGGCTTTTGCTTTCTCTTATAATATTTTCTTTTAACATTTTCTTTATCTCTTTATTTATGAATTCATTGGCTGATAGAGGGTAAGGGTATTGTTTACTCCAAACAGGAGTGTCTGTAATGGTTCTAATTTCTGCGCTAACGTCTGTTCTAAAAGGGAGAGACGTATCTATATTTCCATGTTCTTTTGAAATTATGTTTTTTATTTTCTCTATCTTATCCTCATTTTTAGTACTTAAATGATTTATTTGACCTAATTCAATTTCGTCAAGTGCATACAATTTTTCCTTATGATTATTAGTTACGAGTGTATTATCCTCAAAATTCAATCGTATTTTGGCTTTGCTTAATAAATTCACTCCTATTAGCATATCGCTTTGTAAATTATTAATTTCATAGAATCGTGTTAAATGATTAAAAATATGTGCATTATAGAAATGGGTAATAATTGTATAGCCATTTACCGTTTTGACACGTTTGGCTATTTCTAAATGTTGTCTGTTGGGTAAAATATCAGGTTTACAGTAGCAATTTGTTGCTCCTGTATCTATCAAAACTTTCAGTTTTCTGTTTGTTCCCCGTAGTTGTCTGAATATGTATGGTAAGGGGGTGCTTCGTCTAAAAAAGCATTTTCTTGTATATTATTGATTCTTTGTTGTTTCGGTTGGGGCTGATGGCTATTACTTGAATCGAAGGTTCTTTTTGGCATTCGCCCTTGCGTAATATAATTAAATTGGGTAGGTTGCCTAAAAATGTTCTGTTTAGATTGGGGACAAGTTTGCTGTCTAAAATTAGCTGAGCTATCAACTTCCATAGGTATTGGTTTAGGCTGAGTTTGCCATCCAAAATTTCTATAGTTGTTTTTTTGTTGATCGGGACGTTGATTAAAACGTAAATAATTTGAATATTGCTGATAATTATTTTGTCTTGGGAAATTCCCATTATTATTACTAAAATTTCTATTATCATTCACTTGTCTTCGAGCTTGATGGAATTCACTAGCAAATTTGATCCTAATTTGGTTTGACTCCATTTCTTGGGCTTTAGCCAACGCATTTGGCAAATCTATCGGGTTAAGAGACATTAAAATATTGTTTAAAGGATGATTTAGTCCTGTTATAAAAACCCTAAGTGCATCTGAACGATGTCTTTTATTGTATTCTTTAGTTATTTCCGAATTATTCCCGTAAGTCATTATTGTTTTGTTAATCATTAGTGTTAATTGGGAATTCACTTTGTTATAATAATCGATCAAATTCAAATTTGTTTGCCTATTTAAATTCAATTCTTGTTCTAATATATGCAGAATGCGCTTGTCTGCATAGGCAAAATCTAGACGGCTGATGATCGCGTCGAAATTAAGGGTGGTGCCATGATTTGTTAAAGTATCGTTGGCTTCTTGAGTGATTTTATTCCTCAAAATAGTTAATGCGGCAAAATACTTTCTACTTCCTTTAGCGTATAAGGACATTGTATTATTAGCTGCCTCTCTCCAGCTTACATATCCCGATCCGTTAAATTCTGGTAGGGATTTTATAATGTCTAAAGTTCCATTACAATGAATTGATTCGGTAATAGTTTGTTTTTCAAAATCTGTAACCTTATGGGTATCTGTTAAATTTCGTAATTGAATTTTCAACTGATCTATCTCAATTTTTAAATCTTGCGTCTGCGCTGAAATCAGTCGTGCTAACACTTCATCACTACTTTCTGTGGCCATATTTTTTAGTTGTATTCACTTATTTATTCACTTATTTATTCAATGTTCTATATAAATATGTATATATAAATTAAATATAATATATATATATATTTCACTTGTTATAATTAATTTTAATTTTATTCTTAATACACTTTTTTAAATTTTTAAAATTTCTTAAACTTTCTTAAAATTTAAATATTTACTGTTCTCCTTTTGCTTCAGGATACTTGTTTGTGTTGATTTCTGGGGATACTCTTTTGTTCCTCGGAGGTCCTTGTTATCCAGATATCTTGGCTTACTTGATTGATGTGTCTGGAACTAGTAGTCACCATTCAATTTTTGTAAGTTGATTGAAGAATTTTGTTGGGCACAGTAAAAAAAGTTCAAACTGATTGCTTTATTTCTCCGTATTTTTATCAAGGATACTTTTTAACGCAATATTAAACTTTGATCTTAAAGATTGTTAAAGAAATTCCTTTTCCGATCAATTCACTTCACTTTTAATTACTCTGCCCCACGTTGGGCGCCAATTAAACTCGCGGTGTGTACTTGTGAGTTCTAACTCCAAATTGAGTCTGTCTTTATTTTATAATTCAATTCTTAATCTAACCTAAGCTGCTGTCGGTTGTTGCCGTCGCTGCTGCAATTCCAGGAATCTGTTTTACTTTATTTTATTTGCAAAATGTATTTGTAGTGTTGATTGTAAGAGTGAGACATTTATGCAGGTGCATCCGATGTCACATATCGGAACAGTTGATATTATGGTTATCAGCAGTTTTGGTGGGAAAGCGGTTGCATTCCTTAACTCTCTGTATGTGCTTTAGTTGTTTTATAATTTGAATAGTTGACTTTATTGTTGTCAGCAGTTTTGGTGGGAAAGCGGTTGCATTCCTTAACTTGTTATATGAGAAAGCTCACAGGAAAATTTAAATCTTCCTCTATGCCCATTTCTCCGTCAACCCTAAGCCATGTGGAGCCACCCTCATGAGCCCTAATGCCCTTTCTGCTCTTCCTTCTGGTTTGGTAAAGGAACATCAGTTGCTTTAGACGATTCGCTCATTCAAGCCGTTTAAGTCACCGCTACAGAAGTCTAAGAGGATGTCATACCGTTTGGTGGTGCCTATCTATGTGAGCGCCGTAAGTAGGGGATATGTTCCCAAGTTTTGGAGGGCTGCGAGAGTAACGTTTATTTCCAAGGCGAGTAAGATCCTCATGTATCCCCTTTGGACCTCAGATCAATCGATCTCTCTTCTTTAGGGCTTCCCCGTGAGCGGTTATTTTCTGCTAAACACATTAGTCGGAGGGAAAGCCAGTGGAAAAGACCCTGCGTTCAGTTGGTGCCTTCCTGGATATAGAGGGCGCCTTTAATAACTTTCCGCCTGAGGCTATAGTCAGATCCCTGGGTGGACTTGGGGTCGATTCCAGCATAACAAAGTACTTCTACCGCTTGTTCTGCTTCATAACCATCGTTGCAGAGTAGGGCGTGGCATTTATAGTCAGGAGAGAATTCCAGCAGACCCTATTAGATCCCAAGCAGATATACCTAACCTGATCGTAAAATGGTCCACGGGGTATGGGGCAGAGTACCTGATGCTCGATCTCTCTCAATCGATGGCATCCACGCTTAAAGTTATGACTCCGGGAAAGCAGAGCATGGAGAACCCTCTGGCCGCCTGCGAACTTTTATTGGACAGATGGCGAGAGTTGGGCTAGTACCACAGCATTCACACATGCAAAGACCCTCTGGTAGATTGCAGGCTTTCAAGGGAGCGCCGGTCGCTAACAAAGTGGCTACTCGTGATTCCCTTAGAAGTTCTTACCGGGCATTTCCCGATAGGTGTTCGTGCTGCTAAGTTGAATATAATCTCCTATCCTCTTTGTCACAGCTGCTTGGAGGATGACGAGATGGAATCATTTTTTCATATTCCACTCAGCTGCCCTGCCTATGGAAGGCCGATTTTTAAGTACGTAGGCCATCATCTCATTAACACCAGAAGAGCTCTCAGAGGTGACAATCAGCAGAATTTTATTTCAGAACTTCACTTTGGAAAATTTGGTTGGTTAGTGTTAAAGTATTAAGTGATATAACAATGGGCTTCTATATGTCTAACTGAGTCAACTGGTTAATAATATTCTTTATACGTTGATCTAAAGGAAATATGTGTATATGAAATATCATATATATACATACATACGTAAAAAAGCTGGAAAGATATGGCGAAAAGTGGTTTCCTCTTAAATAATACATAGACTGATATATAGGATATATACACGAAATAGTGTACATCTGAGTAAATAGTTGCGGAGTTATAAGGAATTTGGTTTTTTCCTGCCTGGGGCGTGCCAGCGACCATTTTTCCAAAATGTTACATAAATTGATCTGTAGGGCATATCTACATATAAGCCCAAATATTTTTATATGTACCTAATAGTTGGGGAGACAAGATCATACCTGTTAAATTTCAAGTACAAGTACTACTCAGTACAAATACTATATAAAATACTTATAATGAATACGTAATTGTTTTCTAACTGAAATTAAATTATTATTATTTATTTATTTATTTTAAAAATTTATACAATAAGACATTTATTATATAAATACAAGACTCGTGGCACTGGCTTCGAGGCCTTCAGCCATCCTATTTATGCAAATATAGTATGTATGTTAGTGTGTTATTTGTTATCTAAAAGATTTATATTTTAATTAACTTATTTCTACATTAGATATTATGTACAGTATTCTATAATGTGCAAAATTATATGCATTTTAAGAGATTATTCGTTTTGAGAATTTCGTATATGAGATTGATGTTTTGTGCGGAAGGTTCCCTCAGTGCTTCGATCATGAAATTGTTGTTGGAACCCGAAGTTGCTCGAAGAAAAGGACATTGACACAAAAGGTGATCTAACGAGACAGCGTCACCGCAAAGTGGGCAGTTAGAAAGACTTTTGTTTATTAGGAGGTGTGAGTGCGTTATGATGGTATGGCCTAATCTCAGGCGTGTGTACGGTCTAACTCGGTATGGCTCCATTGCTGCCGGGTAAATTGCTTTAGTTCGATTGGGATTAATATTGCTGTAGTGATGATAATATGTCTGCCATTCTGTGGCATTGGCTTGCTGCCTATGGATTTTTATGAGGTTGTAGAGGTCATTTTTGGTAAAGAAACCACATGCAGGAGCTGGCAGTTTGCTAACATTTTTTGCAGCGACATCGGCGTTTTCATTTCCTTTGATTCCGACATGGCCAGGAAACCACATTATTTTAATTTTTCGCGGAGAGTTAATTAAGATATCTCTGATTGATGCAATGATAGGGTTCATGTTATGTGGTGAGATTAACGCTGAAACACAGGCCTTACTATCTGTGCATATGATGAACTTGCCTTTCGTTTTTTTGACGTGCTCGACGGCATGAAATATTGCTGACGCTTCTGCTGTGAAAACTGAGCATGTCGGGGCAAGTCGCGCGTTAAATATCGTTTCTCCTTCATTATTGACAACTGCAAACGAAGTAGACTGAGCAGATTTGGATCCGTCTGTAAAGATGAATTTCCAGCCATTTGATTTGTTTGTGTCTAGTATTTGGGCAAAGCATTCTCGAAAAACGATGCTAGCCGTGTTTTGCTTAGACATCTCAAAAAGTGTATTGTCGAATGACGCTTTGGCAATTGTCCATGGAGGGTGATTCAAGCGCTTATCTTGCCTTAGATTAAGTGTGATATTGATCGCTTTCGCAAAGTTTATGCATCTCAAGATTGCTGAAGGAACTCTGGGTTGTCTTTTCCTTTTCATCGAATTTTTGAAAGTGTATGTGACTAACCGGTTAGATTTTACAAGTGCTTTTGAAAGCAGCCGATGCGTTTGATCGTGTGTTCTGGTTGGAATTGATGGTAATCCGGATTCCGCCAGGATGTTTTTGATTGGTGATGTTGGGAAGGCTCTTAGGCTTCGTCGTACTGCGCAGTGATATGGGCTTTGTATTAATTTCATATTTTTTTTAGCGCAGTGACCGTATATTGGCAGTGCGTAGTCGATTTTGGAAAGAATTATGGCTCTAACAATACGAGTGAGTATGTTGGTGTGTATAAGAGAGTGTTTAGATGAGAGATACTTTACAATGTTAAGCCTTGCAACTAGGCAGTTTCTAACGTGTTCACAGTGCTGTTTAAAGTCATACTTAGAATCTATTATTAATCCCAAAATTTTATGGTTGGTTTTACAATCGATGTTAGTATTGTTATAATTAATATTAATATTGCTGCAGTTTCTCTTCCTACATATGTGTAGGAGTTTTGTTTTCAAGAGACAACAATGTGCCTGAAGTAAGCGACCATGTTGTAATATCTCTTAGAATATTGGAAAAGGCGTTTTGAACTGCGTTGATGTTTGAAAGTTTAGAGTAAATTATAACATCGTCTGCATATATTTGGTGTTCAATGCCTTTGTGTTTAGCTAACAAGCGGCTAAGTTCGTCAAAAGCAATTATGAACAGAAACGCAGAAAGAGGTGAGCCTTGGGGCGTACCGTTGCTCAGAGGTTGTGTTGAGGACACAAAGCCGTTGATGCAAACTTTAATTTTTCTGTTCGTCAAAAAACTCTTTACAAATTGTAACATTTTTGGGCCGATTCCCCATTTTACGAGTTGGCTGATCACAATGTGTGGTCCTATTTTGTCAAATGCTTTTTGAAAATCTAAAGAAATGATTGAGGTGTGATTTCGGCTCGACAGAGCGTTGGTTACGAAGTAGTCGAGATGCAGAAGGGCATCTATGGGGCCATTCCCTCTTCTGTATGCTACTTGATTTGGAGATATGAGGTTGTTTTTATTCGTATACCATATTAGCCGATTCGCAATAATTTTTTCCAAAATTTTCCCCATACACGGTAATAGCGAAATAGGTCTGAAGCTTGTTAGCTCTGATGTAGGTTTCCCTTGTTTGGGAATAGGAATTATGCAAGACGTTTTCCAAAATTGTGGATATACGCCAGTATCGTAAATTTTGTTATAGAGGTCAAGCAAACGGAGCTTGACGTCGACTGGAGTGTTACGTATAATCGGATAAGATATTTTATCTTGGCCTGGTGACCGGCCTTTAACTCTAAAAATTGCATATTGAAATTCAGAAAGGGAGATATTGCATTCAATTTGCTTTGCCGAATGTGAGAGCGAAGCAACAGCGGGGAATTGAGTTTGTAGCGTAGTGATTTTGCAGCTTTGGAAAGGGGAGCTAAAGTTTTCGTCGGAGCTCTCTGCGGAAAAGTAATTCACAAATAGTTCTGCTAAGGAGTGTGAGTTAGACACGGCACCTGTTGGAGTATTGATCACGTTGATGATCGATTTTACTTGCGTACCAGAGAGCTTTTTAATATCGTCCCAGATCTGTTTGGGCGTTGAAGACGGGTTGATTTTAAGCGTGAAATCGTGAAAACATTTACGTTTGGCTTGTTTTGCGGAGCGCCGGAAGGCGACGTTGGCGTTTTTAAAAGCTATAAGGTTTTGTAGTGAGCGGTTGCGTTTGAAAGCATGCCAAGCGGATTGTTTATTTTTTCTGAGGGCGGCAAGTTCGCTGCTCTACCATAGAACCCTTTTTTGAGCTCTAACGTTTTTCGTTTGGGGTATTGCAGCATTTGCTGCGGAGCGAATAATTTTAGTTACCCTGGCAGCTTCTTGATTTGTATTGTTGGATGTTGCGACTTTTGTGCTGTTGTGTGTGCAGAGCTCTTGGAACTTTTCCCAGTTGGCGTAGTTGGTTTTAAATAAGTGCCGTGATTTGCAGGTTTGAGAGGTTAACCCAAGATTTACTTTTAGAATTATGGGATAATGGTCACTGCCATGTAAATCGTCGAGTAAGGTCCACTCGCATTTGGAAGCGATGGAATCTGTGCACAGGGTGATATCGATATAGAAGGTGCGGTGGGTGGAAAAATGTGTAGCTTGACCATTGTTTAAGCAAATTAAACCAGAGGAGAAGATTGCATCTTCAATGCATTTTCCTCTTGCATTTGTTGTTGGTGAGCCCCAGATGGGGCTCCATGCATTGCAGTCACCTGAAAAAATTGTTGGTGAGTTATTGATTTGGCTCAATATTTGCAGTATGTCGGATGCTCTGAAATTTTGATTTGGGGGAATATATGTAGCTACTACGTTGATTTTAAGGCATAGATCAATTTCTACAGCAAGCGCTGACAAATTAGATTGCATATTGATTTTTTCATATTTGCAATCTTTTCTAATTAATATTGCGACACCTTGTTTATTGGAAGTAATATGTGGAAGATTATAGAAAATTCCAGCATATTGCGATGGTGTGAAACCATTGGTATTGTATGCAAGGTGAGTTTCGTTTAATAGAATTATGAGTGGTGAGTGATCTTTGATCAGTATTTGTAATTCGTGGTAGTTATTGACGTATCCATTTATGTTCCATTGAATTATGTTTGCCATAGTGTTAAAAGGGAACAAAATGAGTACAAGATGAAGAAAGAGAATGTGATAAGAGAGAAATAACTGCTGCTTTAGTTGACTAGTAGCTTACGCTCTAAATATCAGAGCTGCTGTAGTCATGCAGAGCATTGTTTTTGGGTCTCGAATGCTGCGGTATGTCATCTGTCATAGCAATAGTTAAGTCGTATGACATCTCGTCATCACTGAGAGAGTTGAGTGCAATAGGAGGTAGTTATATTGTTGTAGTTCGTGTTTTTGGTTGAGTTGAAAATAATTGGTGGTGGGGACATTCGAAATGCTAATAGTGAGAGCTTTAGTGAAGTTGAAGGTTTTGTTATTGGTTTGTGCAGAAAGGTTTGTTGTAGATTTGGGTTTGCTAATAGAAGCGTCAAGCGAGTTTATGTTTTTCTTTGGTGTTGAGTTACTTGTGTTTTCGGTGATATTATTTGGTTGGTTGGAAGAGGTGGAGGGTACTATTTTGGAATGATTGTTGTTTGTTGTTGGGTGTATGGAGTGTGTTTCTGTACGTTTGCTTTTTTTGTTGTCAGATGATTTTGAAGAAGGGTTAACAATTTGAGAATATGTTTGAAGAGTCGGGCTATTTGACGTTTGTGCTTTGTACTTATTCATTGCTTCACGCATGCTACATCTATTTATAGTTTTAATTTTGAGGATTTCTTTAGCTTGTATGTATTTTGGGCAATTGCTAGAGGAATAAGCGTGGTCATCTGAACAATTTGCGCACATCGTTCTGGTGCATTCGGAATCATTATGAGGTGGTTGGCTGCAGTTAACGCAAGCCGGAGCGTTTTTGCAATATTTCAATGTGTGACCAAGTATTTGGCACGTCTTGCACCGCATAGGGTTGGGAAGAAAGGCCGAACTGAAATTTTTCGCCATGCAACGTTGATATTTTCGGGTAAAGTGTAGCTGTCAAAAGTCAAAAGTAATGCGCCAGTTGGGGTTAATACGTTGTTAATTTTTTTCTGAAATTTGTATACTGTCGTCACACCATATTCTTGCAGCCCTTCGATTATCTCGCTTTCACTTAAGCTGATAAGAAAAGGCGCGAATATTGTGCCTTTGACACAGTTAAGGCTGGTCTGGTATGAAGCTGTAATTTGGCAAATGCCTGGTAGGGATTTGGAGGTCAGAAATTTTTGCGCTACATTTTTGTTTTTTGTCAGAACCAACAGACTGCCATCGCGTAGATCAGTGATCTTTATAATTTCCTTACTGATGGCTAGAATGGCGTTGTGTACGCCAAAGCACGAAAAATTTGTTAAAGGTTTCTCTTTGTCAGTCGACTCCAACACTATAAATTTTGGGTCGTCGTTGTCAGTGAATTTGATGGCTGGTAGCTCAGGGAATTTTTCGAAATTATTTGGTTTTTTCCGCTTATGTTGCAGACTAGGGGAAAGTAGGGCAAACCTATTTCTCCCTAAATTGGTTGCCCCAGGGGGCATGGAGTTTAGCACAACACTTTTCACTTAGTTAGATTGGTGGGATTTATTACCCAGAAGCAGAGGTATTGAAAACACTATTTCAGTTGAAAATAATAACACACGTGGGTTTACGCAATTGAGCGCGAAAAGTTTTTTTTTTTTCAGATTAACGACTACACAAGTGAGAGAACGAATGACCGTACGCAACGAAGGCTAGTCGATGACTGGAAATTAAATTAGTACTCGAGTAAAAGTACAAGGAGTTGAAAAGTATTTGGAAATACCATGAAGTACTGAAAGTACTCGAAAGTACTCGAAAATACTCGCTAAAAGATTTGGAATCTTTTTCCGAGTACTTTCAACATTAGAATAAAAGTTATAAATTTGAAAAATCTTCGAAAAATATAAAAAAAATTAAAAAGTACTTCAAAGTAGTGGTCGGAAACTATCGATGGCACTATCGTCACTATCGATGGTTTATGAACATCGTTCACACTATCGATGGTTTTCGACTATCGTTTGAACTATCGATAGTTTATTGAAAATTTGAAAATGTGAGCACTAGGTACCAAACAAACTGTAACTATTTCATGTATCTTGTGAGTTGTGTGCGAAATTGGTAAAATACGATGGAGAAATATATCAAACGATTGCGAAAAGGTAAGCTTATGAGAAAAAATATTGCTGGAATGGGAAGTGATATTATACATTTTAGATAAAAATGCAAGTGGAATGGAAGACGACGAAAGCACAGACAGCAGTGGCTCTTGCGAAACCGACCATGGAATGAAGAGTGGTACTCCACAAAACAAGCGGAAAATAAAGTTTTCCAAGGTACATTAATAACACTGTTATAAACTGTCAACACTTTTTTGCGAATAATTCTTCTTATTTAATTCAGGTTTGGAAATATTTTACAAAATCCGGTGATAAGCAACTTGCAAAAGGTTTAACTTGCGGAAAGGAATATAAGACAAGCGGCAACACAAGTAACTTAATGGACCATTTAAAACGGTGCCAGCCACATGAGGTTAAAGACAATGCGAATGAGGAGAATGACACACCAAATATAGAAAGAATTACTGAATCGACATCCAGTAGTCGCCAATCAAGTACACGATCGGTGGCATCGTATTTTGCAAGAGCTGTAGAATATGCAAAAGATTCGAAAAGACGTAAAGATATTGACAAAGCTTTGGCATTGCTAGTTGCAACCGACTATCAACCTATTAACATAATGGAAAATAAAGGTTTTATATATTTCGTGAAGGTATTGGACCCGAGATACATTTTACCAAGTGCGAGGACATTGAAGGATGTGTTGCTGAAAAACCTATTTGATATGATTGTAATGAAATTAAAAAATGCTCTTTCAGAAGTAAGCTATGTTGCCGTAACTTGTGATGGTTGGACTTCTGTTGCGAACGAAGGATATTTAACCGTAACTTGCCATTTTGTGGATTCCAATTTTCACCTTCAATCAGCAGTTTTGAGTACCCAAAAACTTGACGATCCAACCAATCATAACGGTCAAAATACAGCCAGTTCTTTGAAAAAAGTTCTGAATGAATGGTCAAATTTTAAGAAAGTGACCTGCATTGTTACAGACAATGCCAAAGTTATGATTAACGCATGCAATATACTAGAAAAACGCCACATGCCTTGCGCCGCACATACCCTCAATCTTGTTGTACGAGATGCTTTAACAAACGCAGCTGCCATTTCGGATTTGAAAAAAAAGTGCAAAACTATTGTCACTTTCTTCAAAAATAGTACAATTTCCAACGAAAAGTTTAAAAAGAGCAACAATCTGACAATCCCCTAACTTTGCTACAAGAAATGCCCACCCGATGGAATAGTGTATACCTGATGTTTTGCAGAATAGCTTGTACGAACGCTGCCATTTCCAAAGTGCATTTATCTACTGTTAAGGCACCATCACCATTAACTGCTTGCGATTTGCTGGTAATAGAAGATATCAATTCATTGTTATCATTGTTTGCCGATGCAACAGAAAAGGTATTTGTAAAAAAAAACCATTTTCTTTTCATGACCAGTGTTTCTTTTGTTATTGCAGTTATCTGGATCAAGTTATGTAACCCTGTCCTTAGTGATACCCATGGCTTGTGGTATGAATGGAAAACTAGCACAACTGAAACCAACATTAAAAACTAGTGACGGGAGCGATTTTTGTGAACTACTATTGCTTGGCATGAGAAAAAGAATGGAACACTATGAAAACCGCACGGTTTCAAAAGTGGCAACAATTTTGGATCCTCGCTTCAAAAAAGAAGGTTTCCAGACTAACGCAAACATGCAGGCAGCAGCCAAGTTGGTTGAGGATGAGGTGCATCAATTATGCATAAGCTATAACGCCGAAAAATCAGGTCTCTTAGAAAAACCAACTACTAGCGCCCAGAGTTCTTCATTACTGGATTTTATTGATGAGCGTCTCGAACACAAAAAAAAATCATCTCGGGTGGATGCCATTTTATCTCTGCGGCAATACTATGAGGCAGATAATGCATCTAGGGATGTTGATCCATTGTTGTATTGGAAGGTAAAAGATAATATACATAAAAATGGAATAAAATGGTAATAATACATTTATTTTGTAGATCGCATCAGAAAATCTTGCTCCGCTGAAGGAGTGCGCTATGAAGTATACATATATGCATTCCAGCCACATCGGTATAATCTGAAAGAATTTTCAGTAAAGCGGGATTGATAATAAATGAGAGGAGAGCCCGTTTGAAGCCTAAACAGGTTAATATATTAATTTTTTTGAACAAGAATAAATGGCTAATAAATAAATAAAACAAAACAATGTACTGAAAAAAGTTTTATTGGATCATCTTCTATTACTTTCATGTATTGGTAAGAATAACACCAGAAGGATCAGCAAGTTCGTACAAGTCAGCAATGCGTAGGCTACGATCACACTGCAACCGACTTTCTCATCCGACAGGAAATTCGGGCGCGTTCTATTTTAACAGGCGGGCAAAGTTTGTTTACATTCGGGTGAAATCGGGTGAGCTCATTTAAAACACATGTGTGTGGATGTGTTTGCTGCCGGACGGCAAAAGTTGGTTGCAGTGTGAGCGTAGCCGTAGACTCTCCCAAATCACCCGAAACTATCGTACACTATCGATGGTGCTGACTATCGATAGTTTCCGACCCCTACTTCAAAGTATTTGAAAGTACTCGGAAAAAGATTCCAAATCTTTTAGCGAGTATTTTCGAGTGCTTCCGAGTACTTTCAGTACTTGATGGTATTTCCAAATATTTTCCACATACAAGTACTTGTACTCGAGTAGTAATTGATACAAAGGTAATGTACTTGAAAAAAATGAGTACTTCTCTGAAAAGCCAAAGTCCTTAAATTGCTACTCAGTACGAGTAGTACTCATGACTTAACAGGTATGGACAAGATGAACGCAAATTTTTCTTCCATGAAAACTTGGCACGGCTAACTTTAAAAAAAAAGAATTACCTACGTATTTCAAGAAATATATTGGCGTATGCAAAGAGTAAAAGAGTTTTGCATAAAAACACTGAGAAAAATGTTAGATTTACTTGTTGTCAAATGACTGATTGCAAATAAAGAGAGAGAAAGAGAAAAACGTTCTTACTATTTCTGCTCCATATTCTAAATATGTGACGAAATACTTTAATTTTAATTTAAACTTTTCATTAACCTACAATAAAAAAAGTTTGTTATTAAGTGCATTTGAAATTCAATAAATCACAATTAACCCTTTCGACCCGGATGGTACATATGTGTACCACTTAAAGTTTAAACATCTCTAAAAATTTCAAATTCAATGTTGCTTGGTTGTATAATGTACCATATCGTCTTTAAGCATTCCTGAATACATTTCACAAAGTACTGTTAACTATTTCTGTCATTTGCGTTTACAACACTGTTCTTTGTGAGTTACGACGCGGCCAAAGTGAAGTGCGTAGTTGGTTTTTCAAAGATTTTACGAAGTTTTGGCAAGATATTCAGTGTGAAAATATTTAAATAGAGTGGTATTGCAACTGTGACGCCTATTTACACTTGTGACTGGTAAGTATTTATAAATATACATCGGTTTTGTGCTTATTTTAGTGTATGGTACCCATATGTACCATTCGGCCGGTATGGTGGTACATATATGTACCAATAGTCCGCTAAGTAGTAAATAATGTGATTTCCCGTTTTGAAAAAAAATGTTTGTTTTCGTAGAAAATGGATCCTGAAGATATTCAGAAAATTTTGGAAGATGAAATAATGAATAATAGCGACATAGAAGACTTTTCTGGAGGAAGCTCTAACGAATTCATACCAAGTGGTGCCTCTAGCTCCAGCGAAAACGAGGATTCAGCTGACGACATAGTGGATGAGGTAAATGAGGCCGCCGCGGAAGTTTTTGCCTGTAATGACAATGACAATAATGACTTCAATTCTATACCTGCCGTAAATGCCATTTGGAGTACTCCTGACGAAGAATTTGTTCCTAAACACAATATTTATAATCCTCGTAACTGCACAATACCGGACTGCATATCTCGCCATTCTACTATAATTAATGTTTTCCATAAACTATGGCCAAGATCCCTTTATATGTACATAGCCCAATGTACAAATAAAAGAATTAATATTTATGAAAGTGCACAACCTAAACTAAAAAAAAAAATAACAGAACCCAATGCAGGTGAAATGAAAACAATTGTTGGATGCATGTTGGTAATGTGCTACAGTCGACTTCCATCTCTCAAAGATTACTGGTCGTGCAAGAAGTCGCTTGGTAATCAGGCAGTGAAGGAAGCAATCGCACGAGATCGATTCACTTTCATTACTTCAAAAATGTATTTTGCACAGCCAGAGAAGCCACAGAATAGTACCAAAACTTACTATGTTCATGATTTGGTGGAATGTTTGAAGAAAACATTTCAGAAATGCCGACAGGATAGTGTGTACCAAAGCATTGATGAATCAATGACGAAGTTCAAGGGACGTAGCACATTGAAACAATACATGCCTCTCAAGCCTGTCAAACGTGGTATAAAAATGTGGCTTCGATGCGACGCTGCTACCGGATATTCATATGACTTCAACATATATCATGGCAAGGAACTACAAGAAGAAACTGGAACACTGGGAGAGCGAGTTGTGTCCAAATTAACTAGATCAATCGCCGAAAAAGATGTCGTATTGTGCTTCGATCGGTTTTTTACATCTGTAAATTTATTGGACACAATTTCCTTTCCAGCCGTTGGCACCGTTATGGCAAACAGGAAAAATGTGCCTAAATTTTCTGGCAACAAATTGAAAAGAGGTGAAATGGAGTTCAAGTGCACATCATCTGGTCTTCTATGCGCGAAATGGCAGGACACCAAAGAAGTCTTGGTACTAAGTAATTGTCACCAAGCAACAGTTACTAGCGTTACAAAAACATTGAAAACAGGCGAAAAAATTGAAGTCCCATGTCCGTTTATAACGACCAAAATCGAAAAAAGATGCCATTCAAGTTATTTTTGGTTACTTTAGCTGAGGAACTAATCCAGGAAGGCTTACAAACCACAGCCGTTCGTCGGTCATTGAAACCAGGCCGTGCACCAGAACCTGCCAATCGGAAGGCAATGCATCTTCCTGTTGAAGGAACTACCCGACGTCGTTGTGCTAACTGTAGCGCTCAAAAAATACAGACACGCACTAAGACAATTTGTAAAGAGTGCCAAGTGCCGCTTTGCAAAATGTGCTTTGCACCATATCATTCATAAATTTTATATAATATACACCTTCTACTTCTTCAACAATATAAAAAACTAATAACATGATCCACTGTTTGTTTTATTTATATTATTGTTCCTATTGCTTCTAATAAGTAAAGAATGTTTTACTGGACGGTTGGTACTTATTTGTACCACATAACATCCCGGATGGTACAATGGTTTACCACCACCCCCAGGCCACCCGATTATTGTTTCCAAGATTTTCATTTAGCATTAACTTACAAATTACTTTAATAACTAACTCCAATCAAAAAGTTTGTTTCAGCATTGCTCGTAGAAAGCCGGGTCGAAAGGGTTAAGTCACGGCAGCCGCCGTAGCCGAGTATGTAGCGTGACCGCGCTTCATTCGGTGGGTCCCGGGTTCAAATCCTGACCGGGGCAAGTAACATCAAAAATTATAGAAAAGTTTTTTCTAATAGCGGGTCGCCCCTCTGCGGGCAATGGCGAACCTCTGAGTGTATTTCTGCCACGAAAAAAACTACTTCTCAAAAAAACCATTAGTTAGCTACTCTTTACACTAACCCTTGACTTTACCCGTTTATATTTTGGGTTTGTAAACACTAAGCACCAATTTGGCAAGAGGTAAGTCTCTCTTTGATTTTTTTCTTAGCGAAAACTTCTCTATTTGTAATAGAGGGAGCGATCCTACGTTTGTAACTTCGGTCAGGGATGAGGACTTGTACCTTACCCTGGTTTCGTCTGAATTTCTGATCAAAGATATACACAATTCTCCCTGGGTATCGTCTTCAATATCTTCCTTATAGGAATCTGAGGAACACAGATTGGGATCTATACTGTGAGAAACTGCAGGAGTTTCTTCCGGAGGAACCTCAGGGCAATGTTCTCCTTTCGGAAAGTCCGATCGACAGCTTGGTGGAGAAATTTGCCGTAGCCAGTAATAAAGCGGTCCAGATCTCGTGTCCACTGGGGAAGCCTTAAGGCAAATCTAAACCACCCTGGTGGACGTTACAAATCTCTGAGCTTAGGGCTTCGAGTAGACGTCTATCTAACCAAGGGAGGAACAATAGGAAACCCTACGACTGGGAACTATATAGGATCGGGTTTGGAATTTCTAAATCCGAGATAAGGAAAGCTAAGCGAGACTTGTGGAGAAGCTTCTGCGAGAGCGCATAAAGTTTCCACGAGTTCTCTAGGCTTAGGCGGGTGCTTGCTTACTCCCGCGAACTTGGGATGCCTTAGGGATGACTCGAGAAACTGGACGATGAGCAGTAAGGAGTCGCTTAGGCTTGTCCTCGATTCTCACTTTCGCGACAACCCTGAGCCGTGTGGAACCACAGGCGTGGAACCAGGTGCCATCTGTGCCCTTGTTGTGACCTGTTGGAGGAGCGTCGCGTGCTCTGAGCAATACGCTTCTTCTAGGCGCTCAAGTCCCTGGGACCTGACGGCATCTTTCCCGCTCAGTTATCAAAAGTCTTTGTGGACGGTTGGCTCGAAGCTGGACGGAAATACTAGGGGGAGTGTCTTCTGCGAGGAGCTCTCCCTCAGCCCAAAATTTAAGCTTATGGACTATTGTAGTGTGTTTCAGGTGGAGGTGGCCGCAATCAAGGAGGTAGCCGATTGCCTACTCACCAATGTGATTCCCTCTAGACGGGCAAACAGGCCGCTATTTAGGCCGTAGGATGGTGAAATCAAAACTTGTCGGGGAGTGCCTGACTTCGCTCTCAGCCGCTTCAGATTACCTTGATATTAGACTAATTTGGGTACCGGTCCATAGCGGCGGGGTACCCTGAAAGTTATTACTCCATGCAGGGGAAGGTGGGGCCCCTTTGGTTGCCTACGGACTTCTCTTGGATAGATGGGTTCCCTGTCGACTCAGCGAGCGCTGGGAAACTGCCACGGCATGCAGAATCGCAAGGACCCTCTGGCCGAGAGTAGACCGTGGGCGCTCAAATGAACTGAGGTTGCTAACAAAGCGGCAACTCTCGATCATCGTAGGTTTTGTGACTGGTCATTGTCCGATGGGTATTCATGCGGTTAGGCTGAATATAGTCTCTGCCCCTTTCTGCCGCAGCTGTATGGAAGATGATGAGGTGGAGTCATCTTTTCATTTTCCGCTCAGCTGCCCTGCCTTTGCAAGCCAGAGGTTGAAGCACCTAGGCTCCTACTTTTTTAATATCTCAAAAGAGCTTTGTGGGGTGGAAATTGGAAATTTGAGTGACTTCATTAGGGGTACGCAACGTTTCTTCGGTTAACCTATCTTGATTCCGATTTAAGTTACCGTTCAAATAACTGGTGGTATCATAATGGATTTCTCTACTAGGTCTAAGTGAGTTCCTACTGCGGGACTACCACATTAACTTACCTATTGTTGAATTATCCTACTGAAGGCTAAATTTATCTCCAACCAGCCGTTTATCTTTAAGTGTTATCACTTTCCTTAATTATAACAGTTTGGTGCTTACATCATATATGTACATAGTTTGATGATTCGCGGAACTTCTCCAACAATTTGTGCTGTGCGACTTAATATTCTACCACCAACTGAGTGACTGACAGTTTTAAGCCGACGCCGGACGAAAGATGATTGTTGAGAAAAGTTTTTTCCTTGCAGAAATGCACTCGAAGGTTTGGCACTGCTTGCTGATGGGTTACCTGTATTACAAAAAATCTTCTCTATTGCTCTTTTATGTCACGTACCCCGATCGTGATTTGAACTCAGGGCACTCTGCGCGAAGCGCGAACACTCGGCTACAGCAGCCGTTTTATTCCCTTTGTAAATTTAAGTAAACTTGGAAATTTCTTTTAACACCGCATGAAATAATTGTCTTCAAGACATTACTTGCTTGTTTTCCTAAATGCGACATTAATTATCTCGAAACAGATAATTTTGATTCACTTCGCTTCAGGCTCGTGTGTCCTATAATATATTGTAATCTAATCATGGGCTAATAGTCCAAGGTATTATATTTAAGACCCAAAATACTCTTCCTTCAGAATTCCCCCTAACTTCGCTAAACTCACTTGTAAAATCGATATAGCGATGGTTGAGAGCAAATTTGTGTTACGTGACAAATTTGGAATTTTTCAGGAGCGCACATTTGTATTTTAATGACTACAGTTTACATATGTATATAGCTTCCATTTATGTAGACGGTTGTGTATGGTAATTCCAAACTGAGGACATATATGTATTAATATTTTTCATTGAAAATTGCCAAAATGGGTCGGCTTTAAAGAAAGAAGTCTGTATTATAACAATCCTTAATTATAAGGACATCTTCAATCTTTTGTGTGTTTACCTGAATGTACAAACTTATTCTATTTTGATACTCACGCATCATGCGAATTTAAATCCATGATCACGGAATTAGGGTCCACTTTATTTCTCTCAAATATTTTCAGCATATTTTCAAACCAATTGTCGGATGTTATATCCATAGATTCCAGACGTCTTGACGCAGCTGTGATGTTTGTAAAACCTCTCCAGAGTTCCGATTGAATTCGCAATGATGAAAGTTTAACCAAGGCAGCACCTTTCAGTGAAGGTGCTCGCTTCAAATAAGCTTTAAGCGATTTAAATATAATGTCTGTCTAAAATACAAGTTAAAGTTAAATTTAAATAGACGTTATAAGGTTTATGAAAAACATACTCTTTTTATTTTATTTTGGAGATCACGCTTTGAATGATGAGCAACGAAGAGTGCTGAGGTTATATCGGGTAGAGCCCACATTGTGGCTCGCGTGCATATGGTTGGGTTTGGGTAGTCTTGTGGTAATATTCCAAGTGCAAACATTATAAGAATAGAGTTGTGAGCGACGCGAGTAGAATATTTTACCAATAGTCCCTCTATTGCTCTCAAATAATCCGGGCTCCGGACAACGATAGGTTTGTTCCAATTTTTCGGCACTAAATTGGTCCAATTAATCTAATCATAAAAATAATTGGATAGTATATTATTCATAGTATACAAAGTATATTATAATTATAAAGTTACATTATATTAACAATTATTAACAAATAAATAGAGTGAGTAAAAAGTAAGTGGAAGAAATCTCTTTCTCCGCTATCTTATACAAAACTAAATATGTATAAGGAGCGATTCGATCCTTCCGATTTAGGAAAATAAACTTCTATAGACACTATAGGCTAGATAGTCCTTTTCTCGGGAAACCCAATTTTGTGCACGGTTCTTGTCCTACATAAATGCAGAACATAAGTATAAGTTATCGCATGTGAATAACATTCAGAAAAAATTACATCAAATTTCAAATTCAAATTATATTTATTGAGACCAAAATAAAGAAACAATAATTCAAATTATTTACAAATGAAGATAATTATAACTTAAGACTATACATATTTTATCTTAAACAAAGGTTTTTGAAAAAAGATCTTAATCTGAAGAAAAAAAAGTTACAATAAACGCTTGCTCCCGGCAATTTTTAAAAGTATTCTGAGGGCTACGACTCAATCTTAAAACTAACTTAAAACTATTTTATAAAGAAACTTTACAAACTATAATAAATAAATAAAACTTATGCTTATACTAGCCCCTGTGTGAACCAGGTGTTGATTTTACATAAAAGTTTGAGCAGAAGGCTTCTGGATGATTAACATCATTTATTATATTTTCCTTACTAATACCAAGTGGAGACAAATACTTGCTGTTGACCCAAGTATGGCCCGATTGCGACAAGATACCATCAGAAATCAATGGATTGTCACAATTCTGAACATGGTCGAAAAACCTTAATATTGCTCTTATTGCATATTTATTAAAAGGGAGTACTTTTGAGTTTGAATAGATATAATTATTTGAGTATCTTTTTTTAAAGTTAATAAAGTTTTTATTTAAACAGAATCTAATAATTTTACGTTCAAATATTTCAATTCTTTTCATCAAAGAAGGCGAAAAATGAAACCAAATCGGCAAAGCATACGTTAAGACTGGACGGAGAGCGACTTTATAAATCAAAATTTTAGTGCTTGTGCTTAAACTTGTATTTTTCATTATCATTGACAGTGCATAAAAACGGTTATTACACTTTTTTATCATGTCGTTAGCATGAAAATTGAATTTAAATAAGTTGGTGAATGTAACTCCAAGATATTTCATTTGATTCTGAAAACGAATATTATGACCATTAAGATTTAGAAACAGGTCTCTACTCTCCTTTACAACCCCTCTAGGTCCCTTCCCTGACGCATTTCTGATGCAGATAGGTACAGTTTTGGCCTCATTAATCCTAACCCCCCAATATTTATAGAAATTATTAATTTTTTCCAGATGATTCTCTACCATTCGCACCGCCACGGTAGGGAATCTGTTATGAGCATAAACTAAAGAATCATCAGCGTACAGAATACTTACTGAATTATTGTGACTATGTGGAAAATCAAACATAAAAATATTGTAAAGCAAAGGAGCTAGAATAGAGCCCTGTGGAACACCACAATTGCAAACTCCAAGATCCGAGGGACAATCATTAATAAGCACAAAAAATTTTCTATCTGACAAAAAACTTGAAATAATTTTAATAATACCATGATTCAAACCAATCTGAACTAACTTAAAAAGAAGCCCTCTATGATAAACACGATCGAACGCTTTTTCGATATCTAATGATACTGCTACAGTACAAAGTTTATTTCTTAAGTTTACCAATACATCATTGGAAAATTTAAAAAGTGCATGTTGCGTGGAATGTGCTTTTTGGAAACCAAACTGATAAGACGGAACAATCTTTTCCGGGTGCAAATCATAAATTTTGGAATGAATTATTTTTTCAAGTAGCTTACCAATGTTAGATAGTAATGAAATAGGTCTAAATTCTTTTGCCTCAACAGAATTACGATTTTTTTTTAATGGTATTATCTTAGCAACTTTCCATTTTAACGGAAAATATCCATTATTTAAGCAGTTATTGAATATAATAAGTAGAAATTTGATAGCATTTTCTGGCAGTTTTTTAATTAGACAATTCGAAATGCCATCTGGTCCTGCAGATGGCTTTGAATTCAATGAAATAATTGTGTCTTTTAAAATATATTTATTTATCAAAAGCTTATAAGTATTTGTTGGAGGATCAAGCGATGTAAGACTGGGAGAGAAATCAACAATATTACCAGCAAGAATGTGGTCATGCGCATCCAGGGTTCTTTCCACACGACCAACTGAAGCACAATTAGGAGTTATTTCCGAATAAATATTTTCGTAATAAGATTTGAACACTAGAGCCTTTGCCTTATCTTCATAAATCTCCACATTATTCACCAACAACTTATCACAAAAAACATTCGGTTTCATCTTAGCCGCTCTATAAATTTTCCTAAAAGCATGAGGTCCTGGCGTAATTGTTTCAAGGAATTTATTGAACCTCTCAGCTCGCGCCTTACTAATCCAATCCTGCAGAAGCACTTTAATATAATAAATTTGAGATGAAATTAATTTGTATTCCAGAGAAGTTCTATGTCCGGATGAATGATACATTTTTTTTAATTTTTTTTGCCACATATGCTTAATAGCAATTAATTTCTTAATTTGATTATTATAAAATGGAGAAAATTCTATATGCTTTGTAACGCAGGAATTTTTTATCTTGACAATTTGTAAACGTTCAGCAAACTTTTCCATATATTTATCTAATTCAATATTAGTAAGATTAATATCTGCTGGAGGAAGTCCTTCAGCAAGATCTTGATTGAAATCATTTGCAAAAGATATCCAATCTGTTTTAACAGTAAACTTCGCACTATTAAATAAAAGATCAACATTTGGAATTGCTATATGAAGAATAAGAGGAAGGTGGTCTGAAAAGGAGGAACCTAGGAAAATTTTAAAGTTTTTAATATTGAAATCTATTATATGTGAAGACAAAAGAAAATGATCCAGATACGATTGACCTCCAGGGTAAGAAGGTTTCCTACCGCAAAGTCTAACTAAATTTTGATCCGAGGTTTGTAACCAATCAGATAAGCTTGTCCCGTTAGAATTCGTTCGCGAGTCTCCCCAGTCAACACATTTTGCATTAAAATCACCTCCTAGAATTGACGCAAAAAAATTTGAACTGAAATTCGCAAGGTCATTCAAACCTTGTTGTAGATTATTAACTGACATATTTGAAGGCATATAAACATTACCAATTAACAAATCTGTTTTCCTTGAATTGATAATAACCTGAACTTTAATAAATAAGGAAGAAAATTGAAGATAGGGACTATGAATTCTACTATGTGTTATGTTTCTTCTAATTGCAATTAGTAAACCTTGTTTTGCATCGTCTCTATATATAGAAAAATGTCTTAAAGAAACGGAAATATCTGAGTAAAGATGAGTTTCCTGAATAAGAGCAATATCAATATTTTCACTGTCCAGAAGGTATTGCAATTCGAGAACTCTCAATTTATTAATTAAAGAGCCAACGTTAAAAGTTACAATTTTTAATTGCTTAAAAACCATATTTTGTTCTTACCTCAGATAGTAACTGACAGCATTGATCTCTGAGATCGTCTTTAGATAAAGAATTACAGTTATCCAAGAATTTTTGTATCTTGTCTTCAATAGTATCTGTAACAGGTTCAAGTATTCGTTTAGCAACAGCAAGAAAGTCTTCTATTAATTTCGGTTTACGTATATTCGGTAATTGACTATAGCGATTATTACTATCTACATTGTAAAATTGGCTAGCAAATGATTTACCTTTAGATACAAAAGAATGATTATTTAAGGCCGAATATACATTATTATTCGCTTTTAAACTTATATTATTTGACAAATTATTACTCTTATTTTTAAATTCTGAATAACGTTTAAAAGCTGGACATCCCCTCCAATTAGCCGGATGACCCAAAGTATTGCAATTCACACAAAAGGCTTGAGAACCATCATCTTTTTGGATCAGACAAGCTCCTGCTTCATGGTTTTCATTACATTTCATGCAACGAAAAGCTCTATTGCAGTTTTTAGCGGCATGACCCCACTGCTGGCAGTTGCGACATTGAATCGCATTTGCGTTAACCTTGGGCTTTTCCCACGTAACCATTTGATATGCTATAGTTTTAATTTTAGCAATATCTTTCAGTTCAAAGCCTTTATTCAAAGTAACTAAGAAAAGACCTGTATCAACGGCTTGTTTCTTTGAATAATTCGTTACAAATTTATTTACGGATGCCACTGTTGAAGGGCAGATTTCGTCCAATTCTTGCTTAATTTCTTCAGCCGACATATTATAATGTAACCCTCGTAAAATTACGCTTGCTACTTTTAATTGTTTTGGGGTCATTGAATAAGAATTAACTTTTTTTTCTTTAAGTTGCGCCATCATTTGTAAATAGATATCCAAATCCTTTATAAGAAGTTTACTTTTATATTTGGATTTATTGATAACCTTAAATTCCACTTGGGGATATTTTAACTTGAGTTGATCAATTAAATTTTTCACATCTATATTATAAAGAAAGATAGGTGGACAATATTCGGCGACTTTTTGTTGTTTAGCTGCTCTCTGTTGTGAGATTGTTTTTGAGTGCTTATTTGCATTCAAATTTTCGGTACTTTTCTCTTCTGCGTTCTCGGCCTGAGCAATCACTTTTGGTTCTCTTAAAACGTTAAACTCCAAGTCATTAAAAATTGCAAAGCGATTTTGCGAATTCATTTCGCCCACTAGATTTCTCTTTACCATTGGATAAGGTGATGAACTGTTTATTCTCTTTGTTGAATTTCGATGTTTAGGTGTAACAAAATTATCTGAAGAGCTTAGATCATATGAAGCATTAGTCAAATGCGATGACTGTACCAAATTGCCGCTATGTGCAGGTAACAATTGTTCAATAGATGTAACACTTGGAAGCGGTGGAAATTGGTTTTGCTGATTATTACTGTTGTTGGTAACATATAAAAAATTATTATTGGGCAAGTGTTCAGTAGCGGGTAATGAGTAGGCTCCATCCGCCTCATTACCCTCCATGCTGGCCGCACTATTAAGCACCCACACGTGAAATTATACTTTAATTTATTGATTATAACTATTTGTATAATATATTCAAATTCACAGAATACTTATAACACAAATATATTAGAAATGAGCACAATCTAAATGAGTTGCAATGCTAACAATAGCACACGATAGACCGCGAACTTAAGACAACCTATCTCGTTGACGAACTCAGAGACTCTCCAAAATTACATCAGTTGCGGTTCTCACGGTAGCTCACAACAGCGTCATCAACAGCAATAATAACTTTATTTCATTTTATTTGTGACTCCAACACCACCTTCCCGTTCATCTTACAATAACCCTATTTGGGTGCTGGATAAAAAAAGATATGATCACGACGCTAACAGAAAGTCACGGCTTGTAATGCATTTTAGGATGTTCAACAGCAAAACAATCTGCGGTAAGTATCCAATCTCTGATACTTTTGCAATCCTGTCAACTATGGGAACCTCTCGACATAAATGCACGGAAATTTAATTTCTTTAGCTTCCATTAGAAATAGATCAGTAACAATGGAGTTAAAGACCATCACAACATCCGTTCGTTTTTAACGTAATATTGTTGAGTGGCGTAGAAATTAATGGTATTTTAGCAGCTGAACACTCTGCCAACGTTAACATAGACGATCTGTTCTAAATCTCTAAAATACTTCATGGCATGCAATGCATTTACTTAACTATACAATTTGAAAAAATAGCTAGTATTTGTAGCTATGTAAAGTTATTGCCGGTGGTACACGACGAGAGGATTCTTTCTTTGGAACCGATGACGTAGCCGAATGTAACGGGACATATATCACAGTCTACAATTGCAAAGAAACCATGATGGCGAGCTTTTACCAGACTTTGAAGGAAAGCCCTTGCGCAATGCAATTTCTAAAAAGCATCGAAATAGCAAAGTGAAGTTGAGCAAGGTCATAAAAGAAGTCGGGATGGTTTTACTTCAAGTAGGGTAGTAGCTATCACATGTGAATAACATTTAGTAAAAATTAAATCAGTTGCTGTTCTCACGGTAGCCGAGAACAGCGGCAGTAACAACAATAATAGCTTTATTTGTGGCTCTACCAGCATATCAACTCACACGGGTTTCCACACAACATTCAAGCAGCTATGTTGATTCAGCACATTAATCCATTCAACTTTCATCGCTTCAGTTAGTCGTAGAAACTCCCTTGTCAAATTTGGTTGGCTTTGCTCCGGCAAAGGAAATAAAAGTTGATAATAAAAACCCCTCGGCAGATAATAGCAAACCTCTGAGTGAATTTCTGCCATGAAAAAACTTCTCACAAAAATCATTTACTAGGAGTCGGGGTAAAACTGTAGGCCCCTCAATTTGTGTTACAACATCAAGACGCACACCACAAAGAAGTTCGGCCAAAATCGCTTAAGCGGTTATAGCGTCTATTAAGTAAGTAAGAAAGTTTCACAAAAAAGTACTTTATGCCTGAAAAGGGCTAAAACCCGAAAGCATTTAATACTTTTTCAAGTTTTAGCCCTGTAACTTCTGAACCAAAAAAGCTGCTAATAAATACGTAGAAAAAACGTTAAAGGCGGATTCTGGCCCGGACAACATTCTAAAAATAACATGGAAAAATGTGGGTGCCATTTTCAGAATCAGCGGACCAAAATCCATTATAAAATATGATATTACACCGTTAGTTTTTGTCAGATTTTTAACTGAAAACATGAATATAAGACACAGGCCGATAGCCTATGTTGCTAGTTGCCTTATTCTCGTAATGTAATTATTTATAATTGCATTTCATATAAATAAATAAATAAATAAATTAAAGAAACAATTTAAATTTACCCTTTTTATTTACTTTGTAATTATAAAAATAATGATAATAATTCAAAATAAGAAATATAAAATAATTTTAGGAGAAGCCAAATGATAAGAGTCTTAAAAGTAAGATAGGGTCAATCGCAATGAGCGCAGACCAAAGCTTATAAAGGTCCTTTGAACAGACTCTAGTCTACTAACATAAATTCCATGAAAAGGGCGCCAGATATATACGCGTATTCCAACCTAGACCGAACCAAAAACGAGTAAAGCAGTTTCAGTGTGTAAGGATCAGAGAAAGAAGAACAATTACTACGAATAAAGGTCAAAATTGCGAATGAGTTAGTAACAATGAACTTTATGTGAGTAGTGAAATTGAGCTTGTAGTAAAAATAAATGCACTAATTGATTTAAGTGGGATAATAATACTTATCAGTTTTAAATAAGAGGTATGGTGACATTTACTAGCATTGAGTAACTAACTTAACGCAAACACCAAAGATATAAGCTTTGAATGTAATTCTGAAATTTAATTTAATGATAATTATTCAGGTCATCTGCATACGGAAGGAAATTGGATTTAGTAAAACAGGAGAAGATGTCATTTATAAAAAGCACGAACAATAGCGGACCTAGGACATTGCCCTGAGGGACACCAGAAGAAACAACAAAAGAATAAGACGATGTACATTACATCGATTTGGAATTCCTTTTGAAAAGTTTCCAAACAGTCCTCTGCGAAAGTTGCTAAGTTGGTTAAAGTATATCTACCCCGAACGAACCCATGCTATTTAGGGCATAACAAATATTTAACAGCATAGTATATTTTATCCTTAACTATGCACTCCAACTGTTTTGACACAGTGGTAAACTAGGAAATCGGCATATACTTCTTTATATCATTTTTATTTCCGCTTTTAAGGACAGTGGCAACAAAAGCCAGAAAATTTCCCTCAGATAGTGAGATGTTAAAGATATGCCTCAAACGCCCAATCTGTGCGGGAGGACAGTTAAGTAAAATAACAGAGAGCCCATCTACTTCAGTGTTAGTGGATGGTTTAAGCTGTTTGATACTATTAGCTATATCTTCGTCTAATCTTCTATATCTTTTAAATTTGCAAATCTATCTTCGAGAAAAAAATCGCTATCTGAATTACCAGAATGGCGCTGATGCTCCATTAAGCTGCATCGAGATTTGATGTATGTTTGAGCAGTTCTACTTTGAGTTGTAACTCTAGAAGACCTTGATTACATTTAATATTGCTTCCTGCATTACAAATATAATTATTATGCAAAAATTTTAATGAGCCTATGAAAGTTATTACTTTAAATAAAATTATAGTAATTGATATCAAGTAAACATAGAGCTAGGAAAACATCAAGATGCATCTTTGACAGTAGAAAGTAATAGAAGAATAGATAATAGACAATAAACTGACTAAGCCATACCTAAAAAATTCGCCATTAATTTTCAACTTGACAAATATGTATCAACGAGTACAGAAAAAAAAATATATAATAATGATTTCTAAGATGTTTGACCTCTTTGCGTGCACTAGGTAATCTTCTCAACTTGGAGCTTCTTGCGAATCGCCAGGCAAATCATGAGGTAAACCAGGCAACACTTTCATGACAATAATTTAAACAATTCATTTTATATAGCATGTGGGGACGCCACCACTTGATTAACTAATTTTATCATGCGGCGGCCAGTTTTTGTTGGTGAAACACGTCTCGGTCGGGAGAAAACTGTGTGTATAAATCGATTTGCTCAGTTGTTCAACTCAACTTAAGTCAAATTAACTCGACAAGTGTGACATTCCGTACCATACCGTATCAGCACTACGGGTCAACCAGTTTTCCACCAGCCAAGACGTCTAAAACAGCCATTACAACTCAATTCGGCTTATACGAGTTTACGCATAAGACATTTGGATTGCGCTAGCATTCTAAAGAGTATTTAAGGAGGTTTTCCGTGGCATCGACCACATTTTCATCGATCTTGATCGTAACAAGTTAGTGCTTGGCGTATCAGAACTTGAATTTTTGGGCTATCTTATTTGAAAAAAAATGGTATTTCGCCACTTCCAAGCCGTGTGGAGGCAATTACTAAAATTAAGTTACCTACTATAGCTCAAGACTTGAAACGCTTTCTTACCATGGTCAACAACACGTTTCAGTCTTTAGGTTTCTGCCAACGATCATTTTCAAAGGCTGGGCAACAATACTGCACTTACGATAGGAAGCTTACTGCGACGTTCCATACATCATTTTATGCTAGAAGAACGAGATTGTTACGTTTACACTGACTATAAGTACCTAAATCTTGCTTTTCAGCAGCGCCTTATCACCATTCAAACGCAGTGAATACCGGAATCAACGTTTTTCGCATTTATATATGTATGACACAATTGACATCACTTCACGGACGCCAATTCAAAAGTTCTTTGTTTCAACAACTTTTACAATGTCTTCGTGTTAAACATTTGCGGACAACCGCCTATCATCCGCAAACCAACGGTATAGTCGAACGATGGAACCGAACTCTGAAGTCAGCAATATTATGCTACAAAAACGAGCAATGGACAAGCTCTCTACCGCTAATTTTTTCAAGATTTCGGCATTCATTCAAAAGTGATATTAACGTGCCCTCGGTTGAATTAGTCAGAGTTAACTGATCATTGAATCGGGAATGGTAACACATCTTCGCTATGTCATGAGTAACATTCGCTCAGTTGATACTGCTTGGCACACAAAACACTCTGGCCCTGTGGCATATGATCAAGTTTTTGTACGAGATCTTTCTGTTCGACCATCATTATCGCCATCTTGCAAGGGATCGTACAAAGTTTTTGAACGACGTGGAAAATACTTAGCTCACTGCATCAAAGATAACAAGTTGAACGCCTACATGGACCGGATACAGCTAGGTTTCAACGCCGCATCCTCTATTTAGGTGGGGAATACTGTGGGGGCACCACTACTAGATTAACTAATATGTTACTCTTAATGTAGTATTTTGGATTGCACATCTGCATCAATGTTTAAGTTATTATTTCTAAATAATGTGGTAGGTTTCGATTTCGATTTGTTAGTTATTCGTTCTCTCGTTCTTAGAATTTTCGCTTTGAGCAAATAAAACGAAATAATTGTTGGTTTTGTTCTTTTTGGATCGAGCTGTACCAGCGAACACATCGTTTAAAGAGGAAATCACTAGGCATCTACATACATTATATATTGTTGAATAGACATGTTCGGATACCCAAAAACGTGAAAAAATGTTCTTTCTAGAAATTTCATGACATCAGCTGACGTAACTGGTCGTATCGGTTTAAAAAATTCCAATTTAGAGAAGTAGCCAAGAGACACAAACACAAAGAGATTACCATCCGACGTACATGAATAGGGACCCATAAAATCGACAAATAAGCATTGAACTGATCGCTCTGTCAAAGGTTGGTTACTCATTTCTGGCTTGTGTAAATAATTTGGAGTTTCATTAACTGTACAAATCTCGCACTCTTTTATAAAGGCATGCACATCCATCACCACACCTGTGCAGTAGTATTTTTTACGAACTTTTTAGAGGGTTTTATGTATGCCGCCATGTCCTGCGGATGGTGAGCCGTGAGAGGCTTTTATCAACGCCCGACGAAGCTCGGTTGGAACCCAGAGTTTCCAGGCATGAACCTCGCGAAGAGCGCCCCCTAATAAATTGCGTTCCCATCCGTTCGAAACACAAAGTTCAGGTAATTTGTCCTGGTAATTTTAAGTTTTTTACATTCGTCCGACTTAAAATATGGCGAATCCATATCAACATCTAAAAATAAGTTGTTAATGTTGATCTCGTCCATGTCTATGCATCACAGAGCATCTTACACTATATTTGCGCTCTTTTGCGGTTTTGCGCAGCGTAACATTCTAGTTCTGTGATGCTGTAGTTGGTTTATTCAGCTTGGCCGATTGCCCGCTCGTTTCCGCCATCGTCAAGTTGAAACAGTAAACCTTCCAACCTGTCAGTCGAACGTTACATTGTATAAAAAATCTTCTGCCAATTTCAGGATACGTCAATACAGGTCAAATGCCTTTTTGGCTTCGTCCGCCATTATAAACTTCTGAAACTTCGTGAGACAGACGTGCAGCGATGTTGCAATAGTCGCGCAGTCATGGATGAATCTACAGTACTATCCTAACATCTCCAGAAAACCCCTGAGCTGCTTTGGAGTCCGTGGCTGTGAGAAATCTCTGACGGCTGTCACCTTGCTGGCGTCTGTGCGAATACACTCGTTAGCTACTACGTATCCTAGGTACCTTACCTCCTTGCATTCCTCTATATTCACTGTCAATTTGGCATCACGCAAACACTTAGCGACCTTTTCGAGAAGACACTCGTTTGACGGGAATTCTTCCTAACCAACAAGAAAATCATCTAAATATGTAAATACAGATTCACATAAAGAAGCGGATATAACCCTGTTGTGAACTGAGAAAACAGTCTTTTCTCTAGATTTCTTTTCAAACGGGACAGTAGTTAATATTAAATTTTCATGTTGACTTCAGCTCCAGCAGTTAATATTCAATCTTCATAATTATTAGCGCAGCTGAATAAACATTGCATTCTTTAAGATGCACTTTCAATTCCAAATAATTCCAATTTGTCTTCCAACACATTCGTTCAACTGTAAACTAAATTCTCGGTAAACTATTCGCGCTGCTGAAGTCCCATAGGAACAGCATTACAGAGAGTGTAGTGGTAAGCTTGATTATAAGAATTAAAATAAGAAAACAATACATTTTGTCAAACTAGTATCAGAGGATGTAACAATCAAAATAAAGTTCATATTGGATTCAACAGCAGGACGCAACGCTGGCGCCCAACCGTGAAAAAAAATATACTCATACTAGTAGAAAAGTTTAAAAGTTACAAATATACTCATAGTAGTAAGAAAGCAAACATTATTTCAAGAAGAATTCGATCTGCGCAAAGAAGTTACGTTCCGGTACTTATTCTTTAAAGAAAAGACACCGTAATGTTAACAAAAGAGAATTTTTTTTTTGCCAAATTAAAGCAAACCAATTTAAGAATAGAGTGCAGTTAAAAAAACTAATCCACACACAAACAATACAAAGAAGTAAACTATAAACGTTTAAAATACTTTAAAGTGAATCGAAAATTAACATTGTCGAGAAAAAAACTGTGGTATTTTACAAGTCAATTACAAATGAAATAATTACGTAATTACAAAAGACTATAAACGTGCAAAATACGCCAAAGCAAAACAAACATTAACCTTATTGAAAGGAAAAAGATAAGCAGCAAGCAAATCGCTAACAAAGTGGCATAAAAGCAAGCTTAAAACGAAGGAAAAAATACTATCCAAATCAACATCACGACATCACCCCGGAACGATTGTGGAATCTGGGTCAACGGCAGCACAACAGGATAACGAGATGACATCCAGAATCATTATTTTGTAAGTAGAGGTTTTTTTGTTTTAAGGAAAATAAATATAAAAAATTATAAAAAAATTTAAATACAAAAATATTCAGTGAATTTTTATGAATATTCCGAAATTGCGTAAAAACTAAACATTCAGTAAATTTCTGAGGTTGTGTTTTGTAAATGCGTCGATTTTGTAACTAAATAAAAAAAAACATTTTTCGATAAATTTGTATGAGTATTCAGGAGTTGAGGGAGCTAGAAACTATTATTGACAGCCTAGCCAATCTAAGAATACAAACCATGGACCCAAGTACGGTACAGACGCTCGTACATACAGCCATTGCACAGGCATTAGAACAAAGTGGACAGCAATTCCAAGCAAATATAGATAGCTTGACAAGAAGACTAAACGCTTTAGGAATCCTGTCCGCAGTAGTAGAATATAAGGAAATAGAAATAGTTGACAGTATAGAATGAAAGGAATCACTGGATGTGGCAAAAACGATACCATAGTTTAGTGGACAATTGCCAAGATATGTTTCTTGGCGCCAGGCTGAGGTAACAGCACATAAATTATATGAAATATATAAGGGTAGCTCTAAATATTACCAAGCCGTGGCTATAATACGAAACAAAATAACTGGTAATGCCGATACGCTTCTAAGTTCCTACAACACAATACTAAATTTTCAGGCAACTCTGTCCAGGTTGGACTTTGCCTAAGCGGGCAAACGTTCGCTCTACACACTCAAACAAGAACTTTCAACCCTAAAACAAAGTTCTAAAACAATTACTGACATTTATGACGAAGTCGAACGCAAATTAACGCTAATAACAAATTAGGTCATCATGACCAACGAGGGCAATCAACAACTGATTGACTCACTAACCTTCAAATATAGGCACGACGGCTTAAGGGTATTTATATCGGGACTGAGGCGTCCAATGTGCGACTTATTATTCTCTTGCAAACCAGAAGATATGCCCCCAGCGCTTGTCTTAGCACAAGAATTAGAATCGAACCAGGTTAGATATAATTTCGCCAATACCTTCTGGAATAACCAACTACATCACAGCGGCGACAGGGATTTGAAAATAGAAATCCAGATGTAAGACGGGATAGCGCCTGAGAGCCTATGGAAGTGGATAGAAGCTTTGGGAGTGCGATGCAAAGCTACCAAAGAAATCAGCAGCCTCAAACTACTAAGAGAACATTGGTGTCGACCGGAAGGGGTGCTCCAAAAATATCTGGGTAAATAATATGAATGAAGACCAAATACCAGAAGAAATAAATTTTTTAGGGTAAATTCGCTTCTACCATTTGCCTTTAAGACTTTGAACAATGACCATAGGCTTAAAATATTAATAGACACTGGGATTTCAAAAAATTATGTCAAAAAGCTAAACAATTTTAAGAATATAACTAAACTTGATAAGGTATTCAAGGTAAAAACTATAAACGGCGAAACTTTTATTACAGAAAAATCTAAAATTTCACTCTTAGGCCATATAGGCACATTTTTGTCCTATCAGGGTTGACAGCCTTTGATGCTATTGTAGGATACGACTTTCTACAGGAGATTGACGCAGAAATAAGCATAAAAAACGAATGAACCCAAGCTTCGAAGGGTAGCTGATTTTAGAAATATTAATGATAAACAAATATCCAATACCCGAAACTGCAGTTATCTTAAGTAATCTATGAAATTCAAAGCATTTTTCGACCCTCGATCTAAAGGATTTCATCAAATATTATTGGCAGAAATATACTGCTTTAAATGTTAATAACGGCAAATACGAGTTCAGCCGATTGCCTTTTGGTCTTAAAAGCGCCCCGAGTATCTTTTAAAGGACAATAGACGATATTCTCAGGCCATATATGTATAGGGAAATTTTGTCACGTGTACATCGATGACATCATAATATTCTCTCCCGACGAGGGAACACATTTAAATCATATAAATACAGTACTTGGCGATTTGGCCAAGGCACGTATGCGGGTTTCGGTTGAGAAATCGACATTTTTTAAACAAGAAGTAGAATTCTTGGGGCTTAGAGTATCCCAAAAAGGTGTAAAAACCTCACCAGAAAAAATAAAAAATATTGAAGGCTACAAGATCCCTACAACCCTCAGAGCTTTAAGGGCATTCCTTGGGTTGTCGGGATATTACAGAAAATTCGTAAGAGATTATGCGGCAATAGCAAAGCCTCTCAATAGGCATTTACGTGGCGAAAACGGCCACATCGCAGCAAATAGGTCCAAAAAAGTCCACATAGATTTGGATGAGGACGCAGTGAATGCATTCGAAGAAATCAAAAAATTCTTGCCTCTGAGGATGTTTTATTACTTTATCCCGATTTTGCGAAGGCCTTTGCATTAACGACAGACGCTTCGAGTCATGCATTGGGAGCTGTCCAATCGCAAACGGACGCCCAATAAACATGATTTCCAGGACGTTAAGTAAAACAGAGGAAAGCTACACTATTGTCTGGTCATTAAAGTCCCTAAGAAATTATCTGTATGGGGTGAAGGATGTAAAAATGTTCACGGATCACCAGCCTTTGACTGACTCTATAAGGGACAAGAGTTCAAACTCAAAAATGATGAGATGGAGAGCTTTTGTGGAAGAATTTTTCCCAACATTCTGTTACAAGCCTGGAAAGGATAACGTTGCTGCTGACGCCTTATCACGGTAATTCTTAAATAATATGACGGACAACGAATCTATGCAAAATTCAGCACATAGTGAAATATCTTCCTCCAATATTATAAAATCCAGGCCTTTCAATCAATCGTTATTCAAAGCTTATTAAAAAATTACTTTGATGCCGAGCAGTTCTTCGTACCACCTCTTTATAGCAAGAGCAATGGGCAAGTGGACCGGTTTCATTCGACCTTGACGGAGATTGCGCTTTGCGATAGGGTTCAACAAGAGATTTCGGATACAGTTGATTTGATTATGGTAGCCACCAATGCTGTTAAATTATGATTACGATTAGTAATCTGTTAGATTATTTCCTAAAAATAATTGTAATTATTATTTAATTGTGCCTTTCAAATATTGGGATTACGCAATGATTACGATTACAAATAATCAAAAAATAATCAGGATTACTATAGATTACTGAAAATAATAAAAAAGAATCAAAATAAATAATTGATTCTATTCAGGATTCTTTTTGGTTTTTTTTTAATTCTTTTTGATTATTTTCAATCCAAAATATCAAACAACTTTTTATTTTTATTTTGAAGACATTTCTTTAGTAAATTTTTTAAACTTATTTTTTTGTGTAACTATATAAGCATATATGTGTGTATATGTAAGTTAACACAGTAGCATAAGTATATTTCCATGTGAACATGCTGACGCTGCACTACCCCGTACACGCGCAAAGCCATTGCAGGTGATCGAACTGCGAATCGTGGGAAGCGCAGCGTCAGCAAATAACTAACGCCCAAGCCAAGCCGTCTAGCCAGTAAGTCTTAGTTTTAAGAATTGCATTGTATTCATTCCAATTTGGCAGTATAAGACAGCAGACGTATTTTTGGTAATATACAAAATAACCTCCTAATCAAACGTGTGTGTTTTCATTTATTTTACAGGATGGAGAGGGGCCTGTTGCCGGCCCCCAACTCTAATTTTTTCGAGTGCACATCCGTGCTCTCGTTAACTGGCGCCCGAGCAGGGACTCACTTTTAATGTGGGTCGCCGTGAAAGGACCTCCTTAAATGTGGGGCCTTATGAAAGGGAGCCACTTAATTGTGGGAGTCCTTTTCAAGTGATTGTGTAATAAGTGACAAATAGTGATTGTGACTAAGTGAAGTGTTAAAGGCAACATGCGAAAGCGAAAGTGAAATAAATATAAATATAAATTTACGGCTTGTACATCCACATAACAAAATACCTTGAAACCGTTGACTACCTTTGGGTGTCCTTCGGTTTATAACATTAGCTTAACTCTGCGATCTCCAACTCCAGGAGCACTCCAGGGTGTAAAAGCTCCTCTTCCTAGAAGAGGTCAAATTATCCAAATAAAATAAAAAAGTGAACTAAAATCTTGGGGCGGAGGTGCCCACTATTAATTTAATCTAATTCTGCTAATGCCTGTGACCCCGTAGACCCTCTGGCTTACGCTATAAATTACTACGTCAATGCCCTCTGAGTCCTTAGTGATTCTGAAGGGAATAACAAAATTAAAAGTTGTCCTGTGACCCCGTAGACCCTCAGGTACACGAGTTAAAACAATACGAATAAAGAAAAAATTAAAGCCTAAAACACTCAATCACATTGGCTGGGTGAATCCGTGTCCCTAAACTCCTAGGCTGGAATTCATTCCCCAAAAAAAAGTCAATTGGTTAACGTATTTTGAGACCATGCAATCGCCGCCAATTTTTGTATGCCCTTATCGGGTGCTTGTTGCGATTCACATTAGAATGCGGCAACTATTCCTTGTCTTCGGGGGTACTTCCAGCGTACACATCAGAACACACTGGAAATTGCAAATTGGTTCAAAATCACGTTGTGAAGTGAGTTGTGCCTTAGTAGGTTGCCTTCAATTTGATTGTTGACTACTAAAACGGATAACACAGCCTTCCTGACCAAAATCTTTTATTTAAAGACTAATGTGCCGTGAAACGCCAACCGGGTACATGTCGCCGTTAACATCAGAACACGGTAAAAGTTTCACTAACCTATTTATAGTTCCTTTCTTGTTCTTTTACAGTTTCCTGTCCAAGCGCAAGAAAGGAGCGGTACCTATAATCAACTGTACAAATACTAGTGCGTATCCCGTGTCTTGATTTTTAAAGAAAATTATTAAGTAAATCAAACAATTATAACTTTTATTGAAATGGAGGCCTTGACGACGAAAGTAAATGAGCTTAATGGGGGTATAAACGCTCTCCTCGAGCAGATCAGGAGGCTAGAGGTTCGCCTAAGTGGTATTGAGAGTAACGGAGTAACTCTAGAGTCCAGGTTAAGTAGGATAGAATCTAGTATCACGATTCTAGACCAAAATCTGGGTAGAATTGATGGACGGTTAAATAGTGTTGAACAGGTAAATATGGGTACACAACCGCGGAGCCCACCGGCAGTAGTGAGAACTCCATTATCGGAACAGGACCTTAGGGAAATAGGTAGACTCCCCGACTGCGTAAAGGAGTTACAAGTTTTCGAGGGTAGCCCTTCTCAATACATCTCGTGGGTTCACAATGTCGAAGGGATTTTGTCCGATTACGAGGTGGTCAAGGAAAAGCCCTTGTATCGAGCTATCCTGCAGCATGTCAGGCAAAAAATTCGGGGCGGTGCTGATGCGGCTCTGGTTGCGTACAACGTCTTTAGAGCGATTGGATGGAAATCAAAAGAGTCCTATCTCTTCATTATGCCGATAAGAGGGACATTAGAACGCTCGAACATCAGCTGAACCAACTGACGCAAAGGACTTCCAAGCTTGACGAATTTTATGCGACAGTCAACCATCAATTGTCGTTAATTGTGAACAAAATAAAATGTGATGATTACTCACAAGAAACGGTTTCAGTTCTCGTAGAGACGTACCGAAACAGGGCACTAGATGTGTTTATTCGCGGTTTAAGTCCAGAGTTGTCTCGCATGCTGATTGTGCAAAAACCTAAAACATTACCGGAAGCTTACTCAGCATGCTTAGATATCCAAAACTTGACGTTGCGGAACACAATTGTGCATACGAACTCTGCAAATAGGGTAATGGTTCCGACGAATAATTTAACGCAAGGACCGCAGAGGCCAATACCACCGCCACGTGCACGCATGAATTATAACTGGGTGAACAGGAATTCAACTTCAGGATACCAAAGAACCTCTTACGATAGGCCCCAGTTCAGCCAGGGTGCGAACTCCTCGCCCCCAGGCAGACCTACTGCCCCCAAACCCGTGGAAAAAATGGAAGTCGACGGTAGTGTCCAAACTAGGCAGGTGAATTATATGAACCGACCCTCTAGCACAAACGCCTTTAAAAGGGGGCCTACATCGTCAAGAGGGGCCGTTCCAAAGCATCAAAAATTGTATAATATAGAAACCAATAGTCCTGAAGACAGGCATTACCCATCGAATCATTGTGAACCTACAGTAAACGAAACGGATCAAGTAAATTTTTTGACGGACGGCCAACCATATGAAAAGTAGCTCGCCATCTTCTAGCATACCTTATCTGACGTGTCTAACTAACAATAATATTGCTTTAAGATTTTTAATAGATACAGGAGCAAACAAAAACTTCGTAAAACCCACTCTAGCTACTCACTCAATACCAGTTCTTCCACCTTTCTCGGTACAAACAGCGGCAGGACCAATTGTTATAAATAGGAAAATTTGCGGGAAGCTATTTCGCAATGTAGGGAACGACACCAAAACAACCTTTTACGCATTACCAGGACTTCATTCTTTTGACGGCATTATAGGAGATGATACGCTAAAAGAACTTGGTGCGGTAATAGATCGAAAGAATCACGTTCTCACAATCGAGCCAAACATTCGAATTCCACTAAAAAACAAAGCAGTAGGCAGCATAAATTTTTTTGAAGCACCAGCCATCCCTGAGACGGCACTGCCTAGCTTAAAGTCTCTCGTAGAAAGACACTCTCATTTATTTGAACCACTAAATATAAAAACAAGCATCAAAACCTCTGTTCGGGCCGAGATAAAAACCACGACAGAAGAGCCCATATACACAAAAAGTTACCCGTACCCCGCAAACATGAGGGAAGAGGTGGAGAAACAAATTACCGAATTGCGTGATGAAGGAATCATAAGACCATCTAAAAGCCCGTATAATTCACCCATTTGGATAGTTCCAAAAAAACCTAAACCTTCCGGTGAAAAACAGTACAGAATGGTTGTGGACTTTAAACGCTTGAATGCAGTTACCGTTTCCGATGCTTATCCTATTCCGGATATAAATGCAACACTAGCCAGTCTAGGTAACGCAATGTACTTCACAACCATTGATCTCACCTCAGGCTTTCATCAGATTGCGATGAAGGAGTCGGACATACCTAAAACAGCGTTTTCAACCATGAATGGCAAGTACGAATTTGTAAGACTACCATTTGGGTTGAAAAACGCACCGGCTATATTTCAACGAATGATTGATGATGTCCTGAAGGAATACATTGGGAGGATATGCTATGTGTATATCGATGACATTATCGTCTTTGGGAAGAATGCTGAAGATCACTTAAAAAACGTGGAAATAGTATTTGAAAGACTCGCAGATGCTAATTTGAGAGTGAATCTGGAAAAAACCAAATTCATGAGGACGGACGTAGAATTTCTAGGTTATGTAATTACATCTGATGGGATAAAGCCGGATCTCTCGAAGGTCCAAGCTATAGAGAACCTTTCGCCACCGCAAACACTTAAAGAGCTCAAAAGCTTTTTGGGAATGACGTCATACTACCGAAAGTTCATTCGAGATTACGCGAAGGTTGCAAAGCCTCTAACTAATCTCACCAGGGGCGAAAACGCACAAATTAAGGCCAACCAATCGAGAAGGGTCCGCGTTGATCTGAATTCCGACGCTCTTCAAGCTTTCGATAATTTGAAAAAACTACTCGTATCCTCAGACATTCTTTCTTTCCCTGATTTCGGAAAACCATTTAACCTAACTACCGACGCTTCAAACTATGCCATTGGTGGTGTGTTATCTCAGGGAGAACCAGGAAAAGATCGACCAATCGCCTACATATCACGGTCTCTTAGTAGAACAGAGGAAAACTATGCCACAAATGAGAAAGAAATGTTGGCAATAGTTTGGGCGCTGGATAATTTGCGATCTTACCTTTATGGAGCAAAAAAATTAGGATTTTTACAGACCACCAGCCTCTCACGTTCGCGTTGGGAAGTAGGAATTACAACGCAAAGTTGAAGAGGTGGAAGGCTAGAATAGAAGAGTACAACCACGAATTGGTTTATACTCCTGGTAAATCAAATGTTGTGGCAGATGCTCTTTCAAGAATCCCATGTCAGGTAAACCATTTAACAGCGCCTCTAGAACTCAACGAAACACCTGCAGAAACTGCAAGTGAGGTAGGAACCGTTCACAGTGCAGATCAGGACACATCAGACCTTATTCCACATGTAGAAAGTCCGTTAAACGTTTTCCGAAACCAAATAATATTCACGGAGGGCAACATCATGGCGTGTGTGGAAAATCCACATCCAGGTTTCACTCGCCATTATATCAGGCTAGATAACATCGAAAAGGCCAATCTAACTATGGTATTAAAAGAACGTTTGAATCCGTCACTTATAAATGGAGTGAAAATTCCAGAACACCATATACAGCTTTTACAGGAGGTATATCTGGAACACTTTATTTTTTACAAAATCAGGATAACGCAGAGAGTGGTCGAAGATGTTGCGAATGAAGATAGAATTTCAAAATAATAGAGGACGAGCATAAGAGGGCCCATAGGAATTCTAGGGAAAACAAGGAACAAATTCTGGAAAAATACTATTTTCCCAAAATGGCGAGTAGGATAAGGAAATTCGCTGCTATTTGTGAAACCTGCCTCGCGAATAAGTACGATAGACACCCTCCAGTGCCCCCAATGAAGGACACTCCGATCCCAAAATATCCATGCGAAATAGTGCATGTAGACATTTTCGAAATCCAAGGAGAAAAATTTTTATCCTGCTTAGATAAATTTTCCAAATTTGCAAAACTTTTCCATATAAAAAACCGAGCATCCGTCACCCTTCGCTCTAAGCTGGCGAAACTTATCCATTATTTCACTACCCCTAAAATGATAGTAACGGACAATGAGAGGGGATTCATGACTCCCTTGGTATGCAACTACATAAGAGGTCTGGGCATTGCACTTTATCAGACCCCAATCCAAAGGAGTGAGGTAAATGGTCAGGTTGAAAAATTCCACTCGACCATTATCGAGATTTATCGATGCCTCCAAAAAGAAATTAGTAACAATAGGCCTGTTGGAGCAGATTAATTTTATCTTTATTTGTACATATTATATACAATTTTGTATCACTGTGCCTGCACTACAAACATACGTACATACATGAAACACATCAAGCGATGATCACTTTGTTCTTTAACTTGCTTGTTCATTGTACATACAATGGTTTATGCTACTGTATTTAGGTATGCACATACATAGTTACGCATTGATTTACTTAATTACATATTTACATACATACATACATAATATTTGTATTCATAAGAACATATGCATATATTTCTTTCATTTCCCTATGAACTCATTTTTTTGCGTAGAATAACAGCACCCATAATGCAAATTGTTATTATTAAGTGTTCACTCAACATCATTCGATGTCAAGTTAACTGGTTTTTTCCCAACAATATTTAGCTATATAAGTTTGTAGTTCAGTGCACAAAAAATTATTCCAAATAAAGCAGTGAAACCTAATAGTTGGAGTTTTCTACTAGGCTTATTAACTTAAGCGCAGACATTGGCGACCGTGACAGGACTTATACCTGGCAAATGGCTAAGTCCTGAATTCGATAAATCATTATAGTCCATTTTCGTCATTTTGAACCACCAGTGTTCAAACCATAATTACTGCGTTTGATCATAGGATCATTCTGGGCAGCTGCATCGAAGGCATCACCGTTCAACAACTATCGTTACGGGAGCAACAGTAGTCACTACACGAACTAATACAGCCGGTACCAATAGGATTGACCATCATTCATATCAACACCTTTAGTTGTCTGCTCACCAAATTACGCTTCAATTAATTAATCGGTAACTACATTTGCGAGGAATAATGAGCAAGCAAAAATCAGAAAAGCCAGAGGAGCAGTTAATGGGACTGCGCCAACAACGCGACACCATGGAAAGAAATTTAAAAAGCATCACCACTAAAATCGAACAGGATATGCAGGGTGATCTTGCAGTCGTTGAATGCCGTGCAGAGATCTTGGAGGCATATTTTCAACAAATTTGCCAATTACAAACGCAGATTGAAAGAATAGATCCAGCAGACGAGACTCGCGGAGAAATTGAAGATTTATTCGTCGCTGCAAGGGCAATGATAGCAAAACGTGTAGGTAAGGGGGAAAAAGTTAAGCTAGATGACAGCAGTGCATTTAATGTGACAAATTACTCCAAAATCTTGCACCAAAATCGTCTACCGCCATTAAAGCTGCCGAAATTTGATGGCAAATATGGTGAATATAATCGTTTCATTACATCGTTTAAAAATCTAGTTCATGATGATGAATCTATACCAACCATTGACAAATTTAACTATTTATTGAGTTCTTTGTCAGGGAACGCATTGAACGTCGTTGCACCGTTCCAAGTGTCAGCGGAAAACTACGCAAAGGCACTCCAACAACTTGCGGAGCGCTACGACAAACGGGTACTAATATTTTTAGAACACATAACTAGCTTGTTCAATATTCAAACCATGCCAAGGTCGGATCCGTCAGCCCTCCGCACACTTTTAGACACAGTTTCTGCTCTCCGAGGTTCGTTGTTGTCTTTGGGCTCCGAGGCAGACGTGATGAACGCTATCATCATTCAGTTAGTTTTATCAAACGTCGATCTTGAGTCAAAATTAACCTATGATAGAAAGCAAAACTTCGAAAAATTACCTTCCTGGGAATTCTGTTACGATACATTAAGTCGTCATTGCCAATTTCTCGAAAGCAACACAAAACCGCAACATGACAGGGGCAAAGGTGCACAACATAAACAGTCATCAAGCTCATTCGTTACTGCACAGAGCAAATCAACATTAGCTTGTTCAAAATGCCAGTCAACTGATCATCATTTAGCAAGTTGTCCACAGTTCTTGCCGCTTTCAGTAGGTGATAGGTATAAATTGGTCAAACAACTGAATCTTTGTCTCAACTGTCTTCGTAAAGGCCACATGATTTCAAAATGCCCTTCTAAATCGAGATGCCGTATATGCCAAAATTCACATCATACCGCTTTGCATCGTCACATTTCAGCGGATAACAATGGGCCTCATACAGTTGAAACCAATGCGTTGCAACCACCAGTTTCGTCGTTAGTGTCACAAAGCTCTCGCCGTGCACTTATTCCAACAGCTCTTGTATTAATCAAAGACAAATATGGTAGCTTTCAAACAGCGCGTGCTCTTCTTGACTCATGTTCTGAAATTAATTTCATTACTGAAGAGCTCGCTAAACACCTACAACTTGGGTTTCAGCGAAATAATCAAGAAATTTCTGGCATTGCCGATGTTCGTACCAATTTGCGATTTTCAGTCAAGACAGCTATCAAATCTAGGGTGTCTGGCTATGAATTTACTTCAGATCTTGCGGTCACAAAACGAATTTCGCTTCATCAACCAGAACATTGTTTGGACACTACCAACTGGAATCTGCCAGGAGGCATTGAACTGGCTGATCCTCTCTTTTTTAGACCACAAAAAATCGATTTGTTGCTAGGCTCGCAAATCTTCTTTGACATATTCATCGGTAACAACCTAACACTTGGAAAGGATTCACCGCGTCTAATCAATACCACATTGGGCTGGGTTGTTGGTGGAAGATTGGGCAACAACGTTAGATCAAACTTGTACACATGCAACATCGCGAGGTGTCATGGACTTGATACAATATTGAACAAATTCTGGGAACTTGAAGATTTCACAAACGACCAGGTAAAAATTGCCATGTATACTCCGGAGGAACAAGAATGTGAGAATCATTTTAAGGACCACGCAAAGGTGCTCGCAAATGGTCGCATCCAAGTCTCATTACCATTTAAGCAGTCTCCAAATTTACTTGGAGAATCTATCGATCTTGCTAAACGCCGTTTTCTCCAACTCGAACGTCGCCTTGAACGAGATGCTGCATTGAAGGAAATGTACTCAGCATTTATGCAAGAATATTTGGATCTTGGACATATGAGCCCAATTCACAATTTGGAGTTGACATCACCACACTACGTAATACCACACCACTGTGTAATACGTCCAGAGAGTTCGACAACTAAGTTACGTGTGGTATTCGACGCGTCAGCTCAAACCACAGCACATTGCTCTCTCAACGACCTAGTGATGGTTGGTCCCACAATTCAGCAAAATCTCATCTTAACCTTACTGGCATTTCGATTGCATCGTTACGGACTTAGCGCAGACATTTGTAAAATGTATCGGCAATTTGTCATAGAACCGCAAGATCGTAAATATCAATTAATTTATTGGAGAACATCTGTAAATGATCCTCTAAGTCTTTTTCAGTTGAACACAGTGACCTACGGCATGGCATGTGCACCATTTCTGGCCATCAGAAGTCTCCACTTGGTTGCAGAACTTCACAAAGACAAATTTCCTATTGGGTCTGCGACTGTACAAACAGATATGTATGTAGACGATCTCTTAACGGGTGCAGATGACATAAACGATCTACACATAAAGGCCGTTGAAATAACCAAGCTTTTAGCAGAAGCAGGCTTGCAGCTAGCTAAATGGAAATGTAGTCAACGTGACCTCCGAGCAGACTCTGAAGAATTGCAAATAAGGCTCGAAGAAATGGATGTGACAAAAGCTCTCGGCATGTCATGGAAACCACAAGATGATGTTTTCTGTTTTAACTATGACCTGCCAGTAAAGGAGCATCCAACGAAGCGGTCTGTCGTTTCAACTGTTGCACGCTTGTATGACATATTAGGCTTGGTAAGTCCAGTGATAGTTCGCTGCAAAATCTTTGTTCAAGAACTTTGGATACGCCGCATTGGATGGGACGAGGTACTACCCAATGAGTTGAGTAGCCACTGGAAACAAATCGAGGCAGACCTGCAACATTTAAATTACATTGAAGTACCCAGGTATGTACAATCAGCATTAACGTATAAATGTGATGTACATGGTTTTGCAGATGCATCCCAGCGTGCATACGGTTGTTGCATCTATTTGAGCGCGAATATAAATGGCCAGTTCACCACATCGTTGTTAATATCCAAATCAAAGGTTGCCCCAATAAAGGCAGTTTCACTACCTCGCCTAGAGTTGTGCGCAGCTGTCTTATTGTGTTCAACATGGAGCAAAATAAAACCTAAATTAGTTCAATATGTTAATGAGATTTATTTTTGGACAGACTCAAGCATAGTTTTGCAATGGATCAGAATGCATTCATCGACTCTAAATTGCTTCGTTGCAAATCGAGTTTCAGAGCTGCAGGACAAGTCAGTTGGTATAAATTGGAGACACGTACCAACGAAACAAAATCCGGCAGACATTGTATCACGCGGTTGCATGGCACGAGAACTATTGAATACTATGTGGTTCAAAGGACCGACGTTTCTCTCTAGCGATCCAGAATCATGGCCTAAGGACACAACAAATATCTCGCTCAGTAAACCGGAGTTGGAACAACGGAAACAAACTAATCTCAAGTGTAGCGTCGGTGTTCCAGATGATAACATCATTGAAAAGGTCATTGCAAATTATTCGTCGTACCGGCGAATAGTAAGGATGATGGCATTCATACTACGACCGTTCAACAAAATTGCACCTAGCAAAAATTCGTCACACAATTTCGAATTCGTATCACCTGATGAATTTCAGCAGTCATTTTTATACATTGTTTCATTTATTCAGCACACACAATATGCACATGAAATAAAGCTGCTCAAGGCAGGCAAGACACTCACGCCTGAACTACAGAAGCTGGCACCGTTTTTGGTGGAAACGCCGCTGCAAGTTTCAACTAAATTTGTTTTACGAGTTGGAGGAAGACTCAATCAAGCACCCATTGAATATAATGCGAAGTTTCCTGTTTTATTGCCAAAACAACATCAATTTACACGAAAATTTGTGGAGCACTTGCATCTAACGAACAAGCATGCAGGCCCAAAGGTGTTAATCGGAATTATGCGGTTGCAAGTTTGGGTAATCAATGCACGTGAATTAGTACGAAAGGTAGTCAACTCTTGCGTGCATTGTTATCACTACAAACCAAAGTTAGTGCAACAAATAATGGGATCTCTTCCAGCCGATCGCCTACTTGCTCACCGTCCATTTCTGGTCGTCGGTGTTGACCTATGCGGCCCATTCTTTACATCGTACCGCATTCGTGGAAAGGCGCCTTACAAAACGTATTTAGCAATATTTGTCTGCTTTTCATCGAAAGCCGTACATGCGGAATTGATATCTGACTTATCAACTAATAACTTTGTTCTCTCTTTGAAGCGCTTTATTGGCAGACGTGGCATACCGCATCGTATATATTGTGACAACGCTACAAATTTTGTAGGCGCCCAGTCGCAGCTGAATCAATTCAAGCGTCAGTTTTTCAAGGGTTGTGGGAAGCTGCCGTAAAATCAATGAAGACTTTGCTGCTGAAAAATATCTCACAGTCCAACTTAACATTTGAAGAGCTTCAAACAGTAATGATCGAGGTGGAAGCCATCTTGAACTCGCGGCCTCTGACACCTTTGACAAACGATCCAAATGATGGCGAAGCGCTAACTCCAGCACATTTGCTTATTGGTACTTCGTTAAAAACATTGCCGGAGCCACAACTCACCGCCATCAAGGAGTCACGTCTAACGAGTTGGCAGCGTATTACTTATTTAAAGCAGCGATTGTGGGACTTGTGGCGTCGCGATTATCTTCATACATTACAAGTGCGATCTAAGTGGCTCAGGACGCAAGAAAACATCATTCCTGGTCAGCTTGTTATTGTTCATGATGACAACTTACCTCCACAGCAATGGACACTTGGTCGCATCACAAACACGTTCCCAGGAGCAGATGGGCGTGTACGCGTGGTTGACATTTTCACCAAGCGAGGTACCCTACGACGCCCAGTGCACAAAATAGCTCCTTTGCCAATCGAATAATAATGTTTTGAAAGGAACCTTTCAACGGGCGGAGTATGTTGGAGCAGATTAATTTTATCTTTATTTGTACATATTATATACAATTTTGTATCACTGTGCCTGCACTACAAACATACGTACATACATGAAACACATCAAGCGATGATCACTTTGTTCTTTAACTTGCTTGTTCATTGTACATACAATGGTTTATGCTACTGTATTTAGGTATGCACATACATAGTTACGCATTGATTTACTTAATTACATATTTACATACATACATACATAATATTTGTATTCATAAGAACATATGCATATATTTCTTTCATTTCCCTATGAACTCATTTTTTTGCGTAGAATAACAGCACCCATAATGCAAATTGTTATTATTAAGTGTTCACTCAACATCATTCGATGTCAAGTTAACTGGTTTTTTCCCAACAATATTTAGCTATATAAGTTTGTAGTTCAGTGCACAAAAAATTATTCCAAATAAAGCAGTGAAACCTAATAGTTGGAGTTTTCTACTAGGCTTATTAACTTAAGCGCAGACAAGGCCAAAGGAATTAGTGTATATCGCAGTCGATCGTTACAACACAACAATCCATTCCGTAACAAAAAGAAAACCTAGCGACATTTTTTTCAACAGGACCGAACGAATTAACTACCAAGGATTAACTGACTTCAGAAGCAGAGTTCACAAAGAAATTAGAGAACAGATAATAAAAAATCAGGAACTGAGAAATCTACGTTTGAATAGGAAACGGAAACAACCCAAGAAATTTAAGCCAGGCGATGAGATTTATGTTAGGGATAAGCAGATAAAAGGGAAACAGAAGGCACTGTATAAAAAAGAAATTGTTGGGAAGGATAATAGAGTGACTTTGGTAACGGACACTGGTAGGAAAATTCATAAGGCTCAAATTAAAACTACTTCCAAGTAACGAAAACATATAATAAAATAAAAAATAAAACAAGAAGAAGAAAAAAAAAACACAAAAAAAAAACCAAAAAAGAAACAAGAAAACAGAAAGAAATCAATCAAGCACACCACGGGAATGGCAACGAAAAGAATCCTCTAAATATAAGAGGACAAAAGAAAAACTGTCCTAGCACAGACGAACAAAAAAGCAGTAAATGCTAAACGAAAGAGGCAAAATCTGCCCCCACAAATCGCTTCAAAATCAAAGCAAGAAATAATAGCGTAACGCTTTCCAAATAGGCAAATGTTGCCCAACAAAAAAAACTACAATTAAAAAACATAACAAAAATTCTGAGGGATAAAAGCAGAAATGCTTAAAAGAGGCAAAAAGCCCAAAAATTTTAAAATTAAAGAACCTCATGCTTAAGAAAACAAAAAAAAAACAAATCTTTAATTTACAAGATAAGTAAAAACATTCTAATAATAGATATCAATCCCCAGGGCATGAGCCAACCCCCAATTGAAAATTGGAATCTTTCAAAAAAAAAGAGAAAAGGAAAACAAAAAAAAAACAAAGTCGCTGAGAAAACTATTTTCCTCAGAACAGTAAAAGCAATTAAGAATAAAATCCCTTTTTAGCTATTATATCCTGTGGATTCCGCATAAGAAAAAACATAGAGACGGCAATTGACGAAAAATATGACGACAAAATTATTGTACCCACTTGACTAATCACTGTCCAATAAGCAAACTGTTCACTAATTAAATTAGGCCAAGTAAAGAACAAGGAAAAAACATTTTAAAATTGTCGCACTTCCGTTTTATTGTGTATATCTTATGTAAACAAAATATTTACTAATAGCAAAATAATAAACTAATTAAAATATTTCAATAAGTATCTATATAATGAAAATAATGTAACAAGATTAATGTATTGCAGACCGTCATATTGTCCGTCCCTGAAGATAAACAAAGACAAATATAAGACTTGCGGAATAAATATCGAAATTAGCCAACACTAGTTCTACTAAATATGCGATCTTTGTTAATAACTATTGTAAACAGTTTTCTGTTCATATACGGCGTTTGTGGCTTCAACATATACAGTTATAACTCCCCTCTGGTGACTATCGAACACGGGCATGGCTGGATCTTGAATGGACACTTTAGTCTTGTCCATGTGATCGACCTTAACTATTTTAACGTGGCGTTAGAAAAACTAAGCGAGTCAACGATGCACGAGATAGAAAACGAAGCTGTGCGGACAGTGTTGCAATTCCACCTAGACCAAACTAAATTACGCCTTGAAGAACTGCAGACGACAAAGCCAAGAAAGACACGCTCTGTTGACTGGATCGGTTCAGCATGGAAGTGGATTGCTGGTTCCCCAGATGCTGCCGACTGGGACTACATTCTACGAAGCTTCAACGAGGTGGTGGTCAACAATAATCACCAATATCGCGTCAACGAAAAGCTGTTCAATGGAACTCGTGAAGCGATTGAAAAGGCAAACAAAATGATGATTCACATAAATGCAATAAACAAAAATATTAGCGAGGAAAATTTTGAACTCCTAGACCTGAGCAAAGTCCTCATCCTTAAGGAACAAGTCTCGGAGGTTGTACAGGCATGCCAAATGGCAAAAAGCGGCATCATAAATACAAATTTACTTGATCGAGAAGAAGTCCAAAGGCTTATACTTGAAGAAGACTCCTTGCCATACCAAAACATAATAGAAGCTATCGAATACGGAACGGCATCTGTATACTCGAACGAAACACTCCTTTTGTATGTCCTCTCAATGCCTAAAGTGAAACCAGACAGTTACCGACTGCTAATAACACGAGCTGCTATTATAAAGGGACAACACGTGGTACTGGACCATGAAAAAATGCTAGTAAACCAAGAAGAAACGTTCGGCCTAAGTAAGGATTGCCCTTCCATCGGCAACTATTCAATTTGTTCACCCAAATCCCTGATTAAACTACGCGAGGACGGATGTATAGCAAGACTAATAAAAGGCGGAGATGCTAAATGCCATTTCGAACCAGCTAGCAGCAGTATCGTCGAAATGATTGATGAAACGTCGCTATTTTTAACAAACTTCCATGGGAAAATTCGGGGAACAACATATTCAAATGTTCTAAATGGTACTTACTTAGCAACGAGACCATCCAGGTGGGAAACCAAACGTTTACCAGCACATCAACAAGCATGGTACAAGCACTGCCACCCGTACTAACAAACGTTACTAGCGAAGGACTAAAGTTAAATTTGGACTACATCCACGAGCTCAGCATAACAAATATCCACCACCTGCAGCAACTCGGCAAAAACTTCCACTTCTCCTTGGTAGTCGACGCTGTCGCATTGACGATCCTGGCGGGCGCATGCTACGCAATTTGGAAAAAGCTTACTACAACTATCAGTTTTCCCAGACTCAACCACCCCATAGACCAAGACCAGTCAGCCCACCACTCTAAGGATCTAAAAGAAGAACCTTTTCATCTGCCGGACGCAGATGCTTAGAGGGGGGGCAGTTAACATAGTAGCATAAGTATATTTCCATGTGAACATGCTGACGCTGCACTACCCCGTACACGCGCAAAGCCATTGCAGGCGATCGAACTGCGAATCGTGGGAAGCGCAGCGTCAGCAAATAACTAACGCCCAAACCAAGCCGTCTAGCCAGTAAGTCTTAGTTTTAAGAATTGCATTGTATTCATTCCAATTTGGCAGTATAAGACAGCAGACGTATTTTTGGTAATATACAAAATAACCTCCTAATCAAACTTGTGTGTTTTCATTTATTTTACAGGATGGAGAGGGGCCTGTTGCCGGCCCCCAACTCTAATTTTTTCGAGTGCACATCCGTGCTCTCGTTAACTTGTATGTGTGTATATATATACATATTTTTTTTTGGAAAAGCATAGCTGTCTAAAAGAAGCTTTTGTTGCTTTTAACACCCCCCTGACATCCTCAGCACCAGTAGAGAGGCTATTTTCCTTTCCGGGGATAGTGAACAGTCCAAGGCGCCAGTCAATGTCGGACATATCATTTGAGAAATTGGTTTTATTGAAAGCAAATTCTAAATGGAGTTAGTGTATATTTTTGTTGTTATTTTGTTATAAAAGAATTTGGTAATTTTTCGGTATTATATTTTTTTATTTTGTCTTTAATATATTTATTTATTAAAAATAAAATGTCTCAAAAATGAAAAAAAAGCTAAAAGAGTAAAGTTGTTTGGTATTTTGGAATGAAAATAATCAAAAAGAATCCGTGAAAAGAATCAATTATTTATTTTGATTCATTTTGATTATTTTTGATTCTTTTTAGTAATCAAGAGTAATCCTGATTATTTTTTGATTATTTTTAATCGTAGTCATTACGTAATCTAGTTGGGACCAAGATAATCGTAATGTAATCAATTGTTTCACTCTCAAATACAAAGTAATCAGATTATTATTCATTACGATTAGTAATCAAAACTTAACAAGTTTGGTAGCCACATTAAAATATAACAAAACTTATCGTTCAGTCACAGGGGCAAAACCAATTGATATAATGAATGACTTTGATTGCGCGAGAATAAATAAAATTAAAAGCAAACTAAAACCAGCTCAGGAGAAGTTATTAAAACGTACTACTGCAGACAAAAGACATTTTGAGGAAGGTGATGTATGTAGTATCTGTAAGAAGAAATAAAAGATTAGGTAATAAGTTCGATAAGGTTTTTGTAGAAAAGAAAGTACAAAAAGATCTAGGAACAGCAGTTCTAATATACAGTAGAAAAGGTCAATAATTTACTTTAGAAGAAGACATTTTTAGAAAAAAAATAATAATAACATAGCCGATTTTGTTTTTTCTTTTACAGCATTTTGCTTATGCCAGCAGTGCTTGGCGAAATTATAAATTATTCGACATCAAAATACCTTCCTATTATGGAGGGGCGTGTGGCAATTTTTCAGGACTACACTCCCTTCGCACATTTGACTAACTTAACAAAATACGAACAACTACAACAAGAGAGAGAAAATCTACTGACGTATATCCCAAAACTCCATTAAAGAAACTTTTAGAAGTTTTCCCAGAACAAATAGATCGACTTTTGAACACAATTACAATTCATCACCGACACTCGCACAGCCTCAACTTTTTGGGCACGGCCCTAAAAGTTATTGCCGGCACCCCCGACTTTGACGACTTTAACGAGCTGAGGACTAAAACAGAAATAATAATACAAAATAACGACGTTCAAATGGTTATAAATACTAAAATACAGGAACAAATAAACAATATTCCGGATACAGTAAACAAACTAATTTAGACGCAAAAATTTTCGGAGAATGAATTACTTAATCTGTTCCAACTAGCAAGTAGCAGAACAAAAGCAATTATCGAAGATTTAGAAAACACAACATTGTCAATACGGCAGACATCATTAATCCAGTAATTTTAGACAATAACGAAATAAATTTTTTCTTTAATACTGAAAACTTTAGTATAAGCATTAACGACATTTTAATTAATAGTAAATTTAAGGTAATTCAACAAAATAATGCCATAATCTATTATATCAGATTTCCTATTATTAAAGACCTCTGTAATTCTACTTCAATTCATCCCGTTTCCCATAACAATAAAATAAAAAATTTCGAATTTAATTTAGTCGCCAAATGCCAGAATAATTATAAAATACTGAAAAATTTTAACAATCAAAGTACCGCAATTTTTTGTCACGAGATTTAGGAAACCGGTAATAACTGTCTTAAAACTCTTTTAAATACTTACGAAGCAAACTGTTCGGAAATAACTGCATACTTACAGCCAACATCAGTAGTCAATGACGGTGTTCTCATTATAAATAACGCGATTGCAAACATAAAAATTCCAAACAAACAACCAACCCACAATTATGGTACTTACCTTATAACATTTGAAGAGTCTGATACAATTAATAAAACGCTCTTCATAAATAAGGAACAACATATTTTCGTTAACCCAGAAACCCCATTGGCACACAGAGTAAATATCACCGAACACATAAAAAAGTTAACTGCAGCGACAGCAGATAATATTCAATCTTCATAATTATCCGCGCAGCTGAATAAGCCATGCATTCTTTAAGATGCACTTTCAATTCCAAATAATTCCAATTTGTCTTCCCACACACACTTTGAACTGTAAACTAAATTCTCGGTAAACTATTCGCGCTGCTGAAGTTCCATAGGAACAGCATTACAGAGAGTGTAGTGGTAAGCTTGATTATAAGAATTAAAATAAGAAAACATTACATTTTGTCAAACTAGTATAAGAGGATGTAACAATCAAAATAAATACATATATCAGGTACTCTACAATCGGCTCAAAATCACATCCATATTCGCATTGATTCCCTTGCTTACAACACTCGTAACAAAAGCCTGCCAAAAATGAACGTCTAGATATACCTCATGCGAATAATCAAAAACTCTAGATCTCTCTTTGTATTGTTCCACAGCACCGGTAACGTTAATACACCGGTTTCCGCCGTTTGGTCCCCATTAGCCACTTTAATTTGATTGGCTGTATTAGGTGTTATTTACCCTCCATTAGTGTACTAGTATTCTTGCCTATACAGCTTGTACCTGCTCCTGAGCCTAGAAGCGCTAACACCTCATGCCCACCAATATTGGTCTTAACGAAGAACCTATTATCTCCTGTTACTGTGACTATCGTTGAAACTATTTCCGGCTGATTTTCCCTTGGCAAGAGCTCTCGGAAATCTACACAAAACGACGCATCACTTCCGCATGCAAAACAACCCATGCTGTGAAACGGTGACTTGCATGTAGTTTTTTTTTGAGTTTATTTTGGTGTTTTTGAGTGGTGGCCAACCGGCATGCAACAAGAAAAGCATAGCATCAAATGGAGTGGGGATGCACAAAACGAACTCACGGTAGTGTTTGTTACGTTAGGATAAACTGACGTGGACTGGTAATCCCTAGACTGCTCTGGAATAGTCGGATGCTGTTTATTCGGTTTTTCCCTGCTAAATGCTTCTATTGCATTTTCTCTCACTTTCTCTACCGGCTCTGGTATGTCTACCTCACTCACTATCTTGGAACTATTCCTATTCACTTTTATAATCTTTCCCGTTCTTCTAAATTCTGACTTCAATACTACTAACGTTTCCGTTCTTGATGCGAATGATAAATTGGCTAAATAGGCCTTGATGTTGCCCTGATAATGCCAATAAGTTCCTTCTTAGGGATCTTTTTTCGCAGACGGAAAGTTATGTTATGTATTTCGCCATAAAATTTATCAAAAACTTTCTTGAGATAGCTGTTTTCTCTCCATAATTTCTCTGATAATTTCGTAGTCCGACTCAGCAGTCTTGGAATGGCTTAACAGCTCAGATTTTAATTCGAAATAACCAAAGCTAGGAGTATACGCTTGGCCCTCGATGACTTGCCAACACTATTTCAAGCCACTGCCGATAACTAAGCTGTAGAAATCAGTGAATAAACTGTAATATGAAATATCGTTTGTCAGAACCGTCGACTTTTTCGTACCACTTTTATAGGTCGATTTGCTTCCATCGTCAAGAATCCGTACTTGAATTTGAAAGCCATTCCTCTCTTGTAACATATTTTCCTTCTCTCAGTTGTCCTTTTGAAAATCTTGCGCTGTTTGCCTCCGGTGTTGACGCCATAGCCGAGTGATTCGCACTAGCCTGTGCAGATGAGTGGTTGTCGTTATTGGTGTTCAATTCCAACTCGTTGGTATCTTTGGTTGCTCGCTCGCGTTCTGTTCCTTTGTACAAAAAACTCGCGCGTTGCACTTACTCAAATGGTCGGTGGGAACGAAATCCACTGGGTATGGTATGCTCGTATATATTTGAGTATATATTGGCCACACGACCTGATTATCTAAAGCTCTTGTTGTACTTCGCGTAACCCTTTGACCCTAATCCACCCTTAACTATCTCTTCCCTCTCCTCATCCTCCATACATACTATCGCTCTACCAAATCAAAATTTAAGCAACTCGATAAAAAAATAAAATGAAATATACAATAAAAAAATTAAATAATCACTCAAATTCAAATAACGCGGTGACCTCCATGGCCTCAGATACAATTACGAATTTTTAAATTCGAGTAATAAAAAATAAAATTTCAAGTAAAAAAATGTAATAAAAAACTTAGTCCAACACAAAATATACTCACTAGAAAATGTCTACTCTTGCCGCACAAAAATATTTCATATATATATATATATTAACATATGTAAGCCTAATAAATAATAGTAATAAAAATTAAACAAAAACAATAGTATACATATTATAATATAACGGATGATGGAAATAACTAAATCAAAATTTAAAGAAAATTTTAGAGAAAAAACAAAAATCCAGTTTTGTCTTCGATTGATAAATGTGGTTTTTATTTATATGTGTATGTATTTCTGTGTTTATATTTTTATGTTTTCGGTTTTTGAGTATATGTATAAAAAAATGTTAAGAAGTTGGTTTTGGTGAGTGTGTGGCGTTGCCTTGGTCGAGGTCATGGCGAGCGTGTTTGTTTGTCATTTCGTTCCACTTCCACTTACTCTCTGTGGGGCAACCACAAAACCCATAACAAATTATGAACCGTTAGCACCACATATTAAACCTATTTCCCTTCTTCTAATAATTAGTTCAGAACTCATTATATAAATCTTTTTTCTTTTCCTTTTATTCATGTACTTTCTATTCTTCAATTGTATTCTTATCTACATCTATATTTATATCTATACTATTATATAAAATTGATTATGTGTTTGTAAGGGTTTGGCCCTCAAAGTACTGAACCGATTTTAATAATTTTTTTTAAAGAAGCATATGTAAAAAAAAGTTGAATAGCATACATATTTTTGGAAGATAAACACCATTTTTTTGGGTGAAAAGTGTTACAAACAAATACAAAGACAAGCATTGAACTATTTAGTCGCCAAATACAGCGCATAGCGACGAGAAAATTCTGTGCATCAGTGGCGATAAGACATGAAGTCACAAAACACGAATGATAAAATACAAGATTGCAACTTCCGCAGACCGCTAGTCCTCTCTTTGTCTATTTGACAACATCCACCAATTCGCTGACGAAATAAAAGAAACCTTCTTTTACTTTCCACAAACAATGCTAACAAAACTTTCGGGCGTTCTATCATTTGGCCACATCTTCTGCGCCTCTTTCTCTTCTTTTTTAGAATTTTTTCTTTGCTATCTCATTATCTAGCTATTATTACGTCACTATCAGTTGCTCTTAGTGCGGAAGGTGCAATATTGGTTTCTTTCATTCCTGAACTGTGCTGTATAAATACATCTATGCATACACAGATTTGCGCTAATATACATACATACGTGTTTACACATGTATTAACGGAAGCAAAAGTATCGCTTACACCCATCTGCAGTATCTGGGTGACATAAGAAATGCAACATATATATGTATGTGTGAACATATGAGTTAACTTAGGGTAAGTTAATACCACCCAAGCTGCTTGACAGATGACTCGCCGTCATATATCAAACACTCCAAGCCGATACGTTAGAACCACCCATGAAGACAACATAAATTAAAACCCGAGACCAACCACTTCCACAAAATGTCGTAAATTAGTTACTTACAATAGACCCGCATTCCAGAGAATCAAATAACGCATTCATACCAGAGAGCTGCAACGGATACATAATTTTCTTGTATACTCGAGTATCTAACCAAATCCGTTTTGCATCAATCTCTTTAAACGAGCAGAAGTATTTTTCGTTAGCGACTGAGCTCAAGGCGAACATGTTGGTCACAACACTCGAGTGCTTTTCATACATATTTGATTGGGTTCGGGTGCTTTGCAGATCTATATAGTCGAGTGTTCGAGTTTCAACTCGAGTGTGCACATAATTTGCTTGTATGGCTTTGCGTAGTGTGATCGGCAGTGCAGTGTACATATGGTAAAACATCCTTTCAATATTATCTATTGTTTATGTGTATACAGCACTTACACTTTGCCATCTCTTATATTTTTGCTTACACAAAATGCCACATCACGACGCCTACATTCCTTCTGTAGATTTAACTCGAGCACTTTCGAGTATCCGTTTCATTAGTTGCACAAATTATAGGTTAGCTGCAGATGTCGAGTGTGGCATTCGCTTGTGCTCGATTTTTGGCGAGGGTGATTAAACAGACTGGACCATACTCAAAACTGCTCTCGGGTGTACAACTCGATCGAACACATAGCTGCTGAGTGTGGTATTCGCTCGTGCTCAATTTTTAGCGAGGGTGATCAAACAGGCTCGAGCACAATCAAGGCAGCTCTCTGATTCATACTCCGTTATTTGATCACTAATCATACACTGGCTACACTAAGTTGACCCACATCAATAATCAACTTAAGAAAGTCAATACTGCACATGTTGCCCGAATTATGACCACCCATCATAAATTCGGCCGCATCAACAAACGCATAGCAAGACGACAATGCTAAGTGGCACACAGCTATGTGGAACGGAAATCAGCCAACAATCGACTCAGCCGAACTGCACTTGTAAAACCAAGTGCAATCATAAAACAAACAAACATGTGGGACACAGACGGAGTCAGCACAACTGTGACTGAAATTATGTTGTAAACATTACCAGAACAACAACACATGGGAACCACCCCCTAAATTCAGCGTCAGCACGCGGTCGCAGCGAAGCAGCATGAATTTAGCACGCACCAGAAACACAGACGCTACGCAGCAAAATGCAGTTGCAGCGCAGGCATAGTTAAGTATAAATATTAAGATTATTGTAACTTAGTTTCAGATTCAATTCTCATCACAATAAACGCGGTCGTGCTGACATTCCCAGCACCCGAAAAACGTGAACTCGTGTTTTATTCACCAAACGCGGCCGTGCTGTCTTCCATACAGCCCGCGGATAATAAATACAACACGGAGTGAATTAACTTATGTATGAATGTATGTATATACATACATATGTATATAGTCAACTGCTTTTTGCCTGTTGCATGAACTGTCACTGCAACTGCATATACATATGTGCTTACGATTTTTTTATTTTGGAAAAATAGGCAAAATAGTAATGTGTTGGTGTTATATTAAACTTTTTGGAAATGCCAAAAGCAAAGGATCACAATCGGGTAGGCCTTCTGGAAATAGACGCATAGACGCAGGCGAAGAATCAACGAAACAGCGGATGATCGCGATGTCCGTACAGAAAGTGTAATGGTACGGGATTACAAGCCCGACAACCTGCGATTGGGGCCAGATCGACATAACGCTCAAGTATTAATTGGGTCAGAATTTCTCAAACGGATCACCTGAATGCGGTGAAAAATTATTTTTGCTCGTTTTTTAATTTTTTCTGTGGGCATTAATGATGCAAAAAAACCCCAGTTAGGGTGGTATTAACTTACCCTAAGTTAACTCTTCCCCTCTTAAATCGATTGTCCTCAATCGGCATTGTTGTTGTGAATGAGTTATGCTATTGTTTTTAATTGCAGAAATGGGCCTTCCATTGGTTTTGCAGTGTCTTGGTTATGTGATTGAAGTTCAGGCGATATATATAATTTTCTTTTATATTCATTGATACATATTAAAATAAAAGTTACTACAATAATACATAGTACACTTAATAAATCTGAGCCTAAACTAATTAAATGAACACTTTCATTATTTTTAAACAATAGTTCAATGTGTTAATGTTCATTTATTTGCTTTAAGTACAATTTTTCTAATTTTAATTCTGTTTGTGTAAGATTTTTATTTTCTTTCATTTTTTTATCTTATTTGGCAATATAAATGAATCGTACATTTTGATTTTAATATTTTCAAATGTTTTATTTGCAGCTATTACTTTACAATTTTAAAATTTTATTAAAAAGGTGCATGTTTGTTTAATTTCTAATTTGTTACAATTGTGGAATATGCTTGAGTAAAAATTTTTAAATATCAATATTCCAGTTAAAATTGCTTTAATTTCTGTCTCTTCTAATGGCTCCGATACTTCATTGCTTATAAAAAATAACCCTGGCCGGTCCAACTCCGGGTACGCCATCCACAGTATTTTTGTACAGAACACCTTTCTGTATTTTTCCAAAAAAGTGCATATTCAATCGTAATTTTTTAATGAATTAATGTTAAGAAATTACTCAGTTCTATTTACTTACGCCACTCACGTTTTAGAGGCAAAAACATATTTCAGTTTTGAAGGATCTGGCATTACCAGCAATGAAGTATCGGAGCCGTAATTTCTGTCTCGTAAATGGTAATTACAATCAGCTTCTTTAAATTTAATAATATTTTTTATTATTTTCATCTGTAAGTATTTCATATACATCTAAAACTAATGATAAATTTTTTTGATGGAATAGGTTCAAAAATTATTTTAAATAGGAGAATTGGGGTATTAGTAAGGTTATTACGATGTTGGCTTTGTAAAAGATAACTGCTACTTGTATACTATTGTATGTATCGAAGTCACTAATAAGGTCAAGTTCGGTCTGCGCTAATATGTCTGTTGGGATTATACCTGAATTTATGTCGAATTTTTTTTTAGAAAATCCAACTGGGGTTTTGTTTGCATCATTAATGCCTACAGAAAAACTGAAAAAACGAGCAAACATAATTTTTCAGCGCATTCAGGTGATCCGTTTGAGAAATTCTGACCCAATTACACTCGCATTTTCTGATTGGTTCAATGAACGCTATTTGCGTTCTTTGCACTGCAAAAAATTGGGCAAAAGATGATCAAAGCCTGGGGAAACTTTCCAATAATATAGTACGCTTATAAGGGGGGTAGAGTGAGTCGTCCTGATTATATAACTGTGAGTCCCAGGCTCCGGAGGCTTATAGTTTTTAAGTTATTCGTTATTAAAGTTACAAAAACAGTCAAATTTAACCTCACTTTTTCCTTTGTAGTTGAATTGAACTGAATGTTGATGCTATCACACAGTACAAAAAAATGTCCAACAGTATTTTTGTACAGTACACCTTTTTGCATTGGCGGCCTTCGGCCGGGCTTTTAAAAAATAACCCTGGCCGGCCCAATTCCGGCTACGCCATCCACAGTGTTTTTGTACAGAACACCTTTCTGCGTTGGCGGCCTTCGGCCGCGCTTATAAAAAATAACCCTGACCGGTCCAACTCCGGCTACGCCATCCACAGTATTTTAGTATAGAACACCTTTCTGCGTTGGCGGCCTTCGGCCGCGCTTATAAAAAAATAACCCTGGCCGGTCCAACTCCGGGTACGCCATCCATAGTATTTTTGTACAGAACACCTTTCTGTATTTTTACAAAAAAGTGCATATTCAATCGAAATTTTTTAATGAATTAATGTTAAGAAATTACTCAGTTCTATTTACTTACGCCACTCACGTTTTAGAGGCAAACACATATTTCAATTTTGAATGATCTGGCATTACCAGCAATGAAGTATCGGAGCCGCCTTTGAACATTTGTGTGTTTACAATTACAAGAAAATAGCGAAAGATTTGGAAAATAATGTTAAAAGTATTAATTCTTACACATTTTGTAAGAAAATATGTGTGAATTAAATTGCATGCGCATGAAAGGTTATGCACAAGTAAAAATAAACGTCAATAGTGCAGTGTTTATAATAAAATTCCGTAAAGTAAATCTATAAACTTTAACAACAAATAACGTTAAAACTATTATAATTTTTGATCAAAGTGTTATAAATATTGGTCAACGAGCACCTACATAACCCCTGTGAATTTCATTAAAAAATTCCGCTTATTTTGGCTAAAACAGCTAATGCTATACTCGTATTATTGGAAAGCCGACCCCAAAGCCTTGCTTACATGGACAAGTTTTTCATATTATTGGAAGTTTACTGCCAGCGATACAATCAAAACCAAAATTTTTCCAAATATATTTTACTTCTGATGAGGAACAAGTCTTTATTCGCCAAGCCATTCTTCTTGTACACAATACATACATATGTATGTTCGTAGTTTCACTACAACTAGGGAATGTCTGCGTTCTTATAGTTATAATTTTAGAATAGCTTCATCGCTCTTACGATCCTTTGCAATACCCTCTCAAATATTTTTAAATGGCGAGGGCGACTACAGCATTAACATACCACAATTTTAACCAATCAGTGGGGCAGTTTCTGGTGTAAACCCTCAGTCTTATACAGTCAGCAGAGGGCTAAAACATCAAAGAAATTTATCCAGCAAATTTGAAGGGTTAGTTGTATCAAAGGGGGTATGTCGGGCATACGAGGTGGGCCGTCAGGATTTTGTTCACTAGCAGCAACGGATGAGCAAGTGGTTGCATTACTGACTGTCACCGATGCAATAAATGGCGAGGCAGAAACAGTCCGCTATCGTGGTAATGTTGTGGTTGCCGACTCCGGAATGGATAGCTCAGTTGGTGTTTCAATACGAAAGGTAATACTGATGCTGAACACCAGCTGAATAATACTCTCTAAATCGTGCACATTCCGTACATTCATTCATTTTTTGAACATTTTTACGTATAGTATAAACGCCAAGTAAAATTCAAGTAATGAAACCATATATTTATAATAACATTAAGTTAGATATAAGAAAAAGATGAAGCATTTTATATATTAAGATTAACATAGTGTCAAATGCCATCTCAAGTTATTAATACAAGGGTTGGACTGTTGGAAAATGCGCCAAAAATGCTTTATGCACGCCTTTAATACAATAGAAAGCTTTTGATTTAATAAAATCAGAGAAAAATTTAAGAACAACAATAAGTTAAAAATTAATAATGGTCTGTATGAAAACTTTGACTTCATTGTACGCAAGGTAGGACTTCTCAGTTCTTAGAAACTGTTGGATACTCCGTAATTTAAGAGATACTGCTGCATAAAATCTGTTCAATGCGTTATTCACGAGTAAAGGATAACAACAAGAGATTATGAATTTTTCCTCAAGCAATTGTTGTCCGCTTTGGCATTGCGTAGATACCCGGATCTATTGGAAAAATATGTAAAACCTTGAAATAATGAAGGTCTCTTACTGGAAGAGTTGTCAGAATTGAAAACTCTCTGGAAGGATGCAGTCGATTATCATTAGATATTTTCCTAATAATGCATTTTGTAAAGTCAGTAGGGTTTGAATTTTGCTTAAGGAGGCGCCACCCAACAACTGATGGCATACAATAATTTGGAATAACAACGCGTAGTAAACCGTTTTCAGAGTACTATTCGTGTAATATATCCTCATAAAAGCACGGTAAAGAAGATTCAATATATTGTTTGAAACGGGATATGTGCTTACACCAATTTAAGTTTTGATCAACAGATACACCTAGATTACAAAACATCCATTACTGCAGGCTGCAAGGGAATTGAAAGTACCAGACTTTACATAAGGACACAGGTAATTGTGCAGGGTGAATCGATCGCAGGCTGCTGATTTCTTTGGACTCAGACTAAAGTAAATACATTAAATTGAGTTTGCTACTGGCAACAAGCATGTGCTAAGCAAACCAAACTCTTAAAATATAATCGTCGTGGTTCATGCTACCAGATCAAAACCATTTGTTGTGCCGTATGCAAGGTCATCAAATAATGCAGGGACTTTTCCTATGAAAAGCAGATCAAAAATTTAAATAATATATACTAGGAATAAGATCGGGTACAGTATCGAACCTTGTGGAACGTCAATTTCTATTCGATTAGAATTGCTGAGTTTGCCTCAAACTCTTACTTTTTCTAGTCTCCCAGTTAAGTAGGACCCAAACCAACTATGCATAAATCCCCGAAAGCCGGCAGAATATAATTGATTCAGCAAAATGGCATGGAACACTGTTTCATCTATCTTCGTAATATCAACGAGAAGACCAACGCGGCTTTTCTTATTGCCGAATTCCTGATAGATAAGAGAGGATCCTCAGTTTAACGGCTAGCGCTAAATCCAAATTGCCTCGAGCTAAAGAAGTCCCCATTTTCAAGGAATAACAATATTCCAATTTTAAGTGTTTTCCCACAAACTTTTGAAATAGATGGCAGTAATGAAATTGGTCAGTAGTTATTTTTCGCTATCTTATTACCCTTTTTAAATACAGGAATAATAATTGCACATTTCAGGAACTGGAGTTGTTGAGGTTATTAATAATATACAAAATTTTGAAGTCTGATTAAGGGTCATGAAATAAATCTGATGAGGAGATATGGTGATCTCCGAAATAGCTATAATTCCCACCACTCCTGATTGTTTTTTTTTTTTTTGCATTATATTTTTCCTTATACTAGCCTTGAGATCAGAAATTAATATTATTGTTTAATAAAAAAATCAGCCGAAAAATAATATACATATGAATATTGAAAAGGATGAGCACGCCAAACGTAACAAGTCCCAACAAATCGTAGGTTGCGGGTTCAAGTGCCGGTGGAATCATAAAAGAAATCTGATGAGATGTGGTGATCTACGAAATAGCTATAATTTCTACTACTCCTGACTGTTGTTGTTTTTTTTTCAATATACTTTTCCTTATACTGACCTTGAGCCCAAAAATTAAAATATTCGCTTAATAAAAAATTAGGTCATAAAACAATATATATATGAATATTTGAAATGGATGAGCACACCAAACGTAACAAGTCCCAGCAAGTCGTAGATGGTGGGATCGAGTGCCGGTGGAGTCATGAAAGAAATCTGATAAGGAGATGTGGTGATCTCCGAAATAGCTATAATTTCTACCACTCCTGACTGTTGTTACCATTTTCCAATATACTTTTCCTTATACAGACCGTGAGCTCAAAAATTAATATTGCCGTTTAATAAAAAATCAGGCCGAAAAATAATATACATATGAATATTTGAAATGGATGAGCACACCAAACATAACAAGTCCCAGCAAGTCGTAGGTTGTGGGTTCAAGTGCCGGTGGAGTCATGAAAGAAATCTGATAAGGAGATGTGGTGATCTCCGAAATAGCTATAATTTCCACCCCTCCTGACTGTTGTTACCGTTTTCCAATATACTTTTCCTTATACTGACCGTGAGCTCAAAAATTAATATTGCCGTTTAATAAAAAATCAGGCCGAAAAATAATATACATATGAATATTTGAAATGGATGAGCACACCAAACGTAACAAGTCCCAGCAAGTCGTAGGTTGCGGGTTCAAGTGCGGGTGGAGTCATGAAAGAAATCTGATGAGATGTGGTGATCTACGAAATAGCTATAATTTCTACTACTCCTGACTGTTGTTGTTTTTTTTTCAATATACTTTTCCTTATACTGACCTTGAGCTCGAAAATTAAAATATTCGCTTAATAAAAAACTTAGGCTATAAAATAATATATATATGAATATTTGAAATGGATGAGCACACCAAACGTAACAAGTCCCAGCAAGTCGTAGGTTGCGGGTTCAAGTGCCGCTACCAGATCAAAACCATTTGTTGTGCCGTATGCAAGGTCATCAAAAAATGCAGGGACTTTTCCTATGAAAAGCAGATCAAAAATTTAAATAATATATACTAGGAATAAGATCGGGTACAGTATCGAACCTTGTGGAACGTCAATTTCTATTCGATTAGAATTGCTGAGTTTGCCACAAACTCCTACTTTTTCTAGTCTCCCAGTTAAGTAGGACCCAAACCAACTATGCATAAATCCCCGAAAGCCGGCAGAATATAATTGATTCAGCAAAATGGCATGGAACACTGTTTCATCTATCTTCGTAATATCAACGAGAAGACCAACGCGGCTTTTCTTATTGCCGAATTCCTGATAGATAAGAGAGGATCCTCAGTTTAACGGCTAGCGCTAAATCCAAATTGCCTCGAGCTAAAGAAGTCCCCATTTTCAAGGAATAACAATATTCCAATTTTAAGTGTTTTCCCACAAACTTTTGAAATAGATGGCAGTAATGAAATAGGTCAGTAGTTATTTTTCACTATCTTATTACCCTTTTTAAATACAGGAATAATAATTGCACATTTCAGGAACTGGAGTTGTTGAGGTTATTAATAATATACAAAATTTTGAAGTCTGATTAAGGGTCATGAAATAAATCTGATGAGGAGATATGGTGATCTCCGAAATAGCTATAATTCCCACCACTCCTGATTGTTTTTTTTTTTTTGCATTATATTTTTCCTTATACTAGCCTTGAGATCAGAAATTAATATTATTGTTTAATAAAAAAATCAGCCGAAAAATAATATACATATGAATATTGAAAACGATGAGCACGCCAAACGTATCAAGTCCCAGCAAGTCGTAGGTTGCGGGTTCAAGTGCCGGTGGAGTCATGAAAGAAATGTGATGAGATGTGGTGATCTACGAAATAGCTATAATTTCTACTACTCCTGACTGTTGTTGTTTTTTTTTTCAATATACTTTTCCTTATACTGACCTTGAGCCCAAAAATTAAAATATTAGTTTAATAAAAAAATTAGGTCATACAATAATATATATATGAATATTTGAAATGGATGAGCACACCAAACGTAACAAGTCCCAGCAAGTCGTAGATGGTGGGATCGAGTGCCGGTGGAGTCATGAAAGAAATCTGATAAGGAGATGTGGTGATCCCCGAAATAGCTATAATTTCTACCACTCCTGACTGTTGTTACCGTTTTCCAATATACTTTTCCTTATACTGACCGTGAGCTCAAAAATTAATATTGCCGTTTAATAAAAAATCAGGCCGAAAAATAATATACATATGAATATTTGAAATGGATGAGCACACCAAACGTAACAAGTCCCAGCAAGTCGTAGGTTGTGGGTTCACGTGCCGGTGGAGTCATGAAAGAAATCTGATAAGGAGATGTGGTGATCTCCGAAATAGCTATAATTTCCTCCACTCCTGACTGTTGTTACCGTTTTCCAATATACTTTTCCTTATACTGACCGTGAGCTCAAAAATTAATATTGCCGTTTAATAAAAAATCAGGCCGAAAAATAATATACATATGAATATTTGAAATGGATGAGCACACCAAACATAACAATTCCCAGCAAGTCGTAGGTTGCGGGTTCAAGTGCCGGTGGAGTCATGAAAGGAATCTGATAAGGAGATGTGGTGATCTCCGAAATAGCTATAATTTTTACCACTCCTGACTGCTGTTATCTTTTTCCAATATACTTCTCGATATACTGACCTTGAGCTCAAAAATTAATATATTCGTTTAATAAAAAAATCAGCCGAAAAATAATATACATATGAATATTGAAAACGATGAGCACGCCAAACGTAACAAGTCCCAGCAAGTCGTAGGTTGCGGGTTCAAGTGCCGGTGGAGTCACGAAAGAAATGTGATGAGATGTGGTGATCTCCGAAAAAGCTATAATTTCTACCCCTCCTGACTGTTGTTGGTTTTTCCAATATACTTTTCCTTATACTGGCCTTGAGCTCAAAATCTAATATTATCGTTTAATAAAAAAATCAGGCTGAAAAATGATATACATATGAATATTTGAAATGGATGAACCCACCAAACGTAACAAGTCCCAGCAAGTCGTAGGTTGTGGGTTCACGTGCCGGTGGAGTCATGAAGGAAATCTGATGAGGAGATGTGGTGATCTCCGAAATAGCTATAATTTCCACCACTCCTGACTGTTGTTACCGTTTTCCAATATACTTTTCCTTATACTGGCCTTGAGCCCAAAACTTAATAACGTTTAATAAAAAAATCTGGCCGCAAAATAATAGGTATATATATGAATATTTGAAATGGATGAGCACACCAAACGTAACAATATACTTTTGCTTATACTGACCTTGAGCTCAAAAATTAATATTATCTATATATATAAAAATAAGTTCTATTGTGTTAGTGACTGATGTTCTCTGGAATGCCTTAACCCTTAATCGCACACCCTGAGTCCCTGGGACTCACTCAAAATTTAAAAGCTTTATAACAGACGCGTTTTTTTTAGTTTAGGCACAGCTTCTTCGTATACCTTCCTGCAGTTGTGTGAAGAACGCGTGGTTGAACGGACGTTAGCGCAAGAGTGTTTGAATGCTTTGATTTTGGTGAGCGTGAGTCCCGGGGACTCATGGTGGTGTTTTGTGTGACAAAATTTTGTTTAAGGTTTTTATTAATTTGTTGTGTAAATTGCCCAGGGAGAATAGAAAATATTGTTATACATGCGATTATAAAAAAAGAACCAAAACTGCTTACCTTTGCTTCCGTTGTAAACAACCCATTTGTCTCACATGTGCCAAAAAAGTGTGTGCTGCATGTGCAACCAATGAGTGATTTCACCCTCTGCACGATTTTTTTTTTTGTATGGGGCCTAACCCTTTTGTGCCTGATTTTTTACTTAATGGTATATGTTTAAGCTATAAATATAAAATTTTGTGTTCTTTTTACATTTTTAATATGATTTATGTTCATTTAAAATGAAGTGTTTAGTTTTTATGTTTTTTTTTATGATCTCAGAAAGATTTCACAAAAATGAAATTTATGTTAAGTTTAATCATAATTTTGAACTGTTTTATGTTAAAAGCACTTGCAATCTATATTTTAATAAAAAAAAAATAAATTAAAAATAATTATTTCTAAGTTTTTTCTTTAAATGTTAAATGTGAGTCCTGGGGACTCAGGTTGGTGATATACGTAATTTTTCTTAGGGGTGCGATTAAGGGTTAACCGATTTTGTTTCTGTTTTGAATTTCGTGAATAAATAAAATTTCAATTACTTAATATGTATTTAATTGGTGAAGCAAAAATTTTTAATACAAAATGGTACGTACGCGCAGCGATTTGGGGCGTCAATAACGTCATACTAGAAATGTTGCGGCATCTAGAGCATCTCAAAGTGACGAACAGCGTGCAAATAATACTTTGGCTGCTCGAAATGCCATGGCACGTGGTAGGACTATGCGAAATCCAACTCAACGTGCGACGTACTTTGGAGCGTGCTGCATTCAATTATGATGCAAACTTTGATTACGTTTCTCATGGCAAGGTTTCAATTGGACCTATGACTACTGTTTGCAGTTATTGCAAGGGATTTAAGTTTAAACATGATATATCTGGATTGTGTTGTTCAAACGGACAAGTTAAATTACCAGAATTGAATTCACCACTGGAGCCCTTGCATAATTTGATAACTGGTGGCACACCAATTTCAAAGCATTTTCTGAAAAACATACAAGGGTATAACTCTGCATTTCAAATGACTTCATTTGGAGCGACGAATATTATGCGGGACAATTTTATGCCAACTTTCAAGGTATTTTTGTTTGTTTTGATGTTTATTTAGATGATCGCGAAACGTACTATTGTGAAAATTTCAATCTTCAATAGATTCAAGGCCAAGTTTACCATCGACTTGGTTCTTTGTTACCCTTTCCTGATCAGACCTATCAATTTTTGCAAATATACTTTGTGGGTAACTCAAATGTGGAAACCGATCGTCGTTGTGATATATCATCAAATTTGCGGAGGGATATTATCGAGCGTTTGCAGAATTTGTTGCATACTGAAAATGAATTAGTGCGACTTTTTCAAACTGCTCTCGATCAAATGCCATCAGATGAATATGCAATTGTGATTCGAGCTGACAAAACGCCTCCTGGGCAACATGTCAGACGTTTTAATGCGCCCACAATGGATGATGTCGCTATTGTAAGCGTAGGCGATGAATTCAATTCCCGTGACATTGTGCTGCGCTGTAGAAATATGCAACTGCAAAGAGTATCTGAAACTCATCGCTGCTATGATGGATTACAGTACCCATTGTTGTTTTGTCGAGGAGAAGACGGTCATCATGTTAATATTAAAATGATCGACCCTTCTACCGGTTAGTTCATTTAAATTTTATTTAATTTTTATTTTTCGAATAATTTTTAATTCTAGGAGCGGAATCAAATAAAAAAGTTAGCGTAATGAATTATTATTCATATCGGCTTATGGCCCGTCAAAATAATATTAATCATATTTTGCATTTTCGTAGACTTTTCCATCAATTTGTTATTGATATGTACGCCAAAATTGAAAGTGAACGACTAAATTTCATACGATTTAATCAGAAGAAATTACGTTCGGAGGTGTAATCCAATTGCGTGATGCTATAAATAATGATGGTAATGTTAATGATCTTGGGAAAATTACCATTTTGCCTTCAACGTACACAGGCAGCCCACGTCATATGCATGAGTATGCGCAGGATGCAATGACTTATGTGCGTCATTACGGTCGACAGGATTTATTTATAACATTTACGTGTAATCCGCAATGGAGTGACATTAAAGATAATTTATTCGCTGGCCAAAGTCCAACCGACCGCCATGATATCACTGCCCGTGTTTTTAAGCAAAAATTGATAGCGCTTATGCATTTTATAGTGAAATCTAAAGTGTTTGGTGAAGTCAAATGCGTGGTTTGCCACACGCTCACATTTTAATATGGTTGGAGAATAAAATCACACCGCATGAAGTTAACAATGTGATATGTGCTGAAATTCCTAATCAAATAAGTGATCCTGAATTATATGATGTTGTTGTGCAAAATATGATACACGGTCCATGTGGAGCATTCAACATTAACTCCCCATGTATAGTTGATGGCAAATGTAGTAAACGTTATCCAAGAGCTTTGGTTTCAGATACAATCACTGGAAATGATGGTTACCCATTATATCGTCGTCGATCAACTCAAAATAATGGTAGATCAGTTACCATAAGAGTACAAAATCAAAACGTTGAAGTCGATAATCGTTGGATTGTGCCGTATTCACCTTTATTGTCGAAAGTATTCAAAGCGCATATTAATGTCGAATACCGCAATTCTGTCAAGTCCATTAAATACATTTGCAAATATGTAAATAAAGGTAGTGATATGGCCGTATATGGAGCTACTGATCCAAATAGAAACGACGAAATACATAAGTATCAAATGGGGCGTTACATTAGCAGTAATGAATCGGTTTGGCGTATTTTTTCATTTCAAATTCACGAGAGATATCCAGCTGTTGTTCACTTAGCTGTTCATCTTGAAAATGGCCAGCGTGTGTATTTCACTACCGAAAATGCTGCACAGAGAGCTCTATCACCACCTCATTCAACTCTAACTGTATTTTTTAAATTGTGTGAAGTTGATGCTTTTGCCAGAACGTTATTGTATGCAGAAGTGCCAACTTATTTTACGTGGAGTGCATCAAAAAAGGAGCTCCAACGGCGCAAGCAAGATAAACGTGTTGATGGACATCAAAGTTTATATTCAAGTGATGCTTTGGGACGTATATACATATACTGTTCACCCAAATAATGCTGAGTGCTTTTATTTACGTTTGCTGTTAATAAACGTTCGTGGGCCAACATCATTTCGACAGTTAAGAACAATCAATGGAGTTTTGCATACGACATATCGACAAGCGTGTCAACAGCTCAATTTGTTGGAAAATGATATTCATTGAGAACAAACACTTGCAGATGCAACAGTTGTCGCTCATCCTTATCAAATTCGAGCATTGTTTGCAATTATTTTGTCTACCTTTTTTCTATCGAATCCATCTGAGTTGTGGACAAAATTCCAAGACTGTCGATCGGAAGATATTCTGTTCCGAGTGCGTCAAGAGAATCGTAATCCTGCAATGGATTTCACGCCAGAAATTTGCAATGAAGCATTGATTTGTATTGAAGATTTCTGTTTGCAGATTGCTAATAAGGCATAACCACAATTGGGAATGCCATCACCTAATCGTGCAATGCATGACATTTTTGAGTTAGAACTGCAACGTGAACAACAATACGATCGCAACGAATTAAATGATTTTGTCCACGCAAATCTTTCGACATTGAATGCGGAGCAAAAAAAGGCGTACGGTAATATTATGCAAGCTGTCAATAGTGAAGCCGGTGGATTTTATTTCCTGGATGCACCAGGAGGCACCGGAAAATCGTTTCTAATTTCATTGTTATTGGCAACGATACGTTCCCAGAATAAAATTGCATTGACATTGGCGTCTTCTGGCATTGCAACCACTTTGTTAGATGGTGGTCGGACAGCACATTCTGTTTTGAAATTGCCATTGAATTACCAAGTAAATGAAACTCCCACATGTAACGTTTCAAAAACATCTGGAACGGCAAAATTATTGAAACGTTGCGGTATCATTATTTGGGATGAATGCACTATGGCGAATAAGAAATCTGTTAAAGCTTTGGAAAGAACAATGAAAGATCTCCGAGATAATTCAGAGTTGTTTGGTGGTGCATTGATTTTATTGTCAGGCGATTTTAGGCAAACATTGCCGGTCATTCCTAGATCGACCGCGGCCGATGAAATTAACGCTTGCTTAAAGTCTTCATATTTATGGAGATTTGTTAAAATATTGAAACTCACTACCAACGTTCGTGTTCAGTTGCAGAATGATGCATCTGCTGATAAGTTCTCTAAGCAATTGCTGAAAATTGGAAATAGCGCAATGCCTGTTGATGGCACTGGATTAATAACATTGCCAAATGATTTTTGCCGTTACGTACAGTCAAGAAAGGAATTGATTGAATGTGTTTTCACTAACATAGCGCAACAATGTACATGCCATGCATGGTTGCGTGACAGAGCAATTTTAGCGGCAAAGAACAAAGATGTTACTGAATTAAACATGGCTAAACAATCAAAGATTCCTGGCGAATTGGTGTCGTACAAGTCTGTGGATTATGTTACGAATGAAGAAGATGTTGTGAATTATCCAACAGAATTTTTGAATTCGTTGGACTTACCAGGATTGCCTCCGCATAATCTCCAATTGAAAGTTGGAGCCACTATTATTATGCTTCGCAATATCAATCAACCCCGTTTGTGTAATGGTACAAGACTTGCTATAAAAAGGTTGATGGCTTATGTAATTGAATCTACTATTTTGACAGGAAAATTCAAAGGCGAAGATGTATTCATTATACGCATTCCAATGATTCCGTCTGATATGCCATTTGAATTTAAACGACTTCAGTTTCCTGTTCGCCTTGCGTTTGCGGTTACCATAAATAAGGCGCAAGGCCAATCCTTAGGAATTTGTGGAGTGAATTTAGAGTATCCAGTTTTCTCACATGGACACAAACGGTTTTGTATATTTACACCTAAAATGGAAAAACAACTAATGTTGTTTACCACAGAGCATTACAATAAAAGCAATTTATCACTGATTTATATGAATTTGAATTGATTTTTTTATTTTCTTTTTTGCACTACAAAGTGTGCAGGGGGCTCGCTAGTCGTTTAATAAAAAAATCAGGCCGAAATATGATATATATGTAAGATAGATAATGGAATGCTCCTTAAAGTATTTTATTTCAGTTAGTAAAATTACAAATTGATTGAAAGGTATTAAATATGAAATTATCAAGTCGATTGAATTGAATGATTTCAAAATTAATTCAGCAACCGCTTGAACAATTCGACGACTTCACGGCTTGTCAACTTCAATTTAGGCAACTTCAGCGACTTTACCACATGAACGACGATTCGACCGCACCAACAGACTCTCGACGCTTTTACAACTGCCCCGATGGACGACAACGCGCCAACTTCAAATACTCCACGATGATTTCTCTTGATACAACTTCGGCTACTTGGCGTTTTCTTTATTCTTTCGACCAGTTCTTGTTTCTTTGTACTGCAGCGGGTTGCCAACTACACTTTTGCATGCGGCCATCTGACTACTCATCGTCTGTCCCAGACGATAATATGTACATCCTCGTAGTTTTCGACGTATTTCCACAATTTTATACAGTCAGCTAACTTTTTGCCGGCGACAAGTTGTGTGCGTTTAACAGCAGCCAGATCTCCTTCTTTGTAGATGTATTCAACTTTACGCTTTTTATCATAATTCTTTTTGTCAAGGGCTTGAGCTTCCTGTATTTGTTTTTTTGCTTCTTCGCGGGATTTCTGACTCTCCATATCAAAGCTTTCTGCAAATTCTTGTTCTAACACGCTTATAATTTTATCACTAACCTGATTTTTCATTTGTTCGCCGAAAACTAACTCAAACGGTGACTTCTTGGTTGAGCTATGCATGAATGAATTGATTGCTCGTTGGACTTGCGGAACAAATTTATAACATTTTGCGGGATCTTCCGCAGACAACTTTGAAATTATTGACAAAATTGATCTGTTAACGCGTTTAATTTTCCCGTTGCCCCTAGCAACAACCGTGGTAGTCCAAACATGTTCGATGGCATTCTGCTGAATGTATTCCTCTAAGGCAGTGAAAGTGAAAGCTGCCCCGCGGTCGCTCACGATGCGAGCAGGCAGTCTGAAGTCATTCGACCATTCTTCCAGCTTTTTAAGTACCTCATTGCAGCTTGTACTCTTTGTCGTAAATAGCCAAATAAATTTTGAAAAACCGTCGACCATAGCGAAGATGTATTTAAATTATTTAGTTGTTGCGTCCATTGGCTCTAAATGGTCAACATGCAGCGTATATAGAGGTAAACTTCCCTTATCTATGCAGGACAGATAATCCTCTGGCTTTCCGAGTTTCTTATTATACAGCAAACACTTTACGCAGGCGTTGACTACTTGTGCTATTTAACGTTCTAGGTGGAGAATAAAAAACTGCTGCTGTATGCTATACATCGTCTTTTGAATGGCAAAGTGGCCAACATTATGTGCCTCAGTTATAGTTAATTATTACCGATTACGTTTTTATATTAAATATCTCCCTTAACGTTAAACCCATCATAAGGGTGACTTTTAAGCACCTCTAAAATAGCGTTGGTAAAACTGTCTTTTCGCTGAGCAGTTTTTCAATCTACGTATTTCAACCTATTCGCAACACGGTGTTCAACTTGAAAGTTGAAGTCTTGCAGGTACAAAATCCATCTGGCAACCTCTCGTGGTACCTCCTTCTTTTTAATGGTTTGCGTAAACGGTGACTAGCGTAAAGTTATCACCCAGGAGGTAATTTCGGAATTTCTCGATCGCGAGGTAGGCTGCCTTGACCTCTAAAACGTAGCTGTGGCGATTAGCATCACTAGCGGCTGCTTTTTCGCTCCAATAGATTATAGGATGTCAACTTCCATCGAACTTTTGCAACATCGTCGCACCAAAACCGTCTTTGGAGGCATCAGCATGTAATTCCGTAGGAGCGTTTCAACAGTTAATTATCAAAACTGGTTCAACGCTTAATGCATTCTTCAACTGATAGATCGCTTCCAGTTCGTCAACTCCGACTTTAAAAGGCACATCCTTTTTGAGCAAGTTTTTCAGTGACCCTTTTATAAACTTTCGAAAAAATCCGGTTAATCCTAAGAAGGATTGCATTGCTTTCACATTTTGTGGCATAGGAAACTTTCTAACGGCGATTGTTTTCTCTTGACCTGGCCAGATTTTGCCACCTTCTTCCATTTGATGGTTAGGTTGTTTTTAGACGCCACTGCCAGTACTTCCTTCAGCTTAGTGATACATTCTTCAGACGTCTGTGCATAGATGATAATGCCATCCTCATAAACCTGCATCACATCTTGGTCAATGAGGTTTTGGAAGGCGTAACTGATTAATCTTACAAACGCGGCGGGGGAATTGCAGAACCTAAACGGGGCTTTATTGAACTCATGAAGGTCCTGCTTTGTGACAAATGCGGTAAATTTGCTGGAAAGCAGTCCATGGACCATGCGGTTTAACTGCCGAAAATCAACGCAAACCCTGCATATGTTGTCTTTCTTTTTTACAATGACCATTCTACTGGCGAAGTTAGATGTTGATTTGCGTACAACGCCATTTTCCAGCCATTCGTCAACTTGTTTTTTATGGCGTCACATTCAACAGGTGGATGACGACTTGGCTGCTGCCGAAAAGGCTTAATCTGAACATCTGGAACTATTTTCAGAAACACAGGACACTTAACATTGCTTTCCTTAGGTTTGTAATCGTTAATTAGCGAGCGTATTCGCGACTGGAACTGCGGCGGCGCGTTGATTTGTACTTTTTTTCCGACACATTGTATACAGTTAGTTCATTTAATGTATCGCTACCCCCTTGCCCTGACGTCTTCGTAAATTTGTGGCCACTTTCATCGAGCGTTAAAAAGAAATGAGATGCAAAGTCAAACCCTAACAAGACGTCAAAGAGACACATAGACTTTCGCGAAATTTTCTGCTGCAATTTTTGATTCATTTTGGCGAATTTCGTCAGCTCGAATTTTTAGAGTAAGCAATTGAATTAAGTCATGTAAACTTTTACTATCTTCTTCGATTTCAGCTTCCATGTTTTCGTACTTGTTATAATTGTCACTTTCTACTTCTGTCACCGCTTTCTCTTCAGTTTCCTTTTTGTTTTGGTTATCTTTTCCCGCTTTTGACCGTGTTTTGTATTGCTGTCCTTTTTGCGCTACCGCGTTTTCAGCTACAATGGTTTTTTCATAGTTTCTCACACATTGTTCTTCTTATAATTTAAACAGCATAAGTATTTCTCACTTTATTCGCATTTTCGTTTTTCTTTTAAGAGATTCGGCACCTTCAAAATTTCCAGAGGTCGTCACTCTGAAGGTTATTATCTGGTCAAATAGCAGTTTTAACGAATCACTTTTGTTGTTGCTCAATAGCTCAGCACAGTGGTTGAGTCCCCAAATGTAGGATAGAGCATGGAAAGCTCCTTAAAGTATTTTATTTCAGTTAGTAAAATTACATTTTTGATTGAAAGGTATTAAATATGAAATTATCTAATCGATTGAAAAGTATTAAATATAAAATGATTTCAAAATTAATTCAGCAACGGCTTGAACAATTCGACGACTTCACGGATTGTAACTTCAACTTAGGCAACTTCACCGACTTTACCACATGAACGACGATTCGACCGCACCAACAGACTCTCGACGCTTTTACAACTGTCCCGATGCACGATGACTCGCCAAACTCAACTTCTCCACGATGATTTCTCTTTATACAACTTCGACCAGTTCTTGTTCCTTTGTACCCCAGCGGGTTGCCAACTACACTTTTAAATATATATGAGTATTTGAAATGGATAAATACACCAAACGTGACAAAATTCTAAAAATAATAAACTAAATAGATTTTGTGTCACCCAACAACAATTATACCACACCTTCACTTAATAGCGACAGACTGTCGTACATGAATTGTGTTGGTAGAACATAAGGGAAAGTGGTAAAAAGCAACCGCAGCTTACATGCCGACTGCGGTCCGTTGGCTACGCACTTGCCCACATTCACTAAATAGCGACAGACTGTCGTTCTTGAATTGTGTTGGTAGGACATAAAGAAAATTGGTTAAAAGCAACAGCTGCTTACCTGCCGACTGTGGTCCATTGGCTACGCACTTGCCCAGCCTACCACTCCGAACTGTTGTTGTCTTTTTCCAATATATTATTCCGTATACAACCCTTTAGCTCAAAAATTAATATTATCGTTTAACAAATAAAAATATGTTCGAAATCCTTAACACATTTGGCTGAATTGCGGGAATTGCCGCCATTCACTTATCCTTTAATAAACTAAACGCGGAAATTTCCGCTAATTTTCAGATCGAATTTTTCTACCCTCAAAACGGAAAATTTTTTATTACTGTATATAATTAGTGTTGATAAAGTTTTAAATACTAACACCATCAAGGAAACCCCCATTTCACAAATTCCATTTAGGGGAATTCCCATTTAAACTTAACGTACAATTAATTTTGTTTTGCTTAGAAGCGTCTTCAATGAAACGAAATGCGGGAATCCCCGCGTTAAGTCCATAAGAATTGCATGCACGTAAAATTAATTGATTTTCTGAGTGCGATCAGTTTAGTGAGCTAATTTTCGGTTGTAAAACTAATAAATCAATTTTTTTATGGTCTTATAAAGTGTTTGATAAATGAAATATGGCGAATAAAAATTTGCAAAATCAGGAAATAAATTTGCAAATGTTAGCAGAATCAGAAGACGAAAATTCATTGTATGAAGGAGACTTCTGGGGATATTCAAGTTCTGATGACGACAGCGATTCTAGTCAGGAGGATGATGCTGCAAGTGCTCCCGATATTGAAAGTAATGATGAATGTTATAATGAAAGTGATGATATTTGGCAAGAAATCATTTAAAGGAGCTTGGGGCATTCGTGGTGAAATAAATAGTGACACATCACCACTTATGATATTTCAAAAATTTTTTAATGAAGACGTGATGACTTTATTGCTTTCTTCGAGCAATACCTGTGCAAAAAATTTGGAGAATAATGACACCAAACCATCGACAAGAAAGCGACCTAAAATCAATTTTCCTGAAACGTCAAATGATGAAATTCTTCAATTTCTGGGCTTATGCCTACTGCAAGGCCAGAATAAAAAACCGTTCCCGTCATGGCGGGAATTCCCGTCATTTGTTCAACACAGTTTAAATAATGCTGCAGTGAAAAAAGCGGGAATATCCGCACTTCATTTTTATATGAAAAAATTAAGTGTTTCTCTGGCAGGCACCTGCTAATTTTAAATGAAGCCGAATTTGTTAATATATCAGTCCTTATAAAGCAACGGACAAACCATGGCAACATGTGGTAAACATAAGTGATTGCCGCGTATCTTGCCGCCGAAACGCCTTTTGTAAACTTATAAAATCAAAATAACTAGTTTACTTACATAAAAAGTTACACTTTTACACAAACCGGCCTCTCAGACCAACTGATCACTGTAGCATCAACACGTGTATTTATTTATTACAGTTTTCACACTAAACATTGCACCCAGAGATAAGCTTCATTGTAAAAATTAATACGTTCGTATTAAATTTTAGTATCCACTATTTTAATACGACAAATTTCGGGGTTGAATATAAAATACGTTGAATATAATAAAATACATAATTAATCAACTAAACCATTATGAAAAACTTTCTTCCTGCTTAAAATAAACAAATATTTAATGTTAAAGTTCAATACAACATACTGTCTTCTCAATTAATCTCATCATCAATTAAATGTTGAGACATATTTATTTAAACATCTGTGAATGCTTCAGGCCGAATACAAATTAAGCAACGAAGCGAAGCGACAACTGATGAATATACACGATCTGTACACTGAATTTATACATACATATATTTATACACATGCATACGTGACATGGATTTGTAAAGTTGCTATCAAAAACCACTTTACTAAAAACCCTTTAGTCTTACTTAACATCACTTCACACAATGCATAGAGATAATGGCGCCATCTTCACTTGTTAAGAAATCTTTGACCGTATTAATAAAAAAAGAGTATTGTCGATTAAATTAGCTTTAATAAAAATAAATTATCAAACCATGCTTCAGTTTATAAAGTATTTTAAGCATATTGCATTGTCACTCGCCCATCTGGAGATTGTGGATAGCGCCACATTAACATTAGCACAAAGATGGTCGGCTTGACTAACAGGTCCAGATAAGTAAAACTGGATGTCATCTGCCGTTTGTAGATTTGCAGTTCGGAAAACGTAGAAAACATCATTTAAAAATGAACTGAGAAGCAACGGGCTAGGAATAAAACCTTGGAGAACACCAGCAGTCACCGCTTTCAGTTTTGAAACGTCAGCACCAATTCGCACTCGTTGAAATCTTCCCGATATATAGCTTTTCATAAGACTAAGCGCACTGTGCCCAAATCCAAAGTAACATTGCAGCTTGCTACATAAAAGTGCATGACTAACAGAATCGAAGGCCTTAGAGAAATCTTGTAGACAGAGTAATGTCAAGTGGTTTTTATCAAATGGCATTCGAATGTTAATAATAATTTTTAATATGGTAGTGGTGCAACTGAGATTTTTCCTGAATCCTGATTGCAAAAGATTTTTATTATGGACAAGCGACGAGATCTGCTCCGCCATTAGGGTCTCGAAAACTTTGGAGAGAGCCGACAAAAGACTGACGGAACGAAAACCGTTAATACAACTAGCAGAACTCTTTTTGGCACATGTGCGGAGAGGAAGACGTAGTTACACCATGATTTATGTTGTGGGTAGGAGTTCCAAGAATATGCGGCAACACAACCTTTATAAACTTTATAGGGAGTCCATCTTCCCTTTCAGCGTTTGAACTAATCCCAAGAACACATCTTCCCACATCATATTCTGTCACTGTGGAAAACTCAAACGGTATGCCGTTAAAATATAAACCGCTACACGGAACAAAAGATGGTAACTCTGCACTTGACGTGCAACTTTAAAGGAAAACATCATTAAGCGAGTCCGGAGGTAAGGTACAACGAACATCCTCCTTCCTTCGTACTTTCAGATTATAAATATTGCGTCACAAGACTTTAACTGGAAGATTCGTATTTAATTTATACCCAAGTAAGCCTGTTTTTCATGTCTGATAAAAGGTCTTGCTCTATTTCTAGCAGTCTTGGAAGCTTCCAAGTTTTCCAAGGTAGGCTTTTTCTTCCATCTAGAGTGGAGTCTATTCCGATCCTTAATAGCTACTATGACCCATCTATTGTACCACGGACAAGAAGAACATATTTCCGGAACGGCACGAACAGGCACATATTTGTCAAAAACAGAAAGTCAAGTTTGTCATCAATAGATTCAGAGAGAAAGCAAGCGCTCCAGTCAATACTGCTTAAGTCAGAGAAAAGCTCACTTGCATTTAGATATCGGTAGTCTCTGTAGGAAAGAAACTTTGCTTTAATAGAACGGTCAATATTAATATCCAAACAGCAAAGAATTAGGTCATGGTCCGATACGAAGGATATTTGGTCAAACTTTAGAACACTGGTCAGGTCGGAAACAATAAAATAGTCAGGTTAACTAGAGTTGTAGGTCATGCCATACCTTGTTGGAACAATAGTATTTACTAATGTAAGTCCGCTGCTTGCAACGCAATCGAGAAAAATATCACTACAACAATCACGTGACATTAAAATCCCCACAAACAACAATATTATTATAATCAACAATAGACACCTCAACTATTATAAATTCTGTGTTATTACAACCTGATTTAGATAGGAGTCTCATATCAAGATTGCATCTACAATAAATGACAACTACACCACCTCTCTTGTCGATCCTATCATTTCGCATTATATTATAGTTATATATACCAGCAAAGGTATCATTTACACTATCACCAAACCATGTCTCAGATACACAAATAATGTCAATTAGCGAACACCCAAACACGTTTCTAACATAGTCGAGCTTGTCAGCATTTAAGCTACGTCCACTGAAATGAACTATGTTGAGGCCTTTCTGTTGGAAGTATACTATATACATATATGTACATCGATACGATTTACATGATTCTGCAAAAATATTTCTTTTGAAGATATATTTATATATACATATGTATGTACATCTTAATATATAAAAATCACGTGTCACGTTGTTTGATTTCGATGGACTCCTAAACTACTGAACCGATTTTAATGAAATTTTCAACACTGTGTGCAGTTTGGTCCAACTTGAAAGATAGGATAGTTTATAACTCTCCTTATAGTCGCATTATTTATTTATTGCAAATTATTGGTTTATTATTAGCAAAGAGCTATCCACCAGTTGGTGGCGCTAACAGCGGTATGAGTAAGTGCGCTACAGTAGATGGCGCTACATTTATTATGATTCTAGCAGCTGGCGGTGTTTTATCAATTTCAACAGAAAATGTTCATGGATTTAGGTCAGACAAATAAGCAATGCTGCCACTCTTTTCCAGTAAATCTTCCTCGAATTTGGGAGATTTCAATACATGCAGAAATCAACTCTGCAATTTCCTAAATTCAAAAAGAAATTTCATTTAGTTGCATTTAGGTATAGAATTTTGTATGGCTAAATGTACATTTGGAGTTAAATATAGAGCTATACTAGCTGACCCGGCGAACTTCGTCCCGCCCAATTTTTATTTGAAATAGTTAAAACGCTTTTTGAACTTAAATATTTTTGGCGAAGTTCGTTCTTTGTTTTGTTGTGTAGCGTGTAAACAAATAAAGAAGATGGCTCTCCAACACGCTAACATGCCACTTACATACCTATGTATGTACATATGAAACTGTAAAATTTTGAACTTAAACGATAAATCGGTTTGAATCATTCGAATTCTCAGAATGAACATTTCCTCACTTTTAGATTTGCTGTGTTGTAGTAAACTATTCACTACAGTGAAATTATTTTTTATGAATAAAGACGGAAACCTTATACATATATCTGGTATAAAAATCCACGGGATTGAGATTTGAACTTGAGGTCAAAATTTTTAAAATTATATATGAAAATTTTCGTAGAGTTGATAATAAACACAAATTTTCATAAAATAGTTCATTTTTGATTTTATATTCAAGTTTTTAACAAATAAGTTAATTACAAAATTGTTAGTTGATAACATGTACCATTTAATTTTATAATCTTAGGATAGATAATTCTTAATTTTTAATAGTAGTATTTATTTTTTTGAATTATAAACATTTTAATTTAACTTAGCACTAATCGGTGCACAATATTTTTGGTTAACCTGTCTCGAGCTAAGACAAATAGATTTGATGGTTTTCCCACACGTGAGCATGCAACATATAATTGCCCATGGGAAAAACATGGATTATCCAAATCTAACCCACAAATGGACATTGTTTGGCCTTGAGACTTATTTATGGACATGGCAAAAGCTAAACGAATAGGAAACTGTAGTCTTCTGAATGGTATCGTAGATTCTGACGGTATCATTGGAATACGGGGCAACAGGCCCACTTCTCCTTTAAACTTTCCAGTCAAAATGGTTGCTTCAAGAATATTCCCTGTTAACTTTTTGATGACCAAACGTGTACCGTTGCATAACCGAGGTGGATTCAAATTACGCAGAAGAATAATAATTGAACCAATCTTCAACCGAAGAATATGTGGTGGCATTCCGGGTATATCTAGAGAGTTTAAAAATTCAGTTGGAAAATTTACACTTTCATTTTCATCAACAACAGTATCGATTGACAACTGTTGTATCTGGAAGTTAATTTCGTCAACATCAACATTTTTGGCTGCCAAAATAGCCCGCCCACTGAGCCAGTTATGATCTAAATAATTATTTTGTATATCCGGGAAAATACTTTCAATTAATTCAATTTTTGTGTGAACAACAGTGTAGAAATTGTCTGGCAGTTTAATGCATTGCGTGTTTGGTTGCCGTTCTATTGTACCGTTCCCAATATCTAGCAATTGTTCCGAAAATATATGTGCTAATGGATCATTTAGTAAATGTACGCGCACGTTTATAGTCAATCGAAGTGTTTTAACATTTCTCCATAAAAATGATTGTTTTAAACATGCGTTAATCTCATCGGCAAAAGTAGAGCGAGGCATGACCGGCAACGTCTGTCGGAAATCACCAGATATCAATATGACAGCACCTCCAAAAAGTTTATCATTGCCGTTCAAATCTTGCATAGTTCGGTGAAATGCCTCGAGTGAATATTTGTGAGCCATTGTGCACTCATCCCAAATAATGATTGAACTTCTTTGCAACACTGCAGCTATTGCGCTATTTTTTTTTATGTTACATATTGCGTTTGGGTTGCTATGAATTTGTAATGGCAACTTGAATGCTGAATGTGCCGTTCGCCCACCATCTAGCATAGTAGCAGTAGTATTATTCTTCTGCGTAATTTGAATCCACCTCGGTTATGCAACGGTACACGTTTGGTCATCAAAAAGTTAACAGGGAATATTCTTGAAGCAACCATTTTGACTGGAAAGTTTAAAGGAGAAGTGGGCCTGTTGCCCCGTATTCCAATGATACCGTCAGAATCTACGATACCATTCAGAAGACTACAGTTTCCTATTCGTTTAGCTTTTGCCATGTCCATAAATAAGTCTCAAGGCCAAACAATGTCCATTTGTGGGTTAGATTTGGATAATCCATGTTTTTCCCATGGGCAATTATATGTTGCATGCTCACGTGTGGGAAAACCATCAAATCTATTTGTCTTAGCTCGAGACAGGTTAACCAAAAATATTGTGCACCGATTAGTGCTAAGTTAAATTAAAATGTTTATAATTCAAAAAAATAAATACTACTATTAAAAATTAAGAATTATCTATCCTAAGATTATAAAATTAAATGGTACATGTTATCAACTAACAATTTTGTAATTAACTTATTTGTTAAAAACTTGAATATAAAATCAAAAATGAACTATTTTATGAAAATTTGTGTTTATTATCAACTCTACGAAAATTTTCATATATAATTTTAAAAATTTTGACCTCAAGTTCAAATCTCAATCCCGTGGATTTTTATACCAGATATATGTATAAGGTTTCCGTCTTTATTCATAAAAAATAATTTCACTGTAGTGAATAGTTTACTACAACACAGCAAATCTAAAAGTGAGGAAATGTTCATTCTGAGAATTCGAATGATTCAAACCGATTTATCGTTTAAGTTCAAAATTTTACAGTTTCATATGTACATACATAGGTATGTATGTGGCATGTTAGCGTGTTGGAGAGCCATCTTCTTTATTTGTTTACACGCTACACAACAAAACAAAGAACGAACTTCGCCAAAAATATTTAAGTTCAAAAAGCGTTTTAACTATTTCAAATAAAAATTGGGCGGGACGAAGTTCGCCGGGTCAGCTAGTATGTATATATATTACAAAAAATTCTTACTATATAAATTTATATAATTCGCTCGTTTTATTGTATCCGACTTGCAAAATAACACTCTAATTCGGATAAAATTTCCTTCAGTTGCAAAGGCAACCCTGTTCGCATCTGTCAGACACCAAACAGCCTCCATTATATATATGTATATATATATTTATATATATACATAAATTCCATGTCTGCCTAAAAAACGCTACAGTGGTCCGATAAGCGTAAGCTGAGGTCTAGCGCTAATTCGTTGGAATGAATCCCGCTGTCCACTTTTTCGATGAGTTTGGAACCATAAATTTACTACATAGATCCACCGGTGGAAGATTTAAAATTACGATTTACTCGCTCCATATTGGCTTTTGACAAGGTTTTGCTTAACGCTGGCCACCAGACGCTCACCCGTTGATGTTGTTGTTGTTGTAGCGGTTATCACGTCCCGTAAAGAGCGGACTCACCCATGGTCGTTGCCGTCAAACTCATCTATAGGAGGCCCAGGAAACGTGCAGTTTCGTTAGGGTTGGACCAGAGGAAGAGGGGGGTTAGATGAGTGGGTTTCAGAGGGCATGTGGATAGGTGATTGGTATCGTGCGGAGAATCTCCACATGCCGGACATGTGTTGGGTATGTCGGGGTTGATTCTGGATAGGTAGGAGTTGAGCCTACTACAGTATCCAGATCGCAATTGTGCCAAAGTGACGCGGGACTCGCGGGGAAGCAGGGACTCCTCATCTTCTACAGGTGGTGGTTGGGCTCCAATAACGGCATTTGCCTGGGAGTCAATGGTGGTAGTGGCTGTCTCTCTGTGTATGTTGCTTAGGAGCCGCCGGTATGCCTCCGGATCCAGCGGTTGCGTTTTATATGACTGGATCTCGTCCTCCAGTTCTAAGAGATACCGTCTGATGTGCCTGTGGGGTAGCTCCACTGCAAGCAGATGCCTGTTTGGGTGCCTCGAGCGGTGACACCCAGCGGGGAACTGCTTGCTGAGAATGTGGTTGTGCTCCTTAATGGGGAGAACATTGACCTTTTGGTGGAGATGCTCCTCAGGCGGCATCAGCAGGCGGAGTGCGGCGTTCTGGCAGGTCTGCATCTTCATCTACTGTGTCCTGCTGGTTCCCGGTGACCACACTGGCGCAGCATAGTTTATTACCAGCCGGCCAATCGCCTTCTATGTTGCCAACAACGTTTGTTTGTCTTTGCCTCTAGAGCTGCCGGCGAGCGACTTGAGGGCATTGTTGCGGCTCTGTACTCTATTGGCGATTGCGGTAGTGGGCGCGGAGAAGAAGAGCACGCTGTCAAATGTCACCCCCAGAATCTTCGGGTGATTAACCGTCGTCCAGGTGGTAACGAGGGTCACCGAGGACTTCGCAGGGGATAACGCCAGGTTTCTGCTTGTGAAGAAATGGGCAAGGTCGGAGAGATATCCGTTCACTTTCGAACAAGCGTCATCAATTACATTGGTGGTTGCCATTATCGAGCAATCATCGGCATAAGAGACGATTGTGGCTCCCTCTGGTGGTTGTGGGAGCTTAGAGATATAGTGATTAAACAAGAGTGGAGACAGGACGCCACCCTGTGGTACCCCTTGTTTAATCCTCCTTAGCTTTGATGTTTTGTCTCTGAATAATACCGATGATTGGCGACCACACAGGTAATTCGCAGTCCACCGTTTCAGTCCCTGCGGGAAAGTCGATGCTTCCACATCAGCTAATAGCGTGGAGTTACAAACTGCGTCAAAGGCTTTTGACAAGTCCAACGCTACTAAGACGGTTCTTTCACAGGGGCGGTTCTGGTTAAGACCGCGATTCACCTGTGTGTTTATGGCATTGAGTGCTGTTGTTGTGCTATGCACTTTCCGGAAGCCATGTTGTTGCTTTGCCGAGCCCAGGTGGTAAGTGTAGTATGGGAGGAATAGGACCTCAAGTGTCTTTCCCACTGGCGAGAACATGGAAATCGGCCGATTGGAGTCACTCTTGTCAGCCGGTTTCGCTCTTTTCAGGAGTGGGACCACCCTCTCAACCTTCCAGATGTCAGAAATGATGAGGATGGCCATTTACAGTTTGAGGATCCTTGTGAGAACTCAACTCACGCGTGGCCTAAGTTCTTCAGCATCAACACGCTTAGCCCGTCAGGGCCAATGACCTTGAAGGCTTTCGCCTTCCCGATGGCCTCCTTCACCTCGCCACAAGGTAAGGTAAGAGGCGCGCTGTTGTTCGTTAGTTTGCGCAGCCTTCTGGTCACCTTCCGCTGGGTCCTATCCCCCGAAGTATGCAGTATGAATTGTCGGCTAAAATAGCTCGCGCATCTCTTCGGGTCCGACGAGGTACGATCTCCGAATGAAATTTCCACCCAGTCATTGCGCTCCGTCGGTTTGGATAAGGACTTCACGGTGGACCAGAGCTCGCCGTGACTAGGTTGCAGGACTTCAGATGCTCCTCCCACCTGTTCCGCTTGTTCTGATCAACCAATCTCCCAATCGCCACGTTCATATCCCATATATTGGGATTACGGGGATCGGAGTGGCGAAAGCGCTCACGCTCATTTGCTAAAGTAGCCACTCCTGCTGGGAAATTGGGACGGAACTCGGGGATTCTCCCTGCTGGGATGAAGCGGGCCGCAGCAGACGCAATAACCCTGCGGAATTTTTTTTGCGTTTTTGCGAACTTCAGTGGGTGCGGGAAGACATCTGAAGTCATTTTCAGTGAACGCCGCGAATCCGACCCAGTCAGCCTTTTTAAAGTTGATGTATGTAGGTCCGGTGGTCCGCGGAAACAAAGTCAGCAGGTCTCTCAATCGAAATGATTATGGGTAGGTGGTCTGATGCAAGCGATAGTATAGGTCGCCACGTTATTCTATTTATCAGACCTGCGCTAGCTATTGTTAGGTCAGGCGAGCTGCTGCAACTACCCATAATCCTGGTGGGGGTGTCGTCGTTCATCGTGTAGAATGCCGAATCGTCTATCTACTCTGCCAAATCGTTTCCCCTACGATCAGCTGGAGGCTAGAATGCCAGAGCAGGATAGGGTGGTATATAAACATTGAATATTTCGAGCTCGACATCGCCTGACCGGACAGCTATTCCCTGACGTTCTAATCTAGTGTCCCTGCAGTCGATGTCTTCTTCAATGAGACGATGCTGCACAGTATGATGGGTGATGAACGTTAAGCTATCAACATTACCTCGCTCGCGGTCCTTACGATGCACATTGTAGCCGTTGCAACTCAGCAAGGTTGAGTTGCTGTGCAGTTTCATTTCCTGGATCGCAGCTATTGACAGGTTGTCCCGACTCATAAAGTCGGTTATCTCATAAAAGGGTTATGTTGCCCACCTGGTCCTTCCTGCACATACAGTGGCACATTGGGCTGCCTTGGGATGTTGTTTGGCCGCGTCACCATGCCGTGTGCGATTGCGGGGCTCTACAGCATAAAAGCAAGTGACACCAGCCCTGGAACGAGTTGCACCTGACTAATGTCACATTGCGGTATATCCGGAGCAGACTGTGTGGAGCACCTGGAACTGCTGGCTATTCCCCACACGGGGGGTGGAACTGGATAGTGGAGAGGAGCGTCCATGTTGTTGTTGTGTGCTCCTTTGAACCGTAGAGGTTCTGCCGGTGCTAGACACCGGTGCACTTGGTGCAGTTAGGGGGGCCGTGGAGGCTATGGGTCCTAAAGCCTGAGCAGACCTTGAAATGCCTCAATCCGTAGCACGAATTACACCTTACCGGAGTGGAGTTCGGATGGAGCCTTTTCTGGCAGACGTAGCCAAAATAGGTTTCTGGGCCAGGGTTTCGCTCGATGCCAGTCCTGACCAAATGGAGGTGTAGCAACCTTGCTGCTAGAAGTTGCTCCGGAGGAGACAGACGACTTATGGGGTAGGCCGATCTTAACAGGGTTAGATCGCCGAAACAACACTCTTATCACTTCCCTCTACATCCAGTGCACTATATATGGTTTAATTCCCCATTTTATTCTGTCTGGAATAACTCCAAGGTACTTGACCTCGGTTGAGGGAGTGAGTTCAACCCCGTTTAATGGGGGTGGTTTGAAAGGAGGAATTTTATATTTCCTCGTGACGAGTACCGTCTCAGTCTTTGCGGGGTTAACGCTTAGACCGATTTCTTTCGACCAGACGTTTACTTGGCCGAGGGCATATTGTAATAGCCCACTCAGAACCTGCAGATGTTGTACGATTGCTATGCCATCGGCGTACGCTACGTCTTGGCAACCAGTGCCTTTAGATTCCAAAGCAGGGTGTCAATGGTTAGATTTCGTAGTAGGGGGAGAGAACGCTTTCTTGGGGGTGCCTCTTGTCACATGTTTATTATTCGACCCATCCCCTAACTCGGAAAGTGTAGTTCCCTTGTTCAGAAGTACCCCATCAAATTCCACCACCCTGCTGCACTACCCCTGCTGCAGCCCCACTCTGACCACCGAATCCGGGTGAACATTATTAAAGGCTCCCTCCATATCGGGTAAAACGCGCAGCGTGTATTCCTTGGAGGCCAGTCTTTCTTCAATCGTGGAAACGACATCATGAAGCACAGTCTCAGCTGATTTTCCTTTGGAATATATATGCTGGTTGGGGTCCTCTCTAAAGATTTAACAAGAAACGAAGTAAGTCTTATGGGCCTAAACCCCTACGGTTTCACATGAGCAGTCTTTCCTCGTTTGGGTAGGAAGGCCACCCTCGCCCTTCTCCACTCAAGTGGGACATGAGTTAGGGTAAGACAAGCTATAAAAATCTGTGAAAGCAGCGGGCGCATTATCTCCTTAACTGCTCACAATAGGGCGGGAAAGATTTCCCCAGCCCCGGAGATTTATAGGGATGGAAAGACATTATAGACCATTCCACCCTGGCGTTGCTAACGATATCCCTTACCGGATTTCCTAGGGAAGAGTAGGTCTTATGTTGTGCCTTAGTATTAGAGACGTAATCCGAGTACTCCGGAAAATGGGTGCTCATGACCTCCAGCATTTCGGTAAATGATGTCCAGCCACCGTTAGGCTTCTGGATAGAGCTTATATTTAAAGCATTTTTCGAAGCACTTTTCGTAGCCTGTTAGCCTCAGAGTATTTCAATACTGTTGCAGAAGTTTTGCCAAGATTCACGCTGGTTCTTTTAGAAAATTTTGAGTGCATCCTTGTAAGGTTGCAGAAACCTGTTGTTTTAGATTGGTTGAAGAACATCCTGCTATCTTTGCTCCGGGATAAAATATCCGGATTCCACCAATGAGACTTCTTAATCCCATTCGGGAGGATGCCTGGGCAGGATGCATTATAAGCAGCATTACAAGAACTTGTCAGGAAGTTCACTGCTTCATCAATTTTAGACGGAGAGTCCAGCTAACAGAGAGAAACAACCTTCGTGTCCAGGAGAGTCACTTCATCAGGTCTTAGCGATAACCATGACTTATCGTGAGAAGCTTTCCTACTTAAATAGGCCGACAGTTGATCTTTATATTTTATCCAGTCGGTAGATAGAGCCTAAAGCAAATGTAGAGATGATCAATTTTCTATTCAGAATGTGAAGCTAAAGTAAATATTTATGAGCCTTCGAACATGAAAAAGCTTTAGAAACTGGAAGACGGTATTTTAACTCAAATATATTTTTATAGGAATTTTGTTCTATTACCCGGACCGGCCGAAAAAATCCAGATAGAAAATTGTACGCAAAATATACAAATCGTAGAACAAACCGTCCAAAAAAGGTTAGATTTATTGGAGCAAACATGTAGATATGTATATCTTCGCTAAAATTTTATACCATGCATTTTTCAACAAAGGCTACTTTATGTAAAATATATTTTAACATACAGAAAAGTAAATGAATTAAATGTATTTAAATAAACATTTGTAATTATAATTTTTTTATAATAAGCCTTGCTTTATCATTTCACGAACATTAGTACATGTGAATTAATGTGCAGGTTATCAATATCTTTTTATTTAATTTAAGTTAATAAGTACATTATGAACTGTTAAACTATTCTTTTCAAATTTTGAAGTTGATGTTAAAATTTTTCATTAAGATGTTTTCCAAAGACTAACTAATTTTTTTATTAAATTTTAAAAACCAAAATTTCTATTTACTTGTATGTATAAGCATATGCAAATGCATTTTTATGTACATATGAAGCTTGGGATAATTTCGGCGCTAGTTCAGTACCATTTGGGGACCTGTTCTGAATCACATTAGGCCAATTGTGGGTCTTATTATTTAGTGACCGTTTCAGGACTATTGCCCATTTTAGGATAGTTTGGGGACTTTTTTCAAGACCATTTTGGGACTTGTTCAATATCACTTTGGGATTATTTCGGAACTAGCTCAGGAACATTTCGGGACTAGTTTGAGATGATATTGGGCACAGTTGAGAACTAGTTCGCAACGGGTTTGCCACAAAGTCAGGACCAATTCGAAGGTAATTCAGAACTGGTTTTGTAATAGTAAGGGACTAGTTAAACACTACTTCGGGGTTGGTTTGGAGATAGTTGCTTGTTAGACGTTCGAGAGTAGTTTGGAACTGGTTTAGGACTATTTCGGCCCAGAACAAGATCAGAATGAGCAGAAATGGAAATTGGTATATAAGTGAGCATATTAAGATTGAAGCGAACCAAAACGTTCGCCGGCTTCAAATTAAAACAGCGATTTTAAATACGTTACAAATTTATCAAAATGAACTAACTCTAGAATTCTATGCTGCTTACAAGCTAACCTTTTAGCCTGGTGGCCCCAACAGTAACTTCGGCAACTCCAACTCTGCTGATGTACACTTTGGTATGGCTCGTCGGATCCGCGTGTCAGCGAAAATTCGGCCCATGAGAATGCAGCTTGCGTAACAGAATGGCGGTCACCTGCATTGCAATGTGGTCAAGTGTACGGACCGCAGGATAACGTAATGATAACTCCTCCAGTTTAAAGAGCTGCGGTTCGCAGATCAGTCATTGAGTGACATGGAGGTTAGTAGCCCTTAAGGAGTAATTGCAAATTCCTGGCAGGGATGCATCTGGGTGGCTCCTGGTTTGTGCTGTAAAGTTCTGGTGCGGATCTTCCTTTACCGATCTTGTTGTTGCTGGGGTTTATCGTCAATTGCGACGGATTTTGGACAGGTGGTAATTTGAGTTTTTTCGTGTACCATCTCCAGTTGCTTGCATCTAGTGACCTTGCCAGCCATTTCTATGATAGTCCTATCCAGTGAATAGAACGGGTATATCTAGCTTTTTTGTCCTTCGTCAAACCTTTCCTCTGCATCATAGTCGTGGAGTGTTTAAGAAACCGCTGATAACCGACCACCATAAGGATTTTTCTATGCAAACTTTATTGCTTATAATTAAATTAGTAATAGAATTCAGTATACATTTTGCCTGAAAGTAAAGCCAAAAAACCCCGAATTTCTATTTTTACAAGTAAATTTTCATAGTTAAATTTATATACTTTCTACTGGCTGTTACTGGGTTAGTAATGCTTAACAGTTTTTCTCTTCCAATCATGTTAGTTATAAATAGATTCGCAATTGATCTTTAATTTGTATAATAAAATGTTTATGCTTTCTGGTTAGTAATTAACTAAACTGAAAGTTGTAAAGCTACTTCGCGCAAGAATTTAGGCGTTCGCTATGACTACTACTACTAGCTTATTGTAATTATTTGTATTCTTTTTGTACAAAATAGTTATCATTTGGTAATGTTTAGCGGTCTGAGGGCAAATATTTAAATGAAAAGAGTTATTTTTTCTTTTATATTATTTTGCGGATTAGGCGCAATAGTCTATTATTTCGTTTGTTTTTGCGGATTAGGCGCAAAGAATTCTTTGAATATGTTTGTTTAGCGGATTCTTTGCGCTTGATCTTTTATTTCTATTTGCATTTTGAGGATTAGGCGCAAAAAATATTTAAATTTGTATGTTTTGCGGATTAGGCGTAAAAATATTTGTTTCTGTTTGCTTTGCGGATTAGGCGCAAAAAAATCTTTGCTTTCCTTTCATTAGCCTATCCTTCACGTATATGCCATCGTTATGGTCATAACGCTCCGGTAAGGTTCTTCTTTGGCTGTGCCTTCTGATTTGGGACATTTGTTTTCCTTCTAATGTTGTATTCAAATACCTGTTCATTTTCCGAATTTTTCAAGGTTCCTTATAATTAGATGCTCCTAAGCGATTGAAAAATGACTCAGTCGGTTTTATGTTTGAAACTGAGTGAACTGAACTAATGTATCGATCTACTGCAATATTATATAGCTCCTTGGTCCTGAAATCGAGGTTTCCTGCTCTCAGGCATTTAAATATTTCAATTAAAGTATAATGAAACCTCTCGACTTGGCCGTTCACTCGCTTCTCTGCGATGGTGTGCAGTAATGTCGGATTCCTAGTGGTTCTAGCAGATTTTGGATTCGAGAGCTAATCAACCCACGTTCATTGTCTGTTACCAGGACCTTTGGAGTTGTAAAATAGTGAAATAATTTTATCATTTTGTCTTAACAGTGCAATTTTTCTATGCAGCTTAAAATGCTTGCCTTTGAATTTCCAAAATATCTACATTAATTACCTCTCATGATCGTGAAGGGATTAATTATCCGCAGTACTGGCCTGTTTGGGTGTCACAAATAAATTTGCATGTTTCACATGTAAAATCTGTTGTCTATTATTTTTCGCCCCGTGGCGTGTCCTCTTGTATTCTTTCATTATTACTTTGCACACCACGTCGGGATTTCGCAAATCTTCTACAAGCGTTTGAGTTACCCGGACCTTATAATCGGAGAAATGATCTAAGTATATGTATGTATATGTTTGGCCTTCACTTTTTCCTAAGTACGCTAAACTGGCTTTCGTCCTACGTAATATCGCGAATATCTTGGGACGGAAGGAATTAGATCAGCATTATCTTGTTTTGCGCTGTGAACCATATAGCATTCACTTGCAGTGTCAGTCGGCGATCCTGTGGTTTAAGCGAGAAAAAGCATCAGTTACGACGTTAGAATTCCCTGGTTTATAGATAAGTTCGTGGTTATACTCTTATATCCTAGAAAGTTAATGGCTGGTGGTCCGTAAATAAACGTATTTTCATCGCGCCGTACAGATAATTTCAGAGATTGTCCATTGCCCAAACAATAGCCAGCATCTCCTTTTCGTTTGTCGCATACCTTTCTTCTGTGGATGGTAAACTTGTTGATATAAACGCTATTGGTTTGTACCTATCGTTCAAGTCCTGAGACTATACAGTGCCAATGGCGAAGTCGGAGAGTCCGTCGTTAAGTTGAAGGCTTTTTCGAAATTAGAAAAGGCTAGGAATTTAAGTTCCTTGAATGCCTTTAGGGCTTCTGTGGTTAATGTAATTGTTACCTTTACTTATGAATACCCCCCTCTTATCAGATTGGCGATTTTTGCCTAATCACAAATGAGCTTCCTGTAATAGGATGCTGTCCTCAAGAAGCTTTTGAACTCTTTTAAATTTGACGGTGGTAGCATATTTTTATTGTTTTTACTTTTTGTGGTTTGGGTAGAATTCCTTGGAATATCAATACATAGCCAAGGAATTCAGCACTTTGTTTTAAAAACTGCGTTTTTTTATATTAACTTTAAGGCTTGTGGCCGAGATCTTCTCAATATTCCGAAAATGGGTGAGCTCGTCTTCGCTGAAAACAATTATGCCGTTAATATTGATGAAACATACGTCCTATAAACTCCTTGAGGACATCATCTATCAAGCTGCAGAAAGTCATATTTTCCATTCAAGGTGGATAAGGATGTTTTTGGAATGTCGCACTCTTTCATAGGGAATTGGTGGAATCCCGAAGTTAAGTCAAGTGTGGGATTTTCTTGGAACATTGCAAATGGGTGAATTGTATGGACTTTTTGAAGGACGAATAATGCCTTTTTAAAGGAGTTACATAATCTTTCTAACAACTTCCCCAAGCATGATAACAGGATAAGAGTAGTTTTTTGTATAAATTGGTTGTTGTCTTTATTTCCGCCTGAACGTTGTTCTCAATTTCTGCACTACAGTCGACTGGGTCAAAAAGCTGTTCGTATCTGTCCAGTATTTTGTGAAGTTTCTCCCTTGTATGCTGGGCAAGGATCAAGAGAGATTTTTTCCGCTTAAGGGGCACCACAATAGCTGGTTTTAAAATAAGAAGATTAAATTCTCTATCTAAAAATGCTTTGCCTTCTAAAAGTGGTTCATCCCCCACGATGCTATCAAAGGTCTTAAGTCCAGGAAGGGCAAACAACGTAGTGGGTATATCTCTTCTGACAAGCTCAAAAAAATTCCGCAAACTTTCTTCTCCACTTTAATTTTCATCCCAGCTGAGGTTATATGAAATGGTTTTTTGACTTGCATAGCTTTTTGTGCTACGCGTTCTAGGGTTTCTTGATTTGGCGTGGCATATTACAAATGTGCGTACGCCGAACACTAAGCGCCTATTGTAAAATTTACTTCATCCTGATTGGATACAATCGCTGCATTCCCATCTTCCGCTTGATTCACCGGTAACAAAAAAAAAATTCCGGAGTTGGGCCCCCATTCAAGTTTTTATACCTTCGAAATTTACCAGAATTGTTATATTGCCGAATTCGACCGGAAGGGTTAACATCCATTCCAACTACCCCCGAAGTATTAGACCTCGGGAAATGATTTGGGTTTTTTAACAAAGAGCATGGTCGGAAGATCCCCATTTAGTACCCTTATAAGCACATATAGCTTCTGCTTGCACGTATTTTTCGTTATTTATGATATTTATCATAAGTGACACCTGGCTGGTAACCTGTGCATAAAAGTTAGACACTTTTCTGCCAACTTGTGTCTTCTGGGTTAGTTGCTTTTCTAGAGTCTCTACATCCCTAAAATCTGCGTAATCTAGGGAAATAATTTCCTTTATTTCCTTCTATTCTGCATCTAAAATATTGCGCGACACTAATGCGGCATCTGCGCCCCCGAATCTTATATCTTATATGGCGTAATACGACCCTATATATTGGTTTACGCCTACTACTTTATAGTCTTTAATTATTTGTTCTGCACTATGTATCCAGGAAGCATAATGCTCTTGGTTTCTTTAGAAAACACAATCTGGCAGTCTAGCCTCTACCGATTTTAGACGCGCTTCGACAACTGAGAGTTGTAGGAGGACGGCATTTACAGCACCCTTCATCTCCGTTAGAGATCTTCTCATCTCGTCTGGGTTCAGTGTAAGCTTTTCCTGAAAGGGCACAAAAGAAACAACAAAACACTTCTGTTTTTATTCACTTACATAACCCAGTACTTCATTCGTGCACGGCTTATTTTCTTCCAGCAATTTTATTCGCTTTCAGGTTTTAGTGAAGCACAGGCAATCACTTTCTACCTAACGGTTCACTGCTATGTTACTGTGTTCACTCGCTATCCTTGTGTTTTTTTGGCCTTGTTTATTAATTCAAGAACTCACAGTTGATTAGGTTTGATTTTGATTTTTAATACTCTTAATACGACCTTATTTTTCAGTCACTGAAACAAATCACTTAGCAACCCGCTTGGGCGCCAGTTAACTCTCGTGGTCCGAGAGTAGGAAAACAAAGAAGATTGCGGCGAACCAATGATTTTAAATACATTACAAATTTATTGACTGCGCCTTGTGCACCCGGAAGTAACTCTAGAATTCAATTCTGCTTACAAGCTATCCTTTTAGCCTAGTTGCCCCAACAGTGACTTCGATAACTCCAACTCTGCTGATGTAGTGGTTCTCACACTTTGGTATGGGGCGCTGGATGCGCATGTGTCATGTCAGCGAAAGTTCGGCCCGTGAGAACGCAACTAACAGAATGGCGTTCACCTGCATACCTTTGAGCAAGAGTACGGACCGTGGGATAGCGTAATGATATGATATAGTATGCCAAAACTGGGTATAGTATTTCTCACATTCCGCTCGCTATCTCTTTATGGAAGTTTTATTGCTGGATCGCATATTAAGGTGGTATACTTTTGAAATAATTAACCATTTTGTAGCTTTCTTTATGTGTTTGATACACGTTATTTATACCATATTTGGGGTTTCTTGCTAATTATCAAAATATCGTTTTTAATTTAAAGTTTCTTTCAGAGACTTGTTTTACGCCCCTTCCTGGTGTATTTTGATTTACGCTTGACAATAAGCAAACTGGGTTGCTTACTTTTTTCGAATATTTGCGAAAATTGATGCAAACGAACTATGGAGAATGAATGGGCGTTCCAAAAGAATTTGGCTTCAGAATAGAACAATATTTCAATTCAATTCAATTTATTTATTAGTCTATGATTTTAATAACCTTACAGACTAGACTCACAAAGTAATACTTATAAGTAAATTATTACGACACTTAAAAAATATATACATATATTCTAAGGATACAATGATTCGATTCCGAATTTAAATACCGACCTTGGCAATGAAAAGTCAGTAAACAGTTTTTTCGATATTTTATTGAATTCTGAAAGTCCCCTATAGGTTGGAGCTATGGTAAAATAATTAGCTCTGACAACATTGAGATAAAATGGATATTGAGAACGCAATACTTTGTTGGGTACGTTAAAGCCTATCTGCTCAAGGAGTTCAGGACAGTTAATGAAACCACAAATCACATCGTATACAAACATTAATGATTGAATAATTCTTCTACTTTCTAGAGCTTTCAAATGTATAAGCATACAACGAGCACTATACGTTGGGAAGGGGTCCGCAAAGTTTAATGGTTGAAGTGCAAACCGAGTGAATTTTTTTTGCACTCTTTCAATTCTATTAGCATGACAGTTATAAATTGGGCTCCATATTATGGAAGCATATTCCAATTTTGAGCGAACAAGCGAATTAAATAGAAAACTCCTTGTATAGGGATCTTTAAAGTCCTTCGCATATCGGCGTAAAAAGGCTAAATTACTGTATGCCTTTGGCAGAATGTAACATATATGATTTACAAAAGTAAAGCAGCTGTCAAACAGTACCCCCAGATCGACGAAATCTTTCACTGCAGTGAGCTGATGATTTAATATACTATAGGATGAAATTAAGGTATTTGCTGACTTAGAGATAGTCATGTAAAAACATTTATCGATATTCAAAGAAAGCTTATTTCTAAGACCCCAAGAAACAAGATTGTCCAGATCATATTGCAAGAGATATACGTCAGACGGGCGTGTTATTTTACGGAAAAGTTTCAAATCATCGGCATAAAGTAAAAACCTTGAATATTTAAAGCAAGATCCAATATCATTAATAAAAAGTATAAACAAGATAGGACCAAGGATACTACCTTGTGGAACACCAGAAGTAGCTACAAACGAATACGATTTGCATGTCTCAATTTCGACAAACAACGATCTATTAGTAAGATATGATTTTACCCAAGATAAAAAAATTGAGTGAAACCCCAAGTTTTTTAGCTTTTGGAGTAAAATGGTATGCGAAACTTTGTCGAAAGCTTTAGAAAAATCAGTATAAATAGTATCTACTTGAAACCCACACTTAAACGCTGAAACACAAAATTCTGAAAAAACCGCTAGGTTGGTTACGGTGGACCGCCCGAGTTACATATATGAAAAAACAAGTAACGGGTAATGAACCTGATAAGTTTGCAGAATTTCTTAACCAAATAAACCAGACAACAGGAAATCAATAAAAAGTAATATTACACCATTTCCTTTGCTTTTACAAAATTCAATACAAAAGGTGCAAAAGAAAATCATTATGTTCATAATATTTCCGAGAATCAGAATGTTGGCTACAAATATGATGTGAACCACTTAGTCAGCATTTAAGTATATAATCGTAAATTAGATGTGTAAGCAAATATGTATTAAATTTTAAGCTTTCATTAATATGCAGAATTAAAAGAAAATTGAGTCTGTTTCCATAAGCCAAAACCTACTGGTTGTCTTTTAGTTATCACGGAATAATATTTTTTAAAAACGCCCGGACGTAAGTCGAAAAGTTAAATGGCGCAGTCGGTAGGATCTTTGCAAAATAAATCGAAGATTCAGTGATACGAACCGCGTTCGGAAAAATCGTTTACAAAATAATTCCCAAATTCAATCCTGCGATTCTGTAGCCAATGTTAGGACGTTGACCAGACCCTCCAGGATATAATAAAAATAACCGAAACAAAAAGTACACTTACTGTTGAAAATACTTAAGTAGACACCACAAAAAAAAAAAAAAAAAAGTGCAGTGAACATTTAAAGTTAACAACAGAAATAATATAAAGTGTAGTGATTTACAAAATATAGAGCTAAAATCACCATATATAGAAACGAACAGAGTGGTACACCAAAGATATTAATCTAAATATCACAATTCGTTTAAAGAGGCAACTTATTTACGACCAAAGAAGGATGGCGACTGAACAGACTCAAATGCCCGCCGTCAACCTGGTAGAAGAACTGGCCAGAAGAGAACAACAACTGGAGCAAATGAGACATGCATACATCGAATTAAGGAATAGGACGGAAGACAGCAGTAGCAGGCATGCACTACTGAAAACAGTAAATAGCTTACCAATATTCACCGGAACAGGAGAGGTAACGGTGAACTCGTTCTTTAGCAGTACAGAATACTTGCTGTCCACAATTAATGACAGCGAGCTACGAAAGGAAATAGTACGATCAATCTACTACAGGACAATCCAAGGACAAGCGAAGACCATATTAATCAACTTACCACAGCCGGACAACTGGCAACTCATCAAGGAGACATTGAAGCTAAGGTACCGACCAGATGCGGAGCCTCACCAATTATACCGTAAGGTGGCCAATTTAAAGGTAAGCTCAGTGAGCGAATTAATGGTAGAAGTACAAAATATCAAATACAAATCGGACGAACTGACGGTTTATTATAGGGGTGACCATTACATTGACTTAAGCAACATGGACAGTTTGCTAGTAAATACTATAAAAGAAATGACACAGGGAGTACTATTAGACAAAATCTATGATGAATCAAATTTGAATAATATACTAAAAGTTATGACGAGTAGAAGATTTGAGGACAGTAGTATTAGACCAGAATATAGGAAGTTTAAAACAAAAGGAGACAATCCCACGGACAGATGGAATAGTAGGTATCTCGATAGAGGCCAGAGGTACAACAGACCTTTTGGAGAAAAAAATCAAACCGTTGGTCAAGATGCAAACAATCAAGGAAACTATAACGACGGTAGACATAATACATCAGGACGATATAGACAGAATCATAACGGACGATTTAACAATAACATACCGACAAATTCGGGTAATTTTCAAAGACCGCAATATTATCAGAATCAACCTAGACAAAATTCCGGTCAATATTATCAGAATCAACCTAGACAAAACCGAGGGGAACCGATGGAAATTGACAACATCGAAACTTATCCTAATAGACCTCAATTGGCAGGAAACCCTAATCCGCAGCATAGCCAAAATTGCTTATACTCGGGTAGGCAAAGCCAGGAAGGATCTTTAAATAATAATGTTGAGAGGGAAGAAGTAAATAATAGTATTTTTTTTATGAAGGAGCCTTGGAATGCTTACCCAAAATAAAAATAAGGATCAATGATAAAAGTTACGCAGCGCTTATTGATACAGGACCTAGTTTAAGCCTGATCAATAGCGAAATAAAAGATTTTCCAAAAATTAAACTTAACAACCCATTAACATTTAGTACGCTTACAAGCGAGGACACTATTAATTACGAAGTACACACATGTGCACCGGAAGAATTTAATTCACCGAGTAACGCTAGAGCAAGGTGGAAATCTACCCCACTCATAGGACGAAAATACGACTTTATAATTAGTATAGATATGCTTAAGTTTCTCAATGCTCAGATATACACGGAAACAGGAAAGATAATTTTAAATCAAAGAGAAAGTTATTTTCTAAATAGTCCGTATAATTTGAATCAAATCTGTACTTTGGAAACTACAGTTCTGAATTTAGAAAGGTTAGCATTAGATCACCTCAATTCCGAAGAACATAAAGAAATTACAAAACTATTAAAACGATTTAATAAGTTATTGTTTAAAGAAGGTGATAAATTGACCAATACAACCGAAATTCAACATGAGATTAAAACCACAACGCAACAGCAAATAAATTCAAAATTGTATAGATATCCACCTCAACATGAAATGGAGGTTAGGAAACAAATTAAAGAAATGGAAGAGCAGGGAATCATACAGAAAAGCCACTCAAGATATTGGAGCCCATTGATAGTAGTACCCAAAAAGATAGATAATTCAGGCGAAAAAAAATATAGAATTGTAATAGACTACAGAAAATTAAACGAGGTCACAATAGATGACAAGTATCCACTCCCAAATATTGATTCTATCTTAGACAAACTAGGAAGGGCCCAGTATTTTACCACTTTAGACTTGGCTAAAGGTTATCACCAAATTTTAGTTAAGAAAGAAGATCGTGAAAAAACAGCATTTGTAACACCACATGGACTTTATGAATTCATGAGGATGCCATTCGGTTTAAAAAATGCGCCAGCCACATTCCAGCGCCTAATGAATGAAATCCTTAGAGACTATATAAACCGAACATGTGTAGTTTACCTAGATGATATCTTAATATTTAGCACTTCCTTAAGTGAACATGTCAAAGCAATAGTAGATATTTTCAAAGTCCTCGAAAGCAAAAACTTAAAAATCCAAATAGATAAGTGCAATTTCTTAAAGAAAGAAACAGAATTTTTAGGACATATCCTAACAAAGGATGGCATGAAGCCGAATCCAAACAAAATTAAAGTTATCCAAAATTTAGAATTGCCAAGAACAGAAAGGCAAATCAAAAGTTTCTTAGGACTTACGGGCTACTACCGCAAATTCGTAAAGGATTATGCAAAAGTAGCACAGCCAATCACTAAATATTTGAAGAAAGGAGTAAAAATTAATCGAAAGGATCCAACGTATGTCGAAGCTTTTGAAAAATTAAAAACGTTAATAAGTACGCACCCAATTTTGCGCTATCCTGATTTTGGAAAACAATTCACGTTGACGACAGATGCATCCAATTATGCGATTGGAGCAATATTATCGCAAGAAGGACACCCAGTGTGTTACGCTTCAAGAACTTTAAACAACCATGAAAGGAATTATTCAGCGACCGATAAGGAATTTCTAGCAATAATGTGGAGTGTTAACTATTTTAGGCCGTACGTTTATGGCAAAAGATTCAAAATTTTAACTGATCACCAACCGATAAAATTTTTACATTCCAAATACAAAGGACATGTCACCTCGACATCAGAGATGGTTATTAAAACTAGGAGAATACCAATTTGATATCGAATATTTGAAGGGTAAAGAAAATAAAGTAGCCGACTTTTTGAGTAGAATAGAACATAGTGAGGAAACTATTTCGGAGAAGATGGAGGACGCGAATTTCAATGTTTAAAATTTTTCAGTTAATAATATAGAAGATGATGAAACAATGGCAACAATACATTCAGCCGAAGAAGATTTAGGTGATTATTTCTCAATTAAAGAAGAGATAGTTAATAAATATAAGACACAGATTATTTTAACGAATAATAAGATAGAAGAATTCAAAATGTCCCATGGAAAACGGATAATTTTTATTTCCGAGCATGACTTTGATAGAATGAATGAAATATTTCGAAAATATATTGGAAAAGGTAAAATAGGAATATTTTCGGAAATATCTGAACGTAAATACAATATAGTACAACAAAAGCTTATTGACATGTTTTCAAATGATAATCAAATAGAATTTATTAAATGCACAATGAGAGCGCAAGATATAGAGACAGAAGTCGAAGCAGTCAAGCAAATTTCCTTATATCATGTTAGAGAAAGCGTTCACTCAGGTATTCAGGAAACATACAACCAAATACGAAATAAAATATACTACCCAAAATTAATGGAATTAATTCAAATTGTCATTAACCAGTGTGAAGTATGTCAGGAAATAAAGTATGACAGAAGTCCTATTAAACCAAAACTAAACTTTACGGAGACGCCTACAGGTATAAATGATATTGTACATATAGATACATATGTCATGGAAGGCCATCATTTTTTAACAGTCATAGATAAATTTTCTAAATTCGGTGCAGCTTATCCACTGAATGATAGAAACCATTTAACGATTATTGAGCAGCTTGAGGATCATTTCGCGAAACTAGGAAAACCCAGAAAAATTGTAGCGGACAATGAGTTTAAAGCCACAAGAATAAAAGAGTTCTTAAGTAACGAAAATGTAGAAATTCACTTAACCAAACCCAATAGCCACACAGGAAATGCGGATGTGGAAAGATTTCACAATACCATTGCAGAGAAATTTAGAATGCTGTATAAGTTAAATAAATTATCAGTAAAACAACTCATACAAAAGGCTATTCGTAACTATAACGATAGATTTCATTCGACAATTAAATGCACACCAAATGAAGCACAACATTATAAAGTAGATCAAGAAGTAGTAAAAAATAATTTAGTAGCAACAAAAAATAAAGTTATAAATAAACTAAACAAAAAAAGAGAAGATTACGAAGAAAGAAGAACAGAGGGATTCATAAAAAATTATAAAGCCGTTAGACATAAAGAACAACCTAGGTATAAGAAGGGAAATTTGAAAGATATTCACCTTTCTAACATCAAAAAACCACTGAAATTTTCAGATAATCCAGTTGATACTAATAATGACATTGACATGGACACCAACAACTAAGGGATTAATGACATCTACAGAAATAACGGACCAGCTAGGATTCATAGACATTCAAACGGGAACACAAGAAATAGTCAAGGATACAGATATAGTAATACACTTAATAAACATAGAAGAAATAGAAAGTTTAATTAACGAAATGACGGACAATATTGTTCTATTAAAAACAACGAACAAGGACATATTACATACAGAGTTATTAGAAGCGAGAAATAAGTAAGCTGATACCAAAAGTAAAAAGAAAAGCAAGAGGTTTAGTAAATGTGGTAGGCAGTGTATCCAAATGGATGTTTGGTACAATGGACGACAACGATCGACAAATAATTCAAAACCATCTTCTAAGGACAGACGAGACGATAAACGAACAGATACAAGTAAACGAGTATTTTAATTTAGCATTAGAACAAATGAAAAATATTGTAAGAAATGATAGAAAAGAAATTGAAAAAGGCTTTAATGTCATAAATAAAATGATAGATGAAGAATATCAACAACATATGTACTTAGAGCAAATGACAAAACTTCAATTGTTAAAAAGTAAAATAGAGCAAATCCAAAATAATGTAGTTTCAGCAAAATACGGGATTGTTAACCCAAGTATTCTGACAAATCATGAAATTACAAAATACAATATTGATTTTAACACATTAAAATACCTGCAATTAGGAACAGCAACTTTTAATAACACTTATTTGATTCTTGGAATCAAAATACCAAAAACTTTTATAGAAGCTAAAATAAGAAAAATTGTACCAATACCAAATAAAAATCAAAAAGAAATTGAAGCTAATATAGAAGAAATCTTTATTTACGAAAATAAAACAATGAGATTTGAAGAAAATAAACATTTTAAACAATTAAAGCCAAGCTCCCATTGTATAATAACAAAGAGCTGTAAACTAATATCATTTAAAGAATTAGAAATTATAGCATTAGACGAAAAATCAATCGTCGTCAAAAACGCATATAATTTACTAATTAACAATACATGTAATAATAATCAAACTATTATAAGTGGAAATTATGTAATTAAATTCAATAATTGTTCAATAAAAATCAATGATTATTACTTTTCCAATTTATTTGAAAAATTCGAAGAAAATATTATGAACACGAAGTACGAAGATTTTAAAAACTTTACAGAAAAGATAACATTAGATCAAATAGATGAAGAAAATAAAATAAATTTTAAAAGTATTTCTTATTTGAAATTTCAGAATAAAGTAATGTACGGGGGTAACATATTTCTCATAATTTTAGTAATACTAGCAAAATTTACTTGGCAATCAAACATAGATACATAAAAATAAAATTAAACAATAGAATTCAGGAGAATTCTAATCCAAAAGGGGGAGCAGTTACATATATGAAAAAACAAGTAACGGGTAATGAACCTGATAAGTTTGCAGAATTTCTTAACCAAATAAACCAGACAACAGGAAATCAATAAAAAGTAATATTACACCATTTCCTTTGCTTTTACAAAATTCAATACAAAAGGTGCAAAAGAAAATCATTATGTTCATAATATTTCCGAGAATCAGAATGTTGGCTACAAATATGATGTGAACCACTTAGTCAGCATTTAAGTATATAATCGTAAATTAGATGTGTAAGCAAATATGTATTAAATTTTAAGCTTTCATTAATATGCAGAATTAAAAGAAAATTGAGTCTGTTTCCATAAGCCAAAACCTACTGGTTGTCTTTTAGTTATCACAGAATAATATTTTTTAAAAACGCCCGGACGTAAGTCGAAAAGTTAAATCCCGCGGACAAACCCATGTTGGTGAGGTTCAATAATTGATTTAATGGCAAAAGAAAGCTTCTCTTTAACCACTTTCTCGAAGAGTTTAGAGCAAACACTTAACTTAGAGATAGGTCTATAGTTTACCACAGCATTTCTGCTGCCTGATTTAAAAATCGGGGTGATAGATGCAATCTTCCAATGATCGATAAAAACGCCTGTAGAAAGATACATATTAAAAATTATACGTAAAGGCACGCAAATAGATGAGTTGCATTGCTTAAAAAAGTTCGAGCAAAAACCATCAATATCACTTTTCAAAGACGGTTTTAGGGCGGAAATACCATTAATAACATTTAATTCAGATAAGAAAAGACACCCAAAATCCAGGGATTGGTTATGACCAAAATTAGTGGTTGTATCAGCGATTCCATCGTCAGTCACATAATTAGTCTTGAAATAATCTGCAAATAAATTGACAGTATCAGACAAATTTCGTGAACAAACCCCATTAAAATTCATACACGTTGGAATGTTCGTACATCCCTTTTTAGAACGAATGTACTTCCAAATGGCTTTAGGATTTTCTTTCAGTTCAGATTCAAACCTACATATATATTGATTATATAAAAATTTATCGAGGACATTAAATTGATTCATGTAATAAAAATACTTCTCTTTGTAACAGATATTATTATTATAAGCCTTGTACAATTTATAATATTTATTTCGTTGATTTTTAAGTTTTTTAAGATTTTTGGTGTACCAGGGTAATTTGTGGAGACGAGGCAAGAGAACGGAAAGGTTATTCGAAAACACCTCGGACATCTTGAGCAGAAATTTCTGAAAACATTCCGAAACATCATTTGAAGAAAGAACATTATCCCATTTTATCTCTGATATGGCAGCGTTCAAGTCACTAAAATTAGCATCACGAAAATTATAAGAAAGAGATTTCTTGTTTTCATTGCCAACAACATCGTAAAATTCCAAAGAAATAGAAAGGGGCACGTGATGTTTATCAGTCGTACTCATGGGAAAAGAGCACTCATCTAAATTAAATATTAAGTTTTCATCAACAAAAACAAGATCAAGTATTTTAGTAAGCTTATTAAATACATTATTGATTTGGACTAGATTAATACTAAAAAGACTATCTATAAAATTAATTTCATGAGCTCTATTAACATTGGTTGGTATTAAAATATCATTACTTAAAGTATCATTATTTTGAAAATGAGACCAAATTACATCAGTGAGATTAAAATCGCCTAGGATACAAAAATTACATTTTTCATTTTTTTCGTAAAGATTAACAATGTTATCAACGTGTTCTCTATACAAATCATCTGAACTGTTCGGAGGAATATAAGAAACACATATAAATAATTTACCGAATGAGCCAAAAATACAGACACACAGCTGGTCAAGAAGTGAATCATAATTTAAAAGTTGATAGATTGAGGATCTTAAAGAACGCCTCAAAGCAATAAGAATACCACCACCTCTGAGGTGACCTGTTTTTGTAGCGTCTCTATCTTTGGTTGATAAAAACTTAAACTATGGAATTCAACCGTTTGTTTTAGTGCCTTGCGGCCGCTAATTACCAAAGTGGAAAATGTATAAGAAATTTTTATGAACGAATTTAAAATAAACGGGCTTCCAGACATCAGTTTTCTTATAATGTATGTGTGAAAGCTGATTTGGTTCGCTACAGTACTCCCCGTCTAGTGACAAGGTCACAGCTCAGAAAAATGTACGCGGTGCTGTTTTCCATAAGTACGGTTGCGTAGTGTCGTCGCTATCTGCATTCATTGCTATGAACCCGGGTTTGAGTCCATCAAATTAAGTAGTCATGTTGGTGCCCTTTATCCGAATGATGAAAACGCGTTCAGTTTCTCGGTTAACCACCTCGTAAGGCGCTGTATCGGTCGTTCTAGCGGCTATTTTATCGCATCCGTCCGAAGAAGTACATGAATGCAGCCATACCAGTTCTTGAACTGAAACATTTTGTTGCTGTTGTGATGGGCCACTGATGTTGGCGGTATGGCTCGCGTTTGCTTTCTAAATTTGTCGGCGAAAACTTCACGGCTTTATGACGCATCGGGATCCACTATAAGCCCATTTTGTATACGTATTGTCGAACCGTATAGCATCTCAGCTGCTGATGCGTTAAGGTCCGCTCTGTTGCAATTTCTCAGACCAAGTAGTACTACTGGCAATTATTCTGGACAAGTTATTTGCGAATTGCACATTAAAGCCGTATGTGTTGTGTAATTATTGTATGAACACTTAAGCGGAGTGGGCGTGTTTTGCTATGTGCTGTGGGGTGGGCGTTTAGTAAAACTTTCACCTTTCGTCAGTACTTTAAAAAGTAAAAATTTAAATACTCGCCAATAAAATCTAAAAATATGAAAAATATGAACTGTGTAAATTGCAATTGAAAAGTTGGTCGCCCTGATTCAACCAAAGTTGTGTGCTCAGAATCTAATTTCTTCTTTCACGGCTCTATTTATGAGAGTGAAAAATGTAAAGTATCGCTGCAATAAGTGCACAATCCTCCTCCGAAGCTCTTTATGTCGAGAGTCATTATCACCAACTCCACCAATGCAATAACAATATGTAAGCCGAAACCAAAACCGTCAACTACAATTGCTTTTATGCAGGGTCACAATAACTAAAAATTAAATGGCGAAATTTTTGTTATTCCGACTGTGGCGAGTGTAACAATCAATAAGTGCCTTGATAAAATATTTGTCAACGCACTGGGAGTTTCGAAAGTGGATCTATAAGATCCATGTATAAATCCGCCTTACGAGTGTTCGTTTCATCTGAGAAAATTAAAATGAGCTACATAAAAACACTCAAACCTAATAACTCATCCTCTCCGTCGGGTAATATTCTGTGTGTACGTTTCTTTTTGCGAGAACTAATGCAACAAATAAGTCGCGCGCGAAACTGACGTCCAAAAATAAACTTACAAATGATCGCCTAACTTACTATAATATAGCTTTGCATGACGCTGCAAATAAAATTAAGAGAGAATAGCGTTTTAAGTATTTGTGGATTAACCAACTCTAAAATTATGTTAAAAAAGGCTAATGATGGTGATACTGTTGTAATGAGATCTTTTGCAGTTTTATCTGGAATCTCAGATTAAATCGTTTTAAAAAATTACAATAAAAATAAAAACTAAAATCACAATATTCGTAGTCTGTGCCAAAACTTTGACTCATTCATTTGTAATTTAAAAACATTTCCAGCTCCTCAGAATCTCATATTTGTGTAGGAAAGCTGGATATTCCCGCATGGGACGCAATTTTATACGTACAACTTTTTTACTAATAGTAATGGCGGATATTCTTCAGGAGGTGTAGGCATTTTGGTGCGGAATATTTGATTGCGAGATATTTAGGTATAGTTTGTCAAGTGCGGATGTGTTAAAACGTGCGTTAATAATTAATAGCAAGGAAATTAGTTTCATCTATGTCTACAGACGTCACTTAGAATAGGGTCAATCCTTTCTAAAGGAATTTTCCAGATTTTAAACAGCGAAAAGGAAATTGATGCAGTTATTTTAGTATACCTAAATTTTGATATATTGCAATCGAACACACTTAAGAAAATTTATCTGACCATAATGGCAAGTCATGGACTTGTGTCTTATCTAAATGAACCAACCAGACAGTGTTCAATCCGTCAGGATCATGTTTTTTGCCAACTCAGTAGCAATTCTTCTTGTACTGCCTTAAATCTAGATCTTCAAATTACAGATCATATGATGACTGGTATTAAGCTAGATAACCAGTGGCGTAACTACCACCGGTTTTACCGGTCTCAGAGACCGGGGCCCCGAGCACCAGGGGGCCCCCAAAAGTGGCGAGAGAAAAAACTTTATTTTATAAAAAACGCAAGAAAAGTAATACTTTCGTACTACCAAATTCATAGTTTGGCGCGCAACGTTGCGCTTTCAGCGCTTCCCCTTCCCTCTCCTCTCCCTGCCGTGCTCGACAGCGTTTGCACCACCCGCTCAGTGCGCCTTCTCTCTCCCTCACTCATCTGGAAATTCTGGAGTGAAGCTTTTCCGACATTACCGACCTGTATGCGGTTCAATGCGTTTCGAATAATTCAAGAGTTCAAGTTTAAACGTAAATTGTTCTCTTGCGGCGCTAATTTTATGTGAAATTTGAACTTAATACTGAATCGTACCTCTGGTAAGTAACTTTAATATTAAAATATATATAATAGTTCACAAGAGGAAAATTTCTTTTTCGTGGTAATGTTGTGACATTTGCGTCATTCAGTTTTATTCGCAAATGAAAAATTCTGTGGGACGGTAAATAAAAAGTCGGAATTTATAAGCGCAAATTATTTTTTCTCCGTGTTTCAGATAAAATCATAATGAGCTGAAGCAAACGCCTTTATCTGAGTGGTGCTCAAAAAGGGAAAACAAAATTGGAGACAGAAGCGGCTGTGAAGAAATTAAAACCAAGAATCTGATGACAGCCATGAGAAGAGTGATTTTTCAAGTAGCGATTCGCAGCAGAAAGAAACAGAAGCAGATTTAAACGTTACAACACCAAACACTGATCCTGACATTTTCATCGCTGCATACAATTCAAAAGAGGAAAACATGGCATCCTCTATGCGAAACACTATTTTGGAACAAAGTGATTTGCTAGAAAAAAAAAACATCCTACTGATAAAAGACATTACAATTGCGTTGTAACTTGTTACTCTATCGGGATTCGACATTCGCGTCACTCGGTTTTATTTGCAAATGAAAAATTCAGTGGAACGATAAATAAAAAGTCGGAATTTATAAGCGCAAATTATTTTTTCTCCGTGTTTCAGATAAAATCATAATGAGCTGAAGCAAACGCCTTTATCTGAGTGGTGCTCAAAAAGGGAAAACAAAATTGGAGACAGAAGCGGCTGTGAAGAAATTAAAACCCATAACCTCATTTTTTACGCCGCTACATCAGAAAAAGAAAGAGCAAGAATCTGATGACAGCCATGAGAAGAGTGATTTTTCAAGTAGCGATTCGCAGCAGAAAGAAACAGAAGCAGATTTAAACGTTACAACACCAAACACTGATCCTGACATTTTCATCGCTGCATACAATTCAAAAGAGGAAAACATGGCATCCTCTATGCGAAGCACTATTTTGGAACAAAGTGATTTGCTAGAAAAAAAACATCCTACTGATAAAAGACATTACAAATGCGTTTTGACTGCAGAATTGAAAAGATTTATAATCTCGCATGGACCGTGCCAATCGAAAGGACCTTTTCTACAAAATGAACTAACGGGGACTCAATTCACTTCATTTTGTTATGAATCGAAAAATAAAGCAGGATTACAAATTTCCCGAACATGGTTAATTTCAAATTACTTATTTAATTATTATTCCAAATAACACGATATTTAAATTCACTAATAATTTTTTTCTGTTTTTAGGTTATGTTATTCGGAAGTTCTTTATTGCATATATTGTGAGGTTTGCTGGCTATTCGCTGATCAAGGCTGTGCAAGTTATAAGCCAGCTTGGGTGGATGGAATAAGGAATTGGCCTAAATTAAGTAACAAAATTCTTGATCACGAAAAATCGAAGATTCATTACAACGCTTACATGATATACGAATCGAGGCGGTTGAATAAATCTTTAATTGATAAAGAGCTTGAGGATCGAACTCTCCAAGAAAAATCCTTCTGGTGCAAAGTTCTTGACCGAATCATGAATATAATTCTTACCTTGTCTACATGCAACCTACCATTTCGAGGACATCGAGAGCTTATTGGTGATTCTGGGAATAATGGAAACTTTTTATCAATCGTTGAATTGCTGGTGATATATGACCCTGTTTTAAAATAACTCATCATAAAACCTGCTAATTCCATACGATATCTCAGCCCAAAAATTCGGAATGAAATAATTGGCCTCCTATCTAAGACTGTGGAAGATGAAATCGTGAAAAATATCCAAGAAGCACCGTTTTTTCCATCATAACGGATACAACTCAAGATATAGCAAAAATCGACCAAATGAGTCAAATTTTTAGATATGAATGTGAGAATAATCAAAGACGAAAACGGAAAACCAGTCGATGTTAGAATCACCGACAGTTTTCTGGGATTTGAAAAAGTCGATGATCAAACGGCGTCTGGACTGGAATCAAAAATACTTGATGAACTGGAGAAAAAGAAAATCTCGATTTCAAAATGTCGAGGACAGGGATACGATGGAGCTGCTACAATGAGTGGAATTTACAACGGTGTTCAAAAAAAAATTCTTGATAGACAAGAAAAAGCCATATATGTCCATTGTGTAGAGCATAGACTAAATCTGGTTCTCAATGACGCATCGATGGGTGCAATACCTGAAGTCCAAAAATTCTGGGAAACGATAGAGCAAATATACGTTTTCTTTGCGAACAGCATAAAAAGATGGGAGTTATTATCGACCTTTCACTCCGAAAATGCTGCGTTAAAACTAAAACGACTCTATCCACCACGATGGGCATCTCGGAACGATTCTTTGCAAGCTATTTCATTCCGATATTGTGATATTTTGAAGGCGCTGTCCAAAATCATTCTTATCAGTAATTCGAAACCTGAGCGAAATGAAAAGACTTATCTACGTAAAGAGATAGAAACTTTCGAATTCGTTTTTCAAGTTGTTTTACACACCAAAGTTCTGACAACAACAAACCTGGTTACAAAAGCTCTTCAAAAGCCGGACGTCGATCTTTCTCGATCGAACAAGCGTATCAAGAACTGCTACAATTCCGAAATGACTACGAGCGAGCAAAATCACAGGCGATCGAACTAAGTGCTGATTGGAGAGTCAAGGTTGAGTTTCAAAACAAGCGGATCAAAAAACCAAGAAATATTTCGAGGAATTGTGTGAAGACGAAATACTATCTGATGGAGAAGCACGATTCCGTGTAAATATTTTCCTTGGATGTCTCGACATCATTTGCAATGAATTACTCAATCGGTTTGAGAGTTTAAAGAACGTTATAAACACTTTTCGAGTACTCCAACCTAAGGAATTGACAAAAATGACGGATCAAGAACTCTACAAGGAAGGGGTGATACTTGCTGATAGTTATGCTGACGACATTAATGACGAATTTCCTGAACAGTTAGTATATCTTCGATCATGTCTCAAAAAACAAATTGAAAAACTTACTTCTGTCAAGCAACTTGCAGATTTGTTAATTATTGAAAACGCTGCTTTATCTACCAGTTTTCAAGAAGTTTGCACCGCTTTAATTTTGTTAACCATTCCGGTCACAGTTGCTACAGCTGAAAGGTCCTTTTCAAAATTAAAAATAATCAAAACCTATCTTCGAAGCACCATAGGCCAGGAGCGTTTGAGTGATTTGAGTATTCTGTCCATTGAACGCGAAATAACTAATAGTTTGAGCAATAACTTCGATCAAATTATTCACAATTGAAAAAATTTTCCTCGTACATATAGTAAGGGTCCCCTAGTGAAAATCCGACTTGGGCCCCCTTGTCTATAGTTACGCCACTGTAGATAACTTTAATCATGTAACAAAGAATGTAAGGAAGAAGTCGGAAATAACCAAAATATACTTTATTGAATGAAATACTACTTCTTAAGAATAGAGATAACGGTTACTCTGAGAAGGATAACTCAAAATCATGCTCTATTTTCATCGATACACTGAACCTCATGTACGGTCTGCCAGCTACACCTCTGTTCCGCGTAAATTTAAAAACAAATTCAAACGGTGGATTAGTTTTCGTTATAATACCTTGTGTAAACAATTATATAATTATTATTTCTCGATTTATTCTCGAGGCAACTCGAAAAAGCAGTGACAGGTGGTTAACAGTATTGTTTACAGGAACTCCAAACCTGATGAGCAGACGAAAACTTTGAGAGACTATGGTAATATCGTGCCCGGTCTCCGTGGTGCTGATAGTATATTTAATGACTTTTTTGTATCTCTTGGACAACACAATTTTTCTCTGTGCAAGTGTGTCATGTCGAATGAAGGCGTAAATAATTCCGAAAATAGTTTTTATATGAACTTTTAATAACCTCAACAACTCCAGTTCTTTAAATGTGCAATTATTATTCCTTGATTTAAAAAGGGTAATAAGATAGATAAAGATAATTACTGACCAATTTCATTTCTACCATCGATTTCAAGAGTTTATGGGATAGCACTTAAAACTGGAATATTGTTATTCCTTGAAAATTGGAGTATATTTAGCTCAAGGCAATTTGGATTTAGCGCCAGCCGTTCAACTGAGGATTCTCTCTTATCTATCAGGAATTCGGCAATAAGAAAAACTGTGTTGGTCTTTTCGTTGATATTACGAAGACATTTGAAACGGCGGACCATACCATTTGGCTGAATAAATTATATTCTACAGGCTTTCGAGGATTCATTCATAGTTGGGAGACTACGAAAAGCAAGAGTGTGTGGCAAACTCAGCAATTCTAATCGAATAGAAATTGGCGTTCCGCAAGGTTCCGTACTGGACCCGATTTTATTCCTAGTAGTTATATTTTAATTAAATTTTTGATCTGATTTTCATAGGAATAGTCACTGCATTTGCTGATGATCTTGGCCATGCATACGGCACAATGAATGGTTTTGATATGGTCGCATAAAACACGATGCTTATCATTTAATGGCTTGGTTTGCTAAACAATTTAGACTGAATGCGCGAAAATCACCAGTTTTCAACATTTCCTTTCACCTGCGATCGATTTTCTCTACACAGTCACTTGTGTCCTAAAGTCTGGTACTTTCAATTCACTTGCACCCTACAGTAATGGTTGCTTTGAAATTGATGGTTGTATACGTTGATCAAAAATTAAGTTGGTGTAAGCTCGTTTAAAACAAGATATTCAAACTTCTTTACGTTGCTTTTATCACGGTTTACTACGTGTTATGTCATTCCAATTTATTGTATGCCATCAGCAGTTAGGGTGGCGCTTCCTTAAGCAAAATTCAAACCCTGCTGACTTTACAAAAATGCATTATTAGAAATATATCTAATGTTAATCGACTGCATCCCTCCAGAGAGCTTTTGAAAATCCTTCCAGTAAGAAACCTTTATTATTTCAAGGTTTTAAAATGCCAAAACGGAAAACTATTGCTTGAGGAAAAATCCACAATCTCTTGGTGCTGTCTCTTATAGGAGAACAACGCATTCCAACAGATTTTATAAAATCCTACCCCTTGGACCTTCCGTATAATGAAGTCAAAGTTTTGCTCTAGACCATTACTAATTTTTAACTTATTGTTACTTTTACATTTAAAAAAAAATTCGTTTATATTAAAGGCGCAATGATTTAAACATTAATTTTTTTTTATTTTTTAATTTTTTTTTACATACTGGATATTTTAGGCATTTTCCAACAGCTCACCCTACTGTATGAATAACTTAATACTAGAGATGGCGTTCGACACTATGTTAATCTCAATATATAAAATGTCTTCACCTTTTTCTTATATATAAATTAATATCTTTATATCTGTACATAGAAATATTTTTTGTTTAATTACTTGAATTGTACCTTTCATAGAAATAATTAAAAATGTTCACTAAATGCATGAATGAATGAATGAATTAATGGTTTGGGTACCAACAAGCTCCTTCAGGTTTTGAAGCAGTGCAGATTCAAATTGGGTGCCTTTTTGGACACCCATATCTGGATATCCAGTGAAGGAATTAGCGACAGTGTCTGCTGCTATACCTCGCAGTGGTATGGCTTCGGGACAGCGAGAAAAACTTTCAATCATCGTAAGGCAGTATCGAAATCCCTTCGCTAGTGGCATAGCAATTCTATCCGACTGGACTGGATCGAATCTGTTGTCCGGTGTATAATTTTTTAGGCGTTAATTAGTTATGACGATGAATTTTCGCGCGCTGGCAGTAAATGCAATTTTTCGCCCACTCAGGTGACTCGTCGATTTGCCACTCGGGTGCACCGATGAAAATACTTCATATTGCAGTTAGTGGAATATAGGGGGCGCAGTAAACTTTACAGTCGTCAAATTGGATTGATTGCAGTTTAAAGGACGTGGTATCTCGCAATATAAAACTCAGCTCTTGGTCCTCTGTCTGCGACTATTCGATGTCAACTAGGGTTATATCTGGTGGCATTGAAATAGCCTCTAATCCTGCAGAGGGCGTAGTTGACATGGCGGTGCTTTTTCCGACTTTTGTTTAAATTCAAAAATCAGCGGTTTATGATCCGTATATCTTATAAAATTGTATGCTTCGAGGAAATGCTTACAATGTCGAATTAAATCGTACACAGCAAGTGCCACCGAGTCTCAAAAAGAAGCCTAGAGGTTGCCACGCGTCGTTCAATTTTTGCTCCAGAACTGCAGCAGTTGCAACGTCTGATGCGTCGCACACAACGGCATTGGGTGCAGGATTAGCCACAATAGCAGCGTTTACCACGCTTTGTTTGAAAGTTTGATGTATTATGATGTATGGTTAATGTATTTTTCGCCCATGACACTTTTCGCCCATCATTCTTTTTAATGTTACAGATGAAATCTCTCAGTGATCCCTAGAACTCTGAAGCGCATGGAATACAGCAGTGGTAAAAGTTTATGATACCCAATACGAGTTTCAGGTGTGGCTATCGGAAGATCTTATGCCGTCTTTGATGATCACGTAGCTTAAAAAATATACTTCGGATTGCCGAAATTGACTTTTGTTGACGTCACTGACGTTGAGAATGTCATCTATGTCATCTAAGCAGCAAAATACGAGCTTTGCTTCCCAAATATCTCACCCATAAACCTCGGGAAACTCTGTGCATGCAAATGATGTGCACATTGCGGTCTTCTTAACGCATTCTTCTTCCATGGGGATTTCGTAATACGCGATTATCAGGTTGAAGGTTGTAAAGATTGTACCATAATATAACTTGTTGCCGAAGTCTTAGACATGGGCGATGGGATAACGATGAGGGACCGTTGTCGAATTTTGCTTTCGATAGTCGCCACACGCACGACAGCTACGCTCGTTTTGCTCACCATATGCAGCTAGCTCGACCAAGCGCTTTTATGCATATGGGTCATTCCATCTCAAATCACCCAGGCCGAGGTTAAGTGAATTGAAGTTTGCGATAAAAATCATAGGGATTGTTCATTGAACAATTTAAGGAGACACGTATTTTTTCTTTTCGCTCAGAAATTCGAATTTTTCGAATTGTGGATTTTTTTCTCTTTGAGTACGAACGCTTCTTTTTTCCAAGTGCAACTTTTGATGAAATCGCTCATAACTGCCGCAAAAATGCATGGATTTCAACGCCTTTTTTTAAATTGCAGATATTGATAATCTGAATCGATCTAGTAAATTTAGCATCAGTAATTGTTAATTAATAATTAATGATCGTTTTTTTCAAATTGCCGCATTTTTTTTCTCTGAAACTTTTTGTCTATTAGGGGATAGTATAAATTATTTTCAGTAACAGTATCAATATGCTACAATTCTGCGTTTTCGAGTTATGATTTTTTATGTCGAATCTGACCTATTTCATTCATTAATGAATTTTACATCAGTAGTGTCGAATGTAGGTACTTTCGGCGCGCTTCGTGGGCTAAATTTTCACTTTTCACACAACGTAATGGGAAATATTGGATTTAACTTTTGCAGGGATGCTTATTTACCAAACGTGCTGTTTGTAAAACTAGCCTAAAGCGAGTTGCGCAATCACACTTCTGCAAGCGTTGAGTAAATAGCCAAGATGGCCCGCACATGAAGCTATTAAGCAATAGTGGCTCCTGAGCCAATCAGTTTTTGAGAAAATAATGATTTTTGAAAATGTATTTCACGTTCTATTACAACTTTTACTTAAAAATTACCAATTCATGTTCACATGCTTGTATATTGTATAGAAGTATTTTTAGTTTTCGAAACACTCTTTTCACAAAGATCGTTTTTCAAAATTAGAGGATACGGCATAGTATATTGTAATCACCCTGGAGGTAGAGCTCGAGGCGGGTCGGCGGTGATTATTAACACAAAAATTAAATATGAACCATTGAAAGAAATTTGTTCACTAGCGATGCAAATTTCACGGATAAAACTCAAAACAAACACACGCTCAATAACTATAGGTGCTGGATACTTTCCTCCCAGGAACAAAATTAGTTGCATAGAATATTAAAATATGTTTAATGAACTCGGCTCAACATTTCTACTCGGGGGAGATGTTAATGCCAATTACCCTTGGTGGGGCTCTCACTTAAATAATCCAAAAGGTAACGAACTATTCAAATGCATTATGAATAAGGATTTATCAGTTCTCTCGACCGGTATGCCTACCTACTGGCCATCAGACCGCGCTAAAGCCCCGGATCTATTAGATTTTGTTGTGTACTCAGGCCTCTGTAGCAATTTGCTAACAATTGAGGAAAATTTTGAACTAAGCTCTGACCACTCACCCCTAATTGCGGTACTCCAATCATCACCTGTAATTCTCCAAAGCAGTGTTTTTCAATCTGTGGGCCTTATTCGGGGGGTCGCCGGCTGAAATAAAAAGTCGAGGTTCTTACACAACAAAAACACAATTTTAGTGAGAAGGATGTGCTTGTTTATTTTTCAAAAGTTTCTCAAATTGTGGTGCTATTTTTGAAACATTAACAATCAAATCATTTTCTAATTGCAGTCTATTTCTCTTTTTAGTTTTAATGTCTACCATTGAAGAAACTGTTAGTTCACACAAGTACGAAGTGGCGAATGGCACTAATAATTTAAGAGCTTCTTTTGCCAGCTCTGGATATTCGTGTTTTCTTTTCATCCAAAATATGTCGACACTTTGCGAATAAAATTCGATTTTAAGCATGCCATCAGCAGCTAAATCTAGAAGACATTCTATCATTTTTATGGTGACATCAGACAGATCTATTGATTGGTCCAAAAAAGGGTTTAATATTCATCTACGCCCATTGTCAGCTTCAGAGTGTAAGTCTGGAAAATATGTCAAAAGCTTCTCTTGTAAATTATGCAAGCTCTGAATCATGCAAGGAATATGAGCCGATACTTCAAAACTTTGGTCTGTTGCATTATCTTCAACAATCTTCTGTACACTTGGAAAAGACTCAAACATTTTATTTTGCAGGGAAGTTGACCACAAACGAAGTTTTGCGTGAAATGCTTTTACTTTATCTTTGGCTGTTAAAATATTTTCTTCTCTTCCTTGAAGGTTCTTGTTCAAATTGTTAAGGTGGCTAAAAAGATCTGCCAAAAATGCTAATTTCAAGAGCCAAATAGGGTCAGAAAAGCGATAAGCATATTCAGATTTTGCATCTTGTAAGAACATAAGCAATTCAGCTCTCAGTTCCAGAACTCTTGTCAATACCTTTCCTTTGGATAGCCACCTGACCTCTGTGTGATAAAGGAGATTTTGATGAAGCGAGCCCATATCTTCACAAACGATTCTGAATAGCCGAGTTTGCAAAGCTTTGCCTTTGATAGAATTCACAATTTTTATTACCTCCTTAAGCACGTCATTTAAAATAGAAGGTACTACTTTAGCAGCTAGAGCCTGTCGGTGAAGAAAACAGTGTGTCCAGATTATGTTTGGCATTATCGATTTTAATTTTGCAATTAGTCCGCTATTTTTGCCAGTCATAGCCTTAGCTAATTTTGCAATTAGTCCGCTATTTTTGCCAGTCATAGCCTTAGCGCATCGCTACAAATAGCGATACATTTTTTCCAATCAATATCGTAGTCGCGAGTGCTTTCTAAAAACAAATCGTACAAGCACTGGCCAGTAGTGTTTGCAGGAAGTGCTTTGCAAAATAAGATTTCTTCCCTGATACTGTCATCTGCTTCAAAGCGCACAAATACTACAAACTGTGCACAGTCGGAAACATCTGTAGATTCGTCAAACTGCAAAGCAAAATGTTGGCTGTTCTTTAATTTTTCAACTACTTGTTCTTGAATATCCTTGGCCATATCGTTTATTCTGCGTGAAATAGTATTGTCAGAAAGTGGTATGTTTTTTAATTTGTTTGCCTCCTGCTTGCTGAGGGAACGACACTGCTGAACGCAATCGTTTTTGCGTCTTCAATAACTAGCCGATAACTAGCCGAAAACGACCAATGTGCAGATGGCCTTAGTTTTATCAATCTTGAAGATGAGAGTTGAAACAAAAGATTACTGCAGGGGGAGCGCGCGCGGGGCGCTTACTGTCGACGCAACGACTATACGGTGTGGCAACGTCGCTGTTGGCGACGCAGTTGCGCCCGCGTGGATATATAAAAGTACAGACACGGACAAACTCATTTTTACATCGCCATTGTACACTGCGCTCCACTACTGTGTAAAACTAAGCATGTCCATGACTGTACGAAAATAGGAAAAAAATCATTACCTAACGTATGTATGTACATGGTCTTTTAATTAAATGAATTCTTTGGTTTCTATGACACAAGGGGGTCGCCAGAATATTTCGACATGTGAAACGGTCGCGAAATCAAAAAGATTGGAAAACACTGCTCCAAAGAAAGCCAAAAATTGTGACTCCGCGAACTAATATTTCATTATTTTCTTCCTTCCAATAAAAGACTCCAGCAATTCATGGTATCGGTCGGATGAGGATAAAGCAGAGGCGTTTGCTAAGTACTTAAAAGAAGTATTCACACCTTTTAATTTTATTAATGCTTCTGATGAAAGGGAAGTGATGCACTTTTTGGATACTCCATGCCAAATAGATATTCCAATAAAGCTTGTTATTTTATCAGAAGTGAAAGAAGAACTGGCAAAATGTAGCAATTAAAAGAGCCCAGGCTACGATCAGATAGACCACGCTGTACTAAAGCACCTAGCTGAGAAGTCTATGCGAGCCCTTACAATTATTTCCAACGCCATATTGAGGCTTCAGCCCTTTCCTGTAGCCTGGAAATGCGCAGAAATAATTATGATCGCTAAATCAAAAAAAAACAGATAACTTAGTTAGTTCGTACGGAACTCCGGAACAATGCCATAGAGTATTTAATAAAATAAGGTCAGCTTTCGAACAAAAAGAAAATTTGTCAGGGGTTTTCCTTAAATTAAAGAAAAATTTACCTGCTCCCTTTTTCTTTCTGATTAAATCTTATTTAAAGGATAGACTGTTTTATGTCAGGGTTGGAAATGAGTACTCAAATATATATACAATGAAATCAGGCGTACCACAAGGAAGTGTTTTAGGGCCAATCCTTTATTCGTATTTCACAGCGGATATTCCAAAAAACAACGCAATTTTCGCTGATGACACTGCAGTCTTAACTTCAAATAAAGTAGCTTCTGAATCATCTGACATACTACAAGATTACTTATTCCAACTAGAAGACTGGCTCAGGATGTGGAACATTAGAGCTAATTCAGATAAATCTGTCCATGTTACTTTTGACCTAAGAAAAGGTGATTGTCCTTCAATCCAAATTTTTAATACAACCATACCTGTTAATGATCATGTAAAATATCTGAGTTTACACATAGATAGAAGGCTTACGTAGAAATATCATCTAAAAGCGAAAAAGGAGCAAATTGAGAAGTCTTTATTGGCTTCTGGGTAAAAAATATATTCTTTCACTTGAAAATAAACTGCTAATGTATAAAGCCATTATCAAACCCATTTGGACTTATGCAATACAAATATGGGGAACGGCGAACAACTCAAATATTGAAGTAATACAGCGTGTTCAATCAAAAACTCTAAGGACAATAACAAAGGCTTCATGGTATGTCTCAAACCAAACTATTCACAGGGATTTAAAAACATGCACCGTGAAAGATGAAATTTAAAAATTTCAGTGAAAGATATAAAACCAGAAAAGAAAAAAATCCTTAAGCAGTGGCATTACTACAGGCATCCACTACAACAAGGTTCAAAAGAAAAAACATATTAAACCTGTACGCCAGCACACATGTACATAATGTTAATATGTATATAAATCAATACCAAGCAATTAAGTAAATATGTAGTTAGGATTTTAATTTTAATTTAATTATTTATTCCGTCACTAAATAGAGTGTTACTTAACGAAGAAACACTAAATTTATTTGATTTACTCATTATCTATTAATATTAAGACAGATTGCAAATTTAACTTGAATAAAAAAAAATGTTCACATGTTCGAGCCGTAAAAGTTTTTCTGGGGCTCTCTTCTATTGTCTCATTTCTCCAAACATGAGATCGCCGAATTCCTTTAAATGGTTTCGTTTTCTTCCATTCCTCTTTTTTTGGTCTCGAAGCATTTGCAGATCTTGGGCATCCAGTAAACACAACTCTACTCTCGGAATATATGGTTGAACTTTCTCAACTAGTGATTTGCATCTTGAATGCATTCCAGTGGATGTATTCGCAGGTTGTGATTGGAAGCATGTTGTTTGATGAGTCCTCCCACTCCATCACAAGCCTCTTTGCCATGTCCCGATGCAGAAACAATCCACGCATAGGGATGTTCTGAATTCAGCGAATTGATATTTGTTTTTAAAATGGCTTGGCGCTCCATCAAAAATGATGGTTGTATCTTGAAAAATTCCGTTAGGATACTTTTGATGGACCTTTTGAATAATTGTGTCAATGGCCATAAGAGCGTGTGCTGAATCATGCGTACGATCATCGCTAACAATTGCTAAACTCAATGTATATTGTTGAGGTGCCGTGCAATAAAGCCATAGGAAATAAAGCCGTAATAAATGACCTTATTACGTATTAAAGTGAGAAATAAGGCCATAATTTTGATATGGTGTTATTTCTCTAGCCTCAAGGGAAATAAAGCCATTATGGCCTTATTGCACATTTACAATTTCTCAAACGTGTATTTATTTCAGCAAAATATTTGTATATCTTCTCCATATAAACAAGAAATTAATAAAAATGTCAGTAACTTACAAAAAGGAAGTGTATTATTTAACAATAAATTAATGTTGCATCTTTAATAATGCAGCGACAAATTGGGCACAGTGTCTTTGTGCTGATGATGTAAAGCTAGGTTTCCAATACAAATTTAGAATGAAATGCGATGAACCTACTTAAGTTATTAGAACAAGCAAGACAAATACATTTAATTTTGAGTTTTGCGGAGAAAACTCGCCGCCACAAAACTACTAAACCACTTTGACCTGCAACGCCACCTTTAACATGCAATTCACAAGTGTATGCACTCTTGGGATCTAGAACAACAAACAACATTTTCCGCGAGGGAGGTTCGGCGGGAGGATGGCACACCGCGGGAACCAGAGCAGCGCGACCGGCGCGCGAACGGCGAATCTCGGATTCGGAAATAATAAGTTACCATGTTTTTGTTTTATTAGTTATATGGCTTTAATGCACAAACTTTAAATTCTGTTTATGACATTGATTCACTTTACTAAGGGAAATAAAGCCATATGGTTTTATTTCTCAGTGTGATATGAAATAAAGTCATATGGCTTTATTTCCTATGGCCTTATTGCACGTTACCATTCTTGATAGTAGCAAACCGCTGTAAAAATTGAGACCTGGTCGTTTCTCCAATGATGGCCTTGAATTTGGTCTCTCAAAAACACTGACCAATTTTCAGCGAAATCAACGTGAATAATTAGATGGTCCAACCTCAATTTTGAGTTTACTTTTTCATCCCGGATACCTTTTTGTTGGATTTCTTTTAAGCGCAGATGAGGACTTGTTTTCATTGTCCACTCTATCAAATATTTTACATATTGTTTTATCGATGTTGTTTTCTTAATTAGATCATTGTCTTCACAAACCGCGTGGTTGATTTCGTCTTCTTCATCGAAGCCTTCAGAAAATCCAAGAAGATCCATTGTGATGACTTGAGGTCCCGGATAATTCTTACATTCTTGTAACGCACGTTGTTTTTGTCTTTTGAGCAAACTATGGACGACAATATTTTTTCGCGAATATGCGACACAGTAGTTTCATCACGCGCTTGACACGGTTTTAAAGCAGCCGGCAATAAATCAAAATTAGGGCAATAAATGCAGAGACAAACTTCTTTTCTTCTTGTGGTAAGTCATAAATCTTTTGGATTTTCTCGGATACTTGAGAATCGAGGCCGGTAGTGAATTGTTGTCGTTTTCGAGATGCATACGAGAAAATAGTCTTTTCTTTAATATATCTTTTCTTCCGCATGTCAATTGGCAATCGTGCATTTCTGAATTAAAGACATCTGCGTCGCAGACATAATCGTGAAAGCTGTCAGTATTAGATTGAGACATATCAGTGCTGTCAGCGTTAGAGTCCTTTTTCTATTTCTATTTCTTTATCTGATGATACTAGAAATCTTGCAGCCAATCTTCTGTAACAGTGACAACATACTTCATCAATCGCGTTCAAAATTTGGTCGGGGAAATATGGTTGCAGCAGTTTTGCTAATTCTTCCAACGAGTAGAGCAAATTTTTTGGAGATCCATAGACGACTTTTTTATGCATAGACTCGAAATCTATACACTTTCGTCTTCGAGGAAACCGATCTGAACTCATATTTCAACGTCGAATAGGTTGCAGAATTTCACTTAAAGAAATCATTTGTATAAGCACAGCATTTACACAAATTTGCTTGAATATACTCTGTCAATCATGATGCATGTCAAAGAATGATTTTACCTGAAGATTTCCGTGTGAAATTTGGAATAGTAGAATATCTGACGAAGTTTGGTACACCTTGAATAATACGAACGAAATCACGGCTTTCTTGGAGTAAAACGTACTGCTACTTGAAAGTATGGAGTAACTCTTTTTTACGCAATTTTAATATTTTTTCAGATCAACAAGTGACGCTTTCGTTACTGCTATTGATAAAATTTCTGTCATACTAATAGCGACTACAGCGCCACCGTTCATTATATGTCCGCTTTTAGAAACTATGACCTAGCCACTTTCCCAATATTTTCAACGCTGTAGGTAATTCAGCGATCTGGTCAAACGACATAAAACTGTTTCTCAGTGTCGAAGCTTCGATACTTTCTTTGCTATAATTAATTTTTTTTTTTGTTAATTAACGATAATTAATTATTAATTAACAATTACTGATGTTAAATTTACTAGATCGATTCAGTATATCAATATCTGCAATTTAAAAAAAGACGTTGAAATCCATGCATTTTTGCGGCAGTTATGAGCGATTTCATCAAAAGTTGCACTTGAGAGAGGAAAACAGAAGCGTTCGTACTCAAAGAGAAAAAAATCCACAATTCGAAAAATTCGAATGTCTGAGCGAAAAGAAAAAATACGTGTCTCCTTAAATTGTTCAAGGAACAATCCCTATGAGTTTTATCGTAAACTTCAATTCACTTTCCCTCGGCCTGGGTGATTTGAGATGGAATGACCCATATGCCTTGTTGCAGCAAAAGAAAAATTTCAGCCTTGACTGCTTCGAAACAACGTGGTCTGGTACTGAATGGCAAACTGTGCTACCATCGATTTTTGAAGTTGTGCTCGTGACGTCCACTAACTCATTGTAGAAATTGCTTGCTTCATAATTTCGATTCGGCATTTTTAGCAAATTAGTCAAGCACCCTCATTTTTAGCGCGTCGTACTTGTTACTTTGCGGTGGCTTTTTTATGAGGTCCTTAACAAAAAAGGGGATTTCCTCTTCGAGATGCATGGTGACAAAATTTAATTTGTCTTCGTTACATTGCACCTTCTAAAGCCGAAACGAACGCTCAACTTGAGCGAACCACAAGTGGATAACTCAATCAGAATTGTCGTAACGGAATAACTATGGACCTTTGTGCGATTCGGTGAAAGCCACGGTTTTTGCAAATTCCAGTGGTAATGTGCCAAAATTGATACTTTTATCATTGGTTGTTTCATCGAATCGAAAGAAGTTAGCACCGTGTTGTAATGCTTAACTACCAATGTATTGATAAAAAATTTGAACTATGAAATTAAATCGGTTATTTTAGTTTTTGCAGGCTGGCCTCTAATTACCAAAGTGGGAAAAGTATAAGTAAGAAACAATTGTAAAAAACCAATGTCAAATAAATGTGCTGTCTGACATCAGTTTTCTTATAAGCTATGTGGTGCTAAATGAACGATCCCGTGTTATAAGACCGTACGTAGTAACGACATATGGCGTTAAACTTCACGTTGAAAAATAAACCAAAATTTTGCATATGAAAAAGCCATACGATCTTGTTTCAATAAAAAAATTTATACCCTTAGTCGGCAGGATTCTCCTTTCTGGTTTATGGCAGGGTGCTCGCCCCCTCTTAGTGTTTTCTATGGCATTTAGCCCTTCTTAATTATGATTTTTAATTTTGCGATTCCTACAGAGTCCCACCAGGGGCCCTTGCTGCGTGTGCACCTATTAAACAATGCCCGGTTATGGAAGCAGTCGTCATTTTAATGTCTTGAAATTTCGTTCGTTGCCCACCCATCGACGATAGAGTGCCCTTGCAATTTGGCAAGTGGGGACAGCCTATCACCTGTCGTTTGTGATGCTAACAAATGTCTTGTCTAACAATAGCTTGCATGTCTGTAAAGGGATGTCAGGTGATTTACTACTATCAATGTCCGGCAAGGTCACGCCTTAATGAACAAGCTCATAAGCTTCATATTTGCCCGGCAAGCTGCAGCGGCCAGGAACCCACACAGTATGAGTAGGGAATGTCTCAGCCAGAGATCGGCAGCATTTAATAGTTGCTTGGCTGTTAGTGAGAGTATAGATTACATCACCCGTAATCATGACACACAATACCTGCGAGGTGGTCTTTGAAATTGTAAACATGGCAGATTTCGCTTTTTCTAAATGCATCCAGTCTCCACTCTTCCCTTTCGAGCACCAGGGCCGTGCATGATTTCGATCGAGCTGGTCGGAAGCACGTAGTCGGTTATCGTAAGCATGTTCGTGAGTTCGGCCATTTTTGAACTGTGGTGTGTCCATTTCCCAACTGTACTTAGTTTTATGGCAATGCTGCGGGCGACTTTCTTAGCATATAGGTGTGCGGGAGGAAATTAAGTGGCACACTAAGGGCCTTAGTGGCTATTGCTTTGATATCCCCGGTTATTAATAGAGGATGTACCCGCTTAATTCTCTCTATTTTCCTAATATTTACTTCTTTGGCGAGCAACCCACCAAACTCCCGTACAATGAAAACGATTGGCCTCACAACCGCCGTGTAGATTTATGCAGCAATTTTAGGTTCTAAGCCCCAGTTTTCTCCTATTCCCCTTCAGTATGAGTAAAGAGCCGTCGTTATTTTGGGAATCCTTTCATTAACGTTGCACCCCATTTCAGTGTCCTATCTAGGATCAAGCTCGAGTACTGGGCGTGTTCCATTCCCATCAGCGTTATTCCATTTAGTGTTAAATTTTCAATAGGAAGGCAACGGGGCTTCTAGTGATGGAACTATTTCAGTTTTTTTGGGGTTAACCCTTAACCTCGACTGCGACACAAGCGCGTGAACTTATTTAGCAGCTCATGCACCAGGTCTGTCAAGCAGGATTTCGCGCAAAGGGGTTTCATCAGAATTACTTTGTATCAATTGACAAAAGATTTCACATGAGCAATGTTTTGCAGCTCTGACTGCATATATGAGTCTGCGTTGGCAGTCCTTGTACTCACACCAACAATGTGAGGATTTGGCCTGGTTAAATTTCGTCTAACACTCCTTCGGCAGTTTTTATTATTTTCTGTTTCTTTTTCCACATTATTGGATGCCATGTTGCCTTCGTCGCTCGTTGAAACCCCCTTGTGAGTTCGTGAGTCGAGTATGTGTTTGTCTTCTTGATTATCTGGGGGTTCAGGAGGGTGACTGATTAGACACCGCTTGAAAGTTCCCCAATTTGGCGTAACTGATTTAGGAGCATTGATAAGAATGCATAGCTCATAGCTGATTTACATATGATAAGAGAAAGAGCTTTCCCCGGGTTTTTAGAATTATGCCACCCTTTTCGTTAGCGAGGGTTATATCTAATACCTTTCTTCTAGTTGAGGTTATAAATGTAGGAGCCATACAAATATGACATATCTTAAGATTCTAGTAAAGAATATATTCAAAGATTGACTCACCTCGATCGTTGGTGTCGGTGCTGCCCCAGATGTGGTGATGGGCATTTGCATCGGCGAGCCATGTGCCATATAACTTGAAGCCAACCAAAAAGTTTTCCTAAAGGGTTCCACTCCAAGCACTATATTATCTGTTTCGTTAAGATGTGTCAAAAGATAGATATTGATGTTAATTTATACTAGTATGCAATGTCTTGGTTTGCCTTTATCTATGATGTATATTAGTCGAACCTGTTCTTTGAAATACTTTGAAGTATTTGCTAAATCTTCAAGTATTTTGCAATTACTTGTACTTGTACTTGTACTTGAAAATTTTGAAAGTACTTAGTACGGACTAATCAAGATCAAAATATAAAGTATTTAAGTACGTAATAGAACAATTACTACTCAGTATTACCCAGGTCTGCTCGATACACACTATGCCTCGTGCCCCAGATACAAACAAATGCACTTTTGCTGATGCCGAGTCAATGTAAAAACGAAAAGATCACATCCGTTCCGTTTCAACTCTCCACCCAAAAATCTTCTGATTCCAGTTGTAGTTGACAAGTAGTATATTTCCAACAACTGGAGTCAGAAGATTTTTGGGTGGCCCACCTCAGGAATTCTTACCCTATTAGATTACCAATCTTGAAACCATTAAATGCGAAGTTTCAAGAAGATCTGCCAATTAGATTTTTTTGGCAGCCATTCGAAGCAATCAACTTTTGAGATCTTTGGAAAATGGAAAAGTGAATTTCGTGTTATCATCAACGTGCGTACAACGCCTTGCACGAAAAATTGGATATGAATAAGCCATCCGCATGATAATGAACCGGCTCACACTTCAATGAAAGCAATGGCAAAACTGAATGGATTAGGCTCCACATGCAACAACACTATCTACATTTTTCAATGCCTGAATTTCTCAAATGAGCAGTCGTCAAGCACCTTCTCTTTTCTTAACACTACCCCTCTACCTGATCAAGATTTGTTATCTTTTCATAACCAAACTTGACTACCAAATACCACTCATTCTCTAAACGCCACGCCCAATAACAATCATAATGATAAACACAACGATAATAACTGGACCGATGACACCGCTTAATGTTAGAACACAGATTACTATACTTATATATTTAAATATAGTTGTGATATTGTGTACTACTTTATTGTAACATATTAAAGAGAGCTTCTCTTTTAATTAGAGTACTATTTATTTTACTCATAAATTTAAAAGCCAGGAACTCTTCTAAATTTTTCCGTGCAGATTAAATGGTGAAGCTTTTACAGTGGAACATAGAAGGTCATTACAATAATATACAACCTTTACTAAAATAATATTCACCATAATAGTCCTATACAAAACGCAATTGCAAAAAAAAACAAATATCTTCTAGTCCCCAGACAATACGAGTACACATGTTTTTTCCACAACTTAGATCACAGCACCTATACACAGAAAGGAAACACCGTTTTAATATTAACCCCTTATCTAATCCACAAAAATTTTGGGCTGTAATTAAAATACTGGCGACTACATAGTTATAAGAATTCATCAGTATAATTTATTAGAGACAAGTATAAAGTAATACATGACCCGATAGAGATCTCTGAGTTTTTTGCTGCGATATGGTCTAAGTTCTCTAATAACAAGAACTTTCATCCGCTTTTTGTCTCTAAGAAACATGAAACTGTTCTTAAACTCTATAATAACTTAGCACCCGCGCCTAGAGCAAGAAAAATAGAATCTCCTTTCTTCCATAGCAAAATTATATCGGCTTTGAACACTTCCAAAGGAAAATTCCCGGGGCTTGATAGGATTTCCTATCAAATGATCGAAAACCTTCCTACACCAGTCATTAACCGTCTCGTTCACTTATACAACAACATCTTTGATAGTGGTACATACCCTCAAGCATGGAAATGTGCTAAAATATGCGCTATTGTTAACCCACCACAGACATATTTGGGTACAGACCTATATCACTTCTTCCTTGCTTAGGAAAAACTCTGGAAAAAATTATTGCCAGACGTCTGATGTGCTTTGTTACAAATAGTATTTTGAGCAAAAAGTCTCTATGGCCATTAGCTCTAAAAACCACCTTATCTCATTAATCCTTGATTTTCAAAAAGCATTTGAGCGATTTGGTGCACATATTGTTTTAGAACAACTCGAACACTGGAAGTTGGTATAAAAGTTTATGATTTTACTATAAGCTTCTTAACCAAATGGAAGTTCCGTGTCTCAATCAACAATGCATATTCGAACGCGTACATGCTACACAACGGCATACCTCAAGAGTCACCGTTGTCCGTCATTTTGTTCATCATACCTATTTACAAAGTAAGCACCATAATTTGCAAATACAACTATATGAAACACATAAGTTATGTTTTCGTATTATCCAGTAAAAAACTATCCAGAACTTGCCAGTAACGAAATTTCTGAGAGTAAGCAAAATTTACCCTCAACGTGCTAGAAAGTACGAAAACGCACAACCAGCAAGAAATTGCAAGTATTTGTTACAGCTGATTTTTTTGGCGGGAAATTTAAAAATATACATACTTAAATTAAAGAAATAGCTCCCCAATTCATAATTCACGTCTCACAAGAATTAATTGCAGCCACTGTGGCTAAAGATGCAGGACTATCCTTGCAAACACATAGATTCTGGGCGTCTCACTGTTATATGTACACAATAAACTTAGTGTAAGTTTATTTATTTACTCACTTTTTCTATTTTTCACCTTTTTTAATGAAAATGGTTAGCAATTTTAATAATTGTTTTCTACTTGCGTTCAACTGAATAATTGCAATCAGCTGTTTACCTTACTGGCAAATTCTTGCTAGTAAAAATTTTTACTGGACAGTGAAAACGAAAACAGAACTATAATGTACACTGATGATGTGCTTATGTATATGTTCGATAGCGGAAGATGTTTACACTATAAATAACGAATTCTTAAAGCCATATAAAGGGTGGTTAAATTTTATGGGCCGATGTTGATTTTGAATAAAACACAAATTATTTTGGAAATTATTGTAATTTTTTTTATTATGATAATATGGTGTGGTTCAATTATGCATGGAACAAAATATCGGCCAAATGTCCGCCGCGACTTCGGCGGCACACCTCCATCCGATGGTCCAAATTTTCGATGACGTTGAGGCATAATTGAGGTTCTATGCCGTTAATGTGCCGAATTATCTCATCCTTTAGCTCTTAAGTTGTTGCTGGCTTATCGACGTACACCTTTTCTTTCAAATAACCCCAAACAAAGTAGTCCAACGGTGTCAAATCACATGATCTTGGTGGCCAATTGTTTCGTTGGTTGTGTGGCAAGTGGCACCATCCTGTTGGAACCACATATCGTCCGCATCCATTTGTTCCAATTCGGGCCATAAAAAGTTCGTCATCATCTCACGATAGCGAACACCATTCACAGTAACTGCCTGACCGGCCTCATTTTGGAAAAATACGGCCCGATGATGCCTCCAGCCCATAAACCGCACCAAACAGTCACTCTTTGTGGGTGCAATGGTTTTTCGACAATCACTCTTGGATTACACTGCGGAACAAAATTTTGCGGTCGGAGATTTTTAAGTCGATTTAGGGTAATTTGGGGGCGCTGATTACGAAAATAATATCAGTTTAGTCGAATTGGCTCTAGTTTTTCAGTTGAAGTCTTTTAAATATTTCCCGAAAAAACCTAATTAAAAATACTAATATGGATTTAAATGATATTTTTATTGCGCGCCTGTATAAAAATAATACAAAAATTAAAAAAATATATTCTTTTCATTAATTAATTTAAAAAAAATTACATAAAACTTTTCCTATAGGACCTCCTATGATGTCGTTGCTCAGGACAATCCCGTATTAAGTTCCAGCAGTAGTCTGCCATCATGTGGTCGTCCCATGGACCTTGGCATCTTTCTTCCATTATTTTTATGTCCTGGTGGAACCGTTCACCTTGTTCCTCACTGTAATCGCCTAGGTTGTCCGGGAATTTGTCCAAATGGATAATGTAATTTAATGCTCATTTTAGCTCCTAGTTTGCGAAAATTGAGAAGCATATCAGCAACCATTTTTGTATAGTCTGGTGATTTATGATTTCCCAAAATTTTTGACTACATTAATAAAGCTTAGCCAGGCTTCAGATTCAATTTGTGACATATGGTTTAAGAATTCAGTGTCTTTTAGAAGGGTACGAATTTCAGGACCATCGAAGACTCCTGCTTTTAATTTTTCCATACTAAGGACTGGAAATTTTTTGCACACATATTCGAAACAGTCACCTGTCTTATCAAGGGCTTTGATGAACTGTTTCATTAGCCCGAACTTGATGTGAAGTGGTGGAAGAATGATTTTTTCTCGGCTTATCAGTTGGTCATGAACCACATTTGCTGTTCCTACCTCCATATTTTCTCTCACCGGCCAGTCCTTTCTAATCCAATGTTCATTTTTTGCACGACTGTCCCATATACATATAAAACAGGGGTATTTATGTAGTATACCCACTTTGTTGGCCCAATAAAAAATTCACCATCTTCAAGTCCACGCATACTGACCACTTATGTTGGGCATACAAAATCTTTGCTAAAACAATTTTTACATTTTTAACCGGCTGCCCTTGCTCTCTTGCAAGGGAAATAAAATATTTAAACCAACGAACTACTTGTTTTAATAATTTATATAACAAACCTTTCTGAGGAATAATTAAATTAATACAAATGGAACTGGGTCATATAATTTTTTTTCATTAATTTCTTAAGTTTCGTTTATCTCAAGAACTAGAGCCAATCCAAAAAAAGTAAAAACACAGTTCGGAAGCCTGCTACTAATGTTAATAAAAACTACTAACAAAATCAAGACAGCAAGTTTTTTTAAATTTTTGTTACGCAGTGTTATCATTCGCCCAAATGCGGCAATTCTGCTTATTGACGAATCCACTGAGGTGAAAATGCGCCTCATTACTGAAGATGATTTTGCATTTTGATTTGAACGCCCATTTTCATAATAAGCCTGAATAACTTTAACACGTTGCTGGATTGTGTACCTTTCCATGTTCAAATTGAGAAATGTCAAATAAAATGCATGTTTGAAATCAAAAGAAGTGCAGTGTTTGATTACTTAATAAAGTTTATTCGAGCTTATTAAATTTAATTCTTAGGTATTTGGAAATTTAACACGAGGTGAACAATTAAGCGCAAAGATGAAGCTAACGAATCAGTCTAATGAAAAGAAGTGTCAAACTTTGAGGGTGGCCGTTGCGTGCTATGTGTTTTACATATGCAGGGTTGCTTCTCAACATTTTCCGCCCACCTCGTCCAACCTTTGCGACGAGTTATCGTTTGCGACGGGTGACCGCCCACCGTTTAACTCTTCAGACTCAGTCTCTGTTGGAAGCACTACCAGTTTCGAAATTGCTCTCTTGAGGATTGAAGACTTGGTTCTTATGGTGGCTACTCGAACCGCTGCGTCATCGCCAGCGTGAACTTCCAGAACACGTCCCAACATCCATTGTGTAGGGGGAGCTCGCTCGTCTCGTACCAAAACCAAGTCGCCTACTTTTAGATTATCTTTGGTGGTCTGCCATTTGTGACGCACCTGAAGTTCGTGCAAATATTCAGCACTCCACCTTTTCCAGAAATCTTGTTGCATTTGTTGTAGTTGTTTCCATTTCGTCAGTCGTCCCACCTTTAAGTCCAAATTACTAGGCTCTGGGAGTGCAATCAGTGGTCCCCCCACGAAAAAATGGCCAGAAGTCAATGCCGTAAGGTCGGTTGGATCATCGGATATAGCCGAAATGGGCCTTGAATTCAAAACAGCCTCAATTTGTTTTAACACAGTATAAAACTCTTCAAACGTTAGCAGAGCATCACCGATAACACGTCGAAGGTGGTGCTTCATACTTTCTATGCCAGCCTCCCATACACCTCCGAAGTTTGGAGATCCCGGTGGGATGAAATGCCATGCTTGGTTATGGGCTGCAACCGATCGTGCGCCTGTTTCGAGTTGATTTCGGAATGCGATGAGATCTTCTTTTAAAGCGGCATTGGCGCCAACAAAAGTTGTAGCACAATCGCTGTATAAGTCGGAGGAGTACCCACGTTGAGAAAAGAATCTCCGCAGTGCCGCCAAAAACGCTTCCGTGGTCATATCGCTTACCAGCTCTAAGTGAATTGCGCGCGTACTGAGGCAAATGAAAAGTGCGACGTAGCCTTTTATGCTTCGAGTACCGCGTCCTTTCGTGGCACGTACTTTAAAAGATCCCCCATAATCTAAACCGCTATGCTTGAATGCAAGAGCAGGAGTGCATCGATGTACAGGCAAACTCCCCATTATTTGAGTTGCCGCAGATGATTTCTGTCGGAAGCACTTTATACACCGATGAGTAAAACTTTTAATGCAAGTGCGAGCATCAATTAGCCAATAACGTCGTCTGAGTGCGTGAAGGGAGGCATGTACTCCGCCATGGAGCGTGCTCTCGTGTGCTTGCGAAATCACTAATATGCGAAGGTGACTTTCTTTTGGTAATATTATTGGGAATCGTTCGCAGGCGGGTAGCAGTGAATTTTTTAGACGCCCATTCAGACGCAGGATTCCGTGTTCGTCAATTATCGGATTTAGTTTTATAAGTTTGCTTTTTGAATTTGACTGCTTTCCCTGTCGAAGGCAAGAAATCTCGTTAGAAAAATGAGTATTTTGAACGAATCTTACCCAAAATTGCATGGCTGTTTCGCGTTCGGAAGCGGTACTGTACAAGGTTATCTCCTGTTCCCTTTTCATAACCGATTTGATGAAGCGTTGACACCAGGCTGTAATGCCAAGTAATTTATGCAAGCTGGAGTAGTTGTGCAAAATCCAACTATTATGCGTCTGCTGTGATACGGCCAAAAGCGATGCTGTCTGAGCGTCATCCTCATCCGTTGAGATCGTCGGATACTTTGACATCTCCACTCGGCTGAACCACTCGCAGATATGCTACGGCTGCATAGGCTGCAGTAGAAGCATCACCAAATATATGGAGCTGATCGGTTGAGTCTGCGGTTGAGAAAGTCCATCGAGGAACTTTGATTTTGTTGATCAGGAAGCTCTGAGCGAAACCTTTGCCATTCGCTCTGAAGGGGTTCGGGTAAGGGGTCGTCCCACGCACAACCACGTCGCCATAAGTCTTGACACACACGCTTCCCCGTTATGATAACCGGTGCCAGGAGACATGTGGGATCATAAACTCTTGCTATATCGGAAAGTTGTTGCCTCTTGGTGATTTCACAGGAAACTGGGGTTTCTTGAGCGGTGTACCCGATGACGTCCTTGTCGCATGATCAGTGGATACCGAGTGCCTTGGTATTACGATCTAAGCTTAAATCACACCATCACACCTTCACACCTGTTGTAAGAAATCCGAAGAATTGGAACTCCATTTGCGGAGGGTAAATCCGCCACGATTTAGCAAGTCTCGAACTTGTTGCTGTAGTTGTACGGCCTCTCCAACCGTATCGGTGCCACTTAAGAAGTCGTCAACATAGAAGCAGTCTTTAAGAGTTGCCGCTGCTTGGGGACAGTCACCACCTTCGTCTTTGGCTAGGGTATGGAGAACCTTTATAGTCAAATATGGTGAACAATTTAAGCCATATGTCACAGTAAGTAGGCGGTAAATGCATATGTTGTTTTCTGAGTCTTTCCAAACGATCCGCTGCATATCAGCGTCCTCATTATCTACCATAATTTGCCTGAAGCATTTTTCTATGTCCGCCATAAATGCAATTCTGTGCATACGCCATTTTAGTATAATCGACGACAAGTCATTTTGGAGCTTTGGGGCGACATGTAGGCAATCATTTAAAGAAACACCCGAGTGGGGTTTTCTCGACGCGTTGAAAACTGTTCTTAGTTTGGTTGTTGAACTGGACTCTTTGTAAACCGCACGATGTGGAATATAGCACACATTAGATGGCTCTTTATCTTCGAAAACTGGTTCCATGTGTCCAAACCGTAAATATTCGGACATGAATTTTTCATAGAGATTTTTCAAATATGGATCTTTTCTAAGGTTCTTAATCTGATAATGAAAGAGTTTCACGGCATCAAACTTGCTGTCTGCAAGAACGGAAAATCTGCTTGTTTACTAAATTTGTAGCGGACGATGTATCGGCCGGAGCAGGTCCGGCGTACGGTTTGCTCGAAAAACTCTTCACAGTATTGTTCATCGAGAGTCAAACATTAAGACGACTCCATCCTTTCGCACGAGTTAAAGGTCCATAAGTCTTTAACCAGTTCATCGAGATCCGTAATTGTTGAAGCACACAGTTTTGCGCTTGGTTGGGCCGTTAATTCCGGATAGCGTCCGAGAATAACCCAACCCAATTGTGTATGTATCGCGAATAGAGAGTCAGTTGTGCTCTGCCTCATCTCACCACAGAGAAGATGCCCATATGTATCAGCCCCCAAAATAACATATATGGACCCGGGCTGGTAAAATTGGGGATCTGCAAGACTTAGGTCATTAAAATGGGAAAAATTAGTGGTATCAATGTGAGAGCTCGGCAGCTGCTGACTTAAGTGTGGTAGAATTAAAGCTGAACATCGAATGTTGAAATTTGGTTTCTGAATAGAGTGCACGGTCATTTCGACCATGCCCGTGGAGGTTCCGACCGATGAGCAACCTATTCCCGTACCAGGCACTTTAAGTCGTGTGCGTCGTAGATGTAACTGCTGCGCAGCAAACTCAGTGATAAATGAGGCTTGAGAGCCACTATCTAATAGCGCCCTGAGTCGCATGCGATGACCAGTCGCTGAGCTTACCTCTATCTGGGCGGTAGCAAACACTACTTGTCCCGGTTTTGGTGTGAAAGCTTCAGACGCGCGTGAGTGATGGGATGCGATTATGCTTGATTGCGCTTGTAGACCGCCGTGTAGCATAGTGTGGTGCTTTTGTTGGCATCTCTGACACACATATGTGGATGGACATACTTTAGCCCCATGCCCTGGCTTTAAGCAATTCATGCACAGCTTAGATTTTTGAACAAAATTTAATTTTAATGACGAAGACAGTTTTCGAAAGTCTGGACAAAATATAAGAGCATGTTTTCCAGAGCAGCCACTGCACCGCGACATGTTGCCGTTTGAATTGTGTCCTAAAGAAGCATTTCGTCGACTTACTTTGTCCCCTGACCTTGAATTCACTTTGTCTCCCATGGAGTCTAGGCCTTGGATACGAGCTTCGAGGAACTTTACCAGCTCGTCGTATGTTGGTAAATGCTTTGGGGATGGTAATGATATTTCCCAATCTCTAATAGTGATTGGGTCCCGTTTCTCTGTAACCAAAAAGATAAGCTAGTCGTTCCAATGCGAAGTTGGACACCCCAGTTGACTAAGAGCGCGAAAAGCCTCGGCTATGCTATATAAAATTTTACGCAATGAAGATGCAGACTCATTTTGGGCAGGTGGAATACGAACTATTTCTTGTAAGAATGTTTTAATCAGGCGTCTCTTGTTATCGAATCGGTTAGATAAAATGTCCCAAGCAATTTGGAAATTATCGCCGGTTACCTGTATATTTTTCAACAAGTTTTGCGCTTCCCCTTCAGCACAACTTTTGAGGTAATGTAATCGTTGTACATTCGAGAGTGCTGCATCGTTAATTACAATTATAGTGAACATATCTTTAAACTGCAGCCACCCTTGATATGTACCTTCGAATTTCGGTAGTTCTATTTTCGGCAAAATTGATTTTGGTGCGGCTATCGAAGCCGGCTGTGATGCGTCGGCCATTGATTGAGTTGAATTAGCGGCAGGTTGAATCGCAGGCGTCAAATCTTCAAAGCAGTCATTGAGCTCACCAATCGTTTCGCAGTAAACAGCTTCTATGTTGCCGAAATAATCACCACCTAAGATACGCGCCAGCTGCACCTCATTTTCTTTGGTGGACTCCATGGTTAAGATTTCGTCGTACGCAGTAGTATATTTCCCCCAATAGTCCTCCAGTAAGCGCTTTCGGGCAACAAAGTAACCTTTTGTCTGCTTTTGCTTTGACACTTTACGTGTATTCGCCGAAAAATTTAGAATAAGCTTTGCGGTGGCCTCTTCTTTTTGCAATGCCATACTTATTAGCGCAATTGAGGTTATCTGCTAGTGCGATTGCGGATATCTGAATGGATGAGAATTTTATGGAAAACTGTCGCACAGTTCCCCGCAAGGGATGCCAATGTTTGAAATCAAAAGAAGTGCAGTGTTTGATTACTTAATAAAGTTTATTCGAGCTTATTAAATTTAATTCTTAGGTATTTGGAAATTTAACACGAGGTGAACAATTAAGCGCAAAGATGAAGCTAACGAATCAGTCTAATGAAAAGAAGTATCAAACTTTGAGGGTGGCCGTTGCGTGCTATGTGTTTTACATATGCAGGGTTGCTTCTCAACAATGCAGAAAAAAACTTGACGTTTAGGTTTGGTTCACATTCAACATCGGCCCTTAAAATTTAAACACCCTTTAATAGGAGCTACCAAGTGCCTTAAAATATTAGGAGTTATTGTTGACACTAAACCATTGCACTCATATTAAAAACAACATCTCGAAAATATTCAATATTATATTGTAAGTTATATATTCACAAGAAAATCTTTTGTTCACATCAAAACTTGCATTAACATTGTAACAGCATTAATTTTATTTAAAATTGATTATGGACTAAGCATCTACGGGAACTCTCTAAAATAATTATTCGCATATTTAAACCACTCTATCAGCTTTCTGATGATCTTCAACTAAGATGATTCTTGCTAAAGCTGGACTCATCCCAACAACAAAATACCACACCAAATAACGCAGAAGGTGACAAAATGCAAACGGATATGCTCCGCAATATACCATTGTACGAATATTTGGCACACCACAGAACTCTTCACCTTGGCTGCTTGAAAGCTCTTTAATCATACTGAACCTCCAATCTTACAGGAAAGAATACACTAATCCAGTAGTTTATTACCAACTATACAAAAATGGAATTGACCCTTACATATCAACGGGATGGAAACGCATCTTCACTTACGCCTCCAACAACGATCATTCTATAGCCTTTCCCGTCGTCGAAAGTAACGGCAACACGATTAAAGCCGGTATACTTGACCATTACTGTTCCGTTTATATGGCAGAAGCAGTTGCAATTCTTACCATTATCGAGGACACTATAATAACCAAAGGTAAATTTATCTTTCTAACTGATAGTATGTCAGCCATATCTATGACACAGAATATCAACAATAAAAACTTTCTGATAAAAACAATAAGAAACAAGCTTTTACATAACATCAACAAGATAAAAATTATGTGGGTCCCGGGCATATGGGGATCAAAGGAAACGAAAATGCGGATGAAAGAGCCAAACTAGTTACAAACGAACCATTGGTTTTGACCCCACATGTCAGCAAAAAGGACATACTCGCCATCATTAACACTCACATGAAACATATTTCACACGAAACCTAGAAGAACATCTCACACCATTACACAAAATTGAACCTAAAAGGAGAAACCCCTAGTTATCCACTTCACTGCCATCCCGCTGAGATTACTGACTTTGTGAGACTTCGCATCACTTGTCTTTTCTGTCAAAGCCAGCAAACAAGTATTGAACATATCCTCGTTAACTGCCAGACAACGCGTACCCGCTATGCATACTAGTGCCACGTTCTACTGAAAATTTACATAAAATTTACGAATTTCTTAAAGTAATTGGACTGCTTAATAAACTCTGAAATGTAATTAAAGTTTATAAAAAACCAACCCAATACATACTTATGTATTAGTACTTGTGCATATGAAAAATAGCTTCAATCATAATTAACGACCGGTACTCGGAGATACAGCAAGATGGCAAATCGATGATCACCAAAAATGGCACATAGCTAGTTACATTTAAAAGCAAAGTCCCATTAACGGGACTAGTTACGTCAATCACAAAAATTAATACCACTTGACTCCGGAGGTTCCAAGATATTAAGTTTACCGAGCACATTGCAACTCTGTCCTTGCCTATCTAGATGAAGTTAACATACAGAATTTGAAACATATAACAACACTAAGAAACAAAATGAATACAAATTCGATTATAATGTTTAGTAGCACACCTAACAGCGTTCCCACCGAAAATACTAACTGTGTAGTTTACCCTCTGCTCATAACAAGTTAACACTCGTAACATCATTCCCACCGATAATGCTCATGACAACAATATCAGTAGCAGCAGCAACGGTAATAAGTTCACGTTCGCACCAAGAACGCTGACGATGCAACTTACCTTCCGCGCATGCAACAATAGCATCAACAATAAGTGAAACAACATCGGCGACATCAACCCATAGGGTAGCTTTAAATTAGGAGCTTAGCTTATGTGCAAGTAGTCGAAACAAATAAAATAAAGAAATCGTAAATTAATTTAGAGTTCTTTAGTTTCTATAATTTATGCAAAGCATCGATGATGTTGAATTTTCAGACATTGATGTCTTGATGTTTGTTTCATTTTAAGAAAATTTGCTGTTTTTAGACCTCGAATGTATTTATTGCAAAGAGTTAAGTATTAATGAACTAGCGAAAATAAGATAATATCATGAAACCCAATCCTTTACTTACATATATCGTATTACATTTACAACTTTTTATATTTTGTTTCTTTCTACATAAATAAAAACCCCAGTTGTTGTTTTTTTAAACCCACTTTGATATGTGTTACAGTCACAATTTTTTCGATTAAGGAGCTTTTCCTAAAATCAATAGGCATTTATGTAGTACGCCCAGTGGAGCAACAATTTTTTTTGTGTCTGATCAACTAGCATAATCAGAAAATTGACTTGCTCTTGAGTCGGACAGAAATGTTTGAATAAGATATCATCATGAGTTGTAGTTTTAAGTTATATGATGAGTGGAAATCTTAAGGTCTCGATATAAATGATCACTTGTTACATAGTAAGGGGACCATTTTCAAGGGGTTTGATTGGAATCTTTGCAAGATATCAATGATAGAATTTGTTGTAGTGCCTCAGATTTGTATACCATAAGTTCAGATTGGTTTTCAGGCGGCTGAGTACTTGAGTATTAAGATATTTGGTATCGCTACTTTAAGGTTAATTAATACCATTCAGTTTTGGGTGCGGAGAGATTAAGACAACTCCTTGAAATTTGAGTGAAGATAAATTTTGGGAAGTAGTCGGCACATGAGATTCTCTTGAAGAGCCAGGAGTCCCTGATCGCCCGCCCTAAAGAAAACAGCCCAGATAGTCGACGCAACACGCTTCCATTTCTTCCTGGAAATGGCGCCTTCCTCCGCCTGCTTAGCTACGTCACTAAGCGTTTTAAGTGTGGCTCTGATCTTAGGTTTCTTGACAAAGGAGGTAACTCCCTTCTAAGACCGCTGCCTCTTAGGGTCCGAGTCCTTCGAAAGCGGGCCTGAGCTCTCGCTCGAAGCGTCCTGCACGCCACATCGATTCACTATCATGCGACGGTCAGTATAGGCTCTCCGCTCAATACCCTTTTGTCGTCTATCGATTTCTGAGGTGCCCTAGACAAAGACGGTGAGCCCACCTTAAACGTTTGGTATAAATATATTTTTTCATTGCTGCGCAGGTTACAATTTACTGGTATCACTTTTCTCTAGCTTTTTTTTGGTTCAGAAGTTATAGTTAAAAATAACTCGAAAAAGTATAAGATTTTATCGATCTTTTTGGCATATAAATAGCTCCAGCTGTAGGAATCCCTATATGAATGTTAATAGGAACAAACCTATGAAAACCATTCAGCACCCTGTATCACAATATCCAGACTTTATGGAAAAATTGTTGTACCATTTTCGGAATGAGCGACCCAGCCAATATAAAATCTGATATTACGTCAGATAAATATTCTGGATGTTGCACCGTAAAATGAAAATTGTTTGGCAGATTCTATTGAAGATTCTACTGAAAACGTAAATGCAGCAAAAATTTAAATTAAGCGCTTTTAGTGAATTTGTGAAGCTTTTACATTTCCAATCAAGCCGCCATTATGATTCGCATTTTCGTAATGAAATTCGCTTTCAAGAAAACGTTTTTAATTATTTTTTTACAAGCTTTATCTAAAGAATAAAAATGAAAAATGTTTGAGAAAGCTGGAAAATATCCGTTTTTTTAGGATGCCAGCTTCTCTATTTTGATTTGCAGAAATGCTTTGTCATATTATATATTTTTGTTTTAGAGTCGAAAGTTTTGTATCATTTTACTTGCTACATGAAAATTCCATAATTTTCGATTCGTGCGAAAACAAGGTATTGAGGGCATAACTTCGAACCTCTACCACCTCTTAATATTCATATATTTTCATTTTCATTAACATTAAATTTTCTTATGCAAATTTGTTTAATATCATAAAGTTATTGAATTGGAAAATTTCATGCCTAAACACTTTATAAACCTTGAAATTCACTAATGTATCCATTAAACTAACCATTGTAACCTAGTTCGACAAATGTACATGGGGGTGAGGGGTGATCCAATCCGTTCTTGGGGAGGACAAACAAACTCTTTCCGAATGTTCAAGAGATTACTAGTCTCATTCTAAATACCCCTCATGACGTAGAGAATTTTTCCAATTAACAAAAAAAGGGTCAGTGATGACCAATCAAAAATTATTCATTGTCTTGTACGAGAATATTCGATACGTATTTTTTATATGAATATGTATGTTACGCGAATTTTTTTTAATTTCACGCTCGCATAAGAGTACCACTTTTCAATTGCATATACTGCAGTATCAAAATATGCAATTTTATATATTATAAATATGAAAATTTTTACGGAATATAATATGTGTGATTTTTTCTCGACTTTCCAATGACGTATACTAAAATTAATTTTAATTTGACAACACAATTAAAAAATATATATATTTTTTTTTACATTTTGACCAAACCAATAACAATGACAATTATTAGTAACTGGTGCGATAACCACGGTATAATAGAACTTCAGCAAGTCTTTTTGGAATGGAGTTTTCGTTGTTGTCCTACTTTCGTTCGGCTAGTTTGGGTAGTTCAGCTCGCAATCCAATCGGTACGGTGGGAAAATCTATAATCGAAGCGAGTGATTAAAAAAGTAAAGAACCCAAACAAATTTTTGGCTAATAAAAGCGAAACGAAAGCCAAAAAGAAATTAAAGTATCCATAAAAGTATCTAAACAATTAAAAACTAACGAAAATGAAGTTCACATATAAAAGAGGGATGAAGAAAGGCGAAAAGGCGTGCAGAAGGGCGTAGAAAAGTATAAATGTCTAAAAATCTAAAAACTGTCGAAAAAAAGTTCACATATAAAAATTACATGCAGAAAAGCGAAAAATAGAATTTAAAATTCGTTAAGGTGGTCGTTAAATAAAGTTCAGCTTTAATAGTAGTGTGAATAAAAGCGAAAAATATAAAAGAAAAAAAATAATTGTTAAAGTGCAATAAGGTATGCGTGAAAAATAAAAAATTTCAAAAAACTAAAAATAGTGCATTTAAAAACATAAAAATTTTTCAAGTGCATAAAGGCGGACGCGGAAAAAGTATCAGCATCTAAGAACTAAAGAAAATAACGTTGACTTGTAAAAGTAAAGTGAAGAAAAGCGAAAAATATAAAATGGAAGTGGAAGTGGAAATATGAAAGCGTCTATAAAGGAAACGAAAAAAAATTCGTTTTAGATTTAAAGTGCGTTAAAGCGTGCGCGAATATATTATATCGTCTAAAAACTAACAAAAACGTCGAAAATAAATTTGGTATATAGAAGAGAAAAAATTAAAGCGCATTAAGGCGGGCGCGACAATTGTAAAAGGCGTCTGGAGCTAAGTAAAACAGCGAAAATATATAAAATATAGTCCGTTTACAAAAGAAAGCGTGTAAAAGTGGAGACAAACTAAGAAAAAATTCATTTATATATTAAAAACAATATTAGTGGGCATTAACGCATAGAAGCGTCTAAAATCTAAGAAAAACGGCTGCATTAAATATTGCTTTAAAAAGGTAAACGATCATCAGAAAACTAAGCAAAACAGCGAAAATAAAGTTAACAATTAAACAAAAAAGATTAAAGTGTATAAACAGGTGGGCAAATATGGGAAATCAGGAAAACTAAAGCATAAAACGACACATTAATTTTTGAGCTCAAGGCCAGTGTTAGGAAAAGTATATTGGAAAAAAGACAACACAGTCGACATGGAAGCTGCTGTTGCTTTTACCACTTTTCCTTGTGTCCTACCGACACAATTCAAGTACCCAGTCTGCCGCTATTAAGTGAATGTGTGGTTAATTTTTGTACGGTAACACAAAATCTATTTAGTTTTATTATTGCTAGAATTTGTTACGTTTGGTGTGCTCATCCATTTCAAATTTTCATATACATATATATATGTATATTATCAATATATTAATTTTTGAACTCAAGGCCAGTATAAGGAAAAGTATATTGGAAAAAAGACAACAGTCAGGAGTGGTAGAAATGATAGCTATTTCGGAGATCACCACATCTCCTCATCAGATTGGTTGAAATGCTAATATGTTATAGGATTCCGCGAAGAAGACTAACATTATCACAGCTTGCCTACTGTAAGGAAAAATTAGAGGAGTCTGCGCTGCACAACCACACGAAAAGGGTGCAAAGATTGGTTCTTATTGGAATCAGTGAAGCTCTTCGGACTGCACTAACGCTATCGTTATATTGAATACAATATCAAAGGATAGATACTGTGGGGAAACGTCTGACAGCCCAAGTCGCTGCCAGGCTCTGAAATATTGGATATAAACTTAACTCGGATTGTGCCTATTCGAACCTTTTACCAATTTTTACTAAGGGATACTTTGACAGCGCCATTCCTTTTAGAGAGAATTGGGCGGGCCCGTTCACGGTTCGATCGAAGCTTGATGGAAGGGTTATAGATGGAGTGAGTGATGGTGCGATCGAACATGAAAGACATCTTCGGAGTATTTACAGCAATATTCCTGAGAATTGTGAATCAGATGAGTTAGCGAGGCAGATTATCGGGGTTCTTCGGGCCACCTATCGGCTGCACTTGAACGAGTAGCGTTGCGGTCACCTTGGTAAACGCTAGAACGTACTGGGTAGCAAAATCGTTTTGACCAAAAGTGGGCGTGACAGTGAGGAGGTTACGTTTGTTTCCCAATTAACACTACAACGCTTTGCGTGCGTGCGTTCGATTTTGCCTGACACTGATCGAAATGCACAAGATTGTTGTCTGTTATAGTGAAATCGAAATGTGTTTGTCTGTAGCACCTTTAAACTCTCTAGTTCACTCTCCGGCGGCAGCTTAAATTAGGATTACAATCGCTTTGCAAATTATATTTAAAAAGTTGCTGTTCGGGTTTTGGATGTACTGTGATATCACAATCGACCTCAGAGGGTCTATGTTACTTCTAGGAGCGGCCACGTTAACCCAACCTACCTTTATTTAGAAAATACGCAAAACTGTCAAGAGGAAAAATGATCAGAAATCAGCGAGCAGAATATTGAGTGTGCTAAAAACTTCGTACACGAAAATTGTGAAGAAATTCTGATTAAAGTATAAAATTTCTTTTGAAAACTTTTGGAATTGTATTAAAATTTGCGCAAAGTGTGCAGCTTGGAGCGGGTTTCAATACAAAAAAACTAGACATAAAAAGTTACAACAAACTATGTATAACTATGCAGCTAATCTCTCAAATCCGCTAAGCTAAAAAATTCAAATATACGTGTGTATATACATGTACATGCATACTTATATACAGTACTGAAATTTCAAATAGTGGGTAATTACCCACCTAAAACTTCGAGCAGAAAAAAAATTTTCATTTATAGTTTGAAAAACTTTCGCGCTCGCGTTCAGTCGTTTTGGTTTTCGGCCGATCTGCGCATTATATCTAAGCCAATCAGGTATTGCCTTACATCCGTGCTAGTGTCCCTGAGTTACTCGAATCGGTGCTTGTGAGAGCGCTCTCGTTTTTACGTGTGTGGCCTATGCGGCGACTGGCCAGAGACTGACCGCGCCACCACTCCGAATTCCTAGAAGGTTCAGAGTGGCTGGTTACAGCACAACCAGGGCGAATTCATATCAGGTGGTGGTAAACGTACAGAAATTTACACTAACAAATTATACGCACACTGATAGTATATGTAACCAAGCGAATTCTATCAGCTGTTTGATCAACTTCACCATATATGAATTTGCCTTGAGAACAACTGTGAACTGCAGCCAGAAAGAGATAGGGGAAGACACATTCAAGTCATACATGCAGCAGAGCAGGTGTTTGTGTTCTTCTGTCATGCCAGGCCTCAACGATCGAGCATCAATAATATTATGGCAATATTTGTCAGTGAAAAAGCGAATACTGTAGGCCACGTGTGTGTATGGGTGTTCACGTGCTTGTACGTACTTATGGCTAATTAGACCTTAAGTTTTAGATTCTAAGAATTTGATTGTAACTAGACCTTAAGGTTCATTTGTAACTAGCGAGTAGACGACTGTTTAATAATAACGAGTAAGAACCGTTGTTTGTGAAAAGAGGCTACAAGCCATTTTATAAAATACAGAAGATTCATTCGATTTTGGTGCACACTAACGGGCGTACGTGTTTTTACTAAACTGATTGCCACCTGATATATTTCATCAGAAGTGGTCGTTTGAACCAATTTAAATCGCTAAATAAAGTAAACCAAGTTTTGAAAACGCGCAAATAAATTTTGAAATATGAATCGCGATATCATAAACGCAGAGAAATATTCTCTATTGCAGTTGAAGGCCTGGTGTACTGCAGTAGGTATCAATGCGAGCGGTGCTAAGGCGTCTTTGGCTGCAAAATTAAATGAGTTGTCAGCCGAAGCTCGAGGATTATGCCCAGCAGTGGATAAGGTGAGCAAACAAAGTGGCGACGATGGCGAAAACAACGGCACAAATAACGGCGAGGACAACGGCGAAGACAACGGTGAGGACAACGGCCGAGACAATGGTGAGGATAACGGTGAAGACAATGGTGAGAAAAACGACGAAGACAACGGTGGAAATAACGGCAGAGTTCTAAGAAGCGGCAACGTACAACGGAGTGGTAAAAATGTGGACGACGACAATAATGCAGTGTACATGCAAAGAGGTATAGCATGTTTGCGTAGCGGCACCTTCGGAGATCCTCCAATAAGTGATGTGGGAGACAATGAAAGTTCTGTTGACGGCGCGGCTGATCATTTAAATACCGTTCGCATCGACGACGACGATGAAGCAACAGCCCTTACAATAAAACTACTCCAAAAAGAAGTACAGTTGCTTAAGCTACAAAAGGCTATGCTAGAGAAGGAAGACGCAATGGCGAGAACGAGCAAACGAAGCGACAATATTTCGTTTGATACACTAAAAGAAGTGATACCAATGTACGACGGCGGCGATGGATACACTACGTGGCGCAATCAGGTAATGCACTGCCGTGAAATTTTTAAGGTAGATGACGCCATGCTGTGCGTGGCTTTACGGCTGAGGCTGAAGGGCCTCGCGCTCACGTGGTACAACGCCAAGTCAAGTTTTCCGAAAGATTTCAACGAGTTGCTGTGCGAGATGGATACCGCTTTCACCTCCGGCGAAAGAAAACTCGAACGCCGCCGCAGATTTGAAAAACGAGTTTGGTCGCCCGAGGAAAGTTTTGGAAATTATTACAATGACAAATTTATGCTGAGCAGCGACTTGAACATATCCGATGAAGAGTTCGCTGACTACCTTGTTGAAGGCATCCCCGACAGGCAGCTACGTATCCAAGCAAGACTCCAAAATTGCACGTCGGCGAATGAGGTGGTAAGAGCTTTCCGCTCGATAACGTTGCCAAGACGTGCAGCGGTCAAGCCATTCTCGAAGAGCGGCTAAGATGCTACAACTGTAACTGTTCCGGACACTATGCTAAGGATTGTAAAAAACCAAAGAGGGAAGCGGGCACGTGTTACGCATGCGGGGAGCAGGGCCACTACTCTACAGAATGTAAGCGATACAAGAAGGACAGGAACAATTTTGTAAGTTATTTTAGATTATATGTATTTGCACACGTGAACACTTATATATTTATAGAGTGCCTAGTTGATTCAGGCAGTCCTGTTAGTCTGTTGAAGCAGGCCGTGGTGCCCCCGGGATTAGAGTTAGAAGAAGTGAAAGAGAAATACTACGGGTTAAATAAAACAGTTTTGTGTGTTTTTGGAAAAATTAAATGTATAATAAAAGTCCTGAATAAAGACATTTTAATTGAATTTCTAGTGGTACCAAATGGAAGTATTAGTTACACAGCATTGTTAGGTAGAGACTTTATTGAGGCAAGTCATGCAAAGTTGAAGATTGGTAATGTTGAGTTTATAGACAAAGTAGCGCAAGTTGGGACAGTAAGAAGTTTAAACGAACTCGAGGAAACCCATGCAAGTGGAAGAATTGTTAAGTCATACGGTGCGAACAAAGGAAGTAACAGAAACAAAGTTGAGATGACATACAAAGTTAAAGAAATGGGTCAGTTAAATGCAACAAAGAAAGGTTCGAGCGGAAATATTGACATCGAAAAAAATATAAACGGAAGCGTTAACGTTAACGATGCCGTAAGCGAAATTATGGCTATAGACGTATGTGAGGGAACAGATGTAAGCCTCAAACTGGGAGAAGATATTAGATACGATGATAAGGTACTCTTTAACGAAATCTTCACAAAAGTGTATTTAAGTTCCAAGAAGTTAGACAAACCTTTAGTTAGAAAAGAAATGACACTTGTACTAGATGATGATAAGGCGTTTGCCTGCGCCCCAAGAAGGCTGTCATAGAAAGAGAAGTTAGAATTACAGATCATAATAGACGAATATCTACAGAAAGGTTATATACGACCTAGCGAGTCGGAGTTCGTGTCACCTATAGTGTTAGTCAAAAAGAAGACAGGTGAGCTTCGGTTATGCGTTGACTATAGGAAGCTAAACAAAGTTACAGCAAAGGACAGCTACCCTATGCCACTTATAGACGACTTGTTGGATAGGTTAGCGAACAAGAAAATATTCACGAAATAAGATCTCAAGAACGGGTTTTTTCACGTGTTTATGAGTGAAGACTCAATAAAGTATACTTCGTTTACTACACCGTTAGGGCAATACGAGTTCTTAAGAATGCCGTTTGGACTTAAAAACGCCCCTGCAACTTTTCAGAAGTTCATCAACAAAATTTTTGCAGACATGATTCGCAATGGAGAGGTAATAGTTTATCTGGACGATATTATAATAGCAACGGACAGTTTGAAAGAGCATTTTGAGATATTACAAAAAGTATTTTTTAAGATCGTACAGAATAACTTGGAACTAAGGTTAGATAAATGTGAGTTTTTGCAATCGAAGATAGCATATCTTGGCTACACTATCACTGGTGAAGGGATTCAGGCCGATGAAAAAGGATTAAAAGCTATAGAGACATTTGCCGTTCCGACCAAAGTCCACGAAGTTCAAAGTTTTCTTGGCTTATGCTCATATTTCCGAAGATTTATTAAAGATTTTTCAACGATAGCGAAACCTCTCCACGACCTTACGAAGAAAGACAGAAAGTTTCAGTTTGGAGATACAGAGTTAGAGTGTTTCAATAGCCTCAAAGAAAAATTGATTGCATCCCCTCTGTTGGCAATCTATGACCCAAACGATGCAACAGAGTTGCACTGTGACGCAAGTTCGTTAGGCTTTGGAGCAATATTGCTACAGAAAAAGAAGGACACTAAACTACATCCAGTTTTCTATTTTTCTAAGCGCACGACAGACACAGAGTCGAAGTATCACAGCTTCGAACTGGAGACACTTGCGATCATATACGCGTTAAAAAGATTCAGAATTTACTTACAAGGTATAAAGTTTAAAATCGTTACGGACTGCAACTCATTAACTTTAACGCTCAATAAAAAAGACATGAATCCTAGAATAGCGAGGTGGGCGTTGGAGTTACAAAATTATGACTATGAACTCGAACACAGCTCAGGAAAAAGAATGCAACATGTGGACGCACTAAGTAGAGTAAATAACGTTCTAGTAATCCATGCAAATACTTTTGAAGAAAATCTAATAATATGCCAGAAAGAGACGAAAAGATAGGAAAAATAAAAAAGAAGCTAGAAGTCAGTGAAGATAGTCACTACGAGATGAGGAACGGCATAGTTTACAAAAAGAAAGACAAAAGCCTACTTTTTTACGTACCAGAGTCTATGGAAAAACACGTTTTATACAAGTATCACGACGAAATGGGGCATTTAGGGGCAGACAAAGTTGCGGAAACTATAAAAAAAAGTTACTGGTTTCCGAACGTCATAAAAAAAGCCACCACTCACATTGAAAATTGTCTTAAGTGTATCGCTTTTTCTAATAAATGTGGCAGAAAAGAAGGTTTCTTACACATGATACCAAAAGGAAATGTACCCTTCGAAATGATACACATAGACCACTACGGACCGATTAATAGTACATCCACAAAACAGAAACATATTTTAGTAATAATTGATGCGTTTACGAAGTTTGTTCGCCTTTACCCGGCAAAGACTACGATGTCAAAAGAGGCGGTCACGGCATTGAAAGATTACTTTAGGGCGTATAGCAGGCCAAAATACGTGGTGTCAGATCGAGGAACATGCTTTACTTCAAACGAATTTGAGGAATTTCTAGTAGACAACAACGTTGAGCATATAAAAGTCGCCACAAATTCACCCCAAGCAAATGGACAAGCCGAAATTGTCAATAAAAGTTTAGGACCCATGATAGCAAAAATTACAGATTCCGAAAAAGAAGGTGGCTGGGTAAAAGCGTTAGAGTCTGTGGAGCACGCGATGAACAACACAGTACATAGAGCAACAAAAGAGTTACCCAGTGTATTACTGTTCGGGACAAGACAAAAAGGTAAAGTCGTAGACAGGCTTAGAGAAAATTTGTTAGAGCCGATTCAAACGTCAAGCCCGGTACCACTAGGAAAAATTAGAGAACAGGCACAGTCAGCACAAATTAAAGCACAAATTTACAACAAAGGATACTCAGATGCTAAACGGCGAGATGCTCGTAAGTTCGACGTAGGCGACTACGTAGTAGTTTCCAACGTCAGCTCACAAGTAGGAGCGTCTAGCAAACTGATACCTAAATTCAAGGGGCCGTATAGAGTCTCGAAAATTTTAGAAAACGATCGTTACATAATAGAAGACGTAGAGGGATTTCAGCAGACTCAAATACCTTACAGTGGTACCTGGTCGGTTGCAAATTTAAAGCCATGGTACGAATACAGGAAAACGAAAAACAAACTGTGAAGGCTTTGACTTTCAAAGTTTGACAACGTTCCTTTAACGCCATAGAATCAGGAGATCCTATAAGTCAGGACGGCCGAGCTGTAGGCCACGTGTGTGTATGGGTGTTCACGTGCTTGTACGTACTTATGGCTAATTAGACCTTAAGTTTTAGATTCTAAGAATTTGATTGTAACTAGACCTTAAGGTTCATTTGTAACTAGCGAGTAGACGACTGTTTAATAATAACGAGTAAGAACCGTTGTTTGTGAAAAGAGGCTACAAGCCATTTTATAAAATACAGAAGATTCATTCGATTTTGGTGCACACTAACGGGCGTACGTGTTTTTACTAAACTGATTGCCACCTGATATATTTCAATACAGTCTCGAAAAAATGGAAAATTGGTGAATATACTATTTCCTTTCTTATAAAACTCACGACCAACGTGAATTGGCTTTAACCGATGTAGGTAAATCAACTCTTCTCAATTCAACTGTGATAAAAAAAACTTTCGTCATTACTGTAAAAAATTTTCAAATTTCATTAGATTTTTTCATTTCCTCATCTTTCATTAAATTCTGAACAAAGCTAGACAATCTACAAGATTTGACAGAATCATCTCTCAGTCAAATACTCAGAAATAGTATATGTCATGATATATTTATTAGGTAAAACCGCTGAGAGCCAGTCTGAAAATTTGTGAAGTTTGCTAACAATATGAATCATTTCCAAACTCACATTCTCACACATACAATCAAATCATGGTTCAATTATGAAAGGTCTGCTCAAAAAACACTTGTCTCGTTCACTCCTGAGAAATTGGCTCATTCGGCAAGACACTGTGTTGCTGACTCTGCATATTTACTTGAAAAGTGTGGGTTAAAGCCAAATGTGTAGAACAAAAATTTCGAAAGCATCAAAAATTACTTTTTATGAGAATTTGTTTAAGTCGTTTAAATGCTTAAATGATTCAACACCTGTCAATAACTCTAATCGTGAAGATAAACGTAAGCGAGTTGAGAGTCCGTCTGAGAGTCCGTCTGATTCAGTGATTTTAAATCCAACTCCGGTCGTTATTCCAACTCCCTCATTACAACTAATTAATTTAGCTTCACCAATTCCGCAGATAGTGGAGCCTTCCACATCCAAATCCTCTTCAGCAAGGTCAATTGCCAGTAAAAACCGCGAACTTTCTATACCGCCTAAAGTTGTTGAAACAACTACCAAGATGGTTGTGGTTCCACAAAGAAAATCAATTTTTGTGTCAAGATTCGCCAAAGACACTACTGTCGAGGACATTGAGTTTTACATCGCATCAAAAATTAAAATTGACAGCTTAACAATCAGGAAATTTAACTTCAAATATGAAAGGAATATTTCCTCTTTTAAAATTGATGTTGCTTTAGGAAAGTTCTATGCTCTTCTAAACAATTCATTCTGGCCGATCGGGGCGTTAGTTCGCGAATTCGAGTACAAACCTAATATAAATGACCAAAATGTTGTAAAGATTTCTCGTCAAAACACTGAGCCAAAAAACTGATTGTTAAGTCTGATTTGAGTATTTATTATCAAAATGTAAGAGGTTTGAACACTAAATGAACTGACTTGTATTTGACAAGCCTTCAGTGCAATTATAATATTATTTCATTTACCGAAACATGGCTTAAGCCTCACGTTTTTAATTCGGAAATCTTTTGCAGTGAATAGCAGGTTTACAGAAATGATCGCCTGTGCAGAGTTGGGGGTGGTGTTCTACTCGCTGTTCATTCTTCTATTCCTTCAGAAGAAATCTGTGTCCCTGCTATGGAATCCATTGAATTTATGTGCATCCGAGTGCAGCTTCTACTTAGCTCTCTGTTATATACCTCCTGAGTCTGATTTGTCTGTATATACCCAACATATTTCTTTTCTTAAAATCGTTAGTTCAATGACTGAATCTTCTGACTCTATGATTGTCCTGGGTGACTTTAACCTCCCGCACATATCCTGGAAGATGATTGACTATAACATTATACCAGTTTCTACGCGATTGGGTAGCTGCGACTTTTTGGATGAGATGGCTGAACTGTGCCTAAGTCAGATTAATGTTCTTCCAAATAAGTTTGGGAAGGTTTTGGATTTGGTTTTCGTTGATGATATTCCAGATCTTCTCTAAATCGATGTGATCCTCTAGTTTTGCCAGAACACGTTTACCATCCTGCAATTGAGATAACTTTCGAAATCATGGGTGTTGCTCGGGGGTATGATACGACAGCAGTCGGTTCTAGTACTCGCTTTAATTTTGCTAAGGCCGAATTAAAAAAAATTGGAAATGAACTTTCCAATTTAACATGGCCCAATTATAGTGGTGATGTTGAAGAAATCGTAATGCATTTTAATACCACTTTGTATAGTTTATTTCTAAAATACGTACCTAAACGTGTATGCGTTCAAGATGAACCAATACAGTTATGGTTTAATAAGGAACTGATAATGTTGAAAAATAAAAAATCGCGTATCTTCAAACAATACAAAAAAACAGGTTTACTTACAGATTACTTAAAGTACTCAGTCCTGCGACATAAATATGTCAAATTAAATAAGAAATCTTACCAAGAATACCTAAATAAAATTAAAAATAATATTATTTGTAACCCTAAATCATTTTATGGTTTCGTAAACTCAAAGCGTAAGGTAAATAGTTTTCCTTCAAATATGAGGTATCAGAACACTGTGTCCAGCGACAATGAAGACATTGCTAACCTATTTGCACAATTCTTTGAGTCTAACTATTCCACTAAAGTCAATCTTCCCCCTTATAAATATCCATATTATCTATATACTAATAATTCGATTAATGTTCCAGTAATATCTTCTGAACATGTATTATTTTATCTGAAATCTTTAAAAGAATCATTCAGGTACGGTCCTGATATGATTCCGACATGTATTCTTAAACAATTTGCTGATTATCTATATCTGCCTTTATCAAACTTGCTTAACTTGTCGCTAAAACAAGGTAATTTCCCGTCTATTTGGAAAAAGTCTTTTATAATCCCTCTTCATAAAAGCGGCAATAGGTCTTGGATTGAAAATTACCGTGGAATAGCAAAGCTATCGGCAATTCCAAAACTATTTGAAGCAATTATTACTAATCAGTTAAAATATACGATCTCTTCATCAATCGCAAACTCTCAGCACGGATTTTGTAAGGGCAAATCAACTATTACCAATTTACTGGAATTCACAACTCATGTTTCAAATGGTTTTAGAGAAAATATTCCAACAGATGTTATATACACCGACTTCAGTAAAGCTTTTGACAAAGTTTGTCACCCCTTACTCATCCACAAACTTGATCTGCTGGGCTTTCCACCCACTCTCCTCCGCTGGATTTCTTCTTATCTACATGGTAGATCTCAAATCGTTATATTCAAAAATGCTTTTTCCAATGTCATTAATGTTACTTCGGGAGTTCCCCAAGGCAGCCATCTAGGCCCGATTCTGTTTTTGTTATTCATAAATGATATTACTACTGCAATAAGATATTCGAATATACTAATGTATGCTGATGATGTAAAACTTTTTAAATCATACGCTTCGATTGAAGAAAGAAATTTATTACAAATAGATATTAACAGCTTAGTTGATTGGTGCAACATAAATTATTTGCCACTTAACCTTAAAAAATGTAAATTTATGAGTTTTTCACGAAGAACTATTCAGCCAGCTTCTTACATAATAAATAACTATACTCTGGATCAAATGTTTGACTTTGTTGACTTGGGAGTTACAATGGATTCCAAACTTAATTTCAATAGTCATGTTAATGCTATAGCTAATAAGGCTAGAGGAATGTTTGCCTTTATAAAACGATGGTCAAAAGAATTCAAGGACCCATATGTAGCAAAGGCTCTTTTTACAACTTTAGTAAGACCTATGCTAGAATACGGTTCGATAGTTTGGAACCCACGTTATCAAGTTCACATTGATCGGCTGGAATCAATTCAAAAACAGTTCTTACTTTTTGCCCTAAGAGACTTTAGATGGGATTCTCGGCTTAATCTTCCTCATTATACTGATCGTTTGAAGCTAATAAGTCTTCCTACTCTTTCCAGCCGTATAGAAATGCTAGGCACAATATTCATTACTAAACTACTCACAGGGTCTATCGCAAGCACATTTCTTATTGCCGAAGTTAAACTTAATGTTCCTTCTCGGATTTCAAGACACTTTAAACCTCTTTATTTAAAAGAGTGTAAAACCAATTATGAATTAAATGAACCTTTCCGATGTTTATGTCAAGATTTCAACTGTCTTTCCAGCACTTTTGATATTTCGGACTCACTTTTCACCATAAAAAGAGCTGTACTGTCCTTTCTCAATAAATGATTAACGGCGGTATAATATATTTTTGATTCAGCTGATGAAGTTTTTTTCTCTAGCTGAGCAGTTTTGGATCTCGACGCTTAACAAACTTTTTCCTTTTAACAACTCGGCACAAAAAAAAAATTATAACAAAAAAAAAAAAGATCCGTACGTCATGCGGACTGTGCCCCTCGTGTCGGTTGGGCGGGAAAGAGGGTAGCCGTTGGGCTTATTATTATTATTATCACACAAGGTGAATTCATATAAAGTGTAGTTAGTATAGCAGAGAACTTACAACAATGAGAAGGTGCAAATTTTGGTTCAATCCAATTGAAATCTGAAAGGTTTCGTCTAAGGAATCCAGCTGTTAAATTTTTATTTCGCAGCTGACTTAACAGGGTTGAAAAATGTGAATTAACGTTTCCACTGTTGAAATTGTTGCTGAAATGTTGATAAGTGGCAGATGTTTATGGGAATATTGTTACAAATGTGTTTATTAATCGATTTGAAATCTTGTTTCCAAAAATTATCAGGAAAAATTATTAAAAACTATTTTCTTTTAATAATTAAAATTAAATTGCATATCAATGCATTTATGTACTGTACATATGCGCAATATGTCGTATTTTTACTTACAAGTCACTATGAATATTTTTGAAAATAAAAAAACTGAAATTCAAAGTATTGATAATGTTGCAAGTATATAGGACATTTTTTTTTACAAAATATCAAATTAATACATAATCAACTCTTTTTTAAACTTTTCAAGTTGGCTTAAATTAAAATTATATGTTGAATTTTTACGAAAGAATCATAGTATGGTATTTTTATCATGCCATCATGAATAATTTAACAATTGAAAAAATGTGAAATATTAAAATATCCAAGCATATTTATATTTTTACTTACAAACATGGATTAATAAAATTTTTCTGTTTGTTTAATTAAAAAAATTGTTAAAAATGATTTTTTATAATAACTATATTAAACATTACTATGAGCTTGCTTCCAATTTAATATTTGATTTGGTTTCCTATCTTGATTTCCTTTTTCTGTAGATGCGAAATAATATGCGATCTACATATATTACAAATTTGTTCATATGTATAAAAAATTGGTCTTGGCAAAAAATATTCACAGGAAACTTTACTGGCTTTAAGAGACGTCGAAATATTCTTTATGCTTTCGTTTTGCGCGAGGGCGGAACCAGGCCACGCGCTTTTGGCTTAAAATTTGGGGATCGTATGTACATATGTATGTATGTTGATATACGTATGAATTCTACCAGAGAATACTACATGCATAACTACATTTGACTTCAGTCATAAATAACTAAAATGCCATCAAGTATACAATCATACATATATGCATATGTATGTACATATATCTAAATACATACATTAACCCATATCGTCCCATTGTTCGAATAATCGAACAGTACTTTTTACTGTATTTTGCAATTTTTCCAGGGGTTTTCTTTAAAAGTGAGATACGAAATTATGACGTTTTATGTTGGTTTGGAGTGTTTTCTACATTATTACGAACAATTATTTTTTCTGACCATCACCCAATCTTTTCACAGAGCATAATAAAATCTCACTAATTTTAGCATGTTTTAAAAATAATTATTTTAATTAAAGAGAATTAGAAAATATGAAAACCGGGTATAAGGTTTTGCTGCGAATGAACTAAAGTTTTCATTTTGGTAGTTTTCGTGTTTGCAAATTTAATATAACGGTCCCTGTATGTATGCGAAGCTAGGTGTTCGATTAATCGAACGCTGGGCGCAATTCAGCATTTTTTTCCTCTTTGATTTCGGTTGCAATTTGAAATGTATTTACCGTTTGTTCAATTGCGTAGCAATATTTTAGTCGGAATAACTATAAGCACGTGTTCAAATTTAGTATGAATAAGTGTGCGGTTCAGTGAACTTGTTTAGTCGAGCAATTTGTAATTAGAAAGTGGTAAATTGTGTGATTAAAAAATGGAAAAACAGTGTGCTAGATCCCTTCGTCGTCGAGCTCTTACTAAAGCTGAAATGATGGCTATTATTGAAGAGTGGAGTGATGATGAAACTGAAATTGCTACAGCTACAATTGTACCACCGGAAAAAGTTGACGAAAATACCGATGAAGAAGATTTTGATGATGATGTAATAACTATGCGTGAAGTAAGTGCAATCCTTACAACTTCTCTGACGAGCTTTGAATTATTCAAATAGGTATTATTTCTTTTGTTTTAACATTAAATAATATATTTAATAGTGCGAAGATTTAGTGGAATGTGTTGGAACGTTTGAGCTAGATGCGATTGAAAAATCTACAGGAGACTGTATATGTACATCGAAATCACCATATCGAAGAGGACAACGTCATTGGTATCGAAATTTCGTCAGATACCACACCATCTGCCAAAGAAAATCCCTCCAAAAGGCAGCGCATTGAGACAAATGCAACACCAGTTAAAAAATATAAGCCCTTATCAGCTTCCAAAACAAAACCCCATTATAATTGTTTTCACTCTTTTTTGATAACGAAGTCCTTGACATGATTATCGAAGAAACAAGTAGATATGCTCAGCAGAAAAACGAACACTTTCGCATTGATCAAGTTGCCTTGAAGCGATTTCTTGGTATTTTAATTTTATCAGGATATCATACTTTGCCGACAACTCGTGACTATTGGTCAACAAACCCAACATTAGGAGTACCTGTCGTGAAAGTATGCATGTCCAGGAATCGTTTTCAAGATATCAAGAGGTTCATCCATTTCGGGAACAACTACAATCTTGATTCGACAGATAAAATGGCTAAGGTACTTTAATCATTTTTTTTCATTTTATATGATTTGCTTATAAACTGTATTCTGTTTACTTAGGTAAGACCATTGTATGAAGTTATGAACGCAAAATTTATGCAATTTGGTGTTTGGGAGGAGACGCTTTCAATCGATGAACAAAAGGTTCCATACTTTGGGCGTCATTCTTGCAAAATGTTCATACGTGGGAAACAAATTCGTTTCGGCTACAAATTGTGGTGTCTGTGTTCGGCTTCTGGCTACCTTTATAATTGTATACCATATGCTGGAGCCGATAAATACGACAAGCAGCTTGGATTGGGAGCAGATGTGGTTTTACGGCTGCTGGAAAATGTTGAGTATCCAAGTCGGCATATGGTATATTTTGGCAATTTTTTACGTCCTACTACTTAATGTGCCTATTATCTGAGAAAAGACTATGAGCAACTGGCACCGTACGGGCAAATCGTATTGGAGGTTCACAACTTAAAACTGGAAGGCAATTGGAGAGGGGCAATCATGACTACGAATTTGATTACAGCAATAAGATTTTGGTTTGTCGTTGGCAGGACAATAGCGAGGTTACGATTGCCACAAACTTCGAGCAAATTATGCCAATGGTGCCTGTAAAAAGGTGGAAGAAGCAAAAAGTAAGCGCTTGTGGGGAAATTGTTCAACCTGGAGGATTTGCAAACTACAACCAGCCTCAGCTACTTAAAAATTATAATATGGGTATGGGTGGAGTGGATCTTCACGACAATGCCTCTCAGAACTATTACATTGCGATTCGATCAAAAAATGGTATTGGCCTTTATGGATTTCTCTATTAAATTCTGCTGTTGTAAACGCATGGAAACTTGACTGCTTTTCTCGTCGATATTATAAGAAAAGCATCCTGCATCAGAAAGACTTCCGTGTGCAAATTGCCTATTCTCTTATAATGACCGCTGATGATGAAGACGTCGGAAACGCCGCAGAAGACGAAGAAAGTGACCTTGATTATTTACCAGGATCTTCAAAGGATAGTCATCCTAAAAATATCCCACAACTTGCCGGACAGCACCTCATTGTGATAATCGAAAATAATAAAAAATGGAGATGCAAATTGTGCCACAAGCCTAGTTCTTTCATATCCAAGAGATGTAACATTGCACTACACACCCATTGTTTTGAGTCATACCATTTAAAAAAGTAAACTTAAGCAATATATTCACTTGTTATGTCCTTTTAAAAGTTATTTAATAAATCGTTACCTTGAAATTATTTAGTTTTTTTTCTCAGCTGAAGCAATAACCAGATAAAAAAAATTTAAAAATAAAAACACCTACTTGTGCCCAGTAATCGATTAATCGAACACCTCGTATCTCGAAAACTAAAATTCCTAAAAAAATTTTGACAACAAATATGGATTCAGCGACCCATTTTTACCCTAATCTACAAGTTTCATTCAAATACGCTTTGGGATCATATGGGTTAATATGCATCCATGTACATACATACTCATATACGTACGTACTTACGTGCATGTGCATAAATTCAACCTTGACATACGCTAAATCTAAGTAAATTAAATCACAGCGCAATCACAACCGCAGCTGCCCTTGTGCCTGCGCGTATTCCTAAAAAGAAATGCCGTTCATTCATAAGCGAGTTTTGGTTCTGTCATCGGAATCAAAATAAAAAATTATTTTTGGAGCGAATGCTCTTTTTCCGACTTAGTTTATTTCAGACAATTTCAGAACTGCTTTACATGTTATTTCTTACATCTATTTATACTACTTCTAAACAATATTTATTTGGTGATAAAGTTGTTATTTAGTATTTATCATTTCACATTATTTCTAATATTATCATAATCGCTTTGTCAGAGGAAAAAAAGAATATGCTATTCCTTTGTTACTATGTTATCGCTTAAACTCAAAGATCATGTTATTACTTGTTTGTGAAGATCAATGATGTATGTAATTAGTAGTAGTGTATACATCAACGTCGTTAACTCTCCCCGGTGTTAAAATGAAATGTCCTCATTTCAAAGGGTTCAAGGTTTCGACATCGTTCTAATTCGGTTATGTAGGCTTCTTCAAACATTCTTTGCCGTTTGATATTTAATTGTAGTTGTCTGTATGTATACAATTTTATAATAATGTATGCAAGAAAAATTAGTATAATTATAACTGTGGTTAAATATAAAGTAAATTTCCAAGGATGTTGTTCAATTGGTATAACTAATTTATACATCTCTTGTATATTTGTAAATTTATAATTTGACTCGGAATTTAAAATCTTTAAAATATTTACCTTTTCATTTTGATGAGCATATATTACTTCTTTTATTTCCTGCTTATGATTAGTATAAGTTTTGTTATCAATATTTGTATTGAGACTGAATTGTATTAAATTTGGACCATTTACCTTGAGTCCGTTCCATGTGTGCTCATAGTCAATTATAATGTTACCATTATCTAATACTAGCAAAGGAAAGTTATTTTCTTGGATAATGTTACAATGAGCATTTTGTTTAGACAATAAAGGAATAGTACAATTATCATTTGATTCTTTTTTACAAATATATGTTCCTACATAATTTTTACATTTTGATAAATTAGTGAATTTATTATTACATAAAGCGATTTTATCCTTAAGTTGGTATTTTCCGTATTTAAAGGCTAATGGAGTTAAATTGTACATCTTACATTTATTTGTTATTATAGGATATTTGTAGACTGTAACAATAGCATCACGAAAAATACATATGTGAATATCGGAATATTCTAATACATTTATTATTTTAATATCATGTGCTTCCATTTTTATAATTTCTTGTACATCCCTGAGATTAAGTGTTCCAGAGAAAAAATTTCCTGTTTTTGCAAAGTTAATCGTATTTGTAATAGTTACTAATTCACTGTATATTTCTGAAAGGATCGACTGTTCAAAAATAGATTGCGGATCTAATGTTTCTAAAATTTTTTCGAATCGGGAATTTATTTTTATTTGCTTGTTATTATTATCTATAAGTTTATTCAGTCCTGTTTTAATTTCAACTAGATCATCATGATCTGGTATACCTGTAACGAATTTTAAAACTGAGCCTAAAAAATTAAGGGCACGTTTGACACGATACTCGGACAGTATTAATTGTGATTTTAGGGTTTCTATTTTATCGATTATTATATCTTTTTCTGTAGTATGATTTGAGTAGTCGTAATTAGTTCTCATAATTTTTTCATATGGTTCTAATATCAAGGATGGGTTTGATACATGGTAAAAATAAGATGAACTCTCGTAAGTATACACATTATCTAGTTCAGTAAGTACATATTTTTTACCGCTCAAATCTGTTATTTTATCGCAAGCGCCGTATGTAATTATCACTAAAATTAGGAAACCGATTCGTTGCATGGTGTGCTATTTTTTCTTATGCTGTCCTTGTGTATTATTTTTCCCCTCACTGTTAGGATTGTGCCCCCACGATCTTCTTTTACTTTGTGTTTATTATATTTTGTTGCTAGTTTGTTGCGGCGATCCGTTCGGCTGTATATTATGTCACCTGGATTGTAGGTTATGCTTTTCCTGTTTTTATTTTGGTATAGGAGCAATTTTGTTTGTTTTTCCTCAAGTATGTCCTTGATATCGGGGTATTTTTCGCGGTTAAAAAATACGTCTTCAGGTTTGTATCCTGTAGATGAATGGATCGTCCGATTGTATTGGCGAACGGTGTTGAATAATTCGTCTGCTGGGGCAGTTTTATTTTCTGCTGCTAAACTTTGACAAAGTTCGATAAGCGTACTATGTAACCGTTCAACTTGAGCGTTTGATGTCGAATGATGTACGGGCGTGACGGAGTGGGTTATTTGTAGACGGTCGTATAAGAATTTTGCTATATTTCCATTAAATACACTCTCGTTATCAGTCATGAGGTATTTGGCATTCGGGTAAACTTGTGTGAGTACTTCTTCTATGTATTCGTGACAGTTTGTCTTTGTGTCTAATTTCCGTAAGAAACAATATTTGGAGTATCTATTGAGCTAAGATACTGTGTGTTATTAATATGGAATATGTCCATCTGTATGTATTCTCCTACTCGTGTTGGTATTGGGGTTTTTCCTATAGGTTGTTTATTCGGTTGTCTTTCATATTTATGTTGTAAACATATTTGACAATCGACTGCTTCTTTTCTGCACATTTCTTTAATGTTAGGCCAGTAATGGGTCAACAATATTTCTTGTACGTTATTTTTATAATTTCTATGTGCGCGTTTATGTGTCTGTGTGACGATTTCTCTTTGTTCATCCAATGAAGTTACGTCAGTTAGCTGATTTTGGGCTAGCACTAGGGCACAATTTGGGAAGGTGGAAATAATTTTTTTTTAGGTGAAATAGCATTTCCTCATCTATTTTTATTGCGTTAGTAACTTTTGGTTTAATAGTGCCTTTAAGTTTAGAGAGCAAATCTGCGGTATCTTTAAAATATATCGTGTGTCTAGATTGACCGGGAAATGTTGTTTGATTAATGACTTCATTTCCTTCATTATCTTGTAAAATAATAATTTGGTTTTTGAAAGAGTTCAGTGGCTGTTTAACTTTTTTTATAATTTCTTTTGGAGAACTTTGTTGTGAATGCTCCGAACAATTTGTTGTGTTATTGATTTGTTGACGTGAAAGCGCATCTCCAACAACATTCTGATGTCCAGGTTTATAAACTATTTTGGCACCGTATTCTTCAATTAGATTTTTCCAACGTTTTAATTTTGCATTTGGATTTTTTTCGGAGATCGAAAAAATTAAGGATTGATGGTCCGTATAAATTGTTAAGTTCGCTACACCGTACAAGTAATTTCTAAGTTTTTGTAAAGACCAAACAATTGCTAGTAATTCTTTCTCGTTTGTAATATAGTTTTGTTCTGTTTCATTTAGCGTACGTGAAATAAATGCGATAGGGTGGCGATTTTGTGATAACACTGCTCCGATAGCAAAATTGCTAGCATCGGTTGTTAAACTAAATGATTTTGAGAAATCTGGTTGAAAAAGTTCGACTTGTTCTTGTAGAGCATTTTTTATTATTTCCAAGGCTTGTATTGCTGCTGTATCTAAGTGTATTAGTACTTTAGCACTTTGGTTTTTTGTTATCATCCCTAATTCTCCTCTCAAATGGATCGTTAAGGGTTTTGTGATTTTAGCAAAATCTTTTATAAACTTTCTATAGTAACTAGCAAGTCCTAAGAAAGATCTCAATTCCTTTAAATTTTTTGGCTGTGGGTAATTCTTTATGGTTTTTGGATCTACTGTAATTCTGTTGTGTTTTATAATATGTCCTAGGTATTCAACTGAATCTTGAAAAAAATGTGACTTTTCGTCGGAAATTTTCATGTTAGCATTGTGGAGTGCATCAATTATTATTCTAATATGTTCCATATGTTCTTCGGGTGTAGATGAATAAATTAATACATCATCAATATAAACATATGCAAATTTTCCAATATATTCCCTTAGAATGTCGTCAACGCATCTTTGGAAGATAGAAGGTGCATTTTTCAATCCGAATGGCATTCTAACAAATTCATACTTGGCGCCGTTGACAGAAAATGCTGTCTTTTCTCGATCAGATTCTTTAATTAATATCTGATGAAAACCTGATTCTAAATCTATTATAGAGAAAATCTTTGCTTTCCCTAAGTTTTGTATTGTCATATTAACATCTGGAATTGGATATCTGTCAGTAATCGTATGAGTATTAATCTTTTGAAAGTCAACAACCATCCGTCTTTTGGGCTTACCTTGGTCATCGGTGCCTTTTTTTGGGACAGTCCATATAGGCGAATTATATGGGCTTTTGCTCGGTTGTATTATACCGTCATTTAAAAGTTTCTCAATTTCTTTCCTGACGAAATCGTGATCAGACATGGGATATGGATATTGCTTTGTCCATATGGGATCTTCTGATTCAGTCTTGATTGAAGCTTGTATTTTTGTTGTAAAAGGCAATGTTCCATTGGTATTATTATTCCTTTTCATAAGTTCATTCACCTGATCCTTGAATTTTTCATTGCTAATCGTATAATTAATTTTTGGTTCTACTTTCAAATCATTCTTTTTTTGATATTTTAAACTGTAGTCAAATAAACTAATTTCTGCTTTTATTTGACGTAATCCCTGTTCCCCGAGTATTATGTCAAAATCATTTAGCTCTTTAATTTCATAAAAGGTTAAGGATAGATTTACCTATATTGCAATTAATATTTATATAATTATTGGTGGAGCCTGTATCGATTAATAAGGTAACGGGCGTGCCGGTTAGGCCGCATTTTGTTTGTAAGCAAGGCAGCCCGTTTATTCTCCTAAAAAAGTACTGCCTGCCTCAAATTGATCTTCATAATTTGTCAAATCTACTGATTTTAATTATTCTTTATTCATTTCATTTATTCTTTGGAACTTCCTATTCTGTGGGACGTTGTTGTAACTAAATGCCCTATCTCGCTTATTATTATAGTTATTATAACTTACGGCATTATTTCTTGTGGTCTGCATATATTGCCTGGATTGGTCCACGTCCATTGGTACTGGTGCAGGTTGTCGTTGTTGTTGTTGTTTTTGATTATAATTTCTATGCTGGTAACTATTCCTCTGCATTCTCACATTTGATTGGTAGTACCTATCCTCCCGATGTGGTTGTGTGTAACTGTTCCGGTTTTGGATTGGATTTCTTTGTCGATGTTCGAAACGAGAATGTGTTGCTTGTGTCTCGAATTCGTGGTTTACGTTGTCATGGGAAATGGTACAAGCTATGGCGTATGCTGATTCCAAATTCTCGGGGTTATGACTATACAATGTACCACTTGTATACTTGGAGTTTAATCCCAGAATAAACGTTCTCACCGCTTCTTGGTTGGCATATGCTTTCATTCCTTTGTTTTCTTCACTTGACATTTCAATTTTTGACAAGGCTAAATTGAGTGCTTTCGACACTTCGCTATAAAAATCTGCAAGAGTTCTCCTTCCTTGAAATATTTTTTTCATTTCATCTAATAGAACGTACAAAAGGCGTTGATCAGCAAATGTGTAATCAAGTCTATTGATTACTGAATAAAAATTCAGCTGCGTATTATGATTTGTAAGTATGTCTGCGGCTGATCCTGTAATTTTCGTACGTATGATTCCCAAGGCGCTGTAATATTTTGGGTGAGTCTGGAAGTCTTTTATGGCTTCCATGAAAGTCCATACTTGTGATCTCCACGATCTATATTGGTCTTTGTTTCCATCAAACTTGGGTAGAGATTTGAATAGTTCTAAGTCGATATCCCTTGGATCAGTGATGTTTAATTTGATCTCATTATGTAATGTTATAATTTGTGGAGCATATTGTTGCTCTAACACAGCTATCCTTTCTGCAGTTTCTGTTTGCTGCTGTTTAATACTATTAACCAATGCTGCCATTTGGGCACGTACTTGTGCCAGTTGTTGCTCCATTTCTGTTGATGTTTCTGATTTTCTAGCAATGTCGTGATTTTTTCTTTTATTTGCTGACCGGAGTTTCTGTAGGGTATCCAGTTTATAACTTTTTTAAATTTTTAGAGACTTTGTTTAATTATTCACTTTTGTTACACTTTTTCCAGATAGACGTTTTATGTCCACTTTTTCTCAATTTTTCAGAGACTTTGTTTAATTATTTATTCACTTTGTTCAGATAGACGTTTTTATGTCCACTTTTTTCTCAACTTTTCAGAGACTTTATGGCTTTTAAAATCGGTTGAGCCCCCAGTTTTGGTTCTGTCATCGGAATCAAAATAAAAAATTATTAAATTATTAGAATATGCTATTCCTTTGTTACTATGTTATCGCTTAAACTCAAAGATCATATTATTACTTGTTTGTGAAGATCAATGATGTATGTAAGTAGTAGTAGTGTATACATCAACGTCGTTAACTAGGAACAAAAGAATATGCTTGGTCATGTACACTATCATATTCCTTAATTACTATGTTATCGCTTAAACTCAAAGATCATGTTTGTGAAGATCAATGATGTATGTAATTAGTAGTAGTGTATACATCAACGTCGTTAACTAGCGCGAGCATTTATTTCCTCGCGCACACAAATGTTCCCCTCAACAATCTTTTTCGCGACGAATTAAAAAATGCTAAAATCTTCAATTTTACAAACCATCGACGGTCATTGAAAAGTTTCAACATCGCAATATCAGACAACAATGTATTTTGGCAACGTAGTCTGACGAATTGCTGACATTTTTCTAGAATATTCTAGAACATGGTGGCGAATCGACACAAAAATTGCCGAAAAACAGAAAAGAATATTCTTTTGGTTACCGTCCCCTTTCCCTTTCCACCCTTCTCTTTTCCACAACTGTTGCATACCTCCTCTAGCGTCTCTACTTGCCCCGCTGACAATCAAAAAACAGTTTTTGTTCGCGGCTTACCAGCTTTTTTTCGTGCCATGTCTAATTTTTATGAATTTTTTTTTAAATTAAATACGCTATATTTATTAACTTTCATAAATTTTTGGAAACCTTGCTTCAATTACATTTATCTTCTGATTTTATTGCGTTACAAATGAATTTACGAAATTATCAAAATATATATTTAAGATATATTAAAGATATTAGATATAGATTTTTATTTTTAAATATTGGTATAATAATCAAAATAAAACCTTATTCTAATGTATATTTTAACCGATTTACATAGTTTTTGCAAATTTAAATAAAACTATTCAAGTTTTCTTGATGCCACTTGCAACAAATACCTTTCTACCAGAAAATGTTCCCGCAACATTGAATTTCTGCATTTGTCTGCTTTTTTAAACATGCATTTTAACATTTCGCAGCGTTTTAACATTGGCAAAAAATTAACATTTCAATTCCGCAGCGAAAATGTTTCAACTCTGTTAAGAAATAAATAAAAATGTTCGACCTGAGTCGTTTGCACCTTCTCATTGATGTAAGTTCTCTGACTATAGCAGCCGAATTGATTTTTTTTCACCTACATGAATTTTGTTTTTGCTTTTGCGTATGAGCTTTCCAAAGCCGTAAAATCAAAAACAAAATGTATGTAAATTTTGAGAACTCTTGCGCAGAAGCAAAATGAAAATACATAGGAATTATAACACCTTATATGAATTCGCCTTGGCATCACAGCTTTGCTTTCTCGCATTTGTTGACATTTTAATTGATATAATTTCATTTATAATGGGCCCGTTTCTTTGTAACCTAGTTGCAAAAGAACACTAGGTAGGATAACAAAATGCGTGTAAAGCAACAACACTAATTCAGAAAAATATGCGAGTTGAGCCAACTCGGTTAAACGACATATTAACGTTATTAAAACACGTACGCACTCTTTGGTGTATGCACTATAACAACATTCTTTATTTCATTTAATTTTCATAACAGCTCTTTTATCCAAAGCTTACATTTAAATTCTTATTATCCAAAACTTACATCTAATTACTTCTCTTAAGGAAATACTCTTCTTCTTACTATAATTTCTCTTATTACTAGGTAAGTCAATTATTAATATTAATATGTAGTTGTGTAAGTAATGTATGTATAACAATATGTACAAAGGTTCATATATATTCTTATATGACACCTCCACAGCCAGAATAGGCAGTCCCTGCTTATTCAAAATGTATGTATGTATGTACATATATAAAATTATATATTGAATTATACATTGCTTTTTCTCCATTTCTTTGTACCATGGTACATTTGTATATATTAACATTCATATATATTTTTATAATTTTTTTTTCTTTCTTTTTTTTATGTCTTTCGTTTTACTTGGGATTTGTATATTTTTTAAAATTTATTATCGTTTGAGACCAAGTAATTTCCATCTTGTCTATAATTAGCAATTTTCTTGTATTTAGGTTTTGATTTGCTAACCCTGTTATTATTAACAATGTCGTTGGCAAAACTATCTATATCAACTCTATTGGCTTTTTGATCAATTGTATTTATTCGATTGACCTTTTTCTGGTGCACTATTTGTGAAAGCTTTGATATTTCTTCTTGTGGAATGACATTATTCAAAAGATCGATTGGCCGAAAATTAGTAGTAGTGTGTATGGTGTTGTTGTATACTATTATTGCTCTATGTACTTTTTCGTTAATGTCATCTTTATTATTTGGATCCGCATTAAAGAGCCGAATGCGATCGTTAAGGGTTCCATGTAGCCTTTCTACATCTGCATTGCCAGTTTTCAGATACGGTGTGGTAGTGTGGAACTCTATTTCTTGTGCTTTTAAAAATTCTCTAATTACGGCTGTGTTTAGTTCATTGTCGAATATCAGTAAGTTTGGCTTCCCTAGATACTGAATTCTTTGCTTAAGTGCTTGTAGTATTGACACCCATATTCTATCTTCTAAGTAGTAGGCAGTTGCGTACTTCGAAAGTTTATCTATGCTCGTCAGATACATGGTGCCTCGTTGTGGAAACCAGATATCTACATGCACAATGTCATTATGCTTTGCTGGAGTGGGTGTAATATTTAAACTATATTTTATCGGGGACCTATCGTGCTCTGCAAGCTTACATATTTCGCAATTATTGATGTATTTCTGGATTTCTTTTTGAAATTTGGGGTACAAATAATCTTTTTTTAATTCCTCGTAAACCTCATTAATACCCCTATGGTTATTCTTTAAATACGTTTTTTCAATTAACTGTATAAGCCTTTCTCTATAAGTTATATCGTCCATAAATAAATTTGCTTTTAATAGTTTTAGGTTTTTGTTTCTTGCAAAATATTTAATATACAAAGCTTGGAATTTTTTGTATAGCTCAATATTTGGACAAAAAACTACAACTAGGCCCTTTGGAGGAAGTTTATCTTTCAGAAAGTTTAAAATTCCTTCTGTATTTGCAGTCTTTAAGTTGTGAGGAATCTTATTTTTGAACACTATTTTTGTAGTACAAGAATTTTCGTTTGATGTTTGGATAAGAACTTGATTTTTAAACATATTAATAGGATTTTCTATGATTTTAATGTAGTCAGCATCATCGCTTTCTGCGCTATGAACTGTGTCAGCATCTTCATCAAACAATTCGTGTAAATTAACTTCAATTTCACTATTTGATGACTCATAACTTAACCTACTAAGACCATCGGCTATTACGTTTTCCTTTCCTTTTATGTAATTTATATCAAAATCGAAGTCATTTAGCTTGATTTTCCAACGTTGGATTTTTGCATTTGGTTCCTTAATATTACTACTGTTTTCATTATAAACCTACGGCCAAAAAGATAGGGACGAAAATACTTCGTGGCCCCCACAATAGCTAACAATAGTTTTTTTCATGGCCATTTAATGTACGGCTTGCAAAGGATACTGATTTATTTCCTTGCATAAGTACTGCTCCTAACGCGAAATTGCTCGCATCCGTAATAAGTGTAAATGTTTTATTGAAATCAGGATGAATAAGTATAGGATCATTTTTTATTAACTTTTTCAATTTTTCAAAAGCTGTTTTATAATCTTTATCGTTTGTATTAATTTTTGCTCCTTATTTTAAGTATTTTATAAGCTGATGAGCTATCCTTGAGCAGTCTTTAATAAAACGTCTATAGAACCCGGTTATGCCTAAAAATGATTTTATTTCTTTTTGTGTTTTGGATAGAGCTATTTTATCCATAGCCCTAAGTTTTTCAGGGTTGGGTTTGATGCCTTCGGAAGTGACAACATGGCCTAAAAACTCAGTTTCCGTTGCGAGAAACGTGCACTTGTCAACTTACAGTTTCAAATTAGCCTGGCTTAGACGTTTTAATATTTTCTCTATTGCTTTTAAATGCTCTTCTATGCTTGTAGAAAAAATTAGAACGTCAGCCAAATAAACTAGACAGATTGAACCAATGCATTCTTTCAATACATTGTTAATCATTCTCTGAAAGGTTGTTGGCGCATTACGGAGTCCAAAGGACATGCGCAAAAACTCGTAATGGCCAGTTGCTGTCGAAAACGCGGTCTTTGGGATGTCATCTGGATGGACTTCTATTTGGTGAAATCCCTTTGCCAAATCAAGAGTAGAAAAGTATTGGCATTTACCTGGTTTATCGAAAATGTCATCCATGTTTGGCATAGGAAACCTGTCTTCAATAGTAATATCGATTATTTTTCGATAGTCAATTACTATACGCCATTTTTTCAACCTGATTACTAACCTCTGCTCTATGCACTTCAGGATATCTATATAATTTGGAATAAACTGGCATATCATGCTTCGTTGCAATTCTATGCTTTATTTCTCTAGCAAATGTTAAGCTGTCGTCTTAATCGTAAAAACCCTCTTTAAACTTTTTAATAATTTTTAATAACTTTTCTTTTTCGTATTCCGCTAGGTGGCTCGTTCGTATGTGGGATAGCATGTTAGCTCTTTCAATTTCGCAATTAAAAACATAGCTTTCTTTACAAGCTAAATCATAATAAGCTTCTTCTTCTTTCGACAAGAATATAGTAACTACAGCGTTACTAGTAATAAACTGTCGGTTAGGTAAATCGATGATGCAACTTAAATCTTGTAAAATATTATTACCTATAAGTTCATCAAGTTTTCGTTGAATGCATATTCTAAAAATTCGCACTGATAATTATTTAAATTGAACTCTATAAATATTGGGAATTTGCAAAGTTTTGTTATTGATATTTTTGTACCTAGTGCTCTTGCTACTACGTTCACGTTTTGTTTAAACTTAGGGTGACAAATATTAGGGTTAGTTATACTAAATTCAGTGCCAGTGTCAATTATAAATCTTAATTTCTTTACGGGATTATGAATAACTATGTAAGGAAGTTTTGCTCGTCTGCTATAGGAAAATTTACATTTGAATTTCCTATTTCCATAGGTTCGAATTGTTGGTTATTATTATTAAAGGTATTTGCGTTTTGGACGACGACCATAAATTGGACGTAGCGCTCTTAAAGTTGAGGCTATTGACTCCGAGTTTCGGTAGTAAATTTTAATAATTTTGACTCGTTCACCTGACCGGACATTCTAAGGTAGTGCCCCTGGGTTCGATGTCTTCTTCGATAAGACGTTACTGCACTGTGTGATGGGTGATGAACGTCAAGCCACCACCATTATCTCGCTCGCGATCCTTACGATGCACATTGTGGCCGATACAAGTTATGCTGACCCGTAAAGTCGGTTTTTTGCTCAATATTGCCCGGTACTCTACAGCAGGGAGCCAGGTAGTCACCCGACCATTCACGGGTGGTGCGTAGACCAAAACACACACGAAAGTGGCACCAGGCCTGGCACGAGTTGCTCTTGACTGATGCCGCATTCCGGTATATCCTGATCTGACACACGGAACAGACTGTGTGGGTTACCAGGAGCTCCTGGCTAGCCCACGCACGAGGGGTTCTGCTGGTGCTAGGCACCGGTGCACCAAGTGCGGCTAAGGGGGCCGTAGAGGCTATGGGTGCCGTAGGGCGCGAACTACATGGGCCACATAATTTGTGGACCACTCCTTATGGGTCCTTAGGCCTGAGCCTGAGACTTTAAGATGGCTCCATCCTTCGCCCGAATTACAGTTTACCGAAGTGGAGTTCGGATGGCCAGAAAAGGTGCACACGCAGCAAAAATAGGTTTGTGGTACAGGGCTTGGCTCGATGCCAGCCCAGAGCGGAAGAATGTGGAGAAACCCTGCTACTGAAAGTTGCTCCAGAGGAGACAGACGACTTATGGGGTAGCCCGATCTAAACAGGGTTAGATCACCGAAACAACAGTCCTTGGCCGGGTGAAACCCGGGTCATTCCGGTACGTAGAACCAACTGTAGTGGGAATGGTGTAACTTAGAATTTTCGTCCAGTTCGTGCAGTCTTGTCATGGTCTAATCTGATTCCCACATTCGGCCGTCCTGATGGTTCGTTCCACCCGAATGAATGAATTCAGCCACAGTAGTCGGCCTGCCTGGCCCCTCATAGCCACTTAACTTTGCCACCGCATACCTACTATGTTGCTGCGCGAAAGTAATTATATAAAGTCAAAAGAACTTTGGCTTAAGCTTCAAGCCTGCACCATATTCGTCAAGTTCTTCTAGACGGCTTCCTGTGAAAGTTTTCGAAATACAACATCCTCACTAACCCCCATGTCTATTCCAGTCAATATTTTAAAGGGAGCAGCTTTGGTACTTCTCGGCGGTGAATTAATTTGCTGCACCTTGTTCACTTGCCGGTACCATTGTGCTGGATTATTTTCGGGAAACTTAGATATTATCGGAATTAATTTTGCGGGTTCTTTCCACTTGACCATTACCCCTAGGGACCCCTGGTGCTATCAATAAATGTTGGATACCTTGGCCTGCGCAATACTCTTTAAATCCTTCGGAAGTGAACGAGGTACCCCTGTCAGTAATTATTCTTCTATGGTTACCAAATACTGCTGAGTGCCTTCCTAGTATATCGATAAATGTCTCTGTATTCGTACTCCTAACGAGATATAACCATCAAAATTGGAAAATGCATCCACTACTACCAAGTTATAACACTTGTTCGTTAGTTCCATTAGTTCCATTGGGCCTACATGGTCAATGTGGAATGTTCCCAAAGGAGAGGCCTCTTTCCTTACAGGCGTCAAGAAACCCTCCTTTTCCCAGATTTGTTTTCCGTAACAATGCAGTGTGCTAACTGCGTTGGTGTTTTACCGGCTGATCTTGACTTTCTGCTCGAATCCGATAAGCCGTTCTTCTGTAAAGTTTGCATGGCTGAGCGCCGCAAATCAGTTTGCTCGATCCCCCCATCAGCAGTATCGGCGGAGAAAGTTGATGTTAATTCAGCCTCCTCCGGCTCTCAAAATTGCAATACATTCGACATTTCAAACGAAAATAGTGACAAACAGCAAATTACTTTGCTTACCGTCGTAAAGGAAATTGCCGCTCTCAGAAGCGAAAATGTGTTATCTTTGCTCAATGCTTTGCATGCCGATAAGAAACAACTAATGCTAAAGTTCGATGCCCTGCATGCAGAAACTCTCTCTATGCAGACTAAACTCAACAACAAAGATGCTAGCATATCGTTACTAACCTCGGAACTTAAAAATCTTCGTGATATTCTAGCTTGCTCGTCTAACGTTGGTACATTTTCTTCATTGCCTGTTGTTAACTCACCGGCATCCGTTGCTACGAGCTCTCTTACTGTGGCTGCTAATAATATATCGCAACCTCCTGCTAAAATTAATGCAGCGAATAAGTCGACGTCGCTGTTTTCTACTACTGCTTCTCCCTCTTCGCGCAGTGCTGCTGCTGTATTGGCCAGTGCTAACACAATAACTGCGAAAACAACATCTTCCGCTAATGCTGCGCTCATGCCAGTCTCGTTGCCTATGCCGGTTGTTATCTGTAGAGATGTTTCGTCACCGGCTGCTGTTTCCAGTGCTGTTGGTGTGACGTCGAGTTCTGCTGCTGCGCCTGTGCTACCTCTGCCAGCTTCGTCACTGTGTTCTCAGGCTGTTATACATGCTAGCACTGCTCTCCCTAGTGCAGTAACTACTCAATCATTTTCTTATGCTAATGTTGCTGCGTTCATACCGCCTCCTGAGTCGTCCGCTCAAAATGCTGTAACTGTTGCTAATACTCGTATGCATAGGTTGACAAAAGCCCCAACTGGAAAAATTCAACCAAGAATAGTCGCCGTAAGTTAAAACAACCCTTAGTTATTGGCTCTAGCGTCAATAACGAATTAAGCGTCGTATCGAAAATGAAGTGGTTACATATTTCCTCCTTCTCGCCCAGTGTGACTACTGATGATATCTTGGCATATGTCTCGAAGCATGCAGCTATCGACAAAAAGTTCCTGGTTTGCTTTACGCTTATTAAGAAAAATACCAGGGTTGACGATCTTTTAAGAGTCAACTTTAAGCTAGGCGTATCTGAATGGTGCTACGATAAGTTGTTGAATGCAGATATTTTGCCTGCGAATGTTAAGATCCGACCGTTCCAGTTTTTTCCCAGAAACGGTGCCCCTCTGCAAGAATCATAAATGCGTCCTCTCATCCTGAAATTCGTTCCAAAAATCTTAATATTTATTTTCACAACGCCTCCGGTATAAGGACCAAGTCTAAGTTGTTATATGATCTGAGTGCACAATTGCAATATGACATCTTTGTGATTATCGAGACCTGGCTAAATATGGACTTCTGCGACAGCGAATTCTTTGACTCTAAGCTGTATAACGTGTACCGAAAAGACCGCGATTCTTCTAAAACAGGGCTTCTTAGAGGCGGTGGTATTCTCATCGCTGTTCAGCGGAAATTTCGGTCATCAGTTCTGCCGCTGGAAAATCGTGACTCGCTTCTGGACCAACTCTGCGTATCTGTACATGGCACTTCTAAACTTTTTATTTGCGCGTGTTATATCCCTCCATCTAGTGTGGATACTCTTTACATATCGCACGTCGACAATATTGTTAACTTAATATCTGAGCGGCCAAATAGTAATTTTTGTATTCTAGGCGATTTTAACTTAGGTACTATTGCCTGGACTAATATGCATGATAGTTCTGCCTTGATTCCAATAAATATCAATTGCTGTTCTGAATCCTATTTAGTTGATAATTTTTTAAGTCTTAATCTTATGCAGATAAATAACTTTGTAAACAAACTAAGTAAAATCCTAGATCTTATTTTTATTAGCGACAATATGAACTTTTCATTGCGTGAATGCCTGGATCCTCTGTCGGGCCACTGCATGCACCATGTACCACTTGTTCTGCAGTTGGAATTTTATGATTTTAACGCGATTTATCCGGATAGCGAATCCACCAATTTTTGTTTTAAAAATTGTAACTTTGGTGCCGTGCATGCTGAAATTTCCTTGATTGATTGGGATTCGATATTTTCTGGGGTCGAAGTAGCTGAATGTTTCAATGCCTTCAAAACCGTAATAAAGGACATTTGCTTGAATTTTATTCCGCTAGTTAAAAGGAGTTGCTACAAAATTCCTTGGTATACCGAAGAGCTAAAAAGACTCAAGAATTTAAGAAATAAATTTTTCAAAAAATTCAAACACACCAGTTCCGAAATTCATAGGAATGAATACCTGCTTTATTCAAGCGAGTTTAAAGTACTCAGTAAAACTCTCCATAGAAACTTTGTTCGTAAGTTTGAATCAGACATCAAGTCCAATCCAAAGGCTTTTTGGCGCTATGTAAGTTCTATGAAACTAAGCTCAAGCATTCCTTCGGAAGTTTTTTATAATGAAGCTACTGCTAACTCTTCTTTGGAGGCGGCTAATCTTTTCGCAGAGTTCTTTAGCTCAAACTTTGAACAGGATTCGGATCAAGCTAATAAGTTTATACCAGATGTCAGTACCGACTCCCGAATTAATTTTGGGGCTCTTTCCTTAACGCTCGATGACATGATTGATGGAATTCTGCATATTAAATCCTCATCGCAAACGGATGTTGATGGACTATCCTCCTTTCTATTAAAGAATTGTTCCGCACTTGCGTATCCAATTTTATTAATTTTCAATAAATCTCTGAATTGTGGGGTGTTCATTGACGATTGGAAAGTTTCTTCTATATCGCCAATCTTCAAGGGTGGTAACAAGAATAATGTTTCTAATTATCGACCAATCTCTAAACTGTCGACGGTTTCCCAATTGTTTGAGTTTATTGTCAAGCAGAAGTTATATTTCGTGACTAAGCGTCTAATTTCGACTGAACAGCATGGCTTTATGTCGGGTAGGTCTACCGTAACAAAACTCTCAGTTTTCTCCGAATTTTGCCTGTCTGCTTTTAATAATCGAGTTCAAGTTGATGCAGTTTATACCGACTTTTCCAAAGCCTGCGATAAGGTCAGCCATTCAATTTTAGTTTCAAAATTAGCGAGCCTGGGCTTTCACTCAATTTTTCTTTCTTGGATAAAATCATATCTCTCGTCCCGCAGATGTACCGTCGTGGTAGATAATGCGCCTTCCCGTCCATTCATTGCGTCCTCTGGTATTCCCCAGGGGAGCATTTTAGGCCCCCTTCTATTCATTATCTTTATTAATGATATATCTAGCTGTTTTAAGCATTCTCAATTTTCACTATATGCTGAGGACTTGAAAATATTCAGGACTATTTCAAGTAATTCAGATTCTCTTAAGATCCAGTCGGATCTTGATAATGTTGCTTTCTGGTGTAGAAAGAACCAATTACATTTAAATATAAAAAAGTGTTTTCATGTTTCATTCGCCAAATCTCGCTCCCTTATTGCTACTTCATATTACATCAGTGGCTCTCAGCTATGCACGGTGGGCGAAATTTGCGATCTCGGTGTGGTCTTCGATTCTAAATTCTTATTTCATAGCCACCTAAACTCCACTATTGCCAAGTCATATTCTATGCTTGCTTGCATTCGCCGTTTCAGTTCAGGTTTTAGTGATCCTTACACCTTGAAACTATTATTTACCTCACTTGTACGCTCTAAATTAGAATACGCAGTCTTCATCTGGAGGCCATATTTTGAACGCCACATATTGAGACTCGAAAGAATTCAGAAAACGTTTATCAGGTTTGCCCTACGCTCTTTACATTTTAGTGACCCGCTTCCTTCTTATAGCGCAAGGTGTCAGCTAATTAATTTAAAATCTCTAAACTCTAGAAGGACTATACTTTCTCTCACTTTTGTCTTTGATATCATTCGAGGTGCGATTGACTGTCCATTCTTACTAGAACGTATTCAATTTAACATCCCTTCAAGGAACCTTCGTAATCATGATACTTTTTTCCTAGAACGAGCAAGAACGCTATATGCAACTAATTCTCCTATTTTAAGGACTCTAAATGAATATAATAAAATCTTGAATTCCACTGCACTTGATTTCTATTTACCAAAAACTAAATTTAAGCTTTTGTTAAATGAATTGGTTAAGTAATTGTTAACTGTGTCTTTCTTTATCACAATAATCTGTAAGAAACTTTTATATTTTTTAGATTATATATATTGAATAAATAAATAAATAAATAAATAAATAAATAAATAGTAGTGTAACTTAGTAGTTTCGTCCAGTTCGTACAATCTTGTTATGGTCCAATCTGATTCCCACATATATTTACATATTTAACAGGTATTTTATAAGTGTTTTAGGTTTACGATATTCTTTATACCTGGATCTAAAAGAAATATGTGTAAATCAAACCTCATACATCTGCGTGAAAAATGAATAATAGTTGCTTCCTCTTAAACTGGGGGTTTTCTGCCAAAAAATAATATATAGCCTGCTAAAAGGGATTTATACACCAAATATTGTTCATCTGCGTCAAATAATTGCGGAGTTATATGAAACATATACATACATATACCCAAATATCCTTCATCTGCAGTTGCGGAAGTAAGACGAAGTAAAATTTTATTTTCCAGTGGGGTATGACACCGTCCACTATGTTCGCGGCCGCCGAAGCTGAGTGTGCGAGCTTCATTCGATTGGTCCCGCGTTCAAACCGTGGTCGCCCACCCCTCTTCAGGCAATGTCAAACCAAATGGGGTGTATTTCTGCCTTGAAAAAACTTCTCTTCTGTAGGATCGTCAATTTGTGTTACAACATCAAAATGTACACCCCAAATTGTAGGAGAAGTTCTGCGAAACATCGACCTATATGGTGTAGGGGCTAAATTATTATTTTTAGTATTCTGTTGAGCCCTAGATTGTCTTGAACCTACTGTAAAAATTTCATAAAGATCGGTTGAGTACATTAGAAGCCTTTAAATGACTACCATTAATTTTATAAGGGTTGTTTGTAACTGCTTACAGCAACTGACATAGATAGAGGCATATACATACATACATAATTGTGAAAGGGAATACATGTGTAAATTTTGTTTTGGAAAATGGACGTATCACAGCCCACTTTACTAGAAAAAGGTATATCTCCGAAGCTCCGTTATCAAACTCTAGATTATCTGGTCAGTCATTAGACAAAATTTTAAAACTTGTCAAAGCTGGACAAAAACCACTCCTGCCTGTCACATTAGGCACTTTACAATAGTTGAAAAATGCAATATTTAAGTAAAAATGTGAAGTAATTTTTTCTTATTTCAAGTGCACGATGGGGTTGAATCACCAAACATAACTATAGATAAAAGAGATATATCTCCGAAACTACCTTACCACAGTCTTAAAAATTTGTTTGTAAGCAACACGTTTGTAGTCTCACATAAGAAAAACCTGTATATGAGTTGAATCCCCTAGACGTAATTTTAATATTAAATATAATTAATTTGTTAAAAACAAATTGTTTTATTGGCGCGAACCGAATACCACAATTTATTTTTGAGACTCGACCGGGATCGGTTTTGTGAAAAGCGCCTGCAGAAAGTGACTTGGTGAACATTACAATTTGCATGAATATTCGTCGGTTTCGAGAAGCCCCTCAGATAGTGGCTTTCCGTGTAAGTAACAAGATGAAAAATGTTTATGTGAAAAATAAAGAAAAGATTATAAAATTTGTAATGGTCGTTATGCAGTAACAAATTTGTGCAAAGGCAAGAGCTTTTATGCTCAGTTCGTTGAATCGCGTAACTTGTAGCGTACGAAAATTGAATCGGCTAGAAGTATGAACGTTCGTAGCGTATGGCATAGAAAGCAGAGAAGACAGCAGAGAAAAAACAGCGTATTCGGCGAAAGCAGAAAAGCTCCTGATGGAATAGACAGAGTGCAAAATAGATACACATCTGATGAAAGCGAAACACTAGCCACAACAGTAGTAACAGAGCAGCGTGAATAAATGGCACAAATAGCGCAAAGAACTTCGAAAAGACAAAAAATAGCAAGCGAACTTAAATAGAGGAGAAACTAGTCAGTGAAAGCAGACCAATATCGAGGAGAAAAAGGAGATGACAACAAAGTTGAGAGGTAGAAAGGCGCAAGCAGCAACGTCCGTTTGAATTTTGAGTAGATCCAGCTGGGTAATAGCAGGATAATTGGGGTAGGTGAGTAATCCAATAATTAGTAGTAAAAATAAAAAAGAAAAGCAAACGTTGAGTAAAAAATATAGTAAGAGTGCTGAGTTAACTTGGTATATGTCGTTGGCTAAAAGAGAAAATGTCGACATACCAGTTAATCAAGCGCCTAGACGATTATCATATGCTGGTCAACAGGTTACCGAGAACCAAGTAAATGAATGGCAGAAGATTATTCAGCCCAGTAGTTTTAGTACCGAAAATAGATGGTAGTAAGCGCAAGTGTTGCGATTATAGAAATCTTAGTAAAAAATAGTCAGAGGAAGTTATTTTCCTGGGGTATGTTATAGAAGACGGAACAATTAAACCCATTGATGAGAACATACGAGCTGTGTTAAAAGATTCCTATACCTAACAATGTGAAGGCAGTTCAACGATTTTTACGACTAACATCTTATTTTCGCCGATTTATTTCAGAGTATGCTACTAAAGCCATACCATTGATAGATTTGCTACGCAAAAGTATAACGTTTAAGATGAACGAAGTGCAGCTCGCTTCGTTTTGATGGTTATATCTCGTTAGGAGTACAAATACAGAGACATTTATCGATATACTAGGAAGGCACTCAGCAGTATTTGGTAACCATAGAAGAATAATTACTGACAGGGGTACCTCGTTCACTTCCGAAGGATTTAAAGAGTATTGCGCAGGCCAAGGTATCCAACATTTATTGATAGCACCAGGGGTCCCTAGGGGTAATGGTCAAGTGGAAAGAACCCGCAAAATTAATTCCGATAATATCTAAGTTTCCCGAAAATAATCCAGCACAATGGTACCGGCATGTGAACAAGGTGCAGCAAATTAATTCACCGCCGAGAAGTACCAAAGCTGCTCCCTTTAAAATATTGACTGGAATAGACATGAGGGTTAGTGAGGATGTTGTATTTCGAAAACTTTCACAGGAAGCTGTCTAGAAGAACCTGACGAATATGGTGCAGGCTTGAAGCTTAAGCCAAAGTTCTTTTGACTTTATATAATTACTTTCGCGCAGCAACATAGTAGGTATGCGGTGGCAAAGTTAAGTGGCCATGAGGGGCCAGGCAGGCCGTCTACTGTGGCTGAATTCATTCATTCGGGTGGAACGAACCATCAGGACGGCCGAATGTGGGAATCAGATTAGACCATGACAAGACTGCACGAACTGGACGAAAATTCTAAGTTACACCATTCCCACTACAGTCGGTTCTACGTACCGGAATGACCCGGGTTTCACCCGGCCAAGGACTGTTCTTTCGGTGATCTAACCCTGTTTAGATCGGGCTACCCCATAAGTCGTCTGTCTCCTATGGAGCAACTTTCAGTAGCAGGGTTGCTCCACATTCTTCCGCTCTGGGCTGGCATCGAGCCAAGCCCTGTACCACAAACCTATTTGTGCTGCGTGTGCACCTTTTCTGGCCATCCGAACTCCACTTCATTAAACTGTAATTCGGGCGAAGGATGGAGCCATCTTAAAGTCTCAGGCTCAGGCCTAAGGACCCATAAGGAGTGGTCCACAAATTATGTGGCCCATGTAGTTCGCGCCCTACGGCACCCATAGCCTCTACGGCCCCCTAAGCCGCACTTGGTGCACCGGTGCCTAGCACCAGCAGAACCTCCAAGGAGCACACAACAACGACATGGTCGCTCCTCTCCCCCATCCAGCTCTGCCCCTCGTGCGTGGGCTAGCCAGGAGCTCCTGGTAACCCACACAGTCTGTTCCGTGTGTCAGATCAGGATATACCGGAATGCGGCATCAGTCAAGAGCAACTCGTGCCAGGCCTGGTGCCACTTTCGTGTGTGTTTTGGTCTACGCACCACCCGTGAATGGTCGGGTGACTACCTGGCTCCCTGCTGTAGAGTACCGGGCAATATTGAGCAAAAAACCGACTTTACGAGTCAGCATAACTTGTATCGGCCACAATGTGCATCGTAAGGATCGAGAGCGAGATAATGGTGGCGGCTTGACGTTCATCACCCATCACACGGTGCAGTAACGTCTTATCGAAGAAGACATCGAACCCTGGGGCACTACCTTAGAATGTCCGGTCAGGTGAACGAGTCCAAATTATTAAAATTTACTACCGAAACTCGGAGTCAATGGCCTCAACTTTAAGAGCGCTACGTCCAATTTATGACCGTCGTCCAAAACGCAAATACCTTTAATAATAATAACCAACAATTCGAACCTATGGAAATAGGAAATTCAAATGTAAATTTTCCTATAGCAGACGAGCAAAACTTCCTTACATAGTTATTCATAATCCCGTAAAGAAATTAAGATTTATAATTGACACTGGCACTGAATTTAGTATAATTAACCCTAATATTTGTCACCCTAAGTTTAAACAAAACGTGAACGTAGTAGCAAGAGCACTAGGTACAAAAATATCAATAACAAAACTTTGCAAATTCCCAATATTTATAGAGTTGAATTTAAATAATTATCTGTGCGAATTTTTAGAATATGCATTCAACGAAAACTTGATGATGATATTTTACAAGATTTAAGTTGTATCATCGATTTACCTAACCGACAGTTTATTACTAGTAACGCTGTAGTTACTATATTCTTGTCGAAAGAAGAAGAAGCTTATTATGATTTAGCTTGTAAAGAAAGCTATGTTTTTAATTGCGAAATTGAAAGAGCTAACATGCTATCCCACATACGAACGAGCCACCTAGCGGAATACGAAAAAGAAAAGTTATTAAAAATTATTAAAAAGTTTAAAGAGGGTTTTTACGATTAAGACGACAGCTTAACATTTGCTAGAGAAATAAAGCATAGAATTGCAACGAAGCATGATATGCCAGTTTATTCCAAATTATATAGATATCCTGAAGTGCATAGAGCAGAGGTTAGTAATCAAGTTGAAAAAATGCTAAAGCAAAACATAATAAGACACTCAAATAGTCCGTATAATAGCCCAATATGGATCGTTCCAAAAAAAGTGAATTCTTCAAACAAACAGGACTGGCGTATAGTAATTGACTATCGAAAACTAATCGATATTACTATTGAAGACAGGTTTCCTGTGCCAAACATGGATGACATTTTTGATAAACTAGGTAAATGCCAATACTTTTCTACTCTTGATTTGGCAAAGGGATTTCACCAAATAGAAGTCCATCCAGATGACATCCCAAAGACCGCGTTTTCGACAGCAACTGGCCATTACGAGTTTTTGCGCATGTCCTTTGGACTCCGTAATGCGCCAACAACCTTTCAGAGAATGATTAACAATGTATTGAAAGAATGCATTGGTTCAATCTGTCTAGTTTATTTGGATGACGTTCTAATTTTTTCTACAAGTATAGAAGAGCATTTAAAAGCAATAGAGAAAATATTCAAACGTCTAAGCCAGGCAAATTTGAAACTGTAAGTTGACAAGTGCACGTTTCTCGCAACGGAAACTGAGTTTTTAGGCCATGTTGTCACTTCCGAAGGCATCAAACCCAACCCTGAAAAACTTAGGGCTATGGATAAAATAGCTCTATCCAAAACACAAAAAGAAATAAAATCATTTTTAGGCATAACCGGGTTCTATAGACGTTTTATTAAAGACTGCTCAAGGATAGCTCATCAGCTTATAAAATACTTAAAATAAGGAGCAAAAATTAATACAAACGATAAAGATTATAAAACAGCTTTTGAAAAATTGAAAAAGTTAATAAAAAATGATCCTATACTTATTCATCCTGATTTCAATAAAACATTTACACTTATTACGGATGCGAGCAATTTCGCGTTAGGAGCAGTACTTATGCAAGGAAATAAATCAGTATCCTTTGCAAGCCGTACATTAAATGGCCATGAAAAAAACTATTGTTAGCTATTGTGGGGGCCACGAAGTATTTTCGTCCCTATCTTTTTGGCCGTAGGTTTATAATGAAAACAGTAGTAATATTAAGGAACCAAATGCAAAAATCCAACGTTGGAAAATCAAGCTAAATGACTTCGATTTTGATATAAATTACATAAAAGGAAAGGAAAACGTAATAGCCGATGGTCTTAGTAGGTTAAGTTATGAGTCATCAAATAGTGAAATTGAAGTTAATTTACACGAATTGTTTGATGAAGATGCTGACACAGTTCATAGCGCAGAAAGCGATGATGCTGACTACATTAAAATCATAGAAAATCCTATTAATATGTTTAAAAATCAAGTTCTTATCCAAACATCAAACGAAAATTCTTGTACTACAAAAATAGTGTTCAAAAATAGGATTCCTCACAACTTAAAGACTGCAAATACAGAAGGAATTTTAAACTTTCTGAAAGATAAACTTCCTCCAAAGGGCCTAGTTGTAGTTTTTTGTCCAAATATTGAGCTATACAAAAAATTCCAAGCTTTGTATATTAAATATTTTGCAAGAAACAAAAACCTAAAACTATTAAAAGCAAATTTATTTATGGACGATATAACTTATAGAGAAAGGCTTATACAGTTAATTGAAAAAACGCATTTAAAGAATAACCATAGGGGTATTAATGAGGTTTACGAGGAATTAAAAAAAGATTATTTGTACCCCAAATTTCAAAAAGAAATCCAGAAATACATCAATAATTGCGAAATATGTAAGCTTGCAGAGCACGATAGGTCCCCGATAAAATATAGTTTAAATATTACACCCACTCCAGCAAAGCATAATGACATTGTGCATGTAGATATCTGGTTTCCACAACGAGGCACCATGTATCTGACGAGCATAGATAAACTTTCGAAGTACGCAACTGCCTACTACTTAGAAGATAGAATATGGGTGTCAATACTACAAGCACTTAAGCAAAGAATTCAGTATCTAGGGAAGCCAAACTTACTGATATTCGACAATGAACTAAACACAGCCGTAATTAGAGAATTTTTAAAAGCACAAGAAATAGAGTTCCACACTACCACACCGTATCTGAAAACTGGCAATGCAGATGTAGAAAGGCTACATGGAACCCTTAACGAGCGCATTCGGCTCTTTAATGCGGATCCAAATAATAAAGATGGCATTAACGAAAAAGTACATAGAGCAATAATAGTATACAACAACACCATACACACTACTACTAATTTTCGGCCAATCGATCTTTTGAATAATGTCATTCCACAAGAAGAAATATCAAAGCTTTCACAAATAGTGCACCAGAAAGCCAATAGAGTTGATATAGATAGTTTTGCCAACGACATTGTTAATAATAACAGGGTTAGCAAATCAAAACCTAAATACAAGAAAATTGCTAATTATAGACAAGATGGAAATTACTTGGTCTCAAACGATAATAAATTTTAAAAAATATACAAATCCCAAGTAAAACGAAAGACATAAAAAAAGAAAGAAAAAAAAATTATAAAAATATATATGGATATATATTCTTAAATGTTAATATATAAAAATGTACCATGGTACAAAGAAATGGAGAAAAAGCAATGTATAATTCAATATATAATTTTATATATGTACATACATACATACATTTTGAATAAGCAGGGACTGCCTATTCTGGCTGTGGAGGTGTCATATAAGAATATATATGAACCTTTGTACATATTGTTATACATACATTACTTACACAACTACATATTAATATTAATAATTGACTTACCTAGTAATAAGAGAAATTATAGTAAGAAGAAGAGTATTTCCTTAAGAGAAGTAATTAGATGTAAGTTTTTGATAATAAGAATTTAAATGTAAGCTTTGGATAAAAGAGCTGTTATGAAAATTAAATGAAATAAAGAATGTTGTTATAGTGCATACACCAAAGAGTGCGTACGTGTTTTAATAACGTTAATATGTCGTTTAACCGAGTTGGCTCAACTCGCATATTTTTCTGAATTAGTGTTGTTGCTTTACATGCATTTTGTTATCCTACCTAGTGTTCTTTTGCAACTAGGTTACAAAGAAACGGGCCCATTATAAATGAAATTATATCATTTAAAATGTCAACAAATGCGAGAAAGCAAAGCTGTGATGCCAAGGCGAATTCATATAAGGTGTTATAATTCCTATGTATTTTCATTTTGTTTCTGCGCAAGAGTTCTCAAAATTTACATACATTTTGTTTTTGATTTTACGGCTTTGGAAAGCTCATACGCAAAAGCAAAAACAAAATTCATGTAGGTGAAAAAAAATCAAATCGGCTGCTATAGTCAGATAACTTACATCAATGAGAAGGTGCAAACGACTCAGGTCGAACATTTTTATTTATTTCTTAACAGAGTTGAAACATTTTCGCTGCGGAATTGAAATGTTAATTTTTTGCCAATGTTAAAACGGCAATTTTTGTGTGCGCGAGGAGATAAATGCTCGCGCTTATGAATGAACGGCATTTCTTTTTAGGAATACGCGCAGGCACAAGGGCAGCTGCGGTTGTGATTGCGCTGTGATTTAATTTACTTAGATTTAGCGTATGTCAAGCAAGGTTGAATTTATGCACATGCACGTAAGTACGTACGTATATGAGTATGTATGTACATGGATGCATATTAACCCATATGATCCCAAGCAAATTTTTTTTTCGCGTATTTGAATGAAACTTGTAGATTAGGGTAAAAATGGGTCGCTGAATCCATATTTGTTGTCAAAATTTTTTTAGGAATTTTAGTTTTCGAGATACGAGGTGTTCGATTAATCGATTACTGGGCACAAGTAGGTGTGTTTTTTTTTTAATTTTTTTTATCTGGTTATTGCTTCAGCTGAGAAAAAAAACTAAATAATTTCAAGGTAACGATTTATTAAATAACTTTTAAAAGGACATAACAAGTTAATATGTTGCTCAAGTTTACTTTTTTAAATGGTATGACTCAAAACAATGGGTGTTACATCTCTTGCATATGAAAGAACTAGGCTTGTGGCACAATTTGCATCTCCATTTTTTATTATTTTCGATTATCACAATGAGGTGCTGTCCGGCAAGTTGCGGGATATTTTTAGGATGACTATCCTTTGAAGATCCTGGTAAATAATCAAGGTCACTATCTTCGTCTTCTGCGGCGTTTCCGATGTCTTCATCATCAGCGGTCATTATAAGAGAATAGGCAATTTGCACACGGAAGTTTTTCTGATGCAGGATGCTTTTCTTATAATATCGACGAGAAAAGCAGTCAAGTTTCCATGCGTTTACAACAGCAGAATTTAATAGAGAAATCCATAAAGGCCAATACCATTTTTTGATCGAATCGCAATGTAATAGTTCTGGGAGGCATTGTCGTGAAGATCCACTCCATCCATACCCATATTATAATTTTTAAGTAGCTGAGGCTGGTTGTAGTTTGCAAATCTTCCAGGTTGAACAATTTCCCCACAAGCGCTTACTTTTTGCTTCTTCCACCTTTTTACAGGCACCATTGGCATGATTTGCTCGAAGTTTGTGGCAATCGTAACCTCGCTATTGTCCTGCCAACGACAAACCAAAATCTTATTGCTGTAATCAAATTCGTAGTCATGATTGCCCCTCTCCAATTGCCTTCCAGTTTTAAGTTGTGAACCTCCAATACGATTTGCCCGTACGGTGCCAGTTGCTCATAGTCTTTTCTCAGATAATAGGCACATTAAGTAGTAGGACGTAAAAAAATTGTCAAAATATACCATATGCCGACTTGGATACTCAACATTTTCCAGCAACCGTAAAACCACATCTGCTCCCAATCCAAGCTGCTTGTCGTATTTATCGGCTGCTCCAGCATATGGTATACAATTATAAAGGTAGCCAGAAGCCGAACACAGACACCACAATTTGTAGCCGAAACGAATGGGTTTCCCACGTATGAACAATTTGCAAGAATGACGCCCAAAGTATGGAACCATTTGTTCATCGATTGAAAGCGTCTTCTCCCAAACACCAAATTGCATAAATTTTGCGTTCATAACTTCATACAATAAGTAAGTAAACAGAATACAGTTTATAAGCAAATCATATAAAATGAAAAAAAAATGATTAAAGTACCTTAGCCATTTTATCTGTCGAATCAAGATTGTAGTTGTTCCCGAAATGGATGAACCTCTTGATATCTTGAAAACGATTCCTGGACATGCATACTTTCACGATAGGTACTCCTAATGTTGGGTTTGTTGACCAATAGTCACGAGTTGTCGGCAACTGATAAAATAAAAATACCAAGAAATAGCTTAAAGGCAACTTGATCAATGCGAAAGTGTTCGTTTTTCTGCTGAGCATATCTACTTGTTTCTTCGATAATCATGTCAAGGACTTCGTTATCAAAAAATAGTGAAAACAATTCCAATGGGGGTTTGTTTTGGAAGCTTTCTGCCAAGTTTTTTTTAACATCATCCAATGCCTCGGTTGTAGGGGAAATATCATATTCGAATGTCCCGTCACGGTTTTTTCTCTGCACCCACTTAGGCTTACTAAAAGCTGATAAGGGCTTATATTTTTTAACTGGTGTTGCATTTGTCTCAATGCGCTGCCTTTTGGAGGGATTTTCTTTGGCAGATGGTGTGGTATCTGACGAAATTTCGATACCAATGACGTTGTCCTCTTCGATATGGTGATTTCGATGTACATATACAGTCTCCTGTAGATTTTTCAATCGCATCTAGCTCAAACGTTCCAACACATTCCACTTAATCTTCGCACTATTAAATATATTATTTAATATTAAAACAAAAGAAATAATACCTATTTGAATAATTCAAAGCTCGTCAGAGAAGTTGTAAGGGTTGCACTTACTTCACGCATAGTTATTACATCATCATCAAAATCTTCTTCATCGGTATTTTCGTCAACTTTTTCCGGTGGTACAATTGTAGCTGTAGCAATTTCAGTTTCATCATCACTCCACTCTTCAATAATAGCCATCATTTCAGCTTTAGTAAGAGCTCGACGACGAAGGGATCTAGCACACTGTTTTTCCATTTTTTAATCACACAATTTACCACTTTCTAATTACAAATTGCTTGACTAAACAAGTTCACTGAACCGCACACTTATTCATACTAAATTTAAACACTTGCTTATAGTTATTCCGACTAAAATATTGCTACGCAATTGAACAAACGGTAAATTCATTTCAAATTGCAACCGAAATCAAAGAGGAAAAAAATGCTGAATTGCGCCCAGCGTTCGATTAATCGAACACCTAGCTTCACATACATACAGGGACCGTTATATTAAATTTGCAAACACGAAAACTACCAAAATGAAAACTTTAGTTCATTCGCAGCAAAACCTTATACCCGGTTTTCATATTTTCTAATTCTCTTTAATTAAAATAATTATTTTTAAAACATGCTAAAATTAGTGAGATTTTATTATGCTCTGTGAAAAGATTGGGTGATGGTCAGAAAAAATAATTGTTCGTAATAATGTAGAAAACACTCCAAACCAACATAAAACGTCATAATTTCGTATCTCACTTTTAAAGAAAACCCCTGGAAAAATTGCAAAATACAGTAAAAAGTACTGTTCGATTATTCGAACAATGGGACGATATGGGTTAATGTATGTATTTAGATATATGTACATACATATGCACATAGATATGCATATATGATTGTATACTTGATGGCATTTTAGTTATTTATGACTAAAGTCAAATGTAGTTATGCATGTAGTATTCTCTGGTAGTATTCATACGTATATCAACATACATACATATGTACATACGATCCCCAAATTTTAAGCCAAAAGCGCGTGGCCTGGTTCCGCCCTCGCGCGAAACGAAAGCATAAAGAATATTTCGACGTCTCTTAAAGCAACTGCACCACAGAACACAATTAAGTTCACTGATCTAAATCGTATCTTGATCCAGTTTCCTGTGAATATTTTTTGCCAAGACACATTTTTTATACATATGAACAAATTTGTAATATATGTAGATCGCATATTATTTCGCATATACAGAAAAAGGAAATCAAAATAGGAAAACAAATCAAATATTAAATTGGAAGCAAGCTCATAGTAGGTTTACAGAAATGATCGCCTGTGCAGAGTTGGGGGTGGTGTTCTACTCGCTGTTCATTCTTCTATTCCTTCAGAAGAAATATGTGTCCCTGCTATGAAATCCATTGAATTTATGTGCATCCGAGTGCAGCTTGGCACAGGTTATATCTACTTAGCTCTCTGTTATATAGGTACCTCCTCAGTCTGATTTGTCTGTATATACCCAACATATTTCTTTTCTTAAAATCGTTAGTTCAATGACTGAATCTTCTGACTCTATGATTGTCCTGGGTGACTTTAACCTCCCGCACATATCCTGGAAGATGATTGACTATAACATTGTACCAGTTTCTACGCGATTGGGTAGCTGCGACTTTTTGGATGAGATGGCTGAACTGTGCCTAAGTCAGATTAATGTTCTTCCAAATAAGTTTGGGAAGGTTTTGGATTTGGTTTTCGTTGATGATATTTCCAGATCTTCTCTTAATCGATGTGATCCTCTAGTTTTGCCAGAAGACGTTTACCAGCCTGCAATTGAGATAACTTTCGAAATCATGGGTGTTGCTCGGGGGTATGATACGACAGCAGTCGGTTCTAGTACTCGCTTTGATTTTGCTAAGGCCGAATTAAAAAAAATTAGAAATGAACTTTCCAATTTAACATGGCCCCTTATAAATATCCATGTTATCTATATACTAATAATTCGATTAATGTTCCAGTAATATCATCTGAACATGTATTATTTTATCTGAAATCTTTAAAAGAATCATTCAGGTACGGTCCTGATATGATTCCGACATGCATTCTTAAACAATTTGCTGATTATCTATATCTGCCTTTATCAAACTTGCTTAACTTGTCGCTAAAACAAGGTAATTTCCCGTCTATTTGGAAAAAGTCTTTTATAATCCCTCTTCATAAAAGCGGCAATAGGTCTTCGATTGAAAATTACCGTGGAATAGCAAAGCTATCGGCAATTCCAAAACTATTTGAAGCAATTATTACTAATCAGTTAAAATATACGATCTCTTCATCAATCGCAAACTCTCAGCACGGATTTTGTAAGGGCAAATCAACTATTACCAATTTACTGGAATTCACAACTCATGTTTCAAATGGTTTTAGAGAAAATATTCCAACAGATGTTATATACACCGACTTCAGTAAAGCTTTTGACAAAGTTTGTCACCCCTTACTCATCCACAAACTTGATCTGCTGGGCTTTCCACCCTCTCTCCTCCGCTGGATTTCTTCTTATCTACATGGTAGATCTCAAATCGTTATATTCAAAAATGCTTTTTCCAATGTCATTAATGTTACTTCGGGAGTTCCCCAAGGCAGCCATCTAGGCCCGATTCTGTTTTTGTTATTCATAAATGATATTACTACTGCAATAAGATATTCGAATATACTAATGTATGCTGATGATGTAAAACTTTTTAAATCATACGCTTCGATTGAAGAAAGAAATTTATTACAAATAGATATTAACAGCTTAGTTGATTGGTGCAACATAAATTATTTGCCACTTAACCTTAAAAAATGTAAATTTATGAGTTTTTCACGAAGAACTATTCAGCCAGCTTCTTACATAATAAATAACTATACTCTGGATCAAGTGTTTGACTTTGTTGACTTGGGAGTTACAATGGATTCCAAACTTAATTTCAATAGTCATGTTAATGCTATAGCTAATAAGGCTAGAGGGATGTTTGCCTTTATAAAACGATGGTCAAAAGAATTCAAGGACCCATATGTAGCAAAGGCTCTTTTTACAACTTTAGTAAGACCTATGCTAGAATACGGTTCGATAGTTTGGAACCCACGTTATCAAGTTCACATTGATCGGCTGGAATCAATTCAAAACCAGTTCTTACTTTTTGCCCTAAGAAACTTTAGATGGGATTCTCGGCTTAATCTTCCTCATTATACTGATCGTTTGAAGCTAATAAGTCTTCCTACTCTTTCCAGCCGTATAGAAATGCTAGGCACAATATTCATTACTAAACTACTCACAGGGTCTATCGCAAGCACATTTCTTATTGCCGAAGTTAAACTTAATGTTCCTTCTCGGATTTCAAGACACTTTAAACCTCTTTATTTAAAAGAGTGTAAAACCAATTATGAATTAAGTGAACCTTTCCGATGTTTATGTCAAGATTTCAACTGTCTTACCAGCACTTTTGATATTTCGGACTCACTTTTCACCATAAAAAGAGCTGTACTGTCCTTTCTCAATAAATGATTAACGGCGGTATAATATATATTTGATTCAGCTGATGAAGTTTTTTTCTGTAGCTGAGCAGTTTTGGATCTCGACGCTTAACAAACTTTTTCCTTTTAACAACTCGGCGCAAAAAAAAATTATAACAAAAAAAAAAAAGATCCGTACGTCATGCGGACTGTGCCCCTCGTGTCGGTTGGGCGGGAAAGAGGGTAACCGTTGGGCTTATTATTATTATTATCACACAAGGTGAATTCATATAAAGTGTAATTAGTATAGCAGAGAACTTACAACAATGAGAAGGTGCAAATTTTGGTTCAATCCAAATGAAATCTGAAAGGTTTCGTCTAAGGAATCCAGCTGTTAAATTTTTTTTTCGCAGCTGACTTAACAGGGTTGAAAAATGTGAATTAACGTTTCCACTGTTGAAATTGTTGCTGAAATGTTGATAAGTGGCAGATGTTTATGGGAATATTGTTACAAATGTGTTTATTAATCGATTTGAAATCTTGTTTCCAAAAATTGTCAGGAAAAATTATTAAAAGCTATTTTCTAAAATTTTCCATAAACTTCATTAAAGTTACAAATTTAAAAAAATATAATATTTTTGAAAATAAAAAAACTGAAATTCAAAGTATTGATAACGTTGCAAGTATATAGGACATTTTTTTTTACAAAATATCAAATTAATACATAATCAACTCTTTTTTAAACTTTTCAAGTTGGCTTAAATTAAAATTATATGTTGAATTTTTACGAAAGAATCATAGTATGGTATTTTTATCATGCCATCATGAATATTTTAACAAATGAAAAAATGTGAAATATTAAAATATCCAATCATATTTATATTTTTACTTACAAACATGGATTAATAAAATTTTTATGTTTGTTTAATTAAAAAAATTGTTAAAAATGATTTTTTATAATAACTATATTAAACATTACTATGAGCTTGCTTCCAATTTAATATTTGATTTGGTTTCCTATCTTGATTTCCTTTTTCTGTAGATGCGAAATAATATGCGATCTACATATATTACAAATTTGTTCATATGTATAAAAAATTTGTCTTGGCAAAAAATATTCACAGGAAACTGGATCAAGCAACGATTTAGATCAATGAACTTAATTGTGTTCTGTGGTGCAGTTGCTTTAAGAGACGTCGAAATATTCTTTATGCTTTCGTTTTGCGCGAGGGCGGAACCAGGCCACGCGCTTTTGGCTTAAAATTTGGGGATCGTATGTACATATGTATGTACATATGTTGATGTACGTATGAATACTACCAGAGAATACTACATGCATAACTACATTTGACTTCAGTCATAAATAACTAAAATGCCATCAAGTATACAATCATATATGCATATCTATGTGCATATGTATGTACATATATCTAAATACATACATTAATATGCATCCATGTACATACATACTCATATACGTACGTACTTACGTGCATGTGCATGAATTCAACCTTGACATACGCTAAATCTAAGTATTAAATCACAGCGCTATCACAACCGCAGCTGCCCTTGTGCCTGCGCGTATTCCTAAAAAGAAATGCCGTTCATTCATAAGCGCGAGCATTTATCTCCTCGCGCACGCAAATGTTCCCCTCAACAATCTTTTTCGCGACGAATTAAAAAATGCTAAAATCTTCAATTTTACAAACCATCGACGGTCATTGAAAAGTTTCAACATCGCAATATCAGACAACAATGTATTTTGGCAACGTAGTCTGACGAATTGCTGACATTTTTCTAGAATATTCTAGAATATGGTGGCGAATCGACATAAAAATTGCCGAAAAACAGAAAAGAATATTCTTTTGGTTACCGTCCCCTTTCCCTTTCCTCCCTTCTCTTTTCCACAACTGTTGCATACCACCTCTACCGTCTCTACTTGCCCCGCTGACAATCAAAAAACAGTTTTTGTTCGCGGCTTACCAGCTTTTTTTCGTGCCATGTCTAATTTTTATGCATTTTTTATATTTATTATATTTCATAAATTTTTGGAAACCTTGCTTCAATTACATTTATCTTCTGATTTTATTGCGTTACAAATGAATTTACGAAATTATCAAAATATATATTTAAGATATATTAAAGATATTAGATATAGATTTTTATTTATAAATATTGGTAATTATTCTAATGTATATTTTAACCGATTTACATAATTTTTGCAAATTAAAATAAAGCTATTCAAGTTTTCTTGATGCCACTTGCAACAAAAACCTTTCTACCAGAAAATGTTCCCGCAACAATGAATTTCTGCATTTGTCTGCTTTTTTAACATGTATTTTAACATTTCGCAGCGTTTTAACATTGGCAAAAAATTAACATTTCAATTCCGCAGCGAAAACGTTTCAACTCTGTTAAGAAATAAATAAAAATGTTCGACCTGAGTCGTTTGCACCTTCTCATTGATGTAAGTTCTCTGACTATAGCAGCCGAATTGATTTTTTTTCACCTACATGAATTTTGTTTTTGCTTTTGCGTATGAGCTTTCCAAAGCCGTAAAATCAAAAACAAAATGTATGTAAATTTTGAGAACTCTTGCGCAGAAGCAAAATGGAAATACATAGGAATCATAACACCTTATATGAATTCGCCTTGGCATCACAGCTTTGATTTCTCGCATTTGTTGACATTTTAATTGATATAATTTCATTTATAATGGGCCCGTTTCTTTGTAACCTAGTTGCAAAAGAACACTAGGTAGGATAACAAAATCCATGTAAAGCAACAACACTAATTCAGAAAAATATGCGAGTTGAGCCAACTCGGTTAAACGACATATTAACGTTATTAAAACACATACGCACTCTTTGGTGTATGCACTATAACAACATTCTTTATTTCATTTAATTTTCATAACAGCTCTATTATCCAAAGCTTACATTTAAATTCTTATTATCCAAAACTTACATCTAATTACTTCTCTTAAGGAAATACTCTTCTTCTTACTATAATTTCTCTTATTACTAGGTAAGTCAATTATTAATATTAATATGTAGTTGTGTAAGTAATGTATGTATAACAATATGTACAAAGGTTCATATATATTCTTATATGACACCTCCACAGCCAGAATAGGCAGTCCATGCTTATTCAAAATGTATGTATGTACATATATAAAATTATATATTGAATTATACATTGCTTTTTCTCCATTTCTTTGTACCATGGTACATTTGTATATATTAACATTTAAGAATATATATCCATATATATTTTTATAATTTTTTTTTTCTTTCTTTTTTTTATGTCTTTCGTTTGACTTGGGATTTGTATATTTTTTCAAATTTATTATCGTTTGAGACCAAGTAATTTCCATCTTGTCTATAATTAGCAATTTTCTTGTATTTAGGTTTTGATTTGCTAACCCTGTTATTATTAACAATGTCGTTGGCAAAACTATCTATATCAACTCTATTGGCTTTTTGATCAATTGTATTTATTCGATTGACCTTTTTCTGGTGCACTATTTGTGAAAGCTTTGATATTTCTTCTTGTGGAATGACATTATTCAAAAGATCGATTGGCCGAAAATTAGTAGTAGTGTGTATGGTGTTGTTGTATACTATTATTGCTCTATGTACTTTTTCGTTAATGTCATCTTTATTATTTGGATCCGCATTAAAGAGCCGAATGCGATCGTTAAGGGTTCCATGTAGCCTTTCTACATCTGCATTGCCAGTTTTCAGATACGGTGTGGTAGTGTGGAACTCTATTTCTTGTGCTTTTAAAAATTCTCTAATTACGGCTGTGTTTAGTTCATTGTCGAATATCAGTAAGTTTGGCTTCCCTAGATACTGAATTCTTTGCTTAAGTGCTTGTAGTATTGACACCCATATTCTATCTTCTAAGTAGTAGGCAGTTGCGTACTTCGAAAGTTTATCTATGCTCGTCAGATACATGGTGCCTCGTTGTGGAAACCAGATATCTACATGCACAATGTCATTATGCTTTGCTGGAGTGGGTGTAATATTTAAATCGTAAACCTCATTAATACCCCTATGGTTATTCTTTAAATGCGTTTTTTCAATTAACTGTATAAGCCTTTCTCTATAAGTTATATCGTCCATAAATAAATTTGCTTTTAATAGTTTTAGGTTTTTGTTTCTTGCAAAATATTTAATATACAAAGCTTGGAATTTTTTGTATAGCTCAATATTTGGACAAAAAACTACAACTAGGCCCTTTGGAGGAAGTTTATCTTTCAGAAAGTTTAAAATTCCTTCTGTATTTGCAGTCTTTAAGTTGTGAGGAATCTTATTTTTGAACACTATTTTTGTAGTACAAGAATTTTCGTTTGATGTTTGGATAAGAACTTGATTTTTAAACATATTAAAAGGATTTTCTATGATTTTAATGTAGTCAGCATCATCGCTTTCTGCGCTATGAACTGTGTCAGCATCTTCATCAAACAATTCGTGTAAATTAACTTCAATTTCACTATTTGATGACTCATAACTTAACCTACTAAGACCATCGGCTATTACGTTTTCCTTTCCTTTTATGTAATTTATATCAAAATCGAAGTCATTTAGCTTGATTTTCCAACGTTGGATTTTTGCATTTGGTTCCTTAATATTACTACTGTTTTCATTATAAACCTACGGCCAAAAAGATAGGGACGAAAATACTTCGTGGCCCCCACAATAGCTAACAATAGTTTTTTTCATGGCCATTTAATGTACGGCTTGCAAAGGATACTGATTTATTTCCTTGCATAAGTACTGCTCCTAACGCGAAATTGCTCGCATCCGTAATAAGTGTAAATGTTTTATTGAAATCAGGATGAATAAGTATAGGATCATTTTTTATTAACTTTTTCAATTTTTCAAAAGCTGTTTTATAATCTTTATCGTTTGTATTAATTTTTGCTCCTTATTTTAAGTATTTTATAAGCTGATGAGCTATCCTTGAGCAGTCTTTAATAAAACGTCTATAGAACCCGGTTATGCCTAAAAATGATTTTATTTCTTTTTGTGTTTTGGATAGAGCTATTTTATCCATAGCCCTAAGTTTTTCAGGGTTGGGTTTGATGCCTTCGGAAGTGACAACATGGCCTAAAAACTCAGTTTCCGTTGCGAGAAACGTGCACTTGTCAACTTACAGTTTTAAATTAGCCTGGCTTAGACGTTTTAATATTTTCGCTATTGCTTTTAAATGCTCTTCTATGCTTGTAGAAAAAATTAGAACGTCATCCAAATAAACTAGACAGATTGAACCAATGCATTCTTTCAATACATTGTTAATCATTCTCTGAAAGGTTGTTGGCGCATTACCGGAGTCCAAAGGACATGCGCAAAAACTCGTAATGGCCAGTTGCTGTCGAAAACGCGGTCTTTGGGATGTCATCTGGATGGACTTCTATTTGGTGAAATCCCTTTGCTAAATCAAGAGTAGAAAAGTATTGGCATTTACCTGGTTTATCGAAAATGTCATCCATGTTTGGCATAGGAAACCTGTCTTCAATAGTAATATCGATTAGTTTTCGATAGTCAATTACTATACGCCAGTCCTGTTTGTTTGAAGAATTCACTTTTTTTGGAACGATCCATATTGGGCTATTATACGGACTATTTGAGTGTCTTATTATGTTTTGCTTTAGCATTTTTTCAACCTGATTACTAACCTCTGCTCTATGCACTTCAGGATATCTATATAATTTGGAATAAACTGGCATATCATGCTTCGTTGCAATTCTATGCTTTATTTCTCTAGCAAATGTTAAGCTGTCGTCTTCATCGTAAAACCCCTCTTTAAACTTTTTAATAATTTTTAATAACTTTTCTTTTTCGTATTCCGCTAGGTGGCTCGTTCGTATGTGGGATAGCATGTTAGCTCTTTCAATTTCGCAATTAAAAACATAGCTTTCTTTACAAGCTAAATCATAATAAGCTTCTTCTTCTTTCGACAAGAATATAGTAACTACAGCGTTACTAGTAATAAACTGTCGGTTAGGTAAATCGATGATGCAACTTAAATCTTGTAAAATATTATTACCTATAAGTTCATCAAGTTTTCGTTGAATGCATATTCTAAAAATTCGCACTGATAATTATTTAAATTGAACTCTATAAATATTGGGAATTTGCAAAGTTTTGTTATTGATATTTTTGTACCTAGTGCTCTTGCTACTACGTTCACGTTTTGTTTAAACTTAGGGTGACAAATATTAGGGTTAGTTATACTAAATTCAGTGCCAGTGTCAATTATAAATCTTAATTTCTTTACGGGATTATGAATAACTATGTAAGGAAGTTTTGCTCGTCTGCTATAGGAAAATTTACATTTGAATTTCCTATTTCCATAGGTTCGAATTGTTGGTTATTATTATTAAAGGTATTTGCGTTTTGGACGACGACCATAAATTGGACGTAGCGCTCTTAAAGTTGAGGCTATTGACTCCGAGTTTCGGTAGTAAATTTTAATAATTTTGACTCGTTCACCTGACCGGACATTCTAAGGTAGTGCCCCTGGGTTCGATGTCTTCTTCGATAAGACGTTACTGCACTGTGTGATGGGTGATGAACGTCAAGCCACCACCATTATCTCGCTCGCGATCCTTACGATGCACATTGTGGCCGATACAAGTTATGCTGACCCGTAAAGTCGGTTTTTTGCTCAATATTGCCCGGTACTCTACAGCAGGGAGCCAGGTAGTCACCCGACCATTCACGGGTGGTGCGTAGACCAAAACACACACGAAAGTGGCACCAGGCCTGGCACGAGTTGCTCTTGACTGATGCCGCATTCCGGTATATCCTGATCTGACACACGGAACAGACTGTGTGGGTTACCAGGAGCTCCTGGCTAGCCCACGCACGAGGGGTTCTGCTGGTGCTAGGCACCGGTGCACCAAGTGCGGCTAAGGGGGCCGTAGAGGCTATGGGTGCCGTAGGGCGCGAACTACATGGGCCACATAATTTGTGGACCACTCCTTATGGGTCCTTAGGCCTGAGCCTGAGACTTTAAGATGGCTCCATCCTTCGCCCGAATTACAGTTTACCGAAGTGGAGTTCGGATGGCCAGAAAAGGTGCACACGCAGCAAAAATAGGTTTGTGGTACAGGGCTTGGCTCGATGCCAGCCCAGAGCGGAAGAATGTGGAGCAACCCTGCTACTGAAAGTTGCTCCAGAGGAGACAGACGACTTATGGGGTAGCCCGATCTAAACAGGGTTAGATCACCGAAACAACAGTCCTTGGCCGGGTGAAACCCGGGTCATTCCGGTACGTAGAACCAACTGTAGTGGGAATGGTGTAACTTAGAATTTTCGTCCAGTTCGTGCAGTCTTGTCATGGTCTAATCTGATTCCCACATTCGGCCGTCCTGATGGTTCGTTCCACCCGAATGAATGAATTCAGCCACAGTAGTCGGCCTGCCTGGCCCCTCATAGCCACTTAACTTTGCCACCGCATACCTACTATGTTGCTGCGCGAAAGTAATTATATAAAGTCAAAAGAACTTTGGCTTAAGCTTCAAGCCTGCACCATATTCGTCAAGTTCTTCTAGACGGCTTCCTGTGAAAGTTTTCGAAATACAACATCCTCACTAACCCCCATGTCTATTCCAGTCAATATTTTAAAGGGAGCAGCTTTGGTACTTCTCGGCGGTGAATTAATTTGCTGCACCTTGTTCACTTGCCGGTACCATTGTGCTGGATTATTTTCGGGAAACTTAGATATTATCGGAATTAATTTTGCGGGTTCTTTCCACTTGACCATTACCCCTAGGGACCCCTGGTGCTATCAATAAATGTTGGATACCTTGGCCTGCGCAATACTCTTTAAATCCTTCGGAAGTGAACGAGGTACCCCTGTCAGTAATTATTCTTCTATGGTTACCAAATACTGCTGAGTGCCTTCCTAGTATATCGATAAATGTCTCTGTATTCGTACTCCTAACGAGATATAACCATCAAAATTGGAAAATGCATCCACTACTACCAAGTTATAACACTTGTTCGTTAGTTCCATTAGTTCCATTGGGCCTACATGGTCAATGTGGAATGTTCCCAAAGGAGAGGCCTCTTTCCTTACAGGCGTCAAGAAACCCTCCTTTTCCCAGAATTGTTTTCCGTAACAATGCATTTAACACAAATATTGACAACTCGGGCTACATTACGAGCTAACTGCGGAATATAAAATTATTTTTCAACGCAATCTTTTGTACATTTAACTGCAAAGTGCCCTTGATTATGAGCGATTATTTTTATCTCTTCTTCACGTTTAACCCACTCATCATGCAATCGTGCCTCTTTTAACCTACGCTTAACAGAGTCTTCTATCAAAACGCAATACACTCTGCTGAGAGAATCCACGTGTTTCATCTTATTTCTGAAGCGGTGCTCGATAACATAGTCAAAATTTTGCTGGAAGCTTCAATGATCGCTAGAGCTTCAAGCTCGTAAGAACTATATTTCTTTTCATACGCACTAGTTCTTCTATTCATATATTGTACTGGGTAATATCTTTGATCATTACAATTATTTTGGAATTAGATTGCACCGTAGCCATAGTATGTACTTTCGCATCTGTTTTGGGATCGTATAACTTTAACGCTGGCGCATTACCCAATCCTACTTTAAGCTCTTCAAAGGAAGCGAGCTGGGGTGTGTGAATTAGCCCCCACTGAATTAACCCCCACCGGGCAAAATGACTTAAGCCCCACCAATTTTACAACAAAATTAAAAATGGCGTAAAGTGGGGCTAAAGTCATTTTCGTGGGGATTAATTCATTTTTTTTTTAGTGGGGATTCTGTCATGTAAGAACCCCCACGTTTGGTGGGGCTTAATTCATTTTGATTGGTGGGGATAAAATCATTTTCGTGGGGTTTAATTCATTTTAATTCCGTGATCTTTTATAAAAATAAAACAAACAGTTAGCAACGTAAAAATATAATACTTTTCAAATTTTATTTAATTTCTTTGCTTTCTTTCTCCATATTTTCGTAAGTCTCCGTTACAAAAAACTATTTGATTAAGTATAACATTATAGCTATAGTACTTGTGAGCGTTTGGAGAATTTTCAAGCCATAAGAGTAAATCTGATATTTTTTTGTAGTGAGTTTTTGTGAACGGTATCTATCGTATTAGTTGAAAGAGTTGCGACTCGCTGATTCCATTAACGAAAGCAAAAACACAAACTATTAATTGCGCCTTATAACTTTTTTTCCAAAAAAAGAATCGATTATAAATCCAGGAACATGAGAAAAGTTTATAGTATCGCTTTTATTTAGTAAGATCTTCCTTGCGTTTATACGATTACTCTCTATTTGTTTCAATTTTTCCATATTCATTTTTATGCAGAATACGCATAACTGTTTTTAATAATCACTCTATTAAGATTGAATTGTCAACGATTTTTCCTTTTACGAAAGGTTAAAATCACTAATAGTGCACATTTCGTAAAAGGAGAAACCATAATTTTGTAAATTATAAAATAATAGAAGGGAATTTTTCCTTTTACGAAAGGTTAAAATCACAGTGTACATTTCGTAAAAGGAGAAACCATAATTTTGTAAATAATCATATAATAAAAATCCATCTCTTACAACTATTTTTTCATGGGATAGTGAATTTGCTGCTGGGGGTTTTTTGCATTCAATAATAGAGCGTAAACTAACTGTTAAACCGGTTTTGCATTCAATTGTCTAATAACTATGTTTTCACATTACATTATATTATGCAAATTTAGTTGTTATCAAATCTTGAAGCGAATAACGCGACGTGATAAAAACATGACTTTAAACTATGAACACGTGGTTGGAAAAAGAATAAATAGCAAAAATATTTCAAAGTACTTGCGTTGAGTAATTTCACTCTTATTTTTATTATTTATTTTAATTAATCACCTCATAATGTCATAATTTCCGATACCCGGTGGAAACAAAAGATATTGATTTTTATAAAATCCAACGAAATTACCAAAAACTGGCAAATAAGCAATTTCTAATTTCTCCTAAAACACCAGCTGATGTTATCAAAGCATTTCAAGATGAAGTAACTTTGAAAAAATTTGGGTGTACAAAACATACCGGCGATGATGCCTCAACATTTTTTAAGATATGCTGTGATGCAAAAGACTTTGCCTATTGTTTGTTTTGTTCTGACAAAATAATAAATCTAATGAAAGAAAATATTCCTTCAAATGTAGAGAGAAAAATACTGGTTGATGCAACATTTTCTGTTTTACCTATTGGTAGCTTCAAACAGCTTTTAATTATTCACATTGAATATTTTGAAACGGTATGTTGATAATAATATTCAATTTGATAAATTATAAATATTTTTTTTTGTTTTCCTCAGGTGTTTCCTGCTATATTTGTTCTTATGAACAAGAAAACAAAAAAAAGTTACGAACATGTGTTTAACTATATTAATACTAATGTGGTAAAATTAGACGGAGCGGTGTTTATGGCGGATTTTGAAATTGGATTGCGTAGTGCTATAAAAAAAATATTTGAACATTCTAAGCTATTCGGGTGCTGGTTTCACTATTGTCAAGCAGTACGAAGAAATATTGCTACAAAACACAAGAATCTGGCGGAATTTATTAGGCAAAACCGAAAAGCATCTATATCTTACCACAAAATATTGTCACTCCCATTATTACCGGATACACACATTGTTAATTGCTTTTCCATCATCAAAGAAGAAATTGCCACTTTCGACCACTTGTTTAAATTTGAATCTTTTTTAAAATACTTTGAAGAGCAATGGCTAAAAAAAGTAAGTTTGTAAAACAAATTGTTTTTAAAAATTATAAATATTCGAAATATTATAGATTGGTCCAAGAAATCTTTCGGTCGTTGGAAATAAGATCCGTACAACATCAGCTGTAGAATCGTATAATGCTGTGCTTGCCAAAATAATCCCAAAACAAGGGAATTTTTTCAAATTTGTGGGGCAGTTACAAATGGAGGAGTATCGCAAAAGTAGGGAATTAGAATTGGTTATCAACAGCGGTGGTGCCTTAGGGAAACCAAAAAGAAAAACAAAGGAAAACGTTATGAGAGCAAATCTAATTGCTAAAGCGGAGACGGACCTGCTTAATGGACTCATAACCGCTACGAGTTTCTTGGATAGAATGGTCTTCTCTAGAAACAAAATAGTAACTGATATGGAGCCCTTTGAAGACATATTCGAAGGTTTAGAATATATGGAAGAAGAATCTGAAGTCGAAGAAGAATCCAATGCCACGGAAGAAGGTGCAGCAAATCCTCCACTGATATGCATAATTTGTTTGGAAAACAAACCTAATATTTTGCTTTTGCCATGCAAACATTTAAAATTGTGCAGTGACTGCACATCTAAAATAGAAGCAGAGAGTGTGGCAAACAATTTTAATAAATTTAAATGCCCTTTTTGTCGTCAAGATGTTGACGAACATTTACATATTTTTATTTAATTATTTTCTTTTTCTCACATTTTCATATTTTCATTTAATTATTTACCTTTTTCTTGTTAATATTTTGATTTAAAAACTTGAAGTTTAAAGCAAGCAAAATAAATTAAAAATGGTTTTTGGTGGGGATTAATAACTTTTTTTTTTCGTGGGGATTCTGTCATGTAAGAACACCCACGTTTGGTGGGGCTTAATTCATTTCGATTGGTGGGGATAAAATCATTTTCGTGGGGTTTAATGCATTTTTTTTTGTGGGGATTCCGTCATTTTTGGTGGGGAAAGATTGACTGAGAAATTGGTGGGGCTTAAGTCATTTTGCCCGGTGGGGGTTAATTCAGTGGGGGCTAATTCATACACCCGCGAGCTGCACTTCGTTCATCTTAAACGTTATACTATCAATGGTATGGCTTTAGTAGCCTACTCTGAAATAAATCGGCGAAAATAAGATGTTAGTCGTAAAAATCGTTGAACTGCCTTCACATTGTTGGGTATAGGAATCTTTGTCACAGCTCGTATGTTCTCATCAATGGGTTTAATTGTTCCGTCTTCTATAACATACCCCAGGAAAATAACTTCCTCTGACTATTTTTTACTCAGATTTCTATAATCGCAACACTAGCGCTTACTACCATCTATTTTCGGTACTAAAACTACTGGGCTGAATAATCTTCTGCCATTCATTTACTTGGTTCTCGGTAACCTGTTGATCAGCATATGATAATCGTCTAGGCGCTTGATTAACTGGTATGTCGACATTTTCTCTTTTAGCCAACAACATATACCAAGTTAACTCAGCACTCTTACTATATTTTTTACTCAACGTTTGCTTTTCTTTTTTATTTTTACTACTAATTATTGGATTACTCACCATACCCCAATTATCCTGCTATTACCCAGCTGGATCTACTCAAAATTCAAACGGACGTTGCTGCTTGCAGCCTTTCTTCCTCTCAACTTTGTTGTCATCTCCTTTTTCTCCTCGATATTGGTCTGCTTTCACTGACTAGTTTCTCCTCTATTTAAGTTCGCTTGCTATTTTTTGTCTTTTCGAAGTTCTTTGCGCTATTTTTGCCATTTAGTCACGCTGCTCTGTTACTACTGTTGTGGCTAGTGTTTCGCTTTCATCAGATGTGTATCTATTTTGCACTCTGTCTTTTCCATCAGGAGCTTTTCTGCTTTCGCCGAATACGCTGTTTTTTCTCTGCTGTCTTCTCAGCTTTCTATGCCATACGCTACGAACGTTCATACTTCTAGCCGATTCAATTTTCGTACGTTACAAGTTACGCGATTCAACGAACTGAGCATAAAAGCTCTTGCCTTTGCACAAATTTGTTACTGCATAAGGACCATTACAAATTTTATAATCTTTTCTTTATTTTTCACATAAACATTTTTCATCTTGTTACTTACACGGAAAGCCACTATCTGAGGGGCTTCTCGAAACCGACGAATATTCATGCAAATTGTAATGTTCACCAAGTCACTTTCTGCAGGCGCTTTTCACAAAACCGATCCCGGTCGAGTCTCAAAAATAAATTGTGGTATTCGGTTCGCGCCAATAAAACAATTTGTTTTTAACAAATTAATTATATTTAATATTAAAATTACGTCTAGGGGATTTAACTCATGTACAGGTTTTTCTTATGTGAGACTACAATCGTGTTGCTTACAAATTCTCCAAGTACACTTCTCGTTTTATTCAAAATAAAACCAAACCGATCTGCGGTTACGCTTTCGTCAAATAGTAGTGTAACTTAGTAGTTTCGTCCAGTTCGTACAATCTTGTTATGGTCCAATCTGATTCCCACATATATTTACATATTTAACAGGTATTTTATAAGTGTTTTAGGTTTACGATATTCGTTATACCTGGATCTAAAAGAAATATGTGTAAATCAAACCTCATACATCTGCGTGAAAAATGAATAATAGTTGCTTCCTCTTAAACTGGGGGTTTTCTGCCAAAAAATAATATATAGCCTGCTATAAGGGATTTATACACCAAATATTGTTCATCTGCTTCAAATAATTGCGGAGTTATATGAAACATATACATACATATACCCAAATATCCTTCATCTGCAGTTGCGGAAGTAAGACGAGGTAAAATTTTATTTTCCAGTGGGGTATGACACCGTCCACTATGTTCGCGGCCGCCGAAGCTGAGTGTGCGAGCTTCATTCGATTGGTCCCGCGTTCAAACCGTGGTCGCCCACCCCTCTTCAAGCAATGTCAAACCAAATGGGGTGTATTTCTGCCTTGAAAAAACTTCTCTTCTGTAGGATCGTCAATTTGTGTTACAACATCAAAATGTACACCCCAAATTGTAGGAGAAGTTCTGCGAAACATCGACCTATATGGTGTGGGGGCTAAATTATTATTTTTAGTATCTGTTGAGCCCTAGATTGTCTTGAACCTACTGTAAAAATTTCATAAAGATCGGTTGAGTACATTAGAAGCCTTTAAATGACTACCATTAATTTTATAAGGGTTGTTTGTAACTGCTTAAAGCAACTGACATAGATAGAGGCATATATATAATTGTGAAAGGGAATACATGTGTAAATTTTGTTTTGGAAAATGGACGTGTCACAGCCCACTTTACTAGAAAAAGGTATATCTCCGAAGCTTCGTTATCAAACTCTAGATTATCTGGTCAGTCATTAGACAAAATTTTAAAACTTGTCAAAGCTGGACAAAAACCACTCCTGCCTGTCACATTAGGCACTTTACAATAATTGAAAAATGCAATATTTAAGTAAAAATGTGAAGTAATTTTTTCTAATTTGAAGTGCACGATGGGGTTGAATCACCAAACACAACTATAGATAAAATAGATATATCTCCGAAACTACCTTACCACAGTCTTTAAAATTTTGGAACACTCATTGAGTTAAAAGCGATAAAGCAAACATTCGAAAATTAAAAAAATAACCACATCCATTTCTCAGGTAAGACAATTTAGCCAAATTTAATATTCGCGATCCTCATCATCATTGGTCTTATTGGCGTGGGGATGAGGCTTAAGTGTTGGCATGGTTGCTCATTTCGAGGATTTCCATGCCACCGCGAAAAAAGAGGGAGGCTTCATATAAGAACCAATGTAGGACTCGATCTTACACGGCTTCTTATGTGGAGAGTACCGTACCAACATCTCTCATTCCCGCATACCGTGCATCCCTGCTATTGTCTCCCAGCTCTCCTTCCTCTCTAGCTAATCCTCCCCCTAATTCAGGGTGTTAAGCGTTACCGTTACCATTCGTCGGTTTGCAGCCAGGGGCCCTAAATTCCGGCTGTATTTTAGCGGCTCCTCCCTGACACCGGGCCACCTCAGACCCTCTTAAATTTTCAGACCGCTGCGCTTGCCTCGTTGCGCAGGTGGTCGTACGACCAAAATGAACAACTCAAAATCACAAAATCAAACACAAAAAAACCAATCTTCCCCATCTCGGGGTAAGACTACGCAGGCGCGAGCATCTAGCACTAAAATTCCTTCTTCTACATCTCGGGGTAACAATGCGCAGGCTCAAGCGCCTAATGCGCCGCTTCGCTCCTATAGGGGCTCTTCCGGGCTGGAGGTGGGTGTTACCGCCAATTGTATCGGGGATCTTGAAAACATGGTGCACGTTTTTAGGCTGACCTGCTCAAATGTCCTAGATCAAGGTTTCCCTGAACCTAAACAGTGGGGCAAGCGCAAACCCCACCGGTGGTCACGTGAGTTGGGCTCACTACGTAAATCTTGTAGGAAAAACTTCAACAAAGCCAAGAGGCTTAGGCTTAGAGAAACTTCTGCGCCGGCATCGAGGGTGCTTCCGAGGCAGCCAGGCTAAGAAAGGTTCTCTCAGGATCCTCTAACCCGATAGGTTTCTTGCAAAAGCAAGATGGTTCTTGGACCTCAACGGGAAAGGAAACCCTTGCTTTGCCACTAGATATCCTCTTCCCTGGGAACCCAACTGCGGAGGGAATAATTCGTCCATTTATTTCTTCCAACCCCGTAAACATACCGGTTTCGAAAGAAAAGGTTAAATGTGCTATCCAAAGCTTTAAACCATACAAATCTGCAGCACCGGATGGGAAAATACATGCTCAGATAATTTAGACACTAAAGGTGTCTGCAAAATGGCTCTCTACTATTTTCAGTGCCTGTCTCAAATTGAATCACATACCGTTGGTATGGAGAAATGTCACGGCTGTTTTTATTCCTAAAGCTGGTAAGGCCTCACACACTAATCCAAAGGATCTTAGGCCTCTCAGTCTATCATCCTTTGCTCTTACGGCACTTGAAAGGATTGTTAGTAGCTACCTATCCGGTACCATCGACAGTCGACTACTGTCTAATGACCAACATGCCTACCGCAAAGGCAAATCTACTGAGACTGCACTCCATAGCTTGGTCGGCTATATTGAGAAGTCTCTCAGTGTCAAGGAGTTCTGTCTTGTAGCCTTCCTGGATATTGAAGGCACATTTAACAACGCGCTTCGGTTGAATGCTCACTGGTTGAGTTTATCGGCCAGCTACTCAGTTGCAGAGTAGTAAGGGCTAAGCTGGGTGCGAGCGAATTGTCGCGGCACGTGCCAAGGGGGACGCCACAAGATGGTGTCTTATCTCCACTTCTGTGGAACCTCACCGTAAATACGCTACTGCGAGATACGGTTTGGGGTGGCGCAAAAGTTGTCGCGTACGCTGATGACGTCGCGATCGCGCGCAGGGGAAAGTTTCCGCAGACATTATGCGAGCTGACGCGACTTGTGCTTCGGGAGGTATCCAAGTGGTCCACCCACTGCGGGCTCAGGGTCAGCTCAGTAAGGTGGAACTTGTACTTTTCACGAGAAGGTATAAAGTGCCTTCAGTGACTCCACCTGTATTAAACGGTACCCGGTTAAGTCTTTCTACAAGTGCCAAATTTCTAGGCGTTATTTTAGATAGGAAGTTGAACTGGAAAGAGAATCTAGTTCAACGTCATGAGAAGGCTTCCGTAGCCCTCTACACATGTAAGAGAGCCATAGGCAGGAAATGGGGCCTTAACCCCGGATCTGTCGATGGATTTTCACAGCAATTCACACATAGCAATTCTCCTATATGGGGAAATCGTATGTTGGCCTGCATCAGAAAAAGAGGTTAACCTCAGGCTACTCACCAAGGTGCAAAGATCTAGTATGATTTGTAAAAGTGGGGCCGTCAGAACCACGCCAAATGAGGGATTGAACGTCATTTTCGACTCCCTTCCTTTATATTTGGTTGGACAATAGATGGCAGCGTTGACTCCTTTGCGACTAAGGGAGACATTCCAGTGGCTCTATTCCGAGCAGCACAGATCGGTGTGCTTTGACATCGGTTTCTGAAAGAAGCTTTATTACACGAATTCCAAACAGGGAGGAGTGAAAACTTGAGTTTCATACTCCATCTGGTAGCATTGTTTTCTATACAGATGGCTCGAAACTCGATAGCTTGAAACTCTCCTGCAAATTTTCTTAAGGTTACGAGATCACTGCAGCGTCTTCCAGGTTGAGGTCTCAGCTATCATGGAGGCGGTAGAGAAGATTGGGACCGGGATTATATGAATAGACATCTCTACAGTAGATCGTCAAGCAGAACAGACTATAGCTCATTTGGATCCCTGGTCACCTGGACATAGAGGAAAACTGCATGGCAGACGAACGTGCAAGACCAGGTACGGCCAAGCAGATTCTTCAGGATAAAGAAGGCATTGGTATGCCATTTGCCACTTGCAAACTACTACTCAGAGTTTGAACATATACACAAACTGGCAATCGATGGAGGCAAAATACGACCTGTCGAACCCCAAGGCAGACGTGCCCTAAATGGGATCGGAAACGGCCGCTCAGCGTTCTTTCTCTAAGAAGGGAAAACATTTCTACCGCGATCGGGGCTCTAATAGGGCACAGTGTGATAAGGAAACATGCTGAAAGGTTGGGAGTACCCTTCCGAAGATGCTGTAGGAGCTGCAAGAGTGGCTAGGAGGAGAAAACGATCTTGCACTTACTGTGTAAGTGTCCTGCACTGTGTAAAAGCAGAATGCGATAACTGGGATCACCGTTTTTGGATGACCTTAGTGAGGTTTCAAGCACCGAGGTAAATTGCCTGTTGAGGTTCATCAGCGAGACAAAATGGTTTGGTGAGGTGTAATTTTTCTCCTTTCGGATGGTACAACATTTTTCTTTGTGGTAACACAATGGGCCTCCTATTAGTGGCCTAAGTGAGCCGCCACAGGCGGCAACCACTCCAACCTAAGCTAATATTCGCGAAGGAGTTGCATTAACAAATACATGGAATCCAACAGTTTTGGAAATGGGCATGACACCGTCCAGTTTAGAGCAATTAATTGTATCTCCTTAACTAAGCTATCATAACATTTCAATTCGTTAACCAAAATTTCGATGTCTACTACAGCAGATCTGCCGTTGCTGTAGAGTGATCAAATGCTTAGACGGTTTCTCGAAAAATGTGTTGCTAAGATAAACAATACATAGGATGAGATTTTGGTAAAGATCATCCCGGCTTCGAAAGATCCGAGAAGACCCCAGACACGCATTTGGCTATCGTTAATTAAGCTGTAGAGCTCGAAGGTCTGTTAATTATTGAAGCTGCGGAATTCAGGTGTCCCGATGGACTACTAGATGGTCCTAATAGTAGAGGAACAGTAGCAAAACAGCCGACCCGTACTGTTGCTAATAAATAACGAGTCTCTGCGGGTGATCGAGCATAGGTATAACAAACTAAGGTTTACCATCAGGCAGGCCGAACAGAAGGTGTTTCCAGCTTCGGTCACGCCGGACGACAACCTACAGGAGATTGATAACACGAACAAACTCATGGAGGAGCTAAAGCTGTCGGTGACAGCTGAGGAGGGTGCCTCGTCAACAGTTGCGCGGGCTGTGAGCAACCCGAACCCGGACCTTTCTGCAACCCGAAGGATTTTGAAGGTAGCGCAAATTATCTTACAAAAGGCCCAAGAGTCTGAGTGACCTGAGGTTTTGTCGCAGGAGCCTCTTTAATGACTGCTACTAATAAAAGAATTTTCGAGAATATAGAGCATCCTTAATCAACTCGCAAACTGGAGCTTGCGCACAGGATGCATGGAAGAAAGATAAGGTCCTCGCCGATGGCGGCATACATATATTCACCGCCAGTTCCAAGATGGACTCTGTACTTGGAACCGGCATCTACTCGGAATGCTTGCAACTCCATCCCAGTCAGACTCCCCTCTTATTCCAGTGTGTTCCAGGCGTAAGCCCTCTTAATCTGGCTGGCTTGTAAATCGCTTGAGGAACAGTCGGTGCTTGTAAACACCTGATTGCCTCTTTAACCACCACCATGGAAACTCCTGCCATCTGGGTTCCCGGGTATAAAAGCATCGAAGGTAACGAGAAAGTCGGTGCCATAGCATGGTGCGGCTCTGCATCGGACTAAGTAACAACCAGTATCAAAGTGGGTATACCCCTAGTCGTAGCGAAGCACAATATATATAAGTCCTTTCTGAACAAGGTGCAGCTGAAGTGGAAATCAACCACTTCTTGTAGGATATCAAGAACTACACGGGCAGTATATAATGAGAAAAACACCTCTATGTAGGTCTCGGACCGTTGCCCGTAAACTTATTGCATATACACGGTCCTCTGGACTTTGGGCACGCTTGGGAAAAAATGTGCATTCTTCGTAACGAATACTGCAGAAGTTGCCGAGATGTAGCAGCAAATGAAACGGTCGAGAATATCCTACGAAAATTGCCGGCTGTGGTCAAGTATTCATCTAGCATCCGTGGGAAGTTGTTTTCTGAATAATCATGGGCAGGTATCTACCATTACTCGGTAGGTTTAGTCGAATTTATGGCATCAAAACGAAAGAATGTTTGCTAATTGGGCGACATAGGTCACAGCCATTTTACCTAGCTACCTACATACAATTGATATGTAAAGGAACGCAAGCTCCTTTCGGGTTTGTAGTGGAAGAGAGACTTTGTCGGCAAGTACTGTCCTTCACTCGTCATTGGCATCGAGGCGAAATTCCGTAACATCTTGCAGGTTTGTGCCCACGCGCCGATACAAGAGAATGACTATGTGATCAAAGAACACTTCTACGAGTGCCTAGAACGCGCTTACGAGAGCTGCTTCCGTCATGATATCAAAATCGTGCTTGGCGATTTTAATCTTCAACCTTTGGTCATAGTGTCGGAAAATTCAGTCTCCATGACGAAACCTCCGCTAACGGTCATAGACTGTTCGACCATGCCGAGACTCGAAAAAAAATATTCACCAAGCAAAGTGGATGTATCCAGATCAAAAATATGAAACCAAATCGATCATATTACGATAGACGGAAGGCGGAAGATCATGTCGCAGCAAGCAAAGTGGATGTATCCAGATCAAAAACATGTAACCAAATCGATCATATTACGATAGACGGAAGGCGGAAGATCATGTCGCAGCTCACCGGAATTCGCGAGCTTTGAGAGCACATTTCTGTATCACTACGTACTGCCGATTAAGAAGTATTTTGCTGTCATCGCCCTGAACAAACAAACGATGTGGCTTTAGACATGGTAAATCTATCATCGCCAAGATATTCACGGTACTTCAAATATTGAAAATGGTGCTTGGAAAGAGGATCTACACAACCCTTCTCTTTGTTGATTTTAAATCGGCTTTCGACAGCGCAAGAAGAAGCTTTCAACAAGCCGCAATGTCTGAATATGGTATATCTGAATGGTGTATCTGCAGAATGACGCTGAGGACACCACTACCTCAGTCAGAATTGGAAAGGACATTTTCGAGCCGTTTGACACCAAACGAGGTTTCAGACAAGATTACTCCTTATCGTGCGACTCATTAACACTGTATTGGAAAATTTAATTCGAGCTTTACCGCGACATATGTAGATATTTTGCAGCGAATTAAAATGTAGCGGCTACGCTGGCTAGGTCATTTTGTACGTATGGAAGAAACTGATGCTGCCGTGAAAATATTCAACGAGGTACCCGCTGGTGGTAGCAGAGGAACAAGAAGGCCTCCTTTACGGTGGCAAGGCCAAGTGGAGGAGGACTTGGCTGCACTTGGTGTTTCTAACTGACGCCAGTTAACAAAGCAGAGGAGCGACTGTCGCGCTATGTTGTAAACGGTCAAAACCGCTTAGTGCATTTTAAAGCGAATAAGTAGGTACATCTATTTCTTAAAATATCTGACCAAATCCTACGAAATATGTGTCATCATCATGTTGCTCGGACGCGATTTTACTACGCTCCGGGGTTTTTAGATTTGTCGCTGTCTAAAATGATTGGATTTTAACCAAATTGAATGATGACTAATTTCGAGCAGATGACACTACATAAATAATTCTTAACCAATTTTAAATTTAGTGATTTCTCTCCTGCAAACGCTAATTATGTTCATACGTTTGTATAATACGCGGTGTGTGTGTGGACAAAAGGTCCATGACACAATGCAGTGTTCTAAGTGCAGCGACCCCTTCCATATGGGATGTGTATGTAGGTGTTTTATCGGCTGTTTTGGAATATCTGCTTAGACCAGATATTAAGTATTGTTGCAATAATTGTGCATTGTCTCATCTATCCGTTCCACTCCAGCTACTGATATACGCGATGAGAGATCTTTACAAATCGCGCGACAATCAACAAATCTGTCAATGTTCTCTCGTACGAATACAACTGCTAACACTACTTTGCAATAACATTTGTCTAAACTTGTGCCAAACCAACAAGTATGCGAAGGAGGAAATGTAAATAATCGTACTCTTCTGTCGATTCTCCAATATATTACGGCTCTAAAATTTGAACTTGCTCAGGCAACTTCTTTAATAAGTGCTCTTCAATTTGATAAACAATATCCAGTTGGAAAAGCTGGAAGTCTGGAAATTACAGCTGTACATAAACTTTATACTGAACCAATAACCTCTGCCAAGGCACTTCTTACAGCAGAGGTTAGAAAACGCCTTGGCCAACTGATCAATGTAACTCGGTTGCAGGTCCTTTCAAAGCTAATATTTTTGGAGCTGATACCATTATTCCGCCGCCTACACCAAATGCTGTTACTGAAAAGAGTAATGCTTGCGATTATTAGCGCTGCTGTTGATGCTGATATATCTACGCCAATTATTGACCACGCACTTTCTGTCCTTGACGGTGAGAGTATGACATTGTGAATAAATGCAAGTGAAAACCCTTAGCCAATAGACGTGAGAATTCGGCTTTGTTGAGACCACCTGATGTCGCAACCCTGAGTATTCTTGTGTGATTCACTCAGCGAATTTCGATAGATACAAACGTAAAATATACGTTTTATGCTGCCGTTGCTTTTACTTCCGCAGTTGCTTCTGCAACTGCTGACGTGCTCAGCAATTACCTAAATGTGCCAAAAAGCACCTCTTGTAATTCCATCACAGCCAATCGCTGGAGACTAAAACAGCCTTTAGTTTTTGGGTCTGGTAATAATAATAACTCATTATTATGAAGGATCAAAAATAAAATTCCTACATTTCTCTTTATGAATGAATAGCGTGGCTCATGAAGGTATATTGGACTACGTTCCGAAACTTGTAAGTCTAGGCGAAAAGTTCTTAGAAAGCTTTATGCTTGAAAATACGAGTATTCTAGCCTTAATTAAATCAGTTTTTATCTAGAGAAGGTGTTCCTTTATGTTTTTTCCCAAAGGTGATGTAACTAAACTCGATCCATGACTACCTCCACCTGCTTTGAAGTCTAAACAAAACAGCTACGCATGTACTTTCAGAATGTATCTGGTTTAGGAACCAAATCAAGAATACCATTTCGTCGGCTTAACGTGCAAAGGTTCTAAGTGCCATTTTAGAAATGTTGAATAAAACAAAAAAAACTGAATAATAATTTAATATAAATATTTTTTTTTTAATGCAATTTTGTCAACTTTCATATTTAATTTAAGTTAAAAAAAATCAAAACTTAAAAAAATAGAACGAGCGCCCTCAAATAAGCATGTTTTGGACTTAGCACATTTTATGGAATTATTTTCACTTTATGTATTGGACTTAACACATTTTACAAAAAGAAGTATTGCAGTAACAGTTTTTTTGGCAACGGCGTATTTTATTATCACAAAAAATATTATACAGTCTTACTTCGGTGTTGTCGTTTAAAGGAAAACATAAGTAATTAATGGAAAATCTTTGTTTTGGGTATCCCAAAAAATTAATAAATCTATACAGTCTTCTTCATTGCTGTTTGTCATAATATTGATGGTAGTCTCTTGGCACAACACTTCTGTCCACTCTTTGTTGCAAATAGCTCCATGGCTCTGGAAAACGCAATTTATAAAATATTTCACATTGCGGTGTGTATTTTATTGCACGAATATCGGTGACTTTTGATTGACCTTTTCCGCGACCAGGACGAATTGTTTTTAAATATGGTATGCCCTTGAAAGATTTGAAAAAAGTGTGATCCAAAAACTCTACAATATAAGGTGTCGGTTTCTTTCGAGCATTGCGACATATTTCAATATATTCTACTGGTACATTAACAACTCGGTGTTTAATGGCACGGTCGATAACTGAATGGACCCTGTCAGCTTCCATTTGTGTGTGTCCCGTTTCGAGTATTTTTTGCTCAATTGTTATGCCATGTTTAATAGATGTATTGAGCAAAGCGTTACTCATAGAAACATTCCTATTCTGGTACGTGCACCCATCACTATGAAGAGTAATTTTCGTATCAGCTGCATTCTCGGTAAGTTTTGGAACTATTTTATTCTCTATGAAGTGCACCCAAATGCTAGCAAATTCTTCCGCAGATACTCCACCTTCTACTTCATTCCATATGAAACAATAAGCATCATGACTTATCAAATTGTAGAATACCAAATTGTGGACTTGCAACTTCGTGCGGTAATAAAGGCTGCTTACTTGGGATTTTGGTGCCATTAAGACCGCTTGCAGATCGACAGTAAACACAAAGGCCTCTTCGATTTTGTCTTTTTGTTTCTCTTCCCTAGCTTCATGTTTTTTTGTCTGGTGAAGATTGTAGACGTCATCCAAAATATCTCCCACAGAATGTCGCGCATAGATTTCACACTGATCTTTTTTAGGGTAGTGTAGGCCCAGATTTTTAACAGCAAATGCATCATGAAACGCCGAAATAGAGAGTGGGCTTCCCCCACGTGATTTACAAAAATCACCTACGTAAAAATCAAATGGTTGTTTTTTTGAAGACCATTCTGGCAAGAGATATTTTTTATTAGTTGTTGCACGGCAGTAATGTGATTCCATGGTCGGTAGAGAATCGAAAAATGAATTAAGATTTTGACTTGCAATGCTACAATTTTTTTATGGTGTGTTCTGTGTAGTGTTTATTGAAATCGTTGTCTGTTTGACCCAATTTAGCACCGTACGTTTGCCAATGCTAAGAGTGTTCAAAAAGAATTTTTGGCAAACTTTTAACATTTCTTTGCTGTACGCTTACATGGTATTGTAATGTTCGACCCCTTCTAGTCTGGTTTTTATCTTTACGATTTTGCATTATTGCAGGTGTTGTTGCTTGAATCAATGTATTTACGTAAGTTTGTTTCTCTTTCCAATCCATTTTCCAGAACTGTTTAAAGATTACTTGTCTTTGGTCTTCAGTGACTTCTGCACAGTGGAGGGTAGCAGACCCAGTGGCTTTTTTTACACCTACATCGCTCTCCAATAACTCTTGCATTTCTAACTCTCAAGTAATGTTTGCCATTTTCTCTCAGCTTTTTATTTTTTGCCGCGAACCATGCCTGATTAACAACTTTTCCTCTTCTTTTGGGCGTTTGTGATTTCGAAGAAGGTCTAGCGACTCGTCCGAATCGCTATTAAAGCCGTAAGGCACCAGTCCCATAACTCCATCATCTGCCTGATTACCATATTCGCTGAAATACTCGTTGCTGTTTTTATCAGTGTCCATTGAAATGTCTAAATATATGCAAATTTTAGTCCAATTCATATTCATTAAATTGAATTTGATATTTTTTACCTTTAAATAATAAATAAATGAAAATAAGCAAAGAATTTTGCTTGAGCACAAAAAACAACACAGCACTATCGGTAGCAATCACATTGTCAAGTGGACTTAGCGCGTGCGTTTTGACATACATATGTATGTGTACATGTCACTTTTGCACACCGCTGCTTAAATCACTTTAAAATAAAAATCGACTATGTTTTTTTTGTAACCTATGTATTTTCAAATTATCTACCGAACTGCATCAGAATTTCATTTTTGGCCAAAAGTGGACTTAGCACCTTTGCACGTTAAGCCGACGATTTGAATTAATGACTATGACTTGCAGATTTATGTTTTCATAATTTTAAGTATCATTCCGCCAAGAAATGAGAGTTTTTATAGAACTAATAAAAATTAAAGAGTGACATTGCCCACCTTAGACCGAATAGGTATATCTCCGAAAATTCTTTGTCAGATTCCAACAAATTTCGTACATACTTTGCCCATCCTATATCATTAATCTTGCAGAGGTAAGACGGATTAATATTTTGTCTTCCTTGGAGGTGGGACACCGGCCACTTTTACGAATTTATATATACCCTACACTGGTAGATCCATGGTATCAAAATTTTGCTCACCTTGTTGTTGCTAACAGCATAAATTGATTAAACTACGTCTGTCGGTCTTCCGCCCGTCCGTGAATCGGATAACTCAAGTAAATATTGAGATATCAAAGACACGGTATATTAGTAATGTAAATGGACGAAATCAGATAACGAGCAGGATTTCATCAAAAAACTGCAATATTTCAGTAGCTGTTAAAGATAATTTTCTCGCATTTGATGCATATGACTGAGTAGGGAAAGGGAATACGCCTACAGAGTTATTCTTGGAAAAGGCCTGTGGCACCCAAACTTTACGAAACTGGGTTATCAAACTATGCCAATTTAATACACACATTGCATTTTAAGTCAGTGAGCAATATTTCTAAAATTGTAGAAATCGGACAAATACGAAAATTTAAAAAATTGCGATGTTAAATTAAAAATTTATATTTAAGCAGGTATATAAGACAATATGTTCAGATTTAATATGCAGGATTGCGTTGCAATTTTTAAAAGTGAGCGTGGTCCGCAAACTTAAGTATATCTAAGTAACTATTTTTTTAATATTTTATTATATGAAAAGTAACAATACAATAATTCCTATACATTATTTTTTTTAAGAAGAGGACAAGCTAAACAGGGTTGCATTGAAAAATGCATGGCATCCAAAAAGATTGCAAATAGGCATGGCGCCACTTTTCCTTACAAGATTCTCCCACATCGTTATTGGCGCATTCGGTCGCGATTTTTTAAAAAACAAAAGAAAAGACCCATGCAAAATTAAAATTTAATCAACGCGCTTAGAAAATGTGAAAAATAGTTCGTAAAGGGTATTTGCAACACAAACTTTTTCAAACCGGATTAAAAGAAATAAAACAGTTCGAAAGAACATTTCTACTATAGAAAATAAAAAAAAAATTTTTTTGTTCGAGAAGGACATATTTTTATTAACGCAAATTAATTGTAAAAGACATTATTACAAACTTTCTTCAATTACAAATGCAAATTGCGTATGGAAAGCAATTTAGTGTAAAAAAATAACGTTTAATTAAATACATAATTCAACAGTTTTATATACAAAAACAATTATTAAACATACATCTACGGGGCTTTAAATGCAAAAGCAAATAAACAGCGAAGAAAAATTAAATAAAATACCAACAAAACAATATAACCTGTTTAGATGTCACCTTGAAAAAGACTTATGCAAAAACAATTTAGCGTGTGACTAGTGCAAATAACCGAAGAAGGGAATACAAAAACAATTTAACATCAATGTAGTTATAATTACAAAAACAAACAACATTTAAGCCGTTAAAAACTAGCATTGGACTTGAAAAAATAAAAATTCCTACCAACAAAAAAGGAAGATAAAGGAAGGAAAGAATTCAAGAAAAGAACTACGAGAAAAACAACTTTAAGTCCGTAACTTGATACAACAACTAACTAAAACATCTCGTTGAGAAAAGAGAGCGAAAATCAGAAACTATCAAGAAGGGATCGTCTCATTGCAGCGACTTCCACGCAACTCTTTGTAGGTCACTTTGAAGGTAATTTTCGTTTACGGCCGTCAACAACAACAAATAAGCTGCATACAAAATTCATCCAACTCCCTGTGTGGAAAGTTAATGAGCAAACAAAAACAACAACTTTAATCAAGAAATAACAGAAGCGAATCACTTGAAGTTCTCTGGAAATCACCTTGGAAGTTAAGTAACATAGAAACATATTTACAGCAGACATGGAGCAATTAAATATAAATAGTAAACTTAATCTTATTTCTAGCAACATAAATAACATACCTCCTTATGATGGAAATAGGGATGCATTAATTAATTTTCTAGAACGTATTGATTCAATGGCCCCAATTTCGGAGGCTTTTTCTGTTGATTATAAGGTTTTACTAATAGGTAATGTCAAAGACAATATCATAGGTAGTGCAAGAAGGTCAATACTGATAAATGGTAATCCTGATACTTGGCCATTAATAAAGCAAGTACTAATTGACAATCATGGCGAAAAAAATTCAGTAGATGAGCTAATTGACAAAATAAGTGTTTGCAGGTGTGACTTCACAATAGAAAATTTTTACAATTCGCTAAACACTCTTCTTTGTAGGTTAAATAATGCATTATATTTCAGCGAAAATAATTTTTCGAAAGTGACTAGTGAAAGCAACGCTAGAATAGCTTTAAACTCATTCAAATATGGCTTACCCGAACCAGTTAAAAGTATAATTGTAAGCAGAGATCCCAAATCATTAAAAGACGCGTATGACATTATAAAATCAAATGGTTACCTAAAATATAAAAATCAGCAATTTAGTTTTAATAACGCTCAATCTTATAACAGAAATCATTCAGAGCAGAGGGCAAGTAACATTTCTAGTTATGCTAATCAACAGCACAAACAACATAGTAATAACAGTACTTTTAATTACGGACAACAAAACCATAACAGTATACCAACAAATTCTTTACAATGGAAATTGGAGTAAATGAAAATTTTCAGTTGGACGGGCAAGAAAATTACCCTATATAACAGTAGACACGCCCGTAAGAAAACTAAAGTTTATTATAGACACATGTGCAGAGTTTAGTACAATAAACCCTAATGTTTGCAATCCGAATTGGAGAATAAAGTCGCCTTCTATAACACTAAAAGTTATAAATAGAAATGTTTCAACAGATGTCCAATATTGCATTCCGCTGTTCAAAGAATTTCAAAAACCAAACTATAATGTTAACTTTCTAGAATTTCAATTTCATAATGACTTTGATGAAATTATTGGCAATAACATACTGTTATACTTAAATTCTAAAATTGACTATAAAAATAGACTATTAATAACAGTCGATGTAAAATTACCAATTTATTTTAACGAAGAGGAAGAAATAACAGTGACTGATTACTTAAAAAATGAATCCATGCAAATACTTACATGTGAAGAAGAAACCAGAAATGCAATGTTGGATAGTCTTTTTCCTAAACATTTAAATTCAAAGTATGAAAATTTGTTAGAAAATATCTTGCATCAATAACAAGATCTTTTTTATAAAGATGGAGATAATTTACAATTTACTAATCAAGTACAACATCGAATTGTGACTAAAACTGATGCTCCAATTTATACTAAATTATATAGGTATCCTGTAATACATCGCGAAGAAGTAAATATACAGATACAGGATATGCTAAAACAAAATATTATTTCTCCAAGTTTTATTCCTTACAACTCTCCTTTGTGGGTTGTGTCTAAAAAGACTGACAACAGTAGTAAACAAAAATGGAGAATTGTGATCGACTATCGTAATAGGGCTAAGACGGCTTTTTCGACTGCAAGTGGTCATTACGAGTTCAATCGAATGGTTAATAAACCATGTATTAAGAAAGTAGGTATATCAACAAAATTTGTGTTGTCTATTTAGACGATATACTGATATTTTCTACAAGTTTTCAAGAGCATATTGAAAAAGAAGAAAAATCTTTAACACTTTACGAGTTTCAAATTTAAAAATACAGTTAGGCAATAATGGTTTTGCAGAATTAACTACAAATTTTTTAGGACACTTAGTAACAGGTGATGGTATTAAACCTGATCCATCAAAGATTGAAGCAATAAGTAAAATGCAAGCTCCAACTAGTATACAAGAAATTAAACAATTTCTGGGTATCACCGGACATTACCGAAAGCTCATGCGGGATTATGCCAAAGTAGCATATCCGATGGTTCGACTCTTAAAACAAAACGCGGTATTAGATTTTAAAAGTAAGGAATTTTGTAACTCATTTGAAATGTTAAAAAAAACGAATTACAAGTGAACCAGTCCTGCAGTCACCCGACTTTAATAAAAAGAATTGACATTTTTTTCAACTACCTCAATTAACAATTGTTTTACATTAATTGATAATAATAATATTTTAAGTATTAAAAGCAAATTAACTATTTGCTTGGACGCAAATAACTTAAGGTTGGAGGAGTTACATTATGATCCCACCTATGCTTATACATATGTACATTACGTTAACTCCTATTTATGTATGTACATACTTATTACTTACTCCACATGTTTCCAGAATGTTTCTGTATAACACTCCCACTCACTCTGTAGACTACTCGTTATTTACATACTATTGCGAATGTTAATACATACTTACCTTTCTTACATACTCACCACTGTTAACCTAATGTTATTACATAGTTACTTACTTACCTTGTTTAATAATGTTAATCGATACTTATGTGCATATGTAAATCTGTAATTGCATTCTCTCTGATACCTAGTTTAAGTTGTTCTTAGCTTTTAAGCAGTCGTTTGTATTTGGATACTGAGGAATAAAATTAATCCTTACAAGATTCTCTCACATCGTTATTATATCATTTACAAAATGACGTCCCTGAATATTCAAAACTGCCTAATAGGGTATGATGCAGTTCTTGAGGTGAGAGTGCCTCGGTATTGTTGAAATCCGCAACGTGTTTTATTTTGATGTAAAGGAAAAACCAGGCAACAAATCGATGGCTGGTTGATAATTTCTAAAATGCAGTTATTACTTACAGTCAACTTGAATGCTGCTTTCCGTTTTTCTCTTTCTCTGACTAGGTTATGGCCATGCCATTTCGATTGAGATAACTCATTCTACGGTGCATCCTCTAGATATTATATCCGTAGGGTTGAATTGTGTGGGGCGTGTTTCCAATTGATATTTGCAGTCAACTCTTGCATTTCACTGTCGCCGGCAAAGGTTGACAGTGTATGTGAATGTATTTTTATCTGATGTAGAACTATTTGCTGTTTGCCCAAAGAAAAACTTCAAAAGATTTATATAAAGTGGGTTAATTTTCGCAAGTAAGCGAGCGAGAAGAGTTTTACAAAGTCCTAGCTTCGGCAACGATTGTTTCTTCAATAGTTTAACTCTAGATTTTACTGTGAGCAAGCGAATGAAGGTAGCACCATGTTTATTGACAATAAGAATGTAGTTTAAGATACACATATGCGCAAATCGACGAGTCCAAAGAATCTTGCGACGATTATTGTCTTCTTCACGGAGTAGCTGGTTGATATTTGCAACTATGTTGCATACGATAGTCCATGCACTCCGGGATATTAGCATGATATCCACGATATTTTGCGGAAGTGGTGTTGTGCTATTTCTGCTCTAAGACATCCCAGAGACCGCGTTTTCGACAGCAACTGGCCATTACGAGTTTTTGCGCATGCTCTTTGGTCTCCGTAATGCGCCAGCAACCTTTCAGAGAATGATTAACAATGTATTGAAAGTAGGTTAAGTTATGAGCAAGGCAAGTACTTTATGGCACTAAAAAACGTTAAAAAGGCAAAATCGGATGGACAAAAAGGCAGAAAAAAGGCATTTATTAAAAAAAATCCTTGTACTAAAAAGAAAAAGTAAAACCAACATTTTTTTCGATGATACGTACATATCTCAGTGCATACATAAATTAATACATATTTCAAAAAATTAATTCAGCATTTACTAAAAAAAAATCCTTGTAGCTACCCAAATGAAAAGGTAAAAAAAAAACATATTTTCCGATATGTACATATGTATCTCAGTGCATACATAAATTAATACATATTGAAAAATTAAATTAGGAAATTATATCTACCTTTTCGGCGAAATTGTAGAAGCATAGTGGGATTAAATATTTTTTTATATTTTCCGGCGAAAAAAACATTCTGTTGTCTCTGAGAAAAGCCTTGTAGCAACTAAAGCTACGCTCAACCTCGCATGAAACCAAAGGAGCCCAATTAAAAGATGCGACATCTTTAACTTCAATATTTTCAGGTAAAGCTGCTGTTTCAGACCCAGCGACTATACTTGCAATTATTCTCATCATTTGAAGTCCTTCATTAGATGAAAACACTTCTTTGAACTTTTGCAAAATATCTTTGGCTGTCTGTCCTCGGATGTCTTTTAGGCAATTTTCAACAAAATCAAGAACAGTAAAAATGTCTCCAATTGAGTTACCTGATGAAAATGTTAGAACTTCAATAAAAATTTTAAAAAATGCAGAAATTATTTTACTTCTTTTCTGCAACGTCAAAAAAATTCCATTGTTTGGTTCAACTAAAAAGCTAAAATTTGTTTGAAGAAAAGCTAACTGCTCCGGAAGTCGACCATCTAATAATAATTTCTTGGCAAAATTTACGCTTGCTGCATCTTCATCCAGTGTTTCAATAACGCTTTTAATTTCTGCATAATACTTTGCATAATACAGAGCAGCTGAAAGCCATGTACTCCAACGAGTTAATACCTGTTAAAAAATCTTTGTTTCATACGTGAATAAGATATAAATTAATAACTTACAGGTTTGGGTGGCAATGGAATGTTGGGTAGAATTTCCTTAAATTGCGATATTCTTGCAGGGCTTTTAAGAAAAATTTTTTTTACGTTGGAAATAAATGCATCGACTTCATTATTTTTGCTACGTAAGGTTTCGCAAACTCTGTGGATGCCATGGGCAACGCAGGTTACATGAATCATCTTAGGATACAAAAGTTTTAACCCTCTTCCACATTTTTTCATGTACCTGGCAGCGTCAGTCACAAAAATCAAGACCCTTTCCCGCTTCACTCCTTCAGGCCATAATGTTTTCAAAGCATTATCGAACACAGTAGATAAATTTGATGCGTTCACTTTTTCTATTATTTCTACCGCTAGCAGATATCCTCGTGCATTTTTCTCCAATGCACCAACAATGACATTGCAGACAAATCTCCCAGCCTTATCGGTGGTCTCATCAATAGAAACATATATATTGTGTTGTCCAATTTTCGCTCTTATCTCTTCTAAAACCGTTTCATACAAATCATTAACGTAATATCTTCTCAAAGTGGCTTCAGCAGAAAGTTTTTTTTGGGTATACTTTTCCATAAAAACTTTAAATTCACGGAAGTTGGTTTTGTATAATGGAATGTCACAGGCAATTAACATTCGCGTAATATCGGTGAAAAATTCATTTTTTGTTGAAATATCTACTGCATATGATGAAATTTGTCGGGCTTTGGCAGCATCTACTAGTGCAACAGCTACTTTATGCTTGTCTGCTTTCAAATGCTGTTCTATATAATATTTTTTTGTGTGGTTCACTTTCGTTGCACAATGTTTACAAAAATATATTTTTCATGTCAGTGGAAAATGTACTTTCGCCATATTGTTTTATAATTTTTCTTAATTTAACACTTTCAGACTCAATAATCTTAGGCATTTTTACAAAACGTAAACTTCATACCAAGGTGAATTGGTGTATAGATTCGCCTTGCTTCGTACCGCAAAGTCCCGTTATTCAAACAATAACAGCTGGACGCTGCTTATTTTCGCCGCAGCTTTCAGTGGTGCAGTTTAAACAATTGTTAATAAGAAAGGGGCGTTAAAAGTAAGATAGGCAAAAAAGGCAAAATGAGTAAAATAGGCAAAAAAAGGAAAAAAGAGTAAAATAGGCGAAAAAAGGCAAAATGAGTAAAATAGGCAAAAAAAAAGGCAAAATGAGTTAAATAGGCAAAAAAAGGCAAAATAAAAAATAGATATTCGGGTTGAGAAATGCATGAATCGTGTTCATATTTATTCAGCGTGACAATAAAGTGAAGCAAATAAAAGAGGCAAATGCCATAAAGTACTTGCCTTGGTTATGAGTCATCAAATAGTGAAATTGAAGTTAATTTACACGAATTGTTTGATGAAGATGCTGACACAGTTCATAGCGTAGAAAGCGATGATGCTGACTACATTAAAATCACAGAAAATCCTATTAATATGTTTAAAAATCATGTTCTTATCCAAACATCAAACGAAAATTCTTATACTACAAAAATAGTGTTCAAAAATAAGATTCCGCACAACTTAAAGACTGCAAATACAGAAGGAATTTTAAACTTTCTGAAAGATAAACTGCCTCCAAAGGGCCTAGTTGTAGTTTTTTGTCCAACTATTGAGCTATACAAAAAATTCTAAGCTTTGTATATTAAATATTTTGCAAGAAACAGAAACCTAAAACTATTAAAAGCAAATTTATTTATGGACGATATAACTGATAGAGAAAGGCTTATACATAGGGGTATTAATGAGGTTTACGAGGAATTAAAAAAAGATTATTTGTACCCCAAATTTCAAAAAGAAATCCAGAAATACATCAATAATTGCGAAATATGTAAGCTTGCAGAGCACGATAGGTCCCCGATAAAATATAGTTTAAATATTACACCCACTCCAGCAAAGCATAATGACATTGTGCATGTAGATATCTGGTTTCCACAACGAGGCACCATGTATCTGACGAGCATAGATAAACTTTCGAAGCACGCAACTGCCTACTACTTAGAAGATGGAATATGGGTGTCAATACTACAAGCACTTAAGCAAAGAATCCAGTATCTAGGGAAGCCAAACTTACTGATATTCGACAATGAACTAAACACAGCCGTAATTAGAGAATTTTTAAAAGCACAAGAAATAGAGTTCCACACTACCACACCGTATCTGAAAACTGGCAATGCAGATGTAGAAAGGCTACATGGAACCCTTAACGAGCGCATTCGGCTCTTTAATGCGGATCCAAATAATAAAGATGACATTAACGAAAAAGTACATAGAGCAATAATAGTATACAACAACACCATACACACTACTACTAATTTTCGGCCAATCGATCTTTTGAATAATGTCATTCCACAAGAAGAAAATCAAAGCTTTCACAAATAGTGCACCAGAAAAAGGTCAATCGAATAAATACAATTGATCAAAAAGCCAATAGAGTTGATATAGATAGGTTTGCCAACAACATTGTTAATAATAACAGGGTTAGCAAATCAAAACCTAAATACAAGAAAATTGCTAATTATAGACAAGATGGAAATTACATGGTCTCAAACTATAATAAATTTAAAAAAATATACAAATCCCAAGTAAAACGAAAGACATAAAAAAAGAAAAAAAAAAAAATTATAAAAATATATATGGATATATATTCTTAAATGTTAATATTTATTTATTTATTTAAGTCTATGAATATCGATCCTTACAGACTATGGAAAAAAGTAACTTAGTACAAGCTATTGATATACATATTACATATTTTCAATAAAGCTACAATATAGAATTTAAAAGATTCAAAAAAGCGTTCCTTGAAAGTGAAAAGTCAAGATCAGCATTACTATTAAGGGAATTCAATTCACGTAAAGAGCGAGTAATGGGGGCATTACTGGCGTACTTAGTTTTAAAGTTATCCCCATGAAAAGGGTAAAAGTTCCGAAGAGATCGCTGGGGAACATTAAATCGAATCCGTTCCAACAAGTAAGGGCAATCAATGACTCCAGTTATAATACAATGAGTAAAGGACAGGCACAGTATAGACCTACGAGTTTCCAGGGACTTGAGATTTATAAGCATTAGACGAGCAGAATAGGATGGCATGGGATCTGTAAAATTCAGAGATCGAAGTGCAAACTTAAGAAAAATTTTTTGTACACGTTCTATTCTATTGATAGCTAGCTGGGTACTTGGTCTCCAAATAAAAGCAGCATATTCTAAGTGAGATCTAACAAATGATACATAGAGTAACTTGATGGTATAGGGATCAGTGAATTTAGAAGCATTCCGTCTTACGAAACCCAACATGGAGAAAGATTTGGAAGTGATATAGTTTATATGGTTATTAAAAGAGAATTTACTATCAAAAACAACGCCAAGGTCCTTAATCTCACTAACACGCAGAAGGTCACATTTCGCTATATTGTACTTAGCAGGTATAATGTTAGAGATTTTGGAGTAAGTTATTTGGAAGCACTTAGATAAGTTCAGTGAGAGACGTGATTTCTGGCACCACAAGTAAAGCCGGTCAATATCAGTTTGAAGCTTAATGGCATCATCTGGGGTCTTAATCGCTGAGAAAATCTTTAAGTCATCAGCATAAAGCAAAAATTTAGCAAATGAAAAACAACTTTTGATGTCGTTAATAAATAGTACAAATAGGAGTGGTCCCTAGATACTTCCTTGCGGGACTCCAGAAAAGGCAACAAAAGGGTTAGACGAAATACCATCAAATGTAACAATACAACGTCTATTGCACAAGTAAGAGTTTATCCATTGCAGAAAGGCAGAATGAAAGCCAAGGCAAGCTAATTTTTCAATTAGGACTTTATGTGAGACTTTATCGAAAGCTTTCGAAAAGTCAGTGTAAATACAGTCAACCTGTAAACCAGCCGAGAAAGACTCAATGCAGTATTCACTAAAAACAGCTAGATTCGATACTGTAGATTTATTGGAGACAAACCCATGCTGATTTCGGCATATTAAAGATTTAACCGCAAAACTCAACTTTGCATTGACTGCGTGTTCAAAAATTTTTGAGATAGTCGAGAGCTTTGAAATAGGCCTATAATTTCTAACGTCATTTTTATTGCCACTCTTAAAGATTGGCGTTATGGAGGTGAGCTTCCATGCGTCAATGAAACTCCCCGAGGATAAAGATTTATTGAAAATTACTTTCAGAGGATAGACCAAAGCAGGACAATTTTTTATTAAGACTGCTGAAAGTCCATCAACATCAGTTTGGGAGGAAGATTTCAATTTAAAAAAAGCTTTACTAATATCCTCAGATGAGAGGCATAGAGCACCGTAGTCCAAATAGTAGTCTAAGCTAGACGAAAAGTCACTCGGATGGTTTTGTTCTTCATTAACAAAATTTGATTTAAAAAAATCGGCAAATAAATTTGCCGCTTCACTCGAGGTTCGCGCATATTTATTATCAAAGAAGATACCAGTGGGAACACTAGCGCAGCTCCTTTTGGATTTTATGTAGTTCCAGAAGTTTTTAGGATATGATTTAATGTTCATCTCCATGTTTCCAATGTAGTTATTATAGAGAATTTTATTTAAGTAGTTGAATTCCTTTAAAGATCGCTTATATTTAACGAAGAATAAATGGTTCTTCGTAGATTTAAACTTTTTAAAATAATTGTTTTTAATGTTTTTTAGCATTTTCAAATCCTTAGAATACCAGGGCAATTTATAAGATTTTTTCTTTCTAACTGGAATATTATCCAGGCATAGTTTAGACAAAATGGATTTAAAAGTAGAGAAACTGTTAAATGTATCAAGACCTGTAAATAAATTATCCCAATTAATATCGAGTAATAATTCATTAAAGCTAACAAAATCGCATAATGCATAATTAAATGATAACCTGTCATCAGAAGTAACTGAAGCAAAACAGTACAACTCGAATTTTACAACTAATGGTAAATGATGCTTATTCTTAGGAGTTATTGGATTCAAACATTCACTAACTTTGTAGCTCAGGTTATCACTTACAAATATGAGATCCAAGATTCTATTCAGAGAATTCACGAAATTATTAACTTGACATAAATTAAGACTAAGAATATTATCAATAAAATATAATTCATGATTTGCAGAAACATTAGTAGGTGTGAGGCTATAGTTAGACATACTTGCAAACCAATTTATTTTGCATAAGTTGAAATCACCAAGCACGCATAAATGATCATCATTTAAGTTGTTTAAAACCAAAGATACCACGTTGTCAGCATGCGCTTTGTACAATTCGAAAGAACTTTCAGGCGGTATATACGAAGCGAGTAGGTATATAGAACCTTGTGAAGAGTGGCAGCTTATACAAACACAAATTTGATCCAACAGGGAGTCACCATTGTTGAGTGGAAACAGGAATGCACGGAATTGACGCTTGACAGCAATTAAAACACCACCACCACGGAAGCAACCAGTTTTTGCAGCATCCCTATCTTTGCGAAAGACATTGAACAGCTTCGGATCGAAGAACTCACTGTCGAAGAAACTTGCATTTAGCCAGGTTTCAACAAGAACGAAGATGTCGAAATCTAGTTGCGCACTAAGGGAATGCACAAGGTCAGCCTTTGTTCGCATGCCAGATAAGTTTTGGAAATACACCTTAAGGCAGCCTGTAGGAAGACCTGAAGGCTTTATTATGTCGGAGGCAGCTGTAGGAAGACCTGAAGACTTTATTATGTCGGAGGCAGCTGTTGTCGATCCTTTTGAAAAAAACGGAAAGGCTTTACGGTTACATTTGTCGGCCATATTTCTGAACTGAGCATTTTTTATACGAAGGCTCCGGAACTCCCAACTTAAAGTTGACTCTCTTAATGTCTTTTAATGAAACATCCTTTCTAATCAATTTAAAACAGGATAGCATAGTTTTATTTAAACCTGTTTGCTTAGAGACGTAATCTTTAATATCAACTTCAGATACGAAAGGCGAGAAAGATGCCAAATGTAGCCATTTATATTTGACCGCAACATCTAAGTCCATACAAGTATTTGTACCTACCACTCGCACTTGTTTTTTGTTCCGTTTATTAGTGACCGTGGTCCACTGTGCATTATTAACCGCAACAGATGGCGAAATAAGAGAGCGAGAGATGCTAGTAGGCGAGAGAGCAACATTAGAGACAACATCAACTGGCGCCGGTATGCATTGTGAAGACTGCGAAAAGCTTGAAGCAGCACTCACATTAGGAACGGAAGCATCAGTATCAATGATAGAAACCGCAGTAGTAGTTGAGAGGGCGGCAGAGGAGATGACAGCTGTTGGCGACAGAATCTCTGCGCACGAGAGTGTAGCAGACCAAGGCCGAGCGTTATCAGCAGAGGGCATAGCATTAGTAGCGATAGTCGATGAGCGGGAAGCATGTGAGATTTGCGAAGATGGCAACAGAGGGCGATTAGCACCACTTATTTGTTTTAAGGCAGCATTCTCACTACCAAACTTCTCAATAGCAGCACCAATGTTAGACCGTAGGTTATTGACCTCAGCAGTGAGTAAGGAAATAGCGTCATCCTTTTCGAGCAGATTTCGCTGCATAGGAAGAAGATCTGAGTGCATGTTCTCCGTTTTAACCACTAATTTACTGTTGTCTTCACGTAAAGCGTTGATTAAGTTATGAACGCTGGCATTCTCAGATCGAAGGGAGACAATTAAATTGTATAAAGATCCCAAAGTAACTTGTTGTTTATTGACAGTGTCACCAGAATTATCGCACTGTTTTAGAGAGCCAACAGACTTAGAATTCACAGAGTTTAACGAGTTGGACTTTGTAACATTGGGTTTAGTACCAGTTGATATGACGTTCGCTACAGTTGGAGGAGGCGAACGAATGGAGTTGCGTCGAACTGCGGCGCAGGCGTCACAAAAAAAACACTGCACTCTTGGTTGGGCTCTATCAACCTTTTGGCCACACGAGCAAGGCATTATGATGCTTAGAAATATATGTAAAGATATTTTAATGAGAGTTTTAAAAGTTACGCAAGAGTCACTATCTCATTAATTTGTATTAGTTCTATATTTTTAACATTGCAGTCAAGCAAATACATAACACAGTAATATCGAAGTAGGATTTTACGATAAGAATTTTCGAGCAGCGCAAAACACGTCCGTACAGCATGAACACACTATTTGCATATATACAAATGTACCATGGTACAAAGAAATGAAGAAAAAGCAATGTATAATTCAATATATAATTATATATATATACATACATACATTTTGAATAAGCAGGGACTGCCTATTCTGGCTGTGGAGGTGTCATATAAGAATATATATGAACCTTTGTACACATTGTTATACATACATTACTTACACAATAACATATTAATATTAATAATTGACTTACCTAGTAATAAGAGAAATTATAGTAAGAAGAAGAGTATTTCCTTAAGAGAAGTAATTAGATGTAAGTTTTGGATAATAAGAATTTAATTGTAAGCTTTGGATAAAAGAGCTGTTATGAAAATGAAATGAAATAAAGAATGTTGTTATAGTGCATACACCAAAGAGTGTGTACGTGTTTTATTAACATTAATATATACTAGTAGAAGGGTGGAGGTGATCACTTTTCTGTTTTTTTCTACGTGTTTTTAGCATTAATTTTCCGAATGAACGCTTATATTTTTGAACCTTTTGAACAGATATGAGTTGTGTTGTTCTCAGGTTTTGTTGTTGCAATTAGTTCCGTAGCTCTTGTGTTTTCGTAACTTAGGGATTTGATTTGGAAATTTACAAAATGAAGTATTGAATGATGTTTTTTATGACAGTGAGCGGAATTGAATATGCGCTCACAGTCCTTAAACATGTGAGTATATGACAAACAATCATGCAAATATATTTGCTTCTGACGAAGTTATTTTTTTCGTTTATTGCAAATGTTGGATCTTGATTAAATAAAATGCGCTGTGGATGTTAACAGTTGAACGGTTTATTGAGAAGTAAGTGAAATAGAAAAATATGTATCTACATTTCGAACCTGAACATATGCATTGCAGGGTTGCTTTTTAAAATAACATTTCAACAGCCCTCCTCAATGCAGATGTTATTACAAAAACATTCATTTTTATTTAAGGCTTAACAATTTTAAAAATTCAAGGTGCTTCCTTTTTGGTGGATTCTTCGTTAAGACATCGGCTATCATTTCATTAGTTGGCACATATTCCAATTCAATGTCACCTCTACCGACAACATCTCTCACGAAGTGGTATCGTATGTCTATGTGCTTCGTCCTTGCATGATGAACAGGATTCTTTGCATGGTGTTGAGCACTAAGATTATCGCCGTATAACACAGTTGCTGTGCTCGCATCGCCACAACCAATTTCGATTATAATCCGTCTTAAATGCAATGCCTCTTTTGCTGCGGATGACATAGAGATATATTCCGCCTCTGTACTACTTAAAGCTAAGCAGTCTAGTTTTTCAAACTTCCAGGAGATCGCTCCTCCAGCCAAAAAGAATACGTACCGGGTATAGGACCTCCGGTCAATTCTATCACCGCCCCAGTCTGTGTCTGCATGTTTGGTTGCATGCACGATAATGCAACTTCATGTCTGACTTAGTAGCTAAATATCGCAACACATGAGTGATACCCGCCATATGGTCACTATGCGGGTCTTTGTTACGCTGCGCTAATTTTGCTACTGAGTGAAATATGTCTGGCCTCGTTGAAAGCGCTAGCCACATCAACGCCCCAATTGTAGACTGATAGGATGTTTGATCCACCATCTTACAAATTTCGCTGTCACACGCCACCTGGAACCCAGTATCTAGTGGTGTTGATGCCGGTCTGCACTCACCAATATGATGATGGCGCAATAAATCGTGAACATACTGTGACTGCCCAACTGAAATTTCACCCAATTCGCCATCTCGCTCTATTTGCATGCCCAAAAGCATCTGCACTACACCTTTGTCAACGCATTCGAACTTCTCGCAAATCTTTGCTTAGACTTTTACCATAATTTCCTTTGACCGGCACGCTAGAAGAAGATCGTCAACATATACAAGGATTAGGAAAAGTTTACCTTCTATATCTTTCTTATATAGACATCGCTCGTTTTCACACTGACTGAAGCGCAACTCACGCAGCGCTGCATCTAACTTAGAATTCCGATCTCTACCGCTTTGTTTCAGTCCGTAAATAGCCTTTTTTAGTCTCAACACTTTCTGACTATTACTACCGCTGCAATACCCTTTTGGCTGCTTCATATAAACTATATCAGTCAAATCGCTGTTGAGATATGCTGTGCATACATCCATCTGGTGTAAATGCATTTTTAGCTTCACCGCTAACGCCAACACTAATCGTATGGTTTCGAAACGACACACCGGAGAGAATGTGTCTGCTTAGTTCACACCAAATTGCTGTGCACATCCCTTCGCCACCAAACGCGCCTTATAACGCTCAATATTGCCGTGTTTATCTCCCTTCAGACTATATACCCATTTACAGCCGATCACTGATTGCCCCTTTGGCACATCTACCTCGTCTTATTTGCAGCAAGAGCCTCGTGCTCCCTTTCCATCTCTTGTTTCCATAGAGTTGCTTGCTCACTTGCCATTGCCGCTTCATATGTTTGTGGAACTTCTACTTCGTTTGTGTTCATGGCATTCACGGTTACGTAAATGTGCTGCTGTAGCTACTGCTTCCGCCCACAACGCCTCACTCATACCTGAATGTACCAGCAGACTTCTGGCCATCTCAACTAATGTACGGTTGGCCCTTTCCGCTACACCGTTCTGCTGCGGGGTGTATGGAACTCACAACTGTCGTACAATGCCACGATTTGCAAATAGTTCATTAAAAGCGCTGTTGACATACTCACGGCCGTTGTCACTTCTGACTGCCTTAATTCTTTTACCTGTTTGTCGCTCCACCACGGTAATAAAGGCCACAAATTTATCGAAAACCTCAGCTTTTGATTTCAAGAAATAAACAAAGATTCTTCTCGACTTATCGTCAATAAACGTAAGAAAATATTTTGATCCTCCTAGCGATTGAGTATCAAATGGCCCACATACATCTGTATGTATCAAATCTAGCAAAGTCTTTGATCTTTTCTCAGCTGATTTTGGAAATGGTTGCGTGTGGATTTTGCACACCATACATGTTCTACATACCGGCTTCTCCGAAAAATTTACCTCTTCCATTCCATGTACTAACGATTTTTGGTTAAGTTCTGTCAAACTGGTATAATTGAGGTGTCCATACCTATTATGCCAAATCATTGCTTTGTTTTGTATAACACTAAAAACGCTGTTGCGTTTATCTTTCCCCTCATACCGGGTACATATAACACATCTTTCAACGTCAATGTACACTTGCCTGTGGATATGTTCACGCTACCTTTGCCCTCTGCTTGGATTCTGTTCTCACCTGCCAATGCGATCCACTCAGTGTGTTCTACAAAGTCGGTAAACAAATTACGATCGCAACATATGTGGCTGTTGCACCGCTATCTAGACACCATCTCGTTTTATCAAACATGTTGCCGTTTGATGCTGCTAACACAGTAAAAGAATATTGTTTTTGTTGTTTCTACTCATCGTTTTGCTTTACAGTACAAGCTGCTTTCATGTGTCCACGCTGACCGCAACGAAAGCAAATCACACTTTTTGACTGCTTACCTTTGAATTTCTTTTCGCTGCAAACGCTTGCTGAGCGTCACCATCAAGCTTTGTGTGTGTGTCACTATTGACTCTGTGTTCACTTTCTTCTAGAAGCTTCATTTTCAAAACATCAACTGTTGGTAGGCTGTCTCTTGTCTCCATTGCGATAACAAAATTTTCGAACTCCTTTGGAAGACTCGATAGTCGAATGATAGCAACGAGCTCATCAGTAAGCGAAATCCCCACTTCGGCCAACTTGTCCATGACCGTAGTAAATGCATTTAAATACACCGGCATTTTCTCACCCTCGGATAATTTGAGGTTAAGTAACTTTTTATAAAGTGATACTTTCCTAACGGGACCACTGGGCTGGTAAACGTTCTTGAGCCTCTTCCACGCATCTGCTGATGTTGTGCAATGTTTCATATAGTTCAGTTGTGAAGGTTTCACACTCAGCGTTATCATCGCTAATGCCTTCTCGTCTTGTGCAGTCCAGGCCACAGCCTCTGCGACTTCTTCTGGCTTCGGTGAATCACCCGATGCAACTTTCCACAGTTCTGCGTGTACCAATACACTTCGCATTTGAACGCTCCAAGAATCGAAGTTATTCTCGTCGAGCTTTTCAATTTGATACATTGCGCTCATATTGACACTTTTCTATAACTATTTAAATTATAGTTTCTTATATGCACTTCCCATTTATACTTGCGGGACTATGCCCATAACCTGTTGGATCTTGATTAAATAAAATGCGCTGTGGATGTTAACAGTTGAACGGTTTATTGAGAAGTAAGTGAAATAGAAAAATATGTATCTACATTTCGAACCTGAACATGTGCATTGCAGGGTTGCTTTTTAAAGTAACATTTCAACAGCAAACTTTTTGAACTTTTCACAAGATCTCATTTTCTGGCCTCCATGAAATACTTCCGCATCTCACGGCAGATATATGCTCGAACTTGCTTATGTTGTTTGGATTTAGCGCTTATCTACTCTCGGGGGCGAAGTGGGGACAATACTTTAATAATTTTAGGTAATCGGAAATCAAAACCTTCGTTTTTTTCGATTAGTCTAAGCAATTTTCGTATTTGGCGCAAGCCGAGGATTTAAATTTTGTTGGCAAATCCGAATCATCAGTTGATATGATTGCGTCATACGCCGCTTGGAGACGTGCCCAAAAAGAATCAATGCTTTGAGTTTTTTTCATAACTTTTTTCTGAATTTTCTTGTATTGACTCTGAGGCTAATCTAGTGCAATATCTTATTATGATGTCACTTTCTGATATAAATTTTGTTGCCGAAAAATATTTAGTCTTCTTTTCCTTTGCACCCTGTTTTGAGCGTGTAGCATCGGTAGGTTTGCTTTGATGTTGATCTTCTTCAAACATTTTGGGTATTTGCAAAAACTTGGCTTTTTTGATGCTTCTATGGGGGACTAGCTGATTGCATTTAAAGGCGAACTCAGATTTTGTTTTTGAATGTTTTTCAGGGTATACTGATTAAATTTAAAAGAATAAGGGTTTTACTTTAGCTGCCTTTTCATCTCTCTCATTTTTGTTTTCTTCTTTCTCACTCCTCTCCTAACGCGCTGTCAAAACTAAAAATCTCATTTTCTCGGCGCTAGAGCCGTGTTATTGTGAGATGCTCCATACAAATTGTAAGTTAACGCAATCAGCTCCGATACCGGGCAAAAGTCCGCGCGTGGCCTGAGTCAGTAGATTCAGATTCTCACGCTGGCCACCGGTAACTCGCTGTGCTAACCGAAAAGTTGCTAACGTAAGCGTCTACAGCGCACCCGGGCGCAATAGCTGGTGCAGTGCAGTTGTTGCCCAACAATAACAAGAAAGCCAGCTAGAAGGCAAAGGTGCAGGTAACTTCGTAGCTTAAAATTAGAATTAGTTTCAGTTTCCAGAGTGAGCTCACCGGCACAGCCAGCACTTGGCATAAAATAAAGTTTCAATACAAATACAATTTGAACAGTTTCATTTAATTAATTGGCGCCCAACAGGCAAAGTGAACAAATCAAGTAAAAGTAAATAAAGTTAATTAACCATTTGACTACAACAATCAACATAGTTAATTGGACTTATCAAAGGAGCGAGGAAAGCCGAAAGCCCATCAATCAACTCGAGATGACACATATATCCTTAATAACCAACCACTTAAAACTATTGTAAGTAGAGCGCAAAACAGTGTAAACTTGTACATGTACTTGTAGGTGTATCTACCTTTGTAAGTAAATTTGTTAACGTGAATTTTTATTCATACTGTGTAATCTCGTGGCAGAATACATATGAGTGATCGTAATTGATACTGGTCTTTGTAATTTAATAAAAATTATGTAAATTTCGCTTTACCGGTGAAACAATAAAATTGTGAATCATTGCACGAGAAATAAAAGATTATTATGTAATTCTGCTACAAATACTTACATATATGTGACCTTAATTTACATTGATCTTTGTAATTTTATTAAAATTTTTTTTTGATAAAGGTCTGCATTAGCGTTGTAACTGTATAAACGTGAATCCCTGTACAGGAAGTACAATAAAAAGTTGTGAAAAAATTAAAGAATATTGTGAAATTATGCTACAAAATATTATTGAGCATTCGTAGTTTATATCGATCTTTTAATTCAATAAAATAGTTTTTGAATAAACTTTATTTGAAAATAGAACCAGCTTAATGTAAATCTCTGCAAGGGAAATGTGAATTAGTGGTTGTGTAAGAATAGAAAATACTTTGTTATTCTGCTAAAAAATACTTATGTGTGATCGTGAGTTGAGTAGACTGTTCGAAAGCATTAATAAAATAGAAGTCGATAGAAGAGAGCGTAGTAGTGAAGATAACCAGGGAAATTGGTGGACGGACACTAGGGCAACAGATCAAAATAATAAAATGGCGCTAGAACCTGAACAACTAAGAGCAGTTGTGGAGAGTGCTATAAGTAGCGCACTCGCAGTACAACAGGAAAGTTTCGAACATAGACTAAGGGACATAACCCGGCAATTGAACACTATGGCAGTCACTCCTGCGGTAGAAACGTATAGTGAAATAGAACTAAATCCAGACGTACGGTGCGACGAACCTCTAGATATCGTCAAGTCTTTACCGGACTTTGATGGTAGACAGGAAGCGTATGTCTCGTGGAGACAAGCGGCACACACCGCATATAGAATTTTTGAGAATTACGAAAGTAGCTCTAAGCACTTTCAAGCAGTTGCAATTATTAGAATTAAAATTTAAGGCCAAGCCGACATGGTGTTGGCATCATTCAACACCGTTTTGAATTGTAAAGCCATAATTAGCCGCCTTGACTTTAGCTATTCAGATAAACGACCGATCTACCTGATTGAGCAGGAGATGTCCACTCTCCGACAGGGCAGTCTGACTCTCCTGCAATATTATGATGAGGTGGAAAAGAAATTGACGCTTTTAACAAACAAGACAATAATGACCTATGACAAATTCATAGCCGCCTCACTAAATGAGAAGTACAGAATGGACGCATTGCGTGTGTTCATTTCAGGGACAAAAAAAAACACTTAGTGACGTTTTATTTTCGGCGCAGCCTAAGGACCTACCTTCGGCTCTAGCGCTAGCACAGGAAGTGGAATCCAACCACGAGCGGTACATGTTCGCAAGTACCTATGCCAGGAGCCTAGAGGATAAAACCCAAAGGCTCGAAACGAGGCATCAACCTAGAGAAAAATTTACAGGCGGAAGATACCAGACGAAAGACGTATATCAGGAAAAAAATCCGCATTTTAGTAGGCGTCAGAATTTCGGTAACAGACCTGCTCAAAATTTAGAGCCAGCCGAACCAATGGATGTAGATCTTTCGCAACGATATAGGCAGACTACACAGCACCAATCCAACAGTAACCTTCCATTCCGAAGATCTGTACAGGACCGCACTAATCAAGGCCAGGTATACGGCCATACAACAAAAAGACCAAATAATAGTTCTGGTCGCTTCACGGGGCCAAAGCAACAAAGAATTAACCACCTATCCGGCGACAAATGTCATTCTAACCAGGAGAGTGACGAATATCAAGCCATAGCAGACTCAGAACTTGCGGCAATGGGTGACGAGTTGTCCGATTTAGATCAAATTAATTTTTTAGACAAGACTCCCTGCTACCTTTCATTGAAAGGACAATTGCAGGGAGAAAAATAAAATTACTCATCGATACAGGGGCATCAAAAAATTATATTAAGCCTCTGAAGGAACTTAGGAACATAATTCCAGTAGATAATCGCTTCTTAGTGAAGTCAATTCATGGCTTCAATGTCATTAAACAAAAATGTATAATTAACTTGTTTGGCACAAACAGTGCCTTCTTTTTACTACCCACTCTCTCAACCTTCGATGCAATAGTAGGGCTGGATCTGTTAACACAGACAAATGCCACGCTAAATTTCAAAGACAGAAATGTCACAACTGACTCTGGTACTGAGGAGTTGAAATTTTTAAAATGTGGGAATGTTAATTTCACGCAGGTGGAAGATATAGAGGTACCACAGGTAGTGAGGAGTAAATTTCAAAAAACTATTAAAAACTTAATGGGTGTTTTCTCGGATCCTAATGAGGGACTCCCATATAATACGAATATTGTCGCCACTATTCGCACCGAAAGCGACGACCCCGTCTATTCCAAGCTGTATCCTTACCCTATGGGTGTGGCAGATTTTGTAAGCGCCGAAATCCGGGATTTATTAAAAAATAATATTATACGGCCATCTAGGTCGCCGTATAACAACCCGATTTGGGTTGTAGATAAAAAAGGGCGAGACGATCAAGGTAATATTAAAAAACGTCTTGTTATCGATTTTAGAAAATTAAACCACATAACTATCGATGACAAATATCCCATCCCGAACGTAACGGTTATATTGTCAAATTTAGGAAAAGCTAAGCATTTTACAACGCTCGACCTAAAATCGGGCTTCCACCAAATAACACTCGCTGAGCGAGATAGGGGAAAGACAGCCTTTTCAGTAGCTAATGGGAAGTATGAGTTCTGTAGACTTCCTTTTGGTCTGAAAAATGCACCCAGCATTTTTCAGAGAGCCATCGATGATGTCTTAAGGGAACAAATAGGAAAATCCTGCTACGTCTACGTCGATGATGTAATCATCTTCTCAGAAACGGAAGACAAGCACGTCGAGCATATTGAATGGGTTTTAAGAAAGCTATATGAAGCCAATATGAGAATCTCACGCGAAAAATCACACTTTTTCAAAGAAAATGTCGAATACTTAGGTTTCGTTGTAGGTAGGGACGGTATCAAAACAAGTCCTAGTAAAGTTGAAGCGATTTGTAATTACGAACAGCCTTCTACTCTGTTCAATGTTAGGTCCTTTTTGGGTCTAGCAAGTTATTATAGATGTTTCATTAAAGATTTTGCATCAATCGCAAAGCCTTTAACAGATATATTAAAAGGAGAAAACGGTAAAGTTGGCGCCACTCAATCAAAGAAAATTAAAATAGTTTTTGATGAAAAACAAGCAAATGCCTTTAATAAATTAAAGGAGGTCCTGGCATCAGAGGACGTTACGTTACCCTACCCAGACTTCAAGAAGCCGTTTGATCTTACGACCGACGCTTCATCGTTGGGTATAGGAGCCGTATTATCTCAGGGTGGAAAACCAATCACAATGATTTCCAGGACCCTGAAAGACCGCGAACAGAATTTCGCTACCAACGAACGCGAATTACTGGCAATCGTCTGGGCTCTTAAAAGCCTTAGAAATTACCTTTATGGCGTCAGAAACCTTAACATTTTCACAGACCACCAGCCACTTACGTTTGAAGTTTCTGACCGAAACCCAAACGCTAAAATTAAGCGCTGGAAGGCCTTTATTGATGAGCACAACGCTCAAATCTTTTATAAACCGGGTAAGGAAAATTATGTTGCTGATGCACTATCACGACAAAACATCCATGCTCTAGAAGAGGAGGCACAATCTGATCTTGCCACAATCCATAGCGAAGTATCGCTGACATATACAATCGAAACAACCGATAAACTGCTCAATTGTTTCAGAAACCAAATCGTGTTAGAGGAAACAACCCTGCCTCTAAAGAGAAATTTCATATATTTCAGCGAAAAAACTCGCCAAATAATCGAATTCATGGATACGAATGCACTTGTTGATGATATTAAACTAGTTGTTAACCCGAAAGTGGTAAATGCGATATATTGCGACCTTCCAATACTTTCCAAGATTCAACATGAATTGGTCAGGTGTTTTCCGTCAACGAAGTTTTGGCATTGCAAAAATATGGTATTGGATATCACCAACAAAGAAGAACAGAGGGAGATAGTCACTACCGAGCAGAATCGTGCCCACAGAGCGGCCCAAGAAAATGTGAAACAAATCCTCTGTGATTATTATTTTCCAAAAATGACCAAACTCGCGAACGAAGTTGTCGCAAACTGTAAAGTTTGTAACAAGGGCAAATACGACAGACACCCTAGTAAGCAAGAACTCGGCATGACTCCAACGCCATCCTATGCAGGAGAAATTCTGCATATTGACATTTTTTCCACAGATAAGAAATACTTCCTTACTTGCGTGGACAAATTTTCAAAGTTCGCGGTGGTTCAGCATGTACCTTCTCGCACTATTGTTGACATAAAAGCTCCGATAATACAATTGATAAACCTTTTCCCAAAGACAAAGATTATTTATTGCGATAACGAGGCGTCGTTCAATTCTGAAACGATAACGTCGTTATTAAAAAATCGATTTGGCGTAGATGTGGTAAATGCACCTCCGCTTCATAGTACATCGAATGGGCCTACATAGCACGCTCCTGGAGATCGCAAGATGCCTAAAACTAGAAGGAAAGTCTAGCGAAACAACTGACCTCATATTACTAGCTACAGTCGAATACAATCGGTCAATTCGTTCCGTCACCAACCAGAAACCGATTGACGTAATCCATGCTACTCCATTGGAGATGAGGAAGCAGATAATTACTAAAATAACGAAAGCCCAGCAAGAGCAACTAGAGAGAAATAACCGATCTAGGCAGAACAGAGTGTTTGAAGTTGGGGAACGTGTTTTAGTAAAAACAAACAGAAGGTTAGGCAACAAATTATCCCCCTTATATGTCGAAGGAAAGGTCCAGGCAGACCTAGGAACCTCGGTTCTCATAAAAGGGAGGGTGGTCCACAAGGACAATTTGAAATAAAACCGTCTTACCCTATGCCAAATATTTCTCTTACATATATTTAAAAAATTATCTTTGTTATCATACAGAGTGATTTATTTACTCTTACCAATTTTTAGGATTTTGATAGAGATGCTTCTCTTTCGGACGGCGACGCCTAAGTTAACGGACTACTCCAACTGTGACTATATACCACTTCAAGACGGAGATGTAACTGTTTGGAAAGACTTTGAGTATCTGCAACATACCACTAACCTTACTTTGTACAAGTTAACTGCAGCGACAGCAGTTAATATTAAATATCCAAAATTATTCGCGCAGCTGAATAAACATTGCATTCTTTAAGATGCACTTCCAATTCCTAATAATCCTAATTTGTCGGAGTAGTTAACTGCAGCGACAGCAGTTAATATTAAATCTTCAAAATTAGTCGCGCAGCTGAATAAACATTGCATTCTTTAAGATGCACTTCCAATTCCTAATAATTCTAATTTGTTGGAGTAGTTAACTGCAGCGTCAGCAGTTAATATTAAATCTTCCAAATTATTAGCGCAGCTGAATAAACATTGTATTCTCTAAGATGCACTTCAAATTCCTAATAATTCTAATTTGTCCTCCCACACATTCTTTCATGGGAACAGCATTACAGAGAGTGTAGTGGTAAGCTAGAATAAGAATTAAAATAAGAAAAACAAATCCATTTGTAAAACTACTATAAGAGCATGTAATAATCGAAATAAAGAGTTAGTTCATATTGGATTCAAAATCAGAACACAACACGTTCTAATTTATTTTACTGGCGCCCAACCGCGAAAACTAGTACACTCATAGAGTAGAAAGTTAAAAAGTTGCAAAATTTACTTGTAATAGTAAAACAAAAAACAAATATTATCCCAGAAGAATTCTTTTTACGCAAAGAAGTTTCGTTGCGGTACTTTTTCTATAAGGAATTAATTAATTAATTTTGCCAAATTAAAACAAACCAAATTAATCGAGTGCAGTGAAAAAAAAAAAAACTAATTCACACACAAACAATACAAAAAAACTATAAACGTGCAAAACTGCAAAGTGAATCAAAAATTAACATTAACGAAAAAAAATTTGGCTTTTACAATTGAAATAATTCGATAATAAAAAAAAAACAAAAAAAAACTTTAAACGTGCAAAATGTTATAAAGTGAATCAAAAATTAACATTAACAAAAAATTTTTTTACAAACGAATTAATTCTGTAATTACAAAAAACTTTAAACGTGTAAAATACTTTAAATTGGATTGAAATTTTACAATATCCTTATTAAAAGGAAAAGTTAAGCAGCAAGCAAATCAACATCAAAACATCACCCCAGAACGATTGTGGAATCTGGGTCAGCGGCAGCACAATAAGACAACGTGATGTCATCCAGAATAATTATTTTGTAAGTGGAGTTTTTTTAGGAAAATAAAAATAAGAAATTACAAAAAAAAACCTTTAACAAAAATATAAATAAGAAAATATAATATAATAAATTATATTATTAGGAAATCATAAAAACAAAATTTTTGTTAAATGCAAAAATATTCAGTGAATTTTCATGAATATTCAAAAATTGTGTAAAAATTAAACATTCTGTGAATTTGAGAGGTTGTGTTTTGTAAATACGTTGCTTGGATAACTAAATAAAAAAGAGAATTTTTTCGATAAACGTTTATGAGTATTCGGGAGTTGAGGGAGCTGAAAAATATTATTGACGGCCTAGCCAATCTCAGAATACAAACCATGGACCTAAGTACGGTAGAAACGCTCGTACAAGCAGCTATTGCACAGGCATTGGAACAAAGTAGACAGCAATTCCAGGCAAATATAGATAGTTTGACAAGAAGACTAAGCACTTTAGAAATTCCGTCCGCAATAGTAGAATATAAGGAAATAGAAATAGTTGACAGTATAGAATGCAAGGAATCACTGGATGTGGTAAAAACGATACCAGAGTTTAGTGGACAATTGCCAAGATATGTTTCTTGGCGCCCGGCTGCGGTAACAGCACATAAATTATATGAAAAATATAAGGGTAGCTCTAAATATTACCAAGCAGTAGCAATCATACGGAACAAAATAACTGGGAATGCCGACACGCTTCTAAGTTCTTACAACACAATGCTGAATTTTCAGGCAATTCTATCTAGGTTGGACTTTGCCTATGCGGACAAACGTTCCCTCTACACACTCGAACAGGAACTTTCAACCCTCAAACAAAGTTCTAAAACAATTACTGACTTCTATGACGAAGTCGAACGCAAATTAACGCTAATAACAAATAAGGTCATCATGACCAACGAAGGCAACCAACAACTAATTGACTCACTAAACTCCAAATATAGGCACGACGCCTTAAGGGTCTTTATATCGGGACTGAGACGTCCAATGTGCGACATACTATTCTCTTGCAAACCTGAAGATATGCCTTCAGCCCTTGTCTTAGCACAAGAATTAGAATCGAACCAGGTTAGATATAATTTCGCCAATACCTTCTGGAATAACTCTAGACAAAACCCAATTCCAACATCCTCCCCACATTACCAAAGGATATCCCGTCCATCCACGCAACAACAAAACCCAACTACATCACAACGGCAACAGGGATTTGAAAATATAAATCCAAATGTAAAACAGGTTAGCGCCTCAGAGCCTATGGATGTGGATAGAAGCTTTAGGAGTGGGATGCAAAGCTATCAAAGAAAACAGCAGCCTCAAGCCACTAAAAGAACATCGGAGTCGACCGGAAGGGTTGCTCCAAAGATATCTAGGGTAAATAATATAAATGAAGACCAAATACCAGAAGAAATAAATTTTTTAGGGTAAATTCGCTTCTACCATTTATTTCTAAGACATTGAATAATGTCCAGAAGCTTAAAATATTAATAGACACTGGGACTTCAAAAAATTACGTCAAAAAGCTAAACAATCTTAAAAACATAACCAAACTTGATAAGGCATTTAAAGTAAAAACTATAAAATTTCACTCTTAGGTCATATAGGCACATTTTTTGTCCTTTCAGGGTTGACAACCTTTGATGCTATTGTAGGATACGACTTTTTAAAGGAGATTGACGCAGAAATAAGCATAAAAAACGATGTCTTACGCTATGAAGGTGGGAATGAAGAATTACAGTACTTTGGTTCTGAAGAAGTGAATAATTTGGATATTGACTTTAACACCGTTCCACGAAACGTTAAGACTCTTTTCCTACAAGTAATAAAAAATAATCACTGCGCATTCGCAGAACCATATAGGGCACTCCCTTACAATACAAACGTGGTTGCAAGAATAAGAACAACCACTAATGAACCTATTTATACTAAGGCCTATCCATACCCAATGTCGGCGGCAAGCTTTGTAAATAAAGAAATAGAGTCGTTGTTGGCAGATGGGATTGTGAGACCTTCCTGCTCACCCTATAACTCGCCGATACATATAGTGAAAAAAAAGGGATTGGATGAAAACGGTGAACCCAAGCTTCGAATGGTAGTTGATTTCAGAAAAATTAATGATAAAACCATCGCCGACAAATACCCAATACCCGAGACTTCAGTTATCTTAAGTAATCTTGGAAATTCAAAGTATTTTTCGACTCTCGATCTAAAATCAGGTTTTCATCAAATATTATTGGCAGAGAAAGACCGCAAAAAAACTGCCTTTAACGTTAATAACGGCAAATACGAGTTCTGTCGTTTGCCTTTTGGTCTTAAAAACGCCCCGAGTATCTTTCAAAGGACAATAGATGATATTCTTAGGCCATATATAGGGAAATTTTGTCACGTGTATATCGTTGACATCATAATATTTTCTCCCGACGAGGAAACACATTTAGATCATATAAATACAATACTTGGCGACTTAGCCAAGGCACATATGCGGGTTTCAGTTGAGAAATCGACATTTTTTAAACAGGAAGTAGAATTCCTGGGGTTTAGAGTATCCCAAAAAGGTGTAAAAACCTCACCAGAAAAAATAAAAGATATTGTGGGCTACAAGATCCCTACAACCCTCAGAGCTTTAAGAGCATTCCTTGGATTATCGGGATATTACAGAAAATTCGTAAGAGATTATGCGGCAATAGCAAAGCCTCTCACCAGGTATTTACGTGGCGAATACGGCCACATCGGAGCAAATAGGTCCAAAAAAGTCCACATAGATTTGGATGAGAACGCGGTGAATGCATTCGAGAAAATCAAACAAATTCTTGCCTCTGAAGATGTTTTATTACTTTATCCCGATTTCGCGAAGCCCTTTGAATTAACGACAGATGCTTCGAGTCATGCATTGGGAGCTGTTCTATCGCAAAATGGACGCCCAATAACCATGATTTCCAGGACTTTAAGTAAAACAGAAGAAAGTTACGCTACAAATGAGCGGGAGCTTTTGGCTATTGTCTGGTCATTAAAGTCTTTAAGAAATTATCTATATGGGGTGAAGAATGTTAAAATTTTCACGGATCACCAGCCTTTGACTTTTTCTATAAACGACAAGAGCTCAAATTCAAAAATGAAGAGATGGAGAGCTTTTGTGGAGGAATTTTCCCCAACATTCTGTTACAAGCCTGGAAAGGATAACGTTGTTGCTGACGCCTTATCACGGCAATTCTTAAATAATATGACGGACAACGATTCTATGCAAAATACAGCACATAGTGAATTATCTTCCTCCAATATTATAAAAACCATTAATTTCCCCGTGAATCAATTTAGAAATCAAATTATCCTGACTGAGGGAAATACCAATTGCAAAAAGACAAACGATATGTTCGACATACAGTCGAATTTAACAATATAGAAGATTTATTTTCAGCTTTAAAAATGTGCGTTAGCCCTAAGGTGGTAAACGCAATTTATTGCGACCTTCATACACTCGCAAAGATTCAGCATCGTGTTGGAGAAACATTCCCATCTGTTAAATTTGTTCATACGAACAAAATTGTCATCGATCTCGTAAATCCGAATGACCAAATTGAGACAGCAACTCGTGAACATAACCGAGCTCGTAGATCGGTAAATGAAAATTTCAAGCAATTGCTAGAGAGCTTTATTTTCCGAATATGAAAAAATTGCTTAACTCTATTGTAAAAAATTGCAAAACTTGCATGGAAAATAAATACAACAGAAAACCTGCTGACAATATTATTGGAGAAACTCCTATTCCCGAATATCCTGGACAAATATTACACATTGATATTTTTTCCACTGACAAACAACATTTCTTGACTTCTATCGATAAATTTTCAAAATTTGCGACCGTAATCCCAATTGCATCGAGAAATCTCATTGATGTTAAAAATGCTCTTTTTCAGATACTGAGTAGGTTCAAGAAAACCAAACTAATAGTTTCAGACAACGAAAAGGCCTTTCAGGCAAACGCTATTCAAAGCTTATTAAAAAATTACTTTGATGCCGAGCAGTTCTTCGTACCACCTCTTCATAGCAAGAGCAATGGGCAAGTGGAACGATTCCATTCGACCTTGATGGAGATTGCGCGCTGCGTTAGAGTTCAACAAGAGATTTTGGATACTGTTGATTTGATTATGGTAGCCACATTAAAATATAACGAAACTTATCATTCGGTCACAGGGGCAAAACCAATTGATATAATGAATGACTTTGATTGCGCGAGAATGAATAAAATTAAAATCAAACTAAAAATAGCTCAGGAGAAGCTATTAAAGCGTATTACCGCAGACAAAAGAAACTTTGAGGAAGGTGATTTAGTATTTGTAAGAAGAAATAAAAGATTAGGTAATAAGTTTGATAAAGTTTTTGCAGAAAAGAAAATACAAAAAGATCTAGGAACAGCGGTCCTAATAGATAGTAGAAAAGTGCACAAAAATAATTTACGTTAAAAATTAAATTTTTAGAAAAAATAATAGCATAGACGATTTTTTCCTTTTTTTACAGCATTTTGCTTATGCCAGGAGTGCTTGGCGAAATTATAAATTATTCGACATCAATATACATTCCGATTACGGAAGGGCGTGTGGCAATTTTTGAGGACTACACTCCCATCGCACATTTGACCAACTTAACAAAATACGAACAACTACAACGAGAGACAGAACATCTACTGACGTATATCTCAAAAACACCATTTAAGAAACTTTTAGAAGTTGACTTAGAACAAATAGACCGACTTTTGAACACAATTACAATTCATCACCGACACTCACGCAGCCTCAACTTTTTGGGTACGGCTCTAAAAGTTATTGCCGGCACACCCGACTTTGGCGACTTTAACGAACTGAGGACTAAAACAGAAATAATATTACAAAATAACGACGATCAAATGGTAATAAATACTAAAATACAGGGACAGATAAACAAACTTACGGATACAGTAAACAAACTAACTTTAACGAAAAAATTTTCGGATAATGAAGTACTCAATCTTTTCCAACTAGCAAGTAGCAGAACAAAAGCAATTATTGAGGATTTAGAAAACACAGCCTTGTCAATAGCACTAGCTAAGGCAAATATCATAAATCCAGTAATTTTAGACAATAAAGAAATAAGTTTTATCCTTAATACTGACAACTTTAGTGTAAGCATTAATGACATTCTAATTAATAGTAAATTTAAGATAATTCAACAAAATAATGTTATAATCTATTATATTAAATTTCCTATAATTAAAGACAGCTGTAATGCTACTTCAATTTATCCCGTTTCCCATGACAATAAAATAATAAATTTCGAATCTAATTTAGTCGCCAAATGCCAGAATAATTATAAAATACTGGAAAATTGTAACAATCAGAGTACCACGATTTTTTGTCATGAACTTAAGGAAACTAGTAATAACTGTCTTAAAAATCTTTTAAATACTTACGAAGCAAACTGTTCGGAAATAACTGCATACTTACAGCCACTATCAGTAGTCAGTGACGGTGTTCTCATTCTGAATAACGCGATTGCAAATATAGAAATGCCAAATAAACAACCAACCCACCTTAATGGTACTTACCTTATAACATTTAAAGAATCTGTTAAAGTTAATGAAACGCTCTTCAAAAATAAGGAACAGCAAATTTTCGTTAACCCAGAAACCCCATTGGCACACAGAGTAAATATTACCGAACACATAAAAAATCTTTCCCTGCCCGTTCTTCAAGAACTTCATTTCAAAAATCTTATCCATATAGAAACCCTTAAAAAAAAGAGTGACGTTGCATGTTTCTATCTATAATTTGCTCTTCTCAACTGTAATTATCATTGCATTTATTCTGGTAATATTTAAAATTATATCCCGAAAGCGAAAAAACAAGGGGAAAGCAAGCTTAAGAAGTAATTAAATCTCTTCAAGAAAAACTTAAAAAAGCCGAGGACGACTTTTCTCTCAGGGGGGGAGTAGTTAACTGCAGCGACAGCAGTTAATATTAAATATCCAAAATTATTCGCGCAGCTGAATAAACATTGCATTCTTTAAGATGCACTTCCAATTCCTAATAATCCTAATTTGTCGTAGTAGTTAACTGCAGCGACAGCAGTTAATATTAAATCTTCAAAATTATTCGCGCAGCTGAATAAACATTGCATTCTTTAAGATGCACTTCCAATTCCTAATAATTCTAATTTGTTGGAGTAGTTAACTGCAGCGTCAGCAGTTAATATTAAATCTTCCAAATTATTAGCGCAGCTGAATAAACATTGTATTCTCTAAGATGCACTTCAAATTGCATGTAAATAACCAAGGAAACGAAAGGACTTATGACACACTTCCCCTCATCTCATATGAGAATGTTACTGGACTCTGACACTCCGCGCAGAAAGGTACTTTTGGCAACATTAGACACCCATCACAGACAGGCTAGGAGCTTAAACATTTTAGGAACTGCGTTGAAAGTTATCGCAGGGACACCAGACTTTGACGACTTTGAAAATTTAAAATTCCAACAACAGGAGCTCATAAACTCAGAAAACCAGCAGATCGTCATAAATACGGAGGTGCATGAAAGGATAAATAAATTAACAGAAAGAGTCAACCTCATTATTAAAGCCTCAAATGCTAAGCAGATAGATAGCAGTAATTTATACGAAACATTGCTTGCAAGAAACAGAATTATAATATCAGAAATTGAAACCCTTATTTCGACCATTACCCTTGCAAAGATAGGTGTAATAAATCCACTGATACTAAACACTGATGATGAAAAGAATATTATCGATATGCGCTCTACTAATATAACTATAACGGACTTAATGGAAGTATCATTTATCAAGGTCTTATTAGACAATAATTTTTTACATTTTATTATTAAGTATCCTAAACCAATGTTCGTTTGTAAGAAAATTATTATTTTCCCTGTCCAACACAATGAAACAATCCTGCACCTTGCAACCAGCAACAATATCGCAGACTGTAACAATCAAATCCTGGCGATCGGAAACTGTAGCGTGACACTTACATCGACATTTTGCAAAAGACTTCGCCATCCAACCTGCGCGCAGCAGCTCCATTCCGGTAGCGTCGCTCACTGCAGCACACGTCCCAGCCACCTTGATCCTATTGTGGTGGTGGATGAAGGTATCGTTATTATCAATGACGACAACGCAGTGATCAAGACTAGCGAAGACTCCGAAAAAACTGTAACCGGGACTTATTTACTTACCTTTGAAGATGAGGTCCAAATCAATGGAACTTCCTATAAAAACCATAGGGGCATACTGAGGAAATTGCCGAGTTCGGCAACGACGACTCTTCTCAATATAACCAGTAACACGATATATTGAGCTTGCCGTACCTCCGAAGAATGGGTATTAAAAACTTGCGCTATATTGGAGAAATTGAAGCCAAAGTTATCACAGGACCGACACTTTCAAGTCTTGCTACCATAACCATCGTAATAAGCTGCTACGTTCTCCTTAAACTATATTGGAGGCGAAATAAAAGGCGTCAGCATCATGACTTACAGGCCGTCATTGACAGTTTTAAGAAGCCTGAGGATAGCCTTCACTTAGAAGGGGAGGAGTTAACGCAATCAGCTCCGATACCGGGCAAAAGTCCGCGCGTGGCCTGAGTCAGCAGATTCAGATTCTCACGCTGGCCACCGGTAACTCGCTGTGCTAACCGAAAAGTTGCTAACGTAAGCGTCTACAGCGCACCCGGGCGCAATAGCTGGTTCAGTGCAGTTGTTGCCCAACAATAACAAGAAAGCCAGCTAGAAGGCAAAGGTGCAGGTAACTTCGTAGCTTAAAATTAGAATTAGTTTCAGTTTCCAGAGTGAGCTCACCGGCACAGCCAGCACTTGCCATAAAATAAAGTTTCAATACAAATACAATTTGAACAGTTTCATTTAATTAATTTGTATGTGCATGAGAAATTTTGAAATTTCGTTGACGCTTGACCTTGCAATTTAGGGATAGTAGTATGTGTTAAAGGGTATAACTAATCACCAACTATACAATAACTAATAAATGCTTATATGTTAGTGCATGCGAATGTAGGAAGGCAAGTGAGCAATGCAGTTTGCTTGCTCTACTACTTCGTATTCTTTTACGTATGTATGTATCTACATTTGTATGTATGTTCCGTACCTACAAAGCATTACCCTGCAAGACACCTGAATATAAAATATGTAAGTGCTCATATTATCATTATGACTAATTATAAATATGCTCAACAAAGTACTCATTTTTGTTTGTGGGATATTTTATGTCTTTTTTACTAACTGCAATTCCATATTTGCTCTCATAACAAGCCAAGGAATCATTTTGATGCTTATAATTTCCTTAGCGCGATAACGCTAATTGTTGTCAACACAAGCTCCTCAGCAAACTACTCATTATTGCCATTATTAATATTAAATATCTCACAAACATGGGCAAAGTACTCAGTTTTTCCCCCTGGGCTGAACAAAAATTGGTATTTAGCTAAACACTTTTGTAATTAGTCATAATGATAATATGAGCACTTATATGATATTCAGCTGTCTTGCAGGGATTTATATTACTTTTGGGTAAAAAGAACGGAAGTGCATATGCAGGTATGCATGTATGTATATAACCCGGCGAAAAAATTAAGTCGGTAATGTATGTATCATATAGGAGTTGCGCTATTTATTGGAATGAGTTAAATATTTACTTTCTGAATTTACGAGACAACCTCTTTTCAGGTCAACACGACCGGGCTTTATTCTATTGAGCTTTATTTCTATTGATAATAATATCAATCTGGCAACATTATTTTCGTTATTTTTACGTTAAGGAAAAGGATTCCGATGAACGTGTCGAACCATGCCAAAAGCGTAAAAGCGGCTTGGAACTCCCTGATGTCAGCGTATGAGCACAGCGGCCTTACACGTAAAGTTGAGCTGCTTAGGAGACTAGTGCAGATAAAACTGGAACACTTTTCTTCTATGCTAGACTACATTATGAAATGGTGATGACATCTATCAAAGTGCGTAATGCTAGTTTTAACATTGATGATGAGGTCGTTGCATCTTTAATGCTTGCGGGACCAAATGCAAATGCAAAGCATTCCAATAAGAAACGATTTCGTTGGTACGACCAAAGAACGTAGAATACAAAGAAGTAGCATACTTTCACCGGATATGCCAACATAATGATTTGGCTTATTTCACCATACCAGAACAAATTTGACTTTTGCTGATTGATATTAGAATCTGATTGGATCCAATTGGTTTGTGCTGTGGTGAAGTAAGCTAATATTTCTTACCACAGTATAATTTCACTGATGCAACTTCTTCGTAATCTACGTTCTTTGGTACGACTGTGGTCAGGAAGGGCACATACGAAAAGAGTGCACAAAGAAAGCAGAAAAATTTGAGCAAACGAAAACGTCGACTTTTTCAAATTCGCTGCTGGTAAGTGTGTGTACTCGTATGTATTCGCAGAACAATGAGAATGTGTGGTACATAGATCTGGGGGCCACTTCGCATATGACAAATAATCGACACTTGTTTGTGGAAGAAAAGTAATCACAATATAATGAAGTAATTTTGGCGAATAAAGACAAGGTTCAAATAGAAAGCATAGGAAACGTCAAACTTGTATTGAATACAAATAAAAAAAAAGCACAAATGTTGGGAACGTAGAATACGTGCCAAGCGTCTGCGCAAATTAACTGTCCGTAAGACAAATGACAATGAAAGGCAAGAAGGTTGTGTTTGAGGGCGATAATTGCAAAATTTTTGATCAATGCGGTAAGCTAATTGCAACAGCGAATATGAATAATGATTTGTAACGGTTAGATTGTAAGGCGGTACAGGCTGGCAAAGTGATGACAGCGGTTGAAAGTTATGATCTCTGGTATCGCAGGTTTGGGCACGTTTGCAGCAAAAGCTTAAATTATGCTAAAAACTCTACGATTGGTGTCAACTATGTTGGCGTAAACGGCAACAAGTGCATTGTCTGCGCAAAAGGCAAGCAAACGTGAATGGTTAGCAAGCAGAATGGAGAGTGTGCAAAAAACTTATTATATTGGTACATTCTGACGTTTTGGGTCCCATTAGTACAAATTTGTTCAGTGGTGCAAGGTATTTGCTGGTTTTCATTGACGATTATTCCAGGAAAGTATTTTCAATACCAATTTTGAGAAAATCTGACTTGACCGAAAAATATAAAAACTTCAAAAGTCTTGTAGAAAATCAGTGTGGCCGCGAAATTAGCACCGACAATGGTACCGAATACTCTAATGAACAGTTTTCAATTTTTGTAAAAAAAAATGTGGCATTATACATCGAACGCATGTATAAGACACTGATAGAGCGAATGCGGTGTATGTTGTTTGATTCTGGTCTCGACAACATTTGAGGAACTGTGGTCAGGTGTCAAGCCGAATTTGAAGAACTTCCGTATTTTTGGATGTACTGCCATGGTGCATGTACCAAGGCAGAAGAGAACAAAGCTCTATGCCAAGGCGGACGAATGTATTTTCGTGGGATGCAGTGATAAAGCAAAGGCGTACCGTTTGTATAGAAAGTCGGATCGCAAATTTAACTACCGTCAATTAGTTATTCACATTGAAGGCGATAATTTACTCAGTGGCAGTAACAATTCAGAGGAGCATGTTGAGCTTGAATTGTTGCATTTCAGTGAACTTGATAGCGGTTCTGAAGGTACCTTGTAATGATTCTTCAAATGATTAAAGGGAGTATGCGGCGACAAAGGCTGGTGGTGACAAACCAGATAAGGAACTAGTGTTCTGTGCTATCTGTGAAGTTAGTGATCCTGTTAGCTACGATGAAGCGGTTAAGAGCACTGAGGCTGATGCTTAAGTAGACGCTATGCACGAAGAGATTGATTCGCTTAGATCGAATAAAACTTGGTTTCTCACGAATCTACTGGTGTATAAAAAGGTTATTGCATCGAAGTGGGTGTACAAGCCGAAACGCGATGCAAGCGGTGTACTTGTACGACACAAGGTGAGACTTGTAATCAAGCGCTGTTCACGGACGGAGGGAATAGATTACACCGAGACATTTGCTCCCATTGTAAGGTACAACTCCATATGGTTTTTATTTGATATGGCGGCAAAATACGATCTGTCAGTTCATCAGTTTGACGCTGTGACTGCTTTCCTTAATGGTGAGTTACACGAGGAGGTGTACATGAAGCAGCCTGAGGGTTTCGAGGATAGCACTGGTAGGGTGTGTCGTCTGGTCAAGTCGCTCTATCGCCTACAACAGGCAAGTCGTATTTGGAACAGGCAACTTAACGCAGTTTTGGTTAATCTTGGACTTACGCGCAGCGACGTTGATCAATATATCTATTTTCTCGTAGACAAGAAACGCATGGTGAATTTGGCCATTTATGTCGGCAACGTGTTGATATTTTTGAACGATGAGAAAACAACTCGACGAATAAAAGCAGGGTTATCGTCGAAATTAAGAACGAGAGACATGGGAAAAGCGTCGTCAGCCCTGGGCATGCGTATTCATCGAGATGAGGGAAATAAAACGTTCACAATTGATCAATCTGATTGCGTTAGTAGTATACTAAAGCGCTTCGGGATGGCAGATTGTAATCCAGTTTCCACTCCAATTGATTTGGGTCAAAACATGACAAAGGACATGTCTTTGCAAAACGATGAAGCTGCGTAGGAAATGGCAAAGGTTCCGTACATGGAAGCAATTGGATGCTTGCTATACGCCGCCGAGAGGAACTCCGGGCCCTTTCTAAATAAAAGTTTCGAATACTTCATCAATTTCATCAACTATCTTTATACTTACTACTTCGATGGTTTTAAAGAATAAGTCGAATACGATCTGGCGGATCAATTTCATTCTCGAAGCACCGAGCATAACATAACAACTTTCTTGGAACACGAAACACTTCAGAAAAAGTCGTAAATTCTCAAGTTGGAAACGTCAAAGTCCCTGTTAAAGTTAAATGTATTTTTCCGACTGACGCGCATGCATTTCGCCCAGAGATTTCTAATCGACGGAAGCATCTGGTGGCATTCGACGTTGGGGAGGAACTTTCCTGTAGTGTACACGTGAAAGTGCCTTAACGCTAAGAAAACGCGCTGAAAAGTGTAGTGGGTTCGGTTGGCGGCTGTTATGCCGCATATTATTACAATACTTCACCATGTTTTGCTTATGTACGCAACTGTTTTTTTTTTTTGTACATGCTCGCAAGAACGCGCTTTATCGGTAATCACAACTTTCAAATAAATGTTTGAATTAATCGACTATCAAAGGCATTCTAATTTAACTAATTTCTTTAAAAATACGGGCCCCTTCGAGGACTCCGGGGGAATTACCCCCGGACACATGTTGCCAGATCGCTAGAGTGATATTTGAATTGATTTATACTCAGGTTTGTTGGAGGGCTCTGGTAAGCATCGCAACTTGATGAGAGGATTATCTTATTTTGGGATTTCTTCCTAAATTTGCAAAAAAATTATTATAAAAATAAAGTTGGCTGCAACTGGTTTATTCTTCGAATATTGCAAGAGGAAGTAACTCAATTCTATTTTGCTCAATGGGTGCGAGGGGCAGGGCGGCTGATATTACGGGAAAAGGACCCACGTCTTAGTTAATGGAAGTTTGACTGTTTATTTACAGCGCTGAATTTTAAAAATTAATAATTGCGTTGCATGAGTGTATATTTGCCCTTTAAAGCCATTAAACAGTAAAATATCCGTTGAATTATTTATTCTATTAACTACTTGATTTTGTTTATAAATTTCAATTCCAGTATCTTACACAGAGTTCTTTTATTCTATAAATTTATGTCTTCCCCTTTAGTATTTTATCATATTCGAGATCAATAATAGTTTTATCTCGCTTTACAACAGGTCTTATGATAACTTTTTGAACATTTTCGTTAATTGTTAATGGTATTTTTACCAAGCAAAAAATTCTCATATCTCTGCTAACAATATTAATATTCGATAACTCGAATGCTTTTTCTGCATTTTTCAATGGAAGCTTATCATTTTCTATCTTTTTTAAAACAATTTCAATTTCATTTTTATTTAACATCAATGTGTTCTAAATATCTTTTCTCGCCATTGTATGTCGTATTTAACGTTAATTATTTCTTCCTGTATTAATGATTTTCAAAAAACTTTATTTATTATTATAGTAACATTATTTAGTTTCTCGTTAAAAATTTTATTTATAAGTACTTGTATTATTATTGTTATTAACTTCATTTAAGTTACTGGATATTATTTCCAAATCTTCGTGGTCGGCGATGAATTTCCAAGCCGCTCCCATGATATGTATATATTCATTATCTTTCAACTGGTTTAATTGTGTCTAGAATTTGGAGATATTGGGTTAATTCGTGTTTTAGGATAGGACAGTATCCTATAGTCCTTAGGTATGCCCGAATAAATAAATTTGCCAATGTAAGTCACAAATTGTTCGTATTTGCTAAGGTATCAGCCTAAAGGCTCCGTTCTGATATTTTGCCAGTCCGTCATATGTAGGTATATCGTAACCAATGGTGCAGTGGAGATGCCGTAAATGTCTATTGTCGCAGTGGCGGAGTAAATTAAAAGACATCTGAAGAAAGAAGGGTCAATTTTAATTTTTAACCCTACGATATAAACATGAAACTTCGGATCATCAGACATTTCGGCTAAACTTAGAGACTAGAAAAAAGTTGATCACATTTGGTTACATATATTAACCAAAAAATGAGTTCAATGTTTTTGCTTACAGGGGTCCATGACCAGGGTTCCCGGGTACCTAAGTGCAAATTATCTTCTATTTCAAAGAAAAAACGTTTGTTTAATTTTTATTTTGTTTCATAATGTTTATTGATGTGTAAAATATGAAATCTAATTGTTTCTTAGTTTAATTATTTATATTTTATTTATTTTAACTTATTTCTAATATTTGATCTCTTATGTTGAGTCGTTGTTGAAACATGGAAAAAATTTTGATATTGTTTTAGTATGTTGATCGCAAACTGGTTTCTTGCAAACGCTGCAGACTTTCCTCGTCTTTATTCTCCTTTTATCTGGCAAAGAAGCGCACAAATAACAGCTTCCTGTTATTCGCTCCCTGCCATCAGTAGAAGCGGCCGTAGAAGTAGATGGTTGCTCGGTATAGGTTACCGTCTCCAGTGGTCTTCCCAAAAAGCTCTCAATTGCTGTTTTGGTGGAAAAGAGGCGCGTTACTTGGCGATTGGTTACTCTTTCTTCTATTGGCGCACACAAGTCTTCAGCAAGGTTACGCAAAAAGCGTTTTCTCCGTGTTGTTTGATATGGAACGGTGGTGTTATTCTCATAAAATATAGTGTACGCCGCGAAAGCACTAACATAGAGCATATTGTACGAAAATGACAAAGGCCACCTTTTTGTGTGTCTCTGTGTGGTATACTTGTTGGTATGACGTACGATTATATCGACCATTTCTATTGTAAAATAACTCGTGAAGCATTGCACATCAGTCATACTTTCCGTCATTCGTAATGGGCCACTGCGAGTTCTAATGATGTTGTGACTCCTTATTTGTTGACAAACAGGCGGTGTTGGTTGCCATTGAGTACCATCACGTGCAATCATACTTTCTGTTGTGCTTGATGTTGGTGCATTTTCTTCAACCATATCAGTTTCATTGTCACTTTCATCTTCAATTATATCTTGCTCAATTTGCATTGGCGTGTCAATAGAGGCTGGAATTTCGTTGTCATTGTCCCAGTCTTCACCCTTTGACTCTTGCACTTCTCCAGTAAATACCTCTTCTTCTTCCTCAATTAGCACTAAAGCGTCGTCCTCCTCAATCATGTCATCAAGTATAGACTCAATATATCTGCTTCTGGCTTCTTAACTCAAACGCAGATATTGCCCTTCAGTTAAAAATTCTATTTTGCGGTTCATTTTTCTTCTGCTTCACTGTTCAACTGTTCAACTTATAATGACGAAATCATTGAAATGTATTCTTTTCCCAGCGTAGCTGAACATTTGCTACTTAAAAACACAAACAATTCACAAGCAGGTACCAAAAACAAGCAAAAAACCAACCATTATAAAACCAGTTTCTGTTTACTTTTGTGTGCATGTTAGGTACAAACATGCCTATAGCAACCAGTATTATCTTACAAGCATGAAATTTCTACAGTTCACGCGCCGTTAGGGATCTAGGAGCTGAATGCTCACTGGTTGAGCTTATCGGCCAGCCACTCTGTTGCGGAGTAGTAGGGGCTAAGCTGGGTGCGAGCGAATTGTCACGGCACGTGTCGAGGGGACGCCACAAGGAGGTATCCTATCCCCACTTTTATGAAACCTCACCGTTAATACGCTACTGCGAGATACGGCATGGGGTGACGCCAAAATTGTCGCGTACGCTGAAGACGTCGCGATCGCACTCAGGGGAAAGTTTCCGCAGACATTATGCGAGCTGACGCAACTTGTGCTTCGGGAGGTATCCAAGTGGTCCACCCACTGCGGGCTCAGGGTCAGCTCAAGTAAAGTGGAACTCTTACTCTTACCGAGAAGGTATAAAGTGCCTTCGGTGACTCCACCGTTTAAGTATTTCTACAAGTGCCAAATTTCTGGGCGTTGTTTTAGATAGGAAGTTGAACTGGAAAGAGAACCTGGTTCAACGTCATGAAAAGGCTTCCATAGCCCTCTACACATGTCAGAGAGCCATGGGCAGGAAATGGGGTCTTAATCCCCGGATCTGTCGGTGGATCTTCACAGCGGTCGTCACCAATTCTCCTATATAGGTAATTGTATGGTGGCCTCCATAAGATAAAGAGGTTAACCTCAGGCCAATCAACAAGGTGCAAAATCTAGTATGATCTGCATAAGTGGGGCGCTCAGAACCACGCCAAATGAGGCTTTGAACGCAATTTTCGACTCCCTTCCTTTATATTTGGTTGGACAATAGATGGCAGCGATGACTGCTTTGCGACTAAGAGAGACATCCCAGTGGCACCCTGAAAGCCAAGTTCTGCTCTATTCCGAGCAGCACAGATCGGTGTGCTTTGACATCGGTTTCTGAAAGAAGCTTTATTACACGAATTCCAAACAGGGAGGAGTGGAAACTTGAGTTTCATACTCCACCTGATAGCATTGTCATCTATACAGATGGCTCGAAACTCGATAATAAGGTAGGAGGTGTTGTTTTCTCACGAAACCCTCTCCTGCAAATTTCCTTAAGGTTACCAGATCACTGCAGCGTCTTCCAGGCTGAGGTCTCAGCTATCATAGAAGCGGTGAATAAGATTGGGACCGGGATTATAGGAAGAGACATCTTCATTTTTAGTGACAGCCAGGCTGCAATCAGAGCTCTGAGCTCTTTCACGTTTAACTCGAACATCGCGCTGGATTGCCGCCGATCTCTACAGGAGATGGCTAAGCAGAACAGACTGTACCTCATTTGGGTCCCTGGTCACCGGGGCATGGAGGGAAACAGCATGGCAGATGAACTTGCAAGACAAGGTACGACCAAGCAGATTCTTCAGGACAAAGGGAAAACATTTCGAACGTGATCGGGGCTCTAACGGGGCACTGTCTGATAGGTATACATGCTGAAAGGTTGGGAGTGCCCTTCCGAAGATGCTGTAGAAGCTGCCAGAATGACGAGGACGAGGAAACGATCTTGCATTTACTATGTAAGTGTCCTGCATGGTGCAAAAGCAGAATGCGACATCTGGGATCACCGTTTCTGGATGACCTTGGTAAGGTTTCAAGCGCCGAGGTAAATTGTCTGTTGAAGTTCATCAATGAGGCAAGCTGGTTTAGTAAGGGGTAATTTCTTCTTGGATGGTACAAAAATTTTTCTTTGTGGTAACACAATAGGCCTAATACTGGCCTAAGTGAACCGCTGCAGGCGGCTGCCACTCCAACCTAATCTAACCTTCCGTGCTTCTGTTAAAATGAATAAATTCCTATCGTCTTTTACTATTTCTTTTTAAAATTTTGGGGCTATTTTGGAACCTAATCTCTTATTTATTTTTACATAATATATTGTGATATGAGAGGTAATCAGTGGAGATTATTCGCCCAACTCTTTTTTTTTGGTGTTGACTGAACTGAAAGATGTATTCGTAAACATAATTGTTAAGGGATTCGCGAATGAGGTGAAATTACGTTCTGCTTTTAAACAATTCATTATTTCCGTGAGTGTCGAGTGAAAACACTCCACTTGACCATTAACGGAACTTGTATAAGGCGGTGTGTTGAAAATTTGTATATTAAGTGGATTTTCCTTTAAAAATTTGATAGTTATCGAGTTAAGAAATGTTAGGAGAGGTTATTTAACGTGCTCTATTGCTTTCGATTTGAGTACCTTGCATACTTTGAAAATTTGTATATTGCTGTGAGAACTATATTTCTGTTTGTCACGTAGATATCAGCGTTTAAAATTTGTCCAGGGTACTGAGGTATAGGAGTTGCAACTAATTCTCTAAGGGGACGATCGTACTTATTTTCTTTGCATACTGAACACTGCTGAATTATTATATTTATCTTTTTCGTCGTAGATGGAAAGTATAAAATTTAGAGAATTTGAATTTTTTAGAGGCATTTAGGTATCTTTTGAGTCGATTAATTAGTATTTCTGCATGGTATGACGGTTCTTATAAAGTATGTCTGGGGTACGTAGGGAATACTATTGTGTTTTGAAGTTGTGCCTGTGATCAAAAATAGTTTATTTTCTTAGCTGTATTGAGTTATGGATAAGGAGTTCATCGTTTCGGTGGCATTCTTTTAGATATAACATTGGTTGTGCCTGGTTTATAGTGAAGTTCATGATTATACTCCTCTAGAATGGACATCCAACGTTAAAGGTTGCGTTAAAGGTTGATGGCCGGTATATATCTTTTCTTGTTTTTAGCATACGACTCTTCTTTTTTAATAAGGGTTTGATAGGTTACTTTTCTGCGTAAGAACTACACCAATGACGTGGTTTGAGACATCGACTGTTAAATGGAATTCTTTACTGAAGTTAGGGTATGAAAGTACAACATCATCGACAAAAAAGATACAAAATATGAAAACAGAATAAAAAGTTTTTATTTTGTTGAAGGCATCCTTTGCTTCACCGTCCAAGTCAATATTTATTTCCTACTTCCTTTAAAGCAATGTTAAAGGGCGGTGGTAATAGTCGGAAAGACCTAAAAATGATCGGAGTTACTTGATGGTTTTGTGGCAAGGTATCTTAGCTTCCCCCTTTGTGGGGTTTTTGTTATACCCTTTGGATAAATGATGAAGCCTAAAAATTCAGCTGAGTCATTAAAAAAATGGCATTTGTTCAACCGTATTTTCATATGGGCATCTTCAAGCTTTTAAAATATTTGTTCTAGATGCAGCGCATTACCGTGATTTAAGTAGATTGAGAAAGCGGTATTTTCAATATCAGATTCCTAGAGCGCGATTTGGTGGAATCCGCTTTTCAGATCTAAAACGGGGAAATATTTATTCCGTCCAAGCTGAGACAAAACGTAATTTTTTTTGTCATATTGGATAGCGATCGGCTACAGTAATTGCGTTAAGCTTACGATAATCGACTACGATTCTACGCTGTTTCGTACTTTGTGAGACAGGTTTTTTTTGTTACAATCCAAATAGGTGAGGTATAGGGCAACCTTGACGGCCAAATAATACCATCTTCTAGCGTCTTATTCCTTTGAGATTTTACTTCGCTTTTTAGCGTAATTTTGTACGGCGGTCGCCGTAGCCTAGTGTGTAGCGTGTGCGCACTTCATTCGGTGGGTCCCTGGTTCAAATTCTGGCCGGGGCATTGCCTCGGCAGGCAATGGCAAACTTCCGAGTGTATTTCCGCCATAACAAAAAACTTCTCACAAAAAACATTTCGCCGTTCGGAGTCGGCGTAAAACTGTAGGTTCCTCAATTTGTGTTACAACATCAAGACGCACACCACAAATTGTAATAGAAGTTCGGCCAAAATCGCTTAAGTGGTTATAGCGCCAATTAAAAAAAATAAATAAATAACTAGAGACCCGCTTATTTCTTCTCATTTCGCAAAGAGGTTTAAAAATTGTTCACTAAGTTATTTATTTTGGTTTGCTGATTTGGTGTCATGTGGTCCCCCTAATATTAATAATGTTCATTGATTATGATGGAAACTGATTTGTTTACCCTAGTGTTACCTTTTATTAACATGAAATTGTTTTTGACATGGATTACTGCTTCCAGATCCTTCAGGCTGTAATTCCCAAGGATACTATTAAACGATCGTAATGTTAGAAGGAGGTAAAATTTGGTGTCTGTATTAAAAAGATTTATGAAAGTATTTTCCTTTATTTCAATGTCTCCTGCTATTGGTTTGGCAAAAATATTTGATTCATTTTCAACAGGATTGGGCACGATGGAAGTTTGTATGTAACTTTTAGTTCATCCTCTATCTATTAGGGACCGTACTTTATTTCCTTTTTTCAACCTGCGAGTATTGTGTATCAATACCAATATGGGACTTTGTAACATACCAGGTAACTATAAGGCAGACGTGCTCGGCTTCCTTCCAACTTGGGATTAGGAATTCTTCCTCAAAGAAGCGAGTATGCTGCGTAAACGCAGCGGTACTTGCAAACATCCAAACTTATGTGGCCTAAATGAGATCTAAGAAAATTCAAAGAACTCCTCTCACTAAGCAGGAGAGAACTATCTTACATATCATCTTTCTGAAGGGAGATACGTCGAACGAATTGGAGTCCCCCACAACGATTTCTGCAGAAGCTGCTATGACGAGGAGGAGCCAGAAGCCGTAGAACATTCCATAATTTTTAAATAGCTTAGACGCGATTGCAGAAGTGAAAACACGGTAGCTGCTCAAGTTCGCCGATTCGACAAAATGGCCAAGAGAGACTTAGGGGAAAAAATCTGGATGCAAGTGGTACGAGTATCACAACGGACCCAATTATGAGCCTAAGTGTGCTGGTTCACTGCCAGCTGTCATCTTAATCTAACCTAACCTAACCTATGCAAGTTAACACCCCGCATATTCATAAACTTTGTACGTCCAATCACCGGCCGCCAAAATATCGACGTAAACAAAAGTTTCATATGTCATTGCGAAATTACGCAAAATTATGTTCCCACTCTTTTTGCTGACCAGGCACACGCGCCGCATAATGGAAACTTCCCAAAAATAGGTTCCCACCCTTTTTCGCTGACCAGGCACACGCGCCGCAATAACGACAGCAGCAGCGACGCTCAGGTGAATGCAGCGACGTTGAAGTTTAGGCTTAAGCTATTTGAACAATTGTTAAGTTAGTCTTAAAACGGGATTCAATAAAGAAGGAGACAACTCCTGAAAAAATATATTTTTTTAATAAAATTAACAAATGTTAATTTAACTGGCGCCCGAGCAGGGACCAGCGCGCGAAGTAGTAAGTGCCTGAAAATAAAAAAGTAAGGCTCCGCGAGTGTCGTTGAATGAAGTAAATTAAAGTAACAAAAAGCTTGAAAATAAAAAGTAAAGCTAGTGAAAAAATTAGTGCAACACCTAACCATCAACTAAGGTGCAACGCGGGAAGTAAGCGGCTACTAAGCAAAAGGATCGCCTCAGAAGTGACAACAAGGGCCCCCAGTACCTAAGGAAAAAAGGACAACCCAACTTGTTCAAACCGACTGCTCCCAAACGCTGGATGATGTTTAAGTTTATACTACTGTAAGTTTAGATGATAAGAAAATTTTAAAGTCACAGTGAAACACAAGTTAAAAACTATTTTTGTTTTGAAAAGAAATTGAGTAAAAATTTAAAAATATAGAAACAAAGTGAAAGATTAAAGTAAAATTTTTATTGAAAATAAGGTGTAATACGAAATGTTAAAGATTTTTAAAGAATTAAAAGAATTAAATTAAGAAAATAAAATAAAGTGAATATTAAAATTTTTTTTTTTCAAAGGATTAAGAGAATTGCATTAAAGAAATAAATTTACATACATAAATAAAGTGAACATGAGGAATTTTTAAATGGAAAAAATATATTGAAGAATTTAAAAGAATTAAAAGCATAAGTTTGTTAAAATTTATTTTTAATATTTGAAAGCATTGAAGTCTATTAAATATCGAAATTGTTTAAATTAATTATTATATTGGCATTCGATTAAATCGAAATATTTAAATTCAAGTTGAATCAATTGAATATTTTTAAATAAAACAATACTTACCATATAAAACCATATAAACTAACAAATATATAAAATGGAAGAAGAAATCCTAGAAGGTATTAGAAGACTAGGATTTGAAGAGGATACATCAGCTTCCCAACTAAATCAAACAAGATCCCAACAACCAAATCTGCCTACAAATCCCCCACGAATGAATAACGAGTTCATTCAAGAAATAGTACAACAGGTAATGGACCGTATGACGAACAATAATTATGACAATAGGAACACCCGAGACCAAGAAATGACGGTTAATACATCGAACGTCAACGAACTGGACCGAATTCCGGACATGGTGAAGTGCTTAAGGGAATTTTCAGGGCGACCAGGGGAATTCAATTCCTGGCGCAAGACGGTAGACAGAATTCTTGATGTCTACAAAAGTTTCCGAAATACCCCAAGGTATTTCGCAATACTTCACACAATTAGGCATAAAATTGTCGGTGATGCCGACACGGTACACTCGAGTACCAGTTAACAACTTTAACTCAACGTCACCATGATAATACTACATTCTATCAAATGGTTTATCAGCACCTTTCGCTAATCCTTGATAAGATAGCCTGCCTCGACTTAAGCGAAGAAGCAATCCGTGCTATGACCAACTCATATAGAGAGAAGGCATTAGACACGTTTATACGTGGTCTTAATGGAGACTTGCCGCGGTTACTAAGTATAAGAGAACCGTCAACTTTACCACAGGCTCTGCATCTATGCCAAAAACTAGATAACATGACCTACAGATTAAATTATGCGCACGGCATAAATAGACACAATGTCAATAAGTCAACGCCTCCACGGCCACCACGACAACCAGTTAACTTTAAAGGCCACCGCTTTTACCCAGAACTAGCCTATGCACCACCTCCTCCACCACGTTTCAGCCGACCACAACAACCTTTTACACCAATTCAATAATAGGTTTAATTATAACCGACCTAACCCGTTCCAACCGAATAACTCACCACATGTAAATTACAACAGGTTTGGAAACAACCAAATTTATCAACAAAATTATTCGCCATTTAATAACCAACCCTTTCAAACAAATCAAGCCGGATTTAATAATCGACCCAACTTACCCCCGAAACCACCTGTTCCAATGGAAATCGACAGTTCAATCCATACTAGACAGCTAAATTACCAAAATAGGCCACAGCAAAGTTTTCCGCAAAAGCGTCCAGGAGTTAGTCAAATGACCCATCCACCACCGAATAAAATACAGCGAAATTATCATTTGAATACAGGATATCCAAGTGAAATAGATAACAATATGGAATTGATTCTTAACGACAACCATCCAAACGATGAACAACAAAATGAAATACAGTCTGATGCTGATCCTAATAATATTTTCTCCGAAACGGATAATATTAATTTTTTAGATTAAATCCGTCTTCACTTCCTTGTTTTGAATATAGAACTAGAAGTGGAGACAACATAGAATTTTTAATTGACACAGGGTCAAATAAAAATTACATACAATCAACTAGGATAAGAAATTTTATAAAAAACGAAACCCCTTTCAAAGTAAGTTCAGTTACAGGAGATATAGAAATTACATATCACACATATTTAAATATATTTGGTCCGAAAACAGAAAAATTAAAATTTTATATTCTACCGACATTGTCTTCCTTCCACGGAATAATAGGAAATGATACCCTAAAGGACCTTAAAGCGGCAATCCATACTGATAAGAATTATATGACAATACTATCAAATATTAAAGTACCTTTGAAACAAAGAATTGCACAAGAGGTAAACACAGTGTCCATAACTGTGCCACATTTAACACCTGAACATCAATATAAATTAAATAACATTACTAGAAATTGCCCCAATTTATTTTCGGATCCCGATGAAAAACTTACGTATACTACCTTAGTTAAAGGCGAAATCCGCACTACTTCTGATACCCCAATTTATTCTAAACCATACCCTTACCCAATGGCATTAAAAGGAGAAGTCGAGCGTCATGTTGAAGAACTCCTTGCCAACGGGATAATAAGGAAATCCAAATCTCCCTACAACTCTCCCGTCTGGATAGTTGATAAAAAAATGGATTCTTCCGGTGAGAAAAAATATCGGGTGGTAATTGATTACCGAAAACTGAATTCCGTGACGATAGATATCCGTCATGATAGATATCCAATTCAAGAAATTAATGAGGTCCTCGCCAACCTCGGAGAAAATAAATTTTTTACAGTTATAGATTTAAAGAGCGGATTCCATCAAATACTCCTCCGCGAATCAGACATAGAGAAGACAGCATTTTCCATAAACAATGAAAAATATGAATTTCTCCGCCTTCCGTTCGGCCTCAAAAATGCACCCTCCACATTCCAAAGAGCTCTTGACGACATCCTCCGACAACATATAGGTAAAAGATGTTACGTTTATATTGATGACGTAATAATTTTCGGGAAAAACGAAGAAGAACATTTACATAATTTACAGTTAGTTTTTGAAACATTAGAAAAAGCGAATATGAAGATACAGTTCGATAAGTGCGTATTTTTGAAGAACGAAGTAGAATTTTTAGGATACGTAGTCAGTGCTGAAGGAATTAAAACAAATACAAAAAAAGTAGAAGCAGTAAAAAATTTTCCGGTACCCACAAATCTAAAGGAACTTAGATCATTTTTAGGAATGTCTGGGTACTACAGACGATTCATTAAGGATTACGCAAAGATCGCTAAACCACTTACTGCTCTTTTGCGAGGAGAAGCAGGTCATGTTCCAAAGAACGCATCAAAAAAGAAATTAATTACATTAGATCACGAAGCAATAGACGCATTTAATAAAATAAAAAACACCTTGATATCAAAGGATATCACCCTTAGTCATCCCGATTTTTCAAAAGACTTTGAACTAACCACCGATGCATCCGATTATGCGATCGGTGCTGTACTATCGCAGGACAATAGACCCATAACATTTATATCTAGAACTCTACATAAAACAGAAGAAAACTATGCGACTAATGAGAAGGAGATGTTAGCCATCATATGGTCATTGAATTCTCTTAGAAATTAGATGTTAGCCATCATATGGTCATTGAATTCTCTTAGAAATTATTTAGTATATGGCTCAAAAAAAAATTAAAATCTACACAGACCATCAGCGCCTAACATAGGCGTTAAGCTCGAAAAATACAAATAGTAAAATGAAACGTTGGAAATCTATCCTTGAGGAATATAATTACGAATTAAGATATAAGCCAGGACACGCCAATGTAGTAGCAGATGCACTTTCACGAATACCCATTCAGATAAATTCACTTACACCAACTATTCATAGTGATGAAAGCTCGTCACACGATCTAATTTCATGTACAGAAGTACCTATCAATGTTTTCAAAAACCAAATATTTTTCAAACGGGACGTAACGTCAACATACCAGTTCAATATAATATTCCCAACAATTCATAGACATATTATTACCGAACCAGAATATAATGATCCTTATATCTCATTTAAAACGATATCTCAATCCATCCGTCATAAATGGAATCCATACAGAAGAGAGGATAATGGGTATTATTCAGAATTTATATCCACAACACTTTAGGAGCTATAAAGCTCGCTATACGCAAAAATTAGTTGAAGATGTCACAACCGAACAGAATCAAGAAAATATAATATTACAATTCCATCAACGAGCACATAGAAATGCCTTTGAAAATAAAACCCAAATTTTAGAAAAATATTACTTTCCAGGTATGCTTAGCAAAATAAAACGAATTATAACAAATTGCAACACATGTAAAGGAAGTAAATACGAGAGGCATCCGAACCAAACAAAAATAAACGAAACACCACTTCCCACTTATCCCGGACACACAGTCCACATCGATATATTTCTTACCGAAGGAAAAATAGTTATGACTGCATTAGACAAATTTACTAAATATGCGCAAACAAAAATGTTAGCCAGCAGGGCAATAGAAGATGTTAGGAGACCGCTGAGAGATATCACATTTTACTTTGGCGTACCTAAGTTAATAGTTATAGATAATGAACCTTCACTTAATTCAGCCACAATTAAATTCATGATGCAGGACGAACTGGGAATAGAAGTTTACACCACACCACCTTACAGAAGCCAAGCGAATGGACAAGTAGAACGGTTCCATTCGACACTAATCGAAATAATGCGCTGCATAAAAGAGAACGGAGCTCACCGAAACTTTGAAGAGCTGTTAGAACGCTCAGTCTCTGAGTACAATCACACAATTCACTCCGTAACACAAAAACGACCAGTTGATTTATATTTCAATAGGAACGTCTCATTTACTCCTGACGACATAGAAAAAACTAGACAGAGCAATATAGAAAAATTAGCAAACGAACAGAGAAAAGACATCGAATACCACAATAGAAATAAACATGAAACAAAAACGTATCTACCAGGACAAATAATCTTTGTGAAAAGAAATAGAAGATTAGGAACTAAGCTATCCAAACCATATACCAAAGAAATAGTTAAAGAAGATAGGAATAGCACTGTGTTAACAGAAAAAAACCAAATAATACATAAAAGTCGAATACGAAATTGACATCCGAACCCTTATATTAAACATACGATTTCATTTTTCAGCCTACTCATTCCACAATGCCTTGCAGAAGTACAGATACTGGACTATACAAATTCTCAATTAATTACAATAGAAGAGGGAACTGCAAAAATACAGACAGGAACTTTCAAAATAATACACGAAATCGACATTAACAAATATAGTGAAATTACCAATGACATTGAAGCGACAGTAAACAACTACAAGCACGACAAAAATCCACATTTCCCCTTCATAATCCTTCTTATATCCCAAATAAAGTCCCACATTAACAACTTAAAAGTCAGTAAGAGAAACAAAAGATCACTTGATTTTTTGGGCAGTGCATGGAAATGGGTTGCAGGAAGTCCTGATCACCATGACCATAGCATTGTAGTAGAGAAATTAAATAACGCTTTGCAAAACAACAATAATCAATTGGTTATAAATAGACTTACTCTGAAGAGAATCAATGAAATTTCAAATATTACAAATAATATTTCAAAAATGTTAAAAAATGATAATGAAATCAAAAATGAATTATTTTTAGAATTAAGATATAAATTAGAAATAATTAAAGAAGAGATAGTCAATGTTGCTTATGCCATTCACTGGGCAAAGGCCAATATAATAAATTCTTTTATATTGCCAAATAATGAAATTTATCTAGCTAAAAATAAAATAAGCAAACAAAATATGCCATTTATAAATATAGATGAAGCCTTTGAATTTTCTGAAATTAAAATTGCATCAAATAATAGTTTTATAATTTACATAATAAGTCTACCAACAGTTGAGAATCGCTTATGTAAATCCATAAAAATTAGAGCAGTAAAGAAAGCATTAAGAATAAATTAAATAAATTTCAATTCAACGCTATTATGTGAAAAAGATATTTTTGGAATCAGAGAAATTTGTAAATCATATAATAATTTAGAAATATGTTCAATGAGGAATTTAGTTAATTTAAATGATGACACCTGCATAGTAAACCTGCTGCAAAGTCGCCCACCGAATTGCACTGAAGTCAACAATCAACATGTACCAGAAATTGAAGAAATATCACCCGGAATAATATTTTTGAATAGATTCAACGGTCATGCACAGATTAATGAGGAATCTCTTAGTCTAAACAGAACATTCATCATACACTACCACAACGCCAGCATCACAATTGGTGAAAATTCATTTTATAATGTGGAAATATCAGCAAGTAAACCACTGCCAGCAGTGTTACAGCCTTCATCTGAACCAGGCCATATTGAAGAAATTCTTTCATTGCAAATGATGAAGGAATTACAAATAAACAATTCTAATTTCATCAGTCTACTCCAAGAGGACGAAGAAGTTGACATCGTCACGAATTTTGGGCTAGGACTTACAATATTTGTTCTCATCACCATTTTCTGCTTTTACCAATGCTTACTTCATAAAAATGCTATCTCAAGAACCAGAAGTAACTCCACAAACCTAAAATTATCCAGTACAGCCATAGAAGGGCTAAATAATATCTTCAACAAACCCACTGTTTCAAACGAGGACGTTCGAAATTTAGGGGGGGAGTAGTTAACACCCCGCATATTCATAAACTTTGTACGTCCAATCACCGGCCGCCACAATATCGACGTAAACAAAAGTTTCATATGTCATTGCGAAATTACTCAAAATTATGTTCCCACTCTTTTTGCTGACCAGGCACACGCGCCGCATAATGGAAACTTCCCAAAAATAGGTTCCCACCCTTTTTCGCTGACCAGGCACACGCGCTGCAAAAACGACAGCAGCAGCGACGCTCAGGTGAATGCAGCGACGTTTAAGTTTAGGTTTAAGCTATTTGAACAATTGTTAAGTTAGTCTTAAAACGGGATTCAATAAAGAAGGAGGCAACTCCTGAAAAAATATATTTTTTTAATAAAATTAACAAATGTTAATTTAACTTGCATATTTCGATATCTGTATAAGAAATGGCATTGTCTTTAGTCAAAGACGGCTTAAACGACGATACATGTAGCCATTTCTGTTTGATCACCACATAGAGATCATTATCGATATTAGTGCCGATGACAGCATTTTTATGCTTTCCTACTGCAACCGTGAGGCTCAACAACAACTATAGAGGATTACTCAACTTTTGAAACAGATACAGCAAAAGATGGTCGAAGCTACGAAATCACCACAAGTTGCACATCAGATTGAGAGAATGCACAAGGAGTTGAGAGCACAGCATCAGCTAATGGCGAAGGCCAAAAAATGTGTTGTTGGTAGAAGGCGAGCGATTGTTCTTGCTCGAATAACTATCTAATTTGAGCGACGAAAATATTTAACCACTCCTGAAGGTCAACGTCGCCATGTTAGCGGCAATTAAGACAACATTAACACCAGCATCAGCACGAGCATTAGATTTCACAGAAAACCAAATCATAATTACTTCCGTTTTTAGAAATCATGGTTTTTAGAGAAGTTGTCCATAAACAAAATCAAAATTTGAGTCAAAACCTCTTTAAAGTAAATGTAAGCTAACTTTTTGTGCAGAATCGTATCAAAGGTTTTGTAAATTTTTCCCGGGATATCAAGACTCCTACATATATACATAGGTACTAAATAGGAGTGTTAGTGTCCAACACAACATGCACGCTAAAAGCGCTTTTTTACAAAAGCCACTTTAAGGCACTAAAAACGTATTTGACCTCGCAAACATCGCATTTGCCACAAAAATTATCCATAACAAGGCTAGGCCAAAATACCGAGAGATGAAAGAAAACACGTCCGTAGTTGTTGACGTTAAACTATGCGATCCAAGTCTACCCAATTTGGTACACACATCGCACTTCAAGGCAGTAAGCTCAATGCGCACCCCTCGTATAACGCTAATTTACAAAACTGAAAAACCTCGATATTTCATTAACTTGAAGGTAATTTCTAAAATTGTATAAGCTAAAATTGTATAACTTGCTAAAATTGTAAGCCACGCCCATACATATCACAAACATTCGATATTCTAATAAGTTTTCTACCACTCCTGACTGTTGTTGCGTTTTTCCAAAACACTTTCTTTATACTGGCCTAGAGCTCAAAATTTAATGTTGTCATTTAATAAAATAATATATGAATATTTGTAATGGATGAGCACACCAAACAAAACAAATTCTAACGATAATAAATAAATAGGTTTTGTGTTACCCAAAAACAATAACCACACATTCACTTTAATAGCGGCTGACTGTCGTACTTGAATTGTGTTGGTATGATATAAGGAAAGTGGTTAAAAGCAACAGCAGCACACAGCCGACTATGGTCCATTGGCTACGTACTTGCCCAGCAAGTCGTCGGTTGTGGGTTCAAATACCGGTGGAGTCATGAAACAAATCTGATGGAGAGATGTGGTGATCTCCGAAATAGCTATAATTTCTACCACTCCTGACTGTTGTTGCGTTTTTCCAAAATACTTTCCTTATACAGGTCTTGAACTCAAAAATTAATATTGTCGAGTAACAATAAAAGGCAAAAAAAAAACGATATAATCGAGCGGGTAAGTATACCTTCGTAGCAACTTCATCCAGATATAACCATAAATTACAAATTTCAAATGAGGAGTTTTTTGGTAACTATAGAAGGTAATTTTTTCACAGTTTATATGGACTATCGGTTTGAGAGTGAAATATATATGGAACCAAAAACGTTCGGAATAGGCATGGCATTGCCCACCTTAAAGTCTAGTCAGTAAGCACAAATTCGAAAATTTCAGATATATATCGAAACCCATCCTCACCTCTCATATAATAGTAATATACAAAAAAATCAGTACTATTAAGCACATAGTGGCGATGTCACAATTAATAGCGGTATGGTTGGAGATAGGGATAGTGAGAAAACAAACAATTTTCACACGGTTAGCGTGGCTGAGTGGTTGCGTGCTTGCCTAGCAACTCCATGTACCATGATTCAAAGCCAGGTAAAGTCTAGAAAGAAAGAAGTCTGATGAGAAGATGTGATGATCTCCGAAATAGCAGCTATTACTTCTACCATTTTGAAAAATTTTAGTTTCTCATATTATTCCCTAATACAAACCTGGCCTCAAGCTCTATAAATTATACAGACGATTCTTAAATATAAGTCCAAAAATAATAAAAAAAATCAAAATATTTGATATTTTACTAAATCAAAGCGAATTCCTTAAAATTAGTTACAAATGATTTTAATATGGGTGTGGTCCGTTAAAATCATACTAATTTCTTTCCGGTTTCATTTAAACCAATAACATTCGCTTAATGTTTGTAAATAATGTTATAACAATGTACCGGCTTGCTTTGCTACGCCAATAAAGACATACAACCATTTTTTAGATACTGAACAGTCATTTTATTAAAGTGCCTTTGGGTTTACAATGTTCTTTATACCTTGATCTAAATGAAATATCAGAATATCAAATATATCAGATAGGTGTGCAGATATGGTGAATAGTAGTTTTATATCTACATACATAGTATAACTATACCAAATATTGTTGGTCTGCATCAGATAGTTGTAAAATTATAAGAAATTTGGCCTTTTTCTTGTATCAAAATGATTCGATCTATAGATTATATAGAGTTATACATACATATCATTCAGATATCATTCAGATATCATTCATCTGCACCGAGTAGTTGCGGAGGTAAGACTAATTCGATCTTTCTCTTCCATGGGTGTGTGACATATGATCCTTCTGTACTTTGGACTTAAGGTGCTTATAAAGGACCCACACTCATTTGTATCACCCAAAGACAGACTCTTGCTTACTTGTTATATATAAGATAAGCTCTTTTCATTGCATATAACAAGTACTGTTTATTTCATATTAAAACTTGTGCTGACTATTTAAAGTTCGGTTGTACAGGAACTTAGACTCCTCCTTATTTGTTTTTACTTCGCGACATATCCAACAATAAAGCAAAAATAGTTCTAGACCAATTAAAATAGTGTGGAATACCTCATATGCAAACATACAATGTATAAAGATAATGAAATCAACCATTTTCATTTATTTTATTGTTTAGTAAATATACAAATAACTCGCACATGAATATACAACTTTGGTAGTGCAAGAAATCCAAGCACTGTTTCGCCTCTATCGCTAATTTTCCGGACTTGAGGGAAGTTTTATTCTCCTTTAGAATGTCTATAGTTCAAAGTCTCGATTACCCAGACAGAGAGAAACTTGAATCTAAGTGAATTATTTGGACTGATGGGCGGAATGGCTTGAGTAAATAGATCTATATCTCATGAAATTTAGATACGCCCTGCATCAGAAGAAATTTATTGATTTGTAATTCCGCTCTGCAGTGGATATTGAAAATTTTTGTTTTCGAAACCCTGATAAACTCATTAATTGATATCCTGTGTCACGTAACACTGGACGCTGATCTGTGCATGAACTACTCAGTTCTATTTGCGTCCTTATGACCAGTTATGGTAATTTTAGAAACTTGAAATGAATACACCCTTTACTTACGACTGGGTAGATTTCCTGAAGAGATGATACATTGTATAAAACAGAACTATTCCAGTAATCACGAAGAGAGTGCTCAACTCGAATCTGAAAATAGAAAGTGTAAAGCATGTAAATGCATGCATACAAAGTTAAACAATAAATTGTCAACATCTTATAATACAATTTTTAAAGTAGAAATATCGGTACTGAAATCAGTGTCTATTTTGTGTTCATAGCTCAAAACTTGTATGTTGAAAAGATCTTAAAATACACACAACTTCTGGATTTTATCTAACTTAAATCTTTTTATTCAGAATTTTGGGTAATTTTTCAGGAATGCTTTATTTTTATAATGTGCAATTTTAATCCATGTAACGCTCTATATGCGCGCCTAATCTTATCCAGATCTGTTCCTTTGTCATATGTCAATATGTGATTTGACTTATTTATTTAATTTACCATAACATTTTTAACAGATAACATACTCACTCACTCACTTTCTCACATATACACAAACTTTCAGGCTTATAATATTATTAGAATGCTTTTAAAATTTTAGATTTTTTGTCTAATTTTTTCTGAACTTAGGTTAAAGTTTTGGCACGATCATTTCGGTTTTCGGTTAACAAGCTGGCTATAATACATACAATCATATGCACAGATTTAAAAAAAAAACGAAAAAAACTGGAAATATGAAAAAGTGTACTTCATGATTGTTTTATTCAATGCAAAGGCCACGAGGTGGTATGCATGTTTCAGAGTTCGCTCTTTTATAAGCATTTTAATATGGCCTCCGCCAAAGACATTGAGGGGACTTTTAATAATGTTAGTATTGATTCTATACATGAGGCACTCATGGAAGCAGGTATTGGTCAATGTGCCGAATTAGGATCACAGAGCAGGGCCGTATATGCCGTGAATGGGATCCCGCAGGGGGATGTGCTATCACCGTTATGATAGCTTACGGTCTTGAATAAAATAGCGGTAAAGCTATATTCTCAGATACTCAAGATTGGGGCTTATGCAGACGATGTAGCGATGAAATAGGCACTAAGGGTGGTGGATTCATTGGCCATAAGTTGTTCTCTTGGAGTGTGATTGGCTTCATTAAAGCAAAGTTTCGAGGATTGGATCTGAAGCTGTTAAACAAAGATACCCTAAACTGGATGCTGAATAACGAAGAGTGTTCAAGGAGGCCACTTTGGCTCTGCAACTAAAAGAATGTTAGACAATAGACGGTGCTTAAACCAGAAATGGTACACGAGATGTACGAGTACACAGATATAGTCAGTGCTAAGGAGCACGCTGATAACAAATAATGTGGAGTTCAAAAGACTGCAGCCGTTAGCCTAACGGGTGCTATGAGATCCTGTTCAACGGATGTTTTTAACCTTCTGCTCGATTAATTACAGATAAATATTTTCACCGAAAACTTAACAGCGCTGTCAGACTGTGTGCCTTGGGTTTTGGGAGTAACGGTTATCCGGACACAACACCATTCTCAACGCACGTTTGCCTGAGATTAAAGCGCGGCCCTCTGACTATACCCGGCCAAATACTTCGGTTAACCTCATACAATATAGACGCTGTAGCAGAGTCTGCAACATGTGCGCGCTTCATTCGGTGGGTCTCGGGTTCGAATTCTTGGCAGAGGAATAACGTCAAACAGTTCGTAGTTAATTTAATTTCACGTTAACATGATGATCTGATCAAAATGATGTTTTAAAATTTTGGGCAAAATCTACAAATTTGCCTCTTCTAAGAAATTTTAAACACTCCATGCAGCTCAGCTACTACCGAAAGTGTTTTTGAGGTAAAAATCACACGGTTAGCGTGGCAGAGTGGTTGCGTGGTCGCCTACCAATTCCGTATACCATGGTTTAAAGCCAGGTAAAGTCTAGAAAGAAAGAAGTCTGATGAGGAGATGTGGTGATATCCGAAATAGCAGCTATCACTTCTACCACTTCGAAAAATTGTTGTTTTCTCATATTATTCCTAATACAAACCTGGCCACAGGTTTTATAAATTATACAGACGATTCATAAAAAATAAGGACAAAAAATAAAAATTATAATAAAGGATGAGCAAACCTAAAAAGCAAAACTACAGTTCGAACAAAAAGCTGATAGATTTGTAAAAACAAACAATACCGACAACCCTGTTAAGTACAGAGTGCCGAAAAGTCACACTTAATAGCGTCATGGTTGAAGATAGGAATAGTGAGAAAAACAAACAATTTTCACACAGTTAGCGTGGCTGAGTGATTGCGTGCTCGCCTAGCAATCCTGTGTACCATGGTTCAAAGCCAGGTAAAGTCTAGAAAGAAAGAAGCCTGATGAGGAGATGTGGTGATCTCCGAAATATCAGCTATCACTTCTACCACTTTGAAAAATTGTTGTTTTCTCATATTATTCCTAATACAAACCCGGCCACAAGCTCTATAAATTATACAGACGATTCAAAAAAATTAGGCCAAAAAAAAACTTGCCTTGCAGACCGGAAAACTTATGGAAGCTATTGCCATCATCTCTCTAAGTGCTGTGTAAGAGTGACTGAATTATACAAATACAGAAAACTGTTCGAAAGATTCAAAAGAATTTCTTGAAGAAAATTTAAAATTGCAAAAAAATCTAATTGAAATATACAGAAAAAACTGTTTAAAGAACTGAAAAAAATTTAGGAAAATTTAAATTGTAAAAAACAAAAAAATTTATTTAATTGAAAAATATAAAAAAACTGTCCAAAGAACTGAGAAAATTTAAGAATTTAAAAAAATTTTACAATAAATCTAATTTAAAGACAAAAGAGTGAATCAAATTGAAATACAAAAAATCGAATATAAACGAACTGTGCTGCAGGCAAATTGTAAAATCTTCACCCCAGCAGCCAAATCGGTAAGTTAAAGTTTTCTCCTTGTATCCCTGATTCTGTAAGGGATTTAGAAGTGTTTGAAAGGGGTCCTTATTTCACATAACATTTTTGGCGGTGACTGGCCTGCAATGAAGACATGTCTATCACTACATTACGCGGATAAAAGGGATATTCGGACCCTTGAGCAATAGTAGGGACAAATAACCCAGGGAAATACAAAACTCGATGAATTTTACGCTAAAGTGAACCATCAATTCTCTCTCATCATCAAGAAGTTAAAGTCGGGAGACCACTCTGCCGAGGTGGTAGATGAACTAATTGAGACATATAGGAACAGGGCCTTGGATGTTTTTGTTAGAGGTTTAAGCGGGGACTTATTAAGAATGATCATAGTCCAAAAGCCAAGGACCCTACCGGAGGCGTATACTGCTTGCCTTTATATACCAAATTTAAATTTTAGAACCTATCCTATTCATACGGCAAATAACCGTAACGTAATCACGGTACGAATGAATGAAATGAATGGAGGGGGCAACCCTCCCCCAGTGTTCCCGAGGAGCACACGCAACTACACCCCGGGTGGAAGATTCCACCAGGGTTGGGGGAATCGTTCCGCCTATTCGGGAAATTATAGAGCAATCCAAAATGGACCCTCGAATGGGTCAAATGTTCCGAAGCCCGTTGTAAAGATAGAAGTCGACGTCTCTGGACAAACTAGGCGAACGAACTATAGCAACTAATCAAGGAGAAACACCCCTGATTGTACTACACGACGGCGGGCGTCGAAGAAACCCCACAGGAGCAAGTCACTCAGGAAGGGATTCCAATCAGCGAAGAGCAGACAAATTTTATGCAGGATGAATCTCTAGCATTTTTCATTTAATCAAACCTACACCTAGCACTTCTAGTATTCCTTATTTTACTTGCGCTTCGGGCAATGGGAAGCCACTAGATTTTCTAATCGACAGCGGTGCCAATAAAAATTTAATTAAAACAGGTCTCGCTGCTGGCTCCACCCCAGTGAGCCCACCCTTCTTTGTTCAAACAGCAGCAGGATCAATACAAATTAATAAGCAAATCAAAGGAAAATTCTTTGAAAAACTGGGCAATGACACGGTAGTGACCTTCTATGTACTTCCCGGATTCGAATCGTTTGATGGTATTATAGGGGATGATACCTTGAAACAGCTTGGCGCGGTCATAAACTGTAGGAATCACACCCTTACGATACAACCAGGTATCAGTATCCTTTTAAAAAATAGAAGCATGGACAGTATTCACATAGCCGAGGCGCCCGGAAAACGTACGCCTAGCTATTGAATCCCTGCTTACTAAATATGCCGACTTATTCGATCCGCTGAGTGCTAGTTCTAAGATAAGGACAGCAGTCAAAGCCGAAATCACTACCAAGAGTTACCCATATCCAGCCTCTATGAGAGAAGAAGTAGAGAGACAGGTAGCGGAGCTGCTAGACGAGGTCATCATCCTACCGCCCAAAAGTCCCTATAACTCACCTATTTGGATAAGGCTGAAGAAACCGAAACCCTCCGCTGAAAACCGGATGGTTATAGACTCTAAGCGGATGAATCCAGTCACAGTGTCGGATGCTTACCCAATTCCCAGCACTATCGCAACTCTGGCCAGTCTGAGTTACTCAAAGTACTTCACAACCATCGATCTTACATCTGGGTTTTATCAAATCCCGATGAAAGAGACGGATGTCCGGAAACCCGCTTTTTCTACTATGAATGGAAAATATGAATTTTTGAGACTTCCTTTCAGACTGAAAAACGCACCCGCTATCTTTCAGCGGATGATCGATGACGTCTTGAAAGAATTTTTTGGCAAAATTTGCTATGTGTATTATCGTATTATCGTATTTGGTAGAAATGTAGGCGAACATCTGAGTAATGTTGACACTGTGTTTAAAAGGCTGATGGAATCAAATTCGAGAGTTAATTTAGAGGAAACGAAATTCATGAGAGCAGAGGCAGAGTTTTTTTGATATATAATCACGTCTGAGGGAATTAAACCCGTGTCATCAAAAGCTAAGGCGATCGAATCTCTTCCACCACCAGAAATATTGAAAGACTTAAAAAGTTTCTTAGGGGGAAAATGCCCAAGTAAAGGCAAATCAGACCAAAAATGTACGCATCAAACTAGATTTTTCTGCCCTGCAAGCATTCGATAATCTGAAAACACTACTTACCTCGTCTGGCATCCTTGCATTCCCTGACTTCGAGAGACCTTTCACTCTCACGACGGATGCATCGAATTACGCAATTGGAACAGTACTGTTACAAGGGGAACTGGGGAAAAAGCAACCCATTGCATTTATATCACTCTTATTATGCACAACTGAAGAAAATTACGCGACGAACGAAAAAGAAATGCTGGCGATAGTATGGGCCCTAGATAATTTAAGATTTTATCTTTATGGGACTAAAAAAATCAGAATCCTTACAGACCACCAGCCACTTACATTCGCATTGGGAAATAGAAATTACAATGCGAAGTTGAAAACATGGAAAGCGAGAATAGAAGAGTACAACCACAAGTTGATTTACACTCCTGGTAAATCAAATGTCGTGGAAAATGCTCCATCAAGGTTGTCAATAATCCATATGGAACCACCAATAAATGTCTTTAGAAACCAACTAGTAATTAGGGAAGGCAGAACGCTCTTTTCCATGGAAAATCCACACAACGGCTATACACGTCACTATGTTACGTTGGACAGAACCCGGCAGTGATAAATGGTATCAAGATACCCGAAATAGTATTCAACTGCTTCAAGAAATATACCTTGATCATTTCCGTTATTACAAAATCAGAATAACGCAAAGGATGGTTCAGGACATTAGAAGCGAGGAAAGTATGTGCAGAATCATTGAAGAAGAGAATAAAAGAGCACATAGGAACCCGGTAGAAAACAGGACGCAAATACTGGAACGATACTATTTCCCCAAAAAAGCAAGCCGAATAAAACTACACGAAAGCGTGTGAAATTTGTCGGGAAAACAAATATGACAAACATCTCTATGTTCCGGAGCTAAAAGACACGCCCATTCCGGAAACCGCTGCGATATCTTACACATTGATATTTTCGAGTTTCAAGGCAAGAAATTTCTGAGTTGTTTAGATAAGTTTTCTAAATTTGGAAAATTTTTCCATATAAAAGATAGGTCCGCAGTGCATCTGTGCAGCAAGTTCGCGAAAGTAATCCCCTACTTTACAGCGCCTCGAATGATAGTTACCGACAACGAGCGAAGCTTCGTTAGCCCTTTGGTCGCTAATTACATAAGGTGTGTCGGTATAAGGCTTTACCAAAGTCCAACTCAGAGGAATGAGGTGAACGGACAAGTGGAAAGGCTTCATTCATTACACAGTCATAGAAGTTTACCGCTGCTTGCAAAAGGAGTTGGAACTAGAATCCAATAGAATTGCATTACATAGCAGTCGATCGCTACAACAATTCAGTTCACTTAATAACCAAGCAGAAGCCAAGTGACTTATTTTTAACAGGACTCAACGCATAAATTATCAAAATTTGACAAACGTCCGGGCCAAATTTTTCTCTGAGGTAAGACAGCAGATTAGAAGGAATCAAGAGTTGCGCAACATGCGAGTGAATAGAAAAAGGAGCGGGGGTAAAAAGTATGAGCAAGGAATTGTAATTTACGTAAAAAATAAGCAGAAACCGCTTTACAAAAAAGAAATCGTAGGAAGAAATAATAGAGTTACAATTTCATCAAACGAGGGCAAAAAGGTCCATAAAACACACACAAAGAACACTGGGCAATAAAATTTAATTTTTTCAAATGCAAAAACAAAGGCGGATTTGGCTGATTATATTTTTCAATACGAATTTTCTTTCCCAACAATTTTTTACAAAATCACAGCTAATAACACAAAAGGAAACCACCTTTTCCAAAAATGCAATTGTTACTTTAAAAACATTTTTTTGACACAATTTAGGCACCGAAGGTCACACAAGAAAAATGAAGAATTGTTTTTTTCCTTTCTCTAACATCTTTGTAAAGGACGTAGACAGGCTTGAAAATGAGCAAATGAGAATAATTAAAAGAGAAATCTGACAATAGAAAAGTTGATTTTCTTTGGCATTTCCTTCTGAAGTTGAAAGTTAATTGATGCCTTTTTTTGAAAAAATATGATAAAAATAATCTCAAGAGACGCAGCCTTTCTACGTTTATTCATTCATTTTTCATTTTTACTAAGAAAGGCTATTAGCCACACCCGAAGCTTCCGGGTTCAGCATGTTCAACTACCACTCCGAACTGGTGACCATTGAAGGCGGAAGTGGATAGATCGTCAATGGAAACTTCCGATCCGTCAAAATTAGCGGACGCTGTGGATCAGGACCTGGAGCAAAAACCAATAAAATCAATGGTTGAATTTTACCTAAACCAGATGAGACTTCGCCTTGACGGCAGTTAACACGCTCACTCACCTGAGCAAATATGCTGACACTGCGTCTAGCACCTTACACACGCATCTGGCACAATATTGCAACGCAGGAGCGTTTCACTACGGCATCGTGGGAATCGCAGCGTCAGCAGCTTTAGGGTAGCAAGGTAAGCTTCAGAAATATAAGGCCAAATAATAATAATGATTACAATAAACCTAAAAGCAAAACTATAACTATAACATAAAGCCTATAGATTTGAAAAACAACAATACCAACCACGCTGTTAAGCACATAGTGGCGACGTCACACTTAATAGCGGTATGATTGGAGATAGGGATAGTGAGAAAACAAACAATTTTCACACGGTTAGCGTGACTGAGTGGTTTCGTGCTCGCCTAGCAACTCCATGTACCATGATTCAAAGCCAGGTTAAGTCTAGAAAGAAATAAGTCTGCTGAGGAGATTTGGTGATCTCCGAAATAGCAGCCAATCACTTCTACCACTTTGAAAAATGGTTATTTTCACATGTTATTCCCTAATACAAACCTGGCCTCAAGCTCTATAAATTACAGTCGATTTATATACTATATTAGGCCAAAAAATAGTAAAAATCTTTAGCCGCATGTGAGTGATTTTTTATATCGTGGTCGATGGCCTGTTGATATCGCGTAACAAAGTCCCAATATGACTTGAATATGATAAAAAAAAAACAAACATACATATCAAGGTAGCAACATATCAATGCGTATACATATGTATAGGAATATTTCGTTACCAGTTCAGAATCATTTCATTATTTTTGCTAATGCTACTACTAACACCTTCTACTTTTTATTAATTTCTTCTACTAATTTAGTAATCCTACTACTAATTTTAACACTATTTTTGCTAATGCTACTAATAATTATTACCACTATTGTTATTAATTTCTACCACTGTTTTTACTAATGCTGCTACTAATTACTACCAATTTTTCTACCGTTATTTTTTAAGTTTAATCAAGGTTTAATGTTGCCTGAAAAATGGCATGGTGAGTATAAACGGGAAACAGAAAAACTGACCCTTAGTGGAAAAAGACGCTCCAATTGGACCCTTTTGCGAAACAAATTCGTCTTCGAGCAGTATACCAACAACTCTACCTTATAAGCTCACATGTTTTTTTTCGAAGAAGGTATACAACTCTGCTCGTCACAATCCAATTCCAATGAAAACTACTTTTCTCCAGTCAACAAACGGATGAATTATATAAGCTAACTCTTAAACAGTTTAGCCAAGACGTTTAAAATAATACTTCCCCGTATTTAAAGTGGTGCAATAAAATTACGATTAAGGAACACAAAACTTTGCATGTTTCCCAGAATAATCTTACATGCAAATGAAGTATCAAGAGTTGCTCCCATAGAAGTTGATGACTCACCAGTAGTCATGCGAAGCTCACATGAGGAACTGGATGAGCGAGAAGTGCAGCATTTGCAATTTGCTCCTTAACTAGCGCAAATGCAATATTTACTTTGAATTTCCATGTTTGTCGTTCTGCTTTGATTGAAAATCGTTTAACTGAACTTGGACTACGACGCATCTATTATATGACGTCTATAGAAGTTCATAGCTAATTAAACTAGTCTAAGCAGGTGAATTGGTTTAGACTTCGGATATTCTAATATGTCGTTAACTCTTCGGTAACGGAGTTGAACCTTTGGAACTTATTCTGTATCCGACAATGTCACTGTCGGCAACAAAAACGAATTTGTCCAAATTTATGAATAGCCCATTTATTTGAAGACGTGAAAAAACTGCTGTGAGATGCTCATGTTCCTCCAAAGACGACCTTTGAGAACTTCATTAATGAAGCGCTGAAACGTTTACGCTGCATTTCCTAATCCAAAAGACGAATAGAATTTGCGGTAGCTCTCGCAAAGACGACAAACCCAATTTTTCTATGAATCCATAAGCAAGGGGCTCGCCTTAGATCTATTCGATGGGCATGCTATTCCAATTTCGGCCATCAATTCAAAGTAACGTTTTACTGCTTGCAATCGGTTATGTCTAAGATCGTATATCTGTTATAAATATATAGTGTCACTGAATGTTTTATAGAAGGGTTAAAACTGTTGCTTTTGCACACATTTCCGGAAAATATTGCATGATAAATGCAAACTGTATGGTGTTGTTATAATGAATGGGAGCCAAAATTCCAGCATACTTGCATCCCGTACGAGAGCCAGAAATACAATTAATTTTGAATTTAATAATGTGCGGTTGGTATGCTTAAAATAGGCCCCAATTATAGTGTATGCAACATTTGCGAAGTAAAACACCCATTTAAATTGTCGCCGAAGTACTAAATTCAAAGTTAATACGCGGTAACCATGACTTGTTACTTATGTATTATTAGCTACATATGTATAATATAAAATTTGTTTGCCTCGCTACGAATTGCTGAAATCACGGATGCATGAGCACCATGATCTACAAGGAACTTACTGCCTGTTTCTTGATCAGAAACAAAAAGTCGGCGAGAAGTTTGATGGACTCCAAAAGTCGTCCATTCTATCGGGGTGGTTGTCGCTGGGCACACTTCGTTGCTCGGGCACGCAATCTATTGGCATAAGAGAAAAACTTTTTAATACTGTATCAGTTGCGTCTCCGAGAACTGTGTTAGACGTTAATAATTCCAGTATAATTAGATATCTGGCGATGAAATTCAAATTAAAGTTTTGGAGGATTCAAAGAGCTGATTTTGCTTGATGGCTTAACTGTTAGCTTTTAGTGCTGCATAGTCGCTAGGTAGAGCAGCCATTTGAATCATACGAAGGAGTAACATAGTTCCGGCTTCGATTTCATCTCGGCTCAGGAGCATCGACCTCACCGAAATGGACGATCTTTCATTAATCAAATGGTAAACATAAGCATAAAATCCATGCATGGATGGAAAGTTTTGCAGTTTAAGGAGTAATCTACCACTTTTGATGCGGTTATCAATATAACTCGACGTTTCTCTACTGTGATACTTTCGAAGTGTGTTATTTTGTGCCATTTGGTATCTTCTTCTATTAAGAAATCAGGTCCATACTTCAACAGCGATGAGAATTTTAGCTCCGAGGTTGATATTAATTAACAAGTCAACTTTCTGCGGGCGAAAGAACGAAGGGTCTGCTAGTGAAAGATTTCCTGGAATATTCCACCTGTAGTGCGATTCCCTAACTTATTTTAAAGATATTCGATTGGTTAACTCAACTTAACCAAAATTTTAACGACTCTGCTATTCAGCAACCATTTTTTAACGATTTTCGCTTTTGCCGAATCAGCTGTTGATGTTAGCTAGTCGATGACCGAAAACTAAACGACAACAAATTTGATGTTGTTAACTAAATCGAGAAAAGAAAAATGCGTGATTTCAACTTGAATAAAAGATAAATTTAAAATTCTTTGATTTGTTTTTTTGTAATTAAAACAAGAACACTAAATAATAACGTTTGAATATTCGTCGTATGATTTGTCCCGAGGTGATGAAGAATCGACGTTTACTCCGGGATGTGGATAGTCCCTTTCAGCAGAATTTCAGAAGCTGTATCGGTTAACTCCAAACTTGGCTGAATACCCAATTTCTCAGCTTAACAACCAAACAAGAGGCTCCAGAATAACAGAAAAATCGACTGAGAAACAGGTAGCTCGTGTAATCTTTAACCCTGTAGGCAATTTTAAAGTTAACTTTTATATTGGTAGGTTCTAGCGGCTTTAAGGTTCTTCGCAACTGGTTGCTATCAACGACCCGTAGGTGAACAATGGGGAATATCCATGAGCCAGTTTTCCGTATGCCGGCATTCATCGGGTAACGGATGCAATCAATGATTCGTTATTTCACCAGAAAGTGAGGTTTCCTATGACCCAAGTGGAACGCCATTCTGCTAAAGAAATGTTTGCTTCGGCGTCGTCTCCCTTTGTGGGAGGCTCTATTGGAGCCGTCGATTCCACGCATATATCAATTTTGCCACCAAGGAATCTTGAGGAGGCTTATACCAACCACCACATCTACCATTCAACTAATATGCTAATGGTAAAAGCAAACTTTTACATGGATCCATGAATAAAAACAGAAATATAATTTAGTTTTAATATATAGAAAAAGGTTATAATTTAAAAAAATTAAATATGTGTACATATGTAAATCCTAAATAAGCTGGAGCACAACGCGAAGTTTGAAAACGATAACCATGGTCGAGTTGATTACTATTCTAACAAAACACTCAGAGAAGAGTCCGGAATTCTGCTGCAATGGAACATTGCAATATATATAAAGAATTTTAAGTGTACAGTTAACACGCTCACTCACCTGAGCAAATATGCTGACACTGCGTCTAGCACCTTACACACGCATCTGGCACAATATTGCAACGCAGGAGCGTTTCACTACGGCATCGTGGGAATCGCAGCGTCAGCAGCTTTAGGGTAGCAAGTAAGCTTCAGAAATATAAGGCCAAATAATAATAATGATTACAATAAACCTAAAAGCAAAACTATAACTATAACATAAAGCCTATAGATTTGAAAAACAACAATACCAACCACGCTGTTAAGCACATAGTGGCGACGTCACACTTAATAGCGGTATGATTGGAGATAGGGATAGTGAGAAAACAAACAATTTTCACACGGTTAGCGTGACTGAGTGGTTTCGTGCTCGCCTAGCAACTCCATGTACCATGATTCAAAGCCAGGTTAAGTCTAGAAAGAAATAAGTCTGCTGAGGAGATTTGGTGATCTCCGAAATAGCAGCCAATCACTTCTACCACTTTGAAAAATGGTTATTTTCACATGTTATTCCCTAATACAAACCTGGCCTCAAGCTCTATAAATTACAGTCGATTTATATACTATATTAGGCCAAAAAATAGTAAAAATCTTTAGCCGCATGTGAGTGATTTTTTATATCGTGGTCGATGGCCTGTTGATATCGCGTAACAAAGTCCCAATATGACTTGAATATGATAAAAAAAAAACAAACATACATATCAAGGTAGCAACATATCAATGCGTATACATATGTATAGGAATATTTCGTTACCAGTTCAGAATCATTTCATTATTTTTGCTAATGCTACTACTAACACCTTCTACTTTTTATTAATTTCTTCTACTAATTTAGTAATCCTACTACTAATTTTAACACTATTTTTGCTAATGCTACTAATAATTATTACCACTATTGTTATTAATTTCTACCACTGTTTTTACTAATGCTGCTACTAATTACTACCAATTTTTCTACCGTTATTTTTTAAGTTTAATCAAGGTTTAATGTTGCCTGAAAAATGGCATGGTGAGTATAAACGGGAAACAGAAAAACTGACCCTTAGTGGAAAAAGACGCTCCAATTGGACCCTTTTGCGAAACAAATTCGTCTTCGAGCAGTATACCAACAACTCTACCTTATAAGCTCACATGTTTTTTTTCGAAGAAGGTATACAACTCTGCTCGTCACAATCCAATTCCAATGAAAACTACTTTTCTCCAGTCAACAAACGGATGAATTATATAAGCTAACTCTTAAACAGTTTAGCCAAGACGTTTAAAATAATACTTCCCCGTATTTAAAGTGGTGCAATAAAATTACGATTAAGGAACACAAAACTTTGCATGTTTCCCAGAATAATCTTACATGCAAATGAAGTATCAAGAGTTGCTCCCATAGAAGTTGATGACTCACCAGTAGTCATGCGAAGCTCACATGAGGAACTGGATGAGCGAGAAGTGCAGCATTTGCAATTTGCTCCTTAACTAGCGCAAATGCAATATTTACTTTGAATTTCCATGTTTGTCGTTCTGCTTTGATTGAAAATCGTTTAACTGAACTTGGACTACGACGCATCTATTATATGACGCCTATAGAAGTTCATAGCTAATTAAACTAGTCTAAGCAGGTGAATTGGTTTAGACTTCGGATATTCTAATATGTCGTTAACTCTTCGGTAACGGAGTTGAACCTTTGGAACTTATTCTGTATCCGACAATGTCACTGTCGGCAACAAAAACGAATTTGTCCACATTTATGAATAGCCCATTTATTTGAAGACGTGAAAAAACTGCTGTGAGATGCTCATGTTCCTCCAAAGACGACCTTTGAGAACTTCATTAATGAAGCGCTGAAACGTTTACGCTGCATTTCCTAATCCAAAAGACGAATAGAATTTGCGGTAGTTCTCGCAAAGACGACAAACCCAATTTTTCTATGAATCCATAAGCAAGGGGCTCGCCTTAGATCTATTCGATGGGCATGCTATTCCAATTTCGGCCATCAATTCAAAGTAACGTTTTACTGCTTGCAATCGGTTATGTCTAAGATCGTATATCTGTTATAAATATATAGTGTCACTGAATGTTTTATAGAAGGGTTAAAACTGTTGCTTTTGCACACATTTCCGGAAAATATTGCATGATAAATGCAAACTGTATGGTGTTGTTATAATGAATGGGAGCCAAAATTCCAGCATACTTGCATCCCGTACGAGAGCCAGAAATACAATTAATTTTGAATTTAATAATGTGCGGTTGGTATGCTTAAAATAGGCCCCAATTATAGTGTATGCAACATTTGCGAAGTAAAACACCCATTTAAATTGTCGCCGAAGTACTAAATTCAAAGTTAATACGCGGTAACCATGACTTGTTACTTATGTATTATTAGCTACATATGTATAATATAAAATTTGTTTGCCTCGCTACGAATTGCTGAAATCACGGATGCATGAGCACCATGATCTACAAGGAACTTACTGCCTGTTTCTTGATCAGAAACAAAAAGTCGGCGAGAAGTTTGATGGACTCCAAAAGTCGTCCATTCTATCGGGGTGGTTGTCGCTGGGCACACTTCGTTGCTCGGGCACGCAATCTATTGGCATAAGAGAAAAACTTTTTAATACTGTATCAGTTGCGTCTCCGAGAACTGTGTTAGACGTTAATAATTCCAGTATAATTAGATATCTGGCGATGAAATTCAAATTAAAGTTTTGGAGGATTCAAAGAGCTGATTTTGCTTGATGGCTTAACTGTTAGCTTTTAGTGCTGCATAGTCGCTAGGTAGAGCAGCCATTTGAATCATACGAAGGAGTAACATAGTTCCGGCTTCGATTTCATCTCGGCTCAGGAGCATCGACCTCACCGAAATGGACGATCTTTCATTAATCAAATGGTAAACATAAGCATAAAATCCATGCATGGATGGAAAGTTTTGCAGTTTAAGGAGTAATCTACCACTTTTGATGCGGTTATCAATATAACTCGACGTTTCTCTACTGTGATACTTTCGAAGTGTGTTATTTTGTGCCATTTGGTATCTTCTTCTATTAAGAAATCAGGTCCATACTTCAACAGCGATGAGAATTTTAGCTCCGAGGTTGATATTAATTAACAAGTCAACTTTCTGCGGGCGAAAGAACGAAGGGTCTGCTAGTGAAAGATTTCCTGGAATATTCCACCTGTAGTGCGATTCCCTAACTTATTTTAAAGATATTCGATTGGTTAACTCAACTTAACCAAAATTTTAACGACTCTGCTATTCAGCAACCATTTTTTAACGATTTTCGCTTTTGCCGAATCAGCTGTTGATGTTAGCTAGTCGATGACCGAAAACTAAACGACAACAAATTTGATGTTGTTAACTAAATCGAGAAAAGAAAAATGCGTGATTTCAACTTGAATAAAAGATAAATTTAAAATTCTTTGATTTGTTTTTTTGTAATTAAAACAAGAACACTAAATAATAACGTTTGAATATTCGTCGTATGATTTGTCCCGAGGTGATGAAGAATCGACGTTTACTCCGGGATGTGGATAGTCCCTTTCAGCAGAATTTCAGAAGCTGTATCGGTTAACTCCAAACTTGGCTGAATACCCAATTTCTCAGCTTAACAACCAAACAAGAGGCTCCAGAATAACAGAAAAATCGACTGAGAAACAGGTAGCTCGTGTAATCTTTAACCCTGTAGGCAATTTTAAAGTTAACTTTTATATTGGTAGGTTCTAGCGGCTTTAAGGTTCTTCGCAACTGGTTGCTATCAACGACCCGTAGGTGAACAATGGGGAATATCCATGAGCCAGTTTTCCGTATGCCGGCATTCATCGGGTAACGGATGCAATCAATGATTCGTTATTTCACCAGAAAGTGAGGTTTCCTATGACCCAAGTGGAACGCCATTCTGCTAAAGAAATGTTTGCTTCGGCGTCGTCTCCCTTTGTGGGAGGCTCTATTGGAGCCGTCGATTCCACGCATATATCAATTTTGCCACCAAGGAATCTTGAGGAGGCTTATACCAACCACCACATCTACCATTCAACTAATATGCTAATGGTAAAAGCAAACTTTTACATGGATCCATGAATAAAAACAGAAATATAATTTAGTTTTAATATATAGAAAAAGGTTATAATTTAAAAAAATTAAATATGTGTACATATGTAAATCCTAAATAAGCTGGAGCACAACGCGAAGTTTGAAAACGATAACCATGGTCGAGTTGATTACTATTCTAACAAAACACTCAGAGAAGAGTCCGGAATTCTGCTGCAATGGAACATTGCAATATATATAAAGAATTTTAAGTGTTTGTAGTTTGAAACTAACTAATATCTATGTATTTTACTTTAATGAAATATAATAAAAACGTTCAAATTTATATTTAGAAGCAGGCATTCGTTTGTTTTTTCTCTATTCCTCTTTGTGCTTTTCGCTTATTTTGGCATTTAGTTTGACAGAGGTGCCACTCTTTGTCACTTTGAATAAATACAACGAAAAAACTGTTAAGTGTCGTTAAGAATAAGTTAGTGAATCGCACAATCGTTAGTGCAAACGGCAAATATTGCCCCTAAAAATAACAATTGTCGTACCGTTTAAAGTTAGTGAATCGCACTACTGATGTTCGACAAGTTTACTTCAGCCTGAAATGTCGTGATAGTTGGAACAACGACAGCCTAAAGTTCTGCGGAGTAGGATCCACCAGCGGACCGCATACATAAGACCTGACTTTTTTCGATAAGATGTCCGATCACCCTATTCCCAAAATTATAGTTCATTATTTAGATTTCCAAAGCTGCAAGCGATTTGCCATGTCTGAAGTAATGCAATGTAATTGTTAGGCGGAATCCAGCTAGCATTATATGCGCCTTTGAAACGAATTCGGATGGATGTTTAAAATCCGCGATAAGAGAAGTCTTTATCCCTGGGGAGACGATAATATGCTCAGATGCAGGCTGATCCATTGGCAAAAAGCCCAACAAGGTATTGTTTGCCTGAGCAACTTTTGCAATTGGTTGATTTGCAATCTTTTAAAAAATTACCATTTTTTAAGCTGTTAATACAAAGCTGTAACCTTTAGGCCTCCATGAAGCGCAATGAGGGCGATAAATTTAGAGACAAGGGGCAAGTGGATATTGCACGATGCACGACTCATTGTTTACTAATTTAATTCTCTTTTAAAGTCACCTGTTTTCCTGTGCTGGATGTGCTGAAATCAACGCTCTCCATAATACGTACTCTATTTTCTAAAAAAGATCCACCTCCTCATCCACCGCGTGTGCCACTCAACAATCCACCAGGTGCAACGATTAGTTGGTTATCCTTACCAAAATGCCAAGAACACTAATGATGACCACCAAACAGCTCAAGTTACCGGAGTTCTGGACCAATGACCCTGAAATCAGGTTTGTTCAGATCGAGCACAATTTTCCACACGAAACATCAGGAATTACAACAACATGGATCGGGCAGTTGTCAGTGCCCTGAAGCCTGAAGTACTTAGAGAGGTATCCACACCCTCAGAGCACCACCACCTCAAGATCGGTATAATTATTTAAAAACGAACCTTGTTAAGCGCATTCACTGATCCAGTTGATCGCAAATTGTATAAACTCTAGACAGAGTTTGAACTTGGGAATCGGAAGCCCAGCCTACTTCGGAGAGATACGAACATTCGCCGACACCAGAGCATCAGTAGAACTTCTTCGTATCAGATGGTTGGTCCTGCTTCCTGATATTGTGTGCAAAATCCTGAAGGCCGTTCAAAACAATAGCACACAGCATACAGCCCTGCCAGCTTGGATATATGTAGGTCAAGCCAGTCTAAGACGAATTCACTTGCCGCCAAGAGCTCTATCGAACAAAGGATGGGTAGCTTCGAGAAATGTATGGAAACCCTAGCACCTTCATCTTCGGAGTTGTCGAATAAACACAATGAAAGCAACAAGACCCAATATCGATCACGGTTACGTACTCCAGATCCATCAGTTTTACCACAGCAGATTTGGTGAGAGATCCCATCGACGTCTCCAACCATGTAGTTTCAGGGCCTCCGCTAATCAGGTAAACTAACTAAGCTGCTCTCATTGCAAGCCCACGACTAATTTTCGCATTTGAAGTTCCTCGTCGACTTTGGCTCAGTCATCTCTGTATTACCGCGAGCCTCAGTCAAGCAAAATCTGGAACTTTCAAATTTCAAACTATGTGCAGCGAATTCCACCAGCATCAACACTTGTGTACATCAACCAGTCACTCTCAATCTTGGTTTTCGTAAAGCTCTTCATCATCGCCGACGTGCAGACCGCGATCATCGGGGCAGACTTCATCGCTTAGTACGGCAACTTTAGAACGACAAGCACATTTTTTCTACGATATCTACTTAGGGCGCATCACCAGATTCCTATGGCCCTAGAATACCTCGAAAAAAGCGGTCACAACACTCAAACTTTCCCACGTCATATGGATAATATTCTCAGAGGCATAGAGTTCGTTGGCTGTTTCAGTGATGACCTCATAGTGGGCTGTGAGCCCCATGAGGAGCATCTCAATCATCTAGAGCGCATCTTCTCCATTCTGCGTGATAACAAGCTAACACTGAACCCAAGGAAGTGCCAGTGTGCCAGGGAGAAAGTGAGTTATTTAGGCTATACCATCAACAAAGATGTGTACAAACCTCCACCTGATCGGGTAGAAGTCATCTTGTCTTTTCCCAAACCAGAAACCATAATTGATCTTCGCCGTTTTGTAGGGATGATCAACTGGTATGATACTTAAAGCCGGACATGCTTGCGGGGGGCGTATTTTTGGTTTCAAAAACACGTTTGGAAACAGTGTATTATTCTTTCAGCCAACATACGTGTCCGCTTGTGGTTAATCCCACAGTATAATTGGTAGTAGGTAAACTTAAGTCAGTGGACAAAAGCCTGGTGTCTGCATTGCCATGTGTTCTTAAGAGCATGAAATCAAAGGCATGGTATAAGATGCAAGAGGAAACAAATTTCTGAGCTTAGTCGAGGATAGGGGCGGAGTTATTCCTAAAAGAAGGTTACTTAACGACATGAATTGAGAATTTTCATTTTGTGATGTTATAGGATGGCCTGTTATAGAGTATTTTAGTTATATGTTCTTTTGAGTTCCTTCCGGTCGTCAAGAACTTCTCATTTAACAAAAAAGAATTTTCTGATCATATGCTTCTTTGCATTCAGTTTAAGCTTGCAGTAAAGGAGTATACGGTTCCCTTAAAGAGCAAAATTAGTTTGGAAGACAAAACATGCTCAAATATTGCACCGATTTTCCGTCATCCCTTCTTTAGTGTCATCTTCCGTTCTGTTCAGTTAACATCCACTGCTTCGTATTAATATGGTGTTATTATTAGCAGGTAGTAAGGGTCTGTCTTATAGCAGCTCCATATGTAGGTACCTGAACTACTGTATGTACTAAAGTATACAGTTTGGGTTACTTCGCGGTCGTGAAAACGACAGAAGATAAAAAATAAAAAGTTTTGAGGGTGTGATGGCCAGCGTTAAGCAAAATTTTAAATCTTCCACCGGTGAATCTCTATGGTAATTTTAGGCTGGTTGTAGTGCCGCCAGGATAAACGCGATCCAGGTATGGAAAGAGCTAAAGTACGGGCTTGCAAAGGTTCTGGAAGCCCTTCCAAATGCACTAAGGAAGATAGATTACACTACTCCCTATACTCTGCATGGACAAAAAATTCTCAGAGAGGAATGAATGGGAAGATGCCATAGACCTAGACGCAGAGTCGGTGGCTGTCTTTACAGATGGTTCCAAACTCAACGAAAGAGTGGGCAGCGGGATTCCCTCCAATCAGTTAGCACTGGACCTCAGCTTTCGCCTACCGGACCACTATAGAGATGCGCTGAGTCATATTCCCAGCAATTAGCAATGGTTGGGGTAATAATCGGGCACACGCGGGAAGAGATTGGGATGCATAACAAACGATTTCTGCCGAAGCTGCAGGGACGAAGAGGAAGTGGAGAGCATTCAACACTATCTCTTCCACTGTCCCGCCCTGTCCATGACTCGAAACCAATTCATACATGGATATTTTCTAAACTGTTTGACCGACCTGAGCTAATTTTAGCACATAATTTGAGCTGTTTTCTTAATGTTTGCTGATGAACATTTTTGGTTGCACATATGGTTTTCAAAGTTAGGCTCAGGTATTTTATTGGCATTCGCATTCCAGTTTGTCTACGCCTTGCCTGTTTAGTGGGCCTCTGTATTCGTGCTAGTATGTAGTTAGGATTCGGCCTAAGTTATTTACTATTTTAAATGCTGTGTGAATATTGTATTTTTTGAAACAGATAGCTATGGGATGGGAGCGCAATCTCGGCCATCCTCATGGAGGTGTTCATGGAAACCCTAGAAGGGTAATATATTGAGAAACTAAAAACAAAATTAGTGGTGACATTCTCCGCTAGTTATGTTGATGGCATTGTCTGCGTCGTAACCACCAACAACGAATAAGGAATCACAGATAATCTCTACAAACGACATAAAAGCATAAAATTTACGATGAAAATAGGAAACGAAGGAAGAATAAACTATCTAGATCCGACAATCACTATAGACGAGGTCCTAGGAAAGGTTAATTATGCAATTTATAGGAAACCAACGGCAATACACAAGAACTTTTCACCCTATCTGAAAAACAGAAGGTAAAAAGAAACATAAAATTAATGTTCTAGTATCTACTATATTAGGAAAAATAAAATCCCCTTGTAAGTAATGGGAAAACTTACTATACACCATAAAATGATTGGTTTTACAGCCAATTCTTTAATGTTTAAAGAAAGATGTTGGAACAATTAAATGAATTTAGAAGTAAGTTGTGAAGCTGCGCGTTTATCGTATGCATGACTACGTCCAAAATATTTTAATCCTTACGCTAAGAAAATATGGAATATATGTGCAAGAAAAATTACCTCTTAAGTACTGTGAGAAACTTCAGTGACTGGTGGCGCTTCTAACTCTTTAAAAATCCGTTCTAAGAGGGTGTGTTCTAACCTGTCGTTGCAGGTTTTTTCCAATCGTTTTAAAATACTGTTGTCTAGTACAGCAGTGCGGTTCACTAGCTTATTTTAACGATATTCGCATGGTTAAGTTATCTTAATGAAAATATTACCGATGTTGCTATTCCAGGCATTTTTTAACGATTTTCGTTATCGCGGAATCAGCTGTTGTCGTTAGCAACCCGACTATCGATTTAACGTTGTTTGCTCAATCGAGAAAAGAAAAATTCGTGATTTCAACCTTAAAAAAATATACATTAACAATTCGGGGGTTTGTTTTCTGGAAATTCAAAAAGGAACATTAGATAATGTCGTTTGATTATTTGGCATATGATTTATCACGAGGTGATGAAGAGGTAAGCGCTCCAACAATGGATCGACGTTTGAATGCAACAGAATTTCAGAAGCTGAATCGGTTAACTGGACTGGACTGACCACTTGGGAGACACGACGCAAATTTGTACATTTGGTCCGTCTACGCCGAGTTTTTTATACAGTCCACATCGATTAATTTTTTAAAATTTCAAAGCCGCAAAATTAACAAACGCCGCACTGTCGCATTACAAAACAGCCTGAAATCACACATACATACATATATAAATCAACAGCTTCACAGCAGCAAATGCACGCAGAAAGCACCATTTCCAACACAGCAAACAACAAAACCGAAGGTACGTGGGTTCAATTCAAGTGCACTTTTTATTCCACATACACAAAAATTCAGTGATTTATAAAAATCCATATTTCGTTACCCTTACTTATAAACACGTTTTGTTACCGCACCAGAGAACTGCAACGGATACAGAAATTGTGTGTATACTCGCGCATGTAGCCGTATTTTACATGCTTTGTTGTTTTCGTGTACAAACCGTCGCTTGTCTGTTTGCTCATAGATCAATACGATCATGACGATGCATACATACTCGCTACATTATCCGTCGGACAAATTTGTGTCAGCATATAAAGTTGCACGTACCTAACACACTCGCTGGCGCCAAACACTCGCGACACTCGAGTGTTGTTTGCGAGCCACTCGGGTTACCCGTAAGAATATTTTTCTTTGCAAGCAGTAGTTGATTAGCGATCATTGTGTTTACTATCATATTTTTTGTATTGTTTTTTTGTACGTGAGATGGCAGATACAGCAGATATTGTTTCTGAACAAATTATTAGTGGGAATTACACTTTGTCCAGAAAACGTAAAGGGAAAAGTTTTGTATGGGATGTGATTTCGGAAATCTTGAAGCCAGACGAGAGTGTTGTGGCTGGATTTGTTTACTGCCGCATTTGTTGTCAAGTTCTAAAGTATACTCATAGCCAGACATCCAATTTGAATCGCCATAAATGCTGCAAAAACATGAAGGAATCACAAGTTTTCAAACCAGTCACAGAATTGGATAAAAAAGAGGCCACTGAGAAATGTACGCTATGGGTCATCGAAGATAGCCAGCCATTTTCGTTGGTAAATGGTGTTGGATTTTCCAAATTGGCAAAGTTTTTAATTAAGATCGGCGCAAGGTATGGCGAAAATGTCAACGTGGAGGATTTATTGCCAGATGCAACAACGATTTCCCGCAACGTGAAAAAGTATGCTGAAGAAAAAAAACAAAAACTTAGTGAAGAAATAAAGGGCGTTGTGAGCAGCGGTGGAGCTTCAACTACAATCGACATGTGGACAGACAATTACGTGAAGAGAAATTTTTTAGGTATAACATTTCACTATATGAATGATTTCAAAATATTTGACATTGTGTTGGGTATGAAATCAATGGATTTTGAAAAGTCAACCGGTGAAAATATATTGGGAAAACTTAACAGTGTATTTAGTGAATTTGGAATTGAAGACATTAGTTTAATTAAGTTTGTAACAGACAGGGGTAAACATATTATTAAAGCATTAGAGCGTAATGTACGCCTGAATTGCAGCAGCCACCAATTTTCCAATGTCTTAGATAAATCCTTCACTGAAACAGCTGAGTTAGCAGACATTTTAGAGTCGTGCAAAAAAATTGTGAAGTATTTTAAAAAAGCTAATTTGCAGCATTTCCTAACCACTTCTTTGAAAAACCAATGCCCTACACGATGGAATTCTCACTATATAATGCTTAAGTCCATAAGTGATAATTGGTTAGAAATTAATAGAATAATGAACGAAAATGGACAAACCCAAAGATTATTACATGTAAATATATCGATAGTTAATGTCCTCGTTGAACTGTGTACTAATTTTGAAATCGTATTTAAAAATTTACAACTGTCTAGTTCTCCATCGATGTGCTACGTTTTACCATCTGTGCTAAAAATTAAAAGCCTTTGTGAACCGAATGTGAAGTTTGTGGCATAAGGCTGCATTTTTCTTATATCCACCAGCTTTAAACATGCAGAGAAATGATATAAGTGCTATAAAGTCTTTTTGCATGTCTCTAATTAACGAATCAGGTAGTGTTTCTTTGCCAACGTCAGCACAATTTATGGATAATGACTCACTTATCTCGACCACACCATCTCCTTCGTTTTCACACGTAAACCAAAATAGCCCGAATGAAAGACTTTTAAGTTGCACAGCTTCAAGTTCTAATAGCCCTTTGCCTTCCAACAACGTTGCACAGTTTTTTTTTTTCTCAACTGATTAGGCAATCTGCTCCGCGAACCTTAGAAACGCCTGAAGATGAACTGGAAAGATACAGCACGGAAACAGTTGAAATGACCGAAAACTTTGATTTAATTGGGTGGTGGAAAATAAATGAAAAAAAGTTCCCTTATGTGTCGAAACTAGCTTTGCGAATCCATTCAATTCCTGCAACCAGTGCTGCAGCTGAAATATCTTTTTCTCTGGCTGGCAATATCATAAGAGAAAAAAGAAATAGGCTAGCGCCCGGGTCAGTTGACAGCTTGCTTTTCCTAAATTCTTATTATAAAAACTTTAATGTTTAAACTTTGAAACCCTGTGTAAATATTTAATTTTAAGAAATGTGTTCCGTTATTTTGCAGTATTTATCCATACATACACTTACGGTCATAAACAACTTCAAACTTGCATTTATTGTTTGGTATTTGGCTTTTTTTTTTACCTAAGTGTACATACAGCTATGGACGGAGAAATAGCATGAAAATTCAAAGTGATATTGTTTCCAACTTAAGTTTTTTTTGTTTATTTTTAATAATTTTCATTTAAAATATAATTCAATCTATAACAGAAACCACATAAATAAACGTTTCAAAGCTTGCACACATTTCACCAAAATTAATCAAACTTTAAGAAATTGTCATCAAAATTTCAAACCTTTCAATCAGAATCTTTAGAAAATTTTCGAGCATTTTCTTCCATACAACTCACGAACGAAATGTTTTTTCAATAAGGAAGAAAATGCTCGAAAATTTTCTAAAGATTCTGATTGAAAGGTTTGAAATTTTGATGACAATTTCTTAAAGTTTGATTAATTTTGGTGAATGCTTGGCCAAAAAAGTTCTAAAAAATCAACGGTAATCTTTTGCCACTTGAAACCTGCACTTTATTAGACTCAAATTGAATGGGCTACAAAACTGCATATTCGAAAATTTTCTGAAGATTCTGATTGAAAGGTTTGAAGTTTTGATGACAATTTCTTAAAGTCTGATTAATTTTGGTGAAATGTGTGCAAGCTTTGAAACGTTTATTTATGTGGTTTCTGTTATAGATTGAATTATATTTTAAATGAAAATTATTAAAAATAAACAAATAAACATAAGTTGGAAACAATATCATTTTGAACTTTCGTGCTATTTCTCCTTCCATAGCTGTAAATTGCGAGTTTTTGAAATGTGATTTTTGTTCCTATAACTTTAATTTTCTATGTAGCAGATTAGGAACTTTTAAATAAAATTAAGTCTTATGAAATGTTTTTTTTTATTTTAAATTTAACTCCAACTATTTAACATTTTTTTTAAATACTAACCCTACAATGTGGATCTCATGAAATGTTTTTGTTAAATAAATGTCAACAATACATATGAATTAAAATGAACTTAGTCGTTACTTTCATATCTAAATAATAGGATAAATACTGCCGTTTTCTTTTCTACAAAAAATGTTGCCTGAACATTGCCCTCTGCGCACTTACGCCATTAGTATGTAGATACCCGAGTGCACTCGAGTGTTTACGTGCGCGAGTATGCGCCTTCACATGCACGGCTAATCATGTGAACTACCACACTCGAAAATGTAATGATATATCCCGCACATGTCAGCCTTATGTTTATGTGTGAGCATGAATGAGCGCATAGCAGCAGACGGCTGTGCTTACTTGTATCAAATTTTAAGGATGATGAATATGCAAACTCGAGCGCACTCAATGCCGTTCTCTGTACCGCACCCTTTGCTCAATTTACAAATTCATACTGCAACATCGCGATGGATTAACTAAGGCCTATCAATCTTATGTGAACTTCTTTGAACAAATGAAGGAGACGTTACATCATTGTGTTAGTCAAAATCCACGCTTACATGTATTTTTGAAAATCATTCAATGGAAACCGGAATGTGGTCGTCAGAGTTTACAGGATTTGATGATACGTCCCGTGCAGCGATTGCCTCGCATTAGTTTGTTGTAGAATGATATCTTAAAACAGAGAATGCAAATAGTTTTCATTTGTGATAATTAATTGCCGTTTTTTAGTTTAATTGGCTCTAATCTAATGTAATCTACGTCAAAGGAAACTTTCTGAGATCGCGAAAAGATTCTAACATCAGCTATGGGATGCGAACAGACTTCCTGTTTTATGAAGTTGAGCTGCGGCATTGCTAAACGTTGACGTATGGCTGCTGATCAGTAGCTGGGGTTTAAGGCCTAATTTTGCAAAAGTTGAACTTAAGCTGTAATCCATTTTATTACTATTTGCCATTTGGGTTAAAACGCTAAACGCTTTCCCCCTACAAAGCCACTTCAAATTCTTGAGTCAATGCTTAAATGTGCCAGCGTTTCCTCTTTATAATCAAACAAGCGATTCTCAGCGCGTTTTTACCTACACTACAACGAGAAAAACTGGAAAATATAAAAATTCATATGTAAATGCCACAGTTGATTGTCATTTGAGCCCTTTTTATGGCATTTTCCATCACTTTGGCAAAAACTTCCGGCGATAGCTCCTCACATTCTTGACAGATATTCTCTTTAAGAGCTGCAAGAGTCTGAGGCTTGTTGACATAAACCCGCGACTTCAAAAAGCCCCACAAAAAAAAGTCTGGAGCGGTCAAATCAGGCGATCTTGCTGGCCAGTGCAAATCGCCAAAACGGTAGATTAGGCGCCCGGGAAATGCATCCTTCAGCATATCGGTTGTGACACGTGCAGTGTGTCCCGTTGCACCGTCCTGTTGGAACCACATGTTTTCCAATCCCAATTCATCAAGTTGCGGCAAAAAGAACTCGTTGATCATTGCTCTGTAGCGCTCACCATTCACAGTAACCGTTTGGCCCGCGACGTCTTCGAAGAAAAAAGGTCCGATGACACCTCCAGCGAAAACAGCACACCATACAGTGACTTTGAGCGGGTGTAATGGCTCTTCGTGGGTTGCACGCGGATTTTCAGTGCCCCAGAAGCGTAAATTTTGCTTATTTACGCACCCGCTAAGATGGAAATGGGCCTCATCACTCATGATTATTTTTGATGAAAAATCATCTCCCTCTTAGTGGTGATTAAGTGTCTTGAGCTTATGTTAGACGCGATTGGCGGTCAGCAGCTAACAGCTGATGCACCGTCTGGACTTTGTACGGAAACATCTTCAAATCTTGTACCAAAATTCGCTGTAAAGACCGTCGACTGATACCCATTTGCGTGGCACGTCGTCTGGTCGATGTCGACGGCGCTTCCATGACATCCTCGGCTACAGCAGCAATATTCTCTGCAGAACGGCTACTCCGGGGTCTGCCACGCCTGGCAGCATCTCGTGTTGTGCCAGTCTCTTCGAGGCGAGCGGCTAAACGTCGCAGTGTTTCACCAGTAGGCGTTGGACGGCCAGGAAATCTGCGACGAAATTCACGTTGTGCCAAAGTTACCGACCGATTATTGGTCAAATAAATAGTCAGCAATATTCCACGTTCTGGAGCAGTGTAGCGTAACGTTGTTTATTAACGTGTATTTCGGATGTGTTTACTACACAAATGTCAAAACAGAACTGGCATTAGGGGCCAATCGCAAAATTTATAGCATTTTCTGATAGGTGGATTACTTTTGCGCCACCTTGTATTTACGTCTTCACAAACTTATAAAAAAATACAGCCAAAATGTTCTGCTCTTTATAATAATTCAAGCGACTTAATTGTTTAAAAAAAATCAATCGTCTCTTTCAACTGCATATGGCTGCGTTCCATTGAAATGGATAATATCTCATGAGATTATTTCGGCTCTGATTATATTACGCTTTCGAAAGATTTGAATGTTTATTTCAATATTGAAGGTAACAGTTTTAAACGCAAATTCATACTACTATTAAAAAGTAATATAAGCAGCCAAAAATAGCTTAAAAATAAATAAACCATTAATTCAAGCGCGATAACATAACATTGAATAGCACACTTTGCACTTAAATTCTGGGAAATCGTTATGTAGGCGCGTACCATAATTCAATTATTAAAGGTTTGATATATAATGACAGCTAATTTCTAGCTCTCCCGTACAAAAGGTTGCATTTGCGAAGGAGGTAGAAAGAGGGAAGAATGTAATCCCTTTTTGTGAAAAAGTAGTTAACAAGTACGCAAAGTATGTAAGCAATTAGTGCTAAATGTAAGTTGCACAAACTCGAAATATGTTTGGACATGTGATGCATTTTTCTGACTGGAAATTCTTTCGTTATTTTAATTGAAAAACACCATTAATATAAGTGTAAAATTGAGCTTCTTCATTTTTCATTTTTTGGTCACAATATAAAGAAAAAATGAATTTACGTTATTTGTTTTTAAAAAAACAAACACAAACTCGTTTGAAAGCCATGTTATATACTGAGCCATATGAATTGCTTCACCAAAACTCCCCAAACACTTTAATACGTTTAATTTAAATACGTATTAGTCCCTTTCGAAAACCGCGACATTAGTCAAAACGGCGTAAACCGAATTTTTAATCTTCCATACGATTTCAAAGACAAGGTTATTGATGGATCCGAACTTTTTAATTTTAGAACATAAAATCATTAAAAATTAAGGTGCATCGGTTTAGTTTAGTTTAAGTGCATTTCAAGCTGAATAAAAAGCGAGATGTGGAATTCGCCACCATATTTGAAAATTTAAATATTATTGTATCATACATCTTTGCGTTTCATCAGGAGTAATCTCAAAAAACAACTAAACATTCAGTCAATAGCATTTACAAAGAAATTAGAAATTGTTCGGTAAGTTTATAAGGAATCTTATACATACATATGTATGTATATTACTTTTTTATCTATAAAAAATAGTTTTCACTATTGCATAAATTCCAGTGATATATGTAAATGTAGTACATAGTTTGTTAAATTCTGGAGTCAAATACATTACCACTCACAAGAGAATGGGTCTCTTCATTATTTTTTTATATTCTTGATCCGATTTTTTAAAGCTGATACATGCGAGTTTTGAAAAACAGTTTTTTACGCTCCTGGTGGCATTTATGTGTTCCGAAATTATTAAAAGCGTTTGGAAATAATGCTCACACGTATTAATTTGGTCGCCATTAAATTTCTTAAAAACAGCTTCCAGGTTTTTCGCTTCGCTTAAAAATTCAGTGGTCGGCTTTGTGAGTGCTCCTCTGGACACTTCATCGACCCACGTGTATGTATATTGACTCATTCGAAACGTGTTGCGTTAAGCCAAGTTTTCTGACAATGAAACCTGCAATACACTCAATCAGAATCTGTTAAGGCGCGGTGTCGCAAACAACAGAAATAGAAACAGGAACAGAATTCAGTACATTTTAGACAGTGTCTGAAACGACAACAGAATTGATCATTCCCAGCTTCCCTCTACAACAACATGGACGCTCCCCTCCCCCCCTCAACCTAGCTCCGCCCACCGTGTGGGGAGTGGGGAGTAGCCAGCAGCTCCTGGTGTCCCACACTGTCTGTTCCGTTTGTCAGGCCAGGATATACCGGAATGCGACATCAGTCAGGTGCAATTCGTGCCAAGGCTGGTGTCACTTTCGAGTATGTTCTGGCCTGCGCACCACACGTGAATGGTTTGGTGACTACCTGGCTCCCTGCTGTAGAGCCTTGCAACCGCACGCGCCAGTGGCGGCGCTGCCAAACAACACCTTAAGGCAGCCCAACGTGCCAATGCATGTGCAGCAGGGATCAGGTTGGCAACATCACCCTTCACTCACACCCCTCTCCGCGACGACTCTACCGAGGCAAACGAGACTCCTTCAACTGAACTGCAATGGGCTGCAGGGCAAGATTGAGGAGATAACCGACTTTATGAGTCGGCATAATCTGTCAATAGCTGCGATCCAGGAAACGAAACCTCGTTGAGTTGCAACGGCTACAATGTGCATCGTAAGGATTGCGAGCGAGGTAATGGTGGTTGCTTAGCATTCACCACCCATCACACAGTGCAGTATCGTCTTATTGAAGAAGACATCGACCGCAGGGACACTACCTTAGAATGTCAAGGAATAGCTGTCCGGTCAGGCGATGTCGAGCTCGAAATATTTAATATTTATATACCCCCTGTCACCTGCTGCCCGGCAGGATATCACCCTGACATAGGTGCGCTCCTCAGAGGTGAAAACCGATTGGTAGTTGGTGACTTCAACGCGCACCACGATCTCTGGCATTCAAGCCTACCAGCTGATCGTAAGGGAAATGATTTGGCAGAGCAGATAGACGATTCGATATTCTGCACGATGAATGATGATGCCCCACCAGGATTATGGGTAGTTGGAGCAGCTCGGCTGACCTAACAATAGCTAGCGCAGATCTGATCAATAGCATAACGTGGCGACCTATGCTATCGCTTGCATCAGACCACCTACCCATAATCATCTCGATTGGCAGACCTGCTGACTTTGTCTCCGCGGACCACCGGACCTATATCAACTTTAAAAAGGCTGACTGGGTCAGGTTCGCGGAGTTCACCGAAAATGCCTGGTAAGCTCTGGTCTACCGTGAAGTCCTTATCCAACCCGACGAAGTACGACGACCAAGTGGAAATTTCATTCGGGGATCGTGCCTCGTCGGACCCGAAGAGATGCGCGAGCTATTTTAGCCGGCAATTTATACTGCATTCTGCGGGGGATAGGACCAAGCGGAAGGTGACCAGGAGGCTGCGCAAACTAACGAACAACAGCGCGCCTTTTACCTTCACTTGTGGTTGGTAATGGAGGTCATCGGGAAGGCGAAAGCCTCCAAGGCCATTGGCCCTGACGGGCTAAGCGTGTTGATGCTAAATAATTTAGGCCGCGCGGGAGTGGAGTTCCTCACAGGGATCCTCAACTTGTCCATGGCCACCCTCATCATTCCTGACATCTGGAAGGTTGGGAGGGTGGTCCCACTGCTGAAGCCAGGGAAACCGGCCGACAGGGTGAATCCTATCGGCCGATTTCCCTGCTTTCACCTATGGTAAAGACACTTGAGGCCCTACTCCTCCCGCATTATACATACCACCTTGGGTCGGCTAAGCATCAACATGGCTTCCGGAAAGTGCACAGCACAACAACAGCACTTAATGCCATAAACACGCAGGTGAACCGCGGTCTTAACCAAAACCGCCCCTGCGAGAGAACCGTCCTAGTAGCGTTGGACCTGTCTAAAGCTTTCGACACAGTCAGTCACTCCACGCTACTAGCTGACGTGGAAGCATCAACTCTACCACAGGGACTGAAACGGTGGACCGCGAATTACCTGTGTGGTCGTCAATCATCAGTATGGTTTAGAGATAAAAGATCGAAACCAAGGAGGATTAAACAAGGGCTACCGCAGGGTGGCGTCCTGTCCCCATTATTGTTTAATCACTATATCTCCAAGCTCCCTCAACCGCCAGAGGGAGTCACGATTTTCTCCTATGCTGATGATTGCTCAATAATGGCAACCGGCAATGTAATTGATGATCTGTGTTTGAAAGTGAACGGGTATCTCTCTGATCTTGCCCATTTTTCACTAGCAGAAACCTGGCGCTGTCCCCTGCTAAGTCCTCGGCGACCCTTTTTACCACCTGGACGAAGGAGGTCAGGCTGGATCATAACATCCATATCGATGGCACCCCCATTCCGACGGTTAACCACCCGAAGATTCTGGGGGTGACTTTCGACAGCCTGCTCTCCTTCTCCGCGCACACTACCGCAATCGCCAATAGAGTACAGAGCCGCAACAATGTCCTCAAGTCGCTCGCCGACAGCTCTTGGGGCAAAGACAAAGAAACGTTGTTGGCAACATACAAGGCGATTGGCCGGCCGGTAATAAATTATGCTGCGCCAGTTTGGTCACCGGGAACCAGCAGGACACAGTGGATGAAGCTGCAGACCTGCCTATCCCCAAGTAAGCAAACGCTTAGGTTGAGTTTGCACCAAAAATAAGCTAAGTGTTTCAAATTATTTGAATTTATTAAGTAACTCGCCACCCACCAGACATGACTCGCTACACAGCCATGAGGAAGAAGAACAAACAAGACTATCAATAATTTGTAATACCGTGTACCGTATGCCAGGAGAGGCATCCTACATATATGAGTCTGCCCTATGTTTCGTGTTAAGGCGCCAGAAGAGGGACTAAGAGGGGCACTTTTGGGCGGCTACTTCGGCAATTGCCTATCCATGGCACACAAGATAAAAGGGTGCACGAGCGAGGGGAGATGCCAGCGTTGCAACCTGGAGCACCACACTACGCTACACTTGGAGGAGCAGTACAAGTCGTGGGACCAGCAAGTGGAGGAAGCGGAGTACAGAGATCCATGCGAAAGATGTGGTAGAAGGCGAAATCGCTAATCAGCGCCCTGATCGACGTATGCGCCCTCCTCGGTAATAGCGACGGACGTAGCTCTGCAGCTTCGGCTCGCATCGGAAGTCAACGCTAGTGTTTATTATGCCTCCAAAGGAAACATTTGCACAAACAAGCGCGTAACCACACATGCCGCGGTGGTTGCCAATTACCGGCTAATCAGCCGTATCAGCCAGGTGGGCGCAACCTTAGCGGCGCCTAACGTGCACGTACATTTAGCGAACCCGAAGTTTTACGGGCCCACTCCCGTCAGGCTCGTGCTGGGCGTTGATGTCTATGCGAACATCATCATGACGGGAACACCGCCAACGTCGTCTCTTTCAGGTGCAAAGTACTATTTTTTGCTGGGTTCTTTCCGGCGCATATTACGCACGAAAAAGCTCCGCTATAGCAGCACCTCCATAGTGCCCAAACAGAGGGGAGCGCATAGTTTCAAAATTGCGATACATTTATATTTTTAAGTATAATTAATTTTGGCGCCAAAAAATCTTGAGGAAGCTTATGTCAACCACCATGGCTACCATTCAATTAATGTGCATATAGCAAAAGCGAACTTTCATCCAGGATTTAAGTATAAAAACGTAAATATAGGTTATTTTTAATATATAAATTAATGATCCTAATTAAAAGAATTTAAATTTAAATGCTAAGTAACCTGGGGCACAACACGGTTCATAATTCGAATTTCGAAATCGAAAACCGTGTGAAGTTTGCAGGTGATTCCGGATATTCCTTGGATTCGAGTTGATGACTCTTCTACCAAAGCAAAGAAATATATTTTATTTATTTTTTTCCATTCTTTTTCTGTTTTCGCCCATTTTGGCATTTAGATTGGTCAAGGTGACACTCCTTAGTACTTTGAATAAATACAACGAGACAGCTGTTAAGTGTCGTTAAGTATAAGTTAGTGAATTGCACAATCGTTACTGCAAACGTCAAGTATCGTAGAGAAAAGTTGCGAAAAGTTGTTGGTTCATTTAAAATTAATGAATCGCACTCTAGATGAAGTATCTTTGGTGCTCCTTTTCAGTTCCCTGAGCTGTACCTTGTACTTAAAGTTCTCAAAGACAACAAAGCACCAGGTAAAGACCGAATCAGCTATGAACTCCATAGATACACCAAAAAACGTGTTTTGAGCTTTGCATTATTCAACGTTATATTTCTTAACAAACAAACCCTAGTTATTTCCGCCGCGCTTTTATTATCGTTGTTTTCAAAAAGGGAACCCTGGCATTTCATCCAACTATCGGGGTCTTTCGTTGTTTGACACCATAACTATATACAATTTTGGCTGGATTTGGTTTTTGGTAATCACCGAATCGCCGACTGGGTTTGGCAAAACCACTCAACTAAGGACAATCTGTTCAATTTAACTAGTACTGTTCAATTGAACTTCAGTGCGAAGAAGAAAACATAAGCTTTCTCCAGAAACATCATAGAGGTTCCACGCCTAATTTAAGCAGATATAACTAGTCAGATATGGTTAGATGGAGTTACTTTAACCTGTTTATTGGCAATCAGGGTGTACGCCAATGTTGTTTGTTGAGCCCCGCTCTTTTCTGCTAATTTATTTATGACTGACTTGAAAGCCTCCATTGCGGCGTGAAAGTTGCTGACACAATAGTAAAAGTTCTTATGTGCGCCACTAATACCGTGCTTTTAGGAAACTCTGTAATAGATTTACAGAAATTGATAGACGCGCTTTGCGCACGGATACTTGGATGTACTTCTAAACTACAAACTCACTTTTGTTTAACACTTAGATGCAAAACTGGCAGAAGCTAAAACTGCGGTCAATGTCACCTGGCTGAAATATATAAACAATGCTCGTATTTTCGTCTAGGAAACTTTTGCGCTTCTTTATAAAAATAAGTTAATATTTCTCCCATATAACACAACAAACTATATTTTGCACCTCAAACCAGGTTCATGCTCCCTATTCTACCATACATTGCGTGCCCACATGTTTCATATTGCGCCTTGTCTCGCTTTTCGTAGCTGAGGTGGCAGCGCGTCGAGGCTCGTATTGGATTAAAAAGTGGAATATAGTTTATGAAAGGGCTAAAATGGATCATCAGTCGGATTTCTCTGCGGCATCGCTTAAACTGGGTATTCCTGTAGATCTAGAAAAATCTTTTGAAAAAGAGTTTGCCGACTGCACTGAAAGATGTATGGAGAGGGTGGGGCTCCTTTGGCTGCCTAAGGGCTTGTCTTGGATAGATCGGCTCTCTGTCGATTCAGCGAGCGCTGGGAAACTACTACGACATACAGAATTGCAAGGACCTTCTGGCCGAGGGTGGATCATGAGCGTTCGAAGGAACGGAGGCCGCTAACAAAGCGGCAACTCTCGGTCTTCGTAGGAGTTCTGACTAGTCATTGTCCGATGGGTATTCATGCGGTTAGGCTGAATATAGTTTCCGACCCTTTCTGCTGTATGGTGGCTGATGAGGTGGAATTTTATGCTTAGTTGACCTGTCTTTGCGAGACTGAAGTTCAACTACCTACCTTCTTTAGCATCCCAGGAGAGATCTCTGGGGTGGAAATTTGTAATTGGCGTGAGTTCATTGCGGGTACTACCACATTAACCTAACCTAACACTGAAAGATTACTCCAGTCTAGGTTGCATGGTCTTTGCACTGACCTTTTTCCTTCGGACTGTTCCTACTTCAACGATGGATATTCTGGTTACGTGATAAGTCTGATTTTCCGCGCAAGGAGTAGCTTGTTAAATTTTATGCGAGATCTTTCAAAAATATCGATTGCGTTAGCTTTTCTGGTTGGAAGTTAAGTACTGTCGAAGCCACCTATCATCACATAGGTGTGTGTTATATACAAAAATATCCGGTTTGATTGTTTCGGTGAGAAAGTTTTGGACTTGAAAAAAGTTCTAAATATTCTTATTTAATACAAAAATTTGAAGGATGTAGAAATGAAATGAGATCATATGCTAGCAGCAGTTGCATTTCTAACAACGTATACATTATTTTTCCCCCTTAAGTTGAATTTTAAACATATGAAGAGAGTGGTTAAATTTTAAGGGCCGACGTTGATTTTGAATAAAACACAAATTATTGTGGAAGTATTGTAATTTCTTTTTATTATGATAATACGGTGTGGTTCAATTATGTATGGAACAAAATATCGACCAAATGTCCGCCGCGACCTCGGCGGCACACCTCCATCCGATGGTCCAAATTTTCGATGACGCTGAGGCATAATTGAGGTTCTATGCCGTTAATGTGCCGAATTATCTCATTCTTAAGCTGTTGAATTGCTGCTGGCTTTTCGACGTACACCTTTTTTTCAAATAACCCAAAACAAAGTAGTCCAACGGTGTCAAATCACATGATCTTGGTGGAAAATTGATATCGTCACCACGTGAGATAACACGAGCCATTGTTTCCTTAGCTGTGTGGCAATTGGCACCATCCTGTTGGAACCACATATAGTCCACATCCATATGTTCCAATTCGGGCCATAAAAAGTTCGTTATCATCTCACGATAGCGAACACCATTCACAGTAACTGCCTGACTGGCCTCATTTTGGAAAAAATACTACCCGATGATGCCGCCAGCCCATAAACCGCACCAAACAGTCACTCTTTGTGGGTGCATTGGTTTTTCGACAATCACTCTTGGATTATCATTCGCCAAAATGCGGCAATTCAGCTTATTGACGAATCCACTGAGATGAAAATGTTCCTCATCACTGAAGATGATTTTCTTCGAAAATTTATCATCCACTGTTGCCATTTCTTGCCAACATTCTGACAATTGACGACGTTTGGAATGGTCAAGAGGCTTTAGCATTTTCAAATTGAGTTAGTGTGAAATTGAGAAATGTTAAAAGAAATGCTGAAAAAAATTTGACGTTTAGGTGTGGTTCACATTCAACATCGGCCCTTAAAATTTAACCACCCTTTATATGGGTCAACTCGGCGCAACTAATTTATGACCGATATTTATGCAGATGATCGTATCAGGGACTGCTTGGGTGGTTTTGGCTTAACCTATGTTAACTAATAACTATATTATAGTCATCGCGGAAAAATACTCTAGAAAATACCAATTCCCAGAAATCTTTGCTGTCATCATGAAACCCACCAACCAAAACTCGGATACTATTGCTGATGCTTACAAATCTTTTCGGTCATTATCTATACTGACCATCGCGAAATCAACACCGAAGCGCTACTAACCAACGCTCCAATCAAAGTCATATCCCTTCAATCTCTATAACACGCAAATAACACAATAAACAACCATTACTTTTACATTCCAATGAACATTTATAATAACCACATTGATAACACATATTTTACACGTAGCTATACATCCAACAGTGGATCACTCATCCTTAAGTTTATATTTAGAAGAAGATTTGTAATGGTTGCGCATATTTGCTATGCTTCCAATGTTAAATAATTAACACTTAATTGAATAGCATTACAGTATTTCGACAGACTTCAAAGAACCAATCGATACGTCTCCGTCATTCTCCGGAAACCACAATGCCTAACAGCTCACTGAAATATCTATGCTCATTAACCCACCTCGATTACCGACCATTTAATCTTATCAATTCATTGTATTAGGAACATGATAGGATCAAGGAATATTTGAACATTATTAAGTACATTTTACTATATTTTAAATATAATAGCCGTATTCGTTTAGCAATATCTTAGCGAGTGCTGAATCGATGAAGCAACTGTTATAAATTATGATACATTGACAGCGTTAAAAAAGAGCTGTCATAAATGACAGCACTTAATAATGAGTTGCTTGGGTGCATTAGGTTATTTGACAGTTCGTGAAGTAAACAAAGAAAGATTTTTTATCAACAAATACTAACAATTTAAGAAAATTGTATTTAATTTATTCGGCAAATGCGAAAATGGACAACAAGCGATTAAATTAAATTACTTGGAGTCAAGGCATTTGTGACCAATTACTTTGAAGATGAAGAAATCAACGGGATAATAGTTGTTAGGAAGACATGGAGCTTCCAGCCCCTGTTCGGATTCTTTACCAACATCCGCTACCGCTGTAACTTGTGGCCATTTTATGTACTCGTGTTCAATTGATATCATCCATGTCGAAAATTTTTTTTCCACAAACCAAACAATTTGCTGAGACACTCTAAATAGGTTGTCTATCTGTCGAAATGTTATTGTATTACAGATATACCACATATACATGTACACTTTCTTTTTAGTAGCACGCTTTCTCTACCGTTCGAGTTAGCTCTTCGTGGAACACTGCTTACATATCTCCCTGTAAAAACTTATGGTAAATAAATGTGCAATAAATTAAAATAATTAGGTTCGTTTACTGATCAAATATCCAACAGTTGACCGCCGCAGTCTCATGTGTGATTTAAATTCATTTCCTGAATATCCATCTATAACCTCGCAAAAATTTTGACATTTACTTCCCTCTTCACGTTCAGATTCTGTAGCCATTATCTACATGGATGTGAACCGGAAATTTGAAAAAAGAATGCGATACCGGGCGTTATTTTATATTGACTGTACACATATTGGCATCAAAGATCCGAAAGACAGTAAAGAAAGTACTTTTGATCGGAAGCACATCTACAGCTTACTGGTTCGAGCAGTTTTAGATGCAGGTAAAAAATTTACCGACTTAAATTGCGGTGCATCCTGGGTAACGCTAAATGCTCGTGCGGCGTTGACGGCCTAACCCGAATGGTAAAACCCCTTGGATTGTCCATGGACTATTCTTTTATCTACGTTTCTAGATTCTGTCTGTTTTTGGGCAGGCGGCTGTGGTATTCTATCCCCTCAATATGCTGGGGTGAAACTCAGCAGAAATGGCTGGTAGGTACATGCCACCAACGTCTCCGTCCCGCTAAAATCTGGCAAGTCACAGAGTACGTTCCAATTCCCATCGCCATTAAGTTGGTGTTGTAGGTGCAGTTGAGAAGACTCCCGTCTTGGCTTCTGGTCTGGCCTCATAAGGGTGTGCGTCAACCCTCCCATGACCTCCCTGCTTCGGCATAGACAACTATGGGACCATTTCTTTAGGACGACTGCACTTTCGGGTTTTGGATAGCGGCTCCGAGTTGGAACCCTGTTAATCTATGAGTTTTAAAAGTTCTAAAAATTTGAATAAGTTTTCGAGCGGTAGAGGGACGCCGAATACGATCCGAAACATGCTAAGTCGCTTGAGTGGGCCAAAGGGGTGCTGAGGGAGAGCGCGAAAAGCTCAGCTTCATGGAGACAGCGGTCTCTGGAGGGAGAGACCTCTTCATACAAACGGCTCCATTATCTTGGGTGTCGTGGACCGCAGTAAGGAAGACGTTTCCATCTCTAGGGTGGATTATAAGCAAGTGGCGGCAGCGATCTCGGCCGTCTTCATGAAGGTGGTTTTTTAAGAGAATATCGTGCGCCGACGAGCGGTCGGCCACGCTCTATAAAGCGGCGGTCACCTTGGTGGGGGAATTCTGGAAGGGTGCCCTCCGCACCAGGAGAAATCGAGGAAATCCTCCGCTATTGTAATTCAAACCATCCTACGCCCAATTGAAAGCTCGTTCGGTTTGAGGGGTCCGAGGAACCATATCGACAAGCTCTGATTTTGCTTAACGCAGGGTCCCTCGGCCCTCTCGCTGAGCTGCAGGGGGTCATATCCTATGGCTTCAAGCGGTGGAATTCATTGAGGCCTCCATGAGCATGAAGGTAGACTCCATTAGGTCGGACAATGAGAGCACTGGTGCATCTTCTCGGTTGCGGGGCCCATCCTCAGTTTAAATAGGCTGTTCGACGGGGCGGAAGAGGAGAGGTTTCTTGCCTCGGATATCGAGGACGCTGACGCAGGTGGGCTGGAGGGGATCACTGAGAATGATTATCCTGCAGATCAATTTCCAGCACTCAAAGGCGGCTTCCGCCAAGCTAATGCTCCACCTTGAGCAAGGCTGGACAGATGTAGTCCTGATCCCGGAACCGTGGCTGAGCAGTAACCTAGAGCTGGTATGCTCATCAGCGGGCCGGAGAAGTTTGGCTCATGTCCGCGTACATGGCTCACGACGATGAGTACTGCTCTCCAGTACTGCTGAGGAATGCTTTGGTGAAAACGGGGCGTAGGAAGGCCGGCGTCGTTGTTGGTTGTGTTGCCAGTTTGAGGCACTTCTGGTAGGGTAGGTCGGATATTAACGGAAGAGGTGAGTCTCTCTTTGATTTTATTCTTAGCGAAAACTTGTCTATTTGTAATAGGGGGAGCAACCCTACGTTTGTAACTTTGGTCAGGGAGAAGGTCTTGGATCTTACCCTGGTTTCATCTGAATTGTTATCCCGTATCTTAAATTGGAGGGATCTTAATGATCACTCCTTCTCTGATCATAGGTGTATTCAATTCTCCCTGGGCGATGCTCACTCTCATAGAAGCTTCTGCGAGAACGTCAAAGGTTGCCACGAGTTTTCTAGGCTTAGGCGGGTGCTTGCGAGGGCTCCCGCGCCCTTGGGATGTCTCAGGGACGGCTTGAGAAATTGGGCGATGAGCAGTGAGAAGAAGCTCATACTTCTCCTCGATTCCCACTTTGCCATAAATCCTGAGCCATGTGAAGACACAGGCGTAAACCATGTATCATCTATGGCCCTCCTTGTGACCTGTTGGAAGAGCGCCGCCTGCTCTGGGCGATACGCTCCTTCAAGGCGATCAAGTCGCCGGGACCTGACGGCTTTGAGGGACGTGAGGCTTACGTTTATTCCCAAGGCGGGCAAGAGCTCTCATGTATCCGCAAAGGACTTTAGGCGTATCAGCATCTCTTCTTTACTGATGAAGACCCTGGAGAGGATGATTGATCTTCTTATAAAGGATGGGATTCCTCGTGAGCGGTTGTCGCGTGCCCAGGGCTGTGGAAGCAGCTCTGCATATGGTTGTAAACGTCATTCAAGAGTCTCTTGAACACAAGGACTTTGCAGTTGGTACCTTTTGGGATATAGAAGGTGCCTTTAATTATATTCAGCCAGAGGCAATAGTCAGATCCCTGGTGGAGCTCGGGGTTGAACCGGGTCTTATAAGGTTCGTCAACCACTTTCTCTGTGAAAGAACTGACGGGGCGGAGTGGGGCAGCGCCTCCATTCAACGAAGGGTGAGTAGTGGCACTCCACAAGGAGGGGCTTTCTCACCACTCCTTTGTGTCGTTGTTATCAAAGGCGTGCTGAAGGAGCTGCCCGGTTATTGCCTATGCCGACGATGTAGCTCTCATTGTCAAGGGTAAGTTTTTGAGCACCTTTTATAACATTGCCTAAACTTCATCGAAAAATGGTCTGCAGGATGTGGGCTCGTGATCAATCCTAGCAAGACTTAGCTCGTCTTATTTACCAGAAGGTATAAAGTACCGGATGCCCATCCCCTTCAGCAGGTGGCGGCCCGCTGGTGCTTCTGACCGGGTCAAGTATCTAGGTCTGATTCTGCGCTGGATACAGCTTAAGCTCGGCCTTTGTCCATTCTAGGATTCTTGCCAGCTTCGGCTTTGTTCCTCCGGAAACGGATTGCTGTGTGTCGGCTCCAGCCCGTGGTTGCTCCTTCTACCCTCAAATCCCGCGAAGGGAGGATTGGTGGAGTGTTTCGTGAGGGGCGGGAGGACTGTGAACTTTTTCGCGGATTGCGCGAAGCTGGACGGAAAGGTAGGCAGGGGTGAATTCTACGACGGGCTCTCCCTCAGCCGTAAATTAAGGCTTTCGGACTATTGTAGTGTGTTTCAGGCGGAGGTAGCTACAACCAAGGAGGCAGCCGACTGGCTACTTACCAATGTAATGCCCACTAGACGGGCTAACATTTATTCGGATAGTCAGGCCGCTATTAAGACCTTAGGATCGCTAATTGTGAGATCAAAACTTGTCGGGGAGTGCCTGACTTCTCTCGCAGCCGCCTCGGAGTATCTCGACAGTAGACTAATTTGGGTACCGGGACATAGCGGTATTGCAGGGAACTGCATGGCAGATGAGCTCGTTCGGCGGGGTACCCTGGAAGTCATTTCTCCACGCAGGGGAGGGTGGGGGCTCCTTTGGCGGCCTACGGACTTTTCGTGGACAGATGGGCTCTCTGTCGTCTCAGCGAGCGCTGCGAAATGTCACTACATGCAGAATTGCAAGGACCCTCTGGCCGAGAGTGGATCGCGGGTGCTCAACGGAACTGAGGTCGCTTACAAAGCAGCAACTCTCGACATTCGTAAGTGTTTTGACTGGTCATTTTCCGATGGGTATCCATACGGTTAGGCTGAAGATAGCCTCTGACCCTTTATGCCGCAGCTGTATGGAGTATGATGAGGTGGATTCATGTTTTCATTTTCTGCTGAGCTGTCCTGCCTTTGCGAGACTGAGGTTCAATACCTAGGCTCGTACTTCTTTAGTACTCTGGGGTGAGGATTGGTAATTTGCGTGACTTCATTCGGGGTACGCAACGTTTCTCAAGTTAATCTTTCTTGATTTTTCCGATTTACGTTACCGTTCATATAACAGGTGGTATCCCAATGGACCCTCTACTATGTCCAAGTGAGTTCCTACTGCGGGAACTACCACATTAACCTAACCTAACCTAAATTGCGGTGAGCCTGGATACCTACATGACAGCAGAGTCCTAAAAAGATCCATCCTGTTTTATAAAGCGCACTCGGAACCACAATATTTATTTCCAAACGACTCCTTCATTTTGGGTGATTGGGCTTATCCGTCCGTTATGGTTAGTATCACCACATAAGGATTACGGCATTGAAATTTTAACAAAGTGCATTCGTCCACCCATATCGTTGTAGAAAATGCATTTGGGTTATTAAAAACTTGATTTAGGAGATTGTTAAATGTTATAGATAAACAAATTTTTGGTTAATTTATAGAGCTTGTGGCCAGGTTTGTATTAGGAATAATATGAAAAAACAACAATTTTTCAAAGCTGCTATTTCGGAGATCACCACATCCCCTCATCAGACTTGTTTCTTTCTAGACTTTACCTGGTTTTGAACCATGGTACACGGAGTTGCGAGGCGAGCACGCAACCACTCAGTCACGCTAGCCGTGTGGAAATTGTTTGTTTTTCTCACTATTCCTATCTCCAACCATACCGCTATTGAGTGTGACTTTCGCCACTCTGTGCTTAACTAGGTGGTCGGTATTATTTGTTTTTACAAATCTATAAGCTTTTTTTGTTCTGCTTATAGTTTTGCTATAGGTTTTTGTTTTGTTGTAAATATAATTTCTAGCGCATGTGATGATATAAATATTGAAATTGCCCAGTATGAAGAATTGGAATATAATGTGGAAGACGAGAGGTATATGGTTTGAATATTTGCAAGAGCACAACAAACGAATAATTCATGTATGGAAATATTAAAAAAAAATCATTTTATTGCCCTAACATAAAAACAAATAACATTCATATGTTTTTTTTTGTTTCTTTGGTTGCTTGTGCTTTTTACTTATATTTTTAATTTTAAGCAGTTTGAGAACGTTCATATGTATATTACTTTTCGGCCTGTTTTTTATTAAACGATAATATTAATTTGTGAGCTCAAGGCCAGTCTTCAAGGGAGATTCATAAAATGGCCGCTTGTTTGATGTTTTTAATCACTCAAATTTCAAAAACTTTTAACTGAGCTTCTTTTCTTTATTTCCTTTTTCTTATTCTTGAAAAAAATAATTTTGAACAGCCAAAAAGATAGAATTCATTTGGCTTACAATGTGCTTATACTGAAAAATATCGCTGATATTGTATTAAAATATTAAAAATAATTAAACAGTGCAATAAAACTAAAAAAGGCTAATAATTTTAATATTCATCGGTAAACACAAAATATTGCTCTGTACATGCGTTTTCTTCATTTTCAGTTCCTACATTATTAACTTGTATTATTCAGAGTTCAGGACTCCTTGAGAATACCTTCAAAGCCAACAGTGACTCAGATATCGATACTTCTTCCGAAACTACTTCCAATTAGAAGTATCTATACCTGATATCGCTTCATTTCTACATTTCAACTAAAAACCATATCGTATTTCTCAGTATTCCTTACGGCCACACAAAAAGGGCGCATGCGAAATGTCGTCAAATATCTTGTCGAAGCACACCCCCCAAATACATACCAGCTTTATTATTATTATTATTATTATAATTTCAACTCCCCCTTTCTGGGCATAGTCGAATATGTTTTATTTGATTACTAAAATCTAATCTAATTCCGAAAGGTGTACAATTATGGTAACGCAAATAGTAACAAAGAATTTTGTTATTTTCTCTGTCACCTTGAGAATCACAAAATAGATTCAAAAGTGAATTAGAAAAGGTCAGTAAAACGCCATTGCAGCGGGTTGAGTCTGGTTTATATAGAGAATATGACAGAAAAGATCGCCTCCATTCCAATTCCGCAACATCTGGTTCCAAGTATAGCCTTGTTAATAGAATTTGTGGATACAGCGCAAATTACGACAATCAATTAAGGTACAAGGTTCCTATTTTAAAGTTCTCAAACCGATAATATTAATTTGTGAGTTCAAGGCCATGCTTCGTATTTTTATGAAATTTACTCCCATATATGCTGCCATATCTTCATCATTGTTATCAGTTTTTAATCAACAACAGAAGTCTAAAAGGACTAAGCGAGATTGCCGAATAATGGTTATCATGTTTTTTTTGTCTTGCCCCACATAATAGGAAGCGGTGGTTGTTGGTTCCTACCGGTCAGCGATCTGGTATTAAAACAGACAAACGCAGACATATTCATTGGTTATGCGGCACGTTCGCCCCAGTAAAGCTAGATAAGCAGCAAAGGGCCCACTGAAGTAAACTCCAGTGTTCGTAACTGTTCAGGAAGCTTAATTACGATCCATTGGCAGAAACGCCATTAGTTGCATGAGTGCCTTCTTTCTGTAAATGATGCAAACTTCACAGTTGTGGATAATAGTTTTTATTAAGTTTATTATTCATACGATCCAGTATTCTGATCTAAGAATTCTGAATTTAAGCTGATATCTCCCGTAAAGGGAAATCGCATGCTTACTGTCTTAAAATTATTTGTAGCACTTTCTTCAAAACCGTTACTTACTATTTGACTTTTCTTTCTGTTCGATCGCCTGGTCTCTAATTGCTCATTTAGTTCTGTTGTGATAAAATAGGTATGTCTTTATTCAATGGCGGTTAAAGTGAGAGTGAGTACAAAGATATTAAAGAAAATTCTTGCTATTGCATGTATAACAGGTGTGTATATATATTACAGGGTTGTACAAAGTGTATGGGCACATAAGGTGACCATCTATGTATATAAGTATATTAATAAGTTGTTCAATTTATAACACCCTTCCTGAACTACTCATTTCTATGCATTCACATTAGATAAATATTTATGTATGTTGGTAATTCAGAACAATGGAATACAAAATATTTTTGCTTAATTTAATTTAATTTAGACCAAATTTAGTGGCAAAATATTTTAACTTTTGAGCGGTAACGCCTTTTGTTAAAATATCTGCAACCATCTCGTTAGTAGGTAAATACTTCAAAATTACTTGCTTATGTCCGATAAGTTGACGAATAAATTTCGTTTTTATGTCTATGTGTTTCGTGCGTGGTGAGTAGGAATTATTCAATGCCACTTGAATGGCGCTCTTGTTGTCGCAGAATATGGTCATCGTTGTTTCGTACTTCGGAACCAGCTCAGCTTCCAAACGCTTCAGCCACACAGACTCTTGTATAGCAGCTACAATAGATATTAATTCCGCTTCAGTGCAACAGTTCTCTGCCTTTTTGTTGACCATGATATAGCAGCTGACTGAAAAACAAAGGTATAACCCGAAGTTAAACGCCTTTCATCGGTGTCTCCAGCCCAGTCCGCATCACAGTAACCTATTATGTTGTCATCAGATTTACAATATACTAGTCCCTTTTCAGAAGTACCCTTTAGGTATCGCATAACGCGCTTCACGGCTTCCCAGTGAGCCCTTCCAGGATTTACTGCGTACCTGCTTAACGTGTTTACAGCATAACAAATGTCCGGCCGAGTGACTTGAGCAGCGAATAATAAGCAACCGATTGCTTGCATATACGGAACTTCGGTCATATCTTGCCTTTCACTAACATCTTTTGGTGACATATCAGATGATAATTTTTCGTTGTAGTCGAATGGTGTTGACAGCGGATTAGCATCGCTCATACCAAAACGTTTCAATACATCTAGTACATACTGAGATTGGTCCATTTTTATAGAATTATCATCCACTGTGATTCTCACACCTAGCACTGACGTGGCTACACCCATGTCTTTCATTTCGAACTTTTTTGCTAATTGGTCTTTGTACCATGCTATTTGGTTTGAGCTATTGGAAAAAATGAAGACGTCATCGACATATATTGCAATGAGCGACATTTTATCGCCATCGACGTTGTAGTAGATGCATTGGTCTACGTCACTTCTAACGAGCCCCATATTGAGAAGTTCACGATTAAGGGTCTCGTTCCATACTCGTCCGGATTGCTTGAGACCGTAAATTGATTTTGATAGTTTGCACACCTTACCTGTACCATCGTTGTAGCCCTCAGGTTGTTGCATGAAAACTTCTTCTTGTAGTGTGCCATTCAGGTATGCGCACACGGCGTCCATTTGATGTACGGCCATGTCATACTTGACGGAGAGCGCCAATAAGAAACGAATTGATTCGTATCTTACCACAGGTGCGAATGTCTCAAAGTAATCGATGCCTTCGGTTTGCGCGCAGCCTTTCGCCATTAATCTGGCTTTTCTGCGAAGTGGAACGCCGTTTGTGTCGTATTTAGTTTTGTATACCCACATAGAATTTATCGCCTTCTTGCCAGGTGGAAGATCAGTCAACGTCCATGTATTGTTAAAATGCAATGAATCAATTTCGCTACGCATGGCGGACTCCCACTCTTCCGCGTGAACTGACGATACCGCCTGCTTATACGTTGAAGGATCGTATAAATTAAACTGTGCAGTACAAAAATTGTAGGACTCTGCTTGCTTACTTGCAATTCTTTTAGAGCGACGGAGTTCGGAGTCAATGTTGTTGATACCTTCTTCACCTTTAACTGCGAAGTTGTCAACGCGGCCGTGGTCGTTATCAGCGTAATCTGTATCACTGTCGATAGTGCTCAATTCGCTACCATTCCCCTCTGCATTGACACTTTCGGCCCCGGATAAATCAACAAGTTGATAAGTATCGTTAGACTTGTTACAATTAAGTTGTTTTTCCAAAAACACAACATCTCTACTAATCACGATTTTGTTGGTACGCTGATCAAAAAGTCTGTACGCTTTACTTTCACCACTGTACCCTACCATAATGCATTCGATTGACTTTTCACTCAAAATATATAATTTTTTTTGTAGAGCATAGTTCCTCCGGACTGCGCTTGTCTTCTCTGCAAGGCACAAAATTTGTTAAATACGCGGCGGTTGCAGCGGCTTCTGCCCAAAAACGCTCGTCTACCCCGCTGTCTATAAGCATACACCGCACCCGCTCGATCAAAGTGCGGTTCATTCGCTCCGCTACACCGTTTTGCTCTGGCGCATATGGAAATGTGGTTTGGTGAATGATACCGCTTTTATTTAAAAACGATTTAAAACTTTCATTCACATATTCTCTGCCGTTATCAGTTCGCAGAATTTTAATCGTTTTGGAGCATTGGTTCTCAACCATATTTTAAAGTTTTTAAATGTTTCAAAGACGTCGGATTTATTCTTAATTGAGTAAGCAAACACCTTACGCGTAAAGTCATCGACGAAACAAACCAGGAAACGAGCACCCGAGAACGATTTTGTATTTAATGGACCAATCACATTAGAGTGCACCAGTTCGAAAACATTGCTTGCGCGCGTGCCTTTTTCCTTATTCGGTTTACGTGTTTGCTTCCCTTTTATGCACACTTTACAACAATCACTATTTAATTTGCTAAATGATATGCCGTCATTGTTTTGTTGCACTTTGTGTAATGAACTGTTGCAAATGTGGCCCATTCGTTGATGCCATATTTCGAATTAATTTTTCACATGTATTGCGGATTCTTTTGTCTTGTTGATTTTACTATTTAATCGGTAAAGATTATTATGGACCGACGCAGTAGCGACAACTTCGTTGTTTTTGTTTAAAGTTTTACACGTGTCGCCTTCGAAAACTACTCGTTTACCATTTTGTACCATTTGACGAACCGACAGAAGATTTGCACATAAGTCTGGAACATACTCGACATCTTTGACAATTGCTTTTGTGTGTTTATTTTTGTTAAAAAGAGACAAATTAACACCGCCTGCAAAATTTGCGGAGAGCTCGGTATTATTCGCTATTACAATAGTTTTCTCTTTTATCTTGTGCTTGTTATATAAAAGGTTAACCTCGTTTGTCATGTGGTTGCTCGCGCCGCTGTCTATGTACCAATTTATGTACTCGTTGTTCTTACTCATTATGTCGCGCATTTCGCCTTTGGTTGCTTTCGCACATGCCTGTCTTTCGTTATGTTCTTGTGTTGTAATAGTACTACTACTCGTTGCAAACAGCACGTCCGCTCTTTCGATGTTTTTTCCTTTGTAATTTTCTATGTTTTTATTAGTGTTGCTCTGTTTGTGCTTTTGCGGGCATTTTTTAGCGAAATGACCAATGGCTTTACAACTGTGACACCTCAGTTTATTTGATTTTTTGATGTTAAAATGTTTTGAGTACAGCGCTTTTTCTTTGTCTACACCATCGAACTTAACATCTTGCAGTAGTACATTCTTCACTATGTCCACAGTTAACTTCTGTTTGGAGTTTTGTACTGCCATTACAAGAGGTCTGAATTCTTCAGACAGACCAGCAAGCATTAACGAGGCAGCTAACTCACCATCAAGGTTTAGACCGGCGTTTTTTACCTTTATAGCAATCATGATGATGTCATTTATATACTCTTGTACGGATCTTGCTGGTATCCACCATCAAGGTAATTTCGGCTAGCGCTCGCTCATTTAAGTCAGCATCCTTCTCGCTTACGACTCCACTTTCGACGACTTTCCAGACACCTTTTATTACTAAGCAGGATTTCGCTTGACGCTTCCATACGTCGAAATTTTCCCTGCCACGCAACTTTTCCATTTGGAATGTCACTGGAATTGACGATGAACTTGCCATTTTACTATATTTAAACCTTCAGTGGTTAATTGCTATTTTTACTTTTAACTTAGCAAAATACACGTGGCTTTAGGCCCATAACCTGTTGTGATAAAATAGGTATGTCTTTATTCAATGGCGGTTAAAGTGAGAGTGAGTACAAAGATATTAAAGAAAATTCTTGCTATTGCATGTATAACAGGTGTGTATATATATTACAAAGTGTATGGGCACATAAGGTGACCATCTATGTATATAAGTATATTAATAAGTTGTTCAATTTATAACAAGTTCATTATTGTCATTCCCATTTTTGCTTTCAGTATAATCATCATTATTTATATCATCTTTTATTTCGTTTTCTACCTTATTTTTTTTCTGCCCTATTTATTTCATTTTTATTTTCATCCAAACATATTAATTTTATGCATTCTTCTATTACATTGATATGACGCGCATTCACTATTTTATTATTTAACAATATTCGGTAACTGTTTTCATTGTAACCCATTAAAATTCCTAATTTTGACTTGTCCCATTTACTTCCCCTTAATTGATCAGGTGTTCTTACAAACACTTTACTTCCATAAATTTTAAGATCTTCTACTCTAGGCCTATTATTAGACATGATTTCAAACGGAGTTTTCTATTCGTACGTGTTAGCTATGGTTCTATTCTTTAAATAAGTTGAGGCCATTATTATCTCGGGCCAAATATTCTGTGCCATTTTTCTTTTTCAGATATCGATTGTTTTCCGAAGTATTAACGTTTATTTCTTTATTCTCTGCTTTGTTGACAAAACTTTTCATGGAATACAAATTATTTTCCTTTCCAGCTACTGCAACTAATTATCCATTTTTATCAAGAATTTTGGAACCGTTGTATTCAGATACTATTTTATAATTTTCTGTATTTTCATATCTTTAACAAAATATATGTACATTATTTAAAGTAATTTTTGAATCATATTTATATTTTTTAAACGCAGCTTTAAGTTTACCAATTTTTGTAGCTTCAAGAACATTGCCATCACCCAGCGTAATACTCACTGGCTCTTTAAGGACAATACATTCGTCAAAATATGCATCACTGTTTACAATATGTGTGCGTCCACGTGAAAAGTGCCCACTTTGTCGCATCTAATTTCCGAGATATATAGATTTTTCGATACATCGATCGAATTTCGTAATTTTTTATTATGGTTTATTATGAAACTACGTATATACATTTACACGTCTTATGATACCAAATTTAGCTTCCTAGGTATAATAGAAGTAATTAATTTTATTTTTTGAAAAAAAGAAAAGGGCCCACAATGGACAACTTTCAAATTCAAATTGATTTTTCTCAATTAGTCATTTTTCGGATATTCACCTTCAAAGTCCTATATTTCCCTCAATTCTTCAGTTAGGATGGTCTAATTTGTCTCAAAATGTTCGGAAATCAACCAGGAAGACGCTTATATGCAAAACTCCAATACCGCCGAAGTGGGCCCTTTTCACGTGAACGCACACATATGGTCTGTACACCCACTATCTAGTATCCACACTATTTCATTAGAATTTATAATAATATTGTTATTATTACAATTTGATCTATTGTAATTTACTTGAGCTGTAAATGCATTTTCGTTACCGTAACTTTCGCTGTATGTTGACACTTGTGCACCTTGGTTGCTATTTCTATCATAACCTCCTCGATGAGAACCTCTGTTTTAACTGTCATTGTTGTTGTATCTTCCACGTTGGTAATTTTTATTGTAGTTATCCCGACTTGTTGGTTTTGAATTTGTATACCCTCATCCTCGTGTGAACTGTGTTGACCTTTGTTTGCAATTTCTTTGTAGATGCCCTATTAATCCGCGTTTAAAACATTTGCTTCGCATTTCAGTAGAAAAAACATTTGAGTTAGTTTTGTCCGTACTTTCTATCTTCTGAGTTTTCATTACTATTTTTGATTTCACATATTCGCACGTTCTCTCTTCTTTTTTAAGTACGTCTATCAAATCTCCAATGTAACAGTACTCTTGTGGTAATGCTTTTAACATATATCAGAGTTTTCCTTGTTCATTTAATTTCGCTCCAGCCACTATTAATGAATTAGAGGCCTTTTCAAAGTCATCGAAAAACACCGTTACATTATCATAATTTTTCAATTTCACGTTTTCTAATTTGCTACGGCAGACTATTTGTAATGCAGTTGATTCTTTTGAGTACATCTCCTCAAATTTTTTCAAAATTTCGTGGCTTGTGTCCAGATTACAAATATACTCCAGTTGCGATTCGATATTGAACTATGTATATATATAGTTGGTAGCTTTTATAACTTTCATTTTCCACACATCTTCAGACCCTGTTGCCAATTTTTCCGTGTTACCTGTTCTTTACACTCTTTAAATTTTAGTAACTTCAATATTCTTCTTTTCCAGCTAAAATATTCTTGTCCATCGAAAACTGGTACCACCACATCATCTACTTTTGGCATCGTATCCATTTCCGCGTTTATTTCACTTAGTTCTATAGACTTCTCGATACAGATTTTAATCAAAAGTACTTCTTCAAGATTCTCCACAAATAACCTTCTCAGTTGGTCAAATACTTTTGGTTCTTCTTTTTCTATATTTTTCACAACCTTTTATAATTCAATTGCATATCTTTCATTTTTCTTTTCGACACGTGGTTCAAAATCACTTAACCACGGTTAACCTCTAAAAACGTTGCTCTGCTACCATGTCGATTTATTGAACAAGAAAGACAAAACAATAATCCAGTTTACATAGAGATGGACATAAGAAATCAAATTAGGGATGTAAATTTACACTTTACAACAGCAACAATTTAGTATAAATTGGTTTATACTGTAGCCATCTGGGAATCATAATGCAGTGCAGGGTAAAGAGATAAAGGATTAGAAATTATTTCCATTAATCCAATCAAGGCCTGCGAGCGTTAAACCTTGTGCATCCACACGGATTTCAGTATTATTTTGGCAGTTATGGTGGCAGGTGCAATAAGTCTCAGGGGATCAAAAAGCCGGGCAATCGTACCACGTTTTGTTGCTTTGACCTCAAAGTATTCGTAGCCACCACATACCTATTGTTTTGGCCGTATCCATGTTATTGTAGTTCAAACAGTTGCTCATTGATATGTGTTTCAGAGGAGTTCTATTCATTAGAGAGACTAAATTGCAGTTCAGAAGTAACTTGCAAACGAATAGCTACAGCGTTTTCGATGGATTCCCTGCTTGAAAGCACGTTATCGATGTAAAATTCATTTTTAATAACATTTGTTGCTAATGGGTATGACTCCCCTTCATCATTCGGCAATTTGATGGTGCACACGTATTGCGGTGTATAGGGCTGAGGCTGCTCCAAATGTGTAATGTTGAACGTTTCCTTAGTGATTTATTTATTAATTAGTTTAATGATTTAGTCTATGAAATACAATTTTCTCACAGACTATAGGAAAATTATAAGTTTATTACTAAGATCACCGAACATATATGAACATAACCTTTATAAAATTAAATTAAGGAAATTCGAAATAAGAGTCCAAAACATTGGCGAATACATATATTTCTAAGGAAAAATCAATTGAGATAGAACTCGAGATCTTATTTAATTCGATATGAGAAAGTGCCATTGGTACATTACGTGCATATACGGGTTTTCAGGTATCTTCATAAACAGGCAAACAGGCTCCGCTGTGGAATATTGAAAATGATACGGTTTAATAAAAAAAAACGCAGTCTAAATAGCCTCTAACAACATTAAACATAAAACACAGTGATCTCCTAGCTTCCAACGTTTTAAAGTTGATTGGAATCAATCGAGAGTTGTAAGATGAATGCCTTCTTCAAGAAATTCAAAGATCGACAAAAAAACTTAAGGAACACTCTCTGGACTTGTGAAATGCGATTATTAGAATTGAGGAGAAAAGGCCTCCAAAGAATGTACCATATTCCAACTTCTTTCTTTGCAATTGTTATTACTTTACAAAAACTTCAAAGTAACGCGACGGCCGCACGATCAGACGAATGCTAATAATTGTGCTTACAAAAAATTATATATTTACTTAAGTGCGATCCCAAAAACTTTCTTCCAAAATCTGAATTCAATATGTATAAGAAATAAATATAATCTATTGAAAAACATGTTTTTAAACGACTGAGACCGTTAAAAATAATTATTTGTTTTTAATAAATGTTATTGAAAAGTAAGATAAAATTTATTGCTATTAATGAAATTTTATTTTTCCAAAGTTTAAAGCCATTTAACATATTCAGAAAATTTGAAATGATTTGATCGACTAGTTTTTCCGTAATTAATGTAGAAACCAAAATTAACCTTGTTTTTTTGGTAGCAAAAATGTCAAGAAAAAACAATTTTTGGAAAAACGACTCTGTAAACTCTTACAAGGATGTTTGAAACTACTCATTAAAATAAATAATAATGATCATCTTGTCGTGGTGAAAAATCGAGTGATCACTTGACACATTCCCACACAGCAAGGAACTCAGCGCCATTGTCGTTTTCCTATACCTGAAGCGACGTGGACAATAGCTGGTGGACCTCTATGTAGTCTGGATCATGGTATATTTCTTCTACCTGGCTCCAAATGCGGTGGAGAGATGTTCGCGCTGCAGTGCGGGAATTTAGCAATGCCGTAATACGTGAAAAATACTTGATAATATTATCGAAACCGTGTGAGCAACCTCACAGGAGGCACCGAAAATGTTTAGTAAATCACGAATTCTAAACACTCGAATATTAAAACACTTATTTTGTTATGTATGTAAATTTCATTTATTTGTTAATAACTACGTATGTTCGTATGGCGAATATTCAAAAGGTAATAATTGTGCAAGCGAAAAGCAGAAAACAAAAAACCAAAAATGTGTACTATAAAGGCTGCCTATACATTACTTACTTCATTGGCGCTTAAATCGCTTAAGTGATTTTGGCCGAAGTTTTCCTAGAATTTGTGGTGTTCGCCTTGATGTTGTAATTAAGGGACCTTAAGTTTTACGCCGACTCCGGATGGCGGATGTTTTTGTAGCGTTTTTGTGCCGCTACTCGAAGAATTGAAATGCAAATCACGCCACCAAGTGTATCGCTTGTCCTTTTGTATTGACCTTCGTTCAGCGCTGCTTTGTAAGCAAAAACCAGCTGACTCGCTAGCATGATACTGCCGTATAATTCCAACTATGCATAATATTATTTGTTTACTGTGGCTGCTCCACAAGTACTTACCTTCTGCGAAAATGAAATCGATTTTATTGCTTCATTAGGACTCTTGATATGGCTGAGCGAAATATGACGCGTTTTTGAGTCGATGAACAAGAGCGTTAAGGAGCTGACTATCAAACTGTGTACCTTGATCGGTCGTAATTCGGACCGGCACTCCGTAGCAGCATATCCAGGCTGCGAAATCGTGCGGGCGACACATTTGGTTCCAATGTTCTTAAAGGAGAAGGCCTCTGGAACCTTAGTGAAACGGTCGATCATCGTCAGGCAGTTACGGTGTGCTCTGGATGGAACATATGGCCCGATAACGTCCACGTGGATATGCTCGAAATGCCGCGTGCGCCCTAGGAGATGTTGATTAGGTGGTAAGACATGTCGAGATTCTTTGTTTCGTTTACAGGCTAGGCATATTCGGGCCCACAGTCGACAGTCTCGGTTGATGTTAGGGCCGACGTACCGTTGCGTCACCAGCTTTACAGATGCTCGTGCTCCATGATGGCTGACACTATGAGTAGCGTTGAAGATTCTCCTCCTCAGCGGTGCGGGGACAAAGAGCGAATCAGGTCGCCGGAAACTTCATAATAGATTGGTTTGTCGCAGGCTGGCATGTTGTCCGGTCGCAAATCAAAGGAGTCGTGTTGTTAGCCCTGAATACATTGTTGAAGCTCTTCGTCGTTGGCTTGAGCTTTCGTAAGCTCATGCGTAGATACTGCTGCGGAGATTCGTGAAAATCGTGACGTGCCGTGCCCCAAAAATGTAGCGAATTTTTCGCAAAGCAGCATAGATAGCGCGAAGCTCGCGGTCTCAAGGACAGTGCTTTCTTAGAATGGGTTGAAGCTTCTGGCTAAAAAAGGCCAATGGTTTCCAGTTTTGTCCTCATAGTTGCTGAGCGACGGCTCCGATAGCATGTTCGGAAGCATCAGTAAAAATTGCTCAAAATCGTCTAGAACTCGTGTCACCTAGTCGATAAATGATTGAAATATCTGTGCGGAATTTCGTAGCCCGAACGTCATGAACGGGAATTCGAAAAACCCAGATAAAGTTATAACGGCCATTTTGTGGGCATCGTGTGTGGCTATCGGAATCTGATTAAAAGCGCGTACGAAGTCGACGGTCGAGAAGATGGTTTTGCCAACAAGATTGGCAGTAAAATCCTCCAGAACGCGAACAGGATAACGATCCGGTATTGTTTGACCGTTCAGTTGTCGATAGTCTCCACAAGGACGTCATCCAGTTGACTTTTTGGGTACCAGGTGGAGTGGAGATGACCATGGGCTCTTCTAACATTGAGTAATTACCAATTCCATCATTTTACCGAACTCCGCTGTAGCAATTTGGTGCTTTTCAGGGGCGAGACGTCGGGCCATGCTAGATACTGGAGGTCCAGGTGTAGTGGCTATAGGGTGCAGCGTCGTGTGTTTGGTTGGCCGACAGATTGCTTCGGGTTTTGTCAGATTCGGAAAATCTGCGAGAAGGCTAGACTATGTAGAGTCGACAGGCATAACCTTATGTCGTCAATCCTGTTTTTGAGTCAATGAGGCCGCAGTTCTTCAAGTCGGGTAAAATGCCGAAATGCGCCAGAAAGTCAGCACCAATAATAGGCTTGTTCGTGTCTGCCGCTACGAAGCGCCAAGTGAAATCTCTTCTGAAATCGACGTTTAGTATTTGAGTTACGCAGCCATAGGTTTTGTTCGTCGAGCCTTTTGATGCAATAAGAGTGTTGATGGAAATGTACAGAGGTCAGCGGTGGCCTCGGCGCTGGCCTTAGCTTCTAGATGGGACGATGCGTAGTGATACCTCGTTATTTCATCAGTGATTCTTGCGAGATGCAACTGCCCTTCAAGCTGTGCGAACCACAAAGCTGGACGTTCGGCTGAAAGCTGGACACCGTAATGAGACGCATTGCAGTGGTCTTGCACTGTCAAGCATACGTGCCTCTATATTAACTGGTATGGCGATATCTTTAATTTAAATTTGCGAAAGGTGTTCTACGTGCAGCTCAAAAAAAAATTTACAATAATCAGCAATGCGTCAAAATTCGAAAAACGGAAACTGCGCGTGGTGCACAAAACCAGCTTACAAAGTGCACGACCAAAAATTTCACTCGAAATTTCGCAGTGTAGTCAGACTATTTATCCAATCACGTCGGAAGGTCACCAGTTGTAGCAGTTCTGTGCCGAATCGAATGTAAATCACGCCACCAAGTGTGAAGCTCTGTCTTTTATAGCGACCGCAGCAACAAAGAAGTTCTCGAAACTGCGCTTAGGTATCGCTTGTCCTTTTGTATTTACCATCGTTCAGTGCTGCTTTATAAGTATAGAGCGGCCGACTCGTTAGCACGATATTGCCGTATAATTCAAACTATGCATAATATTATAACTTATTTGTTTCTTGTGGCTTTCTCCACTGTATTTTTTTTTTGCGAGTAGTTTTTTCATGGCAGAAACACACTCGAAGGTTTGCCATTGCCAGCCAAGGTGCGACGCCATTAAAAAAAACTTTTCCATAATTTTTGGTGTTACTTTCCCCGACCAGGATTTGAACCCAGGACACACCGATTGAAACGCGCACACACTACGTACTAAAAGCTCGAACTGCTTCTGCTTTCCTGCGAAGTCCTGATGCATTTTGAAAGTATACTTTCAATTCATTTGAACTCCTTATAGACTTGGTTCGATTTACGTTGACGTTACTTGGACCAACTTTATCATACAATTTATCATAAAAAGAGTTCGAGACGCCTAGCTTAAAATTAATTGTCTGCACAGTAACTGGCAGTATTTGTTTTTTAATTAAAGCGTAGCATAACAAATGCGTTCTGTCTACACCAGCATAATTAACAACATAATCGATTATGTTAACCGCAGTAACAGAAGGTTAAACGACGACAGATGTAACCGCTTTTTACGATACCAGAATTTGAGCTTAGTCCAACAGCCCAGAGCTTTTTGTGAAGCTTTTTATTATTCACTGTGGTCCAAAAAGTGTTAGATTGTTGCGTTAATAGACCGAATCTTCGGAGTGCATATTGATGCTTCTATACATTTTTTTGTATATCAGCCTCAAACGCTTATTTATATTTTCGCCAATTCAAGATTATCGACTACAGGTCATTCTGCAGCGTTGGACCAATGCACAAAATATCATTTAGGGACCCACTGTTCGCGGATTTACATGAAGTGTCGAAAACGATGAGAAATTTAGTGGTATAGCTCTCTTGTTTAAGCACCGCATGATGTGGCAGTATAAACGATATACGGTGCCCGCTAGCAGGGTAAATTTGGTTTAATGCGGAGTATTTATTAGTGGAGTCGAATTTGCTTCGGAACCGTTGTCAATGAGAGCAGTTGCCGTTTGTCCACTTTTGGTACTTGGTTGCTGCATTGAATGTAGAATTTAAGTGCAATAAGTCCTTCGGCCGTCGCTGGTGGAGAAATTCAAATATTGTCTTTGAGAGAAATCCTTGCACTTTTAGCTCTAAACCGATACAAATATTATAGCAATACATGGTAGCGATTTAAGATACCTAATGTATGGAGTTAACGCACTATCACACTTACCCTACCTGTTTGCTGTTTTCTTGGATGGTGTCATCAAGAAACCGAGCTTGGACTTCTTCGTGTAGGTTTGGATATGGTTGGTAGATGATAGAGTTGAACAATGTGAATTTTTGCACATGTTTCGTTAATTTACGGTTATGTGCTGTGACGTCGTCACTTATCACTCCGTTGGATTGATTGTTTTCTAGCTTAATCCCCTCATGGCTCACCAAACCTATGTGCAGGTTTTAATAGTATCGGGGGTTCCTATAGAAAAACACTCACGCGAAGGTTTGGTTTTATTGAGAAGTTCATTTTAATTTCGTTATGTAAATTCACAGTTCGTATAAAAAGGACGACGATTAGTTAAGCTGTTGTGCTTTATGCTCCGCCATACTACGGGAACTGAATTTTATTTTATCAAATGTGCATAACGAGAAAATATCCGCAATTTTAATAAACACGGTTTTGGCGAGAAAACATATGTACGTCTTTCGTTGAAATATATATGAACTATTGAGGGGATTAAATGTATTATTTTTGTACTTTTTAAGGACTCCTCACAGTTTTTTTTTGCCGTTGATTTTGTTGATACTGCTGATGTTGCCCCTGATGCCGTTGATTACTTTGTTGCCATTGATTACTTTTACTTGAATTTTTTCCACATGTTTGTTTTTCGTTTTAGTTATTTAATGTTTATTCTTGTTTTTGGTTTATGTACATATGTGCACCTTCTTAATTTGCACTTTGTTTTTATCACCTTTGTTAATTTTTTTTTGGAACGCCCGAGTTTGTTTACGAAAAATTTCAACTTTATAAATATGGATATATGTATGTATTGCTTCTTTTTTGGTTTTTTGGTTTAACTCCTCTTTCTGGGTAAAAGGACACCCCTTATTTTTTCTTTTGTTTTCTATAGACTATAAGTAACACAGCTTATTTCCCTCCTGGGGTCGATAACAAATGCCGTCACTAAACGACAAATTTTGCATTCCAACGCACGACATTTTGATCTGGTAGGGTGGCTGGCGCTAGTGGTGATTAAAGCAAAGATTCAACTTCACGAACTTTGGCTTTATGGCATTGATTGAGTCGAATACGAAAATCTTATAGCTTTACTAAACTGGGAACAGTTCGCAGAAGATCTGCCAGCCATCTGCGACATCGAAATTCTTCGATAGAAAGGGGGAACCACCAAGGCCGCACTACCAATCGCGTCCTTAGTCACACCATCCGCACCCTGCCGTATGTGCTTATTGTGGCGATTTCTATACTACCGCTAAACAAAAATTTAGCGGCCTTGGAGTTAAGTCTGAAGTTTGAATACCGAGCGCGCAAGGCCGCGTTGCAGGTAAGTTGAAGCAGCAGCTTGGAGGCAGTATACTAGTTCAAATAATAACGTAGATTAACGCGCACGCGCACGCGCAGGTGTACATGTGAAATTTGAAAATTTTTATAACCTTGCAAGACTGCTTGCGAAAATAAAGTTTGTATTGAAACTACTTTGTGCTAAACGTTGCCTTCTTTGGAAATTTTTTTATATGGATCTAGTTAAATATGAATAAGTAGTAGTACAAGCATAAGTTCTTTAAACAAAACCAATATAATGAATCAAGCGATAAGCTTTATACTAAAAAGGAAGCGGAATGGAAATCTGCGGATGTACTTGGATTTTGGGGAAACTCTTTTCATTTAGGGAAAACATCATACTCGTGTTCGTCTGTGTGTTTAAACACAAATTAGTTTATCAATTTTTAACTAGAATTAGGTAGGCAGAAGCAGTTTTATATCGTACTGTATTAGTAACTTGTCGGAATCGGCACATATAACTGCAATACAATTGATTGTTCTGATATGAGTTTTTACGACATAACTCCTAAGCCAAATATGCTAGTAACATGAAATTTACCTTACTTATCATAAACAGAAAGTGCCCAATTGAAAATCATCGAGATCATGACTTATAGCTCCCAGCCAAATGATTTTTCAGATATGCGCTTTGTTTAAAACTCCTTCACAGCTGTGTGACATTTTGTGGACTATTGACCTATTACACATGGTCCACTAAGAAATGTATCAATTTTGCTGTTTTATAAAATATGGTACAGTTACCACTGAAACTATTTATTTTAATGTATTTTATTTTATATTCTGATATTATTATATAAATATTTGTACGCAATCACAATAATAAAACAAATTAAATTTTTTTATATTCATGAAACGTATGGATGCTTTGCTTACTTCTGTACAATCTACAATGTACAAACCTTTTCCGTACTATTTGGAGACACCAAGGCAAATTTATAAAATGCAGCTATAAATTTCCTAGTCCCGAAAAAGAACTACAGATTGAGTAGCATAAAAATTCAGATGCCATTATTTACAGAACCTTCAATGATTGAATCATGGAATCTCAATAGAACCATTCCAGTACTGGCAGTACAAAGAAAACTGATAGTTGCAATAATAATTTCCAAACCTATTCCAAACCTGCCATAATTTTTTCTCTTGTAAGTTTAATGGAACCAAAACTTTTACATTGCCAGTTGCCACTATCTAGCAATCATCGCCTTATGAGACTATTGTGACTCACTCTGGAGGTTGAGGGATCCTGGAGATTTAGTGGTTAAACAAGAGTGGATACAGGACGCTACCTTGCGGTACCCTTTGTTTAATTCTCTTTAGTTTCGATATTGAGCCTCTACATAATACCGATCATTGAAGACCACACTGGTAACTCGGAGTTCACTGTTTCAGTCCCTACGGGAGAGTTGATGTTTCCACGTCAGCTAGTAGCGTGGAATGACTTACTGCGTCAAAACTTTTCGACAAAGTCCAACGCTACCAGGACGGTTCTCTCGCACGGGCGGTTAAGACCGCGATTCACCTGCGTGTTTATGGCGTTGAGTGATCTTGTTGTACTATGCACTTTCCGGAAGCCATGCTGATGCTTAGCCGAGCCCAGGTGGTAAGTGTAGTATGGGAGGAGTAGGGCCTGAAGTTCCTTTATACCTGGCAAAAGCAAAGAAATCGGCAGATAGGAATCACCCTTGTCGGCCGGTTTCCTTGGTTTCACCAGTGGGACCACCCTCCCAACCTTCCAGAGGTTAGGAATGATGAGGGTGGCCATTGACAGGTTGAGGATCCCTGTGAGGAACTCAATCCCCGTGGGCCAAAATTTTTCAGCATCAACACGCTTAGTCCATCAGGGCCAATGGCCTTGGAGGCTTTCGCCTTCCCGATGACCTCCTTCACCTCGCCACAAGTGAAGGTAAGAGGCGCACTGTTGTTCGGTAGTTTGCGCAGCCTTCTGGTCACCTTCTGCTTGGTTCTATCCCCCGAAGTATGCAGTATGAATTGTCGGCTAAAATAGCTCGCGCATCTCTTCGGGTCCGACGAGGTACGATCCCCAGATGAAATTTCCACTCGGTCGTCGTACTTCGTCGGGTTGGATAAGGACTTTACGGTGGACCAGAGCTTACCAAAACCCGTTTGTTTCGCTTATTTTGGTCAACCAGCCTCTGAATCTCCACGTTTAAACCCTTTATGTGAGGATTTCGGGGATCGGAGCGGCGAAGGTGGTCGCGCTTCGGCCGGGAAGTTGGGACGGATCTCGGGGATTCTGGCAGCAGACGCAACGACCCTGCGGAATTTTTTTCGCCTTTGCGAACGTCAGTGGGTGCGGGAAGAGATCTGAAGGCATTTTCAGTAAACTCTGCGAACTCGACCCAGATGTAGGTCCGGTGGTCCGCGAAGTCAAAGTCAGCAGGTCTGTCAATTGAGATGATTATGGGTAGGTGGTCAGATGCAAGTGACAGCATAGGTCGCCACGTTATGCTATTTATCAGACCTGCGCAAGCTATTGCTAGGTCAGGCGAGCTGCTGCAACACCCCATAAAATTTCGAGCTCGACATCGCCTGAGCGGACAGCTATTCTTTGACATTCTAAGGTAGTGTCCCTGCAGTCGATATTTTCTTCGATGAGACGATACTGCACTGTGTGATGGGCAATGAACGCTAAGCCACCACAATTACCTCGCTCGCGATCCGTACGATGCACATTGTAGCCGTTGCAACTCAACAAGGTTGAGTTACTGACAAGTTGTGACGACTCGGCTATCTGCTCAATCTGCAGCCGTTGCAGTTTAGCTGAAGGAGTTTCGTTTGTCTCAGGAGAGGCGTCGCAGAGAGAGGTATGATGGAAGGGTGATGTTGTCCACCTGGTCCCTGCTGCGCATGCAATACTCGTAACACATTAGATGTATCTCTCGGTAAGGTGTTTCTCTCGTCGCATTCGCTTAATAGATGGTGTGAATATAGTCTTGTTATGAGGAACGGATATTTGTACTCTACGTTCTTTGTTATTGTTGTTTTTCCTATGCTTTTCCTCAAAATTTTGTTTTATGATATTCATTCCTTCCAAGTATAAGAAAACTTCTATTTTTACTTTTTGAGGATTACTTAGTAAAATGCATTCAAATGAATTTCTTTCAACTACTTGAAATTGGCTAGCTCAAAGGCTTTTGAAGCAAGAATTTGGTTTGACGTTCATGCATGTGTCGCGTTCATATAGCACATGCAGTGCGCACTGTTCCTCAATAACGATAGAATACACGCCAATAATTAAACCAGTGACTCTTTGTCGCTCATTTGTAAAAAACACATTTGTTTAATTTTACTTGAGTACTATTAAAAACAGCAAAACGAAAGTATCGGTACTACTGGCGGTGCCACCTTCTTTATTCAGTTCGCCGTGACTACTAATATACATTGCAGTTTATACGGCACTCAGTTCAGACCCATTTCGAGTTATGTAGTATTTCTATCGGTTGCTGTCTTAAATTGCAATATATACATAGGTTTAGTTGGGTTAGGTTAATGTGGTAGTCCCCGCAGTGGGAACTCACTTAGACAAAGTAGAGAAGTCCATTGTGATACCGCCTGTTATTTGAACGGTAGCATAAATCGGAATCAAGAAGGGTTAACCGAAGAAACGTTGCGTATCCCGAATGAAGTCACGCAAAATTCCAATTTCCACCTCACAAAGCTCTAGTTATTTTCGAAATTTCAATTTAAAAAGTTAGTTAGAAAGAATTTGTTTTTTTTAACATTTGTATATACCAATGTGATGCTTGTTAGCCAAGGAATGCTAATCCTATACGATTTATATTTTTTGGCTTCTTACAAAAAAGTCTGCAATTAACCGTTATTTTTTTACTGATATATTTTTAGTCGAAAATAAAAGTTAAAATTTGACTTTTACTTTTTCGGTCAAATATAAAAGTTAAAATTTGACTTTTATTTTTTCGGCCAAATATAAAAGTTAAGATTTGACTTTTTTTCGGTAAAAAATAACAGTTACAATTTTAGTTTTAATTTTTCGGTCAAAAATAGCAATTTACATATTACAATACAATATGTTTTAATTAAAAAAAAAAATCAAAGTAAAAAATGCACTTCCTTTTAATTGCAACTTCTTACAAAAAAGTCTGCAATTAACCGTTATTTTTTTACTGATATATTTTTAGTCGAAAATAAAAGTTAAAATTTGACTTTTACTTTTTCGGTCAAATATAAAAGTTAAAATTTGACTTTTATTTTTTCGGTCAAATATAAAAGTTAAGATTTGACTTTTTTTCGGTAAAAAATAACAGTTACAATTTTAGTTTTAATTTTTCGGTCAAAAATAGCAATTTACATATTACAATACAATATGTTTTAATTAAAAAAAAAATTAAAGTAAAAAATGCACTTCCTTTTAATTGCAATTTTCCGTCTTCTTTAAATATATTTCCTAGACAATAATTTAATTTCTTTAATTTAATGTTTAAGTTATTCCCCATTTTACAGCAATGATACGGAATTCAATTTAACAATTAATATAGCTGCCAAGCTCTGCTCGGACAAATTGTATCGCAAATCGCTAAGAATAAGCTTAAGTGCTGAGAATGTGCGTTCTACACTGACTTGTGTCGCTGGGCACCTGATGTATAATACATGCCAGATCTCTTAGTCGGGGATTTATAAATTTTTTACTTTTACAGTATTCCATAAGGTCCGCATCTACATCAATGCGCTTCTCCTTATAGGTGTATATTTCCATAAATGCTTTTCGAACGTAATCATCGAAACATACTTCTTCGTTGTCGGACGAGGCATCAGATAGCTTCATATCCAAAAGTCCAGTTCGTAATTATGACGAACTGCTTTGATTTGTTTCTTCACCATATTGGAAATTTTGATTTTGGTTAGCTAAAAAGTCCTTAACTGCCAACTGTGTGTGGGCAGCGCATTTTATTGATAATACGTTTTCGTATACGATTCCATCTGTAATACTTTGTGTATAACTGCATGTACTTTCATTGTCTTCTCTTTCTTCTCTCTCATTTTGCGACAATAATTTCACACACTTTTACAGATTTCTACCGTTGTCAGTAGTAATTGAATATATTTGTTTAATATTTATTTGAAAATCTTTAAGTATATTTTCTATTTCCAACCGCAAATTTTGTGCTGTATGTTTTTTTTTAGTTCAACCATAGCAAATGTATATATAACGATTTCTTTATTTATTATAAATTGGGCATTCACACCTAATATTGACCGATCACTTCGCGTGGCCGTGTACAATTTTACGCTAAGGATTTTTCCCTTTTAATTATTTGATATGCATTGTTTAACTTTAACGCATTTTTCGTTAATGAATTCATAATGTATTTTTAATTTATTTTTCCCATTTTCAAGCCTTTAAATTGAAGGTTTTAAAAGCGTTTGAGTCAAAAAATTTCACAGGTCGAGCTTCCTTGGTAATCACATCGATGCAAGCATCTACTACCTCAGTTCGTGACATTTCCACTGTAAATTTTATCCGCTTGTCGTCATTGTGTTTATCACTCTTTGAAACTTTGCACTGCTTCTTATACTCGGCAAACATATCCGCAAGGGAATCTGTATATGCCTTTTTAAATTGCTTATACTACCAGAATTTACAACTTTGTTGCAGATTTTACATTATGTTTCACCTTCGGTTTCAACGTAATATTCGCAAATGTAAACATTTCTTTTGGGACCCATTTTTAATAAATTTAAATAAAAATTATGTGCAATAGTTCAAAAAGTGTGATCTCGAACGTAATGTGAAGTGACAAACAAAGCAAAGGCAAATGAGACATAAATGAATAGAATAAGCATACTTGGTATGATTTTACTTAGTCATAACGGTTTTGTAGTAAGAACAAAATACCTTCGAAATTTATATTGCTTTATTGCATCGCTTACTTACTTATTTACACGTTTCGCTATCATTCATACAACAAATGACAAATGTCTTGTTTATACGTTACAACAAAATGTTTTTATCTTAAACAGTTACAATCAAATAGATTAGCAATAAAATTTTAACGTTTATCGAAATTAAATATTAACTTTTTTATTTGACTGGAAAATCAAAAGTAAAATTTTAACTTTTATATTTGACCGAGAAAATAAAAGTCAAATTTTAACTTTCATATTTGACCGAAAAAATAAATGTCAAATTTTAACTTTTATATTTGACCGAAAAAATATAAGTCAAATTTTAATTTTTATTTTTGACTCAAAATCACCGATATGGTGGAAAATAACAATTATTTATTGACTCTTTTGAAAAAAAGTCATAACAGTTACGGTCCCTGCTGGCAAGACACCCGCTCAGACTTTTGCCGTCAAGTCCCCGCGACTTAAACGCCTTGAAGGAGCGTTTCGGCCAGAGCAGGTCACAATGAGGGACATAGATGGTACCACGGCTCTGGATTGCTGGGAAAGTGGGAATCGAGGAGAAGTATGAGCGACTCCTCACTGCTCATCGCCCAATTTCCCAATTTCCCAAGTCGTCCCTGAGACATCCCAAGGACACGGGAGCCCTCGCAAACACCCGCCTAAGCTTAGAAAACTCGTGGCAACCTTAGACGTTCTCGCAGAATCTTCTCCACGAGCCTCGCTAAGCTTTTCTTATCTCGCATTTGTAAATTCCCAACCCGATCTTTATAGTTTCCAGTCCGAGGGTTTCCTACTCTTCCTCGCCTAGTTAAAAATACGTCTGCTCGAAGCCCTAAGCTCCGAAATTTCGAACGTCCACCAGGGTGGTTTAGATTTGCCTGAAGGTTTCCTCAGTGGACACGAGATCTAGTTTGCTTTTTTACAGGCTATGGTGGAATTCTCCACCAAGCTGTCGATCGAATTTTCCGAAAGGAGTAGATTCCCTTGAGGTTTCTCCGGAAGAAACTGCTACAGATTCCTACAGAATAGATCCCAATCTGTGTTCCTCGGATTCCTGTAGGGAAGATTTTGAGGACGAGTATCGCCCAGGGAGAAATGAATATATTTATGATTAGAAAAGGATTGAACATTTAGAACCCTCCAGTTCGAGATACGAGATATCAATTCAGACGAAACCAGGGTAAGGTCCAAGATCTCCTCCCTGTCCAAAGGTACAAACGTAGGGTCGCTCACTCTATTATAAGTAGATAAGTTTTCGATAGGAATAAAATCAATGAGAGACTTACATCTTGCGTTTATATCCGAGATTCCCCAACAGGAGTGCCTCGAACTAACATCACATCCTACAACGACGCCGGCCTTCCTGCTTCTCTATTCCACCAGATTATTCTTTAGCAGCCCTGGAGGTCGTACCACCTTGTCGTCAAGATTCATATATGCGGAAATGAACCAGAGTTCTCTGGCACCGCCCTCGAGGCTCAGAGTTATATTGTCCCCATTGCTGAAACTAGACAAAAAATATGTGTTCATTTCACATCTGACGAGCATACGTGCTCTAGGTTTACCTGCGTTGCTGGACACCAGAAGCTTGTACTTATTCGATGCCAGAAACATCGTTACTGCTCAGCCACGGTTTCTGGATCATGATCTGCAGGATAATCATCATCAGCGATCCTCTCCAGCTCGCCTCTCCTCTTCCGCCCCGTCGCACAGCCTATTCATACTGAAGACAAACCCCGCGCCCTCGGAGATGCCACCAGTACTCGCAGCATCCGACCTGATGGAGTCTACCTCCATACTTATGAGACCTCGATAAGTTTCTCAGCTTCCTCCGCTTCAGGTCCGCAGACCTCCAGCCCCACCTCCGCTTGGTGGACCTTAAGGGCGACCTTCTCGAAGCTATAGGAAATGTAGCTCAGCGAGAGCGCCAAGGGACTCTGCATTAAGCAAAATCAGCGCTTGCCGATAAGGTTCCTCGGACCCTTCAAACTGCACAACCTTCCAATTGTGCGTAGGAAGGTTTGGGTTAATATCGGAGGATTTCCTCGATATCCTCAGCTGCGGAGGGCTCCGCAGGAAGACATAAGCTCTTGGACGCAAGGGCAGATCCCTATTTTCCAGTCAGGCCACGCGAAGGTAGACCAGACCAGACGCACAGACGGGAGCCCTCTCAACCGCACCTACACCACCAACTTAATGGCGACGGGAATTGGAACTTACTCCGAGACTTGCCAGATTTTAACGGGACGGAGACCAGCCATTTCTGCTGAGTTTCACCCCAGGGTACTCAAGTGGTAGAATGCCACATCCGCCAGCCCAATATCAACAGAATCAAACCGTGATCCAAAGAATAGTCCATTGACTAAACAGGGGTTGTTACCGTTTAGGTAAGGCCGTCAAGGCCACGCGGTCATTTGGCGTTACCCAGGATGCACCACGGGAGGCGACCATGCATTACATCATAATATATATGTTACATGCTTACTAATTGAAACGGAAAAAACAACGCTGAGAGCATAAAACTCAAGCAATTTTTTTAACGATCAGCGAAGGAACGATGGGCACTTACTTAAATTAAGTTAATTTACGAAAAAAAAATCCAAACAGGAATCCGATTTTAAAAAAGATCTAAACATCTAAATTTAAATATATATGCTGCAATCTACAACTAAGACTAACTATAAATAATTTTATACTCTGTAAAAAAAGCCATTAAGACATGACTTTAAACTGATTTTGGGATTTTCCATTATCCGAAAAGTAAGCGTGACCTTTGTTTTCATACCTATGTTTTAATTCAAGGAGGACGGTGCCATCTGTAGGATTCTACGCCAGTGAGGAAAGTCCCTGATCGCCCGTCACCAGGGAGTGCCCAGAACAATTCTCCTGCTTGCGATTCAAGCAGCTCATAGCTTCTGGGTGATTTCCCCCGAGTATTCTCTGGGTAGCTCCTGAACATCGACGTTTTCGTTAAGTGCTCATCAGGGGCTTGCTCATTTCGAGCAATGGGCTTGCTTTTTAAACGTGTCCTAATTAAAAATATCCCCAGAACCTTGTTATGCAATTGGCTTCGTACCCGCGACGTAAAAATATCTTCCATGAAAAATTTCAACAACAAGTTTCGGTTGAGACTTTATTCCGATGACGACTACGCCAAACATTTGAAGAACTAGCATTTTAGGATACCCACCTGGAATGTCGGAACACTTAATTGGGAAGGTGGCTCTGCCCGCCTGGTGGATGTCCTCATAAAGGGAAAGACTGACTCCACCGCCATCAAGAGATGCGATGGACAATGTAAATAATGAAGGGGTTGGACCTTTAGACGTCTTCTACAGAGAGATTATGCCGCCAGGTACAGTTGCTCACCCCATTGAACATTTCGCTGATTTGCGCCCACGCGCCTGCGGAAGAAAAGCACGATGTGACCAAACCGCCTTGAGTGTGCGTATGAACGCTGCCCCGTCACACGCTGCACTTCACAAAAACCGGTTTGTCTTCAAATCACACTTGACAAGGGATGACGGAAGATCGCTCCAATATATATAAACTTTTCACCCCGTTGGATAAACATAAGATTCTAACCTAATCTTGCTTGGGTGACTGGAATGAAGTCACTAGTAGATATATCTGTGACCTTACCGCCTGTCTGGTACAGAGTCCTTGAATCAAGGCCACGCCGTTTTGCTCTCTACGCATAAATGGCAGCTGATCTTCCGGTGCCGCCCTGCAGTGATGCAGATTTATCTCAACCACTCATAGGCCTCTCTTCTGTTCTCTGCATTAGGAAAACCCAACCTGAGGAAATCTATGCAACGCCGAATTTACAGGAACACGATTTTCCAGTGCTGACAGCCGACGTGTTGGCATTTTATTAGCGCCTATGCCGTTTTGTCCTCCACAATGTGAGGAGATATCCACAATCGCGTTATTGTACGCGTCAGTACCTCCGCGACCGCAACAACCTTCAACCGAACACCGGGCCAAAGTTCGCCTTGGTCGCAGATGAAGTTTGCTAGGAAGTCTAGTGACTGCTTGTTGTAACACCCTTCGACTTTGAGTTACTGCTTGTGAGTGCTTAAATCTTAACGTCTGTGAATTAAAACAAAAAAAAAAAACTGGTTGCAATACCATATCATTCGCAAGTGACTATATTCTATAAACAAATTTCCAGTGTAACAAACAAATATATATTCATTCAATATATAAATATACAACTGTTGGCTGGTCAGTAGAAGCCCCATCATGGGCGAGCCACCCGATCGAGCTAAAAACACAAACCAAACTTTTAGTGTTGATAAATCAAAAAAACTCAATAGAATTACTCCCGGTCCGAAATATCTAGTGATATCGAGAATTAGCAGTGCAGACACTTTAGCAAACGTCTCCCCTTTTCTCATTAAAAAAGTAGTTGACAATGTTTGTCAAGGCGAAGTCAACATTTGCAAGAAACTAAGGAATGGAAACATTCTCACACACAAAAAAAATGTGACACAAGCGCAACAACTCATTACCCTCACATCACTATCTCCCGTTATACGTACTGAAGTCATTGAGCACAATTCGTTGACCCAAACTAAAGGCGTAATTTACTCTAACAGCTTGAGAGGCATTCCCGAAGAGACAATATTAGAGGAATTAAAACAACAAAACCTTATCGAAGTCCGAAAAATCACTAAAAAAGAAGGCGACAACATAAAAGAAACAGGCCTTGTTATACTAACCTTTGGAAGTCATATTCTTCCTGATACAATCAACATCGGTTACGAAAAAGTCACCATTCGCCCCTATATTCCCTTGCCAATAAGATGCAAAAACTGCTCACGATTTAATCATCTTGCTAAATTCTGCAAAAATGGTGAGCTTTGTCCAAGCTGCGGCCTGGCAAAACATCTCAGCGACCCGCTCAAAGAAGAATGCATAAATACAAAATCATGTGTCAACTGTACCGACAATTTATTGGACAACCACAACCACCATGCATATGATAGGCAATGCCCTATTTTTATCAAACAAAAAGAACTCCAGGCAATTAAAACACTCAATAAAATATACCACAAATCTGCTCTTTCTATTTATAACGAACGACATCGCAACAATAACATTTCCTACGCATCAGCCCTACGCTCCCAATCCACACACAGCTCAATACACCCCGCGCAGCATAATCCAACTCAAACGTACCAAACTGACTCAATCACTAGCACTCAACAACGTCAACTTACACCATTGGAAGACATAAGTGGCTCTGAATTACTAAATGTTATTAAGCCCAGCACAAGCAACACGCAGCCCAATAGAAGCCTGACATCAACTCTACTTGCAGGAAATAAAATCAAAATATTTCCAAGAAATACCTCCAAGAGACTAATCAATCAACTCAAAGCAAAACCTAAGGACAAAAGCAACAAAGGAAAAACAACTAATTTCACCTCCGATGACACTGATGACCATATGGAATAAATATACCACCAAAGCGTACATTACTCTTAGTTTAAGCATAGAAACTACTCTTACAAAAAACAACAAATTCCAATTTAAAAGCTCACTAACAAATATAACGTCGCTATTGATCTACTTCGCTCCTTCTCTAGCATCTCTCTTATCTACTACTACCTCTCCAAACTTTTCGTATTCCATCACACTTTGCTTACATATTACCGAAATAAGTATGCTATCACATACCACTCATGTATATGTCAATACTGGCATAGGTAAATTGTACATTTACCAATTAAAAAGGTTAACTAACATTCAATACACAATTTTCTCACAGAAGCCAAACACAGTACCACTAAAATTCCAATATAAACCCTACACAAATTTAATAGTTTATAAACACCTATCTATCCCGCCACATAACTTTAGGACATGACTATTACAATTTTACAATGGAATATCAAAGGCTACATTAATCACTATAATGAACTCTGTATTCTTATAAAACGCTACAGTCCCCATATAATAGCACTGCAAGAAACACACTTACATTCACCAGACAACATCCCTATTCCAATAAACTACAATCTACACCACAGAAACCTCTCTGCAACCTCATACGGTGGAGTAGCCCTACTCGTCAAAAACTCAATTCAACATGAATATGTTGCACTTAGCAACGATTGTGAATCGATAGCAGCCAACATTATCTCTAAAATTAAGTTCACAGTTTTTTCTACGTACATACCTTCCTAACAACAATAGATTCGGCATGACCCACTATGATAACGTTTTCAACACAACCCATTTGCCACGTATGATAACAGGTGACTTCAATTGTTGGCACCCAAGATGGGGATCCCCCCTTAGCAATGCAAGGGGCAACCTCCTATCAAGATATCTTGACAACTCCCACTATCTATATATATAAAAGAAAGTCGTGTTAGTTACACCACTTATAACTCAAGAACGGCTGAACCGATTTGGCTGAAAATTGTTGGGGAGGTAGCTTAGAACCAGGGGCAGGTTATAAGATAATTTGTATCCCGTTACCGTGGGACGACAAAAAAACGGTAAATTTGATTTTTTTTCTTCGCCCTTCATATATTTTACATGTACTCTGGCGGCGAAAGGTAATATCGATGTAAATTGTAGTGACATCTAGCGGAGAAGGGCAATATCCATGTAATTGGTGTGAATTGCCAATATTAACATGTATTTTGTTTACTTTTACGAATTTTGTTGGGTGAAAAATTGACAGTTAGAAATTTTGAAGTTTACCGGTTTTTGTGTTTGTTTCCAGTGTCTATAAATATTGTGCCGATATTATTATCATTAAAATGCCGCGTCCAAGACGATCAAATCTTCCCCGAAAAAGCCGTAATGCAACTAGGATGCAAAACGTTGCGAATGAAAGTACTGAAGAAGTACAAGAAATTGCACGTGAAGAGCGCCGCTTTAGTATGGCTCGACTTCGTGCTTCTCAATCACAAGAGCAAAGCGAAACAGTCCGTGCAAAGGCTCGGTTGGCTATGAGAAATCATCGAGCAAACCTAAGAGATCAACATCTTGATAATTTTCGACGCACAAGGAGAAATTTATCAAGTACTGATTTGAATCGAGCAGCGTTTCGATATGATTGCAGCACTGATTACTGCTTGCATACTAGCGTTCGCATTGGGCCAATGGATGTGGTTTGCGAGTATTGAAGTTTACCGGAGAAACGCCAAGACTGTGCTGCCTTAATGGGAAAGTGAAATTGCCATTATTGACTCCCCCACCTGAGCCATTGCACTCATTGCTACTACATAATTCAGAATGAGGTCATTAGTACACTACATTCGTTCAAATCTATTGACTGTGCAACAAATGCAGATGATGCCAACAACTATCCAATTGAATTTTTAAAGTCCTTGGATATGCCTGGCTTACCACCGCATAATTTACGACTAAAAGTTGGCTCCGTAATAATCATGCTTCGAAACATAAACCCACCAAAACTGTGCAACGGAACGCGTTTGGTGGTAAGTAAATTGATGAACAATGTGATTTACGCGACGATACTCAAAGGAAAATTTGAAGGTGAGGAAGTTCTCATTCCGAGGATCCCGATGATCCCAACCGACATGCCGTTAGAGTTTAAACGACTTCAATTTCCGATCCGTCTTGCAATCGCCATGACCATTAACAAATCACAAGGCCAATCCTTGAAAGTTTGTGGTCGAAATCTAGAAAATCCATGTTTTTCCCATGGTCAATTATATGCGGCATGTTCAAGGGTCGGAAGACCAGCTGCGTTATTTGTTCTTGCACATAGTAATAAAACTAAAAATATCGTCTATCACAAGGTGCTTCACTGAAGAGTGCAGCCTATGCACTAAAATACATGGCCAATAAAGAATCATTGCAATAATTGATTTTTGGTACTTACTTATATTTATTATCCTAATAAAAAATTTAAACTCATAAAATCAAGAATCTGCTCATTTATTGCTTCTAAGGCGGAGCAATGTTCGCCGGGTCAGCTAGTATTTTACTAAACGACGGTTCAGCTACCCATTTTAGCACACACAATACCCTCACACACATTGATCTCACATTTTGTTCCCCACAGCTAGCTATACAATCTGATTGGAAAGTGGAAGACAACCTTTACGGTAGTGACCACTTCCCAATAATCATTACTCTTTTCCACTCCCATCCCGTCCAGAACATCAACCACAAACCTAAATTCATCACCAAACGTGCAAATTGGACACTTTTCCATGACCACTCAGAAAAACTAACGACAAAGATAGCCATTAGCCTGAACATTAACCAAGAAGCCGCTAATATAAGGCGAATAATAACTGAAAGTGCCCACTTAGCTATACCACAAACATCCAATAAGGAACATAAAAAGTCAGTTCCCTGGTGGAATCCACATTTAGAAAATTTAAAATCGGAAAAAAACCAGGTATGGAGTAGATTAATACGCGTAATCCCATCTGAAAATATTCGTAACTATAGAAGAGCATCGTCCATTTTGAAGAAAGAAATAAAATTTGCAAAAAAACAGTCGCTACTCCCAATTTACTTCTGAAATAGACCCCAAAACTCCATGTGGATCCATTTGGTCGAACATTAGACGCTTTTGCGGACTTAAAAGTCGCCACGACGTCCACTGCCTAATCGATGGAAATAGCACAATCTACGGAAGAGTCGAAATTGCCAATAAGTTTTGTGAACATCTGTCGAACCATTCAGATAATTCCAACTTCTCTGATTCTTTCCAACGTAGTAAGCAATCCCTTCATACCTACTATAACAGCCGGGATATCGACCCACACGCAAAATTACTCGAAACCCCTATCACAGAATTAGAGTTGTCCATAGTGTTGAAAAAACTGCACGGAAAGACACCTGGCTTCGACAGAATCACATACGATATGATCGCTCAAACATCTGTGAAGACAAAACGAAGAATGATTACTTTATTCAACTCAATTTTAGCCAACTTCATACCCCAAATGTACAAACTAAGCACCATAGTACTTATAATCAAACCTAACTCCGATAAAACACTGGTAAACCCCTATCGACCTATATCATTAAACCCATGCTGTTCGAAGGTTTTGGGCAAGATCATTGCGGATAGACTGTGGTGGTTTGTTATTAACAACAAACTATTAAACAGCAATCAAATGGGCTTAAAAAAAGGTAAATCTGTTTCTGACGTTCTTCTGTATCAAGACGACCAGATAACGGACGCCCTTTCGTTCAGCAATCATTTGTCTATCATTTCATTGGATTTTGAGAGAGCTTTCGACAGAGTAGGACTTCATTCTGTCATAGATCAATTGGACACCTGGAAGATTGGTCCAAAAATTCGTACGTACATTGTAAACTTTATGACAAACCGAAAGATAAGAGTGAAAACAAACTACGTATATTCTACCATCCGCCCCCTTTATAATGGAATTCCCCAAGGTTCGCCCTTATCAGTACTCCTTTTTATTATAGCGTACAACAAACTGTGCGAAATATTGACCCTTCACCAAGAAATTAAATTCTGTGCATATGCCGACGACTTCCACATTATCCAACATTTAAGCAAAGAAAAAAACCAAACCATTAGTCTGAACACCTTATTTTATGACATCCTTGATTGGTGCAACCACTCAGGTGCAAAACTTTCGCTCGAAAAATGTAAACACCTTCACATATGCAGAAAACGCAACTGCACCACCACAGTTTCAGCTCATAATCTCCTCATCAGCAGCGTCGAACACCTAAAAATCTTAGGCATCACATTCAACTCAAAATATAGATGGGGCACCCACACCACCCATCTAGTTTCATCTTCAACCAGCAGGTCAAATATTATAAAATGTCTTTCCTCCAAGAAATTTAACTGTAGTATGATTTCGCTTATAGCCGTAATCAACGCCCTCATTGTTTCCAAGATTGATTATGGTATTTTTCTTTATGGCTACGCCCCGAAAAGCGCCACCAATAAATTGCGATCCATCCTCAATGCTGCAGTACGCCTAGCATTCGGAGCCTTCCGAACGACAAAGGTCAACAACTTAATGTTCGAGGCAAACATGAAGTCAATAGAAAACCGCAGAGACACTATTACGCTTAAGTTGTGCAACTCGTTCATCAACAGCAACGACTCCCCTTTAGGAAGCCTTATAAGAAAGACTGGTCAAAATACAAAAAAAATTCAATCCGTTATAAGTAAAACCATAATTGCAAGTACTGAACTTCGCCTGCCTCATCTCCCCATAAACCTACCCCGTATTGACCCCACCATCCTGGGAATTCCCTGAAAACACTATTATTTCAACATTGCGACGCTATCCAAAGTCTTCCACTTCCCCACTAGTCTACCAACAAAAATTCCGTCAGTTGACCAATGAATTGCATGACTACAAGTTAATTTTCACAGATGGTTCGAAAACTAATTGTACCACTAGCCTAAGTGTTACTTCACGAGAAGAAGTATTTATAAACCAAATTCTTCCGGAATATTCCTCAGTTTACTCTGCAGAGATCATTGCCATTACCTTAGCCTTAAACTACTTCGGAAGTAGAACAGGTAAATATGCTATCTGCACAGATTCCTTATCCGCAGTTGATTCTATTACCAATCTACTCAACAATGAATACTACCCAGCAACCATTAGAAATATAGTCAAGGATACATATCCTAAATTCAAAATTATTTGGATTCCAGGACACGTCCATATCCAAGGAAACGATTTTGCTGACAGTACTGCTAAACTAGCCACAAATGCACCCCTCATCCTCACTCACAATTGGAACACTACAGACATTAAAAAATATATTTCATACCGCTCCAGATCGAAACACACAGATTCCTTTCAACACACTTCAACCTGGTACCAGTCCATCAACACCAATAAAAGCAATATCCACACATTTTTAAATCTCACTGCCGACTGTACTACAAGATTAGACACTATAAAATTTGAACGTCTGCGACTAGGCTATACCAATATAACGCACAAACATATTATTGAATCTACACCCCAACCACCGTGTGAGTTCTGTAACTCACCGAATTTGACTATCCCACATTTGCTAATTGAATGCCGCAACTTCCAAACGATTCGAGCTCGAACTTTCAGAAACGAAAATCCCCTTACACTTCTATCAAACCCTAACACTAACAACATTAATAAAATCCTAACATTTCTCAAATGCACTAATCTATACTATAAGATTTAAACAATCAAATTCAAATATCCCAGGCTAGTTTAATGAATATCTCGGAGAGCTGAAGGTCTGAGTTACCATTGCCCCCTTACTAATTAGCTTATAATTTCAATTATAAGGTAATCCTTCTAATAATAATAATAATAATTTGGCGCTTACACCATATACATAGCTTGATGTTGAGCTGAACTTATTCTGGAAGTTATGGGCATCTTGATGTTGTATCACAAATTGAGGTAGCTGCAGTATTACTACAGTGACCACCCGTTCTGTTTTTGGCAGGACAGTTCTGTTTTTGAAGTGCTTGTTCTGCGTATTTTTTTTTCTATGAAATATAAGGAAAATGTTCTGTTTTTGTTCTGCTTTCATGAACTATCCAAAAATTTTTTTGTGGCGGCAACCCTTTTATCAAATGTAAGTTGCTATCGATATCACTTAGCAATCACTTAAACAGCTGATGGTGCATCATAAATAATTCGAAATAACCTGCTGCTTGCATTGCAGTGCTTTAAGTTATTAAGCAAATATGCTAATATAAATAGGTAAGTTTTACTGTAAATAGTGTATAAAGCTATAGTTTCACGAGTATTCTTTTATTTCAGCTTTACATAATGCCGCCCCACCGGAAATGTGTATTTAATGAAGAAATGCAAAACCAATACAAGTTCTTTAAAAAAATACAAGCCAGGGAAGTGCAATGCTTAAAATGTATGGCTGTTTTTTCTATTGCCAATGGAGGAAAATATGATGTGTTACGCCATTTACAAACCAGAAAACATCGAAATGCTGATGTTGCAGCTTCAACCAGCAAAAGCGTGCTAAACTTTGTGCGGACCCGTGTTATGTACATACATATGTTCAAGGAAAGAAAACAAGCATAAATGAAGGGACCTGGGCATATCACACTGTGAAACATAATTTTTCTTTCCGTTCAAATGACTGCACATCGAAACTTATTAAAAGGTGTTTCGATGAAAATAATTCATCAGCTCGCACAAAGTGTGAAGCTATTATCTGTAATGTATTGGCACCAAATGCAATGCAACTAGTCGAAGCTGATTTGAGTGTTGCTAGTTTCATCACTGTTTTTTCCGACTGTTCAAATCATGGTAGTCTGAAAGTATGCCCAGTACTTGTAAGATATTTTTTACCGGAGAAAGGTGTACAATTGAAAGTATTAGAAGTTAGTGACCTCCGGGGTGAAACGTCCGATATACTCACGAATTATATTTTTGATCTCATAAAAAAGCTTGATTTAAGTGAGAAATTGCTCGCACTTTGTGCGGACAACACTAATTGTAATTTTGGTGGATCCGCAAGGCGAGGAAAAAATAATCTTTTTCATAAACTAGCTGCGTCCACCGGGAGTACTCTTATTGGTGTAAATTGCGCTGCTCATATCGTAAATAATTGTATACAAGCATCGATAGAGTGTCTTCCGGTGGACGTTGAAGTCATTGTCGTAAAAATATATTCATACTTTTACATATATACGGTCAGAGTAGAGCAATTAAAGGAAATTTGCGACACAGTTGATGTCCAATATAAAAAGCTTCTGGGATTTAGTAAAACAAGATGGTTAACTTTAAACCCAGTAGTTGAACGAATTTTGAAACTTTTCAAGCCACTAAAGAAATATTTTTTAGAACAATCTCACTGTCCAAGCATTCTAAAATCATTCTTTGAAAATTCTACTTTAGAAATGTGGCTTTTTTTTACACATTGTCAAGCATCTCTTTTCCATAACTACATTACACAAATTGAATCACAGAATATATGTATGGTTGAAGTTTCTTTACTCATAAAAGATCTTAAATTAAAAATCACAGAACGAAGAGATGCAATTTTTTTACCACTCATGATGAAGCAAATAATTTCAGAGTTAGAGAAATCAGGAACTCAAAATGTAAGTGAAATTAAAGATAATGTCAAACAATTTTATAATAATTGCGCTGACTATTTAAATCAGTGGGATCATGCATTTAAAGAGGTAAAATCCCATCTTGGCATGATGTTGAAAAAAATTTAACTTTTATTATGGAAAAAAGAAGCCAAATTAAAATTAATGACAGCGAATTATTTGATGAGTTCACATGTGCTAAAACTTATGCCACTCCAAGCAATCTAAAGGAGTGGACGGACAGTGCAAAGTTAGTCGACAGTAAATGGGCTGAAATATTTCAGCATTTTATGAAACATTCAATACCTTTTCAAAATATTTTGAAAATAGTAGAATTTAATTTGTGTCTACCGGGGTCAAATGCCCCGACCGAAAGAATATTTTCTATATTAAACAATATATAGACTGATGAAAAATCCCAAATGAAAATTGAGACTGTGAAATCTATTTTAGTAACTAGATGTAACTATGAACTTAGTTGCTTAGAGTTTAAGGAATATTTACAAAACGAGGAAAATATACTTAAAAAAAGTTATGCCTCAGAAAAATATCAGTAATATGCACTTGATACACTTTAGTTATGTAGTTGTTGATTGCAATCAAAGCCAATGAAATGTGATTTATGTTTTGTAGAATTTTTATTTTTTTTAATTTTTTTAAAATAAAAAATACGTTCTTATAAAGAAAAAGTTCTGTTTTTTTAATATAAATTTATGGTCACCGTAAGTATTACGCCAACTCAGAAGAGTTTTGTGAGAGGGTTTTTATGGCAGGAACACACTCAGGGGTTTAGCATTGCCTGCCGAGGGGCGACCGCAATACCTATATACAAATTCGGAGTATTATATAATAATAAATATGTAAATACTTATATATATATCAAATAAGGTAAACGACAATTCAGTAGTCTTAAAAATGCATACATATATGTTTAGCATGCATACGGAAATGATTCTCATTGGGGCCAAATCAAAATACTATTCTTATAGATTCATTATCCATTTTTATAGCCGAACAACCTGGTGCTAAAGTTACTATCAGGCCTATCATTGATGCCGTCGGGAAAACGCTTTTACCAGTTCCGACGTGATCACGAAATTTCGAAATTCGGGAGATTGGTATCACTGATTCCGAGCGAAAGGAATGAATGCTGGCAATGGAGATGAAATGGCTACCCGGGCTCTTCTGCTAAAGCAGATGAATCTGCAGCAGAAGTTTCCTAACAGAACGAAGCGTAAAATCAAGCGAAATATCTTCTAGAGATATGGTACAAATGTTAGAAGAAATGTGCCGCGACAACAGTGCTATAGAATTGTTGAAGCGAGAAGAGATTGACAGAATATTTATATTTGATCGCCCTTATAATTAAATTACTTAAATAATGTGATATTAATTAATTTATGTGCTTTTAAAAAAGTGAATGAAAAGATTTAGGTTAAGGTTCTGATATTTTTATTTACTAATGTACCTTAGTATTAAATGAATTATCTACAAAGCTCTAAGAATACTTTGTCTTATTTGTATTGCTTCACAGAATAAGGGTTTTCTACTTGGTAATGTATGCAGATGTTATGCAATGCATAGCATACATTAATGATCTGTGCAGCTTTCTGTGGAGTGTAATTGTCGCGCACCAAGTGTACAACGAAACTGACTAAAGAATAACCCGATTGTTCACTTAACGACATTTCACGCTTTTGGATGCACTTTGTTGAAAGCGCTTTCAGGACTACCTTCCTCTGGAGAACGAAACGGTGTAATCAGCCATGGTTGAAGTGGATAACCTGCATCACCTATTTTATATGGACTATCAGTTATTTTGGTTTTTTTTAAATATTTTTTTGTAAATACCTAGAATCCAGGTATTTTGTTCTGCTTCCCTGTAGCTTTTTTCAAAGTACTCCTTCGCATCGCTCATATTCCATACATGAGAATCGTGGTTACTACCAGGATATCGTGCATCAACACATCTGATACGCTGTTTATGATCGCATATCTGGAAATATAAATACTTGATGAAATCGTACTCATACAGTCTTGACAAAAAAATTAGAATTAAAACAATTATTTTGTAGCAGCCTTTACGGTTATAAAAACGGGTGAAATTATTTGTGTGGCATCGATGCACATAGTAACGCCAGGATATCGCGTTCTCGAAAAAAAATCCATTTTAGCTTCTCTTTTTTCATCGTTACTCTTTCCAATTTAATCCACACCGGGCACAACTTCTCCTCCACTACAGACAAACATTTTTAAACACCTGGACACTGTTGATTGTGCCATTCCTACATCTTGGTTCTTTCCGACACCATGCTGATATCCACCCTCTGCCAGAAACCGCAGTTTTACAGCTTCGCCCTAAGGCATCTTGCACCACATCCAGTACGTATTTGAACGCAATCATTTTAGACGGAAATTTTTTATACAATTGCAAAAAAATATTTGGTCAATATGTACATATGTATGCATGTATTTTATTACAACAACTCCCGCTTTATCGTCCGAACGGAAAGTATTGCAAACATCTCGTAAATTTGCACTTTTTTGTATTAAAATAATTACTTGTAAAATTTGGGTGTGTAAAAATATGATTTTTATTTTGATTGCTGCCAACAAAGTAAATAAAAAATAGCTAAATTTCGCGTACAGATTTGGTAGCACTTATTCGAACTTAGAATAACAGTTAGCAGCACTAACTACGAAAACGTCGGAATTGTTAATAGCATTTTTCCCGAATTCGTGACGGGAGATTTCTTCACGACGGGAGTTCGTTCGGAATGAACTATAGGCCTTTGTTGACTTAACGGTTGTTTGCAACATTATAAATCAACCTAACGGGATTTTGTGAAAATCAAGAGACCGCGATATTTTTGGCACCATTAAAGATAGTTTGCTCAAATTCGATAAACATGACTGAGCTAAAGAAACAAATTCATGGGTAAATTTTTGGAAAGATCGTCGCTCACGTTAGAGCAAACAGGCTTATCTCCGAAACAATATTACCAAACCCTACCAAATTTAGTATACACATTGCATTTTAAGTATGTAAAAATTGGGACAAACCACCCCCACCTCTCATATAATAATAATTTACAAATATCAAAAGTACGTTATATTTAAGTAACTATTGAAGATCTGCTTAATTTTAATATGCAGAATGGGATGGCGTAAGCAAATATAAGAAATGAAAACATTCTGGAAATAAGTGTGACAGAGCAAACAGGTATATCTGGGAAACTATATTATACTACCAAACTCCAACCGTATGTGGCTGGTCTTTATTTGCTTTTTTATATTGCTCTTCGTAAGCTGACTTACAAGTTATATAATTGTATGTATGTGTACAAGTATGTGTTACCTTATTATATACAACATCTCTCTTAGGCTAATAACATATTACTGAAGTCTAACAAGAGTCATCAGATGTTTGTTCAAATTTCTTCTCATACGAATGTACACGTAAATATATATGTATGCAAAATTCTTAAAAGTATTAAGTTGAATATTACTTATTTTGTCTAAATAAATATATATGTATTTAAGAGTTAATATCAATTGGGTCTAGTGGGGATTGTAGATACTTCGGTATCTACTTAGACCGAACCACAAGTTTCGATAAGTACCGGTCTGACCTCCGGACACCCCGAAGGTTTGGCGGAATTACAAGGAAACCAGGTTTTAGAGGCGCAGGGACAAGTGGTAGATATGCCATATTAATGAGGGCTTAACGCTGCGAGAGGCCAAGCTTAAATAATGGGAGGGAAGGAAACCCTTGGCGGACACCCCGAAGGTTTGGCGGAATTACAAGGAAAACAGGTTTTAGAGGCGCAGGGGCAAGTGGTAGATATGCCATATTAATGAGGGCTTAACGCTGCGAGAGGCCAAGCTTAAATAATGGGAGGGAAGGAAACCCTTGGCAAAAAGTGGGATGCCGCATGTGTCGCCGTAACCCAAGGCAGCTTCCAGAAAGCCAGGGGTAAGCTATGCTAGCGTCACCAAAGGCATTAGATTGGCTGTACTGCGGCAATCATTCCCTGAAAAAATATTCACTCTGAAATATTAGGGAAATATTCAGGATGCCGTTAGGTAAGACTGCTCCGATGCATGTACAGTAGAGTAGCTCAAAACCACAGCTCATGATAACTGTGCGCCTACAAAAGGCTCCAGGTACGGCGACTAAAAAGCTCTTTAACCTCCTTGTTGCCAAGAATGAGGGTATCTACAGAAACCTGTTTAAGATCTTCAGGAACAAGGATGAGAAAACCGGAAAGTTGCTTGCGATCTAGGTTGACAATTAGCCACTGAATGCTCTCAGGAAAAAAACTGTGACATTAGATAGAGGTTTGGTTGGATTATGCAGACCTCAGGTCTAAACTGGTATAGTGCTGGTCGAAGAACAGTGGATTTGTCAGTGGCCGAATACGAAGTTTGGTAGTAGATACTACGCAGGTATTTTAAGACACTTAGTGTGATAGTCTCAGATGATGCCTGCTAACAGCTTGAAACATACTTGACTTTCAGATTTCTTGTCCAGGGATCTAGTAGCAGTCTAGATTCCGGGCATTATTAACTGGATCCTAAGGGACATTGTTCGAATCCAGTTAACTGCCAGGAGATGATGATCGCACACCGCCAGAGCTAGTCAATAAACTGGTAAACTCCCCGTAATACTCGTGTGCGACGCCAAAGCTCATCATAAGGTCTGACGACCACAATAATAATAATAGTACAATAATAATTTGGCTCTTACATCATAACTTGATGTTTGGACGAACTTCTATTACAATTTTTGGTATGGTCTTGATGTTATAATTGAGGTACCTCCAGTTTTACGTCGACTCCGAATGGCAAGGGATTTGTGAGAAGTTTTTTCATGGCAGAAATATACTCGGCAGTCTGATATTGCCTTGCGACCGCCACTAGAAGAACCGTTTCTATAATTTTTGGTGTCACTTTCCGCGACCAAGATTTGAACTCGGAACATGCCGAATGAAAAGCGCATACGTTGAGGTTCTCACCACCATCACAGCACTCAGCAAGCTACAAAGACTGGCCTGTGTAACTATAACAGGGCCGTGAGAACCTGACCAACAGCATCCATGGAAGTTCTGTTGGATCTAAACCTCTTCACATACATATTTAGACTCAAGCGAAGAGGGCCATCTGGAGATAGTATTAGTTGAAATAGTAGTTGTAGTAGTATCAGTTGTAGTGGTGATCCAGTTCCGAACTAATCGTCTACTGTCTCCGAGATCGAAGTCCCGAAATTGTCGCAGTGTACAATAATAATAATAACAACAGTACAAAGTAAAGGGTGGTTAAATTTTAAGGGCCGATGTTGAATGTGAACCACAATTAAACGTCAAGTTTTTTTCTGCAATTCATTTGACATTTCTCAATTTCAGACTAACTCAATTTGAACATGGAAAGATACACAATAAAGTTATTCAGGCTTATTATGAAAATGGGCGTTCGAATCAAAATGCATATCGAAGAAAATCATCTTCAGTGATGAGGAACATTTTCACCTCAGTGAATTCGTCAACAGAACTGCCGCATTTGGGCGAATGATAATCCAAGAGTGATTGTCGAAAAACCAATGCACCCACAAAGAGTGACTGTTTGGTGCGGCTTATGGGCTGGCGGCATCATCGGGTCGTATTTTTTTCAAAATGAGGCCAGTCAGGCAGTTACTGTGAATGGTGTTCGCTATCGTGAGATGATAACGAACTTTTTATGGCCCGAATTGGAACATATGGATGTGGACGAAATGTGGTTCCAACAGGTTCCGTGTTATCTCACGTGGTGACGATATTAATTGGCCACCAAGATCATGTGATTTGACACCGTTGGACTACTTTGTTTTGGGTTATTTGAGAGAAAAGGTGTACGTCGATAATCTAGTAACAATTCAACAGCTTAAGGATGAGATAATTCGGCACATTAACGGCATAGAACCTCAATTATGCCTCAGCGTCATTGAAAATTTGGACCATCGGATGGAGGTGTGCCGCCGAGGTCACGGCGGACATTTGGCATATATTTTGTTCCATGCATAATTGAACCACACCATATTATCATAATAAAAAGAAATTAAAATAATTTCCAAAACAATTTGTGTTTTATTCAAAATCAACATCGGCCCTTAAATTTAACCACCCTTTATTTATTAACGAGATCAGAGCCATTTCGAGTTTCACTGCAATATGGGTTTGATCCTTTGCCCTAGAATCGTAAGACAACTTTACCCTACGTTATTCGTAGTATATGTGGTTTCATTTGGCTCCATACTTTTTGACGTTTCGTAAAACCAGGCTTGTTTTTTCAATTGGAATGATATTCGGTTGATACAGGCACGTCTTCGCTGGTATAAGAGGTCTTAGCAGTGCAGCTGCTGAAGCTTCGGTAGATTTCAAAGGGGTGACGCCGATCAGATCCGTTCTGCTTTCCTTTGACCTTTTCAGTAAAGCCTTAGCAACACCGACGAACCTCACCGCAAAGCATTATTAAATATGATAGTAGTAGCAGTAGTAGTAGCATTAGGAAAAATAATAATAGTAATTAGTAGTCGCATTATTACAACTAGTGGTAGAAATTAGTAGTAGCACTAGTAGAAATTTGTAAGAATAGCGTAGTAATTATTCGTAGCATTGGAAAAATAGTGGCGAAAATTAGTAAAAAATAATGGTAGGAATTAGTAGTAGCATTAGTAAAAGTAGTGGTGGAAGTTTCCATTAGCGTTAATAAAAATCGTAGTCGAAAGTACCAAAAAAATTATTTCAAATTATTTCAAATAGTAGCAATAATTAGTAGTAGCATTAGTAAAAATAGTAGAAGAAATTAATGAAAATAGTGGTAGTAATAACTAGTAGCATTGACAAAAATAGTGGTAGAATTAGTAAAAACAGTGATAGTAATAAATAGTAGCATTAGTAAAAAAAGTGGTAGACATTAGTAAAAGGAATGGTAGTAACTAGTAGTAGCATTAGTAAAAATTGTGTTCGAAAATAGTAACTAAAAGATATAAACTTATGTCCCAGGGATCCATCATCCTTAACGCCCGTTCATCGACTTCGCTTATAAATAGCAGTAGTAGTTAGTAGTATTAGTTGAAATAGTAGTTGTAGTAGTATCAGTTGTAGTGGTGATCCAGTTCCGAACTAATCGTCTACTGTCTCCGAGATCGAAGTCCCGAAATTGCATGTTTCTTTAAAAAGATCCCGAAAAAGCCCCAAGGGTTCTTGAATACGTCCCAAGCTATCTAGTCTGAAAATAATGCCGAAATAGTCCACAACTTGTTATTAAATGGTTCTCAACTAGTGCCGAAATGGAGCCAACATATACATATACATAGATGCGTACACCTCGCAATGTCGCTCAGAAGGTATACTTGATTTTTCTCCCATTAGCGACTAGTCTACAAGCACTGAGCAGCAAACAAGTAGCCCATTCATCAGAGTATATAATTTCATTGATTTCTCTTCTTCTGTATCCATTAATATAACATTAGTACAACATTTACTACATTTACTAACGCAATACAAACACATTATAACAGCAACACAATAGGAAATATAAACACTATAGAGGTTTTTTCGCCAATACTAACCCGCCACGAATAGCAAAATGGCAGCGAACTGAAGTGCAGCGGGATTTGGTGGTGATACGAGTATAAAGAGTACCAACAGCCCAACGATTTTTCAAAAAGGCTTACAGCAACATCCCAACGATTCTGAAGCAAGGCTCACACCAACAGCTCGACGAGCAGCAAGGCCTATACCAAATGCAAGTACAACGAAATAAAACAAGGAAGGTCTTTCAAATTAATATGTATATTCGCGTTTGTCCCAAAATGTGCCCAAAATAACCTAGGCTAACAGGCAGTGTTTTAACGGATTACCGTTCTTAGCATCCACTAGATAGACGTCGTCTGGGCAGAACAGTTCAGCTAAGAAGGGAGCGTCAACTGAGGCAGAATTTCGGAAGCGGCAGAGAATATCACAGTGAATTTTAACTTGTTTTTGTATATTATTTTGCGAAAAGGGGGCCAGTTATTTTTCTTCTGCCAAAGAAACAAAAAATCAACTTTTTATCTCCGTTTTTTATATTTAATTCAATTTCGATTTTGATTTTGATTTACTGAATTTCTTCGGGTCAATCCATGATTCAATTACACTGGTCGACGGCCAAAATTTACCAGAGACGCCGTTATGAAATTCGTATGTAAAACCACCCCCTGATTACTCTTTGCGAGGGCAGCATTCCAAAACCACAACTTTTTTCCCAGATAATTTTTCTCTGTTTAATTAGAAAAAAGATAAGCTTTCATCGAAGAAAATCGATGCAAAACTACGTAAGTTATAAACGATCAAATAAAAATACCCAGGTTGCGCAATTTCAACGTATACCTCAAAACGTATGTATGGTATAAAGAAGAGTGAAATATCTAGCTATGCTCTGTTTCTATTGAGTTAAAAGTTCAATTTATGAATGAAATTACCCATATTTTTAACTTTTTTTTAAATTTATTTATGTTTATACTATATTCTAACAATCTTTATCTTAATTTGATTTTACTATGTAGTCGAAATAATTATGTGTTCTACTTTGACGCTTATTCAGTTTATGATCGGTTTCTCTTATGAGAAACCAGCAGTAATCACCCATCATTGCGACGTCCCAGAATCCTTGATATCGATTCTCAATTAATTTCATTTGCTGATGAAACTTTTCGCCATGTTCGTCACTTTCGTCGCCAAGATTTGCCGGAAAAAAGCTCAAATGTGAGTGGAGAAAGTGAATTTTTAAAGACATATTTACGCCTGGAAAGAAAATATTAGTTAGGTAAACAAGTTATAAAATTTTGGGAAATTAATTTCAAGAAGCCTTTAAAATTTACCCGTTTTCGCATAATTATTGATTAAGTCGTTCACTATCTGCTCGTAGTTAGGGCTTTTGTGTCTACCGAGAAAAGAAGCAACGACCTTTTCAAAGGACTCCCACGCTGCTGCCTCAACTGATGAGAGTAGTCCTTTGAATTGATTATTGTTGATCAACTTTTTTATTTGTGGTCCAACAAAAATACCTTCCTTTATCTTGGCTTGAGAAATATCTGGAAAAATTGTTTTCAAATAGTCGAATGCTTCGTCTTCTTTGTCCAAAGCCTTAACAAAGTTTTTAATGAGACCGAGCTTGATGTGTAAGGGTGGAAGTATGATTTTCTCTTTCTTGACATGAGGGGTGTATTTGATGTTATCCACACCAACGGTAAACTCGACTCTTCCGGCCAATCCTTTCTGACGTAGTGGTCCTTACGAGCTCGGCTATCCCACTTGCACAGGAAGCAGCAGTGCTTGGTGCAGCCACTTTGTAGACTGCATAGCATTGCAACGACTTTGAGATCAGAACATATTTTCCAATCATGCTCTTCATATTTGATAAATTTTAGTATTTTTTGCATTTCCTCGTAGGTTTCCTTTGTATTTACTGCATGTGCGATCGGGATAGAAGGCTTTATGTTACCAATATGCAATAATACAGCCTTCAAACTCAGTTTATTGCTGCCTATGAACAATCGCCACTCTTTTTAATCATATGTTTGACCAAACTCTTTGAATAAACCAGGAATGTCGTTGCAGTAGCATATACTGTCGTTCTTGGTATAGTGTTTGGAAAATGGTTCGTGACGAGTTCAACAATTTATCACCTTTACATCGGATGACACAAATTTAAATTGTTGCATACGAGAAGTGTGGATCTCGGCCTTTTCCTTGGATAGTTCCAAATCTCTTATCCAATCATTAAGTTGTGCTTGTGACAGAACGTTTCTCTCGTTTCCTATGCGAAATTCAGTACAACTTGATTCCCCGCACTCAGATATTACTGTTGACAATGGAACTGGATCCGCAACTGCCGTTGAATGTAGTACTGGTAATGTCACTGTAGGTACGCTAGCATAGGTTACTCTTCTTGATCTTCCAACGCCAAGTACTTTTGTTTGACAAATATAACACTCTATTGAATGGCAAGATTCTCTCCATATAATTGGTGTCTCAAATTTTATTTGTTGTCCTGATTCTGACTGAATCAATTCTACTCGACACGATGTACACAAAGTGTTCGGTGTCCATGGGTTTTCAGCATTTTTGGGCTCAATGCCAAAATACTTGGAGTATAAAGTTTTGATATGATCTGAGAACACTCGTCGTCGCCTTATGATAGTATATTGGCCACACATGAAACAGAACATATCTGGATCATTATTACACTCACATTCTCGCGTCCTTTTACTCATTTTATTTTTTTTAATAAATCACGGTTTTGAATTTTGACTTATGAACTGAACTATCTCCGACGAGCCTTGCAGATGTTATGAAGTTTCAAGGCGCATTAACTCATATTTATACTCGGAACAAGAATAAAATTGAAAAAATCAAGTCTTACCTAGACAGAAAAGTTCCTTTTTATACGAAGCCGAGAAAAGAAAATACTACCTGCTTTAGATGTAGGCTTTAAAAATTTTCTGTGTCTTATAATTTTGAAAATCTACCTGCATACTTACCCATAAGTGACGGAAATACATGTTTATAACTACATGCCTACAGCAGGTTTCGAACCCAACCACTCTTCCTTTCGATGCAACCACTCTACCTACTATAAAACAATTCGAGTATTAAAAGTATTATTTGATTTATTTAAAGAAAAAGTATTATCATTGTTATGGTGTTATTCGTTTATCAAGATTATATCCTATTTGCACTTTATACCTTTAATATATGTATGTATACATACATTGAAGTTGCGCAACCAGGGTATTTTTATTTGATCGTTTATAACTTACGTAGTTTTGCATCGATTTTCTTCAATGATAGCTTATCTTTTTTCTAATTAAACAGAGCTTTACGTAAAGAAAAAATATCTGGCAAAAAAGTTGTGGTTTTGGAACGCTGCTCTCGCAAAGAGTAATTTTTTTCATATTTTTTCATAAAAAAAAACAAAAATCTAAAATAATAAGCTTATATCTCGAAAACTATCTGGTTGAGCAAAAAACAATGTATCATGCATTTATAGCAAATTTTATCGTCTTTCTGTAAACTTTTTTGCAATTGCTTGATCCGTTCGTGAGATATACGTAATTAAAGGGAGCCATCTTTTTGGGTTTTTCGAATAACGGTAAATTGCAAATATCTCAAAAACGGTACCATAGAATCAAAAATGAACTCAATTTTCGAAATCAGGGGGTGATTTTACATACGAATTTCATAACGGCGTTTCTGGTAAAGAGAAAAAGTTGAGATTCGTGGTCCAGTGCTATGAAAGGTTTGATACACAATTTGATACGCTAATTTCTAGATCTCTCGTACAAAAGGCTGCATTTGCGAAGGAAGTAGAAAAGGGGAAGAATGTAATCCCTTTTTGTAGAAAAATGTTTAGCAAGTACGCAAAATATGTAACTAGTTGTAGAATTTAAGTTGCATAAAATCCAAATATGTTTCGTAGTCTACGACATATTTGATGCATTCTTCTGATTGGAAACTCTTTCGTTATGCAAACATTGATTTTAATTACCAAATATCATTACTCTAAGTAAATAAAATTGAGTTTTATACATTTAGTGGTAAATATGTGAAATTGCTGGTACAATAAAATTTTTGTAGTTCACGATTAAAAAAACATGTAATATAGTTCTTTGTTCTTATAAAAACCAAGCAACATAAATTCGTTTGAACTTCAATATTACATATTGTGAGGTGAGCCATATTAATTCATTCTCAAAGTCACACAAACTCCACACGTTCCTATTGTTGAGACTTCTCTTATACGTTTGATTTACGTTTTGGTCGGCTTCGAAAAATTGCGACGTAAGACGAAACGGCGTAAATCGAGCATTTAGCCTTCCACATGATTACAAAAACAAGGTTATTGATGGTTTCAAACAAAGTAAGTACTATTTTTGTTATATTACGTACAGAAAAATATATGATACAAAAAGTACAAACCCATAAATAACTATCTAATCACAGGATTACGCTTCAACAATTTACATAGAATAGATAGAATTGGGCAGAAAACCATTCGAAAACGGCGACAGTGAAGTACGGGAACACAAGTTATTAGCAACCTACTAAGAAACAACTCATATTTACACTAATATTTCACTTGGGCAGAAATGCTTATCATCTATATTAATGGCATTCTAAGGTCCTAATTAAAGATATATATCAACTTTTATTTAGAATATTTGATTTGTTTTTAAATACATTAAATTCTCGAAAATTAAATTCTCGAAATTCGGAATGCCCAGTCACTTTGGCAAGGAAGCCATGGCACAGGGGTGGAGGTGAAAAAGAGTAGGGATACGATCACAACGATCAATGGGCTTTGGAAAGAAATCCTATAAAAAAGATAGGTTTTGCTAACTCACGCTCGCACACGGATGGAGATAAAAATTAACTAGGACACGGAGTTTAACGGGCTAAGATGCAGGGAAACGATCACTCAGTATACCAATCATGATTTAGATGCACAAATTACCTAATGGATTTCAAATAAAACCACATTTTTGCATTATATATAATATTTACATTTTTATAAAATATTTACTCAAATTGTCACAGTTTTCAGGAAAAATATCAGCGAATTAGAACTTTGTTTGTTTTTTTTTTTTTGAATTTTACTATTATTTAAAAATAGTTGATAAGATTCATACATAAATTTTCAAAGAAGTAACACTGTTTTAGCTAAGGGAGACGTCATGTGAAGAGTGAGGAGCAAAGCTGTTTATGTATCAAACCTTTCATTCTTGAATCATGGGGTCAATCAACGTATTTTAGAAAGATGGCTGGTAAGGCTGTCAAATGGATATATCAAGATTGCTTTTTAGCATAGTTGGACCCTTAACCCCGCAATCTGCGAAATTGAGACTACAGTGCGCTCGAATATCAACTTACCTCGATGTGACACTGAAATATTTATGGTGATTATATGTCATGACCATCATTTCGAGATTTGTTCACGGCAACTTATGTCAATAATTCGCGCATATCCCCGAAAGAAAATTTACACTATCTGAACCAGAAGACTTGTGGTGAAGCAAATTATATCGTCGAAAAACTGTCTTTTGATTCACGAAGGTAACAAAATTTATTTGAGCGATATGAAATCAAGAATTTACAGCGGGCGATATTTGTGTTTCTGTTATCAAGTCGGTTGCCGGATGTCACATTAACATTATTGGAACAAAAAGTTTTTAGAAAGGGGGAAATCCCGAGGAGTCAGAGTTAGACAACTTTCTCAGCTGGCTCCATAACCTAGAAACGGTGTCCGATATCCGGGATGCTAGAGTCGCGAAACCAGTCTCATTTCCTGGTCGTTCATCCATCCCGGACAGGGAAGTGTCTACACGCCAGTTTTTGCAGCCTACGTGTAGGTTTAGCCAGGAACAAACCCATCCGTTAAGATTTTTAGCAATAAAATTTGATTATCGCATCAATGTTGTCAGAAAATACAATTTGTGTATTTCCTGCCTAGCTCCTTCACACATCGTGAATGACTGCAAAAGTCCGTTTAGTTGTTGTTGTTGTAGTCAGCAGAAGTATCATGCGCTGTTACATCGGGTTCCAGCGTCACAGCAGCCAAACTCGTCTCATCACTGTCTAACCTCAAAAATAAACTAAATAGAAATTCGAGGAACAAAAGTACGCCAAATTCTTCTTGTGCAGAGATAGAATTGCCAGGAGGAGTCTCAGGCGCTTAGTGAATCAGAGATAGTAAACGCCAAAAGGCTGATTAGCCTTGATGGAAATGGAGTAATGACTGTTTGGAGGAGATTTGAGTTGGATAATCACGTACGAATTGTACGAACAATCGATTTATTAAAAATAATTACTCACAATTGTAAAGTTTGCACTATTTACGAGAAGAATGCACGGGGGTTTCCAGTCCTTTTACCGGAATTGAATTCACAGGACGCTTTGAGATAAGAAGCTTTCCGGAACGAGCTTGCCGCATAACCAGGGGATATGTCTGTTTCGCGTCAAAGGCAATACACCTGGAGGCCTTCTCCCGATTTGTATCCAAGCGAGGCTCTCCTCACAATCTACACTCAGGCAATGGCACCTACCTTGTAGGGGCGAGCAAGGTACTGAATCAGAAGTTCAAACTTTTCTTTCCCACAGTCGCTAACCACACTATCGGGCATACGCCCATCAGAGCATCACTTGGCATTTCATACCCTCCGGGGCACGTCACATGGGAAGGTTTTTGGAAGCGAGCGTATAAAGCTTTAAAATGCATTTCAGGAAAGTAGTGAACTCCATGCGTTTTACCATTATAGAGCTCTTTTCGTTGCTGGCAAGCTTTATTTGTTCTGTTTTCAGTAAGTTGAAAAATTCATCTCGCCCAGCACGTGAAAATAATCGTGCGATGGTTTCTTAAGGTTTTTCAACATGAATTGTCGAGACAGGAGTGCATTGATCCATTAATTTTGCTTCTCGGCGTTGAATCACACGACTTAGGTCGTCAAGCAGATTAAAAAACATTTTCATTACTATGATACTGTTTTCATTACTGATCGCTAAATATACTAAATGCAGCCCACGTACTGTGCGTATGGTTATAACATGCGTACACATATGTATGTATGTAAAAATGAACTCATGTTCGACAATGTCATAGTTAAGTCACCAATAATGCTTGTAGACTGCTAAATATATAACAGAATCACGGTATTTTTCTTTCAAGTTAAAAAGTCACTTCTTATAAATACGATAGTTGTATTGGCTTATTTTTGTTTAGTAAACACTTATTTGTGTATGTACATAACTTTTAACTATGCGTGTTTCTGAATGAGTCAGATTCTGATTTATATCTTAAATTATAATCACCCAATCTCAAACAAACTGTATATTTTTGAATTCTAGAAACTAAGATCCATCGATTGGTACCAAATTTATTTATGTAGGTTCAACGGTTTGATCGCCATCTGGCCAAGCCTTTTATTTTTGACAAAAAAAATATTTGGCTTGGTTTAACTGTTATTATCTGACTGACAAAATAAAATTCAATTTCTTACTGGAATTTTGTGCTTAAAGATCGTAAACTAATAATAATTTTTTGATCAGCTTGTTACAATATTTTTGGCTATCTTTTGGAACCGAAGTAAAAAGGAGACATATTATCAAGTTTTGGTGTCGCGAATATTTTTGTCAATCCTCAAAGTAGTCAATAATGACAATAAATAATAAAAAGTTATTGGAAATATGAAAACTAATATAATCAATAAATTATCACAAAACAATATGGTGTGTGTCTTTTTAGATGATCCGAAAATGACTAGCAATATGATCGTAAAATGACCACAAATATCCAAATACTATCCTCCAATAATAACAGAGTTGATAACAAAATTATTGCAAAAAAAGATAGACATTGCTTGGGAGAATGATGGTAAGGACAACAAATATGAGCAGAAATCTTAAACAAATTTGGTTTATAAACCTCTCTTAAGGGCTAGTCATCAGCATATTATAGGGTATTTAGCCGTAATATATCAATATTAAAACGGGCATTATTTTGAAGCTAAAAGTATATTCCTGTGTCAATAATAACAATATTAAATTTAAAGGCACTTACATTATTCAGTTCGCTGATAAATGTTGATATAGTCTCCTTTTCGGCATACTTCTGATCTACAGATAGCTGGTTTGGTAAAAAGACTTCCAATAGACTACTAAACTGCTTGTACTCCCCACGATTAAGTTTATATGGCGGTGCTTTCGGGCCTAACCAACGTACATTGTTCTTTAATGAATAAAATTAGTTTGGTTAAAATTTGTTTTAATGTAATAAGAAAATTTTAACTTACTTCCAATATTTGTGCTGAGGCTGCAGGTCCGCCTATTATTAATAAAACTTGAGGTCGTCGACCGTAGCTTGAATCATAATATATGTCAACGAGAGGAGTTGGTCCCAATTTGTAAATTTTCGAAATCAAGTCAGAAATTGATGTTGGACCAACAGCCCCAATAGGTAGGTAACCACCCAATTGTTCCAATACTAATTTAATAGTAGAGGAGTTTGTTGTCTGACGAAGGCAGCTGCTAAAAAGCCTACCAAGTTTTCGAAAAGCGCCAGTTGTGGTGTTATGCTGTAGAAGACCTTAAATTTGATATACAAATGTATTTAACAACTAAATGTTAATAATATGGTTACATATGTATATAATTATTACATATATAATTATTTATATATAAGTATTTATATATGTAAAGCACAAACTTTATAAATTAAAATTAAATTTATTATAAAAGCTTCTCTCAGTTCCGCATTTTTAGGTAAATAGAGGTTGCCCCATTAAGGTGGTTCAAAATTGTATGAAAAAGGGCCCGTGTAGCACCATACACGTGATAGAAGTAAAACTTCTAAAAAAATTTAAAGCAAAAGAGTATTAATGGGATAGACACTATGGAAAATGTGGTTTCCCACATTTTTGCAAAAATAATATCGTATCCCTCATCTAAAGGGCTATCCACACTATCTGGACGATACTCGCGCTCAATATATTCCCTACAGGAATCTGAGGAATGTAAATTAGAATCTATACTGTAGGAAACTGCACGAGTTTCTTCCGGAGGAACCTCAGGGGAATCCAATCCTTTCGGAGAATTCGATCGAAAGCTTGGTGGAGAAATTCACCGTAGCGTTCGAAATCACGGGCCCACTGAGGAAGACTTCAGGCAAATCTAAACCACCCAAGTGGACGTTAGAAATCTCGGAGCTTAGTGCATCGATTAGACGTCTTTTTAACCAAGCGAGGAAGAGTAGGAAAGCCTCAGACTGGGAACTAGAAAGGATCGGGTTGGAAATTTGTAAATCCAAGATAAGGAAAACTAAGCGGAACTGTTGAAACCCCTGGAGAGGCTGATTGATCTTCATATAAGGGATGAGGTCCCTCGAAGGCATGTCTGTGGAAACGGCGGATGATTGACGAGCCTTACCACTCCTTTGTGGCGTTGTTATCAACGGTGTCCTGAAGAAGCTGGAAAGGAGAGACTCTTCGATTATAGTATTCATTGTCAGGGGAAAGTTTTTGGGCACCCTAGAGCGGGTCCAATAGCCTGCGCTCATTGGAATCGGTGGGGCGCTTACGACCACACCCACTCTCAAAGTTATAATTAACATGTTACCTGTGGACATGCCAGCAAAGTTGCTGCAGCTCTTAAGAATTCTGATTGGTCATCATCCGATGGGTATCCAAGCGTTTAGGCTGAATATAGTCCTGTCCCTTTCCGCCGCAGCTGAATGGAGTATGATGAGGTGGAATCATCTTTTGATTTTCTGCTCAGCTGCCCTGCCTTTGCGAGACTGAGGTTCAATTACCTAGGCTCCTATTTCTTCGGCACCTCAGAAGAACTCTCTGGGGTGGAAATTGGTAATTTGCGTGACTTCATTCGGGGTACGCAAAGTTTCTCCGGTTAACCTTTCTTGATTGCGATGTTCGTTACCGTTCTATTAACAGGTGGTATCACAAGGGACTTATTTACTATGGCTGAGAAGTTCCCCTTATGGGGACACATTAACCCAACCTAACCTAACCAATGTAAATGGCATATTTTATTGAAACAGTTTGAATGCAGTGGTTTCTGATATTTGTATGAAAGAAACCAATCAGATAGTCAATAAAACGCAGCCTCTTGTGTTGTTTTTTTATTACCTTATCCACCCGAACGTCAAATAGACCACTGTTCACATCAAGATTACCAACAAAAACAGCAGAAAATATTTTGCTAAATAACTCACCACACTACGCATCTATATGCGCATGTGAAGTATATCTCCTCAAAATAATACCAAGTCATATCGTCAACTGTGAAAACCCCCTAACAATATTGCATGGGTATCAAAAAGAAAAATAAATGGATTTATGACAAAGGCGAAACTGAATCTGATGACTTATTCTGAATACATTTTTTCTTATAAAAAAATTTTTTTTTTCATGTAAGTTTATTTTCCAACTTGAAATATTAGTTTTATATAGGAGGTGGGCATGGTAGTTGGAGGAGTTGTAAAATTGGTTGCCTTTATCTCTTGCGACAGCTGTATGTGAAAAAAAATCATACACATGAAGAAACATTGCGATAATTGCGAACTTTAGCAAGGCTGTTTCGCATTCAGCTACTTGAATTTTCCTAACTTCTTCAAATAACTTTGAACTTAATTTTCTAATGTTAAATATAGGACATATTTATTAGATTGCCTGCACCTAAAATGCAGTAACATATAAATGTAAATGTAAATTACATTTTCATTACTAGAGAAATTGTTTTTAAAAACTAAAATCCGCAGTTGCGGATTAAAATGAAAGAATCCACTTGGCTGTGATTTCCAACAACTGAACACTTTTTTTTCCAATTTGCCCTCAAAGGGGCTTATCAAAATGGCGGACGCTAAGGGCACTTCCACAAACCTGTGGAAAAAATTGGCACGCTACCTAAATGCAGCTGCGTAAATACAGTACGCAGTACGTAATGTGTAATAAATGTGTCTTTGCTGAGCCGAACATTTCGCACAAAAGTGTAAATTTAGATGTGGAGAAATTTTACAACACTAAATCCATATTTTAATTCAAATAAAACCTTTTGCATATTTAAAAGCTATAATTGGTTAGTTTTGTCCTTTCTTTCGTTGACATTCAATAATACCAATTTAAGAAAGACAAAAAATTAAAAAATACAGTAGGCAACATTGATGAGGATGCGAAAGTATATACTACAGAGTGCCAAATGTGTTTCCCATCGCATTTGATTTTCGAATCGCATTGCTTCGCGTATCGGATTACAGAGTGGCCCCCCTGTTCTGCATTCCGATCCCGATCATATCTTTCGGAGTTGAGTCGATTGGTGTTTTTGATTTCGATTCTAACATAATTTTTTCTGTTTAAAAAGTTTGGTTTTGACTACTCTGAATGGAGAGTAATTACTCGTAGAAACTTAATCCCAAATATATGTATGTGTTGTTTACCAAACCTTTATTTCTCTTATCTGTATTCCATATGTTTAACCTTCAAGCAGAGGCGCGGTCATTTGTAACGGTAGGGGTCGCACGTAGTCGAAAAGACCTATGGGATATTTTAGAGGATTAGAAGAATATTTAATCAATGATCATTTATTTTCTTGTGCTCAGAAGCATTAGCGTTATGTTTAAACTTAAATAACACAAAACATATAACTTAACTTCAGATAAAAACAATTATAAAATCAACTAATTTAACTCAAGCAATCGTTGGATTAAACAGTCATTTTGGAACTCAAAACCTTAGTGTAAGTACTTCAGACTAGTAAAAATAATAATTAAACTAAATCTAGTTTTCTTCAGAATCAGTTTCTTCATCCTTATAACATTTATTGCAAATGTATTTAGTGTGGCTTCTGCAAATATTTCTCCGGCAAGATGTACATTGTGTCTTCGATTGCCTCCTTTTTTTTGCTGGACATATTTTGCAGCTTCCTCTGCATGTGCTGGAACTAGTGCTCGCTTCCTTATTAGCAACATCGTCAGCATCCATATTCAGATGTTCCCTTATATTTCTCTTCAGTTTTCTTGGAAGGTTTACCATCGTTACTCTTCTTTGGATGTACTCTTTTGCCAGTTCAATGCCTAAAGTACGTAAATACATTCGCCTTTTCTGTATGACCACGTTATTTGCCCTCAATATTACCATGGAATTTATTACAGCAACATCCAGAAGACGAAAGAAGAGTGTCAATGGGCATCTGTTATTCTTCCGTGATGTCGAATACATATTTCCTTTTTTATCTACTTCATCGACACCGCCTTTTGTTTTATTGTAAAAAGTTACGATACCGGGTTTGCGCTTTTCATTCGTACTTTCATCAATTTCAGCAGCACTATGAAGTGATGATATTAGAATTACCGATCTCTTCTTTTTAGGCACGTATGACAGCAGTGTAGCTGAGTCAGAAAAGCCAAATTGACTTGAATATTCAAGTTTATTTTTATCAGTAAAGCACGGAGGAATTTCCTTTTTGTTTTTGCGCATGGTACCAACCACCGAAATTTTATGATTTTTGCCCAAATCGTCTACCAAGGGCACACTAGTGTACCAATTGTCGATTGTTAAATTTCGTCCAGTACCAGATATTGGTGTAATGAGTCTCTTCCCGACATCTGCTGCAGCATTACTCAACTGGTACGATCCCTCAGGCTGCTTACCAGCATAAAGTTCAATGTTGAGAACATAAATCGTAGCAGCGTCTACAAGCGGATACAGCTTTATTCCGTATTTATCGGGTTTTGATTTTATATATTGTCGGAAAGGACATTTTCCTCGAAAACCTGCCATCATCTCATCAATGACCACATCTTGTCCCACAGAATACGGTAAAAGGCAGTTTTATGTAAACATTTCTAAAGCACCTCTTATTGGTGCAGCTTTGTCCCAGGCACGACGAGACGTTCGTGTGGCAGCATCATCAAAACGCAATGAATTGAGTAAAAATTTTGTTCTTTTCAGTGACATAGTTGTAAGAAATATAGAGACGCCGGTTCCGTCAGTTGTATACAAATCCTCCAAATTTGCATGTGACATCCTCAGGGTTCCTACAATGTACAATAATCCGAAAAGTGATCGAATTTCAACAGCATCAGTTGGTTTGCAGCCACGTCGTCTGTCATACGATACCGCCTTGTTTTGTATGAATTCGTTGGTATGTAGAACAATTTATTCAATAATGTTCTCCGTGATTAATAAATTCCAGGCTTGTACAAATGTTGTCACTCCCAAGCCATTTCTACGAGCACCTGAATCTTCAGTCAGAATATTTTCAACTTGACGCCTCACCCGGTTGTTTTTGATTTTTGCCACTTTGTTACCTTATCACGCCCCGTAAAATACCTGCTTACTTCTGAAAGAGGCAAATTTTCCTGATCTGAATCCGAGCTGCCCGCTTCCTCGAGGGATTGAGTTTCCTCTGGAACGATGTGGTCGGAAGTTTCTGAACCTTGGTCACTAAGCTCTGATTCAGTTTCTTCATTTTCTCTTAGTATTTGCGCCAGTATTTCACTTTGTGTTAGCGGTCGACGACTCATTTTATAAAAAAAAATCAGGTTACGATATAAATTAATCAAATTGGTTGACAGCTGAAAAGTAATTGATCGCGTTGAACGTCGCACAGTGGGAGAAATCGCGAAAAAGCTGGCCAAAAGTAGAAGACATCGATCTACAGATCTGAAAATTAGCCATATAATGTTTTTGGGGTCGCTGACACCGAATTCGATGTTGTCATTACGAAAAACAAAATGGCTGATTCAAAATGGCGGACATATTTCCAAAAAACTTGTTGAATATAGACGAAAATTGGTTTCATGGGGTTTTTTGAGTCGCTGAAACCAAATTTGATGTTAGTTTTTGAAAATACAAAATGGCTGATCCAAAATGGCGGACATATTCCTGAAAAACTTGTTCAATGTTGACGAAAATTAGGTTTATAAGGTTTTTTGAGTCGCTAAAACCGAATTTGATGTCATTTTGCAGAAATACAAAATGGCTGATACAAAATGGCGGACCCGAATTCAAAAAACTTGTTCAAAGTTAACAAAAATCAGTTTCATGGGGTACTTCGAGTCGCTGTAAAAGAATTTGCAGGTACTTTCTAGAAAAACAAAATAGCTGATTCAAAATGGCGGACATATTTCTGAATAATATCTCTCCAGACTTTGTATCTGTATTGAAAGACTATCCTTGAAATATTCATAAACGATTTCGAATATATCCTTTCTTGATACTTGGAAAGTGTCTGTTCCTAAAACATTTCATTAAAACATTTCATCTCAGTAATGCAGTATAATTAATATAAGTTTGTTCAAAATTACCGTTACAGGTCCCTGCCATTACACTAAACCTCAATTCTGAGCTTCCAATAAGCTTCGTAACGCAATAAATAAGCGAAGAAGAGTGTTCCCACAATATGATTGATCAGCTGTTCGTGCAGTACGATATGCGCATAACATTGCTCGCTTGTGGCTATGTTCACGCTGCAGTACCATGCAACGTAGACATTTTCCGGAAAATATACAGAATTATATATAGAAAAATTCATATTTTTGAAATTTTGGAAATGTTTTCCAGGCCCTGCAACCAGTGGAAAGCGTTGCTTCCGCTTTTCTACAGTCACTGTGGAGATGCTCAGTGCTGCATGAGAGAGAAACTCCTGGCGCGACGCAACCCGACGTGCTTCACGTAGTGTCGCCATATGCGCATTGCCAAGCGCAGCGCTGTCAAACTGCATGATTTCTTTTGCAGATTGCAATGAATGGGGGGAAAATGTGGTTGAGGTTCTTGCGGATTATCAAAATACATACCTTTCACTATATTTCTGTAAGTAGTACATTACCCGATCTCCGGCGATCATAACTTTTTCGATCATCAAAAATCGAAAAAATTGTTCACTCAAGTTCATTTCACACAGCTGTTTCACTCCGAATTAAAGTATGTTTATTACAGACAGATATACAAATTACATGAATTAAATGCTTCATAGTACCCTCAAGAACACTTTTGATATTACACAATATGTAATTTACGTTTATTTTTGTTTCTTTGTATAGATTTTCGATGCGCGGTTTGGCAAAGGCAAGTGAACGTAGCGCGGGCTCCACTTGAGGTAGCGAAGTTTAAACTGCTTTAGCGAAGAAGATATGCATAATTGACCTCTGTCCTTTTAACAGACAACGTACAGGCCACTCCTTTTGATATATAATTAATTTCATCACTGTTTGACGACTTTTATTTTTTGACTTTTGGCCAGCTTTTTCGCGATTTCTCCCACTGTGCGTCGCGCGTAACCTTTTCGACTACAGGCGCGTGGTGTGCTTTCGACGTCTGCGTCGCTACTAAAACAAAAGCTATCTATGGAGTGGGGAGAGCGCTGAGAGCGCAGGTGAATAGTGTATGTCGCAAACAGTGACGCTGTTGTCCTGAGTTAGAGACGACTTTAGTTAGAGTAATACTAAAAATTTAGAGCGGACTCTATCTTTATGTGTATCATAGTCAAGTTAGCGCCATGTTCTAAAAAGAGTCAGCTTTTACAAAAAATTCGTTTACAATTACATATTCTATTACGATTTCAGTCAAAAAGCAACCCTGCAATTTGACATTTCGTGTATTTACTCAGTTTTTAACAATCAACAAAAAAATCAAACTGGACGCAAGAATGGAAAACGTAAGTTATTTAATAATCCTGATAATATGAAGAATAATTAAACATGTACATATATTATATTTTAAAGGAAAGGAAACGGGAACAAAACTGGAGTGTGCGAGAAAAAGATTGCTTGCGGGAGTTAGTTAACATGCACGACCACACCATTGAAAACAAGCAAAACGACTTGCGCATGATCAAGCGAAAAAAAGACGCGTGGAAAGCTATTCGCTTGGACATGAGGGCTGCAGGGTTTGATAGAGATGTGTTAAGGATGAAGCAACAATGGGTTCGCATGAAAATGGGTGCTAAAAAAGCCATTGCTCACGTCAGGAGAGCTACCGCAGCTACAGGCAACACAGTAGAAATACCAGTTTTGGACGAAGGCGATCTTCATATCCAATCCATGATATCGGCCGAAATGGAAGAGGACACTATTTTAATAGATAGTGATACAATATTGCCTTCGTGCAGCCCTTCTTCTCCTTGTCCACCACCAGCCTGTAGTCCAACACCGCCTTGCCTGCCTCTGTTTGCCGGACACGACCAGTCTGAAGCTTTGGAAACGCGGCTGCGCAATTTACCGAAGAAGACCGCCACAAAAAGTGATGTTATGCGAGAGAGACAACATCAATCTCCAAAGGATCCTCATATTCAGAGGAGCTACATTTATTAAGAGTGGAAAATTTGAAAGCCGAGTCCAGAAACGTATGCGCGAGGAAGAGCAGTCTGAGGAATTGCATTCATTAAAAGTAAAGCTGCTTCTAGTCCAAATTGAAAATGAAAAACGAAAGCAAAAGTGATTTTTTTTTGTTTTACAAAGACTGAATTTGTTTTTTAGTGACTGAATTTTTCAAAGACTGACTTATATTTGTTTATGTTTAATTCCATTATGTAAATACTTGTATATATATATGTATGTTAGCTGTAGTTTTTTTTTCTTCTTTATAATGAATTTTTTTATTTCCTTTGTACATATATACTAAAGAAAATGTGATATTTTTTTATTTTATGTGAACACCTTCATTAAGAATAACTTTTAATTTTGAAATAGATGACTGAATAATTTTGAATAGTAACTAAGAAAACAAACAAATTTTTATGTGATACCCATACTAATAGAAAACATACCTCAATGTATGGAAAAAACTGCCTTGAAAGATGCAATATATTTTTAAATAAAAGCCAATTGAGTTATATACATATGTATATCGTAAAAAACTTAATCTTTTTATTAACTTACTAAAAAAATTCGCAAGAGTGGGGCAAAAAATTGTATACAGTACATTGTATAGTAGTATGGTACTAGATGTTTAAAAAACTTTCACTTGTAATCGGTTACGTTCACATTGTACTTCTTTGTGAATTTTCACCTTGAGTTTATTCAAAATTGCCTGATGAAATACAAATGTCCGAGTGCGAAAGAAATTCAGAAAATTAATGGATGTACACCTACATAGGAATATATTTCAGTTAAAAGTATCTGTTAATAAACGCTGCTCTGTATGCTCTTCCATAGTTTGATGGATGTGGCTCTATAATTCTATCATTTGAGATAGCTGCTATTCCACGGGCAGGGTAATCCATTTCAAAGACTGCAGATTATTTATCTTTTATTATTTACTTGTATTTCATAACGTTATTCAGTAAGAAAACCACTTACATGAGCCATTTCTCTCTTTGGCAATATTGTGTAAAACTGCAACAGCTACAATAACATTTTTTGCCGTTTCTAAATCAACACGTAACCTTTCGATTATTGATCTAAATCTGGATTTAAGTTGACCATTTAGGCATTCGATTTTTGTTCGTGTTGCAATGTGACTTCTGTTATACCTATTTTTAAAGAATCAATTTAATAAAATCAAACATAATATGCGTGTTATTACCTGTGTTCTTTATTTGTTACAGCATTTCTTAGAGTTAATAAAATAGAAGAATTTGGATAACCCGAATCACCCACTAAAACGCCATTGTGCTGAGATTTGGTTTGCTCTAATTTAGTTTTCAATTGGCAGTTATCCCAAATTCTGGCATCGTGTCTTGAACCTCTAGATCTTGCCACAATATCTAGTATTTTAAAATCGGCATCGCAAACGATCTGAGTATATAAATAAAATTGCTATATAACTGCATTCAAATATTGTTGAAGCTTAAGACATACCTGAACATTGATTGAATAAAATCCTTTCCCGTTAAGAAAATGTCCAGCCATCGAAGGACCTACACTCTTGGTGGGACATTTTATACGCACGTGGGTGCAATCGATAGCTCCAATAACCGTAGGAAATCTTGCTACTTGGTAAAATTTATTTTTCACTTCATTCAGTTCATTCAAATTTGGAAAACGAATGAAATGCGGTAGCAATAAGGCAATTCTTTTGCAAACGTTCTTGATAATCCTTCCAACGGTAGCCTGGGATAAACCATGAAGATCTCCTGCGATTTATTTAATTTTTTAAATTACTTAAATTATTTCATTCATCAAAAAACTTACCGATATCGCTTTGGTGTACATTTCTGCCGAGGAATCGTAGGGTGCAAAGAATTTGTGTACTTTTTGCTACTGGAAGTCCCCTGTTGGTTCTTGGTTCTTCAATTTCAAGTATATCAATTAAAAACTGGACGGTTGCTTTATCGAATCTATATCGACAATAAAATTCTTCATCACTCAACTCAAAAGCATCAAATCGTGGATTAAAACGTTTTGGCATTCTGAGCAATGCATCGTCATTAAACATTTCAAAATCTCTTTCAATTTCGTCAAGAAGAGACATTTTTCACATTTATTCCTTAAAATCACAATAGTAACGCATCAAAGAAATGAAAACAATTGGCCGTTAATACTGTTTGTCAAATTTAGCGCCGGTGTTAGTAACAGCTTTTCGATACTCTAACTTTAGCGCCGACTTTAAGTGAAAAAGTCGATACTATATCGACTATGATTAAGATAAAGTGCACTTTTAGATAAAGCACACTCTAACTTATTTAGCGCCGGCTTTTACGTGACTATGATTATGTCCCAATATTATTAACGAAAATGCATTTAGTGCGGTCGATTCAACGCTGCGCGCCTGCTTGAAGGTTAATAAGTCTGTATCTGATAATTTCTGTTAAAAAAATACAAAGTTGGAAAGAATTTATAAGGTATGGATTCGTAAATAGTGAATAAACAGAATATTTGTATGCACATTTTTGTATTATTGTATAGTTTTTGAGATACTCCTTCTTATTTTGAAGAAGTTGCATTTCTATCAAGTGCAAGGTGCCAAACGCGACTTTTTTTAAAGCAGTATTGACACTATTACCCCGCCCACCTTCAATTTAACTCAATGCCTCCAAATATTATTGTCAGCTTCGAGCTACGAAAACATGCCTGACTGAGCTGTGTCAAAATGCTGTCACTCATTGCTCTCGTATACTTCAAATTTATTTCTTTCTCATCGATCCTTTGATGTCCAGCAAAAGTAACTTCTTATGCTTTAGATTCATTAATTAATTAATTTTACACATAATTATCCAAAAATATTTCAGCAATCAGATGCTCGCCCGTGTGATAGTTAAACAAAAATGTAAGTTGCCTTGTATGTAATATATAATTACAGCTATGTAAATCTTATTACTTAAATACGATATACGCCCATACGTTCACAGATACAAATGTGACGCTGAAAATATTGTTTTTCTTTGCATCTGCGAATGGGTTTTTATTCTGGCAACGTGTGCTGGCCAGGTGACTCCGTTCGGTTGTGGGCCTTGTGAAACATAACTGAAAGGAGTCTAGAAACGTGACGAAAGATTATTGGTACAAGCTATCCGAAGGGGAAAATACCATCGGCTTTCCAATTGCGGCTACTTTCGAATGATAAACAGAGATGCACGATGACGATTTATCCGCAATTATTAGAATATGTGGTTTTAATCGTAATTTAGTCCATAGATGTAATTCGAGAAAGCTTGGTGTGGTGTTGTCAGTTGTAAAATGACACATAACCCTTTACTGCACGGTTCGACGCAAGCTAAAAACAACACTTCGGAAACCTTCCAAGGTGCTTATAATGAGGCGGTAATGTTACGGAGAACACGCACGCTTGCTTAGCTGCCCTGAGGAATTGCAAGTGCACACCTTAGTGAATGCCAGAGTTGATGCTTACGATGCTGTGTCCTACTTGCGAGCCAAGCGAGACCCAAATATTTATTGCACTCTGGTAGCTTCTAAAACAAGGATAGTCCAACTAAAATCAGTATCAATTCGGAGATTAGAGCTGACGGGTGCAATTTTGGGACTATGACTTATTTCGAATGAACTTTATTCTGGTCTGACTTCAAAAATGTTCTTTTCTGGATTAGGTCAGACGCAAGGAAATTCCAACAATTGCAGTTGCAGTATGTATAGGGGAAATATTAGATTACCCCAAAGTTGACGAGTGATCATGGATGTCATAAGTACAAGTTTAGGTGTATTAATGTACAAGTGTACATGTACTTAGGTACAAGCGGTGGGCTTTTGAATACTCGCATTTGGGTATTCGCCTTTTTTAATTTGGGTATTCGCTTTTTTTTAACCATTTCCACCAGTTTTACATATACCCAATTGTATTCAGTTGCGGTTATATCGGTACTCTTTCTACATGTAAAAAGATTTATAAATCTGTAAATAATTGCTACTATTAGTACAATTTTGTTCAAATATGACAAAGAATGTTTAACACTACATTTTCTTGTACTATGACATACTAAATGTTTCAAGTTTCAGCATTTTTTTGGTAACTTATCGAGTCATTTATCAGGACCTTTAGTCCACAAAGGTTGTAATAACTGCTTAAGGTCGAACCCGCGTGAGCCTAAGTCCACTGGGTTTTATTTAGCCGACAAATGTCTTTCATCTCGGATTACGCTACAACCTAGTGGATATTGGTCTGAATACATGTCGCTCAACTATTTCAAAGATCGAATGGCTAAAAAAATCGAGCATTGTCTGCCTAACATCCGTTCAGGGCAATGCTGAACATTAACACCACCAGCCGAAAGCCCTGGTAGCTAGCGCTCCTCAGTTTAGTTATAAGATTTTAATTTTGTAACTAATTATAATAAATAAATAAAATAAACACCACTCCATTCCAAGAACAACAGCCCCAATTATGATACCCACTGACGCAGCACACCTGCAATACCTACCGACAAATAGCAACAAACGCTACACACAAGCTATCATAGTCGTGGGATCCGCTGACACAGCACAAACATAGCAAGCTGCTAAGCGGCAGTGACAAACAACGGCTTACACTGCACACAAGTCGTCGTGGTCGTGGGATCCGCTGACACAGCACCTAGCGGATAGGTAACAACGGCAGCGGCGACAACGAACAGCGGCAGCAACGAACAAAGTCATATGCTGCTCACGCAAAGCATAGCAACGACAGCAACGGGGGTGAGGACGGTTTAGGCTTAAAGTTAGGAATAAGAATGTCATAGCAGTTAGTTCCAATTGAGCCTGAATAAAGCACACAAGTGCATAAAAATAATTGGCGCCCAACCGGGTAAAGAAGATTCGGAGGACTCACCAGAAAGTAAAATCATCAAGGATATTTTGCGGTGGAGTGTCCCAATAACGACTTCAAAGAACCCAAAGGCTCATCAACAAAAAGTAGATAATAAATATTGTCATTAAACTTATCCACCAAGGACTCCAAAAGGACCCGAGGACTCACCGGAAAGCAGTTGTTAATAAAAATCATGGTGAGAGTATTGTAAGTAGAGTGCTCATCAAAATATGAAATATTAGAATTTAGTTTTTGAAATAGACAGAAGGGAATTTATTCCAGAAATATTAAAAGTTATAAATAAAAATTTGTGAATCAAGTTTTCCACAGTTAAAAAAATACGGTGTAATCATTTTCTCAGAAACATTGTGTTTGAATAATTTTACGATTAGAAAAATCGTTATTAGAATTTGTGTAGAAAATTGTGTAAAATTGCAATAAATAACTAAAACTATCTAGCCATATCATTTAAAGAGTGTGATTAATTGATTCGACATTAGAAACAATTAAAAAAAATTTGCTTTGATAATTTCTTAGTCTATGAGTGACCCAGAATTAGAAAACCTTTTAGAAGGAATTACTAAACTTCAAGTGACAAATAAAATGGATTCAAATCAAGTAATCGTGTAACATCAAGTAACAGTGGTTCAAGCAGCCGTCTCAAGCGCTCTTGACCCACAAAGACAGACATTTGAACTTAAGCTCCCACGATTAACGGAGCAAATGACTACATTGACCACTGGCCATTGACCACTGGCCAAAAATATACCAACCGGTAAAAATACTATCGCACGTGAAGTGTGAAGAGCCCCTTGACCTGGTAAAATCATTACCAGAATTTGACGGACAAATTAGTGCATATGTGTCTTGGCGACAGGCCGCCCATACAGCATACGAAGTGTTCAGAAGTTATCACGGAAGCTCTAGACACTACCAAGCAGTTGGTGTAATTAGGAATAAAATAAAGGCTTCCCCTGATGCCATTTTGGCATCGTTCAATACAATTTTAAATTTCGACGCGACGTACGCGGACAAACGTCCGATATATTTAATTGAACAACAACTATCCACCTAACGGCAGGGCAACCTCTCTGTGCTTCGGTATTTCGACGAGGTTGAGAAAATACAATAACACAAATAAAACCATAATGACCCATGATGCTCAAGTATCAGAATCAATTTGTGAGAAATACAGAGCGGGCGCTTTAAAAATGTTTATATCAGGCCTTAAAAGACTTTTATGTGACATAATATTTGCCTCCCGTCCTATAGACCTACCCAGCGCTCTGGCATTAGCCCAGGAGGTGGAGTCAAATAGGGAAAGGTACTTATTTGCTTGAAATTTCGCAACGTCTATTGAGACCAAAATAAACTAAGAATAAACAATTATTCGGATAAAAAGATGCATTCCCCATTTCGCTAATAAATGGCACAGAACAAATGAGACTAGGAATGACAAGCAAGAGCAACCGAACTCCACGGACGGTGGTCCATCGGTGGCAAGACTACGACAAAACGTAAATTGGCGTAGGGAACCATTACAGAGAACCAAGCAATACCAGCAACGGTACCAAAGTAATAGTAGACAAGGTTATAGTTCAAATCAACAGCAGGGAAAACGACAGGCGGATTCCGATAGGGTCACTGGATCAAATATGCAACACATTAATACCTTAAATCAAGAAAATTAAAATGAAGCAACTTATAATCAGGAAGCCGAAAATGAAGCTGAGGAGGAGCAATTGAATATTTTAGGGGGAAGTCCCTACTCCCGTGGATCGAGCCAGGAGTAGGTTATCAAGGAAAGAGGATAAACTATTAGTAGACACAGGAGCTTCAAAAAGTTACACCAAACCCATACCTGAGCTAAAAAATATTATTCCAGTGTCCACACCATTCATAGTAAAGTTTTTGCACGGCAATAGTCCTGTAAGACAAAAATGTAGAATTAAGATGTTTGGCATAAATGCAGATTTCTTTATACTACCAAATATAACAACATTTGATGGCATAATTGGGCTCGCTTTGCTCAATCAGGTAAACGCTCACATAGACCTCAGTACGGGTACAATAAGGCACGATTCTGGAACTGAGAAACTTTTGTTCCATGAATTTAAAATTGTATACTTTACTGAAAAAGGAAGCGATAAAATTCCATCTTCCGTTCGTGAGCAATTTTGTCAAATTATTAAAAGTAGAAATAAGGCGTTTGCTGACCCTAACGACTCACTACCCTTTAATACTATTATTATTGGTACAATGAGAACAAAAACCGAAGAACCGGTTTACTCGAGACTTTACCCATATCCTATGGGTGTAGCCGACTTTGTAAACAAAGAAGTGGCTGAACAATGGTAATCTTGTAAAACTTAAGAGGTGCACAATATTTTACCACACTTGACCTTAAATCTAGGTTTCACCAGATTGAGTTAACAGAAAGAGATGGGGAGAAAACCGCTTTCTCTGTTAACAACGGTAAATATGAATTTTGCCGTTTACCTTTTGGGCTAAAAATGCCCCAATTATCTTACAGAGAGCAATCGACGATGTTCTCAGGGAAAAAAATGGCAAAACCTGCCACGATGACGTAATTATCTATTCAAAAACGGCAGAAGACCATTTGAAAGATATTGAATGGGTGTTACCGAGTCTCTATGAAGCAAATATGAGAATATCCGCAGAAAAATCAAAATTTTTCAAAACCGAAGTAGAGTACTAAGGATTCGTTGTCTCAAGGGGAGGTGTAAAAACAAGCCCCGATAAATTCAATGGAATTAAAAGTTATGAGAAGCCAACCACTCTTCGAGGACTACGCTCTTTCCTTGGTTTGGCTAGCTACTATAGGGGTTTCATTAAAGATTTTGCCAGCATAGCAAAAATTCTGACCGATATGCTTAAAGAAGGAAATGGCAAAGTAAGTGCCACTCAGTCCAAAAAAATGAAATTCTATTAACACCAGAAGGTGTAGATGCATTTAACAAACTTAGGGAAATTCTGGCATCAGAAGATGTCACATTAGCATATCCTGACTTCACTAAACCATTTGGCATAACAACAGATGCGCCCTCAAAGGGTTTAGGGGCCGTCCTTTCACAAAAAAAAAAAAAACCATTACTATGATCTCAAGAACACTCAGAGATAGGAAGAACATTTGGTAACAAATGAAAGAAAACTTTTGGCAATCGTGTGGGCTCTTAACACTGTGAGAAATTACCTGTATGGTGTCAACCAGTTGAATATCTTCACTGACCAGCAGCCTCTAACGTCCTCATAGAAAGTTTCAACGCAAACATTTTGTATAAGCCAGGACGGGAAAACCAGGTCGCTGACGCGAATCCAGACAGCACATGAATATGGTAGGAATCGAAATGGAGGCAAGCTCTGACTGCGCCACCATGCACAGTGAGAAGTCCTGACCTACACCATAGAGACGGTGGATAAGCCTGTAAATTGCTACAGGAATCAGATAATTCTTCAAGAGAGCGAAAGCCCGTCAAAACAGACTTTTATCGTATTTCGTAAAAAAAAGCAGAAATATAGTTTCATTTTGTGACGTATAGTCATTACAAAAAACACTGCAGGAAGCCATTAATGAGGGCGTAGTTAACGCAATACACTGCACCCTACCAGTGTTGGTAAAAATTCAACACCGACTGGTAGAACTTTACCCCAACGTAAGGTTCCGTCATACCGAAAAAATGGTTACAGATATCTTCAGCGAAAATGAGCAACAAGAAATTATATTTGCTGAACACAACAGACCTCATAGGGCGGCACAAGAATATGTAAAGCAGATCTTATCTGACTATTTTTCCCCCAAGATGGATAAAAAAGTAAGAGAAGTAGTAGCAAATTGCCGAATCAGTTCAAAGTCCAAATACATCCGGCACCCGAAGAAGCATGTTATTGCGGCAACGCCGATACCATGTAATGCCGGGGAAATATTACACGTCAATATTTTCTCCACAGACCAGAAATATTTTCTTACTTGCGTTGGCAAGTTCTGAAAATTTGCTGTAATGCAAAAATTCGGGTCTAGAACCATCATAGACGTAAAACCACCTATTTTAGAGCTAATAAACATTTTCCGAACGTTAAAACTATAACTTTGACAACGAAAAGTCACTTAACTCAAATGCCATAAAATCAACTTTGCTAAATTACAACAATGTGAAAATTGCCAACTTTGACTGAAATGGCTAGGTGCCTGAAACTAGAAAGGAATCTGGACGGCACTGTTGATTTGATTTTGCTAGCCACCATAGAATATAATAAGTCAATTCATTCAACAACTAACAAGAAACCAATAGACATTATTCATCCCGGCTCAGCTAATCGCGAATACCATAATAAGGTTCGTCAGAATGTGACATATAACGCTGGCGACAAGGTCCTAGTGAAAGTTAATCGAAGGCTAGGAAATAAGCTCTCGACCTTATTTACAGAAGAAATAGTCGAACAGGACCTAGGCACCACCGTTCTTATAAAGGGGAGGAGGGTCCACAAAGATAACCTTCGTCCACCTTAATTAATCACTTTATTACTTTAAATCCTGTATTTTATATTATAGGATAATATCGGCAATCCTATTGACAACCGCTTTAACACAAAAACTAACTGACTACCCCAACTCCAATTACTTTCCAATTTTGGACGGAAACGCAATAGTATGGGAACATTACGGCTATTTGACGCACTTTACCAACTTGACACTATACGCAACATTGAACGACGAGACGACAGGAATTATGGACCTTTTCCCACTGTCACACATGAAAAAAATAGTAGAAGCAGACATAAAACACTTTGAGACTTTACTTCGAACCGTTGACATTCACCATCGACAGGCAAGAAACTTAAACCTTTTAGGTACTGCGCTAAAGGTTGTCGCTGGCGATTTCCAGAGGCTACAACTAAGACAGGACATACTCATTGTCTCTAATAACAGACAGTACAAAATTAATACGCATATTCAGCAAAAATCTTGGAAATTGCACAAACAATAAACAGAATTATAAACTCAACAAAAAAGAAAGCAATAGACACAGGTCATCTTTACGAAACTATACTTGCAAGAGATAGAGTAATAATCCTCGAACGGCAATCAATCACAATATCTCAATAGCCCTAGCTAAGTTGAACCTAGTGAACCCAATAATATTAGATAATAGTGAAATCAATAGCAATATCAATGAGCACTCGACTAACGTAACTATAATAGAAATAATAGGAATGTCTAGCGTTAAGACTTTACAAAATAAGAATAATTTGTACTTTGTAGTTAAGTATCCAATCCCTGACATTGTTTGTAAGAAATATAGTTTATTCGAGTGTTACACTTTGGGGATGCTAATACCGTTGCAGAGTGTGGAAACGAAGCGTACGCCGTTAAATTCGAAAAATCAACATTCGCGACTTTCTACAAAAAGTAAAAAACTCCTACTTGCGGTCAGCAACTGTTCACAGGTGCTGTGGCAAATTGTTCAACTACTACCAATCATGATAAGGGCATCAATGAAATCGACGACGGCATTGTCATTATCAACAATGTCACAGCAAAGATAGAGGTTGAAAAAGGGAACAGTAAAACCGTCAGCGGTACTTACCTTTTGACCTTCGATCGGTCAGTAAGAGTAAATGGGACTGAATATCACAACCAGAAATCATACTCCTACTCTTACTCCCGGTACTCCAACAGCTCAAAGGGTCAATCTTTTGGAACATATTAAGACGTTGAGTCTGAACTATCTTCATGAAATGAATGCGGAAAATATTAACCATATTGGTGCTCTTCGAGGAGAGGTCAACGCAAAAACAGTGGTTTTTATAGTAGCGATAGCATCGATCGTTATCCTAGTGTTCTTGCGACTTCCTCTAAGCAAATACAAAAAACACACCGTAAAAAGGTCAATGGATGTCTTAGTAAGAGAGGTCACCGAGAGAATCGTGGACGATTCCCACTTAGGAAGGGAGGAGTTAACTCGAAACGTAAGCCACCGAAATATCAAGTCAGCATTGTCTGCCTAACATCCGTTCAGGGCAATGCTGAACATTAACACCACTCCATTCCATGAACAACATCCCCAGTTATAATACCCACTGACGCAGCACACCTGCAATACCCAACGACAAACAACAACAAATTCTACACACAAGCTATCATAGTCGTGGGATCCGCTGACGCAGCACAAACACAGCAAGCTGCTAACCGGAAGTGACAAACAACGGCTTACACTGCACACAAGTCCCCGTAGTCGTAGGATCCGCTGACACAGCACCTAGCGGACAGGTAACAACGGCAGCGGCGACAACGAACAGCAGCAGCAACGAACAAAGTCATACGCTGCTCACGCAAAGCATAGCATCGACAGCGACGACAGCAGCGGGGGTGAGGACGGTTTAGGCTTAGAGTCAGGAATAAGAATGTCATAGCAGATAGTTCTGATTGAGCCTGAATAAAGCACACAAGTGCATACAAAAAATTTACATCGCATAAACTTCTGGCTTTTTGTAATCTTCTTTCTAACGATAGTAAATGGGTTTGAGCTATTTCATAAGTTAAGCCAAGTGCAGCTGGGTCTTTTTTAAAGGAGTTTTACATCGTATCGATCACTGTACAATATTTTCAAATTTTCTGTAAAGTGATTTTCGCAATCTGCATGCACTGGTGTAAATTTTGATTCGAAACCTTTTTCCTCCTCTATTTCCCAAAATTTCTGAAGCATCTTGGCTATATTGTTTCTTCCCCAACAAGATCGTCCGTATTGGTAACTGTCAGATCGCAAATAGCTTTGGTAACATTTGGCTTAGCTTTATATTTGCCCGAAACAATCAAACCTAACCGAGTTCTTTGTAAAGTTGGTAACCCAGCGTTAAGTTTTATTTGACTTACTGACAATAAGCTAAAGAAGATTTCGGCTTTAATTAAAATATCGATTATTTGAATCGTAAAGCAGTATGTCTCGGCTAGCTCAATAATTGGAGGAATCTTCCAATCTGCGGTTGGAATATTGGCTTCCCGGAAATCGACTTACTGACCAGTTAACATTTGCTTCATATTCGTTTATTCGAGATTTAATTGATGTTGAAACGTTGCCGCCAATACCTCAATGAATAAATGGTCCAATAGTTATATCTTGTTCGTTACCCAGCGAAAACAGCGAATCATATATAGCCGAAATCGCATCAACGGCGTTGCGGAGGAGTGACGCACTGGGGTGAGACATTTTCGGTATACTAAATGCTCTACGCTGCCAAAAAATGTGAGACACTTCTTGTCATACCTTTCAGCCAATCTCTCTACCGCTTTCGGGATAATCTTCTTATGTAATTTGGAATGCCTTAGCAGTGCCTTCACACTCGCCAGACAAATAACTCAACAAATGTTTGAACCTTTCTATGTTTCTAGGTGATGGCTCTTCACGAACTGAATTATTAAACGTACCGATAAAGATTTTATAATCGGCATATTTTCCGGTAAAACCATGCAACTTAAGATTAGGAAGACGAGCTACAGGAGACATTGTTATTCCAAAAGTAGTTTCCATCATTGAACTCACTCTTCTCCTATTTCGACTAAGCAACGAAAGTAATTTTAGATCTATGGAGTTCTTGCGAGACGTGGCCCGCCGTTGCTTCAACCCGGCAAGGAATCAGGGTTAGCAGTGGCAAGTGGCATTTTGAATTTAATTAGTTTTAGTTAAATCGAAAAAATCAAGTGAACAACAAAGAAATTGATTGGTATCCAGTATACCTATTTTTTTTCAACAATTGCCAAACTTTATGCAATATTTTGATTGGTTGGAATGAGCTACGATTTCTTCGTAAACTTTACGAAATGCGTTTTATTCTTGAATAAATAAACTTAAAATTTCGTCGGAATTCTCATAAGAATTTCACTCAATCAGTTTTTGAAGAATGACACTACGTCCACTACAAAACCATAGCCATCAGGCAAGACTCGAAACTCAAATCATTCATTCTGCGACAAAGAGGTTCGCCCTAATATTGATTTTATGCCAGCGTAACTCAATAATGCGAACTTTACAAATATTTTGACATATCGCATCTAGTTTATGAGGAGGAATATTAGCATCATATAAATTCAGACCTTTAGTTTTTTATCACATATGTAAAATTTAATGCAACCGTGGTGTACTCAGTTCTTTAAACGCGTTCTGCATATGAAGAGAAATAACAAGTAGATAGTTCGAATGTAAATTCTCGATCTCGTTCTTTCTCTCTTAGTAGCAGCCGTCGAATCAAGAACATCGTAAGTCAAGTAAGTAAGATGCACAGACGTAAGTGCATTTTATAAAATTATAAGCAATGTTCATAAGGTGAAGAAATAATAAATGTCAGATTTTCGCATTGTATTGAAGCGCTAAATTTTACTTTTATTTATCATCTACCCATCACGCAACAATACTTATTTACCGACTTATATGGTCCTTTAGAGATGCTTTTTAGCTTACATTATGAAATATTTTTTATACGCTGCGAAAAACACAACTTACTCAATGTTATATATTTGTGTGCTGAAACAATTTATTTAAAAAAACTTGGACTCCATTTAGAAAACTACACATATCCGCGTACGAACCTTGGCACCAAGGTAGCGGTTCAATTCCGACTAATACGGTTGGCAAACACGAACTATATGACGCGCCCCTGTGTATTTAAATACTGTTAGCAAAACAATTGGTTAAGCCCTAAGAGCGACGACTTGTCATGACACCTGCAGTATTTTATAAAAATTTGCAACTATTTTTGTCAGATATTTAATTAATATAGCTATTACAAAAGGGTGAAAGAGTGGTGTCCCGTTTTCTTCCACAGATGTCCCCTTTATACAACTTGGACCTACAGTTATATCCGTTAAAAAATTTGTTTTTGAAAACGGTATCATTATCACACGAAGCGAATCAGTTTGCAAGACACTATCTTTCTTCTATTTCTAAGTTCTTCAAGCGCATACATATTTCGCACATAGATACTAAATATTATCGCAGATAGAATATGTTAAACACCTAAAATTTTGACTTTTATTTAAAAAGATAGCGCACCCGACTTGGTTTGCTGCACCAATATTTTTGTGTAGATTTAACGGCTATTTTATATCAGGCTTACAATAAAGAAGTTTTTCGGGTGTACCACTCGAGAATATGCCAGATACAATTGGTCGCTTTTATGATATTGGACATACTGTCAAAGCTTTGAGACTTTCAAGCAAGTATTAAGATCATCAGTTGGTGTTGATTCAGGATTTACCGGTAGAGTATGCCGAAATTCGTCCGCCAAAAATAAGAGCTCGGCCAAGTAGTTACACATTCCTCTTTTGCCATGCTCGAGCCTTTACATGTAGGAGTACCGATTGTCAGTGGAGTACGTCTATTCAGCAGACGTTTCCTATAAAGACATATTCCGTTGGGCTAGCGCAGAATGGCTCCATCCTATATATCTCAGATGCCGTATAAATTCTTACGCCGCATATATGGCTAAAGGCAACAATGTCCTTAACCAAGTTGAACTAATCGTGACGGAAGAAGGCGCTATGTTCAGAGAGGAAATGGCTGAGCCCGCTCTATCCGACAAAGGATAGCGGAGCAGAAGCCGTGGTCGATCGATTGCGGAAACAGTGAGCGATTTAAACCCCACCTGAATTATAACTGACAAAAGTGCTGACAACACATCCAATCTCTTTAAAGGTTGATATGGGAGTGAAGCGGTTGGGCATCTATTGAAAGTGACAGAAGTGTCTCGCAGTAACGGACAGGTTGATCGGATACATCGCATGGTGGTATCGATGGTGATAAAGCTGGGTTACGGAATTTCTAGGAATTGGTACACCCAAGTCGATCGAATCCAGCTGTCCATCAACATCGTCCCGCTACGCAGCATGAACGTCTCACCGTTCCAAATATTGAATGGCCTGAAGATATGAATTCAAGAAGCTGCAGAGCCGACTGGAGAATAATCACAGCGATGAAATGAACGCAGAGCGCAGCCCAAACCAGGTACGCCTTCAAAGTCTTAGTAGCTATCAAGCGGACGTCGTTCACGTCTGGATTAAAGTTGATGCCTTGGGACATACATAATCTCGAGTATTGTGTGGCGAGGATACTACGCCGTAGTAAAGGCTGGCACCATGAAGGACAAGGCCGCGTTGTAACTGTTCACGATTTAATAAAAAAATGGAAAACATTCATTACAGTGGGAAATAACATACTCGGAAGTCGGACATACAAAACTGACAGTGTGTACCTTGACTTTAAAGGGCAACAGATGCAATACTGGCAATGGAATTAATAGCATTCAGAAAATATATAACAATAGCCTTTCGGAAGGACCGTCACCAGGCGAAGAAGGTAGAGCTCCGTAGCGGTTGAACTATCAGGCCCGGGTGGCACTCGTAAAAGGTTATCCTGCTGTCGTTGTCTTAATGCGGATAACGGCACGCTACCACTGACTATGGGCGACCAAATTTGTTGTAGGGGCTGATATTGCAATTTATGCAAATTTTTAAATGACTCTATCGATTCCGTAGATACACGTAGTATCAGGCCCTGCAATAGGAACGCTACACAATTTTTTTTTAAATTAAACAAAAACAGTTTGAGATATGAATTAAATTCTTTATTCCAGTGAAAGTACAATCGCACCACGGGGACGCTTGCAAAAGTCCAGACGCTGAACCCAAGTTTCGACGGTTTTCAAGCATAAATCGGCCGATACTGCTGCAATTTCTCGTTCGATATTCGTACGAAGGTCATCAATCGTCGCTGGCTTGTTGGCATATACCATAGACTTGACGTAGCCCCACAGAAAATAGTCTTCTTCTTCTTCTTCTTAATTGGCGCTATAACCGCCTAGGCGATTTTGGCCGATTTCAATATTGCACGCCAGCCGCTCCTCTGCTTTGCTGCCTGGCGCCAGTTAGATATCCCAAGTGTAGTCAAGTCCTTCTCCACCTGGTCTTTCCAACGTAGAGGAGGCCTTCCTCTTCCTCTGCTACCACCAGCGGGTACCGCGTCGAATGCTTTCAGGGCTGGAGCATTTTCTTCCATACGTACCACATGACCTAGCCAGCGTAGCCGCTGAATCTTAATTCGCTGAACTATGTCTATGTCGCGGTACAGCTCATACAACTCATCATTCCATCGTCTGCGGTATTCGCCATCGCAAAGACGTAAAGGACCAAAAATCTTTCGGAGAATCTTTCTCTCGAACACTCCAAGCGTCATCTCATCCGATGTTGATAGGGTCCATGCTTCTGCGTCATACATTAGCACGGGCATGATGAGGGACTTATAGAGCGTGGTTTTCGTTCGTCGAGAGAGGGCTTTACTGTTCATTTGCCTACTCAGCCCAAAGTAGCACTTGTTGGCAAGAGAGATTCTTCGTTGGATTTCAAGGCTGACATTATTGTTGGTGTTGATGCTGGTTCCAAGATAAACAAAGTCCTCTACTTTGTCAAAATTGTAACTGTCAACAGTGATGCGGGAGCCAAGGCGCGAATGCGCTGACTGTTTATTTGATGACAGGAGGTACTTCGTTTTGTCCTCGTTCACCTCCAGACCCATTCGCTTCGCTTCCTTGTCCAGCTTTGAAAAGGCAGAACTAACGGCGCGGTTGTTGAGGCCAATGATATCGATGTCATCGGCATACGCCAGCAGTTGCACACTCTTATAAAAGATGGTACCTGACCGGTTTAATTCTGCAGCTCGAATTATCTTTTCTAGCATAATGTTAAAGAAGTCACACGATAGGGAGTCACCCTGTCTGAAACCTCGTTTGGTATCAAACGGCTCGGAGAGGTCCTTCCCAACTCTGACTGAGCTGGTGGTGTTGCTCTGTGTCATTTTACATAGCCGTATTAGTTTTGCAGGGATACCAAAGTCAGACATCGCGGCATATAGGCAACTTCTTCTCGTGCTGTCGAAAGCTGATTTAAAGTCGACAAATAGATGGTGTGTGTCGATCCTCTTCTCACGGGTCTTTTCCAATATTTGGCGTATCGTGAATATCTGGTCGATGGTAGATTTACCAGGTCTAAAGCCACACTGATAAGGTCCAATCAGTTCGTTGACGGTTGGCTTTAGTCTTTCACACAATACACTCGATAGAACCTTATACGAAATGTTAAGAAGGCTGATCCCGCGGTAGTTGGCGCATATTGCAGGATCACCCTTCTTGTGGATTGTGCAGAGTACACTTAAATTCCAATCGGCGGGCATGCATTCGTCCGACCATATTCTGCAAATAAGCTGGTGCATGCACCTTACCAGCTCCTCGCCACCATACTTGAATAGCTCAGCTGGTAACCCATCAGCTCCAGCGGCTTTGTTGTTCCGTAGCCGCATAATTGCTATTCGAACTTCATCGAGGTCGGGTGACGGGATGTTAATGGCGTCATCAGCGATTTGGGGTTCGGGATCTTCATCTTCTCCGGCGACGCTTTCGCTGTCACCATTTAGCAGAGTGGAGAAGTGTTCCCTCCACAATCCAAGTGCGCTTTGGACATCAGTCACCAGATCGCCGTTCTTGTTCTTACAGGAATTCGCCCCGGTCTTAAAACCTTCCGTAAGTCGCCGCACCTTTTGGTAAAATTTTCGGGCGCTTTTCGTGTCGGCTAGCATCTCAAGCTCTTCACACTCACGTATTTCGGCCTCTCTCTTCTTTCTACGGACGATACGTCTCTCTTCCTTTCTCAACTCCCGGTAGCGTTCCCATACAGCTCGCGTTGCGCCCGATCGCAGCGTGGCCCTGTAGGCAGCATCTTTATTTTCCGAAGCGGCGCGGCATTCCTCATCATACCAGTCATTTTTTCGGGTTCGCTGAAAGCCAACGACTTCTTCAGCGGCGGTACGCAGTGATCGAGAAATGTGTTCCCAGTGCTCGCAAATTCCGGTTTCTTGAGAAGTGCTCTCAGTGAGCAGGTGTGAGAGTCGAGTGGTGAAGTTTGCAGCTGTCTGTTGCGATTGCAGCTTTCCGACGTCAAGCTTTCGCTGTGTATTTACACGCACGTTTTTTGATGCACAGAGGCGTATGCGCATCTTGGCTGCGACAAGATAATGATCCAAGTCGATGTTCGGCCCTCGGAGTGTACGTACGTCTAATATACTGGAAGCATGCCTTCCGTCTATCGCAATATGATCGATTTGGTTTCGCGTTTTTCGATCTGGAGACAGCCACGTAGCCAAGTGTATTTTTTTATGCTGAAACCTGGTGCTACAGACCACCATGTTTCGGGCCCCGGCAAAGTCGATCAGTCTCAGATCGTTGGCGGAGGTTTCGTCGTGGAGACTGAATTTTCCGACAGTGTGACCAAAGATCCCTTCCTTTCCCACCCTGGCATTGAAGTCACCAAGCACGATTTTGATATCGTGACGGGGGCAGCGCTCGTAGGTGCGTTCTAAGCGCTCGTAGAAGTGATCCTTGATCACATCGTCCTTCTCTTCTGTCGGTGCGTGGGCACAAATCAGCGAGATGTTGAAAAATCTCGCTTTGATGCGAATCGTGGCGAGACGCTCGTCCACTGGAGTGAACGACAGTACTTGGCGACGAAGCCTCTCTCCCACCACAAAACCAACACCGAACTTGCGCTCCTTTACACGGCAGCTGTAGTAGATTTCGCAAGCCCCAACGGTTTTCTTGCCTTGCCCCGTCCATTTAATTTCTTGGATGGCGGTGATGTCAGCCCTTACTCTTACGAGAACATCAGCCAGCCGGGCAGCGGCACCTTCCCCATTAAGGGTTCGGACATTCCAGGTGCATGCCCTTAAATCGTAGTCCTTAAAACATTGCTTGTGGTCGTCATCAAAAAAGGGAGATCTCATCCGAGGCACATTGAAATTTTTCATTGGGTATAGTTTTTTACGTGGCGGGTCCCAAGCCCAGCGCACAACCAAATACTGGAGGGTTGTTTTGTTTTTTAAGACACATTTATATAGCGAGCCGCTTGCTCCAAGTCAGACGCCCGCTTGCAGCCGCACCTCCTGGTGAACAGACGCTGCTGACTTCAGTGAGCCCTTAAACCGAATATGTCGGAGTGGCCCCACTGAAGCTCCCTCTCTTTCTGCCGTGACCCAAGGCTCCACACGGGTTGGTTACCATGTCTCACACAAGGGTTGCTCACGTTGCCCAGAGTGCGCGACGAGGACGCAAGAGTAGGGATTGAGTGTAGCCACTCATCTGTAACTGCAGACCCAGAAGAGTTACCACACCCCATTGCACAGAAAATAGTCTACTGGCGTCAAATCGCACGACCGAGGCGGCCAATTGATTGGGCCATTTCGTGAGGGAACACGTTCACCAAACTTGGTTTTCAATAAATCGAATGTGACATTCGCTGTGTCGCCTGTGGTGCCGTTCTGTTGGAACCACATATTGTCCAAGTCCATATCATCCAATTTGGACCAAAAATATTCGGTTATCATTGAGCGGTAGCGATTCCCATTCACAGAAATGTGCCGGCCTTGATCAACACGGAAGAAGTACGGCTTATGACGCCGCCTCAGGACTCATGGAGTACATGTGGATTGCTGCCTGTCCAATAACGCATATATTCCTTATTGACGAAGCCATTCAGCCAGAAATGACGACGACCATAAACTGGACGCAGCACTCTTAAAGTTGAGGCCATTGACTCCGAATTTCGGTAGTAAATTTTAATAATTTCGACGCGTTGTTGGATCGTATATCTTTCCATGATGAAATGGCAAACCTTACTGAAGATAAATGTCAAAAGAGCGTCGTTTGCTGTCACTTTCGGTCTACTTTTGTAGCGTCCCTATTGCAAGACCCGTTATTTTTTCGGTCTGCAAGCTATGTTGTAGACTGTTACTCGTCTGCCGATTTCTTCAGCAACATCATTACGGTCAGAAATGACGCGGTCATATCCAGCGGTCATACCAGCTGTGGTAGGCACCATATTGCCACTTGTGGCATTATTTGTATTCACGTTACACTGTAGCAGCTTTCTCGGAATGGTGGAGGCGGCAGTAAGCGTTGGAACGTCAACCTCGTAGAGCGTAAAATGTAGAATATGCGTTTTTGGATTGTGAGTACATTGCTGATGAAGGTGCAGGAGCGTTTGCTGAATTTTTTGGCAATTCTGAGCGTGGTTTGGCATTCGATCTTTTGTTGTATATCCTGTTGATTTTATTGTATCTTCTGCAGTGTGCATGTCCACTTAAAATGAAACACGGTAGTCTGCAGCACCATGATTTAGATCCAGATTATTAAGATCCCCCAAGCCACGTGGCTGCCTCTAGATGGAAAAACTTGAAAACAAATCGATCATATTGCGATAGGCGTAAGGCATGTTTCCAGTGTATTGGGCGTACGTACACTCCGAGGTCCAAATAGTGACTCATATCATTATATTGTCTGAGCCAAGATGCGCGTATGCCTCTGCACAGCAAAAAACGTACGTCTAAATACACAAGGAAAGCTGAATGTAGGAAAGCTATAATCTCAAAAACAGCTACTAACTTCGCTACTCGACTCTCACATCTGCACAAAGTTCTCTATCACAACGTATCGTCATTAGCTTTCATACAAGGTTCTATTGACTGTATTGTGTGAAAGACTGAAGCCAACAAATAACAAACTGATTGGACCTTATCAGTGGTGCTTTAGACCTTATAAATCTAACATCGAACAGATATTCACAATATCCCAAATATAGGAAAATACACGCGAGAAGAAGATCAACACTCACCATCTATTTGTCGACAATAAATAAGAACTTGCCTGAATGCCGCGTTGTCTGAATTTGGTTTAGTATCAAACCGGGTTACAGACATGGTGACAACCTTTCGTATTCTTCAACATCATTGCCCTCAACAATCGCACCGTTGGAGGAAGAAGTAGGCCTCCTCCACATTGAAATGACCAGGTGGAGCAGGACTTGGTTTCACTTGTTGTCTCTAGCAGTTAGCAAAGCAACTGGCGCGCCATGTTGAAATCTGCCAACATTGCCTAGGCGGTTATAGCGCCAATTAAGAAAAAATAGTTAGAAACATATTCAACATTGCCACTACTGACACAGTCTAGCAGCTCGTCACCATTGTTAATTTTTGGCAAGGAGATACTTGCGCACTAATATATATCAACTATTGTTAACTTCTTTGTAAAAAAGAAAATATTTTGTAGATGTAATTAATTTTTTTTATGTCTCTTAAGATGTTGTGTAGTGAGTCACAACAAAACGCAACATAAGCATTACCGACTGACACACATTCCACCCTTGCTGACTAAACAAAAGCAGCATAGTGCATTGCTCGCTGCATTGCTGAGACGCCGGCCCTGCGTAAGCAGAATATTTCGGCAACTCAGCATGCGCTACCAACTGCATGCACTCTTTAATTGGTTACGCTATACAAAAATCATTGGAAAAAGAGGTGGAGCTATGGAAATGACTTTCGGTGATATTTTAGTATAAATAGACTTAAGTTTTGTGAAATAGATCAGAATCAAATCAAGCAGAACTCACACTGTTTTATTTCTTTCTCTACTTTTCGGCAACTCTCTAGCTGCTTACTTTTGGCAACTAGTCAGATGCCTAGTGATTGGCAGAATCCTCGCTGCCTTTACAAAGACGAGGACCATATATAACCATTAGGACCAACACATGGCGATCCTGCCTAACCACTAGGACCATTTCATACCAAACCCATACGGGCCAACAATTATTTTACCACTAGGACCATTTCATACCAAACCCATAACGGGCCAACAATTATTTTACCACTAGGACCATTTCATACCAAACCCATAACGGGCCAACAATTATTTAAAGCAAAAGACAAATAAGTCAACAAATTCCAATTACAAACCGAAGATCTTTAGCAATTTCAAATGTCCGACTCAGATCAAACAGCCAGCAAAGCTGAGTTTGATAGGATATTCGACAAATATTTACGACTCATAGAAGAACCCTATTTACCAGAGGGACAAACAATTAGGAACCCACCAACCTACAAACCTACACCCGTCACAGCAGGCCCACGCAAAATAACGATTGAAGAGTACAAACTGAGACAGCAGAAAAGCCAGAACACCAAAAAGGTAGCCAAGCCCCCAAAAAGGAAAAGAGGCGGCAAGCAATTTAACCAACGGAAACAGAAGGCGATACTCTTCAAGGAATTCAATTTAGAAAGTAATAGAAATAAGAAAGCTAATATTTTACAGAAAATAAAAAATTTAAAATAAATGCAATGCATATATGTATTTAAATAGGAAAAATAGGATTACAAAAAAAAAAAAAAAAAACTTATTTTTCAATAGTAAATAAGATAATTAACAATATGGGAGGCCAAGAATCAAAAATAAAAGATCCAAAGGCCAATGTAGTTAACGAAATAACAGTAGAAGAAAGTAATAAACAAGGAAATCAATTAATAGAAGTACTATTATTCATCATAACAGCAATACTAGTAGCAGACTTCATTATAAAATTACATGCAATGTATAGAAACAAGCTAAAAAAAGTCATTACCTACAATATTAAACAAGACCAAGTTTAGTAATTATGGAGCATTGGTCAAAAATTATTGAAAAAATTAATGATGAAAAAGAAAATTTTAATAAAGCGTACAAATGTTTAAATAAAACAATAAAGGTCAAACAAGACACATTAATCAAGCATTTAAACACACTATTTACATCATTAGAAAATATTAGAAGCATACTAAACGTTTACATAAATAGGTTAACCAAAGAACATAAAGAAATCGGACTAGAACTATTCTGGTCACATAGGGACAAATTAATAAAAATCCTAGTTAGCAAACTACAATTTAGATATAAACATACCACATACAATCAATACACAAATAAGAATCCCAACTGAAATTTTTAGCATTGAGTCCAGCCAACAAATAATTACAATGTCTGAGTTTTGTTTACAAACAGCTATGACAGCTATTCCGAGCTTTTCCGGAAATCACAAAGATTTGGAATCGTTTCTAAAAATTATCGAAATAATTTATAACAGCCTATCGGAAACAGGCAAAATAGCACTAATAGATTTTGTGGTTTACGTGAAACTGAGTCAAACGGTGAAGACAAACGTGACTGCAATACAAATACCCAAGACATTACAAGAACTAAAAAATTCATTGACAAATAAATACAAATGCACAACTACTATACCCCACATACAAAACCAACTTGCCAACCTCACCTAATGAAACTTAAGCATAACGAATTTCAAAAATAAAATTTTACAATTGATATCAGAACTAAATATACTGCAAATAGGACAGTTAGGAATACACGCAACAACTGAACAAAAACCGTTGATCACTCAGCTCAATGAACAATACAGTCTGACAATATTTAAAAACGGACTAAATGACCAACTAAAGCAAACGGTATTTGCTGCACTACCTAAATCTTTTGATACCGCTGTTCAACTTGCTCTAGAAATAGAACAAGGAAATGAACACAATGGTAGAAATGTTATGTTTATCAGAAGCAATAATAGGAACAACTACAATGCGAACTATCGCAACAACCCACACAGACAATATACGAATAACAATGGCAACAGGTACAATAATTATAATAAGAATAATTATAACAATACCAGACCATCTAACAACAATACCAGAAACAGTCCTGACCAAAGACAAAACAATAACCATCAAAATTATTACACAAATAGAAACTCAAACAATTCAAGAACCAACAACTATAGCAATAATCAGAGAAACTATTCGAATGAAAGACAGACAAACCACCAAAATAATAACAATCAAAGATCCCTGCCAAGAAATCAGCAAAATAATTATCAAGACAGAAATGGTCGCCAAATGAACGTTATCCATTCTCAGGGAAACGTAGGCGACCCGGAGGACTACAATTCCACTCCTCCGGGGGACAGGGACTCGTAAATCACAATAATTTTAAAAATATTTACGTAATTACGAAAAATTTAACAAATTACATAACAATACACAATTTAGAATTTAATAAACAAATGGCATTCTTAATAGACACAAGAGCAGACATTTCAATTTGCAAAAACCCATTTAATAACGAATTCGATTTTGACACCAACACAAAATGTAAGTTAACAGGAATAACAAAAGAAGAAATTTATTCTCTAGGCACATCAAAGCTTAATTTTCTTATAGAAAAAGACAAAGCAAGTATCGATTTTCAGCTTGTAAATAGCGATTTCCCAATAGCAACAGATGGAATCCTAGGTAGAGACTTTTTAATAAATTACCTTTGTAAAATTGATTATGAAACATTTACAATAATAATAAATCATAAAAATAAAGATTATATTGTACCAATAAACACAAAGTTACCCATAAACAAATACATAGAATTACCACCCAGAACAGAAATTATCCTACCAATTAAATTAAATATACAAGAAGATAGCGTAATTTTTAACCAAGAGATAAAAGAGGGAGTATTTTTAGCAAATTCCATCGCACCAGCCAAAGGAATTTGTCACGTGAAACTAATCAACGTCAATAATCACATAGTCAATATTGAAGAAATAAAACCCCTAACGGAAAAATTAACTAATTACAATATACTAAATACACACAAACAAACAAACACATACAGCAATGAACGCTTTAATAGATTAATGAAAGAATTAAATTTGAAAAATCTAGATAGAAATACAGAAACAGAATTAACAGAAATCTTTCACAAATATCAATCAATTTTTCATTTGGAAGGAGAAACCCTTTCAGTAAATAATTTCTATAAACAAAAACTCAATTTAACTGACAACTCACCAGTATACATAAAAAACTACAGACTACCACAAACACAACAAGAAGAAATACAAAGACAGGTACAGGGAATGATTGACAACGACATCATTGAACCTTCTGTTAGTCCATACAATTCTCCACTACTGCTAGTACCAAAGAAAAGTGAAAACGATAACAAGAAATGGCGTTTAGTAGTTGACTACAGAAAATTAAACGACAAAATAGTAAATGACAAATTTCCGTTAACAAGATTAGAGGATGTATTAGACGTTTTAGGAAGAGCTAAATACTTCACAACTTTAGATATGACAAGTTCTTTTCACCAAATACCCTTGCTAAACGATTCAAGACCACCAACAGCTTTTTCCACACAAGACGGACACTATCAATTTAAACGACTACCATTTGGATTAAAAATTTCCTCAAACAGTTTTCAAAGAATGTTAACAATTGCACTTAGCGGTCTAAAATCAGAAGCATTCCTTTACGTAGACGATATTATCGTGTTTGGATGTTCTTTAAAACACCACAATAAGAGCCTTTTAAAAGTCTTTGAAAGACTAAAATACTACAACCTTAAATTAAATGCAAGCAAATGTCAATTCCTCAAATCAGAAGTAATTTATTTAGGACATTTAATAACAGACAAAGGTATCAAAACCGACCCAGCTAAATGCGAAGTAATACGCAATTACCCAAAACCAACAAATCCAGACGAAACAAGACGATTTGTAGCATTTTGTAATTACTATAGACGTTTCATACCAGAATTCGCTCAAACCGTCAAATGTTTAAATTCATTATTGAAAAAAGGAAAACCTTTCATTTGGTCAGAACAATGCGAAAAAGCATTCAATAATCTCAAACAGAAGTTAATTAGCCCCCGATATTACAATATCCAGACTTTGACAAACCATTTATTCTTACAACGGACGCATCTGACTTTGCTTTAGGAGCTATTTTATCACAAGGAGAAATAGGTCATGATTTGCCAATATCCTACGCGAGCAAATCGTTACAAAAACACGATATCAATAAACCGATTATAGAGAAAGAATTATTAGCAATCCACTGGGGAATTAATTACTTTAGAACCTACCTATACGGCAGAAAATTCATCGTGGTCACTGACCACAGACCACTAGTATCACTATTTTCACACAGAAACCCATCATCAAAAATGACAAGAATTAGAATAGATTTATCAGAATATGACTTTGAAATCATCTACAAACAAGGCAAGATAAACACCAATGCAGATGCATTATCACGCATCAAGATTGACAGTGACATACTTAAATCAATGATACCAACAAGTAAAAATGAAAAAGAAGATAATAAAAACATTAACATTATAACAAGGAGCAAGGCCGCAAAATTAAAGAATACTAAAGAAAATGAATTAGCGCAAGAAAATATTAATACCGGTACACGCATTAACAAAGAAAACACATCTCTCAAGAAGCCTGATCAACTTCACATTTGGGAATGTACATCTTTTAATGACGTAAAGAAAATGAAGAAATTGAAATTTTATATTGAAAAAGATAGTAGTACTACAATGAAAGCAATTGATAATGAAGTGCACGTAACTTGTAGCGATGACCCTTTGAATCAAGATTCAATGTTGGAGAAACTACATAGTTTACTTAAAAATTCACATATAAAGGAGCTAGCCCTTTGTGAAAAAGATTTTATATTCAAAAATATTGATATGAATGCATTCAAAAAGAAATATAATGAGTTAGAAATGAATAAACGCGCGCCAATAAAAATACTAATATATAAAGCTCCAAAAGAAATAAAAAGTATGATACTCAATTACAAGTTGATAGACGAATTTCACTGCTCTAACATTGCAGGCCACTTAGGAATTCGAAAAACTATTTTAAAACTCAAACAGAGATATATTTGGAAAAATATGAGACAGATGGTAAAAGAATTTATAAACAACTGCAAAAAATGTACACAAAATAAAATAGTAAGACATACAAAAGAACCACTTGTAGTGACAGACACACCAATGACAACTTTCGACACCATAACAATTGACACTGTAGGTCCACTACGCATATCAAACGGCTACAGATATATATTAACAATGCAATGTGATTTATCAAAATTTGTAATAGCACACCCAATCGAAAATAAAGACGCAAAGACAATAGCAACTACTTTAGTTGAACAGCTCATTTTAAAATATGGTTTCATTAAAACACTAAAATCTGACAGAGGAACAGAATTTGTAAATGAACTCATGAGAAACGTATGCAATTTACTTAACACTAAACAAATATTTTCCACACCATATCACCATCAGACAATAGGCGCACTTGAGAAAAACCACAGAACACTTAACGAATATTTACTTTCATTTGCCGACGATTACGAATGGGACAAGTGGATATCATATTACACTTTTGCATACAACACTACCCCACACGTAGACACTTTGTATTCACCATATGAATTAGTATTTGGTAAATTACCAACTCTACCAAGCGACAATATAAACAAAGAAAACAAAATTTATGACCTTGACAATTATGCTAATGAGTTAAAAATGAGACTCCAAACCTCAATAAAAAATGCCAGAAATATAATAAACATTGTAAAAAGAAAACGAAAAACAAAATACGACAATAATGTAAACATAAGTAATTTTGAAATAGGAGATTTAGTTTATGTAAGAGTAGAAAATAGAAAGAAAAACCAAAGCCCATACCACGGCCCTTATGAAATTGTAAACACAAGCGGAGTAAACTCCACTATAGAAATTAATGGTAAACATAAAGAATTACACAACAACTTATTAAAAAAGTACTCAGAAGTAAGTTAAGAAAAAAACAAATAATTATAGCTATATACAATAAGAATATACTAATAAGCAAAATATTATCATACACATACACACGTAAAGCATTTGCATATTTCCACTATCTTCAAAATTATTTCACTGTTCCACAGAAATAATTTTTCACTTGAGGGTAAGGGTGTAGTGAGTCACAACAAAACGCAACATAAGCATTACCGACTGACACACATTCCACCCTTGCTGACTAAACAAAAGCAGCATAGTGCATTGCTCGCTGCATTACTGAGACGCCGGCCCTGCGTAAGCAGAATATTTCGGCAACTCAGCATGCGCTACCAACTGCATGCACTCTTTAATTGGTTACGCTATACAAAAATCATTGGAAAAAGAGGTGGAGCTATGGAAATGACTTTCGGTGATATTTTAGTATAAATAGACTTAAGTTTTGTGAAATAGATCAGAATCAAATCAAGCAGAACTCACACTGTTTTATTTCTTTCTCTACTTTTCGGCAACTCTCTAGCTGCTTACTTTTGGCAACTAGTCAGATGCCTAGTGATTGGCAGAATCCTCGCTGCCTTTACAAAGACGAGGACCATATATAACCATTAGGACCAACACAGTTGGCATTCTGATGTATTCATGGCCTTTAAATATGTTCACACATACTTGAACTTTGAATAAATGTACAATAAAAATATACCTTCCAAAATAATTAATAGCCAGACCACTCTGGGAGATTTGACCATTTTGAAAAATCTGATGCTGTCCCCTGCGTATCATTCGAATATGGAAACATAATGTACTCCTTCGCCAAAGCTGCCATTGCTTCACTGATCGGGTCGCTGAAGTTATCCTTACGCCACAAAAGTCGGCAAAAATTTCCGCAGTCATAAAAACCTTTGTTTCCTGTATGACAGTATGTAGTCTGAAAAAAAGTATAAAATGGTAATAATTATTTGCGGCGATATTTATTATTCACTTTTCCGTATTAGTTTTAATGGCTTCTCCAATTTTCCCCAGAATATCGATGCAAGTTTATTGTCAACCGAAATCTCTTAATGAAACATATTTAAAATAGTCCACACGCCTCCGAAAAGTTCTTTACAAGGAAAACAGATGGGTTTATCGAATCGAAAAACCATAATCCGTGAGTTGACTGCCCATTAGGTTTGTCGACGCAATGAAAACGAAATGCGTTTAACTTCTTGAATTATGATGATTGACCTTAAGATTTTTAAAACTGTAAGTTTCTAGACGAATAATTAGCGGTATATGGGGATTAATAGATTTTTGTAGAGAATCAATACAAACTATCAGTAAATATTAATTTTATCATTTATGAAGGCAATTTGAATAAGTTGCCAACATAAGAGATTATTATATTATATTGGAATTAAGGCATATTTATTTTGTACTTACTTATATGAAGTGAGTTGAAGTCGCCGATAATAGAAAAATTGTCACCAGAATAATTACCGCCGAGAACCAATATGCTATCAACTTGCGATATGTAAAGATCATCCCTACTGGACAGAGGAATACAGAACGTACATATGTAGGCATTTGTGACCTGGACCTAAACTTTACCCAGAAGTGAATCCACATTTTCTAGATGCACCAGAGTGGGCAGGACGGAGACGCTTCTTTGAGAATCGCCGAGTTAAGAAGGGTATCAGAATCAACCATGGAAATCCGATTTTAAAATTGATTCGCTTTTAAGTGATTACAAGAACTTATTTCTTAACGAGCATATAGCCTAAGATCAGACTGAAACCAATTGATGTGTGCTGTGAACGTATGTTTGAGACAACCGTATTGCTCTACACCTCCCTGGTACCCTCTAAGTTGGACTATGCTGTTGTAATTTGGAGACCTTATTATGCCTGCCAAATCAATAGAGTTGAACGAATTCAAAAAAAAATTCTTAGTTATGCTCTCCGTTCTCTGCGTTTCGTCCACCCTATTCCATCCTATAGAAGTAGATGTCTACTTATTAATCTGAGGTCGTTGGATTGTAGATTGACTTTTCTCTCTCTTACCTTTGTTTACAACTTAGTACGTGGTGTGATAGACTGTGCATATTTGCTAGGGCGCATCGATTTCGCAGTGCCACAAAGATGCTTAAGGAATCATGCCTTTTTCTCTATAGAGATGGCTAGAACTAATTACGGATCTAATGCTCCTATATACAGGGCTCTAAAGGAATTCAACTTATTCTCAAGTTCTTCCGCTCTAGACTTTTCGTATCCGGAATTCCGTTTTAAATCGTCACTCAATGAATTAATTACTTACATAGCTTGTGCTTTTTATTTATTTATGTTTCTTTCAAATCTTTACTAAATTTATAAATTACTTAGTTTGTACTTTTTATATATAATATCTTTGTAATCTGTATGAAATGTAATTACTTTCTCGATTATTAATCTTCTATACATATTATAAAACAAGGTCTAAAATTTTGGAAAGAGCTAATCTCGGACACTACTGAACGGATTGGAATGCAACTTTTTTAAATTAATGCTTCCAGTTAGCACTACAATGATATCTACTTACTTAAATTAAAAATTAGCCTATTCATTTCTGAAATATTTAAGTGTAAAGTTTTAAAAAATTTTACACTAAGTACAGCATTGCTACAACCGAATGTAAAATCAGTGTCGTAGCGGGAAGATGTGTAGTTGTGTGAGTAGTAAATCAACTGCTCTTCGTTACTACTTCGTTCGGCTAGGCGCAGAGAGCTGTGCTGTTGACTTCGTTGATAAACCGATGTAAGGCGAAATGATAACTTTGATACACACTGTTAGGTATGTTTGTTTTTCAGATGCTTTGTCATCATACAAGAAACTAGAAACTACAGCTGAATTTTTAAAAGTTTTTTAGTGTTTTGCTTACGGTGTTGCGCATTTTCTTCCATCCAAAAATTAGTTTTGTTTATGTGTTTACTAGCTGGCAACGGTTGCGCGAGGCTTTCTGTATATGTATATGTATAAGAAATTACTTACTATTACTTACTTTGGTTCTGAAATAGTTTGATTTTCCATTTACCTTAATTCCTAAATATATAAACTCATAAAAATAACAATTTTATGCTGCATACAATTGCAATTAAAACTTTTTATTGGACAAACATCAAAAAATTTCTTTGTATACAATACAAGGACGGAAAGATATTTTTCCTTGATGCTCCGGGCGGCACGGGAAAAACATTTTTAATAAATTTACTTCTCACTAAAGTAAGATCTGGCGGTAACGTTGCCCTTGCGGTAGCGTCTTCTGGGATCGCTGCTGCCCTTTTAGAAGGTGGAAGAAGGGGGCATACTACATTTAAACTTCCTCTAAATATTTCTGACGATTGTGCCAGCGTATGCAACATTTCTAAGCAAAGTAATACTTCTAAGCTAATCCAGATGTGCTCACTGATAGTTTGAGATGAAGCCACAATGTCACATAAAGCGTCAGTTGAAACCCTAGATAGGACCATGCGCGATTTAAGAAGTATGAACACACCTATGGGTTGTACGGTATTATTTTCAGGAGATTTCCGTCAAATTGTGCCAGTTATATCTAGAGGAACCAGGAGTGATCAGGTGAATGCGTCATTAAAACGATCATACCTTTGGTCCCATATAAATAAATTAGCACTCAAGATTAACATGAGAGTGCTTAAAGCCTCAGAAGATAACAGGATGTTTGCTGACATGTTACTGAAAGTTGGTAACGGTGAGCTTCCAACCTTCAATAATGATATATGCGTTTCAGTCACCGACCATCAACAACTGATTGACAAAATATATCCCATAATAGACCAACTTGCTTATAAACCTGTATCCTGGTTAAAGGAACGAGCAATATTAACACCTACTAATGAACAAGTCGAAAAATTTAACGAATTGGTATTGGCAAAATTCCACGCACAAACGAGAGAATATTGCTCGGTGGATACAGTAGTCGACGGTGAAGAAGCTGTGCACTTTTATCTGGTTGAATGTGCTATTTTAACTGGTTGTGGTAGATTTAAAAGACTTCAGTTTCCGGTAAAGGTTTGTTTTGGAATGACCATAAACAAGGTACAGGGGCAAACATTTAATGTAACCGGAGTGGATTTGAGTAAGCCATGTTTTTCACACGGACAACTGTACGTAGCCCTATCACGTGTTACATTGAAAATAAACCTTTTTGTCCTTGCATAATATTGTACGCATAATATTGTATACAAAGAAATTTTACGTGTTACATCGAAAAGAAACCTTTTTGTCCTTGCAGAGGGAGGTACGCATAATATTGTATACAAAGAAATTTTTTGATGTTTGTCCAATAAAAAGTTTTAATTGCAATTGTATGCAACATAAAAATGTTATTTTTATGAGTTTGTATATTTAGGAATTAAGGTAAATGCAAAATCAAACTATTTCAGAACCAAAGTAACTAATTGTAAGTAATTTCTTATACATACATATATATAAACAGAAAGCGCGTGGCGAAGCCTCGCGCAACCGTTGCCAGCTAGTACTACATAAATAAATATACATATGTACGTGTAGCCATTTCATCCGATGTGCAACTTCTAGTTAAATCCTTATATTACATCAATCTATGATTCTAAATTTCTTGCTAGTGTGGTTGTCAAATGGAGCAGTAGAAGCAGAAGTGTTTTTGCGGGCAAAAGGTTTCACTGATTCGAACTCAATTTGGAGTGACATATCCGTATATATTAATATTATTTAATTACAAAAATTCAAAATACAATAAAAAATTAAAATTAAAACATACATTGCTTATGAAAAATATATAAATATACATACATATGTACGTTACGCTGGTCTAACAAAACTTTCTTGATGATCATCATCCATCATCTGTCCAATGCTGATATTACGGAATTAAAAAAGCTTACTTCACCTTTAACATAGACTAATTGGTTGTCTCCGATAAAGGTATTATTGAACGCTCGATAAATGTAAAGCTATACACTGGTCGGCCGTGATACAGCAACAGCAAAATTAGCACTTAAATCAGTGGATTCTTGTGAACTACCGCAGGCGAAGAGCGACTTACATTCCCACGACAGTCGGTGCTACGTACCGGAATGACCCCGGTTTTACCCGGCCATGGACTGTTGTTTCGGCGATCTAACCCTGTTTAGATCGACCTACCCCATAAATCGTTTGTCTCCCCTGGAGCAACTCCTAGCAGCAGCGTTACTTCACCTCCTTCTGCTTCGGCTGGCATAGAGCCAAACCCTGGACCAGAACAAGCGAACTCCACTACGGTAAGGTGTAATTCGTGCGACGGATGGAGCCATCTTGGGGTCTGCTCAGGCCTTAAGACCCATAAGGAGTGGCCCACAAATTATGTGGACCCATGTTGTTTGCGCCCTACAGCGCCCATAGCCTCTACGGCCCCCTTAGCTGCATTAAGTGCACCGGTGCTTAGCACCGGCAGAACCTCTACGGTTCACAGAAGCACACAACAACATGGACGCTCCCCTCCCCCACCACCACCTAGCTCCGCCCCTCGTGTGGGCAGAAGCCAGTAGCCCCTGACGCCCCACACAGTCTGTTCCGTGTGTCAGGCTAGCATATACCGGAATGCAACATCAGTCAGGTGCAATTCGTGCTAAGGCTGGTTTCACTCCCTTGTATGTTCTGGCCTGCGGACAACACGTGAATGGTCTGGTGACTACCTGGCTCACTGCTGTAGAGCCTTGCAACCGCACACGCCCGTGGCGGCGCTGCCGAACAACACCTCAAGGCAGCCCAATATGCCAGTACATGTGCAGCAGGGACTAGGTGGGCAACATCACTCTTCCTTTAAACCTCTCTCCGCGACGACTCTCCCGAGGCAAACGAGACTTCTTCAGCTGAACTGCAATGGGCTGCAGGGCAAGATTGAGGAGAAACCGACTTTATGAGTCGGCATAATCTGTCAATAGCTGCGATCCAGGAAACGAAACTGCACAGCAACTTAACCTTGTTGAGTTGCATCGGCTACAATGTGCATCGTAAGGATCGCGAGTGAGGTAATGGTGGTGGCTAAGCATTCATCACCCATCATACTGTGCAGTATCGTCTTATTGAAAAAGACATCGACCGTTCCTGCGGTCAAGGGATAGTTGTCCGGCCAGGCGATGTCGAGCTCGAAATATTCAATATTTATATACCCCCTGCCACCTGCTGCCCGGCAGGATATCACCCTGACATAGGTGCGCTCCTCAGACGTGAAACCCGATTGGTAGTTGGTGACTTCAACGCGCACCACGATCTCTGGCACTCAAGCCTACCAGCTGATCGTAGGAGCAGATAGACGATTTGACATTCTGCACTATGAATGATGATGTCCCCACCAGGATTATGGGTAGTTGCAGCAGCTCGCCTGACCTAACAATAGCTAGCGCAGGTCTGATAAATAGCATAACGTGGCGACCTATGCTATCGCTTGCATCATAATCATCTCGATTGACAGACATGCTGACTTGGTCTTAGCGGACCACCGGATCTATATCAACTTTAAAAAGGCTGACTGGGTCGGGTTCGCGGCGTTCACCGAAAATGCCCTCAGATCTCTTCCCACACCCACTGACGTTCCCAAAGGCTAACAGAAGTTCCGCAAGGTGGTTGCGTCAGCTGCGGCTCGCTTCATCCCGGCAGGGAGGATCCCTGAGATCCGTCCCGAAGCGGCCGCTCTAGCGAATGAGCGTGACCACCTTCACCGCTCCCTGCGGTACCTCTTGTTTAATCCTCCTTAGTTTAGATTTTTTGTCTCTAAACCATACCGATGATTGACGACCACACAGGTAATTCGCGGTCCACCGTTTCAGTCAACGGAAGAGACGATGCCTCCACGTCAGCTAGTAGTGTGGAGTGGCTGACAGTTTCAAAAGCTTTAGACAGGTCCAACGCTACAAGGACGGTTCTCTCGCAGGGGCGGGTTTGGTTAAGACCGCGGTTCAGCTGTGTGTCTATGGCAGTAAGTGCTGTTGTTGTGCTATGCAATTGCCGGAAGCCATGTTGATGCTTAGCCGACCCTAGGTGGTATGTGTAATATGGGAGAAATAGGGTCTCAAGAGTCTTTATCACAGGCGAAAGCAGGGAAATCGGCAGACAGGAATCAGCCTTGTCGGCCGGTTTCCTTGGTTTCAGAAGTGGGACCACCCTCCCTCCCTTCCAGAGGTCAGGAATGATGAGGGTGGCCATTGACAAGTTGAGGATCCCTGTGAGGATTTCAATCCACGTGGGGCCTAAATTTTTCAGCATCAACACGCTTAGCCCGTCAGGACCAATGGCCTTGGAGGCTTTCGCCTTCCCGATGACCTCCTTCACCTCGCCACAAGGTAAGGTAAGAGGCGCGCTGTTGTTCGTTAGTTTGCGCAGCCTTCTGGTCACCTTCCGCTGGGTCCTATCCCCCGAAGTATGCAGTATGAATTGTCGGCTAAAATAGCTCGCGCATCTCTTCGGGTCCGACGAGGTACGATCCCCGGATGAAATTTCCACTCGGTCTTCGCGCTTCGTGGGGTTGGATAAGGACTTTACGGTGGACCAGAGCTTACCAATCCACGTGATTAGGTTACAGGACTTCAAATGCTCCTCCCATTTATTCCGCTTATTTTGATCAACCAGCCTCCGAATAGCCACGTTTAAATCCTTTATGTCAGGATTTCGGGGATCGGACGGCGAAGGTGATCGCGCTCATTCTTGTTTAATAATTATATCTCCAAGCTTCCTCAACCACCAGAGGGAGTCACAATTGTCTCTTATGCCGATGACTGCTCGATAATGGCAACCGGTAATGTAATTGGCGACCTGTGTTCGAAGGTGAACGAATATCTCCCCGACCTTGCCCATTTCTTTACTAGCAGAAACCTGGCGCTGTCCCCTGCTAAGTCGCCGGCGACCCTTTTTACCACCTGGACGAATGAGGTCAGGCTGGATCTCAACATCCATATTGATGGCACCCCCATTCCGATGGTTAATCAACCGAAGATTCTGGGGGTGACTTTCGACAGCCTGCTCTCCTTCTTCGAACACACTACCGCAATCGCCAATGGAGTACAGAGCCGCAACAATGTCCTCAAGTCGCTCGCCGCCAGCTCTTTGGGCAAAGACAAAGAAAAGTTGTTGGCAACATACAAGGCGATTGGCCGGCCGGTAATAAATTATTCTGCGCAAGTGTGGTCGCCGGAAACCAGCATGACATAGTAGATGAACTGCAGACCTGCCAGAACGCGTTAAGGAGCACAACCTCATGCTAAGCAAGCAGTTCCTTGCTGGGTGTCACCGTTTGGGCACCCAAATAGGCATCTGCTGGCAGTGGAGCTGCCCCCCGGGCACATCAGAAGACATCTCTTAGAACTAAAGGACGAGATCCAGCCGTTTATAACGCAACCGGTGGATCCGGAGGCATACCGGCGGATCCTAAGCAACATCCACAGAGACACAGTCACTACCACCATTGACTCTCGACAGGCAAATGCAGTTATCGGAGCCCAACCCCCACCTGTAGCAGATGAGAAGTCCCTGCTGCCCCGCGAGTCCCGCGTCGCTCTGGCACAATTACGATCTGGATACTTTAGCAGGCTCAACTCCTACCTATCCAGAATCAACCCCGACATACCCAATAGATGTCCGGCATGTGGAGATTCTCTGCACGACACCAATCAACTATTCACATGCCCCCTCAAAACCACTCATCTAACCCCCCTCTCACTCTGGTCCAACCCTGTCGAAACTGTACGTTTCCTGGGCCTCCCCCTAGATGAGTTCGACGACAACGACCATGGGTGAATCCGCTCTTTACGGGGCGTGATAACCGCTACAACAACAACAACAAAAGCGACTTGCACCAGTAGGCAAAGCGCACAAGTGATAAGAACAGCATACATTGAAAAGGCCTTTGCATTCCAATGCTAGTAGCCTTCTATTACCAATGCTAGTAGCCTAGCGAGACGTACAATAGGCTTCGGAAACACTTGAGGCCGATGACCCCTCCTTTGTTTTTTATACCACTAGTAACTATGTCACGCAGATTTAACAATCTGGATGCGAAATGTTTATATCACTATTAGCGGGTTTGGTATTTCTTTAACGACTGGCCCGGATGCCTATGAGGCGAGCGAATAATTAGGGCGCTCAGCCATGCAGAATCGGATGAGGCTAAGTTGACAACTATTTTCTCAACCGAGTATGCGAGCGAATACAATTACGGCGCTCAGCCATGGAGATCGCGAAACCAAGGGTCACTGTCTCAAAGTTAGCACTTAACACTATTAGTAGTAGGGGAGAAGTGGCGGTTGTGGGCATGGTGTTGGTTGTGGGCACCCCTGGATATCATTCGATGGAACTCAGGTTTGTGCTTCATAGCAGCACATCACATTTGTTCCGTGCAACGAAGTGAACGCACGCGTGTGCTTTTTTCAGTGAACTTATTTATTATTTTTGCGCGAGCAAAACCCCACTAGATTAACTTCGAGCCTTTTTCAAAGTGCTGTAAATGGCATTAGATTGATTCTAAAGGTGAGTGCAATACATATGTACTGAGGAAATACATTATACTTTGTGATCTAAAATTGAGAGTTACCAATATTTTGACCCCAAATTTTGTTTTCGCTACTACTGGGCACCAAAATTAGGTCGATTGTAGGCACCCATTTTTTCTTTGAAAAACTTTTCAAAACATAGTATTAACACATTTTTTCATGTCTTTACAATGTAATGTCGGTACAATGCTATGTTTTCGTACCGACACTGACCGACGGAAGATACACATCCTTCTAAGGATAAATCTGGAAAATCATCTCATATAGATTTTAATGTGCTGCTTCGTGCTATCAAACGTTGTCTCGTGGACAAACAACCCACAAAATCGACTGCCAAGATACATGCGATTCCCCGAGCAACACTTCAACGTTACGTTAAGAAAACTACTGAACATTTTGAGGACATCGATTCCGTCGACGATGGTGCTCTTTTGGATTTTCTCCGTGAATGTAGCAAGCGAATTGCACGAATGTGATCGGCCCTTCCATCTGAAGTGTGCTAACATTTCTATAAATACCTACACATCTTTATAACATGCATATGGTCAAAAGTTATGAGTGAAAATGAAATAGGTGCCCACAACCGCCACTTCTCCCCTACAATCAAATTTCCAATTACGTCCTGAAATATTTTAAAATTCGAGATATGCTTGGCTGATTCACAAGATGTCATAATGTGTCATACGTCATAAAATCAAAATATATAAAAAATACAAAATTGCTTAGTTTTAGTTATTTGTTTCAATGCAGACCAAAAACATAACTTTTGAAATCTAACGTTTTATGACGTTATTATTTATAACACATTACGGCACCTTGTGAATCCAGTAATCCTGTAATATGTCCGTCTGTATGCGACGACAGCTCTGTGTGCAAATGTAAAGCATGTAACAAATTTTGTAGAATTTTCTGTATTTAACCTCGCTCCAATCCGATTATTCGTGTAAATAATTTGAGCAAACTACCTTTTAAAGTTACTGAATTATCGAGTTTCTTTATGTTTGTAAATTACCGATCTATGAAAGTTTTGCTAGATTTTGGACCGATAATGAATTTCCAAATTATGTAAATAAAATGGGAATCTATAGTATGTACCAAATTTCGTAGAGTTAGGTTAAGTATTTACTTTCAGTAATATACCGATTTAGTTTAAAGTGAGCGGCGCCACTTCCATTTCCACTCTCATTTCCACAACACACGTCTTCAGCTCTCCAATTCAATCGTTCATATCAGATTACCTTTAATTGTTAAATGAATACCGCATTGTTTTAAATTTGTTTTAAATTACCGTTATATCGGGTCTTGCAATAGGAACGGTACACAAGTTTTTTTAAATAACACAAAAACGGTTAGGGATATGAATTAAATTCTTTATTCTTGTGAAAGTACATTCGATGCCATTATGTATGGAGCTCGATTTCTGTTGCATGGGTACCACGAGCACCTTCGATATTCGTACGAAGTTCATCAATCGTCGCTGGCTTGTTGGCATAGACCATAGACTTGACGTAGCCCCACAGCAAATAGTCTAACGGCGCAAATCGCACGACGAGGCGGCCAATTGATTGGGCCATTTCGTGAGACAACACGTTCACCAAACTTGGTTTTCAATAAATCGAATGTGACATTCGCTGTGTGGCTTGTGGCGCCGTCCTGATGGAACCACATATTGTCCAAGTCCACATCATCCAATTCGGACCAAAAATATTCGGTTATCATTGAGCGGTAGCGATTCCCATTCACAGTAATGCGCCGGTCTTGATCATCACGGAAGAAGTACGGCCCAAAGACGCCGCCGGCCCATAAACCGCACCAAAACGTAATTGTTTTGGGATGCAATGTTGGCTCATGGAGTACGTGTGGATTGCTGCCTGTCCAATAACGCATATTTTGCTTATTGACGAAGCCATTCAGCCAGAAATGACGACGACCATAAACTGGACGTAGCACTCTTAAAGTTGAGGCCATCGACTCCGAATTTCGGTAGAAAATTTTAATAATTTCGACTCGTTGTTGGATCGTATATCTTTCCATGATGAAATGGCAAACCTTACTGAAGATAAATGTCCAAAGAGCGGGAAAAATATGGCGTCGTTTGCTGTCACTATCGGTCTACTTTTGTAGCGTCCCTATTGCAAGACCCTTTATAAGAGGTTGACGTAGTTATTTTCCGATTCACACAATTTTCGCAATTGCGTTTGCTGACTTGATATTTAACCCGCGTACTAAAATTGGTATACCTATTTGCTCTATAGAGGGCGTTGCCACGCTTATTTACGTATATTTCGTCTTCCAACCCCATCCTGCATATGAAATTTAAGCAAATTATCTATAATAGTGACTAAAATAACGCTTTCTTATTTTTGTAAACTACCGTTTTATAAGAGGAATGAGTGGTTTAGTGAAACACAGAATACCATTGGCTTTGATTTAATGCTACTCTTTAAATTACGGATACAGTTGAAGAACTTAATTTAAATGGTAAACTTGGGCGTCAAAGTATTGTTCCTGGTCACGGCCAGAGGAAAAACAAGCAATCTGGGGTGACCCTCAACTCGAGGTAAAACATGGATGTTTTCGTTTTAGAAAGTATTGGGAATAATGCAGTGGTTGTAACCACAAGGATGAGAAAGATAGCCGCAAGTGTAAAGAGGTGCTGGAGGAGTACAAGAGGTACCTCACTTCGAGACCAGCTTCGTAATCTGAGGCCATTAACCGATGTTGATCAAAAGACGATGGAAGACTTAGCTAGAAAGCCTCTGGAGAGGACGCAGAGCTCTTCACACCCTCTGAGACTAAACGAAAATGTATCGAGCCAATGCGTAAGGAAGCTGATGGCGAGGACGCCAGTTGTTGAATAGCATAAGCGAAATGGTTAACGCTAGCGAACAAGCCACAGAGGGTGCCTGTCAGGTGCTAGCTAGTACTCAGAAAGTCCATGTGAGTTGTTCACGCAAAACTTAGACACTCTAAAGCTGCCTCGGAAAACCCCTTTGAAGAAGGAGTCGACGTCTTAATTCAGGATCTTAATGTAAGGGACCTGGAGTTAAAGGGCCTTATGGTTCGTATGCTTCGTAGTTATCATAAGAATTATGGCTTAGACAAATTCCTGGATATAACGTTACTAACCGAGGGGAGCCTAAAGGTCACAAAATGTAGAGTTAACGATGGTTGTCTGAGAGGATAGCTTTGAGTAGAGTTTTGAGCGAATAAGCCTAGTCCCTTCGGGAACCCTCGAAAAACAAACGCAGCCCTGCACCCTTGACATGTGGTAAAAAGGCTAGCACACTTTGGTGTAATGAGAACCTCAAAAACCTCCTGAACCAAGTACGGAAGTTCATTAACGAATGATACAGAATAAATCCAGAGCAATCTAGCTGTCTTTATAATATTATTAATCAGGCCTGTAGTGTGATTCACAAACTTATTTTAACGATATCTGTAGTGCGTCTCACTAACTTATTTTAAAGATATTCGATTGGTTAACTTAACTTAACCAACATTTTAACGACCCTGCTATTCAGCAGCCATTTTTTAACGATTTTCGCACTCGCTGAATCAGCTGTTGCTGTTAACTAGTCGATGGCCCAAAACTAAGCGACAACAAGTTTGATGTTGTTAACTCAATCGAGAAAAGTGAAATTCGTGATTTCAACTTAAATAAAAGAAAAATTTAAAATTCAGTGATTTGTTTTCTTGGAATTAAAAAAGGAACATTAAATAATGTCGTTTGAATATTTGGCATATGATTTATCACGAGGTGACGAAGAAGTAAGCGCTCCAACAGTGGATCGGCGTTTACTCCGAGATGTGGACAATCCCTTTCATTTGAATGCATCAGAATTTCAGAAGCGGTATCGGTTAACTCGAGCCTTGGCTAAATGCCTAATTTATCGGCTTGACAACCAAATAAGAGGCTCCAGAATAACAGCAATATCAACTGAGAAACAGGTAGGTCGTTTAATCTTTAAGCCTGTATGCAATTTTAAATTTTACTTTTATATTGGTAAGTTCTAGCGGCTTTAAGGTTCTTCGCAACTGGTTGCTATCAATGACCCTTCGGTGAACAATGGGGAATATTCATGAGGCAGTCACCCGTAAGCCGGCATTTATAGGGTAACGGGGCAATCAATGATTCATTGTTTCACCAGAAAGTGAGGTTTCCTATGAGCCAAGCTGCTAAAGAAATGCTCGCTTCAGCGTTGTCACCCTTTGTGGGAGGCACTATTGGGGCCGTCGATTGCACACCAAAAACTCATGAGAAGGCTTATGCCAACCACCATACATATCTACCATTCAATTAATGTCCAAATGGTAAAATCAAGCTTTTATCAAGGATCAAGTACAAAAACAGAAATATAGTTTAGTTTTAATATATAGATAAATGATTCTAATTAAAAAACTTAAATACATGTAAATCCTAAATACGCTGGAGCACAACGCGAATTTTAAAAACGAAAACCATGACATATTTGCAGGTGATTCCGGATATTCCTTGGATCGATCTACCAAATCCCTCAGAGGAGAGTCCGAAATTCTGCTACAATGGAAAATTGTTATATATAAGAAGAACTATAAGCGTTTGTAGTTTGAAATAAACTAGTATATTATTTCGCTTTAATAAAATGTAATAAAACGCTCAAATTTATATTTGGCAGCAGGCATTCGTTGGTTTTTTCTCTATTCCTCTTTGTGCTTTTCGCTTATTTTGACATTTAGTTTGACAGAGGTGCCACTATTTATCACTTTGAATAAATACAACGAAACAGCTGTTAAGTGTCGTTAAGAATAAGTTAGTGAATCGCACAATCGTTAGTGCAAACGGCAAATATTGCCGTCAAAAATAACAATTGTCACACCGTTTAAAGTTATTGAATCGCACTACTGGATGGTTAACTCATTTTAATGAAAATTTTAACGATGTTGCTATTCAGCAGCCATTTTTTAACAATTTTCGCTATAGCCGCATCAGCTGTTGTCATTAGCTAGTCGATTATCAAAAACTAAACAACAAATTTATTGTTGTTAACTCAATCGACAACAAAAATTCGTGAATTCAACTTAAATATAAGATAAATTTAAAATTCGGTGATTTGTTTTCTAGAAAATAAAAAAGGAACATTAAATAACGTTGTTTGAATATTTAGAATATGATTTATCACGAGAAGAGGGAGAAAGAAGCGCTCCTACAGTGGATCGACGTTTACTCCAGGATGTGGACAATCCCTATCATAAGAACGCAACTGAATTTCGGAAGCTCCAGACTTAGCTGCAGATCTAATTTCTTAGCTTGAGAGGTTTCCTATGATCCAAGCGGAGCGTCAAGCTACTAAAGAAATGTTCGCTTCAGTGTTGTCACCTTTTGGGGGAGGCACTATTGGTACCGTCGATGGTACTCATGCATCAATTTTGGCGCCAAAGAATCATGAGGAAGTTTATGTCATCTATCATGTCTACCATTCCATTATTGTGCAAATGGTACAATCAAACTTTTATCAAGGGTTCATTTATAAAAAAGAAATATAGTTAATTTTTAAAATGCAGATAAATGATCCTACTTAAAAAAGATTTAAATCATATCATCATTGGCATATCTGCAGATGATTCCGGACCTCCTTACAGTCGAGTTGATGACTATTCTACGAAATCAGAGGAGTGTCAGAAATTGTGGTACAATGGAACATTGCGATATATAAAAACAATATTTGTAGTTTGAAGTAAAATAATATCTTATTTCACTTTAATGAATTATAATAAAAACGCGATCAAATTTTTATTCGGCAGCACCCATTAATTTGCCCCCCATTCCTTTTTGTGGTTTTCGCCCATTTCGGAAATTAGTTTGACCAAGATGCCACTCTTTAGTACTTTGAATAAATCCAACGAGATATCTGTAAATGTCGTTAAGAATAAATTACTGCAAACGCTCAAAATCGGACTATTTGTCCGCATTTCGGTTCGGTTTGGTGTTCTTGATTCGGAGTGATTTTGAATAAATTTCCAATATTTTTCATTTTAAGATGATAACGAATTTATAAAGCTGTTGCCTGTTATAATAATTATTTATGTTTCCTGAAAAATTTCGCAAACCTGTTTGGGTGTCATTGGGCGTTCGAAAGAACAAAAATCATTAGCTGAGATTACGCGTGGCTTATAAAGAAAGCTAGACTCTACGCATGTTTGGCCTATAAAGAAGTATACAAAATAAACCCTTAAAACATTTATTGGGTTTGCTTCGACCTAACTAATGAAGTTTATTTACAAATATAATCAGTTGGTATCAATCGTAAGGATTGCCACCAATCGCAGATTCTGTACAATAACTTTGATGCAAATAAAATTTCGCGAAAAACACATTAATTTAACAGCTTCAATTTCTTTTATAATGTTTTTCAATTTAATATAAAACGGGTAATAAAAGCCACGAACATAACTCTCTGAGTTCGAATATTATTTGTGATTCATGGCAGTAGTCATCTTTTCATTTCCATTGTTTTCCCTGTATTTATAAATATGAACTGTTAAATATTGAAGGTTTTTCATTCCGACTAGTCAAAGGAAAACCGACAAACCCAAGAACGCATCGCAAAAATCAAGAACGCATCGATGAATTGAATTGATGAAACAAGTAAGATTGATAGGGTTGCATTTTTGTTGTTCACTTCTCATATGGAAATTGCAACATTTACGCAGAGTGATCCTAAAATATTAGAAAGACTTTAATTATGAGATAACTATTCTCATTGAGAGTGTTATTGTTTTTGCTTTGATATTTCTATATTTTGACCGTGATTCAATTATTAAAGGTTTGATACATAATGACAGCTAATTTCTAGCTCTCCTGTACAAAGTGTTGCATTTGCGAAGGAGGGAAGAATGTAACCCTTTTTGTGAAAAAGTAGTTAACAAGTACGCAAAGTATGTATGTAATTAGGGGTAAATGTAAATTGGACAAAATCGAAATATGTTTGGAAGTCTACGAAATATTTGATGCATTTTTCTGACTGGAAATTCTTTCGTTATTTTAATTAAAAAACACCATTATTATAAGTAAGTAAAATTGGTTTTCTTAATTTTTTTGGTCACAATATAAAAAACTTGAGATTACGTTATTTGTTCTTATAAAAAACAAACAACACAAACTCGATTGAACTGCATGTTATATACTGAGCCATATAAATTGATTCACCAAAACTCACCTGAACTCCCCAAACTCTTTAATTTCATACCTGTTAAGTCATGAGTACTACTCGTACTAAGTAGCAATTTAAGGACTTTGGCTTTCCAGAGAAGTACTCAATACTTTTCAAGTACATTACATTTGTATCAATTACTACTCGAGTACAAGTACTTGTAATTAGAAAATATTTGGAAATACCATCAAGTACTGAAAGTACTCGAAAGTACTCGAAAATACTCGCTAAGAGAATTGCAATCCTTTTCCAAGTACTTCAAAGTAATTGAAAGTACTTGGAAAAGGATTGCAATTCTTTTAGCGAGTATTTTCGAGTACTTTCAGTACTTGATTGTATTTCCAAATATTTTCCAGTTACAAGTACTTGTACTCGAGTCATAATTTCAATTCAGCTAGAAAACAATTACGTATTCATTATAAGTACTTTAAAAGGTATTTGTATTGAGTACTAATTGTACTTGAAATTTAACAGGTATGTTTAATTTACATACGTATTAGTCCATTTCGAAAACTGCGACATTAGTCAAAACGGCATAAACCGAATTTTTAGTCTTCCGTACGATTTCAAAAACATGGTTATTGATAGGTTCAAACAAGGGAAAGTACTTTTTAATTATATTGCGTACAGAAAAACGTATGGTACAAAAAGTTCATATCAACACATTTGAAACATAAAATCATTAAGAATTAAGGTACAATGCTTTAGTTTAGTTTAAGTGCATTTCAAGCTTAATAAAAATCGAGATATGGAATTCGAACATTCAGTCAATAACATTTACAAAGAACTTTGGAATTGTTCGGTAACTTTATAGGGCATCTTATACATATATATGTATGTATACTCGTATTACTTCTTGTCTATAAAAAAATAGTTTTCACTATTGCATAAATTCCAGTGACATATGTAGATGTAGTACATAAGTAGTTTGTAAAATTCTGGAGTCAAATATCCCACCATTCACAAGAGAATGCTTCTCTTCATTAATTTTTTATTTTCTTGTTCAGATTTTTTAAAAGCTGATCATGCGAGTTTTGAAAAACAATTTTTTTACGTCCATGGTGGCATTTATGTGTTCCGAAATTATTAAAAGCGTTTGCAAATATTGCTCACACGTATTAATTTGGTCGTCATTAAATTTCTTAAATACAGCCTCAAGGTTTTTCACTTCGCTTAAAACTTCAGTGGTCGGCTTTGTGCGTGCTCCTCTGGACACTTCATCGACCCACGGGTATGTTGACTCATTCGAAACGTGTTGCGTTAAGCCAAGTTTTCTGGCAATGAAACCTGAAATATACTCAAGAGCATCCTCATAAAAGCTATCATATGAAACAGAAATAAAAGCGTCAGATTTCTGTTTCTGTCCTTTGGTGCACCAACCCGAAATCAGCTAGATTACGTTCCTATTTCTGTTCTTAGCGACGCAGCGCCTTTAGGCTGCATTTAACCAGAGAACTTAGAAGTATGAGAAGCTGCAAATTGAAAGTGGAAACTATTCGGCGATGGTCGTTGGCAGGGGTGATACGTTTTCAAACTGGGTCGGCACCACATTGTTAAATTAGCATTTTTAATCCACCAAAAATGTGAAATTTAATGTTAGTAGGCAAAAAATAAAATTTGATGTTAACAAATATGCAAACGAATGAAGATGAGAATAAATAGAAAAACTTAAGAAAGTAAGATTATGTTGATATTCAGAACGAAATGTTTTTAGTTACTTAATTTTTATAAATGAGAGTGTGCACATATGTCCATACACATACCTTATTACAGGAAAAATGTTCGACAATACATATGTATGTAGTATGTGCGTATGCAGGTTAAGAAAACACTTATATTTATTTTGTGCTTAAAACTTAAAGCGCAAGATTGATTCTGAATCAATAATAATATTACAAATAAAATATGAAATTAAAAAAAAACTGGCAAAAATATATCTATACTTTTGGCCAACTGTGATTTGAACCTAGAAAAAAGTTGTGAAATGCATGATAAAGCTTCGCCTATACCAGCAGAGCCACAGTAAACACGATTTCGCCGCGTCTAAATCACTACTTACTCGTGAACTTCTTACACTGCATTATAAAGTATTTTATATTTCTAACTTAAATGTTAAATTCGACATCCCTCAATCTGAAACGATTCTTCTATTGGTTTGCCAATAATATTAACAAATTTTTAGAGAAAATCTAAATATCAGCAATGATTTTTGAGCTCGAGGCAAGTTTTTTGTAATTGTAAAGGACTAATACATATGTGCACATGTACATATGTGTGTATATAATAGGAAAATTCCAACTAATTCAATGTTCATATTTGTTATATTATTTATACTATTATAACTATCTATATATATAAAAATAAGTTCTATTGTGTTAGTGACTGATGTTCTCTGGAATGCCTGAACCTGCTAAGTTCATATGAAAGGTGACATCAATACCAAGGTTTTTATGTATAAACGGTCTCTGCATGTGGATTGGTTCATGAGTTATAGCCATTTTGGTGAACACTGCATTCATTTCGACTTATATGTTAACTTAACAGCTAACGACTTATATGTTAACTTAACAGCTAATATATACATGTGATGCTGTAACGGACTTTTTCTCCTTTCGACTTACATATATGTTAACTTAACAGCTAACGACTTACATATATGTTACCTTAACAGCTAATATATATATGTAATGCTGTAAAGGATTTTTCTCCAAGGTAGCTAGCTTTTGAGTGCCTGCTATGACTGAATTGTCATGATCAGCTGATCTATTTCAATTCTTAATAATTGTTTTATTCAACTAACATATGTGCCTCAATTTTTGAATTTCGTGAATAAATAAAATTTCAAAAATTTGGGGCGTCAATCACGACATACTAGAAATGTTGCGCCATCTGGAGCATCTCAAAGTGACGAACAGCGTGCAAATAATACTTTGGCTGCTCGAAATGCCATGGCACGTGGTAGGACTATGCGAAATCCAACTCAACGTCCGTACGTGCGACGTACTTTGGAGCGTGCTGCATTCAATTATGATGCAAACTTTGATTACGTTTCTCATGGCAAGGTTTCAATTGGACCAATGACTACTGTTTGCAGTTATTGCAAGGGATTTAAGTTTAAACATGAGATATCTGGATTGTGTTGTTCAAACGGACAAGTTAAATTACCAGAATTGAATTCACCACCGGAGCCCTTGCATAATTTGATAACTGGTAGCACACCAATTTCAAAGCATTTTCTGGAATACATACAAGGGTATAACTCTGCATTTCAAATGACTTCATTTGGAGCGACGAATATTATGCGGGACAATTTTATGCCAACTTTCAAGGTATTTTTGTTTGTTTTGATGTTTATTTAGATGATCGCGAATCGTACTATTGTGAAAATTTCAATCTTCAATAGATTCAAGGCCAAGTTTACCATCGACTTGGTTCTTTGTTACCCTTTCCTGATCAAACCTATCAATTTTTGCAAATATACTTTGTGGGTAACTCAAATGTGGAAACCGATCGTCGTTGTGATAATCATCAAATTTGCGGAGGGATATTATCGAGCGCTTGCAGAATATGTTGCATGCTGAAAATGAATTAGTGCGACGTTTTCAAACTGCTCTCGATCAAATGCCATCAGATGAATATGCAATTGTGATTCGAGCTGACAAAACGCCTCCTGGGCAACATGTCAGACGTTTTAATGCGCCCACAATGGATGATGTTGCTATTGTAATCGTAGGCGATGAATTCAATTCCCGTGACATTGTGCTGCGCCGTAGAAATATGCAACTGCAAAGAGTATCTGAAACTCATCGCTGCTATGATGGATTACAGTACCCATTGTTGTTTTGTCGAGGAGAAGACGGTTATCATGTTAACATTAAAATGATCAACCCTTCTACCGGTTAGTTCATTTAAATTTTATTTAATTTTGATCGTTTTTCGAACAATTTTTAATTCTAGGAGCGGAATCAAATAAAAAAGTTAGCGCAATGAATTATTATTCATATCGTCTTATGGTCCGTCAAAATGATATTAATCATATTTTGCATTGTCGTAGACTTTTGATATGTACGCCAAAATTGAAAGTGAACGACTAAATTTCATACGATTTAATCAGAAGAAATTACGTTCGGAGGTGTACATCCATTTGCGTGAAGCTATAAATAATGATGGTAATGTTAATGATCTTGGGAAAATTACCATTTTGCCTTCAACGTACACAGGCAGCCCACGTCATATGCATGAGTATGCGCAGGATGCAATGACTTATGTGCGTCATTACGGTCGACCGGATTTATTTATAACATTTACGTGTAATCCGCAATGGAGTGACATTAAAGATAATTTATTCGCTGGCCAAAGTCCAACCGACCGCCATGATATCACTGCCCGTGTTTTTAAGCAAAAATTGATAGCGCTTATGCATTTTATAGTGAAATCTAAAGTGTTTGGTGAAGTCAAATGCTAAATGTACTCTGTGGAGTGGCAAAAGCGTGGTTTGCCATACGCTCACATTTTAATATGGTTGGTGAATAAAATCACACCGCATGAAGTTGACAATGTGATATGTGCTGAAATTCCTAATCAAATAAGTGATCCTGAATTATATGATGTTGTTGTGCAAAATATGATACACGGTCCATGTGGAGCATTCAACATTAACTCCCCATGTATAGTTGATGGCAAACGTAGTAAACGTTATCCAAGAGCTTTGGTTTCAGATACAATCACTGGAAATGATGGTTACCCATTATATCGTCGTCGATCAACTCAAAATAATGGTAGATCAGTTACCATAAGAGTACAAAATCAAAACGTTGAAGTCGATAATCGTTGGATTGTGCCGTATTCACCTTTATTGTCGAAAGTATTCAAAGCGCATATTAATGTCGAATACCGCAATTCTGTCAAGTCCATTAAATACATTTGCAAATATGTAAATAAAGGTAGTGATATGGCCGTATATGGAGCTACTGATCCAAATAGAAACGACGAAATACATAAGTATCAAATGGGGCGTTACGTTAGCAGTAATGAAGCGATTTGGCGTATTTTTTCATTTCAAATTCACGAGAGATATCCAGCTGTTGTTCACTTAGCTGTTCATCTTGAAAATGGCCAGCGAGTGTATTTCACTACAGAAAATGCTGCACAGAGAGCTCTATCACCACCTCATACAACTCTAACTGCATTTTTTAAATTGTGTGAAGTTGATGCTTTTGCCAGAACGTTATTGTATGCAGAAGTGTCAACTTATTTTACGTGGAGTGCATCAAAAAAGGAGTTCCAACGGCGCAAGCAAGGAAAACGTGTTGATGGACATCAAAATTTATATTCAAGTGATGCTTTGGGACGTATATATACTGTTCACCCAAATAATGCTGAGTGCTTTTATTTACGTTTGCTGTTAATAAACGTTCGTGGGCCAACATCATTTCGACAGTTAAGAACAATCAATGGAGTTTTGCATACGACATATCGACAAGCGTGCCAACAGCTCAATTTGTTGGAAAATGATATTCATTGGGAACAAACACTTGCAGATGCAGCAGTTGTCGCTCATCCTTATCAAATTCGAGCATTGTTTGCAATTATTTTGTCAACCTGTTTTCCATCGAATCCATCTGAATTGTGGACAAAATTCCAAGACTGTCTATCGGAAGATAATCTGTTTCGAGTACGTCAAGAAAATCGTAATCCTGCAATGGATTTCACGCCAGAAATTGGCAATGAAGCATTGATTTGTATTGAAGATTTCTGTTTGCAGATTGCTAATAAGGCATAACCACAATTGGGAATGACATCGCCTAATCGTGCAATGCATTACATTTTTGAGTTAGAACTGCAACGTGAACAACAATACGATCGCAACGAATTAAATGCTTTTGTCCACGCAAATCTTTCGACATTGAATGCGGTGCAAAAAAAGGCGTACGATAATATTATGCAAGCTGTAAATAGTGAAGCCGGTGGATTTTATTTCCTGGATGCACCAGGAGGCACCGGAAAATCGTTTCTAATTTCATTGGTATTGGCAACGATACATTCCCAGAATAAAATTGCATTGGCATTGGCGTCTTCTGCCATTGCAGCCACTTTGTTAGATGGTGGTCGGACAGCACATTCTGTTTTGAAATTGCCATTGAATTACCAAGTAAATGAAACTCCCATCTGGAACGGCAAAATTATTGAAACGTTGCGGTATCATTATTTGGGATGAATGCACTATGGCGAATAAGAAATCTGTTGAAGCTTTGGAAAGAACAACGAAAGATCTCCGAGATAATTCAGAGTTGTTTGGTGGTGCATTGATTTTATTGTCAGGCGATTTTAGGCAAACATTGCCCGTCATTCCTAGATCGACCGCGGCCGATGAAATTAACGCTTGCTTAAAGTCTTCATATTTATGGAGATTTGTTAAAATATTGAAACTCACTACCAACGTTCGTGTTCAGTTGCAGAATGATCCATCTGCTGATAAGTTCTCTAAGCAATTGCTGAAAATTGGAAATGGTGCAATGCCAGTTGATGACACTGGATTAATAACATTGCCAAATGATTTTTGCCGTTTCGTACAGTCAAAAGAGGAATTGATTCAATGTGTTTTCACTAACATAGCACAACAATATACATGCCATGCATGGTTGAGTGACAGAGCAATTTTAGCGGCAAATAACAAAGATGTTACTGAATTAAACATGGCTATGCAATCAAAGATTCCTGGCGAATTGGTGTCGTACAAGTCTGTGGATACTGTTACGAATGAAGAAGATGTTGTGAATTATAACAGAATTTTTGAATTCGTTGGACTTACCAGGATTGCCTCCGCATAATCTCCAATTGAAAGTTGGAGCCACTATTATTATGCTTCGCAATATCAATCAACCCCGTTTGTGTAATGGTACAAGACTTGCTATAAAAAGGTTGATGGCTTATGTAATTGAAGCTACTATTTTGACAGGAAAATTCAAAGGCGAAGATGTATTCATTCCACGCATTCCAATGATTCCGTCTGATATGCCATTTGAATTTAAACGACTTCAGTTTCCTGTTCGCCTTGCGTTTGCGGTTACCATTAATCAGGCGCAAGGCCAATCCTTAGGAATTTGTGGAGTGAATTTAGAGTATCCAGTTTTCTCACCGAAAATGGAAAAACAACTAATGTTGTTTACCACAGAACATTACAATAAAAGCAATTTATTACTGATTTAAATGAACTTGAATTGATTTTTTTATTTTCTTTTTTGCACTACAAAGTGTGCAGGGGGCTCGCTAGTAACTTATAAATATGCTTCCAATTTAATATTTGATATATTTTCTGGTGTTGATCTCGTTTTTCTGTAGATGCGAATAATATGCGATCTACATATGTACATACATATATGACAAATTTATTCATTTGTATCAAAAATGTATCTTGGCAAAAAATATTTACGGGAAACTGAATCAAGTAGCGATTAAGTTCAAGCAAACCAATTGTGTTATGTGGTGCAGTTGCTTCAGGATGCGCCGCGATATTCTTTATGCAGTCGTTTTGCGCGGGTTCGGACCCTGCCCCGCGCTTATATTTTGGTTGAGTTAGTTTAGATATTTACTTTTATGCAAATTCTTGCACTAGCTTATATACATACACTAGCAGCCCCGGCGGACTTCGTCTCACCCAAAAATACAACGAAACTATTGCAAGACAATTCCCAGATAGCATTGAGTTGATTGTATGGTGATTTACGTATCATTATTGATTGTTCTTGGTGATTGTTTTTTGATAAATTTGCAGTTTACAATAACAAAATGTACAAGTAACAAAAAACGCTCAACAAGTTGATTAAATATCAATTGTGTTGTTTCGTGATCCCGTTATGAGTATACAGTTAGCAACATCAAAATATTTCTTTTTGTGAAAAAATAATGCATGCATTTCTCACTTCCATATAGTTCATCTCCAAAGCAACAGCTCTCTAGTGCGTGAAATAAATAAAATAAAACATAATTTTAAAGTAATTAATTAAAATAACTTACTAATTCATTATTTTTATATTTGCTAATTAAAGTAATAAAAAGTAAACAGTTTTATAATGTCAGCCACTCAAATAAAAAGAAAAGCTAGAAAGGAAGCTAAAAAAATTATAAATTCAAAGTTGTTGCATAGTGATTCAAGTGTTGAAGTTCAATTTCAAGACCAAGGTGTTGCAGTGGTAAATAATATTGATATTGTCAACGAAGCGAGAGGGGAAAATAGATTTGAGGATTTCTTGGACAGTGATAGTGATGGTGTTACAAGTGATGAAAATGATGTAACCTATGATCTGCGTTCAGAGCTTAGCAAATGGGCGTCAGACTTCGGAATAAGTTTTGTGGCATTTAATGCTTTACTGTGTGTGCTAAACAAATGCAACATAAAAGTTCCCAAAGATGCTAGGACAGTTTTACAAACACCGACTGAAGTGGTTAAGAGAAATGTAGGAGATGGGCTTTATGTACATTATGGTCTAAAGAATGCGTTGACAGACTTCTTAGTATTAAATGATTTCCGTCTTCCAAATATAATGCTTGATTTCGGCATTGATGGTCTGCCATTGTTCAAGAGCAGCTCGAAGCAAGTTTGGCCAATACTAGGCAGTATTGTCAATGCGGACTATGTTTTCATTGTAGGAATATTTGAAGGCAATTCAAAACCGCACTGCTCAACTGATTTTTTAAGTGAATTTATTTCTGAACTTAAAGTCCTGCAACAGGAGGGTCTCGTTTTTGCAACAAAATTTTTTAACGTGGCGGTCCGATGTTTTGTAATGGATGCGCCCGCTAAGTCTTTTGTGTTAGGTATTAAAGGTCACACTGGGTACTATTCATGTGTACGTTGCACACAAAAAGGTGAAATAGTAAAACATCGCCTCGTTTTCCCCGAAACTCAAAACTTAGTTTCGAGAACAAATGAATCGTTCCGAACGCACTTGCAACCAGAGCATCATAAGCAGTCGTCCAAATCAACATTAGAAAATTTAAATATAGACATTATTCATCAATGTTGTTTGGATTATATGCATGTAGCTTGCTTGGGGGTTATGAGAACGCTTTTGAACGCATGGGTTAAGAAAAGAGGCGAACATTACTCCTTGCCTTTGTATAAAGCAGAAGTACTTTCAACAGAATTAGTTTTCAATAAAAAAAATATACCAAAGGAATTTAATAGGAAACCACGGAGTTTAAAAGAGCTTGATAGATGGAAGGCTACAGAATTGCGACAGTTTGCATTGTATACCGGACCTTATTTATTAAAAAATATATTATCACCAGAAAGGTATGAGCACTTTTTAAAATTTGCTTTAGCTTTAAGAATTTTACTTCATAAAGACGAATCAAAACAAAACAATCCATGTGCAGAAAATTTACTAAAATCTTTTGTAAGTGACATTCCGTCTCTGTATGATATCTCATTTATTACATGCAACTTTCATTCATTGTTGCATTTACATGATGATGCCAAAAGCTATGGGTCCTTAGATGGAATTAGCGCATTCAAATTTGAGAATCACCTCCAAAAAGTGAAGCGGAAGGTAAAGAAAGGGGAACAAGTTGCTTCTCAAATTTACAAAAGGCAGGTAGAAAGTAGTTTTCACTTAAAAAGACTCGATGAAAATCAAAGTGTCGTATTTGGTAAAGTAGTTAACGGGCAAATATCAAATGTTCAGTTAAATGGGTACTTCTTTTCTTTGGAGCAACCAAATAATTTCTGCCTGGTTGTGAATACAGTTATCCAAATTATAAAAATCATTAATTCCAATAATGTTCCACTTTTCACCGGCCTTGTCTTGAAAAATTTAACACCTTACTTTTGCACACCTATAAGTTCATATAAATTTAACTTGTATTATGTGGCTGACATTCAATACGATAGGGAAATAGAATTTACAAAAGAAAAAATTGCTTCCAAGATTATATGTTTGAATGAATCTTCTAGAAGTGGATTCTATTTCACACCACTAATTAACTGATTAACATCATGAGCTCTATTAATAATTATGGATATGAACCTAACAGCAGCCAAATAATATGTAAGTCCAAAATAAAACACTTTCAATTTTCTTCATTTGTATTTAACTTTATATTTTTCAGATCAAAACCTAGACAGCACAGACCAACAGTCTCTTAAAAATTTAATAGCGGAGTTGACGATGGAAGTTCGGGCTTTAAAGACAGAAGTGAAGGAGCTAAAGGAAGAAAACAAAATAAATTTGTTGAAGCTGACAGAGGAAGTTATTGCGGTCAAATTGGAAAACAGGGGAAAACCCTCTGAAAGTCAAAGCCCAGAATTCGACCAACTACCATTTTACCATAAGAAGGATCTTGACGATTTCGAAGCACAGCTTTTACAAAAGCCAGAGTTGTTGGTGAAATTTGTATGTATAATGCTTGTTATGTTGCTTTTACCAGTTACAAATGTATAACAAAGAATTATTTATAGAAACTATATATTAAGAAGACTGGGGGTGAGGCGTCAACCCCTTTTCTAAGAGCGGCAATCAGGCGTATTTTTTCAGACGAGTTGGCAATGTCTTTTTCGTGGAGGGGCACGGCAGATAAGCCAAGCGCGGAAAAATGTTTAGTTACAACAATAATAAAAAGTAATATTGTTTTATATTGTATTAATTCTTTTAACAATAACTACATTTCTTTCCTCTTTCTTTAGATATTTGCCATGAAATGTTTCAAGTGGACGAAAAAGCCGTTAGATCAACGCTACAAAAACATTTCGTTTATGCAAACGAAAGAGTTAAAAAACGCCGTCTACCTTTGTCTGAAAATAAATGATTGCATTGAGCTGTAAGCAAAAACATGATAATGTATTAATTTAAAATATAAATAAATTTGAATTTAAAAATAAACCAAAAAATGAATATTGATTAATAAGATGACTGAAAACTGACTGGAAAAAACAATCAAAATTGATAATAAAATGACTGTAAATTGACTAAATATTGACTGAAAATTGACTAGAAATTCATTGAGAAATTACTAGAAAAAACAATCAAAATTGATAATAAAATGACTGTAAATTGACTAAATATTGACTGAAAATTGACTAGAAATTCATTGAGAAATTACTGGAAAAAAAATCGAAATTTATAATAAAATGACTGGAAATTGACCCTGAAAATGACTCAATCAAAAACATTCAATTTTGTTCGACCATTTTCTCCCGAGGGAACAGTCAATTTACAATGAATATTGATATAGAAATTGACTGTTTTCTATCAATTTTTCTATTGAAAATGAGTAATTTTCCATTAAAAATTTATAGTAAATGCTGGCTGGGTTCAATTCTAACCCAGATAGCATTGAGTTGATTGTATGGTGATTAACGTATCATTATTGATTGTTCTTGGTGATTGTTTTTTGATAAATTTGCAGTTTACAATAACAAAATGTACAAGTAACAAAAAACGCTCCACAAGTTGATTAAATGTCAATTGTGTTGTTTCGTGATCCCGTTATGAGTATACAGTTAGCAACATCAAAATATTTCTTTTTGTGAAAAAATAATGCATGCATTTCTCACTTCCATATAGTTCATCTCCAAAGCAACAGCTCTCTAGTGCGTGAAATAAATAAAATAAAACATAATTTTAAAGTAATTAATTAAAACAACTTACTAATTCATTATCTTTATATTTTTTTCTAATTAAAGTAATAAAAAACAAATAGTTTTATAATGTCAGCCACTCAAATAAAAAGAAAAGCTAGAAAGGAAGCTAAAAAAATTATAAATTCAAAGTTGTTGCATAGTGATTCAAGTGTTGAAGTTCAATTTCAAGACCAGGGTGTTGCAGTGGTAAATAATATTGATATTGTCAACGAAGCGAGAGGGGAAAATAGATTTGAGGATTTCTTGGACAGTGATAGTGATGGTGTTACAAGTGATGAAAATGATGTAACCTATGATCTGCGTTCAGAGCTTAGCAAATGGGCGTCAGACTTCGGAATAAGTTTTGTGGCATTTAATGCTTTACTGTGTGTGCTAAAAAAATGCAACATAAAAGTTCCCAAAGATGCTAGGACAGTTTTACAAACACCGACTGAAGTGGTTAAGAGAAATGTAGGAGATGGGATTTATGTACTTACATTATGGTCTAAAGAATGCGTTGAAAAATTTAACACCTTACTTTTGCACACCTATAAGTTCATATAAATTTAACTTGTATTATGTGGCTGACATTCAGTACGATAGGGAAATAGAATTTACAAAAGAAAAAATTGCTTCCAAGATTATATGTTTGAATGAATCTTCTAGAAGTGGATTCTATTTCACACCACTAATTAACTGATTAACATCATGAGCTCTATTAATAATTATGGATATGAACCTAACAGCAGCCAAATAATATGTAAGTCCAAAATAAAACACTTTCAATTTTCTTCATTTGTATTTAACTTTATGTTTTTCAGATCAAAGACAGCACAGACCAACAGTCTCTTAAAAATTTAATAGCGGAGTTGACGATGGAAGTTCGGGCTTTAAAGACAGAAGTGAAGGAGCTAAAGGAAGAAAACAAAATAAATTTGTTGAAGCTGACAGAGGAAGTTATTGCGGTCAAATTGGAAAACAGGGGAAACCCCTCTGAAAGTCAAAGCCCAGAATTCGACCAACTACCATTTTACCATAAGAAGGATCTTGACGATTTCGAAGCACAACTTTTACAAAAGCCAGAGTTGTTGGTGAAATTTGTATGTATAATGCTTGTTATGTTGCTTTTACCAGTTACAAATGTATAACAAAGAATTATTTATAGAAACTATATATTAAGAAGACTGGGGGTGAGGCGTCAACCCCTTTTCTAAGAGCGGCAATCAGGCGTATTTTTCCAGACGAGTTGGCAATGTCTTTTTCGTGGAGGGGCACGGCAGATAAACCAAGCGCGGAAAAATGTTTAGTTACAACAATAATAAAAAGTAATATTGTTTTATATTGTATTAATTCTTTTAACAATAACTACTTTTCTTTCCTCTTTCTTTAGATATTTGCCATGAAATGTTTCAAGTGGACGAAAAAGCCGTTAGATCAACGCTACAAAAACATTTCGTTTATGCAAACGAAAGAGTTAAAAAATGCCGTCTACCTTTGTCTGAAAATAAATGATTGCATTGAGCTGTAAGCAAAAACATGATAATGTATTAATTTAAAATATAATAAATTTAAATTTAAAAATAAACCAAAAAATGAATATTGATTAATAAGATGACTGAAAACTGACTGGAAAAAACAATCAAAATTGATAATAAAATGACTGTAAATTGACTAAATATTGACTGAAAATTGACTAGAAATTCATTGAGAAATGACTGGAAAAAACAATCGAAATTTATAATAAAATGACTGGAAATTGACCCTGAAAATAATGACTCAATCAAAATCATTCAATTTTGTTCGACCATTTTCTCTCGAGGGAACAGTCAATTTACAATGAATATTGATATAGAAATTGACTGTTTTCTATCAATTTTTCTATTGAAAATGAGTAATTTTCCATTAAAAATTGATAGTAAATGCTGGCTGGGAACAATGCCACTTCAACTTTCATAATCTAGCAGATGACGTTTCGAATTAAGTATGGCGGCATTGTACTATTAAACTAAACCAAAAAATTTACATTCCTTTAAACTAAACATTAAATAAATTATTTTTTTAAATAAAAAATTTTCTAAGCAAAAAATCATCTTTATTCGAGTACTTTGTGATACACAATATTTTTCGTTTTTTGTTCCAGTGCCAACACAATCAAAGCAGATGGCTTACCAACACGTGAACAGGCTACATACAATTGCCCATGTGGAAAACATTAATTTTCTAAATTTAGATCACAAACATCCTTGTTAATTGTCATGGCAAACGCAAGACGAACCGGGAATTGAATGCGTTTGAATTCGAAAGGCATGTCTGTCGGTATCAAAGGAATACGCGGAATGAGAACTTGTTCTCCTTTAAACTTGCCTTTGAGAATTGTTGCGTAAATTATATTGTTCATGATTTGCTTCACAATCAAACGCATTATATTGTCAAGTGCAAAAATTATAACGGTTATTAAGAAGTGAGAACAGTTGCTAATAATAAATCTATATACATATTATTATATCAAGTGATTATTACAAATTATAAATCAACTACGGTACAGTACAGCCACCTAAGTATGTTATTCTCAGAGAGCCAGAAACTTCTGTATTCCAAAAAATAACAATAATTCCTGAAACATTGTTTAGCATGTAAAAAAATATTTAGGTAGCAAGAAATTTTCCTCAATTGCTTAATTTGGGCTCTTTTCACTCTTTTCCACAGAAAACTTAGCAGCGCTAATCACTTGCGCAAAAAAATAGGGAAAAAGTGTTCTGCAGTATAATGCATTTTATTAAACACGCAGACATACATACATACATATGTAGCTGTAACACATGCATATGTATTGTATGTATATACTTTATTTGGAATCTTTTAAATAAAGGGTTCTGCAGTAGGTATTGTAAGTAATGTATTTTCGGCCGTTTTTATAAATATTACTAGCGAGCCCCCTGCACACTTTGTAGTGCAAAAAAGAAAATAAAAAAATCAATTCAAGTTCATTTAAATCAGTGATAAATTGCTTTTATTGTAATGTTCTGTGGTAAACAACATTAGTTGTTTTTCCATTTTCGGTGTAAATATACAAAACCGTTTGTGTCCATGTGAGAAAACTGGATACTCTAAATTCACTCCACAAATTCCTAAGGATTGGCCTTGCGCCTGATTAATGGTAACCGCAAACGCAAGGCGAACAGGAAACTGAAGTCGTTTAAATTCAAATGGCATATCAGACGGAATCATTGGAATGCGTGGAATGAATACATCTTCGCCTTTGAATTTTCCTGTCAAAATAGTAGCTTCAATTACATAAGCCATCAACCTTTTTATAGCAAGTCTTGTACCATTACACAAACGGGGTTGATTGATATTGCGAAGCATAATAATAGTGGCTCCAACTTTCAATTGGAGATTATGCGGAGGCAATCCTGGTAAGTCCAACGAATTCAAAAATTCTGTTATAATTCACAACATCTTCTTCATTCGTAACAGTATCCACAGACTTGTACGACACCAATTCGCCAGGAATCTTTGATTGCATAGCCATGTTTAATTCAGTAACATCTTTGTTATTTGCCGCTAAAATTGCTCTGTCACTCAACCATGCATGGCATGTATATTGTTGTGCTATGTTAGTGAAAACACATTGAATCAATTCCTCTTTTGACTGTACGAAACGGCAAAAATCATTTGGCAATGTTATTAATCCAGTGTCATCAACTGGCATTGCACCATTTCCAATTTTCAGCAATTGCTTAGAGAACTTATCAGCAGATGGATCATTCTGCAACTGAACACGAACGTTGGTAGTGAGTTTCAATATTTTAACAAATCTCCATAAATATGAAGACTTTAAGCAAGCGTTAATTTCATCGGCCGCGGTCGATCTAGGAATGACGGGCAATGTTTGCCTAAAATCGCCTGACAATAAAATCAATGCACCACCAAACAACTCTGAATTATCTCGGAGATCTTTCGTTGTTCTTTCCAAAGCTTCAACAGATTTCTTATTCGCCATAGTGCATTCATCCCAAATAATGATACCGCAACGTTTCAATAATTTTGCCGTTCCAGATGGGAGTTTCATTTACTTGGTAATTCAATGGCAATTTCAAAACAGAATGTGCTGTCCGACCACCATCTAACAAAGTGGCTGCAATGGCAGAAGACGCCAATGCCAATGCAATTTTATTCTGGGAATGTATCGTTGCCAATACCAATGAAATTAGAAACGATTTTCCGGTGCCTCCTGGTGCATCCAGGAAATAAAATCCACCGGCTTCACTATTTACAGCTTGCATAATATTATCGTACGCCTTTTTTTGCTCCGCATTCAATGTCGAAAGATTTGCGTGGACAAAAGCATTTAATTCGTTGCGATCGTATTGTTGTTCACGTTGCAGTTCTAACTCAAAAATGTAATGCATTGCACGATTAGGCGATGTCATTCCCAATTGTGGTTATGCCTTATTAGCAATCTGCAAACAGAAATCTTCAATACAAATCAATGCTTCATTGCCAATTTCTGGCGTGAAATCCATTGCAGGATTACGATTTTCTTGACGTACTCGAAACAGAATATCTTCCGATAGACAGTCTTGGAATTTTGTCCACAATTCAGATGGATTCGATGGAAAACAGGTAGACAAAATAATTGCAAACAATGCTCGAATTTGATAAGGATGAGCGACAACTGCTGCATCTGCAAGTGTTTGTTCCCAATGAATATCATTTTCCAACAAATTGAGCTGTTGGCACGCTTGTCGATATGTCGTATGCAAAACTCCATTGATTGTTCTTAACTGTCGAAGTGATGTTGGCCCACGAACGTTTATTAACAGCAGACGTAAATAAAAGCACTCAGCATTATTTGGGTGAACAGTATATATACGTCCCAAAGCATCACTTGAATATAAATTTTGATGTCCATCAACACGTTTTCCTTGCTTGCGCCGTTGGAACTCCTTTTTTGATGCACTCCACGTAAAATAAGTTGACACTTCTGCATACAATAACGTTCTGGCAAAAGCATCAACTTCACACAATTTAAAAAATGCAGTTAGAGTTGTATGAGGTGGTGATAGAGCTCTCTGTGCAGCATTTTCGGTAGTGAAATACACTCGCTGGCCATTTTCAAGATGAACAGCTAAGTGAACAACAGCTGGATATCTCTCGTGAATTTGAAATGAAAAAATACGCCAAATCGCTTCATTACTGCTAATGTAACGCCCCATTTGATACTTATGTATTTCGTCGTTTCTATTTGGATCAGTAGCTCCATATACGGCCATATCACTACCTTTATTTACATATTTGCAAATGTATTTAATGGACTTGACAGAATTGCGGTATTCGACATTAATATGCGCTTTGAATACTTTCGACAATAAAGGTGAATACGGCACAATCCAACGATTATCGACTTCAACGTTTTGATTTTGTACTCTTATGGTAACTGATCTACCATTATTTTGAGTTGATCGACGACGATATAATGGGTAACCATCATTTCCAGTGATTGTATCTGAAACCAAAGCTCTTGGATAACGTTTACTACGTTTGCCATCAACTATACATGGGGAGTTAATGTTGAATGCTCCACATGGACCGTGTATCATATTTTGCACAACAACATCATATAATTCAGGAACACTTATTTGATTATGAATTTCAGCACATATCACATTGTCAACTTCATGCGGTGTGATTTTATTCACCAACCATATTAAAATGTGAGCGTATGGCAAACCACGCTTTTGCCACTCCACAGAGTACATCCAGCATTTGACTTCACCAAACACTTTAGATTTCACTATAAAATGCATAAGCGCTATCAATTTTTGCTTAAAAACACGGGCAGTGATATCATGGCGGTCGGTTGGACTTTGGCCAGCGAATAAATTATCTTTAATGTCACTCCATTGCGGATAACACGTAAATGTTATAAATAAATCCGGTCGACCGTAATGACGCACATAAGTCATTGCATCCTGCGCATACTCATGCATATGACGTGGGCTGCCTGTGTACGTTGAAGGCAAAATGGTAATTTTCCCAAGATCATTAACATTACCATCATTATTTATAGCATCACGCAAATGGATGTACACCTCCGAACGTAATTTCTTCTGATTAAATCGTATGAAATTTAGTCGTTCACTTTCAATTTTGGCGTACATATCAAAAGTCTACGACAATGCAAAATATGATTAATATCATTTTGACGGACCATAAGGCGATATGAATAATAATTCATTGCGCTAACTTTTTTATTTGATTCCGCTCCTAGAATTAAAAATTATTCGAAAAACGATAAAAATTAAATAAAATTTAAATGAACTAACCGGTAGAAGGGTTGATCATTTTAATGTTAACATGATAACCGTCTTCTCCTCGACAAAACAACAATGGGTACTGTAATCCATCATAGCAGCGATGAGTTTCATATACTCTTTGCAGTTGCATATTTCTATGGCGCAGCACAATGTCACGGGAATTGAATTCATCGCCTACGATTACAATAGCGACATCATCCATTGTGGGCGCATTAAAACGTCTGACATGTTTCCCAGGAGGCGTTTTGTCAGCTCGAATCACAATTGCATATTCATCTGATGGCATTTGATCGAGAGCAGTTTGAAAAGTCGCACTAATTCATTTTCAGCATGCAACATATTCTGCAAACGCTCGATAATATCCCTCCGCAAATTTGATGATATATCACAACGACAATCGGTTTCCACATTTGAGTTACCCACAAAGTATATTTGCAAAAATTGATAGGTTTGATCAGGAAAGGGTAACAAAGATCCAAGTCGATGGTAAACTTGGCCTTGAATCTATTGAAGATTGAAATTTTCACAATAGTACGTTTCGCGATCATCTAAATAAACATCAAAACAAACAAAAATACCTTGAAAGTTGGCATAAAATTGTCCCGCATAATATTCGTCGCTCCAAATGAAGTCATTTGAAATGCAGAGTTATACCCTTGTATGTTTTCCAGAAAATGCTTTGAAATTGGTGTGCTACCAGTTATCAAATTATGCAAGGGCTCCGGTGGTGAATTCAATTCTGGTAATTTAACTTGTCCGTTTGAACAACACAATCCAGATATCTCATGTTTAAACTTAAATCCCTTGCAATAACTGCAAACAGTAGTCATTGGTCCAATTGAAACCTTGCCATGAGAAACGTAATCAAAGTTTGCATCATCATTGAATGCAGCACGCTCCAAAGTACGTCGCAAGTACGGACGTTGAGTTGGATTTCGCATAGTCCTACCACGTGCCATGGCATTTCGAGCAGCTGTTCGTCACTTTGAGATGCTCTAGATGCCGCAACATTTCTAGTATGACGTGATTGACGCCCCAAATTGCTGCGCGTACGTACCATTTTGTATTAAAAATTTTTGCTTCACCAATTAAACATGAAGTAATTGAAATTTTATTTATTCACGAAATTCAAAAATTGAGGTACATATGTTAGTTGAATAAAACAATTATTAAGAATTGAAATAGATCAGCTGATCATGAAATTTCAGTCATAGCAGGCACTCAAAAGCTAGCTACCTTGGAGAAAAATCCGTTACAGCATTACATATATATATTAGCTGTTAAGGTAACATATAAGTCGTTAGCTGTTAAGTTAACATATAAGTCGAAAGGAGAAAAAGTCCGTTACAGCATCACATGTATATGTATATTAGCTGTTAAGTTAACATATAAGTCGAAATGAATGCAGTGTTCACCAAAATGGCTATAACTCATGAACCAATCCACATACAGAGACCGTTTATACATAAAAACTTTGGTATTGATGTCACCTTTCATATGAACTTAGCAGAAACATCGAAATCGGTTCAGGCATTCCAGAGAACATCAGTCACTAACACAATAGAACTTATTTATATATATATAGATATAGATATGTATGTTGATATATACTACCAGAGAATACTACATAAGTATATAACTACATTTGAATGTACAGTCACAAATAACTCATATATGTACATATCTAAATACATAAATTCTTAAGCATCCATGTACATACATACACATAAACATACATATATATGTACTTATGTGCGGGCATGGGCATAAATTCAACCTTGACCTACGCTGTGCCTGCGCCGCGGCAAATATTCTAAAATATCTGAAACTACATACAACAACAAAAAATTTATTCATAAACGCGTGCGCGTATTCCTAAAAACAAATGCCGTCCATTCATAAGCGCGAGTATTTCATCTCCCCGCGCACGCAAATGTTCCTTCAACACAAATGCTAAAATCTTCAATTTTACAAAACATCGACGGTCATTGAAAATTTCAACACCGCAATATCAGACAATAACGTATTTTACCAACGTAGTCTGACAAATTTCTAGAATATTCTAGAATATTCTAGAACATTCTATAATATTCTATAATATTCTAGAACTTTTATCCAAATGCGCATCAATTTTGCTTTTTTAACTGATGTTGTAAAATTTTTGAAATTTCATTTAGGAAATTTTTTCCTTACTTAGCTTTAGAGTTTTTATAGTATCATATTTATTTGTACCTAAATAGAATCAGATGCAACTGTTTTCAGGGATCGCTGTAACTACAAAAAATGCACGGATAGTTAATATTTTATTTTATATCCTATTGAATAAATCAAATATGTAATGTGTTTGCATTTCGGATTTCAAACTATTTAAAAAAATTCGACATGTGAAAACTTTTTCAGGATTTTGTATATTCATTTGTAATGAAATAGAATCAGAGCAGAAATTTTAATGAAAAAAGATTTCCATAAAATGAAGGATAAGTTATATGATGTTTTATTTTCTATTGAATTAAAAAAAAAATTATAAAAATTAGACAAGGCACAAAAAAGCATGGATTCGAACTATGGGGCAAAAGCTAAAACGTGCAATATGATAATGTGGCCGGCGACTAAATACGCTAAGCCGCAGCAGACGTTCTGTTCATCTTGCTTAAACGGCTAATTATGCAAATCAAAGCAATGTGTGCGTAAAGAAGAAGAGCAATTTACGAATCCAACTAAAAATGAAACAAAAAAGAAAAGTAGTAACCCGAGAAAAAATCTGTTTTTTGATTGTAAGCGGGGCAAGTAGAGACGGAAGAGGGGTTATGCAACATTTGTGGATAAGAGAAGAGTTGAAAGGGAAAGGGAACGGTAACCAAAAGAATATTCTATAATATTCTATAATACTCTAGAACTTTTATCCAAATGCGCATTAATTCATTTGCGTACACCTGCACGCGCAACTGGCGAATCGATACAAAAATTGCCGAAAACTCGAAAGAATATTCTTTTTACGATTCCCCCTTTCCCTTTCCACACTTCTGTTATCCACACTTGTTGCATAACTCATCTGCCGTCTCAAATTCCTCCTCGCGATCCAGAAACGGGTTTTTTGTTTACTTATTTTTAAACACATGCAGCTGCTCGCCTCCGCAATAGCCTCTCTGCTCTAAATATAGCAAAATATGGTGAAAATGGTTTTTATTGGTATGGTAGAATTAAATTGCTATGTTGAATCTCTCGGCCGCACTTACAAATTCTGTTGATGAAAAAGCTCTTTTAACATTTGCGCCTACTCATTTCTTACAAGTTCTCTGCTCACGGGCTTCGATGCAAAAGAATGCTCGCACAGCGCAAAAGTGATCACTAATAATCGTTTCAAGTACTTACGCGTACCAACAGGGCTAAGATACAGAGAAACGGTCACTTACTTAGTATACAACAAGTGACGCACAAGTTTCCTAATTTTCACAATTTTCAAATAAACTGTCAACGAATCAGAACAAAACAAACGAACCAGTGAAACCGACTCTTTTTTTTTTGAAATTTACTACTATTTAAAAATATTTGATTAGATTCATACAAAAATTTTCAAAGAAATAACACTGTTTTAGCTAAAGGAGACGCCATGTGAAGAGTGAGGAGCAAAGCTGTTTATGTATCAAACCTTTCATTATTGAATTATGTATTTTGACGCCAACTGTCAATTAATGATATTACGTTTTATTGGATTTACGGTTTACACCGCTTTTGTTTCTAATTTTTCTACTCACGTAAAATTTTAGTAATTATTTAACCTATAAGTAGTTTTAAGAAATTTTAATTTAAGTGCTACTGTGTGTTTACCTTTGCCGCAGGTATCAAAGCATAGAGCAACAAGTTTGGTGAAAACTAGAGCCGCGCAAAAACAATCGATGAGCGCAAATGGGAGCATTTTTATATTTCCGCTATGTTCTTTTTGATGATTTACTGCTTCATGCATTTGTCTGTCAGAATTAATAGTAATGCCAAGTTTACATATGCATACAGTTTAAAAATCTTAAAATTAATTAATCTCGTGAACAGATAATATGAGAAACTTCTCCCCTCCAAGAACAACTGTTCTTAATCCAGGTGGACTTAAAAGGAAGGACGTCCTATCGCTGGGAGTGTTTTAGTCGAGTTTAACTACTCCGCTATGCTCCGGCTCACAGCACCTTCAGCTTCACGCTCCATCAATTCCCCACTTAGTCTAGTTGGCGAATGATCATAGTGTTCACAATTGTCGATTGGTTCCTCTAGGAGTAAACAACAAATTCTTGAAATTGGCCTTTTTAATAATTTTTCTTTAGTAAAAATAGATACAACGCGCACTCGTCCATCCTTTCGAGGGTGTACTTTCTGAATTCGTCCAATGCACCACTGGCCACTAGAACTAGTCCAGGAACTAGGTCAATGATTTTCGCATCTGTTTGGCGCTGAACTCTAACGATTAAAGTACTTGTTGTACCAGCGTTTTCAGAAGTGTTGGTTGATCTTTTCAATTGCTTTCCAGCGACTGATTCGATTGATGTTAGTCTCCAATAGGTATTATACTTGTACACAAATTATCGGTTCGCACATAATCCTTAGTGACCACTGCACTTCTCAATGTTGTTTTTTTTTTATGGAAATAGGTCCAGCGTAATCAACGCCACTATGTTTGAAAGGCCTAGTTAAATTTAGGCGAACAGAGGGAAGGTCAGCCATGACTTGTTGGGGTCGTTTAGCAGCATAGGGGAAGCAAATCGGTTTTACTTGGCGGATGCCAGTCAAAATCCAAACTTCGGGACTAACGTAAGACAAAGTTAATGTCATCCCTCCCTGGGCATCTGAAATTACGAGGCTTAAAATTTTTTTTTATCCTTTTGACGACGTAAAGCAGACATACTATGAGAAAAGTCAATTTGTTGAGTCAGTTTACTAAGAAAACATTTGATTTGACGAATACCTCTGGCTGTCAAAATTCTAATTTTTAATGAAACGGAAGCACCAAGAAATAATACGCAATAATTTATTTAACGTGGAAAATTTATCGAAGAATTCAGGATATCGATTCACTACTTTCAGTTTTCGCTCTTCGCTCTTTCGCTCTTGTATGAAGCTTGTTAAGGAGTTTGTGCCAAAAATCCTCGGGCTGGGATAAAATTTAGAATCATGCCACCAGATTTCTTGAACTTTTAACTCTTGTGGAAGCAATCCTCTCGATGCACAGTCGGCCGAGATGTCCACCGATGGAACACATCGCCATTATAGAACATTTGTATAGCGCTGAATATCGCCAACGCGATTTGCTACGTAGACATTCCAATGGGATGAAGGCTACCTAATCCAACTCAACACCGTTGTGCTGTCGTTCCAGTATATTGCAGATCGAATGCAATCTGAGTAATTTTGATTAAACCTTAAAAAAAATTTGCAGCCAGTTTTACTAAAAGGGCACCGTTTTGATTAGCGCTACCTTCGACTTTGCTTGAAGAAGAGATACTTAAGCTGAGTTTTCATCAGTTGAAATGCGAGCGTATACCACAGCGGCATACGCGGCTTGGGCAGCATCGCAAAAGCAATGCAGATCAAATTAAGTCAGAAGCCTATCCATCTGGATCTCATGAAACGATTGAGTATCGGTAGGAACTTCTTCGTCCCCACACCAGCCAGCCACAACCTTTGGAAAAGTAATTTCGCAACTATAGTGGCCGTAGTGAGCCATCCTAAAGGGTCAAAAAGACGTGCACTGTCCGCCAGCATGGAACTTTTTGTTGTCTTAGTTTCAGACTCAAAACAAGTCGTAAAAATATAAGAATCGAGGGAGGTGTTCCCTTGAATACCAATTGCTTTAACCACAATATCTCTATTTAAATCAATAGAGACAGATTTCTCTCTAAAAGTTGGTTCAACTTTGCTAAGAAATTCTGCGGAATTAGAAATCCATTTCCAAAGTACAAACCCGCTTTTATTAAGATGAGCACATAGACCTATATGTAGTGAGATAGCTTCAACTAGTGTATCGGTTCCTGACAATATCATCAAAGTTGGTGTCCGCGTCTAACTCAACTGACGCGTGCTCAGATTCGTGCCTATAATCTTCGGAAAGCTGACGTAGAACTCGAATTGAGAGATAAGGAACAGGAGTCGTACGAGTACCATAAATTATGGTATTCAGTTCGAAAATTGCGATATCATCACTTTGATTAGAATGCCATAAAACTTGTTGGTATTTGCACTGAGCTGGATTCACAGTAATTTGACGAATAATTTATGATTGAGGAGCGTTGTTTCTTTTAACTTACTACTATCATCACAAACCACTCGTAATTTAGTAGTAGAGATACTGTACAAATGGTGTCTCCAAGGGGCAGTCCAGACGCACAAGAGTTTTTTTTAAAGAAAAGATGAACAAACAAGTATGTATGCGCAAGTGTTTATGAGTATACACATTAGGGCGGTTAGAAAAATATTTACGCTACCGTCCTTAACATGCCGGTCCCCTTCCGGTAAGCAAAATCATGAAAAAAAACATCTTCCAACTACCAGTATGTATGCGCAAGTGTTTATGAGTATACACATTAGGGCGGTTAGAAAAATATTTACGCTACCGTCCTTAACATGCCGGTCCCCTTCCGGTAAGCAAAATCATGAAAAAAAACATCTTCCAACTACCAGTTCACACCACATCACATGTTTAATTAAAATTTTTCAATTCTGTAAGAATTTCTTATGCGCTTTTTCTTTCCAGTGCCTGGTTCATTGACCCGCAATCATCGTGGATCCATGTTCCACTTGATAAATTTATTCAGATGTAAAAAGGACATCCTTAAAAATATAAATCTATTACAATGTTAAAACTATGAGCTTCTCTCTGTTTGAGCACTGTGAATGTGTTGCAATAGCAGAGCTTTATCATGCGCCGGAAAGGACCCTGCCAAAAGGGGTACTTTGCGCCAGAAATAGGTCAAATGACGTTGGGTGTGTTCCAGGCATGATAATGCCCGCATAGACATCAAGGCCCAGCACGAGCTTGATGGGAGTGGGCCAGTAAAACTTCGGGTCCGCTGGACGTACGTGCACGTAAGGCGCCTCCAAGGCTGGGTCCACCTGGCTGGTGGGGCTGATTTGCCGGTAATTGGCATGTGTGGTTACGCGCTTGTTCGTTCTCAATAAATACCCTCGTTAACTTCCGATGCGGGTTTCTTCTAGCCGAAGCTCCCGAGCTAAGTCCGCTGCTATTACTGAGGTGGAGGCGCATACGTCGATCAGAGCGCGGATGAGGTGTAGCCGCCCTCCAGTCTCTACCTTGACTACTGCTGTTGGAGAGATCGAACTCATGGGTCGGTGCTTCTGGTTGCTGGCATCTCCCCTCGCTCGTGCACTCTTCTGTCTTGTGCGCCATGGATAGGCGATTGCCGCAGTAGTGACCCAGATGTGCCTCTCGCAGTCTCTCTTCTGGCGACTTATCGCGAAACATAGGGCAGACTCGTAAAGGATGACTCTCCTGTTATGGGTGGCACGGTATTACAAATCTTTGAGGGTCTTGTTCGGCCTTCTTCCTCATGGCTGTGTAGCGAATCATATCTGAAACTACGTATGTATATGTATATATACATACATATATGTCGTATTAGGTAATTTTTCTCAGTGCAAATTTTCAATGAAGGCACAAGCCTATATGAATTTGTCTTGTCCATATGATGTTTCACTTTCTCATTTCTATATGTGCTCGTTGGCTTTCTGTCCTTTATTTTCAAATGATATGGTCATGCCTTTCAAGTTTTGTGAGAATAAATTAAGAGAGTGAAACCCTACTGGGCTGCGGCTGAGCGTAGTCCTGAGTGTTGCTGAGTGTTGTCGAGTGAGTGAGATGGTAATACTTGCTCATGATGTCGGGTTGCATTTCACAAATGATTTCCAAAGATGTAGAGACACTCGACAAGGAGCTTAGGGTAGTATCCAACCAACTGTGAACGAGAGTACATAGCAAGCTCAGGAATTCGTTATCTGGCCTAGTTCAGTGAGACGCCAACAATAAAAATGGATGCTGATCAACAGGAGAATTGAATCTAAATCCGTCATCAGAAGCGGGGCCAGTGCCAACTCCTAAATTTTGTGAAGAGCAGTGGCGTATTTTTCTCGATATGTAAAATCGAAATTTGATTGAGCTTGCAAAAACTATGCAGGCCTCGACACAGGCGCAACAATATAACACTGTTGTCTCATTGCCGAAATTTAATCCTGATGTAATGGGTGTCGACGCATCGCAGTGGTGTATGACCGCTGATATAATCTTATCAGAGAAACCGCTTGAGGGAAGTGGCCTTGATATGGCGTTAAGCAATTCCATGGAAGGTAGTGCTTCGCAGTGGTTAACACAGATTTCTTATCCTGGCATTAAATGGGGACAGTTTAAAGAACTGTTCATACAACGATATGAAAGCGAAGAAACGCCAGCGGCCATGTTTTTGAATTTGCTGAATAGTCGGCCATCGATTGGTGAATGTCATGCAGTTTTTGCGAGTCGTTGGGTGACGTCATTAGCAACGAAGTGGCGCAATATAAGCATTGAGGAGATTGCTGTCTCGACTGTTCTTGCGCATATGGCAAATTTTGAAAGCCGCTTGCAACGAATTATATTTACCACAAATGTTAGAACGAGAAGCAAGCTACAGCTGGAGTTAAAGGCTTTTACATTTGATAAGAAACGAAGTGCGGGTACTGCTGAAGGTGCTGTGCCTAACAATAAGAAAGCAAAGACGTCTGCTGTGGTGTGCCATTTTTGTAAAAAGCCTGGACATAAAATAGCTGAGTGCAGATCGAAGATGCGACAGAGCGGAGATATGAAGCAACAGAAGGAAAAGTTGAGCATGTCTTGTTATCGATGTGGGCAATCTGGACATTTCGCTAACCAATGCAAAACAAATCCGAACACAGTCAAACAAGGGGTAATTCAACAAAAGAGCGTGAATCAGTGTTTTGCGGCAGAACCAAAATGGAGTATGACACAACGAGGTGAGGTTTATCCAATTTGCTTTGACTCTGGCGCAGAGTGTTCATTAATAAGAGAAAGTATTGGCCATAAGTTATCTGGCAAACGCATAAATAATGTTGTGATATTAAGGGGAATTGGTGATGGGGGTATATATGGTACATTGCAAATTTTATGTAGTGTTATTAATGAAAATGTTATGGAAATATTATTTCACGTAGTGCAGGATAATCATTTGAAAAATGAAATTGTAATTGGTCGGGAGATTCTTAATCAAGGTTTTAATGTTATGTTGTCTTTTGATAAATTTGAAGTTCTCAAGTCAAAATGTGTAAATATCTGTGAAGTGGCTGAGGCCTCGTGCAGTTTGCAAGATATTAGTACTGAATTAACTGGTAATGATAAAGATAAATTAATTAAAGTAGTTGAACAATATGCTACGTCGTTTATTAATGGATCTCCTTGTACAAGGGTTAGTACGGGTGAGATGAAAATTCAGTTAATAGATTCTAATAAAACGGTACAAAGGCGACCATATAGGCTCAGCCCTGATGAGAAAAAAATAGTTCGAGTTAAATTAAATGAATTAATGAAATGTAATATTATCCGACCTAGTTCATCTCCCTTTGCTAGCCCTATCTTACTTGTTAAAAAGAAGAACGGTTCAGATCGACTCTGTGTTGATTATAGGGAACTTAACTCGAACACGGTTTCTGACAAATACCCCTTGCCTCTTATCAGTGATCAAATTGCAAGACTTTGTGGTGCAAATTATTTCACTTGCTTAGACATGGCTAGCGGTTACCATCAGATCCCAATCCATCCGGACTCTGTTGAATATACTGCATTTGTAACACCTGAAGGGCAGTATGAATTTTTAACAATGCCGTTTGGCCTAAAAACGCGCCGTCTGTTTTCCATCGTGCTCTCGGAGATCTTGCTCACTCGTATGTAATCATTTACATGGACGATATAATGGTTGTGTCGCCAACAAAGGAGCTAGGTCTTGAAAGGCTTAAAATAGTTCTAGATGTGTTAACGAAGGCTGGATTTTCTTTCAGTATCACTAAATGTAGTTTTCTAAAAACTGTTGTACAGTATTTAGGTTATGAAATACGAGCAGGCGAATTAAGACCGAATCCAGGTAAAATACTGGCTTTAAGTTCTCTGCCTCCGCCGCAATCTATTACTGGGGTGAGGCAATTCATTGGGTTGGCATCTTATTTTCACAAATTTGTGCCTGAATTTTCTCAAATAATGAAACCACTATATTCTCTTACTTCACAAAAGAGTTGTTCTTGTCATTTTTGACCCACAACATCCAATAGAATTACACACAGATGCGAGTTCCTGTGGTTATGGTGCTTTGCTTTTGCATAGAATAAACAATAGCCCGCATGTTATAGAATATTTTAGCAAAACAACTACCTCTGCCGAATCTAGGTATCACTCTTATGAGTTGGAAACTTTGGCTGTCGTACAATCTGTTAAACATTTTCGCCATTATTTGCTGGGTCGTAGGTTCGTAGTTTATACTGACTGCAATTCTTTGAAGGCATCACGTACTAAAATTGATCTAACTCCAAGAGTACATCGCTGGTGGGCGTACTTACAATCGTTCAATTTTGATATTCAATATCGTGAAGGGAAACGAATGGCACATGTTGAATTTTTGTCAAGAAATCCCATTCAAGAGAACTCTGTTTTGTTGGCAAGCAAAATTCCTGAGAAGCGAGTAAATCTAGCAGAAATCTCATGTGAGTGGCTTGTTGCTGAGCAGCGATTAGATTCAGAAATAGTTGATATTGTAAACATATTTAATTCGAATGAGCTTGCAGAAGATTTGGCCAAAACCTATGAATTGAGGAAAGGTATTTTGTTTCGCAAAGTTCAAAGAAATAATAGAACACGCTGTTTACCTGTCGTTCCGCGCGCGTTTAAATGGTCGGTGATAAATCAGGTGCATGAATCAATTATGCATTTAGGGTGGAAGAAGACCCTTGACAAAGTTCTGGTTCAATAAAATAAATAAATACATATGTTCGAAAATTTGTTGACAATTGCATAACATGCAAAACTGTCAAGGAATCGTCGGGAAAAACGCAGGCTGAGCTCCATTATATTCCTAAAATAAATGTGCCCTGGCATACAGTACACGTTGACATTACTGGAAAATTAAGTGGCAAAAGTGACCTCAAAGAGTATGTCATTGTGCATATTGATGCATTCACAAAATTCGTTTATTTATTGCACACTCTGAACAAAATGCACGAGGACGTGCGCAAGTCAGAATGGCCGTGTCGTATTAGGTAATTTTTCTCAGTGCAAATTTTCAATGAATGCGGAAGCCTATATGAATTTGTCTTGTCCATATGATGTTTCACAATCTCATTTCTATTTGTGCTCGTTGGCTTTCTGTCCTTTATTTTCAAATGATATGGCCATGCCTTTCAAGTTTTGTGAGAATACGCTATACTGATTCGCAAATAGAAAATGAAGAGAGTGAAACCCTACTGGGCTGCGGCTGAACGTAGTCCTGAGTGTTGCTGAGTGTTGTCGAGTGAGTGAGATGGTAATACTTGCTCATGATGTCGGGTTGCATTTTAAAAATGATTTCCGAAGATGTAGAGACACTCGACAAGGAACTTAGGGTAGTATCCAACCAACTGTGAACGAGAGTACATAGCAAGCTCAGGAACTCGTTATCTGGCCTAGTTCAGTGAGACGCCAACAATAAAAATGGATGCTGATAATAATTCAATCTAAATCCGTCATATACATATACATATATATATATATATGTAGGTAAGATATGTACTAATAAAAAAAAACTAATCGGGTGGCGAGTTACTTAATAGATTTAAATAATTTGAAAAACAAACTTTATTTTTGGGTATAAATAATGGGTATTAATTGTAGTCTCTAAGCTTGGTGAAAACTCAACTTAAGCTCTTGCTTGGCGGGGCTGCTGCCAATTTGCCTTGCACGCAGTGTTTCCCATTAAAATGGGGTTTTAAAAAAAATGTGTTGAAAGTGGACTTAGTATGCGATGGTTTTCTTCTTTTTACTTAAGGCAAGTAAGTATTGCGGGTAGCAGCCTATTTAAGAACGTACATTTTTTTTATCAGATTGAGCATTTCATCTGTTAGGTATAAAATATGGCGCAACATATGTGTTCCAGCCCAAGATAGCATAAGTAAATGTACAAGTAAAATATCAAATGCTTACATTCATTTTTCGCACCCTCTTGCTCCGGCTGGTTTCATTGAATTGACTTCGAAATCGATTAATGCAAATATTTAGATATGATACATTTCGATTACCAGCACGAGCAGGGTTGCCATAAGGGCCAAGTTTTACAATGTTTACAATTTAAAGGTAGTTTTAGACTAGCAATATTTTAAAGTAATATATTAAAGAAAATGGAATCGCCAACATCCCGGCCACCGTGAATCTAGGCAGATTCACCAACGTCCAATTTCGCTAGCAGGCAGGCGGGCCGTCTAAATATTCCCGCTTGGGTTCGAACCTCGGCACTCCGGACCTGTAGGTCCTTACCAGGAAACACTTGAGTCACCATGCCCAGTGGCCATCGAGAACGATGTACGTTGCTGTCCACGACGAGCACGACGTCTCCAACACGCAGCGGTTGGACCGGCTGATACCACTTTGTCCGGCGGCACAGATCCGGGAGATATTCGGATATCCATTTCTTCCAGAAACGGTGCTGTGCTTGTTGCACCTTCCTCCATTGCTTCCTAGTGGCACGGTGCTCCTCTTCTCGCGGATGAGGCGTTTGCTCGGAGTTAGCTGTACCTAGAAGAAAATGATTAGGGGTTATAGGTTCGTCGGTGGGTGTGTCTATTGGTATATGGGTTAGCGGCCGTGAGTTAACCATATTCTCCGCTTCACACATCAAACTATAGAGGCAGTGCTCTTGCAGATTTTCGCTATGAAGCGCATGTCCCATGGCTCGTTTTACGCTGCGCACTAAACGCTCCCAACATCCTCCAGCGTGAGGGTTTAACGGCGTGTTGAATACCCATTCTATGCGTTCGTTTGCCAAAGTGTCAGCAATCCTTCCGGAGTCAAAGTCAGCGAGTTGTCTTCGCAGTTCGTTGTCCGCTCCGATGAAATTCGTAGCGTTATCGGAACGTATTCGAACAGGTGTTCCTCGCCTACTCATAAAGTTTCGTATACATAGCAGGCAGGAGTCCGTGCTAAGATCTCTAGCGACCTCCATATGTATCGCGCGAGTCGTCAAGCAGGTAAAGAGCGCGATCCAACGCTTCTCCTGCCGCCGTCCTGTAGTGATGAGGAAAGGACCCATATAATCTAAATCTACGTAAGAAAACGGCCTCACAAATGGCGTCAACCTATCTGGCGGCAACGGACCCATAATCGGAATTTCGGGCTGAGCTCTATCTATTTTACATTTCTGGCATTCTCTCGCAGCGCGTCGCACTGCTACTCGCATATGGGGTATCCAAAATTTCCGGCGGATTTCGGCTATTATTGTTCCTTCATTTTGATGTTTCCAACGTCGATGATAAAGGCTAACGATCAGATCTGTCACGTGGTGCGTTCGAGGCAAGATAACAGGCCTTCGGGTACTCTTCGTACTCTTCAGGGTAGGCAGCCTTCTGTGCAGCTCTACAAATTGCAAGCTCCGCGTTCTCTAACTCCTTTGGGAGTAGTTGTCCACACTCCTTGTCACGTGGATCGCGCTGACAGTTAGCGCGGAAACGAAGCATCCACGCAACCACTCTAGTAAGGCGGTTGAAGCACGAGAACCTTTCCCAAAAGTTGTACTCTGCATGGATATGGAAAACAAATTTCGCTCGAAGTTCCTCTTCGGTTTCTGTATGGGGCTCGGTTAGTGGCCAATGCGTCTCATCTCTTAGCAGGAACTCAGGTCCGCTCGCCCAGAATGAATTTCGAGTTTTGTCTCGAGTACGCGTCCCAAAGTCGGCTGGGTTACACGAGCTTGGCACCCATCTCCACTCATGCACTTCGCTGTTTTCCAGAATTTCATTTACACGATGTGCTATGTACGGCTTGTAGCGACGGTAATCGGACTTTATCCACGCGAGAGTTGTTTTGGAATCGCTCCACATAAAGATTTTACCTGGCACCATATCGTGGTTTTGCAGGATCGTAGTGCGAAGACGGACTGCAAGAACCGCCGACTGCAGCTCCAGACGTGGAATCGTTGTAAGTTTTAAAGGGGCGCACTTGGCCTTTCCCATTACAAATGCCAGACGTACTCCTCCTGCCTCGCCGCTGACTCTCCAATACGATACCACTGCATACGCCGCCTCGCTTGCATCTGCGAAGATATGTAGTTCCACTTGGCTTTGTAAGAAGCGCTTATCATAACATCTCGGTATAGTTAGATTTTCAATCTGTTTCAATGTTACAAGCCATTTAAGCCACATTTGGTAAGCATCATCCGGAATGTTCTCGTCCCATTCGACCCTTTCTCGCCACACTGCTTGCAATACCAACTTAGCCGCTACTGTAAATTCTGATGCCAAGCCGAAGGGATCAAACACTGACATCGCTATACTCAATACTTCCCGTTTGGTAGGTCTTCTATCCCCCTGCAGTACTAGCTTATCAACCTTACCAAGCAAGAGTGCAAATTTCAGGGTGTCCTTCGCGGTGTCCCAATACATGCCCAGGACCTTTTGACAATTGTCTTTATCGAGACTAAAATCTGAGGTTGTAGCCGCGTCGCCGTTCAGTCGCTCGCTGACCTGCTTCACATTCGAAACGAAACGCTTTAATTCAAACCCACCTTGTTTGTGAACCCATTGAACTTCCTTCGTTATTTGTACCGCCTCTTCCGACGTATTAAAACAGTGCACGTAGTCATCGACGTAATGATTGTTCAGGATGGCGTTTGTTGCATTAGGGAAAATGGTTTGGAATTCTTCCGCATTCTTATTTTTAACGAATTGTGCTGAGCATGGGGAACATGTTGCACCAAACGTCATGACTGACATCACGTATTCACCGATCTCCTCGTTGGTGTTCTTTCTCCATAAAAAGCGTTGCGCATTTTAATCTTCGCGCCGAATCTGAACTTGGTGGAACATTTCCACTATGTCCCCACACACCCCGATCGCCTTCTGTCGAAATTTCATCAAAATCGTAGTTAGAGGTTGACACAGATCTGGTCCATTGAGCAGAACCGAATTTAAAGATACACCTTCTACTTGAGCGGCAGCGTGGAACACTAACCGCAGCTTCTCTGGCTTATTTATGTTGCGAACTCCAAAATGTGGCAAATACCATGTACGGTTTCCTTGTGTGCGAGCTTCTTTATCGCTAAGACGCCTTGCATAACCCTTTCTTACGTAATCTGCTATGATCTGCACGTATTGTTTTTGGAAATCTTCATCCCGGCTAAATTTTCTCTCTAATGCCACCAACCGTCTCTCTGCCATCTTTCTGCTATTCGGTAAGAATATATCGTTGCTCTTCCACAAGAGACCTGTTTCAAAACGATTCCCATTCCGAACTGTGGTTTTCTCCAGTAGTTCCTTTGACCTTGCTACCGCATCACTGTCGACGTGCCTTCCTGTAGAGTTTACAAACAAATCATCATCTACTATATAATTTCTAACTAAATTTTCAAGCCTTTCTTCGCTTTTGGCTTGCACATAAAATGAATGGTGTTTTTCAGACTCGGAAAGATTTTGTTCGCTCTCTGAACCGTACACGAGCCAGCCAAGCTTAGTAAGGATAACTGCCGGGCCTCGCCGTCCGTCTGCGGCTGTTCTCTTTGCTACGCCCAGGTGAGCGTTATCAAGTCCTAACAATAGCTGCGGAGTCGCCGAACTGTAGTCTGAGATTGGCAGGCGTTGTGTATACCTATATTTCCATTGCAGCTCACAAATATCTAGTGTTTGCCTAGGAAGCTGTAAATCGTCGACTACTTTGATACCTTTTATGTTGAATTTTCTACTTCCAGGCAGCGAGCTGGAAATTTGTACGTCGACCCCAAACGCCATCTTCGTTACCGTGTTGCCATTGTAACATCAACTTTTCTTTATGTCCCTTCAGTCCGAGGCTGTCAGCTAAACTTTTGTTCATCAGCGATATAGATGATCCCTCATCCAGGAAAGCGTAGCATACCACTTTCCATTAGCGTATAGCGTTACATGTAAAATCTTGAACAACACCTTGGAGGACCCCGATTGCCTCGTAGTGCTGGTAAGGATCACTTGTCGCGAGTGTTGAGCCTCGCTTTGGTGTCGCACCGCATCGGTGTTTGCGGCCTCGTCGACATGCAAAAGTCCATGAACCTTTCTTGAACAGTTACGCGCGGAGCATTTGTGCTTGTATACACATCTGTTGCTTCTGTGGCCCTCTTTCATGCAGTTAAAACATAGCTTCCTCTCACGTACGACTCGCCATCTTGATGCATTGTTCATATCGAGAAAACGCTTACACTTCGATATGTGATGTGCCTCTGAACATAGTCCGCATAAAGTATAGTTACCGCTCTCAACCTCGTCCATGTGAAAAAATCTTGCTCGGGATTCGCCTCCTCCTTCAGTTGTGCGCACCTGTGGGTTCGAAGTAATGCCGGCCGCATTTACCAGGCGTGCTATTTCTTGCAACCAGCTGCTAAAATGACTAATGGTAGCCCTCGGTACTACATTTACTGCATAACGAGCCCAATCCAACCGTCTTTGCATTGGAAGTTTAAGCAGCAGCTCTTCCATAAGAGTCGGGTTACTTAAATGATACTCACACCCTGCGGATTCTAAAAACGTGGCTAAGTTCTGGACTTTTGTTGCAAAAGGTATTAGCAACTCCAGACGATTTTCTGGAATTATCGAAAAATTACGTATTCGTGCAATTTGGCTTTTAACTAATAATTCGGGCCTCCCAAAACGTTCAAATAGTGTCTCAATAACACGCGTTACGTTGCTGCTGTGTATTAGCAAACACTCAACTACCTCGCGTGCTTTGCCCTTAATGGCTTTTTGAAGTCGTAGCATATTTTGCCGATCACTATACCTATACTCTTCTGTGGTCATAACGAAAGATTCGCGGAACATTGGCCAATGTTCAGGTTTTCCATCGAATTCTGGAAGGGCATAAAGTTTTTTGGTAGCATTTAACCTGGTGGTGGCCAGTGTTCGGTTTAAGTCCGCTAATGTTCCGGCGATCGAAAGGTTGCTTTCTTCCGCCTCACTAATTAACGAATGTGGGACGCTGGCAGTTGTCTGAGCATTTGGTGCTGCAATAGTATCGTTCGAATTGCTGAGTTTCGCTATGGCGTTTTGTAGTTCTTGCAACTGTTTTGCCATCGCGTTTATCTGCACTTCAAGTGCCAATGGTTGTTGCTGTTGTTGCGTAGTTGCGCCCTGTTCGCGAACGGTAGTATTAAACTCGTCCATGCTATTGTTGCCTTCGTCTTGCATATTGGATGCAGCACGAGTTAATACCATGTCCTAAGATTGTCGTCAACGGGAGTTTTAGACACGCGATTATGCCGTTAAACGCAGACCCGCTATTTTCAAAACGCGCGATTATGCCGTTATGCAAAAACTACAAATTTCTATGGCGGGCACGACAATGGACTCTGCACCCTAAACTACCAATATGTGACACAACGCACCACCGAACTTACCCCAATCACTTTCCAGGACCTCACCTCCTCAACTCTGCTACGCACGTTGAAACGAATCGATCGGTCTGAATTGTTTGTTGGCCGGACCACTGTTAACCGACTTTTCTCGAGCTGCTCGCTGGCCGGACTTCTGTTAACCAGCGAATGAAATAAAAAGATGTTCCAGCCCAAGGGGATCGCGAGAGATAAACAACTGGCTTTATTCAAATTTGCGCAGTTTTTATTTCCTAAAGAAGATAGCATAAGTAAATGTACAAGTAAAATATCAAATGCTTACATTCGTTTTTCGCACCCTCTTGCTCCGGCTGGTTTCATTGAATTGACTTCGAAATCGATTGATGCAAATATTTAGATATGATACATTTCGATTACCAGCACGAGCAGGGTTGCCATAAGGGCCAAGTTTTACAATGTTTACAATTTAAAGGTAGTTTTAGACTAGCAATATTTTAAAGTAATATATTAAAGAAAATGGAATCGCCAACAATATGCAAGCCAAAACCGGCCTGTGTGCAGTTGGCATAATTATTTAGCGGATTGCATGCATCACATTCCGCGGAGAATACTCGGTTGTGAAGAAGAAAAGTAAAAACAAATACAACCCAATTATAAAACTAAAGTTGCTTGTATTTCTAAATACAGGTGTAAATGTTCGGCTTTACTCGTGGAAAGTGCCCCCCACCTCTTTTTTTTTGTGTTGCCTTTTTTTACATCAATTAGCTGATGATGGTGAGATATCTGAAACTGCCTACCCGACTTTAGGTCAGTTTGACAGCCAGCAATCTGGCCTGGCACCCGCAAACAGTTTACATGTCATTGTGCATGACTTGCTGATCACAGGATGTATCATATACCAAATTACGAGTTCTTGGCTACATAAAATGTATAATTGTTTTTGAGGTGTGCATGCAAAATAAGGGCAACGCAATTTGTTTTAGCTGTGTCCTACTTGCATGCCGTCAGGTTTTCTATTTCTTTATTATCGACATAAATGCATTTCCGCGCTATTATGTTTCACGTGTAGCCATGATTGACGGTAACTTGTGATGCTCTTATCCGTAATTATGGTACCCTTAACCGTCACTATGTGGAACCTATGTTTATATGTGCTGACATGCAAATGTCATTTCACATGCTTCATTTCATTGACATTCATCTTACGCCCCTACATAACAATTTCATTGAATGGCCGTCAGCTAATTCTTTTTGACCACGAGACGTGAAATAAAAAGATGTAAGTATACGGTATCCATTAACTCAATGCATTGTTGTATATTTTCTGCTCATAAATAGCTCATAAACCCCTCATTTATTTTCAGCCACGGCATAGTTTGTGCATGCTATAGCAAGCAATGCACCGTTTTCCAAAGTATGCGCATGCATGGGAAATTTGAAAAAAAAAAAACATAAACATCACTGTTGCATTTTGGTGTAGTTTTGATAAAATTTGTGAACACAATGTTGTATTGTGTGGTAGCTAAGAAAAGATTTGTAAAATTAAGGAAAAATGTCATTCAACTCGAATTTTAACACCATTTAAAGTGTATACATGAAGAAAGGCTCTTTTATATAGCAATTTTTTCAATACAATTGAACTTTTTTCATATTTGCTACTTCGCCAACAGTTTTTCCTACACATTTTTTTGGACAGTGCGAAAACAGCTCTGTGTAAAAATGGTGTCTTCCAAATCAAGTGATCTTAGCAGGGCCTAATTTGACGTCTATGGCTAAGATTTTTCACTTGTGATTTTTCACAATGGCGTTTTGTGTAATTATCGTTCAACAACAAGTATACGTACAAATTTAGACTAATTGCAAATGTAAGTTAAAATTCACGTGTTTTCGGTATGTATGCAATATTAAAACCGAGAGGGAATCCGGGCCCAGGGGTAAAAAGATGGGTCCCCTTTCTACATGAAAGTTTCGAATACTTCATCAATTTCATCAACTATCTTTCTACTTCCTACTTCAATGTTTTTAAAGAATATGTCAAAGACGACGTGTTTTGCTCTCATCAGTTCATCACATCTGTATTACGTAACTGTTTGTTTTGTACATGCACGCAAGGACGTAATCACAGCAGCAACGGTTGCATGCCAAAGAAGTATTTTAGTTGGACAGTATGATGTATCAATAAATGGAAGCAGACTAAGTGAACAATCAAGGTGGATGTAGCTGTGATGATCGATACACAAAATAACCGAATATCGCAAATGCGCTTGTAGGAAATAAAGTAGGCCATACAAGCGGTCGGCGCTAATTTTCAGCGCATGCAGGTAAATACGATTCCATATCAAATACCAGATTAAACACTAGTGCAAAGAATTTCTACGCCAGAATAGCTAATTTAATAACCACTTTCATTTATAGGTCGATAATCTTGATTTTGGTGAAACGAACATGCTAGAAACATTCTACAATGCGGATGTGGCAATCATTGATTTGAGTACACTGGTGCAACAGCGTTCACTTTCCTATCATTAGGGTTACTAGGTTACATTAAAACGGGCCTATAGTTAGAATTAAATGTCCTTATGTTGATGTAGTCAACAAATTTGCTTTTCAATTAGTTTAGTTAACATCTGTGTGAAACTGCTGGAGAGGATTAATTTTTAAATGTACTGTATGTGTGAATTGATTACCTTAACGTAAATTCATAATAATGCAAACTAATACTACGATTGAATTTATTGGCAGTATAAAAGCCTTAATTAATATTTACTGAAAGCATTTCACACCTTTCTCCTATACATAATTGTTTGTTTAAGTTACTTCACATTCAAGTTACAAGTTTTATGGATAAGTATGTATGTGTGTATTTAGAAAGGTCTTTGGTTGCACGCGACATAATTCTAAGGTTGACGACAGAGTACACGCTATAAGCGGAGCGAAGATTGAAGCGATAATATTTCTTGCTATAATCAAAGCTATCACATGTCAGAGTGTATGCTAGTTTGCTTAATATAAATGTCAATTTAATGTAATATAAATGTCATTTAGTTAACTACTTTTCACTTTCCATAAACACATAATAATTTAAGCGCGTAACAGCTGTTAAAAGGACAGAAAACAAGAAGAATAGCAAAAATTCAAGCGAATTCATGCTATAAAGCAGTTTACAACATACTTTGTAGCTTCACGCTTCATTTATAGCATGAATACACTTTGATCTTCGCTTACACTCTGACATGCATCAAGCAAACACATAAGAAAATACAAGATGCTATTTATAGCACGATATAGCTTTACTGCTTCACTCCGCTTATAGCGTGTACTCTGTCGTCAACCTAAGGCAAAACCGACAATTGCTTGCAAAGCGTGTGTACATCCCTTCAACATTGATACTCCTCTTATCGTAGCAATTTTAAATGTTTGGTGTTATTTCTATATATTATCCATGTCTTTTTATAATATTGAAATATATGCAGCTCGCTATTTAAACTACGGCGGCAAATAATTGAACCGTCAATGAGCTCCACCAATTTATCGGCAATCTCTGGATTCTTGAACATAATTAAATATATAATCAAAACATCTGTGGCCAGTAGTACATTGGATTTGGAAACTGTCCTTAGTGCATTTATCGATACAATATTTACTTCATTGCTTATATCATTGTTGCTAGCTGTAAATTTTTTTGACTTCGATTTTCGAGTTGTTTCTCTTCTGTGTTGATCTCTTCGGCAGCAATAGCAGTGCTGGTTAGCGCCTCCAGCTTTTATTGCTCCTTAGGTTGACGACAGAGTACACGCTATAAGCGGAGCGAAGATTGAAGCGATAATTTTTCTTGCTATAATCAAAGCTATCACATGACAGAGTGTATGCTAGTTTGCTTAATATAAGTCAATTTAATGTAATATAAATGTCATTTAGTTAACTACTTTTCACTTTCCATAAACACATAATAATTTAAGAGCGAAACAGCTGTTAAAATGACAGAAAACAAGAAGAATATCAAAAATTCAAGCAAATTCATGCTATAAAGCAGTTCACAACATACTTTGTAGCTTCACGCTTCATTTATAGCATGAATACGCTTTGCTCTTCGCTTACACTCTGACATGCATCAAGCAAACACATAAGAAAATACATGATGCTATTTATAGCACGATATAGCTTTAAGGTGGAGGCCCAATGGTAGCTTACTTTGCTTGCACAACTGTCAAAAACAATTAGAAATGTAAGAAAATGTATGAAAGTTGGCCTAGTGACACCTTTGCTTCAAGCGCATAAAGTGCTTCAAAGTTGTGAATAGCCCCATGTTCTATTTGACAGCGCTTTGAAAGCATTTGACATTTCGATTTCTCCCAGCGCGTTTGACACTTCGATTTTCCCGCGGCGATTGGCATTTTCTTTTGGTGTCGATTTTGCAGTATTCCAGCCTATTTTTGGTAATATACATATTATTTAAACATTATTTATAAATAATTAAACATTTTCCAACAGTTTTTGTGAAAATAAGTACTTTCCCGTTCCCGCTCGGACGTAGTTGCACAATTGTGTGCTCTTGTGTACCACCAACATTTCGTTCGCTTCCGTCAGCCGTAATCCAGTAGTTGAGGTAATATACATACATATTATTTAAACATTATTTATAAATAATTAAACATTTTCCAACAGTTTTTGTGAAAATAAGTACTTTCCCGTTCCCGCTCGGACGTAGTTGCACAATTGTGTGCTCTTGTGTACCACCAACATTTCGTTCGCTTCCGTCAGCCGTAATCCAGTAGTTGAGGTAATATACATATTATTTAAACATTATTTATAAATAATTAAACATTTTCCAACAGTTTTTGTGAAAATAAGTACTTTCCCGTTCCCGCTCGGACGTAGTTGCACAATTGTGTGCTCTTGTGTACCACCAACATTTCGTTCGCTTCCGTCAGCCGTAATCCAGTAGTTGAGGTAATATACATATTATTTAAACATTATTTATAAATAATTACACATTTTCCAACAGTTTTTGTGAAAATAAGTACTTTCCCGTTCCCGTTCCCGCAATTCCCCAAAATGTTTGAGGAAGTATTGATTGGCGAAATAGAAAAGCACACCTGCTTGTGGGACAAGAGAGAGCTGTGCTACCGCGATCGAGTGAAGAAGGATTTAGCTTGGCGGAATATAGCTGCTGTTGTTGGAGAGTGTGGTTAGTATAGTGCTTTTTAGTTATCAGGCGGTAGTTTACCTACATTAATTTCATTTATTTGTTTAATATAAATGTTTTAACCGCTACATTTTTACCTTTCCTCCATAGAGGAAAACTGCCGAAAGCGATGGAAATCGCTAAGGGACCGGTACGGGATTGAGCTAAACTGCAACATCAGCCAAGCGGTAGTGCTGCGACCCATAAGCGAGGCTGGGCGTACTTTGATGCCATGTCATTTTTAAAAGCCACGGTTACTCCCAGACAGTAAGTATTCTTTCATGTGCATAATAATTTCGTGATTTACAGAGGCGGAAAAATATATAGGGGCACTACATTTTGACAAGTTCGGACTATTTTAGTTTGCATGCTGGGTGTTTATTATATTTTTCTTAAAATATACTTCGTTATCTTACAAACTTGGTCTTTGTTGTACTTTAATTTAATGGAACAAAAGTGCATACTAACATTTTTACTTAAAATTGTTCTTAAAAAGTTTTTGGAATAACTTTGAGATTTGGGTTTTATTGGTTCTCGTTAGCTAATGAGCTATATTAAAAATATTTATTAAAAACATTCAACAAGCAAACTGAAAATAGTTCGAACTTGTCAAACTGTAGTGTCCCTATATATTTTTCCGTCGCTGTTTGTTTGCGACATAGCTACGAAATTTCGTTTAGAAATAATAGTTTAGTTCTGAAAATTGTTTCCTAATAAATGTACAATTAATTGATTAAACTACTACCAATTATTAATGTTGAAAATTTCAATTAATTGAAACTAATCAGTTATTTTGGTGTAACAAGGAAAATAAACTTATTAATAATCATTCCGATTAATAACCTTTATCCCCCAGTTATGGTTTGCAATTCTAGTTTATATGCACATACTTCCAGGACGACCACAAATATAACTTCAGTAACGCCAGACGTTTGGAACGAGCAGCACGACACTCTCGACGCTTCGTTTGGGTTCGCAATTGGCGACAGTGGAGCCATAGAAATAACCGAGCCGGAAGCCATTGCACCAACCCCGGCTAAGCGGCAGAACAAAAAAGCCGATGATAATTTCGCCTTAAACGATCTAGTCAGCGATGTGAGCACATTTTTGGAGACACAAAAAACAAAGACGGACGACCATTTTTTGGGTGCGATTGGCGAAATCTTTGACAAGGTGCCAGAAGAGAGGCGACTGGATTTTAAAATGGACGTACTTTTGTATGTCCATGGTCAATTTAAGAAAATGTAAAAACCAATTTTTGAATGAATTCAAGTATATGTACTTGAGTTTAATGAGTATTTTTTAAATATGCCACACCTATGTACCTTAAAAAAACGAATGTAAATAAATATGTACCATGTGCATGCACATATAACGTAGAATTAATATAAAAGACTGAATATTTAGGTCTTACCTGGAATACTTATGTATGTACCTCAACAATAAACAAATTCAATAAAAGAGTGGAAATGATTGAATATAAAGTTTATGTCTTAAATTTTATTGTTGAAAATATATGTTTTCAAAGTATTTCTTAAATCGTAGCTATTTGAACTACATCGGTTTGATGAGACCCTACTTATTGATGGTAATGGAATCACCTCATTACGCCATGCACCAGCGATGGTAGTTTCCCCTTCGTAGCGATCAATGAAATCCCTTGCTACGTAATTTGAAGTCGAAAGCTTAATAAAATTATGTAAAACAATACAAGCTTTCACTATGTGCTCTGCATTTTGCGGGGCCATGCATAGCGTCGTTCTTAAAATTCTCCATTTGGCCGTGAGTATTCCAAACGCATTTTCAATAATTCTTCTTGCACGAGAGAGTCTTTTATTGAAATACTCTTGGTCTTCAGGAATACCCCTACCGGGGTATGGTCGCATTAAGTAACGCCTTAATGGAAAAGCTGCATCCCCAACTAAATAGTGTGGAAATGGATCGATTTCTCCCGGCAGAGGCTGATCATATGGAATTTTGAGACGATTGCTTTCAATAGCATCTGCCATTTTTGAAAAGTGGTACACACCACCATCACTTTGACTTCCATATGCTCCGATGTCAACGCACGTAAATGTATAGTCCGCGTCACATACTGCTAAAAGCACAATACTATAATTGCCTTTGTAGTTATAGTACATCGAACCAGAATTTGAAGGACAAGTAATATTGATGTGCTTTCCGTCGATGGCACCGATGCAGTTAGGCATATTCCATAGCGTCTCGAATTCGTTACAAATACGTACCCATTCCGTTTCCGACGGAATCGCCACATAAAGGTCAGCTAACATAACCCACAAAACCTTACACGTTTCTAACGTGATCCTCCTAAGGGTTGTCAGTCCGATTCTGTGAACTAGTGTGTGAAATTGCCGAGTGCCACCGTGAGCCAAATATCTGAAAGAAATGAGGAAATCAGATATGACATATGTACATATATGGAAAATTGTGCGTATAGTTAAAACGAAGTGCACTTACATCAGGGTAATGAATAATCTGCAGCGACTCGATATAGGTGTCCTGATCGAATATTTTGTTAGTGAATCCTTCAAAAATTCGTGGAGCACATTAAATAACAAATACGGCATTCTCAGTGTCTTGTGAAATAGCTCCACGTCCGCAGCCAAGGTTCTTAATGAACTTTCAAACAATCCATATTTTTGTCGAGTTAAATACAGCTTCCGAACCCAGAATCGGCGATTTGGTTTCACCCGTCCTTTTAACTTGGAAATTTTCGCTAAAATTAGGAAAATTCTTAACACTTTTTCAGCACTTCTAGTCAACATTTTGTAAACGTCAATCAATAACTTTGACAGCTTTTAAAGCCCCCATTTGGCCATAGAAGCTTTCAAAGTCAAGCAAAGCAAGTAAAAGCAAGCAAGGTAAGCAAAGTCAGCTGCCATTGGACCTCCACCTTTACTGCTTTGCTCCGCTTATAGCGTGTACTCTGCCGTCACCCTTAGCCTTTTCAGTTTCAGCTTGCATAGGAGCCAAAAATTTTACGGTGTTCTTGGCTGATTCAAAGCATTCTTTTGTAGTGAGGCAAAAGCCAACTAATTTTGCAAGCGCTGGTATTAGCATATTGCCTTTTAAATCCAGATAGCGTAAGTTTGTTAAATTGCCAAAACTCAATGGAAGATACTCCAGTTTATTGTCATACAAGTCCACAAAACGCAATTTGCGATGTAATCCGAATTCTTCTAGTAAATAATGGGTTTGGTTTTTACTTAAGTCGACCTTGATGAGGCGTGAGAGTGTAACGAAGCTTTTTTCCAATGAAGTGATACAGTTCCTCGACAAGCCCAACACAGTAACCCGCTTAAAAGAAGCTATTTATCGCCCCGGAATCTCATTAATTCCACTCAAATTCAAATCGCAAACTTTGTTATCCACTCGCTCCTTAACATTTAATTTAACTTTTTCGAATTTCGGCATTTTGTTTTGTTAATTTCAGCTGATTTTAGTAAACTATCCTGGTGTGATGCTCAAAAATTGCTATTGCAGGATTTTTTTTGTGACAAGGGTATTACATAGATTGTTTATTCAAAAGGTATATTTGAGACAACTTTTAGGCAATATTTCCAAAAAAGAAAAACTCGAAAAAGTTAGAAAATGGGAATTGGTCCCATTGTGTACACGATAGCGTTCGTAATTCTCAACTGAAACAGAAATAATTTATATGTCGTTAATTGTAATACTTTTTTACTTTATATGAACCTCAATAAACCAATAAACCCCCAATTTTCTCGTTTTGAATCTAAAAATTAAATCTTTACTCAAAATTTTTGAATTTTTTGTTTGTTTACATTATGAAAAATAATTAAACTTGCACGAAACTGTGGTTCATATAGAACAATTTTAAATACTCTACAAAATGCAAGTTGAATCAGGTCGATAGGCCAAATAGTTTTCCCATAATCGTGTACACAAATTGCAAAAATGTGATTTCGAGAAAAAACGTTTCAAAATTTTTCCAACATTGAAAATTCTAATTCGCTACTCCAGCTCCATAAAGAAACCCCCCAGCTTGCTCAAAGAACTCGTCCTTTTGTATTCTCTCAGCTCTACGAGCGGTGCGGACCTCTTTCGTACTGCTACTAGCTCGTACTTCTGCGCGCGCGATCCGCGTCTCGTCAGCGTTCTCAGCAAAAATCTTGCATTGCTTGCCGACGGTCAAATTGAGCAAACCCATCATCATTATAATTGCGAAATAGCCTTCGTTGAACATGCCTGCCGCTAAATACGCAGCAATTTGAACAATTTTTGACCAGAATTTAAATGTTTTGGGTTGATTTTCCAAATTGTGGCGTTGAAGGACTCGTTAGCATTCTGTGTGTGCCCGCCTAGGCGCCTGAGTAGTAGATCGTCATTTGAAACTTCTTTGTATATTGGACGAATATGCGTTTCCACATCGGGTTGTCCCAAGAGGCCTTTTCATCGCTGAAAGAATGCGAGATTTGTGACCCCACCACCAAGCGCGCGCGGTCGATCTCACCAAAGTTCGACACGTTCACACATTACTGGCAATATCTCAAAAAATACGTGGAATTCAGGGCTGAAATTTTAAGGGGATGTTAAAAGATAGTTATAGAACAGATTAGGCTAAAAGAAAAAAAATTGGATTTTTTTTTTGGAATCACACCAGGATACCCCCTTAAGTACTAAGGCCAATGAGGGTTAAAACTCACAAAATAGCAATTATAGAACCATTGAGCGAAAAATATGGCTAATTTCATAAGTCTTATTTATTGAAAGAAAAATAAAACTCAACAAATAATAGTTATTTTGTGTACAAATATAACTTATAAACAATTAATTTGATCAAAAAGATTAAAATTAAATGATAAGAATTAAATAATATTTTTTTCCATATCGCTTATAACAGTTACGGTCCCTTGTTTACTCAACTCTTATGTTTTAATTGCATTTGATTTGTACACGCAGAGCTTGAGTTAATTATAGCACTTTCATTTCAAATTAAACCATTTTCACAGCCCTAGGCTGATGACCCGACAAAACTTATCAACCTAACAATTGTCAGGTTTACTGCGCCTAAAACTATGTTGATGTTCGTACTTATTAAAAAATAACAAAAAAATAACTATTAAAAATGGATTAAACTGTTTTCAAAATAAAATAGGGGCCGCTGTAGCCGAGTGTGTAGCTTGTCGGCGCTTTATTTGGGGTCGAATCCTAGCCAGGGCAATTAACACCAAATATTATAGAAAAAGTTGTTTCTAATTGCTGTCGCCCCTAGGCAGGAAATGGTAAACCTCCGAGAGTATTTCTGCCATGAAAAAACTTCTTACAAACAACAAACAAACGTATTTGAAGAATTCAACGATGCTAAAAACAGTAAATCAGTTTGTGGTTTACCCGCTTCTTCCGGGCTTATTCCTCTTCTTTTTTTATATGTTTTTCTTTGGCTCGCATTATCTAGCTATGCGTCATTTTCATCCCAGACTTTAATTAATTTTTGATTGTGGATGATACCAGAAGCCAAGAATATACAGATGTAATGTAATATATCTATATAGTATTAAAACGAAAAGAATAAAATAAAATAAAAATGAAATTTTTTAATACGAGTGTCACAATTTATATACATATATGTATACATATGTATATAATATCAACCATATTTGTACTTTTAAGTTGTAAAACTGTAACAAATAAATAAATATAAATCTAAATTCCAAAAAATGCGGAATATGTGGTCAATAGCGGATGCACATTGAAATTTTTATCCGTTTACTTCCCTATGCTTAACCCGATAGAGATGGTATTATCGAAGTTAAAATCCTATGCCCGATCATTACTAACATATACAGTATAATTGAAGAAAGCATCGCACAAATTAATCAAAATTATTATTTACATTACGAAATACGTTATGGGCATCCAAATCCTAAAAGCGAAAAGTGAGCTTTTTTAAAATGAATTCAATGTTTCCATTTTCTCTTACATTATGTTTTTGGATAAAAGTAAAATAGTTCCTTAAAATTAAATATATTTTTTATTATTCTCGCCTTACCCAATTTATTTTGACACTACAATGTGCTACAAGAACAAACATCTGATCGACGATAAACGTGTGCACTGTGTGTTGTTGGTGCAATCTTTGTGGTTAAATACCATATTAAAAAATAATAAAATAAAAGCGATTTGCGACTTCTTTTAGCAACACGTTTTTATTAAAGTATGTAGTACTTGACTACACTTGACGAATAACAACGCAAAATACATAAAAGCGTACTGTGGCGAGCGACATTTAGCATGTCTAATTTGTATTTCGCTAATTTCACCAATTACAGGGAATGCAAAGTCGCTTGCTAGCCATTACCGTCAATGGCATATCCATGTTTATGTAATGTTTTGTAGATACGAGAGAAGAAGTGTTTACCTTACCAATCTCTTTCGACTCAACATTCCTGTCTGAAGTCAACACATTGCTACAATAACCGATTTCTGATATCTCTTTGTATAATAGGCACAAAAATTTTACTTACTGAAGCCAAATTGTGGCACAATCGTTTTGGACATTTAAATTATGTTTGAAGTTTGAATGGACTAGTAAGCCAACAGCTAGTACATGAGCTAAAAATGCGAAAAGTTTTAAATCGATTTGACTGTGTGACGTGTGCGAAAGGCAAATTAAGTGCAGAGCCGTTTGCTAAGGTCTCTGAGAATCGTGCTAATAAACTACTAGAAATAGTTCACACAGATGTACATATGTATATGGGCCAATGAATAAAAGCTCTTTTGGGGGGTCGAAATTTTTTGTCACATTTATCGATGCAAATCTCGATATGTACATAAGTGTTTATTTTTCGAAGTCAAAATCTGAAGTATTTGATATTTAAAAAAATGAGGGAAGAGCAAAATGATAAGCAAATAAAAGATGAGAAGGGACAATGGTCGTGAATACCTGAATGCTGAGTTTAATACGTATTTAAATGACAACGGTATTCGGAGGCAATTGACTGTGACTTAAACTCCAGGAGAATGGTGTCACTGAGCGAAAGAACTGTACATTTGTCGAAATGGCCTGCAGTATGCTGGCCCACAGTGGCTTAGACGATACCGAAAGGGCGAGAACTAATTATGGTCCGTTATTGCGAAAATGCAAAAGCATATCGAATGATGGATCCTGATACACGTAAGCTTTTAATAAGCAGAGACATCGCTGATGAAGCAAGAAACGTAAGCGATGTGAAAGCAGTGCGGTATGGTAGAGGCAGACGGAGAATTATTCATTCAAGTGGTCGTGGTCGTCCTCGAAAGGAGCGACATGCATTAAATTTATATCAAAATATCGACGTAAAGATTCCGCAAACCGTAAAAGGAGCAATAAGTGCTGAATATGCGAAATATATGCAGGCATCTGTGCAGAAAGAATATTATGCCTTAATAAGGAATAAAACTTGGTATTTATTATTAAGTGGATCGGGAAAACTTTCCAATAATAAAGCACGCTTTGAAATAAGGGGCTTATAAGGGGGGATAGACTGAGTCCTCCTGATTATATAACTGTAAGTCCCGGGCTCCGGAGGCTTATAGTTTTTAAGCTATTCGTTGTTAAAGTTGCAAAAATAGTCACACTTAACCTCACTCTTTCGTTTGTAGTGGAATTGAACTGAAAGTTGGTGCTGCCACACACTACAAAAAAATGTCCTACAGTATTTTTGTGCAGAACACCTTTCTTCGTTGGCGGCCTTCGGGCGCGCTTATAAAAAATAACCCTGGCCAGTCCAACTTTGGCTACGCCATCCACAGTATTTTTGTACAGAACACCTTTCTGTATTTTTGCAAAAAAGTGCATATTCAATCGTAAATTTTTAATAAATTAGTGTTAGGAAATTACTCGTTCGATTTACTTACGCCACAGACGTTTTAGAGGCAAAAACATATTTAAATTTTGAAGGATATAGCATCACCAGCAATGAAGTATCGGAGCCATCTTTGAACTTTTGTTTGTTTACAGTAATAAGAAAATAGCGATAGATTTGGAAAATAGTGTTAAAAGTATTAATTCTTACACATTTTGTAAGAAAATATGTGTGAATTAAGTTGCATGTGCATTAAAAGTTATGCGCAAGTAAAAATAAACGTCAATAATGCAGTGTTTATATTAAAATTTTGTAAAGAAAATCTATAAACTTTAACAACAAATAACTTCAAAACTATTATAATTTTTGACCAAAGTGTTATAACTATTGGTCAACGAGCACCTACATAACAGCTCCTGTGAATTTCATTAAAACATTCCACGTAGTTTGGCTAAAAGAACCAATGCTATATTATTGGAAAGCCGACCCAGTGGGTCTTCAATATTAAGAGAAATTCAGATGGCAGCATCGAACAATTTAAGAGTAATTTGTTGGCAAAAGACTGTCGTCAACGGTATGGCGTGAATTATACAGAGACGTTTTCTCCGGTCGTGAGGTATGCGACAGTACGTATGTATGTAGTGAGCAGTTAGTTGCGGGTATCGACTGCATTTGCATCAAATGGATGTGTCAACAGCATATTTGAATAGCGATTTGTACGACGTTGTTTATATGAAGCAGCCTGAAGGTTTCGAAGAAAAAAACCTTTCCACAGAGAGTCTTGAAGCTGCATAAAGCCTTGTATGGGTTGAAGCAAAGCGGTCGTGAGTGGAATCCGAACGTGAATGGTAATTATAACATAATTGCTGAACATGTTGATGGTATCATTATAGGTGCTGCGAAACTGGAAGATGTAACTGCAATCAAGGCAAAAATTTCAAACGAGTTCGACGTAGTAGATTGTGGTCCTCTAAGATATTTTCTTGGCATGGAAGTTGAGCGTGAAGGCGACACAGGAGAAATTACCATGTGCCAGATAAAGTATATTACAGATCTATTGTGCCAGTATTGTAAGCCTGTATGTACTCCGTTAACAGAAGGGTTCCAAATAAGCTGTGAAAATAAAGATTGTAGACGAGTGAATCCAACTCACTACCAATCATTAATCGGCGCTCTAATGTATCTAGCTATTACTACGTATGTAAATTATCGCAGAGGAACATCGAACCTCATTCCGAATACAAATCAGATGCTTAAAGGGATCAATTGATTTGAAGCTTGATTATGCCAAGATAGGTCAACCAATTGCTTGTTACGTACATATGTATATGCTGATTGGGGAGCAGATGCTAGCGATGGAAAGTCGTATACCGGAAGTGTATTTATAGCTGCGGTTAGCGTTTTCTCGTGGGAATCAAAGAAACCGCATATTGTGGCTTTAAATAGTACAGACGCGGAATATGTAGCAGCTGCCGCAAAGGAGGTTGTATACATCAGGAAACTGCTTGCTTATGGCTTTCAACAGCTATAATCAAGGAGCTCAACATCTAGTGAAGAATACGGTCTAGCATGCTCGGAGTAAGCACATTGACTTAAAATATCATCATGTTCGAGACATGCATAAGAACTAAGAAATTGAACTAAATTATACTTGCACAGAGGACTTGATTTCTGATATTTTAACTAAGAATTTTCCGAAAATAAAACATTACACAGTGCTACAAAAAGGAATGAAGTCGAAATACCTGGGAAGTGATGTTATTTTCTTTGTAGGTCTTATCGAGTAGAACGAGAATCCAATTTTGGAATTTGTCAAATACGCCCAAAATCTCGACTTAACCTTAAAAAACCGGTTTTCGGGCTTTTACGCACTTCTTAGCCCATATCTTAGCTAATTAAGAACGGTTTAAGAAAGAAGAAACTCATACCTTTTGAAAGATATATAGACGTCTTAATAAAGCTGAAGAAATTTACTTGCACAACAAATTTAAATTTTGCTGCCCTTTTTCTTCTTTTTTTGAATTTGGCGATATTTTCACACACTATTTTATAAAAACACAAAATGAGTTTTGATTAGATTCGAAGAGAACGTTTAATACAGAGTTCAACGAATGTTTATTTTAAAAAATCGGCCAAAAAGTGGCTGAGTTATTTTACTTTTTATAAGAACGAAATTTTTGCAAAAATTTACAACGAACTTAATTTACTAATAAATATTATTAAATGAAAATATATAGATCAAAAGTGCTTGTTTGACCGTTTTTTCTTTAGGTCAGCATCGTCAGTTTCGCGTTGTACTGACCAGCAATATTCTGCCATCATATTTATTTTGTTTTTTCTTTCGAAACGTTTTTCGATCGTAGCCATTTCTTGGTGGAAGTGTTCGCCTTGTTAATCACTGAACTGGCCCAGATTATGTGGGAAGAAGTCCAAATGCGAATGCAAGAAATGAATTTTTATCGACATGTTGCAACCCATTTCACCATATGCACTTAAAAATTCGTTTACAACCGTGATGTAGTCGTCGCTTCTGTTGTTCCCAAGGAAATTATCACATAGCGCTACAAAACTCTTCTATGCACGTTTCTCAAAACAGCTTAACTTGTTCATAAAGGTAACGTCGCTCATAATTTTGCGAATTTGAGGTTCAATGAAAATACCTATATACACATATTATAAAAAAAATAAAAAACAAGTAGGTATGAAACCAAATTAATAAATACCGGCTTTTATTTTAGCTTCACTTAATTTTGGGAAGACAGTTTTAAGATGAAGAAAAGCTTCGCTATTAACATCCAATTTCTTAACAAATTGTTTCATGTATCCCAGCTTTAAGTGTAGTGGTGGTAAGATAACATCCTCAGATTTTACCAATGGGAGGCTTAAAACGTTTTTCCTGCCTATCTGATGTGACTCTCGAGATGGCCATGCTTTGCGATCATAGCGATTGGATGCCCGACTATCGCATTCACAAAGGTAGCAAGGATGAGGACAAACAAAAATGCGGACATAGCCCTTTATTATTAAGCACACCTTGCCAATAAAATTCTTAGTCTCGAAAAGGCTAGTAAAATCCACGCCTGTATTGGTGGAGGGGCGAGATAAGTCCGATCGTTCATGAAATAATGATGCCATCAGTTGCTCTTGTGTCTTCTTTCTGTAAATGAGACAAACTTTACAACTATGAATCATGTTTTTATCAAATTTTTCATTCGTACGATTCAATATTCGAATCTCTATAGTCTCAACATGAGTTGATTTCCCTCGTGCAGAGAAATCAGATGTGAGAATCTGACTAAAAGTCGGGTAAATTGGCAATAGTATGGCAAAATTACAGGGCATCGTTCGTTGTAGGGTAGCCCATCTAACGCATGCCTCCCTCCAACTTTCATGATTCCGTTCCCAATGAGTAAGGGATTGAGAGTGCGGAAGGAGCTTTTTGCGCTCATTGGCTTTGACGTCACGAGTGCTTGGTACTCATTATAGAGACACTGTTTTTATGCGAACATAATAAGACACATCTTTTCCTTTCGAATTTCTACCGCTTTTATTTCTGACGCTTCATGCCGTGGGGGTGATTTGTGTGCCGGATGTGTCTTGTAATAAAATTAAAAAATACGTGCAGTTACTCTCAGGGCACGAGAGAAGTCGGAGAATCTTTCTAAAATGTCCGTCCCTTGCAGAATACGACCTGTATGAGCTCAAACGATCGTTTGCTCCACCCCTGTCTCCATCGTCACCTCATGACTTTTTTGGGGCCAACTAAATGGTTTCTCCTTCAACCAACTAGGGCCTTGCCACCACAGAGTGCTCGTCGCTAATTCTTGTTGGACATAAGCCACGGCTACTTAAATCTTCCGCGTTATCGCTTGAATCCACATGATTCCATCCTTTCACTCCGACGAGCTCCTCTGGTTTGGCAACTCGATTCGCCACGAGCGTGGTCCAGTAGCAGGGGGCCTTCCTTACCCAAGAGAGCACTGGCTGGTCATTGTCGAACTGTGGAAGTAAAACATTAGTTTATTCTGCTAATAGGAGTGCTCCGCACAACTCTTATCGAGATAGAGGGATTGTTTTCACTGGAGCTACTTTCGTTTTGCCTACAAGTAAATTTACGTACAGGGCCCGGTCTGTGTTTCGATCGCGAACTCTCACATACAGACCCTTCTCGGAGGATTCACAAAACCCATACAATTCAATTTCATTTCAAGGGTTGAAATGGATCCACCTAGGGATCTTGATGTTCGAAATATAAGTATAGTTTTTAAGAAAATACAAACCTCGAGGCTCAGTGTCATCCCAATCTATCTTGGCTAACCAGATATCCTGAATTAGAATTTTTGCCTCCATGACTATGGTGCCCAACCACCCGACTTGGTCGAACAACTTGGCAACACACGACAAAACATCTCGTTTGGTATAGCTTGGACGGATGGGGATTTCTTAGACGCTAAAATGGAACATATCGTGGGCGGCATTCCACCGAATGCCCAACATTCTAGCTTCGCTAAAATCATCTATCTCCAAAAAATCTTCCTGGAACAAATGAGCTTTCGGCAAGGCAGGATGTCCTTACAGTTCGACGTCCATTTTCGGAGGGGAACCCTGCTTCCATTAGTACTTCGATGAGTTCGTCCACATAAGTTCGAACTCTTTGCGCAGACTGAGGGGGAATTGAGTAATTTCACTGTGATGGGCCGATATTTTTCTTTCGTGTGTCCCTGCTGATGCACGACTTAGTGCTGCCCTAGCTACTCGTGAACTTTGGATATCAGATACCGTTTCCAAAGTCTGGAACCGGCTCGAGAGGTAGTTGTCTAGATCTTCCCACCTCGGAATCTCAGCCTTCTGAAGGATTCCCTGTTCGCACAAAGCTAAAGTAGTGTCCGGCAATCGGCTCGAGACCAAAAAGACAAAAATTGCATCCCAGTTTTCAATTTCAATGCATTTGCAGAACTGAGATGCAATTATTTACAGAACGCTGTAGCATTTTTAACTCGGTGCCGCTTTCGACTGTCACCGCAGGCAAGTTGAACAAGATTGTCAACTAACTATTCACTATGAGTCGTTTGTTCTCGTATCTATCAGAAAGACTTTGCCACGCAATATCAAAACCGTGATTGGTCAAGGGACATTTCTTTACGATGTCCCTGGCTTTGAGGGAATTACCGTTGAAGAGCTTTGCTGAACAATTATAAGATTACGGATGGTTTCACCCATCAACGCAGCTCACGTCAGGTATGCTGTATAGCAATCCTGATACCTACACTTTGCTAAATTCATGGCCGCGTTACTTGACTCGTCTTCAGACAAATCCCGTGAGTGGCAGTCAAAAGATTAGTTTACCTTTGACCATAAAGGTTTGAGTTCCTCTTTTTGAATTTCAAGAGAAAATATGGAATGACTTGCCCCTGGAGTTGTGTTATACCTCTTCTCAAACTCCAACAGGGCACTATAGGCGTGTGAAAAATCGTTTGTGTGAGCCATTGTTAGCCAAAAACTTTCTTTTATTTCGTTAAAAATTTACGTACAAAATGAGCACTTTAAAAAATTTACAAGAAACGAAATTAAATATTAATTTTTTTTGTTTTGTTGATTTTTCCTCTGATTGGGGTGAAGTTACGTCTATTGTGGGTCCCGGTGAGTGTACCGATGGTAAACGCCTTCAAGTTTTTGCCTTGCTTTGTCACCTGGTGGATTAAACCTCTCCTTCTGGTCGAACCCGGTTTCTCGTTTTTGTTTTGTGTTTTTTCTTTGTTTTTAATTTACCACTTAGATGTGAGACTGGTATTTTCGTCGTTCAACCAGTTCCACGAAATATTTTGCTTCGCGCCCGAGTACGCGAATATACGTGGTGAATTTCACAGTCTTACCTTTTGTGCAGCTTATAGTACCATGGTTATTGCTAGTGCCGCCAAAAATTCAATGTACCTCCCGTCCTTGTGTCAGCTCGTTGGGGCTTTGATAAGGACTTTGCAGCACTTCGCGTTGACGCTGACCTACGCAATATACTTACATTGCTCTTTTTTCTTTTTTAGCGCGTTTTATTTGTTGGCCCTCGTGGGCTGCGCTCACTGCCTTACCTTTAGGTACTGTCACTCAAATCACTTTGTTGCCTTTCTATTCATGTACGTTCACTACCTTTTCGGATTTTTAATCAATTTTAGCGCATTTTATTTGTTGGCCCTCGTGGCCAGCGCTCACTGCCCTACCTTTAGGAACTTTCACACAAATCACTTTGTTGTCCTCCTATTCAGGGACTTTCACTGCCTTTCGGCTTTGTAACAAATTTTTAGCTGGTTTTATTTGTTGGCCCTCGTGGCCTGCACTCACTGCTTTACCTTTAGGGACTTTCACACAAATCACTTTTCCGCCCTGCTATTCAGGAACTTTCACTGCCTTTTCGGCTTTTTAATATATATTTAGCGCCTTTTTATTTCGTGGCACTTTTTGCCGGCGCTCACAACCCTACTTTAAGGGATTTTCACTTTTTCAAAAACACTGCCCTATTATGCTGGGACTTACACTTTTTCATTTCTTTTTAAATGTTAGGAGGGCACCTTCCTTTTGTGGTTGTCGGCTAGCCTTGGGTGCCTCGCTAGCCGCAGGGAGTCGCGTATTTGGCTTTTGGTGAGCGATCACCGCGACTACCTTGCAGCCAAATACTATCAACAAGCTTAATGTGCAAAAGCAAGTAGGAAACGTCAAAAGCGCTGCTTCTGGTGCACGTACTCGTTCACATTAAGCTTTGCTTTTAAAACTTGCAAGTGAGACTTGGCGAGAGTTGGTTGATATAAAATTGTAAACAAAATTGAAAAAGAATAATTATTGTCTTAAGGATTCGGCTCGAAGGACCATGTTAAGGGCTCGGTGAATTAGGGACCAGAATTCCTCTTAAATTCTGGAAACGGGGATCTAAAAATGGGGGTCGATCCTTTAAGACAGATAATTACCTGTTTTTTCACTTCAACTGTAAATTGATAAGAACCTCTGTTCTGGATATAATTCGCCGTTTATCGCTGTAAAAAAACCCTGGAACCATGTAAATACGTACGAGAAAATTGGGACTCTCTGAGACGTCGCTGTTAGAAAAGTAAGAAGTTGTGCTAGTCGCGGGTGCTTTTAGAGCACCCCTTCTGGCAACGGGTTCAGCTAAAAGGGATCGTGCAAAAGCAAAGCAAGTAAAGAGTCCTGTCAGCGAGTAGCTTACAGCGACATCTCATTGTGACAATTTTCTCTTATGACTAATTGCAGACCTTAACACTGTCATTTTCACCTTGCAACCGATTCTGTATAACGCTCGGAATAACGCTGATCTGACCTGCAGCGCTGAATAATTTTTCATTAGATACACTAGTTGGAGCAGCATACAGAGATTTTAAAACAATTTCTTTCAACAGAAAATACGGTCTTCAAAAAGTTTTCAAAAGTTTCACAATTTCATAGCAACAGATGAAAAGTGTTCAATTCGGTGTTATCGCTACCATAGAAATCCGAAAAACAAATTAATATTTTTCAACGAGTAACATATTAAAAGTATAATTTCATAAAATTTTTATATTAACAAATAATGTTCGGTCAATGTTCTCCCTTTTTTGGCCAAATCCGAACCGAACTTTATTGTCCGAGGTCCGAAGTCGAAGTTCAGTCGTCCAAATGTTGCAAATATTTTCGATAGGCAATGTATTATTATAGGCTACAAAAACTCTATAAAAGTTATTCCTAAGATTTTTTAACTTCTTTATATCTTTAATATACCACAGCTTCAAGAAGACTTCCGATACGTTAGTTAAAAATATACGATAGCAATCGCAAAGTTCGACTTCACTAAATAGTTCCGTCCAATTAATGCGTAATTTAGGAGTTCCGGCTCGCATAAAATGTAACTAAAGTTCAAACCACAGATAAGGGTAGTATTTGTATAAAAATTATAAAAATTTATTTATAGGAACAGATGTATATGATGCATGTCTTGCTTAGAAATTGGGAAAACAAATTCAGTCAATTAGAAATCGATATTATCGAAATCGAAAAATAAGAGCAAAGATGCTGAGTAACTTATTTATATAAGTACTAATTTGCATTAAATCCGCACCAAGAAAGCTATCGACTAGATAAGTTGCATGTGATTTACTAACACTACAAGGCACTGAATAGCTTTTATTAGATACAAAGGACCAAGTCACTTTACTTAGTTAAAAACACCAAGATCGACTCTCACCAACTCAAATTCAAAGATTGGCTTATTGTCTACATGTGCCGCTTATAACTCATCAGAACTGAGTGGGGGAATATAAGAAACACAGATATACAGCAGGGCAGTATCTCTCAACCAGACCTGGGTAATATCAAGTACCAGTACGACTTGTAACAAGTACATTTTAAAGGAATTGTACTGGTACTGGTACTGGCATTCCCAAAATTGTCAAGTACATGTACAAGTACAAGTACAAGTAATTGAAAAATACTTGAAATTTTAACAAATACTTGAAAGTATTTGAAAAGAATTGAAAGTACTTGAAAAGAATTGAAAAATGTACTTGAATCTATTTTCAATTCTTTTCAAGCACCTTCAATTACTTACAATTTTGAAACCAATATCTAAAAAAAATAACACAAATAAATGATATTTTTATATTTATTACATGTCGCCTGTGGTGGATATTATGTTTACACCAGCATGTAAATGTCAGAGTGGTAATTTTGACATGTGATTGTTAACATTAAATTTTGACAACAAAACAATAACAAAACAAACGTGTTTTTGCGAAAACGAAAGTAAAATCGAATACTCAACGCGAACATTCTCGCAACCATAGTCCAGGTCTGATATTTTTTAAAATATTCATGAAATTGTGATAATAATTGTAAGAATTTAGTAATGTCTTCAAGTTTGGAAAATGATTTTTCTGCTGATGATGAAATGGCCGACCCAACCTATTCGCCAGAAAGGCCGTCCAGGAAGAAGAGACTGGCGTTAGAAACACCAACAACGTCCAAAAAAGCTCGCCTATCAACTGTTCTTCCTGTGATACTTGGACCAAAATTTTATTCGGACCTGGAAGAAGTTGGTTTACATGTTTTGTGATGTCTGGTATTGTTTTGCATTTTGTTTTCAGTGTTTTTGTTAGTTTTTCCAGGTACATACAGTGGCGGAAAAAAGTATAGGCACACCACATTTTGACAAAATTTGAATATTTTCTTTTATTTTAAATTTGCTTGTTTAGTGTTTATTAATTTTTTAGAAAAAATTGTGGTATGCAGTTTTTTAGTCCATTCTATTTAAATATAATAATGTGCAAGTGTGAATTTTCTGAAAAATTACGCTGATTTTTGATAAATTTTTCCGCCACTGTATGTAGATAGGTAGATAGAGAATGTAGAAATATTTGGAAGCATTAACAAAGTTAAATATGTTATGTAAGAAAGTAAATAGCTTTATGATATTTTTTCTAAATATTTGTCTTCATTGCAGACGTTCGGTCTGGATAAAGTCAACTTATCCGCGAAGTGTGTTGAATGTGGTCGCGTCATAAAGGGATCCAGAGAAGTTACCTCCAATTTCGTAAAGCATTTACGAGTTCGTCATCGCGAAAATACAAGAAGAGTACCGATTTCTGAAGGTATTTGCACTTACATATACAGTCGTGTCCGGATATAGTGAACTAATTATTGCAAGACCTGTTTTCGATTGTTTACTATTTAGAGTACTGTATGTAAAAATTTAGATTTTCACTATATCGAGGCGTTCACTATATAGGGTGTTCACTATATATTGGTTTCTTTAATAACATAATAAAAAATAATTGATGTTATTACAGACGGGTAGTCCCGGAAATCGAACTTTACAGGACGTGTTCGACAAAAATTTGGTAGACGCGATTGTCGACGCGGGTTTACCTGCCTCATTACTCGACAGGCCAACATTTGTGAAGGCATTGACTTCATATGTGCCTGGTCCTTAAAGTAATGACTAGGAAAACCCTGATGACAAAATTGGAGGGTGAGTATGTCAGAATGGTTGACAAAATAAAGTCAGTGATGGAAAATATTAAGTATTTTTGTACAACCGCTGACATATGGTCGTGCACTAACCGAAGCTTCTTTGGATATACGTGTCACTGGTTGACAGAAAAACTGGAGCGAAAGTCAGCTGCTTTAGCATGTAAAAGGCTCCCTGGTGTGCACTCGGCGGAAAAACTAACGAAGGTCATCACCGAAATTAACAGCTCCTTTGGACTTACTTAATAAGTCCAACGTCGTCATGACTGTCACAGACAATGGGTCGAACTTTGTGAAGGCATTTAAGTAGCATGGAGTTCAACCCGAAGAAAAGAACGCCGACAGCGATGAAGATCTGCCTTCGTTTTCCAATGAGTGCCTGCTACCCCAACACCAGCGTTGTGCAAGTCACACATTAAGTTTGCTCGCTACAACTGATTTAGCGAAGTTTTGCAATCAAACCAGACACTTTATTTGCAACATACAGAGGTAATATAGTTTTAACAACCGGTTTATTCAAAAATATATTTTGTTTTTTCTCCAGATATTTGGCAAATGCAATGCTTTGTGGAAGAAGTGCAAGTGGCCGAAGTCTTGTGAAGTAATTCTCAAAAGTCTAGGTTCAGCTTTGCTTGTACCCGTAGTAACGCGTTGGAATTCAATGTATGATGCAGTCAAACGGTTACTCGCGTATAAAGCAAAGTTGAATGATTTGTGTCAAGAATTTGACTTGGCAAAATTTACCGCAGGAGACTTCACTTATCTGGAGCAATATACGCCGCTGCTGGAGCCAATTGCAAATATTCTGGATGACCTGCAGGAGGAGGTTAATGTTAAATATGGTTGTTTATTACCCAGTCTTTTGACTCTGAGTAATAAGTTGATGAAATTAAGTATATCTGAAGATATACCAAATCTCAACTCTGTTGCGATGATGTTAGATCAAAAGCTGAGGAAAAGATTTGAACCATATTTTACTTTGGCCCCGTCAGCAGATATTGCAATAGCTGGAGCTGTATTGACTCCAGATGTGAAGACCGACTGGATCGAGGCGTTGCAGGACACACTTCCGGATTTGACGGAAGAAAGCATCAACAACAGGGTGATTAAAAGCATTAGAGAGGCCCTAACAAAAAACAACCATGCTTTAGAAGCGATTTCTAAAAAATTGGGTTGTCCTCCAAGGCAAAGATCGAAGTATGACTTCAAACGTGCCGGTAAGAATGTATCTATTCAGTTTTCTTCTGGGTTTTTACACATGTCTTTATTGTTTTAGGTGATGGTCAAGACACAAATGCCACCGCGTCAGCTCCACAAAGTGTTGATGTGAGAGCTGCGATAGCAAACCAATACTACAGTTATTTAAATGACCAATCGATGACTGATAGTACCTGGTACCGATATCCATTGCTGAAGGAGGCATTTGTGAAATTCAATACCCCACTGCCATCATCGGCACCTGTTTGCGGGAATAATAAATAGCCCAAAGAAAGGTTCATTGACAGACTTTTCTTTTGAAAAGTTTGTTCTAATGAAAGCAAATTCCAAGTGGTTATGAGTGTTTTTTGTTGCATTATTGTTAATTTATAATTTTGTTTTTTGTTGAATTTTTGGTAATTCATAATTTTGTTTTTTGGTGAATTACTGTTACTTTATATATTTTTTTATGTTGAATTATTGTTTATTTTTGTTGTAAATGAAAATGAATTATTCATTTGTGTTTAATTTGAAGTGCTTATTCAATATTTATTTTTAAATTTGAACAATGAATTGCATATTGTTAAATAAAAGTAATGAACAATATATAAGAAATATAAAAATGTCATTTATTTGTGTTATTTCTTTTAGATATTGGTTTCAAAATTGTAAGTAATTGAAAGTACTTGAAAAGAATTGAAAATAGATTCAAGTACATTTTTCAATTCTTTTCAAGTACTTTCAATTCTTTTCAAATACTTTCAAATATTTGTTAAAATTTCAAGTATTTTTCAATTACTGGTACTTGTACTTATACTTGTACTTGAAAATTCTGAAAGTACTTAGTACATACTAAGTACTTCAAGATAAAAATTAAAGTATTTAAGTACGTACTAGTACCATTACTTCTCAGTATTACACAGGTCTGCTCTCAACTGATCAAGTATAGTATCAGTATCGTTGAGGGCAAAAAACTCAGCTCCCAAATTCCGTTTACCAGAAATAAGAACACATCCTCCTCTTATACAGCCTGTTTTGACAAAATCCCTGTCTGTTCTATAAATAATATAGAGATTTAAGTCATAAATCCCAGCATCAAGTATATCAGCATTTAACTATGTTATCAATTTCGTCATATTCACAAAGGGATATATGGCTGTAAGGGTTTGTAAACATATTCCCACTGTGCAGATGTGTGAGAGTTAAAGCACTATCCGATAAAAAAAAGCAGTCGTAGGTATGCGAGCAGCAACGTTAGCATAACTTGGTGTAGAGCCACCAATATTAGTCGCAGTAGATATGCTTGTATTAGCAGTGTTAGACAAGGATACATTGTCGGACAAAATGTTCGTTGGAGAAAGCAGCAGATACTGGTGAAATATTAGCAGGAAGATTTTTTAGTGGTGAAACATTAAAAGTGGCATTTAAAGGGCACTCAATTTTGTTGTTGGTTTTCGACAGTGAGCCAAGGCCATTATTAACCCTAATAAAATTATTGATTTTGGCTTGTACATCTTTATGGCGATTTCGTTTCTACCTAAAAATGTTGTCTTTCCGCGATGTAACATTTGTTTATTGTTTCTCCCAACTCTGTAAAAATGCATGGTTTTGCCTTATCCTTTTCGTCAAAACACAATTTCAACTGTCACAGTAGGGAATGCATTTTATTTTGTAGTTCATCAACTTTTTGTGCTAAAAGTATTTTCTCATCATGTAAAGAACTGGCAGGAATAAACAATTTGGCATTCTCACAACACAAGGCAACGATTTCATGGTGCACAGTTTTCAGAGATATTTGTCGCTTGTATATATGTTCGTTTAAACAATCAACCGCAATTTACTGTTGCAATAGCATTGGGATTGATTTCTGTTGTTGTTATATGGAAGCATACTTACTCGTATTATTAAGCTTTTGAAAAGTCAGGGCTTTAGATGAGCTGGGAGTTGGGCACTAGACACATCACTCTTATTAAGTAGATAGGAAGGGATGGGCGTAGTGGTCTTCGACGAATAGCCAAAAAATGGTATAGCTTTCACACACGACTAATGAACTTAACCCCGATAACATTAGATTAAGAAGAAATAGAAATATTAGAGAAGGGGCTCAAGTATGGCATTAAGGATGGTAATAAAATAAAAAGGACGGAACGAGCCGTCATAGATATGAAGGTTGCAATATCCCTAACACCAACCAATATCACTAATATCAAGAGCACGCGAGACATGGGTGCGGAGAAATTATAAAAAGCGATAAAAAAAATTAGGCAACCAGGAAGAAAACATCATACATAAATTAAGACGATAATTTAAAACAACAATGTAATTCACCAAAAGCGGGCAAAGCCAATACAATAGTCATAGAATAGACAGAATTAATGATTGAAATAATGAAGTATAGAAGAGTAGGTAGGGACGCCATCGACAGATAGAGAACAGAGGATAAAAAAGCCATAATAGATCCAACAACCGTAATAAACTTTTGTATTTCACACACGTTAAGATGAACCCGAAGCGCTACCAAAGATACACAAGCCGAATGCTCAAATATAAAAACGATTCTCCAAGATAATCTAGAGCAATAATGAACACAATGGAACTGAAGCCAGTAAAACTCACGAACGACAGAAAAAATTATCGTTTGACATAAAAGACTTATACCAGTCCATACCTCTACCAGAGACAATAGAAAATTAAGGCTGCACAGACCATAAATAAACTAAAAGCATCGCTATGCCGAAACAGCTTTGAATTTAATAATAAGATATATAAGCAAACGAACGTAAATCTAGAAGGATAATTTGAGAAACTGAAAACAAAATTAGGTGTAACATTATACGCGAGATACGTTGATGATATTATCTGCGTAATAACCAACAAAAACGAAAAATAAATCCTAGACCGCTCCAACAAACAATATAACATAAAATTTATGAAGCAAACAGAAAACAAAGGAAGAATAAACTATCTGAATCTGGCAATCACGATAGACAAGATCCTAGGAAAGGCTTATTATGAAATTTATAGGAAACCAACTGCCACAGACACTATAAAAAACAACACGTCAACCCATTCATAGCAACACAAAAAGCAGCACTACGGTAACTAGTGGATAGACTATAACGAACAGCTTTAACAGGGGAAGCATATATGGAAGAATTGTACACAACTTGTAATATAGCTGAAAAATGGATATAGACAGGATCTGGTGGATAAAATTAGAAGAAATCAGGATGCGGCAAAGAGAAGGACGTGAAGATTTGGACGGTAATAACTTATATAGGAAACGCGGCATACAAATTAGCAGACTTTTTCATGAAATACAACTATCACACAGCATTTAAAACGGTTAATAACTTAGGGCAAATCCTACGCACCAACACGAAAAAATAAAATAAATTATACAGACGATTCATAAAAAATAAGGCCAAAAATAAAAATAATTATAATAAAGGATGAGCAAACCTAAAAAGCAAAACTATGTACATGCCGAACAAAAAGCTTATAGATTTGTAAAAGCAAACAATACCGACCACCCTGTTAAGCACAGAGTGCCGAAAGTCACACTTAATAGCGGTATGGTTGGAGATAGGAACAGTGAGAAAAACAAACAATTTCCACAGGGTTAGTGTGGCTGAGTGGGTGCGTGCTCGTCTAGAATCCCGTGTACCATGGTTCAAAGCCAGGTAAGGTCCAGAAAGAAAGAAGTCTGATGAGGAGATGTGGTGATGTCCGAAATAGCAGCTATCACTTCTACCAATTTGAAAAATTATTGTTTTCTTATATTGTTCCTAACACAGACCTGGCCACAAGCTCTAAAAATTGTCCAATGTTTTGTCGTGTACGAGTATTACTTAAAATATGGGACGAAATGCCGATGGATATGGTTCGTGTCGCCTGTTGTTCTTTCGAGAAACGGTTGCGCTTAGTAGATAAATTGTTTGAAATGAAAAAAAAAGAAGAGAAGTTGTGGTATTTTGACATTTACGGGACTTCTGTTTATGAAGCGAGTTTATTAGCTAGAAATGCTTTCAATACTAGGAACCATAAATAAAATATCCTTTCCATACATTTTTTCTATTTTTAAGGCATTTCATAACTATTTTACTTTATATTTGTTTTTACTTTTACTTGTATAGAGAATTATATGGGCTAAAGTACTGTTCACATTTTTTACCATGTTCTAGTAACCGGACAACGAACAAATTAACTTACAAATACATATAAAACATACGAATTTCATCAAAATCGGACAAGCGGGGCTTGAGTGAATGTGTTGTACCACTTTTACAAACCTTAGTACTTTATATAGATCTAATATTTTTAAATGGTTTGGGAAAAACTTTAGCACTATACTTTTTTACTTATAGCGGGTGAGAGTTAAATAAATTGGTTTCTTTCTGGGTTTTCCCAAAAGCAAAAATTTTCATTGTCTTGAACACTTCCCTGCAAGAAGCATACTGGTAAAATGACTAGTAAAACGACCGGGAGCCATGACAGAAACTTTCCGTATTTTTCCCATCACATTCTTAAAGGCATCGGTAGATTTTTTGACCGTTTCGTTCCAAATGTTTCTATATGTGTGATTGTTAGTCCCGCTCTTTCTTAAAGCTTGTGCGCTTCACGAGAGATATTGCTGCACTGCTTACACACGTCACAACTACTCCATGTTTTACTAGTCAAATTACCCGTATTTTACTAGTCAAATTACCCGTATTTTACTAGTAAAATGACCCGCATTTTACTGGTCAAATATCCAGGAATTTAATAGCCAAATTACCATCATTTTACCAGTTAAATAACCTGGAATTTAATAGCGAAATTACCAGCATTTTAAATGCCCCTTTGACCTGTTTAATAAAATCTTGTACTAGCATAATTCAATTCAATACAGTTTTTATTACCTAACTCGTTGGTTTTTTATATTATAAACTTATGTATATTTTGTAGTTATATGTATATATGCATATAATATATTATATTTATTTGATATTATACTTTTGTATTAGTTATATTTATCGTTTTTTTTTAATATTTGTATGCATACATTAGTTATATTTATGTAGACTTTGTTAATTGATTAAGTTAATAGTAGTTAAATCTATGTATATACACATGTTATTTTTTTTGTAAATATATTTTTTGCTTATTTCTATTGTGGCTTAGCTCTACACTCCTTCTTACTCCTTTCTCGAAGTCGATGCGTCCTTGTAATTTAAAAACATCTGCAGTAATAACCATATAAATAAAATTACAATTATTTATAAAAAAAGAACATTAATAATTACCAAAAAGAACCGTATCGACCAACTTCAATTTCGACAGAGCCTTTTTGTTACATCTTCCGTCCCAATTAAAAAGTTGGAGGACGTCGTCGCTGAAGACTAAAACAGCATCAATGTCCCCGGAAACTCCTTTGAGGAAGTACAAGAATGATATCTGCAAAGAGACTTTGTTTTACAAATAATTAGTGAAACGTTTTTAAAACAATACTTACAACTGCGTCCTCGTAGTTTTTTTCCTGCAATTTCTCCTCTATGTCAAAAACTGCATCAATGGACTGCAGAGGCAGAGTATCCTTAAGTTCTGTATGGAAAGCTTTGTATAATTTATTATTAATAATGCGCGACCACTTCTGAGCATCAGAATCACAACAATATAAAAACAATTATTGCAAGTCATAATTGCTGTGCTGCCACTCCAACTAAACAAAAGCTCTTGTACGTGTGATTTTTTATTTTTACTCAATGAAACCATTAGGCAACCCCTGTCTTTTCGTTTCGTTCATTTTGCTTTTCTCACCATTCCATCATCCCTATGCATGCAATATGTGTAAGAGAGCGAAATATAAAAAATGTAATAAGAAAGATGTGTCATGTCGTTTCATATCGCCAATTTTGAAAGGCAACTTGTCACATGTACTGTGTTAACAAATTTGTTGTGGTGACAATCGAAAAATCTTACAAGTGTGTGTACTTTTGGTCACTACATTTTTGCAGGGTTATTTAATCGATACGACTTACAGCTTTGTATCAAAACACATATTTGATCCTATTTCTTAAAGCACGGACGTGTTTTTCATATTTATCGTGAGGCACACAACAGAACCAAACGCCAGCAAAGAAGTTTTCCGAAAACTGTTTGTTTAAAGATACATTTGAAAATTAATTTAGCGAAGGACTTAACATACGAGTTAACGAGAGAAGTTCTTAGAAAAAATAATAATGTGTTATGCGTAAACTACTTAGTGTGAATATCTAAATTTTATTTATATACATACTTTGCATTTGAATATTAACAGTTCCTTGAATACTTCGCAATGCCATTGTACTTTCACTGCGAAGATTCGATGAACAGCTGAAGTTTTTAAAATCTGAACAAGGATCCAAATTCCAATCAACTTTGACTTGAATACTTGCTGCAGCGGTTTTACAAATTACTTCAGAGCACTCTGGTGGAGTTGACGATGTTGGATTACACTCATCATCGCTAGAAAAACATTCCTTTGGAAGACGCGAGGGTGCAGTACTTATCAAAAACAAAATCGGTGATGCAACTAACAAGGACGTTACCAAAAATGTAGCTGCCGTTATCGCAATTTTATGTACTGCTGTTGATGTACGTAACCAAATACAGGGAGCACAACAAATCCATTCCATAGTGTCATTCTGTAACGGCAATACCAGATACAAATTAAAATTTATTTAGTTGATTAGCTTGCTTTTGGTTATAGAAATTATTAAAAGAGGGCAAGATATGAAAAATTGCTATGAGTGGAAATTATCTAAAATTAAGTTACAGAAATCGTAATACAATTTTATTAGACTTCTTCGTGTCGTACCGCTTGTGGGTGAGCCAGGGGCAGCTGAGTACCACAGATTTTCTTACTCATCTTTAATACTGGTTGCTTCCATTCTGTTTGAATACGTCTAAATATGAAAATAATTTTTAAATACTTTGTTTTCATCTAAATACCAAGTAGCGTTGTTTATTTAATCGTACCAATTAAAATGATCCATCACGACATCCGAAAAGATCTAGCGTACAACGCTGCCAACATCTTCCGGCGCCCTTTAATTTTGTATAAGTATGTAGGGTTGATGACCGCTGTAACCGAGTGTGCAGAATGGGCGCGCTTTATTCATGAAAAAACTTCTCACAAAAATCATTCGCCGTTCGGCGTAAAACTGTAGATCCATCAATTTGCAATTGTAGGAGAAGTTCGGTCAAACATCAAGCTATGATGTAAGCGCTAAATTATTGTTATTATTATGTGGAGTTAGTAAATTTTTTCTTAGTAAAAATATTTTTTTTATTTTTTTATTTTTTATATAAGCAAATTATATAATTAATTAACAAAATTACTTATATTATTGAACTCCATTGAGGTCAATAATAATATACATATGTACTTACATATATGCAACTCCGAATCTTTTGTTACATTTTAATACATTTTAATTTTATATTTAGCTATTAAGTTCTAAATGGAAGGTCTAAAACATGATGTCTTTTAAGTCTAATAATTTCATTAGATTAATCAAGTAATGCAATTTTGCACAGTACTGGCGATTTCATTATTGACTTGCGATAAATAAATACATGTCATGCGGCATACACACTGCTCAGTGTTGTCAATACAAAATAAGTCAATAAGTTATTAAAGTCAACAACTGCAGTATTGCAAATATCACAAAGTATCACGTGTTGTACGAATTTACAATAATTAAAAATAAATACAAATTTTATATAAAAATTTCTAACAATCAACATGACAGTAATAATCGACTACGAGTATGTAGTATAAATGTATTATTAACTAATATAGCGGTCGCCCCACGGCAGGCAATGGCAAACGTCCGGGTGTATTTCGGCCATGAAAAAACGTCTCCCAAAAATCATTTGCGGTTCGGAGACGGCGTAAAACTTTAGGTCGGTCAATTTGAAATACAACATCAACACACCCACCACAAATCTTAAGGGAAGTTCGGCCAAACATCGGGCTATACTATGTAAGGGCCAATTATTATTATTATATCTTTATATCCCGCAAGAAGTGGTGGCTTTCCCTTCTCGTTACGCCTTGTTGAGATAGAAGTTTTGTATATTTCCCTTCGCTACGGCTAGGGGTATACCCACCCCACGATACAGGTTGTTACTTAATTATATGCCAGTTTGCGAGGCCTGAAATCCGTCCTGAACTTTAATATGTCTGAAGGTAGTTGATTAAGGATACTACTATGGCCTTGCTGTGTATTCTGCCAGCACCAAAATTCCCCGAGTCGTAAGTGTTGTCAGTGAAGACGTGCATAATATAAATAAGTCAATTGGAAGCAGGTTTGAGATGGGATACAAAGCCGCTGTGGGACAGGTGCGACAGGATCTCGTGGCACCAACACATGCAGTGCGTTGAACCTTCTGTAAACCGGCAAGGATGTAGTTTTTCAGGAGAGTATCCCGCCAGACTGCAGAGCAATAACTCAGCACCGGTCGCACCATCGCTTACTTGCTTAATGGACGCTATAACCGCTTAAGCGATTTTGGCCGAACTTCTCCTAAAATTTGTGCTGCGCGTCTTGATGTTGTAACACAAATTGAGGACCTACAGCTTTACACCGACTCCGAACAGTGAATGTTTTTTGTGAGAAGTTTTTTTCATGGCAGAAATACACTCGGAGGTTTGCCATTGCCTACCGACCGACTGACCGCTATTAGAAAAAAACTTTTCTATAATTTTTAATGTTACTTTCTCGGGCCAGGATTTGAATCCGTGACCCACCGAATGAAGCGCGCACACGCTACACACTCGGCTACGGCGGCCGCCAAACATCGCCTTATCTGAATTCAACATAAGGCCACGACTTTGTAACTAACTACTTAATTCTATAAAAAGGTCTTAGACAATAATATATCGGGCTTCCCATACTTCATATGTTTAGGTGCTTCCTCACTTCGCGTGCCCTGCATTGGTTTCACAGCCCAGCAGAACGTCCTCAGGTGGTGCGGGTCGATCATCCGTCATATAAACAGAAGGGATGAACAGGCTTCGATCGCTTTCCTCTTCGGCCTTGATTACCGCGACGTCGTCTAAGCTGAAAAAAAAGAAAGCAACGATAGATACAAGCCCTCGGTTTACCTTTTTTATGAGTGTAAAACGAATTGTACTGCCTGATCTGCAAACCCATAATCTTTGAGCGCCTCCAAGGCTCCTGTCGACGTCGCCCACATCCTTAGAAGGGTTTTAAGGTTATCCAAGGTAATTTTTACATGCTGCAAGTTCTGTTGCGTTCCCTTCAACATCCTTCGGGTCGTTGATAGGTGGCACGCTCGCAGCGTACCCTGCTGTTGTCGAGACACATTTCTCAGCCAGCTTTAGCTCATCTCTGATGTCAAACCCTAATTTGTTTTCTTTCTGCTCGAGTATCGGCAGACTCACGTTATTTATTAGCAGAATATAGGGATGACTGTTTCGCTGCTGTTCCTCTGCCTTTAGGACCTTGCAGGCGTCCATCGGGACACATGGATTCAGCAGCTTCAAACACTGGATGAGCTTCTAGTTCTCGACCTTCATCTTCGAAAGCCAAATTCGTGCCCGTGCTCTTCCGGGAATCTCCGAAGCCGAAATGAGCTTTAGCGAAAGATCGTCCCATCTCAGCAACACTTTTTTCACGAAATTCCCTTGAAACACTATTTGCGCATTTGATAACTCTGCAGCCGCAGCAGACTTCCTCGCAGATGAAGGTTGGTACTGTAGTCTGCCTCTCCATGAGGTGATCTACGACCATCTCAGATAGCTACCCTCCAATGGAGCTCTACACTGCCAAAACTTTCCTTCCAAATAGTGACTGGTTATTTTTATACTTCCACCCATGCAGCTCTCGCCACGGCTACTTCAACATCTGAGCTTCAAATATTTGTAACTATCTTAATCTGAAACCTCAAATTCCGACCTCCTCGGCCTGTCAGACCTTACCAGAGCAGACACCGCTCACTCCGGCGATACAGCTCAAGATGCAGATACGGCGATAGTGTTGAATTATATAATAATTTTAAACTCGGCATCGAGTTATACTTTTTTTTTACCAAAACTAAATCGTTTCAGGAGTGTTATTATTTTGCTCCAAAACAATGACGGTAATTGTTATTTGTTGATAAAAATAATAATATTTTATGAGTTTTGTTTTTATAAAAAATTATCTCGATTTTGTGAGTTTCAGATGGTTGTTGTTAGCGAGCAACAAAATAGTGCAATTTTAAGTACTTAAATACGTTTTAAAATACATTAAATATCTCTCTGTAAAATGCAACCTTCAGGGTGTATGCCCCTCATCCGCTCTGACATGTAGACTTTAGATTTTAGCGAACATATCGAATTATTTTTTATTTATTTGAGAAATGAGGTAGTATTTGTTAGAATTTTTAGTCTTTTAAAATACATCTGCGCCAATTAAATTACATGATTGGAATTTCCAATCTTATAACTATGTCATCTTAAGTCTAACATGAAATAAATATATTATTACACTAAATTTACATGCAAAGAATTATCCTTAAAATTAAAGTTCAAACTTAACTTTAAATAACAGATATTTCAAAATAGACAATTAGAGAAAAGAGGAAAGCTAAATTGCAGTCACATCCATCATATAGGTTTAAAGTAGTTAAGTATTGTCCTTTTACAGTTGCCGCTATTCAACGTAGCCTTAACGCTATCAGGAACGGAACGGAAAAAAGCCTCGAAAAAGATACATAGAAATATTTAGGGATAGATAGATAGATAAATATATATTTGCGGTTTGCACATCGACCTTAAAGATCCATTGTGCCTTCTGTTCTTTACAGCACCTCGTCTAATCCTTAGCAATGTTGAGTATGGTTATTTTTGCTGTCTATAACTATGTGGAGTGGCATTAGGTCTGGGATCACCTCTAGTGCTATTGTTGGACACGTGCGCATAGCTCCTGTTACGCAAATATACGCTAGCCGTTGGAGCCTTGTCAGTGATTTCCTCACCATTGAAAGGGAGGCTCTTGATACCCACGCCACCGCTCCATAGGTTGCTATCGGCCTAACAATCACAGTGTACATCCATCTAAGCATATTTGGGCTACAATCCCAGTATTTTCCGGCTAGACGTATGCACACCATTATTGCTTTGGGTGCCTTGGATGCTGTCGAATTGACATGTTCCCTCCATAGTAAGTTGAAGTTTATGGTGAGACCGTAGATCGGTAGATCGGTAGATCGGTCCACCCTGAATGCATGCTGACTGGGGTGAAGTGGTTTCCTTCGCAGAGAATTCGACCTTATCTCATTATCAATGATGTTCTCCATTGTTTTGAGTACAAAGGAGGTTCAACTGATTGCTCTAAAGGACTTCGATAGCGAGTAATCCCATTTCCCTACCTTAGCCCTCCTCCACACCATTGGAATTTTAAGTGAGAGCAAACGAATCCCTCATAACCTTAACAAGGTGTGAGATTATTCCATCGCCGCCCTGTTGTAGCATCACTAGCAGTATGCCATCAACTCCCGGAGACTTATACCGTTCAAATGAACTCATGGCCCACCTCACAGAATGTTGGGTAAATATACTTTTAGCCACCACCCAGTCAGTTTGCAATGGTCTCGATTTCCGTGTCCAAGGCTTCATGTCAGTTGTGGATGCATATTTAGGGATAATCAGATTTTGATGCCGACAAGACTTAGTCTTAGACTTGGCCTACCAACATTCTAAAATACTTTTCTGTCAAGGTTATTCGCGCCGACCATTTGCTAACCGAATATCGAAGGCGCCATTGCAGACCACAATGTAAACAATGTAACAACACAGTTTACAGCGAGCACCGGTGCACAAATTTCAGCATTCAATATCATAATTTAGCAGCGGCGCAAGGATATTTTTCGCCCTGCCTTTTTCGACTGCTACTGTCGTGATCTCAGCAGGTACACCGGTCCATTACTCCATAAACGATCTGTATCAAAGGGTGTCACATACATCGGTGTTCACACTCCTTTATGGGTGGACCGCAATTAAATTCAACGTTCGTTCGTCCATCTGCCTGCGTGTTCGGTCAGAACCGTCATGTACCAATGAGTGCAGTATTTACACTTCGCAACCGTCTCGAGTTCCGTCAGTGACCTACGTGGGTCCTATGCATACCGGGACGTACAGTGCTGCTGCACAATACCAATCCTTCTCCGCACACGACTCTTTCGGGCAACCACATGGAGGTCTTGCGCGGGCAACTACAGTATTTGGACATATTCGCAGCCTCAGCCTCAGCCAAGTATCTGTCCCAATCACACGTAGCGGCAAGGCAGTGAATAAGTAAAGATCTACCATCCTTTCGTTCATGAAGAACTTTAAACAGTCGAGTGACCGTTTCGAGGTTTCTGGCCAGGGAAATTTTATTCATAAAAAGAAAAGTAATACTTCTCCGGTGTGTCACCAGTAGGAAAATTACCACGAGGACCGAGGTGAAGAATACCAGCCTAAACGACATACTGCCAAGCCCCTGATCTCTTGCGACCTCTAGTGGGTGTCCTAATGCGATTCCGCGCACGACCAGTGACTATATGTGTGAACATCCGATAAATGTTCCACCAAATTTTATAGAAGAAGATCAGGTGGCACAACAGTTCGTCTGGTGAGACGGCGATAGAAGCCGACGACTTGATGACATCGATATGTCCTTGATGACGTTTGGGGCATCGGGTTCTCTATCTTTCGCCAACTACATAAAGGACAAGGATGCAAAGAGATTTGCAGTAGCAGCAATCATCGAAACCACGTTTGTGAACGACCAGTGCGTGATGTGTACGATGAAAATGAGATGATTCAACTTTTTGGGTGTGTGAGAAAGCTACGCTTCATCGAAAAAATGCGAGTCCCACGGTGTTATCTATCATCGAGCCGTATCAACGATAATCAACTCCACATCTTTGTTGTTTGCATTCACGCACGGACATCAAATTGCAGTCCTGAATTTTTAAGCTTACCAGAAATTTCCAGGCGCGATAAGTCGTAAAAGTGTAATCTAAAAATTATCTCCATTCATAGATGAATATGGGTTGCTACGCGTAAAGGGCCGTATCAATAGAACGAAAGGTGTGCCAGTGGATCTAAAACAACCGATAATTCCCGCTCGAAATCACAGCATTAGTCATCTGATCGTAGGTTTCTACTACCGCAGGTTTCATCACGTCATACGAGATAGTGGTGAATGAGGTGAGGGTGCGATAAAAGTACCTGATTTACGAGCTTTGGTAAGAGTAGTGGCAAAAACTTGTCAACAATGTCGCAATCGACGAGCTATCCACCAGAAATGGGCAGACTCCCCCGGAGCGACTAGCGGAATTCACTCATCCGTTCGTATACACGGGCGTGGACTATTTTGAACCCTTTGACGTCGTGGTTGGAATACGGTATGAAAAGCGTTGGAGAGTAGTTTTTACCTGTATGACCATTCGAGTAGTACCATTGATGGCGGAGAATACCCAGGTGAATCACCTCCGATAACGGCCGGAGCGGCCTAGTTGAAGAAGTATTGAGAGCTGCCTTAGCCGATGTTGAAAATATCATCAATCTGCGGTCACTGACTTACATTCTGCTAGATTCGTACGTCGAAAAGTCCACGCTGAGCGAGAACTTTCGTACCACCGGTAATTTAGCCAACTACTCCTAGAAGCGACGGATCCGAGAATATATGAATGCGCCGACTGGTTTGAGAACCCATAATAACCCATCTCTGCAAACGTCGTCGTTATCATTGCCGATGAAAACACGCAACGAAACACGTGAACGAAGGAAGAGTGTTAGATGATACGTGCAGCAGCGGCGGGCAAACTATAAGTACAGGAGTGAAAACGTACAGCGGTTTAGTGACCCTCTTTGCAACGAAATTTGCGCGTATAGATCTGAAAGCAGTAAACCCCACGAAGTTCACGGAAGACGGAATGTTGGCGCACAACAAAATATTCTAACATTAAGAACTTACATACTTACTTACTAACTTAATTCACGCTATAACCGCTTACGCGTATGTAACACATATTGACGGACCTAAAGTTTTATGCCGACTCCGAACGGCGGATGATTTTTATGAGAAGTTTTTTCATGGCAGAAATACAATCGGAGATTTGTCATTACCAGTCGAGGGGCGACCGCTATTAGAAAAAACGTTTCTATAATTTTTGATGTAACTTGCGACGGCCAGGATTTGAACCCGGCACCCACCGAATGATGCGCACACACGCCACACACTCGACTACGGCCGCCGCCGTACATTAAATCTCCAACTGTAAAATGCATGTATGTACTTCAGCCGTTGACATGTACCCGACTGCTGTCAAGGTGTTCGCGTTAACTCTTTTCCTTTCAATTATTGGCAGAGTGGGGCATATATTTAAAAGAAACACATCAAAGATAATAAAATCTCAGGATTCCACGAATATTAAAGTAGCACTGCTCAAGAAACGTATTTTGCTTGGTCCACCTAATTAAAAGGATAAAATTCAATTATTGCACTGTTCGAAATCAAATATTCAATTCTCAAATATATTGACACGTTGAGTGCCGTGTGTAGCGCTGGCGGTGCACGGTCACTTGTGAATTAAATGAAATATATTTTCTAAAGCACTACAGTAGAGCAGATAAATATTATGTTATGGCACCTAGAAAAAGTTTTTTTTTTTAACTCTGAGAATTTTCACTGTATCTTTTATTTTAGATGAATTGGAAAAGAGCAAAAAAGTTATAATTCATTACAACGTAAAAGCTTCAGTAATTTCAAATTCAATGAATAAAATAAGAAAATGCATGCAAGGAACTGATGAGTCTGATTGAAACAGTTCAGGCAAAGAGCTGGATTACCGTCACAGCCATTGCAAATTGTTGCACCTTTTTTGTTTTTTTTCACCGCTTCTTTCCGGCCGTCTGTCTGTTTTCTTTACTGTAGCAATTACTGCATCGTTTTCTGATAATGATAATCCTATTTCTGTTATCTCTGACATTATACATTTGTAAGGAATGACTTTTAGATCTGAAGGGTTCTGATGCTTGATGTGGTGCTTCACATAGATAGTCGCAAATACTTTTTTTAAAATCATCTATTTTTGTATTGGGCTAGCGTTGTTTATATAATACTAAACTGTTTACAACAGCAGTGCACATGGCACTTGAATAAAATTATATTACCTGTGTGCCATGTGCACCGCCGGCTGTCACACTATATAACGGTACAAATAACACACAAAAAAGAAAAACCCTTTTCCCAAATTAATTTTGTATCACTAAAGATAAATTTCTACCAGCTATATATTTATTGGCACTATGCCAATATATTTTGAATCTGTTTGGCGGCATCAACGTGTTGAAAGAAGGTTGCCACCAAAAATATGTGACAAACTCAAAACTAAAAGTTTTGAGAAAACTTAATTTCAAAAATAATTTGGAAAGGTTGGAAACCTGTTTAAAAAATTAATCCTACTTCCTAATTATATTATAAATATTTGTGTGTTTGTGAGTGAGTGTGTGAGTATATTATTACCTTTTCAGGGCCGTTTGGGAGACGGAGTTGTATAAACTTTGGCACACAAATACCCTATATCCTCCGTTATAATACATGGTATATTTTATGGGGAGTTTCTACCTCTTAAAAAGGTTATACATAATTAAATAAACACTTTAAATTGTATATTGCTGCTTAACGACTTTATAGATGTGAACAAGAATCGATTTTTATAAAAGGAGTTCACACCTGCTTAAGACGTGCAACTCAATAACAGCAATGATTGAAATCAATTATTGCAATATGGGTATTCAAAGAAAGTGGCTTAATAATCCTTGATTTCTCAAATGTTTTGAAAGCTTAACAGGTGGCATAAAATGCAAATTAAGTTAAATTAGAAAAATAATTGACATTTCACAATATGAGTGCCAAGCTAAGTGTTAAGACAACTTAATTTCAAAAATACTTTTAGAGAGGGTTGTCATATGTTTAAAAAAGTAATCTTAATTATATTAAGTTAAATCAAATATTGAAATATGGCTCTGAAACGAAAAAGTTTGAAGAAAGCCTTGAAGATACTTCTGGAGAGCGTTGTATGAAAGAGTAAACCAAATTTAATCATTAAGTTAATGAAATATCACGTGAAGAGATTCAAACGAAGTAAACTTAGAAAACTTAATTATGAAAATAGATTTAAGGCGTGTTGACACGTGTTTAAAAACATTAATTTAATGATATTCTCAAGATTACTGAAATATGAAAGTATTACTCTGAAACGAGAGAGTGTTTCAAATAATCTAGGAAGGTCAGTCACCGACTAGTTCTCTTGCCGACCAGACGTGCTATTTCTGTCGTAAGCTTTGAGTGCAATTCACGGTTTCTATTCTCTTCCATATTCGCCCTATTCGTTGTTGCGAACGACTTTTTTCAGTTTACTTTCGTTTGAAACAACAAAAAGTGTGTTACTGAGTTGTGTAATTGAAGCAGCATGGCCCCGGGGCCAACAAACCTTGGGGATAACAGGTTCGCTCTGCTAGCCTCAGATCCCCAGCCTAAACGGAAAAAAATTAAAAAGAATTTCGACTCGTTCCCAAACCTTCCTAAAATCGAAACCAGCAATCCTAAATACGTGGTAATTTCAGCGGTAGACGAAAACAAACCTTTAAACAACTTTAGATGTTTCGCTATTCATGCCGCCTTAAAACTAATAAGCAAAGAAATCGTTAAAATCACTGAATTTCGAGACGGCAGCCTGTGTCTTTTGTTGAAAGACAAACCAACAGCTGAAAAGTTTATACGCACAAAATCTCTGCATGGTGTCTGTGAAGTAAAAGCTAAATATCACGATAAACTCAACCACACGAAAGGTACTATATATGCTCCCTGTTTAAATGATCTAATAGAAGAAGAAATTGTCAAAAACTTATGTGATCAAGGTGTCGTGGAAGTATATAAGTTTGCTAAAGTTGTAAATGGGAAACCAAAGCACTCTGGAGTATGTCTTCTTACTTTTGATAAATATCATCTCCCAAATCGAGTTGACATCACGTGGCATTCAGTGATAGTGAGACCTTACTTCCCAAGCCCAATGCGGTGTAAGAATTGCGGTAAGCTCAATCATACTGCTAAGCGATGCAATAATCCAACAATGTGCGATCATGTGCACAAATTGCGCGGGAGATCACCCAGCGTCCGATAAGTCTTGCCCAAAATACCAACAATCAAAAATTCAAATAGAGAATAAATGCACAATGAAAGAAGCAATTACACTTTACAGAAACCAAATTCCCTCAATTATCGATGGCCCTTCTTTCGCTTCTATCACAAAACACGTCAAATCATTTAGTAACAAGCAACAACAAAGTTTTACTCTAGAATCTCATGACTATTCTAATACAAGTAATTTCACTCCAGTCGTAACACAACAACTCAACTCAAACTTAGCAAACAATACTCAACAACAAAACTCAACACAAAATAGAAACGACGATAATTCGCTCAGTAACATTCTCACTCAAATAATCACTAAACAACAACATACAGATAATACAACTTCCTACTTCACCAACAAAAATATTTCTCAACAATAAAATGCTCCCAAAACAAACATAATCAACAACGATAACGTTTTCTCTAATTACTCTCTCCTCAACAGTCCATCTCTCCCAGTTGAGCAAGAAGACGATATTAACATGGAACATAGAACCATACAAACAAATGATTATCATACTCATTAACTACACATTCATCCATTTACTTATTATTCATTTATTGCACATAAAATAATAGGTTACCTTCACAATGATCTCTGTATTACAGTGGAACATAAACGGATATTTTAATAATTATCATGAATTGCAGTTGTTAATCAAATATGCTTGCAAGAAACTCATATCGGTCACAATATAAAACCGTATCCACCAAGAGGATATGAAGCCTATTTTTCAATTCCCCTCAAAACCAATATGGCAAACAAGGTGTAGCCATACTAATTAAAAAAGGCATTCCTCACAAAATACTCTTTACTGACGATGACCTCCTCAGTATTGGTATACAAATCTTGCATAACCTAAAACTAACAATAATTAATACATACATACCACCAAGCAAACAGTTCTCTTGCACGCACATTTTTGAAATCTTAAATAAAGCAGTTGGGTCGATGCTTTGGTTAGGTGACGTAAATTCGTGGAGCCCCATCTGGGATTCTCCATTTGTTAACGACAGAGGCGCAAAAATTGAGGATGTCTTGCTATCCACCGATCTGGTTGCACTAAACGACAGCAGCCCCACATACTTCTCAACACACCAATCTTTCACGCACGTTGACATAACTACATGTACGGCCAACCTGGTCCCCCTTTGTACATGGAAAACGATCAATGACCTCCACGGGAGCGACCATTTCCCTATTTTAATAGGAATAATGTCTCATAGGGTGACCAAAAAAGACTTTAAACCTAAATTCCTAACAGATAAAGCAGATTGGGTAAATTATCAAGAGCACTGCACAAATATGTCCACAAACTACCCACCCATAAATAACATTAATAAAGAAGTGGCTGCAATACGAAAAATTATTCGCACTGCAGCACACTTCACCATACCACAGACAAAAAATTCAAGCCCAGCCCGATATATGCCATGGTGGAATAGTGACTTACAGAAATTACGAACACTTAAACAAGAAAGTTGGCACAAGTATAAAGGTACACGGAACTTTATCGATCTTTTAAACTACAAACGCAACAACGCCATTTTCAAACAAACATCTAAAAAATCGAAACGTTTTGCGTTCGAAGAGTTCACTTCTCACATCAACCCTGAAAGTAGCACACAAAAAATTTGGCCTTCGGAAACAAAACATCATTAGCTGTTTGAACACACCAAATGGCATAATTACCGACCCGAAAAGTATAGCCAACCAATTCGCAAAATATTGGAATTCCTATTCAAAAAACTCCAATTTCTCGCGCGAGTTCATAGCAAAAAAAGAAGGCATACGATCGTATCGGAGCACATGTTGCCCTTCAAGAATTAGCCAATTGGAAAGTAGGCCCGAAGGTATACAACTTCGTTAAAGCGTTTTTAAGCAATAGAAATCTCCGAGTTAAGCTTAACAACAACTACTCTGAGTGTCTTCCTTTGGATAATGGTATCCCTCAAGGATCCCCAATATCAGTCACTATCTTCATGATCGCTTTTAATAGAATAAGCCAAAGAATATCCCAGTTCCCAGTCGAACACTGCGTTTATGCAGATGACGTATTGATATTTTCAAAAAGACTCGATTTGGCACAAGTTAATCAGACATTTATTGAAATCCTAAACAAAATTTGTGAATGGTCTCTCATATCGGGAGCCAACTTATCGTATCAAAAATGTAACACGTTACACATTTGCCGTAAGAAAACTTGTAATGGTTTTAACTTTAGATACAATGTTAATATTCCAAATGTTAATACACTCAAGATTCTAGGTCTTATTTTTGACTCTAAGCTTAACTTTAAGGAACATTGTATATCTTTAAGGAAAAAATTATTTGCTAAGCTAAATATTATTTAGTTCCTTTCTTCGCGACGGTCACACATTCATCCTAATATTCTCATCAACGCAACGAAAGCTCTCCTACTTTCCGTTATCGACTACGGCCTTGCAATCTACGGTCACCACGCAGGAAGCGCACTTAAAAAGCTTTACGCCCCATATCACTCGGCTATCAGACGGAGCATCAGAGCCTTCCCAACATCGAACATGAAGAACATACTTGCAGAGGCTGGCATGCCACATATCCAAGAAAGACTTGAGTGGTACACTCTACGCCTAACACCAAAAATATTCTATACCCACAACCCTACCTTGCACACTAAGGTAAAACAGGCACTTAAACGCAAGCGGAATTTAAAAAAGCCATCAACTATTCATCGGGTTCTACAAGAGACGGCAAATTTTGACCTCCATCTGAAACCAAGATACCTTAAAACTAGCAAGCACCCACCATGGGCTCAACACTCTTCTTTTTTGGAAGACGAATTAATGAGTTATCCAAAGCAGACGACCAGTGCTGAAACCTTTAAGCAACTTTTTACAAGTCGGAAATGCCAGCTTAACTCTAGTGGCTGGACTTTCATATATACAGATTGGTCAAAAAATTATGATAACACCGCCTACGTAATCGTTGCTGAGGATTCCAGCATCATTAGCAAAGGGTTGCTATCACCTTACTGCTCCATTTTCTTAGCCGAAGCATATGCTGTAAAAGAAGCAATCCACTGGGCAGTGAGATCGCAAGACAAATTTACCATATGCACCGATAGTCTCTCAACAATAAGAGCAATCCGGAACATACGCAACGTAAGTCCGCTGATAGTATGTATCCGAGACAATCTGATTGCTTTCAAAAATAAAGTAAAATTAATGTGGGTTCCAGGACACTCTGGAATCCGAGGCAATGAAATAGCCGACGAGGAAGCTAAAAATGTACCGCATACGCCCTGTTACTACATAGAGACGAACGAGAAAAACGATATCTTGCGCTACATGTATAAAATATTCGAAGAACAGCAAAGGGAAATATGGAACACCTACAACAACCAATATCGTCTTATAAATCCTTACGGAACTAAAACAATCTACCCTACTACGTGCAGTATCTCTGCACTTAAAGTTTTTTCAAGACTACGCATCGGTCACAGTGTATTTTCGCATCAACACCTTCTTAATAGAAACTACGCCTCTGGATGCCATTATTGCAACAGCTCGACAACATTGACGCAACATATTTTGGATATGTGCCCAGCATTCAGAAAACTTAGAAGGGAAACTTTTTCGTTGAACACACCATCAGAGCTTCTAAAGGAACCTAGTATAGAAAACATATTAACAATTTTTAAATATATCTCCAAAGCTAAATTAACCAACCAAATTTAATGAATTGTAACTACCTGTCTTATACTAATGATACACACAAACTCTTTTTACACATTCTTACTACACCAAACAGCCGAAGGCGTTGTAGCTAGTGCTGTGCTTAGTATGTAATATATTTATTTATAAGTATATTTCATTTTAATAAATAAATAAATAAATAAAATCTAGGAAGGTACCGGGAATTCTACTGTGCTGGTGTCAAACGAAGCAATGTTTAAGGAAGCCCTTTGCGAGAAATGTAGAGGCTTTCAACCTGTTTATAGAATTTAAATTCAACTAAAATAAAAAGATGAATGCGGCGTTAAAATACTGTTTTGAACTGACAGAGGTTTAGGTTCATAAAATAGTTACCACTTTTCCAAAATTAAAGAAATTTTGGTTAAGATAAATCCTACTAGTAATATAAATGTGAAAGTTTGTGTGGACACTTATTTAGCTGGGTTAATAATTATAGTGTATATTTTCAAAATAGTCAAATAGTTGTTAAAAATTTTATAGTCAATTAAATAAATAAGGTATCGATGACGACTGGACCTATTAGGATAAGATTTGTCTCGTCCGCCGTAACCGAGTGTGTAGCGTGTGCGCGCTTCATTCTCCCGGACTCAAATCCTGGCCGGGGCAAGTAATATCAACAAATTTAAAAAATTAGGTTTCACTAAACCCGAATGGCATACTGCACAATAACCGATCACAAACAAGTTTCAGCAACCAACTCTAATTGCCAATTATGAAAAAATAAAAGATTAAAATTCCGAGATATACATATGTAATCCAGGGGTTCGGCCAACAGTAGTCATTTACTATTGATTGATCAAGCTAAGTCACCAGCCGTTCCGTTTTAGATCATCTCCATATGTTGTTCAGGGGTAACTCTCTTCACTCTCTATCAGTTGATTCAGTTTTTTTCAGTCGCAGTTGATCAAGTTGCATCGGAAAACAGAGTTGTCGATCGCAGTCACGGGAAACTCCAGTCGTTCAATTTAACTAATTATTACTTTATTATTAACTTCACCTTTAAATCTCCTAATTCATTGTTATTCATTTAACTGAACTGAAATTAAATAGTTACTATCATCTCCATTTGCATTAACTTTCTTTCTACAAATATGGAACTAGATGACTCTATCGATAAGAATTTGGTTAAAAAGTAAACTAAAATTTCGTACTGGACTTCAAACAAAACCCACAAATACAAAATTTTGAATAACTTGATTAATTGCAATAACGTTGAAGATGCCTTTGATGGCTGTAAACGACTTGCATACGCGCGAAACCCCAAAACGTCGACTCGTAGGTGTTTAACACCCTCCTAGTATAAGGGACCTCCCGGGGTTTCACCTGGTAACACCTTGGCGGCTAGTTCAAACAGCGAGCCCTCTCTGATTCCCCTTCCCACTCTTTTCAGGGCTGGAGCAAGGTGCCATACAACCCGTACCGAGGATCAACCATGCTGGCAGCCCTACACCAAGACCAGTCGCGATAAGTGTGCTCCGAATACCGGGCGACCTTCGGGGCTAGCTAGCTTTACACGGGTATAGCGGATAACTGCCCGAGCCGACCCCTCGTTTCTCCACAACTCGTGGGACAATGAAAAATAAAAATATTAAAAACACATCTACACTAATACGGGCATCCGGCATTCCCAAACAAATGTCGAAAGGAGCGACAATCGGCGCATCATAAAAAGCCACTGCACATCCGTACTCACATAAGCAGACAGTAGGTGCACGCGCACCTCCGCTGACAATGCTGCTCACAAACGCTGCGCAAATATGGACACTCATAGTTTTTTTGAAGTTAAAAATCTTCAGCGGCATGCAAACGACGCTTATTTGAGCAAAGCAAACATACAATGGGTTCGTATGTATGTATGTATGTACATGCATCTCTGTACATATAAAATACGTGTATGCCCATCAGTGCATGCAGCTTGGACCATTTCGGCACTCGTTCAGGACCATTCGAGGACAAGTTTCGGCGCTTTGTTTGGACTAAAAGTTTATGCACCAGTACAGAACATTTCAATAGTTCCTGGCTGGTTCACCACTACAACTACTAATTCTTTTTCTACTACTACTACATATCCCTACTACTAACTACTACTACTGCTAATACTCTAATTACTAGTACTACTTCTGCTACCCCTATCTACTACTGCTACAATTAATAATAACTGAAACTACTACTAATTATTACTACTATCACCGACTACTACTGCTGCTACCATTATTACAACGACTACTATTGCTACTACCACTATTTTTACTAATTTCTCCTACTATTTTTAATACTGCTACTGTTAATTACTACCACCAGTTTTACTTATTTCACTAGTGCTTCCTCTAATGTCTATCACTACTTTTATTAATGGGGGATGGAGCCGCAGGTGGGAAAGTCTCTGATTGCCATTCACCTGGGAGAGGCCAGAACGATTCTTCTGCATGCGCTTCAAGCAACTCACAACTTCTGGGTGATTTCACCCAAGTGTCCTCTGGGTAGCTTCCGTACACCCGTTTGGGGGTGAGCTAAAGTGAGAAGGCGAGCCTGGTGGGGTCACTTCTACGTTTTCGGTTTAAGGGCTCACCAGAGTTTTGCAGTAAGTGAGACCGGGAGTGGGCGCATGACTTAGAACAATCGGCTCCCTATATAAATGTGTCTAAAATCAAAGACACCCCAGAACCTGGTTGTGCGCTGGACATAGTACTCACCTCGCAAAAACAGTTTCCAATGAAAAATTTTGACAAGCATGCTCGTACGAGATCCCTATTCTGATGACGACCACGGCAAATGATTAAAGGACTATAAATTAAGGCATGCACCTGGAATGTTCGTAACCTTATTTGGGAAGGTGCCTCTCTCCGGCTGGTGAATATCCTCGTAAAGTCACGGCAGACATATCCGCCATCCAAGAGATGCGATGGACGGGGCAAGGAATGAAGATGATCGGACTTTGCGGCATCTACTACAGCTGCGATGTAAAGGAGCGCAAGCTCGGGGGTTGATTTGTGCTGGGAGAGAGATTATGCCAGCAGGTACTGTTACTCACCCCAATGGATGTACGTCTCGTCGTAATTCGAAAAGGACGATGTGACCACAAACCACTTCTATGAGCGCCGTGAGCACGCGTATGACCGCTGCCCCGGTCACAATATAAAACTCGTGCTAGGTGATTTTAATGGCAGGGTGGAAAAGGAAGGGATCATTGGTTCCACAATCGGTAAATTCAGCCTACACGATGAAACATTTGCTAACAGACATGTTGTGGGAAACGAAAGGCACGCTTCCAGTGTTTTCGACTTGCCCACTATTCGAGTAGCTACCATCGACTCGGTTCAGTCATAACAGATAGACGACAGTTTCGCCACTCGATTTGCACTCCAGCCCTCTCAGAGCAATGTTCAACAAAGAGACATTGCTCACTTATAACATACCGCAGCTTAAGCGAGCTCGAAAAAATGACTGGTACGATAAGGAATGCCACCATGCCATGGAAAAGAAAGAGGCTGCCTACTGGGCCACCCTGCGATCGGGCTCAATGCGAATTGTGCTGGACATACATCGGAAGTTGAAGAAGAAAGCGAGGCGCACCTTCCGAGAAAATAAGAGAGAAACCTCCAATCAATTAAGACAAATTCGAAGTAAGCCTACCTGGACAAAACTCACACGGCAATAGCGCGGCTAAAAAACGATAAGGCCCCTGGTGCTGACGGACTGCTGACGGACTGCTTTTCAAGTGCGACGGCGAAGGGCTGGTAAAGTACATGCACCTGCTCATTTGCAAAATATGGTAGGACGAACGCATGCCATCTGCCTGTTATTTAAGTGTACTCTGACCTATCCACAAATCGGGCGATCCTGCAATATGTGCCAATTAGTGCGGGATCAGTTTCATTCCCATAGCATATAAGGTTTTGTCGAGCGCATTGTGTGAACTACTGAAGCTTCCGTGAACGATCTGATCGGACTTTGTCGGTGAAGCTTTAGACCTGCTAAGTCTACCATCGACCAAATACTCACGATACGACAAATCTTGAGAAAGAAAAATATTTATTCGAATTTAAATCCGCTTTTGATAGCACGAGAATAAGCTGCTTATCTGTCGCAATGCCTGAATTCGATATTCCAACAAAACTATGATGGCTGTGTAAAATGACGTTGAGCAACTCCGACAGAAGTAGGAAGGACCTCTCCGAGGCGTTTGAAACCAAAAGAGGTTTCAGTCAGGGTGACTTTCTTTCGTGCGACCTCTTATGTAAGAAAATATAATTCGAGCAGCGGAATTGAACCGATCAGGCACTATGTTTTACAAGAGCGTGCAACTTCTGGCGTATGCTGATGATATCGACATCATCGGACCCAACAACCGCGCCGTTACTTCTGCCTTTTCCAAATTGGATAAAGAAGAGAAACGTATGGTTATGGAGGTGAACGAGGGCAAAACTAAGTACCACCTATCATTAAATAAATAAGTCAAGTCAGCGAACCAGCGTCTGGGCTCCCGCGTCACTGTTGACAATTACAATATAACCAGCATTAGCACCTAAAATAATGTCAGCCTTGAAATCCAACGTAGACTCTCTCTTGCCAACAAGTGCTACTTTGGGTTGAGTAGGCGATTGCGTAGTAAACCCCTCTCTCGACGAACCAAAACCACACCTTATAAGTCTTTCATCATACCCGTGCGTGAAGCATTTGCACTGTCAGCATCGGATGAAACGGCCCTTGGAGGCGAGAGAAAAATTCACCGAAAGATTTATGGACCTCGACATCTTCGCGATGGTGAATACCGCAGACGATGGAACGATGAACTGTTTGAGCTTTACCGTGTCATAGACATAGTCCAGCGAAAATGCTCCAGCCCTGAAACTATTCAACCCGGTACCATTTTGTGGTGGAAGTGGATTTGGACGGCCTCTTCTGCGTTCGAAGAACCATGTGGTAAATGACTTGACCTCACTTAGTGTTTCCAATTGGCGCCAGTTAGCAGTAACTGGGTCAAAATCGCTAAAGCGGTTATAGCGCCAATTAAATAAGTAAGTAAGTAATTTTTAATAGTGCTACTACTAATTAATACCACATTTTTACTAACTTCTACCATTATTTTTACTAATGCTACCACAAATAATAAATTTAATTCTGCTACTAATTACTACTACTGTGTTTACTACTAATTATAACACCACGTTTACTAATTTCTACTACTATTTTTATTAGTGCTATTAACAATTACTACTACTGTTTTTAATAATGCTACCACTAATTACTACAGCTATCACAGTAATAGAAGTAAAGTGAGAGGAAGTGGACGTGTTTTGAGTAAGCTCGTGAATAATGTTACAAAAGTAGAGAAATAGAAAATAATACACATAACCACACATTTTAAAAACAAACTTTTTAAAAACAAACATTAAAATATATAATAAAAATGTAAAACGATAATTTGAACACAACAATATCTAAAAGCAGCGAATGTGAAAATCCCTTGCCTGCCAATGGTGAGTATACTACAGGTGGGATATGTAAAAACATGTATCATATTTGTGCATGCATTACAATTTCTAACGCTACATATGTAACCATGAACTCTGGCCGACGTAGAAACAGGAGATGCCATAAGTGCAGGCAAAGAGCAAAACCATCCTCACTACCAGAGTGCACGTCAAAACAAATATCTACAAAATCAAAGCCTTCTCCAATTTTGTTATACCCAACAGTTCTGTACGATAATGAAAATAAAAAAACCGACAGCAATGAAGAGTTTAATGGCATTATTGTGCAATCTGAAATATGTGATCTAAAAACAGACACAAAGAACATCAAACGTCTGATTGAAGATATGGTCACAAACTTTACTCAATTGCAATCTGATTTAAAAAACGAATTAAAAAAAACAAACTCCATGTTTGAAAGCAAAACGTCGGAATTATAGAAGCAAATTGGCGATCTTCATCAAAAATGCAATGCAAAAGATGTTCGTACAAGTTAACACAAAATAAATTCAATGAACTTAATTGCACAATACCCGCTTCTTTTTGGATCACACGCTCGTTTCCGCACAGACCCTGAGTTCAGCGTCTGGTGTTAATTGCAATGGCTTTTACACCAATGGTCACGTTGCATAAAAATGTGATGATCGTCGCTTGCTTAAGCTATGAAGGTGGAAATAAACTTTTGTAAAATTCAGTCTAAGAAATGAAGTGACTGAATAAAGTTCAAAATTAAATTTAAATAAAAACCTTTATTTCTTTAAGTGACGCCCAACGTAAAAGGGCAGTGTGTGTTTTATATCGAGTAAAGTTTCCTTAAAGACAGCAATCTTAAAACAGTTTTAAAATTTTCGCGGAAAATTCTATGTACAAATGTCCAGACGCACAGTTGGATATTTGAAAATAGAAATTAAAAAGATTGTGTTTAGTTTTGAATGTAATTGAAATTTATTCAAAGGTATATATGGAGATATACATGAATGTTGCTTTACCTGTGGTGTGAATCCGTGGTAGACCTGTGTCGCTCTTGAAATCCCTTGATCGAGTGCAATTATGAAAAAACGTACGGTTGCCGTCAACCGCAGTTTTATTGGAAAGCAATTATTGGAAATGTTAGCAAAAGGAATTATCCGGCGGGAAATACGGAGTAATTCGCAGTTGCATATGTATGCGTACATACACGCGCATTAGGGCGGTTAGAAAATATTTACGATGCGGCGTAAACATTCTAAAAAGTAATTATCGCGAAAAAAGACTTTTAGAAAAGAGTATATTTGAAACGCTCGCTCATAACTTTAGGCTGATACGTAAAACGTCGTAATACGCACCAGGACTTTAAGTAGATGTGGCAAGCAACATATACATGCACGCAAGATTACATCGAATGTGTAACATACCTAAGGATCTCAACTCTAATTTAGCATACGGAACCACACCTAAAATTCAACCCTGCGGATGTAACAACCGCAGCTAGGTAATACATATTTTACTTTTTATTATACTTCCGGACTTACATTTTTTAGTTAGAGATATGTGAGCTGACTTGTAATATACTACCTGAGCATTGAAATAAATAGAATACATATTTAAAGTGGTAACAAACCCACATCTGGTGACCCCGAGATAAAGGAAAAATTTCTTCGACGTGCAAGGCAACGCGCACATCAAACAACAGCGCCCTAACTAATATTTTCACTTGCAAGCATCCTATCTACCACGTGTAATATTTTAAAGCTTGCAAAATCATGCTGGATCCTGTAGCGGCAGGTCAATCAGACCCACTATCGCCACAAAACACCAACGATGGTCAACAAACACCACCATTTACAAACGCATCAAACGAAATTTGCCGGATAGGTGTCAAGCCACCCGTATTCAGTAAACGCGACCCAGACCTTTATTTTATCCAAACGGAGTCGCAATTTCGCAACGCCAACGTCATACGCGACCAAACAAAATATGAGTACGTGGTAGGATCATTAGATAGCGTTACACTTACGCCATCAACGGTTCTACCATTAAGACATATGGCACCAAAATCCTAACGTTGGACTTAGGCCTCCGGCGAAATTTTGACTGGGAGTTCATTGCAGCAGATGTCTCCAAGCCAATATTAGGTGCCGACTTCCTAAAAAAATTCGATTTACTCATCGACGTCAAAAACAAATTGCTGATCGACAAACAAACAAAATTGAAAGCACACTGCGTTTGCGAATTCGTTAAATACGAACCAGTTTTTTCAATAAACCAAAACAGCGTACAGTAATACCTTGATTTACGTCCGCTTCGTTAACGTTGTCTTGATTTACGTTGTGAAAATATTAGTGACCTCTGCACGCGATTTACGTTGTCAATTTGATTTACGTCGCCTGTATGAAATATGAATTTGGGGAATCCCTTGCTTACATTTATGTATTTTGAATTTTGTCAATATATTTCATGAACTCGTTCAGTTGATTTTTATAAGTGTTGCTGATAACACGCATAAAAGAGTGAAAATGAGTTCAAAACGTGAATTTAAAAGTGTTCGTGCAGTTCAATTAAAAAAGAAACGAAATGTTATTTCTATTAAAAAGAAAATGGAAGTCATTCACCGCCATGATAAGGGCGAAAAGGCTTTTAATATAGCTAGCGTTATGGGTTTGCCTTCAACAACCGTAAGAACAATCATAAAAAGTAAACAAAAGATTATCACAAGTGCATCCACTGCTGCAGATCGTTGTTTGGAATCCACTACTAAAATAAGACCCGTTTTGGATAAGTGATTTGGGGGAAAAAATATTCCGGTAACTACTTTAGTTATTAAAAGGAAGGCAATTAGTTTATTCAATGATGTAAAGTTAACAACTACAGATTGTGAAGATTTTTGTTTCAACGCGAGCGATGGGTGGCTGCAAAACTTTAAAAAAAGATCCCAACTTTATAATATAAAATTCCATGGAGAATCTGCAAGCGCAAACAACGAAGCAGCTAAAAATTTTGTTAAAAAGCTAAAGCAAATCATTGATGAAGGAGGATACTCACCTCAGCAAATTTTTAATGTGGACGAGACGGGACTTTTTTGGAAACAAATGCCAAAAAGGACATTTAAATCAAAAGAGGAAAGAGCGGCCGCCGGGCCAAAAGTTTCCAAAGACAGACTTACACTTCTTCTTGGAGGAAATGCTGCAGGTGATATGAAGCTTAAGCCCTTGTTGATATATAAGTCTGAGACGCCAAGAGCTATGAAAAATATTAAAAAAAAAAATCTCCCTGTTGTTTGGAAATCCAATAAAAAAGCTTGGATGACTGCTAAACTTTTTTATGATTGGTTTAAGTTGCATTTTTGCCCAACAGTTATCAAATATTGCGAAGTAAATGGATTCGCGTGCAAGGCATTGCTGTTAATTGATAATGCCCCTAGCCACATTATCCCGCTTGATGATATGAATGACAATATTAAAGTAATCTTCTTACCGCCGAACACAACGGCGCTTATCCAACCGATGGATCAAGGCGTTATCGCGGCATTTAAAAAATACTACTTACGAAGGACATTTAACAACTTGATTGATGCAATTGATAAAGAATCTCACTGCGCATCTGCTGATGTAGTTCGCAATTTTTGGGTCAAATATAATGTCATGCAAGCAGTGGAAAATATTAAACAAAGCTGGGAAGAAGTACCCGCGACAACGATAAGCCATGCATGGAAAAACATATGGCCGGAATATACTACATCTCGATGTGGATCAGAAGAAAATTCCAACGATTTAAATATAGAACTAATTAACTTAGCGCACGCTGTTGGCTTCACAGATGTTGATGAATCCGACCTTATTGATATCTTGGAAACAGGTGATGAACCATTAACTAACGCAGAAGCATTGGCATTGACAGATACTCCTGATAAAGATGATAATCTATTAGAAAATTCGATGGTCGAAAATGAGAGGGAACGTTCACAATTCCCAATCTCAAAGCTATCAGAGGCTTTTAACCACATACAGAAAGCGATCAATATTTTTGAAAAATTCGACAAAGATGAAGAGCGAGTTATCTCAACACGAAACTCAATTAACAATAGTTTGCAACATTACAAAGATTTGTTTACACAAAAGAAACTATTTTTGTCACAGAAGCGGATTGATTCATTTTTCAAGCCCATTTTATCATCCGATACTCCTTCGATATGTACATTTATCATAGATATTCCAAAAAGGATCTGAATTTCATATGTCTAATTTTTTTACACTTGAAATACACTTATGTAAAGTGAATATAATGTATCTCTTAATTGCTATAGTTTTTAACTCTTTTTATGTGCTCATGGACTTTATATACATACAATACATTTCTTAGTATGTAATTGAATTAAATGTGCATTTATGTACTTTATTTGAAACAACCAATAACCTTGCCTTTTTCATAATCATATGGAAAACTACAAATTTGATTAACGTCGTTTCGATTTACGTCGCAATCTTTCGGAACCGACCAAAACGTAAATCGAGATATTACTGTATATCAAGAGCTACTGAACGAATTCAAAGATTTAACAACGCCGACGTCATACAGCTCCGCCAATTCACGTAAAACAGCTGTGCAACATCAAGTAATAACAAATGGGCAACCAGTACATTCGCGAGCGCGCCGTCTAAATCAAGGTAAATTAGCCGTAGCAAAACAAGAATTCGAGTACATGCTAAAACAAGGTATTTGCACCAGATCAAAAAGCGAGTGGGCTAGTCCCCTAAATATGGTGCCGAAAAAGCAGGGACTATATCGACCGTTTGGGGATTATCGGCGTTTAAATGCGCAAACCGTACCCGATCGCTATCCAATCAAACACATACACGACTTTACACAAGCGTTAAACGGTAAGTGCATATTCTCAACACTTGATTTAGAAAGAGCATATTTTAACATCCCCATAGCCGAGGAAGATCGAAAGAAGACAGCGATCATCACTCCCTTCGGACTCTTCGAGTTCAATGTTATGACTTTTGGTTTGTGCAATGCGGCACAAACCTTCCAACGCTTTATGGATCAGGTCTTTTTCGGCATGGATCATGTAATCTGCTACATAGACGACATATGCATTGCATCCGCAAACAAAGAAGAACACTATCAACAGGTACGTGCAGTGTTGCAAGGATTGCGCGAGCACGGTCTAAAGCTTAACGTGGCGAAATGTGTTTTCGCGCAACCTAAAGTTATGTTCCCTGGACACCAAGTCAGTAAGGAGGGCATACACCCATCGGCAGAGAAGGTGGAAACTATCATTAATTTTCCGCGGCCGAACAAAGCAATCGACCTACGCCGATTTATCGCCATGTGTAATTTTTATCGACGCTTTCTCCCAAACGCAGCCACCACGCAAGGTAGGCTACAGTGTCTTATTAAAGGTAATACTAAAAACGACAAGACACCGATAACATGGACAAACGACGCGGTTAAGGCATTTAACGAGTGTAAAGATGCAAAACTAGTGTTACACGTCGATGCCAGTAATTTTTCAATTGGTGCAGCTATTCACCACATAAATCATGGGCACCTCGAGCTACTGGGGTTTTATTCGAAGCGTATGACCGATACGCAGAAACGTTATAGCGCTTACGATAGAGAGCTCCCCGCAATCTACCAATCAGTGAAGTACTTTAAACATGCGATAGAAGGTCGACAATGCACAATTTTAACGGACCATAAGCCAATCACTTACGCGTTCCAACAAAAACCAGAAAAAGCCTCACCGCGTCAGCTTCGTCGCCTCGATTTCATCGGACAATACACGACCGATATACGACATATCGCGGGTAAAGACAACATTATTGCCGACTTGCTCTCCCGGATTTAATCGATAGATAGCTGCGACCCAATTAATTTTGAAGATTTAGCTGATAGTCAAAAAAACGATGAGGAGACCAAAGAGCTAGTATCAGGTAATAAATCAGCACTTCAACTCAAACTTATTAGTTTGCCGAACTCAGCTAAAGCGATTACTTGCGATGTTTCGACCAGACACGTTCGACTATTCATCACCAAAGTATTTCGCCGTCAAGTATTCAATTCGGTACTTAATCTGGCGCACCCTAGCAAGCAAGCTACGCAAATCAGCGAACGCTTCATTTGGCCAAACATGAAAAAAGACATCGCAACAATGGTAAAAACATGTGTCGCTTGCCAGAAATCAAAAGTCGCTCAACATAATAAATCAGCAATAGAAAATTTTAAAGCGCCTGACCAGCGCTTTTCCTGTATTCATATCGATTTAATAGGCCCGCTACCAGTGTCAAACAATTTTCGGTATTGCCTCACCTGCATCGATCGGTTCAGCAGATGGCCAGTTGCTGTGCAGACACAGTGGCCAATGCCCTCCTAAATGGCTGGATTGCACAATTCGGAGTACCGACCACAATCACCACGGACCAGGGAAATCAATTCGAAGCAAACCTATTTAACGAGTTAGCAAAGGTGATCGGCGCCAAACATTTGCGATCTAGTCCACGACACCCACAAGCAAATGGCTTAATTGAACGTTTTCACCGTACGATAAAAACAGCTGTCAAGTGCCAAAACAACGAACGATTTTCGGATGCCTTACCACTCATCATGCTAGCACTACGAAATGTTTATAAAGAAGACATTAAAGCAACCCCATCAGAAATGGTATATGGTACCACCTTGCGAATGCCTTGCGATTTTTTCGAAAAAATTCTTCAAGACGATTTTGACACCAAATTTGTTCAACAGTTACGCGATCTGATGAATAAGATTCAGCCTGTTCCAACCGCGAATCATTCAAACAACAAAATTTTCGTTCACAAAGATTTGAAAACTTGTACGCATGTGTTCCTACGCGACGACGCAGTGCGACCACCACTAAAAGCACCGTATGACGGACCCTATCAGGTCATAAGCCGGAATGACAAAATTTTCAAGATACTAGCGAAAAATTGTACACTTCGCGTGAGTATAGATCGTCTAAAAGCAGCTTATCTGCCCGTTGACCACGAAAATTTCACCAGATCGCAGCCACAACAACAAGATTATCCACAACAACAGCATTTGCAACAACAAGAGCATGCACAACATCATTTGCAGCAGCAACAACAACAGCAGCAAATGAAACAACCACCGCCTGAAAGCAAACCAAAAGCAGGTGAAACAGACAGCAATAAAAAAGTGGTTAAAACGACAGGGAGCGGAAGAATAGTCTGTTTTCCTAAAAAATTTCTTTCATACGTTCCATAGTGACCTCGCACACGACTCAGTCACTGGTGGCGGAGTACTGTGGCAAGCAACATATAGTACATGCACGCAAGATTACATCGAATGTGTAACATACCTAAGGATCTCAACTCTAATTTAGCAGCTAGGTAATATGTACATATTTTACTTTTTATTATACTTCCGGACTTACATTTTTTTGTTAGAGATAAGCTGACTTGTAATATACTTCCTGAGCATTGAAATAAATAGAATACATATTTAAAGTGGTAACAAACCCACATAGACTTAGTCCTACGGCTCTATTCAACGCACCTGTCCCCGGACTCAAATATATTCAAGTGGTTCGATAGAAACAGCGATCTTCGCAATTGGTGTAAGGAAGGATCCCCAGTAATCCAAGGATAAAAAGGAGTAAATCTTACCTTATCAGCGGAGATGTTTATAATAACGCTAATGTAAATTAAGAAAGAAACCATTTTTTTGAGTTTTTGAAAGCAGTAAGAAAATAAAAAGTGAAATTTATTTGTCAATAAGAGAAATTAGATACGGAAATTTTAAATAAAGTTTTACTTCTATTGAAATATAAATCAAACAAAATTTGTGGAAAAGAACAAGGAAAGCGAAGTTAAAGCATTCCTTAACATTGAATTAAATTCTTTTAAATTAAAGGAAAAGAAATTAATAATAGAAACAAATTAAGAAAATCTGATTCACACAAAGGGACTCAAATAGCTTTTAACGTATTTTTCATTTAATAAAGTTGTGTTTTATTATCCAATTACATACATATAAAAAAACATATGTATACACTTGCGGCCAATAAAAACGAACCACCACTTTGGTAGACTATCGTCAGCTATATAACTGTAAATTTGAAAAAAATTCTACTACATCTAGTAAGCACTGAGAAATAAATTATTTGTTATGAAATTGGGTAGCACACTGTTCAGTTATAGTCGTGGTTTGGTTGTGTATTTGAAAAGTTGTGCAAAATGCCAAATAATTGGAAGAAATTAGCGCGTGATCAAAAAATTCGCATATTGGCATTAGATGAAGAAAAGTATCTTCTCGGCAAATAGCAGCTAGAATTGGTTGTACCCATTCAACTGTTGTTCGTTTTTTACAAAAAAAAGAGAATAGTGATGTGTTGGAGCGTAAAACGGGATCAAGTCGTGCCCGAAAGTCAACTGAGAGAACAGACAACATACTGCAGCAGATAAGTTTAAGCGACAGCTTTAAAAGAGCACTTTCTATAAGGGCGGAGATGCAAAATTTTCACCAAGCGGATTTAAGTGTCGAAACCATACGCCGACGGCTTAGAGATGTGGGTTTATATGGAAGACGCCCTGCCAAAAAGCCACTATTAACACAAAAAATGAAGGCTGCACGAATTTCTCCTGCTAAAAAGTACCAAAATTGGGATCAGAATGATTGGCAACAGATTATGTGGTCTGAGGAAAGCAAATTTAATTTGCTTAGCTCACAAAATTTGCTTTACGTGCACCGTTCAGGTGGTGAGAGGTTCCAGGATAATTGTGTAGTAAAGAAAGTTAAGTTTCCTCAAAGTCAAATGGTTTGGGGCTGCTTTTCATACCATATTTTGGGGCCTCTACACCTTGTTGATGAAATAATGAATACACAAAAATATGCAACAGTGGTTAGCAATTTTTAGTACCCGAAATTGTAGAGCATTTTTCTTATACGGATCGTCTAATCTTCCAGGATGGCTCAGCGCCATGCGACCATGCAAAATAGATAAGTTTTGATTGGAAACAAATCTTGTATAAAACATCTATACAATATTGGTGTAAATGAGTCTATTCAGCTCGAATTTTAATTGTTAGTTGGCCAATACATTTAACAATCTAGGGATGCAACGCTTGGATTGGCCTGGAAACTCGCCAGATTTAAACCCTATTGAGCGCTTATGGCGCATAATGAAGTGTGAAGCTGCTAAACAGAAGCCAACAAATAAAAGCCAATTGATAAAGATTTTAGAACTGGTTTTGTATGGTCCCGTTATAAGGAAATCAATTGAGGTCCTAGTGAATTCCATGCCTTCAAGAATTATTATTGAGGCTAAAAGAGGAACGACTCGTTTTTAGGAAAGCCTATTGTGAAGTCTATATTTCTTCCGTTAGTGGTAAAAATTATTTAGTCGCTTTAAGTTAACTTCACATTGTTTTCTTTTAATTAATCATGAATATCATCGAATGTACACTTTTGTTTATTTCTTTAATTAATTCGCTATTCCTTATAAAGACCATTTTCGAGACAAAATTTTATGGATAACTAATTTACACTACTTATGTTGCCAAACAAATGAAAATTACCCTAATAATCTAACTTTATAAACAAATTGCTTATGTGATCTTATTTCAATTATATTTGGCGGTGCATTTTTATTGACCGCATGGTATATCGTTGAAATTTTAGAAAATAAAAGTCGAAAAAATTAAGAAAAACGACTCGCATAAAGGTGACTCAAATTGTTTTTAATATACATTTTTTAATTTTTACAAAATTGTGTTTAATTATCCAATCAAAATATTAAAAATATACCGTTGAAATTTTATTAAAAATTTATGTCAAATCCAAACAATTTCGTAAGGCCACCAGTACTTAATATTCCAAACCCTGCTCCTATCCCTGTTCCTAATCCAGCAATACCAATCCAAATGGACCAGGAATTAGAAAACAGAATTGCTGCTATCTGTGCACAGCAATGTAGAAACATAGTTCAATCAATTATAAATCCGAATGCAGACAAAAATTTGGGGCGAGACCAGAACATAGAAGAAAGATACAGGTAGGATCTGAGAGACCTGGACAAAATACCGGACATTGTCAGAAATTTAAGGGATTTTTCGGGAAATCCAGCAGAATACAATTCTTGGAGGAAGAGCGTTGAAAGGGTCTTACAGATTTATAGCGCAATAGTAGGGACGCCTAAATATTACGGCATAATAAGTGTAATCAGGAACAAGATAACGGGATGCGCAGATATTACGTTGGAGATAGGACACTCCACTAAATTGGAGCAGCATAGTGTACCACCCCTTCCTCCTAAGCGTCCTCGAAATGCAATAAACAGAATGCCTTTTTATCCAGAACTTACATTCCAAAATAGCCCAAACTATAATAGAACAGTGAATAACGTGCAACAAAATGGTTTCGATCACAACAAAGGCCCACCAACTTTCACCAAAATTTCCAACCGCGCTACCAATTTTATCTTTTCAACCAAATGCCCAATCATCGCGCCCAATAACACCAAAACATCAAAACCCACAGCCAATGGATGTAGATACATCCATCCAAACAAGAAATATAAATTACCAAAATAGGCCTCGGCCAGTGGAGCAATTTCAAAATAAACCACCTGGTTCTCTAAACATCAATTCACCACTGGATCAAATAAAAACTGCATACAACCCTCTTTTATTAGCAAACCAATTAAAAATGAAAAACCTTTCCTTGCGAATTCAGTGTCCGGAAACATAGAAATAACGCATCATACTTTTGCTAATATTTTCAATCTACCAAATACCAAAATCAAATTTTATATTTCACCATCGCTGAAATCATTCCATTAAATTTTAGGACAATATACTTTAAAGGAATTAAACGCAATAATTTATATTAGAGAAAACTAAATGCTTATAAATAGCAAAACCAAAATGAAAATACATCAGTACTTTCATAAATCCATAAATAAAATGGAATTTAGAACAGGTCATTTGAACGAATATCAAAAACAAAAATTTAAAAAAGTAATTATTTACGGACCCTAATCACAAGCTTACATTTACCACTAGAATCAAAGGCGAAATTAGGACTACAATCAATTCCCCAATTTACAATAAAACATATCAATATCCTATGGCATTAAAAAATGAAGTCGATAACCAAATCCGCGAACTTTTGAATCATGGAATAATAAGGTCATCAAAATCACCTTACATCCGGAGAAAAAAATATAGGATGGTCACAGACTATAAAAAATTAAATGCGGTGACGGTCGCTGACAGATACCCGATCCCAGAAATAAATGAAGTCTTGGCAAATTTAGGGCAAACCAAATACTTTTCCGTTATTGATTTAACCCTGCTGTTAGGTTAAAAAAAACTTACGAATCTTAGGTTAGAGGACCATTTGGTCCATACTGCAGTTTTCATACAAAATAACAATTTAATCTTAGTCTTTATATTTAGTTTGGTTCAATACTTGCTAAATATTATTATTTTATTATTTACTCAACTCTGGTAAAACCCAGCACCAGTGGCCTGCTCTAAAAATGCTTCTAGTTCAGGAGCTCGAAAGCGAGGAATTTGTAGTTGCTGCAAGTCTAAGTCTGATGTAAAATGCTCCATTTGCAGTGCGTTTATTTGCAAAACCAACCGAAAAACATTTTTTGCTCATCATGTAGTGCCAAAAAATATCGAACAAACTAATAAATACTTATTTTTGGAAAATTAATGTAAAGAAAATCAAAGAAAATATACTATGGCCCAAATGGTCCCTTAACCTAAGATTCGTAATTTTCAATTTATCTTAGTCCAGTTTTAAGTCAGAGAATTAAATTTTCGCACATAATATTTTTTTATAAAAAGACCACCTGAGCTGAAAAATTTAGACAGTATATATCACCGTTCCAAAGTTACAAAGAAAACAAAAAAAAAATTGGACCAAATGGTCTTAACCTAACAGCAGGGTTAAAGAGTGGATTTCATCAAATCCCTCTCAAAGAATGCGATATTGAAAAACAGCGTTATCAATAAATAATGGGAAATTCGAGTTTGTTAGACTCCCATTCGGTTTAAAAAATTCCCCATCAATCTTTCAAAGAGCATTAGACGACGTTCTGATCAATCTTATAGGACACATAAGCAATGTCTACATAGACGATATTATAATTTTCGGAAAAACTGAAGAAGAACATTTTAAAAATCTCAGCACAGTATTCGAAACTTTAGAACCCGCAAACCTTAATGTCTAATTAGATAAATGCGAGTTTCTGAAAAGAGATTCTCGTCGGAATAAATGGAATTAAGGCCAATAAGAAAAAAGAAGCAGGCTGTGTCAGAGACACGGCCATTAAGTTTAACGTAGAATACGCCATCCGATAAGACAGAAAACATATGTATGTAACAATAAATGATAAATAATGCAAGCAAATGAATTTCTTTATTTGATAGTTACTTTGGATGATATACATACATGAGCTTATGATAGGAAAAATAGGATAAAAATGTTTTTAAATTATCAATTAAATTTCTCGCAAAAACGAAGTCAATGGCTGTTATCAATAGTAAAGATAAATGATAAATAACATACGCGAATCAATTTTATTATTTTTTTTGCAGTGCTTGGCAGCATTTTCTCTTCTTTTACTCTACTTTAACTTGCCCGCCTAAAATTATGCAATACAAAGTAAGGGCTGCACGAGTACATTTAAATCGCCCAACAGCAAACACTCAACCAAACACCACACACATATTTGTGTGCATGTGTTTATACAATTTTCATTTGAGAAATTTAAATATTAGGAAGATATCAACCAACATGAAATGTATGTCAAACGAAAGCTAACATCTTCATTTGACTACAAAAAAAAAAAAAAAAAATTAATCGAGCCGTTTCCTTATAATTAAAGAAATATGGATTACAACAATAAAAACCTGACATTGGTGCCCATACCGTAAGGTAAGACGTATTCTACGCCAAAAATTGAGGCAATATCCGAAATACCACTACCACAAACTATAAAAGAATTAAGAAGTTTCCTCAGGATGACAGGCTTATAGCGCCATTTCATTCAAGACTATGCGAAACTCGCGAAGCCCCTGACATCCCTTTTAAGAGGAGAGGAGGGCCGCATTTCGAAAAAAAAGCTTCCAAAAATTTCAAAATAACCGTAGATCAGAGTGCCCTAGATGCCTTTCAAAAATTAAAGAGCTCAGTAGTTTCCGGAGACGTTATCCTTTCTCGCCTAATTTCGAAAAAGCTTTCGACTTGAAAACTGACGCATCTGAGCATGCGATCGGCGAAGTACTTTTGCAGGATAATAGACCAATCACATTCATCTCTAGGACACTTAGCAAAACAGAGAAGAACTACGCCACGAACGAGAAAGAAATGCTGGCGATTATTTGGAGACTCCAGTATTCTAAAGAAATTTTAATCGAAATATTCAAAAAATAAATCAATCCAAGTGTTATAAACGGTCTGTTCACAAACGAGACACTTATGGGAATTATTCAAGATTCTATTCAGAACGTTTCAAGAACTTTAAAATAAGGTTAACACAATCACAAGTCAAGGATTTAGTTGATGAGTCAGAGCAGTGGTCAGTAATGATCGAAGAACACAAAAGAGCTCATTCGAATGCAAAAGAAAACAGAGATCAAATAAAACAAAAATACAATTTTCCAAAGATGGCGGAGAAGACACAGCGAATAGCAAAAATTTGTAAGACATGTAAGGAACAGAAATATGACAGGCAGCCGAATAAGCCAAAGCTACATCCTACCTACATATATTCCGAAAAATTGAGGAGAAATAATATACGTAGATGTCTATTCAACAGAAGGCAATTTAGTACTTACAGCTATAGATAAATATTCGAAGTACGTTCAAGCAAAAATCCTAAAATCTAGATCCACAGAAGACTTTAAGGAACCTCTAAAAGAACTAATTTTAGCTTTTGGAATTCCAAAATCAATTGTTATGATTTGATTGAACTCCGCTTCAATAGCTTTCCTACTCAAAGACCAATTCGGAATAAATATTTTTACGACACCGCCATACTCCAGCACTGTCAATGGACAAATATAAAGGCTACACTGCACTCTATCAGATATCATGCGATGTCTGAAACCCGTTAAACTCCATAATTCCTTATCAAAAAATAAGCCCATAGACGTATTCTTTAGTAGGAATACAGACGGTGACGCATTCAAAGCTCAATTAGAAAAATAAAAAACTATCAATAGAATTACTGACAAACAAACACAAGATCTAGAGTTCCACAATAAAAACAGACAAGATCCAAAAACTTACACACTAGGAGAAAAATATTTTGTTCAGATTAATAAAACTTTCCGCGAGATACAAAGAAGAAATTGCTAAAGAAGATAGGAATACAACAGGTCTGACTGAATCAGGAAGGACAGTCCACAAAAGCAAAATTTAAAAAAAAAATATTTTCAGCATTTAGCTATCTTATGTCATGGCGGAAGTCGAGATTTTGGACTATTCGACTTCCTATCTTGTGTCGACTGATGAGGGTCCAGCAAAGATTCAACAAGGAACATTTACTATTATCCGTGCTGTCGACTTAGCACAATACGAAACTGCCCTTTTTAGCACCCAAACGTTTGTACAACAAAATACCCCCAACAATCATAACTTTTATCCCCTCCTGATCCACGAACTTTCACAGGCCATAACAACGATAGATGACATAACACCCACAATGCAAAGTAAAAGAGCCATAAATTTTCTACGAACTCTTTGGAAATACATCGCGGAGTCTCCGGATCACGACGATTTCGAAATTATGGGAGACAATGGACATGATTTAAACAGAAATAATAATAAACAAGTATTTATAAATGAAGCCTGTTGAGTCACAAGAGCCATCAGCGGGTTAAATTATCGCAGTAGCAGCGCAAGTTGAGTCGCTGTCCACATTGTCGCTGCAGCGGCAGCGCTAGTTAGGTCGCTGCCCACATTGCATTTAGTAATAGGTAGTAGTGGTCGGTATTGTTTTGCATTGTACCGCTAATCGGGAGCATATGTAAAAGTGCGTTCATAAAAAATGGATTTTCGGCACGACAAATATCACACCACCATTCATTATTGATGCAACCCACGTTTTCATTCCTACGTACATTCATATGTACATATGCACATAATGCAACGACACCAGGCTGCAGTTAAATCACGCCACCCAACTCCCGCTATTCATCGTCAGCGTCACTAGTCTGTTAGTTGCCTTTACAGTTCAGAAAATTCATTCGCTTTTCATTGCTCAACCACGCATCACCAATTAATTTTTCGCTTCTTCGGGTTGGACGAAACCCAGCTGGATGAAGACCATCGCCTGGCCATGGATGAAAGCTATTGCAGGTTCAAGGCTTTGTGCAGTGAAAGGATCTGATTTTTGCGTATCAACTCATCCGGTATGCAGGTCGCATTCATAAGAAGAAGCCTTATCAACATTACATGTTCTTCTATTAGTGGTACCATTATCAAACTTTTTAATGACTTATCTAGGAGTAGTATTTGACAAAAAGCTTACTTGGAACAAGCACTTCGAAAAGGTGATGTAAAAATAAACAAAGGTATTAAATTCCTGTACTAGGGTTATTGCATTAAGTGCTAAAATGACCTACTGGATACTCACTATCGCATCTTTAGTGTGGTGCCCAAAAATTAATTAATAGAAGACAGTTCTTAGTAGTAGCAGTTCTAGGGTAATGAAAACCTGCCCAGCTGACGCATTAGGGTCGCTTTTGTACATCCCGCCGCTTTCTATCCTTATAGAAAGAGAAGCAAGTGTTGCAGCCCTAAGGTTGGAGATCATCTCCGACGTCAAAGGCGGAGACATTAAGGGCCATCTAAAGATCTTAGAAGACTTAAAACGCGACCCAATTATGCAAAGGAGGGACAATCTTTGCTCCAAACTATCTGTTTTCAAAGGCTTCCAAGTCAATATTAATGATCGTGAAGGCTGGAGAACGAAACCCATCAACTTCAAACCGTATTCTCAGATCTGGTTTACGGATGGTTCAAAATTTGGTAACGGTAGAACAGGATCTGGAATATGCGGGCCCAAATTCAAAAAATTCATAAGCATAGCTATATAACCTTCTTCATTGCAGACAGAAATGCATGCCATAGCAATATGTGCTAGAGAATGTCTGCGCTGAAAAATAAGAAGAGCAAATATCTACATCCCCTCTGGCAGTCAAGAGCGGCCCTTATAGCCCTAAAATCTGCAAGTCATAGGCACAGAAAAGGGTAAAGTAATTGATTGTTGAACTTTACATTTTTTTAATGTTGTGCAGCAATATTCACAAATAGATTCTGGCTCGTACCAGCGACTCGCACCATAAAACCTTTCGAAAATCTTGGTATATATTTTTACAACACCAATATTATTTTTAAAATCACGCCGATGACTTGCATCCGTAAACAAGCCACAAATGTAGCAAAACTTATTATGCTTGTCGCACATTTTAGTGTTACTTTACCCCGATTTTTATCCAATTTAACAGCAAACACAACAAAAGATAAACAACACGTGCATTTCAGTATAACGGAAATTTATAAAGACTTCAAAATTGAGTAAAAACTCAGAAATTAAGTGATAATTTCCTTGGGAACAACAGAAGCAAATTTTTGCAAAAATTTTGTTCTTATAAAAAGTAAAATAGTTCAGTGACTTTTTGGCCGATTTTTTAAAAGAAACATTCGTTGAACTCGGTATTAAACGTACTCTTTGAGTCTAATCAAAACTCATTTTGTGTTTTAATAAAATAGTGTGTGAAAATATCGCCAAAGTCAAAAAAAGAAGAAAAAGGGTAGCAAAATTAAAGTTTGTTGTGCAAAAACAAGTAAGTTTCTTCAGACGTCTATATATATTTCAAAAGGTCAGGGTTTCTTATTCCTTAAACCGTTCTTAGTTGTTAATTAGCTAAGATATGGGCTAAGGAGTGCGCAAAAGCACGAAAAATCGAGTTTTTAAGGTTAAGTCGAGATTGGATTCTCGTTCTACTCGATAAGACCTATAAGGAAAATAACATCTCTTCCCAGGTATTTTTGAGTGTCACACTGTGTAATAATATACATAGTTGTTACGTTGGTTACATGAAACATATTGGTTCCATTCAAAGTTTTCACAAGTAATGCAGACGAATGTAGTTTTATTATCTGATTTTCGGCACTATTTGACGATTTTGCAAAAGTTTGCTCTTAGTTTTAATGACAGTTATATCTACAAAGCGCTGAGTTTTTCACAATATTTTTTTTTATTAGTAACCCAGGAACGTCCCACGTCTGTAATGTTTCATCTGCTACACTGTTAGCACTTTCCGAAATTGTTTCAGCTCAATCAATGTGGTGATGCCTAAACCTTGAGGAAGGTATTTTTTTTAGACTCGTCATATGCGGATAAATACGCCGCAAACGAATCTAGTACCCAATTATTGAACTGGGGAGAACTAACTGCAGGTAGGGTGCGTATCAAAATAATACGATTATTTTTTTTTGTAGTTTACAGTTTTAGCAAACATAAAATGTACAATGTGAGCATAATTTATAGCTGAAACATAGTTTGGTAATAATAGAAACGTTACTCCAGTAGAGTTAAACTTTCCTGCCAGTGTATCTAGAAGCTTGCCTAATGCCGTCACGGCAATATTATCTGCGCAGGCTGCTAAGGTTCTAAGAAAGGATTTTTAGACTATTCCCCCCTGCTTTGGATTTATTTTAGCAGGCTATCGAGTTGTGTGTCTTACGACAGTTTTTGACAGACGAGTCCACCTACTCCGCTTTAGTTGCTCTTTCCATCAGAAAGGTCCTGATGAACGCTGCCATTGTATCGCATAGCCCCAACCCTCGTAGCGATGAGATAACTGCCTAAGGCACCTTCTTTGTTTAGGAACATGGGTGATAATGGTCTGGAATTCAAAAGAGTATCGATGCGTATGAATAAAGTGGTAAATTCTTCTAACGTAAATTTGTGGCTACCAGCTACTTTAATGCGGTGAGTTTTGAAGCTCGCAACAGCGGCTTCCCATAGACCACTCATGGCGCATACGGAAGAATGTCAATCAAAACCATGAGTTTCGTATTTCGTATTGTCTCGACAGATATTTTTGTAAGGTAATGTTCATATCCCTTGAGTAAAGCACGTTGAGTTCCGACAAAGGTTTTTCCACCATCTGACATCACTTTCCAGGTGAATTTGTTTTGTTGCGAGACAAACAAAAACGCATGCATAAAGTTTGTGATAGGAGGCGTTACGGGTTAAAGCGGCTTTTAACAAAAATGGTCCTGCGAGGTATACTTCTGTTAAATTGAAGGGTATTGACAACGTAACTGTTTCTGGAGGAAGGGCTGCCATAATTTGGGAACGTACATTTTGTTTGTGAATAGTGCAGGGCTTACAATGAAGGATACACTTTTTTATATATGATTTCAAATGGTGCGCAAAAAACTCGTGTTGGGTTATTCGGTTCATAAGAAATTTTTCTGCATATAGGAGAGTTGTGTGAAGGAACTAGAATCCGAATCGAGAGCTTCCTGGCAATATTATGGAGTAATCGTCCTTGAAGCTTAAACCAGACTGCGCTAATCCACTATTTACTCGCATTATACCTTTTTTGAAAATGAATGGACTTAGGACAGCACACTACTTTTTTGGTGATGAGTTGATGTACCGACAATTGAGTATTTTCATCGTAATAATTACGTGGCAATAATAATTGGTTGAGTACTTGAGCGTGGGTTAATGAATCCCTGTCTTGGGAGGTCTTTCGACATTCTTCGAGAATACCTTCTTTTTTAGCGATATTACGTTCCATTCTAAGAAATTCGCATAACATCGAAAATCTAGAGTGGCCTAAAGCAAATGGTAACCGAACTTCGTATTGGCCATCTGTTCACCCAATTGTAGTATTCCTGCATAATTTCTCACATATTTCATCTTCTTCCGAGAGTTGAGACGGCTCCAATATGTATTCCTGTTCACGGAACTTCTTTAAGATATCGCTTAGGGAGTCATTTGTCGTTTTTTCGGCTCAGGTCGAAAATGATGCGACGTGAGATTGGACTGTGCCACTCAAAATCCATCCACAAATATTTATGGGATGAAGTTGGAAGTAAGGTTATCTCTTTATTACTTGGGCTAAGTATATCAACGAGTTTTTATTCTTCTAAAATGTTCGGAGTAATTCGTACTCTTTAGGATTCAAGGACTGATTTGAAGGCCTTGCTGTTGTAATCTGCCGATTTTTTGGGTATGGAGTTTGAGTATGTGGTCGATCAAAGTAAAGGCAATTAAAGCTGCTTCCACATTCCCTTGAAGTTACAGTAATTGTTCTCTTTAACAAAGTTAAACCTCGCTTGAACTGCTGGTGCTTTGAATTTAGAGCAGGCTTTAAGTGCGGGACATAATTTGCATGAGCTGATAAATCTTTGCTCATAAGCACGTGTTGTTTTAAATTTTGGGTTTGAGTTAAAAGGTTGAGACTTGGTGGAGTTGAAATTGTGTGGGAAATTTTAAATATTTGGTTTGAAAATGAAATTTTGGGTTGAATTGTGATATATTTTCGGTTTGGCAGGTCTGTGAGTGCTCAGTCGCTCTAATACTCATATCCCGTAGTTAGAAATGAGTTAATTTTTGACCAGAGTGGAAGGTCTTTTCTCAAACAGAGATTATTCCCACAGAGCAAGAGTTTCATCCAGGAGTTTTGTGATGCAAATGTGCACTAAAATTGGGTCCCAATTCGATACGGAAACACCTTGTGCAACTAAGATAGAGGCAGTTGTTTATTATATTTTGTAGTTTTTGTATGGATGCACTATTTTCACTATTACCCGGCTAAAGATTAAATAATGCTTTCAGCTGGTTATCGACCAGAATTCTATGATTTTCGCTTCTCACGCAAGATCGAAGCTTTCATCGCTGAGCGGGTACTGCCTCAATATTGACCCTGCTTGACCTTTTGCTTTGTGTCTTAAATGGTATAGTTTCTGTGCTGGTGTTAGTTTCGGGTATTTTGTGTACACAGCTTTGAACATGTCGCTAAAGCCTGGCCATTCTTCGTATATACCATAAAAGTCTTGTGTGCCACCTAGCGGTACTTGAAGATATAGGCCAGACGCATCTGCTTTATTTTCTGAGGTGGTTGAGTTATTCGGTTTCCAGTTCGAATTTTTGCATAAATTTATCATATTTCTGCTCAACAGATCCGCCTATAGTTGAGTAAGAGTTAGATAAGCTAACAGATTAGTACGTTTCGTATACATATTATTTCCCAATTCCTCCCAAGCTGACTTATTTTAACTTTTATAAGGGACTAAGTTCGATCCGGAAGCATGGAAGTGGACCATTTGGAGCAGAATAGCTCCAATCTGTTGAATGCAAATATAAACTTTCTGAAACACTTATCTCCTCTGGACATAGAGCTTTCTCGCTTTGAGTCTTTTTGTTTCCATTTTTGTAAGAGGGTTGGAATTATGAACTTTAAAATTTAATATTTTGTTGAACTTTAAAATTTAATATTTTGTTTATTGAGTACTGTGAGTTATATAGTAATAGGGTAGCTTGATTCGTTGTAGGTATTTATTATTTTTTTGTTTTTTTTTTGCCTTATTTTTTATGAATCGTCTGTATAATTTATAGAGCTTGTGGCCAGGTCTGTATTAGGAATAATATGAGAAAACAACAATTTTTCAAAGTGGTGGAAGTGATAGCTGATATTTCGGAGATCACCACATCTCTTCATCAGACTTGTTTTTGTTTCTAGACTTTACCTGGCTTTGAACCATGGTGCACGGGATTGGTAGGCTATCACGCAACCACTCAGCCGCGCTAACCGTGTGAAAATTGTTTGTTTTTCTCACTATTCCTATCTCCAACCATACCGCTATTAAGTGTGACTTTTCCCAATTATTTCCTCTGCCCATAGACCACACCAAACAGAGGATGTAACGGCGTCTAAATAATGGGATGTGAATTATCAACACTCCATATGCGAAAATTTTGTTTATTAAGGTAACCATTCAACCAAAAGTGTGCTTCTTCGCTCAAGTGAGCTTCACTGCGAGCCGAACCATTATTTTGGTATTTGCACGATTTGCAAACGTTGTTCTGGAGAAAGTCTGATTACTATGAAATGGTAAACCAAGCTGAGTATAAATCAAGTAACAGCTGTCAAAAAGGCCAACTCCGAAAAAAGTATTGCCTCATTGAAAACGACACGTCGAAAAAAGCACCCTTTAATTATTTTGGGTTTTTTGGTACAACTGCTACAGTTTTAGCATAAACACTGAAGCCCTATGCCCCTATTCCAAATCTCAATTTTGGACGTTTGGTATTGCATTTTGAGTATACGGGGTATTACACGCCAAACAACGTTATAGATAGATATATGCAAGATACCGAGAGCGAGAGAATTACATGTATGTATGTATATATGTTTGGTAATATGCGTAGTATGAGTACAGCTGAGCGATCGTTGAGTGTTGAGTTTGTATTGTATCTATTTAGTTTTGTTTATAACTGGTGTTTTTTTTAGACTGATAGAACTTTCGATAGGGATAGCTCTTCACTGGACAGCTGGTAAATGACATTTCGTTTTGACATTTCTGTTTAGTAAGCATTGACAAATCATCACGAAAAGAATGACGTCGCAACAACGATTACAAATCAGTGGTCTTTTCGCACTTCGTGAACTGTTGATAAATTTCGATCAACATCTACTCTACTCGATGAAAAACCAACAACAAGACAAAGAACTCTACGTACAGGAGAAAATATTGGTGCTGTCAGTGATAGTGTTGGAGAAGAACCGAATTTGTCTATTCGCCGTCGTGCTCAACAAGTTTGACTTTGTCCATCCACAACATGGAAAAATTGCGCAAGCAAAATTGGACTGATCGCATCCGATTCACCAAAGCTAGTCGTGGCGGACATATGCCAGAAATCGTTTCAAAATATTAATTGTCATAAAAATATCATTCAAATAAAAAACAAAATTGGCATCATACTTCAATTTTTATGTGTTTTAGTTCAATTTACCCTTTTGAGAGAGAATTATGTACATACATATATGTTTGTGAGTACAGCTATAGCGAACTTTCATACCAGTAAATGAGTTATGTTTGTCAAATATCCCACCAGTCTTATGAATAGCTGAGTGAAGAGCTAGGCCGGTTTTCCGTAGAGCGGGGAAAATAAAAGTATAAACAATTGGATTAAAATATGGTTTATTAAAATATTTCATGGAACTCAACTTACCGCGTCTGTCTGCTGTGGGGATCGCCAAAAAAAGAAAAAAAAGGGAGGAAGCAACGGCTTCCTTTAACTTCAAAGAGGCCGAAGTTTTTGAGCAGAGCTTTTTGACGAAAGCGGTAAGTTAGGGTTGCCATTTGGCGAACGGAGTGAACATTCCGCCCGCCTTGCAGTATTACTGCGAAAAGCGCAAGTTTAAAAATTATTTTAAAGATACATGGTTCAGTCTTTTAAATCAGTCTTGTAAAATAAAGTTAAATACATTTCAAGGTACAATTTTTGTTTTTTTCGAAATTTTCTTAATTCTAAATACAATTTTTTTTTTTTTGTAATTTTAAAATATTGGTGCTGGCCTAGTGGGTCACGCCTGAAATAACCCATCCCAGTAGGGTGTTCTGCGCGACCAACTGTCCAGCGATGGAGGGCATCAGCCCAGGCTGTATAAGCTTGGCATACAGATCCGCGCCAAGCACCATTTCGACCGGCGCTGCTTTGTCGTAATACGGGTCGGCGAGTCGCAAATTGTTAAAACCTTGCGCGGCCTGGGGTGTTAGCGAGCGTAAGGGTGTCGGCGTTGGATTGATCGTCTCGATGTTTGCGCACACGGACAGCTCATCGTGACCACCAAGGTTGTTGCGTAGTGTCAGATGGCACACTCGGCCGGCTCCACGCACCTGAGTGCGGAGTCGCAGTCTTGTGACCGTGGCGGCGGAAATGGTGGTCGCCGGACTCACAGGGTTGATGACGGCACGTACTGCGGAGAACCTATCCGCAGTGCGTAAGCGTACCAACGCCGTAGGTGACAACGCCATCATTTGCTGCCAAGGGAGTGTTGCTGATCTTTTCTCAATGATTGCTCGCGCATTTCGGCGACGACGAGCACCTTGACCGCGCCTTCTTTTCGGATGGGGTGGCCGACGAGACGAATCGAGTCTCGTTCGGTCCAGGCTACGCCGCTGAGACGAATCGAGTCTGAGCCGGTCGTTTCCATTCCGCCAGTTCGATCGGAAGTCACGAGCTCTCTTAAGTCGGCGAGACGAATCGAGTCTGGCTCGATCTTGAGAGAGCGGTGTGCGCGGAAAGTGTCGCGTCGTAGAACGCGGAGCCGGCTGCGCCCTATTGAGGGGTGGCCGGAACGGGTGGGAGAGCGTCATTGCGGTTGTTGCCGTGATTGCCATTGGCGCATGCCTTTCCTTATTTGTCGGCAAAGCATCTATTTCAGCCATCAAGGTTTCCTCTTCCTCGACTTGCTGTGCCCATGAGAGCTCGACGACGTCTTCATCTTCTTCTTCTGCGTCGGAGCTGGGCCATGAAGCATTGTGTGATGGGGTTTTCCGCATCGTTTGCAACGAATTACACTATCGCAATCGCTTAAGGCATGGTCAAATTAAACAATATCTTCAACTGAGAGTTTATTAAAATTCGCCTATTTTCATACCTATCTGTTAAATTAGTCCATGCCAACGCAAAACCATCATTAGTGAGGGGGGCTTTCTGTACTATTTCCCTCGCCTCACCTCGAGTTTTCTGATTAAGGTGGAAAAGTTTTTCCACCGGAGATAATCTAGCGCTATTCCGATAAATGGCGGTGAACATGTCCCTAAAGGAGGGCCACTTTAAATAATCACCATGAAATATTTCGGTATCGCATGGAGGCAGGTGAATACTAGGCATAACTGAAGTCTCAACCAACCGTTCAGACTGAATAGTGGTTGAATTCGAGTTTTGGTTGAACATAGTGAGACTGTGTATGTGCTCACCCATCAAAGCTCCACAACAAACATATGCTTGATAGCAGTTGGAATATTTGAGCTTGATCGATTCTATAGTAACCTCGTGATCGGCGCACATCGAATTTACATTCGACAAACAACTTTTATATTCAGCCTTTACTTCAGCCCAGAGCGACTTTAACTCTTCTTGTTGAATTTCAAGAGAGAAAGTGCTCTGATTTGTGACTGTAGGCGTGATACAACCTTCAAATTCTAAAGAGCATCTGCTGCTTGGAAGAATTTTGCTAACGATGCCATTTTATTTTCAAAAAAATAGAAAAATTTTATTTAAAAGGCAAAAAATTGTTTAAATAATCTTTAAACCGACGATATATGATCGTACGAAAAAAAAACAAATCGACTAGCGATTGATTATTTATTTAAAATTAATAGAACGGATCGGTAACGATCGAATCCCCACAACAAAATTTAAAAACAATTAAAAATTATCAAAAATATTCAAATAAATGATTTTCAGAATTTCGACAACTGGTCAAGATAGAAAAAAAAATTTTAAATTAAAAGAAGTAAAAGATTGACGAAAATTTAGCAGTTATGTTCCACTAAAATATTTTAATTGTGAATATTTAGCGAAATATTCACAAAGATCAACGCATAAAAAAAACGGCTGGCTAAAATTACGAAAATCTGAACGAAAATATGTATACACCGATAAACTATCGATGAACAAAAAGTTTCGTAGATAAATATTAAAAAATTATTAATGGAGTCGATAAATGATCAAAACTCCAAAAATTTGCAGCGTTAGAGCTTTAATTTGAAAAATAACACCGAATTTCGTAACAAAACTAAATCACCAGACCAGTTAAATTACAAATATTTACTATTAAAGCTTTTAAATTATTTAGATAATTAAATTTTATTCAATTAGAACGTGAACACAAATTTTTTAAGAAGTGACAACTTTGAAAACTTAGATGAACTCGAATTTAAAGTCAAATTAATTTATTAAACTTGCACAAAAAAAATTTATATTTAAATTTATAAAACGAGCAAAAACATTAAGTTTGCTGTCTAGTCACCTTTGCGTTTTATATATATTGCAGCAACAACAATATATGCACTTGCTTTAATACAGGCAAAACTTTCAAAGTTTGCCGTATTGAAAAAACAACAAAATTAAAAATTGTATTTAATTTTATTTCACTTAATTGCCTCGGTTTTATTTATAATTACAAAGCACGAAATATTTATTTATTTGAAATCACAAATTTTTTAAAATAATTATGTCACTGATTTAATTGGTGTCTGCCCACTGTTGATTTGTCCGCTGGGTAGACTCCCTTTGTCGTGCGTATGCCTGTTATTGTTGTTGGCCTTACCCACTCCCACACAGTTGGTGTGTATGCTGCACTGCTACTCTGCTGCTCTGCTGCGCTGCTATCTCCACTGCTAGCACTTGCGTTCACTTTTTTTTGTTTGCAAAAATTCACTCGCGTAAATACAGCACATAAAATTCTATTGCTGTTTTTGTGTTCGCTAATTGTAGCGAAAATATATTTATATGTACGTATGTATATATAAATAGTAAGCCAGTGGGTAGGCTGAGTTGCGAATATAGCGCAAAACAAATGATGCGTGAGAACTCTTGAATATTACAGCGAGTTAATAAGAGTGTCGGATCGGAAATTTTTTAAGTGTTTGGTAAATTATAAAAATTAATTCTCTCGTTTTACTCTTAGCTTTATTTAATGTTACCGCTTGTAACATTAGATGCCGCTAGTACTTGATCTCTTTTTTGTTCTATGTACATACATATACGTATATGTATGCTTGTAAATTATTTTGCCGCACTCTAAAGGAGTGTTTATTACGAGCTTTTTGTACTTTAGATACAAGGAAATGAGCTAATATGTGGACTGTATATACATATATATTGGTATGAATATTTAAAAAGGAAGATCAAGGCAAAGGCGAGAAATTTTCCTTTTTCTTGATTTATGTACAGAATAAACATGTAATACATTTTTTTATGTAAGCTTTTACTGTACATACATACATATGTATACCGAAAGGAGCGGTAATAGGGTTTGCACTTACCGAAGTACACTAACAAAGAATTGTCTTTGTCCCCTTTTTATTTGTATGCAAAAGTAAAGTACCAAAAATATCTTCTGGCCTCTACTTTGCTCAAATCTTATTTTTCCGCTTTATTTGATGCAACTCAAATTGGTTGAATTGCACTCTTTTAAATTCACGAGCTTACCTTATTTCGTTTGATTTGTGTTTTATGTTGTTTTACTGTGCTCGTATATGATGTTGGTAATTTGTGTAGTACTTGAAAATTCCAATTGTTTGTGTGTGTCCAATTTTCTTTTAAATTTTAATTCCGTCTTAGAGATCCGGCTCGATTGGACCAATGAATAGCTGAGTGAAGAGCTAGGCCGGTTTTCCGTAGAGCGGGGAAAATAAAAGTATAAACAATTGGATTAAAATATGATTTATTAAAATATTTCATGGAACTCAACTTACCGCGTCTGTCTGCTGTGGGGATCGCCAAAAAAAAGAAAAAAAAGGGAGGAAGCAACGGCTTCCTTTAACTTCAGAGAGGCCGAAGTTTTTGAGCAGAGCTCGAAAGCGGTAAGTTAGGGTTGCCATTTGGCGAACGGAGTGAACACTTAAGGTTCTGGCATTTTATTAATCTGTTAAAAGGTGTGGGTTATTTCGCATATAGATTTCCTATGTACATATGTTATGCATAGTTTACCAGTGCTTTTTGGTCCCCAAAGGCGGCACAATTGTCAAGGTAAATGTATTTAATTATAGTATGTGTATAATCGCCTATGCGTTTTTGCACTTGAGAACATACCACAATAAGTTTGGCTCTCTTCCAATAGGTCCGCTATAACTTTTCTTAAATTTTGGATTACTACTGTACTGTGACATTTTTTTTATTTTAGGTTTTGTGCAACTTGCAACTGTAGTATTCCAACTCTGGCCTGGGCTGGGGTTCCTGACACTTTTCAGCTCACTATCCACTTTCTGTACGCTGAGCCGCTTTCCTAGCTCTGGTGCTCCTTTTTATGCCCGAGCGCACTGGTGCCTCGGGTATTATAATTTTGTTCACCTAACGGTTGTTTGTAACCGCATAAAATAGCCGAGATAGATATAAACTTATATGTACATACCAAAATTCTCGGAATTAAAAGCGAAGTTGATTAAGCCATGTCTGTCTGTCCGTCCGTCAGTCGGATAACTCGAGTCGATATTGAGCTATCTTGACGAAATTGGGTATACACATTGGCCTGCGAAACCACACAGTAACCACGCCCATATAACGGTATTTTATGAAAATCAAAAGACCGTGATATTTCATTAACTATTCCGGCTCAAATATATTGTCTCAAATTTTACATATAGGATTGGGTTTCAGAAAGGAATGAGTGTGTAAATTTTTTTGGAAAAACTTATATTTCCGAAACTACTTGACCAAACTATACCAAATTTTGCACGCATATTGCAAAAACCACGCTAACTTTTGATATAAAGATAATTTGCCAAAATCTTAAAACACCCGATATTTAAGTTTGCATTAAAGACAATTCGCTCAAATTTAATACGAAGGACCTGGCTACACTAAGAAACACACACAAAAATTTGGAAATGCGCGTGGTACCGCCCACTTTAGCCCACCTCTCATATAATGGTAATTTTCAAAATTAAAAAAACGCGGTATTTTAGTCAGCATTAAAGAGAATGCGCTGAAATTTAATTTGAAGAATGGAGGTGCACTAACAAATATACCAAATCTGTAATTTTCAAAAATAAAAAAAAAACGATATTCAAGTAACCATTAAAGAGAATTTGTTCAAATTTAATATTTAGAATAAGGCTACAGAAGCAAATACCAGGAATAAAAGAAATGGTAATATGCGAGGCACCACCCACTTTCAAACAACGCGGTATAGCTCAAAAACTATGCCACCAAACTCCACAAAATTTGGTGCACATATTGCATTTCCAGTCAATAAGCAAAATTTCGAAAATTGTAAAAATCATACAAGATTTTGAACATTGCTTTTGTGCTTGAAATATCCTTTATACCTTGCTCTCAAGGAAATATGTAAATATCGAGTAACAAATATCTTCGCCAAATAGCTGGAAAGATATTGTGAATATTTGTCTTAAATAGGAGCATGTGTCCTCGTTTTTCCCAACAAAAATATATAGCCTCATATATAGGATCTAAATACCAAATATTGTACATCTGCATCAAATAGTTATGGTATTACAAGGAATTTGGCTTTTTCACTGTATTGGGCGTGGCACCGCCCATTTTTCCAAAACGATACACAGTTTGATCATTCATCTGCACCGTATAGTTGCGAATATATGACGAATTCAAACTTTCTCTTCCATGAGGGTGTGGCACTGGTCACTTTTCCAAATGTACAGGTATATGTACATGAAAAAATGCAAAGCGACAAGAGACTATTATTTAAAACGGTTGAAGATCTACAGTTGAAGTAAAATAAGTTCATCATAAGCTTTGTGATTTCGATGTTGCTGCTACGATTCCCGCTTTGGCTAAGGATGTTCGCACCGACCTCAACTTACTGCAATGTAATATTTCTGCACCAATAAAAAGCAAGGGTAGAGTACTTGGATCTAGCTCAACGCTGCTGTTTTCACCTCCCATTCCATCTACCTCTTATGATGTTGCAGCTGCCAATTTTGCAGTCCATAACACCCCAGTTGTCACTAACGCACATAATTCTGCCATATGCAAAGAACTCATCTTGCTGCTTCGCCTGGTACCTAATACGTTGGAAAACCAAAAAAAAATATTTCTTCTGCTTCTCACACTCAAGCGCCGCCTACGTTGTTGTTATCACCTAGCAGTCAATCAGCGCAGGCGGACAATTTTTCTCTTACTGCTTCCCACCCGGAATCGTGCTATGAAGGCATGTTTATAACTGCTGGCGCAAAGAATAAAAGGCCGAAAGGGAGGGCGAACAAATTGTTGTTGGCTGCAATGAAAGCCGTGAACTGGACGTAATTGTATCTATGAAGGCTGATAGTTTATCGGATGCTAAAGCGCTGTCGTGATATTGGAAAGCCAAGGCGCCAACCATGATGATTGGCGTTCTCTATTTAGGGAGGCCGTACTGCCCAGAGGCATTGTATAGCGCCATACCATCATCATCATATATATATATATGTATATATTTATTCATAAAATATATTTTCAACTACTTTCAGCTTCTTTTCAATTACTTTTGGGAATTGATGGTAATTCCAAGTACTATTCAATTACAAGTACTTGTACTCGAGTAGTTATTGATAAAAGGTAATTGTACTTGAAAATAATTCATAACATTACATTAAACCCAAAGAATTTAAATTACTACTCAATACAATTAGTAATCATTACTTAACAGGTCTGATCTGTCCTATTTCTACCTCACTGTGACCGCTGAATGCATTATTGAATATTGTGGGAACACGACATATGAGTCACATTCGGGCAGCACACTTTGGACATTCTTTCCCTTTGTCGCTTTTAAGTTTTCGGTTGCAAGTTAAAACGTATAAATTTCCCACGCTACTTGAGAGAACGTTCTTGATATTTATGCATGCAACATATACTAAATTGTTCACAAATTGTATTAATGAAATTTTAAAGAAAAAATAAACATTAAATTGAATAAAATTTCATATATGGGCTATATTTCCCCACATAATTGGATGCCCCGAGCGCTTAAAGATAGCTAAAGAGGAATTTAAACTCATGGTCGAACTGGGTCATGCCAGGTCCTCCAATAGCCCTTGGGCCAGCCCCTTACACATGGCCAAGAAAAATAATGGAGACTGGAGGCCTTGGGGGGATTACCGTAGGCTCAACGAGCAAACCATCCCAGACCGGTACCCGATTGCTCTTCTTCACGATTACGCCACGGTTTTAGCAGGAAAAAACATTTTCTCAAAGATCGATCTCCGGCGTGCATTTCACCACATACCGGTGGCAAAAGAGGACACACCCAAAACCGCCGTTATAACCCCGTTAGGTTTACTCGAATTCACCAGCATGCTGTTCGGACTGCGTAATGCAGCCCAGTCATTCCAGCGCTTTACCAACGAAGCATTCACAGGACTAGACTTCGTATATGCCTACATCGATGAATTGCTCATAGCATCCGCAAGTGAGCAACACCTTCGCTTAGTGTTCCAACGATTCAGCAAATTTGGTATTTGCATTAACGCGGATAAGTGCGTGCTGGGTGCAACCGCCGTCGACTTCCTGGGATATCGCATAGCAGCATCCGGCTCAGCACCATTACCAGATCGAGCCCAAGAGCCGCGTGATTTTCCAAAGCCGAAAGCAATCTTGGAACTTAGGAGACTCATCGGAGCAGTAAACTTTTATCGCCGCCACATAAAAAATGCAGCACCACTCAACGAGTTTTTAAAGGACTCAAAGAAAAATGATCGTAGACCAGTACCCTGGACACCAGAAGCCGAACAGGCATTCGCTGCAATCAAGCACCAGCTTGCAACCGCAACTCTTTTAGCACACCCTATTCCGGCTGCTGGGATTCGAATCACACGCGACGCATCCAGTACCGCGATAGGAGCAGTGCTGGAGCAAAACCACAACAACGCATGGCAACCGCTCGGATTCTTTTCAAAGAAGCTGTCACCAGCGTGAAAAAACTACAGCACGTACGACAGGGAATTGACTGCAGTATATGAGGCAATAAGAAATTTTCGCCACTGGGTAGAAGGTCGCGAATTCGTCGTGAGGACGGACCATAAACCGCTTATGTACGCTTTTCGCCAGCAGTCCGATAAGTAATCTCCTCGGCAAATCATACAACTGGGATTTATCAGTCAGTTTACCACTAACTTTCAATATATTGCCGGACCCGACAACAACGTAGCAGGCACTTTTTCCCGCGTAGACACTATGCACTTGCCAGCATTAGTGGTCATGACGAGTTGTCGCGAGCGCAAGAAACGGACGAAGAGATACAACAGCTAATAACTCTCAACGCTACGTCACTCAAGTTGTAGATATTTGTGTTTGGGCATGATCAGCAAACAGTTTATTGCGACGTTTTTACAAACAATATTCGCCCGTTTGTGCCACTACAACTGCGCCGAAAGGTCTATGAGGTCTTACATAACTTGGCACACCCCAGCGGCAGAGCTACTGTCAAAATCATAGCTCAGAGATACGTATGGCCATCCATGAATAAGGCTGTCACGCAGTGGCCCCGTAATTGCCTGCCATGCCAGCGCTCCAAAGTAGGTCGTCACCTACACACAACACCCGCCGCATTTCCTAGTCCAGATGAAAGATTTGACCACGTTCATTTGGACTCAGTCGGACCCTTACCAAAATCTCAGGGTTTTAAGTACTGCATGACAATGATCGACCGCTTCACTAAATGGCCCGAAGCAATTCCTATCAGAGATATCACGGCGAGTACTGTTGCTAATGCTTTTTACTCACATTGGATACCGCGCTACGGATGCCCTAAACTGCTTACGATTGGCCAAGGCACATACTTCGAAAATGCGCCCTTCACGGCAATTTCACGAATAGTTGGTGGCAAACGAATCCGAACTACAGCTTATCACCCAGCAGCAAATGGATTGGTGGAGAGATGGCATCGCACATTGAAAGCTCCGATTATGTGTCACCAGGTTCCGCAGTGGACACAATCGCTAGCAGAGTATCTCTACGGAACAACACTGCGAGTTCCGGGTGAGTTTTTCACGAACGGATACCCACCAGTAGACCTCCACTTTTTCTTCGAAGATTTTCGCAAACATATGAGAAGCATGCGACCAGCTCCCACTACGCATCACTGTCGCCAGAAAACCTTCTGCTACAAGGATTTGTCTACGTGCACCCACGTATTTTTAAGAATCGATGCTGCCAAACGCTCACTCGACCAACCATATTCGGGTCCGCACAAAATCATCAAGAGGGTGGATGACCATGTCTTCACCATCGAAGTAAACGCCAAGCAAATAAACGTTAACATTGAACGCCTCAAACCCGCACATTTGGCGAGCAACGAAATCTTTGGCGACTCGCCCCACAGACGTGTATTCAACAGGGCAAGCCTTCCGCTACAGCCCGCTGCATCGACAAGTTTGCCGCCACATTCGGGCCATAGTCTTAAGTTAAAATCGACTTTACAATTTCCTAGCTAAAGCCTTCATTTGGGGGGAGTAGTGTGGGAACACGACATATGAGTCACATCTGGCAGCACTCTTTGGACATTTTTTACTTCTTTCAATATACGTTTTCTTTCCCTTTGTCGCTTTTAAGTTTTCGGTTGCAAGTTAAAACGTATAAATTTCCCACGCTACTTGAGAGAACGTTCTTGATCTTTATACATGCAACATATACTAAATTGTTCACAAATTGTATTAATGAAATTTTAAAGAAAAAATAAACATTAAATTGAATAAAATTTCATATGTGGGTTATATTTCCCCACAATATGTATACAATCCTGCTGCTATCAATAGGAGCAACCTCTCGTGCTATATGTTAGTAAAGAAAGACGTTGAAATGAAAAGATTGAAGAGAATATCTTAAGCTTAGTGTAACAGAAAAACACTACAATAAAATCTTGGACGCTTCTCTTTGGGAAGAGAACATAAGAGAAGTAGCGAAACCGCTGCACTCCTAGCTTGCGCCAACACTTTTAAAACCGTATCCAATGCGGCCGAATTTATATTGTATTATCAGAATGCTGGTGGCATAAGAACTAAAATGCTAACATTGTTGTTTTTCTCCTCATCTTCTATATATCACGTTCTAGTTTTAACAGAAACTTGGCTTACCGAATGCCACGATACTGCAGAATTATTTGACTGTCAACGGTATAAAGTAATATTTCGTGAAGACAGATGCTCCTGCACTAGATACAGGTGGGTCAGCATTTCTCAAACGGATCACCTGAATGCGGTGAAAAATTATTTTTGGTCGTTTTTTCATTTTTTCTGTAGGCATTAATGATGCAAACAAAACCCCAGTTGGATTTTCTGAAAAAAAATTTTTTGTTTAAGATATTGTTAATAAATGTTCTTCGTAATTTCTTCGTAAAATTCAAAGATCAATTACGAACGATCTATCAGACCGATTTAGATGATTCGACCGCCATTTTTTTTTTTTTTAATAAGCCCAACGGTTACCCTCTTTCCCGCCCAACCGACACGAGGGGCACAGTCCGCATGACGTACGGATCTTTTTTTTTTTTCATTTTTTTATTTTTATAATTTTTTTTTTTGTGCCGAGTTGTTAAAAGGTAAAAGTTTGTTAAGCGTCGAGATCCAAAACTGCTCAGCTACAGAAAAAAAACTTCATCAGCTGAATCAAATATATATTATACCGCCGTTAATCATTTATTGAGAAAGGACAGTACAGCTCTTTTAATGGTGAAAAGTGAGTCCGAAATATCAAAAGTGCTGGAAAGACAGTTGAAATCTTGACATAAACATCGGAAAGGTTCATTTAATTCATAATTGGTTTTACACTGTTTTAAATAAAGAGGTTTAAAGTGTCTTGAAATCCGAGAAGGAACATTAAGTTTAACTTCGGCAATAAGAAATGTGCTTGCGATAGACCCTGTGAGTAGTTTAGTAATGAATATTGTGCCTAGCATTTCTATACGGCTGGAAAGAGTAGGAAGACTTATTAGCTTCAAACGATCAGTATAATAAGGAAGATTAAGCCGAGAATCCCATCTAAAGTCTCTTAGGGCAAAAAGTAAGAACTGTTTTTGAATTGATTCCAGCTGATCAATGTGAACTTGATAACGTGGGTTCCAAACTATCGAACCGTATTCTAGCATAGGTCTTACTAAAGTTGTAAAAAGAGCCTTTGCTACATATGGGTCCTTGAATTCTTTTGACCATCGTTTTATAAAGGCAAACATCCCTCTAGCCTTATTAGCTATAGCATTAACATGACTATTGAAACTAAGTTTGGAATCCATTGTAACTCCCAAGTCAACAAAGTCAAACACTTGATCCAGAGTATAGTTATTTATTATGTAAGAAGCTGGCTGAATAGTTCTTCGTGAAAAACTCATAAATTTACATTTTTTAAGGTTAAGTGGCATATAATTTATGTTGCACCAATCAACTAAGCTGTTAATATCTATTTGTAATAAATTTCTTTCTTCAATCGAAGCGTATGATTTAAAAAGTTTTACATCATCGGCATACATTAGTATATTCGAATGTCTTATTGCAGCAGTAATATCATTTATGAATAACAAAAACAGAATCGGGCCTAGATGGCTGCCTTGGGGAACTCCCGAAGTAACATTAATGACATTGGAAAAAGCATTTTTGAATATAACGATTTGAGATCTATCATGTAGATAAGAAGAAATCCAGCGGAGGAGAGAGGGTGGAAAGCCCAGCAGATCAAGTTTGTGGATGAGTAAGGGGTGACAAACTTTGTCAAAAGCTTTACTAAAGTCGGTGTATATAACATCTGTTGGAATATTTTCGCTAAAACCATTTGAAACATGAGTTGTGAATTCCAGTAAATTGGTAATAGTTGATTTGCCCTTACAAAATCCGTGCTGAGAGTTTGCGATTGATGAAGAGATCGTATATTTTAACTGATTAGTAATAATTGCTTCAAATAGTTTTGGAATTGCCGATAGCTTTGCTATTCCACGGTAATTTTCAATCGAATTAATCGTCATTTAATATAGATTACGTGTAATTTTTTTCGAATAAAGAAATTGAATCTGAGTCAATTGTTTATATATTCGTTAGAAGAATTTACCACTTTATTCATACGCATCGATACTCTTTTGAATTCCAGACCATTATCACCCATGTCCTAAACAAAGAAGGTGCCTTAGGCAGTTATCTCATCGCTACGAGGGTTGGGGCTATGCGATACAATGGCAGCGTTCAACAGGACCTTTCTGATGGAAAGAGCAACTAAAGCGGAGTCGGTGAACTCGTCTGTCAAAAACTGTCGTAAGAGACACAACTCGATAGCCTGCTAAAATAAATCCAAAGCAGCGGGGAAATAGTCTAAAAATCCTTTCTTAGAACCTTAGCAGCCTGCGCAGATAATATTGCCGTGACGGCAATAGGCAAGCATCTAGATACACTGGCAGGAAAGTTTAACTCTACTAGAGTAACGTTTCTATTATTACCAAACTATGTTTCAGCTATAAATTATGCTCACATTCTACATTTTAGGTTTGCTAAAACTGTAAACCACAAAAAAAAATAATCGTATTATTTTGATACGCACCCTACCTGAAGTTAGTTCTCCCCAGTTCAATAATTGGGTACTAGATTCGTTTGCGGCGTATTTATCCGCATATGACGAGTCTAAAAAAAATACCTTCCTCAAGGTTTAGGCACCACCACTTTGATTGAGCTGAAACAATTTCGGAAAGTGCTAACAGTGTAGCAGATGAAACATTACAGACGTGGGACGTTCCTGGGTTACCAATAAGAAAAAATATTGTGAAAAACTCAGCGCTTTGTAGATATAACTGTCATTAAAACTAAGAGCAAACTTTTGCAAAATCGTCAAATAGTGCCGAAAATCAGATAATAAAACTACATTCGTCTGCATTACTTGTGAAAGCTTTGAATGGAAACAATATGTTTTATGTAATCAACGTAGCAACTATATTATTATTGAGGCTACAAGGCATTACGACCAGATTTGATCCATTTTGTATGGCCTTTTTCTGTTAAAACTTTAGGCTTTTAATGTAATTTAGCTCTGCTTGGGGTTTGTTGTTCTATAGGTTATGTGGTTGGACGACATCGTTGCTAGATGACGAAGCCTTTCTGAGTTCTAATTCCATTTCACAGAATCGACTAACGTCGGTATTAGATGGCTCCAACTTTGTCCTGTGGTATCTCAGGTTCTAATATCCTGTAAAATACCTAGTAAGAATACGTAAGTCCCCTCTACTTACTGAAAGTCGCTTCCTCGACATTCCCATTGAGGAAACAAGGAATCGTTTTACTTGATGTTGTCCTGCGCTATTTAACAAGTAGCTAAAAAATTTGTTTTTCTTCTAGTCTTTTTACCATTTCGACGGATTTTGGAGGGTCCATAAAATGGTTCAGGTAATGGGAATATTGGCTCAATTGGTATTGGTTCAATAAAGGACATTTGTAACCTAGTATAATCTAGTGGTCGGACTATTCATTTGTTTTTCTCATAAACAGGAATGCAACCTAGAGTTAAGATGTTTAAGGTTCCTAGTCTGTTAAGAAGAGTTAGGCACTAAATACCAGTTTAGAGGTGAAGGAGTCAGATTTTAGGGCTATAAGGGCCGCTCTTGACTGCCAGAGGGGATGTAGGTATTTGCTCTTCTTATTTTTCAGCGCAGACATTCTCTAGCACATATTGCTATGGCATGCATTTCTGTCTGCAATGAATAAGGTTTTATAGCTATGCTTATGCATTTTTTGAATTTGGGCCCCCATATTCCAGATCCTGTTCTACCGTTACCAAATTTTGATCCATCCGTAAACCAGATCTGAGAATACGGTTTGAAGTTGATGGATTTCGTTCTCCAGCCTTCACGATCATTAATATTGACTTGGAAGCCTTTGAATAGAGATAGTTTGGAGCATAGATTGTCCCCCTTTGCATAATTGGGGCGCGTTTTAAGTCTTCTAAGATCTTTAGATGACCCTTAATATCTCCGCCTATGACGTCGGAGATGATCTCCAACTTAGCGCAGCAACACTTGCTTCTCTTTCTATTTGGATAGAAAGCGGCGGAATGTACAAAAGCACCCCTAATGCATCAGCAGGGCTGGTTTTCATTACCCTAGAACTGCTACTACTAAGAACTGTCTTCTTTGTTTAATTTTTGGGCACCACACTAAAGATGCGTTAGTGAGTATCCAGTAGGTCATTTTAGCACTCAATGCAATAACCCTAGTACAGGAATTTAATACCTTTGCTGATTTTTAAGTCACCTTGTTATTCTTCTCTAGTAGCAACGAGCAACGTGCAACATTCGGCCGTAAGCGCGGTGATATGCGCCAGCCACTCTTTAGCGCTAGCATCTCTCGTTGCTACTAGAGAATAATAACACGCTATGATGCCCTCCAAACGCTGCAGCATGACGTTCAATGCACACACTTCGAAAGTGCGCTCTACACGGTACTTTCACGAATAGTTGGTGGCAAACGAATCCGAACTACAGCTTATCACCCAGCAGCAAATGGATTGGTGGAGAGATGGCATCGCACATTGAAAGCTGCGATTATGTGTCACCAGGTTCCGCAGTGGACACAATCGCTACCAACGGTTTTGTTAGGGTTAAGAAACTGTTACAAAGACGACCTCAAGGCATCACCTGCAGAGTATTTCTACGGAACAACACTGCGAGTTCCGGGTGAGTTCTTCACCCGCACATTTGGCGAGCAATGAAATGTTTGGTTCGACAAGTTTGCCGCCGCATTCGGGCCATAGCCTTAATTTAAATTCGACTTTACAATTTCCTACCTAAAGCCTTCATTTGGGGGGAGTAGTGTGGGAACACGACATATGAGTCACATCTGGCAGCACTCTTTGGACATTTTTTACTTCTCTTTCAATATACGTTTTCTTTCCCTTTGTCGCTTTTAAGTTTTCGGTTGCAAGTTAAAACGTATAAATTTCCCACGCTACTTGAGAGAACGTTCTTGATCTTTATACATGCAACATATACTAAATTGTTCACAAATTGTATTAATGAAATTTTAAAGAAATAATAAACATTAAATTGAATAAAATTTCATATGTGGGTTATATTTCCCCACAATATGTATACAATCCTGCTGCTATCAATAGGAGCAACCTCTCGTGCTATATGTTAGTAAAGAAAGACGTTGAAATGAAGGGTTGAAGAGAATATCTTAAGCTGTAACAGAAAAACACTACAATAAAATCTTGGACGCTTCTCTTTGGGAAGAGAACATAAGAGAAGTAGCGAAACAGCTGCACTCCTAGCCTGCGCCAACGCTTTTAAAACCGTATCCAATGCGGCCGAATTTATATTGTATTATTAGAATGCTGGCGGCATAAGAACTAAAATGCTAACATTGTTGACTGTCAACGGCATAATGTAATATTTCGTGAAGACAGATGCTCCTGCACTAGATACTGGTGGGTCAGCATTTCTCAAACGGATCACCTGAATGCGGTGAAAATTTATTTTTGGTCGTGTTTTCATTTTTTCTGTGGGCATTAATGATGCAAACAAAACCCCAGCTGGATTTTCTAAAAAAAGATTTTTGGTTTAAGATATTGTTAATAAATGTCTTCGTAATTTCTTCGTAAAATTCAAAGATCAATTACGAACGATCTATCAGACCGATTTAGATGATTCGACCGCCATTTGAATCGCCATTTAATATAGATTACGTGTAGTTTTTTCCGAATAAAGAAATTGAATCTGAGTCAGTTGTTTTTATATTCGTTTATAACAAATTGAAGAAAAAAAGTCTTCTGCGCCATATTTCGACATAAAAAAGTCCACATATACTACATTTCATGCTAAACAATATTCCGTTTTGAAAAAAAAGACCCGCAATCAGGAAAAAAGTTTTTTAGCCTTGAACATCACAGCGTTTGGAGCGCACCATAGCGTGTTATTCTTCTCTAGTAGCAACGAGCAACGTGCAACGTTCGGCCGTACGCGCGGTGATATGCGCCCGCCACTCTTTAGCGCTAGCACCTCTCGTTGAACATTTGGGGAGCAACGAAATCTTTTACGACTCGCCCCACAGACGTGTATTCAACAGGGAAAGCTTCCGCAACAGCCCGCTACATCGACAAGTTTGCCGCCGCATTCGGGCCATAGTCTTAAGTTAATTTCGACTTTACAATTTCCTAGCTAAAGCCTTCATTTGGGGTGAGTAGTGTGGGAACACGACATATGAGTCACATCTGGCAGCACTCTTTGGACATTTTTTACTTCTCTTTCAATATACGTTTTCTTTCCCTTTGTCGCTTTTAAGTTAAAACGTATAAATTTCCCACGCTACTTGAGAGAACGTTCTTGATCTTCATACATGCAACATATACTAAATTGTTCACAAATTGTATTAATGAAATTTTAAAGAAAAAATAAACATTAAATTTGTAAACCTAGTATAAGCTTAAAATAATATATCCGTGTGTAAACCTAGTATAAGTTTAGGCTAAGGCAACCCTGTAATAATATATAAAATGGTTGTTGGCAATCCTGCTGAGAAATAAAAAGAGGATGGCCGTTTTTGTTTTTCCGGGATAGACAACTGATGAAGGCACACTAGTTTTATTTAGAGTTTTCGAAATCTTTGAACATCATCTAAACATACAATTTAAATTTCACTTTCATAACTTCAGGTGTGGGGTGAACTTAAAACCAATCGGGAAATAGCATTGTCTCACCGAAATGGCAAACCCTCAAAAAAATAATCATCGACGCGTTAAGTAAGTCACAAATAGATTTTTCACCATCGGCAACTACGGTCCAGTTACGTAAATTGTTGAAGAATGTAGTGAATGTTGAGGATTATGCTGATACCGCCAATACCAGTGCCGTTGCTGATCATGCCAATATCGAAAATGCCTGTGCCGATGCCGATTATGCCGTTGCCGCCCATGCCAACGCAGCTGCCGGGTCTGACCTTGCCGTTTCCGACCACCGCGCTGTTGCTAATGACGATGCCGGTCATGAAGACGCCATTGCCGCTACCGATACCGCCCATGCCGCCGTTGCTACACTAGACCAGGAGGTGTTAGCGTTGAAAAAGCGACTGGAATTACTGAAGCTGATGAAGCAAATCGAGGAGTTGGAGAGCCGCTCCACAACAAAATGCTAGAGAAGACTCGATTTCGGTGACATCGAGCATGCGTTGCCTAAATTTAACGGGGATGACGTTGCTTACCCAGTCCACCACTTAATAAGGACTTTGAAGAAATTATGCTATCAACAGAGGCAGATGAAAACTTTAAACTACTCGCCCGTCGTCGCTCCCTCACTAGAACTGCCCGGGTATTTTTATCGACAACAACGGCACTTAACTACAATGCGCTGAAAAAGGCTTTGGGTTCGGAATTCGACTTTGCAGTAACTAGGCAAGAAATCTTCAAGATGCTAGCACAGCGGCGGTGGAAGAGAAAGGAGGAACCCCTTCATTGGTACGTGCTATCAATGCAAGCCATAGCGAAGCGCGCATACATCGCGGAGCAGGAGGTAGTTGACTTTGCCATTGACGGTATTGGAAACATACCGAATGCGCAGCTACTACTCTCGGCAAGAACCATCGACGATCTGAAAAGAATAATCAGCCGTTACCAAAATAAATATTTCATGACGAGCAACGTTGTAGGGGTAGCAAGCCAGAGACCTTCGGCAGCTATCAAGCAAAAACCCCTTTTCAGCGGACCTCTGTGCTACACAGACTAGTCACATGAAGCCAAACTGCCCGTACCCGCTGAGACCAGACGGATCGTGCTTCTGATGCTGGAAGATTAGACACGACCATCGGACTTGCCAGAATCCTAAGAAGATACTGAAGAAGAAAGACGAAGTCGCTGCCGTATTCGACGAAAATGACGAGTTCCCTTTTTGATACCGGTAGCCCGGTTAGCTTAATTAGGTAGTCTGCCGTCCCAAAAAACCTGATCGGTAGTAAGGAAGTGACCTCAGAATACAATGCAATCGGGGGAAAATCATTAACAATTTTTGGAGTTATAAAATGTAAGATAAAGTTTTTGAAAAAAATAAATTGGATTGAATTAAAAATATTGTCAGATGAATACTTGAACTTACCAGTTATTTTGGGACGTGACTTTCTACATTTATTTAATATAAAATTAGTCAAGATTAGTAAGAGCAATTCAGATACGATGAAGTTAGGTTATAACATTAAGTCACATGCTCACGAGAAGACAGATCCTGCAAGTGTAGATAGCGTACGAAATGTTTCGACTGATAAGAAAGAGTATTCAAAAAGGTGCTGTGTTAGAACGTTTGAGAATTTTTCGAAATATAAAAGTGCCGAAGCCGTTGACATACCAGAGATTTTCCAGATTGATATAGCAACAGATAACAAGGGTGCTGATATTAATCCTAAATTACCCAAGGAACACACAATACAGACGTTGGAATTGAACCACTTAAATACGAAATGGAGATACTCCTTACGAGGGATGTGCCGCTCCATTGTGGTCCCCGCCGTCTCTCCTATTCCGAACGGGACAACGTCAAATCAATAACAGACGAGTTGCAAAAGGAAGGGATAATAAGACCCAGTAATCCACCATACGTTTCTGCCATAGTGCTGGTACGAAAGAAAAATGGGAAGATCCGCATGTGTGTCGATTATCGTGCTCTTAACAAAATAACTATTAGGGACAATTACCCTCTGCCGTTAATCGATAACTGCATCGAATTTTTAGAAAATAAAAAGTTTTTCTCTATATTAGATCTGAAAAGTGGTTTCCACCAAGTGCATATGTCACCGGAGTCCATTCCATATACTGCCTTTGTGACCCCCAATGGTCAGTACGAGTACTTGAAAATGCCGTTCGGGTTAACGAATGCGCCTGCCGTATATCAGCGATTTATCAATAATATATTTCGTGACCTTATCGATAGTAAAACAATAATAATATATATGGACGATATTGTTATCGCTACCTGTGGGTTTGAGGAACACATTGGTTTATTAAAAACAGCCTTAGAGCGTCTGTCTATGCGAGGACTGAAGCTCGACCTAGAAAAGACTAAATTTGGATACCGCGAGATCGATTATCTTGGGTATGAGGTAAGCCATTCGGGAATCCGACCGAATGGCTCCCACATTCGAAGTATTTGTAACTTCCCAGTGCCAGTCAATCAAAAGCAGCTTCAATCATGCATAGGGTTGTTTTCTATTTCCGACGTTTTGTTCCATCATTCTCACAAATTGCTAAATCATTACAAAATCTGCTAAAACAGAATTCTGGATTTAATTTTGACGAAAAATGTCTCAATGCCTTTAATGAGTTAAAGGTTCGACTGACCGATGGTCCAGTCCTTGCGATACATAATCCGAACAAAGAAACGGAGCTGCACTGCTATGCCAGTGCGATCGGATTTGGTGCCGCTCTTTTACAACGACAGGACGATAATAGGTTCCACCCAATTTCATAATTTTCAAAGACGGCTTCCAGTGTCGAATCGAAATATCATAGTTTCGAACTGGAAGCCTTAGCGATAATTTATGCATTGAGACGGTTTAGAACCTATTTGGAAGGGATTCAATTTAAAATCATAACTGACTGTAACTCACTGACAATGACTCTTGAATGGAAGCAGTTGAATCCTAGAATTGCCCGATGGGCTCTCGAACTTGAGAATTATAATTATAAGATACAACATAAAAAAGGAGCTTCTATGGGACACGTAGACGCTTTGAGTAGGACGCAGATTGCACATACTATTAATGCCGAGGAAATTGAATTTCAAATCCAAATAGCTCAGGAACATGACGAAGCTATCGGCATGCTTTGGAAGCGCGTTGAGAACGGACCGGTTAGAGACTTTGACTTAGTAGACGGTCTAGTTTGTAGATCCAAGCCCGATGAAAAGAAATTTCTATATATACCTGCCGAAATGGAATCCATTGTAATACGGTCAATACATGAGAGTATGGGCTACCAATCGTTGGATAAGACTATAAGGAAACTAGTTGTGTATTATTGGTTTCCCAACATGAGGGTAAAGATAGAAACATTTGTTAGGAACTGCTTGAAGTGTCTAATGTACGCTACTCCTCTAAGAGCCAGCGAGAGAAATTTACACTTAATCCCTAAGATTCCACTGCCGTTCGACACTCTCCATATCGACCATTTTGGTTCTCTGCCGTCTATTAATTCGAAAACACGTTTTAGTTGTGGTTGATGCTTTTACTAAGTTTGTGAAGCTTTATCCAACTAATTCCACTAGTACTAGAGAAGTAACTGCCGCTCTCGAGAAATACTTTAATTATTACAGCCGACCAAGACGTATAATAAGTGACAGAGGAACATGTTTTACGTCCTTAGAATTTAGTGACTTTATATCTAGACGAAATATTAAAAATGTGAAGGTAGCTGTGGAATCTCCTCAAGTGAATGGGTGAATGGGCAAGTGGAACGTGTCAATGGGAGCCTTAAGGCAATGTTAGGTAAAATAACTGATTCTATAAACCATGCTGACTGGTGTAAAAAACTGTTGGAGGTTGAGTACGCCATCAATAACTCTGTTCACAGTACCTGCCAGGATATTCCCAGTCGTCTCCTGTTTGGTGTTGAGCAGCGGGGAGTGATTATTGACGAGTTCACTGAGCACTTCCGAGAAAAATGTTGTCCAGCTGCTGGGCGAAACTTAACGTCCATACCTGAACATGCGTCAGATGATATCAAGACCAGGCAGGAATACGACTCCAAGCGGTAATCTGCTAAGAGTACGGGAAGTAAAACGTATGAAGTAGGAGAATATGTCGTCATTAGGAACATCGATAAATCTGTAGGTGTTAACAAAAAATGTGTGCCCCGGTACAAGGGTCCATACGTAGTTCATAAAGTACTAAGTAATGATAGGTACGTCATTCGTGATATTGATAATTGCCAGTTAACCCAATTGCCTTATGATGGAGTAGTGGAGGCTTACCGTATCCGAAGATGGTTAAGTAAGCCGGACGGTGACGGTAGTAAAGATGAAGAAACAAGCCAGGATTCTCTAGAAATTAATTAGATAATATGTATGATCGAGGGCGATCAATTAGTAGGTCGGCCGAGCTGTAAGCCTAGTATAAGCTTAGAATAAGATATCTGTGTGTAAGCCTAGTATAAGTTTAGGCAAAGGCAACCCTGTAATAATATATAAAATGGTTGTTGGCAATCCTGATGAGAAATAAAAAGTGGATAGCCGTTTTAAAAAGTGGATACTAGTTTTATTTAGAGTCTCCGAAATCTTTGAACATCATCTAAACATACAACTTAAATTTCACATTAATAAATTGAAAAAAATTTCATATGGGGGTTATATTTCCCCACAATATGTAAACAATCATGCTGCTATCAATAGGAGCAACCTCTCGTGCTATATGTTAGTAAAGACAGGCGTTGAAATGAAAGGGTTGAAGAGAATATCTTAAGCATAGTGTAACAGAAAAACACTACAATAAAATCTTGGACGCTTCTCTTTGGGAAGAGAACATAGGAGAAGTAGCGAAATCGCTGCACTTCTAGCTTGCGCCAACGCTTTTAAAACCGTATCCAATGCGGCCGAATTTATATTGTATTATTAGAATGCTGGCGGCATAAGAACTAAAATGCTAACATTGTTGCTTTTCTCCTCATCATCTATATATCACGTTCTAGTTTTAACAGAAACTTGGCTTACCGAATGTCACTATACTGCAGAATTATTTGACTGTCAACGGTATAATGTAATATTTCGTGAAGACAGATGCTGCTGCACTAGATACTGGTGGGTCGGAATTTCTCGAACGGATCACCTGAATGCGGTGAAAAATTATTTTTGGTCGTTTTTTCATTTTTTCTGTAGGCATTAATGATGCAAACAAAAACCCAGTTGGATTTTCTAAAAAAAAATTTTTTGTTTAAGATATTGTTAATAAATGTTTTTCGGAATTTTTTTTTCTAAGATCAATTGCGAACGACTTATCAGACCGATTTAGATGATTCGACCGCCATTTTAATCATCATTTAATATAGATTATGTGTAGTTTTTTCCGAATAAAGAAATTGAATCTGAGTCAATTGTTTATATATTCGTTTCTAACAAATTGAAGAAAAAATGTGTTCTGCGCCATATTTCGACATAAAAAATCCACATACGAGTATACTACATTTCATGCTAAACAATATTCCGTTTTGAAAAAAAAAATGGCCCGCAATCAGGAAAAAAGTTATTTAGCCATGAACGTCATGATGCAGCGTTTGGAGCGCACCAAAGCGTGTTATTCTTCTCTAGTAGCAACGAGCATCGTGCAACGTTCGGCCGTACGCACGGTGATATGCGCCCGCCACTCTTTAGCGCTAGCATCTCTCGTTGTTACTAGAGAATAATAACACGCTATAGTGACCCTCCGATCTGATATCATTAAAGATACCTCAGGTGTACCTCAAGGCAGCCATTTTGGGCCATTATTTTTCTTAATCTTTATTAATGATATACCAGATGCTTTCCTGAAATCGCGTGGTCTGATGTATGCAGGTGACTTGGAAATATACAGTATATAACAAGGTAGGAGACTTAGTGTGTTGCTAACTCTTTACCACTTAATGCTGGTAAATGCCAGCACTTGTCATTCATTAGGCGCAAAGTTGTGATTGATTTCGATTACAAGTTGGGCACTACTTCCCTCTCAAAAATGTACGAAAAGAATGATTTGGGAGTTATATTTACTCCGAAAATGTCGTTTTCGAAATGTATAGAATTAATGATTGCGAAGTGTAGGTCTATGCTCGGCTTCGTAGTGAGAAATTCCGGGATCTTTCTACGCTAAAGAATTTGTATTTTTCTCTTGTCAGATCAAAGCTTCAGTATTGCAGCATCATCTGGGATCCTTCATTAGCCTTGCAGTTTGCCTAAATATAAAAGTAGATGCATTTTGTTACCATTGGCAACATTAGAATTGCGAAGAAGAATTTCCTCAGTAATGTTTATAAGGGACATAGTGACGAATCATATCAAATGCCACTTCCTAATGAAGCTAATACTTTTTAATTGCCCTTCTTGCACCCTTAGGCTCAGCAATATATTCCATTTACCTTATTGCAGAACGGATCTTATTGAACCGCTTACACGTTGTATAAAACAGTCTAATCAAGATTGTAAAAATTTGGACATATTCTCTAACTCATGAGAAACTTTTAAGTCAAAACTGGATATGGTGATACACTTTTTGAATTGTGAGTAATGGATCACATCGTATTGAATACCAAATATTAAATGTAAGTCTTAGTATTTAGTAATCTATTTGGGTTGTACTTTAATTGATGAATAAATAAATAAATAATTGTATCAAATTTGACACATAGGATTGGGTTTGGGAATGGAATAAGTCTGTAAATTTTTTTTTTTGGAAAATGGGTGTAGCCCCGCCCATTTTATAAGAAACACTTATATCTCCGAAACTACTTGACCAACCTCTATCAAATTTTGTGCACATATTGCATTTCAAATCAGCACGTAAATTTGCGAAAATTTTGAAAATCGGGCAAAAACTACGGAGTGGCCAGAAAGATTATTCTGCATGTGGTTCAAGCAACTCCCAACTTCCGGGTGATTTCACCTAAGTGCATTCTGATAGCTCCCGAACATCCGTTTGGGAGTGAGCTAAAGTCAGAAAGCGAACCATCTGGGGCAATCCGACGTTTTCGGTTTAAGGGGTCACCAGGGTTTTGGGGCGTCTGTTGATCAATAGTATGTGGTAGCATGTTCAAGCATAAAAAGATACAAATTGATCATGTTGTGGTAGACGGAATGCATGTTTTCAGTGTCTTAGACGTGTACACTATTCGAGGGGCTAACATCGACTTGGATCATCATCTTGTCGCAGCCAAGATTCTCACGCTCCTCTGTGCAGCAAAATGTGCGCACTCAGCGACACAAGGAAAGCGCGACGTCCGAATCCTGGAATCACACCACAATTGCTCAATAAACAGATATCTGCGCGCAATAAGACCACATTTCTCGCTCATTACGTACCGCCGGTGAAGAGGTCATTGGTTTTCAGCCAGTCCGAAAAAACGACTGGTACGATGAGGAATGCTGCGCCGCCATGGAAAAGAAAGGTGCTGCCTACAGGGCAACGATGCGATTGGGCGCAACGCGAACTGTGCGGGAGAGATATCGGGAATTGAAGAGGAAGCGAAGCCCATCTTCCGAGAAAAGAAGAGAGAGACCGACATGCGCGAGTGCGAGGAGTTTGAGATGCTAGCCGATAGGAAAAACGCCCGACATGAAGTCCTTTCGATGTATATATTTAATAATTAAATTGTAAATATGAAACTTAAGTTAGTTAAACCTAAGCTAAAAATAATAAATAAGTAATATACTAAATTTACGGCTAAAGAACAAATACAAAATTGAGAAAAGAAAATGATGGTTTGAAAAGCTGAGACGAAGCGAAGGAGATGAAAAGGTTTCTACACCAAAAGATTTGTGACAGCCATTTTGAAGCATGTAGCAGATTTATAAGATTAATTGACTCTGGTAAGAGATTCCATTGTCTGACTACACTAACAAAGAATAATCTGGAGGCAGTTAAAGTTTTATACTTTGGACCAACAATATTATGTGTGGGGGATGACGGAGCAAAGTTAAATTTTTTAAGAAGATAGCCAGGCTTACGATATCTAATTATTTTAGATATAAATAGAATAGTGAGAACATTTAGGTAATTTTCAAAGGTAAGTCCAAATATTATTTTAGTATATTGCGAAATGTGATCGTACTTTCTTTTCAAATATATGAATCTAGCAGCATTGTTTAGAGCTGGATTTAATTTCTTTTTAGATTCGTAATCAAGATTACTATATACCACTTCAAAGTAAGATATTTGAGGAACGATGAGGGTCTTTACAAGTTTAAGTTTTATATCGATCGGTAGAGAATAACAAGTGTGTCATAAGTTTCTTAGTGTATACTATATCTTTGATATGGCATAATTAACGGGTGATCTGTGCAAGTCAAACGTAAGTTTGTTTTAAATCCTAGACTAGTGACTACTTGTGTAAATATGTTTCGTTCAGCATAATTGGCTATAAGCTAGTTATGCGATACTATTCGATAGGTAGTTTTTTAGCAAATTTACTGATGTTGCATGAAAGCAGAAATAATGTTTCAATTTCAAAAGCAATATATTATGGTCTACGGTATCAAAAGCTTTAGAGAAGTCCAGAAGTACTAAAATTGTGACTTGTTTACTATCAAAGGCAGGGCGAAAGTCATCCATTACCTTTAGCATGGCTGTTGAACAACTGTGGCTAGATCTAAAGCCAGATTATATCTCACTCAAGAGATTGTTTTCATACAAATGCAATTTGATTTGATTGAGAATACATTTTTCGAAAAATTTTGATAAAGACGGTAAAATACCGATTGGTCTATAGTTTGAAGCAGAGTCATAAAGGTTACTTTAAGAAATTGGAATAATTCACTTTCCATTGGTTTGGAAAAGTAGAGGAGGTTATTGCAAAATTTATTATGTGTGTAAGAGAGAAAAGCGCGGAAAGAAGAATCACTTTCAAAAAACCAGAGTTAATATCATCTATACTAATAGCATTCGACTTTATGGCATATATACACTTTACAAATTCATCTTCAGTGGCTGTATCGAACGTAAATCCATAAGCCGATTTTGAGATTGATTGTAAATGATGGAGTATTTGTTTGCCTATTTACATAAAATATGAGCTCATCACATTGGCATCAACCATACAGATTTTCTTCTCCTTGGCGCAGACTCCCAATGAATTTATATTTTCCCACAAAAACTTTGACGTAACCTTATCACTGAATTTAGATTCATGATACGCCTTTTTTTAACTTGTAGTTATTTTATTTCTAATGTGGTTTGTGGTTATTATATGTATAACGTCTCAGTGAGCTGGAATCCACATCAGTTTTGTCTTTGCTGAGATACTTTGGCGGCCTCCACCGTAGCTGAGTGTGCGCGCTTCATTCGTTGGGTCACGGGCTCAAATCCTGGCCGGGGCAAGTAACATCAAAAAAATTATAGAAAAGTTTTTTCTAATAGGGGTCGCCCCTCGGCGTATTTCTGCCATGAAAAAAACTTCTCACAATAACACATTCGCCGTTTGGATTTGGCGTAAAACAGTAGCTCCCTCAATTTGTGTTACAACATTAAGACGCACGTCACAAATTGTAGGAGAAGTAGATGCTTCGAAGTTTTTGTTGCATTGAGGATAGTGAATCGGCGCTTAGATGAAATTTTTTCACGGCTCGGAAAACGGATTTAGTGTTAGTGCAGATCACATATTTATCGTTCGTATTTTTAGCGTATGCTAGTAGTTCGGCATCGAATATATAGTTGCGTAGTGTGGAAGTAGGCCGTGAAATATTGTGGGTCACTGTCATTTGTAACTGCAAATGCGACACCGTCTCCTTCATTTGAACCACCTGTGAAGAGGAAATCCTGCCATCTTGTTTCAGTCGTGCGGATACGCTGTTATACAGTTGTTGGAAAAATGAGCTTTCTTTACGCCGAATTGTGAAATCGTGGACTTATCAACTTCCATACAAACAGATATATCCTGACCGACATACGATTATACTTCCAACCAACACGACAATATGAGCAAATAGTTGCTTCATGCGCCCTAGGCTGAACCACTCATGAACTCATGAATATCTACTGAAATCAGCTACTAGGCCCATGTGCCACTTCTGTAAGAATTGTAACCTCACTGTTCGGCACATAGTCGTAAATTGTCCAGCTCTCCACAATCAAAGGAATCAAAATTTTCAAAGTCGTAACCCATTCGAAACTATGTATATTACCATTTCCTTCAGAAGCGAACATTAGTACAATCGCACAATTTTTAAAAGATATCAATATTTTCCACATAATTTAAGATAGTACCTATGCATTTAGTCATATGACTAAGCCGATAGCCCTGGTAGCTTGTGCTGGCATCTTGTTTTGTAATTTTAATTATAAATAAAAATAAAATAATGATAATAGTAGGATTTTGTTTTCAGTGTTAATAGGCTGTATTTCGCTTTTTAATAAGTTTTAAAATGGTTTTAGTGAACTATGGTTCTCTGTTGTTAGAAATTTTACCTGTTCAATTGCCACTGAAGCTGTTCAACAAACGTTTACACCTAGCGTTACATTACCTACAGATAATTCAGATATTTTAGTGGAAAACTAAACAAACACCCTTTCAACGAGATCATTACAGAGAGGTTTGCAAAACTTTACATTTGAGCTTAGCATTAAAATAGATCGCTATGCCGCCACCACTGTTACCAGGGGATCGATCATTTCTTACAACTGAAAAATCACACAGAGCGTATGCTGAGTCTGCAATGCAAGGTTTATACCAAGTCTCAGTTACACAAATCACATAAATTTTAAAATCATGAAAAAGGTCGTCTAGATATTCAAGTTTGTCAACTGTTAAGCTTCGCGCTTTCAAGTGGCATATATTGAATTCTTTTTTATAGTCGCATGTTAATTTAAGAGCTAACCTTAAATTATCTTCGTTGGTGGCCATACTCATGACATTGCTTATGGTTTCGGTTTTCAAGGCATGCTTGTGAGAACAAATAGAATATAGAGCAGAAAGAGACGAAACTAAAGCAAACATGAGATAGACGGAGTACAGCTTAAAACTAAAAAATAACAAAACTAATGCTCTTAGCATTTCACAAACACAAGTACAAATTATGCTATCGAGTAGCGTAAGTTGAGTAGCGTATTGCATCAGTTCACGCTTCGTTTTCGTTAAGCATTCATGGACGAAAAACTTCTCATCAGCGTTGCCACCAATAGCGCAAAGACTTGAGGGTAGACTTAAGGGGGTCTCCTGTAGTGCGATTCACTAACTTTAAACGGTACGACAATTGTTATTTTTAGCGGCAATATTTGCCGTTTGCACTAACGATTGTGCGATTCACTAACTTATTCTTAACGACACTTAACAGCTGTTTCGTTGTATTTATTCAAAGTGATAAAGAGTGGCATCTCAGTCAAACTAAATGCCAAAATAAGCGAAAATCACAAAGAGGAATAGAAAAAAAAACAAACGAATGCCTGCTGCCAAATAAAAATTTGAGCGATGTTGTTATATTTCATTAAAGTGAAATAGATATTAGTTTGTTTCAAACTACAAACACTTAAAATTCTTTATATATGTATATTGCAATGATCCATTGTAGCAGAATTCCGGACTCTTCTATGAGTGTTTTGTTAGAACAGCCATCAACTCGACTCCAAGGAATATGCGGAATAACCTGCAAATATGCCATGCCACATTTTTGAACTATTTGGCCTATCGACCTGATTCAACTTGGATTTTGTAGAGTATTTAAAACTGTTCTATATGAACCACAGTTTCGTGCAAGTTTAATTATTTTTCATAATGTAAACAAACAAAAAATTCAAAAATTTTGAGTAAAGATTTAATTTTTAGATTCAAAACCAGAAAATTGGGGGTTTACCGGTTTATTGAGGTTCACATAGAGTAAAAAAGTATTACAATTAACGACATATGTATAAATTATTACTGTTTCAGTTGAGAATTACGAACGCTATCGTGTACACAATGGGACCAATTCATCAGCGACACGCTGCACTGCCCATTTGATTACTCCGCCATTTTCTAACTTTTTCGAGTTTTTCTTTTTTGGGAATATTGTTTAAAAGTTGTATCAAACATACCTTTTGAATTAACAATGTATGTAATACCCTTGTCACAGAAAAAATCTTGCAATAGCACCTTTTTTTTTAGCATCACACCAGGAGACCCCCTTAATGAAGCCAGCAATCGCTTTATACAATAGTGAGCGGCCATTAGCCGAATTCATTTTAAAAATGATTGGAGAGGGATTGTTTCTGTTCTTATTTCCGTGCCTTCGAAAACATGAAAGGAGAGTAATATGGTCGGACGAACGCTTCCAAATAATTGGAATTCGAGTGTACTCTGCCCAATCCACAGAAAGAGCGATCCTGCAATGTGCGCCAACTACCGCGAGATCCGTATCCTTAGCATAGCATATAAAGTTCTGTCGAGCGTATTGTGTGATCGTCTGAGGCCCACCGTGAACGAACTGATTGGACCTTACGAGTGTGGCTTTAGACATAGCAAACCTACCATCGACCAAATATTCACGATACGCCAAAGAAAGAAGAATATACGCACACCATCTTCTGTCGACTTCAAATTCGCTTTCGATAGAACGAGATAGCTGCCTACTTGCCACAATGTCTGAATTAAATATTCCTACAAAACTAGTACGACTACGTAAAATTACGTTGAGCAACACCACCAGCACCAAACGAGGTTTCTGACTGTGTGAAACTGCGCAAAAAAGCCCTCTCTCGATGAACCAAAACCTCTATAAGTCTCTAAACATGATACGGCCCTTCGAGTGTTCGATAGAAAGATTCTGTGAAAGATTTATGGACCTCTACGTCTTTGCGATGGCGAATACCGCAGACGATGGGACGATGACGTGTGGCTACGTTGGCTGGGACATGTTGTGCGAATGGACGAAAATTCTCCAGCCCTGAAAGTGTTCAACGCGGTAGTATCTGGTGGTGGTAGAGGAAGAGTTTGACCTTGTCTGCGTTGGAAATACGAAGTGGAAAAGACTTGACGTCACCTCGAATTGGGGTAAGTTTCAGGAAGAAGGAGCGACTGATGTAATTTGTTGAACTCGGCCAAAATCGCTTAAGCCATTATAGCGCCAATTAAGTAAGTAAGTAGGTGATGTATATTGATAGTATTAATGTTATTTTAAACAAGCAAAAAGTACTTTTTTTTTTAACAAATCAAAGGAATTCCATTTAATATGGTGACTATATTGTTATTTTATTCTTTTTACTACTTGTTAAAAACGTGAAATGTTTTAATTTTTCTGATTGAAATTACATTCACTTACGATATAAGTAGTCTTAATTCGCCAATGGATATTTATTATTTATACACATTTTTTCAAATATATTTTTCATCTTGTTATTTTTACAATTTGTAATTATTGCACAGCTATTTGAAGAAATTTTTACATGTATTTATTTATAACAGTTCCGGTATTCCATCAAATAGATTATTCAAAGCCAGATAATTGTTCATTCATTACATTTCTTTTCCAAAAATATTGAGAAACTTTTGTGTATCAGCATATTTGTTACCTAATTAATATAAAGCTGTTCATGCGACTCGACGTGCAAAGATATTGTAAATCACTCTATTGTGCTCGTAACATTTCTGATGGACTTTAGCTATATGTAGCATAATCGACCTTAAGATTTAGCGCTTTAGTTCCTGAACGGCAGTGCGCGCTCATTAATGCAGTTCGGAGTTGTATTCTCGCCCTAAAGACTGCGCACACGACCGTTAAATTTCGGCAAGCGGTAGCAGCTTAACATACCTGCTTTTCTTGCAGGGCGCAGATGGGGTTACCATGTTGGTCGTTTGTATGCCGCTGGGTGTGAGCATAATCGTCAGTCGGGCGGTTTTCTTGGGTGGCACCTGTTTGTTATGGTTGTGCGCGTTCTTCTGCCCCACTGTACATTGGTTACTGGTCGCCTTTTGGGCAGATGCGCGTTGTATTGTGGGCTGCCGCTTCTTTTTGCCCATGCGTGCTGGGGTGTACGCCACCTCTGCAACAGCATATGGTCCACCAATCCACAGGCCTTACAACTGTGGAGTCGTAATTCCACTGCGCTCGAGCCACAGCTAGTTTTTGCAGTTGCTTCATTGCTTTGCAGGGCATGCCCGTTCTGTTCGCATGATATTGGTGGCAGAGCCAACATTAGAGGCAATGGTTGATTTTCGCCATTGTGGCCAATGGGATGCTCTTCACGCAGCCGTGAAAGGTCTCAATCTGAAAGCAGAAGAACAAACAGCGAAACGAGAACTTTTTGGGAATATCATTTAGAAAGGTAGATTTAAGCCGGTTATGTACTGGGGGAATGTACATATATACTTACTTTGCAGTGTACTGTGGGCTAAGACTGCTAAATTGGGTAGAAGCCCATTTTGATGAGTGGACGCTAGACAATCCCATTTCATATGTGACCCTCCACTATACGTATGTGATTATCAGGGCCGTGCCGCACGTCTTCGATTCGTCCTAATTGCCATTTGGTGGGGGAAAGCGGATCTTCTTTAATTACGACGAGGTCGTCTTGTTGAGGATCGCGTTGTGAATTTTTCCATTTACACCGCTTTTGTATACCTTTTATTTTTTATTTATTTAATTGGCGCTATAACCACTTAAGCGATTTTGGCCGAAATTCTCCAACAATTTGTGGTGTGCGTCTTGATGTTATAACACAAATTGGGGGACCTGGCTAAAATTTTTTTTTGAGAAGTTTTTTGTTATGGAAGAAATACACTCGGAGGTTTGCCATTGCGCTCCGAGGGGCGACAGCTATTACAAAAAAAATGTTCCTATAATTTTTCCTGTTACATGCCCTGGCCAGGATTCGAAACCGGGACCCACTGAATGAAGCGCGCACACGCTACACACTCAGCAACGGCCCTTGAGGTAGTCCTATTTCCAGCGGCGATCAATTTCATGATTAATCGATTTGGCCTTTTCCCACCGATTCGTCAAAGAGAGGTCATCCGCGGTAGGCTCACGAATGGACAGGAATAGTGCGGACAGACGTCTCGAGGTGAATACTACCTCAATTTGCACCATAAGTATCGTGAACTCCTCGAATGTGAACTTGTGGGATGCAGCGGATTTTTCATTAGATGGTTCTTAAATCTTTCCACTGCATATTCATACGGAACATTAATTAAGGAATTTAACGAAGTCGAAAGCGGGCATATGCTGTTTGAAAAGCCCCGGTGGTAAGACCCGAGCATAGCTGGGGATACACTGCCTTTGTGGAGAAACTGGCAAACATTGCATCGTATCCTTTGATGCCTTAATTTGGAACGGCCCTGCAAATTCTACTCTGGTGCTGAGAGAGAGGACTGAGAAACTGCAGTGCTCTGGGATTAAAACGGTCTTTATTTGGGTGCGCGTTTGTTGCTTGGTAGCAGAAAATTTCCTTTTTAAGTAGAGGCTTTAGTTTCGGTAAGTAGTATACTTGAGTCCAAATATTGATAAGAAAAGGAAACAAGAAACCGATTAATAAAAAAAAAACTATACCACTCCAATTCCGAACAATAGCTTTCATAAAACTTTATCCGTTTGCCATATCTCGTATCATGATTACAAATTTGCGGAGACCCTTTCTTCTGGCCTTCTTTCACATTCGAATTCCGAAGTAGAAGAAACTAATACCTACCTACGAATAGTTTCTGCTAATATTAGAAAGCGAATTGGATAAGTCTTTGAATTTAAATATTTATTTGGCCTTACTCCTCTTAGTACGTTCGAGAATTATTGCAGGATTAGTTAATATATTTGTATGTGAACAGTTTTTAATGTCTCTATATCTAATAAAAATGTCCAATTTATTTAATTTGCTACATTTTAATGGTGTATCTGCACTGCATCGATAGGACGCGTTTTCGCCTAACGGCATTCGTCAGGTGTCCGATATCGACTTGAAATGGTTGCTGTCTTCTTGCGGCATTGTTCACGAAGCGGAACATATGTATAGGCAGACACGCGGTTGGGCCGAGAGAACGTAGAGAAGCGATCAAGAAAATCGAACTCTTTTTCGAGCGCATGGTGGACCTTGCGGATGTATTTTGGTGAGAAATATGTTTTCTCCGAGGCATCACAAAATCCATGGATCTGAATATCTTGCCAGGAGCAAAGTTAACCCATCGAGAAATTTCGATGTCGCAGATGGCTGGCTTTTCTACGAATTAGTGTCACTTCAATAAAGTTATAAAATTGGCGCACTCATTCCAATCAATGCCCTCAAACCAAAGTTTTTGACGTAGAATCTTCGCCTGAATCGTCACAGGCGAGAGCCATCCCGGCGGGTCAAAAAGTCGTGCGGCAGAAGACAAAATTTGTCATTCTGTGACGGTAGTTGTTGTCGACGCTAGCAGAATGGTACAACGAGAATGACCGTCTGGGGCTCGAATCATGGTTGTAGCATACCTGTTCTCACGTGTATGTCACAACTTGTAACAGTGTCTGCCTTCTACCGAACTCTTACAGTTTACGGGTAGGCTTTGAAAAAACCAGATCATAAACCGATTGAAGTCGTATCATCTACTGTTTTATCTTTTATCAGGAGATGCAATTCTGTGTGGTCTTGAGTCATGAGTCTGTAACTTTCCGCTATAAACTTTTGCGCGGATTGGTGAAAGGCTCTGGGTTTAGAGCACGTCAGTGAGGATTCCCTCTTTGCACTTGTGGCTACAAGTGAAGCGCTTTTTCATCGGGTCTTTATGTCCGATACCTTTGGTGGACTGTGCCCAAGTCGCATTCGGAGTACTTAACCACCCGTATGATGTTCGCAAAAGATTGAGAAAAACAATTTTGTGAAGAGAGCAAGCAATACAAGAATCACAAAATGTTCGTTGCGCCTTAAATCAAAAACAATTGGATACAATTTTGTGGTGGTGTTTGTGTATATTTGCGTTTGAATTTGTTCAACTTTATTAAAAACAAAACAAACGTACGATAAAAACAAAATTGCAAACACTTTTCACTGTTACATACGTGATGGAAATTTTCGTATACATATTTAACATGATATAAAAATATCTAATATGTATGTAAATACGGAAAAGGTATTTTAATATTTATCGCTATCTAAGCAAATGCATTTAGGAAGATTTGCATCTACTTAGTTGCATATATTTATAAATATCATAAACTCACTTCTTATCTCTGTAAAAATGTTCGTGTGCAGAATATTTTCTTTGTTAGCATGGATGTGCATATGTGTAGGTGGAATATGTAAGCAAAACAAAAAAAAGTACCTACGTGTGTTGCCGGAGAAATGGCTAAGCTGGGCTTTGTCGCAGCAATGGTGGGATTTATGAAAAACAGAGAATATTTTTTTCTACAGTGCGTATGTAAGATGTGTGCGAGAAAGCACAATTTACACAGACTCGCTCACTGCTTATGTCAGTTCTGAATACCGAAAATATTTGGGTCTGAGAGTGGGTTCTCTTAGCTTGGTGAGTGCAGCAGAGAGACGCGTAGAGGACAGAATTTAAAATCTGCTAGATAGCGTTTTGTACTCGTGGACCGTAATTCTCTGTAAAGAACAGGGGCTCTCTTAGCTTATATGCGAATAGTTGCAGAAACTGCAACTTTTAAAATATTTACATATATATGGAAACGTATGTACTTATCACGAATGATAGTCCTCTCTTTGCCGACTAGAAAACTTTTCAATCATTCCGCCGGTTGTCCGTTTTTTCCTCATCTCTCTTAGAATTTCTTATTTGCTCTCTTCATCTCTAGCTAATATTACGTCACTATTAGTTACCCTCAGAGTGGAAGGCGAAATCTTGTTTTTTAGGCAGTTTACATACCTCAACTTATCTGCAGATCGATGTTCAACTACAAAATTAAAGTCTTGTAGATGTAAATTCCATTGGGCTACTCTTTGGGGGACGTCTTTTTGACAGTTTCGGTAAATGCTACGCAGAAGATAATAGCGAAACTTGTGTATAGCAAGATAGGCGGCTTTAACTTCTAATATGTACGTTTTCTTGCTCCAAAACAGTACAGGGTGCAGTTCCTGGTAAAATTTTTACAGCAGCGTTGCCCTAAATCACTCTTTTGAGGCATCAGTATGCAAATCCGTAGGTGCGCTCCTACAGTAAATCTTTAACACAGGTTCACGACACAGTGCATCTTTTAGCTGTCTTATCGACTCTAGTTCGGTTGTCTCACTCTTGAACACGCGCATCTTTCTTCAAAAGGTTTGTCAGTGGGCGAGCCATCTGTGCATGCTATCTGTTAAACTTTCGGAAAACCCTTGTTAAGCCTAGGAACGACTACACAGGTTTAATATTCTTCGGTGTAGACAATTTTTTTTATGGCGGTTACTTTCATGCTACCGGCCAATTTACAATTCTATACCATATAACCGAGAAAATCGATTTTTCTATCCAATTGACCTTTGTTCTAAATCTGGCGGCGACCCCTAAAACTATCTTCAGTTTATCTATGCACTCTTCATCTGTTGCAGCATATATAACTATATCGTCCATTGCATTACGTCTTGTGCTGTCAATTCTTAGAACACGCAATGGACGAAACGTGGGAACGCCGCGGGGAAGTTGCAAACGACGAGCGGAGCCTAATTAAACTCATATAACCCCTTTTTTGGAACGAATGCTGAACATTTTTTGCCCGATTCCTCGATTGGAACACGGAAAAAGACATTTTACGAATCCATGGCACTGAAAACTTTGGCCGTTTGAAGTTTCTTAGGTACGTCGTCGATTAGCGTTTAAGTTGCCGAAAGCGATAAAGTTGCCGAATGTCAACGCAAACTCTAAAGGATCCGTCCTTTTTCTTAACAGTTACCATACTTTTCGCAAAATTGTATAATGATCTGCGCACAATCCCGGGTTTCAACTAATCCTCACCTTGCACTGTTATTGCTTCACTATAAACAGTTGCTGGTGGAATGGTGTAATGTTCCCGTCGGGTATAATTTTGCGCATACATTCGACGTAATCGGCTGATACTTATTGAGTAGTGACTGGTTCACTAGTTTGAATTGTGGTGGTGTGCTAATATCTACCTATTTTCGACCATATTGAATACTCCCAACTAATTAAACTCCATGAAATTGTCGTCCGACGACAATGAAAATTTGAAAACACTTTCATCCATTGTGACGTGAAATTTCGATACAAAGGCATAGCTCAACATTGCATAACCAACTTTGCTCTCGTGCAACTTTGCTGTCGTGCACTTTGCTGACACACAAGACGGAATGGCATTTATATTAATCTTTCTCAGCATTTTTTAGTTGCTCTCCTTGATTATCTAAACATCAGAACCTGTATCAACCAGACAACTGACATCAACATTGTTTAAGGTTATAAATTTAAAACGCTTGCAGTCTGTCACAACTTTTGAGACTTGGGGACAACTTTTTGCAATATGTCCATTACCATTGCATCTAAAACATTTTGTCCCAGCCCTACATTTTTTCTTTAGATGATCCGCTGAGTCGCAAATAAAGCAATGGATAACTTTCGCACATTTCGAAATTTTCTTGCCAACACTGTTTGTCTTTTTTCCAATTATCGCCTTCATTTGTACATTTCGTACTTTTCGTACAGCTCAGACTATGATTTGCAGCTGTACATAATGTACTTGAACTCGCACTTTATATTTGAATCATCGATTATATAAGGAATTACGGAATCGGTGTCAACACTACTGAGAGCGGCTATCTTCTTCATTCGCAAAATATATTCGTGAAATGCCTGCTCTTAGCTCTTTTTTCTCTCACTAAGTTTCTTTTGCACTTCCTCAATGGAACAAAATATCGGCCAAATGTCCGCCGCGACCTCGGCGGCACACCTCCATCCGATGGTCCAAATTTTCGATGACGCTGAGGCATAATTGAGGTTATATGCCGTCAATGTACTGAATTATCTCATCCTTTAGCTCTTGAATTGTTGCTGGCTTATCGACGTACACCTTTTCTTTCAAATAACCCCAAAGAAAGTAGTCCAACGGTGCCAAATCACATGATATTGGTGGCCAATTGACATCGCCACCACGTGAGATAACACGGTCATTGAATTGGTCGCGCAAAATAGCCATTGTTTCGTTGGCTGTGTGGCAAGTGGCACCATCCTGTAGGAATCACATATCGTCCACATCCATATGTTCCAATTCGGGCCATAAGAAGTTCTCACGATAGCGAACACCATTCACAGTAACTGCCTGACTGGCCTCATTTTGGAAAAAAGTACGGCCCGATGATGCCGCCAGCCTATAAGCCGCTCCAAACAGTAATTCTTTGTGGGTGCATTGGTTTTTCGACAATCACTCTTGGATTATCATTCGCCCAAATGCGGCAATTCTGCTTATTGACGAATCCACTGAGGTGAAAATGTGCCTCATCACTGAAGATGATCTTCTTCGGTATGCATTTTGATTTGAACGCCAATTTTCATAATAAGCCTGAATAACTTTAACACGTCGCTCGATTGTGTATCTTTCCATGTTCAAATTGAGTTAGTCTGAAATTGAGAAATGTCAAATGACATGCAGAAAAAAACCTGACGTTTAGGTGTGATTCACATTCAACATCGGCCCTTAAAATTTAACCACACTTTACTTTTGCATTTGTTCCTGTTTTATTTATAAATTATGTATTCAGTTCAGTAACAAATATATCTACTATTTACTTCGCTGAGACTTCATGAACACATAAGCAATCATTGTACATAGGAACAAACTGTAAACAATTCAGAATTTGTAACTTGCAGAAGTGTTTTTCATCATTACGCAACTCACAAAAATATTTTGCTTATTTTTAAAATCCGTTAATTGATGCAGATTTGGGGGTCGTGCACATGTTACGTAACGCGATTTTTGATCATAGTTACAAATTCTGAATTAACTTCATTATTTTCCTGTACATCTTTACTTTTTTACGTTAATGAAGTCCGAAGCGAAGTTATCCCTATCGAACGCGAAAATCAACCGCTTGAGATAAAAATCTGAAAATTGGTATGTACACTAATTTGACATCGCTGAATATAAATATGTTATCACATTTCTTGCGAGCCTTTTTATTAAGATGCTATTCGATGTCCCTTATATGGGACATCTGTACTCGGTGTTCTATTTTAATATGCATGCAATTGCCTACACTGAAAATGATACCACAGATTTTCGATGTTTAAACTCAGTTTTTTTATTGAACAATTTTAATTTTAACTTCAACTTTTTATGCATGCATCAGTTTATTATATTGGAAAACATATTTTACAAATACATGCAAATCTCTTATTTTTCGTGGTATAAGGCAAAACAGTTATTATCGCGTTTTACGCAGAGGTAAACGTTACATTTCTGGCAAATTATATACAACTTTTTACTACATCCTGGCATTTTACAACGTCCATTGTTTTTCGATGCAACAAAATGTGGGATGTGCATTACAGTGTCCTTCCGCACTTCCTCTGGGGGATGAATTTGAATCCTTTTTTTACGTTTTTGCGGTGGGGTGGACGTGTTTTCTGTATTTTCAAAATTGGAACCATTAGGAGCCTGGGAACTGGAACAAGAATAATTTGGTGATCCTGGCAAGTTTGGCGCACTCGATCGAGGGGTAGATTGAAGATAATGTGAAGCCATCATTCGCGATGGCCGTCCTCGGCGGCGCGGAGTTTCAACATCCGGTTGTAAATTGCCTGTTCTCACATTGGTTATCTTACTCTCCTGACAGTACTTGCGATATTCCATCCATGACGCAGTTAAGGCTAGATCTATGAAGTGCATAATAATTCGAATAGTCCATTTTTGGGTGCGTATATTTATTCGGTAATATTGGATCATTTGATCTAGTAAGTCAACTCCACCCATGCTTTCGTTATAAAGTCGAAAAACTTCTGGACGAAACACTTCAATATAATCCTTTGAGTCCTTTTCCCACCGTCGAGCTTTAGCCGCTACACCAATTCCCACGAAGTTTGAAGCCAAGTTTACCACTTTGTTATCATACCATCTAGTAAATATGACCTTTTCATTTTCACTAATGCATTGAACTGCTGATCCTCGACCACGTTTGGACATTACATTCTTGTCTGGCAAGGGCGGATTTGCAAAGCGATTGAAACGAACAGTTTCAGCTGCATAAATACCTCTGTCATAAAGAACTTCAAATAATTGAAAAGAAGGGAAGAAGTTGTCGAAATACAACTTATGTCCCTTTCCTTCTATAGGGATTCGCTTTGCTAATTCAATAACAATCGCAGAAGCGCTTCCCACTGTCTTGACAAGAGCGTTATCTATAGGTGTAGTAGAACCTTGGTAAACAATAAAATCGTATGGTATGCCACTTTTTCCACATAAAAAGTATACTTTGATTCCCCATGGACATGGCTTTCCTTTTACATATTGCTTTGCAATGAATTTCCCCTTGAATGGGATTATTTGCTCATCCACACACAGATTCTCCTCTAGTGGTAATTCGTTCAGTCGACGTCGAATTCGCTCAATGACAGACTCTGCAGGACGTATCTTTCAACGACACATTCAACCGCATCCTCGACATCATTTTCAAAATCCTCTTCAATGTCGGAATATCTTTCCAAAGCATCAAGTATTTCCTCTTCATTAAGTTTACGTAGTGAAGTCATTTCTGAAGAGCTGAAATGAAACGCGGAAAAAATGTTATGGCGAGCAGTTAAAAAGTGTCCGTTGAGTAATCTTGTCCTATTTAAGGGACATCTACTTTTTGCACGATGAGACGTGGCAGGCGCGTTTATTTCACTTTTTATGTAAACAAAATAAATAAACAGATATATATTAGTAATACTTACTATTTTTTTCAGGAACATTTAATAAAGAAATTCACTTTTATAAAACAATTTGTAAGCACAAAATTTTCATAAGAAACGTTCACTCACGAAATTCACCTGCGCACTGCGGTTTTTGACAATAAATTACTTCAATGGTGACATAACTGAAGCCAATAAACCATTTAACTTGAAAATGATATCCCACGTCAATGTTTTTAATCAGAAGTTGTATACAGTTAAGTTAAACTTTGAAAAATTGTAAATCCCTTATAAGGGACATCGCGTCTGAGAGGGTTAAGAGTTGTTATGTTATTGAGTTTAATAGGTACATAATTTATCAATTAACCTGCTCCCACCTTTTATTGGCCGATTATTTCACCTCCATTGAAATAAAGTTTAAAATTAAAGACCCTAATTATTTTTGGATAAAATTATTACATCGCTTAAATACTAATATTTGTATAAATATACATACGGTTCAATTTGTGTGTCTACTTGTTGCACAAGTAAATCAGTTACAGTATTTCAAATATAAATATAAATGAATCAAAACACTCTTCTTTTCTTCCGATACCGCTCGTTGTTTTAGTAAAAGGGTTTACAATTTTACTGCGATAATACTCGCTCTGTGACAAATGTCTTAATGCCCTCCTACCAGTCGAATTCGTTTTTAGAAACTTCTGATAATTACGGTCCCGAAACAGGAAAAGTATTCCGTTTTCTTTGTTTGCAGTTGGTTTGGGCGGAATAACAAGAGGCTCTTCGTACGTGCTGTTATTAGCTCTACTGATTGGCGCTAGGCAAGTGCAAGCATTGCTAAGGGCGTGGCCAGGTATGTGTTGTCAAGCGGGTGGTCAAGTATGCGCTGCAAAGTGGGCTCTACTTATGGTAATACTGGATGCTCCAAGGCACCAAGTCAAAGTTGTTGCTAATTGGATTGGTAGATATGTTGTTGCTGATTAGGTTTTTTTTGTTACATCCTTATAATAATATTATCATATTAATAACTGAACCAGCTTTAATTATGCGCCTTTGTTACCTTAACTATTCTCCTTGTTAAATTTGGAATGTCCTAGTTTCGACGAAAATTTAATTTGATATCTCGAGAATCGATGTGGGAGTCTTTGTGGCATAAACAAATGTTTGTTTGCCCTTAAATAGCTCAGAAAATTATTTCAAAGTTATTGCAAAGAACGCCATTAATTCAAAATCAAATTTTCGGTGAAACCGTTACCTTTTCGACACTTTTACCATTACTTTCGCTGTGAAGCGCTGGTACGAAAAACTGACCGATAGAAAAGTTGTCTCTTAAGAGTAGGGTTGCCAGCTCTCAAACTATGGAATATAGTATTTTTCCTCATTTTATATAGTATTCTCAATAAAAATATAGTATTTTTCATAAAAAGTCAACAATTGATTCTTTAATTCTTTATTAAAAAAAAGATATAAAAACATAACAAAACAATTCAAATCCAGTCAGTTTTAAACAAAAAAATAATGGCTATAAAATAGATTTGCGACATATTGATAAATTTTGACTATTTTTCTTTTGTTTGTTAAGAGCATATTATTATTTTTTAAATATCGCTCGTTATCTAACAAAACCCATAAAAATCTTAATTTCAAACTTTGGGCAAAAAAAGAAAAACTCAGCAAAATTTTATAAAAATTTAAAACTTTGTTGTAAGGGTTTTAAAAAAAAATGTTGGTTGCTATACAGTTTTATATCTTAATCAATTTAAGTGCCACTAAGTGTAATTGTAAAGCTGCTGAAAATTACGGCTGATTTTAACTTTTTTTTTGCTGTCGGTGTTAGGCATTTCCTTCCATATACAAACATTTTCAAATACACTTTGTATGGAATGAAAAGCCTAACACTGCCAGCAAAAAAAAATTTTTTAAATCAGCCGTAATTTTCAGCAGCTTTACAATTACACTTAATGGCACTTAAATTGATTAAGATATAAAACTGTATAGCAACCAACATTTTTTTTTAAAACCCTTACAACAAAGTTTTAAATTTAGATGAAATTTTGCTGAGTTTTTCTTTTTTTGCCCAAAGTTTAAGATTAAGATTTTTATGGTGTTTGTTGGATAAAGAGCGATATTTAAAAAAAATAATATACCCTTAACAAACAGAAGAACAATAGTCAAATCTTATCAATATGTCGCGAGTCTATTTTATTGGCTACTAGTGTATTTATCAATACATATTATTATTAATTATATTTTGTATTGCTTTGAGCTGCTTTTAACAAATTCGAGCCTTTCAAAAATGTGCTTAAGGCTTCATTACAGGCAAATATTAAATTACAAGTTATAATCAGTTCATTTTTTATTAAGTCTATATGAGATATATTTCTTTCATCCCTCCATTTTATGTTAGCAATTGAAAATATTCTTTCAGAAAATGCGGAGGATGCTGGAATGGAAAGCAAAAGCGAAACAATTTTGTTTAAATTTGAAAAAATCTCTTCTGAGTCTGAATTTAAAATTTGTTGCCATTTCTCAACTATGTAAAGATTTTTAAATTTTTCACAGTTTTTGATTTTTGAATAAATTTCATTTACGCTAATTATTTCAGAATACAGTACATCCATATCTATGTTAAGTTTAGTTTTTAAAAATAAAATATCGATAATTTTTTCTACATCTTCAAATTTGAGTTCTTTTTCAAAATTCAAATTTTTTATGTGATACAACCAATTTTCGTCGGTAAAATCAAACCACTTTTTAAGATATGCGAGGCATTGCTCTAAAAATAACACAAAATTGTTCTCTGTTTCTTTGTAAAGAAGAGGATTTTCGTCTCTAATATACTCGTATCTTCTTCAAGCTTTAAAAGTTGACGAATTTGTGTTGGGCATTTATCATCCAGTTTGCGAAAGTAATTCGTTATGGGAGTCCAATTCATTAATATATGATCGACTGCAGGCAACAAAGAGAGTTCCTATGTGACGCTTAATCTCATGCCATTGCCCATTCACTTCTGCCACGAATTTTTTAAGCTCCTCTCTTCTAGAGGCAGAAACAGAGAAGTGGCTATATATTTTAAGGATGATGTTTTCGACATCGCAATTTAAAAAGTTCAATCCGTATTTGACATTGTTGTGAACAATGTGTGCATGGCAATTGCCTTTTATTAAATGTGGCACTATTTTCTCAATGTTTGTGAAAAGCGAATGGTTTTTTCCAAAATTAGCATTTACATTGTCGGCACTAAGCGCAATTATTTTATCAAGCGATAGATTATTACGCGTTAACGAATCTTTTACTGCTGTGAACATTCCATCTGCTGATTCATCTGGATTTTCATAAAAGTCTAAAAGCTTTTGCTGGATTCCTGCTTTTGTATCGAAGTACTGAATAACAAGAGGGAATAGTTTTAAATTTTTTCGGTTTGACGCGTCTATTTGCAATGCAAAAAATCCACTTTTATCTTTTATATGTGTCAGAGCTTGTTTCAATGCATATGGGCCCAGAACATTTTCGACAATTGCTGCTTGTTTCGTTCGACCCAATTGAATGGTTTTAGCATTTTTAGATTCGGCATAAAGTAATTTATTAAGTTTGACACCGCAATCTGCACTGTTATATGAAAGGTTGTGATTTACTGTGTGGTAAACTAAGGCTAACTCAGCAGCCGTTGTTTGTTTAGATTCGTTTGATTCAGCAGTACCCAATCGTAGAAAATTATTTAAAATTGAAGATTGTTGCGTAATTTTTAATTTACTTGCGTGCGTGTTAGATTCACTATGCTGTTTTACCTAAAATAATGATAACTTTAAACTAAAAACCACGTATTAAACAATTTTGAATCTTACTTGACCTATGCCACTTTTATCAATTGAAAAAGTTATTGCACAGATAGAACATTTTGCTTTAAACTGATCTTCATCTTTTTCAAGCCATGGAAATTTATTTTTCCATTCGTTTTTAAACTTTTGCAGTCTTTTTACTTTAACTTTTCTCTGTTTTTTTGGTGTTTCATATAATATGATGCAATCACTTGAAGACATTCTTAAAATTTACCTGCGAAAAACAGCTGATTGAGCTAGTGCCTAAAATGCTTTATCGATTTATCGATATGTTAGATATTCGCAAATTCAAACAACCTTTTATGCACAGCTTTATCAGCCGATTTTCGCAGTTGCGAAAACAATAAAAAATTATGCATGAATAGGGATTCAAATTTTTAGAAAAGTATGAATTGAATTGCTTAGAGTACAATTATAGTATTTTAGCGTACTATATTTATTGTGAACAGTATATAGTATTCAAGCGAAAAATATAGTACAATACTATAAATATAGTACGTCTGGCAACCCTACTTAAGAGGGTCCTAATTGAGTTTGAGGGAAAAGCTTTCTCGTTGTCCAATACTAATTTTATAGATTTGGTGTTATTAAATTTTAATAAAATTTCTAAGAGAGCATCCTTGATATCAACAGTGCATCTTGATGCAATAGGCTTTACTATAGCAAATTAAGAAAATGTATGAAGGCACCCCAAGTGGCTTGCTGTTAATAAAAATGTCAAGATGAAGGATATCGCCTGGGAGATTTGATATATGCAGGTGTTTTGCCAATTCCCGGATTTGGAGGCGCTGGTATTTATTTTCCAAACAGATTTTTCAATGTACAATTATGTTTTTAATCTTTGTTTTTTTTTTAAATACGGAAAATGATCGCAATGCGCGTAGTGTAGTTCGAAGTCTGTAATGCAAAATACCGCGATAAAGTTAGCACGTCTTGGTTCCCTTTTCAGAAACTAGAAAACTCAAGAACTCGAATTTTGTCCTGAACAACCTATTTGTCTGTCGAAACTCTCATTACACCTTTTTCCATTTTAGTTAAGATTTTGTCGATGTCTTCCAAATGCGACTTTTCTTTAATTGAATAAATAATAGTGTCATCGATATAAACGTGACAACATATTTCAATATATTCACGTAGAATATCGTAAATGGTTTTTTAAAAATGCTTAGCACATTCTTTAAGCCGAAGGGTAGGCGACAGAATTCATATTTTCCGTTGTACATGCTAAAAGCAGTTTGCATTTTATCTTCGTCTCTCGTGAAAATTTGATGGATCCCGTATTGGGTATCGATCAGAAATAGTTCAAACATTAATCTTTCTATGGTCAATTACCAAACGTAATTTTGGATTACCACTTTCGTCTAAACTTTTTGTCACCACGTGAACCGGGAGATATGTGCAGAGCGGGGCTGTCTTGTTAAACGTTCTCTGAGATTAATTTCAATTTCGCTATTAATGAACGGCGCAACAGAAAGCGGATACGGGTAGCTTTTGTTTGGATTGAGTTTTCTTCTATTGTTATCAAATTACTTTGATTGCACCATTACGATAAAAAAAAGTTTCTTTTTTTGGTATTAATATTTGCCTCAACAGCCTTAAGAAAATCATATCTAATTATACCATCGAACGTACATACTTAAGTTGGACAGCAAGTAAAACGTTGAGGTATGATCGAGAACTTTCATTAAGCACTTCACAATGTTCGTGTCATTACTGGTTTTCAACTTAAAGGGTATGTCAATAGTTTTGATTCCATTGAGAAACGAAAAAGGTTTGATATAGTTCTTAGATGTGCCAGTGCCGCGTAGCTCCTGACCCCTTTTGGAAGTTTTAGCTATGAAAGGTAGGAGAGGTTCCAGTTTAAAAAATTAATTTCTTCGACTTGGTCGGCGTTGGTTTCAATGTGACTGTAATTGTGAGTATCGCTATCAGCACAATAACTTTCAGCATCATTTCTACGACTATCGCCATTGAGATAATCACTATTATGCTTTGAATTTTACGACACTGGACGAAACTTACCCAACGCCAACAATGAAACTGGACGGACTGAACCCACGCAGACAATAAACGGGACTCAATCAACTGGGTAATAAACGAACTTGCGAGAAAGCTGACGAGTTAGTATGTTACGAACCTTTATAAACGGCGGACGTTCACGGAATACGCACTTCTTGTAAAGTGTATAACTATATTAATTTAAACTATAAATAAATAAACTATTATTAAATAAACTAATATTAAATAAACTAATGTTAAAAAACTAATATTATACTACTAAATAAATCGGCAACCCAATCATACAAACGCAGTGTTCTTATTTGCTCTACCATGTAAAGAGTACCACAAAATTGGGAGCTCGACTGGAATTTGTTCGGTTTTGGTGAGAGCGAAATAAAGACGTCTTTCAAAATCAATAAAAAACAGAGTTTAAAAGTGGTTACAAGTGAAGTGATTGTAGTAAAAATTCGTCCGTGGAGCGTCCGGCATTGTGTTATGCGTGAGCTGTGCGGGAGTTATAAGTTACACGAAAAGAGACCTAAAAAATAATTTATAGATGAGAAATAGGAGTAACGATTGTTCGAGCTATCTAAAGAATAATATGTGAATTTTATATATATTGTGAAAACTAAAGTTGGAAAAATTTTAGCGTTGTTTAAAGTTGAAAGAAGTAAAGTTGATATACAGAAATGTTGATATAAAGGTGAAATGAGAAAAAGTTGTACAAGAAGATGCTGTAGATGATAAATAGAGTTGAACAGACGATTTGAACTATAGAATTGAAGCAAAGCAAATAATAATCAGAAGAAAAGGGATGTTGATATAAAAACTTAACGAAGATAGATAGATAGATCTAAGCCGTACTGGTGGACTTTGGAAATTTCGGAGCTCAGGGCTTCGAGTAGAAGACTTTTTAACCAGGCGAGGAAGAGCAAAAAACCCTCGGATTGGGAACTCTATAAGATCGGATTGGGAATATATAAGTCCGAAATAAAGAAGGCTAAGCGGGAATCGTGGAGAAGTTTCTGTGAAAACGTCGAGGGATGCCACGAGTCCTCCAGGCTTAGGCGGGTGCTCGCGAGGGCTCCCGTCCCCTTGGGATGTCTCAGGGACGACACAGGAAATTGGGCCATGAGCAGTGAGGAGTCGCTCAAACTTCTCCTCGATTCCCATTTCCCCAGAAATCCTGAACCTTGTGAGATTACAGGCATGGAACCAGGTGCCATCTATGTCCCTCCTGGTGACATGTTAGAAGAGCGTCGCCTACTCTGGACGTTACGCTCCTTCAAAGCGTTCAAATCGCCGGGACCTGATGGTATCATTCCTGCTCAGTTGCAGATGTCCGAACGGGTGTCGTGTCGGTGGTTGGCGCCTATTTACGCGAGCTGCATAAGTAGGGGCTATATTCCTAGACTTTGGAGGAATGTGAGGGTTACATTTATTCCCAAGGCGGGTAAGAGCTCTCATGTTACCCCAAAGGACTTTAGGCCTATCAGCCTCTCTTCTTTTCCTTTGAAGACCCTGGAGAGGCTGATTGATCTTCATATAAGAGAGGAAATACCGCGGGAGCGGCTGTCGCATGCTCAGCATGCCTACTCGAAGGGCAGGTCCGTGGATACGGCACTCCACAAGGAGGAGTGCTCTCGCCACTCCTTTGGGTCATTGCTATCAATGACGTACTGAAGGAGCTGGAAAGGGAAGGCTGCACGGTTATTGCCTATGCTGACGATGTTACTCTCATTGTCAGGGGTAAGTTTTTGAGCACCCTGTTTGATATCATGCAGGGGTACCTTAATCTGATCGTGAAGTGGTCTACAGGGTGTGGGCTCGCGATTAATCCTAGCAAGACAGAGCTGGTACTATTTACCAGGAGGTACAAAGTACCGGTCGCCCATCCTCCCTCAATAGGTGGCGTCCCGTTGGTGCTTTCTGACCGGGTTAAGTATCTTGGTTTGATCCTGGATAGGAAACTCTCCTGGGGGCCAAATATTGAGGAAAGGGTGAAAAAGGCCTCGGTTGCGGTGTACTGTTGTCGGGGTGCAATCGGGAAGAGATGGGGCCTTTCTCCCAAGGTAAACTATTGGCTTTATGAGACGATAATAAGGCCTATAATGTTTTATGGAGTGGTGGTCTGGTGGAACTCACTAGACAAGGCATCTAAGGTTAAGCAGCTAGAGCGGGTGCAGCGGTCCGCGCTCATTGGGATCAGTGGGGCGCTAAGGACCACACCCACTCTCGCGCTCAATGTTATGCTTAACGTGCCACCTGTGGGCATTACAGGCAGGGTTGCAGCAGCCCATGCCGCAGGCCGGCTTGAGTGCAATGGTTACAGATTCAGCTCGGCATTTGGGCATTCTAGGATTCTTGCTAGTTTCGACTTTGTCCCTCCGGAAGCAGATTACTGTCTGCCGACTCCAGCTCAGAGTCGCTCCTTCTCCACTTACATCCCGCGTAGGGATGAGTGGAAGGAGGGTGGCCTGTGGGGCGGTGGGACGGTGAACTTCTTCACGGATGGCTCGAAGCTGGATAGTAAGGTTGGGGGAGGGGTATTCTGCGATGAGTTTTCCCTCAGCCGTAAATTTAGGCTTCCGGACTATTGCAGTGTATTTCAAGCAGAGGTGGCCGCAATAAAGGAGGCAGCCGATTGGCTACTTACCAATGTAATGCCCTCTAGACGGGCCAACATTTATTCGGATAGTCAGGCCGCTATTAAGGCCTTAGGATCGCTAATGGTGAAATCAAAATTGGTCAGGGAATGCCTGACTTCTCTCGCAGCCGCCTCGGAATATCTCGACGTTAGACTAATTTGGGTACCGGGCCATAGCGACATTGCAGGGAACTGCATGGCTGATGAGCTTGCTCGGCAAGGTACCCTGGAAGTCATTTCTCCTTGCAGGGAGGGGGTTGGGGCTCCTTTGACTGCCTACGGGCTTCTCCTGGACAGATGGGATTTTTGTCGTCTCAGCGAGTGCTGGGAAATTGCCACGACATGCAGAATTGCAAGGTCCTTCTGGCCGAGAGTGGATCGTGGGCGCTCAAGTGGATGTTCGGCGTTTCATTCCGCAATATGCAACGATTGCGAAACCTTTGACAGACCTTTGAAGAAAGACGTTAAATTTACCATGGGAGACGACACATTTAGCAACTAAAAGCCATGTTGACAAGTACACCCATGATGAAGTTCATACATACGCTAAGAAGTACGGTTACGGAGCAGTTCTCTTACAAAAGGACTTTGGACAATTGCATCTGGTTCAGAGCAGGAAAATGACAGCGGCAGAACAAAATTATCATGTTCTTACAGGAGTTTGACTATACCATCGAGCATCGTTCAGGACCAAAAATGAAATGAGTCGTGTTATTTGGTTGACAGTAGGAGATTCGTTATGCCATCGTATTAAGGAAGCTCAGCTAGCAGGCGGCTGGGCACGTGCTATACGAAAGATTTTAGAGTATAACAGTTACGAAAGCTACTTTTTGAAATACGACATTTTATATAAAGATCCAACGAAGGAACTTTTAGTAGTACCAAAAGCAATAGAGAGAGAAGTTATAGAAATCGCGCATCGTCAAGGACATTTTGGAACTAGAAAGACGCAGGACACGATTGAAAGATCGTCCTACCTATACTAATCAACGTTGTACATTGAGAATCCAAAAATTTGGTACAATCACATCGACCGCATACAGAAAATTATTAACAATAGACCTCCGCGCAGTATAAAATACACACCATTTAGATTACTAACAGGTGAACAAGTGAAAACCCTGACAATCGTAAAATTATTGAAGAGGAAAACATTCAACAATTGAAGATTGGATGCGATAAGATCCGCGAAGAGGCTAGGGAAAACATAGGGAAAATTCAAGCTGAAAATAGGAAATCCTTTGATACAAAACGAGCAGCAGAAACGGCTTATAGAAATTTGCGTAGCATTGTTTGTAGCTGGAATAATCGCATTGTCTCCGCCAACTATGCCCATCCAGTCCGATGCGGCTATTAGAAATGATACTGCCTCTCTAAGTGATGCTGTTACTAAAGTAGTGGCTGCAAAGAAAAATTCGAGCTTCGCTAACGCCACTCACAGGTCGTCTCTTCTAACTAAGCCTACTCAGCCCGCTACGCCTGCTTCAACCGCTCTCACTATGGCTGCTGATCCGTCTGTGTAATCTCCGAGTTCTCATGCTTGTGCCGCTCTGCCAAGAATACTAAGTACTCGAGCATGGTAGTATGCTAATGTCGCTGCGCTTATACCGGCAGCTGAATCTTCCGTTCAAAACAATGTAACTGCAGCTAATACGCTTTCGCAAAGTATTGGCAAAAGCCCCAATTGGAAAAATGTAACCAAAAATAGCCCCCGCATGCTAAAACGACCCTTAGTTACAGGCTCTAGCAACAACAATGAATTAAGTGTGATATCGAAAATGAGGTGATTACACATTTCCTCCTTTTCACCCAGTGTGACAACTGACGATCTTCTGACATATATATCGAATCATGCAGCCATTGATAAGAAGTTCGTGGTTTGCTTTGCACTTATTAAGAAAGATACTAGGGTGGACGATCTCTCAAGAGTCAACTTTAAGCTAGGCATATCTGAATGGTGCAATGAAAAAATATTGAGTGCAGATATGTGCCCTGCAAACGTTAAAATTCGGCCATTCAAGTTTTTGCCAAAGACGGTGCACCTCTGCAAGAATAATAAATACGATCCCTCAGCTTGAAATCCGTTCCAAAAATATCAATATATATTTCCGTAATGCTTCCAGTATAATTTATCCTAAGTTATTGTATGATTTGAGTGCACAAACGGAATATGACGTCTTTGTGATTATCGAGACCTGGCTAAATTTAGACTTCTGTGACAGCGAATTCTTTGATTCTAAGCTTTTTAATGTATACCGTAAAGACCGCGATTCCTCTAAAACTGGACTTCTCAGGGGTGGTGGTGTTCTCATTGACTTCAAAACTTTTTATTTGAGCATCTTATATCCCTCCTTCCAGTGGGGACAGTCTTTACCAAGCACACGTCGATAATATTAATAATTTGTTATCTGAGCGACCAAAGGGCAAGTTTTGCATTCTTGGCGATTTTACCTTAAGTAATATTGGTTGGACTCAGTTGCATGAAAGTGTAGCCTTGATTCCAATGAATATCAATAGTGTCTCTGGATCGTATTTAGTTGAAAATTTGTTTTGTCTTACTCTTATGCAGATTAATCGTTTCTTAAACAAACTCTGTAAAATCTTAGATCTTATTTTTATAAGCGATAATATGAACTTTTCTCTGCGTGAATGCCTTGATCTCTTGTCGGACCAAAGCTTACACCATGTCCCACTTGTTTTGCAGCTGGAATTTTATGATTTTAAACCAATTTCTCCCAACAGCGAATCAGCAAATATTTGTTTTAAAAATGTAATTTTGATACTGTTAATGATGAAATATCTGTGATTGATTGGCATTTGGTATTTTCTGGTAAGGAAGTTGCGAATTGTTTCTATGCTTTCAAAACCACAATTAAGGACATATGTATGCTTGAATTTTATTCCACTAGTTAAAAGAAGTTGGTACAAAATTCCGTGGTATACTGATGAACTAAAAAGAATTAAGAATTTAAGAAACAAATTTTTAAAAAAATTTAAACTGACTAGTTCCGAAATTCATTGGAATTAATATCTGCGTTACGCGAGTTTAAATTACTCAGTAAAATTCTGCATATAAATTATGTGCGTAAATTTGAAGCTGACATCAAATCCAATCCTAAGGAAGTGTTTTATAATGAAACCCATGCCAACTCTTCTACGGTGGTGGCTAATCTTTTCGCAGATTTCTTTAGTTAAAATTTTGAACCCGATCCGATTTTAGTTAATAATTTGTTCCCAAATGATAGTACCGTTTTCCCAATTATTTTTGGTGCTCTTTCTTTAACACTCGATGATGTGTTAGATGGGATTCTAAAAATCAAATCCTCTTGCCAAACTGATGTTGACGGGTTATCCTCTTATCTTTTAAAGAACTGTTCTGCATTTGTGTATCCTATCTTATTAATTTTTAATAAGTCTCTTGAGTGTAGTGTTTTTATTAATGATTGGAAAGTTTCCTCTATCTCACCTTTCTTCAAGGATGGCAATAAGAATAACGTTTCTAATTATCGACCGATCTCTACACTGTCCACGGTTTCAAAATTGTTTGAGTTCATTGTGAAACAGAAGTTATATTTTGCGACTATACATTTGATTTCGACTGAACCACATGGCTTCATTGCTGGTAGGTCTACTGTAACTTAATTTAAAAAAAAAAGAAAAACTTTGATTCTTCTTGTGGATTATTTTTATTTGGTCTTCTAATTTTTTTACATCAAGTCGAGAATATGATGTCGTGTAAATGGCCGCCGCCACAGTTGATTGTCATTTGAGCCCTTTTTATGGCATTTTCCATCACTTTGGCAAAAACTTCCGGCGATAGGTCCCCACATTCTTGACGGATATTCTCTTTAAGAGCTGCAAGAGTCTGAGGCTTGTTGACATAAACTCGCGACTTCAAAAAGCCCCACAAAAAGAAGTATGGAGCGGTCAAATCAGGCGATCTTGCTGGCCAGTGCAAATCGCCAAAACGGTAAATTAGGCGCCCGGGAAATGCATCCTTCAGCATATCGGTTGTGACACGTGCAGTGTGTCCCGTTGCACCGTCCTGTTGGAACCACAAGTTTTCCAATCCCAATTCATCAAGTTGCGGCAAAAAGAACTCGTTGATCATTGCTCTGTAGCGCTCACCATTCACAGTAACCGTTTGGCCCGCAACGTCTTCGAAGAAAAAAGGTCCGATGACTCCTCCAGCGAAAACAGCACAACAATTAGCAAAATTTACGTACCCGCTAAGATGGAAATGGGCCTCATCACTCATGATTATTTTTGATGAAAAATCATCTTCCTCTTGGTGGTGATTAAGGATGCCTTGAGCATATGTTACCCATTTGCGTGGCACGTCGTCTGGTCGATGTCGACGGCGCTTCCATGACATCCTCGGCTACAGCAGCAATATTCTCTGCAGAACGGCTACTCCGGGGTCTGCCACGCCTGGGAGCATCTCGTGTTGTGCCAGTCTCTTCGAAGCGAGCGGCTAAACGTTGCAGTGTTTCACCAGTAGGCGTTGGACGGCCAGGAAATTCACGTTGTGCCAAAGTCACCGACCGAGTATTGGTCAAATAAATAGTCAGCAATATTCCGCGTTCTGGAGCAGTGTAGCGTAACATTGTTTATTAACGTGTATTTCGCATGTGTTTACTACACAAATCTCAAAACAGAACTGACATTAGGGGCCAATCGCAAAATTTATAGCATTTTCTGATAGGAGGATTACTTTGGCGGCACCTTTAGTGTACCTTGAAACTGTTACTTATCTCACTTGTACGCTCTAAACTAGAAAACGCTGTCTTCATCTGGCGGCCATATTTTGATCGCCATATAGTGAGACTCGAAAGAATTAAAAAAAAGTGTGTCAGATTTGCCCTACACTCTTTACATTTTAGTGACCCGATTCCGTCTTATAGTGCTAGATGTCAGCTCATCAACTTAAAATCTCTAAACTCTAGAAGAACTTTAATCTCGCTCACATTTGTCTTTGATATTATACGTGGCTCGATTGATTGTCCATTCTTGCTAGAACGCATTCACTTTAATCTCCCTTTAAGAAGTCTTCGAACCCATGATACTTTTTTCTTAGAACGAGCTAGAACTCTGTACGCCGCTAATTCTCCTATTCTAAGAACTTTAAATGAATATTATAAAATCTTGAATTCCACTGCACTTGATCTAGATTTATCAAAAGCTAAATTTAAGGTATTATTAAATGAAATGGTTAAGTAATTACAGTAATATCTCGATTTACGTTTTGGTCGGTTCCGAAAGATTGCGACGTAAATCGAAACGACGTTAATCAAATTTGTAGTTTTCCATATGATTATGAAAAAGGCAAGGTTATTGGTTGTTTCAAATAAAGTACATAAATGCACATTTAATTCAATTACATACTAAGAAATGTATTGTATGTATATAAAGTCCATAAGCACATAAAAAGAGTTAAAAACTATAGCAATTAAGATATACATTATATTCACTTTATATAAGTGTATTTCAAGTGTAAAAAAATTCGACATATGAAATTCAGATCCTTTTTGGAATATCTATGATAAATGTACATATTACATACTCGTTTGTATGTAAAAAATAATAAGTTAAAATATGAATTCACTCCAAACTTGAGCAATAAATAAAGTAAAAGTACTTAAATTTTAGAATATCTCACTCCTCGAAGTTTTCATTTGGTATGAATACTTCAGACAAAAGCTTTTGCAGATCATCGTTGGGAAGACTTCCTTGGCTTGATGAAGTAGTGTCCGCTGATGAAATTTCAGACACGAGCATTTTGATATCATCGTCTGGAAGACTTCTTTGGCTTGATGAAGTAGTGTCCGCTGATGAAATTTCAGACACGAGCATTTTGATATCATCGTCTGGAAGACTTCGCTGGCTAAATGTCTGTCCTTGGGTTGATGAAGTAAAGTCCTCTGATGAAATTTCAGACATGATAATTTGGATATTCTCGTCTGGAATATTGCGCTGCAAGGTTTGGTATTGGATTGACGAAGGAGTATCGGATGATAAAATGGGCTTGAAAAATGAATCAATCCGCTGCTGTGACAGTATAGTTTCTTTTGTGTAAACAAATCTTTGTAATGTTGCAAGCTATTGTTAATTGAGTTTCGTGTTGAGATAACTCGCTCTTCATCTTTGTCGAATTTTTCAAAAATATTGATCGCTTTCTGTATGTGGTTAAAAGCCTCTGATAGCTTTGAGATTGGGAATTGTGAACGTTCCCTCTCATTTCGACCATCGAATTTGCTAATAGATTATCATCTTTATCAGGAGTATCTGTCAATGCCAATTCTTCTGCGTTAGTTAATGGTTCATCACCTGTTTCCAAGATATCAATAAGGTCGGATTCATCAACATCTGTGAAGCCAACAGTGTGCGCTAAGTTAATTAGTTCTATATTTAAATCGTTGGAATTTTCTTCTGATCCACATCGAGATGTAGTATATTCCGGCCATATGTTTTTCCATGCATGGCTCATCGTTGTCGCGGATACTTCTTCCCAGCTTTGTTTAATATTTTCCACTGCTTGCATGACATTATATTTGACCCAAAAATTGCGAACTACATCAGCAGATGCGCAGTGAGATTCTTTATCAATTGCATCAATCAAGTTGTTAAATGTCCTTCGTAAGTAGTATTTTTTAAATGCCGCGATAACGCCTTGATCCATCGGTTGGATAAGCGCCGTTGTATTCGGCGGTAAGAAGATTACTTTAATATTGTCATTCATATCATCAAGCGGGATAATGTGGCTAGGGGCTTTATCAATTAACAGCAATGCCTTGCACGCGAATCCATTTACTTCGCAATATTTGATAACTGTTGGGCAAAAATGCAACTTAAACCAATCATAAAAAAGTTTAGCGGTCATCCAAGCTTTTTTATTGAATTTCCAAACAACAGGGAGATTTTTTTTTTTAATATTTTTCATAGCTCTTGGCGTCTCAGACTTATACATATATCAACAAGGGCTTACGCTTCATATCACCTGCAGCATTTCCTCCAAGAAGAAGTGTAAGTCTGTCTTTGGAAACTTTTGGCCCGGCGGCCGCTCTTTTCTCTTTTGATATAAATGTCCTTTTTGGCATTTGTTTCCAAAAAAGTCCCGTCTCGTCCACATTAAAAATTTGCTGAGGTGAGTATCCTCCTTCATCAATGATTTGCTTTAGCTTTTTCACAAAATTTTTAGCTGCTTCGTTGTCTGCGCTTGCAGATTCTCCATGGAATTTTATATTATAAAGTTGGGATCTTTTTTTAAAGTTTTGCAACCACCCATCGCTCGCGTTGAAACAAAAATCTTCACAATCTGTAGTTGTTAACTTTACATCATTGAATAAACTAATTGCCTTCCTTTTAATAACCGGAATATTTTTTTCCCCCAAATCACTTATCCAAAGAGTCAGTGCCTTCTCCATCTTTTCCATCAAAACGGGTCTTATTTTAGTAGTGGATTCCAAACAACGATCTGCAGCAGTGGATGCACTTGTGATAATCTTTTGTTTACTTTTTATGATTGTTCTTACGGTTGTTGAAGGCAAACCCATAACGCTAGCTATATTAAAAGCCTTTTCGCCCTTATCATGGCGGTGAATGACTTCCATTTTCTTTTTAATAGAAATAACATTTCGTTTCTTTTTTAATTGAACTGCACGAACACTTTTAAATTCACGTTTTGAACTCATTTTCACTCTTTTATGCGTGTTATCAGCAACACTTATAAAAATCAACTGAACGAGTTCATAAAATATATTGACAAAATTCAAAATACATAAATGTAAGCAAGGGATTCCCCAAATTCATATTTCATACAGGCGACGTAAATCAAATTGACAACGTAAATCGCGTGCAGAGGTCACTAATATTTTCACAACGTAAATCAAGACAACGTTAACGAAGCGGACGTAAATCAAGGTATTACTGTATAACTGTCTTAGGTTACTCACAATAATCTGTAAGAAACTTTTATATTTTCTACATTATTATTTTGAAATAAATAAATAAATAAATATCCTGAACTTTTTCTCTAGCAAGCTTTTCGAAAACTAAATTATTAACTAATAAATATATCAGTATTCATTATTTTTCAATATTCACTTTCAAGACATCCAATTTCAATGATTAAGGATCAATACTTACAAAAAATCCTTTGGCTATAATATTTTTAACTTTTCTGGATATATATAGTTAAATTTCTCCTGGGTATTAAGGGTTGTCCTCTAAGTCCTGGGATCTTATGGTCCTGTTGCAAGTATCCTTTAGAAGTCCTTCGGGCTGGGCGCCAATTTATTATAACACTTTTCTTTTCTTACGATACCGCTAGTTGTTTTAGTAAAAGGGTTTACAATTTTACTGCGGTGTTACTCGCTCTGTGCAAATGTCTTAATGTCCTACTACCAGTCGAATTCGTTTTTAAACAACTTCTGATAACTACGGGCCCGAAATAGGAAAAGTATTCCGTTTTTTTTGTTTGCAGTTGGTTGAGGCGGAATAACAAGAGGCTCTTCGTACGTGTTGTTATTAGCTCTACATAGGTGATTGGCGCTAGGCAAGTGCAAGTGTTGCTAAGGGCGTGGTCAGGTATGTCTTGCCAACCGGGTGGTCAAGTAATCCTGGAAGTTCCATTGCTTTGAACAGGCACCGAGATCTGCTCGCGATCAAACAAATTTGTGCGTAAAGGCAACAACAACGGCAGCTAGTTAGATTGGGCCATCGCGAGCACGGCGATACCTTATTAAACTGGTCGAACTATTTTCATTAAATGCTGGCAAGTGGTTGCGCAGATATAAGATCAGTTTTAAGATGGGCACAAACAACGATCATGCCCGCACACGTGCTTGGGCTTTTGGAGCAATTCGTCATTTGTGATGAGCGAACAATTCAATGCAAGCACAAACTGAAACTGTGTTGAAATCAACATTAGCGATTAATTGAGTGTTTGAGAAAAACGAGCACATTTTTGACGTCTCTGGCAAGCATTAGAACTTCAAATAACTCAGTGCTCTTAAGACATTCAGGAAGTGCTTCCAAATCTTTGCCATTCTTTTTCAATCCCATCCGTTTAATTATGCCAGATGCTTCATCGATTCACCACTCGCTAACGGATGGCGAAACGAATACGGCCAACGTTGGGGTTGGGCCATAAGTTAGAATTAAAACTTATAATTCATTATGATATTGGGGACCAGGTTTAATTACGCGGCTCTGTTACCTTAACTTATGTATCGTGAATTTGACTTCAGTTTGCATATAGACGTATAAGTTTCATGGCACGATGTAGGCGCGTAGGCGTTGTTCCACGTGTATGAGTGAACTGAAAACTCCTCTTCAGGCGTATTTTCACCTTAGCTCCTGGGCGGCCGTGCATGCTCTTTATTGCAGTTCGTAGTTGTCTTCACTGCGCGCAAGTCACGTCTACGGCTACGCCGACACCGCCGTTAACAACTACGGTTATACCAATAACAACTAAAATACATTTCCCAATCAATTGGATTGGCACAGCAATTTCACCAAAAATATTTTAAAACCACTTTGCGCTATTATTAATTTAGAAAAAGAATATTTGGAAATAAATAACGTAAAAACAAAATTTATGGATGCATGCCCATACGAATTCAATGAAATCTAAACAATAAATGCCATTAGGAATATATCGAATGAAAACCTGGAAGAAATACTAATACGAGAAGATATAAATAAAGAAGAAAAATCCTTCTTAATAGAGCTTTTAGGAAAAAATTCGAACCTTTTTTTAAAAAAAAGGCATTCATTAACTTATACTCATGAAATTCAACATGAGATAGCAACCACTACGAATAGACCGGTATATTCAAAAATAAACAGATATCGCCAAATTCACGAGGAAGAAATAAACAAGCAAATGAAAAACATGCTTAAACAAGGCATAATCAGAGAAAGTACTTCTCCTTACAATTCACCACTGTGGATTGTCCCGAAAAAAATAGACAACTCAGGTAAGAAAAAATGGAGAATCGTTATTGATTATAGAGCGTTAAACGAAGTCAGTGTTAGTGATAAATTTCCAATCCCTAACATAGATAATATCTTAGAAAAATTAGCCAGAGCTCACTAATTTACTACCCTCGACCTCGCTAAAGGTTTCCATCAAATTTAGATTAAACCAGAGGATCGAAAGAAACCCGCTTTCTTAACACCTTTAGGACATTATGAGTTTGTCAGGATGCCTTTTGGACTCAAAAATGCGCCATCCACTTTCCAACGGCTCATGAACTCTGTGCTTCGAGAATTCATCAATAAAACATGTGTCGTTTACCTAAACGACATCTTAATTTTTAGCAGCTCTGCACAGGAACATAAAGACAGCATTCAAAAAATTTCGATGCGCTTAGAAAGCATAACTTAAAATTCTAAATTGACAAGTGCAATTTTTTCACAAAGTCCACCGAATACTTATGACATATCCTCACTACGAATGGGATTACATCCAACCCCAATAAAATAGAGGCAATTCAAAACCTCAAGCTACCAACTACAGCAAAACAAATTAAATCTTTTCTTAGTATCACCGGATACTACACTGAACCAAAAAGGGACGTAATATCAATAAAAAAGTACATTGTCACAATTAAAATTTTATTAAAAATGAGCTAATAAATTATTTAATTGTCACAATACACATTGATGATTAAATTTAATAAAACTATTTATTAAATTTATTTTTTGAATTCTATTACGTATTTATTGGCTGGACGTACAATTTATTAATTTTAATAAATTAATTTATTAATTTTTCACACAGATTCAATAAAAAGTTCGCTACACCTATTAATATTTTATTGAATTCAATAAATTTTTTATTAAATTTAAATTAATGGCAGCTAAATTTATATTTAATTTTTTTGTAGAATATAAGTAAAAAGACTCGGTTTTCGACTACGTAATTATTTGTATTTGTATTTATTATTATTACATTATTTGTTAATTTTAATTGCATTACATAAAATGTTTACTTTCGGAAAATTTGACTTTACAGGCATTTCAAAATAACACATTTCTATGAAGGTCCCAAATGTTTCGCATGATTTTGGGTATTCCAAATTAAAAACATGAAATATTTTAAAACATACATATGTCAGTAGCTCTTACTACACTTTTAAAAGGAAATTTTATCCCATCGAAATAGACAAATATCTCATTCACATTCTTTATATCCTTGCCGATAATGATAAGGAAGGGCTGAATAGGGGTTTTTTCTTCATGGACTCTTCAATAGCCTCGATTGATGGACGTACTATAACAAACGCATTTTGCGAATTTTTTATTGTAAATCGCGTTACTTGTTACCCAGAGTAGGCAGGCCTCTTGGCTAGCTGAAAATAAAAGAGGAAATAAAAAAAAAATTAATAAGATGCAGATTTTTTTGTTTTTCACATTTTTTACTTTTGTTCAAGTTTTCGATGTCGCTTAGCATATCTTTGATAATCTTGTTATTTAAATGGCCCTCTGACATCAATACGGCATACAACTTTTGTTGGTCCCAAGTATTTAAAATCGAAGACGCTGCCGGAAAAAGGACTGTAAAGTCTATCTCAATCTATAATATAAAATCAAATAAATTATTAGAAAAATATTCATTCAATGACAAGGAAATAATACATATAATAAAAACACTTACCAGTCTATATCCGGATGGCAATTTGTATTCCGGCCAACTTTCAAACACCTGCATCGTTGTTGCTGCTACTCTCTGCAGGAATTTTGGTAGTCATATACAGCTGCTTTGAGTTAGCCTTAACATTTGCGTGCTTATTATATTGAACAAAATTTTTTTGCACATTTGAAACAAATCGTTTTATCAACAACGTTCTAGGAAACAAATGCTTTTTTTTATTATTATTTGTTTTATTTATTATTATAATTAAATTTATGGCTTCAATTTTAATATCACCTTAAACTTTTTTATTTGATTTTTCACATTAATTTCACTTTTTTTGATTACTGCTGCTGCGTTCGCTTTTCACTGAATAATTATTCTTATTGTTCGTCATTACCGCGTGTTAATTTGATTTAATAAAGAAATTAATTACATTTAATAAACTATTTATTGCCACAATTAAACTATTTATATTCACAATTAAAGTTTTATTGGAACACTTACTTATACTTACACTATTTGTGATAACAATAAATATATTAATTGTATTCAATAAATATTTAATTCTGACAATAAATAGTTTATTAAAACGTATTTCAACCGACAGACTGTTAGAGAATACGTCACAAAAATTTTTAATAAACTTTTTTAATAATCGTTTATTAAAAATAATAAATGCATTTATAGACATTTAATAAATATTTAATACAGATAATAAAATGTTAATTGTGACTATGTACAATCAATCAATAAATCATGTTTATTAATATAGCGTACGATTTTTGGTTCAGTGTATAGAAAATTTGGGGAGACTATGATTTCTGGGGCGTAAACTTTTTTACTTTTTTCGCGCCGCTGCCAAGTGCCGAATGCCGTGTCGCGCTTTGTATTCCTTGCAGCAGCAGGTCAGCGAACATTTTTTTCTAACTTTGAATCGCTGTATCTCGGAAACGAAGCGAGATATCGAAATTTTTTATTCGTTATTTCGTCGAGTTCTACCCCAGAAATCGTAGTCCCCTCGAAAATCTATTAAAGACTACGCGAAAATTGCATATGGTATGACCAAATATTTAAAAAAAGATACCAAAACAGGAACAGATGACCCTCAATATTCTGATGCTCTTTATAAACTCAAAAGACCCTTGATTGCCCTTATTCTCAAATATCCATACTTTAAGAAAAAAATTTAAGCTTTGTACAGATACCAGTAATTTTGCAGTTGGAGCTGTTCTCATGCAGGACAATCGCCCAATATGTTACGCTAGCAGGACGCTAAATGAACATGAAAAGAAATATCCCACTACGGAAAAAGAACTTCTCGCTATCGTATGTGGCGTTAACTACTTCAGACCATACATTTATGGAAGAAATTTTGATCTTATTACAGATCATCAGCCACTCAAATGGCTGCATACAAAAAACAAAGGAAAGGATATAAGTCCCTGACATCAACGTTGGTTACTCAAGTTAGGCGAATACGATATAGACATAGGTTACATTAAAGGAAAAGAGAATACACTTGCTAATTTCTTAAGCAGACTAAACACAGACACAGGAGAAATCCTTCAATCAGAAACAGAAACACCTAAAGATATAAATGAGATTACACTGCGTAACAAAAATTAAAAAAAAAAAACTGCGGTCATGATTTTGTTAATAGTTTTTATTAACATTAGAAGCAGGCTTACGAATTGTGTTTTTACTTTTTTTTGGATTGGCTCTAGTTCTTGAGATAAACGAAACTTAAGAAATTAATGAAAAAAAATTATATGACCCAGTTCCAGTTGTATTAATTTAATTATTCCTCAATAAGTTTTGTTATATACATTATTAAAACAAGTAGTTCGTTGGTTTAAATATTTAATTTCCCTTGCAAGAGAGCAAGGGCAGCCGGTTAAGTCGGGTGAGTTAATACAACTAAACATTAATTCGACGACTTCGCCTAAATACCTGAAAACTCTAACAGTCCCTGCCAGCCGCTGCACGTTATCGACCGCGTGACTTGTAAATGCAATTCGACAATTTACAGCCTTTAGGAACAGAGAGCAACACCTTCTGCCTTACTTCACCAAAGAAGACAATCTTGTATATTGTAACAATATTTCTGGAATCTTGAGTGCTATGGCCATTCCCGAATATAATCCCGATCATTGGAGGCTTTTTATAGATAGCTCAAAAAGAAGTCTGAAATGTGTGTTGCTACACATTGGAAATAAACTTGCTTCGGTTCCAATCGATCATAGTACCAAACTAAAAGAAGAATACCAAAATGTAAAAATTGTTTTAGCAAAGATTTTGTATGCACAACATAAGTGGTCAGTATGCGTGGACTTGAAGATGGTGAATTTTTTATTGGGACAACAAAGTGGGTATACTAAATACCCCTGTTTTATATATTTATGGGACAGCCAAAAATTTTTTGGGAAATCATAAATCACCAGACCATACAAAACTAGTTGCTGATATGCTTCTCCATTTTCGCAAACTAGGAGCTAAAATGAGCATTAAATTACATTATTTACATAGTCATTTGGACAAATTCCCGGACAACCTAGGCGATTACAGTGAGGAACAAGGTGAACGGTTCCACCAGGACATAAAAATAATGGAAGAAAGATACCAAGGTCGATGGGACGACCACATGATGGCAGACTACTGCTGGAACTTAATACGGGATTGTCCTGAGCAACGACATCATAGGAGGTCCTACAGAAACAGTTTTTTGTAATTTTTTTAAAACTAATTAATGAAAAGAATACATTGTGTTTATTTTTGTATTACTCGTATTTTTATACAGGCACGCAATAAAAATATAATTTAAATCCATATTGGTATTTTTAATCAGGTTTTTTCGTGAAATATTTAAAAGTAGAGCCATTTCGACAAAACTGATATTATTTTCGTAATCAGCGCCCCCAAATTACCCTAAATCGACTTAAAAATCTCCGACCGCAAAATTTTGTTCCGCAGTGTTATACATACAGACACATACGTAATAAAGAGACAGAGTTTTCTAACACTTATAGACTATTTTTCTAAACAAGCCACAACCTTCTATTTAGAAGACAGGAAGAGCATTACCTTAATAAAAAAATTTCGCTCAAACTCAAACCAAAAAAATTAATAGCAGACAACGAATTTAATTCAACAAACGTCAAAGATTTCCATAGACAAGAAGAAATAGATGTTCATTTCACGAAACCAAATTCTCACATAGGCAACTCCGATATCGAAAGATTCCACAGCACACTTGGCGAAAGATTTAGAATGTAGAAATGGAATCAAAAGATTTATCAATACAGGAAAAAATGTTCAAATGTGCAGAATTTTACAACAAATCCTTTCACTCTTCTACTGGCCAAAGACCAATAGATATTGCAAATGGTTTATCTGATAAAAGCAAAATATATGAGCGACTCAGAACCATTAAAGAAAGATACATATATAGAAAAACGAAACACAAGTAGGGAAACCTACGAACCTACACATACGGGGGGATACGTAAAAAACTATAAAGCCATTAGATACAAACAGGGACCTAGATATAAAAAGTTACCATTAAATAACATTCACCCTCCATTGACAACACTAATATTATTTCTAACAGCGGCTCAAGCGATACTAACGGTTGAAAATTTGGAAAGCGATAAAGGGTTCATAGAAATAAGATTAGATGATGTAGAGTCAATCAAAAATTATTCAAAAATTATCCACATTATAAATCCTGTAGAAATCGAGGACATTATAAATAAATTAGAACAAAACATCGACGAATTAGAAATTGATACAAACAAACAACTTTTACACAATGAACTCAGTCCTATGAGACAAAAATTGCAAACAATTTTTCCACAAAGGCATAAACGAGGATTAGTCAGCTTAATAGGTACAGGACTTAAATGGCTATATGGTACAATGGATGACAATGATAGAATCGAAATAGAAGAACATTATAAACAATTGATGAAAACAATCAATACGGCGATACCTTATTAAACTGGTCGAACTGGCACAAACAACGATCATGCCCGCGCACGTGCTTGGGCTTTTGGAGCAATTCGTCATTTGTGATGAGCGAACAATTCAATGCAAGCACAAACTGAAACTGTGTTGAAATCAACATTAGCGATTAATTGAGTGTTTGAGAAAAACGAGCACATTTTTGACGTCTCTGGCAAGCATTAGAACTTCAAATAACTCAGTGCTCTTAAGACATTCAGGAAGTGCTTCCAAATCTTTGCCATTCTTTTTCAATCCCATCCGTTTAATTATGCCAGATGCTTCATCGATTCACCACTCGCTAACGGATGGCGAAACGAATACGGCCAACGTTGGGGTTGGGCCATAAGTTAGAATTAAAACTTATAATTCATTATGATATTGGAGACCAGGTTTAATTATGCGGCTCTGTTACCTTAACTTATGTATCGTAAATTTGACTTCAGTTTGCATATAGACGTATAAGTTTCATGGCACGATGTAGGCGCGTAGGCGTTGTTCCACGTGTATGAGTGAACTGAAAACTCCTCTTCAGGCGTACTTTCACCTTAGATCCTGGGCGGCCGATCATGCTCCTTATTGCAGTTCGGTGTTGTCTTCACTGCCGTTAACAACTACGGCTATGCCAATAACAACTAAAACACATTTCCCAATCAATTGGATTGTCACAGCAATTTCACCAAACGCTAAGCATAGTCAGCAACATTAATAAATCAATATATATAAAAAAAGTTCTATTGTGTTAGTGACTGATGTTCTCTGGAATGCCTGAACCGATTTACCAAGGTTTTTATGTATAAACGGTCTCTGTATGTGGATTGGTTCATGAGTTATAGCCATTTTGGTGAACACTGCATTCATTTCGACTTATATGTTAACTTAACAGCTAACGACTTATATGTTACCTTAACAGCTAATATATATATGTAATGCTGTAACGGATTTTTCTCCAAGGTAGCTAGCTTTTGAGTGCCTGCTATGACTGAAATTTCATGATTAGCTGATCTATTTCAATTCTTAATAATTGTTTTATTCAACTAACATATGTGCTTCAATTTTTGAATTTCGTGAATAAATAAAATTTCAATTACTTAATATTTAATTGGTGAAGCAAAAATTTTTAATACAAAATGGTACGGCATCTAGAGCATCTCAAAGTGACGAACAGCGTGCAAATAATACTTTGGCTGCTCGAAATGCCATGGCACGTGGTAGGACTATGCGAAATCCAACTCAACGTCCGTACGTGCGACGTACTTTGGAGCGTGCTGCATTCAATTATGATGCAAACTTTGATTACGTTTCTCATGGCAAGGTTTCAATTGGACCAATGACTACTGTTTGCAGTTATTGCAAGGGATTTAAGTTTAAACATGAGATATCTGGATTGTGTTGTTCAAACGGACAAGTTAAATTACAGAATTGAATTCACCACCGGAGCCCTTGCATAATTTGATAACTGGGAGCACACCAATTTCAAAGCATTTTCTGGAAAACATACAAAGGTATAACTCTGCATTTCAAATGACTTCATTTGGAGCGACGAATATTATGCGGGACAATTTTATGCCAACTTTCAAGGTATTTTTGTTTGTTTTGATGTTTATTTAGATGATCGCGAAACGTACTATTGTGAAAATTTCAATCTTCAATAGGTTCAAGGCCAAGTTTACCATCGACTTGGTTCTTTGTTACCCTTTCCTGATCAAACCTATCAATTTTTGCAAATATACTTTGTGGGTAACTCAAATGTGGAAACCAATCGTCGTTGTGATATATCATCAAATTTGCGGAGGGATATTATCGAGCGTTTGCAGAATATGTTGCATGCTGAAAATGAATAAGTGCGACTTTTTCAAACTGCTCTCGATCAAATGCTATCAGATGAATATGCAATTGTGATTCGAGCTGACAAAACGCCTCCTGGGCAACATGTCAGAAGTTTTAATGCGACCACAATGGATGATGTCGCTATTGTAATCGTAGGCGATGAATTCAATTCCCGTGGCATTGTGCTGCGCCGTTGAAATATGAAACTGTAAAGAGTATCTGAAACTCATCGCTGCTATGATGGATTACAGTACCCATTGCTGTTTTGTCGAGGAGAAGACGGTTATCATGTTAACATTAAAATGATCAACCCTTCTACCGGTTAGTTCATTTAAATTTTATTTAATTTTTATCGTTTTTCGAATAATTTTTAATTCTAGGAGCGGAATCAAATAAAAAAGTTAGCGCAATGAATTATTATTCATATCCCCTTATGGTCCGTCAAAATGATATTAATCATATTTTGCATTGTCGTAGACTTTTCCATCAATTTGTTGTTGATATGTACGCCAAAATTGAAAGTGAACGACTAAATTTCATACGATTTAATCAGAAGAAATTACGTTCGGAGGTGTACATCCATTTGAGTGATGCAATAAATAATGATGGTAATGTTAATGATCTTGGGAAAATTACCATTTTGCCTTCAACGTACACAGGCAGCCCACGTCATATGCATGAGTATGCGCAGGATGCAATGACTTATGTGCAGGGGCGCACAGAGGTTTTATGGGGGCCGGGGCAGAACACTATGGGGCCCTTACGAAAATTTTTTTATCTTTAAATAATTTTTTATTATATCATCTATTACAAAAACCATAAATACGAATTTCAATTTCGTTAGTTTAGTAATATATTTTTGGTCATTTTGTCTTAATGATTTAATTAAATTTTACTTATTTGGTTCAATGAGATAAAAAAACATTACGCGTTTTGGTACTTGTGTCACAAATTTACTGAATAAAGAGTACTATATATACTAAATATTAAACCATTTATTTCTTTAAAATTAACAATTAATAATAATGAATACTTACGTTGTTGAAGAGTCTTTTTCGCACTAAACAGCTGATTTCTGTTTACATTATTTTGTTCACCACAGTATGGTGAAAAGCGATTCGCACTGAAGCTTTAAGTTTTATCAATATTTGCACAGAATAACAAAAAGCTTTTGGCTTGATAAAAATCTTGATAAATAAACAATATTTTGATAATTTGTCAAGTGCACAGAATCGGTCTGTAAGCATATTCATAATGTCACATCTGAATGAATACGGCGCAACTAACTAATTTTCAAAACGTTGTATTTCCGTCAACTTTGAAATTACGTATCTATGTATTTTCTATTGATTATCAAAATCAGCAATAAAAAAATCTATGAAAACTTTCAATTTATATTATTCATTTATATTATTAATTTACATCCCGAAATTTTTTTGTCTCAATCTCAAATTCTGCGAGGCCCTTTTATCATCTGTTTTTTCCTTATGTAAATAGGTCTTCAAGGGGGCCCCCTTATACGCGGGGCCCGGGGCAAAAAAACCCACTTGCCCCCCCCCACCCCCCCTCTGTTACCTGAACTTATGTATCGTAAATTTGACTTCAGTTTGCATATAGACGTATAAGTTTCATGGCACGATGTAGGCGCGTAGGCGTTGTTCCACGTGTATGAGTGAACTGAAAACTCCTCTTCAGGCGTACTTTCACCTTAGATCCTGGGCGGCCGATCATGCTCCTTATTGCAGTTCGGTGTTGTCTTCACTGCCGTTAACAACTACGGCTATGCCAATAACAACTAAAACACATTTCCCAATCAATTGGATTGTCACAGCGATTTCACCAAACGCTAAGCATAGTCAGCAACATTAATAAATCAATATATATAAAAAAAGTTCTATTGTGTTAGTGACTGATGTTCTCTGGAATGCCTGAACCGATTTACCAAGGTTTTTATGTATAAACGGTCTCTGTATGTGGATTGGTTCATGAGTTATAGCCATTTTGGTGAACACTGCATTCATTTCGACTTATATGTTAACTTAACAGCTAACGACTTATATGTTACCTTAACAGCTAATATATATATGTAATGCTGTAACGGATTTTTCTCCAAGGTAGCTAGCTTTTGAGTGCCTGCTATGACTGAAATTTCATGATTAGCTGATCTATTTCAATTCTTAATAATTGTTTTATTCAACTAACATATGTGCTTCAATTTTTGAATTTCGTGAATAAATAAAATTTCAATTACTTAATATTTAATTGGTGAAGCAAAAATTTTTAATACAAAATGGTACGGCATCTAGAGCATCTCAAAGTGAAGAACAGCGTGCAAATAATACTTTGGCTGCTCGAAATGCCATGGCACGTGGTAGGACTATGCGAAATCCAACTCAACGTCCGTACGTGCGACGTACTTTGGAGCGTGCTGCATTCAATTATGATGCAAACTTTGATTACGTTTCTCATGGCAAGGTTTCAATTGGACCAATGACTACTGTTTGCAGTTATTGCAAGGGATTTAAGTTTAAACATGAGATATCTGGATTGTGTTGTTCAAACGGACAAGTTAAATTACAGAATTGAATTCACCACCGGAGCCCTTGCATAATTTGATAACTGGGAGCACACCAATTTCAAAGCATTTTCTGGAAAACATACAAAGGTATAACTCTGCATTTCAAATGACTTCATTTGGAGCGACGAATATTATGCGGGACAATTTTATGCCAACTTTCAAGGTATTTTTGTTTGTTTTGATGTTTATTTAGATGATCGCGAAACGTACTATTGTGAAAATTTCAATCTTCAATAGGTTCAAGGCCAAGTTTACCATCGACTTGGTTCTTTGTTACCCTTTCCTGATCAAACCTATCAATTTTTGCAAATATACTTTGTGGGTAACTCAAATGTGGAAACCAATCGTCGTTGTGATATATCATCAAATTTGCGGAGGGATATTATCGAGCGTTTGCAGAATATGTTGCATGCTGAAAATGAATAAGTGCGACTTTTTCAAACTGCTCTCGATCAAATGCTATCAGATGAATATGCAATTGTGATTCGAGCTGACAAAACGCCTCCTGGGCAACATGTCAGAAGTTTTAATGCGACCACAATGGATGATGTCGCTATTGTAATCGTAGGCGATGAATTCAATTCCCGTGGCATTGTGCTGCGCCGTTGAAATATGAAACTGTAAAGAGTATCTGAAACTCATCGCTGCTATGATGGATTACAGTACCCATTGCTGTTTTGTCGAGGAGAAGACGGTTATCATGTTAACATTAAAATGATCAACCCTTCTACCGGTTAGTTCATTTAAATTTTATTTAATTTTTATCGTTTTTCGAATAATTTTTAATTCTAGGAGCGGAATCAAATAAAAAAGTTAGCGCAATGAATTATTATTCATATCCCCTTATGGTCCGTCAAAATGATATTAATCATATTTTGCATTGTCGTAGACTTTTCCATCAATTTGTTGTTGATATGTACGCCAAAATTGAAAGTGAACGACTAAATTTCATACGATTTAATCAGAAGAAATTACGTTCGGAGGTGTACATCCATTTGAGTGATGCAATAAATAATGATGGTAATGTTAATGATCTTGGGAAAATTACCATTTTGCCTTCAACGTACACAGGCAGCCCACGTCATATGCATGAGTATGCGCAGGATGCAATGACTTATGTGCAGGGGCGCACAGAGGTTTTATGGGGGCCGGGGCAGAACACTATGGGGCCCTTACGAAAAATTTTTTATCTTTAAATAATTTTTTATTATATCATCTATTACAAAAACCATAAATACGTATTTCAATTTCGTTAGTTTAGTAATATATTTTTGGTCATTTTGTCTTAATGATTTAATTAAATTTTACTTATTTGGTTCAATGAGATAAAAAACATTACGCGTTTTGGTACTTGTGTCACAAATTTACTGAATAAAGAGTACTATATATACTAAATATTAAACCATTTATTTCTTTAAAATTAACAATTAATAATAATGAATACTTACGTTGTTGAAGAGTCTTTTTCGCACTAAACAGCTGATTTCTGTTTACATTATTTTGTTCACCACAGTATGGTGAAAAGCGATTCGCACTGAAGCTTTAAGTTTTATCAATATTTGCACAGAATAACAAAAAGCTTTTGGCTTGATAAAAATCTTGATAAATAAACAATATTTTGATAATTTGTCAAGTGCACAGAATCGGTCTGTAAGCATATTCATAATGTCACATCTGAATGAATACGGCGCAACTAACTAATTTTCAAAACGTTGTATTTCCGTCAACTTTGAAATTACGTATCTATGTATTTTCTATTGATTATCAAAATCAGCAATAAAAAAATCTATGAAAACTTTCAATTTATATTATTCATTTATATTATTAATTTACATCCCGAAATTTTTTTGTCTCAATCTCAAATTCTGCGAGGCCCTTTTATCATCTGTTTTTTCCTTATGTAAATAGGTCTTCAAGGGGGCCCCCTTATACGCGGGGCCCGGGGCAAAAAAAAACCCACTTGCCCCCCCCCCCCCCCCCCCCCCCCCCCTCTGTTCTCCACTGCTTATGTGCGTCATTACGGTCGACCGGATTTATTTATAACATTTACGTGTAATCCGCAATGGAGTGACATTAAAGATAATTTATTCGCTGGCCAAAGTCCAACCGACCGCCATGATATCACTGCCCGTGTTTTTAAGCAAAAATTGATAGCGCTTATGCATTTTATAGTGAAATCTAAAGTGTTTGGTGAAGTCAAATGCTGGATGTACTCTGTGGAGTGGCAAAAGCGTGGTTTGCCATACGCTCACATTTTAATATGGTTGGAGAATAAAATCACACCGCATGAAGTTGACAATGTGATATGTGCTGAAATTCCTAATCAAATAAGTGATCCTGAATTATATGATGTTGTTGTGCAAAATATGATACACGGTCCATGTGGAGCATTCAACATTAACTCCCCATATATAGTTGATGGCAAATGTAGTAAACGTTATCCAAGAGCTTTGGTTTCAGATACAATCACTGGAAATAATGGTAGATCAGTTACCATAAGAGTACAAAATCAAAACGTTGAAGTCGATAATCGTTGGATTGTGCCGTATTCACCTTTATTGTCGAAAGTATTCAAAGCGCATATTAATGTCGAATACCGCAATTCTGTCAAGTCTATTAAATACATTTGCAAATATGTAAATAAAGGTAGTGATATGGCCGTATATGGAGCTACTGATCCAAATAGAAACGACGAAATACATACATAAGTATCAAATGGGGCGTTACATTAGCAGTAATGAAGCGATTCGGCGTATTTTTTCATTTCAAATTCACGAGAGATATCCAGCTGTTGTTCACTTAGCTGTTCATCTTGAAAATGGCCAGCGTGTGTATTTCACTACCGAAAATGCTGCACAGAGAGCTCTATCACCACCTCATACAACTCTAACTGCATTTTTTAAATTGTGTGAAGTTGATGCTTTTGCCAGAACGTTATTGTATGCAGAAGTGTCAACTTATTTTACGTGGAGTGCATCAAAAAAGGAGTTCCAATGGCGCAAGCAAGGAAAACGTGTTGATGGACATCAAAATTTATATTCAAGTGATGCTTTGGGACGTATATATACTGTTCACCCAAATAATGCTGAGTGCTTTTATTTACGTTTGCTGTTAATAAACGTTCGTGGGCCAACATCATTTCGACAGTTAAGAACAATCAATGGAGTTTTGCATACGACATATCGACAAGCGTGTCAACAGCTCAATTTGTTGGAAAATGATATTCATTGGGAACAAACACTTGCAGATGCAGCAGTTGTCGCTCATCCTTATCAAATTCGAGCATTGTTTGCAATTATTTTGTCTACCTGTTTTCCATCGAATCCATCTGAATTGTGGACAAAATTCCAAGACTGTCTATCGGAAGATATTCTGTTTCGAGTACGTTAAAAAAAATCATAATCCTGCAATGGATTTCACGCCAGAAATTTGCAATGAAGGATTGATTTGTATTGAAGATTTCTGTTTGCAGATTGCTAATAAGGCATAACCACAATTGGGAATGCCATCACCTAATCGTGCAATGCATGACATTTTTGAGTTAGAACTGCAACGTGAACAACAATACGATCGCAACGAATTAAATGCTTTTGTCCACGCAAATCTTTTGACATTGAATGCGGAGCAAAAAAAGGCGTACGATAATATTATGCAAGCTGTCAATAGTGAAGCCGGTGGATTTTATTTCCTGGATGCACCAGGAGGCACCGGAAAATCGTTTCTAATTTCATTGTTATTGGCAACGAATAAAATTGTATTGACATTGACAGAATAAAATTGCATTGACATTGGCGTCTTCTGGCATTGCGACCACTTTGTTAGATGGTGGTCGGACAGCACATTCTGTATTGAAATTGCCATTGAATTACCAAGTAAATGAAACTCCCACATGTAACGTTTCAAAATCATCTGGAACGGCAAAATTATTGAAACGTTGCGGTATCATTATTTGGGATAAATGCGCTAAGGCGAATAAGAAATCTGTTGAAGCTTTGGAAAGAACAATGAAAGATCTCCGAGATAATTCAGAGTTGTTTGGTGGTGCATTGATTTTATTGTCAGGCGATTTTAGGCAAACATTGCCCGTCATTCCTAGATCGACCGCGGCCGATGAAATTAACGCTTGCTTAAAGTCTTCATATTTATGGAGATTTGTTAAAATATTGAAACTCACTACCAACGTTCGTGTTCAGTTGCAGAATGATCCATCTGCTGATAAGTTCTCTAAGTAATTGCTGAAAATTGGAAATGGTGCAATGCCAGTTGATGACACTGGATTAATAACATTGCCAAATGATTTTTGCCGTTTCGTACAGTCAAAAGAGGAATTGATTGAATGTGTTTTCACTAACATAGCACAACAATATACATGCCATGCATGGTTGAGTGACAGAGCAATTTTAGCGGCAAAGAACAAAGATGCTACTGAATTAAACATGGCTATACAATCAAAGATTCCTGGCGAATTGGTGTCGTACAAGTCTGTGGATACTGTTACGAATGAAGAAGATGTTGTGAATTATCCAACAGAATTTTTGAATTCGTTGGACTTGCCAGGATTGCCTCCGCATAATCTCCAATTGAAAGTTGGAGCCACTATTATTATGCTTCGCAATATCAATCAACCCCGTTTGTGTAATGGTACAAGACTTGCTATAAAAAGGTTGATGGCTTATGTAATTGAAGCTACTATTTTGACAGGAAAATTCAAAGTCGAAGATGTATTCATTCCACGCATTCCAATGATTCCGTCTGATATGTCATTTGAATTTAAACGACTTCAGTTTCCTGTTCGCCTTGCGTTTGCGGTTACCATTAATCAGGCGCAAGGCCAATTCTTAGGAATTTGTGGAGTGAATTTAGAGTATCCAGTTTTCTCACATGGACACAAACGGTTTTGTATATTTACACCGAAAATGGAAAAACAACTAATGTTGTTTACCACAGAACATTACAATAAAAGCAATTTATCACTGATTTAAATGAACTTGAATTGATTTTTTTATTTTATTTTTTGCACTACAAAGTGTGCAGGGGGCTCGCTAGTATTACTATAAAATAATCAATATAAATCGAAAACTCAGCAATATTAATAAATATTACTACATACCACATAGTCAGCAATACGAATATTACTACTCAGCAACATTTACAATAAATGTAATATGTATATGCAAAGCTGACCAATTGTGCAAAGTTGACAATAACTATATATAAAAGCAGGTAGAATTAAGTATGAATGTACAATAACCAATAGTCAACAGTACAGCCAAGTGCTGAAATGCTAATAAATAAAATTTGGTTTAACCAACAAAACCAAACAGCTGTTGTTGTTTTTTAGGCATAAGCCGAAACAACACCTGTAACTCGCACGGCAGTTGAGTTTTGGTAAGCGGCGGCGGCGGCGGAAATACAAATATAAATCGTAACTATGTTTTGTTTGGCCATCAAACTTGCTCTATTTTCATCCAATTTTGAAAGACTATTACGATATTATTTTGCGCATGCACATCCCTCAAAGAGAGGTATATCTGTTGAGGTACTAGAAACTTTCATTGGATATGCTTTGGTTTTTAATATATCGCACCCTTAATACAAAAGGGTCACAACTCAAAATACTAAGATTTTCAGGAGAGACGAAAAACATTTTATGTAAAAATTATTGTAATATTTAAAGAAAATATTGTTCCATCATGAAAATATAAAACATTGAAGAAGGTTCTGCTTTATTTTTTTTCAATTTTATATAATGTTTGCGAAAATAAAACAAAATTTTGATTTATGACTCTCTAACTGAAATTTTTTCGATTAACTAGTGATATTATCTTAAGTTGTGCCTTTTTAACTGATAAAATGTTTTAATTTGATAAGTTTCCTAACCGCCGACTGAATAGAAGAATAAGAAGAATAAGAAAATTCACAGGAGTGATGAAATGTATGTTTTTATTTAAATATTTCTATTTTGAAATAAAGATTTATTTATTTCATTAACATATATGTATCAAAGTAGCACAAAGTAGAAATCAAAATAGTTCACTATATTAAAAAAGAAAATCTTCAAAAGTTTACGTTTTTAAATGCCATTGAAACTATGTAATAAATAAATATTTGTAATATGACTCATAAAAGTTTTTTGGAATATGATTTTTATCCACCAATTCCTTTATGTCCTTTTGCTTTATTTGTGGAAGCGATAGCCTTTCCGAATAAATGGCACACAAGCTAAAAATATTATTGGTAAAAAAATGTTTAATGTTTTTAAAACAGCGAAATAAAGTAAAGCAATTTGTATTATGCTTCTCAATTCTTACTTGATGCAACTTCAAGGCTTTAAGTTGTTTCTTAAACACACTTCCTGAAAGTCGATATCTTTATAAGATGTTTTATTAAAAAAATAATGTGGGTTTTCTTTATTGACTTGGAGAACTTTATTATCACGCCATATAACTTTCTGATTGTCTTTATTTGTAGAAAAATTGTGACCCCACTCTGCTTGAAGAGACTTTAAATCATAAAACGCTTCATGTGACAATTCTCGAACTTTATATGGGGGGCCAATCTTTTTTGCAGTTGCTATTAGACTTGTGTATTGGTCTGGCGTATAAATGGGATTACTACTTAAATGCCTTTTTACTTGCTTCTCAATAACGCTGTGCACATTGTCTCCTTAATTTTGAGAGTGACCTTTAATAAGGTATTTATGCGTAATACTTTTCAGATTATACTTATGTACAGCATATGCATACATTGAAAGAATGTACTTATTTTTTTGCTGTCCACAGCAGTTATCAGAATAAAAAATTAGATCTAAATCTTGAGCATTTTTTGCCTTTTGTACCAGATTTTCGATATATAAAAGCACACAGGTGCCGATCTCATTACTCCCACGTTTTCCTTGTACTTCAGTCCAAAAAAAACATTATACATATTTGGCACTGAGGTCACTTACAGTAAAATTGTAACAGTTAATTTTACTTTTGTAGTAAAAACAAGAGGTAAAGCCTTTTGGCAATGGTAAAACAGCCTGCAAGTCATACACAGCTACATTGCTTTTTTTCTTATCTATATCTTTTTCGGTTCTGCATAGCTCCTTTTCTTCGAGGTGTGTGTTGTAAGCTTGCACCAAATCTCTTTTTCCATTTTCATCAGCATTTAGGAAAGAGTCGCAGAGATCGCATTGATCTTTCTTTGGTTTGAAAAAAGCAATGATGAATTCTGTGTTGAATATTCGATAAAACATAATTTTACTCCCAAACTCCAAATTTTCAGCTTCACGAGATTCTTTGTAGTCGTGGTATAGATCTGCTATACTTTTACTGCTTTCAATGAACTCGCGAGAAATTTTAACACGTAAATAATGAGACTCGATTCTTGGAATATTTTGAATAAATTCTCTCATACTGTTTTTGATTTCTGGGCTTACTGTAATATGATTATCATGCTTTCCACGAAGATCCAGCTCAATGAAACCACGTTCGTCCTTCTTTTTTATATCTGTTCGCATAACTTTGTCATTTATGTCAAGGGTTGCTTTACAAACAGTCTTACACACTCTAATAGGCTTTGAGTTGAGCTCAAAGAAAAAAGCATTTTTAAGTTTGCGAAGCCCATCTGTACAGGTGTATCTGTATTTTGGTTTAATTTCTTTCATATGCCTGGCTATAAACTCTCTGTCTTTGCAAGTCACTGCAACCCCAATATTTTTTAAATATTTCAAGGCGCATCGATTCGGAAATTAGTTCATTGCATCGAAGTCGGCACTTTGCTCCGCAGGGTGGCCTTATACTCCTGGGATTTTCTTCTTTTTTGACTTGGAAAGTGATGTATAAGAGGCTCCAGAGTTTCTTAAATTTTTGTTTCTGTTGTTTCTTGTTTTGATATGTATATCTAGAACGTGTTCTCTTTCTACTTAATCTTTTTATATCTTCTTCTTCTTCTTCTTCTGAGTATTCTTTCGAGGTGCTGCTTTTTCCGGACACACAAAATTCACTCCCTGGGTCAGTAAATGCATTAGTACTACTATCATCATTGTTACATGAAACACTGCTGCTTTTATTTTTTCCGGCACACAAAATTCACTCCCAGAGTCACTAAATGCATTAGTGCTACTATCATCATTGTGACAAGGCACACTACAATCAGTTTCCATTGTGGTTGAGTAATGTTCAAGGTTTGGGCAAGACATTTTCATCAAAGGGGTCACAACTAAAAATTAAATTTTGTATTACAAATAATTTAAGATTGTACAAAAGGCATGCAAAATAAGTAAACAAACAAAAGACTAATACCAATATCATTAGCATTTAATTCTTTTTTCTACTTTAAAATAAAAAAAAATTATAAAACTTACGACGCTCACGATTATTTCATCAAAGAAGGCGCATAAATAACTAATACTGTTAATTGAACTCACTTTTCACAACTAAAGAGGCACAATGCAAAATAATATACCACGAAATTTATCACTTTTTACAGTTATAGAGGCAGAACTCAAAATAAAACTCTTTATGTTCACCACAGTATGGTGAAAAGCGATTCGCACTGAAGCTTTAAGTTTTATCAATATTTGCACAGAATAACAAAAAGCTTTTGGCTTGATAAAAATCTTGATAAATAAACAATATTTTGATAATTTGTCAAGTGCACAGAATCGGTCTGTAAGCATATTCATAATGTCACATCTGAATGAATACGGCGCAACTAACTAATTTTCAAAACGTTGTATTTCCGTCAACTTTGAAATTACGTATCTATGTATTTTCTATTGATTATCAAAATCAGCAATAAAAAAATCTATGAAAACTTTCAATTTATATTATTCATTTATATTATTAATTTACATCCCGAAATTTTTTTGTCTCAATCTCAAATTCTGCGAGGCCCTTTTATCATCTGTTTTTTTCCTTATGTAAATAGGTCTTCAAGGGGGCCCCCTTATACGCGGGGCCCGGGGCAAAAAAAACCCATTGGCCCTCCCCCCCCCCCTCTGTTCTCCACTGCTTATGTGCGTCATTACGGTCGACCGGATTTATTTATAACATTTACGTGTAATCCGCAATGGAGTGACATTAAAGATAATTTATTCGCTGGCCAAAGTCCAACCGACCGCCATGATATCACTGCCCGTGTTTTTAAGCAAAAATTGATAGCGCTTATGCATTTTATAGCGAAATCTAAAGTGTTTGGTGAAGTCAAATGCTGGATGTACTCTGTGGAGTGGCAAAAGCGTGGTTTGCCATACGCTCACATTTTAATATGGTTGGAGAATAAAATCACACCGCATGAAGTTGACAATGTGATATGTGCTGAAATTCCTAATCAAATAAGTGATCCTGAATTATATGATGTTGTTGTGCAAAATATGATACACGGTCCATGTGGAGCATTCAACATTAACTCCCCATATATAGTTGATGGCAAATGTAGTAAACGTTATCCAAGAGCTTTGGTTTCAGATACAATCACTGGAAATAATGGTAGATCAGTTACCATAAGAGTACAAAATCAAAACGTTGAAGTCGATAATCGTTGGATTGTGCCGTATTCACCTTTATTGTCGAAAGTATTCAAAGCGCATATTAATGTCGAATACCGCAATTCTGTCAAGTCTATTAAATACATTTGCAAATATGTAAATAAAGGTAGTGATATGGCCGTATATGGAGCTACTGATCCAAATAGAAACGACGAAATACATACATAAGTATCAAATGGGGCGTTACATTAGCAGTAATGAAGCGATTTGGCGTATTTTTTCATTTCAAATTCACGAGAGATATCCAGCAGTTGTTCACTTAGCTGTTCATCTTGAAAATGGCCAGCGTGTGTATTTCACTACCGAAAATGCTGCACAGAGAGCTCTATCACCACCTCATACAACTCTAACTACATTTTTTAAATTGTGTGAAGTTGATGCTTTTGCCAGAACGTTATTGTATGCAGAAGTGTCAACTTATTTTACGTGGAGTGCATCAAAAAAGGAGTTCCAATGGCGCAAGCAAGGAAAACGTGTTGATGGACATCAAAATTTATATTCAAGTGATGCTTTGGGACGTATATATACTGTTCACCCAAATAATGCTGAGTGCTTTTATTTACGTTTGCTGTTAATAAACGTTCGTGGGCCAACATCATTTCGACAGTTAAGAACAATCAATGGAGTTTTGCATACGACATATCGACAAGCGTGTCAACAGCTCAATTTGTTGGAAAATGATATTCATTGGGAACAAACACTTGCAGATGCAGCAGTTGTCGCTCATCCTTATCAAATTCGAGCATTGTTTGCAATTATTTTGTCTACCTGTTTTCCATCGAATCCATCTGAATTGTGGACAAAATTCCAAGACTGTCTATCGGAAGATATTCTGTTTCGAGTACGTTAAAAAAAATCGTAATCCTGCAATGGATTTCACGCCAGAAATTTGCAATGAAGGATTGATTTGTTTTGAAGATTTCTGTTTGCAGATTGCTAATAAGGCATAACCACAATTGGGAATGCCATCACCTAATCGTGCAATGCATGACATTTTTGAGTTAGAACTGCAACGTGAACAACAATACGATCGCAACGAATTAAATGCTTTTGTCCACGCAAATCTTTCGACATTGAATGCGGAGCAAAAAAAGGCGTACGATAATATTATGCAAGCTGTCAATAGTGAAGCCGGTGGATTTTATTTCCTGGATGCACCAGGAGGCACCGGAAAATCGTTTCTAATTTCATTGTTATTGGCAACGAATAAAATTGCATTGACATTGACAGAATAAAATTGCATTGACATTGGCGTCTTCTGGCATTGCGACCACTTTGTTAGATGGTGGTCGGCCAGCACATTCTGTATTGAAATTGCCATTGAATTACCAAGTAAATGAAACTCCCACATGTAACGTTTCAAAAGCATCTGGAACGGCAAAATTATTGAAACGTTGCGGTATCATTATTTGGGATAAATGCGCTAAGGCGAATAAGAAATCTGTTGAAGCTTTGGAAAGAACAATGAAAGATCTCCGAGATAATTCAGAGTTGTTTGGTGGTGCATTGATTTTATTGTCAGGCGATTTTAGGAAAACATTGCCCGTCATTCCTAGATCGACCGCGGCCGATGAAATTAACGCTTGCTTAAAGTCTTCATATTTATGGAGATTTGTTAAAATATTGAAACTCACTACCAACGTTCGTGTTCAGTTGCAGAATGATCCATCTGCTGATAAGTTCTCTAAGTAATTGCTGAAAATTGGAAATGGTGCAATGCCAGTTGATGACACTGGATTAATAACATTGCCAAATGATTTTTGCCGTTTCGTACAGTCAAAAGAGGAATTGATTGAATGTGTTTTCACTAACATAGCACAACAATATACATGCCATGCATGGTTGAGTGACAGAGCAATTTTAGCGGCAAAGAACAAAGATGCTACTGAATTAAACATGGCTATACAATCAAAGATTCCTGGCGAATTGGTGTCGTACAAGTCTGTGGATACTGTTACGAATGAAGAAGATGTTGTGAATTATCCAACAGAATTTTTGAATTCGTTGGACTTGCCAGGATTGCCTCCGCATAATCTCCAATTGAAAGTTGGAGCCACTATTATTATGCTTCGCAATATCAATCAACCCCGTTTGTGTAATGGTACAAGACTTGCTATAAAAAGGTTGATGGCTTATGTAATTGAAGCTACTATTTTGACAGGAAAATTCAAAGTCGAAGATGTATTCATTCCACGCATTCCAATGATTCCGTCTGATATGTCATTTGAATTTAAACGACTTCAGTTTCCTGTTCGCCTTGCGTTTGCGGTTACCATTAATCAGGCGCAAGGCCAATTCTTAGGAATTTGTGGAGTGAATTTAGAGTATCCAGTTTTCTCACATGGACACAAACGGTTTTGTATATTTACACCGAAAATGGAAAAACAACTAATGTTGTTTACCACAGAACATTACAATAAAAGCAATTTATCACTGATTTAAATGAACTTGAATTGATTTTTTTATTTTATTTTTTGCACTACAAAGTGTGCAGGGGGCTCGCTAGTATTACTATAAAATAATCAATATAAATCGAAAACTCAGCAATATTAATAAATATTACTACATACCACATAGTCAGCAATACGAATATTACTACTCAGCAACATTTACAATAAATGTAATATGTATATGCAAAGCTGACCAATTGTGCAAAGTTGACAATAACTATATATAAAAGCAGGTAGAATTAAGTATGAATGTACAATAACCAATAGTCAACAGTACAGCCAAGTGCTGAAGTGCTAATAAATAAAATTTGGTTTAACCAACAAAACCAAACAGCTGTTGTTGTTTTTTAGGCATAAGCCGAAACAACACCTGTAACTCGCACGGCAGTTGAGTTTTGGTAAGCGGCGGCGGCGGCGGAAATACAAATATAAATCGTAACTATGTTTTGTTTGGCCATCAAACTTGCTCTATTTTCATCCAACTTTGAAAGACTATTACGATATTGTTTTGCGTATGCACATCCCTCAAAGAGAGGTATATCTGTTGAGGTACTAGAAACTTTCATTGGATATGCTTTGGTTTTTAATATATCGCACCCTTAATACAAAAGAGTCACAACTCAAAATACTAAGATTTTCAGGAGAGACGAAAAACATTTTATGTAAAAATTATTGTAATATTTAAAGAAAATATTGTTCCATCATGAAAATATAAAACATTGAAGAAGGTTCTGCTTTATTTTTTTCAATTTTATATAATGTTTGCGAAAATAAAACAAAATTTTGATTTATGACTCTCTAACTGAAATTTTTTCGATTAACTAGTGATATTATCTTAAGTTGTGCCTTTTTAACTGATAAAATGTTTTAATTTGATAAGTTTCCTAACCGCCGACTGAATAGAAGAATAAGAATAATAAGAAAATTCACAGGAGTGATGAAATGTATGTTTTTATTTAAATATTTCTATTTTGAAATAAAGATTTATTTATTTCATTAACATATATGTATCAAAGTAGCACAAAGTAGAAATCAAAATAGTTCACTATATTAAAAAAGAAAATCTTCAAAAGTTTACGTTTTTAAATGCCATTGAAACTATGTAATAAATAAATATTTGTAATATGACTCATAAAAGTTTTTTGGAATATGATTTTTATCCACCAGTTCCTTTATGTCCTTTTGCTTTATTTGTGGAAGCGATAGCCTTTCCGAATAAATGGCACACAAGCTAAAAATATTATTGGTAAAAAAATGTTTAATGTTTTTAAAACAGCGAAATAAAGTAAAGCAATTTGTATTATGCTTCTCAATTCTTACTTGATGCAACTTCAAGGCTTTAAGTTGTTTCTTAAACACACTTCCTGAAAGTCGATATCTTTATAAGATGTTTTATTAAAAAAATAATGTGGGTTTTCTTTATTGACTTGGAGAACTTTATTATCACGCCATATAACTTTCTGATTGTCTTTATTTGTAGAAAAATTGTGACCCCACTCTGCTTGAAGAGACTTTAAATCATAAAACGCTTCATGTGACAATTCTCGAACTTTATATGGGGGGCCAATCTTTTTTGCAGTTGCTATTAGACTTGTGTATTGGTCTGGCGTATAAATGGGATTACTACTTAAATGCCTTTTTACTTGCTTCTCAATAACGCTGTGCACATTGTCTCCTTAATTTTGAGAGTGACCTTTAATAAGGTATTTATGCGTAATACTTTTCAGATTATACTTATGTACAGCATATGCATACATTGAAAGAATGTACTTATTTTTTTGCTGTCCACAGCAGTTATCAGAATAAAAAATTAGATCTAAATCTTGAGCATTTTTTGCCTTTTGTACCAGATTTTCGATATATAAAAGCACACAGGTGCCGATCTCATTACTCCCACGTTTTCCTTGTACTTCAGTCCAAAAAAAACATTATACATATTTGGCACTGAGGTCACTTACAGTAAAATTGTAACAGTTAATTTTACTTTTGTAGTAAAAACAAGAGGTAAAGCCTTTTGGCAATGGTAAAACAGCCTGCAAGTCATACACAGCTACATTGCTTTTTTTCTTATCTATATCTTTTTCGGTTCTGCATAGCTCCTTTTCTTCGAGGTGTGTGTTGTAAGCTTGCACCAAATCTCTTTTTCCATTTTCATCAGCATTTAGGAAAGAGTCGCAGAGATCGCATTGATCTTTCTTTGGTTTGAAAAAAGCAATGATGAATTCTGTGTTGAATATTCGATAAAACATAATTTTACTCCCAAACTCCAAATTTTCAGCTTCACGAGATTCTTTGCAGTCGTGGTATAGATCTGCTATACTTTTACTGCTTTCAATGAACTCGCGAGAAATTTTAACACGTATATAATGATACTCGATTCTTGGAATATTTTAAATAAATTCTCTCATACTGTTTTTGATTTCTGGGCTTACTGTAATATGATTATCATGCTTTCCACGAAGATCCAGCTCAATGAAACCACGTTCGTCCTTTTTTTTTATAACTGTTCGCATAACTTTGTCATTTATGTCAAGGGTTGCTTTACAAACAGTCTTACACACTCTAATAGGCTTTGAGTTGAGCTCAAAGAAAAAAGCATTTTTAAGTTTGCGAAGCCCATCTGTACAGGTGTATCTGTATTTTGGTTTAATTTCTTTCATATGCCTGGCTATAAACTCTCTGTCTTTGCAAGTCACTGCAACCCCAATATTTTTTAAATATTTCAAGGCGCATCGATTCGGAAATTAGTTCATTGCATCGAAGTCGGCACTTTGCTCCGCAGGGTGGCCTTATACTCCTGGGATTTTCTTCTTTTTTGACTTGGAAAGTGATGTATAAGAGGCTCCAGAGTTTCTTAAATTTTTGTTTCTGTTGTTTCTTGTTTTGATATGTATATCTAGAACGTGTTCTCTTCCTACTTAATCTTTTTATATCTTCTTCTTCTTCTTCTTCTGAGTATTCTTTCGAGGTGCTGCTTTTTCCGGACACACAATATTCACTCCCTGGGTCAGTAAATGCATTAGTACTACTATCATCATTGTTACATGAAACACTGCTGCTTTTATTTTTTCCGGGCACACAAAATTCACTCCCAGAGTCACTAAATGCATTAGTGCTACTATCATCATTGTGACAAGGCACACTACAATCAGTTTCCATTGTGGTTGAGTAATGTTCAAGGTTTGGGCAAGACATTTTCATCAAAGGGGTCACAACTAAAAATTAAATTTTGTATTACAAATAATTTAAGATTGTACAAAAGGCATGCAAAATAAGTAAACAAACAAAAGACTAATACCAATATCATTAGCATTTAATTCTTTTTTCTACTTTAAAATAAAAAAAAATTATAAAACTTACGACGCTCACGATTATTTAATCAAAGAAGGCGCATAAATAACTAATACTGTTAATTGAACTCACTTTTCACAACTAAAGAGGCACAATGCAAAATAATATACCACGAAATTTATCACTTTTTACAGTTATAGAGGCAGAACTCAAAATAAAACTCTTTATGTGTAATAAAAATAATCAGCTGTTCTTGAGCACATTAACGCAACTAAAAATAATTCTCTTTAGTTGATGCTGTACAAGCGACGCAAATACCATAAAAACAAGCACAACGGTATTTTTCCAGTTAAAGGCGACTGTGATGGAAAAGATTTTTTTGCTGTCGCGAGAGATGTGTTCTTTGAACTGGTTTATGGGAAAAAACCGATTTTGAAAAATTTTGAGTTGTGACCCTTTTGTATTTAGGGTGCGATATATAACCCATGCGCCCATGTCAGAGCTTTAATGGCTCAGCTTGTGCTGCGTAAAATGCTGCGTCTATCTGTATAAGTGATTTTCGCGCGCAACATTAAACATAACGCAATTTGATTGATGCATACGCGTTGTAAACTCACAACTGGGCGGACTAACCAAAAATTAGAAGAACTTATAATAAATTAATAGTCCGTTGAATTTTGAGTTTCCTGTAAGTTTCATAAGTGATATTTCAAATGTAGTAATGCAAATCATAAGGTCTGATTAATACACCTTGTAACCCATGTTTATTGGGTGCCGAATTTCATCAGTGAGAAAACACAACACTTGACAGGGCGCTCAAAATTTTCTTATTTTCATACATACAACTCCATGCGCCAATATTGTGAATTGCCCAACTGTGTTAACAATTTCGCTTGCAGCAGATGTGCAAGTAATTCACAATAATTAACAGTGCTTTAGGTATACTAAATTATTATAATTTTGCCCAAGTAATTGAATGTAACTGAGCTATACTTTCATTAAAAATATTATGTTGAAAGTGGCCTTGAATATCCTGCATTTTTTCTGCAACAAGCTTTTCACTTGCCGCTAGGCAAGTGCACGTGTTGCTATGCGCGCGGTCATGTATGTGTTACCAAGCGGATGGACAAGTATGTGTTATTAAGTCAAAGTTGTTGCTAATCGGATCGGCAGATATGTTGCTGCTCTGCATTCTTGTAATAATATTATCATATTAATAACTGAAGGAACTTGTAATGCACAGGCAAGTTGTTGATGAGTTGGGTAGTTTTCCATTCTTATTGCGATGCTGGACTCTCTGGTGATGTAATCGCAACACAACGTACTATCGTCACAAGATTCAGTTTGAGCACAAAATTGAGTGCAAAGACAATTCGTTAATTCAATAACGTTGAGGTGTGGGCGTATGTTCGGGTCAAAATTTATTATTCAATATGATATTGGGGACCAGTTTTAATTGTGCACCTCTTGGCCATCGATGTGGGGGTCTCCGTGGCATAAACAAATGTTTGTTTGCACTTAAATAGCTTAAAAAGTTATTTCAAAGCTATTGCAAGGAACGGTATTAATTCAAAGTCAAGAAAGTTTTTTTTTTGTCGGGGAAAGAAAACTATACAGAAACTATCGCAAGTTACTTTTACCTGTTTTTCTTCGTGCAATCTTTACAGCAGTACTAAGGTCCTTTTTAACAACTTGACTATAGGTTTCATTGTGAAGCGTTGGTACGAAGAATTGATCGATAGAAAAGTTGTCGCTTAGGAGGGTCCTAATTGAGTCATAAGAGAAAAGTGTCATAATGAGATGTCGCTGTAAGCTACTCGCTGACAAGACTCGTTACTTGTTTCGCTTTTGCACGAGTCCTGTTAGCTGAACCTTTGCCAAAAGTTGTGATATAAAAGCGACCGGAGACCGCAGAACAGAGGGTATTTTTAATTTATCAGCGTGTGGGCACACAGTTGAAGGGAAAAATAAACTGTCTAAAAGGATCGGCCCCCAGTTTAAGATCCCCGTTTCCAGAATTCTTGAGGAGTTCTGGACCCTAACTCACCTCGCCCTTAACACGGTCCTTCGAGCCGGATCCTTAAGACAATAATTATTCTTGTTTTTTTATGATGTTACATCAATCACCTCTCGCCTAGTCCCTCTTGCAAGTTTTAAAAGCAAAGCTTATTTTGAAAAAGCACGTGCACTAGAAGCAGCGCTTTTGGCGTTTCCTACTTGCTTTTGAACATTAGGTTTATTGATAGGATTTGGCTGCAAGATATTCGCGGTGATTGCTCACCAAATGCCAAATACGCGACTCCCCGGGCCTAGCGACGCACCCAAGGCTAGCAGCAAACCAACAAAGGAAAGTGCCCTCCCACCGGTAGCAGCATAAGCATCAAAAAAACGAAAACCTGGTAAGTATCATAATTGATAACCCCAAAATCCATTTCAGCGGAGGCGCTCAGCATTTTTCCAGTAGCACAACGGGAAGACCTAGCAGACCGCTAGCTAGCGGTGATATACCGCCATTGAAGCAGGCACTCCGGTGGACACCAGTGTGTGAAAATTAAAAAAAAAGAAGCAAAACAGTGAAAATCCATACAAGTAGAATAGTGAGCGCAAGCAAAACGTGCTACGAAATAAAAGACGATATGTTAAAGTAAACAAACAAAAAAAACGTGAAAAGATAGCGCAGGCCACGAGGGCCAACAAATAACACGCGCTAAAAGCTTGATCAAAAAGCTGAAAAGGCAGTGAATCTCCCTGAATAGCAGGGCGGAAAAGTGATTTGTGTGAAAGTCCCTAAAGGTAGGGCAGTGAGCGTAGGGCACGAGGGCCAACAAATAAAACGCGCTCAAAATTTATTAAAAAGCCGAAAAGGCAGTGAAGGTCTCTGAATAGCAGGGCAACAAAGCCCCAACGTGCTGCCACAAGAACGAGAGGTACGTTGAACTTTTGGCAGCACCAGTAATAACCGCGATACTATAAGCTGCACAAAAGGTAAGCCTTCGAAATTCGCCACTTATATTCGCGGATTCGGGCGTGAAGCAAAACATTGTGTGGGACTGGTTGAGCGACGAAAATACCAGTCTAACATCTAAGTGGTTAACCAAAAAAAAAACAGAAACCAAAGAGAAACCGGGATCAACCAGCAGAAGATTTATAATCTATAATCCACCAGGTGACAAAGCAAGGAAAAAGCTTGAAGGCGTTTACCATCGGTACACTCACCGGGACCACCAGTAGACGTAACTCCACCATAGTCAGAGGAGAAATAAACAAATATATAAAAAAAACAAAGAATTTTTAAATTTTATTTCTTGTAAATTTTTGAAAGTGTATATTTTGAACTTAAATTATTAAAGAAATAAAAGACGGTTTGTTAACAATGACTCACTCAAACGATTTTTCACGCGCCTGTGGTGCCCGGCTGGTGTTTGAGGAGAGATATAACACAACTCCAGGGGCAAGTCATTCCATATCTTCTCTTGAAATTCAAAAAGAAGAACTCAAACCTTTATGGTCAAAGGTAAACTAATCTTTTGACTGCCACTCACGGGATTTGTCTGAAGACGAGTCAAGTAACGCGACCATGAATTTAGCAAAGTGTAGGTAACAGGATTGCTATACAGCATACCTGACGTGAGCTGCGTTGATGGGTGAAACCATCCGTAATCTAATAATTGTTCAGCAAAGCTCTTCAACGGTAATTCACTCAAACCGCGATCCTGAGCCAACTCTGCGCTCAAGCGTTAATCTTCCTCCGTGCGATACGGAAAGCCAGGGACATCGTAAAGAAATGTCCCTTGACCAATTACGGTTTTGATATTGCGTGGCAAAGTCTTTCTGATAGATACGAGAACAAACGACTCATAGTGAATAGTCAGTTGACGATCTTGTTCAACTTGCCTGCGGTGACAGTCGAACGCTGCACCGAGATAAAGAATTCACAGAGTTCAGTAAATAATTGTATCTCAGTTCTGCAAATGTATGGCATTGAAATTGAAAACTCGGATGCAATTTTCGTCTTTTTGGTAACGAGCAGATTGCCGGACACTACTTTAGCTTTGAGGGGACAGGGTATCGTTCAGAAGGCTGAGATTTCGAGGAGGAAAGATCTAGACAACTACCTCTCGAGCAGGTTTTGACTTTGGAGATACCATTCCAAAGTTCACGAGTAGCTAGGGCAGCACCAAGTCAAATGACTCAATTAGCTTGCAGGTTGTACCCAGAGCATTCGCATTCGTTGAGAGAAGTTCCAAAGTTATTAGCGATGATGGTAGGTGATCGGTTTAAGGAAGTTAGAAAATATAATTTATGTATGAACTGTCTAGCGCATTCCCATCTAGCGAAAAGTTGTAAGAGCACTTTCAGTTATTTGAGCTGCCATCAACGGCACCATTCTTTGTTGCATCGTTCTCCGAGTGGCAATCACCGTCTATCTACAAAGACGAAGAGGCTCGAATGCCTCAACCCCCAGTTCCCTCCGGCAATGTGAATTCTTTGTTCGCCGCAAGTGCCATAAACGTTGTTTTGGGTACGGCCATGATACACATTAGTTACTTAGGAGTACACTATGAGGCCAGAGCCCTTCTTGATTCAGGTTCAGAAGGAACTTTTATCACGGAGCGGCTGCAGAGATGCATCAATCTTCCGACACGACCAGCTGTCACACGAATCTGTGGAATAAATGCAACAATACCGACTAAGGTGCGAAAAGTCTCCCACTTTGTCATAGGTTCTCCTGTCAACCCCCAGATTAGAATTGAGGTAAGAGGCCTGATTCTGCCCCAACTGACAGGAAACCTACAACAGTTTTCGGTAGATCATGCACATTTGGATTTACTGCCCTTTATCATATTAGCCGACGTTAATTTCCACAGAACCCAGCAGGTCGATGTTATCATTGGTGCGGAATTGACATAATGGAGGGGACCATAAAAAGAAATATCTGGGGCTCTCTCCAGGCACAGGAGACATGAGAAGACGTCAGTCTGCGGCAAAGAGTCATGTGACTCATGTGATTCTCTACTTGCGGAAATTTCAAGTTCTCAGCTAACTCGGTTTTGGGAGAAGACCGGAGCTGAAGTCAGAATATCATCGAGTACTGCGAGAATATATCACACTCGGTCTTAGGAGTAGCGTAGCTAGTATATCACAGTCAGATAAATACTACCTGCTCCACCATGCAGTCTCAAAACCAGACAGCGCCCCCACAAAGGTTCGAGTGGTATTTAACGCATCAAGTCCAACTTCGGATGGAATGAGCTTGAATGATGCACTATACCTTATCGTACTGCTATTAAAATGGCGGTTTTTCAAATACGTTTTCAATGCAGGCATTGAGATAATGTCTAGGCAGATCCCTCTGCACCCCGATGATTCCGGGTACCATTGAATTCTCTTTCGAGAATCACAAGCAGAAAAGTTTGTGGACTACGACCTCCAAACTATGACGTTGGCTTCTAGGGTCTTATCCCAACATATGTACGTTAACGATGTACTTACAGGAGCTCATAATTGTGAGACCGCCAGTCGCACCTGCGGCGAACTCATCGAAGTACTGATGGAAGCCGGGTCCCCCTCCGAAAATGGACGTCGAACTGTAAGAACATCCTGCCTTGCCAAAAGCTCATTTGTTCCAGGAAGATTTTTTGGAGATAGATTATTTTAGCGAAGCTAGAATGTTGGGCATTCGGTGGAATGCCGCGCACGATATGTTCCAGTTTAGCGTCCAAGAAATCCCAATCCGACCAAGCTATACCAAACGAGATGTTTTGTCGTGTGTTGCCAAGTTGTTCGTCCCAGCCGGGTGGTTGGGCACCATAGTCGTCGAGGCAAAAATTCTAATGCAGGACATCTGGTTAGCCAAGATAACTTGGGATGACACTCTACCTGGAGGTTTGTATTTGCAACCATCAAGATCCCAAGGTGGATTCATTTCAACCCTTGTAATGAAATTGAATTTTGTGGGTTTTGTGATGCCTCCGAGCTAAAACGAAAGTAGCACCAATGAAATCAGTCTCTCTATCTCCATTAGAGTTGTGCGGAGCACCCAATTAGCAGAATTAACTAATGGTTTATTCCACAGTTCGACGTTGACCAGCCAGTGATCTACAAATAGACTGACTCCGACAGTGTGCTCTCTTGGCTAAGGAAGCCCTCCTGTTACTGGACCACGTTCGTGGGGAATAGAGTTGCCAAAACAGAGGAGCTCGTCGGAGTGAAAGGATGGAATCATGTGGATTCAAGCGATAACGCGGAAGATTTAAGTAGCCGTGGCTTATGTCCAACAAGAATTAGCGACGAGCACTCTGTGGTGGCAAGGCCCTAGTTGGTTGAAGGAGAAACCATTTAGTTGGCCCCAAAAAAGTGATGAGGTGACGATGGAGACAGGGGTGGAGCAAACGATCGTTTGAGCTCATACAGGTCGTATTCTGCAAGGGACGGACTTTTTAGAAAGATTCTCCGACTTCTCTCGTGCCCTGAGAGTAACTGCACGTATTTTTTAATTTTATTACAAGACACATCCGGCACACAAATCACCCCCACGGCATGAAGCGTCAGAAATAAAAGCGGTAGAAATTCGAAAGGAAAATATGTGTCTTATTATGTTCACATAAAAACAGTGTCTCTATAATGAGTACCAAGCACTCGTGACGTCAAAGCCAATGAGCGCAAAAAGCTCCTTCCGCACTCTCAATCCCTTACTCATTGGGAACGGAATCATGAAAATTGGAGGGAGGCATGCGTTAGATGGGCTACCCTACAACGAACGATGCCCTGTAATTTTACCATACTATTGCCAATTTACCCGACTTTTAGTCAGATTCTCACATCTGATTTCTCTGCACGAGGGAAATCAACTCATGTTGAGACTATAGAGATTCGAATATTGAATCGTACGAATGAAAAATTTGATAAAAACATGATTCATAGTTGTAAAGTTTGTCTCATTTACAGAAAGAAGACACAAGAGCAACTGATGGCATCATTATTTCATGAACGATCGGACTTATCTCGCCCCTCCACCAATACAGGCGTGGATTTTACTAGCCTTTTCGAGACTAAGAATTTTATTGGCAAGGTGTGCTTAATAATAAAGGGCTATGTCCGCATTTTTGTTTGTTTTGCTACGAAAGCAATACATTTGGAGGCAAAAAGTAACTTATGGACTTCCACGTTTCTGGCAGCATTTTCCCGTTTTCTAGCAAGACGAGGCTGTTCCTGCAGAATGTACTCCGAAAAGGCGACGAACTTTGTAGGAGCCAACAAGTCATTAAGGCAAGATTTCCGAAACTTTGTTGCCGAAGCCTCGCGTCTTACAACACAATCTTATGCAGATCAAGAAATAACCTGGCACTTTATCCCTCCGGGAGCTTCTCACATGGGAGGACTGTGGGAAGCAGGGGTAAAGAGCTTCAAAACCCACTTCCGCAAGGTCGCCAACACTATGCGATTCACGATGGAGGAGTTCTCGACGTTGCTGGCCATGATAGAAGCTTGTCAGAATTTGAGACCTATTAGATCGCTTTCCGATAACCCCGAGTCAACAGAAACCCTGACACCAGGACATTTTCAGATCGACAGTCCGCTCCTCCCGCTGGCGGAACCTGGGGTTAGAGGAAACTCGATGACGATCATAAACCGATGACAAAAGATGAAGGCAATTCATTAAGGATTCTGCCAGCGGTGGAAAGAGGAATATCTGAAAGAACTATCGAAGTGGATGACTTTGTGGGTATCAAAGGGGGTTACTTATCCCCGAACGAGTGGTGATTTGGAGGAGTTGTTAAGGGTTTTTTCAGGAAAAGATACCCGCTTACTGATCATAGACATACGTACGACAAGAGGCGCAATCACACGCCCAATCGTGAAACTAGTACTATTACCTCTAGTCCAACCAACTTACTTTTCTTCCGCCAGATGCGCCGCATGGAACCAGAGGAGAGACTGCGTTCTGCCCTCCTGCACGGCCACTGCCCAAACTGCATGTCGCCGCATCATGCAGCCAACGAGTGTCTGTCACTGCGGAACTGCGAGCAATGTCAGGGACGACACCACAGTCTTCTCCACCTGTGGGAAACTCCCAGAAGCGGGGAAGACATGTCGGAAGGGCACAATGCCGTAGACGAAGGGCACGGGCCACCAGCGGAAGCAGCAACGGGTACCCTGACTGTGCCGATACCCCCTCTGTCGGGTATCTGGTCGGAAATCCATCGCCCCCCAACACGCTCAGAGAGCAGATGATCGGACTCTCGCCAAGCCAATGTCCGTAACCACCGCCGACGAGTAAGAGACGCCCGACAGCTAATTAAGGGCCTGCCCGAAGAGCTCTGGGGCAATCTGCCCTTACGCCGACAACAATTGAAAAGGTGATGACCGGCGAGAAGACGCACACAGTACACATTGGTGCTATAAAAGCAACCGGCGACCAGCAAAACGTCCTTACTTTTCCAACAGTGACATCTCAGGTGAGTGGCAATTTCCCCGCACGTATGTACATTGCCAGGTTTTGTTCCAGCAAATAAACGGCGAGTTATATTCTGAACAGAATTCCTTTCTAATTTATCAGTGTGTATGCGCACAGTGGAAGTGAAAAAGAAACAGGTAATTCTGTGTCTAAAAGGATCGGCCCCCATTTTGAGATCCCCGTTTCCAGAATTCAAAAGGAATTCTGGACCCTATGTAACCCCGCCTTTAACAACATCTATATGCATAAGTAAAACGACTAACAGCATTTACTACAGCTAGTAGTACGATGCTCAGTAACTTTTATACGAGTATGTTTTCCATGGACTGCTCCTAAACTATGGGGAAGTTGCCAAGACTGTTCTCTATTGTTCTTCGTTCAATTTCGGTGCAAGGCGTCCCTTGGTTAGGGTACGTTAAAGCGGTTGTAACCATGAAAATAGACGAATGCGCACGTAGGCTAAAAAAGCCCGTGGTGATACCGCTGACGGTATCGGCAGAAACCGTTATTTATGTATCCCAATCTGTTCCTGTGTGTGCCCATAAGGCAGTGTCCGGTTGTTACCCCAACCATTAGTCTGAGAGGTGGTAGGTCCAGGCGAATCAAACTTGTCGGATAATCTGAAAGGTGGGCCATGCACACTACTGATATTCATTTCCTCGATGTGTTTTGCCTTTAAACTATAATTGCATGCCTGCTTCTAGAGCAGCGTTTATCATAGGTAATTCCATCCCTTTCCTTGCCAACTAGTGTGCCGCGCCATTGCCGGGAATGTCACTGTGTCCAGGGACCCATATCATAGTCACGGAATGCTTAGACGCGAGCAGATTGAGAGAATTTCTAAATTGTATTGCAATTTTGGACGTTGTTTTGTGAGAATTAAGATATATAATAGTCGCTTGACTGTCTGAGTGTATAGTGGCAGGTCTGTCTGTAGGAGTGGACACTGTCAGACACCGAGCGACCTCCTTTATGGTATTTATCTCTGCCTCAAAAACGCTACAGTGGTGCGGTAAGTGAAAGCTGAGGTCAGCTACAATTCGTTGGAGTGAATCCCGCTGGCCACTCTTTTGCTGAGTTTGGAACCATCTGTAAATACAGCCGTCGACTCAGGGTCTTGGTCTATGGCATCTTCCCATTCATTCCTCTCTTAGATTATTATGGAGAATTTGTTATCCATGCAGAGTAGAGGAGTAGTGTAATCTATCTTTCTTAGTGCATTCGGCAGAGCTCCTAGGACCTTTCCATGTCTGTACTTTAGCTTTTTCCACGGCTGTATCGCGTTAAGGCTGGCGGCACTACCAGAATTTACCATATAGATCCACCGGTGGAAGATTTTAAATTAGGACTATGCATGCTGGTTGGGAGAGAGGTTACCGTGTTTTATATTTGTCTGTCTTTGACTAAATTTCCCTATTTTAATTTTAATAATAGCATTAGTAAATTTTATATATTCTTATACACTAGAAGAAACGTTTATTATATAACTACTTACATTTTACAAGTATAGTATGGAATTTATTTAATATCGTAAAGAATAAATATGTACAGTTAAAAAAATAGTTTAAATATAATATTTTAATAAAGCGAATATAATACTACTATCTTAAGTATGTAACTGTACGTAAACACGTATATTAAAAGCTTACCAATTTATTGTAGCTTCTATTAAAATAAAGAAAGTCATTTAGTTTTCCAAAATAAAAATTTTTAGAATCACTGGTTTATTACATATATCAAGCACGGTTTATTTGAAATAAAACTTGCGCTGGGTATTTAATGTTCGGTTATGTTAAATTTATTTACTCAAAAACAAAAACCTTTTGAATTTTGTTGTTGTTCATTTAACCAGGGGCGGATGCAGCAGGGGGAAATGGGGGCATTCCCCCATTTTATATCCTTGCGCTAAGAAGCAAACATTAAACTAAAGATCCTCTCAGTTCCTACGTTATAGTGTGGTATTGAAAAAACAAAATTACACATTATTTTAAGCTATAGAAATGTGCCACTGTTTAAACAATTAATTTATCTTCTTGCCATAATTTGCTTTCCCCAACTGCGAATTCGGTGTAAATCGTAGGTGAACTAAATTGAATTAGAATTTGTTAGTTTTTAATTTAAAGTTATTTTCGAGAAAACTAACAACGCTCGGCAAAAAACGCAAGCTATCTTTTTCAATAAACTATAATCCATCCCAGGTGAATTGAACCGGTAGTATCGTAGAAAAAAGAAGAGCAAGCGCTGGTATTTTTGCCTTAAGACATTGAAATCTTAATGAAACGACACACAAAGCCAACCAAATCGAACCAATAAATATCAGTATTACGATGAAATGTAAAATTTAAACATATCGCATACTATATACAAAAGTGGAATAAATCAAAAATTTTCAAATTGTTTCCCGTAAACCAGTTCACAAACTACATACCTAACTACCCCAGTAATTTCTTTGAAAAAAGTCAGTACCATTTTTAAATACAGAGGGAAGAATTCGACATAACACCGCTAATCGAATAAAAAAATTAGTTAAACCGTCTTGAATTATTGTGATTATGTTTTATTTCCTCAGAATATAAAATCAATAAATCTTCGGCGAGACTTTTTTCAAGTGGGTCTTCTTTATGGAAGTAATTTTGACTACAGTATTACCATTATAATTAAATTGCTTTTTGCTTTTCCTGCGCATTTGCACTTTTCTGAGTTGTGACACTTTTGTATTTAGTGTGCGATATATTGAAAGTTCACCATGTTTTTGGTTTAAATGAAAAATGGCACTGACTCCAGCATATTAAAAGCGATTGGTACGTAATGTTTGCTATTTGTGGTATTAATTTATTGCGTAAATCTAACATTTGAAACATGCCAGCTATAACTAAACTATTATACATATATGTAAGAAATTTTCTGCTGCTGTACAAGCAAAACAAAATGCACAACTGCTTCTGCAACATAGTTTTTAAACTATCAATACCAATCCGTATTGCATAACTCAGAAATATTCTTCTAGCAAAAAGGTTATATGTATATCAAAATCACATATTAATGACAGAAATGACTTTTTGAAGTAAATATATGTTATATACTACAGAAAACTATTTACTATTAGCAAAATTGAAGTTTGCGTTATCGCACAAAATATTGTTATATTCTTCATATCAAATTCAAAGTCATGTAGCTTAAAGTTGATTAATTTTGCAACAGTTTCAGGCGACTCTGAGTCAGAGGGATAAAACTTACAAATTCAATAACGTTTACTCCACAATTCAAACTACCACGAGCATGAAATTTCCAGAGGCCTCGGCATCAGTGTTGCCATTTTGAGCCTAGATTTAGCTCTATTTTTTCATTTAGCTCTCAAAATTTGGCTTAGCTCCTCGTTCTTTGTTTAAGTTCTTTTTAGATCTCTTTAAAATTATCGAGCACTTTACAGCTCCAGAAATGTTCAGTTTTATGCTGCAATTTATTCATGTCGCAACTAATTTCATCGAACACATGTTGACTAAAGCTTTTTTGCCACCGTAGTACGTTTTATGCAAACGAATCTTATAAAGAGACTATCTAATAAAGAGACATATATATTCCAATCTCGATTTTACAATAGCATTTGCAACCGTGTAAGTCCACGGATGCACACGTGGGCTGACAAAGCTCGTTGTGATACCGCTGGCGGAGCAATGCGAAGGTTACCCACCGAGTGCGCCTAACGCAGCACAGAAAATCGAGAATGCTTGCCGAGCTCAGGTCGGCCAAACACTCTAGAACGTGCCTATATAAGAACTGGTTTCGAGTCTTGGGCAGGGTCGGACAGTGGCAGAGATAGTGTTCGATGCTCTTTACTTCATATTCGTCCCTGCAACTTCCTGCATCTCAATCTCTTCACGTGTGTGCAAATCAGTCAATGTCCGGTTATTACCCTTACCAACCGCACAGTTTCCAAAAGTGCTCCTTTGTTTAGGGACCCATGTCGCAGTCACGGAATGCTTAGACGCGAGCAGATTGAGAGAACTTTTGCATTTTATGGGAACTTTGGGCGCTGTCGTGAGAATTACGAGATTTAATAGCCGCTTGGCTGAATATATAAACAGGTCTGTCTGTAGGAGTGGGCACTATCAAACACCGGGCAGTCTCCATTAAGGCATTTAGCTCGACCTGAGGAACGCTGCAAAAGGCTAGTAAGCGAAGTGAATCCCGCTGCCCACTCTTTCGTTATAATTGGAACCATCTGTAAAGACAACGCCGATGGCGTCTTCCCATTCATTCCTCTCTGGGATTCTTATGGATAATTTTTTGCCTATGTAGAGTAGGTAAGTAGTATAGTATAGCTTTCTTAGTGTACTGGGAATAGCTTTCAGGACTTTCCATGCTCGTATCCAAGCTCTATCCACGGCTGGACAGCCTAATAGAACTACCACCGGCCCGAAATTTACCATATAGATCCACCGGTGGAAGATCTAAGATTACTTTCCGAGATTTAGTAATTGTAGAGGGTAGCGCTCCCGTAATCAGCACCTTGGGTCTTGACGCTAACCCCGCCCCAAACGTTAAACCCGCAGAAGATAATAGGTTTTATTACTACCGTCTACATCCAGAGTACTATGTGTGGGTTTATTCCCCATTTTCCCCTATAGATGCCTTGCAGGCGTATAAGCGGGGATATACTTCCTTCTTCGATGCTTCGCTTTTACTCGACCTTCCTGTCTAGAATAATCCAATGGTGCTTGACCTCGGTGGAGAGTGAGTTCAACCCCGTTTAATGAGAGTGGTTTGAAACGAGGAATTTTAAATTTCTTCGGCATTTGTGGAGTTAACGTTAAGCCCACTTTCATTCGTTGTTTACTTGGCTGAGGGCATATAGGAGTAGCTCACCCAAAACCTAGAGATGTTTGCCGGTTGCGACGATTGCTATGTCATCAGCATACGCTACGACTTGACAACCAGTGCCCTTTAATTTTCAAAGCAGTAGGGATGGTTTTGGCCACATATTTAGTGATAGACCCATCCCCTTGCTCGGACAAATAGTTATTTTTTTCAGAAGGACCTCAGAAAGCGTACTACTGGCTGACCTGATCACCAGTCAGGATGAACATTGTTAAGGGACAAAAATAAAAAGAATTATAATAAAGGACGAGCAAACCTAAAAAAACAAACTATAAGGAGAACAAAAAGCTTATAGATTTGTAAAAACAAATAATACCGACCACCCTGTTAAGCGCAGAGTGGCGAAAGTCACACTTAGTAGCTGTATGGTAGGAGATACGAATAGGGAGGAAAACAGACAATTTTCATACGATTAGCGTGGCTGATTGGTTGGGTGCTCGCTTAGAAACTCCGTGTATCATGGTTCAAAGCCAGGTAGAGTCTTGAAAGAAAAAGAAGTCTGATGAGGAGATGTGGTGATCTCCGAAATAGGAGCTATCATTTCTACCATTTTGAAAAATTGTTGTTTTCTCATATTATTCCTAATACAAACCTGGCCACACGCTCTATAAATTATACGGACGATTCATAAAAAATAAGGCCAAAAATAAAAATAATTATAATAAAGGACGAGCAAAACCTAAAAAGCAAACTATAAGCAGAACCAAAAAGCTTATAGATTTGTAAAAACAAATAATACCACCAACCCTGTTAATCACAGAGTGGCGAAAGTCACTGTTAATAGCGGTACGGTTGGAGATAGAAATAGGGAGAAAAACAAACAATTTTCACACGGTTAGCATGGCTGAGTGGTTGCGTGCTGACCTAGCAACTCCGTGTACCATGGCTCAAAGCCAGGTAGAGTCTAGAAAGAAAAAGAAGCCTGATGAGGAGGTGATCTCCGAAATAGCAGCTATTAGTTTTACCAATTTGAAAAATTGTTGTTTTTTCATATTATTCCTAACACAAACCTGGCTACAAGCTATATTAATTATACAGACGATTCATAAAAAATAAGGCCAAAAATAAAAATAATTATAATAAAGGACGAGCAAAACGTAAAAAGCAAACTATAAGCAGAACAAAAACGCTTATAGATTTGTAAAAACAAACAATACCGACCACCCTGTTAAGCATAGGGTGGCGAAAGTCACACTTAATAGCGGTACGGTTGGAGATAGGAATAGGGAGAAAACAAACAATTTTTACCCGGTTAGCGTGGCTGAGTGGTTGCGTGCTGGCCTAGCAACTCCGTGTACCATTGGTCAAAGCCAGGTAATGCCTAGAAAGAAAACGAAGTCTGATGAGGAGATGTGGTGATCTCCGAAATATCAGCTGTCACTTCTTCCACATTGAAAAATTGTTGTTTTCTCATATTATTCCTAATACAAACCTGGCCACAAGCTCTATAAATTATACAGACGATTCATAAAACATAAGGCCAAAAATAAAAATAATTATAATAAAGGACGAGCAAAACCTAAAAAGCAAACTATAAGCAGAACAAAAAAGTTTATAAATTTGTAAAAACAAATAATACCGACCACCCTGTTAAGCACAGATTGGCGAAGGTCACACTTAATAGCGGTACGGTTGGAGATAGGAATAGGGAAAAAACAAACAATTTTTACCCGGTTAGCGTGGCTGAGTGGTTGCGTGCTCGCCTAGCAACTCCGTGTACCATGGTTCAAAGCCAGGTAAAGTCTAGAAAGAAAAAGAAGTCTGATGAGGAGATGTGGTGATCTCCGAAATATCAGCTGTCACTTCTTCCACATTGAAAAATTGTTGTTTTCTCATATTATTCCTAATACAAACTGGCTATAAGCTCTATAAATTATACAGACGATTCATAAAAAATAAGGCCAAAAATATAAATAATTATAAAAAAGGACGAGCAAAACCTAAAAAGCAAATTATAAGCAGAACAAAAAAGTTTAGAAATTTGTAAAAACAAATAATACCGACCACCCTGTTAAGCACAGAGTGGCGAAAGTCACGCTTAATAGCGGTATGGTTGTAGATAGGAATAGGGAGAAAACAAACAATTTTCACACGGTTAGCGTGGCTGAGTGGTTGCGTGCTCGCCTAGCAACTCTGTGTACCATGGTTCAAAGCCTGGTAACGTCTAGAAAGAAAAAGAAGTCTGATGAGGAGATGTGGTGATCTCCGAAATAGGAGCTATCACTTCTACCACTTTGCAAAATTGTTGTTTTCTCATATTATTCCTAATACAAACCTGGCCACAAGCTCTATAAATTATAGAAGCAGATAATTATTTGTCTAGAAGAATCGGCCTCCAGTTTAGGATCCGCGTATCCAGAATTCATGAGTAATTCTGGGCCCCAACTCACCCCGCCCTTAACAACAATTTTAGCTCAAATAAAATAATCTCAGGTGTCTACCAAACGATAGCGAGATTTAAAACAACTCTTTTATGCAAAATATTGTTCAATATATCTTCTGCGATTTCGATTACTAACAGTGCTTTAAGTATACTGCATTATTATAATTTTGCTCAAGTAGTTGAATGTAACTGCGCTATGCTTTCATTAAAAAATTTATGTTGAATGTGGCCTTCAATATCCTGCACTTTTTCCCTAACAAGCTTTTCGAAAACTAAATTATTAACTAATAAATATATCAGTATTCATTATTTTTAAATATTCACTTTCAAGACATTCAGTTTCAATTTTGAATCAAACTTACAGAAAAACCTCCGGTTATAAAAATTTTAACTTTTTTGGATATATTTTTAAATTTCTCCTTGGTATTAAGATTTCTCCACTAAGTCCTGAGATCTTATGGTCCTGTTGCAAGTATCCTTTAGAAGTCTTTCGGGTTGGGCGCCAATTAATTATAACACTTTCCTTTTCTTACGAAACCGCTCGTTGTTTTAGTAAAAGGGTTTATAATTTTACTGCGATGTTACTCGCTCTGTGACAAATGTCTTAATGTCCTCCTACTAGTCGAATTCGATTTTAGATAACTTCTGATATTTACGGTCCTGGAATAGGAAAGTATTCTGTCGTCTTTGTTAGCAGTTGGTTTGGGCGGAATATCGAGAGGCTCTCTGTAGGTGTTGTTTTTACCCCTAGATTGGGTCATCGCTAGTACGGCGACACCTTATTAAACTTGCCGAACTATTTTCATTCAATGGTGCCAAGTTGTTGCGCAAATATAAGACCAGTTTTAAGCAAAAAACAAAAACTGAGTCGAAATCTACATTAGAGATTAATTGAGTGTTTGAAAAAACGTGCACATTTATGACGTCTGTGGTCAGCATTAGAATTTCAAATAACTCAGTGCTCCTAAGACATTCAGGAAGTGCTTCCAAACCTTTGCCATCTTTTTAAATCCTCTCCGTTTAATTATGCCAGATGCTTCATCTATTCACCACTCGCTAACGGATGGCGAAACGAATACGGCTAATGTTGGGGTTTGGGCATAAGTTCGAATTAAAACTTATAATTCATTATGATACTGTTTACTAGGTTTAATTATGCGGTTTTGTTACCTTAACTTATATATCGCCAAATTCACGATATTCATGCTACGACGTAGGCGCGTACGCGTTGTTCCACGCGTATGAGTGCTCTGAAAACTCCTCTTCAGGCGTTTTCTCACTTTAGCTCCTAGGCGGGCGTGCGTGCTCGTTATTGCAGTTCGGAATTGTCTTCACTGCGCGCACGGCAGTTGAGTTTTGGTAAGCGGCGGCGGCGGAAATAGGCTAAATTAAGCTGCTGATAAATATGGATTGTTCCTACTCATTTATGGGAACAGAAAAGTATAAATACAAATCGTAACTATGTTTCGGAAGCCAGGATTAAATTTCTGGTGCCGGTTTAATATACTATATTGATATAGGGGAATGTGAAAGAGAGTTTCAAAAGACATAATTTGTTTCTTTCTAAATTATCCTAGACAATATGTAAAATAGAAAAGAATAAATTAATTATTTATTCCTCTTACATATTTACAAAATGCCAATATAAAAACTCCGAAAAGTCATTTGTGTAATTATTTATGTTTTGCTTTGTAACTTTTGTTACGACTTTTTATCCAAAATCGAAATTTGATACTAAAGAAACGTCGAAAAGGCACAAACTCATTTTTGACATCGACCTTTCCGATGTTTATGTCAAGATTTCAACTGTCTTCCCAGCACTTTTGATATTTCGGACTCACTTTTCACCATAAAAAGAGCTGTACTGTCCTTTCTCAATAAATGATTAACGGCGGTATAACATATATTTGATTCAGCTGATGAAGTTTTTTTTCTGTAACTGAGCAGTTTTGGATCTCAACGCTTAACAAACTTTTTCCTTTTAACAACTCGGCACAAAAAAAAATTATAAAAAAAAAAAAGATCCGTACGTCATGCGGACTGTGCCCATCGTGTCGGTTGGGCGGGAAAGAGGGTGACCGTTGGGCTTATTATTATTATTATTTTTATTATTATTATTATTAAAACTGGCAACAAAGCTTAGATACATATATTTTATGTATGTGCGTGTGTATTTTTCACAGTACTGCTTTGTCGCTCAATGAAGAAATGTGTTTCAATAAATAATAGCCACTTTCGCGTGACAGAACTCCAAACCTCCATCTGTACGCAGCCTCTCAACTATTTGGCCATCAGCGTGCTTATCTGCAAAGAACGACATTAAACTTGCTCCACTATCACCCAATTTTGAAAAACTGTTACGATATTGTTTTGCGTAAGCACATCCCTCAAAGAAAGGTACAGTGGCTCCAAGCCAAAGTCGGACACCGTAGAAAAAAATGTTACAACCAACTTCTAGTATAGTGTTTGACTTTTTGGCGTAGAATACGTCTTACCTTACGGTATGGGCACCAATGTCAGGTTTTTATTGTTGTAATCTCTATTTCTTTAATTATAAGGAAACGGCTCGATTAATTTTTTTTTTTTTTTTTTGTAGTCAAATGAAGATGTTAGCTTTCGTTTGACATACATTTCATGTTGGTTGATATCTTCCTAATATTTAAATTTCTCAAATGAAAATTGTATAAACACATGCACACAAATATGTGTGTGGTGTTTGGTTGAGTGTTTGCTGTTGGGCGATTTAAATGTACTCGTGCAGCCCTTTCTTTGTATTGCATAATTTTAGGCGGGCAAGTTAAAGTAGAGTAAAAGAAGAGAAAATGCTGCCAAGCACTGCAAAATAACAATGCTGATTGATGCTGTTCGACAACAGCTGGAAGTTGACGTTTAGTATGTTAAAATATAAACCACGCTTCATTATTAAGGAAAATGCCGCCTACACGAAATGCAAGAAGGCAACGAGCGGTTGGTCTGGCTTATTGGTGGTGATTTTAACACAGAAATCACTTCAAATACTAGATTGGCGAAATTTATGAGCGATACGTTTAATTTGGATTATATTCGAAATGATGCTCCCACAACTATTGATAACACAACCATTGACTTAGTTTTTGCGAGAAATTTAAATGTTAATTTAAAAACATATGTATATTTCCTATTTTTCCTATCATAAGCCTATATTATCACAAGTAACTTTCAAAAAATAATAAAATTGATTCGCGTATGTTATTTATCATTTATCTTTACTATTGATAACAGCCATTGACTTCGTTTTTGCGAGAAATTTAATTGATAATTTAAAAACATATTTATCCTATTTTTCCTATCATAAGCTTATGTATATCATCCAAAGTAACTATCAAATAAAGAAATTCATTTGCTTGTATTATTTATCATTTATTGTTACATATGTTTTCTGTCTTATCGGATGGCGTATTCTACGATAAACTTAATGGCCGTGTCTCTGACACAGCCTGCTTCTTTTTTAATATATACATAGTTGCAATTGCGGTTTGTGATTTAAAATTGTCGAGGCAAAGAGACCAAACAAGTATTGAATTGAGAAAATTGGTTATTAAGCATTCCAACGATGGAAAATATATGCGTGAAATTGCTGATATTTTCAGCAGAAATCATTCTACTGTTCGCGATATAATTAAGTGCTTCAAAACCAACAAACAAGCCTAAAGCTGCTCAGAACAAGACTTCTACCGATTCATATAAGCGATATCTGTTGCGAAAAGTTAAAGATAATCCTTTCCTTAGTGATCCAAAGCTACCTATTATAGCTGAAACTAAGTTGGGAAAGAAATCATGAGGCTGATCTAAATGGTAGAAAGGCCCGACAAAAGCCGTTGATCAGCAAACCCAATCAGATCATCCGATTAAAATTAGCAAAAGAACATGAAAATAAGGATTTTTCGTTCTGGAAAAATGTTATGTTTACTGACGAAAGTAAATTTAATGTCTTTGGCTCCTATGGAAAACCATATGTTTGGAGGAAATCAAATGAGGAGCTGCAACTGCCCAATCTGAGACCAACTGTCAAACATGGTGGCGGATCGGTAATGGTTTGAGATTCATTTTCGGCTTCTGGACCAGGATTTTTGCATTTTATTGAAGGAATAATGAACCAGAATGACCATCTTAACATTTTAAGAGAAAATTTACCAAAAAGTCTTGAAAAATTGGATATCGGTGATGATTGGTATTTCTATCAATACAATGATCCAAAACATAAGGCCTGCAAAACGCGTTCTTGGTTGCTTTATAATTGCCACTATGTTCTGTAAACGCCACTCCAAATTCTTGATATTATTCCTATCGAGAATTTGTGGGACTATCTTAACACAAAAATTCGACAGCATTCCGTTTCAAGCAAAAATTACTTGAAATCTATCTTATTACAAGAATGGGAAGAAATCGAGCCTAGTTTTTGCGAAAAGTTGGTTAAATCGATGCCTAACCGGCTCAAAATAATTATTAAAAATAAAGGTATTCATACAAAATATTAGATTTTAAAATATATTTCGATATTTTAAAAAACTGGTCGATTGTCCGAGTTTGGCTTGTGCATTGAATTTTCCCTTAATAATATTTTATAATACTGAATTAATTTAGTTATATGTTTCGTTTTTATATATTGGAAGCGCAATAAATGACTAATTGAAAAAATATTTTACCTTGTTTTTAATTGCTTTGGTTGAAATATTTTTAGGGAGGAACATTTTTTTCTACGGTGTCCCACTTTTTCTTGGAGCCACTGTATATCTGTTGAGGTACTAGAAATTTTCCTTCCATATGCTTACTGATCATTTCCCGCATTGGGTTTTAATAGACACATCCCATGCGCCCATGCCAGAGCTTTAATGGTTCAGCTTGGGCTGCGTAAAGTGCTGCGTCTATCTGTATAAGTGATTTTCGCACTCAACATTAAACATAGCGCAATTTGATTGAAGCATACGCGTTGTAAACTCACAAAAATTATTCAACAGCTCCCTCTGGGCGGATTAACCAAAAATTAGAAGAACCTATAATAAATAAATAGCCCGTTGAATTTTGAGTTTCTTGTAAGTTTCATAAGTGATATTTCAAATATAGTGATGCAAATGCTTTTGGGCTATTCATAAGGACTGATTAATACACCTTGTAACCCATGTTTATTGAGTGCCGAATTTCATCATGGTGAAAATACAACACTTGACAGGGCGTTCAAAAGGTTCTTAAATTCATACAACTCCCTGCACCAATATTGTGAATTGCACAATTGTGTTAACAATTTCGCTTACAGCAGATGTGCAAGTAATTCACAATTATATTCATTTTGTATTGAGTGAAAATTTCCCAAGCGCGACCACTAAAGCCGAAATGGATTATTTTAATGGTTATATTACACTCCGAACAATTTTTCTCCATCTAAACAATAACAACAAAAGAAGTTGTAAACATTTTAATTTTTATGCAGGAACTTACTAAAAACTGCGTTATTAATCAATCAGTTGACCTTAATTAAACGAATCTTGCACTAAAATTTGCAAAAATAGTTGAACAAAACAGGGCTATAGGGGCTGGCGATAAAAATTTGTGTCATTAATCTTATATTTATTTATATTTTTTTAAATAATTTCATTTCCTTGTTACTTCTGGAACTTCGTTTTCAAACGAAATAAAAGAAATGTATATAAGATGGCATTCACATAGTTATTTTATATTTGTTATGACTTGTTAAAAACGTAATATGGTTTAATTTTTTAGAACTGATATGAATTTGCTCACGATTTAAGTTTTATTTATTAATCTATTGGACCTTTATTTTTTATTTTTGGTACATTCAATTTAATTCGGACATTGACCTCAAATAAACTATTTAATACTTATCTCAAAAATATTGATTATTTGTTCCGTATCACCATATCTGTGACATAATTAATACAAAGCCATTCTCGTTTTTCGATGTGCAAATGTGTTGTGAATCACCCTAATATTTGTATCACTGTTAATAAAATTTGCCCTATGCGTATCATAATCTTTTTAAGTTTTCAAAAGTGCATAAAAATCACATCATGCGTAAATCAAAACGAATTGAGAAGCAGTACAAATGAAAACAAATCGAAACAGATGTTCAGGCAACGATGCGCTGCTGTATGAATACTGCATACAAAATACGAAAAACAAATAACGATTGACACCAATAAACACATTTCTTTCTTTACCTTATGTTTTGTTGAAGTATTAATGTTACTGCCTTCGACAATTTCACAATCCTCAGTTTTCGATACATAACCGCCACTAAAAGACATTTGTTTTTTCAGCAATGTGTTATAGTTAGAGTTTTCTGTAGTTGCCATAGCAAATCTAAATGTGATATAAATCGCATTACATTTAAGAGTGAAACAATCACATAATCGATTTATTTACTATTTACACCAAACGACATCAATAACTGCACTTCCGACATTTTTTCGAAATGTTCCAATAATTCAATTTTGTTACGTATTAAGAGGGTTTGTATATGTTGATGTACATATATCCTTTTCGCGGTCAGAGGTTTTCGACGACGCTCATCATTGTACTACATACAAAATAAATAATAGAAATTCCATGCGCTTGTAATAGCTAAGCTTTCAGCTTGTGCTTTTAAGCATCAAACATATGTAATTGTTCCCACATTAAGATAATGTTAGGGGTGGTAAACTCATTGCTTATAGTACATAGATAACCTTGTCAAAAAAGCTTCGAAAATTAATTGCAGGAGCCGTCACACTAAGTATGTTAAATACTTTCCGAAAGTAACTTTAGTAACTTGCCAACGAAAAGTTGCATGTAAATAGGTTAACAATATGAAACTATTTGCTAGTCATGATTTGCATTAGTTTATTCATAAACAGTATACTTTATGTACCTTCTAAAAATATTGGGACAAGGTTTGTTTTCATTGAAACAAATTGTTTTAAATCAGCAAAACGCGCTGGTTTCATAACAAGATATGATTAATCATACAAATATACTCAAAGAAAACCAAACATAACACTTAGTGGGATCTAAATCACAATTATTTAAAATCTAATTACTTTCTAACGCTATTTATTAACAGGCAAACTGAAAATATATCTGTGTATACTAAATATTTGATATTTTGATATGGTTTCGACGAGACAAATGGATTTTATGATCAAACTGCGACAATGATTTTAAAGTTTTGCCTCTGATAACAGATGCAGCAGCCTATATGATAAAGGCTGGTGAAAGTGAAAATGTTTTCATCCAAATGTTATTCACTTAAACATGACATAAATCGCATGGCGATTCGTATTGAAAAATATAACAAAATTTAATACACCACTACCTCCAGTACCAATATTAACGCGATGGCGACTAGGTAAGTGGCAGGGGTTTTTATGGAAAAAACAACATGCAGGATGCTTCTCCTAAAAAATTAAACTCATACATTGTTTTTAGCTACAATTTATATTTCGGTTGTCTTACTTTCGAACGCAGATGCAAGCTCTTATATTAAGTTCCGTCACAACTCTTTTAGGAAGTATACCAAATTGCATCAGCAAGTTAGAGTATTGAGGAGTCCCCAAGAAAAAATATCAAAAATCGAAGGACTTCATACTACGCCTGGATCATGTGGCCAATTAGTGTTGGTCAAATTTGGTACTATTTCCAAAAGGAAAAGCTTAGGTGTCATATCAACAGTTGAGAAATACTTTCGGGCGACAGTAACGTAATAAATTTAAATATACTTCGGTTCCATCTTTCTCAGCATAAAAACTCATTTTAATCGATAATCACCACAATTCCTACATTCAAAATCTAGATAAAATGGTTGGACTTTATGTGGTATTTACTACAACTAAATGTACGTATTTTCTATAAATTCAGTACGAAACGCCGTTAACTACTGACACACATTTTATTGACAGTTGCTTATCTTAATCTGAATTGTGTTTTTTTTTAATATGCATGCAAATTGAATAACTAATGCATATAACTTGCAAATTGTAAACAGTGGAAGAACACTCATTTTGAAATGTGAATATAAAGTTGTGAACCAATAAAACACTCACTAAAAATTTTTTTTTTTGAAACGAGGCCTCAGGCTCAATAAATTACATAAGGTCAAAATAATTAATAATTGCAACAATGACAAGCACGCCTAAAATCAAACTGTAACTAGTACAAAAACTTATAGATTTGTAAAAGCAACTACACCGAGCGGTATGGTTGGAGATAGGGATAATGAGAAAGCAAGAGACTTTCACACGGTTAGCGTGGCTGAGTGCTTGCGTGCTCCCCTGGGAGCTCCGTGTACTATGGTTAAAATCTTGGTAAAGTCTAGAAAGAAAAAGAAGTCTGATGAGGAGATTTGGTGATCTCCAAAATATCAGCTATCACTTCTACCACTTTGAAAAATCGTTGTTTTCTCAATTATTTCCTAAAATAAAAACCAGGCCTCAGCTCAATAAATTACACAAGTTTCCAAATGTATAAGACCAAAATAATTATTAATTCTTTTATTTTTTGCTTTTCGACAGCTGGAACACTTGTTACTAAATTTTGTGATGTTGACCGATTTGGACAGATGAAGCAACACTGGCTTTCTACATTTGTTGATTAGGGAATTATTTCTGTAGTTTCTGCAGTAATTTGATAATTTCCAACAAAGGCTTCGGCTGGACTGTAACGATGAGGGTCGGTTTTTGGAGGTATTTCTTGGGAAAGAAGCTAAACTCCTTACACGTCTAGGAATATACGACGTCTAAATTTTTCTTTCTTTCTCATTCAGGATATATTTACTTAATTGGCGCTATAGCCACTTAAGCGATTCTGACGAACTTCTCCTACAATTTGTGGTGTGCGTCTTGATGTTGTAACACAAATTGAGGGATCTACAGTTTTACGCCAACTCCGCAATGGCGCACACGCTATATCTTCGGCTTTGGCGGCCGCTATATTCAGCTTGTGGCCACCGATTTGTTTTATGTACACTTTCAAGTGTATGTTCTTATCACTTGCTCAAAAGCTTCAATACCTGATTTGGTCTTGTTGTTGTAAAACTCTATGATTTTAGGCAGTTTTTGTGTTGGTACTGATTTTAACATCATTGTGAAATGTGCTGGGTAAATATACGGCGCGTTTTTTTTTGGCACATATCCAACGATTGTGACATTATAGTTGTTACCAAAGAAGAAATGTGCATCATTTTCTGGTATATTTTTCATTTGTGTAATTTTTCTAGGCAAGAATGTTTTGTTCTTCCTGATTGTATCAACTAGGGTTTTTTTTATGTTTCAATACGTTTAGATGCGCAATGGCCAGATTTTAGTGCCCTATTTTCCAGCCTTCGATAGGATATACTTTTTGAATAGACAACGCCCCATAAATCTCGCCGATTGCTCATCTACTGTGGTGAATTCCCCAGGATTGAACATTATTTTTATATTTACCTCCCAACGATTCCAAAGATATTTGATTGGAGGCAGTCAGATTTCTTGTCGAATTTCAGGATTCGGAAGATAATTTGGAATCTACGTAGGCTCATTGTCGATCGTCCCACAAACATTCGAGTGCATTGGCGAGCTAAGAGCAAAAGACCGAAATATGCAAAAAGGCTTATAACGGTAACGTACATACATACATACATTGATACACATAAAGCAGCCGTTATGACCTTTAATTTGCACAAACGCGCACTAGGAATAAAATGTGTAACTATTCCCTATCTCGCTACCCTATTGGGTAATTTTGACCCACAAATACAGAGTACGCATCAGCGTTTGAAAGAGCATTAAAAGAACGATAAAAGCAAAATCAATGTTTTTTAAGTTTAGTTTTATCAAATAATAAAAGTCAAAAAGTTTCATCAGATTATATGAAAGCTATAAAAAAATATTAACTGTTAAAGGTCGATTGGGAATTTTTGACCAATGAATACAGGTAAGTGTTAAATTCGAAGTTGAAATGCCCCTAAATGACTCACTTCAACAGCTCCATCTGTAGTCCAATAATGCAGTCTGCAAATCTGCCGCGCAACGCTTCCAAAAATCAGTTTCACCTGGTTTGTCGTGGGAGCTAAATGTGATATAAATAGCATTATATTTAAGACTGAGACAATCACCTAAATTGATTTATTTACTATGGCACGAACTAATTTTGTTTGTTTAATACACAGCGAAATCAATAACAGCACTTGCGACTTTTTTTCGAAATGGTCCGATAATTGTATTTTGTTACATATTAAAATTGTTTCTATATGTTTAAGTATGTATGTCCTATTCGCGATCAAAGGTTTTCGACGACGCTCATCATTGTACTACATACAAAATAAATAATAGATATTCCATCCGCTTGTAATAGCCAAGCTTTCAGCTTATGCTTTTAAGCATCAATACATAATTGTTCCCACATTAAGATAATGTTAGGGGTGGTACACTCATTGCTTATAGTAGATAACCTTGTCAAAAAAAGCTTCGAAAATTAATTGCAGGAGCCGTCACACTAAGTATGTTAAATACTTTCCGAAAGTAACTTTAGTAATCATACAAATATACTCAAAGAAAACCAGACATAACACTTAGTGGGATCTAAATCACAATTATTTAAAATCTAATTACTTTCTAACGCTATTTATTAACAGGCAAACTGAAAAGATAGCTGTGTTTACTAAATTTTTGATATTTCGATATGGTTTCGACGAGAAAAATTGATTTTATGGTCAAACTGCGACAATGATTTTAAAGTTTTGCCTCTAGTAACAGATGCAGCAGCCTATATGATAAAGGCTGGTGGAATTGAAAATTTTTCATCCGAATGTTATTCATGTAACCATGACATAAATCGCATGGCGATTCGTATTGAAAAATATAACAAAATTTAATACACCACTACCTCCAGTACCAATATTAACGCGATGGCGACTAGGAAAGTAGCAGGTGGAAACAACAACATGCAGGAGGCTTGTCCTAAAGAATTAAACTTATACATTGTTTCATGCTTCGCCTGCGACGACAATAGCGTAAAAATTTAAAAAATATTCTTAGGTTCCATCATCATAAAAACTCATTTTAATCGATAATCACCACAATTCCTACATTCAAAATCTAGATAAAACGGATGGACTTTATGTGGTATTTACTACAACTAAATGTACGTATTTTCTATTAATTCAGTACGAAATGCCGTTAACTACTGACACACGTTTTATGGACAGATGCTTATCTTAATCTGAATTGTGTTTCTTTTAATTTGCATGCAATTTGAATAACTCCTGCTTTCAAGTGTATGTTCTTATTAAGTACTTGATCAAGATTATTAACATCTGATTTGGTCTTGTTGTTGTAAAAGTCTATGACTTTAGGCATGTTTTGTGTTGGCACTGATTTCAACATCATTGTGAAATGTGCTGAATAAATATATGACGAGATTTTTTAGGCACGTCCGACGATAATTACTTTATTGTTGTTGTCAAAAAAGAAATGTGCATAATTTTCTAGTAAATTTTTACATATGTGTAATTTTTCTAGGCAAGAATGTTTTGTCCTTATTGATTGCATCAACTAGGGTTTTTTATGCTTCAATACGCTTAGATGCACAATGGCCAGATTTAATGTCGTATTTTCCAGCCTTCGATGGGATATACTATTTGAATGGACAGCGTCACACTACTGTGGTGTATTCACCAGGAATGAACATTATTTGTATATTTACCTCCGAATGATTCCAAAGATATTTGATTGGAGCCAGTCAGATTTCTTGTCGAATTTCAGGATTCGGAAGATATTTTGGAATCTATGCGGGCTCATTGTCGATTTAAGATCTAGACGACCTTTGCGATAGTTCCACAAACATTCGAGCGCATCGCCGAGCTAAGAGCAAAATACCGACATATACACTAAGGTTTATAACGGTAACGTGCTGCAATAATAATTCATGTTCTACATATGTATGCATACATAAATAATTACACATAAAGCAGCCGTTATGACCTTTAATTTGCTACCTTATCCCACAAATACAGAGTATGCGACAGCGTTTGTCCAGAGCATCCAATGAAAGATAAAAAACAAAATCAATGTTTTCAAGCTTAGCTTAATCAAATAATAAAAGCCAAAAAGTTTCATCGGATTACATGAAAACTATAAAAAAATATTAAGTGTTAAAAGTCGATTGGACAATTTTGACCCATGAATCCAGGATAAGTGTTAAATTCAAAGTTTATATGCACCTAAATCCATCTGTAGTCCAATAACGCAATCTGCTGCGCAACGCTTCCAAAAATTAGTTTCGCCTGGCTTGTCGTGAGAGCTTAGCCGTTGAGTCACCAAGTTGCGCGCTTGTAAGCTTCCGATTGACGTCATTCCATTCGAGCTTGGGGCTGCTACTGCTGCTGGTTTGGTGTTATTATTGCAGTAAGTCACCTGAAATATTAAGGTTATGCTAAGCTGTTGTGGTTGTTGTGTATGTAGTATGTTAACTTACATAATCAGCACGGTCCTAATTGCGCCATCTCAAAGATTTAGAGAATATAAAAAGCAAGTGGAGACCTTGTTCTCAGTATAGAAGTAATTAGTATTAGTTGGTTCCTGGTGTGGTGAAATTGGACGAAAATTCATGTAATACGTTCTTTGCTCATAGGAATCTACATGCCTATGTATACTCATATCCTCATACGAAATCGCCACGAAATAAACATTATTGTTCATTGGGTTCTATAAAATCGGGAATACATATGTAATTGCCAAAGTTTATCCTTAATATCTAAAAAAAAGATTTTGGATGCTTATTTTATTCAATTTACATGCAAAATACTGTTTGCTTATAGGAATCTGCATACGCTATGTATATCCCCATACGAAATCGCCATGAAATAACCAGTATTGTCCATTGGGTTCTATAACAGTGGGAATCCGTAATTCCAAAAATTTCTCCTTAATATAAAAAAAAAATTTGCCAAAATTTCTCCTTAATATAAAAAAAAAATTTGGGAGCTTGTTTTATTATTATGAAATAATGCTTCAATGGTCTTTAAGTGAGACGATCTTGGAGCGAAGGTTAAGACGTTAAGACTTTCATTCCCACGACAGTCGGTTCTACGTACCGGAATGACCCGGGTTTCACCCGGCCAAGGACTGTTGTTTCGGCGATCTAACCCTGTTTAGATCGGCCTACCCCATAAGTTGTCTGTCTCTCCTGGAGCAACTCCTTGCAGCAGGGTTGCTTCACCTCCTTCTGGTCAGGGCTGGCATCGAGTCAAACCCTGGTCCAGAAACCTATGTTTGCTGCGTTTGCCAGAAAAAGCTCCATCCGAACTCCACTTCGGTAAGGTGTAATTCGTGCGACGGATGGAGCCATCTTAAGGTCTGCTCAGGCCTTAAGACCCACAAGGAGTGGTCCACAAACTATGTGGCCCCATGTTGTTCGCGCCCTATGGCGCCCATAGCCTCTACGGATCCCCTAGTTGCACCTAGTGCACCGGTGCCTAGCACCGGCAGAACCTCTACGGTTCGCAGGAGCACACAACAACATGGTCGCTCCCCTCCCCCCCCAATCTAGCTCCGCCCCCCGTGTGGGGAATAGCCAGCAGCTCCTGGTACCCCACACAGTCTGTTCCGTGTGTCAGGCTAGGATATACCGGAATGCGGCATCAGTCAGGTGCAATTCGTGCCAAGGCTGGTGTCACTTTCGAGTGTGTTCTGGCCTGCGCACCACACGTGAATGGTCGGGTGACTACCTGGCTCCCTGTTGTAGAGCCTTGCAACCGCACGCGCCAGTGGCGGCGCTGCCAAACAACACCATAAGGCAGCCCAACGTGCCAATGCATGTGCAGCAGGGTCCAGGTGGGCAACATCACCCTTCCCTCACACCCCTCTCCGCGACGACTCTACCGAGGCAAACGAGACTCCTTCAGCTGAACTGCAATGGGCTGCAGGGCAAGATTGAGGAGATAACCGACTTTATGAGTCGGCATAATCTGTCAATAGCTGCGATCCAAGAAACGGCTACAATGTGCATCGTAAGGCTCGCGAGCGAGGTAATGGTGGTGGCTTAGCATTCATCACCCATCACACAGTGCAGTATCGTCTTATTGAAGAAGACATCGACCGCAGGGACACTACCTTAGAATGTCAAGGAATAGCTGTCCGGTCAGGCGATGCCGAGCTCGAAATATTTAATATTTATATACCCCCTGTCACCTGCTGCCCGGCAGGATATCACCCTGACATAGGTGCGCTCCTCAGAGGTGAAAACCGATTGGTAGTAGGTGACTTTAATGCGCACCACGATCTCTGGCATTCAAGCCTACCAGCTGATCGTAGGGGAAATGATTTGGCAGAGCAGATAGACGATTCGACATTCTGCACGATGAATGATGATGCCCCCACGAGGATTATGGGTAGTTGCAGCAGCTCGCCTGACCTAACGATAGCTAGCGCAGGTCTGATAAATAGCATAACGTGGCGACCTATGCTATCGCTTGTATCAGACCACCTACCTATAATCATCTCGATTGACAGACCTGCTGACTTTGTCTCCGCGGACCATCGGACCTATATCAACTTTAAAAAGGCTGACTGGGTCAGGTTCGCGGAGTTCACCGAAAATGCCCTCAGGTCTCTTCCCGCTCCCACCGACGTTCGAAAAGGCGAACATAAGTTCCGCAAGGTGGTTGCGTCAGCTGCGGCCCGCTTCATTCCGGCAGGGAGGATCCCTGAGATCCGTCCCAACTTCCCGGCTGAAGCGGCCGCTCTAGCGAACGAACGCGACCACCTTCGCCGCTCCGATCCCCGTAATCCTAACATTCAGGATTTAAACGTGGAGATTCGGAGGCTGGTGGACCAACACAAGCGGAACAAGTGGGAGGAGCATCTGAAGTCCTGTAATCTGGTCACGGGTGTTGGTAAGCTTTGGTCTACCGTGAAGTCCTTATCCAACCCGACGAAACACGACGACCGAGTGTAAATTTCATTCGGGGATCGTGCCTCGTCGGACCCGAAGAGATGCGCGAGCTATTTTAGCCGACAGTTTATACTGCATCTTTCGGGGGATAGGACCAAGCGGAAGGTGACCAGGAGGCTGCGCAAATTACCGAACAACAGCGCGCTTCTTACCTTCACTTGTGGCGAGGTAAAGGAGGTCATCGGGAAGGCGAAAGCCTCCAAGGCCATTGGCCCTGACGGGCTAAGCGTGTTGATGCTGAAAAATTTAGGCCCCGCGGGAGTTGAGTTCCTCACCGGGATTCTCAATTTGTCTATGGCCACCCTCATCATTCCAGACATCTGGAAGGTTGGGAGGGTGGTCCCACTACTGAAACCAGGGAAACCGGCCGACAAGGGTGATTCCTATCGGCCGATTTCCCTGCTTTCACCTGTGGTAAAGACACTTGAGGCCCTACTCCTCCCGTACTATACATACCACCTTGGGTCAGCTAAGCATCAACATGGCTTCCGGAAAGTGCACAGCACAACAACAGCACTTAATGCCATAAACACGCAGGTGAACCGTGGTCTTAACCAAAACCGCCCCTGCGAGAGAACCGTCCTAGTAGCGTTGGACCTGTCGAAAGCTTTCGACACAGTTAGCCACTCCACGCTACTAGCTGACGTGGAATCATCAACTCTCCCGCAGGGACTGAAACGGTGGACCGCGAATTACCTGTGTGGTCGTCAATCATCGGTATGGTTTAGAGATACAACATCGAAACCAAGGAGGATTAAACAAGGGGTACCGCAGGGTGGCGTCCTGTCCCCATTACTGTTTAATCACTACATCTCCAAGCTCCCTCAACCGCCAGAGGGAGTCACGATTGTCTCCTATGCTGATGATTGCTCGATAATGGCAACCGGCAATGCAATTGATGATCTGTGTTTGAAAGTGAACTGATATCTCTCGGATCTTGCCCACTTTTTCACTAGCAGAAACCTGACGCTGTCCCCTGCCAAGTCCTCGGCGACCCTTTTTACCACCTGGACGAAGGAGGTCAGGCTGGATCTTAACATCCACATCGATGGCACCCCCATTCCGACGGTTAACCACCCGAAGATTCTGGGGGTGACTTTCGACAGCCTGCTCTCCTTCTCCGCGCACACTACCGCAATCGCCAATAGAGTACAGAGCCGCAACAATGCCCTCAAGTCGCTCGCCGGCAGCTCTTGGGGCAAAGACAAAGAAACGTTGTTGGCAACATACAAGGCGATTGGCCGGCCGGTAATAAACTATGCTGCGCCAGTTTGGTCGCCGGGAACCAGCAGGACACAATGGACGAAGCTGCAGACCTGCCAGAACGCCGCACTCCGCACGGTGACGGGATGTCTTCTGATGTCGCCTGAGGAGCATCTCCACCAAGAGGTCAATGTGCTCCGAGTTAAGGAGCACAACCTCATGCTCAGCAAGCAGTTCCTTGCTGGATGTCACCGCTCGGGGCATCCAAACGGGCACCTGCTTGCAGTGGAACTGCCCCCAGGCACATTAGAAGACATCTACTAGAACTAAAGGACGAGATCCAGCCACTCATCACACAACCGCTGGATCCGGAGGCGTACCGGCGGGTCCTAAGCAACATCCACAGAGACACAGTCACGAACATCATTGAATCCCGCCAGGCAAATGCAGTCATCGGAGCCCAACCACCACCTGTAGCAGATGAGGAGTCCCTGCTGCCCCGCGAGTCCCGCGTCACTCTGGCACAACTACGATCTGGATACTGTAGCAGGCTCAACTCCTACTTATCCAGAATCAACCCCGACATACCCAACACATGTCCGGCATGTGGAGATTCTCCGCACGACACCAACCACCTATTCACATGCCCTCTCAAACCCACTCATCTAACCCCCCTCTCCCTCTGGTCCAACCCTGTCGAAACTGCACGTTTCCTGGGCCTCCCCCTAGATGAGTTTGACGACAACGACCATGGGTGAATCCGCTCTTTACGGGGCGCGACTAGCCGCTACAACAACAACAACAACAACGTTAAGACTTTTTTATCCGATACGAGGAGCAACGAAAAATAAAACAACTGGTTTGAAGTTCTGTCAACAAAATGCGGTCTTTCTTTATTTACTACTTTCTTAAACACTATCATTTTGTTTATAGCTGCATTTTTGTTATTGGAAATGCAGCTAAAAAATACAAATTCATACAAATTGATTGGTAAAAATAAATATAATAATTCTTAAGAAATTTGTTTGGTGCATTTTGTTAATTTTTGTTAGCGGAAATGGACCTGAACAAAGTGTAACAATTCTTTGGAAAAAAATACAATTAATAAAGTTATAAATATATATTTCAAAATTCTTTGGAATTAACACTGCAGCGGATAAAGTATTGAAAATAATTATTAAACTTCTTAAGAAGTAAAACAACATATGTACATATACATACATATGTGTATGACCAAATAATGTTAAGGGAATAGTGGGAGACACTATAACACCCCCATCGTTTGCTTGAGGCTACGATGAAATTATATTATTTTTATTGGGGTATTTATAGTGGTTTCATTTTTTAATTGTTGGCTTGGAGTATATGTTGCGTGTGTGTTCTTAAAGAGGTATATAAAAATAACTAAGATACATATTGATATGATAATTGAGATATATATGCCATAACTAATTATTTTTGAGCTTTTATCTGTATGCAGTACTTGTTGCAGTGTTTTTTCGTACTCTATTTGTTTTAGATATAAAGATTACTAGTGTCTAATTTTTGTTATAAGATTAGGTAAGATAATTTTATCGTACACCCTTATTTTAACATTGGTAAAAGGTTTATTCAACATGATTATTTCACAATTTTCAAATTTGACTAAACAATTTCCTGTAATTCTCAATTTAGCCTTGTTGCAATTATGGGATATTGTACAGAATATTTGATGTTTGCATTTTGCAATTAGCTTCTTCAAAGTTTAGTATATTATTTAAACAATTGTCATTAATTTTTACAAGATTTCTTTTTAGATTATCCTTAATATATGTACTATAAATATTGTTTTCTAAATCTATGAGAACATCAGAATGGTTAAGCTTTATGGATTTATTATTTTTGTCAGGAATGGAAACGAATGTCACCTTGGATAGTGAATCTTGCGAATTTTGTGGTATAGAGAGAACTATTATAATGTTACCTCCGTGAATTGCTGTGGCTACTTTAATTTGGTATAACTGTCGAAGTCTGTGATTAGTTTAAGTTCGGTTTGGGTTAGAATATCTATGGGGATGTTTCCCAGTTTCCTGGAGAAAATAATCTGTCCGACGTCGTCTACATGATGCTGTAAGAGTGAGATGTCATTGTTAATCTGGTATATGTGTTCTATAAATGTTATCTCGTCTTCTATGGTTGAAATTTTATTTCCTATAATATGCTTGAATTTAGTTAAGTAATCCCCGATAGTGTTTTGCTGATAGTTTATGTGATTAGTTATCTTCAGGATTTAGGCGTTCATGAAATTGCTTATATAAGTTAGTTTGTTCATCTTGTTTGCTAAGTTTTTGTCGCTTGCATGTAGCAGTTTAAGAGCTTTACTTATTTGTTCTTCATCGTCGCCGTCCATTGTACCTGCAACCATTTTAAGGCCTTTACCTACAATGTTTAAGAGAGCCCGTTTCTTACGGAAATGTGGGTTAAGATTTTCTATTTTTGCTCTTAATATCATAAAGTTCTTATTTACTGTATTTATTATTTATTTTGATTCGCTACTGGATCGCTGTGGTGTTTATTATGTGCAGTACCTTTATGTAGTGTTCTAATATTTTAGTTTCCCCTATTTTTATTGGTATGTATCCGTTATTGTTCGATAGGTCTTGTAAGCTAATAGTTTGAGCTTTAAATGTTGGAACAATTGTTACCATTATTATGAATCATTTAATCATCTAAAACAGAAAATATATTTATTTAATTGTAGCCTTGATTTTGGGGTTATTCTTGTCTTGGTATTTCTTCTTAGGTCTAACGTGAGCTTTATAATATTTATGTCCAGTTCCTGTCGTTTGTATGTGGTCATCTATTTTTTCTGCATTAACTTTCCTGTATTTTCTGTGATTTTTCCCTCCTCTTATCTTTTTAATATAATTTGGTCCGCCTTCTAATTCTATATCTTTCCGGTTTTCATTTAACTTCTGAATATATTTTTCTTTCTTTGCGTTTATAAGGTCTCGAATTTCTGTGTATCTATCCTCATGTATTTTGCCATTTACAAAATCAATAGGCTTGATGCCGGTCGTGCTATGTGTGGTGTTATTGTAGAAACCTATTATTCTTATCATTTTATCTTCCATACTTTCGTCTTTGTTTTCTTTATCTTAAAAACAGATTCATTTTTTATTCTTAATAATCCACAGGTTGTTTTCATTATAACTACTTGATTTTTAAACATATTAATTGGTGAGGTAGTTCTTTTTATTGTTACATTATCACATTCTAGTGTATTTATGCTGGGTTCGGTTTGAATCCTTGACAAAGCATCGGCATTGCTATTCTTTGTTCCTTTTTTGTACTTAATTTCGTAATCGTATTCAGATAGTTTTGACCTCCACCTAACGAGTTTTGAATTGGGTCCCTGAATAGAGAAGAACCATATGAGTGGCTTGTGATCTGTCTCTATTATAAACCTATGACCAAAAAGGTAGGGCCTGAGTAAAGCCTCGTCTAGTGGTCCCCGAAAATTTCACTAAATTTTGGATTCCAGAAACAATTATTTTATTATGAAGTGAATGCTATGCTTACATCGTCCCATTAATATTTTGCAAAAATTCGAATTATTGTTAAAGTTATTAACAATCAAAGTTTTGTGCACGATCAAATTAAAAAATTAATATTTTCTAAACTACTATAGGCAATGAGATGCAACTTTCAGAGCTTATTGAAAAGTGTTTGCACTACTTTTCTCATTGAAAACAAACATTAAATTGTTATAAATAATTGATTTTGCAATAATTTATTTTAAACAATTGCAATTTTCAATGATTTCTTCACGCTGTAAAAAAATGCAACTTACGTGGAATTGCGAGGAAACCGTTCTCCTTTAATAATCTGTTTTTGTACTTTTTCTTCGTTCCGGAGATATTCAATTTTTTGTCACTCAATGCGCTCTCCGGTCGCTCCAGCGAACTCCGCCTAGTTACATATGTACATATGTACTCGTATTGCTTCTGACGTGGTGTGTCACGCGCTTAGTATGAATAAGAGTATACACACAAATTAACCCTCTCATGCCCGAATTAAAATGGGCGTGGTTAAAATTTCCTCAATATCAACTGACAAAAATTTCAATGTCCTAGGTGTCCTGGTTCAAGAGCTACAGGATGTTGCGTATATGCAACATTGGGCAATAGTGTTATATATTTAAAGTCAAGTTGATTTTTTTTCAAATACCGTTTATTTATATTTATGTATGATAGGACACTAAACAATTTTTTTGGGGATTGGAGCACAAGTGCACATTACATTTGCTGCATTTACAGCCTGGAAACCCAGTGCGCATACTCTACATATTCCTCTTGTTCCCCATTCCGGCCAATGACTATAACCATCAAGTCGTAGTGATTTTGCTGGATCTGCAACATAAGCTCTTTTATAGGGGTTTGATTCAGAGCCCGTAGAAGGAGCTGGTGATGATGGAGCTGGTGGTGATGAAGCTGGTGATGATGGGGATGAGTTCATTGTCAAAGGGAGTGACGATGGACGACCTCTCTTTTTGGCGACAACTGTAGTTTGACTTGCGTTCAAAAGCTCAGAAGCAACATCCAATTGGAAATTTATGAGCGGCATATGCTTCAATTCGCCGTCTGTATGCGTGATGTCTCTGCGGTACAACAACCTGGACGAGGTATAGTTATAAACTTCTTCTCCTGCATAATTTGAAACTAATTGTACGCTCTTATTATCATACCAACGACAAGCAATCAAGTTGTGCGTTGCTTCATATTTGAAATCGCTTGATCCTCGTCCTGGTTTTTGAAGGTCTTTCTCACTGATTATAGCACAATTTTTCAATCGGTTGCTTCTAATTGTACCAACGGCCAATATGCATTTTTCTTTCAGAGCAATCATCAAGCTTATTGACGAAAACCAATTGGCAAGAAACAGTTGGAAACTTTGGTTTACTGGCAAATTGGATGATAAAAATAGCACGATATCTGATGAAATTCCCAATAAATACAATGTTGCGTATATGCAACATCGGGCATGAGAGGGTTAAGAATAAATTCTAGAGATTCGCATTCTTGAGTATAAGATGAATTTAAAATCTAATTTTCTATTTACTTAATAAACAAAAAACTTAACACGCACATTAGGCATATATTTTCATTATATAAATGTACACTTTTTTAGTTAACGTCTATAGATACATTTTAATACATATCATCATATAGTAGGAGCATGCATTGAACAAATTTTCTCACTGCATACGTTTAATTACCGATATTGACCATATTAATCTAAATAAGTTTAACGACTACAGAACGAGAATGTTTCGTTATAAAATTTTTGGCAATGTTCATTTACTGATCGTACGCCTAAAATATTTTGTAGCCCATATGATAGCTAATAATTCTTTCTCTATTGTACTATAGTTTATTTCGTGTGCATTAAGGGTGCGGCTTGCATAACATATTGGGTGCTGGTATTGGGTCATGTGTTAGTAGAGTCTTGAGGGTATTAAATGTAAATGTTTTAGAAAAGTCCGGAAATGCTAGTATTGGATCATGTGTTAGTAGAGTCTTGAGGGTATTAAAGCTTTTTTCGTACTCAGGATCGTTTATGTTTATTTTTGAATTTTTCTTTAAGTATTTAGTCATTGGCTTAGCCATAGATGAGTAGTCTTTTATAAACTTTCTATAATAGCCTGTAAGCCCTAGAAAATGCTTGATCTGCTTTATCGTTTTGGGTATTGGAAAGTTAACAACGCATTCTATCTTTTTAGGATTGGGCTTGACTCCTTCCGTTGTAACTATGTGCCCAAGGAAATCTGTTTCCTTTTTTAAAAATTCTGATTTATCCAGTTGAACTTTCAGGTTTGCTTCCTGTAGCCTTGTGAATATAAGTTTAAGTTAATTTATTCAATTAATTCATAGTGTCCTCCTTCAACACTAAATGCAGTTTTGTGAATATCTTCTTCCTCTATCTCAATTTGGTGAAAAGCTTTTGCTAAGTCGGGTGTGGTGAAGTATTGGCTTCTTCCCAATTTTTCAAGTATCTCGTCTATATTTGGAATAGGAAACTTGCCATCGATCGTTACTTCGTTCAGTTTACGATAATCGATTACGAGTCTCCACTTTCGTTTTCCACTAGCAACGGCCTTTTTTGGCACGATCCAAATTGGAGCTGAATATGGAGAATTACTACTTCTAATTATCCTATTTTTCCACATCTCTTGGATTTGATCTGCAACTTATTTTTTATGTACATATGGGTACCTGTACGATTTTGAGAATATGGGTATATAGTTTGTAGTCCTAATTCTATGTTTTATTGCGGAACGAAAAATAAAACAACTGGTTTGAAGTTCTGTCAACAAAATGCGGTCTTTCTTTATTTACTACTTTCTTAAACACTATCATTTTGTTTATTGCTGCATTTTTGCATTATTGGAAATGCAGCTATAAAAACACAAATTGATGCAAAATAATTCTTAAGAAATTTGTTTGGTGCATTTTGTTAATTTTTGCATTTGTGTTAGCGGAAATGCACCTGAACAAATTGTAACAATTCTTTGGAAAAAATACAATTAATAAAGTTATTGCTGCATTTTTTGTTATTGGAAATGCAGCTAAAAAATACAAATTCATACAAATTGATTGGTAAAAATAAATATAACAATAATTAAGAAATTTGTTTTGTGCGTCTTAGAATTTTGTATAATTAAAATATAATAAGTAAAATATAATAAACACTGTTAACCCTTTCCTGTCAATTTCGCTATTTCGTTGCGGATTAACAAGCAACTTGCTGTTATTTTTTAAATGATTTTATTTTAGAATAAGCAAAATAAATTGTAATGGTTTCCAAAAATGAGTTAAACAAAATCCTAAATAAATTTAAAATTGAACTTAATTTGGACCTAATTTCAAATATATAATTCATTCGGTTTTATTAGCTTAAGAGAATAAAATTGCATATACATACACACATACAAACAAAATGAAATATAATTAATAATTATCAATAATAATAATAACTAAGCAATTTTTAATAATACTTAGTTTTCCCGAAAAATGTGGAATTCCATGAAACAGCTTCTGTCGCGAGATACATACATACATTACACTTTACACAGGTGAAATATGTTCGCTCTTCCCATTTAAGAATTTTTCATTGTTTTGTTTTAGTCGCGGCAGAGCAAGATGACCGATTTAGAGTACAACACTTTTCATTATTGCACCATGATAATTGAATTTGATTTCGGTTCAAAATCATTTGAAATCTAAATCAATGTTCACCTGTTGAATTTGTCAAGAAACGCGTCGGCATAAATAAACCGTAAAGAAGAATCTGACACGAATGAATGAACGAAAGCTGGATTTGAATGGGCTTTAAAAGTCCCTAAAAATTTCAATAATTATATTGCCGTTTCCTCCGCACCAGTTCCGTATTTTTTATTTCGTAGTTATAGGTGTTGTGGTGTATTTGGTGCAGACATAATTACTGCACCTTTTTCTCATATTGCCTAAATCCCTTTAAATCTTTTTATTTTTATTTATATAAACAGAAATACTTGTCTGTTTAGATATTTGCTTTCCAAATCATATGGGAGTTTCAAATATCGCAATGTTTGTTTTATCGTTCTTGAATTTCGTATTGATGGTGTGAGGTACATGGGCAGATCGTAAATATTTTTCGTTCGCCATTGGCGCAATCTTCGCTATATCAATCTTGGTTGGGTGTGTGTGGTGAAATTGAAGATTTTAGTAATCGGTGGCGAAGTTTGTTTTTCTTTCAATTATTTTGAGATTTTGAAGCATGCAAATGAATGAAGGAAAACAAGATTGCGCCTTCCACGCTGAGAGCAACTGATAGGGTCGTAATACTTGCAAAGGAAGGAGAGAGCAAAGAAAAAATTCTAAAAAAGAAGATGAAGAAGCGGGCAATCGGCAGAATGATTGAAACGTTTATTTAGCATTTTTTGGGCAAAATGCTTTTATTTCGTCAGCGAATGGCTGGATGGTGTCCAATCGACAAAGAGATATTCTATCATTATTGCCAATAGAGTTGTTCAAAACCAAGCCATCATTGTGGAAAAGAAAGAGTGATGCACAGAAATGAGAAACTAAAATCGTGGAAAATATAACGAAATTGACAAAAACGCTAATGGAAAGCCACCTATTGCGCCGGTTCGAACGACACTGATAAAAATTGTATTATGCCCCATAACCTTTGGAATTCAGATTTTAGCCTTTAGGTAGTCCTTCTGAAAAAAGGCACGGAAGCTGAAAATAAGTGTTTTATTTAGCGACGCACATGGTGAATCAATATTCTAAAATACTCATGACTCACGTCAAACATCATTTCTCCATATCTCATCGACTCCAACTCCTCATCAAGCATGTTGTTGACGCACAGGAGCCCTCAGCGGGTTAAATCATCGCAGTAGCAGCGCAGGTTGAGTCGCTGCCCACATTGTCAGGGCAGCGGCAGCGCCAGTTGGGTCGCTGCCCGCATTGCACTTAGTAATAGGTAGTAGCGGTCTATATTATTTGGCATGGCACCGCTAATCGGGAGCATATGTAAAAGTGCGTGCATAAAAAATGGATTTTCGGCACGACAAATATCACACCACCACTCAGCCCAAACCACGCAGCCCAAATTACGCACGTTTGTATACCTACATACATATGTGCATAGGTACATAATGGAATGACACCAGGGTGCATTTAAATCACGCCACCCAACTCCCGCTATTCATCGTCAGCATCACTAGTATATTAGTTGCCCATACAGTCTACAGCATTCATTCGCTTTTCGTTGCTCAACCACGCATCACCAATTACTTTTCGCCTCTTCGATTCTTCGTTATTCGACATACATATATACATACATATTTTAACTCAACAAATAACTTAATTTATAAATGATCAATAAATAATTTCTAAGTACATAGTACTTTCGGTTCGTTTAATTTCGAGCAAAAGAGCTAAGGAAAAAGCTCCTAGCTCCATCATACTGGTCCTTCGAGCCGGATCTCGCCCGGCTCATAAAATTTCGCAAATTTCCGTTATCGGGATTAATTCTAAAATTTTTTCGTTCGTAATTGACCTGATATCGAGCAAGAAGATAAAGGGGTGCAAACTCCTCTCTACCGCGAATCGCGTGAAGTCCGTGTAAAAAAGAGTCAATGATTATCACTAGTAAATCGCTTGAAAGCTCCTGAAATTACGTCGGTTCAATTTAGCGCGTTATCAGCACCACACATAGAGGCCAAACTAGCGCTAATCGAGCGCTACTACAATTCGTTCGAGGAGCTACAGACGCAGCTGGAGATTTTGGACGAACCCCAGCTGGATGAAGACCATCGCCTGGCCATGGACGAAAGCTATTGCAGGGTCAAGGCTTTGTACAGTGAAAGGCTCTCATTTTTGAGCATTAACTCATCCGATATACAGCTGAGCGGAGCAGAGAATTAATTTGCCGAAATAAAAATTATCGACGTTTGATGGTTGCTATTGGGAGTGGCTGGATTTTTGCAACATATTTTTGGTTCTCGTCGACAAAAATCCAGACCTTTTGGATATTGAAAAATTTCAATATCTGCGCTCAAGCCTGTCAGGGTGCGCAGCTACCCTCATACAATCGTTAGAGGTGACTAACGCAAATTACAAGAAAGCGCTGCAGCTCCTAGAAGCCCGATTCGACCATAAGCGGTACATATTCCAAGCGCATCTTCAGCACATCTTCGACACCCAACGCATCACCAACCCAACCGTTAGAAATCTTCGTAGCATTGTTGACGTCATAAATGCCAACATGCGTGCCATGCAGTCGATGGCAACCTCCTTACAAATCGGTAATGGGCTACTTCTCCAGTTGGTAGTTTCGAAATGGGAAGAAGAAGTGGCTGCTAAGTGGGATCAGCGAACACAGCAGGCCTCACTCACATTGCCAACATGGGAAGATCTTGCAGCATTTCTCGAGCGTCGTTGCCAACTCAGCGATATCATCGATCACAGCGCTATGTCAACCAAATCGTCGCATCGGTCACCAGAACAAACATCATCATCGCAACCGAAGTCTCAGTCACCAATCAACCAAAATGCAATTTATGCGAAAACGATAGCACTCATAAGGTCTTTAACTGTTCGGTCTTCATGAAGCTGCCACCAGTCCAACGGTATGATATAGTAAAGAAGAAGAATATGTACTTAAACTGTCTGGGCCCACATCACTCATCGAAAGACTGTCCGTCCACGCATAGATGTCAAGTGTGTCAGGTCAGTCACCACACTCTCTTGCACCGTTCGCAACCGACCACAACCATTCAACAATCATCGTCTTCGCCATGAACACCACCCACCTCTATAAAATCAACTTCGACACCAACAGTGCTTCAGGTTTGTGACAACGGTCAAGAAGTCCTATTAGCTACAGCCATAATTCAGCTTCGCAATCAATCGGGTGCAACAATTTTTGCTCGTGCACTGCTTGATTCGGCATCGCATTTGCATTTCGTAACTGAACGCTTGGCCCAGATACTTTGTGTCACAATTTCACCACTAATATCTTCGGCGTCATTGGTCGCATCATACATCACGTCAGTAGGTACCGACTGCATACTGTCCAACTCATGGCCATCACAGATATCCCATGATTCAACAGTCCCGGAAGCTTTATCACTCACGTTCGAGCCTTCACTAGATCATATTTTGGAAAAGTTTTGGTTCATCGAACATAATCCACATCAAACACCATCAAATTTACCTGTTGATGAAATCGAGTGCGAACAATTTTTTGCAGAGACAACAAAGAGATGCCCCAACACAAATAAGTGCATCGTTCGTTTGCCGTTTAAGGAATCACCACACAGGTCAGGCAGCTCTTATGATATAGCACTAAAACGATTACTGTCCATCGAATCCAAACTTCGTCGCAACAAATGTCTCGAGCGTGAATATAATTCCTTCATAAAAGAATACTTCGATCTTCTTCACATGATTCACTTACCTCATTCTAGTAGCTTGGCAAATTACATACCACACCATGCAGTAGTGAAGTTAGATAGCAGCACCACCAAATCTCGTGTCGTGTTCGATTCATCGTGCCGCACATCCATTGTCAAGGCACTCAACGACATTCTTCGAATTGGATCTACCATACAAGATGATCTATTTTCGATTCTCATCAGATTCGGAATGCAAACATTCGTGCTAATAGCTGACGCTACAAAAATGTATCGTGAAATCATCATAGTTTTTTTATTTCACTACACACCATCACCGCCATCATCGAAAGTGAGTAAGAGAACCATTCTCTCTCATATCTCTAGATTCTTCGACCCACTGGGATTACTCAACTCACTCATTGTCACGTGCAAGGTTTTGTTGCAGCAATTATGGAAGCTTCATCTATATTGGGATGAAAGTGTTCCTCCTCGCGTGTACACGCAATGGGAGTCATTCTGCGCAAAACTGTCACTTATCGAAAATCTTCGCCTAACGCTTGAAGCTAACCATTAGCCATCACCACCGCCATCACCATCGTTCATCGACATCGAAATCCCAGCACAATGTCGGCAGAACATCACGCTCATAACAAAGCCGACATCAGATATCATCGGCGAGCACAAATTCACTACCAACCACCACAAACTCATTCGTATTTTTTGTTACGTGCGGCGCTTCGTAGACACAGCTCGCAAACTTCACCACCTCGACCACCAAGATCACATAACCGCATCAGAAATGACTGACGCTCTACCACACCATCTGCCGCATTATTCAAAATCACATATGTAGAAGAAATCACAAATCTACAGTCAAATCGTCCAATTCCTCGCAAATCACCACTTTCGCAGTTATCACCATTCTTGCACAAGGAACTTATCAGAATCGGAGGTCGCCTTAAAAACTCTTCGCTAATATTTGACGAAACCCATCCAGTTTTGCTACCAAAATCGCACCCTTTCGTGTACACGCTCATCATGAATTTTCATCGACATCACCTTCTTGCTGGTTGCCAAACCTTGCTAAGCGCTCTTCGAGAAAAATTTTCAATCAAATACTAAGAAGTATCACTTCCCAGGGGGGGTGGATGTTGAAGCACAGGAGCAGCGGCAGGCCCAGTTGTGTCGCTGCCCCATTGCCCTTAGTAATAGGTAGTAGCGGTCTATATTATTTTGCATGGCACCGCTAATCGGGAGCATATGTAAAAGTGCGTGCATCAAAAATGGATTTTCGGCACGACAAATATCACAACACCACTCATTATTGATGCAGCCCAAATTACACACGTTTGTATACCTACATACATAATGGAATGACACCAGGGTGAAGTTAACTCAACAAATAACTTAATGTATAAATGATCAATAAATAATTTCGAAGTAAATAGTACTTTCGGTTCGTTTAATTTCGAGGAAAAGGGCTAAGGAAAAAGCTCTTAGCTCCATCACATGTCTTTTATGGAATTTACAGAAGGATCATAATAATAGCGCACTCTTAAGAATACACAAGGTGGCGCTAAAGTAATCCTCCTATCAGAAAATGCTATAAATTTTGCGATTGGCCCCTAATGTCAGTTCTGTTTTGACATTTGTGTAGTAAAAACATGCGAAATACACGTTAATAAACAATGTTACGCTACACTGCTCCAAAACGCGGAATATTGCTGACTATTTATTTGACCAATAATCGGTCGGTGACTTTGGCACAACGTGAATTTCGTCGCAGATTTCCTGGCCGTCCAACGCCTACTGGTGAAACACTGCGACGTTTAGTCGCTCGCCTCGAAGAGACTGGCACAACACGAGATGCTGCCAGGCGTGGCAGACCCCGGAGTAGCCGTTCTGCAGAGAATATTGCTGCTGTAGCCGAGGATGTCATGGAAGCGCCGTCGACATCGACCAGACGACGTGCCACGCAAATGGGTATCAGTCGACGGTCTTTACAGCGAATTTTGGTATGTACAAGATTTGAAGATGTTTCCGTACAAAGTCCAGACGGTGCATCAGCTGTTAGCTGCTGACCGCCAATCGCGTCTAACATACGCTCAAGTCATCCTTAATCACCACCAAGCGGAAGATGATTTTTCATTAAAAATAATCATGAGTGATGAGGCCCATTTCCATCTTAGCGGGTACGTAAATAAGCAAAATTTACGCTTCTGGGGCACTGAAAATCCGCGTGTAACCCACGAAGAGCCATTACACCCGCTCAAAGTCACTGTATGGTGTGCTGTTTTCGCTGGAGGAGTCATCGGACCTTTTTTCTTCGAAGACGTCGCGGGCCAAACGGTTACTGTGAATGGTGAGCGCTGCAGGGCAATGATCAACGAGTTCTTTTTGCCGCAACTTGATGAATTGGGATTGGAAAACATGTGGTTCCAACAGGACGGTGCAACGGCACACACTGCACGTGCCACAACCGATATGCTGAAGGATGCATAACTCTTGCAGCTCTTAAAGAGAATATCCGTCAAGAATGTGAGGACCTATCGCCGGAAGTGTTGGCCAAAGTGATGGGAAATGTCATAAAAAGGGCTCAAACGACAATCAACTGTGGCGGCGGCCATTTAAATTACATCATATTCTCGACTTGATGTAAAAAAATTAAAAGACCAAATAAAAATAATCCACAAGAAGAATCAAAATATTTCATTTTTTTTTAAATTACAGCCAAAAAACATCGGAAGTTTACTTTTGCGCCACCTTGTATATCCTCTTACCACTAATCTGTAATCCCCTTCTTGCGCTCTTTCATTTTGTATTTCCCCTATGCTTAACATTTTACAGTGGAATATCAAAGGGTACGTTAACAATCGAGATCAACTTCAAATTCTACGTATACAATATCTCCCTTCTTTCATTCCGTTCAGCAAACGCATATTACTCTCAATTGCTCACCGGTTTTTCCAATACAATACAACCCATGCTTTAATAATCTACATCAAAATAGTAATAATCAGACCTGTTAAGTAATGATTACTGATTGTAATGAGTGGTAATTTAAATACTTTGGGTTTAATTTAATGTAATCAATTCTTTTCAAGTACAATCACCTTTTATCAATTACTACTCGAGTACAAGTACTTGGAATTACCATCTATTCCCAAAAGTAATTGAAAGGAGTTGAAAGTAGTTGAAAATATATTTTATGAATAAATATATACATATATATATATATATATATATATATATATGATGATGATGATATGGCGCTATACAATGCCTCTGGGCAGTACGGCCTCCCTCAATAGAGAACGCCAATCATCATGGTTGGCGCCTTAGCTCTCCAATATCACGACAGCGCGTAAGGAGTCTTCGGCGGTGGAATCATCGTTCAGATAGCTGTAATATTGGTTCGATATTTCAGCTGTCATATCTGCCGTTGACTATAACCGAGCTGAGGAAGTAACGTTATCTTCATCTGTAAAGAAATGTACAAAAAAAATTAGAGAAAGTACTTGGAATTTTTGAATTTTTTATACCGCCGGAGTTGTAGTCAAATAACGCATCATAATCGTTTCGTTTTAATTTATTTTCAAAATTAAATGAAAGATTATCCTTACTAAGAGACTCAGTAACGCTCTGAATGACGATCCGGTTCACTCGACGGTCATGGCCGGATTTGTGCGTTGTGGTTCTATGATCCATTTTGTTTTGATACCTGGAGTCAAAACCGCTGCGGCTACTGCAATGTTCGCTTCTGGTGCTAGAACAAAATATGGCTCAAACCTTCCCCTCAATTTTTTTTCCAAATTTATGACGAGAGAGCGGAAATAAACGAATTTCTTATTTTCGCTAAATTTAATTAGCTTTGCTCAGCGTCATGAGAGTAGGTATAAGGAAGCCATATTTAATATCTTTGTGCCCCTGTATAAAATCAAGCCCTGCAGCTACCGGCTCCATTAATGCAGCGTATGACTCCAGGTATCTCAAGTCCCCTGAGTGGATTTGCGGCACATTCAATTCGCAGCACAGGTGTCCCAGTTCTTCCTTATGCTGCAGTAACCTTTTTACCGCATCGTATAATGAGTTCCAGCGGGTTTCTACGGCGACAACAAGAGAACAGCCAAAAACGTGAACTACCACTTACGAGGACTTTGGATACGAACACTTCTTCCACAAAGCGTTGAAAAACCTGAATGATTTAAAAAAACCGTGAACCAAAAAAACAATGAAGCAATGAATAGAAATTTACCATAGTGTTCTTTTAATCAAGTTCTGCGTTTGATTTCAAAATTTTCAAGAAGTCAGTAGTCGCAACCAAATTAAGGGTGTGACTGGCACATATCTGATGCTTAGGCAAAATACATTCATTTTCGAACTGAGGCAGGCCATTATCGATGTCGCCCATGTCTGGGGAAACCCCGTGCTCCTTGAACGCCTTCACAAAATTCGAACCGTTGTCAGTGACAGTCATGATGACATTTGAACTGTTTAGTCCAAAGGAGCTGTTTATATCGCTAATGACCTGCGTCAGTTTTTCGGATGAATGTGTACCAGTCAGTGGCCTGCAAGCTAAACCAGCTGACTTTCTTTCGAATTTATCATACAAGCAGTGGCACGTGTACCCGAAGAAGCTACGGTGATTACCCGACCATATGCCGGCCGTTGTACAAAAATACTTAGCTAATGAGATATCAGCTCGTATTTTCTCCAACATTCTATTATATTGGTCCTCCAAACGGTCAATTTAACTAAAGTTTTTTAGTATGAATATATATGCTTTACATATGCACATCTCTGACAGTTGAATATATGTATGTACTTTACATATGATCATTAAAAAAAACAAACATAACCACAAAAAATATGTGCACGTAAAATTATTTTATTGCCTGTAAGACGAAATTCATTCACACAGAACATGTTGTGTTATTAGTAATTACAATAACAAAACACATGTGCACACATGTTTATAACTCCCGCCAAAAAACGAGTTATATTATTTTATATATAAAATCAAATTATGTAATTACCAATATTTATATATTAACTCTGCAATTAATAACAAAAATTCATAATAATATACAAATAAAGCAACGCGGATAGTTAACAAAACGCACAACAATTTCACTTGCACTTGTAAGACCACGTAGACTCTTTTATCATATGTGCTTTGTGCAAAAACAATATTGATCAGCTGTAGAAAAATCGTTCACAATCGATAACAGAGTGTGAAGTAAATGGATTAAAAAAATTAAATTATCTATTTATTTATGAAATAAGCAGAATAATTGAAATATATTTATATATGTGAAATGAAATTAAACAAATAAAAATACAAAAATATTAGAAATATATAAAAATGGTATCAAGTACTTGAAAGTAATTGAAAGTAATTGGAAAAAGTTTTCATTTCATTTCTTTTATTGATAAAAAATTATTAGTACAATAAAATTTAAGATGATCATTTATAGTACAACAGTTTTAAAGTAAAAGTAAAGTAAAACAGAAGATATTAAAACTAACATAGAAAACAATAAGTATTCATATATGACTAGATTACACATACATTTGTGCTTAGGTAGCGAAACTCATCATTATGCTATAGATAATTATATTGGCGTAGAATACGTCTTACCTTACGGTATGGGCACCAATGTCAGGTTTTTATTGTTGTAATCTCTATTTCTTTAATTATAAGGAAACGGCTCGATTAATTTTTTTTTTTTTTTTTTTGTAGTCAAATGAAGATGTTAGCTTTCGTTTGACATACATACATTTCATGTTGGTTGATATCTTCCTAATATTTAAATTTCTCAAATGAAAATTGTATAAACACATGCACACAAATATGTGTGTGGTGTTTGGTTGAGTGTTTGCTGTTGGGCGATTTAAATGTACTGTACAGCGTGTATTGCATAATTTTAGGCGGGCAAGTTAAAGTAGAGTAAAAGAAGAGAAAATGCTGCCAAGCACTGCAAAAAAAATAATAAAATTGATTCGCGTATGTTATTTATCATTTATCTTTACTATTGATAACAGCCATTGACTTCGTTTTTGCGAGAAATTTAATTGATAATTTAAAAACATTTTTATCCTATTTTTCCTATCATAAGCTTATGTATATCATCCAAAGTAACTATCAAATAAAGAAATTCATTTGCTTGTATTATTTATCATTTATTGTTACATATGTTTTCTGTCTTATCGGATGGCGTATTCTACGTTAAACTTAATGGCCGTGTCTCTGACACAGCCTGCTTCTTTTTATTATATTTAAAGATATATTAACGAAAATACTTATAAAGAACATTCTTAAAGTTGCTTTTGTTTAAACTACTGCGAACAGAAGCTGGAATAGAATTCCAAATACGAGAGGTTAGGTAATTATATTTAGGCACTATAAGGTCAGTTATCCGTGCAGACTTTGGGAATTCTAGTTTACTATATAGATAACTAAGTTATTTATTCCGAAGCAAGACGAAACAAGAAAATACAATTCCTGGCTTTCAGATAGTCAGAAATTTCACAACCCAAAGGTCGCGATCTCCAGCCAGAAATATGGCAAAATCTCGCTAGTCCAAACACATACCGAGTTACATGATTGAAAACTACGTCAATTTTATGCGCAGATTGAGAACTCAATTTACTATAGATTAGTTCTGGATAACAGATAATAGGTAAAATTAATTGAACGGCTAGCTTACTCCTAATTTCAAGCGGAGTAAAATTTGCAGACATTCTTAAATTCCGCAAGATAGAATGCACTTTACTTACGGTGGAGTTTACGTGATCGTCACAAGTAATACTAGAATTGATGATAAAACCAAGATTTGTGACCTTAGGGACAAATTTAAGACTCTTTTCATCTATCTATAGGGGCGGAATATCAGAGAAATCTATACGAGTTTTAGATATTTGAAGGACATACGACTTTTCACTATTAAGACAGAGACCGTTTTTACACGCCCAAAGTGAGATGGATAACAAGTCAACATTAAACTTAGAGCATAGACTACCGGTTTGCTCAATAGTTCCCGACATATAGAGTTGTATATCGTCCGCATATGTGCATGCTGACAAGTATTAAAATTATCGTTTATAAATAAACTAAATAATAACGGCCCCAAGATAGAACCTTGCGGCACATCCAATAGCAGTGGCTTAAGACTAGAGAATTGTTCACCATTTTTCACACGTTGAGTCCTACCTACTAAATAGCTCCTCGTGAGACGAACTGCATAGTCCCCAACCCCAAAATAGTTTTTTAATTTTAAGCTAAGTATGTTATGGTCCACAGAGTCAAAGGCCTTAGAAAAGTCAAGTAGGCATAGTAGCGTCAGTTGGTTTTTGTCAAAAGGTATTTTTATGTCATCCTAAATTTTAATAACACCCGTGAAACAATTATGATTAACTCTAAAGCCAGACTGAGACGGTGATAGTAAACTAAATTTGTTTAAATGACCATAAATTTGTTCAGCCATTAGGAATTCAAAGGCTTTAGAGAGCGCAGGTAAAATGCTTATAAGACGAAAATCACTGGGATTACATGCATGCTTATTTTTAGCAATTGGTAGCACAGTTGCAGCCTTCCACATTTCGGAGAAACATGACGTGGTAATACTGTTATTGATCACATAGGTGAGAGTTGGCAAGATGTTTGGTAAAATTATTTTAATAAATTTAATAGGTGTGCCGTCTTCACCGATTGCATTTCACCGTATTTTATAGATACACTTTGCCACATCTAATTCCGATACCGTACTGAACTCAAATACCTTACCGACAGAAATTTAAGAAGAAGGCATACCTGTAGAGTGGGTGGAAATACTGGGAGGGGTGACACGATTGACAAAGGCATCATTAAGGACTTCAGGGTTAATAGAACAGTTAGGACTATCAGTAACATGAACACGAAGAATTTTTAAATTGCGCCATAGGGCATTATTCGGAAGCAAGGGGTTTAACATTTTACTATAGTAGATTCTTTTTACACGCTTTATAGCTGCAGTAGTGTCAATTCTTATGGACTTGTATGTACGCCAATTTATATCCGTTCGATTTTTTTTCCATATAGAATACTGCTTATTACGTTTTATAATCAGTGTACGGATTGCATTATTGAACCAAGGGCACGACGGGGAAATATTTGGAAGGGTACGAGTCGGAACATGGGTCCTAAAAAGTCTAAATATAATCTCATTCAAGAAATTAAGTTTATCATGCACAGAGCTTATTCTCCAACTGTCTGGCCAGTTAATGCAGGCCGAGTCATTTAACAAGTCATTCAAATTTAAAAAGCCATAGTCAGGATAGTGGGAGGAGTAGGAGTATAGTAGTTAGATACTATGATGTTCAATTAATAATAAATGCACAGAAAATTAAATCATGGTCAGATACAAACGAAATTTGGTCAATTTTAATTCCATAAGCAAAAGACGGATCAGAGCCAATGAAATAATCAAGGAGACTCGGACAACATTTATTTCCATATCTCGTCGGTACGGACACATTCACCAAAGACAAACCAGCACTAGAAACGTTGTCATTTAAACGGAGGCTATACAAGTCACAGCATAACAAATTTACATTAAAATCGCCACATACAATGATATCATCGTAGTCAGTAGCCACGGAAGACAACATAGTAAAATATTCATCGACATTGTTACATTTGTGGGGGTTATAAACGCAAGACAAGAGGATTTTGGTCGCATTATTGGACACTTCGACTAACAAAAACTCGGTAGTACTACCGAGAGCATGAGAAACCAAACATTTAAATGGTTTTTGCAATATATAGCGACCCCGCCACCCTTCTTAGTAATTCTATCAGCCCGAAACAGTTTGTAGCCTTTAAGGTCGAAATGGGAATCCATGATACCATTTCTGAACCAAGTCTCAGATACACAAATAACATCTACACAAGAACATTCAAACGTACTCCTGACTACATCCAACTTTTCATTGGTAAGGCTACGAGCATTGAAATCCACAACATTAAAACCACAAGGCTATTATCATTCAATGCTACCCTTTTTGTTGCTGCTCGAAGTCATTTGACTTATAGGAAACAAAAACAACTTTAAGACAACGAAAGCGCGGTGCAAGACAAAACCAAAAAACAAACAAACAGAGTTTCACACAAATACTTAATGAAACTGCAGAAGGTCATCATCGCTGGTAGTTTTTGTTGGGAGGCTGCTTTCCAAATTATCGGTTCGCACATGCACAACACCTCACTTAGTATACGCCGAAATCAATTTCCCCTCACGCCACAGTTTTATAGCCTTTTGCAACAACAATCTATTCGCCCTGGTAAGGCTCTCTAAAATATGAAAATAACCTTGGATGCCAAGGGGTTGCAGGGGAATAGCCGACTTTGTACGCCTTCTATATTTACCGAAAGCGCGCAGAGTGCGATTGCGATCAAGAGGCGAGTGAAGCTTTTTTACAATTGCGCTGTTAGGAGATGTTTGTGACGCTCTTGTACGGAAAATATCCCTAATCTGAGGAGCAAGAAAATCAATAGACAGGCACACCTGATTAAAGATGCTCTTCAGATTCTCCCCTACCTTAAGCGGAACACCAAAAGCGACTGCATCGGCAGCAATGTCGGGAGCGGCTCTCTTTAGTTTAGAATTCTCAAATTCCTTTTTTAAGCAGGCGATCTCCGCTACTGTTTTCTTTACGTTCTCCTCAAGCAAAACAATGCGGGCAGAGGACTCAGTCACCGTAGAAGTGAGCACCGATATCTTCTCCTCAATTCGTTTGGTTAGCTTATTTTCTACCTCAGTTAGTCTGCTTGATATATGTACTTTCAATAAGCGGTCGCAACTGCTCTGTCTGTTGCTGAACCCTCTCCTCAACTTCTTTTAATTTGGAGAAACCCGCTGCAGGTGTAATGCCTTCATCGAGTTTCGCTGCCTTAGCAGAAGGGGAACCTTTGCTCAGTCGACGTTGGAGCGACGAAGCAGTAGTTGACGACATAACCGTTTACACTCACAAAGAATTTTATAAAATAATTTTTGTTTGGTTAACCAAATTAATTATATTAGCCGGGCACCGTACTAACTAACTACTTTCAACTCCTTTCAATTACTTTTGGGAATTGATGGTAATTCCAAGTACTATTCAGTTACAAGTACTTTTACTCGAGTAGTAATTGAATTTCAGCTGAAAAACGATTACTAATTCATTACAAATACTTTATGAAGTAATTGTTTTGAGTAGGAATTGTACTTGAAATTTAACAGGTCTGGTTTTATTGGAGACAAATGAGTTGTGAAAGTTGATATCGTGTGAATAACACTGTGGAACAAATTCAGGTTAGCAAAAGTTAGGTCGATTCTGAGAGCGAGGGATGAAAATAGAGGCTAAATTAGAAGGCCCGTATCGCGGCGTTTGTTTATGTTAGTTCGACTTTTTTTTAATCGACCTTCGAACTTTGCAGTCAAATGCCGATTTTCAGCATATTGTTTATATGGTTTTTTGGCTATAACTCGTCGACTAATTGATATTTTTTCAATCTGTTAATGCTAAATTATTACTAGAGACCGACCTGAAAGGTCGATAATTTCGTCCAACAGATATTCTGGAATTTCATCTTTGTCTTCCCCTTCTTCCTCTTTCTTCAAATTTTAGCGAGTATTGCATCTGGAGATTTCTTTCCTCTGTACCTGAAACATAAAAAGTTTTCAACCGTTAACATGTTTAAATGCAACGATATCCAAAAGTTAATGGATACGATAGGGTTAACCTATAAAAAGATGATTGGCGTTTATTCATCGATAGTTCACTAATCAGCTCAAAAGTTGTGCTTTTGCAAAAGACGAATAGAATGCCTTCTGTTCCAATTGCGTATAGCACTGACACTAGTGAAAATTTCGATAATTTGAAATACATTCTGGAAGTAGTCAAATACATATAACGAACACCAGTGGCGCATTTACTGCGACCTCAAAATAGTTTCATTGATTACAGGCTTAACAGCATCTGGCTGTCAAAAATATCCGTGTTTTGTGCGATCTATTTAATTTTTTTACTTAAAACTTTTCATAACTAACACTTCAAAATTATATTTTTTTTCCATATAACACTGAAAAAATTGGTACATAAGAAATGAGAAGTAAATTAACATTAAGCTGGAAAACGCAAGTTTTGTATTATGATTGTTTTCTTTTCAAATGAAATTTATTGAAGAAACTGAGAAGCATATTATAGATCAAACAGAAAGCAAAAAAGACTTAGTTTTGTGGAAAATATGTTCAAAAAGCATGAAAAAAAAGAATTTCCAACATTTTGCCTTATAAGCAGTACAAAAATTTTCTAAATCAATATTTTTAAAAATTTTGATTGTTGCACAGGTCTCTAGCAATAATTTGGCTTTAACAGATTGAAATAAATATCAATTAGTCGACGAGTTATAGCCAAAAAACCATATAAACAATATGCTGAAAATCGGTATTTGACTGCAAAGTTCGAAGGTCGATAAAAAAAATTCGAACTAACATAAACAAACGCCGCGATACGGGTCTTCTAATTTAGCCTCTATTTTCATCCCTCACTCTCAGAATCGACTTAACTTTTGCTAACCTGAATTTGTTCCACTGTGTTATCGGGGCAGCAAGACGCAAAATGGTTAGCCATTATAGTGGGAAAGTAAATCGCGCAGTTGGTGGATATTAGGATTTTTGGTTATTCCAGCAAAAGCCTTAATATTACTCCAAATACTACTAGGGTTGGAAGAGGAATTTATTTTCTCGGTAAGTTTTGTGAAACTTGTGTGTTTTGCTAATTTGCATTTCCTTCTAAAGAGCGTGTTGGCTTTCTTATAATTTACTAATGTTGGAGTTTGCTTGTAATTGTTCCAGGCATCCATTTTAGATTTACAAAGGGTAGCAAGTCCAATATTCCAGCAAAGGAAATTTTTTTACCGGTTGTCTTGTTGGTTGAGGTTTAGAATAGCGTGCTGCTGCTCGTATAATTTTGACCAGCATAGCTGATTCGCAATTATCGTTATTGGAATATGGGTACTTTAGTAATTGTTCATGACAAGGTTTTTAAACTTATCCCAGTCTGCCTTGTCAATGCTGAATTTAGGTGAGGGATATATCGGACAAAACGGTAAAGTGGTCGCTGCTGAAAAGATATGGGATAGTTTTCGTTGAAATTCGTGGAGCAATATTGGCTGAACACAAAGTAATATCAACATGTGTGAATGTTTGATGTGTTGAGAGGTGGGTCGGCGAGCCATCGTTGAGGACAACTAGATTTTCTAACAAAAGTACATCTTCTATCATTTTACTTTTTGCGTTAGAGGAGGAGGAACGCCAAAGCGGACTCCATGCATTAAAATCCCCCAATATCGAGAATATTGCTAGAATATCGCGAATGTCTTTGGAAGAGTAACTTTGTTGAGGGGGAATACACATTGAGATAAGGACACACTTAAAACCAGGGACCGAATATAATTGTTATTTTATTCTTTCGGAAGAAATGGTTACGCGAAAATTCCCTTTATATGTTTTAGGGAATTTTTAACCATTATCGTAAGAGGAATTTTATTTTGGTCATCGTAACCAATATAAATGAGAGATATATTTTTTTGGTTACGAATGACCATTAAGTCAACCAAACATTTTTTTGGTTACCAATAACCATTATCGCAAGTAATATAATTTTTTGGTTATCGGTGACCCACTCGACAGCAAACTATTTTTTCTGGATAGTGGTAAATTTTTCTTATATTACGTTATTATGGCATGATCAGAAAAGCATTCGTAGTTTACACTTCAATGAACTTATTCTTGTCAATTTCGAAGAAAAAGCGTAAAAGCAATTGTACACAATTTACCGTTACTTATTTCTGAGCATGTACACATGTTTTAGTATACATATTTTGTTTTTGGAAATCCATTCTCTATCTCGAAAATATTGTATAAAGCGTTCCAACTACAGGGAAACCTCGTTTATGAGAATATCGGTAACAGTACGAAATTATGTATTTAAATAAACATTTGTCTACAAACCTTTGAAAAGACTTTCTGAGCAAAGCCAATATTAATTCAATTGTTGAAAAAGCGAGACAACTAGTGAAAACTTTAAGAACGCCGAAGTGCAGGTAAGTTTCCAACACTTTAACTTCCATAACTTTAACTTTAAACCTCAAATTCAATCGTCGAATTGTACTTTAAACAAGACGCTTAACTTATTTGTTTGACTTATTGAATTAGTTCGGGTTTCAATTTAAATACTATCATTATTTATTCATTTATTTTTATTTGCTTAGACAAGTCTTGCAAATGCTTAAACTAGGCAAACCTTCCTTAGATGTTCCTACTAGGTGGAGCTCCACATTTACAATGCTAGAGAAGCTCTCCAAATATAGCATTCTCTGCATTGAGGCTGGTACTAAGTGATCTTAGATGTAACCTCTCAGATGATTCATTGCGATCGCTAATGTTCGTTAAACTAAATAATAAGTCCTGGTGCCATAGAGAAAATATCGTATAAACACTTTTCTATTGTTCGGATATTTATGATAAAATGAATTTAAGAGTTTTCAACTCTTTTTTTTTTTGCTATGGATAACCAAAAAATTATATTACTTGCGATAATGGTTATTGTTAACCAAAAAAATATTTTGGTTGACTTAATGGTTATTCGTAACCAAAAAAATTTTCTCTCATTTATAATGGTTATGGTGACCAATATAAAGTATCTCTTACGGTAATGGTTAATTATAACCAATATTTGAATACATCAGTACTAATGGTTAAATGGGACCTTTTTATCATTTTTCTTATAACAGTTACGTCCCTGCTTAAAACCAACAATGGCTTCTATTGCTATAGTGGATATTTTAGACTGACCCGGAATGAATTTTTGTGGTATTACTAATAATAAGCAGGGAGTTGGCGTCCTCATGTAAAAGAATATACTACACAAATTCATTCCGGTTTAGTCTAAAATATCCACTATAGCAATAGAAATCAATGTTGGTTTTAAGTTTGTCCTTATTTTCATGTGTATTCCCCCTCAACAAAGTTTCTCTTCCAAAGTCATTCGCGATATTCTAGCAACATTCTCGACTCAAAGAAGAAATTACCCCTTACCAAAGCAGTTTGCCTCATTGATGAACCTCAGCAGACAATTTACCTCGGTGATTGAAACCTTACTACGGTCATCCAGAAACGGTGATCCTAGATATCGCATTCTGCTTTTACACAGTGCAGAACACCTACACAGTAAATGCAAGATCGTTTTCTCCTCCTCGTGATTCTTGCAGCTCCTACAGTATCTTCGGAAGGGCACCCCCAACCTTTCAGCATGTTTACCTATCAGACAGTGCCCTGTTAGAGCCCCGATCACATTCGAAATGTTTCCCCTTCTTAGAGAGAGAACGCTGCGCGATCGTTTCCGATAACATTTATGCCACGTCTGCCTTGAGGTTTGACAGGTCGTATTTTGCCTCCATCTATTGTCAGCTTGTTTATATGTATAAGTACAATCTCTGAGTAGCAGTTTGCAAGTGGCAAACGGAATACCAATGCGTTCTTTGTCCTGAAGAATCTGCTTGGTCGTACCTTGTCTTGCAAGTTGATCTACCATGCAGTTTCGCTCTATGTCCCGGTGAACAGGGACCCAAATCAGGTACAGTCTGTTCTGCTTAGCCATCTCCTGTAGAGATTGGCGGCAGTCCAGCGCGATGTTCGAGTTAAACGTGAAAGAGCTCAAAGCTCTGGTTGCAGCGAGGCTGTCAATAAAAATGAAGATGTCTCTTCCTATAATCCCGGTCCCTATATTCCTCACCACTTCCATGACAGCTGAGACGTCAGCCTGGAAGACGGTGCAGAGATCTGGTAACCTAACGGAAATTTGCAGGAGAGGGTTTCGTGAGAAAACGCCCCCTCCTTTCTTATTATCGAGTTAAATGTCAATGCACTCAGGTGGAGTTTGAAACTCAAGTTTCCACTCCTCCCTTCTTGGAATTCGTGTAACAAAGTAACTTTCAGAAACCGATGTCAAAGCACACCGGTCCGTGCTGCTCGGAATAGAGCAGAACTTGTTCAAAACACAAGAGTGCCCTTGGCAGTCATCGCTGCCATCTGTTGTTCGACCAAATCTAAAGGAAGGAGGTCTAAAATGGCGTTCAAAGCCTCATTTGGCGTGATTCTGAGCGCCCCACTTTTACAAATCATACTAGATCTTTGCACCTTGGTGAGTAGCCTGAGGTTAACCTCTTTTTCTGATGCAGGCCAACATACGATTTCCCCATATAGGAGAATTGCTATGTGTGAATTGCTGTGAAAATCCACCGACAGATCCGGGGATTAAGACCCCATTTCCTGCCTATGGCTCTCTTACATGTGTAGTGGGCTATGGAAGCGTCTTTATGACGTCGAACTAGGTTCTCTTTCCAGTTCAACTTCCTATTTAAACAACGCCTTGAAATTTGGCACTTGTAGAAATACTTAACCGGATACCATTAAGTACAAGTGCGTCAGCTCACATAATGTCTGCGGAAACTTTCCCCTGAGTGCGATCGCGACGTCATCAGCGTACGCGACAACTTTGGCGCCAACCCATGCCATACCTCGCCGTAGCGTATTAACGGTGAGGTTCCATAGAAGTGGGGATAGGACACCTCCTTGTGGCGCCCCCCTCGACACGTGCCGCGACATCCGGCCCTACAGATTTGTATGGCTTAAAGCTTTGGATAGCCCAATTAACCTTTTCTTCCGAAACCGGTATGTTGACGTGGTCGGAAAAAATAAACGGAGGAATTCTTTCCTCCGCAGTTGTGTTCCCAGGGAAGTAGGTGTCTAGTAGCAGTTCAAGGGTTTCCTTTCCCGTTGAGGTCCAGGAACCGTCTTGCTTTTTCAAGAAACCTATTGGGTTAGGGGATCCTGAGAGAACCTTCCTTCGCCTGGCTGTCTCGGAAGTACCCTCGATGCCGCCACAGAAGTTTCTCCACGAAGATCTCTTTGCCGCCCTTAAAGCTTTTTTATAGGTCTGGAGAGACTTTTTGTACTCTTGCCATACCAGCTCGAGATTAAGTCTTTTGGCTTTGTTGAAACTTTTCCTACAAGATTTACGTAGTGAGTCCAACTCACGTGACCACCAATGGGGTTTACGTTTGCCCCATTGTTTAGATTCAGGGCAAGCCTGATCTATGGCATTTGAGCAGGTCAGTATAAAAACGTTCACCATGTTCTCTAGATCTCCGATGCAATTAGGTTCAATAAGAGGTTCGCTGGTTAGCCTATCCTCAAATAAACTTTTATAAAAGCGCCAATCCGTGTTTTTTAGATTTTTGCCCACTTTTGGGCTGGTAATAGAACCATTTTGCGTCTTACTGGTCCGATTATTCACACGATAATAACTTTCACAACTCATTTGTCTCCAATAAAACTAATAGACTTTGCATTTATCTTAACACCAAAGGCGTCTTCCATGCCTTCATCAGGGAGTCAGCATTTGATTGTACATAAAACATAAAAACAAGTGTTAACAAAATAACAATATGTTTACTTGCAACAATTATTGCACTTACATTTTTAATTACATTAAAAACAGTAACAACATCAAAATAAACAAAAATATGACAATAAAACTCCACATATTGAAATTACATCCTAAGTTTTTGACCCTCTGTTTAACAATCACTCGTCTATATTGTCTACGTCTTCCTTAAAATTCATCGTGTTCCGTATTTTTTGTTGTATTTTCAGCCCTTCTAATTGTAATCTTGTCCTCTCTTTTTTCTCCACGTCTAATATTTTTTAATTTCGAAATCGACTGAGTGTCCGTTAAATGTTGTGTCAATGCTGTTGTTGCCTTTTTGTTGTTCGTGTCCGTTTTATGTTCGCTAATTCCAATTCCAGGTGATCGCTTTGTAATGCCTATGTATATTTTGTCGCGATTTTCGCCCAATTTACCATTGCTCTTAATTTCATATACCACGTTGTGTTGTTGTTCTTTGCTAATTCCGTCTTTTGCTTTGGTAAACCCCGAGTTAAGCGTGCAATGTGTTTTATGCGCAAAGCATATTTTGTCTGTTTGTATACTTCTACTTATTGTTTTGAAGTCCGTTAGTCCTAGTATGTATTATTTCCGTTTTTGTTTCTGGTTTCAGCATTTCTCTTTTGAAGTTGATAACAGACTCTCTATTATTGCATTAGAGTATCCATTTATGTAAAGTATATTTGTAATCTTTTTGGTGTTGTCACTAACTTAATTTAACGATATTCGCATAGTTAACTCATCTTAACCAACATTTTAACGACCCTGCTATTCAGTAGCCATTTTTTTAACGATTTCGTGATTTCAGCTTAAATAAAGGATACATTTTAGAATACGGTGATTTGTTTTCTAGAAATTAAAAAAGGAACATTACACAATGTCGTTTGAATATTTGGCATAGGATTTATTACGAGGTGACGAAGAAGTATGCGCTCCAACTGTGGATCGACGTTTACTCCTGGATGTGGGCAATCCCTCTCATTTGAATGCACCAGCATTTCAGAAGCTGTATCGGTTAACTCCAGACTTGGCTGAATACCTGATTTCTCAGCTTGACAACCATATAAGAAGCTCCAGTATAACAGCAAAATCGACTGAGAAACATGTAGCTCGTGTAATCTTTAAGGCTGGATGTAATTTTAAATTTTACTTTTATATTGGTAGGTTCTAGCGGATTTGAGATTCTTCGCAACTGGTTGCTATCGACGACTTGTAAGTGAGCAATGGGGAATATCCATGAACCAGTCGTCCGTAAGCCGGCATTCATCGGTTAACAGATGCAATCAATGATTCATTGTTTCACCCGAAAGTGAGGTTTCCTATGATTCAAGTGGAACCCCAATCTGCTAAAGATATGTTTGCTTCAGGGTCGTCTCCCTTCGTGGGAGACACTATTGGGATCCTCTATTGCACGCCTCATATCAATCAATATCAATTTTGCCACCAAAGAATCATGAAGAGGCTTATGCCAACAACCACATCTACCACTCAATTAATGTGCAATGGCAAAAGCAAACTTTTATCAAGTATCCAAGTATTAAAACAGAAGTGTAGCTTCGTTTTAATAATGAGGAGACATGGTGAAACAATGAATCATAGATTGCATCTGTTACCCGTGGAATGCCGGCTTACGGATGACTGACTGGCCATTGCTCACTTACGGGTCGTTGATAGCAGAGAACGTATGTATGTATATTTCCAGAGAAGTAGCATCCCGCTTCATTCCTGCTGCCGTTCCGCATTTTTAGGAAAAGGTCGTTTTCTCGTCCAGCTTACCACTCAATAATTTTTCACCCACAAGGGGCAAAATCTAACATCGGTTGAGCGAAAACTACAATGTTAGAGAAAATTAATGTACGTTCTCTGTTATCAGCTACTTTGTGTGGTTGCAGATGTTTTTTGGCGAAAACGTTCCTTTTATTTTGATAAGGAATTTTCGCAATTCTATTTCCAACATTGTTCAAATATCTTTGAACATAATTTTGTAATGTTTATAGTTACAAAGGAAACATAAAATTGTATCTTTTCTTTGCACACTTGACCATACATTTGCATCAGATTAATACATGCACACATGATAAGAATAACACACAATGCATGTATGCACATAAACAAAACATAAATAAAGATCATTACATTGGTCTTTTATCAATTGTAAATATTTGTACATATTTATACACACTCAAACATATGTAATTAGTGGGGTAGCATACTTTTAAGATTTTGTATATAAAGGACGAGTTTTGGAAAACCAAATAAGATTTGAAATACAATCTCATCCGCTAATACCTTTCTCTTGTTATTTTTATTCTTCTACTTCCCCACCAGCGGTAAGGGATAGAGAATTTAATAAACAATTTTTCAGGAATTTCAGCAGTTGTGAATCCTTATTTCTTGATTTCTTTTAAAAAATCGGCCAAAAAGTGACTGAGTTATTTTACTTTTTATAAGAACGAAATTTTTGCAAAAATTTGCTTCTGTTGTTCCCAAGGAAATTATCACTTAATTTTTGAGTTTTTACTCAATTTTACAGTCTTTATAAATTTCCGTTATACTGAAGTGCACCTGTTGTTTATCTTTTGTTGTGTTTGCTGTTAAATTAGATAAAAATCGTGGTAAAGTAAAACTAAAATGTGCGACAAGCGTAATAAGTTTTGCTACATTTGTGGCTTATTTACGGATACAAGTCATCGGCGTGATTTTAAAAATATATATCAAGATTTTCGAAAGGTTTTATAGTGCGAGTCGATGGTACGAGCCAGAATTTATTTGTGAATATTGCTGCACAACATTAAAAAAATTTAAAGTTCAACATTCATTTACTTTACCCTTTTCTGTGCCTATGACTTGGCATCATCAGGCATATCATAAACAAGACGATTGCTATTTTTGCAAAACAAACGTTTCAGGTCACAATTTTAAATCGCGGAAAAACGTAAAGTATGCGAATGTTGTTACGGTTACAAAACCAAAAGACTTAAATGCCGAAGTGCCTACAAAAATTGAGTACATTGATGCTGGTGAAACATATTTAGTAGAGGAAGAATTCCTTCCTTGTAAATCAAAATCAAATTCTGACTTCGCCGATCTCGTGCGTGATTTGCATTTACCGAAACGAGAATCTGAAGTCCTCGGTTCACGACTAAAGCAGTGGAATTTAGTGGAAGAATATTTTCAAATAACATCAGGTAGAAAAAGCGACCGCACTTTGATACTTAGAGAAAGTTTTAAAACGGATGGCAATGACTGTGATCTAGTACATTGTGTAAATATACCCAAATTATTTTTGGCTTTAAATTACAATTATAATGCAGATGAATGGCGACTTTTCATTGATGGATCGTGTAAAAGTATGTACCCTAAAAAAAAAATACATTCGTGTTCCCTATATGAAGTCTGTAAGGTCACGCTTAGGTTTAAAAGCTGTGTTATTACACAATGAAAAACGCTTACCATCAGTTCCAATCGCGTATGGGGTTAACAAGAAAGAAACGTATGAAATGATGGAAAAAATTTTACGGTTGATCGACTATGCCACGCATAAATGGAAAGTCATCGCTGACTTAAAAGTGTTGACAATTTTATTTGGCATGCAAGGTGGCTACACAAAATATCCTTGCTACCTTTGTGAATGCGATAGTCGGGCATCCAATCGCTATGATCGCAAAGCATGGCCATCTCGAGAGTCACATCAGATAGGCAGGAAAAACGTTTTAAGCCTCCCATTGGTAAAATCTGAGGATGTTATCTTACCACCACTACACTTAAAGCTGGGATACATGAAACAATTTGTTAAGAAATTGGATGTTAATAGCGAAGCTTTTCTTCATCTTAAAACTGTCTTCCCAAAATTAAGTGAAGCTAAAATAAAAGCCGGTATTTATTAATTTGGTTTCATACCTACTTGTTTTTTATTTTTTTTATAATATGTGTATATAGGTATTTTCATTGAACCTCAAATTCGCAAAATTATGAGCGACGTTACCTTTATGAACAAGTTAAGCTGTTTTGAGAAACGTGCATAGAAGAGTTTTGTAGCGCTATGTGATAATTTCCTTGGGAACAACAGAAGCGACGACTACATCACGGTTGTAAACGAATTTTTGAGTGCATATGGTGAAATGGATTGCAACATGTCGATAAAAATTCATTTCTTGCATTCACATTTGGATTTCTTCCCACATAATCTGGGCCAGTTCAGTGATGAACAAGGCGAACACTTCCACCAAGAAATGGCTACGATGGAAAAACGTTTCGAAGGAAAAAACAAAATAAATATGATGGCAGAATATTGCTGGTCAGTACAACTCGAAACTGACGATGCTGACCTAAGGAAAACACGGTGAAAAAGCACTTTTAATCTATATATTTTCATTTAATAATATTTATTAGTAAATTAAGTTCGTTGTAAATTTTTGCAAAAATTTCGTTTTTATAAAAAGTAAAATAACTCAGTCACTTTTTGGCCGATTTTTTAAAAGAAACATTCGTTGAACTCGGTATTAAACGGTACAAGGAAAATAACAACACTTCCAAGGTATTTTTGAGTATTATAGCAGGCAAATCGATGAGAAAATCAAAAATAGAAGAATTGAGCAAATCTCTCATAAAACCTCAAAAAGAATATGATGCCAATCACGAAAAATTAATGGCGGATGGCATATGCGAAGAGGACTATTTCAAAACGAATTCCTATGGTAACACATCAAGACAGATTGAAGAAATAGTGGAGCAATTTAAACTCGTTCTCAATGACGAAGTCATATTTCCACTGGCAGAAAAAACACCGCTAGCTCAGAGTAGTATAAAAGCGGATCAGAAAGCAACAGCAAACGCTACAGATAAAAAAATGTATATTTTTAGGAGGAAAATTGAGAACCTTCGAAAACAAGTCAATGATCTGAAGTTCGAGACAGTGATTAACTCTGATCAAATAAAATATTTGGAAACGTTGTTTTTTGGGATAGAAAATGCGTACAACAGCGATCTTTCAAAGTATTTCAATGATGAAATTGAGGAGGCATATGAGAAAATAGTTGCAGAATATTTTAAATAGTTTCCTCGTTGAAAAGTCAAAAATAGCAGTTCGCCCTAGCTTGGAATTAGAAAAGCTAAAAATTCCAACATTCTATGGGGAAATGAAAGAATGGGCTAATTTTTTCAACGTGTTCCAAGATATGGTACACAGCAACGAGCAAATATCAAACTCTGTGAAAATGCTACGTCTCCGTCTTTGCTTGAAAGGAGAAGCTGCGCGGTTGATTCAACATTTGCCGAAAATTACAAAGCAGCGTGGAGTCTATTGAAAGAAAGGTACGATAATAAGCGTATTTTGTTCACGACACAGTGGAACAGAATAATGGATCAGCCGGTAATTAATAGTGACAATGCCGAGAGTGTAAGGCAGTTGCTCGATACCACCAATGAATGTCTTAACGCAATAAAGTCGTTAGGCATCAAAACAGAAGAAGCTGATCCTTTTATAGCTCGAATCATTGTACGAAAACTAGACAAGGAAGGGCTCAAATTATATGAGCAAACCATTAGGAAGACCAATGAAGTTCAAACATTATCTGATGTACAAGGATTTCTGGATCAGCACTTCCAAATGTTAAAAGCAGTAGCGAATAAAGATCAAATATACAAAAACCGAAGCTGCAGGTATACAAGGCTAACCATACTTTCAATGCAAAACAGCCAAGTAGACAGTGTACCTATTGGCAAAATGTTAGGTCGCACAATAATTAATTGCAGGGCATTCAAGAACATGTCTTTAGAAGATAGACGTAAATATGCCAAAGAAAGCAAAATTTTGGTACAGATGTCTCAGCCATAGTTGGAGTCAAAATTGCAATATTTGCCGTAAACCTTAAACCAAAAACCATAACGAGCTTCTACATTTAGAGCTTGGGGATAATAAAGCATCAATGTCTACAAAAGCAGTATCGACAAAAGTTATTCTGGCCACGGCTCAAGTTAGAGCAAAAGCAGCGAATGGAGAATATATAATGTTAAGAGCTTTAATTGACCAAGGTTCCCAAATAACATCAATATCTGAGGTAGCAACGCAGATATTAGGTGTACCAAAGAAAATAATTCAGACAAAACTCCATGGGCTAGGAGCTGTTGTGGTTGGCGAATCAAAATCCAAGGTTCAAGTTCAAATCAAACCAAGATTCTTAAGCCAACATGTAGAAAACGTAGATGCGGTAGTTATACCATCGCTGACCACTGCTCAACCAAACCAATCATTTAAATATGATATGAAACAATGGGAAAATCATTTACTTGCTGACCCATTATTTAATAAGACAGATAGAGTAGACATCGTTATTGGTGGAGACATATTCAGCTGAATCATTGAAAACGGAGTTAAAAAATGCAATGGAGTTCTTGGGCAAGCAACCAAGTTTGGTTGGATTTTATCAGGAATTATTAAACGCAAGAAATTCCAAAAAATAACATCCGCAATTACCAACCTAGAGCGATTTTGGGAGCTAGAGGAGATACCTGATGACACCAATACAGACGAAGGCGACACATGTTTGAGGCAGTTTAAGTAAACGGTAAAACAAGATGACGATGGGCGATTCGTTGTAGAAATTCCTTCCCCCGAGGATAAAGATTTGGGTTAGTCTCGCAAACGGGCTGTGGCGCGTCTCATTTCTATGGAGAATAAATTTCAAAAGAGCGATAAACTGAAGAATGACTACCATGAATTCATGAACGAATTTAAGGACCTTGGTCAATGGTTAAGGCAGATTTTAAAATAAATGGTAAATATTATTTGCCTCACCATGCTGTTATAAAGGAAAACTGTTTAACAACAAAGTTGCGCGTTGTATTTGATGCATCTGCAAAATCTTCGAACGGGAAAAGTCTCAACTTACTTTGGCAAATAGCTATTACTGCTGATGTAGAAAAAATGTTTAGAGAAATAAAAATTGCTAAAAAAGATCGCGAATATCATAGGATTTTATAGCGTGAAAATCCTTTGAGCAAAATTGAAGAATATGAGTTGACCACAGTGGCGTATGGTACCGCATCAGCTCCATATTTGGCAGTACGCACATTATTTGAAATTGCAAGTAAATGTCCAAATGAACAGCTTCAAACAATAATTAGAGAATACTTCTACATGGATGATCTTATGACGGGCGCAGATTCTGTTCACCAATGCCAAAATATTCATGAGGGTATCAGTAATCATCTCCAAACATTTGGATTTCATCTACGAAAATGGCTTTCAAACTGCAGTAGTATAACCCAAAACATAGAAGCTAAAGAAGACAACGAAATAATTCAAATTAAAGAAGATCAAGCGGTAAAAACTCTTGGACTATATTGGGATCCAAAACAAGACGAGTTCCAATTCAAACTTAATTTGACAAATGCAAAAAAGGTCACGAAAAGGAGTGTTCTTTCTCAGCTAGCTCAAATATTTGACCCTCTGGGTTGGCTCTTACCAATAACAATTGTCGCAAAACTATTTATTCAGAAACTTTGGGATGAGCAGTTATCTGAAGGTCTACACCGAGAATGGACGATTTTTTGGCAAAATGTGAAAGTTTTGGAGAACGTACGTATCCCTCGTTGGATAGAAACTTATTTGCAATCCAAGGTTGAAATTTATGGATTTGTTGATGCTTCAGGAAAGGCGTATGCTGCAGTCATCAAAGTTGGCAATTCTATAAAGCTATTAACTGCAAAACCAAAAGCTAATCCGCTTAAAAATCGAAAAACAGTGCCCAAATTAGAACTTTGTGCTGCTCACTTGCTGGCGAAACTAATGAATAAAATTGGTAAAATTATCACGAGAAATCGCAAAATGTATGCATGGAGTGATTCTAATGTAACCTTGGGTTGGATTGAAGCAACCAAAAACAAGGATAAGTTTGTTAGAAATAGAGTAGAAGAAATTAAAAAACTGGTACCACAATCATCCTGGAGGCACGTAAATACAAAAGAAAATCCAGAAGATGTGGCGTCAAGAGGTATATCATCTCCCAAAATACTAGAAATGAGCATTTGGTGGTATGGGCCTAAATGGCTAGCATTACCGGAAAACCAATGGCCAGCAGCTGGAGAAATCATCACAGCAACAGTTCTTACAACATCAAATGCTACAATTGATTTCATTGATAACCTAGTAAATCGATATTCCAGCTGGTTAAAGCTACAAAGAGTAGTAGCCTACATATTACGTTTTGGGAAGAAAAGAAAAACTCAGCTGACCATAAATTTGTCTGCAGAAGAATTACAAATAGCCAGAAATACTATCATTCGAGAGACATAAAAACAATTTTTTAAAGACGAAGTGAAAAAATTATTGAATGGTAATCAGCTCAGCAATACAAGTAAAATTATCAGCCTCAATCCGTTTTTGGATCAAAATGGTATTATCGGAGTTGGAGGCAGGCTGGCAAACGCGGAAATACCTTATGGTTCGAAGCACCCAATAATTCTACATAAATCATCTTTAACTGCATTAATAATTAGAGATGCACACCATGCTACAATACATGGTGAGAACCGGTTAACTGAAGCAATCATCAGGAGGCAATACGGGCTAATCGAGATGAAGAATGCAATTAATGGTTGTATACGAAATTGTTCTAAATGTTTACGATACAAACAGGTCTGTACAAAGCAAATAATGGGTGATCTACCAGAGTTCAGAGTGTCACAATCGAGTCCATTTACTTACACTGGAGTTAACTACGCTGGACATTTCCAAATGAAATGTTCAAAAGGACGAGGGCAACGGGCCTTTAAAGGATATGTAGCAGTTTTTGTTTGCCTATCAACTAAAGCTGTTTATCTTGAGGCAGTCAGTGAGATATCATCAGACGCCTTTTTAGCAGCATTAAGAAGATTTTTTGGCAGAAAAGGAAAGTGTCGTCATATCTACTCGGATAATGGAACTAATTTTTTGGGAGCGAATAAGTGGCTTGATAAAGAATCTAATGCAGCAATAAAGCAAAATTCAGAGGTAGCACCAATTTTGGCCAACGAGCAAATAACTTGGCATTTTATTCCTCCGACAGTCCCACATTTTGGAGGAATTCCATCTTCTGAAGCAGATGTCAGCACTTCTACATTGAATAAATGGAAGTCAATACAAAAATGCAACGAGATTTTTGGAATCGTTGGAAAAATGAGTATCTACATACACTTCAGCAAAGAAATAAGTGGAAAACTCCGGCAGACAACCTTAAGGTGGGGGATGTAGTAATAGTAAAAGACGAAAATACTCAATCTACCAAATGGCCTATCGCTAAAGTTATTGAAGCTCATCCAGTAAATGATGGTCGTGTTCGAGTGTGGCAACGTTGAAACTTCAAAATGGCACACTAAAAAGACCAATCCAAAAATTATGTCCTTTGGTAACCTCAGCAGAAGACGACCAGAAGATATGAAGGCGTTATATTATCTGGCCTTCAGATTTTCAAAACGCAGAATGCAATCAGCTTAATTCAAGACAAAATAGCGCCACTTCAGATTAACACCATCAATAACGACAAGGATTCGGAGAGAATAAAGGAGCAAATTAATAGATTAAGTATAAATGATTTTAAATTAAGTGATTTAAATCTAAGAAATCATAGCGGGCATATATCTTTTATATTAATTACTGAAACAATTATATTTTTATTAATATTTTATATTCGCCGCCAGTGCAAATCAAAAAGAAAAATTACGATCAATCTCTCTGATCGGACGAAGATATAATCATAATACTCGTAATAACATACAGTCCATTTTTGAAAAGAAGGAAATGTAAATAAAAATATAATTGTAATAACATTTTTGGCCTTTGGCAGAATGTTCAAATATCTTTGAACATAATTTTGTAATGTTTATAGTTACAACGGAAACATAAAATTTTATCTTTTCTTTGCACACTTGAATATGCATATGCCCCCCCGAGGTAAGGAATAAGGTACTAGTACTGCTACATCAAACAAACATTTAAAAAAATAATAAAAATATTTATACTTCTATACTTTCAATTTAGTGTTTTATTTTATTTTACCAATATTTTCAATATATAACTATCAATAAATATTTTAAGTAGTTAAACAAATCTTCCAATAATACTAAAGAAATTGCATTTATTGTTTATCATATCGTCGCTCGCATGACCAACTAACGGAACTGACATTTACAAAATTTTACAGGAGAGCAGTTTTAATATTTTTGACCCTTTATTCCATTGTCCCTGTCGAAAGGTATGCATGATATTTTCAGTCTGCTTTTCTAATTATGTACTCTGACGTCTACTCTTCAATATTATTATGGCAAAATGGTATTATATTGGATTTTAATGCGATTTTTTGATTGCAATGCAGATACGTTACCTTTGTGACATTTTTTTTTGCCTAGTTGCAGATACGTTTTTTTTTTATTTAAAAAAAAAACAGGATTTTGAATTGATTTTTTTTTTTAATCTTTATTGGACTATAGATATGAAATACAAAAATAAAAAAATTTAATGAAAAAAATATTTGTAATTAATGAGGAAGGGATTTATAAAAATTTGTATGTTCACATAACTTGATTACTGGCGTATCTCCAGTAGTAAGCGATACTAAATCTTCGTATTTATTTTGAGGTATTTTAGGAGGAGTCGTGTTTAATTTTGAAATCTCTCCCGTCAATAAACTGACAACAGGGCGTTTTAGAGTCAAGGATCTATAATTTTTGTCTGTATGTTTATTTTTAAAAAACAATTTGAAAGGTTCTCCTTTTTCTACTCTGTACTCAACCATTTCGGTCCAGTTTATTGGTTCTCCTGAGTCGTCTTTTCGAATGGATAATAGTTTAAGATCGGTCGACAATTTCTTGAAATTTAAAAAATCAGAATAATCCATGGTAACTACATCGTATGGCTTCTTTATCCGCGCCAGCCTGAATATTGGGTTTAGTTGACTTGGAACATGAACATCACCACTTTTCTTTAAAGCGTAGGAGATAGCGCTGTGGGCAGAATCTCCTTCGTTTTGCCCATGGCAAGGTACCGATATTCTTAACTCTATTTCTTCAATATTAGTTGAGTTGTTTACTATATATAGTAAAGTAGCAACTGTCACTGAATTTTTGTTCTGACCACTACATCCGTCGGCAAACAGATAAACTTTTTTGCAGCCATTATTGTCATACTTCTGAAGAAAATGATAAACAGCAGTAGACACTTCAGATGCGCCTCGTTTGCTAATTCCTTCGTGCCACGTGTAGCAAGAACAATCACCAGATGCAATATTATAGAATGTCAAATTATATACAGAAAGGCGTCTCTTATAAAATACAGCATTGCCCATTGAAATTGGAAGACTTATGACTTGCTGCATGTCAAAAGTTGCGCACAGAATTGTCGGGTCTATTTTAGCGGCTTCTTTACATCCATTTCTAATTAGTCGAAATTTGTTTTTTTCCTCATTGTGTATTTCAAACCGTTTGCTTAAATTATTTTTGACTTCTTCAGTTCCTTTATGATAACTCATACATAGTCCACACTGATCTTTTTTGGGCCGATGGAATGACAAATTTTTTGTTTGAAATATCTTTCGATAAGTCGAAAGGCTGGCAACAGCGCCCTCTCCAATTTCCTTTGTAAACAAATTATACATTTTTTTTATTGTCAGATCGCCGTTAAGGTACTCTCGAGTCGAGTTGTTACGGCAATAATGAGACTCCAATAGTGGAAATCTATCAATATGGCTTTCCACTTGAAGAGTTATAAGTCGATCTCTTTCGATGTAATTTTGACGACGACCTCCTCGTTTATCTTTGTCTACAACTCCTGTTGAGGTAATTTTAGACATCGCTGTCCTGACTACTTGTTCGGAAACTGCTAGTGTATTTAGGAAAAAAAATTTACAAACGTGTTTACGTACGCCATTTAATGGAAGGTACTATTTTTTCTTCTTGTGAGCGGACCAGCTGTCTTACGTTTTGTTGAATTTTTTTCAATATACCGTACAATATATTCCCTTTGGAATTGCAATGATCCCAATGCCCAAAAGTCTTTAAATATTAACTGACGAGTTTGTTCGGAAAAACAAAAACAGCTGCGGCTTTTCTTTTTACAAAGTTCTATATTGCACGTAGGACCCAGTATTCGTTTAGGTATTGTTTTGTTATGAATTCGGGTCTGATACTCCTTTCCAGAGTTCTTCAATTTTTGTGCCACTTTCTTTTTGTTAGATTTGGTAGCTTTATGTTTTTGAGCATGAGATTCACCACCTTCTACTTCATACATTTCAGGAAAATCATCAGACGTTTCTATGTAGTGCGAAGTTCCTGGTAAGGGATCATAATGCGTTTCACATGTTATATTTATGGTAAAATGAGTAGAGCAGAGCAAACAACCACATTTAAAGCAGGAACTGATAACATTTCTGCCGCATCCTAGAACTTCACAAGATTGTTCCAATTTTTCTGCCATGTTTAAGACCTTCACTAAGGAAATTCTACATTTGTTTTTGATTTAACAAAATATTTGTACACTTCTACTTACCTTTTATTATGCCACCATTCCTTTTGATAATAACACTTAAAAGTTTTTTTAACTACACGTGTACCAATGAACATTACAATTGATGAGAATCGCACGACATTATAACGGTAAAAATTATGGCACATAATTGCAGTAACATGTGTTTTTGTTCTTCTTCTTCCTTTTGAAATAATTTGGCAGTCACTGTTGATATGGCGTTATCACTGACACTGCAAAGCATGCCATTGCAAGGCGTTAGCAGTGCAAAGCATTGCCACTACAAACCATTGCCTTTCGAAATAGTTAAATAATATTAAATTTAGTTGTTTAAGCACTTAACAATGATATTCGATAATATTTAGTATTAATATCCGAACATTTCTTATGACTTCCGAAAACTGGATATTATCCAGGACACCCTAATGTTTACTGGCTCATTTATATTTTTATACCCTACCACTCTGTGGAACAGGGTATTATAAGTTAGTTTTGCCCCAAATGTTTGTAACATCTCGAAATATGCGAGCTAGACCCTCCTTAAAGTATACCGATCGGCTCAGAATCACTACCTGATTCGATTTAAGCATGTCTGTCCGTCCGTCCGTCCGTCTATATTATAGTAGGCCACGCCCGACTTTAGCCTTTCCTTACTTGTTTTATAAGAATACTGTAGTTTTGCATGCATTTTGTTGGCATATTAAATAATATCTTGCAATAATATTGGAAAATTTCTTTATAAAGTATAGCAGTAGGTATTAAATTGCAGTTACGTTAGTTAGTGAAAAATTTGTTTGGTCCATCTGCAGATACGTTGAAAATGTTATGGCGTTTTCTGAGATAACGGTACTATATACAATCACATAATTTACACAAAAGATGCGACATGCCTAAAGAAGCCCCATAGTGGTCCTAACTCAATGTCGGAAAAAATGTCAGTTCCGTTAGTTGGTCATGCGAGCGACGATATGTATGTTTGCACATGCATGCAAATATTTACTTCCGTGCAGAAGGGTGCGTAGAAGCATATGTGTAGACATATAAATAAAATAGAAATAATAATGTGCATATGTACAATGTCGGAAAAAATGTCAGTTCCGTTAGTTGGTCATGCGAGCGACGATATGTACTATGTTTGCACATGCATGCAAATATTTACTTCCGTGCAGAAGGGTGCGTAGAAGCATATGTGTAGACATATAAATAAAATAGAAATAATAATGTACATATGTACATATGTTTGTTCACATGCGCACATTCACCGAACTCTAAGTCAGTGCGCAAAGTTTGACAAAATATCTTATCTCCAGGTGGACTTTAATTTTACTATGCCAAAAATAACAATGTTCTTATGAAATATTTATACAAATAGTTAAACAAAGGTATAGTTCAACAGGCCATCGTGGTAAAAGATTAATTTTAATATTAAATTTGTATGTCAAAGATCAAAATTTATTGATTTGAAAATAAAAACTCGAAAGCTGTTTTGTCAAAACTTCACAGAAATAGTTGATTCTGCCCGCAATTCACACGAAAAAGTTGCGTCACAAAGCAACCATCATTAATCAGGGTTATAAGTTATAAGTTATACGCTACAGAATTAAATTTACAACTAAAATTCTGGTACTTTATACCCTCTCAGAATAAAAATGGTACGGTTTATTTGCAATTTCGGGTTGAAAGTCTTTTGTACAGGTCATTGACCTAGATTGTTGGTTCAGGAAGAAGCTAAAGTAGTATGATTAATTAAACGTCTCACCAAATACAATTAATTATAGCAATGTTCGCGTTTAATTAGACAATTGTAGGAAAATATGTTAAAAGGTAGTAGATTTTCGACTCCCAAATATATTATTCTGCTACTTGTACTATATTTGTGATAAGACGTAAACACTGACATTTGTAAATTCGACCAAAATTTAGATTACTTTAAATGACATGTATAGCAGGATTTCGTGCAAAAAAAATTTCTTCATGAAATATTTTACGGGCACAAGCGGGCCAAAATAATATCTACCTACATTCCCATCTGTAATTGTGAGCGTTTCGACCGAAATTACAAAAATCTTCAATTTATGATTTTTAGATTTTTGTCTTCGTGATGGATGAGGGGCGCACGTGTTTGTGGGGAGATGAATTGTTCGCATTTATGAATGAACGGAAATTTGCTTTCAATAATATGCGCGTGCGTTTATGAATGAATTTTTTTGCTGCACTGCAGTTGCGCTGCGGTTGAAAACAGGCACGCTGGCGGAGGGATGAACTAAATGCCATATAACAACAAATACATATGAGATGATGCAAGTTAACTTAGGGTATGTTAATACCACCCAAGCTGCCTGACATATGACTCGCCGTCATATATCAAACACTTCAAGCCAACACGTTAGGACCACTCACAAGGACCACATAAAGTAAAACTCGAAACCAACCACTTCTACAAGATGTCGTAAATTACAATAGACCCGCATTCCAGAGGATCAAATAACGCATTCATATTCCGTTATTTGACCACTAATCATAAACTGGCTACACTAAAGTTGACCCACATCAAAACATTTAATGGTCAACTTAATAAAAGTCAATACTGCACATGTTGCCCGAAATATGATTACCCATCATAAATTCGGCCGTATTAACAAATGCATAGCAAGACGACAATGCTAAGTGGCACACAGCTATGTGGAACGGAAATCAGCAAACAACCGACTCAGCCGAACTGCACTTGTAAAACCAAGTGCAATTATAAGCATGACCCGCTCAACAAACAAACATGTGGGCCACAGTCGGAGTCAGCATAACTGTGACCGAAATTAATGTTGTAAACATTATCAGTACAACAACACATGGGAGACGCCCGCTAAACTCAACGTCAGCGTGCAGTCGCAGCGAAGCAGCATGAATTTATCACGCAGCAGAATACAGACGCTACGCAGCAAAATGCAGTTGCAGCGCAGGCATAGCTAAGTATAAATATTGAGATTATCGTAACTTAGCTTCAGATTCAATTCTCATATTAATAAACGCGGTTATGCTGTCTTCTATACAGCCCGCAATAAATAAAATATAATTTGTTTCATTTAATTAACGCGGAGTTGCTGTCTTCTATACAGCCCGCTTAAGAAATAAACCTACATTTATTTAACTGGCGCCCGAGCAAAAGCCTCGAGCCACGTGAACGTAAAAGGTCCTGAAAATTAAAAAGTAAGGACTCGCGCGCGCCCGAGTGATCATGAAAGGAAAGCCTGAAAATAAAAAGTAAGGCATCGCGAGAATAAAAAAAAGAACTAAAAGTGCCGTGGAAAGAAAAATACGTCCCGAAAATAAAAAATTAAGGATTCCGCGACGCGAGTGAAATTTAGTGAGAGGCCCCTCAGTAGCTTAGGCAAACCGGCGGTATAACGTACCAGCCTACACTATAGACTCAAAAAAATAAAAAAAAATAAAACATTAAAAGCAGCACTTTTTGTGATCTAGTGAATAAATTCCTCACGATTATATCGATAGGGCCCTTAGTAGCTAAGGCAAGCCGGTGGTAATATATGTACCAGCCTACGATATAAGAAACTATTAAAAGAAGAAAAACACTGAAAGACAAGATAAACTATTTCAAAAAAAAAAGATGCGATAGTGAAAAAACAAAAGCATTTTGGGAAAAAAAACAAACAAAATATACCCTAAAGGTGATAAACATTTATAATAAGGTGCAAAAATCTTTTGAAAAAAAAATTTAAAACAGAGAAGAATAAAGTGCAAATATACTCCTTGAAAGGAAAAAGTGAGAAAAAATTCAAATAATCAACTTTAGACAGCAACTGGAAGCAACCGGAGCATCTAACAACAGTACTACAATCAACATCTCCATCGCAGCCAACAGTAGCCGTAAGAGTAAGAATTTATACTAAGAATATATATACTTTTATTAAGTATAAAAAGAAATTGTAATTAGATATTATTATAAATACCCCACTAACAACACCATAAATTTAAATGGACGCTCTACCAGTCGATTTCGACTACGACGGATTAGACAAAATTATAGAGCAGGTGGACAGAGATATTGAGTAAAATATAAACCCCTCATAATTACAGGTATTAGTAATCAGGAAAAAGCTAGGGCTATGCAATTGGTATTTAGTTTTATAGGAGAAAATAAAGTAGCTACTTATTTTGACTTTGACAATAGGGATAATATCGAAGAAGAAGCAGTTCGACTTAATCTATATTTTAAGAATTCAAATTTATAAATAAAGGGAAAAAGAGTAATAAATAATAAAGGTTATTTTATTCAAAAACAAAAATTAAAATTTTTTCAAAATGGCAAACCCTAATAATTTAATTAGGCCCGCATTACTTAACCAAAATCCTCTAGCTCCTCAAGTATCAACTAATGCTCAATTAAGCATGACTGACTTGACGGCCCTCATATCTGAAATAGCGGCCAATGTTTTAATGCAGCAAGGACCACAAGTCGTCCAAAATGTAATTAATCCAAATGCTAGTTTGGCCACAGCAGTTGATCAGGTAATTGAAACAGGGGAAAGGGGAAATTTGAATGAATTAGATAGAATACCTGATGTGGTAAAGTGCTTGAAAGAATTTTCAGGTCGTCCAGGAGAATTTAACTCCTGGGATCTTAAGTGTAATTAGAAATAAAATTACAGGCCACGCTGATACAGCACTGGAATCTAACAATACACCATTGGATTGGCCAGCTATAACAAAATGCTTGTCAATGCATTATGCCGATAGACGCGATCTATCAACTTTAGAGTACCAAATGACTACATTGGTACAAGGTAATAGGTCAATTGATGAATTTTATCAACAGGTGTATAAACACCTCTCGTTGATCTTGAATAAATTAGGATGCGAAGGGATGAGCAATGAGACTTTACGCATGTTAACGCAATCTTACAGAAGCAAAGCGTTGGACACATTTATAAGGGGATTAAATGGAGATCTACCGAGATTATTGGGTATGAAAGAGCCAGTCGATTTACCGCAAGCTCTTCACCTGTGCCAAAAATTGGACAACCAAAATTTTAGGACGAACCATGCCTATAACGTAGGGCAATCGTACCAAAGACCAAATAACGGCAAAAACAATAAATACACTGCAGGACCACAAGACTTCTACCCGCAGTTAGCTTATAATCCGCAATCAAGTCAACAAGCATGGCAAAGCCGGCGCTCGCAACATAATTTTGATGCGAACGCCAATGCACCAACAAGGCCACCGAAGCCTCAGCCAAAGCCAGAGCCCATGGATGTCGATCAGACCATGCACTCACGTAGGGTAAACTACATGAATAAACCTACCCAAAAAAATTATTATCAAGGAGAAAGACCTCTGGAGGCTCCCCAACACAATAATAATAAGGCACAAAGGACTTTCAACATAGCGGAACAAAAGGAAAGCGAAAATACGGATGACTCAGCTAACATTAATTTTTTAGTATGCTGAGCTCTTCACTACCATACTTTGAAGTTAAAATGGAGGGCGGTCAAGCTTTAAAGTTTCTTGTAGACACAGGATCAAGTAAAAACTACGTTAAACCCGATTTGGTAAAGAAATGTATACCAAACGAAACTCCATTTTACGCTAAATCAATAGCGGGAGAAATTAAAATTAGTGAGCATACTTATGCGGAATTTTTTAATATTAAAGAAAAAATAAAATTATATTTAATGCCAGCATTAAAAGTATTTGATGGCATATTAGGAAATGATACTCTTAGAAGTATGAAAGCGGTGATACATACAGCCGAAAGTTGTATGATATTAGGAAATGGCTGTAAAGTCCACCTAAAACAACTCCCCACGCAATGCGTTAATGCAATTAACGAAAACAATCTGTTATATAAACAGAAAAGCATCGTGGAGGAGATAACTACAAAGCATCCTAAGCTTTTTTCTGAGCCTAACGAAAAGCTCACATACACAACAAAAGTTGTTGGTCAAATTAGGACAACAACAGATACACCAGTGTACTGCATTAAAATCCGAGGTAGAAAAGCAGGTAAAACAGCTTCTGGACGATGGCATAATACGACCATCCAGATCGCCATATAATTCTCCTGTATGGATTGTCCCAAAGAAGGCAGATTCCGCAGGAAATAAACAATACCGTATGGTTATTGATTACAGGAAATTGAACGCAGTTACAATTTCAGACAGGTATCCAATTCCTGAAATATCTGAGGTAATATCACAATTAGGTGAAAGTAATTACTTCTCAGTATTGGATTTAAAAAGTGGTTTTCATCAGATACCATTAAGGAAATCGGACATAGAAAAAACCGCATTTTCTATCAATAACGGTAAATATGAATTTACACGTTTGCCATTTGGCCTAAAAAATGCGCCATCAATTTTTCAACGCGCATTAGACGATATATTAAGAGAACACATTGGCAAATGTTGCTATGTGTATATCGATGATATAATTATCTTTAGCAAAACCGAAAAGGATCATTGCAAAGATATTGAAAAAATATTTAAAACACTAGAAGACGCCAACATGAAGGTTCAGTTGGATAAGTGCGATTTTTTTAAATCAGAAACCGAATTTTTAGGGTTTCTGATTACTCCGGTTGGCATAAGAACCAATCCAAAGAAAGTGGAAGCCATTGCAAGCTTTCCAGAACCCAAGAGCCTAAAGGAACTCCGAAGCTTCCTAGGACTATCAGGATATTATCGCAAATTTGTAAAAGATTATGCAAAAATTGCTAAACCGATGACTTCACTCTTAAGAGGGGAAGAAGGTAGAATATCAAAGAACAAATCCTCAAAAGTAAGGATAGATTTAAATTCTGAAGCAAAAGAATCCTTCAGGAAAATTAAGAATTCATTAATTTCCGAAGACATTATCCTTGCTTATCCAGATTTTAAAAAAGAATTTGAATTAGCAACGGATGCTTCAAACTTCGCTATAGGCGCAGTATTATCACAAAGTGATAGACCGATAGCTTTTATATCGAGGACATTAAGCAAAGCTGAAGAACATTATGCCGCTAACGAAAAAGAATTCTTAGCAATAATTTGGGCATTAAATACCTTCAGATATTATTTATATGGTTCCAGGAAAGTAAAAATTACAACGGATCACCAACCTTTAACTTATGCCTTAAGCAATAAGAATAACAACAGTAAAATGAAAAGGTGGAAGTCAATTCTGGAGGAATATGACTATGAATTAGCATATAAGCCCGGCAAAGCAAATGTTGTGGCCGATGCATTATCACGAATACCACCACAAACAACACAGTTGAATACGCTGTCTACAGCGACAAATTCAGACGAAAGCTCATCACACAACTTAATATACAGTGTCGAACAGCCGATTAACGTGTTTAAAAATCAAATTTTTTTAAATAAGGACTTAGTATCCAACTATCAATTTCAAATAATATTTCCAACATATCACCGACATATTATAACAGAATTAAGTTATACCCATGAAATTTTACTGCAGATTTTAAAAAAATATTTAAAGCCATCGGTAATAAACTGCATCAAAGCAGAAGAAGACATAATGGGAGTAATACAAGAATTGTATCCCATACACTTTAGTAAATACAAAATACGATTTTCGCAGATACAAGTAGAGGATATAATAGATATTCAACAACAGCAGGAAATCATAATTAGGGAACATAACAGAGCACATAGAAATTGTAAAGAAAATAAATTACAAATTTTGAGAAAATATTATTTTCCAGGAATGGCTAGCAAAATTAAGAAACTAATTAGAATTTGCCTTACATGCAAAGAAAATAAATATGACCGACATCCGGCGAAACCGAAAATTCAGCCAACACCAATTCCTACATTTCCAGGTCAAATAGTTCATATTGATATACTGCACATGGGAAAGCAGTTAATTTTAACAGCAGTGGACAAATTTTCTAAATACGCGATTGTGAGAACTATCCAATCCAAAGCAGCCGAGGATATCAGGCAACCGTTGAGAGACATTCTTTTCTCTCTCGTACCAGAAACTCTAGTAATGGACAATGAAAAATCGCTTAAATCCGAAACGATAAATTTCATGATAGAAAATGAATTTGGCATAGAAATTCACCGAACAGCTCCATATACAAGTTGTTCGAATGGGCAAGTGGAACGTTTTCACTCCACATTGCAGGAAATAATGAGATGCCTACGTTGTGAGAATACGCACCAATCTTTCCTAGAACTTTTAGAAAGATCGGTCAAAGAGTACAACCACTCCGTGCATTCAACTACAAGGGAAAAACCCATAGAACCATTTTTTGGTAGGAAAGTCAATAGCGACCCCATATTAATAGAAAAACATAGATTAGAAATTGCTAAAAAAATTAAGGATAAACAAGTTGTTGATCTAGCTTATCACAACAGAAATAGAATAGCATTAAAACAATACGAGCCAGGAAACGAAATTTTCGTTAAAATAAATAAGAGGTTAGGAAATAAACTGACATCTAGGTATAAAAAGGAAATCGTAGCACAAAATTACAACACTACAATAAAGACACAGTCAGGAAGAATAGTTCATAAAAATAATATTAAACAAAATTGAATATATTTTTTTTTTTTTTACAATGGCCAAAATAAAGATGAACTTAATAACCCAAACGCTATTGTTAGCATTTGCTACCATTGCCGCACAAAAAAATGGCATACAGGACTTAACCAACCATAATGGATACATACCTATCAAGACTGGAGAGCAGAAGACAATAAGTAATTTCAATAAAGTCCTACATTGCATTAACTTAACAAGTTATGACGAAACAATCTCGCTAATAGCAGATAACATTAAAGCTTTGACAGCAGTAAACATTGAAGACAGACAATTACTGAACACGGTAAACAAAAATTTTGTATTACTTAAAGCAAAAATAACCTACCTATACCCACATACTAAAACAAAACGAGGACTAGTTAATATTATAGGTAAAGGATTAAAATTTATAGCAGGTAACATGGACAGTGACGATGAACAACAGATAATTAGTACATTAGACTCAATACAAAATAATGCTCAACATGCAACACCCTGCAAGAAGCATACTGGTAAAATGACTAGTAAAACGACTTGGAGCCATGACAGAAACTTTCCGTATTTTTCCCATCACATTCTTAAAGGCATCGGTAGATTTTTTGACCGTTTCGTTCCAAATGTTTCTATATGTGTGATTGTTCGTCCCGCTCTTTCTTAAAGCTTGTGCGCTTCACGAGAGATATTGCTGCACTGCTTACACACGTCACAACTACTCCATGTTTTACTAGTCAAATTACCCGTATTTTACTAGTAAAATGACCCGCATTTTACTGGTCAAATATCCAGGAATTTAATAGCCAAATTACCATCATTTTACCAGTTAAATAACCTGGAATTTAATAGCGAAATTACCAGCATTTTAAATGCCCCTTTGACCTGTTTAATAAAATCTTGTACTAGCATAATTCAATTCAATACAGTTTTTATTACCTAACTCGTTGGTTTTTTATATTATAAACTTATGTATATTTTGTAGTTATATGTATATATGCATATAATATATTATATTTATTTGATATTATACTTTTGTATTAGTTATATTTATCGTTTTTTTTTAATATTTGTATGCATACATTAGTTATATTTATGTAGACTTTGTTAATTGATTAAGTTAATAGTAGTTAAATCTATGTATATACACATGTTATTTTTTTTGTAAATATTTTTTTTGCTTATTTCTATTGTGGCTTAGCTCTACACTCCTTCTTACTCCTTTCTCGAAGTCGATGCGTCCTTGTAATTTAAAAACATCTGCAGTAATAACCATATAAATTAAATTACAATTATTTATAAAAAAAGAACATTAATAATTACCAAAAAGAACCGTATCGACCAACTTCAATTTCGACAGAGCCTTTTTGTTACATCTTCCGTCCCAATTAAAAAGTTGGAGGACGTCGTCGCTGAAGACTAAAACAGCATCAATGTCCCCGGAAACTCCTTTGAGGAAGTACAAGAATGATATCTGCAAAGAGACTTTGTTTTACAAATAATTAGTGAAACGTTTTTAAAACAATACTTACAACTGCGTCCTCGTAGTTTTTTTCCTGCAATTTCTCCTCTATGTCAAAAACTGCATCAATGGACTGCAGAGGCAGAGTATCCTTAAGTTCTGTATGGAAAGCTTTGTATAATTTATTATTAATAATGCTCGACCACTTCTGAGCATCAGAATCTCAACAATATAAAAACAATTATTGCAAGTCATAATTGCTGTGCTGCCACTCCAACTAAACAAAAGCTCTTGTACGTGTGATTTTTTATTTTTACTCAATGAAACCATTAGGCAACCCCTGTCTTTTCGTTTCGTTCATTTTGCTTTTCTCACCATTCCATCATCCCTATGCATGCAATATGTGTAAGAGAGCGAAATATAAAAAATGTAATAAGAAAGATGTGTCATGTCCTTTCATATCGCCAATTTTGAAAGGCAACTTGTCACATGTACTGTGTTAACAAATTTGTTGTGGTGACAATCGAAAAATCTTACAAGTGTGTGTACTTTTGGTCACTACATTTTTGCAGGGCAGACAGCGTAAATAAATTAATTTATTCTAATAGGTTTCTTACTGGCCAAATTGGTAACATTACCAACCATATAAATAAGCAACAGACTCTTATTCAGAATTACATAAATATATTTAGGAAAACGACCCAGAATAAAATTAAAACTATAGAGGACGAATTAGAATTCCTTAAACACATATATCAAATAAACAATGATATAACACTTTTGCAAAATCACATAAACGATATCGGACAAGTAATTTTTTCAAGTAAATTAGGAATAATTCCAACAGATATACTAACTCAGACCGAACTTGACCTCATCAATGATTTTGACATGTATAACGACATACAGGTATCAGTAGTTTTTTATAATGACAACATTATTATAACCTTACTAATACCCCAATATTCCTCCAATATCCTATCCAAAATTATTTTTGAACCTATTCCCGACCAAAAAAATTTATCATTAGTTTTAGATGAATATGACATACTTACGGATGAAAATAATAATTTGTATAAAAAAATTGTTAAGGACAACCTAGAAAAAAATTTAATCAAATTAGATAACAATTGTTTAATAAATATCATTAAATTTAAAGAAGCAAATTGTAATTTAGTACCATCAATAAAAACAGAAATTAAAGAAGTATTACCGGGAATATTAATATTCAAAAAATTTTATCTGAATATATCTCACAATTGTAACAAATTAGAAATTAAACAAACTGGGACTTCTTTAATAAAATTTGAAAATTGTTAAGTCATAGCTACAAACAAAACTTTTGAAAATATTAAAATCAAAATGTACGATTCATTTATATTACCAAATAAGATTACAAAAATTAAAGAAAATAAAAATATTACAGAAACAGAGTTAAAATTAGAAAAATTGTACTTAAAGCAAATTAGGCAACAAGAACACATTGAACTATTGTTTAAAAATAATAAAAGTGTTCATTTAATTAGTTTAAGTTCAGGTTTATTAATTGTATTATCTATTTTTGTAGTAATTTTTATTTTAATATGTATTAATAAATATAAAAGGAAATTATATGTATCGCCTGAACTGCACTCACATAATCAAAATACTGCAAAAACAACAGAAGGCCCATTTCTTCAATTATCTTCAATGGCTTAACTCATCCACAGCAACAATACCGATTGAGGACAATCGATTTAAGAGGGGAAGAGTTAACTTAGGGTAAGTTAATACCACCCAAGCTGCCTGACATATGACTCGCCGTCATATATCAAACACTTCAAGCCAACACGTTAGGACCACATAAAGTAAAACTCGAAATAAACCACTTCTACAAGATGTCGTAAATTACAATAGACCCGCATTCCAGAGGATCAAATAACGCATTCATATTCCGTTATTTGATCACTAATCATAAACTGGCTACACTAATATTCCGTTATTTGATCACTAATCAAAAACTGGCTACACTAAAGTTGACCCACATCAAAACATTTAATGGTCAACTTAATAAAAGTCAATACTGCACATGTTGCCCGAAATATGATTACCCATCATAAATTCGGCCGTATTAACAAACGCATAGCAAGACGACAATGCTAAGTGGCACACAGCTATGTGGAACGGAAATCAGCAAACAACCGACTCAGCCGAACTGCACTTGTAAAACCAAGTGCAATTATAAACATGACCCGCTCAACAAACAAACATGTGGGCCACAGTCGGAGTCAGCATAACTGTGTCCGAAATTAATGTTGTAAACATTATCAGTACAACAACACATGGGAGACGCCCGCTAAACTCAACGTCAGCGTGCAGTCGCAGCGAAGCAGCATGAATTTATCACGCAGCAGAATACAGACGCTACGCAGCAAAATGCAGTTGCAGCGCAGGCATAGCTAAGTATAAATATTAAGATTATCGTAACTTAGCTTCAGATTCAATTCTCATATTAATAAACGCGGTTATGCTGTCTTCTATACAGCCCGCAATAAATAAAATATAATTTGTTTCATTTAATTAACGCGGAGTTGCTGTCTTCTATACAGCCCGCTTAAGAAATAAACTTACATTTATTTAACTTGCATATGAATACATGTGCACTTGTTGACATTTATAGTACATACATAAATACATGCTTATACATATGTTATTATTATTATTATTAAGCCCAACGGTTACCCTCTTTCCCGCCCAACAGACACGAGGGACACAGTCCGCATGACGTACGGATTTTTTTTTTTATAATTTTTTTTTTGTGCCAAGTTGTTAAAAGGAAAAAGTTTGTTAAACGTCGAGATCCGAAACTGCTCAGCTACAGAAAAAAAACTTCATCAGCTGAATCAAATATATATTATACCGCCGTTAATCATTTATTGAGAAAGGATAGTACAGCTCTTTTTATGGTGAAAAGTGAGTCCGAAATATCAAAAGTGCTGGAAAGACAGTTGAAATCTTGACATAAACATCGGAAAGGTTCATTTAATTCATAATTGGTTTTACACTGTTTTAAATAAAGAGGTTTAAAGTGCCTTGAAATCCGTGAAGGAACATTAAGTTTAACTTCGGTAATAAGAAATGTGCTTGCGATAGACCCTGTGAGTAGTTTAGTAATGAATATTATGCCTTGCATTTCTCTACGGCTGGAAAGAGCAGGAAGATTTATTAGCTTCAAACGATCAGAGGAAGATTAAGCCGAGAATCCCATCGAAAGTATCTTTGGGCAAAAAGTAAGAACTGTTTTTGAATTGATTTCAGCCGATCAATGTGAACTTGATAACGTGGTTTCCAAACTATCGAACCGTATTCTAGCATAGGTCTTACTAAAGTTGTAAAAAGAGCCTTTGCTACATGTGGGTCCTTGAATTCTTTTGACCATCGTTTTATAAAGGCAAACATCCCTCTAGCCTTATTAGCTATAGCATTAACATGACTATTGAAATTAAGTTTGGAATCCATTGTAACTCCCAAGTCAACAAAGTCAAACACTTGATCCAGAGTATAGTTATTTATTGTGTAAGAAGCTGGCTCAATAGTTCTTCGTGAAAAACTCATAAATTTACATTTTTTAAGGTTAAGTGGCATATAATTTATGTTGCACCAATCAACTAAGCTGTTAATATGTATTTGTAATAAATTTCTTTCTTCAGTCGAAGCGTATGATTTAAAAAGTTTTACATCATCGGCATACATTAGTATATTCGTATATCTTATTGCAGTAGTAATATCATTTATGAATAACGAAAACAGAATCGGGCCTAGATGGCTGCCTTGGGGAACTCCCGAAGTAACATTAATGACATTGGAAAAAGCATTTTTAAATATAACGATTTGAGATCTATCATGTAGATAAGAAGATATCCAGCGGAGGAAAGCCCAGCAGATCAAGTTTGTGGATGAGTAAGGGGTGAAAAACTTTGTCAAAAGCTTTACTGAAGTCGGTGTATATAACATCTGTTGGAATATTTTCTCTAAAACCATTTGAAACATGAGTTGTGAATTCCAGTAAATTGGTAATAGTTGATTTGCCCTTACAAAATCCGTGCTGAGAGTTTGCGATTGATGAAGAGATCGTATATTTTAACTGATTAGTAATAATTGCTTCAATCGAAGACCTATTGCCGCTTTTATGAAGAGGGATTATAAAAGACTTTTTCCAAATAGACGGGAAATTACCTTGTTTTAGCGACAAGTTAAGCAAGTTTGATAAAGGCAGATATAGATAATCAGCAAATTGTTTAAGAATACATGTCGGAATCATATCAGGACCGTACCTGAATGATTCTTTTAAAGATTTCAGATAAAATAATACATGTTCAGAAGATATTACTGGAACATTAATCGAATTATTAGTATATAGATAATATGGATATTTATAAGGGGCCATGTTAAATTGGAAAGTTCATTTCTAATTTTTTTTAGTTCGGCCTTAGCAAAATCAAAGCGAGTACTAGAACCGACTGCTGTCGTATCATACCCCCGAGCAACACCCATGATTTCGAAAGTTATCTCAATTGCAGGATGGTAAACGTCTTCTGGCAAAACTAGAGGATCACATCGATTTAGAGAAGATCTGGAAATATCATCAACGAAAACCAAATCCAAAACCTTACCAAACTTATTTGGAAGAACATTAATCTGACTTAGGCACAGTTCAGCCATCTCATCCAAAAAGTCGCAGCTACCCAATCGCGTAGAAACTGGTACAATGTTATAGTCAATCATCTTCCAGGATATGTGCGGGAGGTTAAAGTCACCCAGGATAATCATAGAGTCAGAAGATTCAGTCATTGAACTAACGATTTTAAGAAAAGAAATATGTTGGGTATATACAGACAAATCAGACTGAGGAGGTATATAACAGAAAGCTAAGTAGATATAACCTGTGCCAAGCTGCACTCGGATGCACATAAATTCAATGGATTCCATAGCAGGGACACATATTTCTTCTGAAGGAATAGAAGAATGAACAGCGAGTAGAACACCACCCCCAACTCTGCACAGGCGATCATTTCTGTAAACCTGATATTCACTGCAAAAGATTTCCGAATTAAAAACGTGAGGCTTAAGCCATGTTTCGGTAAATGAAATAATATTATAATTGCACTGAAGGCTTGTGAAATACAAGTCAGTTAATTTAGTGTTCAAACCTCTTACATTTTCATAATAAATACTCAAATCAGACTTAACAATCAGTTTTTTGGCTCAGTGTTTTGACGAGAAATCTTTACAACATTTTTGTCATTTATATTAGGTTTGTACTCGAATTCGCGGACTAACGCCCCGATCGGCCAGAATGAATTGTTTAGAAGAGCATCGAACTTTTCTAAAGCAACATCAATTTTAAAAGAGGAAATATTCCTTTCATATTTGAAGTTAAATTTCCTGATTGTTAAGTTGCCAATTTTAATTTTTGATGCGATGTAAAACTGAATGTCCTCGACAGTAGTATCTTTGGCGAATCTTGACACAAGAATTGATTTTCTTTGTGGAACCACAACCAGCTTCTTGGGAGTTGTTTCAACAACTTTAGGCGGTATAGAAAGTTCGCGGTTTTTACTGGCAATTGGCCTTGCTGAAGAGGATTTGGATGTGGAAGGCTCCACTATCTGCGGAATTGGTGAAGCTAAATTAATTAGTTGTAATGAGGGAGTTGGAATAACGACCGGAGTTGGATTTAAAATCACTAAATCAGACGGACTCTCAACTCGCTTACGTTTATTTTCACGATTAGAGTTATTGACAGGAGGTGAATCATTTAAGCATTTAAACGACTTAAACAAATTCTCATAAAAAGTAAATTTTTCGGTAAGTACCGAAAGCTCCTTACCAATTTCAGAAAACCCCTTCCTAGTATGTTTAAAGCATTTAAAAAGATCAAGTTCGGTCGATCTACAATTTAGGCATGACCAGCGTAAGCCTTTGCCATCATTAATTGAGTCTAAAACTCTACCTGTCAATCCAGCACACTTCATATGGGCCAACCCATCACACAGCCAGCACGACACATAGCGTTCGGTCTCATTTTTAATTTGACAATTTGCAAATATGCAAGCCATATTAGATCAAAGAAAAGTGTAAGTAAAAATAAAACAAAATATTGATGAAAGTTTTGAAGCTATAAAACGAACAGTTTTAGATACACTGTATTGTGACACTTAATAAACACGCAAACAGCTGTGACAAAAAAGAGAAAGCAAGAGATGAGTAAAGTACAAAGCAAAACCAATATGCACGCACAAAAACAACTGCAAGAACAAACAAAGCCAATTAACAACAAATACAATTTCAAAATATAACTCGGCAATTAAATTAGTTATTAAATTAAATTTATTCAAAACAATAGCAGATGCAAACCAAATATGTTTGAACTTATCTTAGATCGATCAACAAAGTGTTGGCACTGATTTCTCACACAAAATATTTAAATATAAGTAATTAAAATTAAACTTATTTATTTAAATAGCACGGAACAGAAAAAATTGCAACTACACAGCTTGACGTTTGCGTTATGTATGTACATATGTATGTATATACACGTGCATGAACATGTAAATATATATACATACATACATACATACATACGTATATTTGGATATTTTTATATGTACTACATATTATCTATATACATATTTACATATGTATACTTAGTATGATAACGATTGTTACGCTCATAATATAAGTATATAGATATACTAGCGAGCCCCCTGCACACTTTGTAGTGCAAAAAATAAAATAAAAAAATCAATTCAAGTTCATTTAAATCAGTGATAAATTGCTTTTATTGTAATGTTCTGTGGTAAACAACATTAGTTGTTTTTCCATTTTCGGTGTAAATATACAAAACCGTTTGTGAACATGTGAGAAAACTGGATACTCTAAATTCACTCCACAAATTCCTAAGAATTGGCCTTGCGCCTGATTAATGGTAACCGCAAACGCAAGGCGAACAGGAAACTGAAGTCGTTTAAATTCAAATGAAATATCAGACGGAATCATTGGAATGCGTGGAATGAATACATCTTCGCCTGTGAATTTTCCTGTCAAAATAGTAGCTTCAATTACATAAGCCATCAACCTTTTTATAGCAAGTCTTGTACCATTACACAAACGGGGTTGATTGATATTGCGAAGCATAATAATAGTGGCTCCAACTTTCAATTGGAGATTATGCGGAGGCAATCCTGGTAAGTCCAACGAATTCAATAATTCTGTTGGATAATTCACAACATCTTCTTCATTCGTAACAGTATCCACAGACTTGTACGACACCAATTCGCCAGGAATCTTTGATTGTATAGCCATGTTTAATTCATTAGCATCTTTGTTCTTTGGCCAGCGTAAATGTTATAAATAAATCCGGTCGACCGTAATGACGCACATAAGTCATTGCATCCTGCGCATACTCATGCATATGACGTGGGCTGCCTGTGTACGTTGAAGGCAAAATGGTAATTTTCCCAAGATCATTAACATTACCATCATTATTTATTGCATCACTCAAATGGATGTACACCTCCGAACGTAATTTCTTCTGATTAAATCGTATGGAATTTAGTCGTTCACTTTCAATTTTGGCGTACATATCAACAACAAATTGATGGAAAAGTCTACGACAATGCAAAATATGATTAATATCATTTTGACGGACCATAAGGGGATATGAATAATAATTCATTGCGCTACCTTTTTTATTTGATTCCGCTCCTAGAATTAAAAATTATTCGAAAAACGATAAAAATTAAATAAAATTTAAATGAACTAACCGGTAGAAGGGTTGATCATTTTAATGTTAACATGATAACCGTCTTCTCCTCGACAAAACAACAATGGGTAGTGTAATCCATCATAGCAGCGATGAGTTTCAGATACTCTTTGCAGTTGCATATTTCTACGGCGCAGCACAATGCCACGGGAATTGAATTCATCGCCTACGATTACAATAGCAACATCATCCATTGTGGGCGCATTAAAACGTCTGACATGTTGCCCAGGAGGCGTTTTGTCAGCTCGAATCACAATTGCATATTCATCTGATGGCATTTGATCGAGAGCAGTTTGAAAAAGTCCCACTAATTCATTTTCAGCATGCAACATATTCTGCAAACGCTCGATAATATCCCTCAGCAAATTTGATGATATATCACAACGACGACTGGTTTCCACATTTGAGTTACCCACAAAGTATATTTGCAAAAATTGATAGGTTTGATCAGGAAAGGGTAACAAAGAACCAAGTCGATGGTAAACTTGGCCTTGAACCTATTGAAGATTGAAATTTTCACAATAGTACGTTTCGCGATCATCTAAATAAACATCAAAACAAACAAAAATACCTTGAAAGTTGGCATAAAATTGTCCCGCATAATATTCGTCGCTCCAAATGAAGTCATTTGAAATGCAGAGTTATACCCTTGTATGTTTTCCAGAAAATGCTTTGAAATTGGTGTGCTCCCAGTTATCAAATTATGCAAGGGCTCCGGTGGTGAATTCAATTCTGGTAATTTAACTTGTCCGTTTGAACAACACAATCCAGATATCTCATGTTTAAACTTAAATCCCTTGCAATAACTGCAAACAGTAGTCATTGGGCCAATTGAAACCTTGCCATGAGAAACGCAATCAAAGTTTGCATCATAATTGAATGCAGCACGCTCCAAAGTACGTCGCACGTACGGACGTTGAGTAGGATTTCGCATAGTCCTACCACGTGCCATGGCATTTCGAGCAGCCAAAGTATTATTTGCACGCTGTTCGTCACTTTGAGATGCTCTAGATGCCGCAACATTTCTAGTATGACGTGATTGACGCCCCAAATTGCTGCGCGTACGTACCATTTTGTATTAAAAATTTTTGCTTCACCAATTAAATATTAAGTAATTGAAATTTTATTTATTCACGAAATTCAAAAATTGAAGCACATATGTTAGTTGAATAAAACAATTATTAAGAATTGAAATAGATCAGCTAATCATGAAATTTCAGTCATAGCAGGCACTCAAAAGCTAGCTACCTTGGAGAAAAATCCGTTACAGCATTACGTATATATATTAGCTGTTAAGGTAACATATAAGTCGTTAGCTGTTAAGTTAACATATAAGTCGAAAGCAGAAAAAGTCCGTTACATCATCACATGTATATATTAGCTGTTAAGTTAACATATAAGACGTTAGCTGTTAAGTTAACATATAAGTCGAAATGAATGAAGTGTTCACCAAAATGGCTATAACTCATGAACCAATCCACATACAGAGACCGTTTATACATAAAAACCTTGGTACTGATGTCACCTTTCATATGAACTTAGCAGAAACAGGCATTCCAGAGAACATCAGTCACTAACACAATAGAACTTATTTTTTTATATATAGATTATATTGACATATGTATGTATGTATGTTTGGATGCATATAAACAAAATTGGCACACTCTTATCATGTATGTAAGTAAAACCAAATTTCACCTCAAATTAAATACTTAGATGTTTATATCAATTTGTTAATATATTTGCAAAATCCAAAATTCGAGCCAATGTTTGTTAACAAATTTTGGCTTCGCTCAGCTCTGTTAACTTGGCACTCTCACAATTTCCCCTGGTGAGTTGGACGAGAAATATTGATGGATTTTGACAATTCACACCGTCTTCCTAACTTAATCGTTCTCTGTGTAATATACGTTCTCTGTTGATAGCAACCAGTTACGAAGAATCTTAAAGCCGCTAGAACCTATCAATATAAAAAATAAATAATCCTAATTAAAAAACTGTAAATATACAATGTAAATCCTAAATACGCTGGACCATAACACGAATTTCGAAAAGCAAACCATAGCATATTTGCAGGTGATTCCGGATATTCCTTCCAGTCGAGTTGATGACTATTCTACCAAACCACTCAGAGGAGAGTTCAGAATTCTGCTACAATGGAACATTGCAATATATAAAAAGTATTTTAAATGATTGCAGTTTGAAATAAACTAGTATCTTATTTCACTTTTTATAATAAAAGCGCTGAAATTTATATTTGACAGCAGGCATTTGTTTGTTTTTTCTCCATTCCTCTTTGTGCTTTTTGCTTATTTTGACATTTAATTTGACAGAGGTACCACTCTTTATCACTTTGAATAAATACAACGAGACAGCTGTTAAGTTACGTTAAGAATAAATTAGTGAATCGCATAATCGTTACTGCAAACGACAAATATTGTCGTCAAAAATTGTGATTGTCGCACCGTATAAAGTTAGTGAATCGCACTAGTAGTCACTTAAAGCGTATATTTTATTAATTAGATTGATAGCTGCGTTTCTTTTCTACATCCATGGGTGGTTTGAATGATAATTAATCATACTTGTCGATGCTATCGATTTCGCATACCAGTTCGTTTTAATTTTATTTTCGCTTCGGTGTATTTCCATGTCTAGGAAGGCTAACTTTTTTCCGTGTTCTGTTTCCGTAGTAAAATTAATTTTAGTATGTTGTGCGTTTAATGTATCTAGTATGTCTTCCACGTCCTTATCTTAACAATAGCAAATCTTAACATATTTGTGAATGTTTTTGAAATATACATATGTACTTTAATTTAAGTTCAGCAATGCTGTCGTACAGTATTTTGTCTCTTCGATCGTTATATTTTGTAATCTTTCTTTGAGTTGAAAATAATTCTTAATATTGTAGTCCTTCGAAATTATCTGTCTCAGTGTTTTTCCTATATGTTTCCAAAGTTTGTAGCACGGTACACCAATTGAAGAGCAAGTTGGTCTGAGAGGAGAGTTTTCCTTATGTATTTTCGGAAGGCCATATGGGCAGTTTACATAGAACTTTCCTCGCTTTGCTTGGCAGTTCGAACTTTAACAACAAAGCGTGAGGCGTAGAAGGTCTGCTACATAGAACGCTTTGACAGTTTCTGCGTTAGTAGTTTGTTATGAGTTGCGATTTGTGTTTGTTCAGAGTGTTTTGTTTAAAGATAGAATAAAAAAATGAATTTTACTGATATGATGGAAGTAGTAGTAGTTATGCTACTACCCTGCCAACCATGAGCCGGTAAAAAACTGGATAAAAAGTGGCTCACGCTATCTTCAAAACTGGGTAAAAAAGTAGATAATTTTGTGAATGCGCTGTGCGGATTTTATCCACTTTCCCCTTGTACGTGTGATCAGGCATCCCTGTCGTACGCATTAAGCACCGCCATAAAGAAAAAACTATAGCTGATCTCCTCTAATTCCCCTCACCAGCCTACGCAGGGTTGCTTTTTTCTTCAAAAGATTTCAAAATATTTTAAGAATTTTAAGCCAAAACATTTACGTTATAAATTCTTTATTTTTCAATCATTTAAATATTACAAACATGTGGACTAATCCTAACTATAACTTAAATTACAAATAAGTATTTATACAAATAATAAATAATTTTTTACATTAAAAATTATATTATTAATAAAAACTTCTATTACATATATAAATACGTAAATATATATATATTTAAAGATATCAAGCCGCTCATGTACCTCTGTTAATCCCTCTAATTATCTCTTGTGCCCAATGAATCTGAAATCAAAATAAAATGGTGAAATTTATAGAAGTTACAAAATAAAGTAAATATTATCATATTTGAAAAGTTGCAAAATTTACAAGAAAAAGTTTTATCGAATTTAACGATTTTATAATCAAAAGAAAGATAATCGAATTACCTTTCTTTTGATATATATTAATAATTAAAAACTTTTTTGAATCGATTACAAAAAATTACTTTTCTTACAAACTTTGCAAATATAACTACATTTTCCTGCTTACATTTAGACATTTTCAAAAGTTGCAAAATTTATAAGAAAAAGTTTTATCGAATTTAACGATTTTATAATCAATGTTAATATTATGAGAATATAATAAATAAAAGTATTATAATTTTGTCTTACCGTTTCCCTGACCGGTCTCCAGCTCCTCTTCCTGATCCAGCAAAAATGAAAAGTCCATTATGTATGTAATCTAAGTAAAATTATAAAATAAATTATGTAATAAGAGTATTAAAATAAATTTGTTACCTACTGGAATAGAAAAATACTTAAAGTCTATGTCTTCTTTCTTAATAATTATATTAATAAAAATGGTGCAAAGGTACGATCTAATAATAATAATATAAATATTAATAATATTGTAAATAATAATATTTATATTAAAAATGATAATTATAATAACAATATTAATAATAGTAATAATAGTAAAAGTTATATTAATAGACAAAATAATAATATTAATAATGTAAATAATAATATTTATATTAATAATGATAATTATAATAACAATATTAATAATAGTAATAATAGTAAAAGTTATAATAATAGACAAAATAATAATATTAATAATGTAAATAATAATATTTATATTAATAATGATAATTATAATAACAATATTAATAATAGTAAAAGTTATAATAATAGACAAAATTTATGTTTTTTTTTCGATGAACTCCTTTAGTATTAAATTGAACTCCTTTAGTATTAAAAGACCTACAAAGAAAAATAAAGTAAAATAAAGTAAATATAGAATTTTACTTCGTAATGTAACAAAAGTCATATAAATTAGAATTTCCTACTTTGTGCAAAGCTTATGAAAATTAAAAAAAAAATTTACCAAATTTTCAAACTTTTTCATTCGAATTTTTAGAAAAATGTCGGGTATGCAGTTTTATAGCCTATTCGGGGAATGTTTAGTTATTTGTACACTGTATTTTTGCGCAGAAGACCTTTCTGTGTGGGCGCAATTCGAAAATATAGCCCTAGGGTGTACACGCATTTGGCCACTATAACCCGAAAACATTGTACAATTAACTAAACCGTACCCGATCATTATATTAATGAACTTGTTAAATGTTTACACTGCACTTTTCTTATTTTTAAATATGTATGTCCATACAAGTGTACAATTATATATTACAACTATATTATACAATTAGCGATAGCTGATTGCAGCTGCACTATGTACTTGCACTGCACTTTATTTCGATGTTTATAACATGTGTACATATGTATGTATGTAGGCAGTTGCAGCTGCAATATGTACACATGTACTTCCACTGCACTTTATTTAATTTAACAATTGTACAACGTTGTTTATCTACAAACATACGTATACATTTATGCACAAGCAGATGCAGCCGTTGTTTTAGTCAGTGGAATATTCTACTGCAACTTGAACATATTCGCACTGCACTTTTTTCTTTAATTATATATGTACACATGTATGTAGATAGCCAGCCAGCATTTGGTCGATTTGGGACGTGCTATCGGTCATATTCTGTCACTTCACCCTGCAATTCCGAGTGAAAGTGAATTGCCAATATGCCCGATGCCTGCAAATGCTGGCCGGCGAGAATGTACTCAGGGTATATTTTCAGTGCAAGTTCAACAAAGCTTCAACGCACAATCTTGCACAGAAAACATTACCCTTATTTCATTTAACTTTTCACAACAGATATATGTACATATGTACTTACTGAAGAATATCTGCTACGGAGGCTGTGTTCCAGGAATTTTGTTTTGTTTGGTGTTTGGTTGGCCGCAAATCTGCAATGACAAAAATATCACTTAAAATATATCACTATTTCAGTAATTTCAATACATACCTTTAAATTGGGGTTGAGTTGCACCTATTCTGGAAACATAAAAGCTAAATTAACATTTTTAAACAAATAAAATTATAAAAACATATGCTTACCTCCAATATGTTCGATGAATTGACAATTTTCGTCAAAACTCCCGTACATCTAACTGGCTCGCTCTAACACACAGGGTTTTTTAAAGGGTGATTTCACTGCTCTAACTTACAGAAATTTTTTGACAGCGCGAAAAAAAAGTTGGAAGTGTGTGGGTGAGATGTATAAAAAGTTGTGAATGTGTTTGAAAACTTTTGATTTTCAGGGGAAACTGGATAGCCGTGGCTGGCAGGGTAATGTTTGAAATTCGCGAGTGTCTGTAGTGTGTATAAGTTATGATTTCTTTTACTTGAAATCGGAAAAAAAAACAATTTTTCAGTTTCTTCACTTTAGATGTTATTTATTTGAGTTCTATTTTCAGACTGTTTACAAAAATACAATATTAAAATTTATATACTAAAATATTGCTTGCTATTTAGTTTCACAATGATTTGGTTTACTTATAATTTCTTACTATTAATGTATTATTGCTTATTATTCAATTTTACATTTATTTGGGTTTTCTTATTGTTTTCTTAATGTTGAAACATTATTGCCAATTTGGCATTAATTTGGTTTATTTTATTTTCTTGCGCAACTTCCTTTATTGGGGCAAACAGGCCTCAGCAATAATTACCAAAACGCAGTGTCATCATTTTACAAGTACTTTGTTGCGTTTGGGCAAAAGTTATTGGCCAGACGCAAAAACAAATTTTATAACTTCTTTGTTGTTAACTCCTCCCTCCTTAAAATCAATTGTCCCCAATTGATCAAAAATATGGTAGGTTGTCGAAATTTAAATATGTTACTGGGTTGGATGCTTTTGATACTTCTCTCGTCTCTTGATTTTCCCTCGGTGATTCTGAGGCAGAGTTCGTTTGTAAGATTATCTTTTTATTTTTGTGGCAGAAGAATAGTATTGCAAAAACTATAAGCGTTAAAATGGCAACTGTTACTACTGAGATTTGATTGATATCCGAGTTACTTTGAAGGTAGTCCAAACGTTTTATGTTGTCGATAAATAATTCGTGAATTGATTCCAATGATAGAAGATTGATTCTTCCTTTTTCTGCTGGAGCAAATTGTGTCTTGACCGGTAATGCCTCGGTTAAAATCGTTTCGCCATTGTAGAAAGAATCGTTATTTATTTTTATGGTTAAGTTGCTGAATTTTACCACAAATGTTCCTTCGACGGTCATTTCTTCCAAACTGTTATTTACGGTGCCATTGAAGTCATTTAATAGGATTAGTCCAGGTTGAAGTATTTCTCAGGGACCGAATATAATTGTTATTTTATTCTTTCGGAAGAAATGGTTACGCGAAAATTCCCTTTATATGTTTTAGGGAATTTTTAACCATTATCGTAAGAGGAATTTTATTTTGGTCATCGTAACCAATATAAATGAGAGATATATTTTTTTGGTTACGAATGACCATTAAGTCAACCAAACATTTTTTTGGTTACCAATAACCATTATCGCAAGTAATATAATTTTTTGGTTATCGGTGACCCACTCGACAGCAAACTATTTTTTCTGGATAGTGGTAAATTTTTCTTATATTACGTTATTATGGCATGATCAGAAAAGCATTCGTAGTTTACACTTCAATGAACTTATTCTTGTCAATTTCGAAGAAAAAGCGTAAAAGCAATTGTACACAATTTACCGTTACTTATTTCTGAGCATGTACACATGTTTTAGTATACATATTTTGTTTTTGGAAATCCATTCTCTATCTCGAAAATATTGTATAAAGCGTTCCAACTACAGGGAAACCTCGTTTATGAGAATATCGGTAACAGTACGAAATTATGTATTTAAATAAACATTTGTCTACAAACCTTTGAAAAGACTTTCTGAGCAAAGCCAATATTAATTCAATTGTTGAAAAAGCGAGACAACTAGTGAAAACTTTAAGAACGCCGAAGTGCAGGTAAGTTTCCAACACTTTAACTTCCATAACTTTAACTTTAAACCTCAAATTCAATCGTCGAATTGTACTTTAAACAAGACGCTTAACTTATTTGTTTGACTTATTGAATTAGTTCGGGTTTCAATTTAAATACTATCATTATTTATTCATTTATTTTTATTTGCTTAGACAAGTCTTGCAAATGCTTAAACTAGGCAAACCTTCCTTAGATGTTCCTACTAGGTGGAGCTCCACATTTACAATGCTAGAGAAGCTCTCCAAATATAGGGAAATTTGCAATGAATATCTGAATCAACCATTGTCAGATAAAGAATGGTGTGAATTAAAGGACTTGCTGGTTATTTTGAGCCCCCTTCACGAAACGACACTCAAATTGCAGCGAGAGCAACTGGTTATGGGCGATTCTTACAAAGCTTGGTTTGAGCTGAAGGTGAAATTGGAAAGTTTAAACACCGAGGCATCAGTAATTGTTGTGGATTGTATAAAAACGAGAGAGCCAGATTTGCTTAACGCCGACGTCCTTAACGCTGCAATATTTTTGGATCCACGCTTTCGTCGTTTGCTTCCAGCAAATAAAAAGGAAGAAGCGAGAGTTCACCTGAAGAAGTTGGCATCACAAGTTAATGAATTGAATCAGGTTTGTGGGCGCCGATACTAAACTTTGCTTTATACTTTAATGAAACTTATGTTCTATTTCAGAGCGATAGACATCTTCCTCAAGCAACGCAGTGCCCTTCAGAAAGTAATGTGTTCATTGACGAAACGTCAAATACTAGCACTTCGTCTTTAGTTCGTCAGACTTTAAGAAGCTTGGAAGTTGACTCGTCGTCAGAGGATGAGACGGCAAGCGTGGTTTCACAAACACTGGTAAAAACCTTTGCGGAAATCGACACCTACCGGGAGGGAAGAGTTGATGTCGATGCCAACCTTCTGCAATACTGGGAGGAGAAAAAATATTCACTCCCATTCCTCAAGGAACTGGCAGACATTGTTCATGCCGCTCCAGCAACTCAAGTTAGCGTCGAACGAGCATTCTCTGCATTGAGGCTGGTACTAAGTGATCTTAGATGTAACCTCTCAGATGATTCATTGCGATCGCTAATGTTCGTTAAACTAAATAATAAGTCCTGGTGCCATAGAGAAAATATCGTATAAACACTTTTCTATTGTTCGGATATTTATGATAAAATGAATTTAAGAGTTTTCAACTCTTTTTTTTTTGCTATGGATAACCAAAAAATTATATTACTTGCGATAATGGTTATTGTTAACCAAAAAAATATTTTGGTTGACTTAATGGTTATTCGTAACCAAAAAAATTTTCTCTCATTTATAATGGTTATGGTGACCAATATAAAGTATCTCTTACGGTAATGGTTAATTATAACCAATATTTGAATACATCAGTACTAATGGTTAAATGGGACCTTTTTATCATTTTTCTTATAACAGTTACGTCCCTGGTATTTCTATTGGCTTGACATGATGTGCGTTGCTGTACTTACAAATCGGACTTTGTTTACCATTAAGGAGTTTTGTTACGCAAGTTTCGTTCATTAAGTTTACAATTTGATCTTTTTTACAGATAGATATTGAGTTTATTGATTTGCATTCGCTAGTTATTCCAAATACATTATTTCCTTTTGAAATTACATTGTTGAAAACGATATTAACAATTGTATTATTTTTTTTTTACTGGTTTAATTAAGACATTCGAATAGGATTCTATTTCCGTGATTGGAATTTTTACAATATACGCTAACGTTGTGGAATTATACAAAACACTTGTTTCTGCAAAACTTAATGCCTCTTCAGCTGATGAAAATGGCATTTTTTCATGTTCTAGCGTTTTAAGAGCAAATTCTAATTCTTTTTTGTTTAATAAAATGCTATTCACTAGTTTTAATTTTGCCCATTGTATGGCGTATCTTATGTTGATAATTTCTTCCTTAACTAGGCGTAATCTATTTTGGATACTTATGACTAATTCGTCGTTGAAGTAGTTGTTTTTTGATATTGCGTTTGTCAATTGATTCGTGATTAATGTAAGGTTATTCATTCGTTCTGTTAGTGCTTGGTTTATCAAAAATTGTTTGTTGTTATTGTCGTTTAGCTGTTTTGTATCGTATTCTAGTGCTGCGAAGTCGTCATGATCCGGAGTACCCGCTAAATATTTCCAAGCTGTTCCCAGGATATTGAGAGATCTCTTTATTCTTCTATTGGTTGGTTTGATGGATTTAATTGCGTCTTCTGTTTGCTCTATCTCTTGTTTCAAAGTAGGATAGAATATGCTGTTTGTCTGTAGGCTTTCCTTCATGAATTGCCTTACTTCTGTCAGAAATTGTTCATACAGATTAATGTTAACGAAGTGTATTAATTTAAACGTTCCTCCCTGTACTTTAGCTAGTCCTTTACTTATAGTTATTATGTGTGCTGTAGAGTAGTCGGTCATTTGAAAGTCGGTCAAAGCCATTGTTGTCGCTGTTAGCGTTAGTCTGTAAAAAAAAAATTTACGAAAACTTGTTTGTTTTATTTAGTCCTAATACCTAGCTTTTAATATTACTTTTATGAACTATTCTGTTTGACTCGGTCAGGACCGTAGTCGACCTATTTTCCTTAACTATTTCTTTTTTATATCTAGGTGAGATTTTAGTTCCTAACCTGTTGTGGATTTTCACATAAATGGTTTCGCCTTCCTTATAGTCAATAATTGGTTGTAATTTGTTGTTGTGGTTCTTTAAATATTGCTGCTGTTTATCTTTTAGTCTTTGAATGTTATCTAACCGTGCTTTCTCGAATTGTTCGGGGTCTGTACTTACTCTGCGGCCGAAAAAAGTTTCTATGGGCCTGTTGTTAATTGTGCTGTGAATTGTGTAGTTGTACTCATAGACGGCTCTATCTAAGAGTTGTACAAATGATTGATCTTTATTTTCTGCTTTCAAGCAGCGCATAATCTCTGAGAGTGTTGAATGGAATCTCTCGATTTGGCCGTTGACTGCACTTTTATATAGCGGAGATTTGCAAATTTCGATTTTTAATATGTCCTCGATCATGAAAGTAATGGACGCTGAACTAAATGCTTTTTCGTTATCAAAAATAATCATTTTAGGAACTCCAAACAGAAAGAGGAGTTCCCTAAGAAGTTCTTTTATATCTTGAGTAGCTTTAGACTTTATAAGTTTAACATGAGCATATTTCGAAAATTTATCGAGAGCAGTGAGCACCAGATGACCTTCTGTTTTGTAGATATCTATATGCACTATGTGTCCGGGATATAAAGGAATAGGTGTCTCTTTTAGAGTGGGCTTATTTGGGTGCCTATCGTATTTATTTGTTTTGCATATATTACATTGTTTGATTACCTTATTTATTTTATTATTCAGGCTGGGGAAGAAAAATTTCTCCAGGATGTGAGTCTTATTCTCCTTGCCATTACGATGTGCTCTCCTGTGCGTTTCTATAATTATTTCTTCCTGACTTTGTGTGTCTATAATATCTTCTACTTTTCGCCACGCAAACCTAATACGATATTTTTTAAAGTGAATTGGGAAGATTTCTTGGATTATCCCCATTATTGGTTCGGGAGCACTGATTCCATTAATCACTGAGGGGTTTAAATATTTTTTCAACAACGAGATGACTTTTCCCTCGGAAAATTCTTCTTCTGTGATAGTATGACGATGAAAGGTTGGAAAAATAATCTGGAAATTGTAATTTGATTCTGTACACCAATTAAGGAATATTTGATTTTTAAAAACATTAATGGGTACTTCCACGGATTGAATTAGGTTTTGACCTGAGCTGTTATCACTATGCGTCATCACCGACAGTGAGTTGACTTGTTGTTGTGTTGGGATTCTTGACAATGCATCAGCCACGACGTTAGTTCGACCTGTTTTATAAAATATTTCATGATTATACTCTTCTAGCTCTGCTTTCCAGCGCTTCAGTTTGCTATTTGTATTTTTCGTGCTCAACGCGAAAGTCAAGGGCTGATGGTCGGTATAAATCTTTACCTTAGCGTGCCCATACAGAAAGTTTCGTAGAGAGGATAGTGCCCATACAATGGCGAGCATTTCCTTCTCGTTTGCAGCGTAGTGTTCCTCCGCTTTACTCAGAGTTCGAGAAATGAAGGAAATAGGTTTCCCATTTTGAGAGAGGACGGCACCGAGCGCAAAGTTTGAGGCGTCGGTTGTTAGTTCAAAGTCACTGTTGTAATTTGGAAACGATAAAATTACTTCATCCGAAACCAATGTGTTTTTAATTTTTAGGAATGCTTCTCTAGCTTGTTCATTGAATTCGATCGGTATTTTAGCGGATTTATTCTTTGAAATTCGGCCTGCTTCGCTTCTTAATAAAACTGTTAATGGCTTTGCTAATTTCGCATAATCACGAATGAATCTGCGATAATAGCCTGATAGACCTAAGAATGAACGCAGTTCTTTAATGTTATTGGGTTCGGGAAAATTTGCGATTGCCTCGACTTTTTTTGGGTTGGTTCTAATACCTTCTTGGGATACCATGAATCCCAAGAATTCAACATTTTTCTGGAAGAAGTGACATTTGTCAAGTTGGACTTTCATGTTGGATTCTTCTAGCGTTTTAAAAATTTTGCGAAGATTCTGCACATGCTCTTCCTCGGATTTACTAAAGATAATGATATCATCAATATACACGTAGCAAATCCTGCCAATGTGTTCGTGAAGGATATCATCGAGTGTACGTTGGAAGATGGCGGGCGCGTTCTTTAGCCCAAATGGTAGTCGAGTAAACTCAAACTTACCATTATTTATCGAAAAAGCCGTTTTTTCTACATCTGATGGTTTTAAGGGGATCTGATGGAACCCGCTTTTGAGGTCTACCGTTGTGAAGAATGAATTATCGCCTAAATGTGACAACATGCTTTCTATTTCGGGTATGGGGTATTTGTCTGATATAGTAAGGCTATTCAATTTCCTATAGTCGATCACCAACCTATACTGTTTATTACCGCTTGAGTCGGGTTTTTTTGCCACGATCCAAACAGGTGAGTTATAGGGGGATCTGGATGGTCTAATGATACCATCTCCCAATAATTTTTCCACCTGTTTTTCCACTTCGCCTCTAAGCGATGCAGGATACGGGTAGAATTTACTATATATCAGAGAATCCGTTGTGGTTCTAATCTCTCCCACTACTTTGGTGGTGTATGTCAATCGTTCGTCTGGTTCTGAGAATAAATTAGGGTGTTCCGTTACTAATTGCCGTAAAACTTGTTTTTGATTTAGCGTAATATTGTCATCGTGTATTTTTATAGCATTAACTGCTTCGGTTTCTAATTGTTTAATTGATATTCTTAAATTATTCTTGATTGTCAAAAACCCTTCTTTAATGTTAATTGCAGCATCTAGCTGTTTTAAACTATCATAGCCTAGAATGGCATGAAAAGTTTTTAAAGGAGGTAATAAAAAAATTTTTAAAGGTTCTGCTTGGTTAAAAAGTTGCAAAAATGTGTGGTGTTGGATTTCTATGTCACCGGCTACAGTTTTTGCTAAAAATATATCTTCATTTATTAGTACTTTTTTTGCTAAGCTAGGCTGAACATAATTCTGGCTTGAGCCAGTGTCAATAAGAAATTTTAATGATTCGCCGCTCTTCGTGCGGCATTCAAAATAAGGCAGCGAAGAGCGTTTTAGCCTAAAAAATTAACATCGCTATATTCGTAATATTGTCCTTTTTCTTGTGTGTTCTCGGTCACTACACTAAGATATTCGTTGAGATGTTCATCTTCTGTAGGGTTGGAACTAGTACTTGGAGAGTTATTTATATGAAAATTGCGTTGCACTTTCTGCGGTTTGACATTCTGTTCAGATGCTGGCTGTGGTGGCCTTTTACCGAAGATTTGGTTGTTTTGGGGACGGTTCATATAGTCTATACGCCGTGAACGCAAAGTTTCGTCTATCTCCATAGGCACCGGTGGTTTTGGAGCCTGTGGGCGCATGGGCGGACGGTTGGTAGGTGTTTGCGCATTTGGATTATGGTTTAATGTCTGATTTTGCCGCGAAAGGAATTGTGGCGATGGTTGTGGCAAGTATGCGATTTGTGGATAGAATTGCTGTTGATTCGCTTGCCTATGAAAGTTTCTTGGGGGTGCGGTGTTTCTTTGCATACCTCTGCGATCAGAATTTGTATTGTGGGCGTACCGTGTGCGGTATCCTTGATTCTCTAATTTCAAACACAAGTGCAGAGCTTGTGGCAGATCCATTGGTTCTTTCATACCCAAGAGCCTAGGTAGATCGCCGTTAAGGCCTCGCACAAAAGTATCTAAAGCCTTGTTTCTGTATGTGTGTGTTAGAAGATTGAGAGCTTCACTACCTACGTCCATACTTCCTAGTTTATTGAGTATCAAAGATAAATTGGAATACACAGCTTGATAAAATTCCTCTACTGACATGTCTGCCTGGACCAAAGAGGTCATTTGATACTCGAGGGTAGACACGTCGCGTTTATCCGCGTAATGTAGAGCCAAACACTTACAAATAGCGCCCCAGTCTAGGGGTGTGTTATATGACTCTAAAGCGGCATCTGCATTGCCGACGATTTTGTTCCTAATGACGTTAAGTATCCCATAGTATTTTGGGGTACCTCTACTTGGTTCGTAAATCGTTAACATACGATCTACGCTCTTCTTCCAGGAGTTGAACTCTCCTGGTTTGCCTGAGAATTCACGCAAGCACTTTACCACGTCGGGTATTTTGTCGAGATCTGCAAGATTGTTCGCATGTTCTATATTAATTGTTTGGTCTGAAATGTCTGATAAATTTGCGTTTGGGTTGAGTGTGGATCTAACTATGCTAGGGCCTTGCCTGTTTACCACTTCTAACGCTATTCTACTAATCAGATTTACAAGTTCGTTTTCGTTTATCGTCCTGTTATTTGGTCCTACGTTATCTGCGGCATTATTCGCAGTGTTGTTAATTACGGCTGGGCGTACAAGATTGTTGGGATTCGACATATTTTTTGTCTATTAGTTTTTAATTTAGGTTAATATTTCTTCTACTTCAATGACGCTCACAATTTTAGTTCTCACAACGGGATATAAAAAGTTCTTAATTTAAAAATTTTAATACTTTTGATTATTACCAAAACCAGTTTATATTTTTTGTCTTTTCAATGAATTTCACAATTTTAAAATTTTAAAGCTAATACAGTCACTTTTTAATATAAAATTTCAATGCTTTGGAAATTTAAGATTTATGGTGCAATATGATAACTTATCAAATCGATAATTTTTTCCACTTACAATAAACAAGCAGGAACATTCATTTTACGGGTGTTGATGCGGTCTTCAAGCGTCGATGTGGCGGCTTGCGTTCAACGCGTCCTGTTTGATTCTCTACTAAGAGGCCGTTGCACATACACTAACGCTTTTTTATCCTTTTGTAATTCCTCTGATGCAGGACTTCTGGACTACTTGAAGCCGTTTGAATCCTTGAATTACAGCTTCAATTTGTTACTCCTCTACACGCTTATTACGACAGGACTTCTGGACTACTTAAGGCCGTTTGAATCCTTTAATTACAGCTTCGAGCGCAATTTGTTTCGTCGAGACGTGAGAGCTTACTTTGCTCGGGCGCCAGTTATGATTTCTTTTACTTGAAATCGGAAAAAAAAACAATTTTTCAGTTTCTTCACTTTAGATGCTATTTATTTGAGTTCTATTTTCAGACTGTTTACAAAAATACAATATTAAAATTTATATACTAAAATATTGCTTACTATTTAGTTTCACAATGATTTGGTTTACTTATAATTTCTTACTATTAATGTATTATTGCTTATTATTCAATTTTACATTTATTTAGGTTTTCTTATTGTTTTCTTAATGTTGAAACATTATTGCCAATTTGGCATTAATTTGGTTTATTTTATTTTCTTGCGCAACTTCCTTTATTGGGGCAAACAGGCCTCAGCAATAATTACCAAAACGCAGTGTCATCATTTTACAAGTACTTTGTTGCGTTTGGGCAAAAGTTATTGGCCAGACGCAAAAACAAATTTTATAACTTCTTTGTTGTTAACTTATATGCACGCCAAAATAAAAATAAAATGGAAATGATAGCAGCTGATTGCCAAAGCGTACAAAAGTTGAGAGTTGCCCATAATTTTGCTTCGCTTTGCTTTGCTCTACTTTTCTCGCCTTGTATTTAGCAGGACTCATATAACATCATGTATTGAACTTATCTGTCAAAGCGAAACTCTGAAGCAAAGCAAAGCAAAAGTCCTATGTGAACGGGCCTATATAGTCTTGGTGCTGTCGCTGCATTGCACGTCAAGCAGTATTTGAGCCATTAACGATTTTGTTGTTTTTCCTTTGTAGCAGAAACAAAATCGGTTCAGGCATTCCAGAGAACATCAGTCACTAACACAATAGAACTTATTTTTTTATATATAGATTATATTGACATATGTATGTATGTATGTTTGGATGCATATAAACAAAATTGGCACACTCTTATCATGCAAGTAAAACCAAATTTCACCTCAAATTAAATACTTAGATGTTTATATCAATTTGTTAATATATTTGCAAAATCCAAAATTCGAGCCAATGTTTGTTAACAAATTTTGGCTTCGCTCAGCTCTGTTAACTTGGCACTCTCACAATTTCCCCTGGTGAGTTGGACGAGAAATATTGATGGATTTTGACAATTCACACCGTCTTCCTAACTTAATCGTTCTCTGTGTAATATACGTTCTCTGTTGATAGCAACCAGTTACGAAGAATCTTAAAGCCGCTAGAACCTATCAATATAAAAAATAAATAATTCTAATTAAAAAACTGTAAATATACAATGTAAATCCTAAATACGCTGGACCATAACGCGAATTTCGAAAAGCAAACCATAGCATATTTGCAGGTGATTCCGGATATTCCTTCCAGTCGAGTTGATGACTATTCCACCAAACCACTCAGAGGAGAGTTCAGAATTCTGCTACAATGGAACATTGCAATATATAAAAAGTATTTTAAATGATTGCAGTTCGAAATAAACTAGTATCTTATTTCACTTTTTATAATAAAAGCGCTGAAATTTATATTTGACAGCAGGCATTTGTTTGTTTTTTCTCCATTCCTCTTTGTGCTTTTTGCATATTTTGACATTTAATTTGACAGAGGTACCACTCTTTATCACTTTGAATAAACACAACGAGACAGCTGTTAAGTTACGTTAAGAATAAATTAGTGAATCGCATAATCGTTACTGCAAACGACAAATATTGTCGTCAAAAATTGTGATTGTCGCACCGTATAAAGTTAGTGAATCGCACTAGTAGTCACTTAAAGCGTATATTTTATTAATTAGATTGATAGTTGCGTTTCTTTTCTACATCCATGGGTGGTTTGAATGATAATTAATCATACTTGTCGATGCTATCGATTTCGCATACCAGTTCGTTTTAATTTTATTTTCGCTTCGGTGTATTTCCATGTCTAGGAAGGCTAACTTTTTTCCGTGTTCTGTTTCCGTAGTAAAATTAATTTTAGTATGTTGTGCGTTTAATGTATTTAGTATGTTTTCCACGTCCTTATCTTAACAATAGCAAATCTTAACATATTTGTTAACGTTTTTGATATATACATATGTACTTTAATTTAATTCTTAATATTGTAGTCCTTCGAAATTATCTGTCTCAGTGTTTTTCCTATATGTTTCTAAAGTTTGTAGCACGGTACACCAATTGAAGAGCAAGTTGGTCTGAGAGGAGAGTTTTCCTTATGTATTTTCGGAAGGCCATATAGTCTTGGTGCTGTCGCTGCATTGCACGTCAAGCAGTATTTGAGCCATTAACGATTTTGTGGTTTTTCCTTTGTAGCAGAAACAAAATCGGTTCAGGCATTCCAGAGAACATCAGTCACTAACACAATAGAACTTATTTTTATATATATATAGATTATATTGACATATGTATGTATGTATGTTTGGATGCATATAAACAAAATTGGCACTCTCTTATCATGTAAGTAAAACCAAATTTCACCTCAAATTAAATACTTAGATGTTTATATCAATTTGTTAATATATTTGCAAAATCCAAAATTCGAGCCAATGTTTGTTAACAAATTTTGGCTTCGCTCAGCTCTGTTAACTTGGCACTCTCACAAATTTTCCCTGGTGAGTTGGACGAGAAATATTGATGGATTTTGACAATTCACACCGTCTTCCTAACTTAATCGTTCTCTGTGTAATATACGTTCTCTGTTGATAGCAACCAGTTACGAAGAATCTTAAAGCCGCTAGAACCTATCAATATAAAAAATAAAAAATTCTAATTAAAAAACTGTAAATATACAATGTAAATCCTAAATACGCTGGACCATAACGCGAATTTCGAAAAGCAAACCATAGCATATTTGCAGGTGATTCCGGATATTCCTTCCAGTCGAGTTGATGACTATTCTACCAAACCACTCAGAGGAGAGTTCAGAATTCTGCTACAATGGAACATTGCAATATATAAAAAGTATTTTAAATGATTGCAGTTTGAAATAAACTAGTATCTTATTTCACTTTTTATAATAAAAGCGCTGAAATTTATATTTGACAGCAGGCATTTGTTTGTTTTTTCTCCATTCATCTTTGTGCTTTTTGCTTATTTTAACATTTAATTTGACAGAGGTACCACTCTTTATCACTTTGAATAAATACAACGAGACAGCTGTTAAGTTACGTTAAGAATAAATTAGTGAATCGCACAATCGTTACTGCAAACGACAAATATTGTCGTAAAAAATTGTGATTGTCGCACCGTATAAAGTTAGTGAATCGCACTAGTAGTCACTTAAAGCGTATATTTTATTAATTAGATTGATAGCTGCGTTTCTTTTCTACATCCATGGGTGGTTTGAATGATAATTAATCATACTTGTCGATGCTATCGATTTCGCATACCAGTTCGTTTTAATTTTATTTTCGCTTCGGTGTATTTCCATGTCTAGGAAGACTAACTTTTTTCCGTGTTCTGTTTCCGTAGTAAAATTAATTTTAGTATGTTGTGCGTTTAATGTATTTAGTATGTCTTCCACGTCCTTATCTTAACAATAGCAAATCTTAACATATTTGTTAACGTTTTTGATATATACATATGTACTTTAATTTAAGTTCAGCAATGCTGTCGTACAGTATTTTGTCTCTTCGATCGTTATATTTTGTAATCTTTCTTTGAGTTGAAAATAATTCTTAATATTGTAGTCCTTCGAAATTATCTGTCTCAGTGTTTTTCCTATATGTTTCTAAAGTTTGTAGCACGGTACACCAATTGAAGAGCAAGTTGGTCTGAGAGGAGAGTTTTCCTTATGTATTTTCGGAAGGCCATATGGGCAGTTTACATAGAACTTTCCTCGCTTTGCTTGGCAGTTCGAACTTTAACAACAAAGCGTGAGGCGTAGAAGGTCTGCTACATAGAACGCTTTGACAGTTTCTGCGTTAGTAGTTTGTTATGAGTTGCGATTTGTGTTTGTTCAGAGTGTTTTGTTTAAAGATAGAATAAAAAAATGAATTTTACTGATATGATGGAAGTAGTAGTAGTTATGCTACTAATGTTTGAAATTCGCGAGTGTCTGTAGTGTGTATATGCACGCCAAAATAAAAATAAAATGGAAATGATAGCAGCTGATTGCCAAAGCGTACAAAAGTTGAGAGTTTGTTAACAAATTTTGGCTTCGCTCAGCTCTGTTAACTTGGCACTCTCACAATTTCCCCTGGTGAGTTGGACGAGAAATATTGATGGATTTTGACAATTCACACCGTCTTCCTAACTTAATCGTTCTCTGTGTAATATACGTTCTCTGTTGATAGCAACCAGTTACGAAGAATCTTAAAGCCGCTAGAACCTATCAATATAAAAAATAAATAATCCTAATTAAAAAACTGTAAATATACAATGTAAATCCTAAATACGCTGGACCATAACACGAATTTCGAAAAGCAAACCATAGCATATTTGCAGGTGATTCCGGATATTCCTTCCAGTCGAGTTGATGACTATTCTACCAAACCACTCAGAGGAGAGTTCAGAATTCTGCTACAATGGAACATTGCAATATATAAAAAGTATTTTAAATGATTGCAGTTTGAAATAAACTAGTATCTTATTTCACTTTTTATAATAAAAGCGCTGAAATTTATATTTGACAGCAGGCATTTGTTTGTTTTTTCTCCATTCCTCTTTGTGCTTTTTGCTTATTTTGACATTTAATTTGACAGAGGTACCACTCTTTATCACTTTGAATAAATACAACGAGACAGCTGTTAAGTTACGTTAAGAATAAATTAGTGAATCGCATAATCGTTACTGCAAACGACAAATATTGTCGTCAAAAATTGTGATTGTCGCACCGTATAAAGTTAGTGAATCGCACTAGTAGTCACTTAAAGCGTATATTTTATTAATTAGATTGATAGCTGCGTTTCTTTTCTACATCCATGGGTGGTTTGAATGATAATTAATCATACTTGTCGATGCTATCGATTTCGCATACCAGTTCGTTTTAATTTTATTTTCGCTTCGGTGTATTTCCATGTCTAGGAAGGCTAACTTTTTTCCGTGTTCTGTTTCCGTAGTAAAATTAATTTTAGTATGTTGTGCGTTTAATGTATTTAGTATGTCTTCCACGTCCTTATCTTAACAATAGCAAATCTTAACATATTTGTTAACGTTTTTGATATATACATATGTACTTTAATTTAAGTTCAGCAATGCTGTCGTACAGTATTTTGTCTCTTCGATCGTTATATTTTGTAATCTTTCTTTGAGTTGAAAATAATTCTTAATATTGTAGTCCTTCGAAATTATCTGTCTCAGTGTTTTTCCTATATGTTTCCAAAGTTTGTAGCACGGTACACCAATTGAAGAGCAAGTTGGTCTGAGAGGAGAGTTTTCCTTATGTATTTTCGGAAGGCCATATAGTCTTGGTGCTGTCGCTGCATTGCACGTCAAGCAGTATTTGAGCCATTAACGATTTGGTTGTTTTTCCTTTGTAGTTGTTGTGTTGGGTCAGTCCGGATGGTTTTGTATGTACATAATTTTGTCACTCAGAAGATCCTTCATTTTTTGTCTGTATTCCACCTTGCTCCTCATCACCGTTTCGTTAACTTTATCTGCGTTCGTTATTATGATTTGGTTATTATGTTGTGCGATAAACTTTTTTGTGTCTTCAAAAACTCTCAATATAAATTTGTCTTTTGGGGAATTCTTAAATTTGTTTTTATAATTATTGATTTAAGTTGCAATTTTATATCTCGCTGTATCTTTGCCCTTTTCGTCTTCCAAAGTTTGAATTCCCTGCTCTATGTGGGCGATCAGATGTATGGGCGAAAAAGTTTTCCTCGCAGCGCAAATTTATTCCCCATAGAAAAAAGCTATTTACATTCTTGGGGTACTTCAATATTTGTTTTATTTACGAACCAATCTTCATTCGTTCTAAAACCAAATTTGTCGAAGTTGTTGGGGATTTGTGTTCTAAGTTTTGTATTTAGTCGTTCTGCTGTGGTGGTTGTGAAGTATTTTATAAATTGCTTTTGATTTTCTTCAATTCTCGTGTAGTCTGTTTCATCCAGATTATTGTGAAGCACATCCCTAAGTGTCCAATGTTTGTACGAATAACTGTTATTTATATGTTTACTTTTTTAATTTCCAAGATTAAGACCTTCACAATAAATTGTTCTTCAATCTTGTGTAGTTCTTTTTTGTTGTGTCAAGCTCAAATCTTTTATATATATTAGTAGGCGTTCCTTTTAAATGTGGTGGCGTTACTCCAAAATCTTTGCATTTCAATATAAATTTTAGCCTCTGTTGTTGTTTTGCAAGTTTATTGTTGTTTTTGTTATATTATTTGATGATGTAACAGGGTTTTTGATCATACTTAAACCTGTTGTACCGAAAGAAGTGTTTCGCGCTGCGTAATTTATGTTTTAGTTTTCCTTTTAAACATTGGGCCCGCTCGGCAGTTGTGTGAAATTGGCACAATTGGCGGTAGGCATACAAATTTGTATTAAACAATTTTTATCTTTTCGTTCCATTCCGTTTCAACATTTAAATGTGTAAATATTTTGTTCACTCACTACGTGCAAATTAACCAACAAAATATAATGAAATAGAAAAGGCGAAAAGGATACAAAGTGTGAACAATATACACAAAAAAGCACTACAGTCTTTGTCTATGGCAATTTCGTACGCCTGTAAAAAAGAAGTAATACCCGAAACAGAATTGCAACGGAAAGCGGGTACCGGGTCGACTGGAGGTGAATAGCTGATTTATTCTGGACGGAAATTTCGGGCGGGTAAACGCAATTGCGACGGGACGGGGTTTGCTGGCATTTTGAGGTTTAATAAAATTAAAATTGTATTTACAAAAACTCTATCACCAAAAATATATTTGATGACAATTGTTGCATAGTGTCGAGACTGAGGATAACACGATTAAATTGGCTTCACGTGTTCGCGACTGGAGCCTTTGAGATGAAAAATTGGCTTTTGAATTCCAAAAATGTTCTACGCCATTTGACAGGCTCCTCCGAGCAAGGAGGATAGTGCATCACTGGTGCAGAATCGCCACATGAAAAGGTTTTGGAAATGTGCTGTTCCCCAATCACCGATGAGTTTATTTTTGTTGCTAAATTGGACAGCAGTAACTTCGATGAAAACTCGTATCCAGCACAGTGTCAAGTTCTTCACGTCATTAGGAAAATGTTCGAGCTTCTTCGTCATTTACAAAAATAATAATGCAAGACGTCTGGCGTTCTGATATTGCAAGGCATCAATACTTGCAGGAACACGAGCGGGAACAGTGGTGGACTTGGGTGCATCGCTTGCGAACTATCAACGAGGTACATGTGCCACAGTGTTATCCTCTTGTGAGTAAGGTAATTAGTATTCAACTTTACAGTTTTGTGGAGGCCAGCGAGAATGCGTACGCAGTAGTTTCCCATCTGAGAGAAACTGCTGGATACGATATTCGATGCTGTCTGTTTTCACCGAAGCCAAGCGTGGCACTCCGAAGCCAGTTTCGGTACCAGTGGATTCAAGCTAAAGTCGGGCACCGTGGAAAAAAATGTTCCTTGCTAAAAATATATGAACCAAAGCAATTAAAAAAGGTAAAATATTTTTTCAACCTATAATTTATAGACCTTGAGGCCAGGTTTATTAGGGAATAATATGAGAAAACAACAATTTTTCAAAGTGGTAGAAGTGATAGCCGGTATTTCGGAGATCACCACATCTCCCTATCAGACTTCTTTCTTTCTAGACTTTACCTGGCTTTGAACCAAGGTACACGGAGTTGCTAGGCGAGCACGCAACCACTGAGCCACGCTAACCGTGTGAAAATTGTTTGTTTTCTTATTATCCCTATCTCCAACCGTACCGCTATTAAGTGTGACGTCGCCACTACATATGTGCTTAACAGGGTGGTCGGTATTATTTGTTTTTACAAATCGTTAAGCTTTATGTTCTAGTTATAGATTGCTTTTAGGCGTGCTCGTCCTTATTGTAATTATTATTATTTACGGACTTATATTTATAAATCGACTATATAATTTATGGAGCTTGAGGTCATATTTCATATTATTCCCTAATACAAACCTGGATAGGATTTTCGATAGGATTAATATCAGGATTTTGGAGTGGCGTTTTCAGAACATGGTGGCAATTATAAGGCAACCAAGAACGAATTGTGTAGGCCGTATGCCTTGAATTATTGTATTTGAGGAAATACCAATCATCACCGATATCCAATTTTTTAAAACTTTTTGGTTAGTTTTCTTTTAAAATGTTAAGGTAGTCATTCTGGATTATTATTTCTTCAATAAAATGCACAGATCCTGGTCCAGAAGCCTAAAATGAATCCCAAACCATTTCCGATCTGCCACCATGTTTGACAGTTGGTCTCAGATTGAGCAGTTGCAGCTCCGCATTTTGTTTCCTCCAAAAATATGGTTTTCCATAGGAGCCAAAGACATTAAATTTACTTTCGTCAGTAAACATAACATTTTACCAGAACGAAAAATCCTTATTTTCATGTTCTATTGCAAATTTTAATCGGATGGTCTGATTGCGTTTGTCGATCAACGGCCTTTGTCGGGCCTTTTTACCGTTTATATCAGTCTCATGAAATAGATTTCCGATGGTAGATGCACTAGATTTCTTTCCCATTTCGTTTTCGGCTATAATAACTAACTTTGGATCACTAAGGAAAGGATTATCTTTAACTTTTCGCCACAGATATCGCTTATCTGAGTCGGTAAAGATCTTGTTGTAGGCAGCTTTAGGCTTGTTTTCCACTTGTTTGTTGGTTTTGAAGCACATAATTATATCGTGAGCAGTAGAATGACTTCTGTCGACAATATCAGCAATTTCACGCATATATTTTCCATCGTTGGAATGCTTAATAACCAACTTTCTCAATTCAATACTTGTTTGGCCTCTTTGCCTAAACATTTTTAAATCACAAACCGTAATTACAACTATGTATAAATGTAAAAACTGATGGTTTTTATTAGTGTAAATGGTATAATTGTAATTGATGTAATAGTTTAAAAAAAGTTATTTGATAAAATGCAGCAACTGGATAATCGTAGACAGAAAACTAGGCACGACCTCCTCTGCGAAAAGACCAACTTCCACTCTTTCTGTTCTCAGCTACCGACGATTCATTTACACCCCGTTGCCACTCGTGACCGCTGCCCAGTGTTGCCATCTTACACTCGGCCATCCTGCAACTCACCCGCCACAGATAATTCCGCATTATCATCTTCTTCACTTTCGTCAAACTCTTCATCACATTGAATGAACCGCCAAAGCTTCATGTTGTCTGCGCTTGTAGACGTTTCCTTTGAACCTTGAAAGTCAGCAGCTTTTTGCACGTCGTATCTTCCATTTTGTTTCACCTTGACGATTTCGTAAGGACCAATGTACTTATTCGCCAATTTTTTACCGGTTACAAACTGCGTTACCCTAATGGCAACTAAATCGTTTAAATGATAGCACTGCTGCCCCTTCCGTGATTTGTCAAAGTTCCTCTTGTAGGCCTCCTGTGCTTTTAGTATGTGTTCTCTGCCCTCTTGTCTGATTTTGTTGCGTTCGTCTTGCAAACCCGTCACTAATTCTTCTTGTATAATGTTAAGTAAATTTGTGTCTGCCTCATTGCGCATCTTCACCCCAAACAAAACTTCAAACGGAGTGAACTTCGTTGAGGAGTGTACATGCGCGTTGATTACTCGCTGCACCGTTGATATGTGTTTATATCATTTAGCTGGCTCTGCTGCTGATACCTTTGCCAAAACAGAAAGAATGACTCTGTTAACCCTTTCTATTTGGCCGTTACCCCTTGGCACCCCGGCTGTTGTTTCGACGTGTTCAATTTTATGTTTTTCGCAAAATTCTTTAAATACTTTTGAAGTGAACGCTCCGCCATTATCACTGACAATCGCTACCCATGACTCTAAGTTCCTCAAGACCTCTAACGAATCAGTTGTTTTTGTCGGGTAGAGAATTTGGAAAAGCCATCCACAGCCGCAAATATATATTTGTAACACTTTGACGTAACGTCCAACGTTCCTAAATGATCGACGTGTAGAGTGGAAAGCGGCGTGTCACCCTTGTCGACACAGTGCAAGAAATCTTCCTGTCCTAACTTGCGGTTATGCGTTATGCAATTTATGCAGCTTGAAATGACTTGTTTTAATTTTCGCTCCAACTGCGGTATATAATACTCTTGCTTTATTGCGTGCATTGTCTTTTGCACTCCCATGTGACCAAAATTCATATACTTTTAGGTACAGCTAACAAATTATGGCCATCAATCTGTTTGTAAATTAATTTATTTTTAATTTTGTAATCTGCATACTTATTACGTTTTAAGATCTCAGTAACTGCTGCCAACTGATCATCTTTTTGCTGTGCACTTCGAAACTGTGCATGTATCTCTGACGTTATAACCATAACGGGGTACCGACTTAGGCTATCTACGTGCCGCATTCTGCTGCCTGCGCGATGTTCAATATTGACCGAAAAATCCTGCAGGTACATAAGCCATTGAACGACTTGCCGAGGTACGCCTTTCTTGCTTGCCGTCTGCTTGAATGCTGCGCAATCGGTTACCAAATCAAACGATATACCTAATAGATAGTGACGCAACTTCCTTGTTGCTAAATAAGCGGCCTTTACTTCTAACATGTAACTAGGCAACGCTTCCTCTTGCGTTGTAGTCTTTCTGCTGTAAAAATATACCGGATGCCACTTACCGTCATTCAATTGCAACAGTGTTGCATCAAATCCATACTTGGATGCATCCACGTGTAGCTGTGTCTTTGCATTGTAATTAAAAAATTTTAAAACCGGCTCTTGCATCAATGCCAACTTCAATTTTTCAATTGATAGCAACTCTTCAACCTCAATCTTGAATACGACGTCTTTTTTAAGTAGTTGGGTTAACGGTCTAGCTAGTATTGCATAATCCCGTACAAACCTACGAAAATACCCCGTCAGCCCGAGAAAAGCTTGTATTCCTCTCACGTTCTTTGGTACAGGAAAATTTTTCACCGCTTTAATTTTTTCTTGTCCATGCCATACAAACCCGTCTTCGATTTCATGGCCAAGAAAAACAATCTTCTTCTTTAAAAATTTATATTTTGCCCAATTCATCTGCAACCCGAATTTTTGCGCCTGCGCCAATACTCTTCGCATGTTCTCCAAACAATGCTCAGCCGACTGCCCGAACACCACGATGTCATCCACGTACATCTCCATTATGCCTTCATTAACCAACTGTCTGAAAACATATTTTACAAATCGTGCGAACACCGCTGGTGAGTTGCAGAACACAAAGGGCGCTTTATTAAATTCAAAAAGGCCTTCCCTGGTCACAAACGCAGTGTATTTGCGGCTTTGTTCCTCAACATCAACGTGGAAGAAACCATTTATCAAATCCATGACGGTATAGCACTTTGCCGCCTGTAATTTTTCAATAACTTCGTCTATAATAGGCACAGGAAATCTATCTTTCAAAACCAAACAATTTAGTTTTCGAAAGTCTACGCATAGCCTGAACGAACAGTCCTTCTTTTTCGCTAACACTACCTTGCTAGCAACATCTGAATTGGACTCACGCACTACGCCTTGCTTTAACCATTCGTTGACCTGCTTCTTTACAACTTCTTGCTGTGACATCGACAATCGACTAGGACTCTCCCAAAATGAAATATCTTTACCACTTGGTATGATGCTAAGCTTTACTGGACAATGCGACTGGACATTCAATGGTTTATAATTCTCAATCAACTGCGTAACTACTGCCTTATATTGCGGATCTACATCCACGTCGATCTTATTATCAACTACATTATATTGTATTGGAACTGCTCTTCATTTGCACATTCAGATGATTGCATAAATTTATATTCTTCCGCATTCAAAACGAACGTAAACTTTTGCAAAAAATCGAATCCCACAATCGCATCTACATTCATCTTTGCATCAGGAACTACTAGAAATGTTTGTCGTACTCTCAGGCCATCTACTTCAACCTGCGCCTCAAATTTGCCCAAGACTGACGTCGCAACATTCCCCAACCCGTATAGATTTACATAACTTTTATGCATTGTGCAATCGCTAAACCGTTCTTCATATTTGCTCTTGCGCATCAGCGACGCATCAGCCCCAGTATCAACAAGGCATGAAATGTTCTTGCCATTTATTTTCATAAGTTTAGTTCGGTTTTGGCTTACCACATTAATGTTCTTTTTAGCTTCTGCACAATCTTTTGCCATGTGCCCCGACCCATTACATTTAAAGCACTTGGTCGGTTCTTTACAATCAGCTCGCTTGTGCTGTGCCGAGCCGCAATTGAAGCAGTGTTTTACTGCATGCGCTTTTTCACTTTGTTCTTTTTTGTTTTGCCCCGTTTCGTATTGTGCTACCTGTTGACGTTTACCTGATGTGCTGCTTTTTCACAACGACTCTACTAAGTCGAACCGTTTAACCAATTCCCTAAACGTAGATGCACTGTATAGTGGATATTTTAAGTCATCTCGCAAATGCAAGCCATCGGCGATATATTTTATCACCGATTCGTCATCAACATTCCCCAAAGCAGCAATTTTTCGCATATTCAAAACGTATTCGTGGAAATTCTCCGATTGCTTCTTTTGTCTTTCTCTCAGCATTTTATGCACTTCGTTGCTACTCAGCTTTCTGTCAAATTCTTCTATTAAGATTTCGCATAACGATTCGTAGGTTGACACCGTCACTGTTTCCAGCAACAACTTTGCCGTCCCTTTCATCTTATTGCGCGCATTCACGTACTTCTGCTTTGCGCTTAATCCGTATGCCTCTGCATTTTCGTTGAAATTGTTGAGCCATTGACGCACGGGTATTGATCTGCCATCATACTCTGGCACTACTTTCGCAAAACTATCCACTGTTACGTTATTCCTGCTGCTTTGCTCGATACTTTGGGTTAACGCTCTGAGCAATTCGCTGAAATCGCTGCCATCTCTTTAGTTGCCATTTCTCTCTCACCCTCGTAGGCCTCTGCATCTGCGTTCGCTGCTCCCAAATATTCTGCTTGCGCTGCTGTTGCTTCCACTGCTGCTGCAACCTCTGCCACTGATGCTTCAACTGTTTTGCTGCTTTTATTTTCGGTTTCGCCGCTGACTCCGTTGAACTGCTTTATTTCTGCTGATTTCACTGCTGTTAATGCCTCTGTATTTCTCTTGAACTCTTCGCTGTCTCCTATTTCTGCTTCTGCGGTATTTTCGCTGTAGTTATCGGCTTCGGTTAATGCTTCAATCGCTTTCAAACGTTTCTCTGCTCGATTGTCGCGTTGTTCTGCAGCTATGCTTTTACTTATCTTCGCCGGCTTCTGCTTTTCCGCGGAATGAAACATTATATTCAAACTTCGAATGCGTACGTTCAAAAAGGTTGAGCCCCCTTGTAAAAACTGATGGTTTTTATTAGTGTAAATAGTATAACTGTAATTGATGTAATAGTTTAAAAAAGTTATTTGATAAAATGCAGCAACTGGATAATCGTGGACAGAAAACTAGGCGCGACCTCCTCGGCAAAAATACCAACTTCCACTCTTTCTGTTCTCAGCTACCGACGATTCATTTACACCCCGTTGCCACTCGTGACCGCTGCCCAGTGTTGCCATCTTACATATATTAAAAAAAATACCCGGGGAATTCCCGTTAATCTGTTAAAGACAATACTTAAAGTTGGTTGCAATTCTTCGACAGACTTGCATTTATTGAGAGGATAGTTGCCACTGTCCGAGTTTGGCTTGTGCATTGAATTTCTTTTATTCAGGGATGGTAATCATTATAAGTTAAAAAATATTAATCAGCGTTTAATTATTATTACGCAATTTCAATTTTTTTTTTCATAATTAATAATTACTTACTGATTTCTACTTTTTCGATTAGAAATAATAATTATTATTTGATTTATATCTTTTCGCTCAAAAATAATTCTTACTTTTTAATTTCAATATTTTTGATTGAGAGTAATGATTATGTTTCAATATATATTTTTTCACTCAGGAATAATGATTATTTTTTTATTTTTATTTTTTCACTCAAAAATAATACTCTGCTTTTGATTTTTATTTTGTCAATCAAACATAATGATTACTTTTGATTTTTATTTTTTCGCTCAGGAATAATGATTATTTTGTGATTTTTATTTGTTTCACTTAATATTAATGATTATCTTATGATTTTTATTTCCCAACCCCAATATAACACTCAAAACCTTATACAACCCATAAAATACGACCTATTGAGTTGAAATTTCAAGATTTACCTCAATATGATAACTAAATGCTATCTACTCTACTTTCAAGACTGGAAAATCCGCATAGAAATAAAGCAAAATAGCTTTCACGCCTTATGCTTATGCACATATCGTTAGCTAATATTTATGAGCAAAATCTTGTGCAGCGAATTATTTGTTAAAGACACATTTCCAATTGTGTCGCTACAGATTACTCCTCATTGTCCAAAAATAAGACAATTGCTTCCAAAAAGCATGGCAGCATTTAGTTGTTCACTATTTCGGCACAATAATATGGTGGTTGGCAGGCAGAAACTCTGGGGTATCAACTTCACATGTCTCACTGTACGGGCGATCTACCTAGAGTTAGCGTAATCGCTTTCTACATATTGATTTCTGCTAGTTTTAAACAATACATCTGCTATCGCGGCACGACAAGGCGCATATTTTGCAACAGTGGTATGCATCTTCAAGGTGCGAGTCGGATACTCATAGATGAAATCAGAAAGGTTTGGAACAACACGATGGAGGAAAAATATCCAGATATAAAATGGTTTTTAAACCACGTTCCGATCCATACTTGGCAGATGTATTGCCTGAAACTGGACTGCGTCAGAGACTTTGAAGGCGGAAATGGCTGATGATGAAAACATAGCAAATTCACAAATTTTCTTGCGTGCCGTTTGAATCAGTGGATAGCAAAGCTATAACCCCAAACCACTTTACGGTATACGCACCAACAGTGACAAGACGAGTGGAGCTAGGATAAAAACTTAATTTCGGAATTTAAAGTTAAGTGTGCCTCTTAGTATCTACGTCAAATGATTTGCTGTGTTATAAAAACTTAAATAACATTAGTTTGGCTAGAACAGCCAATGCTGCCTTGTTGGAAAGCCGACCCCGTTTTAGGCATATAACCAGGTATAGTTTTCTTATTGTTGAAATCGAAGAAAAGAATTAATCCCGAGTGTCACAGGCTTTTCAACACCTAAAAAATTAATGGAGGTATAAATCTGTACTTGAAAATGTAGTTCTGAGTACACTGATATAGAGGCTTCCCACGGAATGAATCTTGTGCATCATGGTTCAATAATGTAAGGTTTTTTAAATAAGTAGCTTGCTCGCCCTCACATGGTTTTTGGGCGATGTTAATAAAAAGGTGCAACATTTTTCCAACCTCGTTAATAATTTATTTGAAAAATATGTATGTTCTTCTTAGAGAACGTAAGATTAACAAAAATAAGCAACCTTGATTCACCAGGGAGGTGCTTAAGGCAATAAGTGATCGCAATAAAAGTCACTTGTTCTGGTAAAATAACCCATGCAATGAAAATTCGATGGCATTCAAAGTTTTGCGTAATAGAGCTTCCTTTATAACACGACAGGCCAAAAATAACTACTTCCAAAGAAAACTAGATTGCGATCTTCCTCCTAAGATGCTATGGAGCAATTTAAAATAACTTGTGGTGAAATCTAGCTCAACCGCGGAATGCAAATTTGACTTAGATGACATGAGGAGTTTTTGTCTACTCAAACAACTGCCGAAAATGTAACGTTTGAACCTGGCTGTAACCTTATGTGTGATTGTTTAAGGCAGTTGCATGCCTTAAAGAATGCAACCCTCTTGTTAGGCGAAAGCAGCCACCCTGTTTAGAAATCACTGGAGCGAAGTTGCTAGGCGAGCGGCTATAAAAGCCAGCGCTCCATACCATTTCTCTCTATTCTTCAATTTTCCGGTAAACATCATCAACGAGGGATTTACACCACATCTTTTCATCTTTTACACCATCAGCGAGGGAATTACTATATATTATATCATCATCGAAATAAGTATAACATAAAATTGTTCATTTCTCATTTATTTATCATATTGCTACAAATATCCTAAATATTAACCACACACGTGCACAACTGAATTACACATATTCTGCATCACACACACATATACATTTGTAAAAACCCTATCTTTATTCAATAAATATCTACCTAATTGTTAACAAAAGAAAAAAAATAGCATTCTATCCAATATCGCACATGGTCCTTCGAGCCGGATTGGCAACGCGAAAAAAAGATTCGAAGTCGAAACAAAAAGATCATTTGGCAGCACTTTGCTGCGAATGACGCTTGCAATTTTTGACAAAAAAATTTACACAGCGAGCAACGACGTTCATCGAAGTAGTGTTGAAAGAAACCGATTAAAAAGTTTGATAGCTTCTTAAATAAAAGATTATTACAAATATTTGATAAACGTGTAATAAATATTTCTCTTAAATATTTATTAATTGAAGGAAAGAAATTTTCGTTTCGCTAAACGAGTAAGAGAGAAAACAAAAAAGCAATAGCAGCGTTGCAGGCGGGTAACGAAAACGACGTTTAGTGCCCGAGCAGAACCAGAAGCAGTAGCAAAAGGCAAGAAAATTCCAGCAGGGAAAATCAACGAAATATTGCCGGCAAGTAAGTGGAAACTTTGCTATATCCAACGTTAATATCACCCCTATGCTGAAATCCGAATTTTCGTAGCCTACGAATTCGTAGCTCCGTTCCGAACAATTCGAAAATGGTATGCTGAAATCCGTTCGTAACTCACGGCCGCGTTGCCAACTAAAATTATTAAATTCGAGGTTCTTAATCAGCTGTTTTGACAGAAATAAACAAAGTGAAGAGTGAATTTTGAGACCAGCGATTATTAGTTATTTGTAAGCAAGTTTTTTAATTAAATTAAAATAAAATGGATTCTGTAGCCGCTGCACTTTTGTCCCAGGAGGAAGAATATGCTATAAGCAACAGTTGCATGAATATGCAGAGGAGATTATTACGAGACGATGCAAATTTATTAAAAAAAACAATGTATCATAAATCAATTTCTTAAAACTAAATAAACAGTTGAATTCAGTACTTTAATAAATATATTCGCACTGGCCTCACTGCTGAAGGTTTTTTTCTAGCAATAGCAGTAGCCTCTCCTGCAACGCAAGCTCCTTTCTTTTCATGGCCTCCATTTCATTATTGTGCCGTTTCTTCTCGCGCAGAGACTCCCTCTTCATGTCATGAATATTTTGCAAAATATTTATTAATACACCACTTTTTTCTATGCACAATTTAACTTACATATTTGTTCGTTGCTTTCCGTGTACACTATTTATTTTATTATTATTATTGTTTTGAATTTGCTAAGTTCCGACACCAGTTGCTATTCGTACAAAATCTCCGAAAAATGCAATGAAATGACAGCTACGTCGGATTCAGGCATACCAACATTACAAATTTCGAAAATGGCTTACGAATTTCGAAATTACGATTCCGCAATTCGGATTTGAGCATACCGATGTTACGATTCGTAGCAAATTCGTAGTTACGACGGATTTCAGCATAGGGGTGTATAACTGTTGCTCGGTTGGTATAACATACATATGTACACGAATGTATGCACCTACACATATATGTGCATATGCGTATGTTGCCTCGCAACTCGTTTGACATGCACTTGCCAGCACCGCGCTGCCAGCGTCAACGCAAACAATTGCTATACTTGCGCGTAATTTACTTTATTTACCCCATCATTCCGTTGTGCGCGCTGAAAGCAAACCAACCAAAGTCATAGTCGTTTTCAATGCGTCCAAACCCTCCGAAACGGGACTTTCTCTCAACGATGTTCTTCACACCGGCCCCACCTTGCAAACCGATCTAATAGTGGTCATCCTTAATTGGCGACTCTACAAGTACGTATTTAATGGAGACGTCCAAAAAATGTATCGACAGATTCTGGTACATGAAAAGGATCAGCAATTTCAACGTATCCTCTTCCGTGTTAAAAACGACCCTAATCTCAGTGACTTTGCACTCAAAACAGTAACTTTTGGAATTAATTGCGCTCCATACCTTGCCATACTCACCTTACGTCAATTGGCTATAGACTCGCAACACAAATTCCCATTAGCAAAAAGAATTCTCACTGAGGAAACCTATGTCGATGACATATTATGGGGGGCTCATGATATTCCATCGGCCTTAGCTGCTCAATCTCAACTCACTCAATGCCTAGCATCTGGGGGATTTCCTTTAAAAAAGATCACCGCAAATCATCCAGCACTTCTAAGCAACATCCCACCTGAAGATTTATTAGATTCGAACTTCCTTAAATTTGATAATTCCAGCTCCATGAAAACACTTCGTATAAGGTGGAATGCCTTAAACAACTCGTTTTCATATTCCATAGAGCCAGTAAAACCCTTTGCAAATGTAACAAAACGCCAAATTTTGTCTTCGGTTTCGAAACTTTTTGACCCGGCAGGGTGGCTATCGCCTATCATTATCCAATGAAAAATGTTACTAAAACACCTATGGCTTGAGCGGACAGAATGGGATGAATGCGTCAAACCACTTTCACTTCACAAATGGGATCAATTTATTTCCGATCTACCAGCCATCGAACAAATACGAATACCTAGATGGACGGAATTTTCTCTCGATCGAAAGGTGCAAATACACGGATCCTGTGATGCATCGGAGAAAGCTTATTGCGCTTCAATCTACATTCGAACCCAATCACAAGAGAATCGCGTTTCATCTCACATACTCCTTTCCAAATCTAAGGTAGCTCCACTCCAAACTATAAGCCTTCCCCCCTTAGAATTATGCGGAGCAGCGCTACTTGCCAAAGCAATCAAAAACGTTCTATCCCAAGTTCTTCTGGGAAAATACGAATTATATCTTTGGTGTGATTCTTCCACAGTCCTCTCGTGGCTTGAAAAACCACCATGTACATGGAAAGTGTACGTCGCAAACCGTACAGCACAAATCATAAAAGACGTTGGGAATGTCAAATGGAGACATATTTCATCTAGCCACAACCCAGCGGATTTGGGAACACGTGGATTTGTGGCTTACATTTAATTAATAATTCACTCTGGTGGCATGGCCCAGAATGGCTTGTAAAAGCTCCCGAGCTCTGACCAATATCCAAAAGTTATTCCAACCGAAGCACATTAGAAGAAGGAACCGATATACTCAATCGATTCTCCTCATGGCCTCGAGCCATACGAGTTATCTCATACATGTTTCGCTTCATTAATCGACTTCAATCCCACAAAATACAGTCCAATTTAGAAGATAATTCCCAAACCACAGTAATCTCTCAAAGCGGTATTATCCTAACGAATATTCAAACCTCTCAAATTCTCAACAAATATCCAAGTGGAGCCCACTCTTAACGTTAAATCCATTTCTGGATCAAGACGGCGTTCTTAGGGTCAACGGACGTTTAGCAATCTCTTTCCTTTGCTATAATGAAAGACACCCAATTATTCTGCCACAATCATCCAGATATTGCTACCTACTTCTCCAATTTATTCATGACCTATTGATGTATGCGGAGCATCAATTAATGATAAGAATCACCAAACAAGAGTATTTTATTCCGAGACTTCAATTCAAAGTAAAACAATGCATCTTCACTTGTAAGATATGCACCATCTATAAGCAAAAGGCGCAAGCCTAAATCATGGCTGCTCTACCACCAGAACGGTCTACCTTTTCTTTACCATTTACTCGAACAGGAATTGATTTCGCCGGTCCGTTCGAGATAAAATCATCTACAACTCGCACAACACCTTTTCTCAAGGGCTATGAGTGCGTTTTTATTTGCTTTTCTACGAAAGCGATACATCTAGAACTCTGCTACGACCTTTCCTCTAAAGCGTTCCTAGCAGCGTTTTCCCGATTTGTTGGTCGACGTGGTTTGCCTCAACTTATCGTATCTGACAACGGAAAAAATTTTGTCGGCGCAAGTCGCACTTTACAAAAAGACTTTCAACAATTTCTCAAGGAAGTTTCCATTGACATCCGTTCCAAATACACCACTTACGGTTTCGACTGGCGGTTTATTCCTCCGAATGCTCCCCATATGGGCGGTTTATGGGAAGCCGCTGTAAAAAGCTTTAAACTTCACTTCAAAAAAGTCGCCGGAAACATGCATTTCACCTTTGTAGAATTCCCAACGTTACTTGCCCGAATCGAAGCAGTGCTCAATTCTCATCCATTATCTCCTATGTCTGATGAGCCACAAAAATTAGCAGCTCTAACTCCAAGGCACTTTCTCCGCGGGGCAGCACAGCTCGCTATACCCGAACCGGCGGATAACCTCTCTCTTCAAAACCGGTGGGAAAAATTAAAAATTCTTCATCAACACTTCAGCGCTCGTTGGAAAGAAGAATATCTCAAGGAATTACATAAAAGATATATGTAAGTGGAAACATCCACAGAAAAACTTCTCAGTTAATGACTTCGTCATAATTAAAAATGAATTAACACCACCAAACGAATCGCAGTTAGGGAGAATAGAAAAAGTGTATCATGGCTCAGATAACAAGGTTCGCGTTGCGGATGTGAGAACACAACACGGTCTACTAACCAGGCCAATTTTCAAATTATGTCCACTCCTAACTCCGCCAGATATATCTAATCCGCATCCCTGACTGCAACTTTCGTCATCTTGTCTTAGCCTGGTTCTAGTCATAAGTTGTTTCAAAATCTTAACTAAAGCAAATATCGTTTACAGAGACATCAGGGGACGTTCATGTCGGAGCCTATCGCCACCAGGAGACATGAAAAAACCTCGGTTGCGGGATCCAACCATACATCTATGCCTCGTATGCCATCGGTATCATTCGCTTCGTTTCTGCAGCGTATTCTTACGTCTCAACGTTGAAGATAGGATGCATTGCGTGCGCACCTATGGGTATTGCTACAACTGTCTGGCCAGACCGCATCGTATAAAGCAGTGCAATTCGCAAACCAACTGCAAGACCTGGAAAAGGCCTCATCATACCTTATTGCATCGACAGAAGCCTGGCGAACGAAATTCATCAAAGTTGCCGACCAACCAAGCATGCCGTGTAGTGGAGCAGGCTATAGCTGGTTTAGAAAAGGTGCAGAAATCGTTATCCCTTGCACCAGTGCAACGGGGCCGCCATGTTTAAGGCAGTTGCATGCCTTAAAGAATGCAACCCTCTCGTTAGGCGAAAGCAGCCACCCTGTTTAGAAATCACTGGAAGCGAAGTTGCTAGGCGAGCGGCTATAAAAGCCAGCGCTCCATACCATTTCTCTCTCTTCTTCAATTTTCCGGTAAACATCATCAACGAGGGATGTACACCACATCTTTTCATCTTTTACACCATCAGCGAGGGAATTACTATATATTCTATTATCATCGAAATAAGTATAACATAAAATTGTTCATTTCTCATTTATTTATCATATTGCTACAAATATCCTAAATATTAACCATACACGTGCACAACTGAATTACACATATTCTTCATCACACACACATATACATTTGTAAAAACCCTATTTTTATCCAATAAATATCGACCTAATTGTTATCAAAAGAAAAAAAAATAGCAGTCTATCTAATATCGCAGTAAATTTAATTTTTCTCACTTGACTAAGTCTGACGTTATATCATGTATTCTATATTAAATCAAATGCAATTGGTGAATATAAAATAAGCTTGCAATTTATTAAGATAATTTTGCCATATATTATTTCACCCTTGACTCATATCATCAATTTTTCTTTAACATCGTTAACGTTTCCTTATAGCTGGAAAATATCCAATGTAATACCTGTTGCGAAAAAAAGTAATTCAGACTATCGTCCGATAAGCATTCTACCATCATTATCGAAAGTCTTCGAAAAACTAATTTTAAACTAGATTATGGTGCCTCATTTAGAAACACCAATCAGATTTTCGGCGGGGGCATAGCTGTTCTACTGCCATGCTAAAAGTTATTGAGGATATAAGACCACACTATGATAAAGGACTTACTTTATTAGATTTTTTTAAAGCATTCGATACTGTGTGTCACAAAAAGCTAGAAAAATATTTCGGGTTCAGCAACCATGCACAAAAATTCATGAAATCTTATCTAACAAATAGATGGGAGAGAGTAATGTCCAAAGGATCCTGCTCTGACTTATTGGCAATAGCAACAGCAGTATTCCACTGGGTTCTATCCTTGGACCAGTTTTGTTTTGCTTGTATATTAATGACTTAATGAAATATCATAAAAATGTTAATATTCATTTATGTGCAGATGATGTACAAATAAACTTATCCGCGCCCATAAGTTTTTCGTAGGACTTAATCGTCAGAATCAATGAGGACTTAGATTCGATCTCTCAATGGTCAAAGCGAAATATGCTCTACCTCAATGCGTCTAAAACACAAGCTTTAGCCTTGACTCATATGGATTATAATATCGAAGGTGTTTCACCATTCATGTTGAGTAATTGTGTCATAAAATATGAGAATGTGTTTAAAACTCTTGGCTTTAAACTTAATGGGACACTTACAAGCGCGGACCATGTCAACACGTCAGTTTGCAAGTCATACTCGTATTTTGTGTTGAGGCAACTATGGAGAACTGCTGCATATATTCCGCAAACTACTAAACTTAAAGCTGTAAAAACCTTAGTAGGCCCTTTAATATCCCATCACGAATTAGTTTACAGTTATTTAGACAAAGCTCTTTTGTATAAGTTTCAATTGGTTAGTAATAATGCTGCTAGATATATTTATTTAAAGCGAAAGTTTGATCACATTTCGGAGCTCCCCACTAAAATTGTTGGCTGCAGCTTGTCAAAATTTTTTGATCGTCGTTCAGTAATATTTATTCATAGGCTAGTTTACAACCGGGACCCGAAATATCTTTTTTCGAAAATAACGTTTGCACGGTCCAGTTGCACATGTAACCTCATTGTACCACAGTCCAAATATTCAGTAACGTCAGGAATGTTTTTCGTTCAACAAATGGATTAAAATTGAAAAGTAACCCAAGGCGCCACAAACTTGGAGTTCACTCTCTATTTTTATTCTAATCTATCTGTGCTACTTCACCCTTTTTGTATTTTCCCTGTCAGCTCAATGTACCTTAACTTTAATTGCACTTTTAATTTAATTTAAATTGTACCCATTGTTTTAAGTTTTAATATACAAAGTGCAGAAATTCGTCACACAGGTGAGATTCAACCGATCGTTTCAGTTTGTTGTCCCTTTGTAGCGCTGATGAAAAAATAGGTACAAATGCACTTTTTTTCGATTCTTTTTTAACATAAAAGTATATTCGGTACATAGGCCCAATTTGAATTTTACTTTCCCAATGGCTTTTAGTTAACTATAGTTAAACATAAAACTATTTGACAGTGAACGCAAAACTTAATGGTATGTCACTGTATACGAAACATGTGAAGTCTGCGGAATAAAAAATTGACCAAATCAGTCTGTATTTTCACATATATTTTGCTTTCTTCACCATACTTCTCTGCTTGTGTTGAGAAAGTTTTTCAATTGAGAACCTAGTTAATACAAAGTGCAGAAAAAATTGGTGCTTGGCGCATGTGCCGCATTTATACAAACAAAAAACTGAATTAGATGTGATGAAAGTTGTTTCACTCTTCGCTTGAAACAATGAAATCGCTTTATTGCGCTTGAGCTTATTTGTCTCTTTGAGCGACCATTGTGTTGCCATTGTGCGACTAAACGGGCAATTAAACACTTTTTAGGCGCTGGTACCCTTCGACCCCACGTAATGAAAGTTTTGATATTTTGACACTTTCAAAAGTTATGTGCGGGTTTTGCCCATTTTTAAAATTAGTTTAGGAAATGTAATCATATTATTAAGAAATATTTTCTGATGTAAATACGAAAAAATTTAACCCTTAAACGTTTAAAGGAATTAGTTGCAACACTGTTTTGTGCACAGCTTGTCCCAATATTTAATTTTTAAATTAACCCTGTTACGGGTAAAGCTGTCTTGAGGCAGCCATCATTTTTAAGTCCAAGACTTCCTATTTGAAACTTTATTTACAAAAATTGTTGTTGGCAGTACTTAAAAATATATATTACTTAAACCTTGGTCACCCTAAAGCTCAATCAGATGTTTGGTTTAACTTTTGTGATCATTTGAGTTTCAAGTTTGTGCAGAAAAGTTTAAAAAACGAAGTTGCAGAATAGTGATATTTGAAAAATTCAAAAAATTGTTTATAGACGTCGGGTACTTTTAATTATTTGTGGGAAGTAGTATAGTGTTTAGTGTTCGAATATGTACAATTTTATTCAAAAACTGGTGTTCCATGGTGCTTTAGGGGTAGAAAACTGATAGCAGCCTGCAGGCAGCCTTGCCGGATATGGCGAAATTTTAGTTCGTGCCAATTCTTATTAGTGTTTCATTGGTTTCATTATTATTGTTATAGAAATGAGCAATAAACGAAAGTTCAAGCTGTCCGAGATATCTGATGAACAGATATTGAAATTTATGGAAGAAGTTCCATCGGATGAAGGGGGTGACGATGCCAGCAGTGATGATGAGTGGAAGGATCCAGATTTCGCACCTGCTGAACTGTCATTAGATGACGATCGATACATTTCCGCTTGCATAAGTGATATGAATGCAGGAGAAACAAGCGATTCATTCATTCAGGCGACCGACTTTTCCCTTAATTTGACAGAGTTTGAAAATGCATCAGGTGCACACATAGAGCCATCAGCATCGGCTGCTTCAGTTGCAAACATAGCTCCATCAACATCGGCATCAGGCAATATTTTCAAGCCACACAAGAAATTCTCTCGCCATTGCCATCGTTCGAGGAAACGGGTCCTTCCATTCCGCCGTCTTCTGGAGGATTTGTCAAGTAATTGTTGCATAACCTTGGTTTGATTGAGCACTTATTCTCAATGTTTGTATTTTTTCAGATGTGAAGGATATCTCTAAAGATTCGCATGAATTTTCGAGAAGATCAGTGCGTCTCCATGTGAATGAGATCGCTTTCCATGGGCACTCGAAAATGTCAGACAATATCATGAATTTGGATACTCCAATGGAGTACTTTTGCTATTTTTTTACCACTGAAACTGTGCAATTGATTGCACTGGTCGACGGCCAAAATTTACCAGAGACGCCGTTATGAAATTCGTATGTAAAACCAGCCCCTGATTTCGAAAATCGAGTTCATTTTTATTCTATGGTACCGTTATTGAGATATTTGCAATTTACCGTTATTCGAAAAAACCAAAAAGATGGCTTCCTTTAATTACGAATATCTCACGAACGGGTAAAGCAAAAAAGTTTACAGAATCGGAAAGACAATAAAATTTTCTATAAATGCAAGATACATTGTTTTTTGCTCAACCAGATAGTTTTCGAGATATTACCTTATCATTTTAGATTTTTGTTTTTTTTTTTATGAAAAAATATGAAAAAAATTACTCTTTGCGAGGGCAGCATTCCAAAACCACAACTTTTTTTCCAGATATTTTTTCTCTGTTTAATTAGAAAAAAGATAAGCTTTCATCGAAGAAAATCGATGCAAAACTACGTAAGTTATAAACGATCAAATAGAAATACCCAGGTTGCGCAATTTCAACGTATACCTCAAAACGTATGTATGGTATAAAGAAGAGTGAAATATCTAGCTATGCTCTGTTTCTATTGAGTTAAAAGTTCAATTTATGAATGAAATTACCCATATTTTTAACTTTTTTTTAAATTTATTTATGTTTATACAATATTCTAACAATCTTTATCTTAATTTGATTTTACTACGTAGTCGAAATAATTATGTGTTCTACTTTGACGCTTATTCAGTTTATGATCGGTTTCTCTTATGAGAAACCAGCAGTAATCATCCATCATTGCGACGTCCCAGAATCCTTGATATCGATTCTCAATTAATTTCATTTGCTGATGAAACTTTTCGCCATGTTCGTCACTTTCGTCGCCAAGATTTGCCGGAAAAAAGCTCAAATGTGAGTGGATAGAGTGAATTTTTAAAGACATATTTACGCCTGGAAAGAAAATATTAGTTAGGTAAACAAGTTATAAAATTTTGGGAAATTAATTTCAAGAAGCCTTTAAAATTTACCCGTTTTCGCATAATTATTGATTAAGTCGTTCACTATCTGCTCATACTTAGTTAGGGCTTTTGTGTCTACCGAGAAAAGAAGCAACGACCTTTTCAAAGGATTCCCACGCTGCTGCCTCAACTGATGAGAGTAGTCCTTTGAATTGATTATTGTTGATCAACTTTTTTATTTGTGGTCCAACAAAAATACCTTCCTTTATCTTGGCTTGAGAAATATCTGGAAAAATTGTTTTCAAATAGTCGAATGCTTCGTCTTCTTTGTCCAAAGCCTTAACAAAGTTTTTAATGAGACCGAGCTTGATGTGTAAGGGTGGAAGTATGATTTTCTCTTTCTTGACATGAGGGGTGTATTTGATGTTATCCACACCAACGGTAAACTCGACTCTTCCGGCCAATCCTTTCTGACGTAGTGGTCCTTACGAGCTCGGCTATCCCACTTGCACAGGAAGCAGCAGTGCTTGGTGTAGCCACTTTGTAGACTGCATAGCATTGCAACGACTTTGAGATCAGAACATATTTTCCAATCATGCTCTTCATATTTGATAAATTTTAGTATTTTTTGCATTTCCTCGTAGGTTTCCTTTGTATTTACTGCATGTGCGATCGGGATAGAAGGCTTTTTGTTACCAATATGCAATAATACAGCCTTCAAACTCAGTTTATTGCTGCCTATGAACAATCGCCACTCTTTTTAATCATATGTTTGACCAAACTCTTTGAATAAACCAGGAATGTCGTTGCAGTAGCATATACTGTCGTTCTTGGTATAGTGTGTGGAAAATGGTTCGTGACGAGTTCAACAATATATCACCTTTACATCGGATGACACAAATTTAAATTGTTGCATACGAGAAGTGTGGATCTCGGCCTTTTCCTTGGATAGTTCCAAATCTCTTATCCAATCATTAAGTTGTGCTTGTGACAGAACGTTTCTCTCGTTTCCTATGCGAAATTCAGTACAACTTGATTCCCCGCACTCAGATATTACTGTTGACAATGGAACTGGATCCGCAACTGCCGTTGAATGTAGGTACGCTAGCATAGGTTACTCTTCTTGATCTTCCAACGCCAAGTACTTTTGTTTGACAAATATAACACTCTATTGAATGGCAAGATTCTCTCCATATCATTGGTGTCTCAAATTTTATTTGTTGTCCTGATTCTGACTGAATCAATTCTACTCGACACGATGTACACAAAGTGTTCGGTGTCCATGGGTTTTCAGCATTTTTGGGCTCAATGCCAAAATACTTGGAGTATAAAGTTTTGATATGATCTGAGAGGCCACACATGAAACAGAACATATCTGGATCATTATTACACTCACATTCTCGCGTCCTCTTACTAATTTTTTTTTTTTAATAAATCACGGTTTTGAATTTTGACTTATGAACTGAACTATCTCCGACGAGCCTTGCAGATGTTATGAAGTTTCAAGGCGCATTAACTCATATTTATACTCGGAACAAGAATAAAATTGAAAAAATCAAGTCTTACCTAGACAGAAAAGTTCCTTTTTATACGAAGCCGAGAAAAGAAAATACTACCTGCTTTAGATGTAGGCTTTAAAAATTTTCTGTGTCTTATAATTTTGAAAATCTACCTGCATACTTACCCATAAGTGACGGAAATACATGTTTATAACTACATGCCTACAGCAGGTTTCGAACCCAACCACTCTTCCCTTCGATGCAACCACTCTACCTACTATAAAACAATTCGAGTATTAAAAGTATTATTTGATTTATTTAAAGAAAAAGTATTATCATTGTTATGGTGTTATTCGTTTATCAAGATAATATCCCATTTGCACTTTATACCTTTAATATATGTATGTATACATACATTGAAGTTGCGCAACCAGGGTATTTTTATTTGATCGTTTATAACTGACGTAGTTTTGCATCGATTTTCTTCGATGAAAGCTTATCTTTTTTCTAATTAAACAGAGAAAAAATATCTGGAAAAAAAGTTGTGGTTTTGGAATGCTGCCCTCGCAAAGAGTAATTTTTTTCATATTTTTTCATAAAAAAAAACAAAAATCTAAAATGATAAGGTAATATCTCGAAAACTATCTGGTTGAGCAAAAAACAATGTATCATGCATTTATAGAAAATTTTATTGTCTTTCCGATTCTTTTTTGCAATTGCTTTACCCGTTCGTGAGATATACGTAATTAAAGTAAGCCATCTTTTTGGTTTTTTCGAATAACGGTAAATTGCAAATATCTCAAAAACGGTACCATAGAATAAAAATGAACTCGATTTTCGAAATCAGGGGCTGGTTTTACATACGAATTTCATAACGGCGTTTCTGGTAAAGAGAAAAAGTTGAAATTCGTGGTCCAGTGCTATTAAAGGTTTGATACACAATTTGATACGCTAATTTCTAGATCTCTCGTACAAAAGGCTGCATTTGCGAAGGAAGTAGAAAAGGGGAAGAATGTAATCCCTTTTTGTAAAAAAATGTTTAACAAGTACGCAAAATATGTAACTAGTTGTAGAATTTAAGTTGCATAAAATCCAAATATGTTTCGTAGTCTACGACATATTTGATGCATTCTTCTCATTGGAAACTCTTTCGTTATGCAAACATTGATTTTAATTACCAAGTATCATTATTATAAGTAAATAAAATTGAGTTTTCTACATTTATGTGTCAATTCTGCCTTCTGCCATGGAACTAAGTTTTCACCCCTTGAAGTTATTACCGACACGAGTCGTAAGTTGCTATGTATGCATCTGCCCCTATGGGGAAATTGTGAGTGTTATAAATTTGCCTATGGTAAAAAAAAGTGTTATAAAAAGCTTTTTATAACAGTTTTAAAGCTGTTTTAATGCAATCAGCTGATCAATTGTCAATTGCGAAATGGAAGTAAACAAGTAAGTTTGCAAAATATTGATTTAATTATTTAAATAAATGTATATATTACTTAAATTAGATGTGTTTATTTGTTTGATATGTTTTTGTTTATTATTCCAGAAAATACGCACGCGCGACGCTGGCACAGCTTGAGGCCTACATCCAGTTTGTGGAGGAACATCCAGAGTTTTTAGCGGGAAAAAACTCTCCCGATGCACCACAGCGTATGCAGGAGCTGTGGGAAGAGTTAAGTGCACGGCTTAACTCACTGATGGGACCTACAAAGACCCCATCTGTGTGGAAAGAGGTTAGTTTAGAGAAATAAAAAAATAATGTAAATAGTAATGCAAATGTAAAAATTTCAGAATCTGCGGAACTGGCGCAAGCAGCTGAAGTGCAAGGCGCGAAAAGTGCGGGCAGAAATTCAGCGAACGGGCGGTGGTGAAAACAGTGCGAAATGTCTGACCGCTTTCGAGGAACGGGCTCTGCAGTCATTAGGCACCGTAACTATTACGGGTCTAAATGGCGTAGACCTGGGATTCGGAGGCGAATCAGAATGTCAAGTTCCTGATGCAGGTTGTGAGTCACCGGTCGAATTTCTCGAATCGGTGACAATATTAGCTCCGATCTCGAGCACATCACCATCACCGCCACCGCTAGTTCTGCTAGAACAGCCGTCTACGCCGACGCTAAATGCGCCAGCTACAACTCCGTCAGCCCCCCGAATGACAGCGACGCCTGCAAGAAAGAGGAGTCACCGCAAAACCCCCAGTGTGCTCGCAGGATATCTGGAGCAGGAGGCAATTTACAGAAGGGAAGAAATAAAGCTAAGACGGCAGGAGATGGAGATACGAAGGGAGCAGCATACACAAGTGTGCGGCGCGATAACTGGTTTAACAGCGGCCGTCACTGAGATGAATGCGCTACTACGCTCATTTCAGGGAGAGGGGTAACTTCTATATTATTTAATTTTGTATTTCTTTAATTACAGGTTTTTTTTACTTTTTTTGTACATATGTATATATTGTTGTTATATGAGTTTATATTTTTAAATAAGCTCGACTGAATTTTGTCTTTTTTAGTTTTTCTTTTTTTCAGAAATAAAGTGCCAGTGGGTTTTTATTTTTGTTTTCCCACTTTAAAAAAAATATTGTTTTTATTTTAAAATTAGGAATTTTATTAATCAATCAATTTTATTTCCGTAACATTTACATTGTTCGAATAATTGATTGGCGTATTCTTTCACCTTCTCTGTGTAAACTGGAGCTTGCATACTCTACTGGTCCTTCGTGATTTTCGACAACTTCTTCAACTTGTACATCACTTTCTGGAAAACGGGCCATCATAATATTGTGCAAAATCGCACATGCGTTGGCAATTGAGCCTACAGTCTCTGGGCTGTAATGCAAAGTCCTGTGTTTTGAAAGGCATCGAAAGCGAGACTTTAATACGCCAAAGCTCCTTTCGATGACATTGCGGGCCTTGCAATGCATTTTATTATATTTCAATTCCTGCTGTGTTGTAGTTGTAGATAAAGGTGTCATAAGCCATGGCTCCAACGGATAACCCTGATCACCCAAAAGCCAGCTACCTCGCTGAGACCACACAAATGACCGCACACGTGAAGTTGTCCATATACCCGAATCATGCACCGAACCTGGAAATCTTGCACAAAAAAATAAAAATTTAAGAGTATCATCGCACACAGCTTCTGTATTTAAACTATAATAACCTTTTCTATTCATGAAGAGGCTGCACGGTTTCGTCGGGTCATTGGAGGGCGGACAAATAACCGGGATATGTGTGCAGTCTATTGCACCAATGACACCTTTCAAGCCGAACTTAGAATAGAAACCTGCTTTTATTCTTAACTGCCTTTCTTGTGTTGTGGGAAACGAAATTTCCGAGCCTTTTCGCTTCACAATAAGCCAAGATATGTATCGCAATGTACGCGACACTGACGCTTGACTCATTGGGACTACATAATTGTTTCCCATACACTTTTGATAGGAGCCATTCGCGAAAAAATAGAGTGTCGTGAAAAACCGCACACCAAATGGCAGCGATGTTTGCTGCTTGTCGAATGGCTGCAATTCAGCAATCAATGTGCGGCAAATGTCTTTTGGAAGTCGAAAATCGCCTTCAAATTGGGGATCGGCTGTTTCAAAAGGATCATATGCATCCCGCAAAGTCCTTAAATATTGTCTTCTGGCGTTGCGCTGGTCATCTTCCTCCTCCTCTTGCAACAAAAGCAGGGCCAAAATATTCGGCATTTTCGCAGTTTATATAAATGTATATATATTTATTTGTTAATTTAATTAATTTACAAAATTATTTACTATGAAATTAACTCGCGAAACACAATTTGCAAATTTGACAGAAATAGGTAAATATATTTGATCAGCTGATTAATATTTGCCATGGCGAATTTGAATTTACCCACCCCAACACGAGCGAAAATATTTACACCACTCTCAGTGATGGCAGATTGATACACAATTTTACCATGGGTAACTAATCACCCGAAGCTTTTAATTTGCCATATGGGAAATATTTTACACGGTGGCAGAATCGACACATTAGTGGTAAATATGTGAAATTGCTGGTACAATAAAATTTTTGTAGTTCACGATTAAAAAAACATGTAATATAGTTCTTTGTTCTTATAAAAACCAAGCAACATAAATTCGTTTGAACTTCAATATTACATATTGTGAGGTGAGCCATATTAATTCATTCTCAAAGTCACACAAACTCCCCACGTTCCAATTGTTGAGACTTCTCTTATACGTTTGATTTACGTTTTGGTCGGCTTCGAAAAATTGCGACGTAAGACAAAACGGCGTAAATCGAGCATTTAGCCTTCCACATGATTACAAAAACAAGGTTATTGAAGGTTTCAAACAAAGTAAGTACTATTTTTGTTATATTACGTACAGAAAAATATATGATACAAAAAGTACAAACCCATAAATAACTATCTAATCACAGGATTACGCTTCAACAATTTACATAGAATAGATAGAATTGGGCAGAAAACCATTCGAAAACGGCGACAGTGAAGTACGGGAACACAAGTTATTAGCAACCTACTAAGAAACAACTCATATTTACACTAATATTTCACTTGGGCAGAAATGCTTATCATCTATATTAATGGCATTCTAAGGTCCTAATTAAAGATATATATCAACTTTTATTTAGAATATTTGATTTGTTTTTAAATACATTAAATTCTCGAAAATTAAATTCTCGAAATTCGGAATGCCCAGTCACTTTGGCAAGGAAGCCATGGCAAAGGGGTGGAGGTGAAAAAGAGTAGGGATACGATCACAACGATCAATGGGCTTTGGAAAGAAATCCTATAAAAAAGATAGGTTTTGCTAACTCACGCTCGCACACGGATGGAGATAAAAATTAACTAGGACACGGAGTTTAACGGGCTAAGATGCAGGGAAACGATCACTCAGTATACCAATCATGATTTAGATGCACAAATTACCTAATGGATTTCAAATAAAACCACATTTTTGCATTATATATAATATTTACATTTTTATAAAATATTTACTCAAATTGTCACAGTTTTCAGGAAAAATATCAGCGAATTAGAACTTTGTTTGTTTTTTTTTTTTTTTTGAATTTTACTATTATTTAAAAATAGTTGATAAGATTCATACATAAATTTTCAAAGAAGTAACACTGTTTTAGCTAAGGGAGACGTCATGTGAAGAGTGAGGAGCAAAGCTTTTTATGTATCAAACCTTTCATTCTTGAATCATGGGGTCAATCAACGTATTTTAGAAAGATGGCTGGTAAGGCTGTCAAATGGATATATCAAGATTGCTTTTTAGCATAGTTGGACCCTTAACCCCGCAATCTGCGAAATTGAGACTACAGTGCGCTCGAATATCAACTTACCTCGATGTGACACTGAAATATTTATGGTTATTATATGTCATGACCATCGTTTCGAGATTTGTTCACGGCAACTTATGTCAATAATTCGCGCATATCCCCGAAAGAAAATTTACACTATCTGAACCAGAAGACTTGTGGTGAAGCAAATTATATCGTCGAAAAACTGTCTTTTGATTCACGAAGGTAACAAAATTTATTTGAGCGATATGAAATCAAGAATTTACAGCGGGCGATATTTGTGTTTCTGTTATCAAGTCGGTTGCCGGATGTCACATTAACATTATTGGAACAAAAAGTTTTTAGAAAGGGGGAAATCCCGAGGAGTCAGAGTTAGACAACTTTCTCAGCTGGCTCCATAACCTAGAAACGGTGTCCGATATCCGGGATGCTAGAGTCGCGAAACCAGTCTCATTTCCTGGTCGTTCATCCATCCTGGACAGGGAAGTGTCTACACGCCAGTTTTCGCAGCCTACGTGTAGGTTTAGCCAGGAACAAACCCATCCGTTAAGATTTTTAGCAATAAAATTTGATTATCGCATCAATGTTGTCAGAAAATACAACTTGTGTATTTCCTGCCTAGCTCCTTCACACATCGTGAATGACTGCAAAAGTCCGTTTAGCTGTTGTTGTTGTAGTCAGCAGAAGTATCATGCGCTGTTACATCGGGTTCCAGCGTCACAGCAGCCAAACTCGTCTCATCACCGTCTAACCTCAAAAATAAACTAAATAGAAATTAGAGGAGCAAAAGTACGCCAAATTCTTCTTGTGCAGAGATAGAATTGCCAGGAGGAGTCTCAGGCGCTTAGTGAATCAGAGATAGTAATCGCCAAAAGGCTGATTAGCCTTGATGGAAATGGAGTAATGACTGTTTGGAGGAGATTTGAGTTGGATAATCACGTACGAATTGTACGAACAATCGATTTATTAAAAATAATTACTCACAATTGTAAAGTTTGCACTATTTACGAGAAGAATGCACGGGGGTTTCCAGTCCTTTTACCGGAATTGAATTCACAGGACGCTTTGAGATAAGAAGCTTTCCGGAACGAGCTTGCCGCATAACCAGGGGATATGTCTGTTTCGCGTCAAAGGCAATACACCTGGAGGCCTTCTCCCGATTTGTATCCAAGCGAGGCTCTCCTCACAATGTATACTCAGGCAATGGCACCTACCTTGTAGGGGCGAGCAAGGTACTGAATCAGAAGTTCAAACTTTTCTTTCCCACAGTCGCTAACACTATCGGGCATACGCCCATCAGAGCATCACTTGGCATTTCATACCCTCCGAGGCACGTCACATGGGAAGGTTTTTGGAAGCGAGCGTATAAAGCTTTAAAATGCATTTCAGGAAAGTAGTGAACTCCATGCGTTTTACCATTATAGAGCTCTTTTCGTTGCTGGCAAGCTTTATTTGTTCTGTTTTCAGTAAGTTGAAAAATTCATCTCGCCCAGCACGTGAAAATAATCGTGCGATGGTTTCTTAAGGTTTTTCAACATGAATTGTCGAGACAGGAGTGCATTGATCCACTAATTTTGCTTTTCGGCGTTGAATCACACGACTTAGGTCGTCAAGCAGATTAAAAAACATTTTCATTACTATGTTACTGTTTTCATTACTGATCGCTAAATATACTAAATGCAGCCCACGTACTGTGCGTATGGTTATAACATGCGTACACATATGTATGTATGTAAAAATGAACTCATGTTCGACAATGTCATAGTTAAGTCACCAATAATGCTTGTAGACTGCTAAATATATAACAGAATCACGGTATTTTTCTTTCAAGTTAAAAAGTCACTTCTTATAAATACGATAGTTGTATTGGCTTATTTGTGTTTAGTAAACACTTATTTGTGTATGTACATAACTTTTAACTATGCGTGTTTCTGAAAGAGTCAGATTCTTATTTATATCTTAAATTATAAACAATCAATCTCAAACAAACTGTATATTTTTGAATTCTAGAAACTAAGATCCATCGATTGGTACCAAATTTATTTATATAGGTTCAACGGTTTGATCGCCATCTGGCCAAGCCTTTTATTTTTGACAAAAAAAATATTTGGCTTGGTTTAACTGTTATTATCTGACTGACAAAATAAAAGTCAATTTTTTACTGGAATTTTGTGCTTAAAGATCGTAAACTAATAATAATTTTTTGATCAGCTTGTTACAATATTTTTGGCTATCTTTTGGAACCGAAGTAAAAAGGAGATATATTATCAAGTTTTGGTGTCGCGAATATTTTTGTCAATCCTCAAAGTAGTCAATAATGACAATAAATAATAAAAAGTTATTGGAAATATGAAAACTAATATAATCAATAAATTATCACAAAACAATATGGTGTGTGTCTTTTTAGATGATCCGAAAATGACTAGCAATATGATCGTAAAATGACCACAAATATCCAAATACTATCCTCCAATAATAACAGAGTTGATAACAAAATTATTGCAAAAAAAGATAGACATTGCTTGGGAGAATGATGGTAAGGACAACAAATATGAGCAGAAATCTTAAACAAATTTGGTTTATAAACCTCTCTTAAGGGCTAGTCATCAGCATATTATAGGGTATTTAGCCGTAATATATCAATATTAAAACGGGCATTATTTTGAAGCTAAAAGTATATTCCTGTGTCAATAATAACAATATTAAATTTAAAGGCACTTACATTATTCAGTTCGCTGATAAATGTTGATATAGTCTCCTTTTCGGCATACTTCTGATCTACAGATAGCTGGTTTGGTAAAAAGACTTCCAATAGACTACTAAACTGCTTGTACTCCCCACGATTAAGTTTATATGGCGGTGCTTTCGGGCCTAACCAACGTACATTGTTCTTTAATGAATAAAATTAGTTTGGTTAAATTTTGTTTTTATGTAATAAGAAAATTTTAACTTACTTCCAATATTTGTGCTGAGGCTGCAGGTCCGCCTATTATTAATAAAACTTGAGGTCGTCGACCGTAGCTTGAATCATAATATATGTCAACGAGAGGAGTTGGTCCCAATTTGTAAATTTTCGAAATCAAGTCAGAAATTGATGTTGGACCAACAGCCCCAATAGGTAGGTAACCACCCAATTGTTCCAATACTAATTTAATAGTAGAGGAATTTGTTGTCTGACGAAGGCAGCTGCTAAAAGGCCTACCAAGTTTTCGAAAAGCGCCAGTTGTGGTGTTATGCTGTAGAAGACCTTAAATTTGATATACAAATGTATTTAACAACTAAATGTTAATAATATGGTTACATATGTATATAATTATTACATATATAATTATTTATATATAAGTATTTATATATGTAAAGCACAAACTTTATAAATAAAAATTAAATTTATTATAAAAGCTTCTCTCAGTTCCGCATTTTTAGGTAAATAGAGGTTGCCCCATTAAGGTGGTTCAAAATTGTATGAAAAAGGGCCCGTGTAGCACCATACACGTGATAGAAGTAAAACTTCTAAAAAAATTTAAAGCAAAAGAGTATTAATGGGATAGACACTATGGAAAATGTGGTTTCCCACATTTTTGCAAAAATAATATCGTATCCCTCATCTAAAGGGCTATCCACACTATCTGGACGATACTCGCGCTCAATATATTCCCTACAGGAATCTGAGGAATGTAAATTAGAATCTATACTGTAGGAAACTGCACGAGTTTCTTCCGGAGGAACCTCAGGGGAATCCAATCCTTTCGGAGAATTCGATCGGCAGCTTGGTGGAGAAATTCACCGTAGCGTTCGAAATCACGGGCCCACTGAGGAAGACTTCAGGCAAATCTAAACCACCCAAGTGGACGTTAGAAATCTCGAAGCTTAGTGCATCGATTAGACGTCTTTTTAACCAAGCGAGGAAGAGTAGGAAAGCCTCAGACTGGGAACTAGAAAGGATCGGGTTGGAAATTTGTAAATCCAAGATAAGGAAAACTAAGCGGAACTGTTGAAACCCCTGGAGAGGCTGATTGATCTTCATATAAGGGATGAGGTCCCTCGAAGGCATGTCTGTGGAAACGGCGGATGACTGACGAGCCTTACCACTCCTTTGTGGCGTTGTTATCAACGGTGTCCTGAAGAAGCTGGAAAGGAGAGACTCTTCGATTATAGTATTCATTGTCAGGGGAAAGTTTTTGGGCACCCTTTTTGACATCATGCAGGGTTACCTAAACTTGATCGTGAGTTCGTTTTGTTTACCAGAGAATATAGAGTGCCGGATGTCTGAACTCTTTCAATCGGCGGTGTCCCACTGGTGCTTTCAGACCGGGTCAGGTATTTGGGCCTGATTCTGTACAGTAAGCTCTCCTGGGTGACAAATATTGAGGAGAGAGAAAAACAGACTTCGGTTTCTGTATACTGTTGCCTAGATGCTATTGGGAAGAGATGGGGCCTGTCTCCCAAAGTAAATCACTGGCTTTATGAAAATATAATTAGGCTCATAACGTTGTATGGAGCGGTTGTCTGGTGGAACGCACTGGAGAAGGTACCGACAGTTAACCAGCTAGAGCGGGTCCAATAGCCTGCGCTCATTGGAATCGGTGGGGCGCTTACGACCACACCCACTCTCAAAGTTATAATTAACATGTTACCTGTGGACATGCCAGCAAAGTTGCTGCAGCTCTTAAGAATTCTGATTGGTCATCATCCGATGGGTATCCAAGCGTTTAGGCTGAATATAGTCCTGTCCCTTTCCGCCGCAGCTGAATGGAGTATGGTGAGGTGGAATCATCTTTTGATTTTCTGCTCAGCTGCCCTGCCTTTGCGAGACTGAGGTTCAATTACCTAGGCTCCTATTTCTTCGGCACCCCAGAAGAACTCTCTGGGGTGGAAATTGGTAATTTGCGTGACTTCATTCGGGGTACGCAAAGTTTCTCCGGTTAACCTTTCTTGATTGCGATGTTCGTTACCGTTCTATTAACAGGTGGTATCACAAGGGACTTATTTACTATGGCTGAGAAGTTCCCCTTATGGGGACACATTAACCCAACCTAACCTAACCAATGTAAATGGCATATTTTATTGAAACAGTTTGAATGCAGTGGTTTCTGATATTTGTATGAAAGAAACCAATCAGATAGTCAATAAAACGCAGCCTCTTGTGTTGTTTTTTTATTACCTTATCCACCCGAACGTCAAATAGACCACTGTTCACATCAAGATTACCAACAAAAACAGCAGAAGTATATCTCCTCAAAATAATACCAAGTCATATCGTCAACTGTGAAAACCCCCTAACAATATTGCATGGGTATCAAAAAGAAAAATAAATGGATTTATGACAAAGGCGAAACTGAATCTGATGACTTATTCTGAATACATTTTTTCTTATAAAAAAATTTTTTTTTTCATGTAAGTTTATTTTCCAACTTGAAATATTAGTTTTATATAGGAGGTGGGCATGGTAGTTGGAGGAGTTGTAAAATTGGTTTTCTTTATCTCTTGCGACAGCTGTATGTGAAAAAAAATCATACAAATGAAGAAACATTGCGATAATTGCGAACTTTAGCAAGGCTGTTTCGCATTCAGCTACTTGAATTTTCCTAACTTCTTCAAATAACTAATTTTCTAATGTTAAATATAGGACATATTTATTAGATTGCCTGCACCTAAAATGCAGTAACATATAAATGTAAATGTAAATTACATTTTCATTACTAGAGAAATTGTTTTTAAAAACTAAAATCCGCAGTTGCGGATTAAAATGAAAGAATCCACTTGGCTGTGATTTCCAACAACTGAACACTTTTTTTTCCAATTTGCCCTCAAAGGGGCTTATCAAAATGGCGGACGCTAAGGGCACTTCCACAAACCTGTGGAAAAAATTGGCACGCTACCTAAATGCAGCTGCGTAAATACAGTACGCAGTACGTAATGTGTAATAAATGTGTCTTTGCTGAGCCGAACATTTCGCACAAAAGTGTAAATTTAGATGTGGAGAAATTTTACAACACTAAATCCATATTTTAATTCAAATAAAACCTTTTGCATATTTAAAAGCTATAATTGGCTTGTTTTGTCCTTTCTTTCGTTGACATTCAATAATACCAATTTAAGAAAGACAAAAAATTAAAAAATACAGTAGGCAACATTGATGAGGATGCGAAAGTATATACTACAGAGTGCCAAATGTGTTTCGCATCGCATTTGATTTTCGAATCGCATTGCTTCGCGTATCGGATTACAGAGTGGCCCCCCTGTTCTGCATTCCGATCCCGATCATATCTTTCGGAGTTGAGTCGATTCTAACATAATTTTTTCTGTTTAAAAAGTTTGGTTTTGACTACTGTGAATGGAGAGTAATTACTCGTAGAAACTTAATCCCAAATATATGTATGTGTTGTTTACCAAACCTTTATTTCTCTTATCTGTATTCCATATGTTTAACCTTCAAGCAGAGGCGCGGTCATTTGTAACGGTAGGGGTCGCACGTAGTCGAAAAGACCTATGGGATATTTTAGAGGATTAGAAGAATATTTAATCAATGATCATTTATTTTCTTGTGCTCAGAAGCATTAGCGTTATGTTTAAACTTAAATAACACAAAACATATAACTTAACTTCAGATAAAAACAATTATAAAATCAACTAATTTAACTCAAGCAATCGTTGGATTAAACAGTCATTTTGGAACTCAAAACCTTAGTGTAAGTACTTCAGACTAGTAAAAATAATAATTAAACTAAATCTAGTTTTCTTCAGAATCAGTTTCTTCATCCTTATAACATTGATTGCAAATGTATTTAGTGTGGCTTCTGCAAATATTTCTCCGGCAAGATGTGCATTGTGTCTTCGATTGCCTCCTTTTTTTTGCTGGACATATTTTGCAGCTTCCTCTGCATGTGCTGGAACTAGTGCTCGCTTCCTTATTAGCAACATCGTCAGCATCCATATTCAGATGTTCCCTTATATTTCTCTTCAGTTTTCTTGGAAGGTTTACCATCGTTACTCTTCTTTGGAATATTACCATGGAATTTATTACAGCAACATCCAGAAGACGAAAGAATAGTGTCAATGGGCATCTGTTATTCTTCCGTGATGTCGAATATATATTTCCTTTTTTATCTACTTCATCGACACCGCCTTTTGTTTTATTGTAAAAAGTTACGATACCGGGTTTGCGCTTTTCATTCGTACTTTCATCAATTTCAGCAGCACTATGAAGTGATGATATTAGAATTACCGATCTCTTCTTTTTAGGCACGTATGACAGCAGTGTAGCTGAGTCAGAAAAGCCAAATTGACTTGAATATTCAAGTTTATTTTTATCAGTAAAGCACGGAGGAATTTCCTTTTTGTTTTTGCGCATGGTACCAACCACCGAAATTTTATGATTTTTGCCCAAATCGTCTACCAAGGGCACACTAGTGTACCAATTGTCGATTGTTAAATTTCGTCCAGTACCAGATATTGGTGTAATGAGTCTCTTCCCGACATCTGCTGCAGCATTACTCAACTGGTACGATCCCTCAGGCTGCTTACCAGCATAAAGTTCAATGTTGAGAACATAAATCGTAGCAGCGTCTACAAGCGGATACAGTTTTATTCCGTATTTATCGGGTTTTGATATTGTCGGAAAGGACATTTTCCTCGAAAACCTGCCATCATCTCATCAATGACCACATCTTGTCCCACAGAATACGGTAAAAGGCAGTTTTATGTAAACATTTCTAAAACACCTCTTATTGGTGCAGCTTTGTCCCAGGCACGACGAGACGTTCGTGTGGCAGCATCATCAAAACGCAATGAATTGAGTAAAAATTTTGTTCTTTTCAGTGACATAGTTGTAAGAAATATAGAGACGCCGGTTCCGTCAGTTGTATACAAATCCTCCAAATTTGCATGTGACATCCTCAAGGTTGCTACAATGTACAATAATCCGAAAAGTGATCGAATTTCAACAGCATCAGTTGGTTTGCAGTCACGTCGTCTGTCATACGATACCGCCTTGTTTTGTATGAATTCGTTGGTATGTAGAACAATTTATTCAATAATGTTCTCCGTGATTAATAAATTCCAGGCTTGTACAAATGTTGTCACTCCCAAGCCATTTCTACGAGCACCTGAATCTTCAGTCAGAATATTTTCAACTTTACGCCTCACCCGGTTGTTTCTGATTTTTGCCACTTTGTTACCTTATCACGCCCCGTAAAATACCTGCTTACTTCTGAAAGAGGCAAATTTTCCTGATCTGAATCCGAGCTGCCCGCTTCCTCGAAGGATTGAGTTTCCTCTGGAAAGATGTGGTCGGAAGTTTCTGAACCTTGGTCACTAAGCTCTGATTCAGTTTCTTCATTTTCTCTTAGTATTTGCGCCAGTATTTCACTTTGTGTTAGCGGTCGACGACTCATTTTATAAAAAAAATCAGGTTACGATATAAGTAAAATTAATCAAATTGGTTGACAGCTGAAAAGTAATTGATCGCGTTGAACGTCGCACAGTGGGAGAAATCGCGAAAAAGCTGGGCAAAAGTAGAAGACATCGATCTACAGATCTGAAAATTAGCCATATAATGTTTTTGGGGTCGCTGACACCGAATTCGATGTTGTCATTACGAAAAACAAAATGGCTGATTCAAAATGGCGGACATATTTCCGAAAAACTTGTTGAATATAGACGAAAATTGGTTTCATGGGTTTTTTGAGTCGCTGAAACCAAATTTGATGTTAGTTTTTAAAAATACACAATGGCTGATCCAAAATGGCGGACATATTCCTGAAAAACTTGTTCAATGTTGACGAAAATTAGGTTTATAGGGTTTTTTTGAGTCGCTAAAACCGAATTTGATGTCATTTTGCAGAAATACAAAATGGCTGATCCAAAATGGCGGACCCGAATTCAAAAAACTTGTTCAAAGTTAACAAAAATCAGTTTCATGGGGTACTTCGAGTGTCTGTTCCTAAAACATTTCATTAAAACATTTCATATCAGTAATGCAATATAATTAATATAAGTTTGTTCAAAATTACCGTTACAGGTCCCTGCCATTACACTAAACCTCAATTCTGAGCTTCCAATAAGCTTCGTAACGCAATAAATAAGCGAAGAAGAGTGTTCCCACAATATGATTGATCAGCTGTTCGTGCAGTACGATATGCGCATAACATTGCTCGCTTGTGGCTATGTTCACGCTGCAGTACCATGCAACGTAGACATTTTCCGGAAAATATACAGAATTATATATAGAAAAATTCATATTTTCGAAATTTTGGAAATGTTTTCCAGGCCCTGCAACCAGTGGAAAGCGTTGCTTCCGCTTTTCTACAGTCACTGTGGAGATGCTCAGTGCTGCAAGAGAGAGAAACTCCTGGCGCGACGCAACCCGACGTGCTTCACGTAGTGTCGCCATATGCGCATTGCCAAGCGCAGCGCTGTCAAACTGCATGATTTCTTTTGCAGATTGCAATGAATGGGGGAAAAATGTGGTTGAGGTGCTTGCGGATTATCAAAATACATACCTTTCACTATATTTCTGTAAGTAGTACATTACCCGATCTCCGGCGATCATAACTTTTTCGATCATCAAAAATCGAAAAAATTTTTCACTCAAGTTCATTTCACACAGCTGTTTCACTCCGAATTAAAGTATGTTTATTACAGACAGATATACAAATTACATGAATTAAATGCTTCATAGTACCCTCAAGAACACTTTTGATATTACACAATATGTAATTTACGTTTATTTTTGTTTTTTTGTATAGATTTTCGATGCGCGGTTTGGCAAAGGCAAGTGAACGTAGCGCGGGCTCCACTTGAGGTAGCGAAGTTTAAACTGCTTTAGCGAAGAAGATATGCATAATTGACCTCTGTCCTTTTAACAGACAACGTACAGGCCACTCCTTTTGATATATAATTAATTTCATCACTGTTTGACGACTTTTATTTTTTGACTTTTGGCCAGCTTTTTCGCGATTTCTCCCACTGTGCGTCGCGCGTAACCTTTTCGACTACAGGCGCGTGGTGTGCTTTCGACGTCTGCGTCGCTACTAAAACAAAAGCTATCTATGGAGTGGGGAGAGCGCTGAGAGCGCAGGTGAATAGTGTATGTCGCAAACAGTGACGCTGTTGGCGGATATTATGGTTTAGAAATACATTTGATGAGTAATAATAATGGGGCATAATCATAGTCCTGAGTTAGAGACGACTTTAGTTAGAGTAATACTAAAAACGAAGACGAAACCTCCGCCAACGGACTGAGACTGATCGACTTTGCCGGGGCCCGAAACATGGTGGTCTGTAGCACCAGGTTTCAGCATAAAAAAATACACTTGGCTACGTGGCTGTCTCCAGATCGAAAAACGCGAAACCAAATCGATCATATTGCGATAGACGGAAGGCATGCTTCCAGTATATTAGACGTACGTACACTCCGAGGACCGAACATCGACTCGGATCATTATCTTGTCGCAGCCAAGATGCGCATACGCCTCTGTGCATCAAAAAACGTGCGTGTAAATACACAGCGAAAGCTTGACGTCGGAAAGCTGCAATCGCAACAGACAGCTGCAAACTTCACCACTCGACTCTCACACCTGCTCACTGAGAGCACTTCTCAAGAAACTGGAATTTGCGAGCACTGGGAGCACATTTCTCGATCACTGCGTACCGCCGCTGAAGAAGTCGTTGGCTTTCAGCGAACCCGAAAAAATGACTGGTATGATGAGGAATGCCGCGCCGCTTCGGAAAATAAAGATGCTGCCTACAGGGCCACGCTGAGATCGGGCGCAACGCGAGCTGTATGGGAACGCTACCGGGAGTTGAGAAAGGAAGAGAGACGTATCGTCCGTAGAAAGAAGAGAGAGGCCGAAATACGTGAGTGTGAAGAGCTTGAGATGCTAGCCGACATGAAAAGCGCCCGAAAATTTTACCAAAAAGTGCGGCGACTTACGGAAGGTTTTAAGACCGGGGCGAATTCCTGTAAGAACAAGAACGGCGATCTGGTGACTGATATCCAAAGCGCACTTAGATTGTGGAGGGAACACTTCTCCACTCTGCTAAATGGTGACAGCGAAAGTGTCGCCGGAGAAGATGAAGATCCCGAACCTCAAATCGCTGATGACGGCATTAACATCCCGTCACCCGACCTCGATGAAGTTCGAATAGCAATTATGCGGCTACGGAACAACAAAGCCGCTGGAGCTGATGGGTTACCAGCTGAGCTATTCAAGCATGGTGGCGAGGAGCTGGTAAGGTGCATGCACCAGCTTATTTGCAGAATATGGTCGGACGAATGCATGCCCGCCGATTGGAATTTAAGTGTACTCTGCCCAATCCACAAGAAGGGTGATCCTGCAATATGCGCCAACTACCGCGGGATCAGCCTTCTTAACATTTCGTATAAGGTTCTATCGAGTGTATTGTGTAAAAGACTAAAGCCAACCGTCAACGAACTGATTGGACCTTATCAGTGTGGCTTTAGACCTGGTAAATCTACCATCGACCAGATATTCACGATACGCCAAATATTGGATAAGACCCGTGAGAAGAGGATCGACACACACCATCTATTTGTCGACTTTAAATCAGCTTTCGACAGCACGAGAAGAAGTTGCCTATAGGCCGCGATGTCTGACTTTGGTATCCCTGCAAAACTAATACGGCTATGTAAAATGACACTGAGCAACACCACCAGCTCAGTCAGAGTTGGGAAGGACCTCTCCGAGCCGTTTGATACCAAACGAGGTTTCAGACAGGGTGACTCCCTATCGTGTGACTTCTTTAACATTATGCTAGAAAAGATAATTCGAGCTGCAGAATTAAACCGGTCAGGTACCATCTTTTATAAGAGTGTGCAACTGCTGGCGTATGCCGATGATATCGATATCATTGGCCTCAACAACCGCGCCGTTAGTTCTGCCTTTTCAAAGCTGGACAAGGAAGCGAAGCGAATGGGTCTGGAGGTGAACGAGGACAAAACGAAGTACCTCCTGTCATCAAATAAACAGTCAGCGCATTCGCGCCTTGGCTCCCGCATCACTGTTGACAGTTACAATTTTGACAAAGTAGAGGACTTTGTTTATCTTGGAACCAGCATCAACACCAACAATAATGTCAGCCTTGAAATCCAACGAAGAATCTCTCTTGCCAACAAGTGCTACTTTGGGCTGAGTAGGCAAATGAACAGTAAAGCCCTCTCTCGACGAACGAAAACCACGCTCTATAAGTCCCTCATCATGCCCGTGCTAATGTATGGCGCAGAAGCATGGACCCTATCAACATCGGATGAGATGGCGCTTGGAGTGTTCGAGAGAAAGATTCTCCGAAAGATTTTTGGTCCTTTACGTCTTTGCGATGGCGAATACCGCAGACGATGGAATGATGAGTTGTATGAGCTGTACCGCGACATAGACATAGTTCAGCTAATTAAGATTCAGCGGCTACGCTGGCTAGGTCATGTGGTACGTATGGAAGAAAATGCTCCAGCCCTGAAAGTATTCGACGCGGTACCCGCTGGTGGTAGCAGAGGAAGAGGAAGGCCTCCTCTACGTTGGAAAGACCAGGTGGAGAAGGACTTGACTACACTTGGGATATCTAACTGGCGCCAGGCAGCAAAGCAGAGGAGCGGCTGGCGTGCAATATTGAAATCGGCCAAAATCGCCTAGGCGGTTATAGCGCCAATTAAGAAGAAGAAGAAGAATACTAAAAATTTAGAGCGGACTCTATCTTTATGTGTATCATAGTCAAGTTAGCGCCATGTTCTAAAAAGAGTCAGCTTTTACAAAAAATTCTTTTACAATTACATATTCTATTACGATTTCAGTCAAAAAGCAACCCTGCAATTTGACATTTCGTGTATTTACTCAGTTTTTAACAATCAACAAAAAAATCAAACTGGACGCAAGAATGGAAAACGTAAGTTATTTAATAATCCTGATAATATGAAGAATAATTAAACATGTACATATATTATATTTTAAAGGAAAGGAAACGGGAACAAAACTGGAGTGTGCGAGAAAAATATTGCTTGCGGGAGTTAGTTAACATGCACGACCACACCATTGAAAACAAGCAAAACGACTTGCGCATGATCAAGCGAAAAAAAGACGCGTGGAAAGCTATTCGCTTGGACATGAGGGCTGCAGGGTTTGATAGAGATGTGTTAAGGATGAAGCAACAATGGGTTCGCATGAAAATGGGTGCTAAAAAAGCCATTGCTCACGTCAGGAGAGCTACCGCAGCTACAGGCAACATAGTAGAAATACCAGTTTTGGACGAAGGCGATCTTCATATCCAATCCATGATATCGGCCGAAATGGAAGAGGACACTATTTTAATAGATAGTGATACAATATTGCCTTCGTGCAGCCCTTCTTCTCCTTGTCCACCACCAGCCTGTAGTCCAACACCGCCTTGCCTGCCTCTGTTTGCCGGACATGACCAGTCTGAAGCTTTGGAAACGCGGCTGCGCAATTTACCGAAGAAGACCGCCACAAAAAGTGATGTTATGCGAGAGAGACAACATCAATCTCCAAAGAATCCTCATATTCAGAGGAGCTACATTTATTAAGAGTGGAAAATTTGAAAGCCGAGTCCAGAAAACGTATGCGCGAGGAAGAGCAGTCTGAGGAATTGCATTCATTAAAAGTAAAGCTGCTTCTAGTCCAAATTGAAAATGAAAAACGAAAGCAAATGTGATTTTTTTTTGTTTTACAAAGACTGATTTTGTTTTTTAGTGAATGAATTTTTCAAAGACTGACTTATATTTTTTTATGTTTAATTCCATTATGTAAATACTTGTATATATATATGTTAGCTTTAGTTTTTTTTTTCTTCTTTATAATGAATTTTTTTATTTCCTTTGTACATATATACTAAAGAAAATGTGATATTTTTTTTATTTTATGTGAACACCTGCATTAAGAATAACTTTTAATTTTGAAATAGATGACTGAATAATTTTGAATAGTAACTAAGAAAACAAACAAATTTTTATGTTATACCCATACTAATAGAAAACATACCTCAATGTATTTTTTCTTTACGTAAAGCTCTGTTTAATTAGAAAAAAGATAAGCTATCATCAAAGAAAATCGATGCAAAACTACGTAAGTTATAAACGATCAAATAAAAATACCCAGGTTGCGCAATTTCAACGTATACCTCAAAACGTATATATGGTATAAGGAAGAGTCAAATATCTAGCTGTGCTCTGTTTCTATTGAGTTAAAAGTTCAATTAATGAATGAAATTACGCATATTTTTTAACTTTTTTTTAAATTTATTTATGTTTATACTATATTCTAACAATCTTTATCTTAATTTGATTTTACTATGTAGTCGAAATAATTATGTGTTCTACTTTGACGCTTATTCAGTTTATGATCGGTTTCTCTTATGAGAAACCAGCAGTAATCACCCATCATTGCGACGTCCCAGAATCCTTGATATCGATTCTCAATTAATTTCATTTGCTGATGAAACTTTTCGCCATGTTCGTCACTTTCGTCGCCAAGATTTGCCGGAAAAAAGCTCAAATGTGAGTGGATAGAGTGAATTTTTAAAGACATATTTACGCCTGGAAAGAAAATATTAGTTAGGTAAACAAGTTATAAAATTTTGGGAAATTAATTTCAAGAAGCCTTTAAAATTTACCCGTTTTCGCATAATTATTGATTAAGTCGTTCACTATCTGCTCGTAGTTAGGGCTTTTGTGTCTACCGAGAAAAGAAGCACGCTGCTGCCTCAACTGATGAGAGTAGTCCTTTGAATTGATTATTGTTGTTCAACTTTTTTATTTGTTGTCCAACAAAAATACCTTCCTTTATCTTGGCTTGAGAAATATCTGGAAAAATTGTTTTCAAATAGTCGAATACTTAGCCTTCTTTGTCCAAAGCTTTAACAAAGTTTTTAATGAGACCGAGCTTGATGTGTAAGGGTGGAAGTATGATTTTCTCTTTCTTGACAAGGGGGGTGTATTTGATGTTATCCACACCAACGGTAAACTCGACTCTTTCCAGCCAATCCTTTCTGACGTAGTGGTCCTTACGAGCTCGGCTATCCCACTTGCACAGGAAGCAGCAGTGCTTGGTGCAGCCACTTTGTAGACCGCATAGCATTGCAACGACTTTGAGATCAGAACATATTATCCAATCATACTCTTCATATTTGATAAATTTGAGTATTTTTTGCATTTCCTCGTAGGTTTCCTTTGTATTTACTGCATGTGCGATCGGGATAGAAGGCTTTTTGTTACCAATATGCAATAATACAGCCTTCAAACTCAGTTTATTGCTGTCTATGAACAATCGCCACTCTTTTGAATCATACGTTTGACCAAACTCTTTGAATAAACCTTGTGACAGAACGTTTCGCTCGTTTCCCATGCGAAATTCAGTACAACTTGATTCCCCGCACTCAGATATTACTGTTGACAATGGAACTGGATCCGCAACTGCCGTTGAATGTAGTACTGGTAATGTCACAGTAGGTACGCTAGCATAGGTTACTCTTCTTGATCTTCCAACGCCAAGTACTTTTGTTTGACAAATATAACACTCTATTGAATGGCAAGTAGGTTCTCTCCATATCATTGGTGTCTCAAATTTTATTTGTTGTCCTGATGCCGACTGAATCAATTCTACTCGACACGATGTACACAAAGTGTTCGGTGTCCATGGTTTTTCAGCATTTTAGGGCTCAATGCCAAAATACGTGGAGTATAAAGTTTTGATAAGATCTGAGAACACTCGTCATCGCCTTATGATAGTATATTGGCCACACATGAAACAGAACATATCTGGATCGTTTTTACACTCACATTCTCGCGTCCTTTTACTCATTTTATTTTTTTTAATAAATCACGGTTTTGAAATTTGACTTATGAACTCAACTATCTCCGGCGAGCCTTGCAGATGATATGAAGTTTCAAGGCGCATTAACTCATATTTATACTCGGAACAAGAATAAAATTGAAAAAATCAAGTACTATTTGATTTATTTAAAGAAAAAGTATTATCATTGTTATGGTGTTATTCGTTTATCCGGATAATATCCCATTTGCACTTTATACCTTTAATATATGTATGTATGTATACATACATTGAAGTTGTGAAACCTGGGTATTTTTATTTGATCGTTTATGACTTACGTAGTTTTTCATCGATTTTCTTTGATGATAGCTTATCTTTTTTCTAATTAAACAGAGCTTTACGTTAAGAAAAAATATCTGGAAAAAAAGTTGTGGTTTTGGAATGCTGCCCTCGCAAAGAGTAATTTTTTTCATATTTTTTCATAAAAAAAAACAAAAATCTAAAATGATAAGCTAATATCTCGAAAACTGTCTGGTTGATCAAAAAACAATGTATAATGCATTTATAGCAATTTTTATTGTCTTTCCGATTCTGTTAATTTGCAATTGCTTGACCCGTTCGTGAGATATACGTAATTAAAGGGAGCCATCTTTTTGGTTTTTTCGAATAACGGTAAATTGCAAATATCTCAAAAACGGTACCATAGAATCAAAAATGAACTCGATTTTCGAAATCAGAGGGTGGTTTTAGATACGAATTTCATAACGGCGTTTCTGGTAAAGAGAAAAAGTTGAAATTCGTGGTCCAGTGTTGTTGAAGAGACCAACCGAGCAGCCATTACTCAGGACATCACCACACAGTTCAAAACAAGTGTTGAGGAAATGTACAAGTACATTGGAGTTTTGATCTACATGTCTGTCTACAGATATCCTAATATTGATAGTTACTGCTGGCAAAATACTTTTCAAGCTGTTCGAAGAGCAATGCCATTGAAAAGGTTTCTTACAATATAACGGTATCTGTGTTTTGAGAACGAAAGCGTTGTTTCGAATAAGAACGGTAGCCAAAAAAATTAATGAAAGGTTTGACTCCATCCCGAAAACTGCTCGGTTGTGTGTAAGCCGCACAAATGGGGAATAAAGTTGTTTGTCTTATGCGATTCGATGGGCTTTGCATATCAATTCGAGGTGTATAATGGTGCAGGTGACAATAAAGTGCTGCCTGGCGCACCTGATGTCGGTGCCTGTGCCAACGTTGTTGTCCGATTGTCGCAATCAATTCCAAATTTTAAAAACTATATATTGTTTTTTGATAATTTTTACTCCACTGCACCTTTATTAGTATACCTACGTGCTAGAGGCATTTATAGCTTAGGTACTGTAAAAGCGAATAGAATACCCTGCTGTGAGCTTCCTTTGGACAAGGAAATAAATGCAAAAGAAAGAGCCGTTAGACTGATATCTACCTATGTTGGCAGGGAGCGATTTGAACGTGGGACTGAAGCTGAGCACCCATCAAAGGCAACGCGATATGATAGAAAAAAGAAGCAATATATTAGTGTGGACTGCCCTCAGATCGTGAAGGAATACAACGCACATATGGGAGGGATTGACCTGATGGATGGGCGCATGGGACGATACCACATTCGCGCAAAAACCCGCCTTCTTTATTTTGTACCTGTCGTCCAAGTGCAATACAAATATGAACATTTCACTTCATTTTTCGTTTTTTACCACCATTTTTAACGTGTATAGCAATTATGAACAAAATCTGTTCACTGGATCAATTGTGCCTGTTTGAGGGTTAAGCAGCGGAATGTTCTAATAAGACTTGCAAACGTGCTGTAACTTAATCTGATTTATTTAACCTCTGGAAAAATTAATACTTATTTACGATATATTACATCGAAAACCTCAGATTCATTACATTATTAGAATTTCCTCTGTTTAGATTCAGCTAGTTTCAGAACCGTGTTAAAAATATCCAGGTGATTCAAATGGATCAAATGTGTACCGATTTGTTGATTGATTGAGGGGCTATTTGCCAGTCAACAACTCTTAGTTTTGGCAATATTTAGTAATATTAATGTAATTCGATAATATGACTTAGAAAACAATTCATTTGCATGAAACAAAACAAAAAGTGCTAAATTGGAATTTCCGATTTGAGGTAACAAAACAATGTTTAAATTTGTAATGTAATTAGCAAAATCGTTTTTTTATTTGAATTTCATGTGTGCGCACATACATATGCACATATGGAAAGAAATTCTTGGTGAAGTGCAACTAAGAAACAGATGAGAGCGTTCACTTACTTGAAACATGTACATACATATATATTATACCCTCATTTTGGTTTCGACAATTGTGTTAGGGCTTAAAATTATTGGCCTGATACAATTTTAAACATACATGTTTCCAAGTCATATGACCAATTGTCTTGATTATTGTTATTCTTATTCTTATTAAGTAAACTTACTACTGGATTACAAGCATTTGTGGGCATGTGAAAGTATCGTTATGATTAGTATTATTATTCTGTCTGTAGTGTTCAAATTAAAGAAGAGCTTATGTAACAGTAACATTAAAATCTGACTGCGAGATACGCTGACGTGCTGCTGGACGTGGTTGCTAATTTAGGCCCACCTTACGGCATCGAGTTTTCTTATAAATGATAAGTATGATCACTCCCGTTGATGATATTTGATGTTCTTGATCTGCCGGTCAATACGTGGTGGTGTAGCTTTTCTTGAATATCGGAAATGTTTGTGATGTGATTAGCGTATGCCTTGCTGTGTCGATTCTCAAATACAATATCATCTGGGTAGACGGCACAACTAATATTTGTGGTGGCGGTGCATGATGATTGAATTGATGCCCTTGAATGATGATTGATTTGTGGTAAAGTGCGCAATCTGGATCTATTTTAAGTATTCCGGAGCCATTAAAAATGGGCTGAAAATAGCGTTAACCCGAGTGGGGTGCTACATAATGTACATCCATTGATTATTGTGCTCAGTTGTGTTAGCGTACCTGCACCAGCTATGATTGAGGTTGCGATGGGGACAACAACAGTGGGATAATTCTTCCATTTTGCGAATCAGATAGGGCGGTAACTATTGCTGATTGAATTTTAATTGTGCTAAAGTGTGCAATATTTTAGTGTTTTATGGTTTACCTTGTGCACCGATTTGAGCTACATATTAATGATTCACCAATTAGAAAATGTTCTGGATTGAGTGCACCTATATCATTGGAGTGCGGCGCTCTTGGAGGAATGAAATTGAATTGTATGTCTTTTTTTGCGGTAATTGCTTCTTGTGTGTCCGACGAATGTATTACTGGACAAGGTTCTGGTAGTTTATTCCTTGCTCTGCTCCCACTAAGTTGGCTGCATTGTCCTAATATAGATATTGGCAATAACCACATCGTCCAATTAATCTTTTGAGAGCAGCAATATGTTAGCCATACTCCAGGTCGTGCGGCGATGAACTGTGGACCGTGCCATGATTCTTCCCTTTATTGGCAAAAACCGCTGTCGAACAATTCCCAAGAGAGTTTGAATGAATAGCTGGTGTTTCGAGTCATACGCTAATGATGACGCCTCGGGTCGACCTCCAAAGATGTTTTGTTCAAAAATGGCGTTAGGTTTGTAATGCTACTTGACCCTTGCAGTTCGTTATGCCTTTTCAATTGTTTTTTTTTCATCTCTGCAGTCCTGTGTTTGAATTTGTGCAACAATTGTAACCAGCATTTGATCTAGTTCTTGTGCCGTTATGAATCTCAACGGTTGTCGTCAATCTGTTTTTCTGTCTTGTGTGAGAGATGAAGCGCAAAACGTATCCAACCATTCATTGCAGTCGGTGCGATGAATTTTTGTGATTGATTTTGTAAATAAAAGTGGGCTCTTCTGTTGCGGCGATAAGAGATTTGGATGTGCTCTTTTTTAATTCCAAATCGATATGACTGGTACGATTCTTTATTATGTAGAAAACAAGGCGCTTAGAAATATAAAATATTACGTTAGTTTCCTTGGAGACATTCCTCGAGATAGAACATCCGCTGTATTTCCAATCCGGTTTCCTATATAGTATGTACTGATGACGAATTTATCGAAGCCAACACGATTTCTGCATCTATCCAAAACCATATTGGGATCCTAGAGCTGCTGCACACAACAGTAGGCGATGCATTATTTGTTTCTTGAGCAGCGCTACACAAGATTTGGCACACAATAATAATGAAATGGTGAGTTGAAATTAACGATCTTCTGGTGATATAAAAATTTCTCGATACACTTTGTCTACACCAGTGGTGAAAACAAATCTCGAAAATCGAAACCTCTAAAGTATTGAAAATAGGTCGCTTTGCACTGTTGGTCCTGCATATATTAAATCATTCAGTGAATGTCCTGTTGATATTTGCGCCGAGGCGTCAAATACTACACGAAACTTGGTAGTCGAACTCTCAGGCCATAATACACAATAATGTGGAATGAGATAGTGCCACAATTGACTCTGCTGAAATTTCCGTCATATGTCCAGTTGTCTCCTACTATTCGATGAATTTAATGTGTTCAACTCTTAATTGTGGATTTTTCTGTCAAGGATAGTGAACTTTTGCTACTTTTCACTTCTTCTTATTCCCATAATTGCGCTATAGATATTTCGAAGGGCTTAACAGCTGTGCAGATGCCGCAAAAAAAACTTTTCGAGCTCTCCTCGTGTAATTTTCCTGGTACAATCCAGCCAAAAATAGTGTTTTGTAGACGGTGTAGACGGTTTAAACTGGCAATATTGAGTAATATAAATCTAATTCGGCAATATTACCTAGAAAATAATTCATTTGCATAAAACAAAACAAAAAGTGCTGAATGGTAATTTCCGATTTGAGTTAACAAATCAATGTTTACATTTGCAATAAATACAAAGGTAGGATGAACTTAGAAATTATACTACAGAAGTGTAATGTAATTGAAATCTAGCTTTTGTTTATTTGAATTTCATGCAAAGATATGTGCGAACGTACATATGCACATATATGTAGAAAGAATTTCTTGTTGAAGTATGAACACTCTCTATCAAAACCAGAAATCGTTAGTAGAGTTTTTTAAAATACTTTAACACTGATCAAATTATGTATACATACAATTGACCCACTTTAGACTTTTTGAAAATTCGCTACCGCAACACTGATTTCGTCCTGGTTAATGTACGCGGAAGCGCAAAGCGCGCACACTCAACTAAACAGAACGAAAGCAGCCTTTATCCGCTGCTTCGGCATTTTTTCTCTTCCCCCTGACTTCGTTCACCCAACGTGCAAACAGGGGCGGACTGGGCCACCGGGCAACCGGGCAAAAGAGTTTTCTTTGCGTACAAGTTTTTACTAACATTGTCATGCACTCAAGTCGCTTGCGAAAGATCGTTTTCGAAGCTCAAATACAAAAAAAATCGTTTGAGGAATACCATGACACAATACCACCTTGAAACTGCTATTCTCATGTCTGTGGAGTTCCCTGTTTTGAAAGAAATTCGTAACAACGATATAATTGATTCACTGGCAAATAAGAGTAATTTGTTGCAAAACCTTTTGCTAACTTGAGTAACTCGAAAGTTGTTTTCAATGTACATTTAGTTAATCAGTGTCATCGTAACTAAACTAAACTTTTGTAACTATAAACTAATAAAAAATATACCCTAAAAATGATTATTCAATAAACTTTCCTAACATTTACAATTGATAAAATTTGGGGGCCCTTTTTCTCAAAAGCCCGGGGGCCCTTTGACGCCCAGTCCGCCCCTGCGTGCAGAGAACGTTTACTAGATAGAGAACGATTAAGTAAGGATGACAGTGTGAATTGTCAAAATCCATCAATATTTCTCGTCCAATTCACCATTCCAACGGCCGACAGGTGAAATTGTGAGAGTGCCTAGTTAACAGAGCTGAGCAAAGATAAAATTTGTTTAACAGACTATGATCTGATAAATTTTAATTGTTTTGGTTCGAATTTTAGATTTGGCCAATATATTAACAAATTGATATAAACATCTAAATATTTAATTTGACATGGAATTTGGTTTTACTTAAATATGTGCATGATAAGAGTGTGCATTCAAACATACATACATATGTCAATATAATATATCTATGTATGTACTTATATTATAAGCGTAACAATCGTTATCATACTAACAGACCGATTCTGTGCACTTGACAAATTATCAAAATATTGTTTATTTATCAAGATTTTTATCAAGCCAAAAGCTTTCTGTTATTCTGTGCAAATATTGATAAAACTTAAAGCTTCAGTGCGAATCGCTTTTCACCATACTGTGGTGAACAAAATAATGTAGACAGAAATCAGCCGTTTAGTGCGAAATGGATTCTTCAACAACGTAAGTATTCATTATTATTAATTGTTAATTTTAAAGAAATAAATGGTTTAATATTTAATTCAATTTATAGGAAACCGAAAAACCAACGTGCTACGCACGAACAATTAGAAACTTACGTTTCATTTTGCCGGGCGCATCCGGAAATCGGTAGAGGAAAAAATACGCCAAAATCGCCTCGACAAATGCAGGATTTGTGGCGGCAGCTGGCGGAGCAGTTAAATGCGTGCAGAGGGCCATCTCGTACTGCAGCTAAGTGGAAAGAGGTAATTCGTGTGATATTTTCTACATTTGTTAAATGATTTTGATTTACAGACATTGGGTGTTTGGAAGAGCCAACTACGTACGCGGGCAAGGCGCTTAAAAATGGAGCAGAGGCTCACTGGAGGAGGGCCCTGTGGCAAGCCGTTGACCGATTCCGAGCAAAAATCTTTGGCAGCTTTTGGATCAGTAGCTGTGGATGGAGTGGAAACTATTGAAAGCTTTGGTTTAGGGCTGCCGCGAAAACAAATTGTAGGATCGTCGATAATTGAGTGTCCAATATCATCTACTGAAAGTAGACTGCCTAGTTCAGCACCACTGCCAAGCCTATTATTGTCGCCAACCCCACTACCTTCGCCAAACCCACTACCATCGTCAAACCCACTACCATCGCCAGGCCCACTACCATCGCCAAACCCACTACCATCGCCAGGCCCACTACCATCGCCAGGCCCACTACCATCGCCAAACCCACTGCCATCGCCAAACCCACTACCATCGCCAAACCCACTACCATCGCCAAAATCACCACAATCTCCATATGATTCACCGTTATTTAGCCCGAATTATCAGGTATGTAATTTCTATTTTATTCTACAATGTATCCAAGTACATAAACCCCTGGCCACTGGTTAAACGCAGTGGCTTTTTTTCTTTTTTTGTGTTATTTTTCTTTTATTTATTCGCAAAGTAAAGCCATATGAACCCAAGTTTCTAGCTTCATACGAACTTTTTAATAATTTAACAAACTTTAAATTTGGAGCCCAAGAATTCGCACCAATATACTCGTATCTATATGAGTACCTATACATAATACACTCAGTCCTTTTTTTACGCGATCTCTTTTTACGCGATTTCACTTTAACGCGGTTATTTTTGCAGCGCAAATTCCTTTTTTTACGCGAATTTCTCACTTTAACGCGATTGCTTTTTTTCGTTTTTTGTTTGTTTACATATTTTTATACGAAACAATTTTCGAACATAATACGGGGAAGTCCCAACAACGCGATTGCTTGTTTTCGTTTATAATTCGGGGAAGTCCCAACAACGCGATTGCTTGTTTTCGTTTATAATTCGGGGAAGTCCCAACAACGCGATTGCTTGTTTTCGTTTATATTGCAAATCTATTTATAATGTATTTAGCTAGCGGCCGGTGCAGTTGTTTTGGTAAGACTTAAAAATAAAATAAAAATAATAAAAAATTTTTAATAAGGAATTTTAATTTTTGCTATGACAATAAAAAAAAATGAAAATGCAATCAGAAAATCTGCAAAAATGTAAATGCGAAGAAAACTTCATACTCAAGAAATATTTTTATTGAAGAAATGGAAAACCTATTAACAATTTGGATTGAGGATCTCAACCAGAAAAGAATCCCAGTTGATACTACAACAATAAAACAAAAAGCTCTACGTATTTTTAATCGATTACTACTTGAAAAACCATCAACATCGAACCAAGCAAACAAAAACGAATTTTCAGCTAGTGGTGGATGGTTTTCGAAGTTTATTGAAAGACATAATTTTCATAATTTAAAAACTAAGGGTGAAATTGCTTCAGCTGATAGTAAAGCTGCGCAGGACTATCCACCAAAAATATTAAAAATTATTCAAGAAGGTGGCCAGACCAAGTTTTCAATGCGGACGAAACCGGCCTATTTTGGAAGAGGTTACCAAAACGAACATATGTGTCTAAGACCCAAAAATCAGTAGGTGGCTTCAAAGCTGCAAAGGACCGTGTGACGTTTTTATTATGTAGCAATGCTTCTGGTGACCGCATGATTAAACCGCTGTTAGTAAACAAAAGTCTCAGGCCGCGAGCACTAAAGGGCCAAGATTTAAAAAATTTACGTGTTCACTGGATGGCCAATAAAAAAGCCTGGGTAACTGGAAATATATTCCAAGAATGGTTTGCTAAATGCTTTGTACCAGAAGTTAAAAGTTATTTGGAGAAGAAGAAACAGCCCTTTAAAGCTCTTTTAATAATTGACAATGCACCAGGCCATCCGTTGATTGAACATCCTAATGTAAATATCATTTTCCTCCCGCCGAATACTACATCAATTATCCAACCGATGGATCAAGGCATTATTGCGACTTTTAAAATGTACTACCTCAAAAAAACTTTTCAGTGCATTATAGAAAAACTGGAGGAAAATCCTGAATTGGACTTCACCGATGCTTGGAAAAATTTTTCTATCAAGGATTGCATCTTGTACGCGTCAAAAGCAATTTCTGAAATAAGGCAACATACGTTAAACGCATGCTGGAAATCTCTTTGGCCAGAATGTGTTAAAAGTGGTATGTCCGTGACAAGCAATTATTCAGATATCATCGATTTAGCACGTTCCGCGGGAGGAGAAATTCTTGCAGATATGACGAGAGAAGATATTGACGAGATTCTTCTAGACCGAGAGCTCGATGATGACGATTTGATTGAAATAGCTACGGAAGTAATCGAATCGGAAAATAGCAGCGACACCGAAATAGACGAGCATCCAATTAAAGCAGAGACGATTAAGCAAGGTCTTAAACTTGCAGCAGAATTGGAAAATTATTTTGTAGCAAATGATACTGATGCCGAACGTGTACGAAGTTTTCAAAAAGAATTGAGTCTCTGCATGTTAAGATATAAAGAACTACATCAGAGTTTATTGGGTCCAAAAAGAAGCATTCAAACAAAATTAACTGAATTTATGGTGCAAACTCAACCACAGGTGCAAACTCAGTCGGAGATGCTAAGTCAATCAGAGCATCAATCCATAGTTCTTACTATTGATTCTGATACACATTCTAGTGATATCAGTCCAGGCCATCAAAATAAGCGGCTAAGAATAATTTCCACTACGGATAATGACAGTGATTAAACAGCATTCAACAGTTTTTTCAATAAATCTACCAATTTTCTATTTTCTTCTCTTTTATATATGGTTTTTTTGTATTTTTTATTTTGTTATGAATGAATAAATCATAAGTCTTAAGTTTGAAACTTTTTGTATTGTTTTTCAATATTTTTTTGCGCGTATATTTTGTTATACGCGATATTTTTTATATTCGGAACCAATTCGTCAGTTAATATTGGAAAACTAACCATTTTTACGCGATTTTTTTTTTACGCGATTAGTGGCGGAACCAACAATCGCGTAAAAAAAGGACTGAGTGTACATAGTTATGCATATATGTATATGTATACATATTTGCATAATGCATATGTATTTACATATGCCCATATATATATATCCATACATACAAACATACATATGCCTTTACGTAGTTTTTAATAAATATTTTTTTTTTAAGATTGACACCGATTCGGATGCCAGGACATCACGGCCATCACGAGGGGAGCGCAATAAGCTAATTAGTACTCTTATTGCTAACATAGCAAAGAGGAATGCTGCTGAAGAACACAGGCAACATCGTGAAGAGGAACAGCGTCGGGAGCACCGGGAAGTAATACATGCCATCCATGACCTAACAAGAGTTGTCGCAGAGTTAATAAATGTTTTAAAACAAAACTCTGGTCATTAGAGTTGGAAGACTGAATTTTATATTTTTTTTAATTCCTTATTTTTCAAATTTTTTTTTTATAAATTTCACATATACAGTCATGGACAGAGAAATAGCACAAAAATTCAAAATGATATTGTTCGCAACCTATGATTACTTATTTAATTCTAGTAATTTCCATTTAAAACATAATTCAATCTCTAATAGAATCCACATAAATATATATTTCAAAGCTTGCACAAATTTCACAAAAATTAATCAAACTTTAAACAATTTTCATCGAAATTTCAAACTTTTTAATCAAAAACTTTAGAACATTTTCGGGTATGCAGTTTTGTAGTCAATTCTAAATAATTCTAAATAAGTAAACATAGGTTGCGAATAATATCATTTTGAATTTTTGTGCTATTTCTCTGTCTATGACTGTACATATGTATGTATGTTAATGGACTTTGTTGTTATTAAAATAAATTATCCAAACTAATGAATTAAACTAATGAAACAATGTTGTAAATGATTATTTTATATTTTTATTTATAATTTTATATTTTTTTTCCTTATTTTTCAAATTTTAGTTTTCTTGTTTGTACATACCCATATGTATGTATGTTAATGGACTTTGTTTTTATTAAAATAAATTATTCAAACTAATGAATTAAACTAATGAAACAATGTTGTTAATGATTATATCTGGTTGTGTTATTCTGTAGCTGAAGATGTCGTGACTCAGACCGAGCAGCTTAGCATGTGCCTGACACAGGCTATGCAGGGGTTACTTTTAAGTGTGGTGATGTGGGCTTCTGTTTACATATTCTGTTTACATATGACTTGTGTATACACATATTGTTAGCAGTCGTTATATTGTGTAATAATAGAAGGATAATGTAACAGGAGTAGGTTAATGTGTAATAATGTCATTGTGCAGTGTATATATGCATATTGTTAGTAGTAATGTAGTGTATAGTGTAATAATGTGTTAAAGTGTAGATATATATCTTGCCCTTATCCGTTCACCTTCTCGTGTATACTGCAAAGAGTCACCGGAATTAACTACATGGTCAGAGTCTTCTTCAACCTCGTTGTCCACCGCGTCCATGGTAATACCAGCTTTCGTAATTATATTATACAGTATAACACAACTGCTTATTATTAATGCGGACGTTTCATGGGAATAATGTCGAACCCGGTGCTTCAGCAAACATCTGAAGCGCGATTTTAAAACTCCGAACGCTCTTTCAACACAATTTCTGGCAGTACAATGTAGCTTATTATACTTTATACTCTTGAGAAGTACTAGGATTTCCGACCGGTGTTAAGAGCCAAGGTTCTAAAGGGTAACCTTGGTCACTAATCAGCCACGACTCCCTTCGGTGCCCTACAGAGTCATTGGTGTGTTGACGAATGAGATGCTCTCGTAGGTCAGAAGTTGCCCAAATTCCAGAGTCATGTGTCGCACCCGGAAATTTAGCATTTAGAAACGTGAAGCATAAACGGTGATCACATACCTGAGAAAGTTAACTTATGTATGTCAGTTATTAAGTTTATACACAACAAAACATTAATGCTGTAGAAGCCCTTCCTATTTAAATATAAGCCAAGGGGACGTTCAATATTATTTGACGCAGGAGCAATAATTGCAACATGTGTACAGTCGATTGCTCCTATAGTACTCTTTATTCCGTATTTTGTGAAAAATCTGAAATTGAACTCAGTGAATTTAGATGAATCCAATTGTTTTAATACACATGTATGTACATACCCGGTTCTGACTATATTTTCTTCCTCAGTGGAACTAGGAAATTTTATTTCTTCTCCTTTAACTTTTACTATAAGTTTGGCCCCGGCCCGCATACTTCTCGAGAGTGACGACTGACTCATTGGCAAGTTGCAGTTATTACCGACACATTTTTGGTAGGAACCGTGACCAAAGAAATTTAAAGTTGCCAGGACTCTAATAGTCAAAGGCAATGAAGTCTTTTGTTGATCATGAGGCCGTAAGTCATCTATTAGACTCCGGCAAATATCACGCGGCAGTCGGAAATTTTTCATGAACTCACTTTCACTGAGGGCAAATGGATCAGTAGAATCCCTCAAACTCCTGAAATAACGCGCGCGATCTCTATTTTCTAAATTTTCCTCCTCTTCTAACAGCAACAATAATAATATGTCTTCTTCCATTTTATTTTATTTAATTTCAATCAAAATTACAATTAAAATGTGTTCACAATATTTTCACAAACAGTTGTTTAATTTGTCAAGAGCATTTGACATCTTGATAATTTATCAAGAAAAGAGCTTTTGGTTTTTGACACAGAATACCAAAGACTTGATAAATAATCAATATTGATAAATAAGCAAGATGGTGAATTTATCAAGTGCACAGAATCGGGCTGTAAGTATGCATACGTGAATATGTATGTAGATAGTATGTAGTACATACATATATAAATATCCAAATATACGTATTTATGTATATATGTATATATGTTTAGATGTTCATGCACATGTACGTACACACATATGTACATATCAAATTCATATGTACATCTGTATGTATAAGTATGTACATATATACTAAAAAATGACAACAAGTGCAAATGCATTCATATGCATTATATCTATCATCATATAATATGTATTTGTTGTTATGTAGATATATAAATAAACGCACGCGGTGAACGGGTTCTTAAAAAAGACAAAAACTTGTAGTTTTTTACAGCGAAGTGACGCTGAAGATGGACAAAAACAGACTCATTTATTTTATTCATTCAACTTAAAACGAAACTCATTCTAGTTACAATAATTGCTTACTCACTACTTTCGAAACTTGAATTTAATGAAACTGTTTAGTAATCAATTAAATGTTCAATTTAAATCAAATTACTCTTTTTGTGCAAAATTTTACCAATGGGCCGGAAGTGGTTTTAGGTTGCTACTTTATTTATTTGCTGCAAAAATTCTTCATATTTATCAATTGCACCGTCCGTCAGATGTTTTTGCATAATTATTTACGTATGTATGTAACTACTCCCCCCTTTAAACCAGAATTCTCCCGAATTCGTTTATTTAATTTGATAGTTATATGCTTGTGTTTAATGATAATAACAATAGCTATTATTATAATTATAATTATACTTAAGATATTGCAGATAAACGATATTTTACTATGAATTTTCAATTTAAAAATGCTTTCTATGTTTAATTTATGTTCCTCTATTATTTCATCAAAGGTAATTTTTTTCGTAAAATTCCGAACATCCTCATATTTTATGCTAACAATATTTTCTTTTATATTTTCAAGATAATTAGTAAAATAATAGTCGTTAATTTTGATTGAACAATTATTAAATCGTATTAGGTAGTTTCCATTTATAATTGGTTGTTCTCGATAACATGTGTGATTAAGCTGTAGATTTATTACATTTTTAACAACAATTGTTTGTATATTTATTTCTAGTATTTCTAACTCTTTATTTTTTGTGAGATGACAATTATTTCTTAAAATACAGTGTTTACTAAGTTTCATTCTTTTTAATGATTTATTACCTTCAAATATTAGTGTTTTATTTTCAGTAAAAAAAAACTTCGATTTTTGCTTCTATTTCATCCTTTTCTTTATTGGATATTGGGATAATTGTTCTTATTTCTATATATTCAAAGTATTTTGGTATCTTAATGCGGAATACTAAATATGTATTATTTACAATTACTGTGCCTAATTGTAGATATTTAAGTTTATTATAATCGATATCATATTTTATTATTTCTTCACTTGTTAATATATTTGGGTGTATTATCCCATATTTAGCTGGTACAATATTTTCTTGTAGGTGTTCAATTTTACATTTTTTTTTACTCTATCACTTTTAACAATTTCTTTGAGATGCTCAATAGCTGAGGCGAAATAGTCATTTACTTTGATTTGTTGATTAATTGTGTCATTTGTCCGTAAAAGATGTGTTTGTATATTTTGTCTGTCATCCTCATCCATTGTACCAAAAATCCATTTGGGCATGCTGCCTACTGCATTAAATAGTCCTCGCTTATTTCTATTTATAACTGGTACAAGTGTCAGTAGCTTATTCTTTGTATCTAACAACTCTCTTTGCAATATCTCTTTATTTGCTAATTTCAATAAAATTATATTGTCAGTTAGTATTGTTAGTTCTGTCAAAGTCATTATTTCTTTACATTGTGGTATCATCAGTACTATTAGTGTTATCATGATCCATATCTGTGAATTTTAAAGGTCGTTTAATATTGCTTACATGGACTTTCTCTAATTTTTGTTTCCTATATTTGGTTTTTCCTTGTGGGTTGTTCCTTGTGTCTAACTGCCTTGTAATTTTTTATGAATCCTTCTTTTCTTTGCTCAGTATATTATTCCCTGTTTCTATTCAATTTGGTGATAGATTTCTGCTTTTTCTGCTCCAAATTTTTTCTTACAATTTCTTTATCCACTTTATTATTATGTACCTCGTTGGGCGTGAATTTTATTGTAGAATGAAACCTATCATTATAATTTCTAATAGCTTTTTGTATTAGCTGCTTAACGGATATGCCCTTGTTTAGTTTGTATAACATTCTAAACTTTTCTGAAATAGTATTATGAAATCTTTCAATATCCGCGTTACCCGTATGGCTATTGGGCTTGGTAAGATGAAGTTCTACATTTTCATCGCTTAGAAATTCCTTAATCCTTGTCGCATTAAATTCATTATCTGCTATTATTTTATTCGGTTTTCCTATTTTGGTGAAATAGTCTTCTATTTGTTCAAGGATCGTAAAATGGTGTCTATCGTTTAAAGGATATGGTACTCCATACTTAGAAAATTTATCTATTATTGTTAAAAAGTGGTTCCTTTTTATAACATAGGTGTCTATATGGATAATTTCATTATTTTTTGTAGGTGTTTCCGTATAAGAAAATTTGGGTTTTATTGGTCTCCTATCATATTTTGCCTACTGGCATGCTTCGCATTGGTTGATTACTATTTGTATTAGTTCTGCTAATTTCGGATAATAAATTTTATTTCTAAGTTGATTATAAGTTTCCTGTATACCCGAATACATGCTTTCTCTAATGTGATAAAGCGAAATTTGCTTAACCGCTTCTACTTCAGTTTCGATATCTTGTGCCCTCATTGTGTATATGGCAAATTCTAATTGATTATCGTTAGAAAAAAATTCTATAAGTTTTTCTTGAACTATATTATATTTTTGCTCCGACATTCCTACTTTTCCTTTTGCTATATATTTTCTAAATATCACACTCAATCGAAATCAAGATCATATTCAACTACAAAAATGATTATCTTCCCGTGTATCATTTTAAGCTCTTCTGTCTTATTATTTTTAGGATAATTTGTGCTCTTTATTTATTGACTATCTCCTCCTTGATATAAAAATGATCATGCAAGTTTTCTTCGGCTGAATGGACCGATTGCATCGACAGATCATCGTCTTCGATTATATTTAGGTCGTACTCAATATCTTTGTCAGTATTTTCACCCTCCTCCTTGTCTTTAATAACGTCCTCGTTATTTTGTATTCTACTAAGAAAATCCGCTATTTTGTTTTCCTTTCCTTTAATGTATTCTATGTGAAACTGGTATTCTCCTAACTTTAAAAGCCATCGATGATGTCTCGGTGACATATCTTTATTGATAAAAACTCCTTATCTGTTGCTGAATAATTTCTTTCGTGATTGTTCAACGTTCTTGACGCAAAACATATTGGGTGTCCTTCTTGAGATGTAAATGCGCCAATTGCATAATTTGATGCATCTGTGGTTAATGTAAATTCTTTTTCGAAATTTGGGTATCGTAAAATTGGGTGTGAACTGATTAATTGTTTGAGTTTTACGAAGGCTTCTATGTACGATGGATCTTTTGTATTAATTCGTTCTCCTTTCTTGAGGTATTTTGTAATTGGTTGTGCTACTTTTGCATAGTCTTTTACAAATTTTCGGTAATAACCTGTTATACCCAAGAAACTCTTTATCTGTTTTTCTGTTCTTGGTAGTTCTAACTCTTCTATGATTTTAATTTTCGTTAAAATATGTCATAAAAACTCCATTTCTTTCTTTAAAAAATTACATATGTCCATTTGTATTTTTATTTTTTTTTCTTTCTAAGACTTTAAAAATGTCTTTGATTGCCTTTATATGTTCTTGTAATGTGGTGCTGAAAATTAGTATATCATCTAAATATACCACGCACGTTTTATTTATAAAATACCGTAAAATTTCATTCATCAATCGCTGAAGGTTGCCGGTGTATTCTTTAACCCAAATGGCGTCCTTGTAAATTCATACAGGCCATGAGGTGTTACGAACGCTGTTTTGCACCTATCTTCCTCTTTAATTGTAATTTAGTGGTACCCTTTCGATAGATCGAGTGTCGTGAAGTATTGGGCACGTCCCAATTTATCTAGTATTGATTCGATGTTAGGTAAAGGATATTTATCGTCGATGGTTACCTCATTCAATTTTCTATAATCTACAACTATCCTGTACTTTCTTTTTCCTGAGTTATCCATTTTCTTTATATCTGTATCTAGAATTACTTTTTCTTATAATTCCTTGTTCCTCCATCTCTTTAATTTGTCTACGAACTTCCTCTTTATGTTGGGGTGGATATCTACATATATAATTTTGAGTTAATTTGCTCCCCGGTAGTGGTCCTTATTTCATGCTGAATTTCTGTAGTAATTGATAATTTGTCTCCTTCTTTAAATAATAGTTTTTCTAAAGTTTTTAGTAACTTCTTTAAACTCTTCTGCATTCAAATGGTCTAACTGTAATCCTTTTATTTTATCATTTGTTGCTTCTAATGTACAAATTTCTTTGAAATTAAAAGGGTTATTTAAAAATTATGTTTCTTTCTTATTTAGAGTGATTCTTCCATCTATCAAATTTATCATGGTGTTTAAGTGATTTAATAAGTCAATACCTATTATAAAATTATATTTTCTACCTCGCAATGGTGTTGATCTCCATCTTATGTACGCATTATCAGGCAAATTAAATTCCGTTGGTGCTTTAGTATATACTTCGTGAGTAACTTTATCTTTGCTGGTTACTGTACTGATTATAATTTCATTCTTAAGAGGTATTTTTCGAAATTCGTTTAGTTCTGAATCGACTAAACTTATGTTCGCTCCTGTATCTATTAACGCTATATATTTTTTATTTTCAATTGTTATTGTTATTCCCGTCCGAGGCTTCTTTATAAAAAATTTAGTTATTCATTTCTCTATATTCTTCAGACTCTCTATTGCTTTGCCTAGGCGATTGCAAGCGATTTTGGCTGCTACTGCTGCTAGGGTGTCCTGCTACTCGAGATTTGTCTTGGTCAGTTTCTACATTGTCTACCTCCATGGATTCTCCTTTGCCTAGTCTAAATTGGTAAGAGTTATTATTTTTTCTTCCTAGACCTGAATAATTGTCTCTATAGTCTTTATAGTATTGATTCCTTTGCCCATATTGGCCTGAATTATTATCTCTATTCCCTCTATTTTGGTAATTATGTTTAAATTGTCCTGAATTATTTTCAGCACTTCCTTTATTATTAGAAAAATTGTGATAATTGAAGGTCCTGTTCTTCATATATTTTGTCTAGTAAAGTTCCCTGAGTCATTTCTTTGAGTGTATTAACTAATAGACTGTCTATGTTGTTAAGGTCAATCCCTACATCGTCTTTATAGCATACTTTAATTTCGTCCGATTTGTACTTAATTTTTTGAGCTTTTACCGTTTTATAGCGTAGCTTTAATGCTTTTTATAATAACATCCTTCGCTTCGCCTTGTATTGTCCTATAGTATACTGCCTTTGCTGTTTCTTTCCTATTCTCCTCGTCTCTGGTATCTGATAGTATGTATTTAACGCTGCTCATAAAGGAATTTATCGTCACATCCCCTCTTCCAGTAAACATGGGTAAATGTTGAATATTTTTTATGATTCTTTGTATGTTGTTTTCATTCCTTCATTACCTTTGTTGAAGCTCGACATATGCTAGTCGAAGTTGCTCTAGCTGTTGTTCCCTTCGATTCAGTTCTTCTATGAGCTCCACATTAGGTATTTGGACCTGTTCTTGTACCATCTTTCTTCTTTCGTCGAACACTTGCTGCCTTGTGGTTTTAATTTTTGCTAATTTTTTCTCGTTCTCGCTTCACTTTTATGTTATTTTTGGTGAGTATACGCCTTTTTAATTAGTAGGTCGTGATCACTGCAACAAATTTTTTTATATTTTTTTTAATGTTATATCATGGAGGGTCTGGTCATCTCCTGAGTTGGCTACAGATTCGCAGGATTACTTTGGGAATTATAAGTATTTTAACCGTATTTCCGTATCACTATCCTTTTCCACACTTACTAGGGCAGGATGATCGACTGCGCCAATTTCACTAAGAGTCGCGGTGAACGGGGTTTTAAAAAAGGCAAAAAACTACAAGGTTTAGTTACTGCGAAGTGACGCTGAAGATGGACAAACACAGACTCATTTATTTTATTCATTCAACTTAAAACGAAACGAAAAATACAAAGAAACTTATTCTAGTTACAATAGTTGCTTACTCACTACTTTCGACACTTGAATTTAATGAAACTGTTTAGTAATCAATTAAATGTTCAATTTAATAATTCCTGAAAATTTGCAGTCTTTTTAATTTTCAATTACTCTTTTTGTGTACAATTTTACCAATGGGCCGGAAGTGGTTTTAGGTTGCTACTTTATATATTTGCTGCTTCATATTTATCAATTGCACCGTCAGGTGTTTTTGCATAATTATTTACGTATGTAACTCACGCGCATATTACACAGTACGAGAGTGTGGTGTGTGTGAAAATAGGCTTAAAATAAAGAAATACGTATCTCGGCGTTTTGCCGTAGAAAATCGATTTTTAAGCTTCAAAGGACCGTGGAGGTTCACTTCTAATGTAATACTTTTGTTTTATTAGATAATATTTTTTTTTTTTAATTTTTTTTTTCATTAGAAGTGAACCTCCACGGTCCTTTGAGTTTTCTCAAAATTCTTGCTACAGCAAAACGCCGAGACACGTATTTCGCATTCAATTTTATATAAGATTAACTGATTTCACTGCGTACTCGTACAACCAAAAAAATTATTGGAAATAAAAACTTGTCCTCGACATTTAACAATAGACTCTTCTTTACTTCTTTTGTATAAAAGAGATCAACTTTTTTGATTATATTTAGCATGTAGTGTTTATTTGAAAAAAAATTGTCAGCTTAGAAAGCTAGGCGATAGAAGTGAAACTTCATGGATCTCGATGGGCACTTGAAATGAAAGTACTCGCCCTAGCCAGCAAGTTTTATGAGATAGAAATATTTCCTCGATAACAGAAGCCACTATTCATTGTTTTGGAATTTCTAAGGGTGTTGAAAAAAGATAGTTGAGGTTTTCGCCTCCATTTATAAGAAATCTATTCATTCACTTCCATACTTTCATGTTCAAGAAAAGATACAATTGGTTTGTGGTATGAAAAATGTGAAATGAAAGCTCATGATTGTAAATTATTTAAATATCTTGAGAAATCATATTCATATTATAATATTGGTTTTATTGCGATCTGATAGTGCACTGTGTCGTTAGCAGGATGTGCCTTAGTAAATTAGGCGGATGGCACCTATTTTACATTTTTTACGTACTATTTTAAAGCATAAATTGTTTACATTTTTTTTAATACTGATATTAATTATGATGCAAGAACCACGCTGCAGTTAACGTTTTCAAATTATAAATGTATGGAAATAAAAAGTCCGATGTTAGCGTTCGTTACATGTTTGCACAAAAATAACAGCATTTTCGTTGCGAATTGACGAAAAAGCGAAATTTGAATAGTGGAATTTACATGGTCTCTCTGATATGAAAACACAACATGATGAGTCAAATAGAGTCGAGGTAGGTGGAAATCGGATCTCCAAGCACTAAGAAATAGTTGCTTAGTCCACTTAAAGCATAAGAAGGATGAAGGGAATGAGGGATACGGAAAATAATACGAAAAAAGGTGCGAACCGGACTTCATTTCTCCTCAATAAATCTTCCAGACTGTTTTATGAATATGAGAAGCTTGCCGAATGATAGAGACTGAACGTTTTCCATTCTCAATATATCTGACCCAAATATGCTTCATCTCATCCTAGTAAAAGCAGGACAGATACATAGGAAATGTTCTGTGCTATCCTCATACTCCAGGTTAGTTGTTCACATCGGGTCTTCGGTGATACCTACGGTGACCATGAGTTGTCTCCAGGAATTGTGTTCTGTAATCCACCTAACCAGGTGTCAGAAGGAATTTCGCCACCACCCTGCCCGGTTTTTTAAGGAAGCACTTAGTTGTTTTGCAGGTGTCGGTAGTGCACCATCGTTTCTCATGTGTCTTGTGTATGGCATCTCTAATGCCATTACAGTAATAATTTGGCGCTTACGCCATAATTTGATGTTTGGCCGAACTTTTCCTACAATTTGATGTGTGCGTCCTGATGTTGTAACACAAATAAATTTTGTGAGATGTTTTTACATAACAGAAATAAACTCGGAGGCTGTCTGAAAAAACTTTTCTATAATTTTGTATGTTACTTGCCCCGGCCAGGGTTTGAACCTGCCTTCGTCAGCCAGGTAAGCTACCTTGCAGAATTCTGCCAACTAAGTCTCTTGTACAAATTCTCAAGAAGTGCTAATACTAACCGATAAAAATAAATATCACATAGACAAGACGGATAGAAACACCATAAAAAATTTAAAGCGAAAACTTAAGAACACCAATCTAATTGGGACGAAAGCGGGCTATTGCCTTTGCCAGTACTCACTGAAAAAGGCAGTGCATAGGAAAGACCAAAAATTTATTAAGGAAATTAACGGCGAAAGAATAGGTGCGGACCCAACCGACGAATATCAAAAAGATCCAAAAAGCCATAAAAGATGTAATTAACACAAATATTGCACACACGTTAAGTCAGGTAAACCCTGCAGCTTCACCACTGACAGCGCTACCAAAGAAACACAGACCGGATGTTCCAATGAGTCACATAGTAAACTTCAAATCGGCACCTGCTTATAGATTATCAAAGTGTATAAAGACGATTCTCCAAGATAATCTAGATCTGCGCAACGACCATACAAGAACGAACACAACGGAACCGATTGACAAACTAAGGTACGTAAAGTTCACGAAAGACAGCAAAATGGTATCGTTTGACATAAAATACTTATGTATATCCGTCCATACCTATTTTGGATGGCATACAAAACACTACTGGAAAATACAAAAAATAAATGAAAACGGACTGGGGATGGGAAACCCTATCTAGGCCATTCTCATGGAGGTGTTCATGCAAACCCTAGGAGGGTAATATTAATATTGAGGAACTAAATATGCGTGAGATTCCACGTGAGATATGTTAATGGCATTATAACAACCAAGAATAAATTCTAGATAGCCTCAACAAAAAACATAAAAACGTAAAATTTACGATGGAAAAAGGGAAGCATAAGCTATCTGAGTTTGACAATCATAATAAGATGCCTATTGTTGATAGACTAGAACTAACACCTCTAACACAAGAAGCATATAAGAAAGAATTGTGGATAAAATTAAAAGAAGTCATGGAGCGCTTAAAAGAAGCAGCAAAGAGAGGCAGGAAGATTTGGACGATAGTAAAATATACAGAAAAAGCGGCATACCAATTAGCAAACTATTTCAAAAAATTCAAAATTCAGACAGCATTTAAAACAAACTGACTTGCAAATGCCAATACAGCTATATAGGACACACGGGACAATAAGAACAAGGTTTCGCGAACATGTAGATTCAAAAACCCACTGCAATACCTGTGTCTATCTTTGCAAACCATATGTGCAACAAAAAATGTTCACGGGCAAACATTAAGAAAACAGCTAAAATTCTGCATGTGCAACAGAAAGGACGCCGCTTGTACGCACTTGAGAACATGGAATTGTACAAAGAGAAAACAATTGGCGGAAGAATAATAAACGAACAAACAAACACAAACTAAGACGTCATATTTTAATTATTTAATCTTGTTTATGAAAAATACAACAAAAAATATCCCAGAAGTCCAAAATTACCGACTTCAACCAAAATACCCAAATAACCCAAAATTGGTTTTACATAATAATGTAAATACATTGCTTAGGTACCTACATACATATGAGACGGCCATAACTATGCAGCAGAAGGCGTAAACTGTACAGAACGAAAAATGATACTGAAGAAGGCACAACGCCGAAACCGGTCACCCTGTTGGATAAACAGAAGTTCGAAAAGAAACAATTTAGCAAATATCTTTGATTGGTAAATCGTTGTCACTGTACCTAAGACAGAAAAGTATCTGAAATCACCATCCAGGTAAAAAGTTTTCACCGAGATAGTACATGGGTCTTTCCATTGTTCTCTTGTAGAAAATCTTACAGTATACTTTCTAAAAAAGGGGCTACGGATACCGAGACAGTTTGTCATTTGGGCCCAAAAACCAAGGGTATTATTCCGACCACGTGACAACTTTCTGTGTCAGGAGCACTCATCGTCGTGCCAGAATCCAAAAGAATATAGTCGGCACATAGTTTTGGTTGCCTCCTCTTGGATCGTTAAGTCCATGGGTATCACGCCCAATAATGCATTCAGACCCGCTCCTGATGTCGAGCTCATGGCACTCGTAATGCCACACGCACTTCTGTAGCCTGTTTAAAGCAGACACCGTGGATTTAACCATGGTTCTAGGCCCACAAACTACAGCACAATACGTAATGAAAAACTTTCAATACTCAATTTACCTTCTATTTGACATCAACTGTTCAAGTAATTTCACCACACAGATATTTCACTGGTAGACGGAGACCTTCCACTTTTCTTTTCTTCGTAAATACCATCAACAATAACAACACCTCACATCAATCTTAGCAAGGGCTATCTGTAAGTTTCCTTCCTCAGCCCCTGGCATGGTGCAAATACCATCTCTCTTCCCCAAAGCCACAGGATTTTCCACTCTGGTTTGCATGTTGATGAATACTAAGCGGGCTGCCCCCTAAAACCTTTGAGCTAATGTTATTTTAAACTGTACGCTCCAGGCTCTTTAGGATGAAAGATGTAAGGCTCATTGGCCTGAAGTTTTTTGCTAATGTGTAATCTACCCTAACTTTTATCCTAAGCATGGAGATATGACCAAAAGCCAGACAAGCCCTAAGATTCTTATCAAGGGCCCAATTAGCTTGTTCCCCACACTTTGGTTCTGGTAACTTAAAGTCATCGAAAGAGGGTATAGAAAACCTCACTGACTCCGAAGACACCACCCATGATGACACGTAACAGTTTAGTCTAGTGGACCCTACCGTCACGATATCGTAATATTACTACTTAGTTTCGATTTTCGTATTTTCCTTTCATAAATCTTTCGTAGAATCTTTCTCTCGAACACTCCAAAGGCCGTCTCATCCGCCGATAACAGTGTCCATGCTTCAGCGCCATACATTAGCACGGGCATGATGAGAGACTTATAGAGTGTGGTTTTGGATGATCGAGAGAGGGCTTTACTGCGCAATAGTACTTAGCCCAAAGTGGCATTTGTTATAAAGAGAGATTCTACGTTTCCAGGCTGACATTATTGTAGAAGTTGATGCTGGTTCCCAGATAAGCTAAGTCCTCCACTTTTTCGAAATTATAATTGTCAACAGTGATGCGGGAGCCAAGGCCCGAATCCGCTGACTGTTTATTTGATGACAGAAGGTACTTACATAGTTTTGCCCTCGTTCACCTCCAGACCCATACGTTTCGCTTCTTTATCCAGTTTGGAAAAGGCAGTTGGGGAGGCCGATGATATTGATATCATCAGCATACAAATATTGTGCCTGAACGGTTCAACTCTCCTGCTCGAATTATCTTTCTAACATAAAGTTAAAGAAGTCACTCGAAACGTGGCCACCCTGTCTGAAACCTCGTTTGGTTTCAAACGGCTCGAAGAGGTCCTTCCCGATCCTCACGGAGCTGGAGGTGCATGCACTTTACCAGCCTCTCGCCTTCGCTCTTGAATAGCTCTGCTGTCTGTCCTTCAGCACCAGCGGCATTATGGGTTTTTCCGCGTTAACACGGTTCGAGTTTCTTCCAGGTTGAGTAGCGGTACTTCGACTCTGTCTTCATTGATTGGTTTCATTATGTTTTTCGCGCCACTACCATTAAGCAGCGTGAAGAAGTGCACCTTCCACGTTTTGAGTATTCTCTGGATGTCGGTCATCAGGTCGCCGTTTTCATTCATACAGGGATTTGCCTAGGTCTTCAAATCCTCTGTAAGCCACCGTACCTTATGAAAAAAATTTCGGGCGTTTGTCGCCTAGCATCTCAAGCTCCTCCCAGAAGTGCATCTCGGCCTCTCTCTTCTTTTTTCGGAAGATGCGTCTCAGTCTTCTTCAACTCCCGATATCTCTTCCGCGCAGTTCGCGTTGCGCCCGATCGCAGCGGGCATCTTTCTTTTCCAGAGAGCTGGAGTACAAATCGAGTGGCGAAACGGTCGGATATCTGTTGTGTTTGCAGCTTTTAGACGTCGAAGTTCCCTCGTATCACTGAGCGCACGATTTTTTTTGCACAAAGGCGCTTAATCTTGGCTGCGACAAGATGATGATCCAAGTGGATGTTAGCTCCCCGAATAGTGTCCACGTCTAAGACACTGAAAACACGCCCCCATTTACCACAACATGATCAATTTGTTGTTGTAACTTTTTATGCTTGAACCTGGTACTACATACTACCATGTTTTGGGCCCCGGCGAAGTCAATCAGTCTCAGTCCGTTCCTTCCCCATCTTGGCATTAAAATTGCCGAGCGCGAGATTTATATCGGGATGGGGCTGCGTTTTTATGCGCACTCGAGGCCCTTATAGACGTAGTGATATATGGTCACATGGTCCTTCTCTTCCGTAAGGGCGTGCTGGCAAATCAACGATATGTTGAAGAACCTCGCTTTGAGGCTAACCATGGCGAGACGCTTGTCCATCGGAGTGAACGACAGTACTGGGTGACGAAGTCTCTCTTCCACCACAATTTCAGCACCGAACTTGCGGCTTTTTACATTGTAGCTGTAGAAGATGTCGCAAGGTCCAATGTCTTTCTTACCCTGCCCCGTTGAATTCATTTCATGGATGACGGTGATGTCCGCCCTCACTCTTATGAGAACTTCAACCAGTCAGGCAGCGGCAACTTCCCCATTAAGGATTCGAACATTCGAGGTGCATGTCCTTTAATCATAGTCTTTTAAAAGTTTGCCGTGGTCGTCATCAGAATAGGAGGTCTCATCCGAGGCTTTTTGTTGAAGTTTTTCATTGGAAGCTGTTTAACGTGGTGGGTACCGAGCCCAGCACACAACCAGATTCAGCGCAGTTTTTAATTTAGGGCACATTTATATAGCGGGCTAAAAGTTCAGCTTGCTTAAAGTCAGACACCCGCTCGCAGCCGCACCTACTGATGAACAGACGCTGCAGAAACCCTAGTGGGCCCTTAAACCGAAAACGTCGGAATGACCCCTCCAGGTTTGCCTTCTCACTTTAGCTCATTCCCAAACGGGTGTTCGGGAGCTACCCAGAGGACACTTGGGTGAAATCACCCGGAAAATGTGAGCTGATTGACCGCATGCAGAAGAGTCGTTCTGTCCACTCCCAGATGAATGTCGATCCCTACTTGCGTGGACTTCTACTCACGGTCCCATCCTCCTATTCAGTACTTTATAATGCAAAAATTTGAACTCTTCAACAAATTTTTATAACAAAAAAATTAAGAAGGAGTTTTAAGCATTGTAAAATATCAGTTTTATTTATTATTTAATTTATTTGAATATAGTGCGAGTTTCATGTAGTTAAGAAATCGTATTTGATTGCTTGCGGTGCTAGGAATTTTCATTCTTATAATTAAAATTTCATTATATAATTTTTTTTTAATTTTTTACAAACATTTTCTTGTGAGAATTTGTTGTTTTTTCATACTTGTCTATTTATTTAAAGTAAAAACCTATTAATTATATTTTAAAGTTTCGAAAACCGAATTTAATGTAGCAACTGACTTATTTTAGTTATTTCTTTATTTTACACAATCCATGTCAGTTTTAAATATAAGAAAATTAACTGCTTAAAGAATTCCGATTCCAATTTTGTATTTAATAAGTGTCGTTTGAATATTAATCCACTTTTATTAGAAACATATGCATTTTTCACCATTAAAATACAACCTTGTAAGTCGCAACCCTTTGATGAAAGAAGAACTTAACGAAACTCTGCGTTTTGAAAAGCAAACGCTTTTAATGCAAGCGATATTCACTTGATTTCGATTGGGTTTGGCAATTCGATTGGGTTTCTACTACAATAAAGTTAAGCATTTTCATACTAATTATTCTAAGGTTCTGTAGGTATTCAATTGTTAAAAGCTCGGTTTGTTCAAAGATGTTTGTCTACTTTTTGCAGTTTTGCACTTGGAATCGTTTACTCACAAACAGTTTTTAAATGACATTAAGTACATTCCTTCTGGTAGTTTGTTAATCGATTAATCTCTTCTACCTCGACCGGGGATTCGTTGACTGCGACGAGATCATCGTCAATACGTTGTATTTTGAGTACTCTTGTTGCTGTTAAAGCGTGACATGTAGCTTTATTGTTATTCGTTAAAGCTGTTGCACACGGAGCGTCTGCTCCACGCATACTAACACTTCTGCAGCTGGTTTACATTCCGTTAGCGCTTTTACTGTATCCCTACATCACCCATAATATTACATTTTTTATTTCAAATTCAGTTATTACGAATAGCTGGCTACATTTTAATTGACTTACAAGATTCACCATTTTTTTGTAGTTTTACAAAGTATTTGATGTCATTTTCAGGGGAATTTTTCGTTGGATCTCTTCTTCGACAAGATACTGATCCGAGTCCATATTCGGTCATCGGAGCGTACGCACGATCGCAATATGATCGATGTGGTTCCCCGTTTTTCGATCTGGAGACAGCTACGTAAAGAGCTCGAGCTTTCTATGCTGAAATCCAGTACTATAGACTACCATGTTTCGGGTTCCGGCAAAGCTTACCAGTCTCAGTCCGTTGGCGGAGGTTTCGTCATGGAGACTGACCACATCGTCCTTCTCTTCTGTCGGAGCGTGGGCACAAATCAGTGAGATTATGAAGAATCGCGCTTTGATCCAAATCGTGGCGAGACGCTCGTCCACCGGAGTGAACGACAATACTTGGCGACGAAGCCTCTTTCCCACCACAATTTCAGCACCGAACTTGCGGCCCTTTACATGGTAGCTGTAGAAGATGTCGCAAGGCCCAATGTCTCCTTACCCTGCCCCGTCATTCTCTTTATTGGGAGACGGTGATGTCAGCCATTACTCTTACGACATACGCTGAGACCGCACAGTTAATCCCGTACGTTGGGATTAAAACTCTACTTAACACTCACAGAGCACCGTGGGCGAAAAATAGATTAACACCCCAATACAAATTAATTAAATGCAATCATTTTTAAATTTATTTCTTACACGAAATTAAAAGGTATTTTCAATTACGAGAAAAAAATTATGTGCTCTTATTAATGAAAGCGAAATGTCTGATATATTTACTTAACGTGGAGTAAATAACCTTTAGCGCAATTAATATAACTCCAAATTTGAATTTTTGTCTTAAATAATTATGGGTGAAATATCTCAAAATACCACCTCTACGAAAATGGGCCTTCAAAATTTCATTTTTGACAAACTCTGGGAATCCCTTGTACAATCATGCAGAGAAGTGTTTCTCTCTGAAAATTATTCTCGATCTAGTGGACCAATGAAGGAAAAGTAAAATAGAGGGTTACGAAAACTGCAAGCTCCAAATTTTAGACGCACTGCAGCTTCGGGAAAATATTCAAATCCTATAACGAACGGTAATTTCGAATTTGCTGGATGCCCTAAAGTCGCAGTATGAAAACTGTAGAATGAGTATGAAGAGTACGAACACTGATTTTAAAAGTAAATTTCCACAATTTGTAAACGTTGTTGCGGCGTCATTCTTTAGATGAGGATTTGTCAATGCTTACTGAACAGAAATGTCAAAACGAAATGTCTTTTACCACCTGTCAAGTGACAGCTATCCCTATAGAAAGTTCTATCAGTATAAAAAAACACCCTTTATAAGGTCATACTCACTACTCCGTAGTATCAAATGTAAATCCGAGCCGAGCACATTCAGGGTTGTGCCAAGTTTGAGAAAAGTTAAGTTCACGAAAATGTATGGTTAAAGCATGAATTGCATCCGGAGTAAATTTACTACAATGGATTCTATTAAATTCCGGAGTAAATTTACTAGATTCTCCATACGTAATGATTTTATGTCTAGTATTAGAAACTCAAGAGAAAAATTTAAGTATAAAGAGAGAAAGAACGCAACATCTATGAAAACAAAAAAACAGAAGTAGGAACAAAACGAATAGTGACCAAAGAAAAACAAGCAACAGACAAAAACATCATGCGTTGCGACAATAATTAAATAAAAGGCTGAGTTTGCTGTAAGAAGAGTCGTCGAAGGCCTTCAACGTATACAAAGTCAGCTATACGTGCTAGCGTAAGAGAGCACTAACTTTACTTCAACTACAGATCATTAACAGCTATGCCGTGTTTTTTTTTTTATTAGTCGTAGCTGTTAATACTTGTGATTGCAACGTATTTAATTTATGCATCTATTTTAAAAATTGTCGCTATTTTTCCATGATTTTATCATCAAATCATTTAGAGCTTTTCTTCTTAATTATTCCACTAAGAAATTATCCATTTTTCCTTAAAAAAGATAAAAAACAAAATAATTAATTTTTTTCTATACAAGTACACGTATTCTAGGTTACTATTTTTGAGCCTAGGTTTACGATACTTATTTTTATTATAATCGATCTCTTGATATAACTGAGCAATAAAATGAGTTGTTAAATTTTCTCAATATTGGCTGAAATCGATTGTTGATATTTGGAATTGGGAACGCGTACAAAACTAATGGAGGGAGGGTTTAGAGCGGCAAATAAAATAAAATAAAAAAGAGGCCCAAGCAGGTTCGCCGCAAGTCTTCGTAGTTTCTGCTGCTTGTAGAACCCCTTTTGCTACTATAATCTGTAGTCATGGTTTTACTAACCATAAGTGGCGTCGTGTAGGGTGCGTATATATATGTATATCTGCACAATATGCCTTTTCAAAGTTGGCCTTTTTTCAAATTGGGACCATTTTACCAAGCGCATTGGCTTAACTCGTTCGTCCCAATCTGTCCCTTCTAGCTATAATTCTTGTATGAAGATCTTCGCTTGCAGTTTTGCCAAAGATTACAAAATTTGTCTTTTCGTCTTTGATGATATAGCAGATATTGACTCAAGGGTGGATGAAAATTGATCAGATATCGGATTACCTGGTTTGCTCAGGATTTCAGTTGTACTCTCTTTTCGATCTTGTTGTTGTGCCTTTGTAATAGTCTTCACAATACTTATCGTCTGGTTTACTAATGGGTATGGGAGTAAGTTCTTATAACTCCCAAAATTTTCTCAACTGTGAATTCAGATATTAATTGGAAATCTCTTCAACTTTGTTGTGAATGTGGAGATTTTTTCTGTGAATTGGCCCCGTAAAATCCATCCAAAGATGGTGTTTTGGGCTAACAATATGTTGAAAATTTTCTCATAACCTTCAAGCAATATTTGGGGTATGAGATTGCTACATAATAAAATGTGGATTTGAGCGGGCGTGTTGCAGTTTTTATTTATTTATTATAAAATAATAATCTAGCAAATATAAAAGTTTCTTACAGATTATTGTGAATAAGCTAAGACAGTTATAATTACTTAACAATTTCATTTAATAATACCTTAAATTTAGCTTTTGGTAAATCTAAATCAAGTGCAGTGGAATTCAAGAGTTTATTATGTTCATTTAAAGTTCTTTGAATAGGAGAATTGGCGGCATACAGAGTTCTAGCTCGTTCTAAAAAAAAGTAACATGGGTTCGAAGACTTCTTGTAGGGATATTAAAGTAAATGCGTTCTAGTAAGAATGGACAGTCAATCGAGCCACTATTATACGTCAAAGACAAAGGTGAGCGAGAGTATAGTTCTTCTAGAGTTTAGAGATTTTAAGTTGATGAGCTGACATCTAGCACTATAAGACGGAATCGGGTCACTAAAATGTAAAGAGTGTAGGGCAAATCTGACAAACTTTTTTTGAATTCTTTCGAGTCTCACTATATGGCGATCAAAATATGGCCGCCAGATGAAGACAGCATATTCTAGTTTAGAGCGTACAAGTGAGGTAAACAATAGTTTCAAGGTATAAGGTTCACTAAAATCTGACCTGGAAATAATGGAGTTTAACTGTGCTTACATAGCTGAGAACCATTATTATAATAAGGAGTAGGGATAAGGGAACGAGATTTGCCAAATGAGACATGAAAACATTTTTTTATATTTAAATGTAGTTGGTTTCTTCTACACCAGAAAGCAACGTTATCAAGATCCGACTGGATCTTAACCGAATCTGAATTGCTAGATATGGTAGTGAATACTTTCAAATCATCAGCATGTAATAGAAATTGAGAGTGGTTAAAACAGTTAGATATATCATTAATGAAGATTGTGAAGAGGAGGGGACCTAAAATACTCCCCTGGGGTATACCAGAGGACGCACGGAAAAGACGAGAAGAAGCGTTATCCACCACGACTGCACAAATGCGAGACGAGAGATATGATTTGATCCAAGAAAGAAAAACTGAGTGAAACCCCAGATTTGCTTATTTGGAGACCAGAATTGAGTGGCTGACTTTATCGAAGGCTTTAGAAAAATCGGTTAAAGTGCTTCAACTTGGGTTCGACTATTAAAAGCGGACAGACAAAATTCGGAGAACACTGCGAGATTTGTTACAGTAGACCTACCAGCGATGAAGCCATGTTGTTGAGTCGAAATCAAATGTTTGACCGCAAAATATAAATTCTGTTTCACAATGAACTCAAACAATTTTGAAACCGTAGACAGTGTAGAGATTGGTCGATAATTAGAAACGTTATTCTTATTGCCACTCTTGAAAATAGGTGTGATGGAGGAAACTTTCCAATCATTGATAAAAACACTACACTCAAGAGACTTATTAAAAATTAATAAAATAGGATACGCAAATGCAGAACAGTTCTTTAAAAGATAAGAGCATAACCCGTCAACATCAGTTTGGCAAGAGGATTTGATTTTTAGAATCCCATCTAACACATCATCGAGCGTTAAGGGTAGAGCACCAAAATTAATTGGGGAAACGGTACTACCATTTGGGAACAAATTATTAACTACATTTCGAATCGGGTTCAAAATTTGGGCTAAAGAAGTCTGCGAAAAGATTAGCCACCTACGTAGAAGAGTTGGCATGGGTTTCATTATAAAACACTTCCGAGGGAATACTTGAGCATGATTTCAAAGAGCTTACATAGCGCCAAAAAGCCTTAGAGTAGGATTTGATGTCAGATTCAAATTTACGCACATAATTTATATGCAGAGTTTTACTGAGTACTTTAAACTCGCTCGAGTAACGCAGATATTCATTCCTATGAAATTCGGAACTAGTCAGTTTAAATTTTTTGAAAAACTTGTTTCTTAAATTCTTAATCTTTTTTAGTTCATCAGTATACCACGGAATTTTGTAGCAACTTCTTTTAACTAGTGGAATAAAATTCAAGCATATGTCCTTTATTATGGTTTTGAAAGCATAGAAACAATCCGCAACTTCCTTACCAGAAAATACCGAATCCCAATCAATCACAGATATTTCATCATTAACAGTATCAAAATTACATTTTTTAAAACAAAAATTTGTTGATTGGCTGTTGGGAGAAATTGGTTTATAATCATAAAATTCCAGCTGCAAAACAATCGGGACATGGTGCAAGCTTTGGTCCGACAAGGGATCAAGGCACTCACGCAGAGAAAAATTCATATTATCGCTTATAAAAATAAGATCTAAGATTTTACAGAGTTTGTTTAAGAAGTGATTAATCTGCATAAGATTAAGGCTAAAAAAAATTTCAACTAAATACGATTCAGAGACACTATTGATATTCGTTGGAATCAAACCTACACTTTCATGCAACTGAGTCCAAGCAATATTTCTTAAGTTAAAATCGCCAAGAATGCAAAAGTTGCCATTTGGTCGCTCAGATAACAAATTAATAACATTATCGACGTGTGCTTTGTAAAGACTATCCCCACTAGAAGGAGGGATATAAGATGCACAAATAAAAAGTTTTGAAGTCCCATGCACAGATACTCAGAGTTGGTCTAGAAGCGAGTCACGATTTTCCAGCGTCAGAACTGATGAGCGTAATTTCCGCTGAACAGCAATGAGAATACCACCACCCCCTGAGAAGTCCAGTTTTAGAAGAATCGCTGTCTTTACGGTACACATTAAAAAGCTTAGAATCAAAGAATTCGTTGTCACAGAAGTCAAAATGTAGCCAGGTCTCGATAATCACAAAGACGTCATATTCCATTTGTGCACTCAAATCATACAACAACTTAGACTGTGTCCTTATACCGGAAGCATTATGGAAATACATATTGATATTTTTGGAACGAATTCCAGGCTGAGGGATCGTATTTATTATTCTTGCAGAGATGCACCGTCTTTGGGAAAAAACTGGAATGGCCGGATTTTAACGTTCTCGGGCCACATATCTGCACTCAATATTTTTTCATAGCACCATTCAAATATGCCTAGCTTAAAGTTGACTCTTAAGAGATCGTCCACCCTAGTATCTTTCTTAATAAGTGCAAAGCAAACCAGGAACTCCTTATCTATGGCTGCATGATTCGATATATATGTCAGAATATCATCAGTAGTCACACTGGGTGAAAAGGAGGAAATGTGTAACCACCTCATTTTCGATATCACACTTAATTTACTTTTGTTGCTAGAGCCTGTAACTAAGGGTCATTTTAGCATGCGGCGGCTATTTTTGGTTGCATTTTTCCAATTGGGGTATTTGCCAATACTTTGCGAAAGCGCACTAGCTGCAGTTACATTGTTTTGAACGGAAGATTCAGATGGCGGTATAAGCGCAGCGACATTAGCATACGACGATGCTTGAGTACCTAATGATCTTGGTAGAGCGGCGCAAGCATGAGAACTCGGAGATAACACAGACGGAGCAGCAGTGACTGCCATAGTGAGAGCGGTTCAAGCGGGCGTAGCGGGCGTAGCGGGGTGAGTAGGCTTAATTTAAAGAGACGACCTGTGAGTGGCGTCAGCGAAGCTCGAATTTTTCTTCGCAGCCACTACTTTAGTAACAGCAGTACTGAGAGAAGCAGTATCATGTATAACAGCCGTAGCGGACTGGATAGGCATAGTTGGCGGCGACAACGCATGAGCGGCAGCGGCAATGTTCAATATTGGCTTCGCGGCTACTGCCTTACTAACAGCAGTATTGCTTGAAGCAGAGGACGTCGACGAAGCGGGGGCAGCAGAATTAAAGCTTATATTAGTAGATGCAGCAGGCAGTGCGACTCGATTCATCACACTCACTTACAGCACTGGTATGAGATGGGTTGAGATTATTCCAGCTACAAACAATGCTTCGCAAATTTTTTATCTCTAATGTTAGTACGGAAATGTCCGCATTCTTGCTGTCTACTTTAGCTTGCATTGTACGAACATCGGCATGAAGCGCATCCGATTTTTGCTTTAACTCTAGTTTGTCTTTTTGTAGAGAGTTTATAAGAGATTAAACACGGGCGTTATCTGCTCTAAGAGCAGCAATCTTTTGCACTACTGTATTTTATGCTAACTGTAGCAAATTATTGGTCTCCTTCGAGTAGGAATCCAATTTGTTTACATGGGCGTGGAAAGATGCTGAATTGTTTACCGTTTTAGCGATTGCACTCTCCTTCGATACAGCTAATGGGGGAGGCGAGCGAATTTAAGCCCTGCGCTCAGCCATACAAGTGTTACAAAAGAAAGGCTTCTCTGATGTAAGCAAAAACTCGAGATCAGCTGGCAAAATACCAACACATTTCAGATGAAAAAACTCATTGCACTTTGAGCACTGCACTTTCGGTTGCGTACGATCAACCTTATGTCCGCAAGCACAAGGCATTTTAGATCAAATTAGATTTTTTTGTTTTTAACAAACAATTCGTACGAAGTTCTCTGGTTCTGACGAAGTTGTTTCTTTCGGTAACTGTAACTTTAAGCTTTTCGCAAGATTTCAATTTGTGACCTTCATTACACAGTTGGGACTGCAATTTGCTTTGTTCTGAAATTAACGATTCAGTTTGTTTAAACTTCTATTTTGTAAATTACTGTTACTGGTTTGGTACTTATTGAAGCTTTTATTGAAGTATTGTATATTTTTCGGCTTTGATAATTTTTTATCTACTCTTTCTGCGATTTCGAATTGGGTAGTGAAGTAGTTTATTGGTTGCCACTTTGGGCATCTTTTCAGTATGAGGGCTATTGCACCCATAAAAGTAACGATTTTTCTGGTAATGTTGCTGCGCATATATTTACCAGAACAGGATCCCAGCTATCGGTGGGAATATTTTTGTATGGGGATTTTTATGCTTCTGGAGACATGTTACAATTGTTCTCATTAAGCGCGAACTAAAACGCCTGGTCGACTTTTGGATGGTTTATGGATACTGCTGTAAATATGTCCCGGAAGGACGGTCGTTATTAATAACATCCATGAAAACTTCTGTACCACACGCTGGATACATATATGCCTGAACTGGCTTCTTGTGTTTGCATTTGGGGCAGTTATACTCTCGTTGGTGAAGTAGGAGCAATAATAGGATTTAATATTTAGTTGATCGGAAATCATAGCCTTTGTTTCTTCGTATTGGTCTAGGCAATTTTCATATTTGTCGTTCCGAGGATTTTGAATTATCAGGGAAATCTGAATCATCATGTCAGGGTTGATTCTGGATAAGTAGGAGCCTACTGTGACTCCCTCTGGCGGTTGAGGGAGCTTGGAGATGTAGTGGTTAAACAAAAGTCTTTAAACTGAATAATACCGATGATTGGCGACCACACAGAAAGTTCGCGGTGCACCGTTTCAGTCCCTGCGGGAGAGTTGATGCTTCCACGTCAGCTAGTAGCGTGGAATGACTAACTGTGTCAAAAGCTTTTGACAAGTCCAACGCTACTAGGACGGTTCTTTCGCAGGGGCGGTTCTGGTTAAGACCGCGATTCACCAGTGTGTCTATGCCATTGAGTGCTGTTGTTGTATTATGCACTTTCCGGAAGCCATGTTGATGCTTAGCTGAGCCCAGGTGGTAAGTGTAGTACAGGAGGAGTAGGGCCTCAAGTGTCTTTATCACTGGAAAAGCAGGGAAATCGCCCGATAGGAGTCTCCCTTGTCAGCCGGTTTCCTTGGTTCCTGCAGTGGGACCACCCTTCCAACCTTCCAAATGTCATGAATGATAAGGTTGGGCATGGACAGATTGAGGATCCCTGTAAGGAACTCAACTCCAGCGGGGCCTAAATTCTTTTGCATCAATGCGTTTAGCCCGTCAGGGCTAATGGCCTTGGAGGATTTCGCCCTCCCGATGGCCTCCTTCACCTAGCCACAAGTGTAAGCAAGAGGAGCGCTGTTGTTTGACTGATGGCGTAGCCCTTTAGCCACCTTCCGCTTGGCCCTATCCACCGAAGGATGCAATATGAAATGCCGGCTAAAGAAGCTCGCGCATCTCTTCGGGGATCGGAGTGGCGAAGGTGATCATGCTCATTTGCTAAAGCAAATACACCTTACCGAAGTGGAGTTCGGATGGAGCCTTTTCTTTTGTCGTCTCGGGTGAGTGCTAATTATCTTGTACGTATGTACATTGTTCCTGGGTGTTTTACAGCAATAAACGGTGACTTATATACAGAACAGAGGTTCCTTTTAATTGATCCGTGTGTGTGTACACAGTTGAAGTGAAAAAACAGGTAATTATTTGTCTAGAAGGATCGGCCTCCATTTGTAGATCCCTGTTTCCAGAATTCAAGAGGAATTCTGAACACTAATTCACCCCTCATTTAACATGGTCCTTTGAGCCGGATTCTTAAGACAATAATTATTCTTTTTCAATTTTTTTTAATTTGATTTATATCAGTCTACACTCGCCTAGTCCCACATGCGAGTTTTAAAAGCAAAGCTTATTGTGAATGAGCACGTGCTCTAGAAGCGGGGCTTTTGACGTTTCTTACTTGCTTTTGCTCATCAAGTTTGCTGATAATATTTTGGCTGCACGGACTACCGGTGACGACAATCGTTCACCAAAAGGCCAAACACGCGACTCCCCGAGGCTAGCAAAGCACTCAAGGCTGGCAGGAAACCTAACAAGGAAGGTGCCCTTCCAGCTTCAACAGCAAAAGTATCAAAAACGAAAACCTGGTAAGTATCATAGTTGATAACCCCAAAATACATTTCTGCGGAGGCGCTCAGCATTTTTCCGGTAGCACAACGGGAAGACCTAGAAGACCGCTAACTAGCGGTGATATACCGCTATTGAAGCAGGCACTCCGGTGTACACCAGGAGGCAGTGTAAGTCCCTGCATAGCAGTGCAGTGTTAAAAAAGTGAAAATCCCTAAAGGTAGAGCAGTAAGCGCTGGGAACGAGGGCCAACAAATAAAATGCGCTAAAAATTTATTAAAAAGACGAAAAGGCAGTGAAAGTCCCAAAATAGTAGGGCAACAAAGTGATTTGTGTAAGTTAAGCAAGTCGTATTGCTTATTTTAAATCAAACACAAACTTAGTTAAGCAAGTCGTATTGTTTATTTTAAATCAAAGACAAAATTTATTTTTTATTAAACACTTTTTATTTAATAAATCAAATTGGTTACTTTGCAACTTTGCTACACGAGGAAGAACTCCCTTTGAAAGGCGATGATACCGCCTTAAATACCCTTGTGATCTGTGGTATTCACCTGTCGTTGTTGTTGAGAAAAGGTCGCTAATATGTGATTGATAGCGACCTAGCAACAGAGTTGTGCTGATCAGACACACATCACTTCATATCACGGCGTAAGCCGCTGGCCTACCTGCCAAGTTTGTCAACCAAGCTTTGCTTGCTATGCGGTGGGTGGTAAAGCAGGCAATGACTATGTGCTGCATGCCCAGCATGAAAATGAAATGAAAATTTTGGTATTAGATCGAAATATTTTAAATCTTTTGGTTTGACATTTTGAGCAATATTAAGCTGAATATTTTAGCTTTTGTTACTAAATTAAGTAATAAACGTGTCTGTACAACAATTTTAATTAGTATTTTTAAAGACAATTTAAAATTTTAGGTTTTTATTAAATTATAATATTCGGAGTTTTATTTTTAAATTTTGTGGTTAAATCAAGAATGCAAACATACGAAAATTTTGGTAAAAAAAGTGTATTATTTTACAGTTAGCGTTTTAAGAACAATTTTAAATGTGTGTGTTTTATTATATTATTCAAAATTTCAAGTTAAAAAAAATTTACTTTTTATAATTAGCGTTTTTAATGACAATTCAAAATTTGTATTTTAATAATATCTATACGAATTTTCAACAGAAAAAATTTTAGTTTTTATAATTATAATTCAGAACTTGTTTTGTAATTATTTTATTAATTCTTGAGTTAAATATATTTGTGCAAAAAATTTTGTGTTTTTTTTTTATTATTTAGAGCTTTGTTACTACGTTATATATGTGAAAGTAGGAAAATTTCAATAAAAAAAATGTATTTATTTTAGCTCTTTGAGGACTACTCAAAATTTGGGTTTTAATTATGTTATCAGAGCTTACGTGTTCGCGTTGTTTTTGTACTTATTAAATATGACAACGGCAAAAGTTGCGCTTGAACAAAAATGTATTAAGTGAAAATGTTTAGTTTTTCATATATTTTTTTTACAAAACTATTTATATTCGACCAACAATGTTCTGCCGTAATTTGTTTTAATTATCATATTTAACAAATTTGTGGGTCTCTTAGATGGTGTTAACAAAATTATACGTTTCGTATACATATGTACGATTTTTTCAGTTATTAAATAACTTTTAATAATAATGATAATAATAATTTACTATTTTCATTTCTTTAATAATTAATCTATTTTGGACAATAAGATAGATTTTCAGATATGAATTATTGAACTAATTACAGGGTTACCAAATTTTATGAATCAATGTTAGGGAAATTAAAGCTGCCGTATGCACATGTACGTTTGCTTATATAATAATTTCCTTCCCTTTTTATTATAGGTACCTATTAAAAAAAATGTGATTTGAATGTATGGAATTGTTATATTTATATGTTGCAAGTAAGATTATTTCTTTAATATCTGTTATATTTTGTTCGGCTTTTATGCATCGAGCGATTTCTGTTGGCGTTGAATGCACTCTTTCTATTTGGCCATTTCTTTTACTGTGTAAAGGTGGTATGAAAAATTGTTCAGTATTGAAGTGATATTTTAGCATATTAGATATTGTATTCGAATGAAGAGATTTTTCTTTATCGGAAACGATTGTTTTAGTTTTTTTTGAACTTAGTCAATATTATTAATAAAGCCGTTTTAATATCAGTTGTTGATGTGGTTTCAATGGGAATCGTAATTGCAAATTTAGAAAATTTGTCTATGCAGGTAAGAAAGTGAAATTTCCCAACAGAGAATATATCTACGTGGAGGATTTCACCGGGATATTCTGGAATTGGTGTTTGACCTATATCCGTTTTTATTGGGTGTCTGTTATATTTATTTTCCAGGCATGTTTTACAGTTTTTAGCTATTGTTAATAAAGTTTTCTTTATATCTGGGAAAAAACATTCAGATATCAATTGTTTATAGTTTTCTAGGATTGAGCGATGGGCTCTGTTGTGCTCCTTGGTAGCAGCTTCGATTTAGTCTTCCTTTTTTACTATTTATTATTTCTCTGTGTGGATGAATCTTACACCTGGGAAGTTTGACAAGAGTAACGACTGGACTCTTGCTAAGGTTTCGAGATCGCAACAGATTCCGTTAACTACATTTGGGTTAACTTTCTCCCGGATTGGTTGTAGAAGATATTCCGCAGTTTTAAAGTGTATGGTATGTCTAAGGAGTTTTTGGAAAAAAAATTTGGTAGATTTGCTGTTAACCTCGGATGGTAACAGCACCAATTGGGCTCTAAATTGATTGGCAGGGTATTTGATTGATTTAATTGAATGAGAAAGGGACATTTCACTATGAACTGTATCATCTGTGTCGTTAAGGTTATGAATATATTGACGCGAAAGTGCATCGGCTACTTTGTTGTCTTTTCCGGGCTTATAAAAATATTTTCGACATGGCACATGTGAGGGGCTGATGATCAGTGAAGATATGTATATTTTTAATACCATATAGGTAATGCCTTAACTTTTGTAATGCCCAAACCATAGCTAAAAGTTCGCGTTCGTTTGTAGCATAATTCTCTTCAGCCTTAGACAGTGTACGAGATATCATTGTAATAGGTTTGCCGTTTTGTGAAAGTACAGCTACCAGGGCTGCGGATGAGGCATCCGTTGTTATCTCAAATGGCTTAGAGTAGTCTGGATGTTGAAGAAGGACGTCTTCCGAAGCCAGAATAGTCTTTAATTTATTGAAGGCCTTGACTGCTTCGTCATCAGAGATGCTAACTTTTTTCGACTGTCGACTGCTAACGTGGCCATTGTCGCCTCTTAAATATTTTGTGAGGGGTTTTGATATATGCGCATAGTCTTTTATAAACCTGCGGTAATAGCCGGAAAGACCCAAAAAGGACCGCAGCCATCTCAACGACTTTGGCTGTTGGTAATTAAGAATGGCATCTACTTTGCTAGGACATGTTTGGATTCATTTGTGTGAGACTGTGAAACCCAAAAACTCGACTTCACTTTTAAAATATTTAGATTTTTCTATCGATACTCGCATTCCCGCTTGTTAAATTTTTTTCAATATGGAATTAACATGCCTGTAATGAGAGCTTTCATCGGGTGAGAAAATGATGATATCATCAAAGTAAACGTGACATATTTTTCCGATGTCATCGCGCAAAATGTCGTCCATAGTCCTTTGAAATATGCTCGGTGCATTTTTCAAACCAAAGGGCAAGCGACAAAACTTATATTTTCCGTTGTTTACGCTGAATGCAGTTTTGCACCTGCCATTCTCTGAAAGAAAAATCTGGTGAAATCCAGACTTAAGGTCCAGTGTTGTAAATAGTTTTGACTTGCCCAAATTTGAGAGTATTACTGTAGTATCGGGAATGGGATATTTGTCAGATGTAGTGTATTCGTTTATTTTCCGGAAATCGATAACCATTCTTAACTTTTGATTTCCGTCGTCGTCTAAACCTTTCTTTGAAACTACATGGACAGGGGAGTTATAGGGTGAATAGGATTTTCTTATTATGCCGTCTTTAAGCAGAGATTGAAATTCATTATTAACAAATTTCCTACCGAGATTGGGTAAGGGTAGCTTCTTGAATAATTTGGCTTATCAGTTAAAGTGTCTATTGTTGCGATAACATTTGTGTTATATGGGAGAGCTCTATTGGATTCGCAAACGCATTAGAATTACGCTGCTTCAATATTTTGATACTACAGGGTTCATCAAGAGTTTTAGTGTGGGCCATGTTTACTTCTTGGCATTGAAAAAAGCTAAGTTTCTCTTTTCCGTTTTTGTGGAAAATGAGACCAACCTTAGTATTAATATTTGCCTCGGTATCTTTTAACAAATCATACCCAATGATTCCATCAAAATTATCTAATTGGGGAAGTATAAAAAAGGTAGCAGTCAATCCTAGAATATTTATTTTAAATTTTTCAGAAATTTTATTTACGCCGTTAATAGATCTCAATTGAAAGGTATAATTTATTGGGGTTATACCCTTCAAAAAATTATATCTTTTTATGTAGTTTTTCGCTGTTCCCGTATCTACTAAAATTTTAAGAACTTGCCCATTTGGTAACGTTCGGGTAATGATGGGCAAGTTGGACCTTAGCCTAAAAAATTGATCTCATCTGGTGATTGGGTGTCTCCTATTTCGGAGCAGTATGGTTCGTCCAGAAAGGGGTCTTCATATTCGTCCATATTCGGGAGAATATGGCTCGTTTCCCATAGCGTTGATACGCTGAAGTTTTTGGGCAGGAACCTGAGTGGGGGTCCTATTAGTACAAGGTCTCTTCTACTGTTGTTATGGTTGGGCGAAATTGTTGGCTTGTTGCTGTTGGAAGGATGGCTGATTGGAGCTGTTATTAGCATAAGATCTCCTATGCTGTTGTTGTGATGGGGTGAAAGGGTTGGCTTGTTGCCGCGACCGCTGTTATAAGGATTTGGATAATTTAACCTATTTCCCTGGCGGAATATTGTTTGAGGATTTTGTCTAAAACAAGAGGTTCCCTGATCTATTTCCATCGGGACAGGATATTGTACCGGATTGTTTGGTCGATTCGGTTGAGTCCGATTATAAGACAATGGAGCACTTTGATACACTTGTGGCAGTACGTATGTGCAAACTCACATCGTTCGCGATTATGTTGCAACTCTTGTGCTGCGGCAAGTGCACTGGGAAGGTCCGGTGGGTTTGCAGAAAAAAGGGTATCGCAAAGTGGGCGCTTGAGACCGGAAATAAAAATCCTTAAAGCATTTTCCCTTGCCTTCATATTAAATGCATGAGTGAGTTGCTCATTGCTGCTATAGGTCATGATATTTTTATTTAAAACCAATGTCAGCTGCCTATCAACTGCATCATAATATTCATTAATAGACATTTTACCCTGCCTCAAGGTGTTGAATTTGTTCTCTAATATGTGGAGTGGTCTCATATCTGCGTATAACTGATCCAACTTTGTTATAATGGCTTTACAATTTAGTGGGGTGTTAAAGGCGCTAAGAGTTTCATTAGCCGCTGAAGTTATTTTGTTGCACAAAATGCCCATGGCAACATAATAAGGCTCCGAGCCCTCAGTATAATAACTTATCGCGAATCTAGCTGCTTCTCTTCATGCTGGGTATTCAAAAATTTGACCCCAAAATTCCGGGAGAGACTTAATCAAATTAAGGTCCGTGTGGGTACTTTGCACACCTTGGACAATAATTAAGGGCCTGGGCAATTCTATTTGTTTGGGCAAAATACTTTGAAATTCCCGTTTTAATTCTGCCAACTGTTCCCTAAAATTCTGTTCAACTACTTCTACTGTCGACCCTAATAAACTAATCACTGCACTTCTATCCATTTTTAATTTTTATTTATTACAGTTTTTATTTTCAGAATCCAAAGTATAAATCTTTTAGTTAATTTTTAATCGTTTAAACGTGACATATTTTTCCGATGTCATCGCGCAAAATGTCGTCAATAGTCCTTTGAAATATGCTCGGTGCATTTTTCAAACCAAAGGGCAAGCGACAAAACTCATATTTTCCGTTGTTTACGCTGAATGCAGTTTTGCACCTGTCATTCTCTAAAAGAAAAATCTGGTGAAATCCAGACTTAAGGTCCAGTGTTGTAAATAGTTTTGACTTGCCCAAATTTGAGAGTATTACTGTAGTATCGGGAATGGGATATTTGTCAGATGTAGTGTATTCGTTTATTTTCCGGAAATCGATAACCATTCTTAACTTTTGATTTCCGTCGTCGTCTAAACCTTTCTTTGAAACTACATGGACAGGGGAGTTATAGGGTGAATAGGATTTTCTTATTATGCCGTCTTTAAGCAGAGATTGAAATTCATTATTAACAAATTTCCTACCGAGATTGGGTAAGGGTAGCTTCTTGAATAATTTGGCTTATCAGATAAAGTGTCTATTGTTGCGATAACATTTGTGTTATATGGGAGAGCTCTATTGGATTCGCAAACGCATTAGAATTACGCTGCTTCAATATTTTGATACTACAGGGTTCATCAAGAGTTTTAGTGTGGGCCATGTTTACTTCTTGGCATTGAAAAAAGCTAAGTTTCTCTTTTCCGTTTTTGTGGAAAATGAGACCAACCTTAGTATTAATATTTGCCTCGGTATCTTTTAACAAATCATACCCAATGATTCCATCAAAATTATCTAATTGGGGAAGTATAAAAAAGGTAGCAGTCAATCCTAGAATATTTATTTTAAATTTTTCAGAAATTTTATTTACGCCGTTAATAGATCTCAATTGAAAGGTATAATTTATTGGGGTTATACCCTTCAAAAAATGATATCTTTTTATGTAGTTTTTCGCTGTTCCCGTATCTACTAAAATTTTAAGAACTTGCCCATTTGGTAACGTTCGGGTAATGATGGGCAAGTTGGACCTTAACCTAAAAAATTGATCTCATCTGGTGATTGGGTGTCTCCTATTTCGGAGCAGTATGGTTCGTCCAGAAAGGGGTCTTCATATTCGTCCAATTCGGGAGAATATGGCTCGTTTCCCATAGCGTTGATACGCTGAAGTTTTCGGGCAGGAACCTGAGTGGGGGTCCTATTAGCACAAGGTCTCTTCTACTGTTGTTATGGTTGGGCGAAATTGTTGGCTTGTTGCTGTTGGAAGGATGGCTGATTGGAGCTGTTATTAGCATAAGATCTCCTATGCTGTTGTTGTGATGGGGTCAAAGGGTTGGCTTGTTGCCGCGACCGCTGTTGATAAGGATTTGGATAATTTAACCTATTTCCCTGGCGGAATGTTGTTTGAGGATTTTGTCTAAAACAAGAGGTTCCCTGATCTATTTCCATCGGGACAGGATATTGTACCGGATTGTTTGGTCGATTCGGTTGAGTCCGATTATAAGACAATGGAGCACTTTGATACACTTGTGGCAATACGTATGTGCAAACTCACATCGTTCGCGATTATGTTGCAACTCTTGTGCTGCGGCAAGTGCACTGGGAAGGTCCGGTGGGTTTGCAGAAAAAAGGGTATCGCAAAGTGGGCGCTTGAGACCGGAAATAAAAATCCTTAAAGCATTTTCCCTTGCCTTCATATTAAATGCATGAGTGAGTTGCTCATTGCTGCTATAGGTCATGATATTTTTATTTAAAACCAATGTCAGCTGCCTATCAACTGCATCATAATATTCATTAATAGACATTTTACCCTGCCTCAAGGTGTTGAGTTGGTTCTCTAATATGTGGAGTGGTCTCATATCTGCGTATAACTGATCCAACTTTGTTATAATGGCTTTAAAATTTAGTGCGGTGTTAAAGGCGCTAAGATTTTCATTAGCCGCTGAAGTTATTTTGTTGCACAAAATGCCCATGGCAACATAATAAGGCTCCGAGCCCTCAGTATAATAACTTATCGCGAATCTAGCTGCTTCTCTTCATGCTGGGTATTCAAAAATTTTACTCCTAAATTCCGGTAGAGACTTAATCAAATTAAGGTCCGTGTGGGTACTTTGCACACCTTGGACAATAGTTAAGGGCCTGGGCAATTCTATTTGTTTGGGCAAAATACTTTGAAATTCCCGTTTTAATTCTGCCAACTGTTCCCTAAAATTCTGTTCAACTACTTCTACTGTCGACCCTAATAAACTAATCACTGCACTTCTATCCATTTTTAATTTTTATTTATTACAGTTTTTATTTTCAGAATCCAAAGTATAAATCTTTTAGTCAATTTTTAATCATTTAGTTACTCAAAATATTTTTCTTCAATACACTTAAAAAATGATTTTTAAACATAAATTTTTTCTTACATACATATGCTGCTAGAATTTCTGGTACTTTCCTCTCTCGTTCGTTAAAGTTGTTTTTGGCCGCTTCCACATCCGATTGGTAGTTGAATATAGTTAACAGTGCTTGTTTTCATCGATTACATGTAATTTTCATAATTTTGCTTTGTTTTCAACGCAAAGGTTCTTATTGGGTACAAATTTATTTTTGTGCCGAACACTTAAGGATATTTGCAATTCGTTTTTCTTACGCTCTTTTCTTACTCTCCGCTTAAAAGGATATACATAGTTCATTTCATTTAAATTTTTTTAAAGAATTTTTTGCACAGTCACAATTTAATTCCTTGTTCTTTTACGACTTGGACTCATGATGATAATATAAATTCGATTCAATCAATTTCAAAAATAAAAAGTTAAATTTCCATAAGGATATTTTTCAAAAAAGTTATCGCACACATTCACTACTTTATCCTTTTATTCGAAATTATATTTGTAGCTAGTTATTGTTTATTTAGTATATTTTTACCCTTTAGTAGTTTTTCGCCGCTTTTCTAAATTTAAAAATTTTTCCTCTGTATAAGGAATACATACTACTCTTTTCATTCTTGTTTTATTTTTAATTTTTTCACACTTCCTTTTGTAAGGATATCGAATTTTATTTTCTAATAAGTCACTATCCTTTTAAAGGACTAATATTTCTTCACAGGACACTAGGTTCGTTTTCTAGTTGGGCGCCAGTTAAGCAAGTCGTATTGCTTATTTTAAATCAAACACAAACTTAGTTAAGCAAGTCATATTGCTTATTTTTAATCAAACACAAACATTTTTTTTTATTAAACACTTTTTATTTAATAAATCAAATTGGTGGCTTTGCAACTTTGCTACACGAGGAAGAACTCCCTTTGAAGTTTGCCAAGTTTGTCAACCAGGCTTTGCTTGCTATGCGGTGGGTGGTACAGCAGGCAATGATTATGTGCTGCATGCCCAGCATGCGGTTGCTATGCAAGCAACGATCGCCCTTTATTATAAAAATGGACCAGCTCACGCATATGCTGTTGCTATGCCGTGAATATTATATTATTTCTAGTTTGTTAAGCAAAGCCAGGTAGTGGGTTGTGGGTTGCTGTTGAGCTGCGTACCCAACTCATCAAATTTATGTTGCTATGCTATGATATCAGGCAAGTGATCATTTAAATGTAGTCAGCCTGTTGGTAGGCTGCATCAACTGACTTTGGATGCTTTCTGTTGCCTTGGTATGCAAGGAAATGCCTTTACTATGTAGATGGTGGTATCATGCCTTAACTTGTACAAGCCCCTAAAGGAAGGGCAGTGAGCGCTGGCAACGAGTGCCAATAAATAAAAAGGTGCCAAATTTTAAAACAAAAAAACGGAAAGGCAGTGAAAGTGTACTGTCTAGGTCAGTGTCAACGCGAAGTGCAACGAGCTGGCACGAGGATGAGAGGTAAGTTGAGCTTTTGGCGGCACCAGCAATAACCATGGTGCTATTAGCTGCACAAAAGGTAAGCCCGTGAAATTCACCACGTATTCTCGCGGATTCGGGCGCGAAGAAAATCGTTTCGTGGGACTGATTGAACGATGAAACTACCAGTCTCACATCTACATGGTACTGCAACAAAAAAAACGGGAAACCGGAATCCACAAGCAGAAGAGGTATAATCCACCAGGTGAACGCAAGGTAATCGTTTGAAGGCGTTTACCGTCGCTACAATCACCGTGACCACCAGTAGATGTAACTTCACCGCAATCAGAGTAGAAATCAACAAATATAAAAACAAAAATTAAAAAAATTCCAAATTCTATTTCTTGTAAATTACTTAAAATGTTCATTTTGTACTTCCATTTTTAAGGAAATAAAAGGAAAGTTTTTTAACAATGACTCACGCAAACGGTTTTGCACGGGCCTATAATGTCCTATTAGAGTTTGAGGAGAGGTATAACACAACTCCAGAAGCAAGTCATTCCATATTTTCTCTTGAAATTCAAAAAGAGGAAGTCAAACCTTTATGGTCAAATGTAAAAGAATCTTTTGACAGCCACGAATCAAATAACGCGGCCATGAGTTTGGCAAAGTGTAGTTATCAGGATTGCTATACAGCATACCTGACGTGCGCTGCGTTGATGGGTGAAACCATCCATAATCTAACCTTTGTTCAGCAAAGCTCATCAACAGAAATTCCCTCGAACCACGATCCTGAGCCACCTCTGCGCTCAAACGTTAATCTTCATCCGTGCGATACGGAAATTTTTTATTGGGATTATATGGCATGGCCCTCTTTTCGGGATTTATTTACAGCCATCTACGTAAATAATTCGCGTCTAAGTCCGGTGGAAAAATTATCCAGGGACATCGTGAAGAAATGCCCCTTGACCAATGACGGTGTTGCTATTGCGTGGAAAAATCTTTCGGATAGATACGAGAACAAACGAGTCATGGTGAATAGTCAGTTGAAGATCTTGTTCAGCTTGCCTACTGGGACAGTCGAACGCGGCACCGAGATAAAAAAGCTACAGTATTCTGTAAATAATTGCATCTCAGTTCTGCATATGTATGGAATTGAAATTGAAAGCTGGAATGCAATTATTGTCTTTTTGGTCTCGAGCAGATTGCCGGAGACTACTTTAGCTTTGTGGGAACAGGGAATCGACCAGAAGGCTGAGATTCCGAGGTGGGAAGACCTAGACAACTACCTCTCGAGCAGGCTCCAGACTTTGGAAACGGTATCTGATATGCAAAGTTCACGAGTAGCTAGGGCAGCACCAAGTCGTACCTACGTGACAATAATTATTTCAAATACAGCAATACATTTTACCAACAAATTTATGTTATACCTATTAGGAATCCACTGTCTCCAACTATAGCAGACATAGTACTTGGCAAAATAATTGACGGAACTAAAATATAAAGACGTACACATCAAATAAATAACCAAATATGTAGACGACGTGTTCGCAATAATAAAATCAAAAGACATGGAGGATATTTTAAAAACATTGTACAGCCAACACACTAAAATAAAATTTACAGCAGAAAAAGACAAAAACAACAAGATATCATTCCTGGATGTTGAAATGCACAAAAGAAAAAGTAACATTAACTGGTACACCCAATCGATTGCGGCGGGTAGGATAATAAACTTCCACTCCAATCATCCATGGAAGCAACAAATTAATACAGCTACTAGTTTGATTAGAAAAATACACATACTTAGTGACGAAGAATTCATAACAGCAAACAACAAGATAATACAAAATATACTAGAGAAAAACAGCTACCCTAAAGCAACAATACAAAGACAAATAGAGACAACGGCAAACAAAATTCGCACTCTACGCAACAACAGGAAAGCAAGCATAGAAAACACAAACAAAAAATATATTGGACTAACATACATACCAGGCCTAACAAATAAAAAGGCACTTAGGAAAATTATTGCAAATGAAAATATTATTTATGCACACAAACACCATAACACGCTGAGTAGAATACTCACGAAAACAAAAGACAAAATAAAAAAGGAACATCAACACAATGTTGTATACGAGATAAAGTGCAAAGGCAAAGAAGACGAAAATTGTAACAAATGCTATGTGGGCACGACAAAAAGAGCGTTGGGTATAAGGTTGGCGAACATAAGGCGGACGAAAGAAATAAGAAAATGACAACAGCTTTGGCTTAACACCTGACCACACAAACACACACAGCTGACTTCGCGAATACGATGATTTTATACGTCGTGAAAGGAGAAAGGAGGAAATGGCATTGGAGAGCTTACGCATACAGCAAAAATTGGAGAACGCGATGAATTTTAAAGAAGATGTGGACAAAACAAATAATGCATACATTTTTGTACCTGTGATAATTATTAAAATCATTGTAAGGCCATAAAAAATAGACCTGATGCACTTAGTTATTGCAATTGAATCTAATGTTATTGTTTATTGTTCATTGTTTATTGTTTAATAAAAACAGACTCCCTGAGGAAGACGCGAAATGCGTAGGAGGGAAAAAGAAAATTAAATTTTTAATTTTTACTCTTTTCGGCCGAAGCAACACCAACCCAGCAAGCAAATTTATAAAGAATTTGGCGTGGATTTTACTGGAATTTTCAAAATTGAGAATTTTATCGGCAGGGCGTGCCTAATAACAATAATAGCTTCAAAACCCACTTCCGCAAGGTCGCCAACACTATGCGATTCACGATGGAGGAGTTCTCGACGTTGCTGGCCAAGATAGAAGCTTGTCTGAATTTGATAACTCCGAGTCAACAGAACCCCTGACACCAGGACATTTTCTGATCGGCAGTCCGCTCCACGCGATTGCGGAACCTGAGATTAGGGGAAACTTGATGACGATCATAAACCGATGACAAAAGCTGAAGGCAATTCATCAAGGATTCTGTCAGCGGTGGAAAGAGTAATATCTGAAAGAACCACACCAGCGAGTCAAGTGGCAATATCGAAGTGGATGACTTCGTGGTAATTGAAGAGGGTAACTTACCTCCGAACGAGTGGCGAATTGGCAGAGTTGTTAAAGTTCTTTCAGAAAGAGATAGCCGCTTACTGGTCATAGACATACGTACGACAAGAGGCGTAATCAGACGCCCAATCGTGAAACTAGTACTATTACCTCTAGTCCAACCAACTTAACGATTTGTCTATTTTCAGAAAATATACGAAAGTGATCCGAGTGGTATGAGAGCAAAACCGGTGCCCAGTGTGCAAGCACAACCACAACCTACTTTTTCTGAGTGTCCGTCGCCGCGGAACTGCGGGCGTTGTCAGCCACGACACCACAGTCTCTTCCAACTGTAGGGAACTCCCAGAAGCAGGGAAGACGTGTCGGAAGGCACAGGGACGAACAACCGGCGGAAGCAGCAATGTGTACCCTGACTACGCTTATCAAAGAAGTGCTGGAAATCGATGCGAGCGACGAGGACATCCAGCAGGCGGCTGAAGATGCACATGCATCAACTTAGCCACCGGTATTCAGACCTCCTCTGTCGGGTATTCGGTCGGCAATCCATCGCCCCCCAACACGCTCAGAGAGCAGACGATCGGACTCTCGCCAATCCGATATTCGTAACCATCGCAGACGGGCAAGAGATGCCCTAGAGCTAATTAACCACTCGACCAGCCGCTCAAAACACAATGTGTGGATGGGTTATATGCGGCGGAACCCCGTACTGAACTTGAAGAAGGCGACCCAAGAAAGCGGTATTAGTTTTAAGTATTTTTTGCCCAAATTGAAATTGAAATTGGTTATAATAATAAGCTGAATGAATTATCAAATGAAGTATGATATATTGCAGTGATACTGCAAGGCGGGCGGGATGTTAAGGTCTGCTATTAGTCGTAAGCGAAAATTATCATAATGAGATGTCGCTCTAAGCTAATCGCTGACAGGACTCGTTACTTGCTTTACTTTTGGACGAGTCCTGTTAGTTGAGACCATTGCCAGATGTAGGGCTATAAAAGCAACCGACGACCCGCAAAAGGTCTTACTTTTCTAACAGCGTCGTCTCAGGTGAGTGCCAATTATCTTGTACGTATGTATGTATATTGTTCCAGGGTGTTTTACAGCAATAAACGGTGACTTGTATACAGAACATAGGTTCTTTTTAATTGATCCGTGTGTGTGCACACAGTTGAAGTGAAAAAAACAGGTAATTATTTATCTAGAAGAATCGGCCTCCATTTTTAGATCCCCGTTTCCAGAATTCAAGAGGAATTCTGAACACTAATTCACCCCGCCTTTAACATGGTCCTTTGAGCCGGATTCTTAAGACAATAATTATTCTTTTTCAATTTTTTTATTGGATTTATATCAGTCTACTCTCGCCTAATCCCACATGCAAGTTTTAAAAGCAAAGCTTATTGTGAATGAGCACGTGCACTAGAAGCGGGGCTTTTGACGTTTCTTACTTGCTTTTGCTCATCAAGTTTGCTGATAATATTTTGGCTGCACATATTACTGGTGACGACAATCGTTCACTAAAAGGCAAACACGCGACACCCCGAGGCTAGCAAAGCACCCAAGGCAACAGCAAAAGTATCAAAAACGAAAACCTGGTAAGTATCATAGTTGATAACCCCAAAATCCGTTTCTGCGGAGGCACTCAGCATTTTTCCAGTAGCACAACGGGAAGACCTAGAAGACCGCTAGCTAGCGGTGATAAACCGCTATTGAAGCAGGCACTCCGGTGTACACTAGAAGGCGGTGTAAGTCCCTGCATAGCAGGGCAGTGTTTAAAAACAAGGAAAAAGTGTAAGTGCCTGCATAACAGGGCAGTGTTTTAAAAAAGTGAAAATCCCTAAAGGTAGAGCAGTGAGCACTGGGAACGAGGGCCAACAAATAAAACGCGCTAAAAATTTATTAAAAAGCCGAGAAGGCAGTGAAAGTCCCAAAATAGCAGGGCAACAAAATTATTTGTGTACAAGCCCCTAAAGGAAGGGCAGTGAGCTCTGGCAACGAGTGCCAATAAATAAACAAAGCATAGAAAACACAAACAAAAAATATATTGGACTAACATTCATACCAGGCCTAACAAATAAAAAGGCACTTAGGAAAATTATTACAAATGAATATATTATTTATGCTCACAACCACATAACACGCTGAGTAGAATACTCACGAAAACAAAAGACAAAATAAAAAAAGAACATCAACACAATGTTGTGTGCGAGATAAGGTGCAAAGGCAAAGAAGACGAAAATTGTAACAAATGCTATGTGGGCACGATAAAAAGAGCGTTGGGTATAAGGTTGGCGAACATAAGGCGGACGAAAGAAATAAGAAAATGACAACAGCCCTGGCTCAATACCTGACCACACATACACACACAGCTGACTTCGCGAATACGAGGATTTTATACGTTGCGAAAGGAGAAAGGAGGAAAATGACATTGGAAAGCTTACGCATACAGCAAAAATTGGAGAACGCGATGAATTTTAAAGAAGATGTGGACAAAACAAATAACGCATACACAGCTGTGATAAGAATTAAAATAAATAAGAGCAATGCCAAAAATATGTCTTCAAAAGTCTATATCAAAACTAGTGCTAAGTGTGCACATGCATATGTATGTACATTTATGTACCTGTGATAATTATTAAAATCATTGTAAGGCCATAAAAAATAGTCCGGATGTACTTAGTTATTGCAAATGAAACTAATGTTATTGCTTATTGTTTAATAAAAACAGACTCCCTGAGGAAGACGCGAAATGCGTTGAAACGTGTAGGAGTGAAAAAGAAAAATAAATTGTTCGTTTTTACTCTTTTCGGCCGAAGCAACTCCAACCCAGCAAACAATTTTATAAAGAATTTGGCCCATATAAAAGCTAATGATTCATAATTGTAAAGTTTTTCTCATTTACAGAAAAAATACACAACAGCAACTGATGGCATCATTACCTCCTGAACGATTGGACTTATATCGCCCCTCCACCAATTCAGGCGTGGATTTTACTGGAATTTTCAAAATTAAAAATTTTACCAGGAGGGCGTGCCTAATAACAAAGAGTTATGTCGACATTTTTGTTTGTTTTGCTGCGAAAGTAGTACATTTGGAGGCAACCAGTGACTTATTGACTTCCACGTTTCTGGCGGAATTTTCCCGTTTTCTAGCAAGACGAGGCTGTTCCCGCATCGTGTACTCCGACGAGGGGACGAACTTTGTAGGAGCCAACAAATCATTAAGGCAAGATTTCCGAAACTTTGTTGCCGAAGCCTCGCGTCTTACAACACACTCTTATGCACATCAAGAAATAACCTGGCACTTTATCCCTCCGGGAGCTCCTCACATGGGAGGACTGTGGGAAGCAGGGGTAAAGAGCTTCAAAACCCACTTCCGCAAGGTCGCCAACACTACGCGCTTCACGATGGAGGAGTTCCCGACGTTGCTGGCCAAGATAGAAGCTTGTCTGAATATGAGACTTATTAGTACGCTTTCCGATAACGCCGAGTCACACCAGGACATTTTCTGATCGGCAGTCCGCTCCACGCGATTGCGGAACCTGAGATTAGAGGAAACTTGATGACGATCATAAACCGATGACAAAAGCTGAAGGCAATTCATCAAGGATTCTGTCAGCGGTGGAAAGAGTAATATCTGAAAGAACCACACCAGCGAGTCAAGTGGCAATATCGAAGTGGATGACTTCGTGGTAATTGAAGAGGGTAACTTACCTCCGAACGAGTGGCGAATTGGCAGAGTTGTTAAAGTTCTTTCAGGAAGAGATAGCCGCTTACTGGTCATAGACATACGTACGACAAGAGGCGTAATCACACGCCCAATCGTGAAACTAGTACTATTACCTCTAGTCCAACCAACTTAACGATTTGTCTATTTTCAGAAAATATACGAAAATGATCCGAGTAGCCCGAGAGCAAAACCGGTGCCCAGTGTGCAAGGGCAGCTACAAGCTACTTTTCTGCTGTCAGATGCACCGCATGGAACCGGAGAAGAGACTGCGTTCAGTCCTTCTGTACGGCCACTGCTCAATCTGCATGGTCATGCAAACAATGAGTGTCCGCCGCCGCGAAACTGCGAGCGTTGTCAGGGACGACACCACAGTCTCTTCCACCTGTGGGAAACAGCAATGTGTACCCTGCATGCATCAACTTAGCCACCGGTATTCAGACCTCGTCTGTCGGGTATTCGGTCGGCAATCCATCGCCCCCCAACACGCTCAGAGAGCAGACGATCGGACTCTCGCCAATCCGATATCCGTAACCACCGCAGACTAGCAAGAGACGCCCTAGAGCTAATTAACCACTCGACCAGCCGCTCAAAACACAATGTGTGGATGGGTTATATGCGGCGGAACCCCGTACTGAACTTGAAGAAGGCGACCCAAGAAAGCGGTACTAGTTTTAAGTATTTTTTGCTCAAAATGAAATTGAAATTGGTTATAATAATAAGCTGAATGAATTATCAAATGAAGTATGATATACTGCAATTAGTCGTAAGCGAAAATTATCACAATGAGATGTCGCTCTAAGCTAATCGCTGACAGGACTCGTTACTTGCTTTACTTTTGGACGAGTCCTGTTAGTTGAGCCCATTGCCAGATGTGGGGCTATAAAAGCGGCCGGCGACCAGCAAAAGGTCTTACAGCGACTTCTCAGGTGAGTGCCAATTTTCTCGTACGATGTGCATTGTTCCAATGTTATTTACAGTAATAAGCGGTGACTAATATACAGAACAGAGTTTATTTTTAATTGATCCGTGTGCGTGCATACAGTTGAAGTGAAAAAACAGGTAATATTTGGTCTAGAAGTATCGGCCCCCATTTTGAGATTCCCGTTTCCTCGTGAATTCTGGAACCTTATTTACCCCGTCCGTACAATCCAAGTGGGATTTATTAAAAAAATGTATTTCGGACGACACCGAACTTTATTCTTTCACGTTTGTCTTAAAACTGAATTAACAAAAATGTCTTAATTCTCGTGCTGTGTCAACGTGACTTCAGATAATTAGCTGATTTGGCGTTTCCCACGTTAGCGGTGCACCGCGGTGGGCGCTGCTCAGTTGTTTGTTCGAGTTTTGTGTTGCGCGAGTGGTGTGTTGGGTTTCCTGTCTATATGGCAGCTACGCAATGGAATGTATTGGATGCGTTAGCTTATATGTTCCGTTTATTTTATTTTATTTATTTCAATAAATAAACAAAGCATAGAAAACACAAACAAAAAATATATTGGACTAACATTCATACCAGGCCTAACAAATAAAAAGGCACTTAGGAAAATTATTACAAATGAATATATTATTTATGCTCACAACCACATAACACGCTGAGTAGAATACTCACGAAAACAAAAGACAAAATAAAAAAAGAACTTCAGCACAATGTTGTATGCGAGATAAGGTGCAAAGGCAAAGACGACGAAAATTGTAACAAATGCTATGTGGGCACGACAAAAAGGGTGTTGGGTATGAGCAGAGAACTTATATTAGACAGAGAAGCAGCATCTCGCTTCATTCCCTGTCTCGTACCGCGGATTTGAGGGGAACTGTATTTTTTGGCTTATCCCACCATCCGATATTTTTCACCTACAAGGGGCAAAATTTAACATCGGTTGAGCGAAATCAACAATTTTAGAGAAAATTAATGTACGTTCTCTGTTATCAGCTACATTGTGTGGTTGCAGATGTTTTTTGGCGAAAATTTTCCTTTTGTTTTGATAAGGAATTTTCGCAATTATATTTCCAACATTTAAAAAAAATAATAAAAATATGTATTCTTCTATAATTTCAATTTTAGTGTTTTATTTTATTCTACTAATATTTTCCATACATAACTTTCAATAAATATTTTAAGTGGTTAAACAAAATCTTCCAAAAACACTAAAGAAATTGCATTTATTGTTTATCATATGTATGCACATGCATGCATTTATTTATCAATGCATATTTAATCGAATTACTTCCATGCAAAAGGGCGCGTACAAGCATATGTGTAGATATGTAAATTGGATAGAAATAATTATGTATGTACATATGTTTGTTCACATGCGCGCACATTCAACCGAACTCTAAGTCTGCGCGCAAAGTTTGACAAAATATCTTATCTCCAGTTGGTCTTCAATTTTTACCATGTCAAAAATAACAACGTTCTAATGAAATATTTATACAAATAGTTAAACAACGCAATAGTTCAACAGGCTATCGTGGTAAAAGATTAATTTAAATATTAAATTTGTACGTCAAAGATAGAAATTTATTGATTTGAAAATAAAAATTCGAAAGCCAAATAAGCTGTTTTGTCAAAACTCCACAGAAATAGTTGCTTCTGCCCGCAATTCACACGAAAAAGCTGCGTCGCAAAGCCGCCATCATTAATCAGGGTTTAGTTGAATTAATTTGTATTTGAGGAAGGTAGAAGAAAAAAGTGGAGTATAATACAAATATTGGTATACTAGATCGAATAGAGGAATATCTGAAATAAAATACTTACATATAGATACATACATAAGATTTTAAGTTATTTGCCACAGAATTAAATTTCTAAATTAAAATTCTGGTACTTTATACCCTCTCAGAATAAAAATGGTACGGTTTATTTGCAATTTCGGGTTGAAAGTCTTTTGTATAGGTCATTGACCCAGATTGTTGGTTCAGGAAGAAGCAAAAGTAGTATAATTAATTAAAGGTCTCACAAAATACAATTAATTATAGCAATGTTTGCGTTTAATTAGACAATTGTTGAAAAATATGTTAAAAGGTAGTAGATTTTCGACTCCTAAATATATTATTCTGCTACTTGTGCTACATTTGTGATAAGACGAAAGCTCTGAAGCAAATGCGACCAAAATATAGACTACATATTGACATACATATGTGTAATGTACATATGTATGCAAGTAGGCGTAGCGGTAAGGCGTTTGGTTGCGCCGATTTGGAATAATTAGGGCTTTAAATGACATATATAACAGGATTTCGTGCAAAACACGTTTATAATGATAAGGGGTCGTGCATATATTACGTAACGCAATTATTGATCATTTCAGACCCCTCCCACCATGTCACACTTTCAGAAAAATTGTTTTTATTAATCGTAAAATAAAATACAATGTTAATTAATATACATATGTATGTATGTTATATATTAGGCAAAGGGAAATCACATGTCACACTTCGTCACAAATCGCAAACCCCCGCCGCCCCCCTAGCGCGTTACGTAATATGTGCACGACCCCTAAGCAAACATAATAGATTAATAAATGATGAATTTCTTCATGAAATATTTTACGGGCACAAGCGGGCCAAAATAATATCTATATTCCCATTTGAAGTTGTGAGCATTTGGACCAAAATTACAAAAATCTTCAATTTATGATTTTTAGATTTTTGTCTTCGTCGCGAAAAATGTGATGGATGAGGGGCGCATGTCTTTGCGGGGAGATGAAATTTTCCCATTTATGAATGAACGGAAATTTGGTTTCAATAATATGCGCGTGCGTTTATGAATGAATTTTTTGTTGCTGTACTGCAGTTACGCTGCGGTTGAAAACAAACACGCTGGCGGAGGGATGAAGCAAATGCTGTATATATGTATGTATCTACATAACAATAAATAAATATATGTATGATGATGATAGATATAATGCATATGAATGCATGTGCACTTGTTGACGTTTTTTGGTACATATATATGTACGTACATACATATGTACATGTGCATGAACATGTAAATATATATATGTACGTACATACATACGTATATTTGGATATTTATATATGTATGTATGTACTACATATTATCCATATATGTACATATTTACATATGTATGTATACTTAGTATGATAACGATTGTTACGCTTATAATATAAGTACATATGTACATAGATATATTATATTGACATATGTATGTATATAATGCATGCATTTCACGTCAAATTAAATATTTAGATGTTTATATCAATTCGTTAATATCTTAGCAAAATCTAAAATTCGAGCCAAAACAATAAACATTTATCAGAAATCATATACTGTTAAACAAATTTTGCCTTCGCTCAGCTCTGTTAACTTCCGACTCTCGGATTTCCCCAGCCGCCATTGCAATGGTGAAGTAAGCCAAAAAATATTGATGGATTTTGACAATTCACACCGTCATCCTAACATAGGACTTCTCTGTCTAATATAAGTTCTCTGGTATGAGGTTGGCGAACATAAGGCGGACGAAAGAAATAAGAAAATGACAACAGCCCTGGCTCAACACCTGACCACACATACACACACAGCTGACTTCGCGAATACGAGGATTTTATACGTTGCGAAAGGAGAAAGGAGGAAAATGACATTGGAAAGCTTACGCATACAGCGAAAATTAGAGAACGCGATGAATTTTAAAGAAGATGTGGACAAAACAAATAACGCATACACAGCTGTGATAAGAATTAAAATAAATAAGAGCAATGTCAAAAATATGTCTTCAAAAGTCTATATCAAAACTAGTGCTAAGTGTGCACATGCATATGTATGTACATTTATGTACCTGTGATAATTATTAAAATCATTGTAAGGCCATAAAAAATAGTCCGGATGTACTTAGTTATTGCAAATGAAACTAATGTTATTGCTTATTGTTTAATAAAAACAGACTCCCTGAGGAAGACGCGAAATGCGTTGAAACGCGTAGGAGTGAAAAAGAAAATTAAATTTTTCGTTTTTACTCTTTTCGGCCGAAGCAACTCCAACCCAGCAAACAATTTTATGAAGAATTTGGCCCATATAAAAGCTAATAATTCATAATTGTAAAGTTTTTCTCATTTACAGAAAAAATACACAACAGCAACTGATGGCATCATTACCTCCTGAACGATTGGACTTATCTCGCCCCTCCACCAATTCAGGCGTGGATTTTACTGGAATTTTCAAAATTAAGAATTTTACCGGGAGGGCGTGCCTAATAACAAAGAGTTATGTCGGCATTTTTGTGTGTTTTGCTACGAAAGTAGTACATTTGGAGGCAACCAGTGACTTATCGACTTCCACGTTTCAGGCGGCATTTTCCCGTTTTCTAGCAAGACGAGGCTGTTCCCGCATCGTGTACTCCGACAAGGGGACGAACTTTGTAGGAGCCAACAAATCATTAAGGCAAGATTTCCGAAACTTTGTTGCCGAAGCCTCGCGTCTTACAACACAATCTTATGCACATCATGAAATAACCTGGCACTTTATCCCTCCGGGAGCTCCTCACATGGGAGGACTGTGAGAAGCAGGGGTAAAGAGCTTCAAAACCCACTTCCGCAAGGTCGCCAACACTATGCGATTCACGATGGAGGAGTTCTCGACGTTGCTGGCCAAGATAGAAGCTTGTCTGAATTTGAGACTTATTAGTACGCTTTCCGATAACCCCGAGTCAACAGAACCCCTGACACCAGGACATTTTCTGATCGGCAGTCCGCTCCACGCGATTGCGGAACCTGAGATTAGGGGAAACTTGATGACGATCATAAACCGATGACAAAAGCTGAAGGCAATTCATCAAGGATTCTGTCAGCGGTGGAAAGAGTAATATCTGAAAGAACCACTCCAGCGAGTCAAGTGGCAATATCGAAGTGGATGACTTCGTGGTAATTGAAGAGGATAACTTACTTCCGAACGAGTGGCGAATTGGCAGAGTTGTTAAGGTTCTTTCAGGAAGAGATAGCCGCTTACTGGTCATAGACATACGTACGACAAGAGGCGTAATCACACGCCCAATCGTAAAACTAGTACTATTACCTCTAGTCCAACCAACTTAACGATTTCTCTATTTTCAGAAAATATACGAAAATGATCCGAGTAGCCCGAGAGCAAAACCGGTGCCCAGTGTGCAAGGGCAGCTACAAGCTACTTTTCTGCTGTCAGATGCACCGCATGGAACCGGAGAAGAGACTGCGTTCAGTCCTTCTGTACGGCCACTGCTCAATCTGCATGGTCATGCAAACAATGAGTGTCCGCCGCCGCGAAACTGCGAGCGTTGTCAGGGACGACACCACAGTCTCTTCCACCTGTGGGAAACAGCAATGTGTACCCTGCATGCATCAACTTAGCCACCGGTATTCAGACCTCGTCTGTCGGGTATTCGGTCGGCAATCCATCGCCCCCCAACACGCTCAGAGAGCAGACGATCGGACTCTCGCCAATCCGATATCCGTAACCACCGCAGACTAGCAAGAGACGCCCTAGAGCTAATTAACCACTCGACCAGCCGCTCAAAACACAATGTGTGGATGGGTTATATGCGGCGGAACCCCGTACTGAACTTGAAGAAGGCGACCCAAGAAAGCGGTACTAGTTTTAAGTATTTTTTGCTCAAAATGAAATTGAAATTGGTTATAATAATAAGCTGAATGAATTATCAAATGAAGTATGATATACTGCAATTAGTCGTAAGCGAAAATTATCACAATGAGATGTCGCTCTAAGCTAATCGCTGACAGGACTCGTTACTTGCTTTACTTTTGGACGAGTCCTGTTAGTTGAGCCCATTGCCAGATGTGTGGCTATAAAAGCGGCCGGCGACCAGCAAAAGGTCTTACAGCGACTTCTCAGGTGAGTGCCAATTTTCTCGTACGATGTGCATTGTTCCAATGTTATTTACAGTAATAAGCGGTGACTAATATACAGAACAGAGTTTATTTTTAATTGATCCGTGTGCGTGCATACAGTTGAAGTGAAAAAACAGGTAATATTTGGTCTAGAAGTATCGGCCCCCATTTTGAGATTCCCGTTTCCTCGTGAATTCTGGAACCTTATTTACCCCGTCCGTACAATCCAAGTGGGATTTATTAAAAAAATGTATTTCGGACGACACCGAACTTTATTCTTTCACGTTTGTCTCAAAACTGAATTAACAAAAATGTCTTAATTCTCGTGCTGTGTCAACGTGACTTCAGATAATTAGCTGATTTGGCGTTTCCCACGTTAGCGGTGCACCGCGGTGGGCGCTGCTCAGTTGTTTGTTCGAGTTTTGTGTTGCGCGAGTGGTGTGTTGGGTTTCCTGTCTATATGGCAGCTACGCAATGGAATGTATTGGATGCGTTAGCTTATATGTTCCGTTTATTTTATTTTTTGTGGTGCATAGAACGGTAGTGCATATGTAGGTATGTATGTATGTATATATACTTACGTATATTAGAGCCGAAAATATTTAACCGGAAATGTATGTATGTACATATGTATATTATGACAAGCGCAGAAAAAGGGATATCTAAATAAGGATTTAGGCTATTTATTTGCTTGGTAATATTTTCATAAAGTTTTTAATTTCCAATTTGTATGTATTTTGCTCTGCTGATTGTTTGTTTATGCAATCCTCCTACTCCTTGTAATACAAACCGTGCGGTATTGCCTGAAAATTTGCCAGTGTCCACTTAAATATGTTAATTTTTTGCTAACTAACTAATTGTTTGTCTTTTAGTACACAAAATGTAACCATAGATGCAAAGCAGGTTCACTAGGTATGTATATTTTTTTATGTATCGTTTTTTTTAACGAACTGATGTGGTTTCAGCACTAAGATCGACGTTTGTTATAGTATTGATGCAGTCCGGAGAAAGTTGCATCATCATCATTGTGCAGAGACAATTTCTTACCTTTTACCTCGGCCATTCTACCACTTTTGCATCTCGAGCAAAAAATAGCCCTTCATTGATTTTAAAGCGTTACTGATGTAGTCGGAATGGACAGGAATCCGAGCCGCCCGCATGCAAGATTTCGTATTGGTCTTGTATTTCGACAATTCTCAAACTACATACGCTACTGAGGCAGTCGGGATAGATGGTATTCCGAACCGCCTGATCGTTATATTTTGGATTCACAATATCTTACCTTATACCTCACAAATTCTGTAACTTTGCATCACTGGCAAAAAAAAAACCTTCATTGATTTAAAATACTACTCTACCGAGCCAGTCGGAACGGACGGGATTCCGAGCTGCTCGATCGCAAGATGTCGTATTGGTAACCTCTTGTCTGGAACCTCGGCAATTTCGGCATTGTGCATCTCAAGCAAAATAGAAATACTCTTCGCTGATTTAAAAAGCTCTACTGAGGTCGTTGAAATGGATGAGGTTTCGAACAGCACAATCGCTAAGTACCTTGTTGGGCAGGCGGTCGAAAAAAACTAGTTTCAAAGCCTCGTTGCCTAGGCGGTTGGAATGGACTGGATCCGAAGCCACGAAAACCTTTCAGTTTGCACAGATTTCAAAATGATTATAAAAATGTGTGTGTATCTCACAGTCACATATCAGCCATCATGACTCGTTTGCATCTTTCGATTTATCGCCGCTCTTACACCGCTGTAGTTCGAAGATTCTCAGGCCCTTTAGAATCGCAGAAATAACATCGCTTGTTGACTATCGAATTTGGTGAGACTTCTTCGTTCATTGCAGTCGTCAGTTTGTTTTTCTGATAGCTAAACCGCGGGCATTCCAAGAATACGTGGAATATGTCCTCCACTACGCCATTTCCGTAATGGTCACAAAACGGATCCTCGTGGTGCTTATATTTGAACAAGTATGCCGTAAAGCCGCAATTCCCACTGAGGAATAGGCACAGATGGAAGTCTACCTCGCCATGGTTTCGGTTCAGTCAATGCCTTAGCACTGGTATACAGCGATGAGTCCAACGCCCTTTGTTAGAGGTGTTCGATTTGTTAGTATGGTAGTTCTTATCACAGTTTGCAATCACAAGTTTCACCGCTCGTGTTTGTTAAACTGGTTGAAAAGGAACTCTTACTGCCAGTGTAGAGCCCCTTGCTCTAGAAAAAATTTTAGACTATGACAGATAACCATTACTATAAATACTTAAGATCATTTAAATCATTTAGATCATTCAAATAATACGGATCGTATAGGCAGTTTAGTAAATACAGATATTTTGGTCCGACAGGTTTCCTTGTTTGAGTATCTTGATATGCGTAGAGCTCAATTGTTCAAAAGCCTTTTAGATCAGACAGTTAATAATATTGTTGAACATCTCAACATGTATATATCGCTCCCGCAAATAATATACCAAGGGGAGAAAATCACCCACAGGTTGAATGGCCACAAGATCCACCAGAATTTAACTCATACCATAATGCACGACCACTCGTTTACTGTGTCCCCAATCCACGCTTTAGTGATATGTCAGCAGTCACAAATTCAGGGAAAGTTGCCAGTCTTATTTCGATCTGAGATCTTAAGTTTGGCAGTATCTACTACGCGATTACCCGAGGAAAATTTTATATACAGAATTGAGTCCCAAGTTGTCGATACCCTTGGAGGAATTTCAATCTTTTCTTTGAATATGTTCAAGGCGTTTTCATCAATGAAGCCAAAGATTGCTACTGGCTTTACCGATGTTCAGTGAAACGCCTCACTTGGCCAAGTTTCTGTCAAGCGCTTCGTACTCACTCGGACAGATACCGGCATAAAAGAGTCGACGTGAAAGCGTACACAAGGCGGCAATGTAAGTTTCGATGAATATCGTAATGCCCTCTTTAAATTTTGGGAAAACCAGAAAACTCCTATTTTAGAATCTGAACTTATGAAGAAGGACCACATATTTACTTTGGATGCGGAAGCTTGGGAATTTCTAAGCCAAATTGTGTTAAATGTAATTCAATAAACTCAATTGCTCGCAAGTGCATAAAACTACTAGCTCCCCGCAAGAATTAAACGTCTCATGGTTTAATTACAAAAAACATTTACCGCAAGGTACAAACCAGAGTTTAAGCATTTAATTTCATACGAGATACGACCGGAATTTATAAAGAAAAGAGTCAGTCAATTTAAGGAAATATCGAAAATATAAATGCGGTCCTACCCGCATCTCGAATGAATAAATTTTGGAGAAAGGTTAACACTAAAAAGCAGTTTTAAATAATTTGATATTTTCACTCACGAAAAATTCATCCGATTTTTGTCCTTATGCCGAGATGGAGTTTTTAAATGAAACGCGCTTAGGTCTATTGGATAACGGAACGCAAGTGTCTTGCCCAGGTGATAATCTGGCAGATAAGGTTTGTGCGGAGAAAATGCGGAAATCTCAAAATATCACTGCTCTGTTAATAGAGCTGATTGCTGTAAATAGTACGCTTTTGGTACATGCAACCTCAATGTGACCTAAAAGAACCAATCGACTGTGTTGGAGTTTTCCCTAGTAATATTTAATTTCAGTCAAATTGATTTCAGTGACAATAAAAAAAGTGGTAGTTTAATTATAAGTAAACTATCAAACGATCAAAAACAAAAATTTGGAAACGGTCAATGAATTATTCCCATCATACGCCATGGAGGGCGTTAGTACAACTAATTTAATCGAGTATGTCATAGAGTTAGAGGCAAACACCCGTCGATAAAGCAGCGCAATTTCCTCACATAGATATGTTCTTAAATTGCCTACCGAAAGCTGAATATATTAAGCCGGTGGATTTAAATATTTGGACACTTTGCCTATTATATGGAAGATTTTGACAGCCGCATGAAGGCGGTGGCTGAAGTAGCATATAAATTAAAGTAAGTTCTGCCTAGAAGAGGTCAATTACCTTGGATATATAGTAAGGAATGGCCCATTTCGAACAGATCCGACAAAATATCTGCGGTTACTCAACATCCCCAGCCTATTGCTATCAAAGAATTTCTTGGCATGGGTGGTTGGTACCGGCTGTCGATACTTCGCTTACAGCGGACCTGCTCAAGAAGTCTAAATCTTTTGCGCGGAATCAAAATTCCAAAGAAGTGTTTGATCGGCTAAATCCTTATTTTCTTCTGCACTCGTACTTGCAAATCCCATTTATTCCAATCCTTTTTTGATACAATGCGAATATTTTTGCTGGAAACTGCGAGAACCAAAACCATTGAAAGCAAATCAAGGCTCCCAACAATGCCCTCCGTTGGCTTATGCCCATAAACTTTAAATTGAACATTTAACAAAGTGCCCGTTCTTAAAAGCTATCAAAAAGTAAACTTCGGATTTAATTTATCATTGAAGAGCACATTTTCCTAGTATTCGGACCCCCAGAATGTTATTTTATTTTATTTTTGTAATGAACGGAAATAATAGGCATCAACTCGAGCGTTTTCATTTCATGAGCAACATGCAGAGAGCTATTCAAACCCCAGCCAAAAAGGTACAATCTTAGAAGTAGGAGTCGAACGTTTGAAACAGGTCTATCAGCGGTTTTCATGAAAATGGAAGTTTTAAATAGAAAAGAGAATCATATGTACCATTTGAGAGATGAAGAGGTATTAAAAGCGTGCACCTGTCATCACTATTATTTCACCCAGAGAAAAAAATCGCATATAGCAACGCTACAAATTTCCAAACAAACAGCGCTTGTTTAACTACTTACTTATAGCGCGTTTTAATTACGTAAACTACCGACTATCCGGCAGCCTTAATCTCAAATAAGTCGCCTAAGAATGCGGAAATTAATACTCTTCCTATTCCTTATGGTCATCAAAATCTTTCGCCTATTCCACGTAAGAGTACCAACTATAAGGGCATACTCACTACTCCGTAGTATGAAATGTAAATCCGAGCCGAGCACATTCCGGGTTGTGTCAAGTTTGAGAAAAGTTAAGTTCACGGCAATTTCTGATTAAAACTTGAATTGAATGCGGAGTGAATTTATATCTACATAGTATTGGAAAATTAGTTGAAAATTTAAGTCTAAAAAAAGAAGAAAAGAACGCAATTGAAATATGTATGCATGTGTGGGTACAGAAATATTCGAATATGCAATGAAGTAAAAAAAAGTAGAAGTAGGAACGAAACGAATAGTGATAAAAAAAAAACAGAAAACAAAAAAAAAAACATCAGGTACGGCGACAATAATTAAATTACAGGCTGTGCTTGCTGTGAGAGGAGTGGTCGAAGGCCTTCGGCGTATCCTGATCCAGGTGTACGTATAGTCAGTATATATTTTCTGCATTTGCGTTGAATGTACGTACATAAATTAATGAATTAGTACAATAACATATTAAAATCTTTTGTAGTACAATAGATTTCAGATTAACAATAACAAGATATAAATATTTCCTTAAATATGGTAATAAATTAAATTATAAGTTTGTAGTAGTAACGTTCGCAATATCTAGTTAACAATATTATAAGAAAGAATTAGTTGAAAAAATAAAAATAAATTAGGACTATAATGAAAGATGGTACATATGTATATACATTTAAAGGCAAACTACTCATGGATAGTTTGTCTAAAGGTGCTGTCGTTTATTCGCTTGCTAATATTGGCAGGGATAGAGTTCAAAATGCGGATAGCGTTGACGAAGAACAGCCTTGCTGAGACAAAGAGATAAACTGAGGGGCAAATTTGGTAAAAATCCAACTTATCATATGGTTAATTAGGAGATTTCCAAGTGGTAAGCTTATATAAAAATATGCAATTGTTGGGCTTGTGGGACTCCGAAATCTCACAGCCGAAAGGTCGGCGCTTCCAAGGCGAAATATGTTCAAATGTTAATAAACCATATACATAGCGTGCCACATTATCAAACAATGTCTCAATCCTACGCGCGGAATTGCTATCCAGCTTGCATATACTTTGGTTAGATTTTATAACAAAACCTAAATTGGTTGTTTTACGAACTATCTCTATTGGCTCACTGTCAATGTAAAGCGGAGGTAAGAAATTGGGATACTTGATTTTTTTGTTAGGTATAAGTACAAGACTTAGTCAATTCTCAATCGTCCATCAAGAGAATATGAATCGCGCCACATTAACAGTAGCACGGAGACGGCCGGCTTGAATAACAGGTCCGGATAAGTAAAGCTTGACCTCGTCTGCATTAGCATGTAGATTTGCAGTTCGGCAAACGTAGAAAATATCATTTAAAAATGAAAAGAAAAGCAACGGGCCAATAATAGAACCCTGGGGTACACCAGCGGTCACCACTTTCGGTTTTGTAACTTCTGAACCAATTCGAACTCGTTGAAATCTGCCTCATATATAGGTTTTCATAAGACCAGGCGCAATGTGCCCAAATCCGAAGTAGCATCGCAGGTTGCTACATAAAAGTGTATGACTAACAGATCCGAAGGCCTTGGAGAAATCTAGTAGACGGAGTAATTTCAAGTAGTTCAAGAGCCATTGGAAAGGCATTTATGCTATGATGTTCCCTGAATCTTGATTACAGAGGAGAAAGAAGATTATTATTTTGGACATGCGACGAGATATTCTCAGCCAATAGGGTCTGCAAAACTTTGGAGAGAGCCGACAAAATACTTATGGGATGAAAATCATAAGTACAACTAGCAGAACTCTTTTTGGCAACAGGCAGCACTGTAGCAACTTTCGATAAGCGCGGAAAGGAAGACGTAGTTACACCATGATTTATCCAAGGTTATGAGACAACACAACCTTAATAAACTTTACTGGAAATCCGTCTTCCATTTCAGTGTTTGAACTTATCCTTAAAACACATCTTCCCACATCACTTTAAAACATACATCACTACATAAATGAAGGTAAAACTGCACTATACATACAACTTTCAAGGAAATCATCATTAACTCTGTCAGGAGGTCGAGGTGCATGGCGCGCTCTCCTTGCTTCGCATCTTCAGATTGGAGATGCAAATTTAATTTTACCCCGAAGTATGCCTGCTTTTCATATCTTATAATATGTGTTGCTATATTTTCCTTTCCCGTAATATGGCTATCGCTAATAATAATACTAGCCTCCAACTCCAATAGCTCTGAATGGAAGGAACTTAACGGGATGAACAAGTAAAACTGGGTGCTCTACATAAATGGAATTCGTTTTGTGAAAACCTCTCAGCTATAAAAAAGATTTATATTCCGCGCAGGGTACAGTTCTCCCCTGTTAAGAACATCCAAGTACGTGAGTTTTCAGAGGCATCTGAGAAGGCATTTTGCACCTGTATTTATCTCAAGGTTAAAACCGAAAACTATTCCTCATCTCACTTGCTTGCAGCCAAAAGGAAAGTTACACCCCTGCAGACGGTATGTCTCCCCCCTTTCCAAATCAATTCCACAAATTATCTCTCAACTCATATAGCCATCCCATGACTTACACCTCTGGACAGACTCGTTCATAGTATTGGCCTGGCTTGAAAAACCGCCCCACATGTGGTAAACGAATCTGACTAACAGAATATCCCAAATTCTTTAAAATATAAACCACACCACTTAGCGACATATATCTAGTAAAGGCAATCCAGCAGATCTAGGATTTTGATCATTCTCACGAGCTCTTCGTGTCATTGCTTTCATATATATCAGGAAAAGATAAATCAGGTCAAAGTGATAGCCATCCACCAAACATAAGTGTCACAATGTAAAAACCATCGATCGACTGAAATAATCAAAACAAATCTGTATTTCGCTTTCCTCCACACCATGCTGCTTCGCACGGATAAACAGTTAATGATCCGAATGGTACACCAGGAATATTATATCCCCCGCATGTAGCAGAAGATAAAAAAGTGCTTATTCTATTGTAAGACCTGCACTGTTTTCAAACAAAAGATGAAATCTCAGATCTTGGCGGTTCTACCTCCTAAAAGGGTGGCATGCACTATTCCATTTCGTACTACTGGAGCTGATTTCGCAGGACCATTCCTTGTAAAAACATGCAACCTCCGCCGTGTTTCTCACACATATACCTACGTTTGTGTGGTTGTTTGTTTTTTCACCAAAGCCATATTTTCCAAGTTTGCTCGATCCTAACCAGAAGGAAACAAAGTTCCACATTTGAAGAATGTGCCCCTCTTCTTGTCCATACCGAACTTGCGCCCCCTTACTCCTATGTATGAATATCCTGCGAACTTATTAGCACCAACTCAATACAATTTTCTGCGGGTCGCTTCGCTCCTGTCTCTACCACAACCGAACGCAGGAAATCTCTCCATAGTAAACAAATGGCAACAGCTCAAAATCTTCCACCACCAGTTCTGTACTAGATGGCAAAACGAGTACCTCAGAGAACTACAGGAAAGGTACAAATGGAAGTGTGCAGATACCAATTTGAACGAGGGTCATCAAAGACGACTTCCCGACTAATGGCGACTAGGCCGAATTGAAAAACTAAATGCTGGTCCCGACCAAAGCGTTCAAGTAACAGACATTATGTTTGCTCCCCCCCACAATAATCGCGTGTAGTAATTCATATCTCCAGTCACTCATGCAAACCCAACTAAGCACGCTCCATGGAATTTTTCTTTCTAATCCGTGACATTAATTAAACTGTTGGTTTCTCTTGGTTCTCTCAAGGTTCTTCATGGTACTCCACTTCTCACCGGTGCTGGCAGGCCGACTTGTTGAAGGCATGATCGCAAATCTAATAGAACTTCGTTCCTTCGCTTCACGACCCCATCGCAATCAGTTGGTCTCCCCTGTTTTTATTTTTTACCACTCTGACAAGTGCATAAGTAATTTTAAATCGCCGATAAGACATCCTGAATATTTATTAAAATTATTAAAAGAAAAATCCATCTTTCGTATTTACCCGGCACTGAAATATATTTCCACTTTCCGATCAACACGGTGATAAAGCCGATGTTAACTTATGCGACACTAATCTGGGGGCCAAGGTTAAGGAGTTTAGCACCGGCATTATTTTGGTAAGCTCTACCGTATGGTTTGTGTTGCTATCACAGGAGAGATGCGAACCTGCCCAACGGACGCTCTTGGATACCATGCTACCACATCTATACTTCAAAAAGCACTACAAGCTAATAATTTCTGAAACGAATTGTTGCGTAGCGATAATACAATATATCTCCAAAGGATCGCATGTGTGATACATTGATGGCTTTAATTAATTAATTTAAAGGCTTTGGACGCACACTTAAGAACATAGAGGTTCGTGGATGACTGGGGAACTCTTATGCAACGAAAAGGCTGACAGTCTTGCAAAATTTGGGGCCCAATGACGTCTGCTTGGTCCAGAGCTTTTCTGTGGAACATCCAATGGTTACACTACACAACTAATAAGAAGATGGGAGGAGTCTCGCTTTGCAACTCACTAGCGTAAAACAAAGGATAAAAGGCAAACAGAGGGGGTATCTCCCTCTCGGAAGATCTCTGAACGACCTCTGAATCTCAGCCGGGAGAGTTTAAGAACTCTTATTGGTTACCCCATAGGTCATTGGAAGCTGATACCATCTTTGTAAGTTGGGGTTATCTGGGGGTTGGCTGACGAAATGCCAGAGCATGTGGGATTTCCCAGGTGTTATGAGTCTTAGAGTCACACCTTGGATAGCGACTATCCATCCAAAATCTGAAACATGCCACTCTCCAAAGCGCTAAACGTTTAAGTAGTCTAGGGTTGGAGCGATAAGATTTACTATACAATTATCCTAATGGCCTAATGGTGTGGGTATACTTATTTTTAAGGGTCAGCATAAAAGAGTTCTTAAGGTCCGCGCGAGTATACCCATGTATAATAATAATAATAATGGGACCGTTTCTTTGTAACCTAGTTGCAAAAGAACACAGGGTAGGATAACGAATTGCATGTAAAGCAACAACACTAACTAGGAAAAATATGCGGGTTGAGCCAGCTCGGTAAATGATATCCGACCTGAGATCTAGTGTTGGGAAGTGAAAAAACTGCGCTATTGTGAATGAGCCGGAAGAAAATACATGGGAAATTTATATTCAAGGCCTAATTCGTTTTTATTTGCATAATATTTGTAAATATACGAGTATAACTACATAAACCATATTTGTAAATATATAACTAAAAAACTGCGCTATTGTGAATTAGCCCTATGAAAACACATGGGAAGTTTAGATTTAAGACCTAATTTGCTTTATTTGCATAGTGTTTGCAAATATATAACTATATAAACCTAAAACTTGCCGGCACAACTATTTTTCGTTCCTAAAAAGCAATAAAAAAATCGCAACTTACATGAAAGAGGCTAACAGGGTTGCTTTTGCAACTTAAGGAAATTTTATTCGAGTTGGAGCGTTCTTTTGCAACTCGGTTACATTAAAACGGGGCCAATAATAATAATGCGTAAGTATGGTAAACAGTTCGAAAATAGCCGACTTTAGAACAAATACTGCTCTTGTTTCAACTGGCTTTACCATTTTGGGTCGATGCATGCCAGAAACAGTTCATTCTCTGTTGAGATAATATCAGTATACCCCATGGTGATGTGCATATACTCTATTGATAGAGCTATTAAAGGCTTCTTCATTTTACATACATACATACCCTAGATACATATTATACATATATATATAAGTTGAATAAGTCCTTTTCACCTCTTGTGGTTCGGTTGTTGTTATGTTCAAAATTAATGATCAAAGTTAATCCGTTCCAGATTTACTAAAACACCGAACTTGTTGGCTGTCAGAATCATTGTGAATATATACAAGTGAAAAGTCTTCTCATTGTGAATGGTCAGAGCTGATATGGGATGTCACATAAGGGCTGATAAGAACTGCCAGACATAGAAATTGCACGATAAATAATATATGAATACAAGAATTCGAGTAATAAAAAGGCAGGAAAACCAGGGTGCCGAATACTGATTTTGATCACAGTTTCCCGAAAGGCAACCCCGTTTGCACAAAAATAGCCAAAAAGGGTTGGCGTGTAATAATTATATATTATTTCTGATTTCAAAATACAAAAGCAAAAGTTTAATAAATTTTATGATAAATATTTCTGGAAATTGTATCTTGTTTCTTTCCTGTCCCACTTTTAATTTTATTGGGAGGCATTCATATATTTGAAGTAGACATCCACAATTGATATGACTTATTTGTATTAACAACATAGAAGGAAAATAAAACACGCTAAAATAGTTCCAAAAGTATATACGTAATGCAATATATAACATATGTTATATTTATATCGGAAAATAGCTATGAAGAAATTAAATTTAAATGAAATTGCTTGAAAATGCAAATGCAAAAGTGGTCAGTCAATTCAGTCATCTCTGACCATAATTCATCGTAAAATTGTTGCTTTGAAAAGATTATCACCCGAATATGCCAGTTTTAGTCAGAAAATGCGTAATGCTGTTAAGAATCAGACAGAAACTTATAGTAATATGCAATTTTTGCTTATGTATTTTAACTCATATTTTGTTTTTCAATTTCGTCTTTCTGTCTCAAATTAGTTCAAGAAATAACATTTTATATGTTCATTGTGTTAAGAATGTTGGGATTAGCTATACTTCTCAATTTGGTGCAAGTAAACATTTTTCCACCAAGAATTTGCACCAATTGGTACAAACTATCATGAACAAAGTTTCTGCAAAGTTACCACTGTAATGCAACCCTGCATAGAGGAGGCCATTTCAATTCAAACCCAAACGGCTCAGCGGATTTTTCAATATCTATATTTTTTATATATTTCCAGCTATTCCCAAGCAATATCATGTTATTTACTTTTATATATGTACATATATAATTTTATTGTTTAATAAATGTACGTATGTATTCATTTTTACATATTTTGGAAAAATTTTTCATTTTCATACAATGTCATATGTATGTGCAATAAACATCTACGCAAATTCATACAACTTCAAAAATGCGTATAATTAAGAAATTGTTAAAAAGTTATAATTCTAATAGCTATTAAAACAGTTTAATTAATTACATATGTATGTATATTGCAGTGGTGAGCCTTTCTCAGTGAGCTTCTTGAGAATAATACCATAGTCGATTTCTTGTAAGAACTGTAAAAAAAAAAGAAGCAGGCTGTGTCAGAGACACGGCCATTAAGTTTAACGTAGAATACGCCATCCGATAAGACAGAAAACATATGTAACAATAAATGATAAATAATACAAGCAAATGAATTTCTTTATTTGATAGTTACTTTGGATGATATACATAAGCTTTGCAGTGCTTGGCAGCATTTTCTCTTCTTTTACTCTACTTTAACTTGCCCGCCTAAAATTATGCAATACAAAGAAAGGGCTGCACGAGTACATTTAAATCGCCCAACAGCAAACACTCAACCAAACACCACACACATATTTGTGTGCATGTGTTTATACAATTTTCATTTGAGAAATTTAAATATTAGGAAGATATCAACCAACATGAAATGTATGTCAAACGAATGCTAACATCTTCATTTGACTACAAAAAAAAAAAAAAAAAAAATTAATCGAGCCGTTTCCTTATAATTAAAGAAATAGAGATTACAATAATAAAAACCTGACATTGGTGCCCATACCGTAAGGTAAGACGTATTCTACGCCAAAACTGTAATTAGCCTCAAATTTATTCCATTTAATACCAATATAGACATACATATAAGTAGGCGTGAAGAGCTTACCTGACCCGTAAATTGTTAAAATCCTCATTTGATTTCAGCCACGGCATAGCTTGTGCATGCTATAGCAAGCAATGCTAAGTTTTCCAAAGTATGAGCACGCTATAAGCCAAGGGGCTGCAAATAATTTTTATTAGATACATTGTTATACAATAATTTAGCTTACACCTACCTTTGTTGTGTATTCCACTAAGCCTTGATTCGTCATGGAGCGGAGAAGCTCCTGACCACTACTACTACCACCGCCGCCGACACAGCCACACCTGGAAATTATTCCTTTAAAGTCGCCTAGGTTGAGTAGCCCTATTGTGGGGAGGGGGAAATATGGTAATTTATGGTTTAAATTTAAGCAAAATTAAAATTTATCTTACCTTGTTTGACTCAGCAGCAGAAATTTTTACACGAAAGAAATTGTGAAAGATAAATATGAAAAAAACATCAACTTCACTGTTGTATTTTGATGCAGTTTTGGGGAAATTTGTGAACACAATGTTGTATTGTGTGGTAGCTAAGAAAATATTTGTAAAATGAATGAAAAATGTTATTCAACTCGAATTTTAACAACATTTATAATGTACACATGAACTAAGGTTCAAGGCCACGCACTTTTATATTGCAATTTTTTCAATACAATTGAACTTTTTTTCATATTTGCTACTTCGCCGACAGTTTCTACTTCACATTTTTTTGGACAGTGTGAAAGCAACTCTGTGTAAAAATGGTGCCTAGTGCCCAAAAAATACATCTTTCCAAATCAGGTGATCTCAGCTGGGCCTAATTTTGACGTCTATGGCTAAGATTTTTCACTTGTATATATTCACAATGGTCAGAATCTTACTGATTTATTGGGAGTATAATTTTTGTGACTTAACATAAAATTGAACTAACAGCTACCTATGTGTTAGTTCATATACTTTATTCTATGTACTTAATTCTAGGAATAACAAAACATGTAGGAAACTGGAACCGCAGCTGTTCATACGTTGTGGCTCCTTTTATTGCTAACTTTATTTGTTTAGTCTATTGGCAGCTAGCATCTAACTGCAAGCGCTGCCAACTGGCATAGGAATTATCTAAAATTGCTGATGTCGCAAATGGATGGCCCTGCGAATGGATTTAGCGTAGTGATGTGATGTTTAGAGTGGAAGTCATGGCGTGGGAGTCATGTGTTAACTCCTCCCTCTCTAAAATATAATCGTCCGCGATTATTCGCTGCTATTTGAATCATTTGCATTGACCTGCCTCAATATTTCTTCAATGGCAAGGTCAATACTTGGTTGAGGTTCTCTCCTCGTTATAAGTTTAATCGTTGTACGTTTACAAAATTTTGCAACAATTATGATGAATAAAATCATTGTGACAACGCATATAATTATTTTCATGCTACTGTGGTTTGTTTCTATCTTTTGGTTTATGTTTGATATTCTTTTAATGTTTTTAATATCAATTTGGTCAATGTTTTCCAAGGTTAGTTCTTCCAACTCTTTTACTATGTTTAATTTCTGTAAACCGGGGTGCTCTATGTTGTCGTAAGCTCTGTGTTCCTTGTTTTCGAAAATTGTATTGTTGATTGTTACTTTATCCTCAAATATTACTAAATGTGTTCCATTTATAGTTATTTTTTCATTAAATCCATCTTGTATTATAAATTTATCATTATTTAATATTATTATGCCCTCTCTTACATTGTCAATTTTTTTATAGTTTTTAGCATAACTAATGTTACAATGTGCTGTGTTTTTGTTGAGCAGATCTAATAAACAATTCGGTTTATCTTCGATTTGACAAATGATTGTTTTATTATTACAATTTTTTAATAATTTAAAGTGTCCTCCTCTCTTTCCAACAGTTCTGTAGTCTAACTGTAGTATCCTGTCTTTTTGAAATACAGGCTCAATAAGAAATTTCTGATAAAAATCATTTACTATGGGATACTGTATTATGAAGTATATCGTTTCGTTATTTTGCATTACCTTAAGTTTAGAATTACTTAGTATATGTGTAATGCTAATTTTATCTCTTAAGCTTGAATTTATATCTATTAGTTCATTGTCTGTTAATAAAAGTGGGTTAACTACATCCATTTTAATCATCATTATTGAATAAATAATATTTTCTAATTCTAAAGTGATAATATTATTTCTATGTGAAATAAGTTCAAAAATGTTATCTTCTCTTGTTATTCCATTATCATTTTTTAGTTCATTTATTCTTTCCGTTATCTGATTGATTTTATTAGTGATTTCTGCATTTATTATTAACTGATCGTTATTGGATTCTATTAGTGCCTCAGTTTTTATTTTTACTTCATTGAAATCATAAAAATCCGGTGTACCGGCGACAAATTTAAGTGCCGATCCTAGCAAGTTTATAATTCGTGAATACCAGTCTTATTATTTGTTGCGACTCTATTTCTATTGTTTTCTGTAGTTCTGGATATGAGAAACGTTCTGCTATGTGGAGATTTTCATAGGCCATTTTTACAAAATTATTTAGCTCCGTTTTGTGTATGAGAAATTTTGTGTCATTATAAGTTGCGACTTCTCCCTCCTCTATAGGTATATAGAACGACCTAGAGTAGTCTATTATTTTTGCTGAAGCGATTGTAAGCCAGAACCTGAAATTAACGAATATTGTATTTATGAATATTTTTACCATCTATCTTTACTGTACTACCTAAATCTTCCTGAACTACTTTTTCTACGTAAATATTTGATAATTTGTTCCCTAGCCTTTTATTAATCTTTACGTACACTTTATCTCCGACATTGTATGTTTTATGTTTAGTACTTTTATTATGATATTTTAAATCATTATTTTGCTTCTCCCTTATTTTCTCCTCAATATTTTTCATTGATATTTCCTTTCCATAAAGTATGTCTATTGGCTTACAGTCCATTACTGAGTGTGTTGAATTATTATATTTAATCGTTGCCGTCATATGTAATTGTCTCTACGACATCACTAAGGTTTTTCTCATTTTTAATACACCTGGCTATTTCTGTTATGGTGCTATGGAAGCGTTCTATTTGGCCGTTTGATTTACTGTGGTAGGGTGGTACCTCAAAATGTTCTATTCCGTGTTTATTTTTAATATAACTCTTAATTGTTTCTGATTTTAATGCCGGTTCATTATCACATATCAACATTTTTGTTTTAGGGAATATGTCTGGAATGGTTCTTGTCTCCAATTTTTTTACTATTGCAAATTTTGAGAATTTGTCGATACATGTCAAAAATGAATTTTTTGCTGTAGAATAAATGTCTATGTATATGTAGTATTTCTCCCGGGCAGGTTGAAATCGGTGTTTTTTCGATTATGTGGTTTTTTGGTTTCCTGTTGTACTTGGAAACTAAACAAGTCTTACACGATCTTATTATTTCAGTCAATCTTTTCCTTATATTAGGGAAAAAATAATCGTTAGTTATTTGTCTATAGTTTTCTTTAGCATTCCTATGTGCTCTGTTATGTTCATTATTTAAAATTTCTTCCTGATCATCCTTATTTGTTATGTCTATTACTACTTTACGCGTATATGCAAATTTAACACCCTGGAAATTTTTCAAAAGTATTTCTTGTATCTGGCCCAAATAACATTCATCGCAATAAAATGAATTTACGACATCATGATTTATAGCTTCTTTAAGCGACTGTATTAGGTTCTGCTCGTTTGTATAACTTATCTCATGCCTTATATACTTCTGAAAAAATATCTTTGTCCTTTTCGTATCTTTATTATCATTGGTAATTATTATTTGATTTTTAAAGCTGTTCAAACAGGTTTGCACTATTTTAATAGTGTCCGTTAAAGATAGTTCCGAATGTGAACCATATTCAGATAAATGATTTAAAGTTTGCCTCTATAATGCGTCTGCTACAACATTTTGCTTTCCAGGCTTATAAAAAAATTTGGGAGCGAACTCTTCTATAAAGGCTCACCATCGCTTAATTTTGGCGTTTGGGTTTTTGTCTGACATTGAATATGTGAGACGCTGATGGTCGGTAAAGATATTTAGTCCTTTGCAACCATACAAATAGTTTCTCAAATTCTTTATGGCCCATACAATAGCCAGTAATTCTCTTTCGTTAACGGCATAGTTGGTATCTGTTTTTGAAAGCGTTCGTGATATAAATGTAATTGGTTTATTATTTTGTGACAGTACCGCACCAATAGCCTGCGACGATGCATCGGTTGTCAAATCAAAGGGTTTATTGAAGTCTGGATACAGCAGAGTAACCTCCTCTGATGATAGGATCTCTTTTAACTTTTGAAAGGCTTTAATCCCTTCCTCGTCTAGGTGAACAGGTATTTTTTTTGAATGATTTGCACTAACATTGCCGTTTTCGCCTCTTAGAAGTCCTGTGAGAGGTTTAGCGATGTCGGCATAACCTTTAATAAATTTTCTATTATAACCTGTTAAACCGAGAAATGCTCGCAGGCTCCGAACCGTTTTTGGTACCTCATACTTAAGAATACATTTAACCTTTTCTGGAGTAGTTTTTAATCCGTCTTTTGATACTATGAAACCCAAAAATTCAGTTTCTTCTTTAAAAAATTTTGATTTCTTTATATTTACTTTCATGTTTGCTTTACTCAATAATGCTAAAATTTCTTCAATATGTCTTAAATGATCACCTTCATTTTCTGAAAATACTATAATGTCATCCACATATACATACGTGGCAAGATTTTCCAATTTTTAATCTCAGTACATCATCGATTGTACGTTGAAAAATACTTGGCGCATTTTTGAGGCCAAAGGGCACACGACAAAATTCGTACTTTCCATTATTGATGCTAAAAGCTGTTTTTTTCCTGTCTTTTTCATGTAGTAGAATTTGGTGGAAACCCGCTTTGAGGTCCAGCGTAGTGAAATATTTCGCTTTTCCTAAATTAGATAAAATAACTGGCCACGCACTTTTATATTGCAATTTTTTCAATACAATTGAACTTTTTTTCATATTTGCTACTTCGCCGACAGTTTCTACTACACATTTTTTTGGATAGTGTGAAAGCAACTCTGTGTAAAAATGGTGCCTAGTGCCCAAAAAATACATCTTTCCAAATCAGGTGATCTCAGCTGGGCCTAATTTTGACGTCTATGGCTAAGATTTTTCACTTGTATATATTCACAATGGTCAGAATCTTACTGATTTATTGGAAGTATAATTTTTGTGAATTAACATAAAATTGAACTAACAGCTACCTATGTGTTAGTTCATATACTTTATTCTATGTACTTAATTCTAGGAATAACAAAACATGTAGGAAACTGGAACCGCAGCTGTTCATACGTTGTGGTTCCTTTTATTGCTAACTTTATTTGTTTAGTCTATTGGCAGCTAGCATCTAACTGCAAGCGCTGCCAACTGGCATAGGAATTATCTAAAATTGCTGATGTCGCAAATGGATGGCCCTGCGAATGGATTTAGCGTAGTGATGTGATGTTTAGAGTGGAAGTCATGGCGTGGGAGTCATGTGTTAACTCCTCCCTCTCTAAAATATAATCGTCCGCGATTATTCGCTGCTATTTGAATCATTTGCATTGACCTGCCTCAATATTTCTTCAATGGCAAGGTCAATACTTGGTTGAGGTTGTCTCCTCGTTATAAGTTTAATCGTTGTACGTTTACAAAATTTTGCAACAATTATGATGAATAAAATCATTGTGACAACGCATAAAATTATTTTCATGCTACTGTGGTTTGTTTCTATCTTTTGGTTTATGTTTGATATTCTTTTAATGTTTTTAATATCAATTTGGTCAATGTTTTCCAAGGTTAGTTCTTCCAACTCTTTTACTATGTTTAATTTCTGTAAACCGGGGTGCTCTATGTTGTCGTAAGCTCTGTGTTCCTTGTTTTCGAAAATTGTATTGTTGATTGTTACTTTATCCTCAAATATTACTAAATGTGTTCCATTTATAGTTATTTTTTCATTAAATCCATCTTGTATTATAAATTTATCATTATTTAATATTATTATGCCCTCTCTTACATTGTCAATTTTTTTATAGTTTTTAGCATAACTAATGTTACAATGTGCTGTGTTTTTGTTGAGCAGATCTAATAAACAATTCGGTTTATCTTCGATTTGACAAATGATTGTTTTATTATTACAATTTTTTAATAATTTAAAGTGTCCTCCTCTCTTTCCAACAGTTCTGTAGTCTAACTGTAGTATCCTGTCTTTTCGAAATACAGGCTCAATAAGAAATTTCTGATAAAAATCATTTACTATGGGATACTGTATTATGAAGTATATCGTTTCGTTATTTTGCATTACCTTAAGTTTAGAATTACTTAGTATATGTGTTATGCTAATTTTATCTCTTAAGCTTGAATTTATATCTATTAGTTCATTGTCTGTTAATAAAAGTGGGTTAACTACATCCATTTTAATCATCATTATTGAATAAATAATATTTTCTAATTCTAAAGTGATAATATTATTTCTATGTGAAATAAGTTCAAAAATGTTATCTTCTCTTGTTATTCCATTATCATTTTTTAGTTCATTTATTCTTTCCGTTATCTGATTGATTTTATTAGTGATTTCTGCATTTATTATTAACTGATCGTTATTGGATTCTATTAGTGCCTCAGTTTTTATTTTTACTTCATTGAAATCATAAAAATCCGGTGTACCGGCGACAAATTTAAGTGCCGATCCTAGCAAGTTTATAATTCGTGAATACCAGTCTTATTATTTGTTGCGACTCTATTTCTATTGTTTTCTGTAGTTCTGGATATGAGAAACGTTCTGCTATGTGGAGATTTTCATAGGCCATTTTTACAAAATTATTTAGCTCCGTTTTGTGTATGAGAAATTTTGTGTCATTATAAGTTGCGACTTCTCCCTCCTCTATAGGTATATAGAACGACCTAGAGTAGTCTATTATTTTTGCTGAAGCGATTGTAAGCCAGAACCTGAAATTAACGAATATTGTATTTATGAATATTTTTACCATCTATCTTTACTGTACTACCTAAATCTTCCTGAACTACTTTTTCTACGTAAATATTTGATAATTTGTTCCCTAGCCTTTTATTAATCTTTACGTACACTTTATCTCCGACATTGTATGTTTTATGTTTAGTACTTTTATTATGATATTTTAAATCATTATTTTGCTTCTCCCTTATTTTCTCCTCAATATTTTTCATTGATATTTCCTTTCCATAAAGTATGTCTATTGGCTTACAGTCCATTACTGAGTGTGTTGAATTATTATATTTAATCGTTGCCGTCATATGTAATTGTCTCTACGACATCACTAAGGGTTTTCTCATTTTTAATACACCTGGCTATTTCTGTTATGGTGCTATGGAAGCGTTCTATTTGGCCGTTTGATTTACTGTGGTAGGGTGGTACCTCAAAATGTTCTATTCCGTGTTTATTTTTAATATAACTCTTAATTGTTTCTGATTTTAATGCCGGTTCATTATCACATATCAACATTTTTGTTTTAGGGAATATGTCTGGAATGGTTCTTGTCTCCAATTTTTTTACTATTGCAAATTTTGAGAATTTGTCGATACATGTCAAAAATGAATTTTTTGCTGTAGAATAAATGTCTATGTATATGTAGTATTTCTCCCGGGCAGGTTGAAATCGGTGTTTTTTCGATTATGTGGTTTTTTGGTTTCCTGTTGTACTTGGAAACTAAACAAGTCTTACACGATCTTATTATTTCAGTCAATCTTTTCCTTATATTAGGGAAAAAATAATCGTTAGTTATTTGTCTATAGTTTTCTTTAGCATTCCTATGTGCTCTGTTATGTTCATTATTTAAAATTTCTTCCTGATCATCCTTATTTGTTATGTCTATTACTACTTTACGCGTATATGCAAATTTAACACCCTGGAAATTTTTCAAAAGTATTTCTTGTATCTGGCCCAAATAACATTCATCGCAATAAAATGAATTTACGACATCAGGATTTATAGCTTCTTTAAGCGACTGTATTAGCTTCGGATCGTTTGTATAACTCATCTCATGCCTTATATACTTCTGAAAAAATATCTTTGTCCTTTTCGTATCTTTATTACCATTGGTAATTATTATTTGATTTTTAAAGCTGTTCAAACAGGTTTGCACTATTTTAATAGTGTCCGTTAAAGATAGTTCCGAATGTGAACCATATTCAGATAAATGATTTAAAGTTTGCCTCGATAAAGCGTCTGCCACAACATTTTGCTTTCCAGTCTTATAAAAAAATTTGAGAGCGAACTCTTCTATAAAGCAATAAGTTATTGCTTAAGGATTAAATATCTACTTTGTGGCTTTCGTTTTTATTTTAAATATGTGGAAGTGGGTTTTACACGATTTCTATAATTTTCGAAATTGGGCCTACTTAGTTAAAATGTTGTACCAATTTTGGTAGAGTTGGGCACTAGTGCGTTGGGATATAAACATGTTATGAGTTGTGACAGCCATTGTGTATGAAACGAATATAAACAAACAGAGACCAAAGAAACAGCTTTTCATTATCTCATGCGCATCCATCGCTGTAACGCTCCACAAGGAAGGCAGATTATAAAGTGGCATGCCATTTCGATTCTAGTGACAAGAAATGTTAAGTTAAATTTTTAGTCTAAACAAATAGTAAAACTAATTGTTAGCTTATTTTACCACACCAAGACTCAATTGGATCAAATTTGTTTTGGTATGATAAAGTAAGCTAAAATATTACGTGAGTGGAACGGTGAGTGTAGGCAACTTAATTAACTTCCTTGCGCTTAGCGCTATGCTCTTTTCTTTATTTTTTGATTCAAAAGGAATAAATATAAACTGACAATATGGCTTTAATCTACCCTAACTACGTTCTTCGCTTAGCCGCTTATGGCAGTTGCTGTAGGTTGTTGTCGTAGGTTTAGCTGCATCGAATAATTCCTATTACAGTTAGAGTTACTGCACTCGGGATATTTCTATTGGTGTAGTTTTTGTTGTTGTTTCTGTCGATTATGTGCAACACACGCCAATCGTAGAGATACTCCTCAACCATTTCGGATGTGAGAATGAGGTGCAAGTGTTATTTATGCATTGCTTACTTACATATATTTGTACGTACATACATATGTACATTAGAATGCGGTTATAAATTCGGCGTCGTCGTATAAACTAAACTACTATTATCTTCAAATCAGAATCATTTTCGTATTACAGAACACATTTTGGAGCAAAAGTTGCGCTTACGTCGCTATAAGCTACAAATAAAGTGGAAGTAGAAGTCACTTTGTTTGGGGAACCAGATCAATGATCTAATTAAAAATTGGATTCAGAATATGAGTGGTAGATATAGCTATGTATAAAATGATGCCGAGAAAAGAAGGTGACGACAAAAGCCGTTACTTCGCATTTGCCTCATTTAAAAGATTGAGGTCACGACGTGCTGTCAAAAAGTTTTTTTCAGAGTTTTGAGTGATTTTTACAAAAAGTTATACACAGAATAATAAATGTGAAGTGCCAAGCTTTATATTTTAGGAGTTGCAGTGCAAATAAAACGCCCAAGTGCAGTTATCACCCTCATTTTCGTTTCGCTATTCCTGTAGCAGCAACCGCTGTGACGTGTAAGCTGCCGGATTTGTCGTAATCTGGTTTTCTATCATTCTTGTATGTGTAATAAGTATTTGTATTATAAAAAGTGAGGAGTCTTATGTCGGGTACCACCGAACTTTAAATGTCCAGCGCAAGTTTTGAAGTGAAACTTCTTTGGGCTCGTTGGGCTGTAATTCCAATATCGAATGAAACGAGAAAGCGACAGGAAAAGGGAGGGGATGGCGCGCGTGGTGGGGCAGTCGGACGGAACTAGAAATTAGCCTGGCCGCAGTTTGTTATGAAATTTTTTTAAATGATTATGTCAATGAATTATTGAAAATATATTTGTTTGTAGTTGCTTCTTTATTAAATCTGAGCACTGTGCGTATTAATTTACTAAAAATGTTATTTTTAACTCTTTTTGAAAGCAAGAAGCAAATTATAACGGTAAATTCATTCCGAGCAGTACCTAAGCCAGCGATCAGCTTATTTAGCTTTAACAATTTCATGTGAATGAGGCAGCAATAGCTGCTGCTGTATAGTTGTGTGAATGTGCCGATCACTGAACAATGCTAAGCGCGTGCAATATTGAATATTACATACAAAGCAAAATATTCTTATGTTGTTCAATTTATTAAACCGTTAGGTAAGTAACTGTTACAGCTGCGAAATTATTTGCTTATTATTAAATTTAAAATATCATTGCTTTATTCACTTTTGTCTGAGTCTTGTTAGTGACAACTTGTGTGATTAAAAATAAAGTGTTTGCGAATTAAAAAATAATAAAAGAAATAGTAATTGTGCGTATTACACCAACATTATCGATTTAAAGAAATAAAATTTACAATATTAAAATGGCTAAAGCATTGAATGAGAATATTTCTCCAGTGAAAACAAGAAAAGCTGATGAAAAACAAAGACAAGTTGCTTTCATTGGACAGGTGCCACATCAAATTGTGGGAGCCAAGTTGCCGTCAAATAGACAAGTTTTAGAGGCGCTTTTCTATAATATGAGATTTGTTAAACTGACTGCAAAGAATAGTGCAAGGTTAACGATAGATGCTGCTTTGATATTCTGGCAACAAGCTCGCATACCAACCCGCGAGCCACATACATATGTAAATGTACGAGGATTGGAAATCCTTCAATAAAATAAAAGTGGAAAAACTGGCAGCTGGAATGAAGCAAAAATTTGATGGTTTCGTGGATTCGTCGGATGATCTCTTTGATATTGCAGCTGTCGATGCATTGATGATGATGAAGAATCAAGAGGACAAAGATTTCTTGGAAATACAACGGCAAAAAGGACGGTCTGGTTCAATGATGGGCGTAGATATGAAATTATCGTCGAAAGATAAAAGATCGAGATTAAGAAAAGAAAGAGAAGAAAGTCAGAATTTAAAAAACGAGAGAGAAGCAGTATTGCAACATAATAGTAGGCCATTTTATAATATTTGTTGTGAATATTCAATCTATAAAGTTGCTCCTAAAATTGATATAAAATTCTGTCTCCATTTAAGTGAAAATGAAGTTGAGCCAATGGAAGATGATGATTCTGACGATGTATTTGAAGTTGTTCCACCAAAAAGCTCACGTTCCTCTGCAAAAACGCAATGGGTTACGCCACGGTTATGCGCTGCACTTGATAAAGCTAAGGTTGAAAATGGGTTTCAAATACTGCGATTGTTCTTAACATTTTTCTTATTTCAGGTGTCGGACAGATTGGCAATGCATATTTTAATGGCAACAATAGAGGCGTTGAAGATTCCTGTCGATACTTTAGTCTTGAATCGTACTTCTCTGCAGTTACGTGAAAACAATCGAAGAAATCAATATGGTGAAGCCAAATCTGAGTTCATGGAATTGGTATATAGTATAATGCATAAATATTTCAGTGAGTTTATATCTGCTTTTTTCTGCATAAAACAGTTAAGTACTAACGATGGATTGGTGGTTCACTGGGATGGAAAAATTTTGACTGATTTAGTTGGCCGATCAAAAGTGGACCGTGTAGCAGTTCTTGTCAGTTACAATGGCACAGCAAAATTTTTGGGTGCTCCCAAAATTGAATCGGGTACTGGTAAAACTATTGCTGAAGCTGTCCATAACACTTTAGTATAATATGAAATTTCTGAAAAAGTTGTGGCATCAAGCTTCGATACTACTTCTTCAAACACAAGCCTGGAACGAGCTGCTTGTGTTCTTTTGGACGATCTTCTTGGTCGAAAACTTTTTAAACTTGGTTACCGTCATCATATCTACGAGATTGTGCTCAAAAACATTTTTGATAAAAAGTGTGGCCAAAGCAGTGCACGCGAAACTCTCATGTTCAACCGATTCGCTGGCATATGTCACAATATTAAACAAAATGAATAAAAGTCTGGTCTCGATGATGCACTAGTTTTCATAAAAATTGCTAACGATGAATGTGAGCAAACCAAGCTTTTTTGCCGCAACTAACTCAAAGGAATCCAAATTCGCGGTGATTGTAAAGAACTGTTGGAACTAACAATGTCATTTCTTGGAGAAAATGTAGGCTCTTTTCGCACATGTGGTGCAACATCGCATGTACAATTTATGGCGAAGGGAATCTATTGCATTAAAATTTTTCTCTTTCGTGACCAATTTCATTTGACTGCAAGAGAGCTCAATAGCATTCGAGATATTGCAATATTTATTGTAAAACTTTACATCAAAGCCTGGTACGGATGCACAAATGCTATTGAATGCCCCAATCAGGATTTACATTTTATACATGCCGCTTTCCAATTTTCTGAAATAGATAAAGTCGTATCTGATGTCGTGATAGAGAAGATGAAGAATCACTTGTGGTATTTAACTCCAGAAATAGTGGGTCTTGCATTTTTCGATTCCAACGTATCATGCACAATTAAAAAAAAAATGGTGGATCGCTTGATCGCAAAGGATCCAATTGCGTTTATTACAATGCGATTTATCTGATTTCGTTTCATATACATCAAAAGCTATATTTTCAAATTTTGGACTACAAACTGACTTTTTCAAACTCGACCCATCTCTGTGGGAGGAAAATGAAGAATTTCAAGCTGCCTCAGAATTCTTTTCAAAATTATTTGTAGTTAACGACGCTGCTGAGCGTGGCGTTAAATTTGTGAAAGACTATAATCGCGTTTTAACACGAGACGAAGAAGAGGCTCAATTTATGTTGCAAGTTGTTGACTCATATTGTAAAAAATATCCAACGCATACAAAATCTGCATTGATTGAGTAGTAATATAAAATGTTTCAGTCTTTTCATATTTATATTGATTTATTTTATTTAAAACTATACGAATATAAATGTTAAATTAAAAGAACCAGTGAAATTGCAATAAAGCTGCCTTCGCTCAAACTTAAACCACTTTTGGGTCCATTAATATTTATCCGATCAGCTTCAAATTTTTTTTGTGGTTTTTTCAAACAAAAAGAAAACTTTTTCAGCCCGGCGCTTATTAAAACGAAATGGTCTTACCAAAATGGCCAGGCTACTAGACATGGGGGAGAAACGAAATCGCGACAGATTCGGAGTAGGAAAAAACGAGAGAGGGGTAGCATGCGTGGAGGGGCGGACAGAGTGTGGCAATGATTGCTCTCTACATCCCTCCGAACCAGAGAATTAACGATATAATAAAATTCAAACATAGAGCATTATTGGCATATACTCCCTCTGGTGCAGCAGAATTAGGAGAAGATTTGCACACTATTCTAATGATTTTAAGCGGTGATTTTAATGCCAATTTTGCCTTGGAAGAAACTCAACCACTTGTACAATTTTCAGAAATTAAATTTAATTTAAAAATGAATAATAATCCCAAAGACTCAACAACCACATCAGGCACGACAATAGAAGCAATTTTCTCAAGATATTTAAAAAATTTACAATCACGAGTTTTCATTTCATATTTTCTTGAACATGAAAGTATGGAAGTGAATGAATAGATTTCTTATAAATTTCAACAATCTTTTTTCATTAACCGAACATCCTTAAAAATTCCAAAATAATGAATAGTGGCTTCTGTTATCGGGGAAATATTTCTATCTGATAAAATTTGCTGGCTAGGGTGAGTATTTTTATTTCAAGTGCCCATCGAGATCCATGAAGTTTCAGTTCTTTCGCCTAGCTTTCTAGGATGACAATTTTTTTCAAATAAACACTACTTGCTGTATACAATCAAAAAGTTGATCTCTTTTATATATAAGTAGTAAAGAATAGTCTTTTGTTAAATGCCAATCACAAGTTTTTATTTCCAATATTTTTTTTGGTTGTACGAGTACGCAATGAAATCAGTTAATCTTATATAAAATTGAATGCGATTCCTTTATAGGCGTTCATAGTACTCTACCAGTCTTCATAAAATTTTTACAGTAGGTTCACGTAGTCTCCGGCCTAACTAAGGATATACATATATAAATTTGGAAAAATGGGCCTCACATCCGCAACTACTTATTCGGTGCAGATTAATAATATTTGGGAATTTACATATGTCTTATAGATCAAACTTTCACCAATTTTTAAATATCAAATTGCTTGGATAATCAGTGTCAACTTGCCACTGTGCAATTTCGTTTTTATTAGCCTTTTTGGTTACAACCCGTAAATGCAAATTTAATGGGCTATTACGTGGCATAGCTATTTTTTTCACTATATTTGGCGATCTACCTTCGCGTGATGTACCACCGGGCATCTACAAAGTATACTGTAAATGGAGATAAGTTTTTTATATTGTTCTATGTTGAGTTTCAGAGGTAAAATGTAAGTTTTCTCCTTTGTAAAAAATATCTTGGTAGTTATTTGGAAGCGCTCCTAATAGGTTCAGGTAATTTAAGTGTTTAGCAAAGATAGAAGTAGGATTTTTTATTTCTTCATCGCAGGTAAGTACGTCTAAGCGCTCATTTTTAAAATATTCAGTTTATGGGAAATTACCCTAGACCCACCAAGAAGTCTTCTGGTCCTCTTCTCATTATATCCTGATTTCCTGCAAGTAGCTGTTCATTTCCATTGCGTCTTATTCAGAGAAGTTACGTACATATAACTCCCTTCCGTACTGCTCGATACTTGCTGTTACTTCATCCTCTGTTGAGTCGCACCACCGTACTAGCTCATCGGCTTTCTTTATACCCGGAAACCCAGATAACATTGGTGGTTAAAGAGGCAATCAGTTGTTTAGAAATACTGACTACGTTTCAGCCCATATCCGGTGACGCCAGCGCCTTTATTGCTCCCTCGCTGTCATAACAAATGGTTATCTTACCCGTTATGTTTCAGTCTTCAATAAATTTACAGGCCTGCTAGATCTCGAAAACTTCCGCGTGGAACACACTTCAGTAAGACGGGACTTTGATTGACATGGATAATTCCAAGGATATGGAGTAGATGCTCCAGAGTCCATCTTGGAACCGTCGGTGAATATTGGTATGCCTCCGTAAACTACTTATAAGCTCGTCTTCATTTCGATTAGATAGTTCTTCACTGTGTGAACTAACAATCTCGGCATTTGCTCATCGCAATATTTATTTGCACTAAGTTTTATGATATCAAAAATAATGAAAAAGTTCACCACGGAACCCGAACTTTGATATAAGCCCAATACTGGAGAGGAACAATAGCAAAACAAAAAAAAAATAAAAGAAATTGTCAATATAATTTTTTAATCTGAAGGTATTTACATTTACATAGTAAACAGTTGTTGATCGTACATCATTCTTATGGAAAACGATTCTCCACAAATTGTTTCATTATTATTCGGTTAAAATTGATTCTCTCACATGTTGAGTGGATGTTTGCTTCTTTTTCCGCTTATATTGGTTCTATTTCTTTACTCCAATAATTTACAGGGTTTTACCCTAACCTGCAGGAAGTTACAGGAAAAATGTTCCCGTACATCAAAATCCTGTAAATGAAAGCGCTATAGAGTAAATTCGGTGTTTGACATTTTTACATGTTTTTACAGGAGAAGAACTGGATCATAGCCATTAAATTACAGTTTAACTATTGTAGTAAAATTGTTTTATAATATTGTTCTTGAAGCTTTGCCCACTATTATTACTGCGGTAATTTTGCCGGCAATTATTATTGTTGTAAAATTGTCTATCATTATTGTTTATGTTGATTTGCTCACATTATCATTGTTGTTATCTTGCCGACTATTATTATTGTTGCTGTTATTTAGTTGATAACTTGGATTTCTAAATATTTTATGTGTAGCATGAGGAGAATTTTGTTTAATGTTGTTAAAAGAATTGAGAGCAATACTTTCAAAATTAATTTCAGGGGTTTATTATGCGTCATATTCATTAAAAGAGATACAAAATTGTTTAACCTAATATTTTCTAAAGTCAAACCACAACGGCAAGATCTATTTTTTAATAATTTTGTTAATATCAGTATCTACATTGCATTAATTAATATGATCTTACTGCGCTTCCAAGAACTTTGCCTTTAAAGTTCCCCATAAAAAAAAATGTTTAAAACTAAAGGAAAAACTTTTAGTATCGGTTCATTGAATATATTCGTTGTAAAAAACTCAAACAAGCCGCTCCATTCCCATCATACTTCTGTATTATTATGATTTTTGGAAATAAGTTTAATGTTTCCGCTAACATCAAAATCGTCCATACCGTTTCCGTTGCTGTTTTTGAGATACTCGTATGAGTTGATTTTTTTTCTAATGTTTCAATAAAAATTTTGTATAAGCTCAAGCCCATTTATTTGTTGCTGCTTTCATTTACATAAAGGGTGTTTTTTTAGACTGATATAATTTCAAATTGAAATAAAACACATAAAATATGAAGTATGATGCCAAATTTTTTTTTATTTTAAATTCAAAAACGATTTCTGACATATGACCGCCACGACTAGCTTTGGTGAATCGGATGCGATCAGCCCAATTTTGAACCACTGCAAAATTTCCATGTTGTGGATGGACAAAACCCAACTTGTTGAGCACGGCGGCGAATAGACGAAATCGGATCTTCTCCAACACTATCACTTTCAGCACCAATATTTTCTTCTGTACGTACAGTTCTTTGTCTTGTTGTTGGTTTTTCATCGAGTAGAGTAAATGTTGTTCGAAATTTATCAACAGTTCGACGAATAAGCTGCTCTGATGCTTATGATGATAATTATGTGAACCATAAAATTCACGAAGTGCTCTATAAGTTTGGCGAACAGAACACTGATTTTTAAAGTAAATTTTCACAATTTGTAATCGTTGTTGCGGCGTCATTCGTTTCATGATGATTCGTCAATGCTTACTGAACATAAATGTCAAAACGAAATGTCATTTACCAGCTGTCAAGTGACAGCTATCCCTATCGAAAGTTCTATCAGTCTAAAAAAAGCCAGTTACATACGTACAGTCTCGTTAATCTTATTTAAAATTTATTGTCAAAATTGAGAAATTTTTTAAAAATGTAAAAGGAACAAAATTGTTCAGTGAGAACTGAAGAAAAATTACTGGAAGTTGGTCAATAAATATATGTAAATATAATAAATTCCCCCATTATTGTAAAAAGTTTTATCCGAGTAACAGCTTTACGAATTTCTACGAAAGAAAACATATTGGCTTTAAAATAGATGTAAATAGATAGTGCCACAATAACAGAGTTATTTGCAATTGGTTGCCAGATGAACGATGCTTAATATTTTCTTCGTCGTTTTAGTATTTCATAGATATATAATTAGTTTCTACACAGTCTCCGACTAGCAGTCATATCATACGGTCGTGGTGCGCTTATTGTGACACCTGTATACTAAAATATTCACACGTGTTTGGAAAAAAACGTTTTCAGCATGGGCCCTGGGGCCCCAAATCTCGGGGACAATAGATTCGCCCTATTATCGCCACCCTCCCGTGTTAAACGCAAAAAAACTATGAATATTAGTGAAGAGTTTCCCGAGCTCCCAGTGACAAAAAAAGACGATCCTAAGTTCGTAACAATAAAACCAAAAGACGCAAATAAATCGTTCACCGAATATTCAATTTTTGCATTACATAAATCGCTTCTTTCCATATGTAAGCAAATTAACTCTATTTCCCAACAATCCGACGGCAGCTTAGTAGTCCTTGTGAAAAATCGAGAATACGCGAAAAAGTTTATCGATACCCGCTCTCTTCCTGGACTGTGTGCAATTACCGCCAATTACCACGATAACCTCAACTGCGTTAAGGGCACTGTATATGCCCCTTTCCTCAACAACGTCCCCGAAAACGAAATCGTCGATGGCTTGAAAGATTATAACGTAACAAACGTGTATAAATTCCTACGCATTACGGAAGGAGTCCCTAAACCTGCAGGAGTAATCCTGATTTCTTTTGACAACTACTTTCTCCCGGACAAGATTGACATTGCATGGATCACCACCAAAGTACGCCCCTACTACCCGAACCCCATGCGCTGCAAAAGTTGCCAAAAATTAGGGCACACGCTCAAGTTCTGCAAAAATATGCCAGCCTGCCAATCATGCAATCTCCCTCCTCACACACCCGCTCCATGCATCCGCACCTACTGTGCAAATTGTGCAGGTGATCATGCAGCTTCATCCAACTCGTGCCAGAAATATCAGCAAGCGAAAGAAGTCATGAAAATAAAAACTCAAGAAAAATGCACTCTTCGTGAAGCGAACAAATTATACAAAGCCCGGACCCCCATCTCCCTGAATCCAAACTCATTCGCTAACATTACAAAAGCAACTAGCCCAATCGACAAAAACACAACCCAAATATTAAAACCAACGCAAAATAGTAGCACTAACTACAGCCCAATCACTCAAGAAAATCAATCAATAACAACTTTATCAACAACAGCAACTACAATCAGCAAACCCACAGTCACAAAAACCAGTTTTTCCTCCGCCTACCCCACCATCAACAATCAACCACAACCTATTGACACAGTAGAACCAACAACAGACACGGCTAATATTGGTACAACAACGACAACAATACCAGACGATCTCTCTCAAGTTACAGCACTTCCCTCGCTCCGCTTCGAAAATGATTCAGTCGCTTTTAGTATTGAAAATCTCCCACCTTACGAACACTCAAATATGATGGAATTGGAACCAACACAACAATCAACTCAAAATTATCACTCGACAAGCAATATACTCCCTACCAACAACTTAAGTGATTTTACCTACTCGTCTACATCATCAGCAGCAAAAGAATACATTACATCCAAAGTTATACAAAACAACAATAAGTAAAACTATTTTACTACTTACGTACAAACACTCAAATTTAACCAAATTAAATACTATATTCATATCAATAACATATATACATACATATATACATAAACACCTACCTGATATACGTAGTTATTTAGTATTATGATTAAAATTGTACAGTGGAATATCAGAGGATATTTAAATAATTATAATGATATTGACTTAATTATCCGGGACATACAACCCGATATAATATGTCTGCAGGAAACCAAGATTCCTATCAATTTAAAAAATCGTATAGTTCCTAAGTCTTTTATCGGCTACTTTACCAACTCTCCACAAAATAACAGTTCCAAAGAAGGTGCAGCCACTCTAGTTAAACGCAACATTCCCCACAAGTTAGTATCACAATTTAACACGGTCCAATCAATTGCAATAGAAATTAATATACCCTCCCCTATTACACTCATCAACGCCTACATTCCACCAACACAAAACTTTACTGAATCTGAAATTTTTTCCATACTCCCACGATCACATGGCCCCTCGATATTTCTGGGCGACTTTAACGCTTGGAGCCCATTGTGGGGTTCTGAAAAATCTAACGCTCGTGGTACAACAATAGAAAACATTATCTTGTCCAAAAACCTAACTATCCTCAATGACGGCTCCCCTACCCATTTCTCCACCCACAATTCCTTTACCCATATCGACCTAACTCTTGCTTCGCCCCAACTAATTCCCAAATGTAATTGGAAAAGGCTTGATGACTTGTATGGTAGTGACCACTACCCATTACTGACTGAAGTACTGTCTAACCTACCACTTAGTAATCTAACAAAATCACCAAAATTTAATACTGATGCCGCTAATTGGAATCAATACCAATCTTTATGCGAGGAAAATTTTAAAAACTGGAGCTCTACTAATATCCATAAACTCACAGCTAATATTACCAAAGCCATCAGATCTGCTGCCAATATCGCGATCCCTCAAAGTAACACTACCTCGATAAGAAATTATTCCGCTTGGTGGAATAGAGATCTCCACGCCCTTAGGGTTAACAAACAAAGACTCTGGCATTACTATAAACTATCCCCATCTCTTGATCTCCTCGTGGCCTACAAAAGAGCTAATGCTCAGTTCAAAAATTTTAAGTAAGTTATATTTTGGGAAAGTTAAACCGCTTCGAGCTCATATCGTATTAGCTCCTCTCTACTCAAGTGGGGGCTTCCCCGTTCGCATACCCACAAACTCTGGAGTGCGAGGGGAGTTTGGTTAACTGCATTTTCCTTGTAACTCATTCGGCTTTCTTCTTTCAGAAATTTTAAATGTAAGAAACGCGTTTGTGATCACTACGGATATGATTAATGCAGTATTAGATGCAAGACCAACTTTGTTGATTTTGATCATATGTTGGTTGGCAGGCAGGACCTGCGTGTGAGACTCTCTTCCGATACATTCAAATATCTGCTCCCTTTTGAAAGGAAAATTAGGCTTCGAAAAGAGGTCTTAAAGACTGCCCTACCAAGCAATCTAATCCGGCGAAGCGAAATACAAACGTTGGAATAGGCACTGGCCTACAGGGTAATATAGCGGAAAATGTGTCATCTTATAGAAATGCGTAAGCAAATGGTAAGCAAAACCCGCGAGGAGAATGGGCTCCATTAAGGAAGAAAAAAGCGAGTAAAGCTAAACTGAACACGAAAAAGTAGGAAGCAGGTCTTACAGCGATATTCTTAAGGCAGTAAAAAGTATTGCTAACCTAAGCGAACCTGCGGAACAAGTTGAACGAGTACGCAAATTAGAAAATGGCGAAATTCTTCTTGAGCTAAATTACGTTCTCATGATATTATTTTCGGCCTTATATTCTTGGAGAATGGTTTTTGTAATATTACTGAGCTCGAGAGCAGTTTCTAATAAGCAATAATCACTTGCATGAGGAAAGTACTCTGCTTTTTAAGACAGGCGTACAAAAGCTTTTAGAAGACGAAGTAGAAATACAAGCTCTGCCCAAAATGACTTTTGTGGAGCTCCACAATCTAGATGAGATCACTACAAAGGAAGATATAATATGGCAGAATATAACGTCAATTGGAAATTTTTATATATCGTGGATCAAAATATTCAGGAATGGATATCCAGGAACTGAGATAGCGTTGGTTACTCTGCCCCAGCACGTCGCCTAAATGATCAGTATAGGTTGGGCAGTCTGCCGCAGGTGTTCCAGAACCTAGGGGTTTTCCATCAAGGGAAAACAAGTACCAATGAAGACCCCAGCGGTTCCTGTTTTATGTGCGTGGAGAGAGACCATAACGCTGTGTTTGTTGAAGAACCTGCATGTGTACTCTGTCAATCTAAAGAGCGGACATCTAAAGGACTTACCGCAGATGGAATCAGCACGCCTAAAAAAAGAAAAATCACGAAATTCCTGAATTAGATATAAGACTTTGATATTGCGATTCTTAACGAGCAGTCAAGGCACTTACTTGAATCCCTGATCAGCACTGGAAAGTCGCAATATGGATCTGTGGAAGGTTGAGTATTAGCGACAAGCCTAGCAGCCATGGGTATTTCGTTAAAATAAAAATCGGCGATATCTATTTATACAGCTGTTATGTACCACCGAGTCTAAGTCAGTCATTTGAATATTTGCTAGACAGTCTTGTCCAAGACGCTGCGTGATATTCTCCCAACTAATAGCTGCAGATTTTAACGCATGGACTCTAGGGTTTGGCAGCAGTAGAACGAACCAACAAGGTCATGCTTTACTAAAGCATTTGCATCGCTGGAACTGCTTCTACTTAATACAGGCAACCAAAGCTAGCTACAAAAATCACCTGTAAGGTAAGTGATGTTTATACATATAGCCACAATTTATCCATAAAAATGGAAATTAAAAATACAGCTTTCAAATCTCGTCAAAATGCTTAAAACCAATTGAAAGGTCGCTACATTAAGTTCTTTGACGCAAGCATGTTGGAATTGGTGCTTAACGGCATGAGTAGTGTTATGTGTGTGCAGAAAGTCTCTGAGAAGAATTGTCAAAGAAACTTACGAATGCATATGATTCATCAATGAGTAGAAAACTATGTTGAAAAAAACGAAGACCTGTTTACTGGTGAACCCCTGAAATAGCATGCTTACGCGCTGATTGCAATAGAGCTATTCAAATTTTCACAGGATTAAGTCAGGTGCTCTGAGGGAAATTTTCAAATTCTTGCGATAACGGTCAAAAAATGCTATAGTAGTAAGCAAAAATCTTACTTCAAAAAGCGCTGAGATCAAATTGATGAGTACTAATAGGCGGCAGACAAATGCAGATCCCAATTTGATCGACACCGCTCAAACAATTAGTGGAAACTCTCTTTCCATGACAGTACCGTCAACACCCGATGCAGATACTCATTTCCCAGCGGCAAATCAAGACAAAATAGAATATGCGATGAGCAAACTAAAAAAACAGGGATCCTGGCTTCGAGGAGATACTGAATAGTGTCATTAAAGTGGTGGTCGATAATTTTCCACTAGCATTTGCAAAGGTTTTCAATAGATGTTTTTGGAGACGGTATATTCCCGAGGATATGGAAAAGGCAAAGACAGGTTCTAATTCCAAAGTCTTAAACCACAAGGAGAACCAAGTTCTTGTAGGCCTTTGTGATTGATTGATACTCTAGGTAAGATATTAGAGCGTATCATATGTAACCGTTTGTGGAGCCACATCGACGTTGAACAATGTTTGTCCGATGTCCAGTACACTATCCGAGGTAAACGCTGGAAGAACGGCTTAAAGGAATATTGTGCTGTATTAACCTTAGACGTTGAAAACGCGTTTAACTTGTTAAGTTGAGCGCATATTTAAACATAGATAAGTATAATAAATAGCCATATATCTAATATAACCCTGTTTTACAGCACAGCTGTACCTGTACACATGAACCACCACAATATTTCCTGAGGTATTCGACAAGCAATATACACCCTACCAACAACTTAAGTGATTTTACCTACTCGTCTACATCATCAGCAGCAAAAGAATACATTACATCCAAAGTTATACAAAACAACAATAAGTAAAACTATTTTACTACTTACGTACAAACACTCAAATTTAACCAAATTAAATAGTATATTCATATCAATAACATATATACATACATATATACATAAACACCTACCTGATATACGTAGTTATTTAGTATTATGATTAAAATTGTACAGTGGAATATCAGAGGATATTTAAATAATTATAATGATATTGACTTAATTATCCGGGACATACAACCCGATATAATATGTCTGCAGGAAACCAAGATTCCTATCAATTTAAAAAATCGTATACCTCAGTCAAATAAATATATGTGCAAAATTGCTTTTCTCTTTACCTTATTTGCTATTAACGGTAAAGTAGTTGTTGTTGGTATGCATATTCTTTTTCGATTACCTAATAGATTTATATCATTTGATCATTTTATCTCGGCACCGCTTTCGTAGTACAGTTATTTCTAATGAACTTGGTTCCAAGTCCCGTATAAAATATTTATATGTGCCAAATTAACTATTTGTCTTCTGACGCGTGCTAAATAAACATATCAGCATTTGAAGCGGAGAAAACTATTTCTAGGTAAGTATAGTGAATAGGAAAATAATCTATGACGAAAAATATTTTTTAATTTTTTTAAAATTATAAGAAAATGCCCCGGGGAACTGAATTAAATGATGAAGAGCGTGGATTGATCAAGGGAATGAGTCATTCCGGCATGAAAGTTGGTCAAATTGCTGCTTCTGTAAAGAGACACCGAAATACCATAACAAATTATTTAAAAAACCCAGATAGCTATGGTGTTCATAAACGTAGCGGACGTAAAGGCACCATTGATGATAGAAGCAAAAGGCGCATACAGCAGTTAGCAACGAATACTCATATGAGCTGCAGGCAAATAATAGCGGAACTCGGTCTAGGTGTGACTAAACAACGTGTGCATCAGATAATAAGAAAAGATTTAGGTCTTAAATATGAGAATCGAGTGCCTAAACCATGCTTAAAACCACGTCATAAAAATGCACGTATTGCATTTTATGAAAGGTATAAATTTTGGGATGAGGAGTTCGAAAATGTGGTATTCAGTGATGAAAAAAAGTTCAATCTGGACGGACCAGATGGTCTCCACAAATACTGGAGAGATGTAAGACGCCCACGGAAAGCATGCCATAAACGCGTTCATGGTGGTGGGTCCCTCATGGTTTGGGCGGCATTTTCGTCAAAAGGCAAGTCCAAAATATGCTTTGTGCCAAGCAAAATGAACGCAGAAATTTACATAGACTTGCTAGAAAGCGAACTAATAGATTTTGCTGGTGATCTACATGGGGACCAATGGATTTTCCAGCAAGATAATGCACCGATCCACGTTGCGAAGAAGACGAAGGCGTTCTTTAACTCCCGAAAAATTGAGTTGCTAGAGTGGCCTGCACTAAGCCCGGATCTGAATCCCATCGAGGATCTTTGGGGTATTCTTTCCGCCAGAATATATGCATCTTCCAGGCAATACGACAGTCTTAAGCAGCTGAAAAATATAATTTTGGCTGAATGGGACAAAATTGATGTGTCTGTCCTAAAAAAACTGGTGGAGTCAATGCCCCGTCGTGTCCAGTTGGTGAAAATACATAAGGGTAACACCATACCTTACTAATTAATAAACAACTTTTTTTTGAAAAATAAAATAGTATGTTTATCTCTTAAATAAGATTTCTGCACATATAAATATTTTATATGGACATTTAAATATTCACTCCTTTTTTATGTTTAGTAAAATAATTTAATTTCATTTTGTTATTTAATCTTTAGCTCTCTTAAATATCAATCGAAAAAATAAAAGTTTTCCAAGATTTTGTTGGTTCTTTAAATTGTAATTGAAGTTGAAGCCTCGCACATATAATTATTTGACTAAATTTAATACTGATGCCGCTAATTGGAATCAATACCAATCTTTATGCGAGGAAAATTTTAAAAACTGGAGCTCTACTAATATCCATAAACTCACAGCTAATATTACCAAAGCCATCAGATCTGCTGCCAATATCGCGATCCCTCAAAGTAATACTACCTCGATAAGAAATTATTCCGCTTGGTGGAATAGAGATCTCCACGCCCTTAGGGTTAACAAACAAAGACTCTGGCATTACTATAAACTATCCCCATCTCTTGATCTCCTCGTGGCCTACAAAAGAGCTAATGCTCAGTTCAAAAAATCCGTAAAAGAAGCCAAAAGGAAAGCAATCTCCAACTTCACTTCCAATATTAACCCATCCTCTACGCCAAAGAAAATTTGGGCCAAGATCAAAGCGCTCACCGGTATCCCCACCCCATCCATAAAACTTATCGAACTACCAAACCAATCCCTCACAGCCCCATCAGCAATAGCCAACGCTTTCTGCACAACCTGGTCAAAGTACTCAGAAAACTCCAACTTCCCAGCTGACTATACTAACCGCAAAAACTTACTACTAGCACATCACTACAAACCGCTAAATGTTTCAAAGGATGCCACTTGTTTGGAAGCCGAAATCACTTACGTTGAACTTGAGCATGCCCTTCAGAATGCCGAAGGGAAAACTCCGGGTAGAGATCGTATATCCTATCCTATGTTACGAAATCTGCCAAAATCTGCTAAAAACGCACTTCTATCCTTATACAATAAAATACTCGATAACGGTACATATCCCCATTCCTGGTTACCCGCTTCTGTCCTCCCGATCCCGAAACCAAATAAACCCACAGAACTAATTAATAGCTATAGGCCTATATCCCTCCTTTCATCTCTTGGAAAAATACTCGAAAAAATACTTTCGCAACGTCTTATGTGGCTTATCTCTAAAAATAGCCTTGCTAGTCATAACCAAGTTGCCTTTAAAAGAAAGCACGGCGTTCTTGACTGTCTGCTCCCTCTACAGCACTTTATCACTGATGCACTTTCAACCAAGAACCACGTTACTATTCTCTCTACTGATTTCGAAAAAGCCTTCGACCGTATCGGAGCCCATGTCATTTTAGAGCAATTGTCCAGCTGGCGTATAGGACCAAAGGTATATACAGTAATAAAATCATTTCTGACCGGACGGAAATTCCAACTCAAAGTTAACGGCGAATATTCGTACCCACGCCCCCTTGAAAACGGGATTCCACAAGGCTCACCACTATCGGTTGTACTCTTTACAATAGCCTTCGAAAAGCTCAACAATATAGCAAGCAACTTCAAATCAATAGACTTCCGAATCTATGCCGATGATGCAATTTTTTATACCAAATCAAAAAACCCTACAACAGTCGGAAGTGATCTTGGCAACTTGCTACGCGACATCAATGCGTGGGGGCAATACTCAGGCACTACACTGACCTACAGCAAATGCAAGGTACTACACATATGCCGTAAAAATAATTGTCAACCCATAAACCTTAGGGTAAACAATTCGCGGATAGAGAACGTAGACACACATAAAATACTCGGTGTAATTTTTGATAACAAGTATACTTTTAAACCCCACTGTTCCACACTAAGAACAAACCTCTTCTCCAGGCTGAACATTATTAAATATTTGTCATCGAAACACCTTCGTATACATCAAAACACACTAATCAACATAACTCGCTCTCTGGTATTATCTAAAATTGATTACGGCCTCCCCATTTATGGCTGGTGCGCCAAACAACATCTTAACCTTCTCAATTCCCCTTATCATTCAGCGGTCCGACGAAGCCTTAACGCCTTCCCAACGTCCCCTGTCAAGTGTGTCTTAGCTGAAGCTGGACTCCCATCCATAACCGAAAGACGTCAAACAACCACTTTTAGACTTATACCCAAACTTTTGAACACCACAAATAAACTTATTTTCAACACCTTTAAAACCGCATCCCGGCATAAACGCTCTTTCAAAATCTTGTTCGCCATTCGTCGTTGCGTGTTCAACTGCAACACCTTCGGTATTTCCCCACCGACATCTTGCTCGAAAGTTAGTAGTCAATGTCCTTGGAAACTCCATCCCGCATCAATAAATATCGATCTTCATGCCCTCCATAAACTTAATACGAATGCTGTGGTTTTTATACAACGTTTTAAAGAACTAATCCATTCGCAGACCTCAAAGGGTTGGGTACCAATCTTCACCGATGGTTCAAGAACTGACCATAGCACAACTTTCGCAGTTGTACAAAATGACGGAAGCCTAATATCCAATGGTTGGCTGACTCCAAACAGCTCAATTTTTTCTGCCGAGGCATTGGCTATCCTCAAAGCGTCAGAGTATGCAACAAATAATAAGGGCAAATGCCTAATTTGTACAGACAGTTTGTCAGTCTGTCAAGCACTAAAAAACATCTTTAACGACGGCCAGGACGTTTGTCAAATCAGGGGAAAATTAATAAAATATCCTAACAAAATAAAAATTCTATGGATACCCAGCCACATAGGCATCTCTGGAAATGAAAAAGCCGACGCAGCAGCCAAAAATACATATTCCCAACCCTCCATCTCCTTCGACACATTATCCACCAATGACATTCTTAAAATTATTAACAACCATTCTGTTGACTTAAAAAAAGTTGAATGGTCCCAATTCAACCATCCGTACACCCTTTTAAACCCAGAATGTAGAAAATCCATATTCCCAACTTCCCTTTCCAAACACCATATCACAACTTTTATACGACTTAGGCTCGGACACACCAAACTAACACACGAACATCTTCTCCTCGGCTCCCCTCCTCCGGTTTGCCAGTTTTGTGGAAGGCATCTCACAATCCCACACATCCTAGACCTTTGTCCAACACTAACCACCAAACGGAGTACCGCATTTGGAACTACGGTACCATCCACACTATTAAGTAATGTTACCTACGCCAATGTGATTAGCGTATACAATTATATGAAATATATTAATATATTAGAAAATATTTAAAACATACATTTAGAATTAAGTCATTTTGTATTCAAAGCAATAAGCACCGAAGGCCCTAGCAGCCAGTGTGCTAATTATGTTAGGGTTATATTGTATATATCCCCAACAAATAATAATAATAATAATTAGTTTCTAGAAGATACTCCGTGGCGATTGTTTCAGTACCATCTACCAAATAACTTTTCCTTTTGAATCTCGAGGACTCGTCTTTGGTTTTATTTGTCTCCCTCAAGTTCGATCACGTTCTAAGCTTTTATTCGTTGACAAAAGAGCATCATCAATACGTCTAACAACTTTTAGGAAAAGAGCAACTTTTCTCGTTTGTTTATGCCTAAAATTAAAGCTAGAATACAAGAAAATAGCTGCCGCCTGCCTCACTTCCAGATAGCGCAATCTTAAATGAGACGAAAAAAACAAGTTTTTCAATCTCTACTTCCATAACTACCAAGCCGTGCTTAGTAAAATTTATAACTCTCTCTCTATTAGATACGTATATTCGCTTTTTCGAACACCTTCACGAAATTTCACTTGTTTGAGTAAAAAATTTTAAGTAAGTTATATTTTGGGAAAGTTAAACCGCTTCGAGCTCATATCGTATTAGCTCCTCTCTACTCAAGTGGGGGCTTCCCCGTTCGCATACCCACAAACTCTGGAGTGCGAGGGGAGTTTGGTTAACTGCATTTTCCTTGTAACTCATTCGGCTTTCTTCTTTCAGAAATTTTAAATGTAAGAAACGCGTTTGTGATCACTACGGATATGATTAATGCAGTATTAGATGCAAGACCAACTTTGTTGATTTTGATCATATGTTGGTTGGCAGGCAGGACCTGCGTGTGAGACTCTCTTCCGATACATTCAAATATCTGCTCCCTTTTGAAAGGAAAATTAGGCTTCGAAAAGAGGTCTTAAAGACTGCCCTACCAAGCAATCTAATCCGGCGAAGCGAAATACAAACGTTGGAATAGGCACTGGCCTACAGGGTAATATAGCGGAAAATGTGTCATCTTATAGAAATGCGTAAGCAAATGGTAAGCAAAACCCGCGAGGAGAATGGGCTCCATTAAGGAAGAAAAAAGCGAGTAAAGCTAAACTGAACACGAAAAAGTAGGAAGCAGGTCTTACAGCGATATTCTTAAGGCAGTAAAAAGTATTGCTAACCTAAGCGAACCTGCGGAACAAGTTGAACGAGTACGCAAATTAGAAAATGGCGAAATTCTTCTTGAGCTAAATTACGTTCTCATGATATTATTTTCGGCCTTATATTCTTGGAGAATGGTTTTTGTAATATTACTGAGCTCGAGAGCAGTTTCTAATAAGCAATAATCACTTGCATGAGGAAAGTACTCTGCTTTTTAAGACAGGCGTACAAAAGCTTTTAGAAGACGAAGTAGAAATACAAGCTCTGCCCAAAATGACTTTTGTGGAGCTCCACAATCTAGATGAGATCACTACAAAGGAAGATATAATATGGCAGAATATAACGTCAATTGGAAATTTTTATATATCGTGGATCAAAATATTCAGGAATGGATATCCAGGAACTGAGATAGCGTTGGTTACTCTGCCCCAGCACGTCGCCTAAATGATCAGTATAGGTTGGGCAGTCTGCCGCAGGTGTTCCAGAACCTAGGGGTTTTCCATCAAGGGAAAACAAGTACCAATGAAGACCCCAGCGGTTCCTGTTTTATGTGCGTGGAGAGAGACCATAACGCTGTGTTTGTTGAAGAACCTGCATGTGTACTCTGTCAATCTAAAGAGCGGACATCTAAAGGACTTACCGCAGATGGAATCAGCACGCCTAAAAAAAGAAAAATCACGAAATTCCTGAATTAGATATAAGACTTTGATATTGCGATTCTTAACGAGCAGTCAAGGCACTTACTTGAATCCCTGATCAGCACTGGAAAGTCGCAATATGGATCTGTGGAAGGTTGAGTATTAGCGACAAGCCTAGCAGCCATGGGTATTTCGTTAAAATAAAAATCGGCGATATCTATTTATACAGCTGTTATGTACCACCGAGTCTAAGTCAGTCATTTGAATATTTGCTAGACAGTCTTGTCCAAGACGCTGCGTGATATTCTCCCAACTAATAGCTGCAGATTTTAACGCATGGACTCTAGGGTTTGGCAGCAGTAGAACGAACCAACAAGGTCATGCTTTACTAAAGCATTTGCATCGCTGGAACTGCTTCTACTTAATACAGGCAACCAAAGCTAGCTACAAAAATCACCTGTAAGGTAAGTGATGTTTATACATATAGCCACAATTTATCCATAAAAATGGAAATTAAAAATGCAGCTTTCAAATCTCGTCAAAATGCTTAAAACCAATTGAAAGGTCGCTACATTAAGTTCTTTGACGCAAGCATGTTGGAATTGGTGCTTAACGGCATGAGTAGTGTTATGTGTGTGCAGAAAGTCTCTGAGAAGAATTGTCAAAGAAACTTACGAATGCATATGATTCATCAATGAGTAGAAAACTATGTTGAAAAAAACGAAGACCTGTTTACTGGTGAACCCCTGAAATAGCATGCTTACGCGCTGATTGCAATAGAGCTATTCAAATTTTCACAGGATTAAGTCAGGTGCTCTGAGGGAAATTTTCAAATTCTTGCGATAACGGTCAAAAAATGCTATAGTAGTAAGCAAAAATCTTACTTCAAAAAGCGCTGAGATCAAATTGATGAGTACTAATAGGCGGCAGACAAATGCAGATCCCAACTTGATCGACGCCGCTCAAACAATTAGTGGAAACTCTCTTTCCATGACAGTACCGTCAACACCCGATGCAGATACTCATTTCCCAGCGGCAAATCAAGACAAAATAGAATATGCGATGAGCAAACTAAAAAAACAGGGATCCTGGCTTCGAGGAGATACTGAATAGTGTCATTAAAGTGGTGGTCGATAATTTTCCACTAGCATTTGCAAAGGTTTTCAATAGATGTTTTTGGAGACGGTATATTCCCGAGGATATGGAAAAGGCAAAGACAGGTTCTAATTCCAAAGTCTTAAACCACAAGGAGAACCAAGTTCTTGTAGGCCTTTGTGATTGATTGATACTCTAGGTAAGATATTAGAGCGTATCATATGTAACCGTTTGTGGAGCCACATCGACGTTGAACAATGTTTGTCCGATGTCCAGTACACTGTCCGAGGTAAACGCTGGAAGAACGGCTTAAAGGAATATTGTGCTGTATTAACCTTAGACGTTGAAAACGCGTTTAACTTGTTAAGTTGAGCGCATATTTAAACATAGATAAGTATAATAAATAGCCATATATCTAATATAACCCTGTTTTACAGCACAGCTGTACCTGTACACATGAACCACCACAATATTTCCTGAGGTATTCTACAAAGCTCCGTCTTGGATCGTCTCTGTAGATTATTACCCACAACGGTGTCCTACGCCTACCAGTCCCAAAAGGAGTCGATATAATTGGCTATGCAGATTACATTGGTTGGTTGTTGTATTTAATGGCATCAAAAAAATGCAAAAAGCGACGACAGACGCTACTAATTCAGTCGATGGATAGGTTAAGGATAAATGACTTCAGCTAGCAACCCATAAAACTGAAGGTAACAAGTAGGAAGAGAAAAGAAAACACGTGGTAAGCTTATATGTACTTGAGACTATTCCAGCAGAAATCATTTAGGTGTAATAATAGACGCTAGGCTATCATACAAATACGTATTGACATAGTTATTCAGAAAGCGTCGGTAATCCATATTGCAGAATCGAAGCAAACTCTTGAAGTACGCATGCTTGAGATAAATCATATTGTAAAAATTATAACTAAATTTTTCGGCTTTATACCCTTCGTATATGTAGTGCTTTCCGGGCAGTCTCATATGATGCAGCCTATGTAATGGCTGGTATATTACCTGCCAATATGCTGGCTAATGAAATTCAGCGAACCTATCTGACAACCCAAACCAAAGGCCGCTGGACTTTCAGATACATTGCGAGCATTGAAGCCTGGCTGGGCATATCGCATGGAGAAGTTAGCCCAACTTCTCTGTCACCACGGCTGTTTCAGATAGGACAAGTGTGGTCAGTCGGATGACCTCAAGGATTTCCTCCGGTTTTGATGACTCGGCTGGGACCCAGGCCCAGGCACTCGGCCTGTTAGGGATTTCGTCCCTTTGAACGACAGCTAAGACTTCTCCGGGTCACAACTGTCCAACCGTGCAGATAGCCTTCTTGTAGAGCTGGATCGAGCGCTCGTCGCACGACATCGCGGACGACTGGTGCAGGGCTGGGATACTTTCTGAGTATCACTTTATAAACGCTGCATAGAACCTCTGACACCGGCTTCCTATTGTCCGTGCATATGTGACTGCCAGGTGGCAACTTCGCTAAACGGCTTGGCGGTGCAGATGGGCCTCAACTGACGGCTAGAAGGATCAAAAGCGTTATGCCTCTTGGATACACTCGAGGTATCTTCCTAAGATCTCTGCCTCTTAGAGGCCAGGTCCTTCCGCGGATTGGGGTAAGCAGGTGGTTTGTCTTCCCGTTTGCTACTGGCGGCGAAGGCTCCCATAGCCCACTTTAGAGAGGCCCACACTTTTTATGACCTTGGGATAGCCCTTAGGTTCGGCGGGCTCTGATGGAGGGCAATATGGCCTTTGAGCATCTGGGGCGTTGATCAGGATCATCACCCCCCGGGTTCGGTTATACAACAAGTCGATTTTTCGTTATCAACAACAACATAATTAATGCTATTTACCTAAGTAAAATTTAATCCAAGACAAAAATGTTGAGTGAAAACCAACTGTATACAATTTATTCAGTAACAAGCGAAGGGAAACCTTATCAAAGGCTTCTGATATACCTGTATAGATCAGAGGTGACCAACCGGTCTATGGCGACTATTATCCGTAGTCGTTCCGTTGGCGACAAAAACTAGTGGAGTTACGCCTACCTATGTAAATCAGGATTAGACTTCTTTGATTTTAAAAGTTTAAAAGGTAAACTTTAGTCCTTGTTACCAGTTTATAAGTTTAAATGATACCTATGAAAATTGTTAACTTTTAAATATTAATTTGTTAACTAAATAAATAAGTAAATTAATTTTTGTTTTTGGCACTCTTCTTGTTTTACCCCTGCATCCTTCAAGTGAGAGAACCGATCATTCCCGAACATAAAACGGGGAGAATGCCCGCTTTCCTTACTTTATCGCGCCTTTATTAGGTACATAAAATTGGTGATAGGATAATGATTTCTGCCTTTGTAAGCGTATTTTATTTTTGTTTTTTGCAGCACAGAACTTATTACTTTCACCAAGAATGGGAACTAGACTACTTTTTTACTATGGTTAAAGAAAATGGTTGCTGCATATGCAATACATCCGTGACAATACCGAAAAGAAGGAAATTTAAAGGGGCATTGATAGTAAACATCAGACCGACTTTCCACCTAACAGCGAAAAGTGAAGCTATGTACAACTGAAGCTTATTTCCAAGGATTGGATTCTTTTAGGTTGGGAATTTCCAACTACAAACCTGTGTTTGCTAATCTAGCGGAAGATGCTCACATATACGTATTTACTAAGAATAATTTCCTGTTTTGTTCATTCAAATAAAAAATACAACATAATTGTGTACTGAACTATGTTGTTTCATTACGTTTTGAAGAAGTACACAGGTACGAGTATGTAATTGGTAGATCGCATTGGGTTTCGTAAGTGAACAGTAATATTGGTCTATTCGAGTTGGTCACCCCTGGTATAGATGGTACGATAATTAGAAATAACACTTCAACACAGGGGTACCAAGAGTATTTTCCACTCATCCAAAAAACGAAGCGAGTTAAATATAAATATTAAAAATAAGTAGAAGCGGCTCAAAAATAGTGAATTGTTTTTAAAAAAGCTGAGATTTTATCAGCATCTACGTGCCTTGAAGCTTTGAAGTTTCTGATTCCATCGATACTATCCTCCTCCGTTTAGCCTAAAAACCCAAATTTAAAAGAAGACGTATTATTTCTTAGATTCAACGCTTAGAAAATTTGTTTAATCGGAACCTTGGCTTAAATACTCGATCATGTTGAAAGAAAACCACAGCTGTGTAGGAAGACCATCAGGGTTGCCAACGTTCTTTTGGCTTCAACATTGCCGCTAGCCTTGCAAAACTTAGGGATTACAAAGATGAGCATTTAAGCCAAATGAGTAAATAAAAATATGTAAATTCAAATAACAGATTTGTATTAAATGGAACTGTGGAACCATATATGTAATATCGGTACGGTGGCAACACGACGGTTTGACAGCAATACATATTACATATCAAATGAACATAGCAAAGCAGAAGCACTCAACAAAAAGCATCCGAAAATTGAGAAAACCAGTAGTAGCCAGAAGTAAGCAGCAGTCGTTTTGAAGCAGCACATCGGCCGTTCAGCCTTCGACATCAGCGACATATTGTTCACTAGCATAGTTACTTTTCACATTTAATTATTGGTAATACAATTTCAATCTACCTACTTAATATACGCAAAATAAGTTACTTACAATACCAACTTTGCATATATATATATATAAATTTTTAAAAAGAACATTACAAAAAAACCTAATTAAGCAGTGTTAGGTGTGAGGTATACTGAACGCTAATATCCATGAAGGGATCGATATGCCTTAAATTTTTCTATCGTGGTCCAATTCAAATGGGTTTTTAACCCGATCTCCGGCAGGACACTTGCTGACAGCAAGAAGCGGATGCAGGCGTCGTTGGACGAGCTGATCTAGAGCTAACAAATGTTCCCATTTGTTGCTGGCAGAGTGGGACGTGAAGTTTCTTGATCAACGACCTGCAAACTTTCCTTGTGTGCGAACAATGGTCTCTCTCGGTGGCGTGGCCGATGGTGATGTGGGGGTGGACGAAGTGGGCGCCACCAATTCGATAATTTCCAAAACTGAAAATGAGAAATGACGTGATATTGGAGTGGCTATCTAATTTGGTAAAACAGCCAACTAAACAATGGGGCCCGTTATCGTCCCCCTTTGTGTGCGTACATCTGTCACCCTGATTCTCTTTTCGTCCCCATAATAGACTTTGGTAGCCCTGCCCAATCGCCACTCATTAGGCGGAATATTTTCCTGCCGCACTACCCCTAAATTTTGAACAGATAATCCCTTTGAACTTTCCACTTTTAGCGTTTACGAAGTTCCCTTAAGTACTTTTCCTTCCACCGAACAGCCTGTTGCTGACTTTAAGCTTTCGGTTTCTGTCATCGATTAACTAAAGAAACTGGGTTTGATTCAATTGAAGGTTCAGCGGGTGACATAATAGAGCGACCAGTAAAAAAGTGGCCTGGATTAAGGGCTGCACAATCTGTCATTGAAATTAGGTGGTATTGGTCTTGAATTGAGACATGTCTCGATGCAACAAAGCAGGGTTTGAAACTCTTCGAAATTGAATTTGTATAAGGTAGCAACGGAACGAAAATGGAGTTTGAAGCTTTTAACTCCAGTCTCCCATAATCCCCCATACATATGTCGAGCGCCGACTGGGAACTAATTCCATGATACTTCCTGTTGGCTCTATAGATCACACAAAGATTCCTGCGACATAATCAGGAATGTTTTGAAGTATTTATTTAAAGCTGTCGAGGCACCAACAAAATTCGTTCCATTGTCCAAAAATATTTGCTTTGGACAACTCTCCTCGAGACAAATCTCGCGAATGCACCAAGAAAAGTCTCTGAGGATAAGTCGCTTGTTACTTCAAGATTAATTGCCTTTATAGAAAAGGTTCGTGAAGCTTTTAATGTTGAAAGGACCAGCGAAATTGATCCGTGTGGTTTCAAAAGGCCTGGAGATTACTGTTTGCTCTTCACGTAGAACGGCCATAATCTGCCAATGTTCCCTTTTTCTCTGAATAACACATATCTTGCAATTGAAAATTACAGTTTTGACTAGATTATTTGCCTTCGGAGTGCAATGCTGTTGACAAAGAAGGCGTAACACCAACTGGTTTCCTTCGTGAAGGGATATGACGTAAATGAACGTAATTAACAACTTGGAAAATGTACAACTATATGGCAAGAGAATAGGATATTCCTCGTTATAAGAGAGCGTCGACAAAATCGCAAGCCAAGCATTGACACCTTGACTATCAAGAAAAGGAATCAATGTGAGAATTTTGCTCTTTGAGCAAATTGTAATTTACAACGTTAAGTTGCTATGCTCTATATCTATGCAATAGCTGTGCTAAAATTACACTGTCCAACAGCATTTTTGGAACAGAATAGCAACCCTATAATTCTGAAAGGATATGTTGAGTAGATCGTTTTTGTAGAACAAACTTAAGGTCCAGCACGTCTGAGTTTTTTTTTACAGTGGGTCAAAGTTTTAATTTTTTGGTCGAAGGGAGCTTTATACTATATGAAAAAAATCTTGTAAGTTAATGTCTGAGAGAATTCTTATGGTCAGAGTTGTATTGTGGAATTGTATGAGGATTATTTTTTATTTTTTTATTTCAGTCTACAGATAGTTCTTACAGACTATATAAAAAACATAGTAAGAAAAATTTATTAAACATGGCAAATAATTGTTACTTAAAATTAGTTAAATTGAGACTAAAATCTAGGTTAGTATAATTGTTGCAGAATCGAATGCATCTTACCATAGGTTCATTAAAGGCATAGTTTGTTTTATGAACTTGATCTACGAATAAACGAACCCGCCTCAAATCATGGTGATTAGTATGAATGTTGATTACTTTTAATAATTCATTGCAATTTGTATTTGAGTTTATAAGATTATGCACGAATAGTACTGAAAAATAGATTCGTCTATCTTCTAGGCTTTGCAGACCGATCAATTTGCGTCTACCTAAATAACTGGGGAGACCATTAGGCCAGCACATCTTATATCGGGTGTTTTTTTTACAGGTTTGTTTTTCGAATAGAGATGAAACTGGCATTTTGTGGTCAAATCTGGCAACTCTAATGTCATTTATGTTCAGTTTGGTTTGCCATTTCATCATGAACAGGTTGACAAAAGAACAACGCTTGCAAATCGTGCAAATTTATTTCGAAAATAATGGTTCAGTTCGCGAAGTTTACCGCGAGCTCCGTCAATTTTATGGTCGACATAATCGTCCATCAGAGCAATTCATTCGGTTAACCATGGATCGTTTTCGCACTACGTTTACTCTATGTGATAATACGCATCCGCAGAGACGTCGAACAGTGCGCACCGAAGAAACAATTGCCGCTGTAGAGCAAAGTGTTGAAGAGGACCCGAATGAATCGATTCGCCACCGTGCACAGCAATTGGAGCTTTGTCCATCAACTTTATGGAAGATTTTGCGCAAAGATCTTGGCTTGCGACCTTACAAGATCCAGCTTGTGCAAGAATTAAAGCCGCGAGACCATGCAATGCGTCGTGATTTTGGTGTATGGGCCGAAAATGAGATTGATCTCGATGCTGATTTTCATCGCAAAATTTTGTTCAGTGATGAGGCTCATTTTTGGTTGAATGGCTACGTCAACAAGCAAAATTGCCGCATTTGGAGTGAAGAGAATCCACATGAGACCCTTGAAACGCCATTACATCCACAAAAACTGACTGTTTGGTGTGCTCTATGGGCTGGTGGAGTCATTGGGCCATACTTCTTCCGCAATAATGCTGGAGAGGCAGTTACCGTTAATGGAGACCGGTATAGAGCCATGATAACCGACTATTTTGTTCCCGAATTGGATGGCATGAATGTGGATGAGTTGTGGTTCCAACAAGACGGCGCTACATGCCACACAGCGCACGTCACAATCGATTTATTGAAGGAAACATTCGATGAGCGCATAATTTCGCGGAATGGACCTGTAAATTGGCCACCAAGATCGTGTGATTTGACACCATTGGATTATTTTCTTTGGGGATATGTGAAGTCGCTCGTCTACGCCAACAAATCAGAAACGTTAGGGGAATTGGAAGCCAACATTCGTGGCGTTATTGCCGACATACGGCCCCATATGCTCGAAAAAGTGGTTGAAAATTGGACCTGTAGAATTGGCTTTATTCGAGCCAGCCGCGGCGGCCACATGCCCGAAATCATATTTAAACATTAATGGCATAAAATTATCCTTCCAATAAAGCCAAATTGATGGACCTTAAAACGATTTTCTTGTGTTTTATTTCAATTCGAAGTTCTATACCCCTAAAAAAACACCCGATACAATGCATACTTAGTAAAAACTTTTTGGATTCTTTCGATCTTGTTTACATAGGACTGATAGAATGGGTTCCATATCAACGAACAATAATCAAGGCGGCTTCGAATTAAAGAGACATAGAGTGCTTTCAATGTTAAGGGATCAGAAAAGTCTTCAGTATTGCGACGTATAAATCCGATCATGGAAAACGCCTTCGAGACAATATAGTCAATATGTTTAGAAAACGTTAGTCCTGAGTCGAAAATTACGCCCAAGTCCCGAATATCTTCCTTGCGAGTGACCTTAAGATTATTCACATAATAATCATAAGGTATAGGATTAAGCTTTTTCTTATATGTAACGACGCAGCACTTTTCAATATTCAAATAAAGGTGGTTTAATCTACACCATTCCTGAAAGCTTATTAGATCCTGTTGAAGATTAATGCAGTCGGTTATATTTTGGATTTTCTTATATAATTTGACATCATCAGCAAACATTAAGCATTGTACAGAATGGAAAATGTTTGGTAAATCGTTTATAAAAATTAAAAAGAGAAGAGGGCCACAGTGCGTACCTTGAGGTATTCCTGACCAGGCATTAATCATTATTTTAGATTTGAACGATGCCATTTTTACAAACAGTTTCCTTCCATTTAAGTAGCTAAAAAAGAATTTTAAAAGAGTTCCTTTGATACCATAAGCGCTGAGCTTCTTAATAAGGATAAAATGGTCGACTTTATCGAATGCCTTTGAGAAATCTGTGTAAACTACATCCAGTTGTGCTTGATTCAAAAAAGCATTGATAATATTATTTGTGAGCAGCATTAAATTAGTGCATGTTGATTTTAATGGTACGAAACCATGTTGGTTTTCGCAAATGTGATCGTTAATTCGATTCATTAGTTTAACCTTAATGATGTAATCAAATAATTTCGAAATTGTGCTTTGTTTAACTATTGGTCGGTAATTGCACACCTCATTCCGGCTACCAGATTTATAGATTGGTGTGATTGAGCACACTTTCCATGCGTCTAAGAATACCGATTTGGTTAGACACTTATTGAAGAGCATTGCCATGGGATTGGCAATAGAAAAGGAGAACAGTTTAAAAAATACTGGACAGAACCCTTCGTGATCCGCTGATGAGCTGTTATTCAGTTCTGAAATTGCTTGTTCAACATCATTGGGAGTTACCGTGAAATTGTCAGAGGATGATTCAAAGTTAAAGTTACATAATGAGTCACACTTTTCGTAAACTTTTTGCTTTTTCTTATATGTAACGACGCAGCACTTTTCAATATTCAAATAAAGGTGGTTTAATCTACACCATTCCTGAAAGCTTATTAGATCCCGTTGAAGATTAATGCAGTCGGTTATATTTTGGATTTTCTTAAATAATTTGACATCATCAGCAAACATTAAGCATTGTACAGAATGGAAAATGTTTGGTAAATCGTTTATAAAAATTAAAAAGAGAAGAGGGCCACAGTGCGTACCTTGAGGTATTCCTGACCAGGCATTAATCATTATTTTAGATTTGAACGATGCCATTTTTACAAACAGTTTCCTTCCATTTAAGTAGCTAAAAAAGAATTTTAAAAGAGTTCCTTTGATACCATAAGCGCTGAGCTTCTTAATAAGGATAAAATGGTCGACTTTATCGAATGCCTTTGAGAAATCTGTGTAAACTACATCCAGTTGTGCTTGATTCAAAAAAGCATTGATAATATTATTTGTGAGCAGCATTAAATTAGTGCATGTTGATTTTAATGGTACGAAACCATGTTGGTTTTCGCAAATGTGATCGTTAATTCGATTCATTAGTTTAACCTTAATGATGTAATCAAATAATTCCGAAATTGTGCTTTGTTTAACTATTGGTCGGTAATTGCACACCTCATTCCGGCTACCAGATTTATAGAATGGTGTGATTGAGCACACTTTCCATGCGTCTAAGAATACCGATTTGGTTAGACACTTATTGAAGAGCATTGCCATGGGATTGGCAATAGAAAAGGAGAACAGTTTAAAAAATACTGGACAGAACCCTTCGTGATCCGCTGATGAGCTGTTATTCAGTTCTGAAATTGCTTGTTCAACATCATTGGGAGTTACCGTGAAATTGTCAGAGGATGATTCAAAGTTAAAGTTACATAATGAGTCATACTTTTCGTAAACTTTTTGAAAAAATTTAGCAAACAGATCACAAGAATCTAATGTATTGTCTGATACAGTGCCGTCGTAATTTATACATGTAGGATAGCCGTTAGTCTTTCGTATACTATTTATGTAATGCCAAAAGCTGGTTGGATTTGTTTTTAAATCTGATTCAACTTTAAACATATAGTGTTTAAACAAGTAATTAAGGAGACTATTAAACTCCTTTTTTAAACGGAATAAGTTGTCTCGGTCAGTAGCATTGTTGGTTTTTTTTTTAATTTCTTGTAAGCTTTATTTTTTATGTTTTTCAGGTGACAAAGTCTTGAACTAAACCACGGTGGTTTCTTATTAGATTTTAAATAACGAACAGGGACGAAGCAAGAAATTGTAAATAACAATTTCTCACATAAAATTCCGTAAGACATGGATGCATCATCGAAAGAATCCAAAAAGGACCAATCTGTGCTTTCAATGTGATTTCTTATCTTTATAGCATCCGCTTTAGAATAATTCCGTTCCGATATACTATTCGATTATGATGCTGGCTATTACTCAAAATAGGTGAAGGGCATTGTTGGCAAGATGAATTCAATTCAGCAGAAATGAAAACTAAATCTAGTATTCGATCTATATCATTCGGAACTGAATTAATCTGTTTTAGGCCACACGAAAATATGGTACTTACAAACAGTAAGTCAATTTCAGATTTAACATTTGAAGGTATTAAATTATTGTTATAAGACAACCATGAAATATTTCCTAAATTGAAATCTCCAAGATACATTGTTTCCTCATTTTGTGTTAAATTATCACAAATAGATGTTAAATTATTAAGATGCTTCTCATATATATCGTAAGTGCTATTAGGTGGTATGTAAGATAACAAAGAGAAAATATAATGATTCAATGCAAACTTTACCTTAACACAAATTTGTTCTATATGGTTAGCATACAAGTTCAGCGATACGTTACTACTACACAATTCTGCTTTAACAGCTAATAATACTCCACCTCCTCTTTCGAGACCAGTGGCCATTCGACAGCGATCCAAACGATAGGCGTGATAATTTTCATTGAAAAATTCAGATGAATTTATATGCTCATGAAACCAAGTCTCTGATAACGCAACAATGTCGTAGTCGTATTAACACATATCACGCCGAAACTGAGCAGATTTTGTTCGCATTCCACTTACATTATGATAATATACCTACAGTGTATTTGTTGGTAGGTGCATAAGAATGATCATCAGTAGTAGTAAATGACAATTTTTCTGGTATCAAATCTTTTTCTCTGCTGACACTGTTCTTTGAAAACAACGGAAGGGCCGCACGTTTACGATAGCTGGCCACAAGTCTGGATTGAGCAATTTATCACACATTGATGAAGAGATACCTAGTTTAAAATTTACCCTCTTCAATGAGTCGCTGGGCGCATCTCTCTTGATTAACTTATAACAAGAGATATGGTTGCGGTCGATGTTTGCATGTTTGGCTGTATATGATATGATATCGTCTGCTGATACAGACGGCTTAAAAGAGGATAGATGTAACGATTTTAAGCGATCAGCGACATCGAGTTCGGAGTTAACGTTCGAACCAACAATAGTATTGCGTTGTTTTCTCTTATGTTTAAAAGAAGAAGCAGCTGATTTGAAGAAGATCTTAACCCTCTAACTGGTCTCTTTATGGGTCAATTTGACCCTTTTTTCGAGAAAATCAAAAAATATCCTTTAAAAAAGGACATTTAAGGATTAAAATATTCTACGAAAATGTTTGACGGAAAATTTCAGTGGGGGTCACCAAAGACACCATTGTTGTAAATATGTAAAGCTCTTTACGATTAATTGGCATACATACCAGGTTGTTCAATAACTTTTGGTGTTCGATAATACACTTTATTATTCAGTATAATCTCCCAGAACATTAATGCACTTGCTCCAACGATCCTCCAATCTGTGGATCCCATCCCTGAAGTGAGAATCCGGAAGGTCTGCAAAATACGCTCCAACAGCCGTTATGACCTCTTCATTTGATGAAAAACGCTTGCCACGCATAAATTTTTTGAGTTCTGGAAACAAATGGAAGTCGCTGGGGAATACGGTGGATGCTCCAACAATTCGAACTTTAATTCATGGATTTTAGCCATTCTCAAAATGCTCTTGTGACACGGTGCGTTGTCCTGATGAAAAAGGATTTTTTTATTCTGCAAACCGGGTCTTTTTTCACGAATTTTTTCCTTCAACTGGTCAAAAAGGTTGCAATAATATTCAGAATTAATTGTTTTACCAGTTTGCAAGTAATCCACGAACAAAATTCCTTTTGCATCCGAAAAAACTGATGCCATAACCTTCTTGGCCGATTTCAGGACACGAACTCGTTTCGAAGCCGAACAACCAGGTTCACACCACTCTTTAGCCTCTTGTTTTGATTCAGGATCATGGTGATAGACCCAAGTCTCATCCATAGTGATGAATCGACGCACAAAATCCACTTTATCCTTTTTAAAACGCTTCAAATGTTGCTGAGAAAGTCGCATTCGAATGTGTTTTTGTTCCATTGTTAGCGAATGCGGCACCCATTGTGCACACAGCTTTCTAAAACCCAAAATTTCACTTAAAATATGGCTCACACTGCCTAATGAGATGTGTAGAGCCTCTACTAAATCTCTCTCAGTCAATCGACGATCTTCCAAAGCCATATCCTGTATTTTGGCTATGATTTCTGGTGTTGATGCGCTTTTGGACGTCCTTCACGTGGATCGCCTTCAAGGCTTGTACGACCACGTTTAAATTCAGCAACCCATCTTTCTACTGTTCTAATTATAGGTGAACAATCATTATACACCTTTAACATTCGTTCGTGAATTTCTTTTGGTGCTACACCTTCCAAAATAAGAATTTTATCACTGCACGATATTCAATTTTTTCCATTGTAAAAAAATACTGGGACGTGGCGACACTAAATGGCTTGTAAACAAAGAATGGTATGACAGATTGAAATTAAACTTCACATACGTTCATATGAAGAGTGTTCCAACAAAACAAAAAAAATGTTGGGCTAGTAGCAACGCCCCTCTTATCGAAAGAAAAAAGTTATTGAACAACCTAGTATACATAGCAGGTGAAAACGTCGTCAAGTTCGGCCGAGCCAAACACTGAGTTCTCGCGTCTAGTCAGCTGTGACTTACAAATCAGCTGTGACTTACAAAATGATTGCAATATTGACTGGAATGCAAACAGGATACACAAAATATATGTGCTTTCTTTGCAAATGGGATTCACGTGCTACCAGCAGCCATTATCATATTAAATATTTCGAAGAACGCAAAGAAAATATTATTGGTGACTTAAATGTAATCCATGAATCCCTTGTCCCAAAAGATAAGGTCATACTTCCACCGCTGCATATTAAGTTGGGCGTGGTGAAAAATTTTATTAAAAGCTTAAATACACAAGGAAATGCTTTCAAACGCATTCAAACAATTTTCCCCAGATTATCTGCAGCAAAATTAAAAGAAGGTAAAATACGGTTTTAAGAAATAATTTATTTCATTTAATGTAAATTACCTTTTCTAGGAATGCTCGTTGGACCCGATATAAGAAAATTATTACAAGATGAAGAATTTTATGGTCATCTGTCGGATATGCAAAAGACAGCATTTGACTTTATGCAGCTGGTTATATCAGAATTCCTTGGAAACTCAAAAGCACAAAACTATGTAGAAAATATTGAAAGCATGCTAATCGGTTTTAACAATATTGGCGTTAAGATGTCACTAAAGTTGCATTTTCTGCACTCTCATCTCAATTTTTTTAAAGAAAACCTTGGAGCGGTTTCAGATGAACACGGTGAAAGGTTTCATCAGGATATAAATGTATTGCAAGAAAGATTCAAAGGGAAATCCCAAAGTGTAATGCTTGCTGAATACGTATGGGGCTTGTACAGAAACCTTGACACATCGGAACATTCACGTCAAGCTAAATACAGGAAAGCATATTAAGTTTAATCTTTAATCCATTGTCATACTACTGCTGAAGCAAAAAAATAAATATGTACATACTATCTATAATAAACCACTATTAAAACAAAATTATAATTTTTTATAGAAGTTGGCGTGTAATTTTGCCAATTAATCGTAAAGAGCTTTATTTACAACAATGGTGTCTTTGGTGACCCCCACTGAAATTTTCCGCCAAACATTTTCGTAGAATATTTTAATCCTTAAATGTCCTTTTTTAAAGGATATTTTTTGATTTTCTCGAAAAAAGGGTCAAATGGACCCATAAAGAGACCAGTTAGAGGGCTAAAATCTTCCACAAAAATAATCCTCATACAATTCCACAATACAACTCTGACCATAAGAATTCTCTCAGACATTAACTTACAACATTTTTTTCATATAGTATAATGCTCCCTTCGACCAAAAAATGAAAACTTTGACCCACTGTAAAAAAAACTCAGACGTGCTGGACCATAAGTTTGTTCTACAAAAATGATCTACTCAACATACCCTTTCAAAAGTCTTCATTTGTTGGACAGTGTTTTTAGGCGAATCTCCCGAAATTGCTATTGACGGTAGAACGTAGAGCTCGAGGAAAGGACGGTAATCTTTTCAAAGGGTTCTCAAGTTTCGTTATTGTGCATGTGCGCGCATTCATCCTGAATATCGCTACTTGGATTCTTTGTATTCGAGCGAAATGAGGGCAGTAGAGATTGGGGAGTAGAACGAAACGGCTGTGAAGAGAGAACATTTTTGAAGCCAGAATAAAATTACTTAAATAATACCCATGTGACCTTTATTTATAAAGGCGGAATATTATTTGGTCCGTCAAAATGTATGTCCGTGGAAAATGTATGTATTCAATATAATTGGAGGTTTGTGAGGTTGTGAACAAAATGCTTGTTCTTGTGCTGGCACATTACAAACGAATTACATAGAACATTCTATGTTCGTTGTTCACAGGCGAACATTCGTTTGTGTATTTCGTTCACAGAGAACGTATATTTACAGAGAAGTAGCATCCCGCTTCATTCCTGCTGTCGTTCCGCGTTTTCGGGAAAAGGTCTATTTCTCGTCCAGCTCACCACTCAATAATTTTTCACCTGCTCATGCAACAGGGCGCTTACAAGCATATGTGTAGATATGTAAATTGAATAGAAATAATTATGTATGTACATATGTTTGTTCACATGCGCGCACATTCAACCGAACTCTAAGTCTGCGCGCAAAGTTTGACAAAGCATCTTATCTACAGGTATGACTTTCATTTTACCATGTCAAAAATAACAATGTTCTAATGAAATATTTATACAAATAGTTAAACAAAGCAATAGTTCAACAGGCTATCGTGGTAAAAGATTAATTTAAATATTAAATTTGTACGTCAAAGATAGAAATTTATTGATTTGAAAATAAAAACTCGAAAGCCAAATAAGCTGTTTTGTCAAAACTCCACAGAAATTGTAGCTTCTGCCCGTAATTCACACGAAAAAGCTGCGTCGCAAAGCCGCCATCATTAATCAGGATTTAGTTGAATTAATTTGTATTTGAGATAGGTACAAGAAAAAAGTGGAGTATAATACAAATAGGATTTACTAGATCGAATAGAGGAAGATCTGAAAGAAAATACTTACATATAGATACATACATAAGATGGCGTTAAATTATACACCACAGAATTCAATTTACAACGAAAATTCTGGTCCTTTATACCCTCTTAGAATAAAAATGGTACGGTTTATTTGTAATTTCGTGTTGAAAGTCTTTTGTATAGGTCACTCACTCACAAAAAAAAATTAATTATAGCAATGTTTGTGTTTAGTTAGACAATTGTAGAAAAATTTGTTAAAAGGTAGTAGATTTTCGACTCCTAAATATATTATTCTGCTACTTGTGCTACATTTGTGATAAGACGTAAGCCCTGGCATAAATGCGACCAAAATTTAGACTTCATATTAACATACATATGTGTAAAGTACATATGTATGCAAGTAGGCGTAGCGGTAAGGCGTTTGGTTGCGCCGATTTGGAATAATTAGGGCTTTAAATGACATATATAACAGGATTTCGAGCAAAACACGTTTATAATGATAAGGGGTCGTCCACATATTACGTAACGCAATTTTTGATTATTTCAGACCCCCCACCATGTCACACTTTCAGAAAAATTGTTTTTATTAATCGTAAAATAAAATACAATGTTAATTGATATATGTTAATATATTAGGCAAAGGTAAATCACATGTCACACTTCGTCACAAATCGCAAACCCCTGCCGCTCCCCTAGCGCGTTACGTAATATGTGCACGACCCCTAAGCAAACATAATAGATTAATAATAGATGAATTTCTTCATGAAATATTTTACGGGCACAAGCGGGCAAAATAATACCTACATTCCCATTTGAAATTGTGAGCATTTGGACCAAAATTACAAAAATCTTCAATTTATGATTTTTAGATTTTTGTCTTCGTTGCGAAAAATGTGATGGATGAGGGGCGCATGTGTTTGTGGGGAGATGAAATGTTCGCGTTTATGAATGGACGGAAATTTGCTTTCCATAATATGCGCGTGCGTTTGTGAATGAATTTTTTGTTGCTGTACTGCAGTTGCGCTGCGGTTGAAAACAGACACGCTGGCGGAGGGATAAAATAAATGCTGTATATATCTACATAACAATAAATATATATATATGACGATGATAGGTATAATGCATATGAATGCATGTGCACTTGTTGACATTTTTTAGTATATATGTACATACTAATATATACATGTCCATGTACACATGTAAATATATTTACATACATACGTATATTTGGATATTTATATACGTATGTACTACATATTATCTACATATGTATATACATATATATTTAGATATGTATACTTAGTATGATAACGATATTTTACGCTTATAATATAGATATAAAATAAGTACATAAGTAGATATATTATATTCACATATGTATGTATGTATATAATGCATGCATATAAAAATATAACCAAAATTGGCTCACTCTTATAATGCACACATTAGTAAAGCCAAATTTCACGTCAAATTGAATATTTAGATGTTTATATCAATTCGTTAATATATTGGCAAAATCAAAAATTCGAGCCAAAACAATTTAAATTTATCAGAAATCATAGTCTGTTAAACAAATTTTGCCTTCGCTCAGCTCTGTTAACTCGCCACTCTCACAATTTCCCCTGTCGGCCATTAGAATGGTGAGCTGGACGAGAAATATTGATGCATTTTGACAATTCACACCGTCAACCTAACCTAATACTTCTCTGTCTAATATACGTTCTCTGTCGTTCAGTTGAACGAAGAGTAGAGGCAATGGCAAAATTGGAAACAATGAATGTACATTGTATGTGGGCATATTGTTGCGTTTGTTTGCTCTACTGCTGGTTTTTGTATATGGAACAGTCAAATATGAATTTCAGCGAGTGTTTCGGCATTGCATATGGTCTTATTAGTATATCGTCCGAGTCATTTGAGTATGTATATGCGTAAGTAGTTATATACGGGCAATTCAGATTTGTCTCCTTCTATTATCGTGATTGAATTACTGAGAGTGCGAAAGAAAAGGGAGAATGTAATAAACGACAGACGATTTTTCATTATGTTCCTATTATGACTTGTCTTCTATGTGCAGAAGTTTTCTCACTGAAAAATTTCGGTAGTTATTTTATTTCACTCTTCGTGCAAACAGGGGAAACATCTTGCGTTGAATTGAATCTGATTGTTTTAGACTGCGTATGGTTATCACTACATAGTAAATATTTACAAGAAACAAAGGCTTATAGTATTTTATTAATTTTATAACCGGATGGGTTAGCATCACCATTTTTGGTAAACGCAAAGATTTTACTTCAAATATTTTGGCAGGAAAAATTAGGTTTGTATACAATGTTACCTGAAATGCTGAGATTAACATGGCATAGAGTTGTCCTTCAAATTCAATAGTTTAGTAATCTTATTATTGATGAAATATAAGTCAATTTTGTATCGATTCTCGTCGATCAATCGTCTAATAAGAATAACGGTTTGGGTATTTAGATTCACCAAAAATTTTCGCGCAATTACTAGCAAACAGACTGCATTTGAGCGTTACGGTAATTAATGACTCAATCCCTTTCTTGATTATACAAGAGCCATGATACTAAATGGCGGGTAGGCACTGGGTGTAGGGTCCACTCTAATCATCGCATGGCGGCCAGGTGGAGTCTCAGATCTCTGAGAAACACGCTAGGTCGCTTGGATGGGCCAATAGTGCTGAGTGAAAGCGCGAGTACGCTCCGACAAGCTCAGCCTCAAAGAGACAGCGGTCTCAAAGGGAGAGACCTTTTTAGTCTAGCGGCCCAGTACTGGGGTTGCACCCAAATCGTTCAGCGAAACCAATAGGCAGGCGGGCTCCATTATCATGGGTGTCGTGGACCGCAGTGCCATCTCTAGGGTCTATCTCCACCCTGCAAAAGTGCGGGCGGGCACTCCGGACTTTTCAAAAGGATGAGCCGATAAGCGATCGGCCACGCTCTTTAAAGCGGCGGTTCCCTTAGTGGGAACGTCTGGGTGCAGGCTCGAGGCCGCACCAGGAGAAATCAAGAAACTCCTCCGCTTTTCCAAGCCGAACCATCCTACGTTAAATTGGAGGGTTGTTCGGTTTGAGAGTTCCTCGGCCCTCTCGCTGAGCTGCAGGGGGTCATATTCTATGGCTTCGAGAAGGTAGCCCCTAAGGTCTACCGATCGGATAGCAGGGGCGGCGACGTCCTCCTTACAGTAGTGCCGGAAGTTTGCGGACCTGAAGCGGAGGAACTCATTGAGGCCTCCATGAGTATGGAGATAGACTCCGTCAGGTCGGACGCTGAAAGGGCTGGTGGCGTCTCTTCGGTTTGGGGGCCGTCTTGAGTATTAATAGGCTGTTCGACGGGGTGGATGTGAAGAGGCTTCTTGCCTCGGATATCGAGGAGGTTGCCGCAGGTGGACTGATGTAGATCGCTGAGAATGATTATCCAATTTAATGCTCCACCTTGAGCAAGTCGGGCAGATGTAGTCCTGATCCAGGAACCGTGGCTGAGTAGTAGCGGTGTTCTGGCATCGGGACGAGGAAGTACAAACTTCTGGTGTCCAGCAAAGCGGGTAAACTTAGAGTGTGTATGCTCATCAGGCGTGAAATAAATACATATTTTTTGTCTAATTTTAGGAATTGAGACGTTGTAACAGTGAGTCTCTAGGGCGGTGCCGGAGAACTCTGGCTCATATCCGCGAGCATGGCTCACGATGATCAATATCTTCCCTATAGGGATCTGAGGAACACATATTAGGATCTATACTATAGGAAACTGCAGGAGTTTCTTCCGGAGGAACCTCAGGGGAACTTACTCCTTCCGCAGAATTCGATCGGCAGCTGGGTGGAGAATTTCACCGTAGCTTGTAATAAAGCAATCGAGATCTCGTGTCCACTGAGGGTACCTTCAGACACATCTCAACTACCCTGGTGGACGTTAGAAATCACATTCAGATAAAGGATGGGATTATAGAAGGTGCCTTTAGTAACGTCCAGCAACAGGCAATAGTCTGATCCCTGATTGAGCTTGGGGTCGAACCGGGTCTTATAGTGCTCGTCAACCACCTGTTCTGCTGCAAAACTGTCGTGGCGGAGTGGGGCAGCGCCTCCATTCAACGAAGGGTGAGTAGGGGCACTCCGCAAGGAGGTGTTCTCTCACCACTCCTTTGGGTCGTTGTTATCAACAGCGTCCTGAACGAGCTGGAAAGGAAAGATTGCTCGGTTATTGCCTATTACGACGACGTAGTACTCTTTTTCGGACACCCTTTTTGACATCATGCAGGGTTACCTAAACTTGATTGTAAATTGCTCTGCAGGATGTGGGCTAGCTTTCAATCCTAGCAAGATGGAGCTCGTCTTGTTTACCAGAAGGTATAGAGTGCCGGTCTGGTCCTGATTCTGCACAGGAAGCTCTCCTGTGGGCCAAATATTGAGGAAAGAGTGAAAAAGGCATCGGTTGATGTATACTGTTGCCGGGGTGCTATTGGGAAGATATGGGGATTTTATCTCAAGATAAATCACTTTATGAAACTGTAATTAAGCCTATAATGTTTCATGGAGTGGTTGTCTGATGGAACTCACTGGAGAACTTAACGAATATTATGCAGCTAGAACGGGTGCAAAGGTCTGCGCTTATTGGAATCAGTGGGGCGCTTAGGACCACACCCATTCTCGCGCTCAACGTTATGCTTTACGAGTTACTTATGGATATCGCAAGCAAGGTTGCTGCAGCACGTGCTGCAACCTGGCTAAAATACAACGTATACGGCTTCGATTCGGACTTTGGGCATTCTCAGATTCTTGCCAGCCTCGACATTTTCCCTCCAGAAGCGGATTGCTGTCTGCCGGTTCTAGCCCGCGATGGCTCCTTCTCCACCCACATCTTTGGGTACCGGGCTATAGCGGCATTGCCAGGAACTGCATGGCTGACGAGCTCGCTCGGCGGGGTACCCTGGAAGTTATTACTCCTTGCAGGTAGAGGGTGGGGGCTCCTTTGGCTGAGGTGGCTTACTAAGCGGCAACTCTCGACCCTCGTAGGTATTCTCAATGGTCATTGTCCGATGGATATCCATGCGGTTAGGCGGTTATATTTACATATTAACCATATCTTTTTTATTAATATTGGATATTTACATGTAAACACTTGTATACGTAGGTGTGCGAATGAAAAAACACTTAACAACCAACCATTTCAATTTTCGAGTATTAGTGTATTTGAATAATTGCTTAAATCAGCGAATAAATGCTTTTAAAAACTTAATAGTCAATACAAACCTCATATTAAGAAAATATCAACAAAAATTTGAGTTGACTAATTGCATTAGTTCAATAAACGTTTTTACGTTGCGGGTTTACGTGAGCTTCGAATAATTTATAATCAACTCCATTCTACTCAATATTTGCTTAATTTCGGCTTAATTCAAAAGTCTATTCACATGTAGTAGCTTTAGCAATAGCAATCACCCTAAGTTAACCCCAGCACAGTTGCGTTATCACCTTCGAAACAAACCTACAGGGAAAGCAGAAGGTATCGTAAAACAGTACAAATTATGTGACGAAAATTTCTATTTTGCTTGGGAAGCGCTAAGAGCACGCATTATTAATTACAATTAACTTTATGAAAAAATCTATTATAGTTTAATTTTTATGACACCCTGAACTTGCAACAGAACTTATGGCAAGACTAAGTATATGCGTAATATTCTGCAATGTGATATCACTACATTTCCAATGTGACAGGTAAATGCATCAATGATTCGATACCTAAAGGCGCCATTTTATGCATCTAACAATTAATCGGATTATGATATTTGGCACTATCATACACAATCCCCAAAATTGTTGAACGTAATATAAATAAAAATTAACAAAATAACTTTAACAATGTGATATCACTACATTTCCAATGTGATTCAAAAATTGTCAAATGTTCACATCTGTGGAAATGTCGGTAGTTTGGTTCTTAATAAAAAAAATTTGAAATGGAACTCGGATGGATGCTCGGGATCGGGTGAGTCATTTGTATTCCACAAAATAGGGATATGATCAAATTAAAAAAGTTACCTAATAAATGATCGCATTTGGACAGGTAAATGCATCAATGATTCGATACCTAAAGGCGCCATTTTATGCATATAACAATTAATCGGATTATGATATTTGGCACTATCATACACAATCCCCAAAATTGTTGAACGTAATTTAAATAAAAATTATCAAAATAACTTTACCAAACACTTACGCTTAGGAAAGAGATTAAATATAAATAAAACTTTTAAATCCTGGCCTTAGTACCATTGAACATACTACCAACATCCTATTAGTAAAGCTATTATTTGTAGCAGAACATAAATGAAAAAATGAAAGAAAGCTTTAATAAAAAATTACCTCATTTTTTGTTTACTCCCAACCCCATGTTACCTACTGTAAAATTATTATGCTGAACATTTTAGTTACAATTGTATCGAAGGTTAGAAAAATAGGGTACGGTTTAGTTATTTGTGCAAAGGTTTCGGGTTATAGTGCCGAAATGCGTGACCCGATCTTAAAAAAAAATTTCAAACACGTGTACTCAATAAATTCAGAAATTACATAAAACAAATCCTTACAATTGCTGATAATTATTTAGTTAAGAAATTCGGGTTGAAATATGTACTTTTTTGCATATTTCAAAACTAAAAGTCGATTAATTACTCTCAATATGCTTTAACTATGCTGGCAAATCTATAATTTTTTTACTCACATACTCTTAACACTTTGCACAGTTGGTATTTAGTACTTTTACTGCTTTAATTTAAGCTAATAATTAGCAATTTATTAAATAAAATCCTTCTGAAAACTACTTTTACACCTTTTAATAAAACACGCAAATTAAATTACGGAATTCAGCTGTCGAACTCTAAAATATGAACAAAGGATAAAAGACAAAAGAGACTAAACAAAAACCCAGTTGAAATATATGATATTTTTTTAACGTTTGGCGTAAACCAGAAAAAGAACCTTACTGACTTTGGGTTATGATCCTGATTGTGTTCGTGAATATTCATTTAGACTAGTGACCGTTTTCCTGCATTGTAGCCCGTTAAGTTCCGTGCCCTAGTTCATTTTTATCTCCAACCGTGTGCGAGCGTGAGTTATCAAGACCTTTGCTGTTCCCTATCTTTTTTATAGGATTTCTTTCCAAAGCCCATTGCTCGTTGTGATGGTATGCCTACTCTGTTTCACCTCCACCCCTGTGCCACCGCTTCCTTGCCAAAGTGAGTGGGCATTCCGAGTTTTGAGAATTTAAATTAGTATTTAAAAAAAAATCAAATATTTTAAATAAAAGTTAATATATATCTTTCATTATGACCTTAGAGTGTGTATGCCATAAGAATAGATGATAACCAAGTGAAATATTAGTGTAAATATTACTTGTTTCTTAGTAGGTTGCTAAAAACTTGGGAACTTCACTGTCGCCGTTTTGGAATGATTTTCTGGCCAATTCTATCACCTACCCCGATTGTATGAAAATTGTTGAAACGTAATCCTATAATTACATAGTTATTTATGGGTATGTACTTGGTTTTGTAATCATGTGGAAGGCTAAAAACTCGATTTACGCCCTTTTGGCTTACGTCGCGATTTTTTGGAACCGACCAAAAGGTAAATCAAACGTATTAGAGAAGTCTCAACAATTGGGACGTGGGGCTTTTGTGTGAGTTTTGGTGAATGAATTAATATGGCTCACCTCACAATGGACCCGTTTCTTTGTAACCTAGTTGCAAAAGAACACTAGGTAGGATAAGAAATAGCATGTAAAGCAACAACACTAACGCGCAAAAATATGCGAGTTGAGCCAACCCGGTTATATGATATCCGACCTGAGATGTAGTGCTGTGAAGCAAAAAAAATCGCTCTATTGTGAATGGGCCCTGGAAAAATACTTGGGATTTTTCAATCAACTGTCAAATCTTGTTGGTTATTTCAGAATGCAAGAAACAAGGCGAAAGAGATGGTCCCGTGAGGAGACAGTTGGGTTTTTGAGGTGCTACCTTGCCCGGAAAGCGTTCGAACACCCACAAAGAGGTTGGCCTACGCGGCCGTGTTGGATGACAGGGTGTCAATGATGATCACGGTAGTTTCAAGAAATATATGATTTTACAAATTCTTGCTTCTAATCTTGCAGGACTTAGAAAGGACGCCGCTGGGTTTGGAGTCGAAGATGCGCAGTCTTATCCAGAGCAATAAGGTGGCACGGGACAACAACAGCAGAACTGCTGCCAGCCCGTGCTTTGCCCCTTATATAGGGCAAATGGGGTAAACATTTGGAAGAAGTCCGATTACATCAAATGACTACACGGTTCATGTGGGTTACAGACCGTTTGAAACACTTTCGGTAAGTGTGCTGTCTACCAAGGCGTCATCATGGATTCCGTCGCCACTGCCATCACCCAAACTATTGACGTTGCCGGTAACAGACATTCCGTCATCATCGCCACCATCGTCGTCAATGTCACCACCTACATAAACATTGGCTTCCTCTCCAGCTCCAGTAGTACGCCGAAAACGTTCAGCGAGAGAGCTTTAATATGAAAAGAAATTTCATTTGAAGAAATTGGAGGCGGAACAAAAAAAGCGAGGAGCGAAGCCATTCAACAAATTCAAGAAATGTTAATGGAGAAGTGGATGAAGCTTTTTAAGAGGTTACAGTGAGTTTCAGTGAAAACCTTTAAAGGATTTTTTTCTATGTTTTTGATGTAAATTCTTCGTGCTCGTTTTTATACAAACCTAGTACTTTCTATAGCAAAATATTACCGGTGTTTTTTGAAAATTTGTTAGGTTGATGCTCTTGCGCAACATGTAATAAAAATCATGAATGCGTTATATGAATAAATAATATTTTTTGTCTTAAATAATTCAAAAGGGTTTACCTTCTTTCAAGGGCTGCGTCTAGGTTTGATTCTTCAAAACCTCCCTCAAGAGCAAACGTATTTTCATCTCTCACATCGTTGACATCGCACAAGTCGTCAAAAGAAATACAAATGTTATGTAAAACGCATACGCTGACGACGATGTTGGTTATTGTCTTCAAGTCCGTTTGTGCAGTAAACTTTATTGATCTTTGAAAGCGCCCTTTAAGTAGTTCAAATGAATTTTCTGCCACCATCCGTGTTGAAGAATGTATTTCGTTGAATTTTCGTTGGCATTCATTTAAATTTCCGTAGTCCTTAAAAGGTGGAACCAGCCATATCGTTGACGGATATGCCGAATCTCCGATTATAAAAAATGAATTCGGAAACATATCCTCCCAATTGTTTTCTGCATCCCAAAAGAGTTTGGGCATTCTTAGAATACGGTATTAATGCAGCGGTCCTGGTTCACCACAAGTTATGTCAATGAACTTTTTGTTGACATTTACCACAGGTTGCAATACAATACTGTACATTCTTTTCCGATCTAAGTATATTTCTTTATGGTCATTTGGAGCTTTAATTGCAATGCGCAATTGTTATTACTTGTTAGATATGCATTTTGAAATCTGCCTCACTCATTGCATCGAGCGTGCCTTGAAAATTGGAACACTTCTCATGTGCCTCGTCTTCAGTCTCCGAGTCTTCAGAAGAGCTGGAGCTGCCAAATATAGTTTCCAATACTTCTAGTACTTCTTGCATCTCTCTTTTGCGACGTGATTCGCAATGCTCGCCCATATACAAATACATAATCTACAAACGTAACAGGTTATTTAATTCAATTATTTAATGTCTTTAAATAAATTTAATAACTTACTACAGAATCCTTAAAGGAATTTGTGTTGCTTGGTTTTTGTATGAACAAATAACTATATCAAATGTTTTTTTAATTGTGAACTACAAAAATTTGATTGCACCAACAATTTTATATATTTTCCACTAAACGTAGAAAACTCATTTTTATTTAGTTACATATAATAATGATATTTGTTAATTTAAATCAATGTTTGCAAAACCAAGAATGCATCAAATATAGGGTCTTGCAATAAGGACGCACAAATGTAGACCGATAGTGACAGCAAACGACGACATATTTTTTCCCGCTCTTTTGAAATTTTTCTTCAGTAACTTCGTCATTAAGCAAAATATGCGTTATTGGACAGGCAGCAATCCACACGTACTCCATGAGTCCACATTGCATCCCGAAAAAATTACGGCTTGGTGCGGTTTATGGGCCGGCGGCGTCATTTGGCCGTACTTCTTCTGTGATGATCAAGACCGGCACGTTACTGTGAGTGAGAATCGCTACCGCTCAATGATAACCGAATATTTTCGGCCCAAATTGGATGATATGGACTTGGACTTGGACTTGGACACAGGAATAAAAAATTTAATTTATATCCCAAACCATTTTTGTTATATTTAAAAAAGCTTTTGTAGCGTTCCTATTGAAAACCCCGTATTTCGGGGAATGTTTTGTTATTTGTACAAAGGTTTGGGTTATTTGGTGGAAGGGCGGGGAGCGTAGTACCCAATACCCCCCTCATTTGAAAGAGCACAGTCACAGGTTTTAGAAGAAGTACTAGGGACTCATTTGAAAACGGGGTAAAAATACAGTTTATTCATAGAAATTGAAAAGTTTTTTAGACAGATCTGGAACAACATGAAAAAGAGAATAGGATTTAGATGATAAATGATACAAAACGGCATTTTAGAATGTTGTTAAGTAAAAAAGGTAGAAAAATTTCTTTTTCTAAATCAAAAATCTAAATGTAGCTACAATGCAAAAATTGGATTTTTATTTGAGTTTGTGTACATATTTAATTCACTGTATTAGTGCTAAAACGGGTCCTTTTTTGATTTTTTAATTCGCGTTCGGTCCACGAACACTTTCAGGATCTTAAGCTATAGTCGACAAGATCCTCGTTTCTGGTTTACGGCAGAACAGGGGGCTCGTATTTCAAACGATATTTATTAATAAATTAGTGTTCAGAAATTTAGCATTCTGGGTTTTTGCTTATTCTCGTTTGTTTCTTATCCTTCACTCATATTGCACAGCTTGACAGCTGAACTCTATCATTTAATTTATATGTTTTATTAAATGTGGAAGAGTAATTTTCAGGGTGATTTTATTTAATGAGTTGCTATTAATTAGATTAAAATAAAGCAATAAATCTAATATCAACTAATTGTCCATTGTGTTAAGTGTATGCAAACTAAAAAATGTATAGATTTACTAGCTTCGTTAATGCCAAATAAAAGTAATAAGTCTACCGTTATTTGTGGAATATGCAAAAAAGTACATATTTCAAAACGGATTTCTGAATTATTTAGTGATCAAAAATTTTTGGAATTGTTTAAAAAAATTTGTGTATCCATTGACTACATGCGGATGAAGAAATTTTTTGGAACGGTTCACCCATTTGTGCACTATAACCCTAAACCATTGCACAAATAACTAAACCTTACCCAATATTTCGTAGGCTACGAAACATATGCAACTTAAATTCTACAACTAGTTACATATTTTGTGTACTTGTTAAACAGTTTTTTACAAAAAGGGATTCCATTCTTCCAGTTCTCTACTTCCTTCGCAAATGTTACCTTTGTGCTGGAGAGCTAGAAATTAGCTGTCATTATGTCTCAAAACTTTAATAATTGAATCATGAATGCCGTAAAATCAAATACAAATTGCATGTACATTTTTTTTACTACTGCCGCCCCCCCCTATTTGAATTGGCCTTAGTTAGAAAGTAAAAATAGTTATATTTTGAAATTACTTAGATTTATACATCAGTTTCGTTTAGTTTTCATATGTATTTAATTTATTTGATACAATGACATTGCGTTAAAATAAATAATGAGAGTAATAATCAATGTACTGTTGGTTTGGAGTTCGCTGCCTAAGAATATTTTTGGTCTTGATAAGTACTCAATGATTCCCACCCCTCCAGAATCAGCTCCTGTTATTAGGGCCGTGCTAATAAGATGTCCAAAATTACTCAACGAGGGAAATCATGTTGCAAAAAATATCCAGAATGAAAGGCATATAATGATGAGCATTCGAGTAAATCCAAGTTTCCACGTAGAACAATTGGACAAATTTGTCGTTATTGATAAAATATTTGACACGGCGAAGCGATCCAAGGCAAAAATAATGTCGTCTTATTTGATTCAAATAAGCAGAGGAGAGCCTGTTATAATGTATCCCCTGGAACTTTTTAAGGTAAGTCGCAGCCGAAGTGTATGTATTTAAATATCGTTACCTGGTACGGTTTAGTTATTTGAACAAAGGTTTCTGGTTATAGTGCCCAAATGCATTTTTCACACACGTGTATCCAGTGGATGCAGCAATTTTTTTTAAATAAATCTTAGCAATTTCTGGCTCCCTTAGCAAGGCGTGGTGTTGTTAGAACTTCAAATTTGCTTGCAAATTTTAATAAATTCAACATTCGTAGAACAAATATTTCTTGTTCTCTGGCGTAAACCAGAAAAGAAAATCCTTTCGACTAAGGGTTATGATCCTGATTGTGTTCGTGAACAACGCCACCTCGAATATTCATTTGAGGTTTACAATTTCTTTAAAAAAAACTGTAACTTTACCCCATTCTCAAATGGGACCCCAGGGGTCAGTGGAAGGGTTAGAGAAGGAGGGATACCTTTTGTAAAACCTGTGATTGTGCTCTTTCTAATGGAGCGGGTGCCACGTCTTTTCCTCGCCTACGCAATACCCCTACACCTGTGCTCAAATAACTAAACATATTTCGTTTTTCCATTTGCGTAAGAGTTGTCAAAATTTACATATGTACACTTTGTTTTTGCTTTTGCGGCTCTTAAAGGCTTATACGCAAAAGCAACAACAAAATACGTGTAGGTCAATAAAAAAAAATCAAATCGGCTGCTATAGTAACTACATATAATGACTACACCTTGGTTTGTATCATGCTTTATGAAAATACTTTTTATAGATCAATTATTATAGAATACATGGTTACAACACGCGGTAACGTCATATAAACAATTTAACTACAATCACATTTGATCAGGTTTCAACGGTTAGAAAAAAATTAATTACGTTACTGCTTTTTAAATGTTTGAGGTTTCATTTGAAATTATTTTTCGTTATATAAGATATCTTATTTGGTAACCCATTTTAGATTTCTGAGTCCTGTGTTGAATATTCAAAATATTTTTTCTTTTCTTTCTTTGACGAGAAAGTTGAACTGCTCAAACTTAGTAGCGGGTTTTCTTCTTTATTGTGAAATAGAAGGGGTGTGTCCTAATTTTAATCATGATCTGGGTATTTTGCAAAATCCTAAAATATTGGCGAAGTCACATTGTAAAATGTATACGTACTAAAAACGAGGTCATTTCGCAACTAATTAATTTTTGTAAAGAATTTTATCATGTTGTCTTTTCGACGTTGAACAGAAAATTAATAATAAAGTAACCGACATGAAATCGGGAGAACTTAACAAAAAAACATGTTGTGTTTCTTTACTTAAGGCAGATTATGATGTACATTACAATTTTACTCTAAACTAAATAACACACCGTCAAAACGATTATTGTAAAAAGCACTGATTGTATTTAAATGTAACCACCTCAAACACCACCACTTACTGCCCAATTAGTAATTAAATGTGCTTTAAAATTTAATGCTTTGTTGGTAGAGTTATCACACTCTGCCTAACACATTTGGCATATCTTTTTGTTGAGACACACTGTAGTATAATTTTTTTCAAAGTTCTTATGAGAAACTAACAATTTTTAGAATCTTAAAGCAAAAACCGTAAATGCATTGTATTTAGTATTGAATTTATTTATAATAATATAATGAAAAAAAAATACTAAAAATACATGAATGCATGGTATAATTTATAGTCAATATTTTGACGGATATTAGCATGAAAGACACATATTACCAAATATAGAAAAATTTCCTCCATATAATACAAACAAGTAGGAAGAAGCCTTTAATCAGAATAAATCTTATTTCAGTTTTCTTTAATCGCCTAAGTGTATGTTTGAGTAAATTTTTAGCCAGCTTATTCGGATGGGTAAAAAACTTGTTTGCATTATCTCATATGTCATCCAGCACCGTGTTAACCATAATCACATACCAGAGTGCTCTGCATATTGCCTTCTAGGTTTTAGACTGCAGCCTTTGAATACTGTCTAAGTATACTAAGTATTACTGCATCTTCCTCAAAAGCTGATGTGACTAGATTTAAGTTTGTGAGCAGATCATTTTTATAAATTAAATATAAGACTGGCCCTAAAACGTTATATTGAGAAGCTGCAGGATCAATGGGGTAACTTTCAGTTGAGTAACTTTTTTGTCCAACACGGGAAATTAACCTCTTAACTTATATAACAGTCTTTCTACCCAAACTTATCGAACGCTTGCGAAACATCTAATGATACTGCAGTGCAATATTGTTTGTTTTCAAAAGTATAAAATGAAGTCGATATTTTTTTACCCAACTTTGAAAATCATCGAACATTGTATTTATACGATTTACTAAAAATTAGTATTTACAAAGTCGTTCCTAAAATACTGAGGTATAAAGTTGTCTGATGTGAAATTTTGCACACAGATAGATCTTGATCCCAAATCGAAAATACGCAAATTTTTGGAGAAGTTGCATTTGGAGGCGCAGTGAATCAAACGGGTATTACGGGTATTATTATCTTATATTTGTTGCCTGTTTTATAAAACAAAAGTCCTGTGTCAGTCATAGTAATTCCATTATCCTAGTCTGCTCATCATGCTAAAGACGGCCCTGCCCGTCTCACAAGGTATATATGTATGCACTGTAAGAAAAATATCTAGGTTTTCAGATATGGCTTCCGATGTTTTATTAATGGTATTATATCCAAATATTTGGAGAAAAATCACCTACGATCAAACAAATTATTCAAGCCGTCAAGAGCGGCTCCTTTATATTAGCACATCTGTATTTTCTGTAGGATTTATTATACCCCGAAACACTAGTTGTCTAGCTCTATTCCATATTAGATTTATGGAGATGTTCATATATCATCTCAGGGAGACACTGGGGTATAAAAATTCGATCTTCCAAAAATACTAAATAATTTTCAGAAAAGAAATTCACTCAATATTTCCGTACACATATCTTGAGCTATTTTCATTCTGTCTTTCGTCCAACCATGTTTTATATATTCACTTGCATGTAGATTTTAAAAGTGTATCCTTTGCTGGTTCCTCCTTTAATTTCCGCTTTTTATCTTTACTTACATTTACTTTTGGCCCATTTCCTTCACGCCTTTTACTTCATCTTATTTTTCAATATTTTTATAAAATCTGCGGATAACAAATCTAATTTAGCCTCAAAAGTGGTAAGAAAAATTATATTACCAATTATATGCCTATTTCAAAGCTTTTCGAAACGCCAAAACTTTTCGAAAGCGTTATTCCAGAAAAGCTAATATTTGCTGATAAGAATATTTCATGCCCGCAGCAGCATGGTTTTTTCCGGGATGCTCTACAGTGTCTAATCTAGCTGTCTTTTCAGAAGATTGTATATCTGACATTCAACCTGGGTTTCAGGTTGATACCGTTTACAATGATTTTTCGAAAGCATTTGATATGGTCTCCTATGGAATTTTGATTAAGAAATTATCCTGCATTGGCTTCCATTCATCTTTTTTGAGATGGATCGCATCTTATTTGCATAATTTTCGTTGCGTGGTTGTTCCCGATCTTCGTTCGCCATTCCTAGCTTGCTCTGGGATTTCGCAAGGTAACATTCTGAGGCCTCTGTTTTTTGTCCAGTTTATCATTGATATCAGTTCTTGCTTTTCGTCAACAAGATTTCTGCTATATGCGGATGACCTTAAGACATATTCTTTGGTCAGTAGCACTCTTGATTCGGAGTTGATGCAAATTGTTTAAGATAATGTTAGTAACTGGCGTGCGAAAAATCGCTTATCGCTAAACGTAAAAAAATGTATTCAAATTACCTTTTCTAAGCGTCTCATCTCTTATCATATTTCTAACTCGCACCTGTCGCAGGTAAACGAAATTAAAGGCTTAGGGGTTATATTTAATTTGAAGCTTACTTTTGCCAGTCATATTAATTTCACTATTACCAAATCTGACGCCATGCTTGCTTTTGTTCGACGTAATAGCTCGGATTTTACGGACCCGCATATGCTGAAACTTTTGTATATGGCGTTTGTTCGGTCCAAACTTGCGTATGTATCATTCATTTGGGCCGCTAGAATTTAAAGGATTTATAAGTTTTGCGTTGCGCCAAATACTCTTAGCCTATCGCCTCCTATGAATCGCAGTGCCTACTGATTAACTACAAAACAGGAGAATAATCTTAGCTCTGTTTTTCATTTTCGATTTGCTTCATGGAGGCAGTGACTGTTCCATTCTCAGTGAGAGGATTTTTGTTAATGTCCCGACTAGGACCCTTCGGTGTTCTGACCTTTTTTTATTGGAATTTTCAAATCTCTTTATGCTCGAAATGCTCATTTTGCTAGAGCTCTGATCGAGCTCAATAGAACTTCTAAATTAGTCGAGATAGATTTTCCATGTCCAAAAAATCGAATACTTTGAATTGTTTTTATAAATAGTTTGGTTATACTTTATTTGTTTAATTTTAGCCTATAAGAACTTACGCAATTTTCTTAGCATTAAGGTCTACGTAATGAATACCAACACACATTTTTTGAAATTTTGTTGCAAAAGTAGTTTTTAGGCCATATGGGACAGAATGTACTTAAAGAAGAAAAAATCAAAATATACATTTAAATTGTTAGGACAATTTTATAAGTTGTACGTTTAAAGACACCAAACCATTTCCAAGTTTTTTTGACAACAAAAATATTCCAGTTCACTAATTATACACAAAACTAGAAAAATCATTAGGTCTGTCTATGGCTGTCCCTGAAAAAAGCAGAAATAAGTAAGACATTAAATTTAAATATACAAATATATTAATAATCATCATGGAATACTCCGAAGCAATTTCTTATATTATTTGGAATGCATAAATGGACAATGCATGTTAAACAAGTATATGTAGAATATCCTTTGCATCCTTGTACCATGCATATGCCTTTTACGGTTGTATATTCCGTCCAATGTTCCATGTCATCAAATCGAAACTGCAGGAAACCTTTCATATGCTAACTTCGCAGTGTAATGGCCTAAAAATCGAAGGGTTCTTTTTCGGGTTCGAATGGAAATTCGGTATAACGAAAGCAAAAAACCTATCTTGTCGACTCCTTCCATATATTAATATTACACTAGCAGCCCCGGCGGACTTCGTCTCACCCAAAAATACAACGAAACTATTGCAAGACAATTCAATTCTAACAATGCCACTTCAACTTTCATAATCTAGCAGATGATGTTTCGAATTAATTATGGTGGCATTGTACTATTAAACTAAACCAAAAAATTTACATTCCATTAAACTAAACATTAAATAAATTATGTTTTTAAATAAAATATTTTTTTAGCAAAAAATTATCTTTATTCGAGTACTTTGTGATACACAATATTTTTCGTTTTTTGTTCCGGTGCCAACACAATCAAAGCTGATAGCTTACCAACACGTGAACAGGCTACATACAATTGCCCATGTGAAAAACATTCATTTTCTAAATTTAGACCACAAACATCCAATGATTGACCTTGAGCCTTGTTAATTGTCATGGCAAACGCAAGACGAACCGGGAATTGAATGCGTTTGAATTCGAAAGCCATATCTGTCGGTATCAAAGAAATACGCGGAATGAGAACTTGTTCTTTTTTAAACTTGCCTTTGAGAATTGTTGCGTAAATTATATTGTTCATGATTTGCTTCACAATCAAACGCGTTCCGTTACACAATTTAGGAGGTTGCAAATTTCGAACATAATCACTACTGAACCAACTTTTAGGTGTAAAATGTGTTGCGGAATACCAGGCAAATCCAAAGAATTCAAAAATTCAGTGGGGTAATTCGTAGCTTCATCTTCATTTACCACACAATCAACAGATTTGAATGAATGCATTGGTCCACCAATTTGATTTTGAATTTTAAAATTAATCTTATTCACATCCTTGTTCTTCGCCGCCAAAATTGCGCGTTCACTTAACCAATCGTGATTCAAATAATTAACAACAATATCCGGAAACACTTTACGAATTAGTTCATCTTTCGATGTAACGAAATTAGAAAAATTCGACGGAAATGAAATCAAACCGGTTGTGACATCGACCGGAACTTCGCCATTACCGATGGCTATCAGTTGTGGGATCGTTTTGTAATGAAACTCGCATATTGGTATTCAATTTAAGTTTCTTCACAAAGCGCCACAAAGACGATGACTTCAAGGAAGCGTTAACTGCATCAGCAGCAGTTGATTTTGGAACGACAGGTAACGTTTGACGGAAATCACCAGCCAATAGAATCATAGCGCCTCCAAAACGTCTTGAATCATTGCGCAAATCCTTCATAGTCCGATTAACTGCTTCCAATGCACGTTTATGCGCCATTGTGCATTCATCCCAAATGATGATTTTACAACATTGCAACACTTTTCCCATAGCGGAATTTCTACTAATGTTGCATGTGGGTTCTTCAACCACTTGGAGATTTAACGGCAATTTCAGCGCTGAATGTGCTGTCCGGCCTCCTTTCAACAACCTAAGTACATAGCTGCTATTCCTGAAGAAGCGACTGCCAAAGCAATTTCAGATCTCGGACGAATAGTAGCCAAAATCAAAGAAATGAGAAATGTTTTCCCAGTACCACCGGGAGCATCGATACAAAATATTCCCCCATTTCCGCCATCAATCGCCTTCATCAATGTTTCATACACGATTTTCTGCTCAGGATTTAACAATGGAACATTATCACAAACCATTCGGCTCAATGCGTCTCGATCATATTCACGTTCTCGTTCTAATTCTTGATTGAAAGTATCGTGGATTGAACGATTAGGCGCTGGTATTCCAAAAGTACACAACAAATTGCCGCTAATAAGCAAATATATATCCTCATTCGCAATCAACGATTCATTATGAATCTCATCAGTCATTCCCAAATTGAAATCTCCTGTTGCAGCACGAACTCGATGAAAAAAATCCTCTGACATGTTGTCCTTATATTTATCCCACAAATCTTTCGGATTTGATGGATTACACGCCGAAATTATGATTGCAAACAATGAACGTATTTGATTTGCAGGTGCGCACATAATTGCATCAGCAAGAGTCATATCCCAATGTGTATCATTCTCCAGCAATTGCAAACGTTGACAGGCATCACGATATGTAGGACAGAGTACTCCATCGACGGTTCGAAGTGACTCGAATGAAGTTGGCCCACGAACATTCACCAACAGTAATCGCAAATAGAAACATTCTACATTTCTAGATGGATGCACTGTGTAAATACGACCGATGGCATCTGTTGAGAATACATCTGGATAATCTGGAACTCGCTCGCCTTGCTTTCGCCGTTGAAACTTTTTCGATGAACCATTCCAAGTGTAATAACGCGGCATCTGAGAGTAGAGCAATGTTCGTGCGAATGGATCACTCTCACATGTTGAAAAGAAACTGGTCAATGTTGTAGCTGGTGGTCTTTCAGCACGTTGAATGGCAGTGTTTTCAGTGAAATAAACACGTTGACCATTCTACAGATGCTACCTTTTGTAATATACTTGCAAACGTATTTGATTGCTTTAATCGAATTACAGTCCTCCACATTAATATGCGCATCAAATGTTTTGCAAAGTAGTGGTGAATATGGAACAATCCAACAGTTATCGACCAACATCATTTTGTTTTACTTTCAATGTAACTGTTCTGCCGCTATCATCAGGTGAACGACGTCGATCAAGTGGATATCCGTCGTTGCCGGTAATAGTTTCCGCAGTGAGAGGGCGTGGGTAGCGTTTAGAACACTTGCCGTTAGCCATGCACGGTGAATCCATGTTATTGTTGCCACACGGTCCGTGAATCATATTCTTGATGATATCATACAATTCTTGATCAATTTCTGGATCCAGTATCTCTGCGCAAATGACAGCATCGATTTGGTCTGGTCGAATCTTTTCAACGAACCAAAGTAGAATATGCGCGTGCGGCAGACCTCTCTTCTGCCATTCAACAGAATACATCCAGCATCGAACATCCCCAAATACACGTTGTTTAATGATGAAATCCATTAGAACCTTCAGCTTCTGTCTGAACACACGTGCGGTGATATCATGTCGATCACTCGATGTTTGGCCGGGAATTAAATTGCGCTGAATATCAATCCATCTTGAGTTGCAAGTCAAGGTGACAAATAAGTCAGGACGACCGTACTGTCGAACAAACGCCATCGCATCTTGAGCATACTCGTGCATGTGGCGTGGACTGCCAACATACGTTGCCGGTAAGATTGTTAGTCGACCGAGATTACTCGCATAACCTTCAGTTCTTATTGCATCCCGCAAATGAAAGCAATTTCGCTTGATTAAAACGAATGTAATTGAGCCGTTCAGTCTCGATTTTGACATACATATCCACGCAGAATTATTGAAGCAATCGCCGAAATCGCAACAGATAGTTATCCTCATTTTGACGAATCATTAAACGATATGCATAGTAGTTCATCGAGCTTACTGTTTCTTCACCTAATAATAGATGAATCCAAAGTAACAAATAAATGCAAAGTTTGAAAATAAAATTGAGATTCCATTTAATTGATTGATTTGGTGACATGATTGAAGGAACAAGTCTACTAACCAGTAACTGGATTTAACATTTTGATGTTAAAGTGGTAGCCGTCATCACCTTTCCAAAACATGAGCAGATACTGAAGTGCATCATACGACCGATGTGTCTCACTAATACGTTGCAATTGTCCATTGTTTCGGCGCGTCAGTACAATATCCCGTGACACTATTTGCTCACCGACTACAATAATGGCAACCTCATCAATTGTCGGTGCATTGTATTGACGTTTGTGCGCGCCGTTCGGCATTTTATCCGCTTTAATCACGATTTGATGATCATCTGTTAGTATTCTGTCTAACGCATTCTTAAATAATCCAATCAGTTCATTATGGGCATGAAGCATTCGTTGCAATTCTCTGATGATGTCTTCTTTCGTTCTGTTGTACAATGCACTACGACGGTTTATTTGATCGCTCTCGATCCCAATGAAATAGATTTGCAAGAAATTGTATTCGCCATCAGGAAGCGGCAATAACGACCCAGCACGATGATGCACCTGCCCTTGAATCTGGTTACCAAGAGACGAATTCAAAATTAATAAAATGCGATCATTCAAAGGAAACGCAAGAGTACTCTTTCGAGCAGGAATTACCTTGAACGACGGATTATATCCGCTTTCATTGATAATTGATGCAGCGAAAGAAGTCATTTGAAAGCACCCATCATAGTTTTGAACATTTGCAAGAAATTGCTTTGATTCTGTTGTTACGCCTTCTAGATACGATCGCAATGGTTCCGGAGGCGATGGCAATGTTGGCAATTTAACTTTTCCACTAAGGCAACACAATCCAGGTGTTTCTCCTGGAAATTTCAATGCGTTGCAATGTGGACATACTACAACCATTGATCCAATTTGAACGACAGAAAGAGATCGATAATCGAATGCTCAATCATATGGGAATGCTACTCGAAGCAAATTGACATTGCCAGCACTTCTTCTTTGTTGTCTATTTTCAGTATTTATTCGTCGACTTTGCACCGATAAATTTCCTCATTGATTTACTCGACGACTTTGTTGTGCCAATCTACGCGAATCGATTACAGCCTGCTGTTGTTCTTCTGTTCGTTGCGCACGAATTTCGACGTGGTTTGCATTTCTTCGTTGTTGCGCAATGTTTCTATCTTCTTGACTCATATCCGCACGATGAGTCGACGCTGCTCGTGCACCAGCTGAACGTCGGCCTAAATTAGATCTTCTCGTTGGTGGCATTATGAAGAACAACTGCAATACCATGAAATCCCGAATAGAAAATTTGAAAACAATGAAACAACAATAGAAACGTACCACTTCTTACAGACAAATCGCAATAGCCAACCAACAATGCAACACACACACAAAAAACAATTGCTGATATCACCAATGTTGTATCCGATTTCAATGAATGTTTTGTATGATTTTTAATCATAGAAATAAATTATCGGATTTAGCAAATCACGATTTGTTGATTTTCAACCTACAGTGTTGAAGAAAACATTTGAAAAATTGAGGAATTAATTCCTAGAATTTTTAAAAGTGTTTTGGTTAATTTATAGAATGAATTAAGTATATCAAAGAATTATTTAGAGCTTTTAGCAAGTTCGGCTTTAGGAGAATTAAAAAAAAAAACAAGCAGCAGTCACAGAAGTTTGAACTCAGGACCTTGGGATTGATTCTTGCACGTGCTACCTACTCAGCTACCGCAACTTATGGTTGCTCACTGACTAAAATCGCCTATGTACAATGATTTGTTGATTTTCAACCTACAGATTTGTTAGTATTGAAGAAAACATTTGAAAAATTGAGGAATTTATTCCTAAAATTTTCAAAAGTGTTTTGGTGGATTTATAGAATGAATTAGGTATACCATGTAAAATGGGCAACAACGTCAACGTCAACAGTTTTTTAGTCAACGTTGACAGCGCCACCACACATGAAAAAAATTGGCTTCTCCATTGATCGATTTGATTATTTTTTGGTTGTTGCCAAAATAAATAAATACAAAATGAAAAAAAAAATTTAACAAAAACGAAAAAAAACTGTCGTAACACGCTGGGTGGACGAAATAAGACATTTTGAAATTATGATTTTTTGACCTTTTTTCGATTTTTTTTTCTTTTTTTTAAAACCCGTACAGAGAAAATACCTTTCCATCAAAGTACAATTCATCAAAATCGGTTTGGCCACTCTCGAGTTATGGGATTACATCGCTTCGGACACTTTCTTTTATATATATAGATACATATATGTATATTATAAGCACCTATAATATTAGGTTGTTGTACAACAATTTGTTGCTTCCGTTCGCTCCATTGGACCGTGATTATTGTGCTCTGAGGCAACTGAGGAAACAGTGTTTATTGTGCAAATTTTGCAACTGATTTTTCCGAGCGAATATAGGAATGAATTGTATTAATTAAAAGAAATTATTTTCCAAGTCTAACTTTATTATTTGCCACCGACTTAAATACTAGTAACCGCTTTGATATGCCAACAAAATTGCATAAATAAACACTTGCAAATATGTTTTTTACTGATAATTATTTTGCATTTATTTGTAAAAACATTTTATTTGCCAATTTTTCAATGCATTTTTAAGTTGTACTTGAGTCTAGTTTAAGATCTCCCGTTTCACCAACCACTTTCGAGCAAAACCTAAGTTCAACTTAGTCGCGAATAATGGGACTTTAACTGTTCTCATCTTTGTTAGCAGTCTGTGATCGAAAATTGCACAGTTCGGACGCTTTCTTTACTGCGGTAGTTATATCAGCGTTTCTCAGTCAGCAAAACCAAACCCACGCGAGGGCGACAATTAAATCTCTATTGGTTTCATTAGTAAACACTTTATTTTTTTACTGAGTTTTCCGAAATAAAACAGACATGTAAGCGATTCAACTCACTCATCATGGCAGCGGTCTCCAGAGGGGAGGAGGGGCGGTGTTGGTGGTGTAATAACAATTGCTTTGCCTTGTTTGCCGATGAGCTAATCAATAAACGTATAACCTTTAACATACAAAATAGCTACGATTACCTAATAATGTTCAAATAACTAACCATTCGCCTATTTTTTTTTTGCTTTTGCGGCTCTTAAAGGCTTATACGCAAAAGCAACAACAAAATACGTGTAGGTCAATAAAAAAAAATCAAATCGGCTGCTATAGTAACTACATATAATAACTTCACCTTGGTTTGTATCATGCCTTATGAAAATACTTTTTATATATCAATTATTATAGAATACATGGTTACGACACGCGGTGACGTCATATGAACAATTTAACTACAATCACATTTGATCAGGTTTCAACGGTTAGAAAAAGATTAATTACGTTACTGCTTTTTAATGTTTGAGGTTTCATTTGAAATTATTTTTCGTTATATAAGAGATCTTATTTGGAAAACCATTTTAGATTTCTAAGTCCTGTGTTGAATATTCAAAATATTTTTTCTAGTTTTGTTTTATTCAATTGAGTTTCTTTCTTTGGCGAGAAAGCTGAACTGCTCAAACTTAGTAGCGGTATTTCTTCTTTATTGTGAAATAGAAGGAGTGTGTCCTAATTTTAATCATGATCTGGGTATTTTGCAAAATCCTAAAATATTGGTGAAGTCACATTGTCAAATGTATACGTACTAAAAACTAGGTCATTTCGCAACTAATTAATTTTTGTAAAGAGTTTTATCATGTTGTCTTTTCGACGTTGAACAGAAAATTAATAACAAAGTAACCGACATGAAATCGGGAGAACTTAACAAAAAAAAATGCTGTATTTCTTTACTTAAGACAGATTAGAATGTACATTACAATTTTACTCTAAAGTAAATAACACCCCGTCAAAACCAACCACTTTTGAGCAAAACCTAAGTAGTTATATCTGCGTTTCTCAGTCACCAAAACCCTAAAACCCACGCGAGTGCGACAATTAAATCTCTATTGGTTTCATTATTAAACACTTTATTTTTTTACTGAGTTTTCCGAAATAAAACAGACATGTAAGCGATTCAACTCACTCATCATGGCAGCGGTCTCCAGAGGGGAGGAGGGGCGGTGTTGGTGGTGTAATAACAATTGATTTGCCCTTTTTGCCGATGAGCTAATCAATAAACGTATAACTTTAACATACAAAATAGCTACGATTACCTAACCCTTAAGCACCACAAACATTTAAATAATCAACAAACTCTACATATCTCTAATTAATTTTATTGAAAAGCAAAACTGAAAAGCCAATAAAGTATTACAACCTCTCCGCGGTCAATAAGGCAATTGAATCCATCACCAGCGAAAAACCTCTTCAAATTTCTTTCACTAAAGAGGGAGATTTACTTCTACTAGTAAAATCGCAACAACAAGCAAACAAATTCCTTAATGCTGCAAAATTATCAAACATCTGTGGCATCTTCGGCTCCCTTCATCCAACTCTCAATATTTCTAAAGGCACGATTTTCTCAGCCTCGCTGAAACATTTAAGCGAAGGTGAAATAGTTGAAGGTCTAAAAGTCGTAAAATTCAGGAAAATTAAAAAAATTATTGATGGAAAACTTGTTCACACACCACTCCACATATGCTCTTTCAACACATTCGTCCCGCCAAAAGTAAACATAGGATGGCTGAAAATTTAAGTAGAACCATACATACCTTCACCGATGCAATGTAAAAATTGCTTTTTGATAGGCCACACCACGAAGCACTGCACAACCGAAGCTTAATGAACGGGTGGTCCAGCTTCCTCCACGACGATTCTCCCTGCGCAAAACTTCAGCGATAGAAGCTGTCACTAAAACCAGCGCCGTCATCAACAAAGATTATTTTTATTTTTGGCCTAATTTTTTATGAATCGTCTGTATAATTTATAGAGCTTGTGGCCAGGTTTGTATTAGGAATAATATTAGAAAACAACAATTTTTCAAAGTAGTAGAAGTGATAGCAGCTATTTCGGAGATCACCACATCTCCTCATCAGACTTCTTTCTTTCTAGACTTTACATGGCTTTGAACCATGGTACACCGGATCGCTAGGCGAGCACGCAACCACTCAGCCACGCTAACTGTGTGAAAATTGTTTGTTTTTCTCACTATTCCTATCTCCAACCATACCGCTATTAAGTGTGACTTTTCGGCACTCTGTGCTTAACAGGGTGGTCGGTATTGTTTGTTTTTACAAATCTATAAGCTTTTTGTTCGGCCTGTAGTTTTGCTTTTTAGGTTTGTTCATCCTTTATTATAATTATTTTTATTTTTGGTCTTATTTTTTATGAATCGTCTGTATAATTTATAGAGCTTGTGACCATGTTTGTATTAGGAATAATATGAGAAAACCACAAATTTTCAAAGTGGTAGAAGTGATAGCTGCTATTTCGGAGATCACCACATCTCCTCATCAGACTTCTTTCTTTCTAGACTTTACCTGCCTTTAAACCATGGTACACAGGATTGCTAGGCGAGCACGCAACCACTCAGCCACGCTAACCGTGTGAAAATTGTTTGTTTTTCTCACTATTCCTATATCCAACCATGCCGCCATTAAGGGAATAAAGATGTTGCACAGGAAAGTTTCGAGGAAGCAACACAAATAAGAATCAAAAAACGATCAGATTCGCTAATGCGAGAAAAATTCAGAGTCTACAACCCAACTCAATTACTATGTCACACAGAAACAACAGCAACGAACCAAGCAACAATATGAACAGTTTCTTCACTCCAAACAGCCCTATATTAACACCAGGTGAATAATATTTGAAAACAAAGTTCACAGAAATTTACATCAATCACGAGAAATTCACCAAACTTAAGAAATAACAACAACAAATGAAGGTTTCAGCGATCTCACTTATCACGCACACCTCTTCAACCTTTATAGATTTATCTCTATATGATTGAAGAGACATCCAACAAAATAATTATAATGGTACTTAAAGTTCTCCAGTGGAACATTAATGATTACCACAACAACTACAACCAATTCTGTATATTAATAAGAGAAAACAGCTAAAAAATAATAGCCTTACAAAAAACTCACCTTAAATCGCGCAAAAACCAATATGGAAACAGAAGAAAGTGCGAAGATAGGTGGCTCATTGCTGGTGGCCGATAACGTAGAGGTCTTACCACTTGTACTAAACACACACTTGCTGGTTATTGCAATTAAAGTTAAATCTAACATTAACTTTACTTACTTACTTAATTTGCGCTATAACCGCTTAAGCGATTTTGGCCGAACTTCTCGTACCATTTGTGGTGTGCGTCTTGGAGTTCTAACACAAATTGAGGGGCCTACAGTTTTACGACGACCGCGAATGTTTATTTGCGTGACACTTTTTTTCATGGCAGAAATACATTCGGAGGTTTGCCATTGCCTGCCGAGGGGAGACCGCTATTTGAAAAGAAATTTTCTATAATTTTTGATATTACTTGCCCCGGATAGAATTTGAACCTGACACCCAACGAACGAAGCGAGCACACGCCGCACACTCGGCTACGGCAGCCGCCTTTACAATAATAACTTTTACTCACCACCTGAGCAACAAATCTCCGCACATGACCTTCCTCGCTCTCCAAAATATAACAGAAAGGGTAAGAACGTAAGCAAATTCTTAGAAAGTAGTAGTTTGATAGTCTTGAACAATAGCAACCAAACACACTGATCAACCCACTCTACCTTAACACAGGTTGTCATTTCAATGTGCACTCCACCACTAAACATCGATATTAATATAAAGTGAGCCCCAAATTAAATGGCAATGGCCATTTCTCAATTAACATCACATTATTTCAGATGCCGTCGAATACTTCCTACCACAGCATACCCAAGTTCAAACATACTTAATAAATCAATTGGTCACTTTACCAAACATACTCGTATATAACTGGCACTTTGGAAAAAAATAAATTAAGGAGAACAAACCCTAATCAAACCACCGCGCTATTCTCAAAAATGATTCGACAAAGTGCGTACAATTCCATCCCTTTAACGACACTTAAAAATAGGAAATACGTAACTTACTGGTGGAACAACAACCTAGATAAGCTGAGAAAAGAAAAACAAGACTTATGGAAACTCTATAAACAACATCCAACTCTAGAAAAAATTATTAACTACAAGAAATCTAACGCTAAGGAGTCGGCTTTTATATTTTTTGCGAAAAACAGACACTATAATACGGCCTCTAAAATTCTTTGGGAAAGGTTAGCTTACTCTATGGCCAGTCTTCGCGTAATTCTATCCATACACTTGAAAAGGAGGATGTGACGTCAATCATTGACCCATTCGAAATTGGTAACACCTTGGCTAAGGGGTGGTTTAACTATTCAAATAACGGCCACTTTTCAGACAAATTTAGAGAACACAAAACGTATAAGCGTAGGTTTGTTAAACCTTACATATGACCAGATAAGAGAGCCACTCCTATTAAAGGAAATTTTACCCTACAGGAAGTAGAAAGTTGCTTGGGCCCAAAAAAAAGGTAACACAGCAGGGCACGACAATATACCCTACGAATTATTAAAAAAAAATCTGCCACAAGCAGGAAAAGTAAAGGTATGGAACTTTACAACCAGGTCCTTAATTCACACATTATCCCACAACAATGGAAAATTAAACCAAATAAACCAAAGATCCAGACTGAGGGTTATAAACCAATCTCACTAATATCCTGCAACCATCATAAAGTTATGGAAAAAATAATATCCCGGAGGCTTATGTGGTACCTTAGTTTAGATGGACTCATTACCAATAGCTAATCCATTATCCAGACATGGAAAAAGCCTTCGATAGCGTAGGCATGCACACTATAATCGACCAACTCATAGCTTGGAAATTATGCCCAAATATAATAAACTATTGGGTCTATAACTTGATGCGATTTCTAATAACTTCGTGCGGTTTGCTAAGAGATGGCGTAACTTGTATGTATTCCATCGTTCCAATATATTCCGATCATACGTTGTAAAGCTACTGTCATTGTACGTCTTTTCAGTGTATGCCATTCATTTGAAGCGTAAACAACAATATTTTTTTTTCATTCAAATATGTCAAACTTTGTGCCTGAAAAAGTGTTTTTGCGGGGAGTTCTTCTGTATTACTTTAATATGAAGAAAACTGCTGCCGAAAGTAATCGTATTTTGGTGGAAGTTTATGGTGAATATGCTCTAGCTGAGCGAACGTGCCAAAAGTGGTTTGCACGATTTAAAAGAACTGGAAGCATTACTCGATGAAGATTGTTGCCAAATGCAGGAAGAGCTCGCAGAATATTTAGGTGTCACTCAAGCAGCCATTTCCACCATGACAACGCTCGGTCACACGTTGCTATTTCGGTTAAGAACTATTTGAAAAACAGTGGATGTGAAGTTTTACTCCACCCGCCTTATTTCCCAGACCTTGTCCCTTCTGACTACCATTTGTTCCGATCGATGCAGAACGCCCTCACTGGAATACGGTTCACATCAGAGCAGGATATCAAAAATTGGCTTGATTCATTCTTGGCTGTCAAGCCAGCGCAGTTCTTTTGGGATGGGATCCACAAATTGCCAGAAAGATGGTAAAAAGCCATTGCTTCAGATGGGCAATACTTTGAATAATACGATTGTACATGTTTTTCTTAAATAAACGTTCAAATTTTGGAAAACCCCCGCACGAATAAGTTATAGACCAATGCGTTAAGAGTTTCCTGCAAAATCGTATATTCAGGGCGTAGGTCAACAACATAATAACAGACCAAGAATGTTAGAAAGCCAGATTACGACTACGCCGGTAGCGTACACGTCACAGCGGTCTCTGCCACAGGAATAGAGAGAAGAAAAGGAAGGCGATAACAGCAATTGCGCTTTTATTTTCGCTGCAATTGTTGCAGTACAAAGCTCGGTGCTTCGCATTTATTACTCAGTTTTAACTTTTTGCAAAAATTAGTCCATACTTAAGTATACATTGTGAAACGAAAATATGATCAGAATCATAAACTGATCTGTAGCATAAATGGATGATGGATTTGTATCTCCAACCGCAAGGGTTAGAGGTGGTAGCGGAGAGTTGAGGGTTATACTTTTGATAACGGAGAATCTGCAAGCCGGTCGGAATCCTCTGGTGCCTTAGCTCTTTCGGAGTGGGGTGAGTTTTTGCCATTCTTTAACCGTGCCCACATAAACTTTAATTAAGGATCCCTGACTGAATCAAAATAGGAAATTTACTCCGCGAATAAAAAAGGAGTCATAATAAAACGAATGAACACAAATTAAAAAACACTAATATTATTCAGCGAAAACACTTTGTAAGCTCTCATATCGTCAAAGGCTCGTTGGTGGCAATGTCTAAGTTAGAAGTCGACATGCTCAGTCTTTACCTTACCCTGCCATGATTTTATGCCTTAATTGTCAGGAACACCAAAAACTTTACAAATTCATTATTACCTTATAAATTCACAATTTAACTCACATACTAACATACTCATGATTATTTCAATGCCCTAAACCTTATAATAACAATTATTTTATGGTACGAAACTTTATGCCAGCCACTATGCCGATCTCTGCGTACTACCGCTTGAACTTTTCACTGATCGAAAGAGTTTAAGATCAATAGCGTTGTTGTTTTTCAGTTGTCTTTTTTGTATTTCTTTACGAAACGTTAAACTAATTATGTCGAGAATTCTTATGATCTCTTTCATGCATTCACCTGTCGATATATGCATACATATATATGTACATACATATGTATATCGTCAAATAGCGAAAAGAAACCGTTGGCAAAAATCAAGTAGCTTTCTATGCAGATATACGCTTGAGAATGCTCAGCATACGTATGTACCGGCTTACATATCTATGTGGATTTTGCTAACATATACAAATATGTACATGATAATTTTTTTTTGCCAAACAGATAAAAAGAGAATTTTAATATAGTATTATTACTTACATATTTACATGAATTATCCCAGCTCCAGTGTTGAAGGCCTTCCCGCGTTTTAGCTGCTTCGCGAATGTAAAGGGTGTACCAATCGAGGTTTTAATTAAATTAAATTTTTTTTCCGTTTCGCGATATGGTCTTAGTTAGGAACGATAATCTCAATTATAATTTTTCACTTCATACGAGATAAAACTAGATAATTAATTCTATTCTTTTTCTCTTAGTTACTTTTTTTTTTAAATTTCTAATTACAAAATTTTAAATTTTACACACCAACACCACTAATTCACTATCACCACTGGGATGGAATGTATGCACTCGCACTAAGCGGGGGAGACGTTATCCGGGCTTAAGCGCGACTGTCAAGGCTTTGGTGAGTTTCCGGCGCTAAGACTGGTACTTGTGCAACAAGCTGCGGGTCATCCAAAATTAGGCTCCAAAATTAATGAAGTGCGAAATTTTTAGCATCCGCACCAGATTGGCCGCTGAATGCCTTTCAAAGATGCGCTGGTGTGGGATTGGACTGCGTTGGCTGCAGTCTGCTTAACCAGACGCCCTGAAAGTCGAAAGACGTTTTTGATTTTTTATTAGGAATATCTGTTCGGGATTTAGAAACCAGCAAAAGTGATTCGGTTTCGAAACCTACCTTATTTCTGGGGCGGAGCACTCTATATCCTTGAAGTTAAGTACTGGCTTTAATTTAGTTTTATTTTAAAACTAACCTTCAAACATTTTCTGCTGACCATTTACAAACGAGTGTTCGGTTTTATACTCCTGATTTCCTACTCTAGAGCTTTTCTTTTGGAAATCGGGATACAAAGCAATGCGCTTGTAAAGCAGTAAGGTATACGAGTAACAACATACATATGTAGCTGAATGAGAATGTGCAAGATTAACATAAATATGATCAAGAGCTTACAGCATCCCTTCTTTCTGGTGACAGCTTTTATTGCAAAGTCTAAGCAGTAAAGCTTAGTTTATCTACAAAAACTATGCACACTAAAATCAATGGACATCCATTACTTAAGCTTCGCTTAAGATACCAGCCAAAGACCAAAATAAATGTATGAAAACCTCGCCACCCAGATGTGCTGCCGTATATATTTCAAAATCGTAACATTGGTATTTAATAATAATATACTATTATATGCCATTCATGATTCATAAAAATTCAAGGAGTTAATATCTGAAAACGTATAATTGTGTGCAATAGATGTAGTGAACCGGTGACTATTAAATTAACAGTGCTGTACAAATTATATGTCTTGAGATAAAAACCGCTCGCGTACAGACACGATTAGCACGGTTAATTATGCGCTTCGAGTTACTGCAGTACTTTATCCTTTTCACAAAAAGCACTTGCCTTAAAAGGCGATTTATCACGAATATAAATTGCAATTTGAAAATTATAAACACAAGCCATGGTGTCTCAGTTTTTGGTATTGCACAAACAGTGACGACGGTTGTTTGTCTCGCTTTTAATTGTTGTAATTGTTGCTAATAGGGCAAAACTAAAATGTGGCAAGTTGTGGTTGTGTTTAGCAATGCTGCTGGTGTTGTTGTGGCTAGAATGGTATATTGCGGCAAGCTGTGGTTGTGTTCCCGCAGAGCTGTTGATGTGGTGTGTAGAAGAGGTTTGGTTTTTTTGCAAAGCTGTTTACTCTGCTGTGGCAAATATTGCACACTGATAGATGTGTGTAGCAGATAATTGTTGACTGTATGCAGCAAAGATGCGCTCGTATAGGGTAGGTCTGCTGGTAAATGTATTATTACGGGTTAAAAAAACCAATGGCAACGAGGGCTGCAGTGGTTGGGCGGTGAATAAATGAAAGATAAAAAGATGTCATAACGTGTGATAAATATTATAGCTTTCGATTTTCGCTCGCACATTCTCGAGTATTTCTATACTTACCTAAAAAAGGATTACACCGTTTCCGAAATTTAGATCGGAGCGTCGGACTATAACAGCCCTTAATGGGAAGCTTGGTGTGGGAACCGGGAACCGGAGCTCTTCGACACTGAGAGCAGTGTCTCCAGAAAAATTTTGCACTGACAATGCAGAGGATGCTTGCGAAGAAGGAACTGTTTCACAGCGACGAGGAGCGCGAAGCTAACTTCACCGTAGTAGCCGCGGAGGAGGAGGCGGTCTTTTCATATGAGAGTGCTGCAAATAAACCTCCACAAATCTGAAGCAGTCTCTGCTAAGCCGCCTTGCCAAAAGCAATCTTGCGGTGGCACTCATATCTACATAAACCATGAATCTGTTTCTCAAGAGTATGCGGGTTAAGTCTCATGGATTTTAAGCTTTTCGCTAAACGCGGTAAAGGTGAAATTAGAGCCTGTACTTTGGCTAAAGCAGATTTAAATATCTTTCTTTTACCTAATTCCAGCGAGGCCTTACAACGCTGGACCCTCCTCACTCGGCGGTGCGGGCCCTGGTGATCAAGTATGCGATCGAAAATATTCTGCTCGCCCTCACATACTAACCCAAAGGACCTTAGGACTAAGAGCCTATCCTTCTTTGCTCTTCTTCTCTGATACCACTGGGCCACTGGCGGCCAACTAATCTGCTGTAGAGCGGTAAAGGCGAGGTAGGAAGCGAGAGAATTGTCTAGGCGTGTGTCGAGAAGACGTCCAGGGAGGAGTTCAATTCTCTCCAATTCTGTAGGATTTGGAAGGCGCAAAAGTTGTCGAATACGCTGATGACGTCACAATCGCGCTAAGGGGTTCGTCCATCGTCGACTTAGGGTCAGCTCAAGTAAGGTGGAACTCGTCTTTTTACGAGGCGGCATAAAATGCCTTCAGTAAATCCACCGAAACTAAACTGCGTCCGGTTAAGTCTTGCTGTAAGTGCTAAATTTTTAGCCGTTATTCTGGATATGAAGTTAAACTATAAGGAGAATATGCTTCAACGGTATGAAAAATTATCTTTACAGCAGACCAATTCTGCTATATGGGGTGAAAGAAGTGGCTGAATGGTTGCGTGCTTGCCTAGCAACTCCGTGTACCATGGTTTCAAGCCTGGTAAGAGGTACATATGTTGCGGAGATGTGGTGATCTCCGAAATAAAAATCGTTGTTTCCTCAATAATAAAATAATAAAAACCCTGGCCTCAAGCTCAATGAATTACAGTCGTATTTTTGTTAGCAGAAATCCGAAAAATTTCAAATAGGCATATGATATAATAATATCAAACGGGTATTTAAAATACAACAATAAATAAAATTAATGTCATGCTGCACATAAAATATTTAAAAATGCAAGTTGTCAGCAACATAGTCGTCAAAATTGCAGCAAAGTTTAATGTAGTAAATCTACATAAACAATATTGATAGACAATTTTACAATAATAATTGCCGACAAAATTACCGCCGCTACAAGCTACAAGAACTATATTGTTACACAATTTTACTACAGCATTTAAAGTGGACAAAGTTTTAAAGGAATAAAATTGGACCACGTTACAATAACAACAAGGCTAAGAGCTTGCAAGTTCCTTCTCTACACAACTCTCCAAAAATCGCTTTCATTTACAGGATTTTGATGTACGGGAACATTTTTTCCGCAACTTCCTGTAAGTTAAGGTAAAAACATGTAAATTCTTGTAGCAAACAAGAGAATGAGAGAATCAATTTCAACCGAATAATAATGATACAATCCTCAATTTTGGTATTAATCGAAATCATGACAATTCCATCCCTATATAGTAATAAAGACGCATGCAAGAAAACTTAGATTTATCATTGATACGGGAGCCGAATTCAGCATAACAGGTTCCCTATCCCCATACAACAACATACTTTTTATGGCATAAGCTCCATTATAGATGATCATGACAAAAAAATATATATAAAAAATTGCTCATATATGATTTATGTATGTATGTGTGTGGGAAATCGTTTTCCATAAGAATGATGTACGATCAACAACTGTTAACTATGTAAATGTAAATACTTTCAGACTAAAAAATTATATTGAGTATTTTTGTTTATGTTTTTGTTTTGCTATTATTCCTCGGTGGCTGTTCCAGTGCTTTGACGTTTTGGGGTTATATCAAAGTTCGGGTTTTATGGTGAGCTTTTTCAGTATTCGTCGTAGATTTTTGGTGTCATAAAACTTAGTGCAAATAAATATTGCGATGAGCAAATGCCAAGATTGGTAGAAAAAGATGATGATGAGCTAAAAGATACTAATTCACACAGTGAAGAACTATCTAATCCAAATTAAGATGATTATATAAGTAGTTTCTGAAGGCATCCAGAATGGCCTACTGCCTGAAATCTTTCAATACAGATCACTCTAGCTAAGCCGAAAGGGCAACAGATGGCAACGTTGACTGCTCTGCGTCTATGAGAGATAACCCAGTGGCATCCCGAAACCCAGGGCCATTCTTGTATATTAAACAAATTTTGCTCTATTCCGAAAACAGGAATTTTACACTCTACCTGACAGTGTTGTCATCTACATAGATGGCTCGAAACTCCATTGTAAGGTGCGAGGAGGCGTTTTCCCACGAACCCCTCTCCTACAAATTCCCTTTAGGTTTCCAGATCACTGCAGTGTTTTCCAGGCTAAGGTCTCAGCTATCATAGAAGCAGTAGAGAGGATTGGAACCGGAAGAGAATTCTTTCACGTTTAACACAAACATCGCGCTGGACTGCCGGTTATATCTACAGGAGATGGCCAAGCAGAACAGACTGTACCTCATTTAGGTTCCTGGCCTGAGATTTATTAGCGAGGTAAAATCGTTTAGTTACCTACCCTCGACTATGGCTGTCGGACTGCGGCGGCTTACCTTTCTGGCTATTCTCCTGGTAACCAGGCGAGTTTGAGTCCCCAGCACCGCGACTTTACCTCGAAGTAAAGAACGATGGATGAGGGAGGGGAGCCAGTTATATTCGGGTAACTGGGCGTAGTGTCGTTTAGGGAGATGTGAGCGAGTTAAGAATGGATTCGCTGCGGGTATCCGAGTGAGACTCATTGGGTGGAAAAAGCACGTTTTCGCTATAGTTGGAGCGAGAAAACCATTTGACGTGCGACCCTCCACTCATTTGGTCAACGCATCTGAGACGCCACTTCGAAGCATATCATAATTGATGATTACGTAATCCCCAATATTGGGTGAGAATGGTACTGAAAGAACGTAGATTACAAGGAAGTTGCATTCTATCCCACCGTTTCTCTAACTGAAAATCTCGTCCAAAGAATATAGATAACAAAGAAGTAGCAGACTTTCACCGGATATGCTAACAGAATATTTTAGCTTATTTCACCATACCAGAACTAATTTGATGTTCACTGATTGATATTAGAATCTGATTGAATGCAATTGGTTTGTGGTGCGGTCAAGTAAGCTAACATTTCTTACCACAGGATATTTCACTGATGCAACTTCTTTGTAATCTACGTTCTTTAATGTCGTCCAATTCACCAGAACTAATTTGATATTTGCTGATTTTTGTTAGAATTTGATTATTGTAGATCCAATTGGTTTCTGTGAGTGATGATTTGTACGAAAGTGCTTGCCACAGAAAATGAAGAAGGTAACGAAAACCTCGCTATATCCAGTATTTTAACGGCTCGTGACTGGCAGGGTGTATGCTTGTTTAATGCACACACATTCAACCGAACTCTCAATATGTGCAAAATTTTGCAAAACAACGTGTCTCCAGTAATCACGCTTTTCGTTAAACCTCCAATATACAATGTTCTGATGAAATATGTTGGTTTACTAGACCTTCTTTACAAAAGTGCAATTCAAATATTAAATTTTTGTGTGAAAGATCAGAATTGAATGGTCTAAATACAAAAATGCTAAGGTCAAATAAGCTGTTTTGTCAAAACTCCACAGAAAAAGCTATTTCTGTCTGCAATTCCCACGAAAAAGCAGTGTTGCAAAGTCCCCATCATTAATTAGGGTTGAAATGAAATAATTCTTATTTGCGGTAGGTAGGAGAAAAAGGTGCAAATATTGGGCCCGTTTCTTTGTAACCCAGTTGCAAAAGAACTCTAGGTAGGATAACAAGATGCATGCAAAGCAACAACATGAACTCGGAAAAATATGGAAGTTAAGCCAACTCGGTTAAATGATATCCGACATGAGATGTAGTGTTGGGAAGTGAAAAAACTGCGCTATGTGAATGAGCCCTAACCCTTAATTAGTTTTTGTTTGGGTAGTATTTTTAAATATACAATATAAATACATAAACCTAAAAATTGCCGGCACAACTACTTTCCGTTCTTAAATATCGCTAAACAAATCGCAACTTTCATAAAAGAGCCTAACAGAGTTGCTATTGCAAATAAAAGAAATTGTATCCCAATTGGAGCGTTCTTTTACAGCTAGGTTACATTAAAACGGGCCCATTGATTCTAGATCGAATAGAGATTTCAAAGAAATTACTTTCGTTAACATCAATACATCACATGTTATTAAGTTGTACACCACAGTATTAAATTTGTTACTAAAAATCTGAGAGGGATTTCTTGTTGAATTTTTTTCCTATAGGTCATTGACGTATGTACATCAGGAAGACGCAGAATTAGTACTACCAAATAGAAGTTTCACTTGCGACAATTAATATGTGCATATAACACAGTACGACATTGATTGGTACACATGAGAAATGTTAACAGAATATGAAAATAGGCTTAAAATAAAGAAATACGTGTCTCTGGCGTGGCGTTTTGTTGTAGCACGCCAGAATTCTGAGAAAATCGATTTTTAAGCTTCAATGGACCGTGGAGGTTCACTTCTAATGTACATATACTTTTATTTTAATAATAATGATTTTTTGTCGTACTGTTTAATTAGGTATTTGCAGAAAAATTTCATAAAAGGTGGTAGATTTTCGACTCCAAAATTTATTGTTCTGCTACTTGTGCTGTATTTGCAATAAGACGCATACACTGACGTAAATGCGATAAAAATTTGGACGACATATTGACAGAGAACGTAAGTATGTATGTATATTTACAGAGAAGTATCATCCCGCTTCATTCCTGCTGTCGTTCCGCTTTTTTGGAAAAAGGTCTATTTCTCGTCCAACGCACCACTGAATGATTTGTCACCTACAATGTTCACAATTTAACATCGGTTGAGCGAAAGCTAAAATATTAGAGAAAATTAATGTACGTTCTCTGTTATCACCTACATTGTGTAGTTGCAGATGTTTTTTGGCGAAAATTTTCCTTTTGTTTTGATAAGGAATTTTCGCAAATCTATTTCTAACATTTAAAAAAATGAGAAATATATTTATTCTTCTATACTATCCAAATAATTGTTTTATTATATTTTAGTAATATTTTCCATATACACATACATACATGCCCACACATGTATAACTTTCAATAAATATTTTAAGTAGTTTAACAAAATCTTCCAAAAACACTAAATAAAGTGCATTTATTGTTTATCATATGCATGCACATGCATGCATTTATTTAACAAAATCATATCTAATCGAATTACTTCCATGCAAAAGGGCGCGTACAAGCATAAGTGTAGATATGTACATATGTACTTAAAATAGAAATAATTATGTATGTACATACTTGCACACATTCATGTGTTTTTTTACTTGCGAGCACATTCAACCGAACTCCAAGTCTGTGCGCAAAGTTTGACAAAGCATCTTATCTCCAGGTATGACTTTCATTTTACCATGTAAAAAATAACAATGTTCTAATGAAATATTTGTACTAATAGTTAAACAAAACCATAGTTCAACAGGCTATCGTGGTAAAGGTTTAATTTAAATATTAAATTTTTATGTGAAAGATTTAAATTTATTGATTTGAAAATAAAAAGTATAAAACCAAATAGGTGTTTTGTCAAAGCTCTACAGAACTCCATCATTTAATTAGGGTTTAGTTGAACTAATTTGTATTTGAGGTAGGTAGGAGCAAAAAGTGGAGTATAATACAAATATTGATATACTAGATCGAATAGAGGAAATCTTATATATATGTACATACATATGTATGTGCATACATACATACATACATAAGATGAAGTTAGGTTATACTCCACAGAATTAAATTTACAACTAAAATTCTGGTACTTTATATTCAGAATAAAAATAGTACGGTATATTTGCAATTTGTATGCAAGTAGGCGTAGCGGTTGGCCCGGCATATGCGTTTGGTGGTGCCGATTTGGAATAATTAGGGTTTTAAATAACATTATTAGCAGAAACACGTTTATATTAGATTAATAAGAGATTAATTTCATTGTGACGTATTTTACGGACACAGAGGTGCCGGACGGCCACAATAAATACCAACATTCCCTTTTGTTCGTATTTGGACCAAATCTTCAATTTATGATTTTTAGATTTTTGTCTCAGTCGCGAAAAATGTGAAGGATGAGGGGCGCATGTGTCCGCTAGAAGATGAATGGCACACATTTATGAATGAACTGCTTTTTTTCAAAAATACGTGCATGCGATTATGAATAATTGTTTTTTGTTGCATGTAGTATTTGAAGATATTTCAGAATCTTTGGCGTTGGCGCGGGTGCAGCTGGATTTTTGGCTTCTGCGCACGTGCATATGCAAATAAATATGTAACTGGATGTACATATGTATGCGTTTACAAGTATGTATGTACATACATACTACATACTATGTGTCTAATTGTTTACATTTTAATTATGTATACATGCTTGCATACTTAAATGTACTTACATATAAATTTATACATGCAAGTTGAATAAGTCCTTTTAACCTCTTGTGGTTCGGTTGTTGTTATGTTCAAAATTAATGATCAAAGTTAATCCGTTCCAGATTTACTAAAACACCGAACTTGTTGGCTGTCAGAATCTTACTGATTTATTAAGAGTATAATTTTTGTGACTTAACATAAAATTGAACTAACAGCTACCTATGTGTTAGTTCATATACTTTATTCTATGTATTTAATTCTAGGAATAACAAAACATGTAGGAAACTGGAACCGCAGCTGTTCATACGTTGTGGCTCCTTTTATTGCTAACTTTATTTGTTTAGTCTATTGGCAGCTAGCATCTAACTGCAAGCGCTGCCAACTGGCATAGGAATTATCTAAAATTGCTGATGTCGCAAATGGATGGCCCTGCGAATGGATTTAGCGTAGTGATGTGATGTTTAGAGTGGCAGTCATGGCGTGGGAGTCATGTGTTAACTCCTCCCTCTCTAAAATATAATCGTCCGCGATTATTCGCTGCTATTTGAATCATTTGCATTGACCTGCCTCAATATTTCTTCAATGGCAAGGTCAATACTTGGTTGAGGTTGTCTCCTCGTTATAAGTTTAATCGTTGTACGTTTACAAAATTTTGCAACAATTATGATGAATAAAATCATTGTGACAACGCATATAATTATTTTCATGCTACTGTGGTTTGTTTCTATCTTTTGGTTTATGTTTGATATTCTTTTAATGTTTTTAATATCAATTTGGTCAATGTTTTCCAAGGTTAGTTCTTCCAACTCTTTTACTATGTTTAATTTCTGTAAACCGGGGTGCTCTATGTTGTCGTAAGCTCTGTGTTCCTTGTTTTCGAAAATTGTATTGTTGATTGTTACTTTATCCTCAAATATTACTAAATGTGTTCCATTTATAGTTATTTTTTCGTTAAATCCATCTTGTATTATAAATTTATCATTATTTAATATTATTATGCCCTCTCTTACATTGTCAATTTTTTTATAGTTTTTAGCATAACTAATGTTACAATGTGCTGTGTTTTTGTTGAGCAGATCTAATAAACAATTCGGTTTATCTTCGATTTGACAAAAATTAATGATTGTTTTATTATTAAATTTTTTTAATAATTTAAAGTGTCCTCCTCTCTTTCCAACAGTTCTGTAGTCTAACTGTAGTATCCTGTCTTTTCGAATTACAGGCTCAATAAGAAATTTCTGATAAAAATCATTTACTATGGGATACTGTATTATGAAGTATATCGTTTCGTTATTTTGCATTACCTTAAGTTTAGAATGACTTAGTATATTTGTTATGCTAATTTTATCTCTAAAGCTTGAATTTATATCTATTAGTTCATTGTCTGTTAATAAAAGTGGGTTAACTACATCCATTTTAATCATCATTATTGAATAAATAATATTTTCTAATTCTAATGTGATAATATTATTTCTATGTGAAATTAGTTCAAAAATGTTATCTTCTCTTGTTATTCCATTATCATTTTTTAGTTCATTTATTCTTTCCGTTATCTGATTGATTTTATTAGTGATTTCTGCATTTATTATTAACTGATCGTTATTGGATTCTATTAGTGCCTCAGTTTTTATTTTTACTTCATTGAAATCATAAGAATCCGGTGTACCGGCGACAAATTTAAGTGCCGATCCTAGCAAGTTTATACTTCGTGAATACCTATGATGCAAAGTTAACATATTTACTAGTCTTATTATTTGTTGCGACTCTATTTCTATTGTTTTCTGTAGTTCTGGATATGAGAAACGTTCTGCTATGTGGAGATCTTCATAGGCCATTTTTACAAAATTATTTAGCTCCGTTTTGTGTATGAGAAATTTTGTGTCATTATAAGTTGCGATTTCTCCATCCTCTATAGGTATATAGAACGACCTAGAGTAGTCTACTATTTTTGCTGAAGCGATTGTAAGCCAGAACCTGAAATTATGAATATTTTTACCATCTATCTTTACTGTAGTACCTAAATCTTCCTGAACTACTTTTTATACGTAAATATTTGATAATTTGTTCCCTAGCCTTTTATTAATCTTTACGTACACTTTATCTCCGACATTGTATGTTTTATGTTTAGTACTTTTATTATGATATTTTAAATCATTATTTTGCTTCTCCCTTATTTTCTCCTCAATATTTTTCATTGATATTTCCTTTCCATAAAGTATGTTTATTGGCTTACAGTCCGTTACTGAGTGTATTGAATTATTATATTTAATCGTTGCCGTCATAATTGTCTCTACGACATCACTAAGGTTTTTCTCATTTTTAATACACCTGGCTATTACTGTTAAGGTGCTATGGAAGCGTTCCATTTGGCCGTTTGATTTACTGTGGTAGGGTGGTACCTCAAACTGTTCTATTCCGTGTTTATTTTTAATATATGTAACTCTTAATTCTTTCTGATTTTAATGCCGGTTCATTATCACATATCAACATTTTTGTTTTAGGGAATATGTTTAGAATTTCCATTAAACCCACCTGGATGTCTGGAATGGTTCTTGTCTCCAATTTTTTTACTATTGCAAATTTTGAGAATTTGTCGATACATACCAAAAATGAATTTTTTGCTGTAGAATAAATGTCTATATGTAGTATTTCTCCCGGGCAGGTTGGAATCGGTGTTTTTTCGATTATGTGGTTTTTTGGTTTTCTGTTGTACTTGGAAACTAAACAAGTCTTACACGATCTTATTATTTCAGTCAATCTTTTCCTTATATTAGGGAAAAAATAATCGTTAGTTATTTGTCTATAGTTTTCTTTAGCATTCCTATGTGCTCTGTTATGTTCATTATTTTAAATTTCTTCGTGATCATCCTTATTTGTTATGTCTATTACTACTTTACGCGTATATGCAAATTTAACACCCTGGAAATTTTTCAAAAGTATTTCTTGTATCTGGCCCAAATAACATTCCTCGCAATAAAATGAATTTACGACATCAGGATTTATAGCTTCTTTAAGCGACTGTATTAGGTTCTGATCGTTTGTATAACTTATCTCATGCCTTATATACTTCTGAAAAAATATCTTTGTCCTTTTCGTATCTTTATTACCATTGGTAATTATTATTTGATTTTTAAAGCTGTTCAAACAGGTTTGCACTATTTTAATAGTGTCCGTTAAAGATAGTTCCGAATGTGAACCATATTCAGATAAATGATTTAAAGTTTGCCTCGATAAAGCGTCTGCCACAACATTTTGCTTTCCAGGCTTATAAAAAAATTTGGGAGCGAACTCTTCTATAAAGGCTCGCCATCGCTTAATTTTGGCGTTTGGGTTTTTGTCTGACATTGAATATGTGAGAGGCTGATGGTCAGTAAAGATATTTAGTCCTTTACAACCATACAAATAGTTTCTCAAATTCTTTATGGCCCATACAAAAGCCAGTAATTCTCTTTCGTTAACGGCATAGTTGGTCTCAGTTTTTGAAAGCGTTCGTGATATATGTAAATGTAATTGGTTTATTATTTTGTGACAGTACCGCACCAATAGCCTGCGACGATGCATCGGTTGTCAAATCAAAGGGTTTATTGAAGTCTGGATACAGCAGAGTAACCTCCTCTGATGATAGGATCTCTTTTAACTTTTGAAAGGCTTTAATCCCTTCCTCGTCTAGGTGAACAGGTATTTTTTTTGAATGATTTGCACTAACATTGCCGTTTTTGCCTCTTAGGAGTCCTGTGAGAGGTTTAGCGATGTCGGCATAACCTTTAATACATTTTCTATTATAACCTGTTAAACCGAGAAATGCTCGCAGGCTCCGAACCGTTTTTGGTACCTCATACTCAAGAATACATTTAACCTTTTCTGGAGTAGTTTTTAATCCGTCTTTTGATACTATGAAACCCAAAAATTCAGTTTCTTCTTTAAAAAATTTTGATTTCTTTATATTTACTTTCATGTTTGCTTTACTCAATAATGCTAAAATTTCTTCAATATATCTTAAATGATCACCTTCATTTTCTGAAAATATTATAATGTCATCCACATATACATACGTGGCAAGATTTTCCAATTTTTAATCTCAGTACATCATCGATTGTACGTTGAAAAATACTTGGCGCATTTTTGAGGCCAAAGGGCACACGACAAAATTTGTACTTTCCATTATTGATGCTAAAAGCTGTTTTTTTCCTGTCTTTTTCATGTAGTAGAATTTGGTGGAAACCCGCTTTGAGGTCCAGCGTAGTGAAATATTTCGCTTTTCCTAAATTAGATAAAATAACTGATGTATCCGGTATAGGATATTTGTCATTTGCAGTTATGTTATTTAATTTTCTAAAATCTATGACCAATCTTTTCTTTTTTTGACCATTATCGTCTGTACCCTTCTTGTCAACTATCCACACTGGGTTGTTATAGGGTGACTTGGAAGGTTGAATGATACCAACTTCTAATAATTCGTTAATTTCTTTATTAACAAATTCACTTACCGCTATTGGGTAAAGATAGCTTTTACTATAAACAGGCTCATCCGTCGATGTGCTTATTGTTGCCACAACATTTGTATTATACGTTAACTTAGTATTCGATGTTAAAGATTAAATTTTCGTTTTTTGTATCGATAATACCCCCTATTTGTTTAATAAAATCGTATCCTAATATACCATCGAACGACTGAAGTTCTGGTAATATATAGAAATACGAGTACTCGTTGAACACGTTCATCAGACATTTTTGATTTATAATCAATTTACTATTCACTGTCTTTAAGGTAAACGGTTTCTCAAGCTTTTTAACCCCTTTTAAAAGTGTTAAATCCTTTACATAGTTCTTGGAACTACCCGTGTCCAAAAGAAATTTAAGCAGCATGCCATTTAAGCGTTCTTCTATATATGGCAGCCGTGATTCTAATCTAAAAAATTGCATGTGTCTGATTCGATGTGATTTATACGTTGCCACTTTTTGGACACTTGCTGTGTGCCATTAGCAAGTGCGTTTTCCGTATTATAAACATTGGACCTGCTTTTCACATGTGTTGGAGCATCCCCCAGGCCTCTAAAAACATTCGATCTGTTTTTATTGCGGCTATTTATTGCCCTGCCGCTTTGGTAAAAAGCATTTCCTGGCGGTTGCCTTACAAATCGTGCGGTGCTTGGATCAACCTCCATTGGCACAGGAGATTGAGATTTGATAAATCTTTGATTTATCGCATTAGCTGCGCTTTGGTAGTGTGGAGAATAATTATATCTTGATACCACGTGTTGAGAGTTCTCGAATGCATTTGCAAAAGCATACCGAGCATTATTTGAAACTAATTCTTGCGCTAAAGCCAGCGCACTGGGCAGGTTGGTTGGTTTTGATGAAAACAATATATTACACAGTGGTTTATTTAACCCTGATATAAATACCCGAAGTGCGTCACTACGGTATTTTTCGTTGAGTGATGTAATCAGTTCAGTATTTCCCTCATGAGTCATGATTATTTTGTTTATGATAAGAGTTAGTTTTTTTCTACCTCTCCATAAAATTTCGTTACACTTAATGGTCCCTGTCTTAGTGTCGAAAGTTCTTGTTCTATTAGATAAATCGGGCGTTTATCCGCAAACGCGAAATCAAGCCTGGCTATTATCGCCTGAAAATTTAATACTGTATTAAAAGAAGCCAACGTGGCATCAGCGCGGCCTACAATTTTATTTCTTATTATTGCAACAGCTTGATAATATTTTGAGCTGCCCTTGTAGGGCTCAAATAGTCTGTGTGCAGCAAATGCCGACTGCCTCCACGAAACGTAACGCGTTTCATCCCCGTTAAATTCGGGTAGCGATTTAACGATGTCTAACGGCTCCTCGCAGGTCACACTGTTTACTACAGAAATTGCCTCGTATTCTTTAACTTCATTTGGTACTTCTAACCTACTAACTCTTTGTGTTAATTCGCGAATGTTTGCTTGCACCGATTCTGTCACTTTATTTGCAAAAGCATCGAATAATTCTCTTATTTGACTCTCGTTCATTTTGAACTTATTTCACTTTATTAATTAATTAACAATATAATTTCCTCCTTAACACTCACTTTTACAGTTTTCTAATATGCACGAAAATTAATTTTCTACCTTTTCTACTGAATAGAAAGACTTCACAATTCTTTATAGAATTCACAGTTTCACATTTATAACTTAAATTTAATATTTTCGTTACATTACAATTTTCAGCATGATGGTAATTTTTAAAGATGACTCTGTAGTTTTATAGTTACGGTTTCTCTTGCTCTCTGAGGGTGGTGTCCTTTTATCTAGGATGCTATGTCCTTTTATAGATGCAGTTGGGCGCCAGTTGAATAAGTCCTTTTAACCTCTTGTGGTTCGGTTGTTGTTATGTTCAAAATTAATGATCAAAGTTAATCCGTTCCAGATTTACTAAAACACCGAACTTGTTGGCTGTCAGAATCTTACTGATTTATTAAGAGTATAATTTTTGTGACTTCACATAAAATTGAACTAACAGCTACCTATATGTTAGTTCATATACTTTATTCTATGTACTTAATTCTAGGAATAACAAAACATGTAGGAAACTGGAACCGCAGCTGTTCATCCGTTGTGGTTCCTTTTATTGCTAACTTTATTTGTTTAGTCTATTGGCAGCTAGCATCTAACTGCAAGCGCTGCCAACTGGCATAGGAATTATCTAAAATTGCTGATGTCGCAAATGGATGGCCCTGCGAATGGATTTAGCGTAGTGATGTGATGTTTAGAGTGGAAGTCATGGCGTGGGAGTCATGTGTTAACTTGCATATGTTTAAACCTATGTACATACATGCGTATTTTCATATGCGTTTCCAAATACAAGTAAACACTGAAGATGTCACTAACTATTATATATTATTATATGTAACTTATTGTTATACGTGAATTGTTATACCTACGCACATATGTCATTATATTAAATAAGCTATTGCTTCCAATTACATATAAATGTGCATGCATGTTCCTTTTACTGGAATTACATTTAATGTATGTACCATGTTATTACATACACTCACTTTGGCTTTTAGTGGTTCTCTCTATTAATTATTATACATATGTACATATATATAAGTGGGAGAGGTACTAAATTCTGCTTTTCAAAATTCTTTTGGATGAAAATTCTGTAAAAATCAAAAAAAAAATTCTGTCCAGCCTAAATTCTTTTGGTTCAATATTCTGTATTTAAAATTCTGTATGATCAAAATGATGGAGAACTGAAATTCTGTATATTAAAATTCTGGAATCAAAATTATTTTCGATCAAAATGCTGTAAAAATATAACCGAATAAGCAGATAACCTGATAAGCACGCTTACCTGAATAGCACATTTATTTTATGAATAATGGAATTCCGATTTTATAGAATCAATGGTATATATACATACGTCAATTAAAGAAAAATTCAAAAATTCATTCAAAACAAAAGTTATTACATTATAATGGCGAAACAATTATTATATTATTAAATTTTTAGCAATTCGCTTTAGAAAAGAAACATGCCTTAATATAAGCCTTTTTTTTGTTATTCTTTTAATTCTGTTGTTTGCTTTTACAGCCTTCTTCGTTTGACTAATTTTGTGACCATTTTGAAATTTCTGAAGCTATAAATACATACAAACATATGTACATTTGCTTTATGTAAATCTGTTTTGATAATATAGGAAACCATATGGGTCAAGACAAGTCATGTATTGGCAGTATTTTGTTTTGCAAAACTCTGTGCGCACTTTTTTTATTTATCCATATGCTCTTCCGGTTTTTCAATACAGAGTTTTGCAAAACAAAATACTGCCAATACATAATTTTGATTTACAGAATTTAAAATTACAGTGTTCCGCAATACAGAATTTTAACAGTACAGAATTTTGAATTACAGATTTTTGAATACAGAATATTGAATACAGAATTTTAAATACAGAATTTTGAACCAAAATCATATTGTACCCAACCCTATATAAGTCCGTTAGTCGGTTATCGAACTAGTACATAAGTATGTACTATTGCATAGTATGATCGGTTTTGACCTGGCAATGAAAATAAAAAGCGAGAGGCCGGCAGTCGTTATCGGTCACTTAAAAGCATAAGTCGTAATAATGTTATCTTGTTATAAATGTTAAATGTAAAATATAAAATATTATATGTAAAGTGAAAATGTTAAATAGTAAAACTTATGACTAATTAAAAGACAATGTAATAATATAATAAAGGAAATGTTAAAAAATAATACTAATGAGAACAAATTAAAAGAATAAAAAGCGCGTTTACTAGCAGTTGCAGGCAAACACTTTTACTGGCGACGAGGATGGGATGCTGGCAGTGAAAATTAAAATTTCTAATATATCATACGAGTGATAAACTTGAAAAAGTGATATTTCACGTTAAAAAACAAGTACATATTTATTTTGTACAAGCCTGCATCAAATAAAAAACCCTTGGTGACAAATTATTGATCGAAACCATACGAGTGGCTGCTGATAATTTACCAAGTGTCTGTAACTGTACGTGCCAAGGTCATTGCAAGAGCAAACCTATTATTTGTTCACTAAAGTCAATTAATGATTTATATTCCAAAACTTTCCTATCTTATTATAATAAATATATATTGATAAAACAAGAAATTGTGGAATTTATAAATTATGAATAATAATCAAAAAAAAAAAAGAAAAAAAATATAAAAACTTAAAGCTCTCTAAAAATAAAACGGGCAATTAAAATACTTCTAGTTAACGCACACAAAAAAAAACAACACCTATAAATTTTGAAAAATCGTAATGTAAAAAAAAAAGAAAAAAAATCTAATAAAAACCTTTGCGAAAGCCACTAAGGACACACGGTAAAAATTTCCTGAAAAAAAACGTTGGTATCAGAAAAAGCAATACAACGAGTGGAAAAACACGAATAGCAAAATCTTAAAAATCATCATCTTTGTAAAAATTATCAAGGGCAAACGGTAAATCGTTCCAGGAAAAAAACCGTCGGCAATAACAAGAGTGTAAATAAAACAAAGAAAACCGTCGTTAAATCATCATATTGACGAAGGAAAAACGACATAAGACAAGACTGTTGGAACTGATGATTAGTACGTGCTGGAAGATACCTGGGCTTGTGACACTCTGGAGGGAAATTAAGTTATGTGCGGTATTCGTGAGTTAGAATAAAAATTATTGTTATACATTTTACAAGTAGGTACATATTATTATTCTTTATTAATCTTTTTTTGTGTGGTAAAAATTTATATCGCAATTTAAAAAAAAAAACAACAAAAAAACCAAATTATTGCGAGCGTGTGCGTGTGTGTGTACTTTCCACACATTGAATTTGCATTGCAAGTACTATAGACTCGCTTTCTCTCTCTCTGTCCTCCTGACTTGATTTTCGTTACATAATGGCGCAATTGGAAATTGATCCATTGAAATATTTGGGAAGGTTGCCATGTTTTAATGGAAACACCAATGAACTACAAAGCTTTTGGGACTTAATAGACCGAATATACCCTTTCTTAAATACTTTTGATGTGGGGGCGCAACCAATGTTTGTAGACACTATTAAATGTAAATTAAAAGACCAAGCTAAATTGGTTATTGATATAAATTGCCAGGCGATATCATGGCCAGAAATAAAAAATATTTTGGTGAACAATTTTAGCGACAAAAAAACTTGCGTGGAATTGTACGATGAAATGGGAAGTGTAACGTTTAAATCGAATTGCATTGAGTTTTATAACGAGATGAGAGATAAACTTAGGCGTTTAAATAATAAAACATTGGTAGTGATGGGTATGGTTGATGCATTGGGGGCGTGCACAAAAAACAATCGAAGATCCGCTCTCAACTTCTTTACAAGCAAAATTCCGGAACCGATGAAATCGATTCTCGTGTGTAGAGACCCAGAAACCATAGAGGAGGCAATGGACATTTTGTTCAAAGCTGGCTATGCGTACCACGGAAAAGCAAACAACAGTGAGCAAAAACCGAATCATATAAGTTTTGACACTAACAGGAAAAATAGTAACCACGGAAGGGGCAAAGCTAGAGCTGATTCATACAGTGAAAACCATTTAAGTAACCCCACTAATAATTATAACATTAATAATAAAAACACTTACAACCACCGTAGACCACACTTCAACAGCAACAATTATAATAATAATAATAACAACAGACCTTCTAATTTAAATCAAAACCCATTTCAAGCTAACAAGAGAAATTTTCAGAATAGGGATAATGGCAATAATAGTCGTTCCAACGATTTTCAACATAAACGCAATTCTCAACCGACATTCTATAATCAACAAGGTCTTAGAAACAATTCACCCCCCCCCAGAACCAATGGAAGTTGGCCACCAAGAAACCCAACAAGAACCACTAAATTTTCGTTCGCCAGCTTCAAGCCAAACTTACCATTTATAGTGATTCGTTCAAAACTCGGTACGCTAAAATTCATCATTGACACTGGAGCTACTCATTCCGTTATTAATCCTGGGTTATGTGATCCAAAGTGGAAAGTTCCTACGGGAAAAATTTATGTAAAGACGTTACAACATCAGGTCGAAATATCCGAAAAGGTAGAAATTCCGCTGTTTGAAGAATTGGGAAGTAGTTTAGAAAAAATCGAATTTTTGGTATGCCGGTTTCATGATAAGTTTGATGGTTTATTGGGGAATAATATTTTGAAACAAATCGAAGCTAATATAAATTACGAAAATAAAATACTCTCAACACTAGATAAAAGGGTGCGAATGTTTTTCCAAAATGAAGACGAGGTGCATTTGTTTCGAGAAAAGGGGAAGTATGTTGTAAACATTCCTGTGTCGCGGTTCGAAGGTTTGGTCCATAAAAAATATGAAAAGTTTGACGTAGAAGGTGTTGAAATTCTTGAGGGTATTTATGAATCAGTTGATGGTTTCATAGATGCAAGCATTAATATTTTGGACGACAAATCAAAAGACATTTATTTCATGCCAAGAGGTGTTGAATCTGCTGATACTAATAATTATTATATTACACCTAATTTACAAGAAGAAATTCTTTTGAATAATTTGAGAACTGAACACCTGAACCAAGAAGAGAAATCAAAGTTAATACCGACAATAAGAAAGTTTAAAAACATATTTTATACTGAAAAGTCCGATCTAACATTTACGAATGTTATTAAACACAAAATTCGAACTGTGGAACATGCCCTTATTTCTGTAAAAACGTATCGATACCCCTATGTACATAAAGGCGAAGTACAGGAACAAAGTGATGAAATGCTTTCAAAAGGTATCATAAGACCAAGTAAGTCCCCATATTGCGCACCATTATGGGAATGTTCCTAAAAAATCGATGCTTGTGGGAAAACAAAAATGGAGAGTCGTCATCGATTATAGACGTCTAAACGAAGTCACAATCGATGACAAATATCCGATACCAAATATAAATGAAATATTAGAGAAACTTGGTAGGAGTATGTATTTCACTACATTAGACCTTGCGAAGGGGTTTCATCAAGTTGAAATCGATGAGGAAGATATTCCAAAAACTGCCTTTAACGTGGCCATTATGAATTCGTGCGCATGCCTTTTGGGCTTAAAACGGCACCGGCGACGTTTCAGCGTCCGATAAATGAGGTTTCGAAGGAATTCATAAATAACATATGTTTGGTGTACTTTGACGACGTGATCATTTTTTTTACTTCACTAACAGAGCATATACATAGAATCATTGACAAAAATATTGAAAAGACTACAGGAAGTCAACCTGAAGATACAGCTAGATAAGTGCGAATTTATGAAGAGAGAAGCCGAATTTCTTGGCCACGTCATGACGGAAGAAGGCATTAAACCAACCCGCAGAAAATTAATTGTGTTCAGGATTTTCCACTACCCAAAACACCGAAAGAAATTAACAATTCCTAGGACTGTCGGGGTATTATAGAACGTTTATTAGGGACTATTCGAAAATCGCAAAACCAATGACAAAGTACTTAAAGAAGGATATGAAGGTTAATACTGATGATGTTGATTATATGAAAAGCTTTGAAACTTTGAAATTGCTTTTGACTAACGACCCAATTTTGATCTACCCAAATTTCGAGAAACAGTTCGATTTGCAAACTGATGCGAGCAACTTTGCACTTGGTGCGGTTTTGTCACAAAGCGGGCACCCAATTTGTTACGCGAGTCGAACGCTCAACGATTACGAGCAAAACTACAGTACCATCGAAAAGGAGCTGCTCGCAATATTTTGGGCTGTGAGGTATTTTAGGCCTTACCTTTATGGTAGGAAGTTCGTTATAGAAACCGATCATAGGCCTCTGACGTGGTTGTTTTCAATGAAGGAACCCAACTCCAAACTTATTCGTTGGAGACTTTATCTATCAGAGTACGACTTTGAAATTAAATACCGTAAAGGTACACATAATGCGAATGCCGATACGCTTTCCAGGGTTACCATTAACCATCACGAAGCGATTGACAGCATAATTATTGAGGCACAGTGTCCAATAAACATCTATAAGAATCAAATGATTGTGAAAAGGGTAAATTCTGGGTCACTTAAAATTAAAAACGAAACTATCTTCAACTCAAATAGAAAGATCATCGCAACCAAAAAGTTCAACGAAAGCGACGCATTGACAATATTTATTATTATTATTATTTAATATTTTATTATAATTAAAATTATAACAAAAAAAGTATAAGAAGCACTAGCTGCCAGGGCTATCGGCTTACTTGCATATAAATATTGTACATATCATGAATACTATACTTGTTTAAATTAGGTGAGAAATTTTAATTCTATTCAAAAAGGAATATAATAAATTAACATTGTTTTCAGTTGGATATTCAAGTATGCTTCGAATGCTTGTGTTTTGAAATATGGCTAAACGGTGTTGAGCGAGGTTGGGGCATTCGGAAATTATGTGCGTGATTGTTAGTTGTGGGTTGTTACAAAATCGACAAATGGGTGGCTGTGTCTTTAGCATTAGGTGGAGGTGGGTTAGTTTGGTGGGACCTAGACGTATCCTTGTGAAACACATGTTGCTTCGGGCTGTTGTGATCGGTAGGTGAGTGGCTATCCTATTAGGGTTTATGATTTTATACGGGTGCGCATAATTGGCCCATTGTAGAGCTTGTTGTGAGTTGTGTTTCAGAAGCGCAACTTTTATAAGATAATTGCTGCTTTGAGGTGCAAATAGAGTGACCGGGTGCTTTGAAGCACTTTTTGCTGCTCTGTCGGCTAATTCATTTCCATTGATACCACAGTGTCCGGGTATCCACATAAGTTTACCTTTGCCGTTAAGTGCTATTAGTGCTTGTTTTAGTTTTGTAATATCCTCATTTTTGTTAAGATGACATCTTGTTGCTTCGTAAACTGCTTTGCTGTCAGTGCATAATATTATTTTCTCTTTTTTTCTTTTGCATTCATCTAATCCTGCACTGATAGCCTGGGACTCGGCCTCGTAAATTGATGCGTTCGTTGGAAGAAGCCCATGACTTAGGACATCTCCATTATCATCTACAACTGCAAACGACGTATTTTGTGGAGCTTTCGAACCGTCAGTAAATATTAGTCGCCAGCCTTTTGACCTGTAGTAAGCTTGTGTTTCATTAAATAGTTGCATGTATGCTTCTTTACTTGTTTTGCCTTTTGGTAGGTAAGCCAAAGTGTTTATGAAATAGCTTTCATCTAGTTTCCAGGGCGGGTAAATTATCTTTGGGGTTAGATTAGAAAATGGTAATATATTTGCATTTTTCACTAATTCAAGAATTTTAAATAATGCTGATGGCCTCTTCATTTTGGAGTGTCGCCGTTTTAATGAAGTTGTTGCGTTGAATAAAAGGCTTCCTCGCGGGCAAAAAAGTTTGGGTGTTAGCCACTCTCCGCCAACAAGTTTTGTATTTTGGTCGCTCTGAATGCGCGCAAGCTGCTCCGAATCGCTGCATGGAAGAGTGATTTTAGCAGATTTAGATTGGATGCTGTGGTATTACCGTATATTGCCAACCCATAGTCGATTTTAGCGAGCACTGTTAGTCGTGTAAAGTGTAATAAAGTGTTTGTGTGTATCTGAGTTCTTGTACTTGCTAAGTACTTAATAATATTTAATCTGGCAGCAAGGCTTTTTTTTAAGTTACTGCAATGCGTCTTAAAATTATACTTAGAGTCTACGTACAAGCCAAGTATTTTTAAATTGTCAACATTTTGTATAATATTATTGTTATGTATTACATCGAATTTATTACAATTACGTTTTCTGCAAATGTGAAGATGTTTGGTTTTCTCTAAGGATATGCCGGCTCCGGAGTATTTCGACCAGTCGTCTATTTTTTGGAGTACTGTAGATAAAACGTTTTTAATTTCGTTGGGGTTTTGTTGTTTAGCGACGACATAGAGGTCATCCGCATAGATACAATGGTAGACATTGCTTGTCTGTGAAATTAGTTTACTGAGTGCATCGAAAGCTATTACGAAGAGTGTAACTGATAGTGGGGAACCTTGTGGTATCCCATTGTACATCGCAAATGGCTCAGATAGAACATTGTTGGCTTTACATTGGAATTTTCTGTTTTCCAGAAAGGACTTTACAAAATTGTATATTTTTGGGCCCACTTGCCAGTCTCGTAGCTTTTCCAAAACTACATGGGTTCCCACCCTTTCAAATGCCTTATAAAAATCTATCGACAAAATAGATGTGTGGTTGCGAGCGGACAAGTTCCTTGAAACTATATCGTCTATGAATAAGAGTGCGTCGATTGTACCTGACCCTGGTTGGAAACCAACTTGGTTCATCGAAAGTAGTTTATGTCTCTTTATAAACCATATAATGCGTTTGGATATCATCTTTTCTATGAGCTTGGTTAGACAAGGCAGTAGGGAGACAGGCCTATAAGCGCCAAGGGAGTCAATAGGTTTACCGGGTTTTTTAATCGGTACCACTATAGCAGATTTAAAACTGTGAGGCAAAATACCAGTGTTGAAGATGTTGTTGAAGAGTTGAACTATGCGAGATTTAAAGCTATTCGGTGCATATTGTATCATCGGGTACGTGATCCTGTCATTTCCGGGTGCTGTCGCTTTTGTAGCTTTAAGACAGAGTTCAAGCTCTTGCAAGGTAAGTGGGGATTCAAGACAATTCGACTTAGACGAGAAGGTCAAAGCGGTTGGACGGTTAAGGATGTATCTTTTGGAACTTCTGAATTCTTCGGAAAAACTGGAATCATCTGCATTGGCTGCCCATTTCTTTGCGAGTGCGTTAGCTATGTCTAAAGAATTAATTATTGTACTAGTGCCCTCGTTTATGTTTTGTATTTTATGGGGTACATAGTTGCCAGTTAAGAGCCTAATATTCTGCCACATGAGGGAAGGAGAGGTGCAAGGATTTATTTTCTTAGTAAATTCATAAAAACTAGCCGCCTTAGCTGCCTTTTTTGTTTTATTAAACTTGGAATTTTTTTCCTGTACTCAATGAGGTTTTCCTCTGTCATATTGTGACGAAATGTGTGCCAAGCAATTTGTTTGTCTGCTCTTAGAACTCGGAGTTCGGGGGACCACCACGGAACCGTTTTTTTCAAGTTGTTGTATGACGTTTGGGGTATTGCATTGTTGGTAGCTTGTCTTATTATTTTTTGAATGGAGGCAGCTTCTTTATTAACATTTACTGAGATTTGCTTACTACTGCTAATGTCTATAACATCATTTTGGTATTTTTGCCAGTTGGCTCTTTTTGTGTTGTATTTTTTTCCTAAAGGGCGACTTGCGCAAAAGCAATTGTCTCTAAAATGGTTAACTATTGGATAGTGATCACTGTTATGGAGATCTTTTATAGTATACCAGTTGCATTTCGGTATAAGACAAGGAGAACAGATGGATACATCTACTTGTGAAAACGAGTTGTGTGTGCTGAAATGCGTAGGTGAGCCATCATTCAATACACTTAGGTTCGACGACAGAATGTAGTCTTCTATAATGCTTCCTCTTTCGTTGGTAGAGGAGGATCCCCATAGTGGACTCCAACCATTCAGGTCTCCGACTATAAGAAAAGGTGCGTCCAAGTTTGCAGTGATGTTTAAGAGGTCGGCAACGGCTATTTTTTGGAGCGGGGGGATATAAAGGTTAATTAGAGTGAATTTTGTTTTTAGTTTGATTTCCAATGCTAACGCACAAAGGTTCGAAGAAATATCTATATGACTATGTGGAATACTTTTGTGGATTAAGACTGCGCCGCCTTGCTTAGAGGTGGTAATTGAAGGCCGGTTGTGAAAATAACCTTCGTATTGTTTGGGAAACCCTGGAGTGTAATTGTATTTACAATGTGTTTCTTGTAGACATATAATCTGTGGATTGAGCTGTTTCATCAACATTTCTAAATCGCCATAATTATTATGATATCCGCGGATATTCCACTGTAAAATATCTATAGACATAATAATCAGCAAAAAAATTGTCCAAAGAAACGCTTAAGTACTATATTACAAGGAATATAGAGTTAAGTCGCAGTTGGCTCTATTTGAAACGCTAGAGTGTCACTGAAAATTCAAATAGAATTTTGATCGTCTTGTTCTGTAAGTGGATATTTTGTTGAAATTGTTTCTAAATATTGGTTAAGTGGTAAAATAGTATTGTCTTGGTTGGTATTTAGTTTTAGGAGGTTTGAGTAAGTTGCTAACGAAGTACTCGGTAAAATGTTTTTGTATTCTAAATCATTTCGCTTGTCTTGTGGTTTCGATAAGTAATTCGCTGTATTTGTATCCATGTCTGAGGAACGAAGTGATAAAATTTTCTTGCTGTTGTTGTTGGGTGTGGAGTTTTGGCGTTTGGAATGTAATTTTAAATCATTTTCTGCTCGTACATATTCGCTGTTTTTGTTAGGTGAAGGCGATCGTGTGACCGGTTTTGGTTGCGGACTGTTATTTTGCTCTTTGTTGTTGTGAATGTTGGAATTGAGCTTATTTGGCTTGACGACAGTAGGACTGCTTTGATGAGTGTTATTTTGACTGCTGCTTTGTTTCGCGGCTGTAGATGCATATGAAATGATTTGAGGCTGTTGTGGGGACACGTTTTTTAAAATGTTTTTTGCTTCTCTAATGGTACACTTATTTTCGGCTTGAATCTTCAGGAGTTGTTTTTGTTGCTGAAACTTAGCATATGTGTTTGACGTTGATGGGTGTTCTTGATAACAGTTCGCGCATTGTGTGCGAATGCAGCTCTCTGGAGAGTGAGGGGGGAGGTTACAATTGGCACATGCTGGAGTGTTGTTGCAGCGATTTTTCGTGTGCCCTAGCAACTGACAGTTTTTACATCTCATAGGATTTGGGATGTATTGGCGAACTTTGACTTTATACCACGAAATGTCTAAACTTTGGGGAAGGTGGTAAAGATCAAATGTCACTATCATAACACCACTCGGTTCAATTTTCCCATCAGTATTCTTTTGGAACTTATAAATTTCTACTACTCCCTGGTCACGTAGTTCTTCGATGATTTCACTTTCACTTAAAGATATTAGGCAGGGCGCAAAAATTGTGCCTTTTGTATAGTTAAGGTTACTGTGAAACGAACAGTTGATTTTGCAAATACCTGCAAGTATTTTAGTGTCTATGAATTTGTTTGCGGTTTTTTGGTCTTTCACTAATAGAAGGAGGCTGCCGTTTCGTAGTTCCGTGATTGACAATATGTCTTTACTTATTAATTTCAAAGATCTGTGAACAGCGAAACACGAGTATTGTTTAAGTGGTTTATTTTCATCTGCTGCGGCAACAACAATATATTTTGGGTTAGAAAGTTTTGGTGCGGGTAATTCTGGATATTCTGATATAATAGAGTTTTCTTTGCGTTTTTTTGGTTTGGGGCTCTCCGCCAAGAGGGCGAATCGGTTACCCCCTACAAGGGGTGGCCCTGGGGCCATTTTAAGCACTATTCTTTAAAACCGTGAGGTATGTATGTGTTTTTGACACTGGTAAAATTATATTAAATGTATGAACACTTTTTATTGTCTGTAAGGGAAACTGTACGAGTTTCTTTGCACGAATAAAGCGAAAACGTGAAGAAGCGAGTAACAATGACAGAGAGTAGATTACTAAACCGTCCGCACACTACGAGAGATAGTCGAAGACTGGACAATATTTAAAAATCATATCGATAAGGATAAAACTACTGTAATTTTTATAGAGGACGAAGAATTTTATGTTGCATTCGCAAATGTTGTGAAGCTTAATTGTAACTCTGCTAACGGAAAAAAATTTAAAATTGTCAGATGTAATAGGGTACTCAAATACATAGTTTATGAAGACGAACTCACAGAAAGCATAAAACAAGAGCATTTAAAAAATAATCACAGGGGTATTGACGAAAATTTTTTAGAACTAAAAAACGAAGTCTATAATCCAAAATTAAAACAAAGAATAACACAATTTATTAACAATTGCGAAATATGTAATGTAGAAAAATATGAACGTAAACCTGTAAAACAAAAATATAAAATTACGCAGACACCTGATAGGCCTAGGGAAATTGTACATGTCGACGTCTTTTATACTCTGGAGAAAAATTAGTTTTTGACGATAATCGATAAATTTTCGAAATGTGCACAGGCAATTAATATAAGTAATAGGTCATGGGTAGAGTTCAAAAGAGCCGTTATGCAGTATAAAAGTACCATGGTCACTTTGAAAACTTAGTGGTTGATAATGAGCTTAGGTTTAAAGCCATACCAATGCAAACTTTTTTGAAAAGTGAAAATGTGTCCATTCACTTCACATCTAACAGCAATCACTCTTCGAATGCCGATGTTGAATGCCTGCATAATACTATTAACGAGCATATTCGGTTGTTGCGGCATGACCCTAATAAAAATATTGATACCGTTGAAGACAAAATTTATAAGATCATAAATTTCTACAATAACACCATATACTCTACAACCAATTGCAAGCCCATAGATTTTATCAACGGAAATATTCCCCAAAGTGAGTGTTTCTATAAAGGAGCGTATATTGAAGACAAAAGAAAAAGTTATAGGCAAGCTGAATGAAAATAGGCAAGACGTACAAGTCGCAGCGGGCCCCAATTTTATTAGAGAAGAAAGAGGTGGTAAAAACCATGCAAAATTTCGGAAAATTAAATCTCAAATTTCAGACGAAGATCATATAATAACTTCTACGGGTTACAAATACTATAAGTCACACTTAAAGAAACCAAAAGCTTTCCAAAATAATGACAATTCTTCCATAAAAATTGGTGCAACATAATTACCTGTACATTTATCTATACAGTCGAACTCCTCTATAACGAAAACCTCTCTCTAACGAATTTTTTTTGAAACACTACGATTTTCACAATTTATTCATATATTTAGACCTATCTATAACGAACTTCTCTATAGCGAATTCCTCTCTGTAACGAATTCTTTTGTCATACATAAATGGAATTTCCATAGCAAATAACTCCTCTATAACGAATTTAGCGAAGAGCTAAAAAGTAGTTGTTATAATACACAAAACTACACACAATCACATGTTTTTACATACTACATATTTCCTAGAATCGGCAAAAACTAAATACATACATATGTACGTAGGTGCCACACAAAATAACGGTAATTTGGCCGATATTGAAACTGTTGCTGTTGAAATTGAGAATTTTTATTCATTCAAGTTATTTTATCATGGCAAAGCGAAAGTATTTAACTATTACGCAAAAATTAAATTTGATAAATGAGGTTGAAGAAGGTTCGCTAAAAAAGAAAGATTTAGCTTATAAATATGGAATTCCATCTAGAAGCTTATCTATATTAAATAGGCCTTGAACATAAAGACATGAAATTTCGTATGACTTCTCTATAACGAAGCCCTCTCTATAACGAACTTTGTCACCGGTCCCGACGACTTCGTTATAGAGGAGTTCGACTGTATGTGGGAAGAGTTAGGGATTTGTAACACACACACACGCAATTTAACGTGTAAGCAATACAAAAAATGAGATTAAAATTCCACTCCGTTAGCATATTTACATATAATGTATTAAATTTAAATTTTGTTACCATCGTACAATGAAAATGTGAAAATTAAATTTTCTTTTAATTAATTTCGTCAGGAGCCTTATTCTAAGGGGAGAGGTGTTATATATTATTATATGTAACTTATTGTTATACCTACATACATATTAAATAAGCTATCGCTTCCAAATACATATAAATGTGCATGCATGTTCATTTTACTGGAATTACATTTAATGTATGTACCATGTTATTACATACACTCACTTTGGCTTTTAGTGGTTCTCTCTATTAATTATTATATATATGTACATATATATAAGTCCGTTAGTCGGTTATCGAACTAGTACATAAGTATATACTATTATATAGTATGATCGGGTTTGACCTGGCAATGAAAATAAAAAGCGAGAGGCCGGCAGTCGTTATCGGTCACTTAAAAGCATAAGTCGTAAAAATGTTATCTTGTTATAAATGTTAAATGTAAAATATAAAATATTATATGTAAAGTGAAAATGTTAAATAGTAAAACTTATGACTAATTAAAAGACAATGTAATAATATAATAAAGGAAATGTTATAAAATAAAACTAATGAGAACAAATTAAACGAATAAAAAGCGCGTTTACTAGCAGTTGCAGGCAAACACTTTTACTACTAACCCCACAGCCAACATCCAGGACGTGCTTTAAAAATATTTACCATTTCAATTCCAAGATATAATTGCAATATTAGTTGGGCCAATTATTATACGACAGAAGAAAATAATATTACACGATTGCACAAATATTAATTTCTCACAAATTCTCGCCAGGCGTGGTTGCATAGAAATGGCCAACAAGTCTTTGCGTATGATGACATAATCATATAGGAATAAAGCGCTGGGCACATTCAATAGAGGTTTGAATGGATACCTCCCACGACTACTGGGAATAAGTGGACCAGTCGACTTGCCCCAACTTCTGGATTTGTGTCAAAAGCTAGACAACCAAAACTTTCGAACAAGTCAGTATAAAAATGGCATACGAGGATTATCAGCCCCGTCTGAAAAAACTCATATATAATGAGCGCTAAGAATTTCACCCACAATTGGCATATAAACCTTTTATGCAGACCCCGAACATGAGCACCCCTCTAAGACCTCCAAAATCCCAACAGAAACCAGAGCCGATGGATATTAATCAAAGTATCCACTCACGCAGAATCAATTATACGAATCGTCCATCCCCAAATCAATTCCAAGGAAAGAGAGCGCTTTCGTTTCGCAATCAGCAACTAAATAAGCACCAAAGAATATTCCATATCGACACGGTGGAAGATTTAAACGAAGGAAGCGAATCAGGAGAGCCTACCGACATTAATTTTTTAGCATGATCGGCTCTTCGCATCTCTATTTCGAGATAAAGACGGAGAGCGGGAATATCCTAAAGTTTTTAGTAGATACAGGTTCAAGTAAAAATTATGTAAAACCAGAATTAGTTAAAAAACGAGAATCCACTTTTAGCAAGGGCAATTAGAGGCGATGTGCATATTAGTGAGCATACTTATGGTCAGCTTTTTAATGTTAGTGATACAATAAGACTTTACTTAAAGCGTAAATACAATACGAGTAAAATTAAATGAAGAAAATGTATCCTCAGAACAAAAAGAAGTAATGGAGAAAATTTTAAACGCATACCCAGGACTTTTCTCAGAACCAGATGAAATACTAACATACACAACTAAAATCAAAGGTCAAATCAGGACAAATACTGACTCTCCTGTGTATATACACAGCATCCCTCATACCCTTATCCAGCATCCCTCAGGAGTAAGGTGGAGTCTCAAGTAAAGAAACTTTTGGATGATGGTATCATAAGACCATCTGGGTCACCGTGCAATTCACCTGTATGGATTGTACAGAAAAAGCCAAACTCAGCTGGCAATCGTAAGATCATCGATTACAGGAAACTAAATTCTGTCACAACCACGAACAGATACACCATACCATATCGGAAGTAATATCTCAACTCGGAAATAGTAATTTCTTCTCCGTTATCGATTTAAAAAGTGGGTTTCACCAGATTCCACTCAAAAAATCTGACATAGAGAAAACGGCATTCTCTGTTACGAGTAACAATGGTAAATATGAGTTCACACGATTACCATTCGGATTAAGAAATGCTCCATCCATCTTCCAACGAGCAATGGATGATATACTTCGCGAACACATCAGAAAATGTTGTTATGTCTACATTTACGACATTATTATTTTTAGAAAAAACTAAGAACAGCATTTCGAGCACATAAAAAAAAATATTTAAAATTTTAGAAGAGGCCAACATGAAGGCCCAAGCCAAATGTAATTTCTTCAGAAAAGATGTAGAATTTCTGGGCTACGTTATCACCCCGAATGGAATAAAAACTAATCCCACAAAGGTTGAAGCCACTGTCAAGTTTCCACAACCAGCAACTTTAAAGGAACTTCGAAGTGTTCTATGAATATCTGGATACTATAGGAAATTCATAAAAGATTATGCGAAATTATCTCAACACGTAAAAATTGTCTTAAACGAAAAATCATTTCAAGCCTTTGCTAGCATAAAAAAGTCTCTCATTTCCAAGCATGTTGTTTTAGCTTACCCAGATTATAACAAGAAACTCGAATTATCAATGCATTTAAAAGTCTATTATTTTTGAAACATGGTGAAACTTCTACCTACCAATTCAAAATAATATTTCCAACATATTACCGCCATATTGTAACAGAACCGAGTTACTCTCAGCAGATTCTCATTTCAATCCTCAAAGGACACTTTAATCCGTCAGTTATAAAATGCACAAAAAGAGAGTGATATACAATGAATAAAACAAAGAAGCTTTTACTCCCTACACATTAGCAGGTATCCCATTAGTTTCACCCAAATCGAAATTCAAGATGTAAGCAATGAACTGGAACAGGAGAAAATCATAATCAGAACACATAATAGAGCCCACAGAAACACGAAGGGAAATAAGACGCAAATTTTAGAAAGATATTGTTTTCCTGTAGTGGCAAATAAAATTTAAAATATTATCAAATCATGTGCCACATGTAAGGAGAACAAGTATGGTCACACCAATCCCACAATTTCCAAGTCAAATCATTCATATTGACTTAGTTTTAACTGGCAAACAATTACTTCTCTCCGCCGTAGACAAATTTTCGAAGTATGCTGTTGCAAAGCTAATCCAATCAAGGGCAGCAGAAGACATAAGGCAAACCATTAAGGGATATCCTTTTTACTACAAACCATAGTAATGGACAACGAAAAACCCTTTAACTCAAAATCAATAAACTTTATGATAGAAAACGAATTCGGAATGGAAATACATAGAACTCCCCCATACACTAGCTGTTCCAACGGACAAGTGGAACGCTTTCACTCCACTTTGCAGGAGCTATTGCTTTGTATACAAGTCGAAAAACTCACAGATCATAACAAGAACTCCTAAAAAACCTATCGAAACCTTCTTCGGAAGAAGAGTTAGTTCCGATCCAGAATTATTACTTGCTGATAGGCTGGATATAACATAAAAAACTGTAGGATAAGCAAAACGGTGACTTTTCCTACTCATTACCAAAGCAATATGCCGAGGTAGACATAATATTTGTAAAAGTAAATCCTAGACTAGGGAATAAATTATCACCCAGGTATAAAAAAGAGACTGTAGCCCAAAATTAGAATTCAACAATTCAAACAAAATCCGGAAGAATAGCACATAAAAATAATACTAAACATGAAATTTACTGTAATTTATTAAGCTCGATCCCAGGTTTTTTTTTTTTTTTTTGTTAGGGAACAATTTTAGAAAACAATGATTATTCAAATTGGTAGAAGTGATAGATAGACATATATTTGAGGTTTGCACTTCGACCTTAAAGATCCATTGTGCCCTCTGTTCTTTACAGTACCTCGTCTAATCCCAACTCCTTTAGGAAGTCTAATATAATAGTTTGTGGTTCACCTCCAATGCTCTTGTCGGACACGTGCGCATAGCATCCGTTATGCACACGTACGCTAGCCGTTGGAGCCTTATTAGTGATTTCCCTCAAAATATTCACAAGGTGTGAAATTATTCCTTCGCCACCCTGCTGTAACATCACTGGCAGTATGCCATCAACTCACGGAGACGTACACCGTTCAAACGAACTCATGGCCCACCTCACTGAATGTTGGGTAAATACACCTTTAGCCACCCAGTCAGCTTGCGATGGTCTCAACTCCCGTGTCCAAGGCTCCATGTCAGTTGTAGAGGCATCCGAAAAGTGAGTTGACAGCAGGATCAGCGCTCTTTCCTCTCCACTAACGGTATATGTACCGTCCGGTAGTTTAATGGCTACTTTAATCTCAATTTTCTCTTTTACTAGAGCTCTGTGAAATCTTGATTCAACTGGAGTGGAAGCAATGTCCTCGCAGAACCTTCTAAAGCTGTCTCTTTTTGCTTTTCTTATCTCCTTACTGCACTTCGTTAGATTTGCTGCGTATTCCTCCCAGCATCCGGTGGGGTTTGCTTTGTTGAATAGCTTCCGCACCGTTTTCCTAAGGGAAGAGAGATGCTGAGACCACCAAGGGGTTTTTGTTTCACCCTTTGGTTTTGTCACTGGACAGCTGCAGTTAACTATGGCATTGAGCCTTGTTACCCTGCTTTCTCACTCCATACAATTCGTTTCCCTACGAGAGTGGCCTATATTAGATAAGTTTAAGTTAACTAGGCTGCTATATTTCTCCCAGTCTGCGGGTTTCTCGTGAAGTTGCCCGCCCTTGACTTAACTTTCAGATTAAACTTGATGATTATTTCATTCGACAGTGAGGGTTCTATGGAAACTTCCCATTTCGAGATCAGATTATCCGCAAGTTTATTGCTGAGAGTAATGTCAAGTGCCTCTTTTCTGGTTCTGGTGACAAACTTCTGTGTAAGCCCGAAGTTACTTATGTCCAGAACATTACTTAGTATGTATTCTAGTAAAGCGTGGTGGACGTTGATCTGGGTTACTGTCACGGACGGGACCATTTTTGTGGCTCATCAATCTCTAAGGGCCTTAGTTCACTCTCTCTGCCTCTGCCGAGCTCGAGCCTACCCAGGTCGAATCCCTCGATTATTTCCTGCCTTTTGGGAACCTCCGCTGCTTCAGTGACCGTCCTTCCCGGTTTCAGAAAACTCGCCGGGAATACAAAAGACTTGGACGACGCCTTGGATAGTCTCAAACAACGAACAAATCTTGACTTACATTCGTAAATAATTTACTATTATCCCAAATACAAATTACTACCAATCACATACATACAAACACACCGTAATAAGAGACTATTTCAATAAATTTAAAGATTTATGCAAAACCAAATAATAACATTAGAAGACGAAATTCAATTTATGCAACAAATTTACCAAGTTAACAATGACATTTCGCTTTTACTTGACCACATTGACGACATTGGTCAAACAGTATTTTCAAGCAAATGCAAAAAATAAATCAATTATGTTAAAAAAAAAGACGACATATTAGTGGATACTATAATATTTTTAATGCAAATGATAAGGAAAATCATAAACAAAATTTGGAAAAAAAAGTATTTGATCAATTTATTTTGCCAAATATCATATCAAAAATTAAATACCAAAATACAACTTTTTCAAATCTAAAATTAAAATCATTGTACTAGAAACAAATAGAGGAAGACGATCATATAAAACTCTTGTTGAATGAACGCTATAAAACGCATATAATTAGTCTAAGCACTGATGTTGCACTAGTATTTATTTTCATACTAGTGGTATTAATTTTTGTACTCGTAATTAAGCACAAGCAAAATCTACATACATATATGTATGTATCACCAGTATTGCAAGAAGAAGCTGAAGACGATTCGAATTCGAAAAACGGTCCATTTTTACAAGTCGCAATACAAAACACCGATTGGGGATAATCGATTTAAGAGGGAAGGAGTTAACACCGAAGATGTTACTAACCCAGACTCGACCAGCTCCTACTATTTTTAGTCTTCGTTTTTTCACACCTACAGTTGAGCGATCGTTTTTTCACACCAACATGCCCGAAGCTTCGCAGCAGAACAAGCGAAAACAAATCAGTTGCTGTCTGAATTTTGAACAAGCAACACCTTACTCGTTCGCTAAAGCAAATCAGACACTCGCTACGGCAAAATTTGTTCTTGCACTGAGCAAAAAAATGGATCAATTTTTTATGTATGAAAATGAAAATAATCTTGCGCAATGTATGTTGTGCAAGAGTACTTTTAAGAGTAAGCGTCTTTTCAATTTAGAAAAGCATTTTTTAAATTCTCATAAAGATATTTCTAATCTTGAAATTTCCGAAAGAGAAAACAAATTAGCGAATTTAAAAAAAATGAACATTTACAAAGCAGTTGATACTGAAGAAAAGGGTAAACAAAAGAAAAAGGCGTCGTTTATAGTTGCTCTTTATTTAGCGAAAAAATGACGCCCATTTGATGATGGCGTTTTTTTTTTACATTTGGGCTCTGAATTTTTTAGTTGTTTTGGAAACAAAGGTTATGATGCCTGTCGGATATTAGAATCTGTCCCTTTGTCCCGCCCCACGCTAGTCCGTCGAACAGAACAAATAAGTTCATATATTTTTAGATGTTCAATAGATAGACTTAGAAATTGTATGTTTTTTTCCTTATCATTTGACGAAACCACAGATGCAATTAATATATGTCAGCTTATTGTTTGTCCAAAATCAGTTGGAAGCAATTTCGAAACAGTAGAAGAAGTTTTAATTGTGATATCTCTCCACAAAAATGTCACAGGGGAAATAATTTATAAGGCTATCGAGGAAAATGTTTTAAATTTGTTAGACATTGAAAAACTGAGCAGTATTTGTACTGATGGGGTAAGAGTTATGTTGGGAAAAACAAAGGACTTGTGGGATATTTTTATAAAAAAAATATCAACATACCCACATTCCATTGTATAATCCATCAGCAGGCGTTATTTGCTAAAAAATTAAATATTGTTAAAGCCATGGAAGTTTCCATCAAAATAATTAATAAAATAAGAGGTGGACACCACGCTCTGAGCCACCGAAAGTTTAAACTTTTTCTTGAAGAACTATCTTCGGATTATCAAGACCTGCTTCTATATACCGAAGTTAGATGGCTCAGTCGTGGGAAAAGTATACAAAGATTGTTTAATCTCAAAGATGAAGTCCAACTTTTCCTTCAAGAGCTCAATGATGAGGAATCTTTAAGCTTAGCGAACATAATGCCCATCAAAGATTTCCAACTAGACCTTGCCTTTCTGAGTGATATTACCAGCTTTATAAATGAATTAAATCTCGCTTTACAAGGCAAAAATAAATTTATAACGGAACTTATTAATAATGTTGGCCAATTTAAAAGAAAATTAAATATTTTGATTAGCGAACTTAAGGAGAAAAAAGTCACAAGTTTACCACGTACAGAAGAAATAATATTGGAAACAGCAAACGTGAGTAAATTGGATGAATATGTGGAAGTATTGGAATCAATCGTTATTGATTTCAATAAGAGATTCAAGGATTTTGATAAAATTAGCAACATTATTATTCTCCACGATAGCCCACTTACACTGAACTAAGGAGTCTGCAAAGGAGCGTAACTGTGCCATTGGGGAGCGGTTTGGAGTTTTGGAAGAATCTGGATTCAACTTTATATAAGAACACAATAAACGAGATCTACAAGCTTTATTCTATGTTTGGTTCAACCTACAACTGTGAAGCTGCCTTTTCCAATCTTAAAATAATCCAAAATAAATATAGAAACCACCTAACGGACAAACATATATGCGATTTAATGAGAATCAAAAATTATGAATATGAAATTGACATTAATAAAATAATTGAATAAACTAAAATAAACATATTTTTTAATTATGAAAACTTTTTTCGGTGTACATAGCTGCTTTGTTTACTTTTTGTTTCGCTACTTGCTTCGCTTCTTGTTCTTCTTAACTAACATTTGTATAATTTTGTGCGTGTGGTAGTTTGGTCGAGACTGTACTAACCCAATTACAATATTAGTTGTGCCAATTTTAATACGACAGAAGTGAATAATCTTGCACGATTGCACATATATTATATTCCAAAGAATAGCTTGCCCAAAGCTCAAGCTGAATCAATATTGCTGTCACAGCTGTCTGCGCAGTATCTATACTACTTATAAAATAAAGTCGCTAAAAAGCTATGTACGGAATTGGCTTCGCACAGAATGCTCCGATTTGAAAGCGGTTTTTTGCATTTTAAAGCTTAGATGTGTGAGATGGACTTTTTTTTATATGATGTGAAGGAATATATAAAGGGGGCGTGGCAATCGGACAAAATGTGGTAAAAAAACATAAATTTTTGGTTTACACAGCCATACATCATAACCTAATCAACCGATTAGAATGAATCTTCCTTGAAGTTAAACTTTGAAATATTTACTTTCGTTCTGCATCAAAAAAAATAGTTGATTTCTTTCTAATTTAACCAAAATTGTTTAAACAAAAGCAGCACTTTTTCCAAAAAAATCTGTTTGTGTGTTTGTTCGCAGCCAACCGAATAAGTCAGCGTGCCTTAAGCGACAGCTGTGGTGAGCCATTCATTTGATGAATTCGCGAAAGAGCTCGGTAGCGTTACTTCACTTCGGACGTATGTATGTATGTATGTATGTTACATAATTTCGCTTTTATTTCGGCTTCACATACATACATATTTATGCATGGTGCCAGATTAATGCAACAAATAAGGAAAAGAATGCATGCATATTTTTAAGCATACATATGTATATACTCCTAAAGTTTAAACAAAATTTCTATGTTTTCGTATGTTTGTATGTATATACTATGCATTTATGTATAGACTTATTTGTGTAGTAGGGAGATTGAATTCTACAACATTTTGTTTTATCCAAATTTGTATGATGATTTCCAAAGACTGAGTACCGATCCATTTTAATTTTTTTTGTTCGGCAACCATGAACATCTTTCTTCAAAAAGAACCGTTGCTTTTCACGAATTATGCTATTAAAATTTGTATGTTAGTTGCGGGAGTACATTAAAACGATCGCAGTTCATAAAGTTTTAATTTGAAGTGATTTTTATTAATCAAAAGTGCAGATTTAATAAATAATTTGACTTTTGAGTGGTAAGTACATTACAGTGCAATTTTTTATATTATTTAGTGTAATTTTACAACCAAAGTTTCCTTAGGGCCATTTTCACAGTTGCGAGTTAACTTAGATTCCACAGTTAACTATGAATTTTCGATTCAATTTTAGTAATTTAACTAAATATTCACTACCCAATGTACGATAGACAACATTTTATTTCTAACAAGACTCACCAATATTGGGCAGTTAAACTTGAGATAAGTCGACATGAAAATCGAAAATCGAGAATTAACTGTGGAATGTAAGTTAACTCGCCACTGTGAAAATTACCATTAGAAAAATAAGTGATTTCTATGAAACATAGTTGTTACTCAAAGCTTAAAGATTTCTATAAAATTTATAAAAGTTCTCAAAATTAGATAAAAATATTTGGTTTTTTTATACGAAATTTTAGTAAGTTATTAAATATGCAATTGAAGTAGATTATAAATTACTAGAAAACCGGGCAGGTGTTTTTCTTTTCAACCATTTTCTTCTCAGCTATGACATTTGACCAACTTTCCAGAGCAAAAAATATATATGTACATTAGAGTGCTTCAAAAAAAATGTTTGTTTCTTTTTTAACACTTACCTTTGATGGAAAAAAATCCTCACCAAATATGGCGGCCGCCGTGGTATGGTGGTAGCTCGCTCCGCCTACCACACCAAAGGTCCTGGGTTCAAGCCCCGTGCAAAGCATCATACAAAATTTAGAAACAGTTTTTTCAATTAGAAAAAAATTTTCTAAGCGGGGTCGTCCGTCGGCAGTGGTCTAACAAACACTCCGAGTATGTTTCTGGCATGAAAATTCATATGCCGTTCGGAGTTGGCATAAAACATGTAGGGGACCCGCCAGTTTGTAGGAAAAATTAAAAAGGAGCACGACGCAAGAGAAGCTCGGCCTAAATCTACTCGGAGGTAAATCTTGCCAAGTATTTATTTTATTGAAAAGATGGGTCCTATAGCTGAACTCATAGGGGTCGCTATTTTTTTTTTTAGTTTCCCATGTAAAATTGGCTTTTTGATATGTAAACATCTTTGCTCACGGTATGGGGGAATACAAAATGAAAGATGTAAGATATGAAGTGTGAATTGCAAGGTACGGTGTGACGACTCTCCAATTTTTTACAAATTTCACTCTTAATAAAATCTCCATATCGCCGCCCTTACCTACATATCGTTTTTCAAAATTACGGTCATTATCCCCAAAACCGCTTTATTTTGGTGTTCTTTAATCCACATTTTCATCCATATCTCCAGAAAGGGTTGACATCGGCTTGAAAGAGGCTATTCATTCAATACTTGAAGTGTGAAAAAAGTTATTTTCCTTGAAACTATTTCATTTGGCAGCTTCCTCAAGTATTCAACTTAGCAACGAAAAGGTATCCATTTTTAAAATTCCCACGTTTTGTTCTGTAAGCTTACTGAAAGCCCTTTTACCCTTTTAGCTTATTTTTATATTAAAAACCACACGAATGGGTAAACATCCCATAACGCATCTCTGAAAATGTCTTATTTTTAGCCGTATATATGTAAATAAAGTACAGATCAAAGAAAATATGAGAGTTTCTACTTCTGGACAAGGAAATGCACTTTTTGCTAATAACTTGCTAAAAATTGGTAACGGACAGTTCCCTACGACATGTGGGCAAATCGATCTGACAAATATTTGTAATTTAACCCAAACTATTGAAGATCTAATTGGAGTTGGTGGTCTTATAACCAATTCATTGGACTGGTTTAAGGAGCAGGCAATATTGTCAGCTACCAATGATCAGGTGGATGCAGTAAATGCCTTAATACTTTCAAATTTTACTACGGAAGCACAAGTTTTCCACTCAATAGACACAATAATAGATATTAGCGAGGCAGTACATTACCCAATAGAATTTTTAAATTCTCTAAATCCCCCCGGAACGCCACCACATAAACTAATTGTTAAAGTAGGAGCTCCTGTAATATTACTACGCAATTTAAATCCACCAACTTTATGTAATGCAACTTGGCTGCTGATCAAAACAATTAGAACGCATTTGATTGAGTGTTCAATTTTGACTGGCTGTGGTGCTGGAGAAAACGTCTTGATTCCAAGAATCCCGATAATACCAACAGATCTTCCATTTCAATTTAAACGGCTCCAGTTTCCAGTCAAATTATGTTTTGCAGTAACAATAAATAAGGCTTAATGTCAAACACTTAAGGTGGCCGGTTTGGACCTTAGATCTCAATGTTTTACGCATGGCCAGTTATATGTTGCTCTATCCCGTGAAACAAACAAAGACAATTTATTTGTTTTGGTTCCTGATGGGAAAGCTGCGAACATTGTATTCAATGAAGTGTTATAAAACTGAAAATAAAAACTAACTGAATATGAATAATTAATATGTATGTACATAAATACATCTTTTAATTGCACTTTATTTATTTATGAAATTTTCTTTATTTACTAGGGTCATTATTCCGAAATATTACAAAAAATTACTTTTATTTCAATTATAAAGTTGTTTTAAACATTATCAACCTGTGTGAAACAAGGTGCGGGTTGCTAGTTTTATTATAAATTAAGACACTTGTAAAATTAGAGAGTGAGAGAGAGTGAAGATTGGTGATTGGAAGCAAATCAACTCGGATTTGCTGTCCGCATAAACCATAATTTGTATTTTTTTCGCTTTCACGCTAGTGACCGCGTAACTTACATATGTACACACATACATGCATACATATGTACATGCTTCCATATCTCTAATAGCGTTTTCTTTTTTCGAAATAAATGTCACCCTATTATAATGCAACATTACGAAAATGTTGCCATGAACCCTACGAAAATGTAGCATTTTCCATATGAGAAAAGAACAAAGAAAATCCATCCTATCAATTTCATTTCATTTCATTTATTAAAACAAAAATATATTAGTACAATAAGATCAATAGAAGATCTTTTATAGTACAATAGTTAAGTATGAAACAATGAAGGATCAACTTTGGCTTAAAATTAATAAATAAATTATGTCAGATATTGACGTCAATACAAAAACTTAAGGTTGCATTTAAATTAAAGAATTACAAAACATAATAAATAAAAATATTAATTATATTAAACAAAAACGTACAAGTATGTGGACTAAGTATTACTTATATACATATAAATTTAGATAGCAAATCTCAATGTTCATAATTACACATCAACGAAAATATGAATATAAAACGTTCTTAAAGTTGCTTTTGTTCATACTACTGCGAATAGAAACTGGAATGGAATTCCAAATTCGAATAGCGTTGACGAAAAATAGCCTTGAAGAGGGAAGGAAGTTATAGCTTGGAACAATCAAGTCTTTTACGCGAACAGATTTTGGAAATATTAGTTTTTCATATAGGTAGCTAGGAACTTTATCCACGATTAAACGAAAAAGAAACATGCAATTTCTGGCCTTCATGTACTCAGAAATTTCGCAACCCAGCAGCTGCGACCTCCACCCGGAGATATGGTCATATTTGGCTAAGCCAAACACATACCGGGTAACGTGATTAAACACTACATCTATTTTATGAGCAGATTGAGAGTCCAACTTGCTATAAATTAGCTCAGGATAGCAAATAATCGGTAATATAAGCTGGATGGCAAGTTTTCTTCTTATGCCGACTGGAGTGAATATAGCAGACAATCTTAAATTCCTTAATATATATAACACCTTGCTAATAATAGAGTTGACGTGGTCAACGCATGTTAAGCCAGAATTTAAAATATAGCCAAGATTAGTCACTTTTGACACAAATTTAATGGGTTCAACCCCTATATAGAGTGGTGGAATAACTGTGAAACTTACTCGTTTTTTGCAAATAGGCAGCACATAGGATTTGTCACAGTTAAGACAAAGACCGTTCTGCGAGGCCCAGGCCTTGATGGATGACAAGTCTCTATTGAAATCAGAACACAATTCAACTGTCTTCTCTAGAGAGCCTGACATATAAATTTGGATATCGTCCGCATAAGCATGAATATTTGCATGTCTGCAAGCACTAAACACGTCGTTCACAAATAAACTAAATAACAGTGGCCCCAAAATAGAGCCTTGCGGCACACCAACGGTCAGTGGTCTTAGCTCAGATAATTCAGAACCAACTTTTACGCGCTGAGATCTATCTGCCAGGTAGCTCTTCATTAGTCGTGCTGCAGGTTCACTAAATCCAAAAAAGGTAACCAGTTTAGAGCACAGTAGTTCATGGTTGACAGAATCAAAGGCCTTAGAAAAGTCAAGTAAACATAGCAACGTTAGATAGTTCTTGTCAAATGGGATCCGTATGTCGTCAAGTATTTTGATCATGGCCGTGGAACAACTGTGCTTAGCTCTAAAACCAGACTGGAATGGGGATAATAAGTTGTATTTATTGACATGAGAACCAATTTGATCTGAAATCAGGGACTCAAAAACTTTAGACAGTGCTGGTAGAATGCTAATAGGACGGAAATCACAGGGACTACATGCAGTTTTAATTTTAGCTACGGGAAGCACAGTTGCAACTTTCCACACATCAGGGAAGGATGATGTTGTAAGGCTATGATTAATTATATGAGTAAAAGTTGGTAAGATAATCGGCAGGATGATTTTTATAAATTTTATTGGAATACCATCCTCACCAATTGCATTGGATCGTATCTTGTAAACACATCTAGCCACATCTAACTCTGTAACTGCACAAAACTCAAACATGCGACCAACGAAATCAACAGGACAACGAAAAGTGGGCTGAGGGGCGGACAAAAGCAAGGACGAAGCACGGCTGACAAAGACATCATTAAGTATTTCAGGGTTTAGAGAACAGTCTAAATTGTCACTAACATGAACACGGAGGCTTTTCAGGTTGCGCCACAGAACATTATTTGGCAGTACCGGGTTTAACTTTTTTACAAAAAACTTGCGTTTTTCGCGCCTTATAGTTAAGGTAGCTTGATTTCTAGCAGCCTTAAAAGTACACCAGTTTCCTTCCGTACGATTCTTTTTCCAGACAGAATATGATTTGTTTCGCTTTCTAATCACAGCCCTGACAGCGCTGTTGAACCAGGGACACGATGGGGACCTGTTTGTAATTGTGCGAAGCGGGACATAAGTCCTAAAAGCATTTAAAACAATCATATTCAGGAAATTGAGTTTCTCATTAACAGAACTGATACACCAGCAAGCTGTCCAATTGATGTGGGAGAGTTCTTCTAAGAGCCTTTCAACATTTAGCAGCCGATAGTCAAAATAATTAAAAGAACTAGTCACTATGTTACTGCGGTCAAAGTACATGTCAAAGGAACAAAAAATCAAGTCATGGTCGGATATAAACGAAATCTGGTCAAACTTTAAAACAATTTTAAGGTCAGACACAATAAAATAATCAATAAGACTAGGACAGCAGTTATTTCCATATCTCGTTGGTACACATACATTAACAAGTGATAAACCAATACTAGAAACATCATCTAATAAACGAGAAGTACATGAATTCTTATGAAGTACATTAATATTAAAGTCACCACAAACAATTAAATTGTCATAATCAATAGCAAAAGAGGACAGAACATTGAAAAAGTCACTTAAATTACAATATTTATTAGGATTATAAATACAGGACAAAAGTACTTTAGACGTAGAGTCAGACAATTCAATTAACAAGTATTCGAAGCTAGCACCAACTGATTGAGCAATCAATCTTGATTTTAAATATTTTTTACAGTATACAGCAACACCACCACCTTTTATATTAATTCTGTCAGTTCGATAAAGTTTATAGTTTGGTATGTCGAAATGTGAGTCGCTGATACCACATTTAAACCATGTCTCTGAAACACAAATTACATCCACAAAGGAAAATTCAAACGTTTTTCTAACAACATCCATTTTTTCGGTGTTTAAGCTGCGCGCATTAAAATGAACGACATTAAATCCCCTCTGACGTGTGCATAAAATATTTAATAAAGCAAGACTACAATCATCAAGGCCATTGGTTCTGTTATTAGCCGCAGTCATAACAAAATATGAAACAGGCAACTTTAAGATAAAAATAACACTCATTCAAATAAAACATTAACAAATTGAGATTTGCATTCTTTACAATATTAACAAAACAACAAGAAGTACATAACAATAAACAATTAAATCTAATGCTAGCGAAACTGCATCAGGTCACCCTCGCACATAATTTTTACTGCAGAACTGCTTTTGTCTGTTCTTACATGAACACACCCTCTGACCGAATACACCGACAAGAGTTTACCCTCTCTTCTTAATTTTATTGCATCTTGCAATAAGCGCCTATTTTCTTGGGTGAGGCTTTCATAAATTTGGAAGTTTCCCTCTATACCAATAGGGCAAAGGGAGACAGGTGATTTCACTCGCCGACGGTATTCGCCAAAAGCATGGAGAGTGCGATTGCGATCAAGTGGCGAGTGGAATTTGACCACAATAGCGCTGCTGTGGTTAGCAGATGAGCTCTTCGTTCGGAATATGTCACGAATTTGAGGAGATAGGAAATCGATAGACATGCATACCTGGTTAAATACACTCTTCAGATTCTCACCCTCAGAGTATGGTACGCCAAACACAACAGCATCAGCAGAAATATCTTGTGGGGCTTTCTGCTGCGTTACAGACAACAGTTGTTTCTGTAAACCAGCAATTTCATTCTCCACTTTCCTCATATTCGCTTCCAGTGTAACAATGCAGGCTGACGACTCAGCAACCTTAACAGCAGACGCAGCTAATTCCTCGTCAATCCTCTTCAACAATTGATTCTCAATCTCAGTCAATCTCTGAGTGACGCTCTCCACCAGTGGCAGCAGATGGTCCGTTTGTTGCTGAATTCTCTCTTCCAGCTGTTTTAGTTTAGTAAACACCGCGGAGAGAGTAATGTCTTCATCCAGTTTAACGGACTTAGCAGAAGGAGAACCTCTGCTAAGGCGACGTTTATGTGACGAAGAAGCAGCAGAAGACATAGCGATATTTCAGCCACACAGCAATTATTATTAATATTATTGAAATAAATATTAAATATTACACACAAGCGCACAGAGATGACTATGGACAGAAGCGTAGATGCTTATTGCTCAACGTACAAAGCGAAATAATAAAAATATTTAATTTGTATCAGCAAGATGAAGAATATTATAGAGCGAACTAATGCACGTCCGTTTCACACGACAGTTCTTGCATCATCAATTTAATTCATCGAATGCAATAAATCTATACAAATAAATTGCATTTACTGTCAAAATTGAGACTTTGGCACAAAACTATTGTACGAACAAATAAACTACACAATTAAAATCAGCCACACGAAGCTCACCCTCACGCTTGGTAGCGCGTAGAAAATGTTGCACTTTTGTCGGTGCAGAGTGCAACATTTTGAGAAAAGAACAAACAACCCTGAGAAAATGCTGAGAAAAGAACACAAAAATTGTACAGCCTTGGCACGGGGCAGAATAAATGCAACATTATTTCGAGAAAAGAAAACGCTATAAATGTCCAAAATAGTTTAATTTCATGCACTGAAATATTCTTGCGTTAGCTTGACATTAATATTTTTCGCTTTCACGCTAAGGACCGCGTAACTTACATATGTACACATATACATGCATATGTACATGCTTCCATATCTCTAAATATCCAAAATAATTTAATTTCTTGCATGAAATATTCTTGCGTTTGCTTGACATTAACTAATTTTTTTTTAATACAATCATTTCATATGCACATGTGCCGTCCGCAACACAACAAAATAATCAACATTTATTAGAGTTTGTTCTCTGTTCAAAAATATTGTCTCACCTCTGTTAACTTGCTGCTCGAATTTTTCCCCCTTTACAAATTTACTAACTACCCCCGCTTTTAGATGAGAATTATTTTATTAAATTTAATAATAATTATTTTCTTTTTGTTGAGCAATATTATGGCTTTTTTTATAATTGTAATTAGACCAACATACAGCATTGCAACCTGGGGCAGTTAATATAATAAAATATAGAAGTTTCGATAAAATTGTAGAAGTAATAGTCACTGATTTTAATTGAAAAATCATTATATCAATGGTTTGTACACATGAGAAATGTTAACAGAATATGAAAATAGTCTTAAAATAAAGAAACACGTGTCTCGGTGTAACACTTTTATTTTATTAATATTTAATTTTTTTTCATTAGAAGTGAACCTCCACGGCCCTTTGAATTTTCTGAAATGTGTATTTGTAAGTTAACTGTAGTTCTACATTTCCATTGTTTAAAATCCTTTATCCTTTATTCCTTTACTCTTATTGTCTTGAACTCGTTATCCGCAACTATTTTTTTTTTGGTTTTTCTATCTTAGCAAAGTATTCCTCCATTTGTTCTAGTATGGCAACATGGTTGCTATCATTTAATGAATAGGCGGCTCAAAATTTTGAAAACTTTCCTATTGTAGTTCAAAAATGAAATCCTTTTATTCACAGTTTCAATATTTTGAGCTCTTGTTGTGCATTTAAGGAATTTAATATTTGTGTCATTAGATATTATTTGGATGAGTTTTTGTTTTTTGTGATCTGATAATTCTGAAAAAATACCTTTTATTCCTTTCCTTATATATCTCCTGAATATATCTTCCATATTTTCAAAATCTTCTTCAGCAATGAATACTATACGTTTTCCATTTATAGTCTTAAATTCTTCTCTCTTGTTATTGGTTATTATTATTTGGGTTTTATATTTGTTAACGATTTCTTCCTTTATAAAAAACGTATTATTTTCCTTTCATAATCTACTTAAAAACTCTGCTACTTTATTTTCTTTGCCTAGTTTTAGTAGCCATCACGGATGTCGTGATGACATAACTTTTCCTATATATTTCAATTGTAAGAATAGGCTGGTGGTCAGTTAAAATTTTTAATCTTCAACCATAAATGTTTGGCCTGAAGTAATTTACACTCCACATTATTGCCAAAAATTCTTTGTCTGTCACCGAATAGTTTTTTTCGTGGTTGTTTAGGGTCCTGCAGACGTAACCCACTGGGTGTCCTTCTTGAGATAATAATACACCAATTGCATAACTGAATGCATCCGTAGGGTTCATAATTTTCAAATGCTTCAACATAAGTTGGATCATTTATATTAATCTTTATCCCTTTTCTTAAAAACCGGTGATACCTAGGGAACTTTTAATTTGTTATCCTGGCCTTGGTAATTCTAAATCTTGAATAATTTGTATTTTATTAGGGTTAGGTTTCATATCTTCTTCTGTTAATATATGTCCGAGGAATTCTGTCACTTTTTTTTAATTGCATTTGTCTATTTGAATCTTCAGATCCTTCTTTTCCAATTTACAAAAAATATCGTTTATTGCTTTTATATGTTCGTTCAATGAGGTGCTAAATATTAATTTGTCGTCTAAATAAACGACACAAGTCTTGTTAACATAATCACGTAGAATTTCCTGACAAATTCGTGCAATCCTTGATGTGTAATAAATGCCGTTTTTCCCCTGTCTTCTTCCTTTACCAAAATTTGGTAGTAACCCTTCTCCAAATCTAGCGTTGTGAAGTACTGAACTCTCTCCAACTTGTCCAATATGGAATCCTTATTAGGTAGTGGATACTTGTCATCCACTGTAATTTCATTCAATTTCCTGTAATCAACTACTAATATGTATTTATTCTTGCCTGAATTGCCCTTTTTTTTTGGTAAATACCTCGATTCACTTTTCCTTGTTAATCCTTGTTCGGCCATTTCTTTTATTTGTCTCCGAACTTCCTCTTCATGTTGTGTGTATCTGTATAATTTCGCATTAATTTGTTCTCTAGTGGTTACTCTAATTTCATATTTCACTTTAGTGGCACTTAGTTAGTTTGTCTCCTTCTTTATATAATAACTAGCGAGCCCCCTGGCACAACTACGATCTGGATACTGTAGCAGGCTCAACTCCTACTTATCCAGAATCAACCCTGACATACCCAACACATGTCCGGCATGTGGAGATTCTCCGCACGACACCAACCACCTATTCACATGCCCTCTCAAACCCACTCATCTAACCCCCCTCTCCCTCTGGTCCAACCCTATCGAAACTGCACGTTTCCTGGGCCTCCCCCTAGATGAGTTCGACGACAACGACCATGGGTGAATCCGCTCTTTACGGGGCGCGACTAGCCGCTACAACAACAACAACAACACACTTTGTAGTGCGAAAAAGAAAATAAAAAAATCAATTCGAATTCATTTAAATCAGTGATAAATTGTTTTCATTGCAATGCTCTGTGGTAAACAACATTAGTTGTTTTCCCATTTTCGGTGTAAATATAGATACAAAACCGATGGTTTGCCAACGCGCGAACAGGCTACATACAACTGTCCATGTGAGAAAACTTGATACTCTAAATTCACTCCACAAATTCCTAAGGATTGGCCTTGCGCCTTATTAATGGTAACCGCAAACGCAAGGCGAACAGGAAACTGAAGTCGTTTAAATTCAAATGGCATATCAGACGGAATCATTGGAATGCGTGGAATGAATACATCTTCGCCTTTGAATTTTCCTGTCAAAATAGTAGCTTCAATTACATAAGCCATCAACCTTTTTATAGCAAGTCTTGTACCATTACACAAACGGGGTTGATTGATATTGCGAAGCATAATAATAGTGGCTCCAACTTTCAATTATAGATTATGCGGAGGCAATCCTGGTAAGTCCAACGAATTCAAAAATTCTGTTGGATAATTCACAACATCTTCTTCATTCGTAACAGTATCCACAGACTTGTACGACACCAATTCGCCAGGAATCTTTGATTGTATAGCCATGTTTAATTCAGTAACATCTTTGTTCTTTGCCGCTAAAATTGTTCTGTCACTCAACCATGCATGGCATGTATATTGTTGTGCTATGTTAGTGAAAACACATTCAATCAATTCCTCTTTTGACTGTACGAAACGGCAAAAATCATTTGGCAATGTTATTAATCCAGTGTCATCAACAGGCATTGCACCATTTCCAATTTTCAGCAATTGCTTAGAGAACTTATCAGCAGATGGATCATTCTGCAACTGAACACTAACGTTGGTAGTGAGTTTCAATATTTTAACAAATCTCCATAAATATGAAGACTTTAAGCAAGGCCGCGGTCGATCTAGGAATGACGGGCAATGTTTGCCTAAAATCGCCTGACAATAAAATCAATGCACCACCAAACAGCTCTGAATTATCTCGGAGATCTTTCATTGTTCTTTCCAAAGCTTCAACAGATTTCTTATTCGCCATAGTGCATTCATCCCAAAATAATGATACCGCAACGTTTCAATAATTTTGCCGTTCCAGATGTTTTTGAAACGTTACATGTGGGAGTTTCATTTCAATGGCAACAAAGTGGCTGCAATGCCAGAAGACGCCAATGCCAATGCAATTTTATTCTGGGAACGTATCGTTGCCAATAACAATGAAATTAGAAACGTTGTTCCGGTGCCTCCTGGTGCATCCAGGAAATAAAATCCACCGGTTTCACTATTGACAGCTTGCATAATATTATCGTACGCCTTTTTTTGCTCCGCATTCAATGTCGAAAGATTTGCGTGGACAAAAGCATTTAATTCGTTGCGATCGTATTGTTGTTCACGTTGCAGTTCTAACTCAAAAATGTCATGCATTGCACGATTAGGTGATGGCATTCCCAATTGTGGTAATGCCTTATTAGCAATCTGCAAACAGAAATCTTCAATGCAAATCAATGCTTCATTGTAAATTTCTGGCGTGAAATCCATTACAGGGTTACGATTTTCTTGACGCACTCGAAACAGAACATCTTCAGATAGACAGTCTTGGAATTTTGTCCACAATTCAGATGGATTCGCTGGAAAACAGGTAGACAAAATAATTGCAAACAATGCTCGAATTTGATAAGGATGACCGACAACTGCTGCATCTGCAATTGTATGTTCCCAATGAATATCAATTTCCAACAAATTGAGCTGTTGACACGCTTGTCGATATGTCGTATGCAAAACTCCATTGATTGTTCTTAACTGTCGAAATGATGTTGGCCCACGAACGTTTATTAACAGCAAACGTAAATAAAAGCACTCAACATTATTTGGGTGAACAGTATAAATACGTCCCAAAGCATCACTTGAATATAAATTTTGATGTCCATCGACACGATTTCCTTGCTTGCGTCGGTGGAACTCCTTTTGTGATGCACTCCACGTAAAATACCTTGGCACTTCTGCATACAATAACGTTCTGGCAAAAGCATCAACTTCACACAATTTAAAAAATGCCGTTAGAGTTGTATGAGGTGGTGATAGAGCTCTCTGTGCAGCATTTTCGGTAGTGAAATACACACGTTGGCCATTTTCAAGATGAACAGCTAAATGAACAACAGCTGGATATCTGTTGTGAATTTGAAATGAAAAAATACGCCAAATCGCTTCATTACTGCTAATGTAACGCCCCATTTGATACTCAAGTTTTTCCTCGTTTCTATTTGGATCAGTAGCCCTTATACGGCTATATCACTTCCTTTATTTACATACTTGCAAATGTATTTAATGGACTTTACAGAATTGCAGTAGTCTACATTAATATGAGCTTTGAATACTTTCGACAATAAAAGGGAATACGGCACAATCCAACGATTATGGACCTCAACGTTTTGATTTCGTACTCTTGTGGTAACTGATCTACCATTATTTTGAGTTGATCGACGACGATATAATGGGTAACCTCATTTCCAGTGATTGTATCCGAAACCAAAGCCCTTGGATAACGTCTACTACATTTGTCATCAACTATACATGGGGAGTTAATGTTGAATACTCCAAATGGACCGTGTATCATATTTTGCACAACACCCTTCTCTGTGACAGAACTGTCGTGGCGGAGTGGAGCAGCGCCTCCATTCAACGAAGGGTGAGTAGAGGCCCACCACAAGGAGAGGAAAGGGCGAAAAAGGCTTCGGTTGCGGTGTACTGCTGCCGGGGTCCTATTGGGAAGAGATGGGGGTTCTCTCAAAAAGGAAACTACTGGCCTTGTGAAACTATAATTAGGCCTTTAATGTTTTATGGAGTGGTGGTCTGGTGGAACTCACGAGATAAGGTATCGAAAGTTAAGCAGCTAGAGCGGGTGCAGCGGTCTGGGCTCACTGGAATCAGTGGGGCGCTTAGGACCACACCCACCCTCGCGCCCAATGTTACGCTTAACGTGTTACCTGTGGACATGGCAGGCAAGGTTGCAGCAGCCCGTGCCGCAGCCCGGATAGGTTGCAATGGATACTGCTTCAGCTCGGCCTTTGGGCGTTCTAGGATTCTTGCCAGCTTCAATTTTGTCCCTCCGGAAACGGATTGCTGTCTGCCGGTTCCAGCCCGTGATTGCTCCTTCTCCACTCACATTCCGCGTAGGGAGGAGTGGAGGGAGGGCAGCTTGTAGAGAAGGTAGCTTGTGGAGCGGGAGGACGGTGAACTTTTTCCCGGATGGCTCGAAGCCGGACGGAAAGGTTGGCAGTGGGGGTGTTTTCTGCGAGGGGCTCTCCCTTAGCCGTAAATTTAAGCTTCCTGACTATTGTAGTGTGTTTCAGGCAGAGGTGGCCGCAATGAAATAGGCAGCCGATTGCCTACTAATCAATGTAAGGCCCACTAGCCGGGCTAACTTTAATTCTGATAGTCAGGCCGCTTTTATATCCTTAGGATCGCTAATGGGGAGATCAAAGCTTGTCAGGGAGTGCCTGACTTCTCTCGCAGCCGCTTTAGAGTATCTCGATATTAGACTTATTTGGGTACCACGCCATAGTGACATTGCATGGAGCTGCATGGCTGATGAACTCGCTCGGCAGGGTACCCTGGAAATCATTTCTCCATGCTGGGAGAAGAAGCGGATTACTGTCTTCTGGCTCCAGCCCGTGATTGCTCTTTCTCCACTCACATCCCGCGTAGGGAGGAGTGGAAGGAGGGTAGCTTGTGGGGCGGGAGGACGGTGAACTTTTTCCCGGATGGCTCGAAGCTGAACAGTAAGGTTGGGAGTGGGGGTGTCTTCTGCGAGGAACTCTCCCTCAGCCGTAAATTTAAGCTTCCAGGCTAGTGTAGTGTGTTTCAGGCATAGATGGCCGCAATCAAAGAAGCAGCCGATTGGCTACTAACCAATGTAACTAACATTTATTCGGATAGTCAGGCCACTATTATGGCATTAGGATCGCTAATGGTGAGATCAAAACTTGTCGGGGAATGCCTGACTTCTCTCGCAGCCCCCTCAGAGTATCTCGACTGTAGACTAATTTGGGTACCGGGCCATAGCGGAATTGCAGGGAACTGCATGGCTGATGAACTCGCTCGGCAGGTTACCCTGGAAGTCATTTCTCCATGCTGGGAGGAGGTGGAGGCTCCTTTGGCTGCCTACGGACTTCTCTTGGACAGATGGGCTCTCTGTCATCTCAGCGAGCGCTGGGAAACTGTCACGACATGCAGAATTGCAAGGACCCACAGGCCGAGAGTGGATCGCGGGCGCTCAAAGAAGCTGAAGTCGCTTACTAAGCAGCAACTCTCGGCTATCGTAGGTGTTTTGACTGGGCATTGTCCGTTGGGTATTCAGGCGATTACGCTGAAGATAGTCTCTGACCCTTTCTACCACAGCTGTATGGAGGACGATGAGGTGGATTCATCTTTTCATTTTCTGCTTAGCTGCCCTGCCTTTGCGAGACTGAGGTTCAAGTACCTAGGCACGTACTTCTTTAGGACTCCAGAGGAGCCTTCTGGGGTGGGAATTGGAAAGTAGCGTGACATCATTCGGGGTACGCAACGTTTCTCAGATTACTCTTTCCTGATTTTTTTCCGATTTACGATACCGTTCATAAAATAGGTGGTATCACAATGGACTCCTCTACTATGTCTAAGTGAGTTCCTACTGCGGGAATTACCACATTAACCTAACCTAACCTAATGTAGTTTTTATATAAAGCAACTGTTCATAGCTATGAGTGTAAGCTTTTAAGGTATTGAAGTGAAAGCCTCTCAAAATGCTGGCAGCATATAAAAAGGAAAAAGTGCCTGAAAAGCAGGGCAGTGAGTGTCAGCATAAGGTGCCACATGATAAAGGTGCTGTATAAAAGTCCGTGACAAGGCAGGGCAGTGCAGTGGTGAAATCGGGGCATTGAGCGCCGTCACCAAATGAAATGAGATAAGCGCGCATAACCTTAAATAAAGGGCAGTAAAGTATTTTCTTTTCTAAGTCCCTGAAAACAGGGCGTAAGGCTGGCAACAAGAGCCAATAAATTAAGGCAGTTAAAAATATTAAAAAGTCAAAGTGCAAAAAGGAGTCCCAAAAATCTTGTTATGGAGGGCAGTAAAGTGTTTGTCTGTAACTCTCTGGAAGTAGGGCAATGAGCGCCGGCAACAGTGTTGGCTACTTGGGCGAAGGCTGCGCACGATGTGTTCAACTTTAGCGTATAAGAAACCGTGAAGTTGTGAAATTAGGATGACCTTGGACTGAAATAGAATTTCATTGGTTTTGTGATGCCTCCGAGAACGCATATGTGGCAGCTCTGTATGTGAGAGTACGCGAACGAAACACAGATAGGTCCCCATACATAAATTCACTTGTAAGTAAATGGAAAGTACAAACACTAAAACCAGTCTTTCTACCGCGATTAGAATTGTGCGGGCTACTATTACAGAGTTAATTGATGATTTACTTCCACAGTTGATGAGTTGCAAATGGAAAAAGTGCTGGGGCAGAAGGTCGTTCATACAGCCAGTATTCCGGAAGTGACAGATATGTTAGAATGGTTCTCCGACTTCTCTTGTGCCCTGAGGGTAGCTGCACAGATTCTCCTCCTGAATTTTCATGGCACGTTCAAGAATAAGAATTTTACTGACAGGGCGTACCTGAAAAAGGTTTATGACTGCGTTTTTGATTGCTTTGAGACGAAAGCAATGCACCAGGGGGCAACTGCCTTTTCATAATGTGGAAGACAAGGCTGCTTTTGCAGCGTGTACTCGGATAATGGGACAGACTTTGTAGGATCCAACAAGCCATTGTTTCCGAAATATCGCTTATTACTGTCATATGCCCATCAAGACATAAACTGGAACTTAATACCTCCAGGAGCTCTTCACATGAGAGGACTGTGGGAAGCAGGAGTGAAGAGCTTTAAAAGGCACTTCCGGATGGTAGCCAACGCGATACGGGTTACGATGGAGGAGCTGTCGACGCAAGATATAATCTTGTCTGAATTCTACAAGCTATTGAACGATCTCCTTACTTTCAGAAAGTACCCAAGATGAGCCGAGTAGAAAGAGAGCAAAACTGATGTCCCGTTTGCAAATATAACCATAACTTGTTGTTCTGGCATCAGACGGGAAATTTTCCTGCGCACAGCGAATAAATCTACACGAGTCACGACGACATCCAGCTGGTAGTTCAAGACGCAGGTGCGGCATACAGTAGGTAATCCAGCGACCACCAAAACGACTGGAGAGCAAGCGAACGTACTTTCGCCAATGCGATGTCCGTGGGCAGCGTTATACTTGCTCCCGGTAGGAGCAACACGACCATACCGAGGGCCCTTGCGCGGCGTTTGCACACCTTACCATAAAATGGTAGTGAAAAGTGATCGTTCAGGTTGAAAGGGTGGCTGAAATAAGAGTGACTATGCTAGAGAGCCTGATGAAGACGGCTCCAGAGCGTTCCGTGGCATACCACACGTGCGGTATCCTTGGTCTTAGGGCGAAGGTATATAGGGTTATGCACTTCCGGGACTGATGCCCACAACACCCACGACTATCCGCTGAGAATACCATGTTCGGATGGGTTATTTCCCATATTGAGATGATGAAGGCGATTCCCAGAGGTGGTCTTAGTTTAAGTATTTTTATTAATTAATTTTAAAATAATATTAATAAATCACTGGAATGATACTGCAAGGCGGGTAGAATTGTTACAACTAGATGACGATGTATGCTAATCGCTGACACGACTTGTTAAGTGTTCTGTCTTTGCACGAGCCCTGTTAGTTGAGCCCATTGGTAGATATGGGGCTATAAATGCGACTGGCGACTAGCAAAAGGCCTTACTTCTATTACAGAGACGTCTCATGTGAGTCCAACTACGAATGTATGTATTATATTTTCAAGGCTTTTACAGCAGTAAACGGTTAAAATATTAAGTGAGTTTTTATGGCCAACCAAATCGAGAAATGAAATAGCTATCATAGAAATCCGAAAAACTAATTTATCTTTTTTTCAACGAGTAACATATGAAAAGTATAATTTTATACAATTTTTATATTTATAAATAATGTTCCACCAATGTTCTACTTTTCCTGGCCAAATTCGAACTGAACATGGCCGAAGTCGAGTTCGCTCGTTCTCTAGTTTTAACAAACCTCGAGGTAGAGTGTCATCCCAATCACGACTATGGTGCCAAAGCACCCGGCTGGGTCGAACAACTTGGCAACACACGACTAAACCTCTCGTTTGGTATAGCTTGGACGGATGGGGATTTCTTAGACGCTAAAATGGAACATATCGTGGGCGGCATTCCACCGAATGCCCAACATTCTAGCTTCGCTAAAATCATCTATCTCCAAAAAATCTTCCTGGAACAAATGAGCTTTCGGCAAGGCAGGATGTCCTTACAGTTCGACGTCCATTTTCGGAGGGGGGACCCGGCTTCCATTAGTATTTCGATGAGTTCGTCAGAGTGCGACCGGCGGTCTCACCATTACGAGCTCCTGCCAGTACATCGTCAGCGTACATATGTTGGGTTAAGACCCTAGAAGCCAACGTCATAATTTGGAGTTCGTAGTCCACAAGCTCCTCTGCTTGTGATTCTCGAAAGAAAATTTTATGATACCCGGTATCATCGGGCTGCAGAGGGATCTGCCTATACATCATCATCTCAATGTCTGCATTGAAAACGTATTTGAAAAACCGCCATTTTAATAGCAGGGCGATAAGGTCAGCTTGAAGGACCTGCCCAGGGTAGAGTGCATCATTCGATCTCACTGTCCGGTTTTGCGACTGCTTGGTGGAGCAAGTAGTATTTGTCGGACTGTGGTTTACTAGCGGCGCTGCTCATATGACCGAGTTTGATATATTCCCGCAGTACTCGATGATATTCTGCTTTCAGCTCCAGTCTTTTCATCATCATCGCACCGCTCCACACGAACTGATGTGATTTGATGGTTCGTAAATCCCCAGGACTTATGTTTTCGGGAAATTTGTGCCGATATGGCAATGCTACCACATACCGCCCTTGGCCATTCCTCATAGTTGTCTTCGCATAATGTTGCTCGCAAAACGCATCCTCCGTACTGAGCTGCTTCTTCTTCGGGGCTAGCTCAAGCTTCCAAAAGCGAGTTAGCTGAGAACTTGAAATTTCCGCAAGTAGAGAAACATATGAGTCCATACTCTTTGCCGCAGACTGAGGGGAAATTGAGTCATTTCATTGTGATGGGCCGATACTTTTCTTTCGTGTGTCCCTGCTGATGCACGACTTGGTGCTGCTCTAGCTACTAGTGAACTTTGGATATTAGATACCGTTTCCAAAGTCTGGAACCTGCTCGAGAGGTAGTTGTCTAGATCTTCCTACCTCGGAATCTCAGCCTTCTGAACGATTCCCTGTTCCCACAAAGCTAAAGTAGTGTCCGGCAATCGGCTCGAGACCAAAAAGACAAAAATTGCATCCCAGTTTTCAATTTGCAGAACTGAGATTTAATTATTTAAAGAACGCTGTAGCATTTTTAACTCGGTGCCGCTTTCGACTGTCACCGCAGGCAAGTTGAACAAGATCGTCAACTAACTATTCACCATGACTCGTTTGTTCTATCCGAAAGATTTTTCCACGCAATAGCAAAACCGTCATTGGTAAAGGGGCATTTCTTTACGATGTCCCTGGCTTCCTCACGAGTCTTTTGATTGAGATGGTATAATTTTTCCACCGGACTTAAAAGCGAACAATTTACGTAAATGGCCGTAAATCCCCATAAAAAATTTCCGTATCGCACGGAGGAAGATTAACGTTTGAGCGCAGAGGGGGCTTAGGATCGCGGTTCGAGGGAATTACCGTTGAAGAGCCTGCTAAACAAAGGTCAGATTATGAATGGTTTCAAACATCAACGCAGCGCACGTCAGGTATGTTGTTTAGCAATCCTGATACCTACACTTTGCTACATTCATGGCCGCGTTACTTGACTCGTCTTCAGACAAATCTCATGAGTGGCTGTCAAAAAATTATTTAACCTTTACCATAAAGGTTTGAGTTCCTCTTTTTGAATTTCAAGAGAAAATATGGAATGACTTGACCCTGGGGTTGTGTTATACCTCTCCTCAAACTCCAATAGGACATTACAGGCCCGTGAAAAATCGTTTGCGTGAGCCATTGTTAGCAAAAGGCTTTCTTTTATTTCTTTAAAAATTTACGTACAAAGTGAACACTTTAAAAAATTTACAAGAAACGAAATTAAATATTAATTTTTTTTGTTTTGTTGATTTTTCCTCTGATTGGGGTGAAGTTACGTCTACTGTGGGTCCCGGTGAGTGTACCGATGGTAAACGCCTTCAAGTTTTTGCCTTGCTTTGTCACCTGGTGGATTAAACCTCTTCTTCTGGTCGATCCTGGTTTCTCGTTTTTTGTTTTGTGTTTTTTCTTTGTTTTTAATTTACCACTTAGATGTGAGACTGGTATTTTCGTCGTTCAACCAGTTCCACGAGATATTTTGCTTCGCGCCCGAGTACGCGAATATACGTGGTGAATTTCACAGTCTTACCTTTTGGGCAGCTTATAGTACCATGGTTATTGCTGGTGCCGCCAAAAATTCAACGTACCTCCCGTCCTTGTGGCAGCTCGTTGGGGCTTTGGTAAGGACCATGCAGCACTTCGCGTTGGCGCTGACCTTGGCAATATACTTACATTGCTTTTTTTTCTTTTTTAGCGCGATTTATTTGTTGCCCTCGTGGCCTGCGCTCACTGCATTACCTGTAGGGACTGCCACTCAAATCACTTTGTTGCCCTTCTACTCATGTACTTTCACTACCTTTTCGGCTTTTTAATCAATTTTAGCGCATTTTATTTGTTGGGCCTCGTGGCCAGCGCTCACTGCCCTACCTTTAGGGACTTTCACACAAATCACTTTTCCGCCCTGCTATTCAGGGACTTTCACGGCCTTTTAGGCTTTTTAATATATTTTTAGCGCCTGTTTATTTCGTGGCACTTTTTGCCGGCGCTCACTACCCTACTTGTAGGGATTTTCACATTGTTTTACTTTACCACAGCGCCATTTATTTCGTGGCACTTTTTGCTGGCGCTCACTACCGTACTTTAAGGGATTTTTACTTTTTGAAAAACACTGTCCTATTATGCAGGGACTTACACTTTTTCAATTCTTTTTAAATACTGCATGCTATGTAGGGACTTACACTGCCTCCTGGTGTTCACCGGAGTGCCTACTCCTATAGCGGTTTATCACCGCTAGCTAGCGGTCTGCCAGGTCTTCCCGTTGAACTACTGCATAAATGCTGAGCGCCTCCGCTGAAATGGATATTGGGGTTATCAGTTGTGATCCTTACCAGGTTTTCGTTTTTTGATGCTTTTGCTGCTGCCGCTGGGAGGGCACTTTCCTTTTGCGGTTTTCTGCTAGCCTTGGGTGCTTCGCTAGCCCCGGGGAGTCGCGTATTTGGCGTTTGGTGAGCGATCACCGCGACTAACTTGCAGCCAAATACTATCAATAAACTTAATGTGCAAAAGCAAGTAGGAAACGTCAAAAGCGCTGCTTCTGGTGCACGTACTCGTTCACAATAAGCTTTGCTTTTAAAACTTGCATGTTAGACTTGGCGAGAGTTGATTGATATAAAATTGTTAATAAAATTGAAAAAGAATAATTAATGTCTTAAGGATCCGGCTCCAAGGACCATGTTAAGGGCTCGGTGAATTAGGGTCCAGAATTCCTCTCAAATTCTGGAAACGGGGATTTAGAAATGGTGGCCGATCCTTTTAGACAGATAATTACCTGTTTTTTCACTTCAACTGTAAATTAAAAAGAACCTCTGTTCTGAATATAAATCACCGTTTATCGCTGTAAAAAAACCCTGGAACAATGTACATACGTACGAGAAAATTGGCACTCTCTGAGACGTCGCTGTTAGAAAAGTAAGAAGTTTTGCTGGTCGCGGGTGCTTTTATAGCACCACTTCTGGCAACGGGTTCAGCTAACAGGGCTCGTGCAAAAGCAAAGCAAGTAAAGAGTCCTGTCAGCGAGTAGCTTACAGCGAGATCTCATTGTGACAATTTTCTCTTATGACTAATTGCAGACCTAAACACTGTCATTTTCACTTTGCAACCGATTCATTTTTCATTAGATACACTAGTTGGGGCAGCATACAGAGATTTTAAAGCAATTTCTTTCAACAGAAAATACGGTCTTCAAAAAGTTCTCAAAAGTTTCACAATTTCATAGCAACAGATGTTCATTGAGAAAAGTGGTCAATTCGGTGTTATTACTGCAAATCATATCGGTACCATAGAAATCCGAAAAACTAATTAATTTTTTTCAACGAGTAACATATTAAAAGTAAAATTTTATAAAAATTGTATATTAACAAATAGTGTTCGGTCAATGTTCTCCTTTTTTTGGCCAAATCCGAACCGAACTTTATTGGCCGAACGTGGCCAAAGTCGAAGTTCAGAATATATTTATTCTATAAAAACGCATTGAGACAATTAAAGCCGTCCAAATGTTGCAAATATTTCCGATAGGCAATGTATTATTATAGGCTATAAGAACAAAGCTCGATAAAATACCACGGCTTCAAGAAGACTTCCGATACGTTAGTTAAAAATATTCGATAGCAATCGCAAAGTTCGACTTCACCAAATAGTTCCGTCCAATTAATGCGTAATTTAGGAGTTCTGGCTCGCATAAAATGTAACTAAAGTTAAAGCCACAGGTAAGGGTAGTATTTGTATAAAAATTATAAAAATTTATTTGTAGGACCAGATGTATATAATGCATGTCTTGCTTAGAAATTGGGAAACAAATTCAATCAATTAGAAATCGAAATTATCGAAATCGAAAAATAAGAGAAAAGATGCTGAATAACTTATTTATATAAGAACTAGTTTGCATTAAATCCGCACCAAGAAAGCTATCGACTAGATAAGTTGCATGTGATTTACTAACACTACAAGGCACTGAATTGCTTTAATTAGATACAAAGGACCAATTTACTTTACTTAGTTAAAAACACCAAGATTGGCTCTCACCAACTCAAATTCAAAGATTGGCTTATTGTCTACATGTGCCGCTTATAACTCATCAGAACTGAGTGGGGGAATATAAGAAACACAAATATGCAGCAGGTCAGTATCTCTCAACTGATCAAGTATAGTATCAGTATCGTTGAGGGCAAAAAACTCAGCTCCCAAATTCCGTTTACCAGAAATAAGAACACATCCTCCTCTTATACAGCCTGTTTTGACAAAATCCCTGTCTTTTCTATAAATAATATAGAGATTTAAGTCATAAATCCCAGTATCAAGTATATCAGCATTTAACTATGTTATCAATTTCGTCATATTCACAAAGGGATATATGGCTGTAAGGGTTTGTAAACATATTCCCACTATGCAGACATATAACTGGCCATGCGTAAAACATTGAGATCTAAGGTCCAAACCGGCCACCTTAAGTGTTTGACCTTAAGCCTTATTTATTGTTACTGCAAAACATAATTTGACTGGAAACTGGAGCCGTTTAAATTGAAATGGAAGATCTGTTGGTATTATCGGGATTCTTGGAATCAAGACGTTTTCTCCAGCACCACAGCCAGTCAAAATTGAACACTCAATCAAATGCGTTCTAATTGTTGTGATCAGCAGCCTAGTTCCATTACATAAAGTTGGTGGATTTAAATTGCGTAGTAATATTACAGGAGCTCCTACTTTAACAATTAGTTTATGTGGTGGCGTTCCGGGGGGATTTAGAGAATTTAAAAATTCTATTGGGTAATGTACTGCCTCGCTAATATCTATTATTGTGTCTATTGAATGGAAAACTTGTGCTTCCGTAGTAAAATTTGAAAGTATTAAGGCATTTACTGCATCCACCTGATCATTGGTAGCTGACAATGTTGCCCGCTCCTTAAACCAGTCCAATGAATTGGTTATAAGACCACCAACTCCAATTAGATCTTCAATAGTTTGGGTTAAATTACAAATATTTGTCAGATCGATTTGCCCACATGTCGTAGGGAACTGTCCGTTACCAATTTTTAGCAAGTTATTAGCAAAAAGTGCATTTCCTTGTCCAGAAGTAGAAACCCTCATATTTTCTTTGATCTGTACTTTATTTATATACGGCTAAAAATAAGACATTTTCAGAGATGCGTTATGGGATGTTTACCCATTCGTGTGGTTTTTAATATAAAAATAAGCTAAAAGGGTAAAAGGGCTTTTTCAGTAAGCTTTCAGAACAAAACGTGGGAATTTTAAAAATGGATACCTTTTCGTTGCTAAGTTGAATACTTGAGGAAGCTGCCAAATGAAATAGTTTCAAGGAAAATAACTTTTTTCACACTTCAAGTATTGAATGAATAGCCTCTTTCAAGCCGATGTCAACCCTTTCTGGAGATATGGATGAAAATGTGGATTAAAGAACACCAAAATAAAGCGGTTTTGGGGATAATGACCGTAATTTTGAAAAACGATATGTAGATAAGGGCGGCGATATGGAGATTTTATTAAGAGTGAAATTTGTAAAAAATTGGATAGTCGTCACACCGTACCTTGCAATTCACACTTCATATCTTACATCTTTCATTTTGTATTCCCCCATACCGTGAGCAAAGATGTTTACATATCAAAAAGCCAATTTTACATGGGAAACTAAAAAAAAAAATAGCGACCCCTATGAGTTCAGCTATAGGACCCATCTTTGAAATAAAATAAATACTTGGCAAGATTTACCTCCGAGTAGATTTAGGCCGAGCTTCTCTCGCGTCGTGCTCCTTTTTAATTTTTCCTACAAACTGGCTACATGTTTTATGCCAAATCCGAACGGCATCTGGTAGGCATATGAATTTTCATGCCAGAACCTCTGGTGTGGTAGGCGGAGCGCGCTACCACCATACCACGGCGGCCGCCATATTTGGTGAGGATTTTTTTCCATCAAAGGTAAGTGTTAAAAAAAGAAACAAACATTTTTTTTGAAGCACTCTAATGTACATATATATTGTTCGCTCTGGAAAGTTGGTCAAATGTCATAGCTGAGAAGAAAATGGTTGAAAAGAAAAACACCTGCCCGGTTTTCTAGTAATTTATAATCTACTTCAATTGCATATTTAATAACTTACTAAAATTTCGTATAAAAAAACCAAATATTTTTATCTAATTTTGAGAACTTTTATAAATTTTATAGAAATCTTTAAGCTTTGAGTAACAACTATGTTTCATAGAAATCACTTATTTTTCTAATGGTAATTTTCACAGTGGCGAGTTAACTTACATTCCACAGTAAACTCTCGATTTTCGATTTTCATGTCGACTTATCTCAAGTTTAACTGCCCAATATTGGTGAGTTAACCTCTTGTTAGAAATAAAATGTTGTCTATCGTACATTGGGTAGTGAATATTTAGTTAAATTACTAAAATTGAATCGAAAATTCATAGTTAACTGTGGAATGTAAGTTAACTCGCAACTGTGAAAATGGCCCTAAGGCAAATTTGGTTGTAAAATTACACTAAATAATATAAAAAATTGCACTGTAATGTACTTACCATTCAAAAGTCAAATTATTTATTAAATCTGCACTTTTGATTAATAAAAATCACTTCAAATTAAAACTTTATGAACTGCGATCGTTTTAATGTACTCCCGCAACTAACATACAAATTTTAATAGCATAATTCGTGAAAAGCAACGGTTCTTTTTGAAGAAAGATGTTCATGGTTGCTGAACAAAAAAAATCAAAATGGATCGGTACTCAGTCTTTGGAAATCATCATACAAATTTGGATAAAACAAAATGTTGTAGAATTCAATCTCCCTACTACACAAATAAGTCTATACATACATGCATAGTATATGCATACAAACATACGAAAACATAGTACTTTTGTTTAAACTTTAGGAGTATATATGTATGTTTAAAAATATGCATGCATTCTTTTCCGTATTTGCTGCATTAACTGGCACCATGCATAAATATGTATGTATGTGAAGCCGAAATAAAAGCGAAATTATGTAACATACATACATACGTCCGAAGTGAAGTAACGCTACCGAGCTCTTTCGCGAATTCATCAAATGAATGGCTCACCACAGCTGTCGCTTAAGGCACGCTGACTTATTCGGTTGGCAGCGAACAAACACACAAACAGATTTTTTTGGAAAAAGTGCTGCTTTTGTTTAAACAATTTTAGTTAAATTAGAAAGAAATCAACTATTTTTTTTGATGCAGAACGAAAGTAAATATTTCAAAGTTTAACTTCTAGGAAGATCCATTCTAATCGGTTGATTAGGTTATGATGTATGGCTGTGTAAACCAAAAATTTATGTTTTTTTACCACATTTTGTGCGATTGCCACGCCCCCTTTATATATTCATTCACATTAAGCTTTAAAATGCAAAAAACCGCTTTCAAATCGGAGCATTCTGTGCGAAGCCAATTCCGTACATATGTAGCTTTTTAGCGACTTTATTTTATAAGTAGTATAGATGTATTAAACCTTCTTAAAACTTTAACTATTTCCTTATATTTCTCAAAATTTAAGAGATTTAATTTAATCGCTTCTATTTTCTTATCAGTTTTTTCTATTGTGCATACTTCTTCAAAGTCGAAAGGATTATTTAAAAATTGGGACTCTCTCACATTCTGTGTTATTCTTCTATATTTATTATAGCATTAAGTAAATTCAAAATATCTATACCTATTATAAAGTCATAATTTCGTTCGTTTAGTGGCGAGACCTTACATCGAATCCGTGCATTGTCGAGTAAGTTAGATTCGCCCGGTGATACTGTATGTATTTCATATTTGATTGAATTTTTATTTGTTAATTTACTGAATATTATTATGCGTTTCAATTTAATTCGTGGGAAATTATTAATTTCACTACTAATTAAGCTAAAAAAAAGTGCATGTGTCAATAAAAACAATGTATTTTTTATTATTAATAATTAGTTTCATTTTTGGTGGCATTCCGAAGCGGCTTCGTACAAACAACGGTGATGTTAATTTCTTCCACATGGCTTATTTCAGGTTCTTCTGGGCTTTGCCTATCAACGTTTACGCGATTTTGGCTAAACTCCTGCCCTTTTAGGATTATCCGAATATTTTTCAATGCTATAAATTTCCATAAGTTCGACCTGCCCTTACCTAGGCTGATCCCAGCAATATTGGCCCGAATACCGAATACGGGGTACCTGACCTCTGATCTTTCCCATTTTGGAGATACATTGTTCCTATTATTGTTAAAATTGTTTCTTACCTGGCCTTAGTTAAAAGCTCTTCTAAATTGACCGGAGTTATTAGGATGATTTTGATGGCCGTTATTCCGGTTATTGTGATTCCATTGAAGATAGTTACTAAATCTGCTACCAGTATCGTGATTTGTATAATTCCATGGCTTTTCTTGTGACTGTTCTTCTTTTCTATACTTTTTAAACTCTGGTCTTATACAACTATCCTCGTATCTCTTTCTTGTCATTAGTTGAAGAATTTTGTCTAAATCATGTTCGTCATAAATTTTATCTAAAAGTGTTCCTTGGGTCATCCTTTTAATTACATTAACCAACAACTTATCAGTATTACCTAAATCTATACAACTATTTCCTTCATAATAACCAATTAATTCATCACTTTTTGCATTTTATATTTTGGATGCCTACAGCTAATTCACTTACGGTATTTGCGCTCGTAAATTTGATATTCTTCGGTAGATGTGGTGGGGTTCTTCATTTGGGCGATAACGTAGTTTTAACGTTGATTTAATATGTCTCCAATTGTCCGTTTCTGGAAATGTTTATGACTACATTTTTCGCTTCATTCTGTATGTTAGTATAACATATGTCACGAAGTGCTTCCTTTCTTGTCTGCTATTCCTGTGTTGTTGACAGTAAATATTCCACCCTTTTGAAAAATGAATTTACTGTAACTTCTCCAGTTCCCGCAAGTGCAGGCATACATATGTATGTCTGATGTTTCGTAGGATTTGTTCACGCTGTCGCTTGACTATTCACTTCCGATGATCGCTGCGGTTGTGGTTGTTGCTGTACTTGTTGTTGTAGGTGTAAATACGTATTTCTCAACAGCTCTAGCTGTTGTTCTCTCCTCGCCAGTTGCTCCACAATATCACCTTGAACAGCGTCTGCTTGGATTTATTTCATTCTTCTGGCGTCAAATACTCGTTGCCTCCGTCGTCTAATGATTCATTTTGTGGCTAAGCGTTTCGCTTAGCTACTATTGTGTTTTACGAGTCACTACTTTAGTGCTTACTTATTTATAGTTCGCACTGTAGTTAAGTTTAGATAACGTCTTATCGTTGGCTGCGAAATCGAAGGATTTATTTGGGTGTTGTTATTCACTTATTTTTTTTTTAATTTTTCCCGTGTGCCGTTCGTGTCACCTAATCCTTATTTATTAGTTTGAAAGGATCCTACCGACTGGCCCAATTTTAGAGTGCAGTGTGGCAAAAGCATTAAAAAAAATAAATTCAAAAGATTTTGGTGGAGGAGTACTGACACCAAACTGGGCTGACAAACTGCTCTTTACTGATTATAAACTTAAAACGAAGCTTATTGCTAAATTACAAAATTGCTTATTTTATCATTTTACTCTAACATATCAAAAACGCTTAACAGCTATTTATAATTTAATTGATCGCAATATTGCTCAACAATTTCGTCTGTATTCGATTTTGATTTATTTCTTTTGACCCAATTAATTGCCAAACTGCCCGAAGTGGTATTTTGTTAAGTTGTTGGTTTTTTTTATGAACTCATCATATGTATTTGTCGAGCGCATTGTCTGATGCACTTGCATATGTAACTCGTGCGTTTAAGAATGAATTTTTTGTTTTTGTTCTGCGGTTACGCTGCGCTTGAATACAAACTCGCTAGTGCACTATGGGCCAGCAAAATGGGCAAAACGAATTTATTTTATGCAAAAATGGAGAGTAGGAAGTAAAAAAGTTTATGCTTTTAAATGTTTACGTTTATTTGTGAGTGCATTTCGGGCAAACACAACCGGATTTCCTGACAGCTACAAATTTGTCTAAGGAAGAACATTAATAACAGGCATGTGAGATAATTTTTTAAATGCATTACAATATAACCATACATTATTCCAGATCCTGTTCAATATCAACTTCTAACTTAAAAGAATATTCAGAGAGCATCTCTATATCGTCGTCCGAATTACAATTTTCATCATCATCTTCATGACGGGACGTCTGGAACAGCAGGCAACTCTAAAAGTTCAGTAACTTCATGTGGGATTCTTCGGATTAATTTATTTTTAGTACGATTATTTAAGCAGATACTTGATAACAAAGGATCAGCAGAATCCATAGCTCTATTAAACACATCGACCATATTGTTACTTCGTGAATTTTTCCTCGCATGAGCAATACGATCTTTTTTGTAAAACTTATTTCTTGCTTCTGATGCATTTTCGCCTAGGCAGCCAACTGGTACTAAAAACGCTTCCATTATTTGTACCGAACGAACTAAAATCTTGTGACTGTTGCCGACATTGGGTACCAATCGTACTTATTGAAATACTAGCAGCCCGCCCGGGCTTCGCACAGGTATTAAACAAACATACTTACATACTTTCTCGTTTTTACGTGGGGTCATTAAAAAAGAGTATAGTGAAGAAAATTCAAATGTGAAATTATATTTTTTTGTATTATTATTACTTTTTTTTGTATTTTTTTTTTGTACAAATTATTATTATTTTGTTTTTTTAATCTTATTTTTAATTTTTGAAAAAGGCATTTACTATATACTTTACTTTTTCTGCTCCTGAAAAACAATTTATTGAGTCAGAGCTTCCCTGTAAACGATATTTGATGCCACAAAATAAATTGATATTCAGGACCTCCGACCCGCGATACACCAACATACAGTTGGCCATGAGTAAAACATTCTTTTCGTAGGTCAATCCCTACTAATTCGAAAGTTTGGCCTTGTGAGTTGTTGATAGTTAAGGCGAAAGATGTTTTCACCGGAAATTGAAGTCGTTTATATGGAATTGGCAGAGCACTTGGGATCATCGGAATCCTCGGTATATGAGCTAGTTGACCAGCTGCTGGGCCGGTGATAATGGTTGCTGCAATTAAATTGTCCTTCAATTCCTTAATAATCAGCCTCGTCCCGTTGCACATGCTTGGAGGGCTTAAATTCCTCAAAAGCATAATTCCAATTTTTAAAGTCAATTCATGTAGTGGCAGCCCAGAAGGGCTTAATGAATTTAAAAACTCCTGGGGATAATGGACTGTGTATTCGATATTAGTCACGGTGTTTATCGATTTGTATTTTTTTATTTGTCCGGCAACTTTTTGAATAATTAGATTGTTTATTTCGTTGACACTATCATTCATAGTGTCACCATTGCCCCAGAACTCAACCAATGAAAGTCCTTTTCGTGCAAATTCTCGATGTCAGGGTATACTGCATCTACTAAAATGTCTAAACTATGGACTATTTTGCATAGAGACTCATCCAGAAGGATATTAAAATTACTGCCTAAATTTGGAGTGGAAAAAATTCCTTCCCCAAGTTTAAGCAGTTGCAGTGGAAAATCACTATCGGCGATTCCATGAAGATGAGCTCTCATATTCGTCCGTAATTTTATATTTTCAATCGAAGTCCATTAAGGCGACGATTTTAAGCATGCTTTGCTAATATCTGCCCGCGCACCTCTGTTAATGACAGGAAGAGTCTGTCGGAAATCTCCAGCAAATAAAAAAGTAATTCCGCCCATGAGAGCAGAGGAGTTTCTAAGATCTTTTAAGGTTCTGCCCACGGCCTCTATATGTGCCCTATGGCTCATGGTACATTCATCCCATATAATCAATGGGGCGTCTTGCAATAGTTTACCAAGGCGCCCATTTTTGCGGATAGAACATATTGATTGTTGCTCAAGATTTACGGATAGCGGAAGATTAAAAGTTGAATGAGCAGTTTTTCCATCCTTTAGAAGAGTTGCAGCAATTCCTGACGAAGCAACTGCTATCGCTATTTTCCCTGATTGTCTTATTTTAGCAAGTATTATATTTGCAAGAAATGTCTTGTCAGTGCCACCTGGCGCATCCAAAAAAAAATGTTGTTTTTGCTATTCTTCACGCTATCAGCTATAATCTCAAAAGCATATCTTTGATCTGGGATTAATTTTGGAAGATTTTGATTGACAAAAGCGGTCAAATTATTTGTATTATAGTGATTTGTCCTTGTGTTTGTTGCTCTGTTTTCTGTACGAACTGAAGAAGGTAGTCCAAAATCGCTTTGGTTTTTATCATTTAGTTGCAATAATTTATTTTCTATTTGTATCAAACCTTCGTTATAAATGTCCTCACTCTATGGTAAGGTGAAATCTTGATTTTGCTGTTGGAGTCTATGTATAATATCTTGACATAAATCGTCTTTGAAATTTTCCCATAATTTAAATGGTTCCGATGGCGGACAAAATAAAAGTATGACGACAAACAACTCTCTCAGTTGTACTGGACACTGCGAAATTGATGCTTCTCTCAGAGTATTTTCCCAATGATCATCGTTTTCTAGTAAACCTCTGTCACGGCAAGCTGCTTGATAGGTCTCTTTGAGAACTCCGTCAAAGGTTTTTAAGTAGTCGAATGAGGTTGGACCACGTACGTGATGTAGTAACATCCTAAGGTAAAAACACTCTGATTGTGAAGGATGTACACCGTAGACTCTACCTAAAGCGGCATCTTTTTTTATGCCTGGATGGCCAAGTATGTCCTCACCACGCCTCCTTCTTGTAAATATATTATTAGCCCATGTGTAGTATTGGGGGACTTCGTGGTATAGAAGTGTCTTTGCAAATTCATCTTCATTACAGAGCTCAAAGAAAGCCAGCAAAGTGGTTTTACGTGGGTTTTGGGCCACTTGTGCAGCCGCTTCTGCGGTGAAATACACCCTTTGGCCGTTTTCTAAGTGGACAGCTAACTGCAGGACTGTAGGATGCCGCTCGTGGATCGGAAATTCCAATATTCGCCAGACAGCTTCAGATGTACTTATGTACCGGCCATTCACGTAGTTTTCCCACTTCATCATTTTGGTTTCTAACGCAAAAAGTAGCCTGGTCAGATCCTTTATTAATATATTTACAAATATATTTGATGACTTGAACTGAGTGGCAGTACTCCACATTTATGTGAGCGTTAAACGTCCTACACAATAGTGGAGAATAAGGAACAATCCATCTATTATCTATATTGAACCTACTCTCTCTAATATTTAGTGTAGCGATCTGTCCTCCATTTTCTGCGTCACGACGACGATAAACTGGATATCCGTCCTCTCCGGCTTCGGTATCGTTGACGAAACGTCGAGGGTACTTTTCTGTACAAATACCGTTTTTCATACATGGTGCTGTTAAGTTATGCTCTCCGCATGGTCCGTGCACCATATTTTTAGTTACGATATCAAACAACATCAGATCGTTTTTTGGTTGGGCAGTCCCGCAACTATGACACTATCAATTTCGTCCGGCAGGATTTTTCTTTCTAGCCAAAACAGCAAATGGCAGTGTGGTAAACCTCGTTTCTGCCACTCCACACTTGCCATATAACATTTCACGAATATTTCGTTTTTTGTGAATAATTTCTTCATCTTTAAATGAAATACTCTTGAAATTATGTCATGACGATTGAAAGGCCGCTGACCAGATAATAGTTCCGCTTTAATTTAAGGCCACTCGGGGTTACACGTAAAAGTGACAAGTAAGTCTGGTCTCCCATAATTTCGGACATAAGTCATCGCATCTTGGGTTTTTCATGCAGATAACGTGGAAAACCTGTGAATGAAGATGGCAAGATTACGCGTTGACCGATATTTGATGGGTCTACATTTGCATCTTGATTTAAAGCGTCTCTCAGATGAATGTATTGGTCAGCCCTTAATCTTTGTTGATTACGGCATATGCAATTCAATCTTTCTGATATCATTTTTGCCATCATATCGACAATATATTGACTAAATAAATCTCTGTAATAATGTTATGGATTAAAATAATTAGCTCTAACCATCAACCTAAATGCATAAAATTGCATGCACGTCACAGTTTTGTTACGCGCTGTACCTTGCTGAGGAACGGTCAAATAATAACCGTCTTCTCCCATCACGATCATTAAGGGATACTGTAGAAGATCCTACGATCGGTGTAACTCAGAGACCCTTCTAAGTTGGCCGTCTCTACCATGTAGCACTACATCTCTTGGGCCTTTTTCTTCGTCAACCAAGTGGACGGCTACCTCGTTTACAGCTGGAGCATTATATCTACCCGGGTGTACTGTTTGTGGTGGGCGGTCGGAGTGAATAATTAACTTTAAATTATCTGAATAGTTACGCTCTAATTTTTGTTTAAAACATCTTATGTACATATATATTGTTGCTATTCAGTGCGGTCTGTAATTCGTAAATTAAATAAATTTTTAGCATTGGAGCTATGTTTAACAGTAACGATCTGCGTCTGAAATGAAATAGATTTGCAAGAATTGTGGACTTTGGCCTGATGATGGTAGAAGGCTACCTATTGATACACTTGTCCCTCTATTTTAAAAGAAGGCCTAAAATTATCTTCTCTTATTTCTTTCGCGCCAAATGACGTAATTTGAAAAGGGCTATTGTACTTACGTATTTTGTTAAAAAACTGTACAGATTGTGTATGGTTATTTGTCAATAGATTTTTGATTAGCTGTGCCGGCTCCTGCATATTGGGGAGATTGACTTTTCCAGAAGCACAGCACATACCATTCGGTTCATCGGCCCATTTTTTGGCAGAACACTTAGAGCAGATCTTATTCATGGCTCCAATTTGGACGGTAGACTGTTGCGCATGATCAATCTGTGGATCGTATCTGAAAGCCGATCTGCTACTATGAGCTAAAACTTGATTACGACCTCTCTGATCATGAAGGCGTTGGGAACGCTCAGAGCTCGACTCCCTAGTGCGAGCTTGTATATTTCTAATATTTTGCTCTTCAAGCCGCTGCACACGCTCCGTACTCGACTCTCGAGCGCGTACTTGGGAGGTTCTGAAATTTTGTTCAGCAAGCCGCTGCGATCGTTCGATAATCGATTCTCGCCCATTTGCTTGTGAGGTTCTCAAATTTTGTTCAGCAAGCCGCTGCGATCGTTCGATACTCGACTCTCGCGCGCATACTTGAGAAGTCCTTAAATTTTGTTGAGCAAGCCTCTGCGAACGCTCGTTACTCGACTCTCTGGCACGCGATTGCGATGCGTGTTCTCTTCGTCTTGCAAGACGATTTTCAGTTTCTGATGAAGGTTCTCCATCACGGCGTCTTTTTTATACCCTCGCCTGGGAGCTATTTCTAGAAAGTTGAGATCTAGATCTTTTGGGCATTATAAAATGGAAAAAAAATTAAACTGCCTTTGTGCCAACTTTGTTCTACATTACTTGCTTAATTAATAGCTATAAAAATGTAATTAAAAAATTATAAGAACTACTCGAGTCGCAAAGCTGTTTGGATAGTTAAGAGTTAAAATATATTGTTTATTGAAAAAAATGGATTTAGTTCTGAAAAGAACTGTTGTTTAGTTCTGAAAATAACTGATGTTTAGTTCTGAAAAGAACTTTGTTTACATTGAAAAAAAATAGCTTTTATTCTGGGTTGAATTACCTTATACGAATTTTTTAAAGCATATACTGGCAATATATTGTAGCAAAATTTATTCAATTCGGCACACGACTGCTGCGTAGGGAACCAACCGCGCGACTGAGCATTTTATTCTTGCCATTGACTCCCCTCCCGTACCCCTGTGATCAAAATTGGGTAGAGAGAAGTGTACAAAAGCAACTGCGCAGTATCTCTCGCTTTGTTCGTTGTTGTACAAAAGCAACTACGCATTACCTCTCGCTTTGTACGCTAATCACTTGCGGAAGAATTTAGGAAAAAAGGGTTCTGCAGTATAATGCATTTTATTAAACACGCAGGTACATACATACATACATATGTAGCTGTAACACATGCATATGTATTATATGTATATACTTTATTTGGGATCCTTTAAATAAAGGGTTCTGCAGTAGGTACATATAATGAGTATACATAAGTATATACATACATATAATATATATGTATATTTTATAGATAATTATTAATATGTACTTCGTAAGAGCATATGTATGTATTCAAGAATGTATGTTATTTCCTATGAATCTCAATATGCAATGTATTTTCGGCCGTTTTTATAAATATTATTTATAAATATTACACTGTGTAACACTGAAAATGAACTTTGAAAGAGACCTAGCCTAGGCGTTAGGCCTTATAAAACTAAGAAAAACTGTATACTTGAAATTTGCGAAACACCCCCAAAATCTCATTTTAGGGCCAAAAAACTGTTTTTGAGGTCATTCGCTAGTCAATCATCAATATCTTTGCGAATTTTCATCCGATTCAAAAGTTGTTTATATATTTTGAAAGGTGACAAATCACTATTTTTAATGGCGTATAACTCATCAAAATCAAACGAGAACTGACGAAGCTACAGAGAAAAAAAATCGTAACTTAATAAAAAAAAATTAATTTTGAAACTTTGACTACGATTTTACGATAGTCTTAATTCAGAAAGGTACCTATCAAAGACAATATTATTAAAGTGAATTTAGTACTGCGTCGATTAAGCTATTTCAATCGAAAATCGGTTGGAAATTGACAGAGTTATTACTATTTAAATTATTTTAGATGATGACAATATTTAAAAATTCATACATTTTGATTATCTTTCAACTTCAAATTTTTATTGTGACTGAAAATAAAAAAAATTAATCATTAAAATGCTAAATAACTTTATAGCTAAAAATGTTTGCTTGATCTTCTGCGTTTATAAGACGAGTCATCTGTTTCACGTTTGAGTGACCAGCAGTAATTAGCTATCATCCTAACTTGGTTCTTTTCTGTAAACCGTTTTTCAATGTTGGAGATTTCTTGGTGAAATCTTTCACCTTGTTCGTCGCTGAATTGACCAAGATTATCCGGGAAAAATTCCAAATGAGAATGCAAAAAGTGAATTTTTATAGACATGTTGCATCCCATTTCTCCATAAGCTTCCAAAAATTCATGGACCACCTCAACATAATTTGAACTTCTCGTGTTTCCAAGAAAGTTTCGGCACAAAGAAATGAAACTCAGCCATGCTCTTTTCTCTACTGGGTTCAATTTTTTTATGAAGTCATCATCAGTCATAATCTTACGAATCTGCGGTCCAGCGAAAACGCCTGATCAAAATGTAAAAATAAATTAGGATGAATTCTTTTTGAAAAATTCTTGTTGGGAAATTTTTATAAGTACCTTCTTTAATCTTGGCGTCACTCAACTTGGGGAATACAAGTTTCAGGTGTAGAAAAGCCTCGCTGTTTTTTTCGAGTCGTTTAACAAACTGTTTCATGTACCCCAATTTTAAATGCAATGGCGGCAAAATTATATCATCAGGCTTAACTAATGCAATATTGAGAACATTATTTTTGCCAATTTGAAACTTTCTCGGTGGCCATATGTTACACTTGTAATGATTTTTGGCACGACTGTCCCATTCACAAAAGTAACAAGGATATTTAGTGTAGCCACCTTGCATTCCAAGTAAAATTGTCAGGACTTTAAGGTCCGAGACAATCTGCCAGCGAAATTTATTGTATTTAATCAATCGTAGAATTTTTTCCATCGTTTGATAAGTCTCTTTCATATCAGTAGCGTATGCCACTGGAACTGATGGCAATTCATTTCTGTTGTGCAGCAATACTGCTTTCAGACCTACGATGTTAGTCAATTGAAAACTAATTGATAAATTGTATTCAAATTTAGTTCTCTCACACTCATAACACATTAAATACTTACTTTTGCAAGAACCGTCTAGAAATAATCGCCAATCTTGTGGACAGTGCACGTGATCGAGTGCAGCAAACAATTCATCCACATCAACGCAATAAACTAGTTTGTTATTGGTGTCATCAGCTTTGAAAATGTGTTCGAACGAAGATAGGTCTCTGTCTCGTGCAGACGTTACTTTAAAGTTACTGTCTACTATATTCCACTGCTTTAATCTGGAGGCCAGAATCTCTGTCTGTCTTATAGACAGATCCATATCCCGCACAAGATCACAATAATCGTGATTTGACACGAAATGACGTTCCGTTTCTATTGCTTTGGTTGGAAGGTACGGTTCGTCATTTACCTCATTAGAAGATTTGTGGCTTGAATCAGGAAATGTAGCTGGATTTTTGTCTTCAGTTCGCTGATCTTGTTTTCCTCTTGGAATCGGTTTCGATACAGTCAACACATTGGCATATTCTATGAGGTGGCGAGTTTTATAGTGGTGACCAGTGATTTTTGTTTGGCAAAAGTAGCAATCCTCCGGCTTGTGATATATTTGATAATGCCAAGCCATAGGAGTCACAAACGTCAGACGCTGGTCATCACATTTACCGGTTTTCCATTGTTTTAATGTTGTACAGCACATCGAACAAATATATTCGGGTTCATACCAAGCACTTTCCACGTATGAGCAACTGAAAAAGAGGTTGAACGCTTCAACCACAGCTTTATTTGTTCTTAAATCGAACCGATATTTCTTATCAACAAATAGACCGCAGGCGTAACAAAATTTGTTGCGCCTATCACACATTTTACCACACTTATCACACAATATAATTGCGAAGCGGTCGCAAGGTTGAATTGACGGCGTAAATTTATTAGATGAGCACTCAAAATTTTTGGAAATGAATGTGTTTAAAATAATTCCTCATACTTGCTATGTTTCTAGTAAAATAACGCAATGAAATGCGGTCAAAGTAGAAAAATTAAAAAAAAAACTTTTCGCAAGGTAAATTTATTTAATAGCAGAAAAAATTTAATAGCTTCGTCAATTTTTGTCCGATTTCATTGCATGAGCACTCAAAATTTTTGGACATGAATGTACTTTCAAAATACTTCCTCATACTTGATATGTTTTTAGTAAAATACTGCAATAAAATGCGGTCAAAGTAGAAAAATTTGAAGAAAAAACAAATTTGCCAAGTTTACCCGATGAAAACTTACAACACGCTAGCTCAAAAAATAGATCTTTCTATCTCAATTTAAAGGTATAATCCTTACCTTTCCAAAACATACTTCATATTGAAAATCGGTAAAGAAATGGCCAAGTAATGAAAAGATTAGCGCGTGCACTTCCGAAGAACGGTTTTTTAACGGTAAAGCAAGATTTTGAGGGTGTTACAAATTTTTCAAAAACCGTTTTGAGTTATATTCGACCAGGTGAACAATTTCCACTATGTCACTTTAAAAGTTCATTCAATTTTTTCCATTTTGTAACACTGTGTTATTGGAGCAGTAACGCAAGCCGGTTACGCTAGTTATATTATATTATCGAAAATAGCTTATTTAATATTATCTTACAAAGAAATTTATGAAACGCTTATTGATTGCGAGAAAGATATTAATGTTCTTGTTGGTGTTATTTCGACAAATAACGCTAATATATCTACGGAAAACATTTAAAAATTAAAAAAAAATTTGATTAACATATTTTTACCGAAATTTAAATTGAAATGGAAAAGGCCATATGCAAAGGTTTCTAAACGAAAATGCAGATTGGCTGTCAAATATTTATACTGTTATCTGAGGAAGCACAGAAAGCCAGAAATAAAGATTATAGAAATTATAGACTCCATCATTCGAGAAAATGTTCAACGTCGTCCACCAATGAAGACGTTGTGCATAATTTGCTGGTAACATCAGATCCATTTATTAACAAATTCAGAAAAAAATCAAAATTTAAGAAATTAGAATACCGTCATGAAGTAAAGGACATGTTAATGGAATATGATTAAAAATCAAATTATTGATGTTTTCTCTATTATTTTGAAACTGTTGTTGAGTACGACGCTTATAACTTCACAGTTGTATGGGGGTGAACGCTTTCGTTTTAATATTTATTATGGGGTATGCGCGTGGGGTGGCATGAAAATCTTCGAAAATAAAGAGCTTTTTAAGTTTCAGTTGTATGGGAGGTGGGCGTGTCCGTGGGCGTATTTTCCAAAAACATTTTTCAATATTTTATTTTTACCTAAAATGCATCTGTGCAAAATTTCAAAGCTCTACGATACCTCCTTCTATTTATTGCCGCACCTCTGAACAAAATTTCCCACTGTACATCGTGAGCGGCGACCATGCGATATTTTTCAAATAACTTACACATTTAAACTTGTGATATCTTTCGAATGGAATGCGCAAATTGAATAATTCAAAAAGTTATGTAATGGTATTGAAGCAGACTTAAATATGAAGTCATTTATTTTGATTAGGATTAATTCCATAGTAGAAATAAAGGAGCTTTTATAGCGGTAGCATTTATATATATTTTTTAAAATGAGAAAACACTTATTGTGACATAACTACAATAGTTAGACATATGCTGTGGCGGTATTATTTGTAGATAATTATATGTTCTGCAAATACGTAGTACACTATTTTGTTCTTTAATCAATAGTTTTCGCAGCGCACGCGATGTAAAAAAGTTTTTTGGTAATTTTTTCACACCTTGGGTTACATTATTGGAGTTTTACTGTAGATCCCTAACTTTTTTGAAAATTAAATATAGCCTTTGTTCACCGGAGATAGTGTAGCTTCCCAGCAGTGAAAGAATTTTTCAAATCGATCATTTAGTTTCGGAGCCTATTCAATGCAAAAAACAAAAAACAATCAAACCTTTCCTCTTTATAATATTAGTATAGATATAGATAAATTCATATGCATCCATGTACACACATACACACATATGTACATATGTACTTACGTGCATGTGCATATATTCAACCTTGACCTAGGCTAAATCTATATCAAATCACAGCGCTATCAAAACCGCAGCTGCACTTGTGCCTGCCTCGGCGCCAAATTTTCGAAAATATCTGAAACTACATACAACAACAAGAAATTCATTCATAAACGCGTGCGCGTATTTCTGAAAACAAATGCCATTCATTCATAAGCGCGAGCATTTCATCTCCCCGCGCAGGCAAATGTTCCCCTCAACAATCTTTTTCGCGACGAACACAAACATGCTAAAATCTTAAATTTTACAAACCATCGACGGTTATTGAAAAGTTTCAACACCGCAATACAGACAATAATGTATTTTGGCAGCGTAGTCTGACAAATTATTGGCATTTTTCTAGAATGTTCTACTTTTGCCCTGCGCATTTCAATTCATTTGCGTACACGTGTACGCGCAATTGGCGAATCGACACAAAAATTGCCGAAAAACAGAAAAGATTATTCTTTTGGTTACCGTTTCCTTTCCCTTTCTTCCCTTCTCTTATCCAAATTGTTGCATAACTCCTCTTTCGTCTCTACTTGCCCCGCTGACAATCAAAAAACAGATTTTTTCTCGGCTTACTACTTTTTCTTCTTTGTTTCATTTTTAGTTGGGTTCTTAAATTGCTCTTCTTCTTGACGCACACATTGCTATGATTTGCATAATTAGCCATTTAAGCAAACAAAGCAGAACATCTGCTGTGGCTTAGCGCAATTGGTCGCCGGCCACATTATCATATTGCACGTTTTAGCTTTTGCCCCATAATTCGAATCCTAGCTTTTTTTCGTGCCATGCCTAATATTTATGAATTTTTTTAAATTCAATACGATATATTTATTAACTTTCATAAATTCTTGGAAATCATTTCGTTACGAATGAATGTACAAAATTATTGAAAAGTTTTCATTTATTTAAATAATTTAAGATGTGCAATATAAAGAAATTGCATTAAATTATTTTATTAAACTATAACGTTCGTTATTATTTAATATTAAAAAAGTGATCTTAATTAAAATTAAATCTGGATTTTTTCACATCATCAGTTACTAGAAAACGAAAATTTTGACATAAATTATAATAAAAAGATCCATTATATTAAATTCGCTTATATTACATTATAAATAAATTTCAATGAAATATTTATTTATTTGCATGATTATGAACAATTTTTATATTATCAAAACCAAATTAATCACCTGCAACACCAGTGATAAGTTATATTATTTTTCTCTCTAACTACAAATTTACGCTCTAGCTCTGTTAATATGGGTCTCTACTGTTAAATTAAGTGGGTCTACTGAGTATAAGTTGTTGAAGGAAAAGAGCGTGGTGTGTACAGCAGACCCCCCGGCAGCGGAACGAATCACGGAATGGACTGGGATGAGCATTCTCTATAATATACATACGTTCTCTGGCTGAGGGAAGGCAAAATTTGTTAAAATTGTGATAAATTTTAATTGTTTTGGCTCGAATTTTAGATTTTGCAAATATATTAACGAATTGATATAAACATCTAAATATTTAATGACGTGAAATTTGGCTTTACTTAAATATGTACATGATAAGAATGAGCCGATTTTGTTTATATACATACAAACATGCATACATACTTATGTCAATATAATGTATATACGTACTTATGTATATTATAAGCGTAACAATCGTTATCATACTAAGTATACATATGTATGCATATAAATATGCGATTATACATACGTACATACTCGTATTATTATTTTTATTCTGAGAGGGTATAAAGTACCAGAATTTTAGTTGTAAATTTAATTCCGTGGCGTATAACTTAACGTCATCTTATGTAAGTATGTACTTATATGTGAGTATTTTCTGTCAGATCTTCCTCTACTCGATCTAGTATATCAGTATTTGTATTATACTCCACATTTTTCTCCTACCTATGCGTAATCACACGTACAAAGGGAGGTGGATAAAATCTGCACGGCACCCTCATAAAATGACCTAATTTTGTAGCCAGTTTTGAAGATAACGAAACCCACGTTTTATCCAGCTTTTCAACGGCTCATGGAGGCAAGACATACATATGTATATGCATATACATACATACATACATACATATATTTATATTACGTGTAAATGTGTAAATATAGGTATTTGGATAACAAATATAAAATGTGTTGTTTATCAACGAAAATTTTAATAAATGATAGAAATGCCACCAATGTACATTTAAATTGCATATGCAATGTGCATGCACATGTATCAAAAACGATTGAGTACATTTCGGCAAAAGTGCATATGTATTAATGAAATCAAAGAATATATATGTGATATGTACATATGACCAAGTTAAGTTGATATCATTCATATATCATATATTTACTTAATTGCATCATTATTATTAAAAAATACTAGCATATCAAACTGGCAAAAAAATTACATAAAATCTATCAAATTTTTGCTCTAGCACTGTTAATTTGGGAATCTACTGTTAAATTCAGAGGGTCCACTGAATACATGTGGTGGGAAAATGAGTGTGGTGTATTTGCAGCAGACCCGCCGACAGCGGATCGAATCACGCAATGGACCTGAATGAGCCTTCTCTATAATTTACGTTCTCTGGTTGGACGAGAATTAGACCTTCCCCCAAAATCTCAGAACGACAGCAGGAATGGAGCGGGATGCTACTTCTTTGAAAATACGTACGTTAGCTGTTTGTGTAAAATGTATTGCATATAAATGTGTACAAAAAACTAAATATTAATGTTTTTATTTCCTATCAAGAGTAATTTCATTATTTGAACTACATACAAATTCGATATGTGTTAAAAGTCGCACAGGAGGATAGGAAACGTAAGATTTTTTGAAGAGGAGATGAAGGTTAAATATTGTATCGCACTGAATGCGCTGAAATTTTGTGTATATACTATGTATCAGTGTTGGACATAATTAATGAAAAAATTAATAACTAATTTTATCGATTGAAATTTTCAATTGCTTTCTTTAATTATAATTAAATTAGTTATGATTAATAAAAAAAATTGTTACCATAATTAAAATACTTAATTATAATTGATTTAATTACCAATTCAAACTTTTTAATTATAATTTACCAACGGTTTTTTAATATCAGTCGAGTCAAGTGTTACCACGTGTTGTTCATCTCTCTCATTCGCACCCACTCATCGGACTTGATCTGTTTTTATGCAAGCAATTGATATTTACTGCTAGTTTGTATTACGTTGTCGCAGTTTAAAGAAGTGTGAACTGTATGTACATAGATAGCAAATTTAAGTGAAAATAAATGGATTTAGAAGACTCGACACTTTCTGCAAGTTGTTCCTTATTAAATGACAGTGCTGAAGGAACACAGAATAAATGGAAATTGCTCGATGGAAAATTTTTCAAATAAGTTTCCGAGAAATCTAAAAATAATCAAATAGCCGCAGTTTGTGTTAAATGTTTGCCAAACAATGTAGAAATAAAAGGTTATAATAAATGTACGTCAAACTTCTTGAGTTATTTAATGAGAAAACACGGTGAAACATTGGTAAAAGAATATCGCAAATATATACAAAACTTTCTAAATACCAACAAAAGAGAAATACTAGAGATAGATCAATGTTCTTCAAATTATAATCAGTCAACTGTCTACACTCAAGCTGACTTTGAAATGGATGCAATTAAATTTTTTATTGACTCCATGATACCATTGAGAAATATAGATAATATATTTTTCTAAAAAATTTGTAATGATTGTAAGACTTTACTTTTTATTTTTATGCTTAAGCAACCTCATGTTTTTCAATAAATTCGATTGATTTCAATGTTTTTTTGAGTTAATTTTTTCCCAAATATTTTAATATTAACTATCAAAATTTAAATATGCCCATAACTAAAATTAAATTTTTTAATTGTAATTTCGCACAGAACTAACAATTGAATATAATTTAATTATCAATTATTAATTATAATTGCTTTCCCCAATTTAATCTATTAATTATTTAGTTAGATTGATTTTTGCCCAAGAATGGTATGTATGTATAAAACTGTTTACTGAGAAAAATTTAAATGTGCGACTATGTATACAAGAACTGCGTAATTTGTTTATATTTAACAATAATAATAGTCGATATCTTCAGTAAATATGAATTAAATCGATGTACATTTAAAAATGAGAATATGAGAACAATCAGGCCAAGGGGGGAAGCTCATAGATGCACTGACCCTGAAGTATTTGACATTACGCTTATATGTATGCGTACAGGCTTTGCGTGGAAAGCCTGCGATTTGCGCGGGAAAGTCGGTAAGTTTGGTCATTTTAGGCGTGATAAAATTTAAAAACGTTAATTTTTGAAAATTTGAGTTGTTGGTGCTTAATTTACATCCATGTGGTAACTATACTAACGGCTTTTCCCGGGTATTTATGGTTTGGGAGGTTATTATGGTGACAAAAGGGTGGGGGCAGCTACCCTTGATTTGGACTTGTGGGGTTCTTATACCACTCCGTCTAGACTCTAGAAAGTTTGGCTAGCGCATTTATTTCGGGCGGAATTTTTTTGCCGGAACACCTAACGAAATTCTTAAAAGCTGTCGAAACGGATGTGAACTCAGATGCACTACGTAAAAATTAGAATTCTTATTGCAATTCATCTGCATCAACACAATGTAGCTGAAAACTAATAGATAAAAGCTAATATTGTAGATTTCGCTCAACCGATGTTAAATTGTGCCCCTTGTAGATGAACAATTATTGAGTGGTGAGTTGGACGAGAAATAGACCTTTTCCCACGCGGAACGACAGCAGGAATGAAGCGGGATGTTGCTTCTCTGTAAATATACGTTCTCTGCACGAGCCGTTAAAAAACTGGATGTAGCGAGATTTTCGTTATCTTCAAAACTGGCTAAAAAGTAGATAATTTTATCCACTTTCCCCTGTACGTGCGCAGGGTAGTTTTTTTTAAAGAATTTTAAAATATTATTAAATAGAATTGCAACGCAAAGCATTTACATTTTTAATTTTTTATTTTTCAATAATTTCAATATTGCAAACATTTGTATAAAACTAACTATAATTTAAATTACAAAAAATATGTATATAAATAGTAATTGATGTTTTACATTAAAAATTACATTATTAATAAGTAAAAGTGTATGTAATATAATGTAAAAGTGTAGTAAAAGTGAAATAGGGGAAAAGTAGTTATACACATACACACATACATACATATGTATATAGTTATATAAAAAGTTTAGTATGTAACGCAGGTTTGTGAGGGAAATTAGAGGAGATCAGCTATAGTTTTTTCCTTATAGCGGAGCTTAATGTGTGCGATAGTGATGCGTAATCACACGTACAAAGGGAGGTGGATAAAATCTGCACGGCACCCTCATAAAATGACCTAATTTTGTAGCCAGTTTTGAAGATAACGAAACCCACGTTTTATCCAGCTTTTCAACGGCTCATGGAGGCATATGTATATGCATATACATTCATATATTTATATTACGTGTAAATGTGTAAATATAGGTATTTGGATAACAAATATAAAATGTGTTGTTTATCAACGAAAATTTTAATAAATGATAGAAATGCCACCAATGTACATACATACATTTAAATTGCCTATGCAAATATGCATCAGTGAACGTGCATACACATGTATCAAAAACGATTGAGTACATTTCGGCAAAAGTGCATATGTATTAATGAAATCAAAGAATATATATGTGATACGTACATATGACCAAGTTAAGTTGATATCATTCATATGTCATATATTTACTTAATTGCATCATTATTATTAAAAAATACTAGCATATCAAATTGGCAAAAAAATTACATACAATCTATTAAATTTTTGCTCTAGCACTGTTAATTTGGGAATCTACTGTTAAATTCAGAGGGTCCACTGAATACATGTGGTGGGAAAAAGAGTGTGGTGTATTTGCAGCAGACCCGCCGACAGCGGAACGAATCACGCAATGGACCTGAATGAGCCTTCTCTATAGAATTAGACCTTTCCCCAAGATGCTACTTCTTTAAAAATATACTCGTACGTTAGCTGTTTGTGTAAAATGTATTGCATATAAATGTGTACAAGAAATAAATATTAATGTTTTTGTTTCCTACCAAGAGCAATTTCATTATTTGAACCACATACAAATTCGATATGTGTTAAAAGTCACACAGGAGGATAGGAAACATATGATTTTTTGAGGAGGAGATGAAGGTTAAATATCGCACTGAATGCGTTGAAATTTTGTGTATAAGTTAAGCAGGTCCTTTTGGTCCTTACTTATTTTCAAATCAAACACAAAACTTTTACTTTTGACACATTTTATTTAAAACACTTCCTTGTGACTTTGAATTGAAAACTAAAAACTAACTGGTTTAATGCTACTTCCTTAAATACTATTCCTAACTCTAAGAAGCCTATGGGAAAGGGGTTGCGGTTGTCGGTGCATATTATTCTTACCGCTAGCCTATGCCTGTGCCATATTGCTTAACAACATAAACATATTTGATATTGTAACCCTGCTACGCTTTGTTCTAATGCTTTGGTGATGGCTGAGGGCTTAACTCCTGTGACATTCCATCACCAAGCATCATTGGTTGTTGTTGTTACTATGCTGCTATCGCAACGCACGCAAGTGGTTGCTAAGTGGTGATCAACCCACGCTTAGACTAGTTTTGCAGCGACGCCGTTGCTAGGTCATAAGCAACACGCAAGTTTGTGTTGTTTGGTCAACATGTGCAAGCAAACAGGTAGCAATCAAGCCATACTTATTGCCCACAGTCACCGACGCAAACGTACGTTACGTGTCAGCTGACACGATCAAACTTAAGAGAGCGCCATGTAAATGAAAACTCATCAACGTGTACGTGTGACGGTTACGCGCGACGTGTACGTGTGTAATCTGAGAAATTTAGATTTTTGCCGTGAAGCCGTGTCAGCTGAGTGCTCTTTCACCGCACAGTGTTGCCAAGCAGAACTTTTTAAAATCATTGACAAAATATTCTTATAAAAATTTAAATTTTTATTAAATTAATTTAAAATCGATGTTTAATAATGTTAATTATACATAAATGAGCTATTTGCATTTGTTGGTTTTTGGCTTTGGTTTATTATACAATTATGGCAAAGGTTTCTTGCGGCTATATTAAGGCACAGTGGGCCTAATGTGATAACTCCTCCCCCTCTTAAGTTCGGAACGTCCCTGATCCGACAGGCTTCTTTTAATTATATTAGTCGAATTTTAAATATAATAGTAAATTTTTTCTTAGCCTATTAATTTTAGATATAAATTTAGTTTTTAAATTTTAATGTAGGTTTTTCACAAAATCTAGAAATTCGTTAAATGATATATTTATTTAACAAAAATTTTTTGTTTGGAAAAGATTTTTTACTTTTAAATATGTATGCACGTTTACTATGAGGATTGTATCTTCTTTAAAAATAAGTATTTTAAACAAAAGTTTAATTCATTAATTTTTTTAAAAATAATATAATTTTTCAAAGAAATTTAACATTTTTGAATCATACAAAACTAATTACTTTCTTTTAAATTTATTAAAATATAGGGCATTTCTTTTCAGATCTATTATATTTGCATAGTTTTTATACTGGTTTGAGTTCATCAAAAATATTGTATCGTATTTAAAAAAAATTTTATATAATTTTTTTTAGTAAAATGTTATTTAGATTTTGGGATTACAAATATTTAATTATGAATAGGATATAACATTATTTCTCACAAAAAAAAATTAGAATAAAATTGCTTAGCACATTAGGAATTACATTTGAACTTAGACAAGGCAAAATTAATTAATTTAATAATAATTTTCTTCTTTTTTGTAATTTTGTATTTTGTGTTTTACATGTCATTGTATTTGTCATTTTGTTTAGTATTTATATTTATTTTAAAAAGGTTAAAGTCGTTGTAGGAGTAGTTCTAATTCTTTTAGAGAGAAAATGCAGGAATAGATTTTCCTTGAAGAAAATTTTTTTATTCATTTATTGCTAACATTAAATTAACCAAGCCAACTCTTAGCGTATATTGTCTTTATGGACTCTTTTGCCATTTATTAGTACGGTTGTCCCCAAGTCCTTTTCTATTACGTTTTCAACGTATACTTTATTTAATTTATTTCCTAAGCGTTTATTTCGTCGAACATATACCGTTTCTCCTTTCTTAAATGTTCTTTGCTTGGTTTTAGATTTTTTTTAGAATATTTTCTTGTGCAGAAATTAGTGTTTCCTTAATTGCCTTTAGATGATCTTTTGGAAAATTATTCAGTATATCCATTGGTTTTGCATTCACCGTCGAATGTATTGAGTTATTATATTTATGTGTCGCAAGTAAGATTAATTCTTTAATATCAGTTAAGTTTCGTTCTGCTTTTAAGCATCGTGCGATTTCAGTCAACGTTGAATGCACTCTCTCTATTTGGCCATTACTGTTACAATGTAACGCTGGTATGAAAAATTGGTATATTTGGAAATGATTTTTTAGTAAACTAGATATCGTATTCGATTGGAAAGATTTTTCATTATCGGAAATAATGGTCTTAGTTTTTCTTAGTAGGGCAATTTTGACGCCAATTGTTGATCTTGATTCGATCGGGATTGTCATTGTGAACTTAGAAAACTTATCAATGCAAGTGAAGAAATGAAATTTATCTACAGAAAATATATCAATGTGAAGGATTTGCCCTGGATATTCGGGTATTGGCGTTTTGCCGATTTCTGTTTTAAAGGTTGCCTATTGTACTTATTTTCTAAGCATGTTCTACAATTTTTGGCTATTGTTGTTAAAGTCTGCTTTATTTGTGGGAAAAAATATTCTGAAATCAATTGTTTGTAATTTTCCTGAACTGATCGGTGTGCCCTATTATGTTCCATAGTAGCAACCTCGATTTGGTCCACTTTTCTGATCAGATCTATTACTAGTTTTTCAGTGTGTACAAATTTCACACCCGGAAAGTTTGACAAAAGTAAACATTGTACCATGGCTAAAGTTTGAAGATCGCAACAGATTCCGTTAACTACATTTGGATTCATCTTCTCTCGGACGGTTTGCAAGAGATATTCATCACTTTTAAAGTTTATAGTATGCCTTATCAGTTTCTGAAATAAAATTTTGGTAGATTTACAATTTACTTCGGATGGTAAAAGGACTAGTTGCGCCTTAAATTGATTGACAGGATTCTTTATTGTTTTTATTACGCCTGAAAGAGAAATCTCGCTGTGAGCAGTTGATAATGAGTCGTCGAGGTTGTGGGTGTATTGGCGCGAAAGGGCGTCGGCCACCTTATTTTTTCCCCCCGGTTTGTAAAAATATTTTGGTGCGAATGAGTTTATAAAAGTTGTCCACCTTTTAATTTTCGAATTCGGATTTCTATCGGATACGGCAAACGTCAATGGTTGATGGTCGGTGAAAATGTGGATATTTTTGATACCGTACAAATAATGTCTTAATTTCTGGAAGGCCCAAACTATTACCAGAAGTTCTCGTTCGTTTGTGGCTTAGTTTTCTTCTGTTTTTGATAATGTACGTGATATCATTGTAATTGGTTTTCCGTTTTGTGAAAGAACAGCACCTAAGGCGACGGACGAAGCATCCGTGGTTATCTCAAATGGCTTTGAGTAGTCTGGATGTTGAAGGTGAACGTCTTCCGATGCTAAAATGCTTTTAAGCTTATTAAAGGCTCTGATTGCTTCGTCGTCAAGTGATATATTTATTTTTTTTGGAATTTCTACTATTGGCATGTCCATTTTCTCCTCTCAAATATTTTGTAAGGGGCTTAGATATATGGGCATAATCTTTTATGAATCTACGGTAGTAACCGGAAAGTCCTAAAAATGAACGTAGGGACCTTAGTGATTTCGGTTCTTGATAATTAAGGATTGCTTCAACTTTGTTGGGGCATGTTCTTATTCCCTTATATGAAACGGTGAAGCCTAAAAATTCGACTTCTTCTTTGAAAAATGTAGACTTTTCCGGGGATACTCGCATTCCTGCACGCTCAATTTTTTTTAATATGGAATCTACATGTTTGTAGTGGGAGTTTTCATCAGGTGAAAAAATTATGATATCGTCAACATATACATGACATATTTTTCCAATATCCTCTCGTAGGATGTCGTCTCTGGCTCTCTGGAATATGCTTGGTGCATTTTTCAGGCCAAATGGCAGACGGCAAAACTCATACTTGCCGTTATTTACACTGAATGCAGTCTTACATCGATCTTTTTCTAGGAGGCGGATTTGATGAAAACCCGACTTTAGATCTAGTGTTGTGAAAAATTTAGATTTTCTTAGGTTCGAAAGAATTACCGTAGTGTCCGGAATCGGGTATTTATCGGACGTGGTTTGCTCAGTGAGCTTTCGAAAATCAATAACCATTCTCATTTTCTGGTTACCTTCATCGTAAAAACCTTTTTTTGATACGACGTGTACCGGTGAATTATAAGGTGAATACGATTTTCTTATAATCCCATCTTTTAGTAAAGCTTCTATTTCTTTGTTGATAAACTTTGCTGCAGAAATTGGATACGGGTAACTTTTTGAGTAAATGGGCTTTTCCGTTTTTATATCTATTGTGGCAACTACATTTCTATTGTATGGAAGCGCTCTATTTGGGTTGGAAAATGCATATTTGTTTCTTTCTATAAGCGAATCAATGCTATTAGGTAACTCTAGTTTATTTGTCGTAGACATATTTACCTGTTGGCAATGGAAAAAGTTGAGTTTCTCTTTTCCAGTTTTATGGAAAATGAGACCAACTTTTGTATCAATCTTTGCTGCGATACCTTTCACTAAATCATATCCAATGATTCCATCAAAGGTATCTAGTTTTGGTAAAAGGTAAAATGTAGCAATTTCCCCTAATATATGTATTTATTCTGCATTTTTTCGAGATTTTGTTTACTCCATTTATGGATCTTAAATGGAAGGGGCTATCTATAGGGGTAATTCCCTTTAAAAACGAATGGCTTATTATATAATTTTTGGCTGTACCTGTATCTATAAGTAAGTTAAGCACTTGCCCACTCGGAAGAGTTCGCGTAATAAAGGGCAAGTGGGACCTTAGCCTAAAAAATCAATTTCGTCGAGTGAATTATCCTCGAAAACCAGGGACGGAAAATAATCATTATTTTTCAAATTTTAAACAAAAAAATCAACATGTTGTAAATGCCGTACAGGAGTTTTAAATACACTCACATATTTGTTATTGCATGTCCTACAGTAATATGGAGTGATTTTTATTTTTCGAGGTTAATCAATAAAAATTATAAATAATAAATAAGATTTGATTTTTATTTTATTGCTCAAAAGTAATTGTTATTATTTGATTTATATCTTTTCGATCAAAAATAATTCTTACTTTTTAATTTCAATATTTTTGATTGAGAGTAATGATTATGTTTCAATATATATTTTTTCACTCAGGAATAATGATTATTTTTTTATTTTTATTTTTTCACTCAAAAATAATATTCTGCTTTTGATTTTTATTTTGTCAATCAAACATAATGATTACTTTTGATTTTTATTTTTCCCCTCAGGAATAATGATTATTTTGTGATTTTTATTTTTTTCACTTGATATTAATGATTATCTTATGATGTGGGGTTGCATGTCTCATGGTGTGGGGTTGCATGTCAGCAGCTGGCGTTGGAGAGTTAGTGTTTATTGACGAAATAATGGACAAAACACTGTATTTGAATATTCTCAAAGAAAATTTGAGGAGAAGTGCTGAAAAGCTAGGAATTGAGAACGAGTGCTACTTTCAGCATGACAACGACCCCAAGCATACAGCAGAAATTGTTCGATTGTGGGTCTTGTACAACACTCCTCACACCCTGAAAACTCCTCCACAGTCCCCAGATCTTAATTCAATCGAGCATTTGTGGGACCATTTGGATAGACGCGTTCGAGAACACCATATCACATCAAAAACTACCCTAAAGCAAATACTTCTGGAAGAATGGTTAAAAATCAGTTCAGATGTTACGAAGAAATTGGTTCATTCGATGCAAAAACTTTTGCAAGAAGTTATTAAAAATAACGGTAAACATACAACATATTAAAATATGTTTGCTTCGCTTATAAATGAAATTTTGGCTGATATGACGGTGACTTTTGTCCATTAGAAATATGTACGATAATTAGTAAGTCTTTGTTTTTGTACGTAAGGCAAAGTAAAATAGACATTTTGTATACAAATAAAAATTAAATTAATTGTAGTTACAGATGTATATTTCAATTTCTGTGTTTTTAGTATTTTGTGGGCATGTTCGTTTCTTAAACATTCAAGTCGCCACATGACGGTGACTTTTGTCCATCTGTGTACATATAATATATGTATATGTATATTTTATAGATAATTATTAATATGTACTTCGCAAGAGCGTATGTATGTATTGAAGAATGTATGTTATTTCCTATGTAGGTAGATACATATGTATGTATGTTAGTTAAGGTTTATTTACTGGAATCTCATATGCAATTTATTATCGGCCGTTTTTTAAAATATTATTTATAAATATTATTGGACCAGCAACGCAAGCCGGTTACGCTAGTTATATTATATTATCGAAAATAGCTTATTTAATATTATCTTACAAAGAAATTTATGAAACGCTTATTGATTGCGAGAAAGATATTAATGTTCTTGTTGGTGTTATTTCGACAAATAACGCTGATATATCTACGGAAAACATTTAAAAATAAAAAAAATTTGGTTAACATATTTTTACCGAAATTTAAATTGAAATGGAAAAAAGCTAATCGTCATATGCAAAGGTTTCTAAACGAAAATGCAGATTGGCTGTCAAATATTTATACTGTTATCTGAGGAAGCACAGGAAGCCAGAAATAAAGATTATAGAAATTATAGACTCCATCATTCGAGAAAATGTTCAACGTCGTCCACCAATGAAGACGTTATGCATCATTTGCTGTTAACATCATATCCATTTATTAACAAATTCAGAAAAAATTAAAATTTTAGAAATTAGAATATCATGATGAAGTAAAGGACGACATGTTAATGGAATATGATTAAAAATCAAATTATTGATGTTTTCTCTATTATTTGGAAATTGTTGTTGAGTACGACGCTTATAACTTCAAAGTTGTATGGGAGGGGGACATGTTCGTTGGCAGATCACCTTAATATTTATTATGGGGTATGCTATTGTTGAAACAAACAATCTCACAAAATTTTGTTGCTCTAGCGTGAAAATCTTCGAAAATAAAGCACTTTTTAAGTTTCAGTTGTATGAGAGGTGGACGTGTCCGTGGGCGGATTTTCCAAAAAATTTTGTCAATATTTTACTTTTGCCTCAAATGCATCTGTGCAAAATTTCAAAGCTCTACGATACCTCCTTCTGTTTATTGCCGCACCTCTTAACAAAATTTACCTTTGTGCGGCGTGAGCGGCGACCACGCGACAATTTTCAAATAACTTACATTTTTAAACTTGTGATATCTTTCGAATGGAATGCCCAAATTGAATAATTCAAAAAGTTATGTAATGGTATTGAAGCAGACTTAAATATGAAGTCATTTATTTTGATAAGGATTAACTCCATAGTAGAAATAAAGGAGCTTTTATAGCGGTAGCATTTATATATATTTTTTAAAATGAGAAAACACTTATTGTGACATAACTACAATAGCTAGACATATGCTGTCGCGATATTATTTGTAGATAATTATATGTTCTGCAAAGACGTAGTACATTATTTTGTTCTTTAATCAATAGTTTAGGCAGCGCACGCGATGTAAGAAAGTTTTTTGGTAATTTGTTCACACCTTGGGTTACATTATTGGAGTTTTACTGTAGATCCCTAATTTTTTTGAAAATTTAATATAACCTATGTTCACCGGAGATAGTGTAGCTTCCTAACAGTGAAAGAATTTTTCAAATCGATCAAGTAGTTTCGGAGCCTATTCAATGCAAACAAACAAAAAAACAATCAAACCTTTCCTCTTTATAATATTAGTATGGAGGTATATGCTCCTAATTACGGCATATTAAGGTAGATTGATGAATATACGCATATTACAGTGAATCAAAAGTTAGACGGAATGAAGAATTATAAACAAATCGTAAATAAAGCTTTAATTTTTCATATTAACTTTTCAAATGATAGAATTTTTGTACCGTTTTTTTGTTATTAATGCTTTTCTGAAACACTCAATTGGCCCCAATTCCGTGCTAAAATTTTGTCAAAATCCTAATTCCGTGCTAAAGTGATCCTTATTCCGTGCTACATTAGAAAAGGTTCTTATTTCAACTATTCCTAGCAATTTGTTAGTAAAACTTACACAGTTTATACGTGGAACACAACGAAACATTTTTATTCACATAAATCACATAGAAAATTACTTAGATAAAATAAAATAACTTCAAATATTTTAATGACATTATTTGTCAGCTATGCATTTGATGCGATATATAAACATAAAATAATAAGTCTTTAGTTAGTAAAACTGTATACATTCAATTACTTGTACGTGAAATAAAATAATTTCAATTACATTAATATACATAAAGTCAGTTCAATATTAAATTTTAGTTTATTACATATCAGGTATTGAAAATATTCCTCTCTTATTTATAGGCTGAGGTAAATTAATTTTTTAACTACTTCATCGGCGTCGTATTCTAAAATATCTTCTTTTTCTGGCCAACGCCAGTTAGATCCACTCATTGTCATGGTTTTGATTTGAAATTTTTCTGGATTCCCATCAGTAACTTTTAACACCTGCCCAGGAAACTTCTCGCCTTCATACCTTACTACAACATAGTCTCCTGGATTAAAAATATTATTAATGTTCCGTTTTACTTTCACCTTTGAACCTTGCTTTTCTTTCTTTTTTAAAATTATCTTTTCTTTCTTAATCTTTTTTTCTTCATCCAAGCGTCGCTGATACTCAATGGATTCAGAAGCAGTGGCGACAGTTGGGGTTAATTTTTTCTTGACAAATTTTTTGTTCGGGTTCACTGGTTGGGGCTCTGGCCAGAAAAGAGCATTTTTGAAAGGCGTTGGAAATTCAGATTTTTTTATTTCTATTGCATTAACTGTGCTTTTTGGTGGAGTTCTCGAATTAATATTAACCACGTCTACATTGTCATTCGCCTCCCTAGGGGGCAACTGAGGTCTTGGTGGATGGTTGACAGTTGTTGGGATATCTTCGAAGTTAATGGCTTGAGCTACTGGGCAAGGTATACTGTCCAATATATGTACTACTTCACGCTGCTTGGACTTCACGGCACAAGATGGAGTTGAGCTGCTCAAATTATGTTTGTTAACTAATTCTTCATTGAAATCTATGAAATCAATACTCATGTTTTCGATATCCAATAAACAGTCGTTGTTAGCTAAAATACTCGTAATATTAAGATCGGAAATAGAAATACTTGCAATGCAGCTGCTTGTTTGCTCATTCTTAACACTTCTCCAAAAGTAAAATAAGTTTTCGTCTTTAACATCACCCTTCCAAGTTCCGCTGCACTAAATAAGCAGTTTAAGCTTTTCAGCCGGCAACCTTTTCTCAAAACTTTGTAAAAATTCTTCGGAATTAGTTTCGAGTGTTTTTGTTGCTTCATAGTTCTCTGAAATTTCTGCGATATTCATGTTTGGTACTCTGATTATATTGGATGTGTCTCTGATGTCAGGTTTTAAAATTTTATTGCAAGCCACTGCATCTTCATTAAACGGAAATATGCCACAAGCCTTAAAACCGTTTTGTAGTATATCAGAAGTGATTGCAGATTGTATGCATTTCTGAACAATAGGTCCGAAATCTTCCCGTTTTATTCTTTGTCCATTATTTAGCATTCTCCAATTTTGTATTTGCTTTCTCCAGTCATTTTTTAAACTATGAAATACTGCAACATCCATTGGTTGCAGCAAGTGCGTCGAGTTTGGAAGAAGCGCTATAAGTATGATTCCTTGCTTCTTGCAAAACTCAATAAGATGCAGCGACAAATGTGACGTGTGCCCATCCAAAAATAGTACGATTGGGAGTTGTATATTTTCTTTCAGGATGAATGATGGCGGCACTCAAATTTCTGTTAAAATGAATTGAAACGTAATTAGAAACACACCGTTCCCAACTGCGGCCTATAGAACGGAATTAGGCACAAAATTAAAAACTGAAGCCTATTTTCGTGCTACATGTTTTTATAAATATTAAGCAGGGAGTTCCCGAAATATTTGATGTAAACTGTTTTGTAACTAATTTAAATTCCACCACTGAAGAATCATCGCAAATAAAGTCTTGTTAATCCAATAACATAGCTTTAGAAAAAGTAAGCCTCTGAATTGTGTTTACTTATTTTAAGCTCATTTATGAAATTTCATACGCAAAAAATAAGCTTTTTCCTCAAAAAACGATAGGACGGAAATTGATCTTTAAACAATTTATTGAGTTTACTTTAAGCTAAGAATTTAAATATATATTAAAACTCAATTTTCAACCCCAAAACAAAGTAAAACGAAATATGATATATGTTCCTAATTCCGTTTCATAGCACGTAGATCGGTACAGGTGAAATTTCAATGTACCAAACTCCGTTCTAACTTTGCATTTAACATTTTTATGAGTTTATTATATAAAATTCATATTAAAACATATATTTCGGTAAAAAATGCTATAATGTACAAATATTTTAGTATATATATATATATGCACTTACCCAATTATAATATCAGTCTTAAACAATTTTTACACAACTCTTAGCACTTTTCACAACAAAAGTTGTTAATTATCACCACCGCGCTAGGCAACTGCTTCCAGCCAACTAACATATGTATGTGAATTTAATATGAAATAAAATTATTTATGGTTTGACATTTTTCAAATGTAAAGTTGAATATATTTTTGACAATTTAAAATAACTGTCCTTTGAATGATGGGTAGCATTGACTTATTTTGTTTATTTAAAAAACTTGTAAACGAAATAGCACGGGATTAGGTATTAGGCCGTAATTAGGCACACTTACGTATACAAGTTAACTTTGGGTAAGTTAATACCACCCAAGCTGCTTGACAGATGACTCGCCGTCATATATCAAACACTCCAAGCCGATACGTTAGAACCACCTATGAAGACAACATAAATTAAAACCCGAAACCAACCACTTCCACAAGACGTCGTAAATTAGTTACTTACAATAGACCCGCATTCCAGAGAATCAAATAACGCATTCATATTCCCTTATTTGATTACTAATCATAAACTGGCTACATTAAATTGCCCCACATCAATAATCAACTTAAGAACGTCAATACTGCACATGTTGCCCGAATTATGACCACCCATCATAAATTCGGCCGCATCAACAAACGCATAGCAAGAAGACAATGCTAAGTGGCACACAGCTATGTAGAACGGGAATCAGCAAACAATCGACTCAGCCGAACTGCACTTGTAAAACCAAGTACATGATCCACTCAAAAAACAAACATGTGGGGCACAGACGCAGTCAGCACAACTGTGACCGAAATTAATGTTGTAAGCAATACCAGTACAACAACACATGGGAACCACCCGCTAAATTCAGCGTCAGCACGCGATCGCAGCGAAGCAGCATGAATTTACCACACAGCAGAAATACAGACGCTACGCAGCAAAATGCAGTTGCAGCGCAGGCATAGCTAAGTATAAATATTAAGATTATTGTAACTTAGTCTTTAGATTCATTTCTCATTTCCAATAAACGCGGTCTTGCTGTTATAGCCAGCACCCGCAACTAACAATAAAACTTTCGTTTTATTAACTGGCGCCCGAGCAAAAGTCTCGAGTCACGCGTAAAATATCCTGAAAACGCAAAGTAAGGATTCGCGCACCCAAGCAAAAGTCTCGAGCCACGCGAAATTTTAAGTCCTGAAAAATAAAAAGTAAAGACTCGCGCGAGTTAATTCATATACTTATGAATGGTTAAAAAAATATGTATTTTTCTTTTGCAGAATAAATCTTTATTCTAGAAATTCACATACTTAAATGAACATGTTTTCGTATTATCCTATGGGTTGTATACTATTCGTTAAGTTGATAACATATTCATGTTTTGTGGCTTAGGTCTAAAGTCTAATTGTATTGTTTGTTGTAAACAAGTGCTTATCGTGCGGCCTATGCATGCCTATGCATGTGTATGCTTATCTTGCATTCGGGTATGGTGTGGTATGAGTTCAAAGTCTTGTGTTTGATACTCTTGTTTATTTGATTAGGACAGATCTGGCTTTATCAGCGTTTCTCATATACTTGTGTATAAGTGTCGTTGATACTGGTATTAACTCTCCTCTCTCTTATAAAAAATGCCCTCATTTTTATAATGTAAAGGTGGCTGTGAGTTGTTGAAGTTCGTGTAGTTTCTTTCTTTCTTGAGTAACTTGTCGTAGTTTGATTAATTTGAGTAGTGTCCAAATTATCAGGATTATAATTCCAAAGGTTGTGATTGTATAGCATAAAGTTTGGACCGGGTGATCTTCAATTGGGATGAGTAGTTTATGTAACTTCCGGATATTCGTAAACTTAGTTTCTTCATTGGAGTTGATTACTTCATCAATTGTTATGGTGCCTTCATGTTGGATTATCTGCTTTATTGTATCCTGTATGTTTGTGTACTTTCGTCCATTTATTTTAATGATGTCATTAAACTGGATCAAGTTTACTCCTGAGATAGTTTCGTTATTAATTTCATATTTTCCATCTAATATTATATTACCATAATCTAATATTGTGATATTTGCATTTGTTTCTTCAATAGTTTTACAATTTGCTTTTTCTTTTAGCACTAATTTCGAAATACATTCATTATCCTTGTTGGTTTTACATATAAAATTATTTAGTGATTGTTTACATTCTTTTACTCTTGAATAATTATTTATATTACATTGAGCTACATATATATTTGTCTAATATATATTTGCCATGTAGATAGCTTAACGATGTTATTTTAAATAATTTACATTTTTGCGTTATTAAAGGATATTTATAAATGATTACATATGTATCCTTAACTCTAATTACATTTATTGTGGAGTATTCCATTACATTTAAAACTGGAATATCTAATTTTTCGTTTTTTATTATTTGTTTTATATCATTTAAATTTAAAGATTTAGACAAGTAATTTCCTGTCTTTACAGAATTTATAGTTTCGAATAGGATTTCTAATTCCTTTAAAGTTTCTGATATGACCAGGCTTGTTGAGATTGATTGAGGATCAATCTTTGAGACTAATTGTTCAAAGTGTGAGTTAATGACTCTTTGTTGATTATTATTTTCTATTATTTCATTTAAATGTGTTTTTATTTCAATAAGATCGTCATGATCTGGAGTCCCAGTTATAAATTTTATTATAGTCCCTAAAATGTTTATTGATCTTTTTTGTATTGAGTGTGAAATAGTTTGTTCAATTAAATTTGAGATTCTATTCTCGTTTATGATATCCTGTTGTGTCCTGCCAAATGATCAATATTCTATCTGTTTATATTTTTCCATTATTGTCGTTAAATTAAATAAATGGTATAAATATTCGGTATCTTCATATAGGTATGTGTCGTCAGTTTCGGTGAAGATAAATTTTTTATTTTTTAGATTGCTCACTGTGTATGCTTTTATGTTTATTATTAAATTCAATAGGAGTATTACGAATGTTATCTTTATGTAAGACATGTTGTCTTCCTCCTCTCTCTACTAAAACTGTGTCCTCACGGTTTTCTATAACTATGTATTTTAAATATTTTTGTTCCGTTTTTGTACGTCGTTTTGACAGTGCGTAAATTATTTGTTTTGGCTCATAAACTTTTTGTGTTCTTTTTTTATTATGATATTCTAAAACTTTGTCTTTGTTTTTTTCAATCAATTGTTTTATTTCCGGATAATTCTTCCTATTGAAAAATACTTCCACTGGTTTTTGTTTTGTCACCGAGTGTATTGTCCTATTATACTCGTATGCTGCGTTAAATATTTCCGTAACTGGATCGGTGTTATTTTGTTTAGCTAATGTTCCTGCGATTTCTATCAGTGTGTTATGTAAGCGTTCAACTGAACCGTTTGATGTCGAATGAGCTGTTGGCGTACGATTATGTGTTATATGTAGTCGTCGGTATAGTGACATACAAGTTATCGATGTGAATATACTCTCATTGTCGGTTTGTAGGTTTCTACAGTATGGGTATGTAAGTGTGAGAATTTCTTCTAGTTTGTCTACGGTGTTGACTTTATCTGCTATTTCTCTCATTAATAAATATTTTGAGTACCTACACATACTAGCTATATATGTTCTATTCCCTATGTGGAATATATCCATACTTATAGATTCTCCTGGTAGATTTGTTGCTGGTGTTCTCCCTATCAGTTGTTTTGTTGGTCTACGTTCGTATTTTTGTTCATAACAATTTGAACAGTTTCGTGCAAAGTTTTTGATTTGTTTCGCCATATCGGGCCAAAAATATTGTTGTCTAATTTCCATCGCGTTATTTTTCTCATTTCTATGCGCTCGGTTATGTGTATTTGTTATAATTTCCAATTGCTTGTTTTTGTCTGTTATGTCTTCGACTAGATTTTGTGCTATAAAGAGCTTGTAGTTTAGAAAATGTTTACTTAGTAGTGAATTTATTGTGAATAGTTCTTGCTCATCAATTTTAATCGCGTTATTGAAATTAGGTGTAAAAATTTCTTTTAAGGTTTTTGTTAGATAGTCAGTGTTTTGATATTCAATAATATGTCTGTGATACTTTGGAAAAGTCGTTTGTGTTTCTTTTTTATTTCGTTTAGTTTTCTTTAATATGATTTGATTCTTAAATGAATTTATCGTTTGTTTTGCGTATGTATAGTTTTCGTTTGGTGAACTACTCGTCGAGTGCATCGATTCTATTGTTGAAGTGTTAATTTTTTGTCTTGATAATGCATCTGCTACACTATTTTTGCTCCAGATTCTTGTATAAAATTTTTCCATCTTTTTAGTTTTATATTTGGATTTTTGTCCGAAATAGAAAATATTAATGCCTGGTGATCAGTGTGTATAGTTAAATCTGCTATACCGTAAATATAATTCCTAAGTTTTCCTATAGCCCATACTATTGCTAATAATTCTTTTTCCGTTGTACAATAATTTTCTTCTGTTTTTGTTAATGTTCTTGATATAAAAAATATAGGTTTCTTTTCTTGTGATAAAACTCCTCCTATGGCGAAATTACTCGCATCTGTAGTTAAGTCAAAAGGTTTTGAGAAATCTGGTTGAAGTAGTTCAACTTGTTCTTTTAATTTTGTTTTAATTATTTGTATAGCTTTTATAGCTTCTTTATCTAATTTAATTTCTTTCTTAGCTAAAATTTTTTTACTTGTTATACCATTTTCTCCTTGTAGATGTATGGTTAGTGGTTTTGTTATTTTGCTATATCCTTGTATAAATTTCCTATAATATCCCGCCATACCTAAAAATGACCTTAATTCTTTCAGGGTTTGAGGTATCGGATACTTGTCTAATGTTTCTACTTTCTTTGGATCTACTGTTATCTTATTATGTGTTATTATATGTCCTAAATATTCGACTTGATTTTTAAAGAAGTGTGATTTTTCATCAGAGATTTTCATATTTGCTTTATGTAATGCGCTTACTATTATTTGGATGTGTTTAATATGTTCTTCAGGTGTCGAAGAATATATTAACACGTCGTCGATATATACAAACGCAAATTTATTTATATGTATATTCTCGTAGAATATCATCAACACATCTTTGAAATATTGAGGGTGCATTTCTTAATCCGAAGGGCATTCGTATGAATTCATATTTTGCTCCATTTATGGAAAATGCTGTTTTTTCCCTATCTTCTTTTTTTTATCATAATTTGGTGAAATCCTGCTTCTAGATCTATCGTGGAAAAATATTTAGCTTTACCTAACGCTTGTATTGTCATGTTTATATCCGGAATAGGATATCTATCTGTTATAGTTTTTGAATTTAATTTTTGAAAATCTATCACTTATCTTTTCTTGGGTTTTCCATTTTCATCTATACCCTTTTTTGGTACCGTCCAAACTGGTGAGTTATAAGGACTTCTACTAGGTTGTATTATATTATTCTTTAATAATTTTTTTATTTCTGAATTGACGAAATCGTTATCTGCATACGGATATTGGTATTGTTTCGTCCAAACAGGTTCAATACTTTCTGTCCTAATGGTTGCTTCTATCGTTGTGGTAAATGGTAACTTTTCTGTTTTATTATTTCTCCTAATTATTTCTCTAATCTCCTCGTCATAATCTTTATTATCATTTGTGTAATTTATTTTTTGATTTTTGTTTTTATTTGAATATTTTAATTGTAGTGACGTGAAATCTATTTCTGCATTTAATTTTTTTAATCCACAAAATCCTATTATCATATCAAAATCTTTAATATCTTCTAGTTCAAAAAATAGTAAATCATGGCTTAACAGATGTATTATTTTTTTACTAGTCATGATGGAATATCCATGCATTGATTTTGTCCATACAGGATCTATTGATATACTCTTACCTATTCTGCATTTTTTTGATATGTAGTTGTTTGTAGCGCCTGAGTCGATCATGATATTCACTTCTTGTTGTGTCGGACCATCCTTGAGTGTAAGGCAAGGTAGTCCATCCTTTAGCCTAAAAAAGTACTCGATGTATCGTCAGCTTCTTCCATGTGTCTGAAGGTTTGTTCTGGCTGAGGTTCAGGTTGTTGGTGTGTGTTGATCCTTTGTATCTTTTGCGGAATGATGTTTCTGTTAGAGTGATTTCGTTTGTACCCACTGTTTCTCTGAGGTTCGTCAACATCCATGCGTTCTTGTAGAGGTTGGTATGTATTAAATACTCTTTGAGGTTGTGAATAATTGTAATTGTTCCTCGTTTGTTGCCTTGGTTGGAATTGATTTTGCCTGAAGTTGTTATTGTGAGGATATTGGCTTCTTGACCATTGGTTTAAATTATTACTTTGCCATTGTGGTGGATTAAAATTAAAAGGGGTTGTCTTTTGTGGTATTATTCTATGTTGATTAGTTCGCCTTTGCCAAAAGTTATTTAAATTTTGTTTTTGGATTTCGATAGGTCGTCTTAGATCTTTATTTTCACTAGTTTGTTGTAATCGTATTTCGATTTGTTTAGCACTTGTATATGTTTGCATTAAGCTATGATATTGATTAGATGCTAAGGCTGTTGCCAAATTTTTATTTTTTAATCCTTTAATAAATTGTGTTATAGATTCTTGTTCAATGTATTTGTTATTTATTTCTGTTTTTAGAAGGTCCACTGTATTTTTAATCAGCTTCCTGTGCAGTGTCAATGTGTATTGGAAATAAGTGTCCAAGTCTTCTGTTGGTAGTTGTGCCAAGTTCTTCATGTGTTCTTGTATTTCATACAGTGCGTTTGGGTCGTGATATAGTGCGTCCAAAGCTTCCATGATACTGTAGAAGTTGAGAGGTGTGTTGTTGCATTCAAGTAACATATCTGCATGCCCCGTGATTCTTCTTCTGAAGGTTGTAATGATATTGTAGAATTGAGGTGTGTTCTGGAATACTTGGAGTGGTTCCATGACTTTCATTACATGTGACTTCCGTATCGTATATTCTTCTTTGTTTCCTTGGAAAATAGGTAATTCCTTTATTACTTCGATTTGTACATCTGTTACATTCTGGTATTGCATCGTGGCTTCTTGGTATATTGTTGGAGTAGAAGTTTCGTTAGTATTAGGATTTGTAGTTTGGAACATCCGTAATATTAACTCCTTGTCCTTTCTCCTTTCCTCGTCCAATTTCGAGAACTGATTCTGAATGTAGGACATTATGTAGTTTTCAGGAGTGGTATGGACTGTAGCTGAAGGATTTATGTCCTCGTTTTGCATTGTCCGTTTTGCTCCCTGACTCATTTTGTGAGTGTCTGTCTTCGTTAAGGAAGATTTAAAGATTTTGGCTTTCTTTACTAAAGATTTCAGCTTAAGGATTTAGATGTCCTTCTTTATGCGCTTCGAAGATTCTTAAGGATGCCGAAGTCCTGTTATGCGATCTCCTCCTTCCCAGCAAAGAGCGGTTAATTCATATACTTATGAATGGTTAAAAAAATATGTATTTTTCTTTTGCAGAATAATTCTTTATTCTAGAAATTCACATACTTAAATGAACATGTTTTCGTATTATCCTATGGGTTATATACTATTCGTTAAGTTGATAACATATTCATGTTTTGTGGCTTAGGTCTAAAGTCTAATTGTATTGTTTGTTGTAAACAAGTGCTTATCGTGCGGCCTATGCATGCCTATGCATGTGTATGCTTATCTTGCATTCGGGTATGGTGTGGTATGAGTTCAAAGTCTTGTGTTTGATACTCTTGTTTATTTGATTAGGACAGATCTGGCTTTATCAGCGTTTCTCATATACTTGTGTATAAGTGTCGTTGATACTGGTATTAACTCGCGCGCCTGAGTGCAGTAAAGCAGCCTGAAAACTAAAAAGTAAGGCAACGCGAAATAAAATCCTGAAAATTAAAAAGTAAGGATACGCGGTATTAAAAAAGTTAAGTGAAATATCGGAAAAAAACCTGAAAATAAAAAAGTAAGGTATCACGATAAAAATCCCCGCGAAAACCTGAAAACGACAAGTAAGCTACGTGTTAAGCGGCAAAAAAATAGTTTCACAACGAAATAAGTGCGTGTTAAAAAATAATAACAACGCGATTATAGTGATAGGCCCCCTAGTAGCCTAGGCAAACCGGCGGCATCGTTCATATACCAGCCTACGCTATAAAAACTGACAAAATAAATAAACACTATAAAAACTGGCAAAATAAAAGTGCGGAATAGTGAAATGAAAGACAGCAAACACAAAAAACAAAATAAGGAGTATTTACCAAAAAACAATTTTATGAAGAGCGAAAAAACGTTAAAAGCATTGAGAGTGAAAAGCCTTTATTATAAATAAAGAACATTAAAAGTTAATCTTGCGGAAAAAGGCATAAAACTATGGAAAACAACAAGAAAAACAAATAAATAAATAACATTCAAAATAAAAGTGCAAAGGAGTGCCTAAAAACAATTAAAATATAAACATTAAAAATATTGCAGTGCTAAACAAAGAAGCACTAAAGTGCAATAAAATCAACAAGGTCGAAAACAAGTACCTCAATCAACTACGCCACCATCTTCAACGGCGCAGCTTCAACATACCCGTAGCAGCCAACACCAGCAGTAGCATCATATAGAAAATTCTAGCAAAAATTGCCAAAATGAAGACCAACATAATTACCTTGGTTTCATCACTGATAACCATTTTCGCACAACAAATCGACATACAGGACTTAGCGAATAATAATGGATATATACCCATCAAGACAGGGGAGCAAAAGACAATAAATCACTTTATTAAAGTACTTCACTTTATAAATTTGACAACTTACGACGAAACAACTTCATTAATCTCAAACAATATTGAAGCCTTAACAGCAACGAACTTAGAAGACAAACAGTTACTAGATACGGTAAATAAAAACTTTTTATTACTTAAAGCTAAAAAAAGTTATCTACACCCACATACAAAAACAAAACGAGGCTTAGTGAACATTATAGGTAAAGGACTCAAATACATAGCAGGTACTATGGACAGTGACGATGAACAACAAATAATTGGTACACTGGACACAATTCAAAATAATGAAAAGAATACAGTAGACCACGTAAACAACTTAATTCTCGTTAACAAACTCCTAACGAATCAAATTACCAATATTACCAATCATATAAACAGACAACAGACTCTTATTCAAAATTACATAAATATATTTAGGGAAACCACTCAAAATAAAATTAAAACCATAGAAGACGAATTATTGGAATTTATGAGGCACACATACCAAATTAATAATGATATATCACTCTTACAAAATCATATTAACGACATAGGACAAGTAATTTTTTCAAGCTAATTAGGTATAATCCCAACAGACATATTAGCGCGGACCGAACTTGACCTTATTAGTGACTTCGATACATACAATAGCATAATAGTAGCAGTTATCTTTTACAAAGACAACATTATAATAACCTTACTAATACCCAAATTCTCCTCCAATATCCTATCTAAAATAATTTTTGAACCTATTCCCAAAAAAACTTATCATTAGTTTTAGAGGAATACGAAATACTTACAGATGAAAATAATAATTTGTATAAAAAAATTCTAAAGGACAACCTAGAAAAAAATTTAATCAAATTAGATAATACCTGTCTAAAAAATATTATTAAATTTAAAGAAGCTGATTGTAACATAAAACCATTAGAAGAAACAGAAATTAATGAAATTTTAACTGGAATATTGATATTTAAAAATTTTTACTCAAGCATATTCCACAATTGTAACAAATTAGAAATTAAACAAACAGGCACCTTTCTAATAAAATTTTAAAATTGTTAAGTAATAGCTGCAAATAAAACATTTGAAAATATTAAAATCAAAATGTACGATTCATTTATATTACCAAACAAGATCACAAAAATTAAAGAAAATAAAAATATTGCACAAACAGAATTAAAATTAGAAAAATTGTACTTAAAGCAAATTAATCAACAGGAACACATTGAACTATTGTTTAAAAATAATAAAATTGTTCATTTAATTAGTTTAAGTTCAGATTTATTAATTGTACTATCTATTATTGCAATAACTTTTACTTTAATATGTATCAATAAATATAAAAGAAAATTATATATATCGCCTGAACTGCAATCACAGAAACAAGACACTGCAAAACCAATGGAAGGCCCATTTCTGCAATTAAGAACAATAACATAACTCATTCACAACAACAATGCCGATTGAGGACAATCGATTTAAGAGGGGAAGAGTTAACTTAGGGTAAGTTAATACCACCCAAACTGCTTGACAGATGATCCGCCGTCATATATCAAACACTCCAAGCCGATAAGTTAGAACCACCCATGAAGACAACATAAATTAAAACCCGAAACCAACCACTTCCACAAGACGTCGTAAATTAGTTACTTACAATAGACCCGCATTCCAGAGAATCAAATAACGCATTCATATTCCGTTATTTGAGTACTAATCATAAACTGGCTACATTAAATTGACCCACATCAATAATCAACTTAAGAACGTCAATACTGCACATGTTGCCCGAATTATGACCACCCATCATAAATTCGGCCGCATCAACAAACGCATAGCAAGAAGACAATGCTAAGTGGCACACAGCTACATATGTAGAACGGGAATCAGAAAACAATCGACTCAGCCGAACTGCACTTGTAAACCAAGTACATGATCCACTCGAAAAACAAACATGTGGGGCACAGACGCAGTCAGCACAACTGTGGCCGAAATTAATGTTGTAAACATTACCAGTACAACAACACATGGGAACCACCCGCTAAATTCAGCGTCAGCACGCGATCGCAGCGAAGCAGCATGAATTTACCACACAGCAGAAATACAGACGCTACGCAGCAAAATGCAGTTGCAGCGCAGGCATAGCTAAGTATAAATATTAAGATTATTGTAACTTAGTCTTTAGATTCATTTCTCATTTCCAATAAACGCGGTCTTGCTGTTCTAGCCAGCACCCGCAACTAACAATAAAACTTTCGTTTTATTAACTTACATAGATATGCATGTGTTACAGCTACATATGTATGTATGTATGTACCTGCGTGTTTAATAAAATGCATTATACTGCAGAACCCTTTTTTCCTAATTTCTTGCGCAAGTGATTAGCGCTGCTATGTTTTCTGTGGAAAAGATTGAAAAGAGCCCAAATTAAGCAATTAAGGCAATTTCTTGCTACCTAAATATTTTTTTACATGCTAAACAAAGTTTCAGGAATTATTGTTATTTTTTGGAAGATAGAAATTTATGGCTCTCTGAGAATAACATACTTAGGTGGCTGTACTGTATCGTAGTTGATTTATAATATGTACATAATAATCACTTGATATAATAATATGTATGTTTATAGATTTATTCTTAGCAACTGTTCTCACTTCTTAATAACCGTTATAATTTTTGCACTTGGCAATATAATGCCCGTAAGCGCAAAACAAGAACAACGAACAAAGCGAGAGGTAATGCGTAGTTGCTTTTATACAACAACGAACAAAGCGAGAGATACTGCGCAGTTGCTTTTGTACACTTCTCTCTACCCAATTTTGATCACCGGGGTACGGGAGGGGAGTCAATGGCAAGAATAAAATGTTTAGTCGCGCGGTTGGTTCCCTACGCAGCAGTCATGTGCCGAATTGAATAAATTTTGCTACAATATATTGTCAGTATATGCTTTAAAAAATTCGTATAATTCGTATAAGGTAATTCAACCCAAAATAAAAGCTATTTTTTTTTTCAATGTAAACAAAGTTCTTTTCAGAACTAAACATCAGTTATTTTCAGAACTAAACAGTTCTTTTCACAACTAAATCCATTTTTTTCAGTAAGTAATACATTTTAACTCTTAACTATCCAAACAGCTTTGCGACTCGAGTAGTTCTTATAATTTTTCAATAATTTAGTACAAAGTTGGCACAAAGGCAGTTTAATTTTTTTTCCATTTTATAATGCCCAAAAGATCTAGATCTCAACTTTCTAGAAATAGTTCCCAGGTGAGGGTAACAAAAAGACGCCGTGATGGAGAACTTTCATCCGAAACTGAAAATCGTCTTGCAAGTCGAAGAGAATACACATCGCAATCGCTTGCCAGAGAGTCGAGTATCGAGCGTTCGCAGAGGCTTGCTCAACAAAATGTAAGGACTTCTCAAGTATGCGCGAGTTAAGGAACACTTTCCTTATCACCCGACACAAATACCTTCTTTCCAAATAAACATATTGTTTTCCTAAACAAACAATCTTTATCTGTAAGACTCATTATCAATTGTAACTAACGAAAACATGTTTACCGACAAGTAAACATATTGTTTTCCTAAACAAAACATTTTATCAATTGTAACTAACGAAAACATGTTTACCGACAAGTAAACATGTTGTTTTCCTAAACAAACAATCTTTATCTGTAAGACTCATTATTAGGTTAAGAAATAATACGTAGTATATATAGGACCAAAATATATGAAATAAAACAGTCTGATTTTAGTCAAGAGTAAGACATGTAATAACTGGGGGCTCAAGCCGGTTGAAGAAACCATTTTAATCTTGAGGTGACGAAAAAAAGATTAAATAAAATTTTTCAAAAATTCCACGGGAAGTAAGACTTCCATCAACAATTAATTGCAAAGTATAGGTACTGAAATAGTGGATAATACTTTTGAAGCAAAAAAACTAAAAAAGAAAGCTGGATAAACTAAGAAGCCTACGTTCTTGTAAAAAACAGATAAGAACAACGGATGGCCGAACTTCATGCACAGATGGCCACATTGATGACAACTATACAGGGGCAACAGGAACAATTCACACAAAGACTGACATCCATAGAACAAAGAAGTTCACAACAGTCGACGCCAACTGTACAACATGAAGACATCCGATTGAATATCAATGGCGCAAAAGACATCGATCTGGAACTATTCAAATCATTACCAAAATTTGAAGGCGATAAGTCGCAATATAGATCGTGGAGGTCACAAGTGTGGACATTCATGGAGGCGATACAAAATTTCTACCAACATCCCAAATATTACAGCGCATTGGGAACTGTCAGAACAAAAATCACAGGACCAGCCGCTGACGTTCTTACAAACCATAACACGAAAATGAACTTCTTTTCGATAATTAACCGATTAGATTATACGTACGTTGACCAACGTCCGCTTTACGTTTTGCTGGACGAGATGAAGAAAATAGTACAAGGCAGGAAGACGCTGTCAGAATTTCATAGCGAAGTATCGAAAGCACTAAATTTGACGTTGTCCAAAATCGAGATGTCCAGAGACCAAGACAATGCAGCAATGAAGGATTATGCTAACCAAGAAGCTGCTAGAACATTTATCCTTGGGTTGAATTCAAAATATACAAGCGGAACTTTATACAGCCACAATCCAATCAACTTAGAAACCGCATATGCGATAGCGTCAACAATTCATCACGACAACCAGAATAACCAATTTGACATGGACCCCACTTCATCAAGATCCAACAACAATCATCAGCGATACAATGCAGGATATAGCCGAAATCCACATCAAGAAGGCAGGTACCAAAACCAGTACAGACCAAACTACAGTATGCAGAGGAAACATGTAAGGCAACAACAACCTGCACCAATGCCCATGGACATAGACAACTCCAGGCAATACATGCAGACAACAAGGAATAGTAATGCTGTAAGTGCTAAATATAATAATAATAATAATAACAATAGTAATACGAACAAGAGAAATAGGGTAGATAGTAACCAAAATGTTGCACCTCCAAATAGAATACAGAGAATTAATCAAACAAACCAAGAAGAAGAGTGAACGGGCTGCCCTATATTCAAACCAAATGCGGCCTTACAGGTACGCCCGTAACATTGTTAATGGACACAGGTTCGACTAATAATTATATAAACATTAAATGTAGCATAGGGAAATCAGTAAAAATAAAAGCTTTTAAGACTAAAACATTACATGGATACTCAATCATAGATTAAAAAAAAATTATTACCATGTATGGACATCATTTAACCTTTTTCGAAATTCACGAACTTAACGAATTTGATATGATCCTAGGGGAACAAGGATTACGACAAATGAAGGCAGAAATAAATTTATTTGATTATAGTTTAAAGTATAAAAAGATAAAATCTTCTAAAGTAGAACAAAAAATTAATTACAGTATAAATAATGAAGAATACAAAGACGAAATTTATGAATTAATGAAAAGAAATAGTGATACTAGGGAAACATTACCTTTCACTACAAGAATACAAGCATCAATTAGGACAGTATCAGAAGATCCAATATGGACAAAACAATATCCATATCCAATGTCTGATCACGACTTTGTCAGGAAAGAAATTGAGAAACTATTAAATGATGGTATAATACAACCAAGTAAGAGTCCATTTAACTCACCTCTATGGACTGTCGCAAAAAAAGGCACTGATGACCAAGGTAGACCTAAAAGGCAGATGGTTGTTGACTTCCAAAAAATAAATGCCAATACAATCACTGACAGGTATCCTATCCCAGATGAAAATATGACAATTCAAAATTTAGGAAAAGCAACAGTTTTTTCTACAATATATTTAGAATCGGGTTTTCACCAGATATTAATTAAATAATCTGATCGAGAAAAAACAGCATTATCTGTCAACGGTGCGAAGTTTGAATTTGTTTGGATGCCATTCGGGCTAAAGAATGCTCCATTCATTTTTCAACGATGCGTCGACGACATCCTTAGAGACTATATAGGTAAATTCGCCTACATTTATATAGACGACGTGTTAATATATTCTTCCACACCAGAGGAACATATGGAACACCTTCGGATTATAATTAACGCCTTACATAATGCAAACATGAAAATTTCTGACGAAAAGTCATATTTCTCCCAAAATTCAGTTGAATACCTTGGACATATTATAAAATATAATAGGATAAAAGTTGATCCCAAACAAATAGAAACAATAAAAAATTTCCCACAACCAAAAAACTTAAAAGAGTTAAGGTCATTTTTAGGGCTTGCTAGCTATTGTAGAAGATTTATTAAAGATTTTGCTAAGCTAACTAAACCCTTAACCATTCATTTGGTGAAAAAGAATCTCAGTAACAAGATACCTGTGAACTTAGATGAAGCAGCTGTAGAAGCTTTAGAAAAAATAAAAAATATGTTGTAAGAACAGGTCGAACTTTTCCAACCAGATTTTTCAAAACCCTTTAGTCTAACAACGGATGCAAGCAATGTTGCCATTGGTGCAGTTTCAGCACAAAATCGTCAACCAATTGCATTTATTTCACGTACACTAAATAAAACAGAACAAAACTATAGTACCAATGAGAAAGAACTATTAGCAATAGTATGGTCTTTGCAAAAACTTAGGAATTATTTATATCGTGTTGCAGATTTAACAATCTACACTGATCTTCAATCCTTAATATTTTCGATATCTGAGAAAAATCCCAATACAAAATTGAAAAGGTGGAAAAACTTAATTGAAGAATATGGTGCGAAATTGGTTTATAAACCTGGACATCAGAATGTTGTAGCAGATGCACTTTCGCGTCAACAAATAAATAATACAACAAATTGTTCAGATCATTCACAGCATAGTTCACCAAATGAAATTACGAAAAAAGTTAAACAACCACTCAATTCATTCAAAAATCAAATAATCTTACTTCAAGATAATGAAAAGAGTGAAGCAATTACCCAAACAATATTTCCTAATAGACTTAGGCACACAATATTTTATAAAGATACAGTCGACTTATTCAGCAAATTAAAAGATATAATTAAACCAAACGTCACCAATGCGTTAAAAATAGATGAAGAAATATTATTCCATTTAAAAGATGAAATTATCACTACGTTCCCAAGCTCTAAGATCGTGTTAGCTCAAAACCAACTGATAGACGTTATCTCTATAAACGAACAAAAAGAAATTGTCACACAAGTTCATAAACGTGCACACAGAAATTACAAAAATTAAAACACACAGGAAATTCTATCCTCCCATTTTTGGCCTAACATTAGAGAAATGTGTAAAAAAGAAGCAATATCAGAGAACTTGTAAGTAATGAGAAGGCGCAAATGTTAAAACAGCTTTTTCATCAACAAAATTTCTACGTGCCGTCGGGAGAATTCAACAATTCTACCACACCAATAAAAACCATTTTCACCATATTTTGGTATATTTAGAGCAGAGAGGCTATTGCGGAGGCGAGCGGCTGCATGTGTTCAAAAGGAAGAAGATAAGTAATAAATCAAAACAAAAACCATAGAAGAAAAATAAGTAAACAAAAAAACCAGTTTCTGGATAGCGAAACGCAAGTTGAGACGGCAGATTAGTTATGCAATAGTTGAGGATAAGAGATGGGTTGAAAGGGATAGGGGGAATCGTCAAAAGAATATTCTTTCGAGTTTTCGGCAATTTTTGTGTCAATCGCCATCAGCGCGTGCACTTGTAGGCAAATGAGTTGATGCGCGAGTTAATACCAGTATCAACGACGCTTATACACAAGTATATGAGAAACGCTGATAAAGCCAGATCTGTCCTAATCAAATAAACAAGAGTATCAAACACAAGACTTTGAACTCATACCACACCATACCCGAATGCAAGATAAGCATACACATGCATAGGCATGCATAGGCCGCACGATAAGCACAAACAATACAATTAGACTTTAGACCTAAGCCACAAAACATGAATATGTTATCAACTTAACGAATAGTATATAACCCATAGGATAATACGAAAACATGTTCATTTAAGTATGTGAATTTCTAGAATAAAGATTTATTCTGCAAAAGAAAAATACATATTTTTTTAACCATTCATAAGTATATGAATTAACTCGCGCATGAATTACTGAATAAATGCATGCTTATTTGTGTCAATCGCCATCAGCGCAAATTGCTTGCTTTTTCAGCGCGAGTGCGCAAATTATGATTATTAGATATGGATAGATATTATGGTAATATTACATACTTAAGTATGTATGTACTATGTAGATATTTTAATAATCTTAATTTTAATTCTTTATTCATATTTACATACATACATATGTATATGCACCTATCAACTAATCTTTATTTACTAATTTTCTAAGTCAAAAATAAGTTTAATAAAAACATGACAAAATTATATGCATACATATGTATTTTAAAACTTAATAAAAGTCAGAGCGGCAGCTGTTTTTGTCTGCTAAATCATTTGCTTGTCATTTATTAAATAAAATATGTATATACAATGTGCATGTGTATAAATTCAACCTTGGCCTACGCTAAATCTTAATCATATCACAGCGCAATCGCAACCGCAGCTGCACTTGTGCCTGCACTTGCGCCAAATATTCTGAAATATTTGAAACTACATATGTACGTACATACATACATGCATACATATCTACATATTTACATATGTACATACCTACAACAACAAAAAATTCATTCATAAACGCTCGCGTGTATTTCCGAAAACAAAAGATGTTCATTCATAAGCGCAAGCATTTCATCTCCCCGCGCACTCAATTCTTCCCCGCAACAATCCTTTTCACGACGAACACAAAAATGCTAAAATCTTCAATTTTACAAACCACTGACGGTCATTGAAAAGATTCAACATCGCAATATCAGACAATAATCTAATTTGCCAACGTAGGCTGACAAATTGCTGGCATTCTAGAATATTCTGCAATATTCTGGAACATTCTAGAACAATCTATAACATTCTAGAATATTCTAGAACTTTTGTCCAAATGCGCGCATCAACTCATTTGCCTACAAGTGCACGCGCTGATGGCGATTGACACAAAAATTGCCGAAAACTCGAAAGAATATTCTTTTGACGATTCCCCCTATCCCTTTCAACCCATCTCTTATCCTCAACTATTGCATAACTAATCTGCCGTCTCAACTTGCGTTTCGCTATCCAGAAACTGGTTTTTTTGTTTACTTATTTTTCTTCTATGGTTTTTGTTTTGATTTATTACTTATCTTCTTCCTTTTGAACACATGCAGCCGCTCGCCTCCGCAATAGCCTCTCTGCTCGAAATATAGCAAAATATGGTGAAAATGGTTTTTATTGGTGTGGTAGAATTGTTGAATTCTCCCGACGGCACGTAGAAATTTTGTTGATGAAAAAGCTGTTTTAACATTTGCGCCTTCTCATTACTTACAAGTTCTCTGGCAATATGTTGTGAAATATGTTTACAACACAAATACGAACGAAAACCAAACAAACAACCTATAGGAAAAACTCCAATACCAAACCGAACAGGAGAATATGTATATACAAATGGACGTATTCCATATAAACAACATGCAGTATCTTAGTTCAATAGATACATAGGTACTCCAAATATTGTTATTTACGAAAGCTAAATACACAGATAGATTGTCATGAATCAATAGAAGAAATACTCACACAAGTTTACCCAAATGCTAAATATCTTATGACTGATAATGAAAGTGTATTCAATGGAAACATGGTTAAATCAGTATACAATCGACTACAAATAATACATTCAGTTACTCCGGTACACCATTCAACATCCAACGCTCAAGTGGAACGGTTACACAGTACAATCATAGAACTTTGCCAGAGTTTAGCAGCTGAAAATAAAACCGCACCTGGAGAAGAAATTTTCAACGCAGTTCGCGAATATAACACGACTATTCACTCATCCTCAGGACACAAACCCGAAGACGTATTTTTCAATAGGGAAAAATATACTGATATCAAGGATATTTTAGAACAAAAACAGGATAAACTGCTAGAATATCATAATAAAAGCAGACAAGTTATAACATCTAAAACAGGTGATATTATATACAGCAAGACAGACCGACGTAATAAACTCGCAACAAAATATAACAAACACAAGGTGAAGGAAGATCGCGGGGACGAGATTTTAACAGTGAGAGGGAAGGTCATACATAAAGACAGCATAAGGAAACTGTACAAATGTCCAGACGCACGGTTGGATATTTGGAAATAGAAAATGAAAAAGATTGTGTTTTAGTTTTAAAATGTAATTGGAATTTATTCAATATATGTAGATATACATGAATTTTGCTTTACCTGTGGTGTGAATCCTTGGTAGACCTGTGTCGCTCTAGAAATCCTGTGAACGAGTGAAATTATGAAAAAACGTACGGTTGCCGTCAACCGCAGTTTTATTGGAAAGCAATTATTGGAAAATGTTAGCAAAAGGAATTATCCGGCGGGAAATACGGAGTAATTCGCAGTTGCATATGTATGCGTACATACACGCGCATTAGGGCGGTTAGAAAATATTTACGCTGCGGCGTAAACATGCCGGCCCCCTTGCGGTAAGCAAAAATCCTGAGCGTTGACAACAGTCTACTACTGGTTCACACCACATCACATATTTGATTAAAAAATATTATTCTGTTTGTTTGTTTGTTGAGCCGCTTGCTTGTTGTTTCCTTGAGCCGCTCCGATACGTGTATTGTCGCGCTAGTTGGGGTAGTTATATGGGGCGTTTCGTCGTAGTGATCGGGAAGGACGTGTTCCCGAGTCAACTCGCCGCCAATTCTTTTGGATATCAGATGGTCGGGAAGAACGTGTTCCCGAGCCATCCGTTCGCTGATGCTGAGCTGGTCGGGAAGGACGAGTTCCCACGCCAGTCGCTCGTCGTTTCTTTTTCCTGAGCAGACGGTCTGAAAGGACGGGATCCAAAGCCGCGCTGCCTGGGCCGTCGGAAAGGACTGGTTTCCGAGCCGCGCCTTCGCCGTTCATGCTGCAGTGACGGTCGGAAAGTACAGGTTTCCGAGCCGCCACCCGTTGAAAGTGGTCGTAATATTGGGTGGCAAGTGATATGGAACAAAATAACCAAAGAAAAAAAAATGATTTTATTTTATGAAATTATGGCATGACAAAAATTGTATGCATATATATATATATATATTTTATTGTAAATTTTATGTTTTTATGTATTTATTATGTATTTGGTGCATTTATGCGCCAAGTGTCCAAAAACTTTCATCACCCACTGTAAAAATCGTATTTGGGTGTGATCGCATCGGTGCACTTGCGCCCCCCATCGGTACATGGTGCCTAACTCCAGTTGCTCTTGAGGGTGGTGGACTTGGCTATGTACCACAGTTGCGACCGTAATATGGCATTACGATATATTTTCATATATCGTAAAAACACCTGATTGCATATAATTATTTTAATATTAAAAAGAAATAAAAAATTGATTTGAACTACCTATTCCTGAATTTCGGTAATCGCGGAAAGTGCCCCCCACCATGAAATGGCTCAAAATTCTGTTTTTTGTATGGTGTATGTATGTATGTATATTAGATATTTGATTGTGGTGAGGTAGGTCAGCAATCTGGCCTACCACCCACAAACAGTTTGTAGGCCACTGTGCTTAATTTGCTGATCACAGGGCTGTTAAAAAAAAAATTATTTAAACGTGAATTTTTGACGCGAGTGGTAGTGGCATATTTTCGTGTTAAAAAAAAGTTGTTTATTAAATAAAACAAGTGAAGTGCGGAAGTGTTTAGTGGTGTGATTGAAGATTTGCTAGTAAACGAAGTTTTTAGCAAGACGCCACGAATTAATGAAAAATGTGAACTGAGGTTTTTCATACGACGGCAGCTGAAGCAGCGACGTAGGCAGAATTTTGTTGAATCGTTCTGGAAGGAAGAATATACATATCCGAATGGGCGTCTTTCCGTATGCTTAGCTGGTTTTACATTGCGTGGAATCTTCCAGCTAAGCACCCGGAAAAAATACGTGTTTGGAACACGTCCTTTTTGAGGTTGGCGTACATGTCGCCATGTGCAGCTGGCCAACAGTGCCTGCCGTACATATGCGTACATCGCATTCATGGCGATGGTGGACGCATGCATGTGTACGGCGGCGATGATCAGGTAAGTGATATTATTATATTTATACTAATAATATCATAATAATTTTTGTACATAAATTTTTGAGTTTTTTACGTACATACATAAGTAGGTACATGTGCATGTATGTATGTATATCGATATATACATATGTATCTACATGCACATGGTGGCGTGATGCGTTCGATTGCGAGGGCACAGTCGGAGGGAGGAGGGGTATGCCATGCGAAGATGGCGGATGATCGGAAGCAAAGAAAGGAGTTTGTAAAGTATTAATGTGGATCGACATTTTTTTTTTTTTTTTTTTTTTTTTGTGTTTAATCAATTTTGTACACTGAACTAATTTGTTTTATTTCCCAACAGGTGAACAATTAAATGATTTTCACGATGTGAGGAGCAGGACACCAGTGGAGCTGTAACCATAACCAACAAGTAACTGTTTTCTTTTTATACGTATATGTATACACATGTATATATATTTAAAAGTTTTATGTGTATAGGGTAAACACTAGTACTTAGATGTTTCCAAAAATTTTTTTTTTTTTTTTTTTTTTTTTTTTATAACGGATACATTGGACAGATCTAAGTACTAGCAAGAATTTGCAAGTTGGATAAAAAAATCATTGAAAATTATTGAGTTGATCCAAAAAAAATATAAAGTTGTAATTAAAGTTATTAAAATTTGAAAAAATGATAAAATATTTAAATATACAAAATGTTTAAACATATCGAAATATTTAAAATATATAAAAAAAAACTTGCAACTTCTCATTAGTTTTACGTTCTCTCCGCTTCTTGCGTCTTTACGTTTTCCATTATTGCGTGTTTTTTTCATTGAAAGCAAATTTTCTTTACGCTCTGAAATTTAGTTAGTGGATAGGGTTTTTAGGGTTTAGGGTTTTCACCACTTATGTTAGGGTTGAACCGGGCTGATTTTTGACAATCGGTCATAAATTCCGGAAAATTAACTTGAGCTATTGGTTAATTGTCGGTTAATTTCGAAATAGTTTCGGATATCAAAATGTCCACTTTTCAAAGTTACCTGAAACTATCGGTTAGTTTGTCGGTTAGTTTTGAAATAGTTTCGGGTATTAAGTGACCACTTTTCAAAATTAATTCAAAACTATTGTTTAGTTTGTCAGTTAATTTTGTACGGGTATCGGGTACCGAATAACTACTTGATGTATGCAACAAACAGGATTTCGCAGATTTATTTATTTCTGTACGCCATCGTCGTACGTAATCCATCGGAACATTTTCAAGTTAAGTACTTATGTTATTAGCAAAAATGGCAGTGCAGATTTCTTTATTTTCTTGTACTTCACGTACTGTTTATGAAATATTTTTATTTTTATTTTTTTTTTTTTATTTTATTTTATTTTTTATTTTTTTTTTTTTTAAGTACTTATCCTTGGGTAGGGGAAGTAGCGGTACTTTCGATGGAGGGCAGCAAAACCAATTTCGTTATTGGTCTGCTGGTTTGTCCCTTCGTAGTATAGATGTCGACGACGCGTACCCGGTTATCCGAGCCTGGGTGTAAGTTGATGACTCGTCCCAGTCTCCACATGTTAGGCGGTAGATTATCCTCTTTTATAACCACAAGATCTCCGGTTTTGATGTTAGTTTGTGGATGTTTCCACTTTGTACGTTTCTGCATTTCCAGCAGATATTCAGCTTTCCATCTTTTACAAAATGTTTGATGTAGGGCTTTAAGTTTCTGCCATCAGTTTACGATCGAGGCAGGGCTTTCGTTGACTTCTAGTTTAGGTGGAGCTAATAGGTGTCCACCTACTAGGAAGTGACCGGGGGTAAGAGGCTCCAAGTCGGAAGGCTCATTTGAAGAGGGGCTTAACGGACGGGCGTTAAGGCATGACTCGATTCGGCATAACAGAGTTGTGAACTCTTCGAATGTATAACTGAAGCCGGAAGCGATCTTCTTAAAATGGGTTTTAAAACTTTTTACCCCTGCTTCCCACAATCCGCCCATATGAGGCGCTGCAGTGGGTAAGAAATGCCATGTGATTATCTGATGGCTATATTTAATCATTGTATTATTTCGCGCTTCAGTTATAAATGCTTTGAATTCGGATCGTAGAGATCGCGAAGCTCCGACAAAGTTGGTGCCATTGTCGGAGTAAACATTTTTTGGGCATCCTCTCCTGGCTATGAACCTAGCAAAAGCTGCCATAAAAGATGCAGTGCTAAGGTCATTGGTGGCTTCCAAGTGTATAGCCTTAGTGGCAAAACACACAAACAGGCAGACGTAACCTTTTGAGATGCGACAACCTCTGCCGCGGAAGTTTTTGATATCGAAAGGTCCTGCGAAATCTACACCCGTGTTTGTAAATGCACGCGAATAGGAGGTGCGTTCCTGAGGGAGCACTCCCATAAGCTGCGTTTGGGTTTGTCTTCTGTGGATTGTGCAGACCTTACAATTATGGATGACAGCCTTTACCATGTTTTTGACTCGGGGAATCCAGTATTGAGTTCTAATGAGACGCAGCATTAATTGGTTCTCGCCATGTAGGGAGATTTGATGGATAAATTGGACAACGAGACGGGCTAATCGGCACTTATAAGGAAGGATTATTGGGTGACGCTCGTTGTACGCTAAATCTAGCGATGCGCCAAGACGACCTCCAGTCCTCATAATCCCATTTTGATCTAAGAAGGGGTTAAGGGGTAGCACTTCGCTTTTTCTATCGATGGGTTTCTGTGACTCTAGGTTCGAATATTCATCACTGTAGTATTGCTTCTGATAAAAGATTATTAAGCGTTGTGTCGTTGCCTTAATTTCATCGGATGAAATTAAACAAGACTCTGCTCGAAAGGAAGCTTTTTTGTTCGGATGAGTGCTTTGGTGGAATCTCATGATATATGACAAGATTCTCAAAGCTCTCGGTAAATCTGAAAACCTATCGAGAATGTCCTCAAAATTTTGTATTGTTATTGTTGCACATAAATGCGCCCTTTTTTCTTCGATGTTGGTGTTATAGTTTGTCTCTTGTCTTGGCCAATTTTCCTTGTCTTCTTGCAACCAAGAAGGGCCATGCCACCACAGAGTGTTATCGACTAATTCGTAGGCGAGAACTCCTCTGCTTGCCATATCTGCTGGATTTGATGCCGACTCCACATGAAGCCAGTCAGTATTTCCGACTTTGTCGAGTATTTTGGTTATACGATGTGCTACGAAAGTTGACCACAAACATGGAGGTTTACGTATCCATACAAGCACAATTGTGGAATCTGTCCATAAGTGTACCTGTAGCTGTCCTAGTGGTAGGTTGCTAAGTACCGACTCAATACTTTCGGCGAGCAATACCGCGCCGCATAGTTCTAATCGGGGCAGGGAAATAGTTTTAACTGGAGCAACTTTTGTTTTTGCTACCAGCAGATTCACTAGAACTTCACTACCCTGCTTAACCCGTAAGTATACCGTAGCTGCATACGCTTTTTCTGAAGCATCGCAGAAGCCATGTACTTCGACGTCATGGGCGGGAGAAAAATAGACCCAACGCGGTATCTTAATCCTCTCTAAGTATCTCGCGGTAGTGTTTGGTGAAATTTTGCCATTTTTCCAAAGTAGTTGAAGACACAGGTTCATCCCACTCTGTGCCTTCCAGCCAAATGTTTTGCATCAATATTTTGGCTACTATTACAATGGGCGCAAGCCATCCTAGCGGATCGAACAGCTTGGCGATCGAAGACAATATCGACCTTTTAGTGATTGTGTCACTATGCTCCATTGGTCTTGTTAGGAAGTAAAAATTATCCGAATGGGCGTTCCATCTTATTCCAAGAGCCTTAACTGTGCTGGTGTCTTCGAATTCCAAAAAATCTTCGCTTAGTAGATCCTTTTTTGGAATGTCTGCAATTATATCCTCGTAGTTGGCCGTCCATTTTCGTAAGGGAAAACCTGCTGACCGCAGTGCCGTAGAAATTTCGTCCCTTGCCTTGATGGTAGATACGATGCTGTGTCCTCTTGCAAGTACGTCATCTACGTACATGCATTTTCGCAGAATATTAGCTGCTATTGGATGCGAGCTTTCTACGTCATCGGCCAACTGCAACAGTGTTCTTATCGCCAGGTAAGGAGCGCTGATATTTCGACTGGTTATCGTTTATCCAGATTTGTCGGTACATTTTCTCAATGTCACTGTTGAAAACGTATCTGTATAATCTCCAGCGTAGAATCAGTATCGGAAGATCTGATTGCAGTACTGGACCTGGTAGGAGGACGTCATTTAAGCTTTTTCCATTAGCGGTTGCACTTGAGGCGTTGAAAACCACGCGAACTTTAGTTGAGGTGCTCTCTGCCTTTGTAACGGCGTGATGAGGCAGGAAGTAATTTTCACATGAGTCCGCTGAAATGTTACTATTTATTCTCGTCATGTGTCCTAGTGTCTCATACTCTGCTAACACCCTATTATACTCTTTTTGTAGGACGGGATCCTTGGCTATCCGTGTCTCATTCCGGAAGAATTGAGAGCAGGCTTTTTTAAGAGAAGGGCCTAGTTGTATGGTTACTAGAAATTCCTGTCGGAATGGTAACGAGACTATGTATTTTCCCTCATTAGTTCTGATAGTGGTATTTTTATAAAGCTCTTCGCAATATTTATCATCTTCATTGAGGCTTTTGGTTTTGGGTAAACCTTCTAACTCCCAGAATGCCGTAAGTTGCTTATCCAGCGCAACTTCGCTGAAGCACGAAACTATATTTCTGTTTGTATTTGTAGTATCCGTACTACCAGTTATAATCCTGCCGAATACGGTTTCTTGGGCTAGAAGTGTCCTCAAGACGTTTTTCTTTATCCCACTTAATATGATTTGTGGATAAATGTCTCCACCAAGAATGAGGTCTATTTGTTCATTTACAAAAAACCTTTTATCCGCTAATACCAGGTCCGGAAATTCTTGCCTCGTTGTCGCGCTTATATTTGTTGTAGGCAGATTTCCGGTTAGTTGTGGTAAAACCAGGACAGTTGCAGTCAAGCTAAACAATGGGTCGACGGGGGACCGCAATTGTATGTTACATGCTTCTTTAACCTGGGCATTTACCGAGTTTGTGATGCCCGAAACTTGGGCATGCATCTTTTTTGCAGATAGATTGATTCTGCGTTTGAGCCTCTCTGTTATAAAGGAACACTCAGAACCAGAATCAATCAGTGCTCGTGCAGCAAAATCTGTGTCATTGAGACGTATATTTACGCGAGCTGTTCCTAATAGCACACCTGTACTTGAATTCGCAAAGCAGGACTTAAAATTTCTGTTTGCGTTTTCTGTTGCTTTATCGGAATCACGTTGTGCTTGCGCCTGCCTAGATGTCGATGGAGAATCATCGGCAGGCCTTGAAGACGTCCAACGCGTCATTGCCTTTGGCTGAATTGCATTTAGATGCAGGAGCGTGTGATGTCGCGAGTGACACGTATTGCAATTGTAAGCACTAGTGCATCTTGACACAGTATGTCCGGAACTAAGGCAATTCAGGCAACAATTATTTTCCTTTAAAAAGTTCAGTCTGTTTGTAGGTGTTAGCTGTAGGAATCGGGAACAGCTGCGCAATTTGTGCTCGTTTGTATGGCACATTTTACAAGTAAAATTGGTCACGCTTACTTGGAAGGTGCCAACTCTTTTTGTTGGGGTTTCGAAAGGATGACGTGTGATTTGTGGCGGCTTTGGCACTCTCACAGCTCTACCATCCTTCAACCCTGACAATGTCTCAAGGGTCTGAAAACGATTGGACAGGAACTTGTCCACATCGTCCCACTTGGGTATGTCGTTTTTATGGTCTATGGTTTGTTCCCATAGAGCCAATGTACTGTCAGGCAGCTTCGTCGAGCAGAGATAAACGACAATTGCGTCCCAGTTCGATATGTCAATTTGATGACTCTTTAGGGCTGATAAGCAATTGTTTATCTCCCGCTGCAAACTTCTTATTGAGCTACCACACTCAAATTCTATTGCCTTTAAGCTGAACAATAGTTTTAGTTGCGTGTTGACTAGAATACGCTTGTTTTCATAGCGTTCGCACAGGTTTTTTCACGCTGTAGTAAAGCCTTCATTCGTTAGGGGGCATTTTCTTACTATTTCTTTGGCCTCCCCTTGTGTCTTATGGTTGAGATGAAAAAGTTTCTCAACCGGGGTGAGGCGCTTATTGAGGATGTAGATGGCCGTGAACATAACACGGAATGTTGGCCATGAAAGATAGTCGCCCTTGAACACGTCTGTATCGCACGGTGGAAGGTGGATATTGTGTTCGCGGACGGACTGCTCCGCTACATCCTTTTGTGAGTTAGTTAATGCTTCTGCTTGTGTAGCCATAGCAGGCATGCATTTCACATATGTCGAAAAACATATTCTATATTTCTTTTTTATCGCCCTAAGATCTTCCTTACTTAAACCTTCTGTGCTCGTTAGCGTATCGTACGCTGCCTTCGTCTTCTCCCATAACACTTTTAATTCGTCTTGCTGGATAGCAAGACGGTGCTTATTTTGTTCGGAGGCGGGAGTGCTGTTGAAGTCAGCATCGAACTCTGCGACAGATTCTGCTAAACGGATGTATGAATCCATAATGAAAGCTAAGAAGGATTTACTGAAGTAACCTAAATCTGATATTTTTAAAAAAGTCCCACAAAATGACAATCACCAGTAAATTTTTATATGTCTGTATCTTTATTTAATGATTTTCTTTTAATTTCAGTCAAATGGTAATTAATTTTTTTTTTTAATTTGTGCGCCACCCTAATGTGTGAAAATGGCACTCGATGCAAAAGAAAAAAAACACTTGCCACCCCAAATGTGTCGACGTATATATATAACTGTGCTTTAACAAGTAAAGTGGGTACTTAATTATGTACCAGTGTTATTGGTGATTTACTTGTTAGTTATGTATATATACAAAATTACAACAAAGGCTCAAAAGTGATTATGTGAAAACGCAATAGTGCAATAGAAATAGTGTTGCTCGAATCAGTGAAATAGTGACTTGCAAGTAAACAATTGTGCTAAGCCAATGTACAGTATTGAACAAAGAGTTATGCCGATTTACTTTAAAGTTAATAAAAGTGAAAAATCAAACATAAAACTTTAAATTAAAATTCGATGGATTGAATTGTTGCAATACCGTACCACTGTTCACTGTTGTGCGTATGTGTGTACGACCGTTAGTGTTTGTTGTTGTCGCTCGCGGACAAACGGAATTAGCACTGTATAATTTTACTTGAATTGTATCACTATTTCGTTTTCACAAAAAAAAAATCACTTGCCTTGTAAGGCGTTGTTTCACCAAAAAATTGATTAACGTGTTATAAATGCTATTGGAAAATATAACACTAAGGCTATACACTTGGAAGCCACCAATGACCTTAGCACTGCATCTTTTTTGGCAGCTTTCGCTAGGTTCATAGCCAGGAGAGGATGCCCAAAAAATGTTTACTCCGACAATGGCACCAACTTTGTCGGAGCTTCGCGATCTCTACGATCAGAATTCAAAGCATTTATAACTGAAGCGCGAAATAATATAATGATTAAATATAGCCATCAGATAATCACATGGCATTTCTTACCCACTGCAGCGCCTCATATGGGCGGATTGTGTGAAGCAGGGGTAAAAAGTTTTAAAACCCATTTTAAGAAGATCGCTTCCGGCTTCAGTTATACATTCGAAGAGTTCACAACTCTGTTATGCCGAATCGAGTCATGCCTTAACTCCCGTCCGTTAAGCCCCTCTTCGAATGAGCCTTCCGACTTGGAGCCTCTTACCCCCGGTCACTTCCTAGTAGGTGAACACCTATTAGCTCCACCTGAACTAGAAGTCAACGAAAGCCCTGCCTCGATCGTAAACCGATGGCAGAAACTTAAAGCCCTACATCAAACATTTTGTAAAAGATGGAAAGCTGAATATCTGCTGGAAATGCAGAAACGCACAAAGTGGAAACATCCACAAACTAACATCAAAACAGGAGATCTTGTGGTTATAAAAGAGGATAATATACCGCCTAACATGTGGAGACTGGGACGAGTCATAAACTTACACCCAGGCTCGGATAACCGGGTACGCGTCGTCGACATCTATACTACGAAGGGACAAACCAGCAGACCAATAACGAAATTGGTTTTGCTGCCCTCCATCGAAAGTACCGCTACTTCCCCTACCCAAGGATAAGTACTTAAAAAAAAAAAAAAAAAAAAAAAAAAAATATTTCATAAACAGTACGTGAAGTACAAGAAAATAAAGAAATCTGTATTGCCATTTTTGCTAATAACATAAGTACTTAACTTGAAAATGTTCCGATGGATTACCTACGACGATGGCGTACAGAAATAAATAAATCTGCGAAATCATGTTTTTTACATACATCAAGTAGTTATTCGGTACCCGATACCCGTACAAAATTAACTGCCAAACTAAACAATAGTTTTGAATTAATTTTGAAAAGTGGTCATTTAATACCCGAAACTATTTCAAAACTAACCGACAAACTAACCAATAGTTTCAGTTAACTTTGAAAAGTGGTCATTTTGATATCCGAAACTATTTCGAAATTAACCGACAACTAACCAATAGCTCGAGTTAATTTTCCGGAATTTATGACCGATTGTCAAAAATCAGCCCGGTCTACCACCGGTCCAACCCTAACATTAGTTGTGAAAACCCTAAAAACCCTATCCACTAACTAAATTTCAGAGCGTAAAGAAAATTTGCTTTCAATGAAAGAAACATGGAAAACGTAAAGACGCAAGTTGCAAGTTTTTTTTTATATACTTTAAATATTTCGATATATTTGAACATTTTGTATATTTAAATATTTTATCATTTTATATTTTTTTTGGATCGACTCAATAATTTTCAATCATTTTTTTTAACCAACTTGCAAATTCTCGCTAGTACCTAGATCTTTCCAATTTATCCGTTAAAAAAAAAAAAAAAAAAAAATTTTAGAAACATCTAAGTACTAATGTTTACCCTATACACATAAAAATTTTTAAATATATATATATATATACGTATAAAAACAAAACAGTTACTTGGTTACAGCTCCACTGTTGTCCTGCTCCTCACATCGTGAAAATCATTTAATTGTTCACCTGTTGGGAAAGAAAACAAATTAGTTCAGTGTACAAAATTGATTAAACACAAAAAAAAAAAAAAAATTTCGATCCACATTAATACGTTACAAACTCCTTTCTTTGCTTCCGATCATCCGCCATCTTCGCATGGCATACCCCTCCTCCCTCCGACTGTGCCTTCGCAATCGAACGCATCACGCCACCATGTGCATGTAGATATGTACATATATATCTGCGCCGAGATAAAGATACAGTCCACTTAATTACCAAAATCAAAAATTAAAAAAAAAAAAGCCGCACTAGACAAAAAGCCGCACAAGACACAGCCGCACAATCAACCACCCAAACAAGGCGCACATATGTATACACAAGCTGCATACACACCAACAGCAAACGCAATCAATTGCCATCACCACAAATCACAGACATTAAGGTACGTGTTATATTTTCCAATATTTTATAACACGTTAATCAATTTTTTGGTGAAACAACGCCTTACAAGGCAAGTGATTTTTTTTGTGAAAACGAAATAGTGTTACAATTCAAGAAAAATTAATACAGTGCTAATTCCGTTTGTCCGCGAGCGACAACAACAAACACTAACGGTCGTACACACACACGCACAACAGTGGACAGTGGTACGGTATTGCAACAGTTCAATCCATCAAATTTTAATTTAAAGTTTTATTTTGGATGTTTTCACTTTTATTTACTTTAAAGTAAATCGGCATAATTTTCTTTGTTCAATACTGTTCATTGGCTTAGCACAATTGTTTATTTGCAAGTCACTATTTTCACTGATTCGAGCAACACTATTTCTATTGCACTATTGCGTTTTCACATAATCACTTTTGAGCCTTTGTTGTAATTTTGTATATATACGAGTACATAACTAACAAGTAAATCAACAATAACACTGGTACATCATTAAGTACCCACTTTACTTGTTAAAACACAGTTATATATACGTCGACACATTTTGGGTGGCAAGTGTTTTTTTTTCTTTTGCATCAAGTGCCATTTTCACACATTAGGGTGGCACACACATTAAAAAAAAAAAAATTAACCACTTGACTGAAATTAAAAAGAAAATCATTAAATAAAAATACAGACAAATAAAAATTTACTGGTGATTGTCATTTTGTGGGACTTTTTTAAAAAAATATCAGATTTAGGTTACTTCAGTAAATCCTTCTTAGCTTTCATTATGGATTCATACATCCGTTTAGCAGAATCTGTCGCAGAGTTCGATGCTGACTTCAACAGCACTCCCGCCTCCGAACAAAATAAGCACGGTCTTGCTATTCAACAAGACGAATTAAAAGTGTTATGGGAGAAAACGAAGGCAGCGTACGATACGCTAACGAGCTCAGAAGGTTTAAGTAAGGAAGATGTTAGGGCGATAAAAAAGAAATATAAAATATGTTTTTCGACATATGTGAAATGCATGTCTGCTATGGCTAAGGATGTAGCGGAGCAGTCCGTCCGCGAACACAATATCCACCTTCCACCGTGCGATACAGACGTGTTCAAGGGCGACTATCTTTCATGGCCAACATTCCGTGTTATGTTCACGGCCATCTACATCCTCAATAAGCGCCTCACCCCGGTTGAGAAACTTTTTCATCTCAACCATAAGACACAAGGGGAGGCCAAAGAAATAGTAAGAAAGTGCCCCCTAACGAATGAAGGCTTTTACTACAGCGTGGAAAAACCTGTGCGAACGCTACGAAAACAAGCGTATTCTAGTCAACACGCAACTAAAACTATTGTTCAGCTTAAAGGCAATAGAATTTGAGTGTGGTAGCTCAATAAAAAGTTTGCAGCGTGAGATAAACAATTGCTTATCAGCCCTGCAGAGTCATCAAATTGACATATCGAACTGGGACGCAATTGTCGTTTATCTCTGCTCGACGAAGCTGCCTGATAGTACACTGGCTCTATGGGAACAAACCTTAGACCATAAAAACGACATACCCAAGTGGGACGATATGGACAAGTTCCTGTGCAATCGTTTTCAGACCCTTGAGACATTGTCAGGGTTGAAGGATGGTAGAGCTGTGAGAGTGCCAAAGCCGCCACAAATCACACGTCATCCTTTCGAAACCCCAACAAAAAGAGTTGGCACCTTGTAAGTAAGCGTGACCAATTTTACTTGTAAAATGTGCCATACAAACGAGCACAAATTGCGCAGCTGTTCCCGATTCCTACAGCTAACACCTACAAATAGATTGAATTTTCTAAAGGAAAATAATTGTTGCCTGAATTGCCTTAGTTCCGGACATACTGTGTCAAGATGCACAAGTTCATACAATTGCAATACGTGTCACTCGCGACATCACACGCTCCTGCATCTAAATGCAATTCAGCCAAAGGCAATGACGCGTTGGACGTCTTCAAGGCCTGCCGATGATTCTCCATCGACATCTAGGCAGGCGCAAGCACAACGTGATTCCGATAAAGCAACAGAAAACGCAAACAGAAATTTTAAGTCCTGCTTTGCGAATTCAAGTACAGGTGTGCTATTAGGAACAGCTCGCGTAAATATACGTCTCAATGACACAAATTTTGCTGCACGAGCACTGATTGATTCTGGTTCTGAGTGTTCCTTTATAACAGAGAGGCTCAAACGCAGAATCAATCTATCTGCAAAAAAGATGCATGCCCAAGTTTCGGGCATCACAAACTCGGTAAATGCCCAGGTTAAGGAAGCATGCAACATACAATTGCGGTCCCCCGTCGACCCATTGTTTAGCTTGGCTGCAACTGTCCTGGTTTTACCACAACTAACCGGAAATCTGCCTACAACAAATATAAGCGCGACAACGAGGCAAGAATTTCCGGACCTGGTATTAGCGGATAAAAGGTTTTTTGTAAATGAACAAATAGACCTCATTCTTGGTGGAGACATTTATCCACAAATCATATTAAGTGGGATAAAGAAAAACGTCTTGAGGACACTTCTAGCCCAAGAAACCGTATTCGGCTGGATTATAACTGGCAGTACGGATACTACAAATACAAACAGAAATATAGTTTCGTGCTTCAGCGAAGTTGCGCTGGATAAGCAACTTACGGCATTCTGGGAGTTAGAAGGTTTACCAAAAACCAAAAGCCTCAATGAAGATGATAAATATTGCGAAGAGCTTTATAAAAAGACCACCATCAGAACTAATGAGGGAAAATACATAGTCTCGTTACCATTACGACAGGAATTTCCAGTAACCATACAACTAGGCCCTTCTCTTAAAAAAGCCTGCTCTCAATTCTTCCGGAATGAGACACGGATAGCTAAGGATCCCGTCCTACAAAAAGAGTATAATAGGGTGTTAGCAGAGTATGAGACACTAGGACACATGACGAGAATAAATAGTAACATTTCAGCGGACTCATGTGAAAATTACTTCCTGCCTCATCACGCCGTTACAAAGGCAGAGAGTACCTCAACTAAAGTTCGCGTGGTTTTCAACGCCTCAAGTGCAACCGCTAATGGAAAAAGCTTAAATGACGTCCTCCTACCAGGTCCAGTACTGCAATCAGATCTTCCGATACTGATTCTATGCTGGAGATTATACAGATACGTTTGCAACAGTGACATTGAGAAAATGTACCGACAAATCTGGATAAACGATAACCAGTCGAAATATCAGCGCATCGTCTTTCGGGCAAACCCGAACGAATCATCGAGCCTATATGAATTAAAGACGGTTACGTTTGGAATAAACTGTGCTCCTTACCTGGCGATAAGAACACTGTTGCAGTTGGCCGATGACGTAGAAAGCTCGCATCCAATAGCAGCTAAAGGCAAGGGACGAAATTTCTACGGTACTGCGGTCAGCAGGTTTTCCCTTACGAAAATGGACGGCCAACTGCGAGGATATAATTGCAGACATTCCAAAAAAGGATCTACTTAGCGAAGATTTTTTGGAATTCGAAGACACCAGCACAGTTAAGGCTCTTGGAATAAGGTGGAACGCCCATTCGGATTATTTTTACTTCCTAACAAGACCAATGGAGCATAGTGACACAATCACTAAAAGGTCGATATTGTCTTCGATCGCCAAGCTGTTCGATCCGCTAGGATGGCTTGCGCCCATTGTAATAGTAGCCAAAATATTGATGCAAAACATTTGGCTGGAAGGCACAGAGTGGGATGAACCTGTGCATGTACAAATGTCCAGACGCACGGTTGGATATTTGGAAATAGAAATGAAAAAGATTGTGTTTTAGTTTTAAAATGTATAATGAAGATTTATTCAATTGCATATATGTAGATATACATGAATTTTGCTTTACCTGTGGTGTGAATCCTTGGTAGACCTGTGTCGCTCTTGAAATCCTGTGATCGAGTGAAAGTATGAAAAAACGTACGGTTGCCGTCAACCGCAGTTTTAGTGGAAAGGAAGAAATTGGAAATGTGAACAAAAGGAATTATCCGGCGGGAAAAGCGGAATAATTCGCAGTTGCACATGTATGCGTATGTGTATAGACGCGCGCATTAGGGCCGTTAGAAAATATTTACGATGCGGCGTTAACATGCCGGCCCCCTTGCGGTAAGCGAAGATCCTGAGCGTTGACAACAGGCTACCACCAGTTCACACCACATCACATATTTGATTAAGAATATATTTTTTTTCAGTGAGCCGCTCCGTGCTCCTCCGCCAACGTCTCCTGTGCCCTACTGGGAAGGATGGTAAAAAAGGAAACGTTACAGTAAGAAACAAAGCACACAATGCAAGGAGCAGGGGTAATAAACTTTCTTTTAATTACTTTATTTTTTTCCATCACGTTTGCTGATAAATTAACAGATTTATCAGGTAGGAAATATGTTCTAACTGAAACAGAAAACGTTTACACATATAATAGTTCAACCTACCTGTATCATGTAGCAAACCTCTCAACAATATTAGAACCTTATGAAAATATAATGAGAAACAGATACAGTAGCATACAATCTCAAGAAGAAAACATTCTCATTAATAGAATAGAAATATTAAAATCACAATTGATACCATCGGAGCATCGCGGCAAAAGAGCAATTTATTTGCTAGGCTCAATTTTAAAATTTGTAACAGGTACACTGTTATAGTATCATTATTTTGGTCATTCATATATACACATGCTGTGTTAACTTATTTATTCGCTGCAAAGAATATAAAATTCCAAAGAATTTTAATAACTTTATTGATTGTATTTTCAAGTGCATTTCCGCTAACGAAAATGCAACAGTTAACAAAATGTACCATTAATTCCAAATAATCTTATTCGTATTTATTAAATTGTCCAAGTAAATTAATTCCAAAGAATTTTAATAACTTTATTGCTTGTATTTCCAAGTGCATTTCCGCTAACGAAAATGCAATGTTAATAACCTTATTACATATTTATTAATTGACATACTTTATTCAAGTGCTAAATGCACCAGACAAATTTCTTAAGAATTGTTATTTTAAATTTGTATTCCCAAACAGCAACAGTAAGCAAAATAATAGTATTTAAGAAAGTAGAAAATAAAGAAGAATGATTATTATTGATTAAACCTTAAACCGAGTTGTTTTATTTATCTTTTCGTTGTTCCTCATTTCGGTGAAAAAAGTGGCGCAGTCGGTAGGATACCCGGGTATCCTTGCGTGTAAATCATTTTAATTAATAAAATTAAAAAGGATATCGGATATCTCAATATCCGTAACGGGTATAAAAAAAACAAAAAGAACAACGAATCCTTTAAAAGATTAAAGGACATACAAATTTTTTGTGGGAAAATTTTTTAGTGAAAGTGACATTCGAATCCTTTAAACATACAAAATTTGTTCCTTTGAATCCTTTAAAAGATTAAAGGACATACAAAATTTTTGTGAAAAAAAATAAAACTCTAGTGAAAGTAATATTTGAACTAGATTGAAACAATCGAAAGTAGGTGAAGACAAGGATAAAAAGATTTACCCTTATCAATAATATATCCATACAAAAGCCGAAAATCAACTTTAAACTTAGCGCATCCTAATCAACTTTAAATTCAACATAGCGCATCCTAATCAACTTTAAACTTAGCGCATCCTAATCAACTTTAAATTCAACATAGCGCATCCTAATCAACTTTAAACTTAGCGCATCCTAATCAACTTTAAATTCAACATAGTGCATTCTAATCAACTTTAAACTTAGCGCATCCTAATCAACTTTAAACTTAGCGCACCCTAATCAACTTTAAATTCAACATAGCGCATCCTAATCAACTTTAAACTTAGCGCATCCTAATCAACTTTAAATTCAACATAGCGCATTCTAATCAACTTTAAACTTAGCACACCCTAATCAACTTTAAACTTAGCGCATCCTAATCAACTTTAAATACAACTTACCGCATCCTTATCAACTTTAAATTCAGCCTAGCACACTAATCAACTTTAAAAACACAAAGCCAAGCAGACAGCAATATAACAACAGCATCAGAAAGTAAGAATCTTAGTAACTACATATATTATATTTATTTATTATTAAGTGTATGTAACCGAAAAAATAAGCATAGAGTCAGAAATTAGAATTACTGTATACGTCTGGAGAACAAAAAACCAAAGCAAAGAAAATTTAATTAAAACATAAAAATAAAAGAGAAAAACGCTTTCGTGTATAAAAGAGAATTTCCTTTTTCCACTTTCCCGAATCTATTAGAACAAAAAAAAAAGAAGCAGGCTGTGTCAGAGACACGGCCATTAAGTTTAACGTGGAATACGCCATCCGATAAGACAAAAAACATATGTAACAATAAATGATAAATAATACAAGCAAATGAATTTCTTTATTTGATAGTTATGTACTTTGGATGATATACATAAGCTTATGATAGGAAATATAGGATAAAAATGTTTTTAAATTATCAATTAAATTTCTCGCAAAAACGAAGTCAATGGCTGTTATCAATAGTAAAGATAAATGATGAATAACATACGCGAATCAATTTTATTATTTCTTTTGCAGTGCTTGGCAGCATTTTCTCTTCTTTTACTATACTTTAACTTGCCCGCCTAAAATTATGCAATACAAAGAAAGGGCTGCACGAGTACATTTAAATCGCCCAACAGCAAACACTCAACCAAACACCACACACATATTTGTGTGCATGTGTTTATACAATTTTCATTTGAGAAATTTAAATATTAGGAAGATATCAACCGACATGACATGTATGTCAAACGAAAGCTAACATCTTCATTTGACTACAAAAAAAAAAAAAAAAAATTAATCGAGCCGTTTCCTTATAATTAAGGAAATAGAGATTACAACAATAAAAACCTGGCATTGGTGCCCATACCGTAAGGTAAGACGTATTCTACGCCAAAAACGGAAAATGACAGTACAAGTTGAAAACTCAGTAAACAGATTAACTATAAACCCTTTGAAATACCTAAACAACTTACCTGAATTCTGCGGTGACTCAAGAGACCTACAGACGTTCACCACACTTATTGACCGAATACATCCACACCTACAAACATATGACGAACTGTCCCAATTACTTTTTTCGGACACAATAAAATCAAAACTTAAAGGAAGGGCAAGACAGGCAATAGAAATAAACTGCCACGCTACCTCATGGACAGAGATTAAATATATGTATACTACAAAATAATTTTGGAGATAGACGTTCATGCGCAGAACTCTTTGACGAATTACGAAGCGTGACCTTTAGAACAAACACCTTAGATTTCTACAACGACATGAAAAACAGGTTACACAGATTAAATAACAAATTAGTAGTTATTTTAGGAGAAACCGAAGCAACTAGACAGAGTGCAATGAACAACAAGCGCACTGCCCTCAACATCTTTAAAAACAAGATCCCTGAACCAATGAAATCCATCCTATTCTGTAGGAACCCAGAAGACTTGGAACAGGCAATGGACATACTGTTCCAAGCCGGATACGCGCACATAGGGAACAATAACGGGAACGCCCCAGAATTTAAAACTCATTCAAGTAATAGGAATAATAACTATAGAAACAATACACAATACGATAAAAAAGATAGTAGGAATAGGACACGATTCGGGAACCCCCAACAAACATTCAACAGAAGGAATTTCCAACCAATGACCCAAAATAACGGAAGAGATTACCAACAACACCAACCATACCAACAACTATTCCAACAACACCGACCATACCAACAACCATTCCAACAATACCGTCCATACCAACAAGCAAACCCACAAAACGCCAGTCCCGAATCTATTAAAACAAAAAAAAAAAACGGAAAATGTCAGTACAAGTTGAAAACTCAGTAAACAGATTAACTATAAACCCTTTGAAATACCTAAACAACTTACCTGAATTCTGCGGTGACTCAAGAGACCTACAGACGTTCACCACACTTATTGTCCCAAAATAACGGAAGAGATTACCAACAACACCAACTATACCGTCCATACCAACAAGCAAACCCACACAACGCCAGTCCTCAAAATCCGTCATCCCAGAGACCAAATTTTAGAAACCAACCAGAACCTATGGACATAGGAAAAATAGAAGTGGCTGAAAATTTTCAGGAATCAGCCTCACGAACAAATTACCATTTATAACTATAAAAACTAAGTTAGGTTCTATAAAACTTATAATATGTAGATACAGGCGCAACAAACTCACTTTTAAACCCCGGTATTTGTGATCCAAAAAGAATTCATTTAACAAACCCACTCCTAATAAAAACTCTTCAACACCAAATTCACGTTAATAAAAAAGCCATTGTACCCATTTTCGAAGAATTTAGTGGCACGAAAACTAATGAAGTACTTGACTTTTACGTAATAAAATATCACAATTTTTACGATGGTCTAATAGGTAATGATATATTGAGACCACTAAATGCATGCATAGATTATAAGAGGAAAGAAATAACCATAGGTAACAAAAAGTTACCAATGCATTTTGAAAATAGAGAGATTGAAATAAATTCATTATCTGAAAATTATCGTTTGACTACGCAGAAGGTAGATCACGAAAATTTCAGCATAATTGATAATAAAACACCTTTAGAAAAACAAATTCGAACAGAGCATCTTAACACCGAAGAAAATACCGAACTACTTAAATTAATAAAAAAATATTCAGATATATTTTACCAAGAAGACACAAAATTAACCTTTACTTCTGTTATAAAACATGAAATTAGGACCACAAATAACATCCCCATACACACTAAGTCATACCGTTATCCTTATATACACAAAAAAGAAGTACAATCACAAATCCAAGAGATGCTTAACAATAATATAATTAGACATAGTAACTCTCCTTACTCTGCACCAATTTGGATCGTAGCGAAGAAAGCCGATGCAAGTGGGAAACCTAAATGGAGGCTTGTCATCGATTATCGGAGACTTAACGAGGTAACCATAGATGACAGGTACCCAATTCCCAATATTGATGAAATCCTCGACAAACTGGGAAGATGCCAGTATTTTCCCACACTGGACTTAGCAAAAGGATTTCACCAGATAGAGATTAGAGAAGAAGACATCCATAAGACCGCCTGCACCGTAGAAGGGGGACATTATGAATTCCTACGAATGCCGTTTGGACTAAAGACAGCCCCAGCGACATTCCAAAGGTTAATGAATCACGTGCTCAGGGACTATGTCAATAAAATCTGCTTAGTCTACCTAGACGATGTGATCATATTCTCCACTTCACTGCAGGAACACATAAATTCTATAAAACTTGTGTTTAACAGATTAAAAGAAGCTAACCTAAAAATTCAGCTAGACAAATCCGAATTCCTGAAAAAGGAAACAGAATTCCTTGGTCACATTGTGACACTAGAGGGAATAAAACCTAATCCCAAAAAAATAGAATGCGTAGTAAACTTTCCTATCCCAAAATCACCTAAACAAATCAAACAATTTCTAGGTTTAACCGGTTACTACCGTAAATTCATCAAAGACTATTCACTAATAGCAAAACCCATGACCAAGTATCTTAAGAAAGATGCAAAAATAAACATCTCAAACCCAGAATATCAAGAAAGCTTCACTACCCTAAAACCCCTATTGACTCATGACCCAATCTTGGCTTACCCCGACTTCAAAAAAAAATTGACCCTAACAACAGACGCTAGTAATTTCGCACTTGGAGCAGTACTTTCGCAAGAAACCCATCCAATTTGCTATGCTAGCCGCACTTTAAATGAACACGAAATCAATTATAGTACGATAGAAAAGGAACTCTTGGCGATTATTTGGGCCACAAAATACTTTCGCCCGTACCTTTTCGGACGCAAATTTTTGATGGAAACCGATCATAAACCGTTAACTTGGCTTTTCTCAATTAAGGAACCGAATTCAAAATTAGTTAGATGGAGACTAAAATTGTCAGAATTTGATTACGAGATTAAATACAAAAAGGGAACAAAGAATAGTAATGCAGACGCACTATCCAGAATTGAAAAGGAATCTGCCAATATTAATTCACTGGAGGCCATCCATCAAAACCTAACAGAGAGTTCTTCACCTACAAATTTGTTTAAAAACCAAGTCATTATAAAAAAACTCTCTTCGGGATCAGCGCGGATAAAAACTGAAAACATTTTCAAAAATATTAGAAAAACAATAGCAATTAAAGAATTAGATAAAGAATACGCAATTATGATTTTAAAAAACCACTGTCACCCAACTCAAGTAAATGCCGTCCTAATAGAAAATGAATTTTACGACACTTTCCGAGATAGCTATAAAGAGTTCTTTTCAAGTAATGGCGGATTCAAATTAGTTAGGTGTTTTAAAAAACTTAACGACGTAGAAGACGAACTTGAACTTGCAAAAATAATTGAAAAAGAACATCTAAGCAAAAACCACAGAGGTATTCAATCAGTGTTCGAAGAACTAAAAACGAAAATTTATAGTCCCAGACTCAAAATAAGAATAACCCAGTTTGTCAACAACTGCGAAGTATGTACTCTAGAAAAGTATGACAGAAGACCACCAAGATTACCGTACAAACTAACAGAAACACCCACAAGACCCAGAGAAATATTACACTTAGACGTATTCTATACATTAGAGAAACAGCTATATCTAACCATGATCGATAAGTTTACAAAGCATGCCATAGCATACAAAATTAATGGAAGATCGTGGGTAGACTTTAAAACGAAATTGATTCAAAATATTAGCACATTTGGCAAAATAGAGAAAATTGTCGTTGACAACGAGTTAGGATTCAAAGCCATTCCGATACAGGAATACCTAAAGAAAGAGAATATTAATATACATTTTACTTCAAATAGTAACCATACATCAAATGCGGATGTCGAACGACTCCATAATACACTAAACGAACACCTAAGACTACTACGACACGACGAACAGTCTAAAAACGAGACGACGGAGGAGAAAATATCTCGTATTATAGGATTTTATAACAACACTATTCATTGTACTACACAAATTAAGCCAATAGATTTTGTCAACGGTAAGGTAAACGAAGGAAAATATGCCGATATACATGATTTAATTTTAAGAAAAAACAGAGTTATATAAATAAGCTTAACAAAGATAGGATTGATATGAAAATAGATGAAGGTATTAACTATATAAGAGAAATTCGAGGGGGCAAAACCATAGGAAGTATGGAAAGATAGACTCTAAGAAAATTGATGAGGATCATATAGAAAATACAAAAACTAGACATAAATATTACAAAACGCACGTTCGACCTACTAAGAAATACCAAGACAAAAATAACCCCGAAATCAGAAAACAATATTTATAATACGTACATCAAGGAAAATTTAAAAGGAAATCTAATAAAAATTAACGACAATTGCTTTTATAATATATTAAATTTTGAAGAAGCTAACTGCAAAACGCAAACATTAGATAAAGAAGAAATAGTTGAAATAATCCCAGGCATATTAGTTCTAAAACAATTCAATAGTAACATAGTGCATAATTGTAATAAAGCTAAATTAAAAATTTCAGGAAATTACTTAATCAAATTCGAAAATTGCGAAATAAATGCATTGAATAAAACTTTTACAAATGTTAAAATAAAAATCAAAGACAAGTTTATCCTCATCAGTCTTCAATTGACTGCGGTTGAGTAAAGTTCTATTTTCGCTGTGCGTAAAGGTTCTTGTTAAAAGTAACAACACTAATTTCATTGTTATATTTCTGAGCTGAAACAGTAACAAAATCAAAGCACTGACGAAAGCTGAGAATGAGCGACGATGATGAGGATGGTACCGTTATGGCATGGCAAACGCCAACAACGAGAAAACGGACAAACACTACGTCACCTAAGGTAACGAAGAAAAAAGCTGCACTGGACTTTGAATCAACAAAGTATTCTAACTACTATCAAGCATTGAGTGATGACAATAACGACTTGGACTATGAACAGGCGAGGCAAAGTGAAAACAACAACGAAGGCAATGCACTTGCTGGAGTCGAAGAAGCTGCTAAGCCACCACCTATATTTCTGCCCGATGTTAACGATATTAACAGTATGCTAAATTATATTACTTCTAAGATAAGTAAGCAAAACTATAGCTATAAGTCTCAAAGAGATGGGAACGTTAGAATAATGGTTAAGTCAGTAGATAGCTATAGAAAACTAGTCAAAATTCTAAGAGATGAAAAAGTTAAGTTTCACACTTTCCAAATTAAGCAGGAGAGAGCATTTAGAGTAGTCATTAAAAATTTGCACTTTTCCACCCCTTGCGAAGAGATACGTAATGAGATAGAGACACTCGGTTATAAAGTTAGAGGCGTTAATAACATAAAACGTCGCATTACCAAGGCGGCGCTTCACCTTTTCTTTGTCGATCTTGAACCTGATAACAAAAATGCTGATATTTACAAGTTAAGGCAACTTGGCAATGCTATCATTAATGTTGAACCACCAAGGAAGGTAAATGATGTCGTCCAGTGTTTTCGGTGCCAGGAGTATGGGCATACAAAATCCCTTTGTACAAAAATGTTCAAATGCGTGAAATGCGCACTAAGTCACCCATCCAGTACCTGTCCCAAGGATAAGGAACTGCCAGCTAAATGTTGCAATTGTTTTGGAAATCATGCTGCTAGCTACAAGGGCTGCAAAGTTTATCAAGAAATAGTTGTAAAGAAATTACCCCATTCGTCAACGCCTCAACAGATTAATGAAAATTATCCCCTGAGAAACTTTGCACCGCCAAATAGATCCGGACCTGCAATATATGCTGAAAGGCAGCCAACATATGCTCAAGTTCTTGAAGGTAGCTCGGAATCCAGAGACAATAGAGCGCTGGAAAGGATTGAAAAGCTCCTAGCAAAGCAATATGAACTTACGAATAATCTTCTAACCATGATAATGTCTCTTGTAAACAAGTTATGCAAGTAAATCTTCGTATAGCGGTATGGAATGCCAATGGGCTTTCCAATCATATTAGTGAAATAGAATTGTTTATTAAATCTAACGAGATCGATATAATGCTGATATCAGAGACTCACTTCACCAGCCGCTCATATGTGAATATTCGTGGATTTGAGGTCATACATGCAAAACATCCGGACGGCAAAGCACATGGAGGCGCTGCAATAATAGTTAAAAACGGGCTAAAATTCAAAATTTTGGACAGCGTTACCGACAACTCTATCCAGGCTGCCAGTATAGAAGTACAATGTATGCGCAAAAGCTTAACAGTGACAGCAGTTTACTTCCCACCGAGATATACACCGAATGCGATGGAATATGAAAGATTTTTCCAAAGTCTTGGCCCAATATTTATTGCTGGTGGAGATTACAATGCCAAACACCCTTGGTGGGGCTCAAGGTTAACAAACCCGAAAGGTAGACAGATGTATAGGTGCTTAGTCGATAATAGTTTTAAAACTTTATCCACAGGAAAGCCTACATATTGGCCAACAGATATCAGAAAAGTTCCTGACTTACTAGACTTTGTTGTCTTTTCAGGGCTCAATCAACAACATTTACTAATATCGGAAAGCTTTGATCTAAGCTCCGACCACTCTCCTTTTATTGTAACGTATGCTACTTCTTTTTATCCCAAAGAAAAAACTTATAAAGTTGTTTCAAAATCAACAAATCTGTCTGCGTTTAAAGACTGGCTGGAAAATTCCCTTAGTCTAGACATTTCAGTTAAAAGTGAAAATGAAATTGATGCAGCGGTTGAAAATTTAACAATGGCAATCCATGAGGCAGGAAATCTCTTCACAAGGGAAGAAAGAAACGACTTAGCGACTAAGCCTCAACCTTATCTACCGATTCAGTTAAGACATCTAATGAAAACAAAAAGAAGGCTGCAAAAAATCTGGCAAATTACACGTAGTCCATCTGATAAGAGGTTGTTAAACAAGGCAAGCAGCGACTTCAAGCAGCAGCTCCTTGAAATTAAAAGTGAAACAACTGCAAACTACCTGAGGAAACTAGACCCTTTTTCCCCAGATGACCAATACAGTATTTGGAGAGCTACAAAGTATCTCAATCGTCCTAAAAGAAGATACGCTGTAATTATTAACAGCAATGGCGAGAGATGCCGATCTGATAAAGAAAAAGCCTGTGCTTTTGCTAGCCATCTGCACTGAAATTGCCAACACTACTGCTGACGACGACATTTTAAACTTTCTTGAGTCACCCTGCCAATTGAGTCTACCTATTCCTCAAACAACGCTTGTAGAAGTAGAAGCGGAGATCAAATCTTTGAAAAATAAAAAATCTCCTGGATATGACAAAATCGACGGATGCACATTGAAGAAGCTTCCACCTAAATGTGTACGTATTTTAACTTATATCTTCAACGCAATGCTAAGATTAGAATACTTCCCTAGTCAATGGAAATGCGCAGAGGTTATAATGATACCTAAGCCAAATAAACCTGAAAGTAATACGTCGTCATACCGTCCGATCAGCTTGCTGGTAAGTTTTTCTAAAGTATTTGAAAAGATACTTCTAAGAAGAATATTACCAATACTGGACGATCTAGCCATCATACCAAAACATCAGTTTGGGTTTAGAAGAAACCATGGGACGCCAGAGCAATGCCACCGCATTTTTAATATCATAACTGATGCGTTTGAGAAAAAACTCTATTGCTCAGCCGTTTTCCTGGACATCCAGCAAGCGTTCGACAAAGTATGGCATGCAGGGATTCTATATAAAATTAAAAAATTACTCCCGGCGCCATACTTTTTGATTATAAAATCGTATCTCAGCAATCGATACTTTTACGTGCAGCAACAAAGTTCATCGTCTGCCCTACGTGATATAAATGCTGGTGTTCCGCAGGGCAGTGTGCTAGGCCCAGTTCTATGCACTATATACACAGCTGATATGCCATTCTCGGAAGACATAAAAGTAGCGACATATGCTGATGATACTGCGTTTATAGCAACAAGCGATGATCACGTAGAGGCATCTCAACTTCTTCTAACGCAACTTCATGTTTTGGAAGATTGGCTGCATAAATGGAAAATAAAAGTCAATGCCCAAAAATCTACTCATATCACATTTGCACTTAGAAGAGAGACATGTCCAAAAGTTGCCCTTAATGGAATCGACATACCACAAAGAGATTCTGTCACATACTTGGGGATCCATCTGGACCGCAGGCTATCGTGGAAGTTTCACATTAAAGCGAAAAAAGCTCAGCTTACAATGAAAACACAAAGGATGTACTGGCTGCTTGGTAGAAAATCCCAACTTAGTTTAGAAAACAAGATTCTTCTGTACAAAGCTGTACTGAAGCCGGTTTGGACATATGCAATGCAACTTTGGGGCGCTGCGAGTAATTCAAACATAGAAATTCTACAACGGTATCAAAATAAGGTCTTAAGAAGTATTGCTAATGCTCCTTGGTATGTCACCAATTACTCCATTCACCAAGACCTTAAAATTCCATTTGTCAAAGAAGAAATCGGCAGATTAACTCAGAGCTATCTCCAAAGATTAAGATATCACGATAATGAATTAGCTTCGAATCTACTCAATGATAGCGAAACAGTCAGAAGACTAAAAAGATGTCACGTCTTAGATATACCGACTAGATTTAACACACGGTAACAATGAAATATTGTATTAAGAAATAATTTTAGTTATGCTTGTATAATAGATAGTCTCACTGGAGATTACCTATTCCCACTATTTTACTTTTAAGTGTTCGAAAATTCGCTTATTGTCCAATAGACAGATTGCAAATAAAAATATTATAAAAAAAAAAAAAAAAGTTTATCCTACCTCATTTCATAATAAAAATTAAAGACAATAGTAATACAACACTTGCAGACATAAAAACCGAATCTTTATATCTAAAACAAATAGAATACGAAGAAACACTGAAACAGGTACTATATACAGACAAAAACTCAAAAATACTTAGTTTCAGTATAGATATCTCAATTATTATATCAATATGTATCTTAATTATTTTTATATATTTCTGTAAAAATACAAAAACATACATTCCAAACGTACAATTAAAAAACGAAACTACTATAAACAACCCGACAAAGATAATATAATTTCGTCGGAGCCTCAAACTAACGGTGGGGGTGTTATAGTATCATTATTTTGGTCATACATATATACACATGCTGTGTTAACTTATTTATTCGCTGCAAAGAATATAAAATTCCAAAGAATTTTAATAACTTTATTGATTGTATTTTCAAGTGCATTTCCGCAAACGAAAATGCAACAGTTAACAAAATGTACCATTAATTCCAAATAATCTTATTCGTATTTATTAAATTGTCCAAGTAAATTAATTCCAAAGAATTTTAATAACTTTATTGCTTGTATTTCCAAGTGCATTTCCGCTAACGAAAATGCAATGTTAATAACCTTATTACATATTTATTAATTGACATACTTTATTCAAGTGCTAAATGCACCAGACAAATTTCTTAAGAATTGTTATTTTAAATTTGTATTCCCAAACTGCAACAGTAAGCAAAATAATAGTATTTAAGAAAGTAGAAAATAAAGAAGAATGATTATTATTGATTAAACCTTAAACCGAGTTGTTTTATTTATCTTTTCGTTGTTCCTCATTTCGGTGAAAAAAGTGTACACCAGATCTCAATGACCTAATATAAACTAAAACAGGTCTTAATCAATTAACAGAAAATAATAATTTGCAAAGGAGAATTAATTTACAGTTTGAGAAAATCTTAGAAACACTAGCGAAGTATACAAAGAATTAGAAACAATAACAGATACAATTAACTTTGCAAAAACAGGTAATTTTTATTCAGGAACTCTTAATCTGAAAGATATTAAAGAAGTTATTAAAAAAGAAACATACGATATTCCAATAATAAATATTTTAGAATACTCTGATATCCATGTGTGTATGTTTAAAAGTGCCATTGTAACGATTTATAAATATCAAATAATAACCAATAAATGTAAAATGTATAATTTAATTCCATTAGCATTTAAACATGGAAAATATGAGCTGAAAAAAAAATTGCTAAATGCAATAAAAATTTCACAAATCTATTAAATTGTAAAAGTTATATAGGAACTAATATTTGCAAAATAGAACCAAACGATAAATGTACAATTCCATTATTACTAAATCAAAAAGCTCAGTGTAATATTATACAAGAAAATAATTATCCTTTACAAGTGCTGGATCATGGTAACATTATAGTAGATAAAGATCATATATGGAATGGACAGAAAATAAATTGACCCCATTTAATTCAATATGACTATAGCACCACCATTGATGATAAGAAATATATAAACCTTGAGCAAGAAATAAAAAACATAATAAATGCTCATGAAAACGAAAAAGTAGAAATACTCAATATATATCCTCTGAAGGTAATTATAAATTTAGTAATATACAAAGGATGTATAAGTTCTTAATACCTATAGAAGAACATCCCATTGCATTTATTTTATATCTTATCTTAGTTAGTATAATGTTAGCTGTAATCATATATTCCTGCGTAAAAATATATATATATCGACAAGTACAAATAAACAACCAACGCAGAAGAAAATTCGAAGATATAAGTACATATATGAAACCGAACTGCACCGACTCCAATCATAGACGCTTTGAAATGAGGACATTTCATTTTAACACAAGGGAGAGTTAAGGAACACTCTCCTTATCACCCGACACAAATACCATCTTTCTAAATAAACATATTGTTTTCCTAAACAAACAATCTTTATCTGTAAGACTCATTATCAATTGTAACTAACGAAAACATGTTTACCGACAAGTAAACATATTGTTTTCCTAAACAAAACATTTTAACAATTGTAACTAACGAAAACATGTTTACCGACAAGTAAACATATTGTTTTCCTAAACAAAACATTTTAACAATTGTAACTAACGAAAACATGTTTACCGACAAGTAAACATATTGTTTTCCTAAACAAACAATCTTTATCTGTAAGACTCATTATTAGGTTAAGAAATAATATGTAGTATATATAGGACCAAAATATATGAAATAAAACAGTCTGATTTTAGTCAAGAGTAAGACATGTTATAACTCGCGCGAGAGTCGAGTATCGAACGATCGCAGCGGCTTGCTGAACAAAATTTCAGAACCTCCCAAGTACGCGCTCGAGGGTCGAGTACGGAGCATGTGCAGCGGCTTGAAGAGCAAAATATTAGAAATATACAAGCTCGCACTAGGGAGTCGAGCTCTGAGCGTTCCCAACGCCTTCATGATCAGAGAGAAAGACAACCGACATCAAGGACTAGAGGTCGTAATCAAGTTTTAGCTCATAGTAACAGATCGGCTTTCAGCTACGATCCACAGATTGATTATGCTCTACAGTCTTCCGTCCAATTTGGAGCCATGAATAAGATCTGCTCTAAGTGTTCTGCCAAAAAATGGGCTGATGAACCGAATGGTATGTGCTGTGCTTCTGGAAGTCAATCTCCCCAATATGCAGGAGCCGGCACTGCTAATCAAAAATCTATTGACAAATAATCATACACAATCTGTACATTTTTTAAACAACATACGTAAGTACAATAGCATTTTTCAAATGACGTCATTTGGCGCGAAAGAAATAAGAGAAGATAATTTATGCCTACTTTTAAAATAGAGGCACAAGTGTATCAATAGGTAGCCTTCTACCCTCATCAGGCCAAAGTCCACAATTCTTGCAATTTCCGGTGAAAACATCTTTCGTCTTAACTGCCAACAAGTCCCAAGGCCAAACTTTCGAATTAGTAGGGATTGACCTACGAAAAGAATGTTTTACTCATGACCAACTGTATGTTGGTCTATCGCGGGTCGTAGGTCCTGAATATTGACATCAAATATCGTTTACAGGGAAGCTCTGACGCAATAAATTGTTTTTCAGGAGCAGACAAACTAAAGTATATAGTAAATGCCTTTTTCCAAAAATTAAAAATAAGATTAAAAAGAAATAATAATAATAATAATAATCCGGCTTCGCGGAATTAAAACAACAATATTTTTCTTTCCTCACAAGGAGGAATTTTTGAATCTTTTATTGATTTCACGTAGCGCAGAGTAAGGTGAGTTTAAGACTAAATTCAAATCTACTTGTCACTTAGCAAGAGAGCTTCAGCAGCGCGTCAGTCACGTTGCTTTACAACGTGGCTGTTCAAATCGACACGAAAGAAATTGGAGCTGCCGCGACGGTGGGATCCACTGCGACAGCGATTGCACCGTGAGAATGCAATGCAGTGAGGTGCATGCAAAAAACCAAAAACAGAAGTGCATGGATGAAAAGTAAAAGTGCATATGAATGCAAATGGGTAGCGACGAGAAATGCGTCGCCAGAGTTATGTTTAAGAAGGTTAATGACATGTGCCTTAACTTGTACAAACAAAAAAAGAAGTAATAATAATAATATAAAAAAATATGATTTCATATTTGAATTTTCATCTACATATATACTCGTTTTTAATGACCCCATGCAAAAACGAAAAAGTATGTAAGTATGTTTGTTTAATACCCGTGCGAAGCCGGGGCGGGCTGCTAGTGTATTATATGTATATACTTTATTTGGGATCTTTTAAATAAAGGGTTCTGCAGTAGGAACATATAATGAGTATACATAAGTATATACATACATATTATATATATATGTATATTTTATAGATAATTATTAATATGTACTTCGTAAGAGCATATGTATGTATTCAAGAATGTATGTTATTTGCTATGAATCTCAATATGCAATGTATTTTCGGCCGTTTTTATAAATATTATTTATAAATATTATTGGAGCAGTAACGCAAGCCGGTTACGCTAGTTATATTATATTATCGAAAATAGCTTATTTAATATTATCTTACAAAGAAATTTATGAAACGCTTATTGATTGCGAGAAAGATATTAATGTTCTTGTTGGTGTTATTTCGACAAATAACGCTAATATATCTACGGAAAACATTTAAAACTTAAAAAAAAATTTGGTTAACATATTTTTACCGAAATTTAAATTGAAATGGAAAAGGCCATACGCAAAGGTTTCTAAACGAAAATGCAGATTGGCTGTCAAATATTTATACTGTTATCTGAGGAAGCACAGAAAGCCAGAAATAAAGATTATAGAAATTATAGACTCCATCATTCGAGAAAATGTTCAACGTCGTCCACCAATGAAGACGTTGTGCATAATTTGCTGGTAACATCAGATCCATTTATTAACAAATTCAGAAAAAAATTAAAATTTAAGAAATTAGAATACCGTCATGAAGTAAAGGACATGTTAATGGAATATGATTAAAAATCAAATTATTGATGTTTTCTCTATTATTTTGAAACTGTTGTTGAGTACGACGCTTATAACTTCAAAGTTGTATGGGGGTGAACGCTTTCGTTTTAATATTTATTATGGGGTATGCGCGTGGGGTGGCATGAAAATCTTCGAAAATAAAGCACTTTTTAAGTTTCAGTTGTATGGGAGGTGGGCGTGTCCGTGGGCGTATTTTCCAAAAAAATTTTTCAATATTTTATTTTTACCTAAAATGCATCTGTGCAAAATTTCAAAGCTCTACGATACCTCCTTCTATTTATTGCCGCACCTCTGAACAAAATTTCCCACTGTACATCGTGAGCGGCGACCATGCGATATTTTTCAAATAACTTACATATTTAAACTTGTGATATCTTTCGAATGGAATGTCCAAATTGAATAATTCAAAAAGTTATGTAATGGTATTGAAGCAGACTTAAATATGAAGTCATTTATTTTGATTAGGAATAATTCCATAGTAGAAATAAAGGAGCTTTTATAGCGGTAGCATTTATATATATTTTTTAAAATGAGAAAACACTTATTGTGACATAACTACAATAGTTAGACATATGCTGTGGCGGTATTATTTGTAGATAATTATATGTTCTGCAAATACGTAGTACACTATTTTGTTCTTTAATCAATAGTTTTCGCAGCGCACGCGATGTAAAAAAGTTTTTTGGTAATTTTTTCACACCTTGGGTTACATTATTGGAGTTTTACTGTAGATCCCTAACTTTTTTGAAAATTAAATATAGCCTATGTTCACCGGAGATAGTGTAGCTTCCCAGCAGTGAAAGAATTTTTCAAATCGATCATTTAGTTTCGGAGCCTATTCAATGCAAAAAAACAAAAAAACAATCAAACCTTTCCTCTTTATAATATTAGTATAGATATAGATAAATTCATATGCATCCATGTACACACATACACATATGTACAAATGTACTTACGTGCATGTGCATATATTCAACCTTGACCTAGGCTAAATCTATATCAAATCACAGCGCTATCAAAACCGCAGCTGCACTTGTGCCTGCCTCGGCGCTAAATATTCGAAAATATCTGAAACTACATACAACAACAAGAAATTCATTCATAAACGCGTGCGCGTATTTCTGAAAACAAATGCCATTCATTCATAAGCGGGAGCATTTCATCTCCCCGCGCAGGCAAATGTTCCCCTCAACAATCTTTTTCGCGACGAACACAAACATGCTAAAATCTTAAATTTTACAAACCATCGACGGTTATTGAAAAGTTTCAACACCGCAATACAGACAATAATGTATTTTGGCAGCGTAGTCTGACAAATTATTGGCATTTTTCTAGAATGTTCTACTTTTTCCCAAATGCGCATCAATTCATTTGCGTACACGTGTACGCGCAATTGGCGAATCGACACAAAAATTGCCGAAAAACAGAAAAGATTATTCTTTTGGTTACCGTTTCCTTTCCCTTTTTTCCCTTCTCTTATCCAAATTGTTGCATAACTCCTCTTTCGTCTCTACTTGCCCCGCTGACAATCAAAAAACAGATTTTTTCTCGGCTTACTACTTTTTCTTCTTTGTTTCATTTTTAGTTGGGTTCTTAAATTGCTCTTCTTCTTGACGCACACATTGCTATGATTTGCATAATTAGCCATTTAAGCAAACAAAGCAGAACATCTGCTGTGGCTTAGCGCAATTGGTCGCCGGCCACATTATCATATTGCACGTTTTAGCTTTTGCCCCATAATTCGAATCCTAGCTTTTTTTCGTGCCATGCCTAATATTTATGAATTTTTTTAAATTCAATACGATATATTTATTAACTTTCATAAATTCTTGGAAATCATTTCGTTACGAATGAATGTACAAAATTATTGAAAAGTTTTCTTTTATTTTAATAATTTAAGATGTGCAATATAAAGAAATTTCATTAAATTATTTTATTAAACTATAACGTTCGTTATTATTTAATATTAAAAAAGTGATCTTAATTAAAATTAAATCTGAATTTTTTCACATCATCAGTTACTAGAAAACGAAAATTTTGACATAAATTATAATAAAAAGATCCATTATATTAAATTCGCTTATATTACATTATAAATAAATTTCAATGAAATATTTATTTATTTGCATGATTATGAACAATTTTTATATTATCAAAACCAAATTAATCACCTGCAACACCAGTGATAAGTTATGTATATTATTTTTCTCTCTAACTACAAATTTACGCTCTAGCTCTGTTAATATGGGTCTCTACTGTTAAACTAAGTGGGCCTACTGAGTATAAGTTGTTGAAGGAAAAGAGCGTGGTGTGTACAGCAGACCCCCCGGCAGCGGAACGAATCACGGAATGGACTGGGATGAGCATTCTCTATAATATACATACGTTCTCTGGCTGAGGGAAGGCAAAATTTGTTAAAATTGTGATAAATTTTAATTGTTTTGGCTCGAATTTTAGATTTTGCAAATATATTAACGAATTGATATAAACATCTAAATATTTAATGACGTGAAATTTGGCTTTACTTAAATATGTACATGATAAGAATGAGCCGATTTTGTTTATATACATACAAACATGCATACATACTTATGTCAATATAATGTATATACGTACTTATGTATATTATAAGCGTAACAATCGTTATCATACTAAGTATACATATGTATGCACATAAATATGCGATTATACATACGTACATACTCGTATTATTATTTTTATTCTGAGAGGGTATAAAGTACCAGAATTTTAGTTGTAAATTTAATTCCGTGGCGTATAACTTAACGTCATCTTATGTAAGTATGTATATGTGAGTATTTTCTGTCAGATCTTCCTCTACTCGATCTAGTATATCAGTATTTGTATTATACTCCACATTTTTCTCCTACCTATGCGTAATCACACGTACAAAGGGAGGTGGATAAAATCTGCACGGCACCCTCATAAAATGACCTAATTTTGTAGCCAGTTTTGAAGATAACGAAACCCACGTTTTATCCAGCTTTTCAACGGCTCATGGAGGCAAGACATACATATGTATATGCATATACATACATACATACATACATATATTTATATTACGTGTAAATGTGTAAATATAGGTATTTGGATAACAAATATAAAATGTGTTGTTTATCAACGAAAATTTTAATAAATGATAGAAATGCCACCAATGTACATACATACATTTAAATTGCCTATGCAAATATGCATCAGTGAACGTGCATGCACATGTATCAAAAACGATTGAGTACATTTCGGCAAAAGTGCATATGTATTAATGAAATCAAAGAATATATGTATATGTGATATGTACATATGACCAAATTAAGTTGATATAATTTATTATATTTACTTAATTGCATCATTATTATTATAAAATACTAACATATCAAACTGGCAAAAAAATTACATAAAATCTATCAAATTTTTGCTCTAGCACTGTTAATTTGGGAATCTACTGTTAAATTCAGAGGGTCCACTGAATACATGTGGTGGGAAAATGAGTGTGGTGTATTTGCAGCAGACCCGCTGACAGCGGATCGAATCACGCAATGGACCTGAATGAGCCTTCTCTATAATTTACGTTCTCTGGTTGGACGAGAATTAGACCTTCCCCCAAAATCTCAGAACGACAGCAGGAATGGAGCGGGATGCTACTTCTTTGAAAATACGTACGTTAGCTGTTTGTGTAAAATGTATTGCATATAAATGTGTACAAAAAACTAAATATTAATGTTTGTGTTTCCTACCAAGAGCAATTTCATTATTTGAACTACATACAAATTCGATATGTGTTAAAAGTCACACAGGAGGATAGGAAACGTAAGATTTTTTGAAGAGGAGATGAAGGTTAAATATTGTATCGCACTGAATGCGCTGAAATTTTGTGTATATACTATGTATCAGTGTTGGACATAATTAATGAAAAAATTAATAACTAATTTTATCGATTGAAATTTTCAATTGCTTTCTTTAATTATAATTAAATTAGTTATGATTAATAAAAAAAATTGTTACCATAATTAAAATACTTAATTATAATTGATTTAATTACCAATTCAAACTTTTTAATTATAATTTACCAACGGTTTTTTAATATCAGTCGAGTCAAGTGTTACCACGTGTTGTTCATCTCTCTCATTCGCACCCACTCATCGGACTTGATGTGTTTTTATGCAAGCAATTGATATTTACTGCTAGTTTGTATTACGTTGTCGCAGTTTAAAGAAGTGTGAACTGTATGTACATAGATAGCAAATTTAAGTGAAAATAAATGGATTTAGAAGACTCGACACTTTCTGCAAGTTGTTCCTTATTAAATGACAGTGCTGAAGGAACACAGAATAAATGGAAATTGCTCGATGGAAAATTTTTCAAATAAGTTTCCGAGAAATCTAAAAATAATCAAATAGCCGCAGTTTGTGTTAAATGTTTGCCAAACAATGTAGAAATAAAAGGTTATAATAAATGTACGTCAAACTTCTTGAGTTATTTAATGAGAAAACACGGTGAAACATTGGTAAAAGAATATCGCAAATATATACAAAACTTTCTAAATACCAACAAAAGAGAAATACTAGAGATAGATCAATGTTCTTCAAATTATAATCAGTCAACTGTCTACACTCAAGCTGACTTTGAAATGGATGCAATTAAATTTTTTATTGACTCCATGATACCATTGAGAAATATAGATAATATATTTTTCTAAAAAATTTGTAATGATTGTAAGACTTTACTTTTTATTTTTATGCTTAAGCAACCTCATGTTTTTCAATAAATTCGATTGATTTCAATGTTTTTTTGAGTTAATTTTTTCCCAAATATTTTAATATTAACTATCAAAATTTAAATATGCCCATAACTAAAATTAAATTTTTTAATTGTAATTTCGCACAGAACTAACAATTGAATATAATTTAATTATCAATTATTAATTATAATTGCTTTCCCCAATTTAATCTATTAATTATTTAGTTAGATTGATTTTTGCCCAAGAATGGTATGTATGTATAAAACTGTTTACTGAGAAAAATTTAAATGTGCGACTATGTATACAAGAACTGCGTAATTTGTTTATATTTAACAATAATAATAGTCGATATCTTCAGTAAATATGAATTAAATCGATGTACATTTAAAAATGAGAATATGAGAACAATCAGGCCAAGGGGGGAAGCTCATAGATGCACTGACCCTGAAGTAGAGATGGGCATCGGGCAAGTTTTTTCTCGGGTCCCGTCGGGTCCCGCGGGACCGGGCGGGATCGGGAAGTAAATTTAATTTTATTTCGGGAGTGGGCGGGATAATTTTGCGTTCGGTATTTTTCGGGCGGGATCGGGCGGGATAATTTTTGAATTGACACCACTGCATTGTATTAAGCAATTCATATTTTGTACAAACGGCAACTACAAATGCAAATGTTTATTGGGCTTGCTTTTGCATATTTGTTTGTATGTATTTCAAATTGTCGTTCGCATTTGTATATATGTACGTTCACCGTTTTGAATTGCCTACTTGTTTCTTCTTCATATGAAATTTTGTTATTGTAAATACCCCGAACTTCTGAATTTGAATTTGTCATAGCGTACTGCAGAATTTACTGGCTGCCACAAATGTACATACATGTATGTACCTACATATCCAATATGTTCACTTGTCGACGCACTTCTGCGAATTTGTTTTTGTTATATATAAGCAAAAAATAAAAAAAATCTTATTTACATTTTCGGGCGGGAAGATTTTTTTGTTAAAATTTTCGGGCGGGATCGGGCGGGAAGTTTTTCTTTTGTTAATTTTCGGGCGGGAACGGGCGGGAAGATTTTTTTTTTTTTAATTTTCGGGCGGGAATGGGCGGGAAGATTTATTTTTTAACCGGGAACGGGAGGGATCGGGATTTTTTTTTTTCAATTTGCCCATCTCTACCCTGAAGTATTTGACATTACGCTTATATGTATGCGTACAGGCTTTGCGTGGAAAGCCTGCGATTTGCGCGGGAAAGTCGGTAAGTTTGGTCATTTTAGGCGTGATAAAATTTAAAAACGTTAATATTTGAAAATTTGAGTTGTTGGTGCTTAATTTACATCCATGTGGTAACTATACTAACGGCTTTTCCCGGGTATTTATGGTTTGGGAGGTTATTATGGTGACAAAAGGGTGGGGGCAGCTACCCTTGATTTGGACTTGTGGGGTTCTTATACCACTCCGTCTAGACTCTAGAAAGTTTGGCTAGCGCATTTATTTCGGGCGGAATTTTTTTGCCGGAACACCTAACGAAATTCTTAAAAGCTGTCGAAACGGATGTGAACTCAGATGCACTACGTAAAAATTAGAATTCTTATTGCAATTCATCTGCATCAACACAATGTAGCTGAAAACTAATAGATAAAAGCTAATATTGTAGATTTCGCTCAACCGATGTTAAATTGTGCCCCTTGTAGATGAACAATTATTGAGTGGTGAGTTGGACGAGAAATAGACCTTTTCCCACGCGGAACGACAGCAGGAATGAAGCGGGATGTGGCTTCTCTGTAAATATACGTTCTCTGCACGAGCCGTTAAAAAACTGGATGTAGCGAGATTTTCGTTATCTTCAAAACTGGCTAAAAAGTAGATAATTTTATCCACTTTCCCCTGTACGTGCGCAGGGTAGTTTTTTTTAAAGAATTTTAAAATATTTTTAAATAGAATTGCAACGCAAAGCATCTACATTTTTAATTTTTTATTTTTCAATAATTTCAATATTCCAAACATTTGTATAAAACTAACTATAATTTAAATTACAAAAAATATGTATATAAATAGTAATTGATGTTTTACATTAAAAATTACATTATTAATAAGTAAAAGTGTATGTAATATAATGTAAAAGTGTAGTAAAAGTGAAATAGGGGAAAAGTAGTTATACACATACACACATACATACATATGTATATAGTTATATAAAAAGTTTAGTATGTAACGCAGGTTTGTGAGGGAAATTAGAGGAGATCAGCTATAGTTTTTTCCTTATAGCGGAGCTTAATGTGTGCGATAGTGATGCGTAATCACACGTACAAAGGGAGGTGGATAAAATCTGCATGGCACCCTCATAAAATGACCTAATTTTGTAGCCAGTTTTGAAGATAACGAAACCCACGTTTTATCCAGCTTTTCAACGGCTCATGGAGGCAAGACATACATATGTATATGCATATACATACATACATACATACATATATTTATATTACGTGTAAATGTGTAAATATAGGTATTTGGATAACAAATATAAAATGTGTTGTTTATCAACGAAAATTTTAATAAATGATAGAAATGCCACCAATGTACATACATACATTTAAATTGCCTATGCAAATATGCATCAGTGAACGTGCATGCACATGTATCAAAAACGATTGAGTACATTTCGCCAAAAGTGCATATGTATTAATGAAATCAAAGAATATATATGTGATATGTACATATGACCAAGTTAAGTTGATATCATTCATATATCATATATTTACTTAATTGCATCATTATTATTAAAAAATACTAGCATATCAAACAGGCAAAAAAATTTCATACAATCTATCAAATTTTTGCTCTAGCACTGTTAATTTGGGAATCTACTGTTAAATTCAGAGGGTCCACTGAATACATGTGGTGGGAAAAAGAGTGTGATGTATTTGCAGCAGACCCGCCGACAGCGGAACGAATCACGCAATGGACCTGAATGAGCCTTCTCTACAGAATTAGACCTTTCCCCAAGATGCTACTTCTTTAAAAATATACTCGTACGTTAGCTGTTTGTGTAAAATGTATTGCATATAAATGTGTACAAGAAATAAATATTAATGTTTGTGTTTCCTACCAAGAGCAATTTCATTATTTGAACTACATACAAATTCGATATGTGTTAAAAGTCACACAGGGGGATAGGAAACATATGATTTTTTGAGGAGGAGATGAAGGTTAAATATCGCACTGAATGCGTTGAAATTTTGTGTATAAGTTAAGCAGGTCCTTTTGGTCCTTACTTATTTTCAAATCAAACACAAAACTTTTACTTTTGACACATTTTATTTAAAACACTTCCTTGTGACTTTGAATTGAAAACTAAAAACTAACTGGTTTAATGCTACTTCCTTAAATACTATTCCTAACTCTAAGAAGCCTATGGGAAAGGGGTTGCGGTTGTCGGTGCATATTATTCTTACCGCTAGCCTATGCCTGTGCCATATTGCTTAACAACATAAACATATTTGATATTGTAACCCTGCTACGCTTTGTTCTAATGCTTTGGTGATGGCTGAGGGCTTAACTCCTGTGACATTCCATCACCAAGCATCATTGGTTGTTGTTGTTACTATGCTGCTATCGCAACGCACGCAAGTGGTTGCTAAGTGGTGATCAACCCACGCTTAGACTAGTTTTGCAGCGACGCCGTTGCTAGGTCATAAGCAACACGCAAGTTTGTGTTGTTTGGTCAACATGTGCAAGCAAACAGGTAGCAATCAAGCCATACTTATGGTGCCCACAGTCACCGACGCAAACGTACGTTACGTGTCAGCTGACACGATCAAACTTAAGAGAGTGCCATGTAAATGAAAACTCATCAACGTGTACGTGTGACGGTTACGCGCGACGTGTACGTGTGTAATCTGAGAAATTTAGGGTTTTGCCGTGAAGCCGTGTCAGCTGAGTGCTCTTTCACCGCACAGTGTTGCCAAGCAGAACTTCCTAAAATCATTGACAAAATATTCTTATAAAAATTTAAATTTTTATTAAATTAATTTAAAATCGATGTTTAATAATGTTAATTATACATAAATGAGCTATTTGCATTTGTTGGTTTTTGGCTTTGGTTTATTATACAATTATGGCAAAGGTTTCTTGCGGCTATATTAAGGCACAGTGGGCCTAATGTGATAACTCCTCCCCCTCTTAAGTTCGGAACGTCCCTGATCCGACAGGCTTCTTTTAATTATATTAGTCGAATTTTAAATATAATAGTAAATTTTTTCTTAGCCTATTAATTTAAGATATAAATTTAGTTTTTAAATTTTAATGTAGGTTTTTCACAAAATCTAGAAATTCGTTAAATGATATATTTATTTAACAAAAATTTTTTGTTTGGAAATGATTTTTTACTTTTAAATATGTATGTACGTTTACTATGAGGATTGTATCTTCTTTAAAAATAAGTATTTTAAACAAAAGTTTAATTCATTCATTTTTTTTAAAATAATATGATTTTTCAAAGAAATTTAACATTTTTGTATCATACAAAACTAATTACTGCTCTTTCACCGCACAGTGTTGCCAAGCAGAACTTTTTAAAATCATTGACAAAATATTCTTATAAAAATTTAAATTTTTATTAAATTAATTTAAAATCGATGTTTAATAATGTTAATTATACATAAATGAGCTATTTGCATTTGTTGGTTTTTGGCTTTGGTTTATTATACAATTATGGCAAAGGTTTCTTGCGGCTATATTAAGGCACAGTGGGCCTAATGTGATAACTCCTCCCCCTCTTAAGTTCGGAACGTCCCTGATCCGACAGGCTTCTTTTAATTATATTAGTCGAATTTTAAATATAATAGTAAATTTTTTCTTAGCCTATTAATTTAAGATATAAATTTAGTTTTTAAATTTTAATGTAGGTTTTTCACAAAATCTAGAAATTCGTTAAATGATATATTTATTTAACAAAAATTTTTTGTTTGGAAATGATTTTTTACTTTTAAATATGTATGTACGTTTACTATGAGGATTGTATCTTCTTTAAAAATAAGTATTTTAAACAATAGTTTAATTCATTCATTTTTTTTTAAATAATATAATTTTTCAAAGAAATTTAACATTTTTGAATCATACAAAACTAATTACTTTCTTTTAAATTTATTAAAATATAGGGCATTTCTTTTCAGATCTATTATATTTGCATAGTTTTTATACTGGTTTGAGTTCATCAAAAATATTGTATCGTATTTAAAAAAAATTGTATATAATTTTTTTTAGTAAAATGTTATTTAGATTTTGGGATTACAAATATTTAATTATGAATAGGATATAACATTATTTCTCACAAAAAAAAATTAGAATAAAATTGCTTAGCACATTAGGAATTACATTTGAACTTAGACAAGGCAAAATTAATTAATTTAATAATAATTTTCTTCTTTTTTGTAATTTTGTATTTTGTGTTTTACATGTCATTGTATTTGTCATTTTGTTTAGTATTTATATTTATTTTAAAAAGGTTAAAGTCGTTGTAGGAGTAGTTCTAATTCTTTTAGAGAGAAAATGCAGGAATAGATTTTCCTTGAAGAAAATTTTTTTATTCATTTATTGCTAACATTAAATTAACCAAGCCAACTCTTAGCGTATATTGTCTTTATGGACTCTTTTGCCATTTATTAGTACGGTTGTCCCCAAGTCCTTTTCTATTACGTTTTCAACGTATACTTTATTTAATTTATTTCCTAAGCGTTTATTTCGTCGAACATATACCGTTTCTCCTTTCTTAAATGTTCTTTGCTTGGTTTTAGATTTTTTTTAGAATATTTTCTTGTGCAGAAATTAGTGTTTCCTTAATTGCCTTTAGATGATCTTTTGGAAAATTATTCAGTATATCCATTGGTTTTGCATTCACCGTCGAATGTATTGAGTTATTATATTTATGTGTCGCAAGTAAGATTAATTCTTTAATATCAGTTAAGTTTCGTTCTGCTTTTAAGCATCGTGCGATTTCAGTCAACGTTGAATGCACTCTCTCTATTTGGCCATTACTGTTACAATGTAACGCTGGTATGAAAAATTGGTATATTTGGAAATGATTTTTTAGTAAACTAGATATCGTATTCGATTGGAAAGATTTTTCATTATCGGAAATAATGGTCTTAGTTTTTCTGAATTTATTAAGTACTATTAGTAGGGCAATTTTGACGTCAATTGTTGATCTTGATTCGATCGGGATTGTCATTGTGAACTTAGAAAACTTATCAATGCAAGTGAAGAAATGAAATTTATCTATAGAAAATATATCAATGTGAAGGATTTGCCCTGGATATTCGGGTATTGGCGTTTTGCCGATTTCTGTTTAAAAGGTTGCCTATTGTACTTATTTTCTAAGCATGTTCTACAATTTTTGGCTATTGTTGTTAAGTCTGCTTTATTTGTGGGAAAAAATATTCTGAAATCAGTTGTTTGTAATTTTCCTGAACTGATCGGTGTGCCCTATTATGTTCCATAGTAGCAACCTCGATTTGGTCCACTTTTCTGATCAGATCTATTACTAGTTTTTCAGTGTGTACAAATTTCACACCCGGAAAGTTTGACAAAAGTAAACATTGTACCATGGCTAAAGTTTGAAGATCGCAACAGATTCCGTTAACTACATTTGGATTCATCTTCTCTCGGACGGTTTGCAAGAGATATTCATCACTTTTAAAGTTTATAGTATGCCTTATCAGTTTCTGAAATAAAATTTTGGTAGATTTACAATTTACTTCGGATGGTAAAAGGACTAGTTGCGCCTTAAATTGATTGACAGGATTCTTTATTGTTTTTACTACGCCTGAAAGAGAAATCTCGCTGTGAGCAGTTGATAATGAGTCGTCGAGGTTGTGGGTGTATTGGCGCGAAAGGGCGTCGGCCACCTTATTTTTTTCCCCCGGTTTGTAAAAATATTTTGGTGCGAATGAGTTTATAAAAGTTGTCCACCTTTTAATTTTCGAATTCGGATTTCTATCGGATACGGCAAACGTCAATGGTTGATGGTCGGTGAAAATGTGGATATTTTTGATACCGTACAAATAATGTCTTAATTTCTGGAAGGCCCAAACTATTACCAGAAGTTCTCGTTCGTTTGTGGCTTAGTTTTCTTCTGTTTTTGATAATGTACGTGATATAATTGTAATTGGTTTTCCGTTTTGTGAAAGAACAGCACCTAAGGCGACGGACGAAGCATCCGTGGTTATCTCAAATGGCTTTGAGTAGTCTGGATGTTGAAGGTGAACGTCTTCCGATGCTAAAATGCTTTTAAGCTTATTAAAGGCTCTGATTGCTTCGTCGTCAAGTGATATATTTATTTTTTTGGAATTTCTACTATTGGCATGTCCATTTTCTCCTCTCAAATATTTTGTAAGGGGCTTAGATATATGGGCATAATCTTTTATGAATCTACGGTAGTAACCGGAAAGTCCTAAAAATGAACGTAGGGACCTTAGTGATTTCGGTTCTTGATAATTAAGGATTGCTTCAACTTTGTTGGGGCATGTTCTTATTCCCTTATATGAAACGGTGAAGCCTAAAAATTCGACTTCTTCTTTGGAAAATGTAGACTTTTCCGGGGATACTCGCATTCCTGCACGCTCAATTTTTTTTAATATGGAATCTACATGTTTGTAGTGGGAGTTTTCATCAGGTGGAAAAATTATGATATCGTCAACATATACATGGCATATTTTTCCAATATCCTCTCGTAGGATGTCGTCTATGGCTCTCTGGAATATGCTTGGTGCATTTTTCAGGCCAAATGGCATACGGCAAAACTCATACTTGCCGTTATTTACACTGAATGCAGTCTTACATCGATCTTTTTCTAGGAGGCGGATTTGATGAAAACCAAACTTTAGATCTAGTGTTGTAAAAAATTTAGATTTTCCTAGGTTCGAAAGAATTACCGTATTGTCCGGAATCGGGTATTTATCGGACGTGGTTTGCTCAGTGAGCTTTCGAAAATCAATAACCATTCTCATTTTCTGGTTACCTTCATCGTAAAAACCTTTTTTTGATACGACGTGTACCGGTGAATTATAAGGTGAATACGATTTTCTTATAATCCCATCTTTTAGTAAAGCTTCTATTTCTTTGTTGATAAACTTTGCTGCAGAAATTGGATACGGGTAACTTTTTGAGTAAATGGGCTTTTCCGTTTTTATATCTATTGTGGCAACTACATTTCTATTGTATGGAAGCGCTCTATTTGGGTTGGAAAATGCATATTTGTTTCTTTCTATAAGCGAATCAATGCTATTAGGTAACTCTAGTTTATTTGTCGTAGACATATTTACCTGTTGGCAATGGAAAAAGTTGAGTTTCTCTTTTCCAGTTTTATGGAAAACGAGACCAACTTTTGTATCAATCTTTGCTGCGATACCTTTCAATAAATCATATCCAATGATTCCATCAAAGGTATCTAGTTTTGGTAAAAGGTAAAATGTAGCAATTTCCCCTAATATATGTATTTATTCTGCATTTTCCGAGATTTTGTTTACTCCATTTATGGATCTTAAATGGAAGGGGCTATCTATAGGGGTAATTCCCTTTAAAAACGAATGGCTTTTTATATAATTTTTGGCTGTACCTGTATCTATAAGTAAGTTAATCACTTGCCCATTCGGAAGAGTTCGCGTAATAAAGGGCAAGTGGGACCTTAGCCTAAAAAATCAATTTCGTCGAGTGAATTATCCTCGAAAACCAGGGACGGAAAATAATCATTATTTTTCAAATTTTAAACGAAAAAATCAACATGTTGTAAATGCCGTACAGGAGTTTTAAATACACTCACATATTTGTTATTGCATGTCCTACAGTAATATGGAGTGATTTTTATTTTTCGAGGTTAATCAATAAAAATTATAAATAATAAATAAGATTTGATTTTTATTTTATTGCTCAAAAGTAATTGTTATTATTTGATTTATATCTTTTCGATCAAAAATAATTCTTACTTTTTAATTTCAATATTTTTGATTGAGAGTAATGATTATGTTTCAATATATATTTTTTCACTCAGGAATAATGATTATTTTTTTATTTTTATTTTTTCACTCAAAAATAATACTCTGCTTTTGATTTTTATTTTGTCAATCAAACATAATGATTACTTTTGATTTTTATTTTTTCGCTCAGGAATAATGATTATTTTGTGATTTTTATTTTTTTCACTTAATATTAATGATTATCTTATGATTTTTATTTCCCAACCCCAATATAACACTCAAAACCTTATACAACCCATAAAATACGACCTATTGAGTTGAAATTTCAGAGAAACATACCTTTTATCAAGATTTACCTCAATATGTGACAGTCAGGAGTTCCCATTGTCAGTGCGAAATGAAGATTCGAATCGTGAAGTGCAGGAATCATATTCGCAAAGTTCAACTTCATTGCTTGGATCGTTTTTGAATTCAATTAATGTTTCACCTGCAGATGAGGAATCAGGAGATGAAGAGGAAGATGCCCAACTAAAGAGTGCGTTTAACGAAATAGACAGCTATGCACCTAAACCAGTTGATTTAAATATTAAATTGATGGACTACTGGAACGAAAAAAAATATGTTTACCCATATCTCTGGTCTCTGGCGCATTTAGTTATCATATTTAGGTGAGGATATAAGGTTTTGAGTGTTATATTGGGGTTGGGAAATAAAAATCATAAGATAATCATTAATATTAAGTGAAAAAAATAAAAATCACAAAATAATCATTATTCCTGAGCGAAAAAATAAAAATCAAAAGTAATCATTATGTTTGATTGACAAAATAAAAATCAAAAGCAGAGTATTATTTTTGAGTGAAAAAATAAAAATAAAAAAATAATCATTATTCCTGAGTGAAAAAATATATATTGAAACATAATCATTACTCTCAATCAAAAATATTGAAATTAAAAAGTAAGAATTATTTTTGAGCGAAAAGATATAAATCAAATAATAATTATTATTTCTAATCGAAAAAGTAGAAATCAGTAAGTAATTATTAATTATGAAAAAAAATTGAAATTGCGTAATAATAATTAAACGCTGATTAATATTTTTTAACTTATAATGATTACCATCCCTGTCGAAAACATAGTCCTCAAACTCGGAGTAATATGGCTCGTCATTCATAGCGTTGACCCGTTGTATCTTATTCACTGGTGCTTGCGTGGACGTATTGGTACCTTGTCTTTTAGGGGCACTGTATTGTCGCTGCTGCTGAGCAGGACTATATTCTTGCTGCTGTACTTGCCGCTGAAAGGAATTTGAAGGGTTGAAACTATTTACCTGTGGAAGTCTTTGCTGTTGAGGGCCACGACTTGATTGGCCAGAGATATTCTTTTGGAAAGCAGAGGTTCGTCTGAAGCAAGAGCTTCCAGGATCCACATCCATTGGAGTGAGACTTTGGTTCCGGAAACTGGTTGTCGGTGCATATTATTCTTACCGCTAGCCTATGCCTGTGCCATATTGCTTAACAACATAAACTTATTTGATATTATAACCCTGCTACGCTTTGTTCTAATGCTTTGGTGATGGCTGAGGGCTTAACTCCTGTGACATTCCATCACCAAGCATCATTGGTTGTTGTTGTTACTATGCTGCTATCGCAACGCATGCAAGTGGTTGCTAAGTGGTGATCAACCCACGCTTAGACTAGTTTTGCAGCGACGCTGTTGCTAGGTCATAAGCAACACGCAAGTTTGTGTTGTTTGGTCAACATGTGCAAGCAAACAGGTTATGCGCTGTTGACGTTGCTACGTGGGTGGTGATAACAAAGCGTGTGATATCTCTTGCCTGTTGCTAGGTAGCAATCAAGCCATACTTAGCGCCTGTTACATTCCACGCGTGATAAGCGCAAACAGGTTTTTAGTTGGTGATAAGATGTATGTAGTTATGATCACTAAGCGAAGCAAGGCAAATCAAAAAGAAGATTGGTTGTGACCAGGAGCTAAGTTTACTTCTGTTAGATTTAATTATATTCAAATTGTTGGTAAATGGTCGCAAGGTTATGGCATATACATATATACTATGTATCAGTGTTGGACATAATTAATGAACAAATTAATAACTAATTTTATCGATTGAAATTTTCAATTGCTTTCTTTAATTATAATTAAATTAGTTATGATTAATAAAAAAAATTGTTACCATAATTAAAATACTTAATTATAATTGATTTAATTACCAATTCAAACTTTTTAATTATAATTTACCAACGGTTTTTTAATATCAGTCGAGTCAAGTGTTACCACGTGTTGTTCATCTCTCTCATTCGCACCCACTCATCGGACTTGATGTGTTTTTATGCAAGCAATTGATATTTACTGCTAGTTTGTATTACGTTGTCGCAGTTTAAAGAAGTGTGAACTGTAGATAGCAAATTTAAGTGAAAATAAATGGATTTAAGGGAAGATTCGACACTTTCTGCAAGTTGTTCCTTATTAAATGGCAGTGCTGAAGGAACACAGAATAAATGGAAATTGCTCGATGGAAAATTTTTCAAATAAGTTTCCGAGAAATCTAAAAATAATCAAATAGCCGCAGTTTGTGTTAAATGTTTGCCAAACAATGTAGAAATAAAAGGTTATAATAAATGTACGTCAAACTTCTTGAGTTATTTAATGAGAAAACACGGTGAAACATTGGTAAAAGAATATCGCAAATATATACAAAACTTTCTAAATACCTACAAAAGAGAAATACTAGAGATAGATCAATGTTCTTCAAATTATAATCAGTCAACTGTCTACACTCAAGCTGACTTTGAAATGGATGCAATTAAATTTTTTATTGACTCCATGATACCATTGAGAAATATAGATAATATATTTTTCTAAAAAATTTGTAATGATTGTAAGACTTTACTTTTTATTTGTATGCTTAAGCCACCTCATGTTTTTCAATAAATTCGATTGATTTCAATGTTTTTTTTGAGTTAATTTTTTCCCAAATATTTTAATATTAACTATCAAAATTTAAATATGCCCATAACTAAAATTAAATTTTTTAATTGTAATTTCGCACATAACTAACAATTGAATATAATTTAATTATCAATTATTAATTATAATTGCTTTCCCCAATTTAATCTATTAATTATTTAGTTAGATTGATTTTTGCCCAAGAATGGTATGTATGTATAAAACTGTTTACTGAGAAAAATTTGAATGTGCGACTATTTATACAAGAACTGCCAATAATAATAGTCGATATCTTCAGTAAATATGAATTAAATCGATGTACATTTAAAAATGAGAATATGAGAACAATCAGGCCAAGGGGGAAGCTCATAGATGCACTGACCCTGAAGTATTTTCCATTACGCTTATATGTATGCGTACAGGCTTTGCGTGGAAAGCCTGCGATTTGCGCGGGAAAGTCGGTAAGTTTGGTCATTTTAGGCGTGATAAAATTTAAAAACGTTAATTTTTGAAAATTTGAGTTGTTGGTGCTTAATTTACATCCATGTGGTAACTATACTAACGGCTTTTCCCGGGTATTTATGGTTTGGGAGGTTATTATGGTGACAAGAGGGTAGGGAAAGCTACCCTTGATTTGGACTTGTCGGGTTCTTATACCACTCCGTCTAGACTCTCGAAAGTTTTGCTAGCGCATTTATTTCGGGCGGGATTTTTTCGCCGGAACACCTAACGAAATTCTTAAAAGCTGTCGAATCGGATGTGAACTCAGATGCACTACGTAAAAATTAGAATTTTTATTGCAATTCACATGCATTTTGATTTCAACCCTCGTTTACAATTTTGAGTTGGTTATTACAATTCACTTTCAGTTCAGTGGTTGTTACAATTCACTTTCAAAAATGAAAATAGCCTGTAGTGGATATAAAAATATATGTATGTATACGAAGAAATGTGTACATGAAAAAATGTATATCCAACTCGTTAACAGCTGGGTGTGCATGATCGATCATTTTAATTGCGGCGAATTCAGGCCGTGTTGCCATTTCCACTGGTGGCTGATGTTGGGAAATTCCGCAGAGCCACACATTCGAATTGTTTGACAGGGTTAAAATTTAAATTGACTTTGCTTCTTACGAAGCCATAAGAACATTGTGCGCAGTTGGCGGATGACGTGGAAAACGCGTACTCAATAATAATAATAGTAATAATTTGGCGCCTACCTAATAAATACTTACCAATTATTTTTTTAAATTTTTTTTTTGCAAAAGTAGTCTTTAGGCATCGTTACATATGACACAGAATGTTCTTAAAGGAAAGAAAAATCAGAATATACGTTTAAATTGTTTGTGCAATTTTATAGGTTTTCGGCATATTACGTTAATGCCACCCAAAAGTGGCTCTAAGATAATAATGTGCATTACGTACAGAAAGATTTGAATCCTCCTAATGTGTCAAAGTTGCGACCAATTGAGCGATATTGGACTGTGATGAAAGCCAGACTTCTGAAATTTGGGAAACCAACCAAACCAATTACAGAAATAAAATGAATGTGGCGCACAACATCGTTAAAGTGGACAAAACCCTTGTATAAAACTTTATGACGTTTCCCTCCAAAGTTGAAATAATAATAATATGTATATAACTTGAAAACGACTGAACTAAATTGGATGCCACCTGCGGGTTTAAAAAGTCGAAAAAGTATCAACAGGTGACGCTGTAGGTCCACATTTAATTTTTCAGTTCAATTCAATTACAGTTTAGGGTTGTCACCTGTTTAAAAACTTTATACAAATTGCAACAAGTTAAGTCAAATATTGCCATTTGGGTTTGAAATAAAGAACGGTATGGGATTCAAATATTAATTTAATTGCATTTATAAGCTTTATGAAATATAACATTGTTTTTAAGTATGCTGTTTTGCTCCACATTCAATTTTACTGTAATAAAGTCCAGGTTTCCAGAGACTGAAAATTTGTGTTGATTTTTATATTTTTTATATGGAAGAAAATACGCAACGGGTAGCCTTTGAATTCTATTCTATATATGCTGTACACTAAAGTTGAATCCCATATACCCAATATGGTTGTATCACCACATTAAAAAGTAGCACTTTGTTGTATATGCTTAATTTGGGTGTAGGGTCTATAACCCTTAGTACATTTGCAATTTTTAATTTAGTAAGTGTATTCTCTGTGATTGCGTTCGAGTGCACACTAAGTATTGCTTTATCATCCGCAAAATCGGCACTTAAAACCTTTCAGCCAGCATATCGCACAGCATCGCGAGCGAGAAGAAAAGATACCCCAAATTCAGGGGAGACTCATCAATAAACTCATTTTCAGATCCAACTCTGTTATCGACAATGACATGAAATGTACTCACCGCACCAAAAGTCTTAAAATATCTAGAGCTATGTATTGACTGTTTGGAATCCCTAATAAACTTGAGGTACTCAACCCGGTGGAGAGCTGCCAAGCACAAAACCTATAAGAGAGCTATTAGCACTCACACCAGCAAAGTGTATTGTACACATATGTATGTGCATATGCGCCCCACTGAACTATGAACGAATTTGAAGGGAAACTCATCGAAAGTCCACTGTTCGACGGTTCAAAGAAATTTAACACCCCTATGCTGAAATCCGTCGTAACTACGAGTTTGCTACGAATCGTAACATCAGTATGCTCAAATCCGAATTGCGGAATCGTAATTTCGAAATTCGTAATGTTGGTATGCCTGAATCCGACGTAGCTGTCATTTCATTGCATTTTTCGGAGATTTTGTACGAATAGCAACTGGTGTCGGAACTTAGCAAATTCAAAACAATAATAATAATAAAATAAATAGTGTACACGGAAAACAACGAACAAATATGTAAGTTAAATTGTGCATAGAAAAAAGTGGTGTATTAATAAATATTTTGCAAAATATTCATGACATGAAGAGGGAGTCTCTGCGCGAGAAGAAACGGCACAATAATGAAACGGAGGCCATGAAAAGAAAGGAGCTTGCGTTGCAGCAGAGGCTACTGCTATTGCAGAAAAAACCTTCAGCAGTAAGGCCAGTGCGAATATATTTATTAAAGTACTGAATTCAACTGTTTATTTAGTTTTAAGAAATTGATTTATGATACATTGTTTTTTTTTAATAAATTTGCATCGTCTCGTAATAATCTCCACTGCATATTCATGCAACTGTTGCTTATAGCATATTCTTCCTCCTGGGACAAAAGTGCAGCGGCTACAGAATCCATTTTATTTTAATTTAATTAAAAAACTTGCTTACAAATAACTAATAATTAAATTATTTCACTTTATTTTAAGAACTTCGAATTTAATAATTTTAGTTGGCAACGCGGCCGTGAGTTACGAACGGATTTCAGCATAGCATTTTCGAATTGTTTGGAACGGAGCTACGAATTCGTAGGCTACAAAAATTCGGATTTCAGCATAGGGGTGTAAATTTATAGCGCACTTTCACTTCGGAATAGAATACCATTTGTGGTGCTCCGTACCGTGAGACGCGCCGCGATGTATTCATCTTGTTTTTCCTTTGTTCTTTTGATACAAAGAATTTGGATGAGATTCTGAAAGACTTTTTTTTTAGAAATTTTACATTATTGTGGACGAGAGTTCACAGAGTAAAAGAGCGTTTTCTTGAAGCAACCCGTAATTGGTTAGACACTTTATTGGTTTTGTTTCTTATAATAAAGCAAAGCGCGGCCATAAGGAAGTTCCATTTGAAGAGTGTGTTATGTCCATTACATACAAAAAAAACTAAAACGGTTCGAAGAGTTGTTCGTTGCTTAAGCTTGCTTTTTCCTACTAGAGTAAATTTAAAGGCTACAGGAAATATTTAAGCTCGACGTCTAAAAAAGCTTGGTGGCCAAGGAGAACGAGAGGAGGCAAGATTGAAGATATTGGAGAGAATGGGCATAACTCTTGAATTCATTGACATATGTATATTCAATTTACATTTTGTTTATATAAATACACTAAGAATTATTTAAATGCAAATAAGATAATTTAATTACACTGACGATTTTTTAAATAACAGCCAGTTAATTTACCGTTCAGACCTCATCCACTTTGAACTTTCGATAATATCCGCTGATACTAAGATGCTGTTCAACTTATTTTATCAAATTCAGTACTTGCACTTCTTTGTTGTTCCAGTCTTTGATGAACCAGGGGCAAAACAACATTGGTCAAACCGTGTTTTCAAATTTGTCCGAAAAGTGTTAAATATTTTTCTTGGATATTCAATATGGTCTTGAAAATTCGTAAAAGAAAATATCAGTATATCGTCTAAATAGGCAACACATATCATATTGATATAGTCTTGAAACATGGGCTATTAATCTTTGAAATATAGCAGGTGCCGTCTTAACATTAAGTACATTATTTGCACTTGTCCTTGATAAAGCTGCCTTAGACCTATCATCAGGATGTACCTCAATCACTTGATAAGATCTATTATGATAAAGTAACAACATTTTCCCAACTTATGAAATACTTGTCGCCAACTATCTGTTCATTTATGTAGCTTGCATTGGTCTCAAATTTCCAATCTTGTTTACCACGGTAATCGCTCTTTTGGGCGCAACCCAGAAAGGAAAATTATGAGGACTTAGGTAACTATTACTTTGCTCTCACATACTCTGTATATGTTTGCTAACTTCTTTACGATGTATTATAAATACAGGATACCGATAAACTTTAGAGTAAATTTGATTGTAATTATGGTCCCGTTTTAATGTAACCTAGTTGCAAAAGAACACTCCAACTCGGATAAAATTTCCTTTTAGTTACATCACAACACTGGCAAAATCTGCCATCAAACATATGATTTGTTTAGTGAATTTTTAAAGAAGCAAACAAAATACGCAATTCTGAGTATTCTGTGGTAAGTTATTAAATTTATTTAAAAACATGAAATAAATGCATTAAATAACCTTTTACTTTTGTAGATGATGTCTTTGTACACGGGTGAGCATTGCGAATCACGTCGCAATAAAGAGATGCGATAAGTACTAGAAGTATTGGAAACGATATATGCCAGCTCTTCTAAAGACTCGGAGAGTGAAAACAAGGCGCATGAGAAGTGATCCAATTTTGAAGGTACACCAGATGCAATGAATGAGGCAGATTTCAAAATGCACATGAGGCTAAGACGCCAAACGGTGGAATATCTAACAAGTAATAACAAAATGTGTTTAAAAGAAATGCATAAACTTACTTAATGCTATTTTATTTTCAGTGAAGTACTCGTATTCGGAGTCTTAACTGCGTACCTGTCACATCTGGTGCTGGCAGAACGCGTATATTACCACAAAAAAATCCGTGTTTACATATGTACATTTGGTATGTAAGCAATACAGTGGCATTTAGGTAACTAGCAGATTTGTGCGAATCAACGATGTGAGTAATGAAAATACGTTTGCCCTTGATGAAGGTTTTGAAGAATGAAACCTAGACGCAGCCCTTGACAGATGGCAAACCCTTTTTAATTATTTAAGACAACAAAATATTATTTAAAAATTTCACTACATGTACATATATATTTATATCTTTAAATTCACTAATAAAAATATTTACAAAAATTCATTACATTTCATTCAACTTGAAATCTATAAAACTAAAACAAATTCACAAGTAAAAGAAAAACCAAAAGCAAATCTAAAAAAATCCAGATTCAGTGAAAACATTTAAGTGAAATTTTTGCAATGTTTTTGATGAACATAAATTCTTCGTGCTCGCTTTTATAAAAACCTTGTACATTGTACAGCAAAATGTTACTGATGTTTTTTTGAAAAATTGTTAAGTTGATGCTCTTCCGCATGTACAAAGGTTTTATCAAAACGTGCACGAAGAATTTAGATCAAAAACATTGCAAAAAATTCACTAAAAGGTTTACACTGAAACTCACTGTAACGTTTTGAAATGCTGTTGCTAGACAGAGTAATTTCTGTTAGCTATTTTTCCAAACAGCACATTTACCGAAAGTGTTTCAAACGCTCTATAACCCACATGGGCCGTGTGGTCGTTTGAAATAATCGGACTTCTTCCAAATATTTCGTCCATTTGCTCCATATTGGGGGCAAAGCATGGGCAGGCGCCACTTCTGCTGTTGTTGTCCCGTGCTGCCTTATAGGCCTAGAAAAGACTGCGCACCTTCGCTTTCAAATACAGCGGCGGTGGATTATGTATATAAATATAATTTGTTCAAAGATATATTTTTTAAAACTACCGTGATCGCCATTGACACCATGTCTTCCAACACGTTCGCGTAGACCAACCTCTTTCTTTTTGGGTGCTCCAACTCCGCTTTCCGGGCGAGGTAGCATCTCAAATACTCAATTGTCTCCTCACATGACCATCTCTTTCGCCTTTTTTCTTGCGTTCTGAAATAACATACATATTTTAATTCATAGTTTTATGAAATATACGAAAAGCAATTTTACTTACCCTTGTTACACTTTTATTTGGTTTGTTTATGTACCCATAAAACAAACAAGATTTGACAGTTCATTGAAATTTCCCAAGTATTTTTCCAGAGCCCATTCACAATAGAGCAGGTTTTTTGGTTCACGACACAACATCTCAGGTCGGATATCATACAACCGAGTTGGCTCAACTCGCATATTTTTCCGAGTTAGTGGGCCCATTTTAATGTAACCTAGTTGCAAAAAAACACTCCAACTCGGATAAAATTTCTTTTTAGTTGCTTCACAACACTGGCAAAATCTGTCATTAAACATATGGTTTGTTTAGTGAAATTTTAAAGAAGCACAACAAAATGAGTAATTCTGAGGATTCTGTGGTAAGTTTTTAAATTTATTTAAAGACATTTAATAAATGTATTAAATAACCTTTTACTTTTGTAGATGATGTCTTTGTACACGGGTGAGCATTGCGAATCACGTCGCAATAGAGAGATGCCAGAAGTACTAGAAGTATTGGAAACGATATACATATGCCAGCTCTTCTAAAGACTCGGAGAGTGGAAACAAGGCACATGAGAAGTGCTCCAATTTTGAAGGTACACTCGATGCAATGTGTGAGGTAGATTTCAAAATACACATGAGGCTAAGGCGCCAAACGGTGGAATATCTAACAAGTAATAACAAAATGTGTGCAAAAGAAATGCATACACTTAATACTATTTTCAGTGAAGTATTCGGAGTCTTAACTACGTGCCTGCGACTTCTGGTGGTGATAGAACGCGTATATTACCCAAAAACATCGGTGTATATGCACATTCGGTGTGTAAGCAATACAGTGGCATTTAGGCAACTAGCAAATTTGTGCGATATCAACGATGTGAGTGACGAAAATACGCTTGCACTTGATGAAGGTTTTGAAGAATCAAACCTAGACGCAGCCCTTGACAGAAGGCAAAACCTTTTTCATCATTTAAGACAACAAAACATTAGTTAAAAATTTCACTGCATATATGTATTTATATCTTTAAATTCACTAATAAATATATTGACAAGAATTCATTGCATTTCATTCAACTTAAAATCTATAAATCTAAAACGAATTCACAAGGAATATCACATATGAAATTCAATGCAGATCACTTCTTATTCTAATTACAAATCAAATAACAAACCAAAAGCAAATTAAAAAAAATCCAGTTTCAGTGAAAACATTTTAGTGAAGTTTTTGGTGTAAATTCTTCGTGCTCGCTTTTATAAAACCCTTGTACATCGTACAGCAAAATGTTACCGATGTTTTTTGAAAAATTGTTAAGTTGATGCTCTTCCGCATGTACACGGGTTTTATAAAAACGTGCACAAAGAATTTACATCAAAAACATTGCAAAAAATTCACTACAAGGTTTTCACTAAAACTCACTGTTACGTTTTAAAAAGTTGTTGCTAGACAGAGTAATTTCTGTTGGCTATTTTTTCCAGACAGCACATTTACCGAAAGTGTTTCAAACGGTCTGCAATCCACATGAACCCCTCCATATAGGGGGCAAAGCACGGGCTGGCGCCAGTTATGCTGTTGTTGTCCAAGCACAGCGGCGTTCTTTCAAAGTCCTGGAAGTGGATTAATAAATATAATTTGTTCAAACATATACTTATTTCTTGAACCTACCGTGATCGCCATTGACACCATGTCTTCCAACACGTTCGCGTAGGCCAACCTCTTTCTTTTTGGGTGCTCCAACTCCGCTTTCCGGGCGAGGTAGCATCTCAAAAACCGTGTTGTCTCCTCACGGGACCATATCTTTCGCCTTTTTTCATGCATTCTGAAATAACAAACATGTTTTAATTCATAATTTTATGTGAAATATACGAAGCGCAAATTTTACTTACCCTTGTTCCATTTTTATTTGTTTTGTTTATGTATCCACAAAACAAACAAGATTTGACAGTTGATTGAAATTCCCCAAGTATTTTTCCAGAGCCCATTCACAATAGAGCGGTTTTTTTGCTTCACAACACTACATCTCAGGTCGGATATCATATAACCGAGTTGGCTCAACTCGCATATTTTTCCGAGTTAGTGTTGTTGCTTTACAAGTTATTTCTTATCCTACCTAGTGTTTTTTTGCAGCTAGGTTACATTAAAACGGGCTTAGTGTTGTTGTTTGACATGCTATTTCTTATCTTACCTAGTGTTTTTTTGCAACTAGGCTACATTAAAACTGACGTAAAATATGTTGTAATTCTTTCATATTTTCACTACATAATAAAAACCTTAAAAACTAAAGTTTAGAACAACGTAGCACTGATTTTTGATGTGTAATATTTTTTGTTTTGCTAATGGTGTTGCCCATTTTCTTCCATATAAAAAATATAAAAATCAACACAAATTTTCAGTGTCTCGAAACTTGCACTTTATTACAGTAAAATTGAATGTGGTGCAAAACAGCATACCTAAAAAGTTACACAAATGTTTTTGTATAAACGGGTTTCAACACTGTTACATTTCATAAATCTTATAAATGCAATTAAATTAATATTTGAATCCCATATCATTCTTTATTTTAAACCCAAATGCCAATATTTGACTTAACTTGCGGCCGCCATAGCCGAGTGTTTAGCGTGTGCGCGCTTCATTCGGTGGGTCCCAGGTTCGAATCCAGCTCGGGGCAAGTAACATCCAAAAATTATAGAAAACGTTTTTCTAATACCGGTCGCCCTCGGCAGGCAACGGTAAACGTCCGAGTGAATTTCAGCCATGAAAAAATTTCTCACAAAAAAAACAACATTCGCCGTTTGGATTCGGCGTAAAACTGTAGGTCCCTCAATTTGTGTCACGATATCAAGACGCACACCGCAAATTGTAGGAGAAGTTCGGCCAAAATCGCTTAAGCGGTTATAGCGCCAATTAAGTAAGTAAGTGTTGCAATTTGTATAAAGTTTTTAAACAGTGTGCAACCCTAAACTGTAATTGAATTGAACCGAAAAATTAAATGTGGACCTACAGGGTCACGTGTTGATACCTTTTCGACTTTTCTTTTTTCATAAGCTATTGCGAGCCATTACGCAGAAGGTGGTATCCAAGTTAGTTCAGTCGTTTTCTAGTTATATACATATGTACCTATGCCTTGAACTGTAAATACGGTTTTTAGAACTAGCTCGACTCCACCGCCACAGACGTTGTCCTCCCTATATTTATTTATTAACTCCCCTTTGCATATGTATCCAGAAAACGCATTCCAGTTTCTACTACATAAAACCTTTATTTATTTTAATTAAATTGTACTTTTTAAGCAGGTGACTTTTTTCTTTTTAATTTTAAACAAAAGAAAGATAAATAAAGATTATTTCTACTGTGGGTGGTAGCACGAAATGTCATTATCTGTTTAATTGTCTCTTAGTTAATATGGCGCCCAAAAAGTGACAATGGAATTAGCTTCAATATTGCACCATGATCATTGAATAGCAATTATAGAATATTAATAAGGTTTGGTTGAGCGGCAGTGCTTACTGGAGTAAACTAATTCGCCAGGGGTCCTGTAATCTTGGTGCATGGTACCTATCAAACAATGCTCGGATAGGACTCCAGTCCAATGAAGGCTTTATTTCAGCTTCTTGTGTAACCTGAATCGGGTTATTTTCGAATCTTTTTCTCACGGCAAAGTCTATAAGATCAGTAAGACCAGTAAGGATGCTTAACATTATAGTCGCCATCTGTGATGAAGCGATCTCCAAGAGTGTTGTAGAGGTCCAAAAATAGATTCATGTGGAGGACGGTATACGAACAGTGCAGACAAAGGTATATTGCCCGAACTCGTAAGCACGGTTATAGAAGTGGTTTGCAAGTAATCATAGCAAACGCTGAAACATATTGTGCTAGATTCGTTTTCTAATTAGAATTGTTGCTCCACCATGTGCTTTGCCATCCGGATGATTTATTGTATAAACATCGTATCCTGATATTTGGAAGCAATCATCGTTTAAGAACTTTAAGAGCTCCAGCCGGAGTTAAGAAATGCCGTTAACATTCCATAGTCATTTGTCAGTAAGCAATCTACTTTCGCCCAGATAATCACGATATGCCAATATTGGAAAATACCCGTGAGGAGAGGTCTTGTTGACTTTAAATCAGCCGCGATGTCTGATTTGGTATCCCTGCAAAACTTATACGGCTACGTAAAATGACGTTCAGCCACACCGCTAGCTCAGTCAGAATAGGGATTGACCTCTCCGAGCCCTTTGATACCAAGCGAGAAAAAATTCAAGCTGCAGAATTAAACCAGTCAGTCAGCATTTTTTATAAGTGTGCAACAACATCGACATCATTGGCCTCAACAACCGCGCCGTTAGTTCTATCTTTTTCAAACTGGATAAGGAAGCGAAGCAAATCGACCTGGAGGCGAATGAAAGCAAAACAAAGTACTTCCTGTCATCATATAAACAGTCATCGCATTCACGTCTTAGCTCCCGCGTCGCTGTTGACTGTTACAACTTTCACAAAGTAGAGGACCTGGTTTATCTTGGATTCAGCATTAACACTAACAGTAATGCCAGCCTCGAAAGAACGAGAATCTCCCAAGTGAATAGTAAAGCCCTCTCTGGACGATCAAAAACGCGATCTATAAGTCCCTCATTATATCCGTGCTATTGTATGGAGCAAAACATGGAGGCTAGATACATGTAGATACATTATATGAGGTGGCAGAAATACACTCTGAGGTTTGCCATTGCGTTTAGTAGAGAAGCGTACGAAATTTCGGGCTCCGTTAACTCAGACCGAGTACGCATTTTTTAGCAGCAGCTAACATTTCTGCCAGTGATTTTTTCAACTTCTTAATTATATAAAAAGCTTTGTACTTGATACAAAAAAATGCAAAACGGCAGCGGCAGAAGAGTATCGAGAGGACACTTCGCAGCAGACTGAATAATGTCTCAAGTTAATTAAAATGAAAATAAATAAAGAGATTCTTATAGCGATTTAAGAAATTTTATTTCTAGCATTATTTAAATTCTTAAATTTAAAAATCCATATTCAGTACAACCCCTTCATTATACTTTTCATGCAGTATCATAGAAAGCTCGTAAATACCTACATATAACTAAGTATTCCAAAATGACAAGGACCACGATTCGATTCGATTTAGTCATGCCCGTCTGTCCGTTAAACGCATACTAGTTTGTTAGTTTTTGAGATATCTTATTAAAACTTGGTAGGCAGATGTATTTCATTATTGTAAATTTCATTTCATTTGTCTGAACAGACCACATTAGATATTATATAGTTGCTATACAATTGATTGTTCAGATATGTGACTTTCCATTATAACTCTGACACCAAAGAAGTTTGTCATTCTTTTTAATTGGTGCTATAACCGCCTGGATGATTTTGGGCGCTAGAGGCCCCAAATTAAGCCAAGTTATCCACGTGCTATCTCTAACATATAGGACTCCTTCCTATTTCTCTGTCACTTCTAGCTGGCACCGGGTTGAATACTTTGAAAGCGTAGCCGTATTATCTTTATTCGATGAACTACGTACATATGTATATGTCGCCATATAGCTCTTCGTTCCATCGTCTGCGATATTTCCCATGACAAAGACTTAATACGATGTTGACAGTGTCCATGCTTCATCACGAGACACGATGCGAAGCGAGACTTAGGTCATAAAAGCACTAAGAGACCTAATCCAGTCAAAAGTACAATTGATGTGGGAGAGTTCTTCTAAGACCTTTCCACATTTATCAGCCGATATGCAAAATATTAGAAAGAACTAGTCACTACGTTTCTGTGGTCGAAGCTCATTTTGGAAGGAACGAAAAATCAAGTCGTGGTCTGATATATGTATGGGAGATCTGATCAAACCTTAAAGCAATATTAAGATCAGAAACAATAAAATAATCAATAAGAAAGAGTTGGACAACAGTTATTTCCATATCTCGTTAGTACACGTACATTAACAATTAATACACCAATACTAGAAACATCATCTACTAACCGAGAAGTATATGGATCCTCATGAAGTACATTGATATCAAACCCACCACAAACAAGAGTAGAGTCAGACAAACAAATATTAACAAAATTTCAAATTAACAAATATTCAAAGCTAGCACCACCTGATTGAGAAATCGTTTCTTTACAGTATACATCAAAACCACCACATTTTTTATTAATTCTGTCAGCTTAATAAAGCTTATAATTTGGTATTTCGAAATGAGAGTCGCACATTTAAACCAGGTCGTTGAAACACAAATTACATCCACAAAAAAAAACTCGAAAGTTTTTCTAAGAACTTCGGTTTGGGAGCTTCTCTCTATAACAACAGGGAATAAGGAGACTGGGTACTTCACTCGCTGACGGTATTCGCCATAAGCATGCGGAGTGCGACAGCGAATAGAATTTGACCACAACAGCACTGCTGTGTTTACGCGCTCGTGAGGTTGGGAGTCACTTCGGCATGGAAAGGACATACAAAAGAAGTTTTCTATTCGAATATACAGATACCATCCTTGTTCAGTCTCGATGACGCTTTGGTATTGTACAGAATCTTCTTCAAATACAATTATTTGAACTTCCTTATGGTCAAGTAAATTCGTATCTACGATGCGTGCTTTTGTAATTTGACATACCTGTACAACCTCTGATACTTGTTGTTTAAGGATAAGGACTTTATTTAGGTTCAGATGTTCGGGGTTTTCTCTTGGTGATTGCGTTAATGTGAGCCATCATCTGATTTGATTTTTCGATTGCTTCACGGGTCCCGTTAAAGGGCTTCGCATTAACGCAATATTGGTGGTTATTGTTAGTCACCACTTAGCTGGATACGAAGAGCAAAATGCTAACAACAAATAACATTAATCAATTCTTCAATTTTTCTACATTTACAATTTCATTATTTCATTGGTTATTTCATTCATTTCAGTGACGGATGCAATGATGGTATAAAACACATAAACCTTTTCACCCTATTTTCATTTAGGCATCTATAAAATCGACCCATAAAGCGACATATAAATGAGTGCAATTAATTTTATGTAATTATCTTGATGGTCTCTGTTTTTTTATTCGTGCGAAGCCCACAGGATATATTGGCTAAATATGGATTTTATTTTTATACTGTTTTCCCCCGTTTCCGGTAAGTTTCTTCCGATGCTTAATTTGGTGAATTCTTAACAAATAAGTTAGGCTTGTGTTTGTAAATATATTTTTGCTTTTCCTTTCCTTTTTTCTGTATTACTGTGCACACTTTTATGATTTTCTTCAGTTATTCTACAAATCCTATCCTCGCTGGGCACATCTTCGACTACCCCCCGCCTTAACCTCATTTTATACAGGAGAAGATGTCCCAAATATGCGTTGCATAGTAATTTCTATTTCCTAGTGCAAATGTAAGAGGTTGCTAGTCAGTGGTAATCTTAATCACGTTTGCCTCTAACAAATAGGACCTCTATCCAGAGCGCAAACAGTCGCCACTATTTCCTTGCCGTTTGTGGCATAATTCTCCTTTGTTCACGTAATGGAGCGCGTAATTATCTTCCTGGGATTATACTCCTCGTATTGCATAGTGTGAGCCATCAGTTGTCGGATTGAAGGTTTTGCTGAAGTCAGGAATGGCAAAGATGTCTTAACAGATAAAAAAAATTGTGAAGTCCTCGAATGCGTAAAGTGCGTTCGCGTCCATATTAATGCGAATGTTTCTGGATTGACGAGCTTTTATCCGGGCGTTTTCTCCTCGAGTGAGGTTGGTTAACGGTTTCGCTATTCTAACATAATCTCTGATAGCGTTCGGAGAGGTCGTCAACCAAAATGGAAGTCTTAAAAATTCGTACTTCCTATTCATGGTTGAAAATGCTGTTTACGGGTGCCTCTTTCGTTGACACCTGGTGGAATTCGGACGCGAGAGTCTGAAACTGGATAATGTTGCATTGATATCTTAGATGGGATAGGTGTCAAGTATCGTTATCGCATTTAAGCGTCAAAATCCACTACCATCCTGTATTGTTTTTCTCTGGATGGTTTTGGCTTCTTTGGTACCACTATGGTGGAGCGAGTGCCTAGTTTAGGGCTTACAAAATTTATGTTCGCACCAGTGCCTACAAAGAACTTCAGATATTGTCTGTAGTTAGGAGAGTAAGGCAAGGTATACTGGATTACGAGGCAGCACCATTGATATGAATAATAAAATTTACCTGCGAGTCTCTTCTTGCAATAGCTCACTGCTATTGCTTTCGTTGTTTCGGAAACCTTTCAGTTAATGCTGCGTTACTACATGTGGGCCGATTCATGTAGTTCACTTTCTTAGATTGAAATCTGCCGTCGATTTCCACTTTCTCTGCGGGCATCGGATTTGTGGGTCTGCCTGGCGAAGTGTTGGATTCTTGGTTAGAGTGAAACTTATTGTATGGTATTTTCTTGTATCATAAGCCGCTTCCGTTTCCCCAACTATAGCTGATACCGGCTCGATTTGCAATACGTGCGTACTGTATTTCTTTACGCCAGTTGTGGTGTATCCAGCTGAATATGTTCTGGAAGTGTTTTTGGTTTTTAAACTCTCAGCATGCGTGATAATTCCGGATTCATTCCCTTAATAAACACGTCAAGAGCCCTATTCTGATAGGTTTCTATGAGGGGGAAACCGCCTCCTGAGTTTAATCGTCACTCGTTTTCATTTCATTTCATTTATGTATTTAAAAATTGTGTTAGTAAGGCCATTAAAAGATTTTTATAATACAAGAATTAATGTGAAACAATGAGAGATAAACTTTGGCTTAAAATAAATAAATAAATTATGTCAGATATTGACGTCAATACAAAAACTTAGGGTGCATTCTAATTAAGGAATTACAAAATATATAAATAATGTTAAATCAAGTAACTTACAAGCATGTCGATTAAGTATTATTATATACATCTAAATTTAGATAGTAAAACTTAATGTTCACAGATATAAATAAATGCAAACTTTAATACAAAGCGTTCTTAAAGTTGCCTTTGTTTATACTACTACAAATGGTAGCTGGAACGGAATTCCAAATTCGAAAGCGAAATTTAGAAAGCGTTGACAAAAAATAGCGTTGCAGAGGGAAGGAAGTTATAACTTTGAACGATTCAATCTTTTATGCGAGCGGATTTTTGAAGTATTAGGTTTTCATAAACGTAGCTAGAAACTGTATCCACCATGAACCACCATGAAACTATAAACAAACATGCAATTTCTGGCCTTCGTGCACTCGGAAATTTCACAACCCAGTAGCTGCGAGCTCTAACCTGTTATATGATCATATTTGGCTAAGCCAAAAACGTACCGTGTAACGTGATTACATATTATATATGTACATATGATTGCATCAATTTTATTAGCAGGCTATAAATCTAAAACGAATTCACAAGGAATATCACATATGAAATTCAATTCAGATCACTTCTTATTCTAATTACAAATAAAATAACAAACCAAAAGCAAATTAAAAAAAATCCAGTTTCAGTGAAAACATTTTAGTGAAGTTTTTGGTGTAAATTCTTCGTGCTCGCTTTTATAAAACCCTTGTACATCGTACAGCAAAATGTTACCGATGTTTTTTGAAAAATTGTTAAGTTGACGCTCTTCCGCATGTACACGGGTTTTATAAAAACGTGCACAAAGAATTTACATCAAAAACATTGCAAAAAATTCACTACAAGGTTTTCACTAAAACTCACTGTTACGTTTTAAAAAGTTGTTGCTAGACAGAGTAGTTTCTGTTGGCTATTTTTTCCAGACAGCACATTTACCGAAAGTGTTTCAAACGGTCTGCAATCCACATGAACCCCTCCATATAGGGGGCAAAGCACGGGCTGGCGCCAGTTATGCTGTTGTTGTCCAAGCACAGCGGCGTTCTTTCAAAGTCCTGGAAGTGGATTAATAAATATAATTTGTTCAAACATATACTTATTTCTTGAACCTACCGTGATCGCCATTGACACCATGTCTTCCAACACGTTCGCGTAGGCCAACCTCTTTCTTTTTGGGTGCTCCAACTCCGCTTTCCGGGCGAGGTAGCATCTCAAAAACCCTGTTGTCTCCTCACGGGACCATATCTTTCGCCTTTTTTCATGCATTCTGAAATAACAAACATGTTTTAATTCATAATTTTATGTGAAATATACGAAGCGCAAATTTTACTTACCCTTGTTCCATTTTTATTTGTTTTGTTTATGTATCCACAAAACAAACAAGATTTGACAGTTGATTGAAATTCCCCAAGTATTTTTCCAGAGCCCATTCACAATAGAGCGGTTTTTTTGCTTCACAACACTACATCTCAGGTCGGATATCATATAACCGAGTTGGCTCAACTCGCATATTTTTCCGAGTTAGTGTTGTTGCTTTACAAGTTATTTCTTATCCTACCTAGTGTTTTTTTGCAGCTAGGTTACATTAAAACGGGCTTAGTGTTGTTGTTTGACATGCTATTTCTTATCTTACCTAGTGTTTTTTTGCAACTAGGCTACATTAAAACTGACGTAAAATATGTTGTAATTCTTTCATATTTTCACTACATAATAAAAACCTTAAAAACTAAAGTTTAGAACAACGTAGCATTGATTTTTGATGTGTAATATTTTTTGTTTTGCTAATGGTGTTGCCCATTTTCTTCCATATAAAAAATATAAAAATCAACACAAATTTTCAGTGTCTCGAAACTTGCACTTTATTACAGTAAAATTGAATGTGGTGCAAAACAGCATACCTAAAAAGTTACACAAATGTTTTTGTATAAACGGGTTTCAACACTGTTACATTTCATAAATCTTATAAATGCAATTAAATTAATATTTGAATCCCATATCATTCTTTATTTTAAACCCAAATGCCAATATTTGACTTAACTTGCGGCCGCCATAGCCGAGTGTTTAGCGTGTGCGCGCTTCATTCGGTGGGTCCCAGGTTCGAATCCAGCTCGGGGCAAGTAACATCCAAAAATTATAGAAAAAGTTTTTCTAATACCGGTCGCCCTCGGCAGGCAACGGTAAACGTCCGAGTGAATTTCAGCCATGAAAAAATTTCTCACAAAAAAAACAACATTCGCCGTTTGGATTCGGCGTAAAACTGTAGGTCCCTCAATTTGTGTCACGATATCAAGACGCACACCGCAAATTGTAGGAGAAGTTCGGCCAAAATCGCTTAAGCGGTTATAGCGCCAATTAAGTAAGTAAGTGTTGCAATTTGTATAATGGGAAGACAATTGGCAGGACAATTTTATAAATTTTATTGGAATACCATCCTCATTATTTGCGTTGGACCGTATCTTGTAAACACATCTTGCCTAATTTAATTCTGTAACTGCACAAAAATTAAACACGCGACCAACGACATCAATAGGACAACGATAAGTGGGATGAGGGGTGAACAAACGCGATAACGGGGATATGAAGAACAGTCTGAACTATTACTAACATGAACACGGCTTTTGAACCAAATAATCAACGTTTTCGAGGTGATTGGATAAATAGAGCTATATGTTGTCAGCGTATGCGTGCATGAAAATATATTTTTACAGACAAGATATATATCATTTCCAAAAAGACTGAAAAGCAAAGGTCCAAAAATTTACCCTGGTGCGACCTCTTAGTTGCGAATTCTGAGCAGGCGTTTTAACAAGTTGAGATCTGCCAGTCAGGTATTTTTTCAAAAGTGCTATTGAATATTCACTAAATCGAAAATAACACTGGAGCTTAGAACAAAGCAGTTTATGATCAACTGAGCTAAATGGCTCTCTTAAAGGGTACTCGTATGTCGTCAAGAATTTTCATCATTGCGGTTGAGTAACTATGCCCTATTCCGAAGCCGGACTGAAAAGGAGATAGTAAATTATTAGCCGTAGTGCTCGATTTAATTTTGAATATAGATCTTGCAACAACATGAAACAGAATAACAAGCAGAGGCACAATTAACAAGTAGGGCATGTAAATTAGATAAAGAACTGCTTATAAATACATTATTCAAAGTGTCCGCATTTATGGTATATTCAGGATTATTACTATTAGGAGGCAGAGAGGGATTAAGTTTTGAGGCAAAATATTTGCGTTTTTCTTGTCTTATGATAGCTGCCGCTCTATTCCTAGCAGCTTTGATTACCGACATAACTTTACGATTAAACCAAGGGCAAGACGTGGACCTAACGCAACTCGAACGAGTAGGAACATGGGTATTAAATAAATTAAGAAAGATGTTACTTATGAAGTCCAGTTTCTGATTCACACTAACAAAACTCCGAAATTCACACCAATTAACACAGCCATGGTCTAATAACAATGCACTGACATCTAGTGAATGATAACCTCTATAGCAGTAAGTAGCAGAAGTGTTTGGACGTTCGAAATGAATATCAAAGCAGCAAAAGATTAAATCATGGTCTGATATGAACGTTAATTGATCAAATTTTAAACCTGTCGACGGGAGAGAAACTAAAAAACTAAGACAACATTTACTTCCATATCGTGTTGGGACAGATGTGTTCACGACAGATAGACCAGGGGGGCTACTCTGTAATGCGATACGCAAGGCAATGCGATGCGAAAATTAAATGCGATGCGAAAACTAATTGACACTCTGTAATGTTATCGCATCGCTAACAATGTTGTTTTTTTTATTTTTTGCAAATTTCTTGCTTGAGTTGGCATTACTGACAGGAATATCAAAGAAAGAGACCAAAACAAACGAAGTAAATACAAATAAATAAAGAATAAGTGAATAAAAAACTCTGATTTTTGAAATGGATTCTGTGGCATTGTGGGATGATCTAAATGATGAAAGGATTGAGAGGAGAATTATTAGGGACGCTTCCAATGTTATGAGCCTCAGCGATAAAAGGTATGTTAAAATGCTTTGATTAAAGATTAAAACTTAATCTCTTTCTGTTCCTTATATCTAGTTTTGTGCAGAATTTTCGATTGAGTAAGGAAGCATTTTTATACGTACTATCCAATATAAAAAGTGAGCTCAAGACTCCGCAAAGGTCCTCCGCAATCCCGGAAATCATAAAACTTTCCGCCACCCTAAGATTTTTTGCTCAGGGTGGGTACCAACACTTGATTGGCCAAGATCGTCATTTAGGGCTGGCACAGCAAACTGTTTCCAGTTGCTTGATGGAAGTTTGCAATGCGGCGGAAAAGGTGCTGTGTCCAAAGCACATTGTGTTTTCAATGACGAATGAGGAGAAATGTGATGCCAGCAGGAGTTTTTACTCAACTTGCGGAATTCCGGGAGTAATTGGAGCGGTAGATGGAACGCACATCCAACTGATACGGCCATCAAAAGATGAACATTTATTTTTCAACAGAAAGTTAAAGCACAGCATAAATGCAATGGTGGTAAGATAGGTTTTATAGAAGTTGTTGAACTTTCATTTAACGGAACAATTTTGTTGTACTTTAGATATGTGATCACAAAATGCGGATTAGGGCCGTTAACGGTACATTCGGAGGTGCGTCGCATGATTCCCACGTATGGAACTTATCACGGGAACGAGAGTATATGAAAACCAATTTCGAAAATGGTGATAAGAACATACGAATCCTCGGTAATTATTTTTACTATTACAATGTGCATATGTACACACAAAATATATGTGCATACATATGTATACACTTATGTTGTTAATTCCTACATACTTGCTATTTCTGCAGGAGACTCAGGATATCCGCTGGAACCTTGGCTTTTAACCCCATATAGAAGTGTCTCGGAAAATACGGATGAACACTTCTTCAATCATAAATTGTCGAAGGGAAGGTCGATAATCGAACGAGTTTTTGGTGTCATGAAGGGAAGATTTCGATGTCTCCTAGCTGCAAGGGAGTTACACTTCTCTCCAAAAAAAGTAGTACAAATACTTAATGTTTGTTGCGCTCTTCACAACATTTGTATTTGGTTTAATGTGGAAAACCCGTCCAATATCGAAATCGAGCCAGAAGAAGTATCCGCTATTAATGTAGACAGTTTGGAAAATGGTCGAATTGGAAATATTAGTAGAAATATAAGAGATCAAATAAAAAATAATATGATTGCCAACACTAGTTCAATATAACATAAAATAAAAAATTAATGTGTTTATTAAATAAATATCAATTCAGTCTTTATTAAGGTTAAGAAAATATGTTATATATGTATATGTATACATGCATTTAATGTATATACATATATACATAGGTACTTATAGATACAGGTACTTGAATACACTTATATTAATTTCTAATTACATGTTATTGCATTTTTGAAATCGCGTTATTGGCTGTAATTTCCACATCCAACATTTCTTGTTTAATTTCTAATTTGCTTAGATTAAGCTTCAAATTTTGATGATCACTTTTTGTCTATGAAGAAATTTTTCTTCAGCTAGCTTCAACTTTTTCTTCTCGATTTTATTACTTTTTTTCATCGTTTTAAAAATTTTCTTTAAATTTAAATTAATATCGCTTAAAACTTGGGTGGAGTTTCTTTGGTATTCAATTTGATTGTCAACCTGCTTTTCCAATAGACTCTGGTTCTTGCGCGGAGTAGGCACCTCATTAATTGCTGGCACTTCCTCATTTTCTTGATCGTTGCTATCCATAGCATCATTTGCATTGCTATTTGGGCCCACTGGAGTTTCAATCGGGATTTCAGGCACGGCCTGCGCTATACCAAACTGACGTGCACCTGTTACCCCGGTAACTGATTGTTCCATCGACAGCAACTCACTCACTTGCTGTTCTAGCTGGGTAAGCGTGGAATAAGAAGATGGACCGCCGCCTGTACCCGAAATATTTATCCTGTTCCTGCGCATTTTTGCCTTCAAATGGAGTTTGTAGTCAGCCCAAACCTAAATAATGTAATTAAAGTTTTGAAAATAATGTGCGCATACATATTTCGTTAAAATTACTTTTTTCCAACCAACCATGTCGCGCATCGGTGGTCCAGCTGCATTTAGCTGGCAAGTTAACCTCTTCCATAGATTTATGGATGCAGTTTTAGCGTTGGGCGTCTTTAGTAACCCCTTGGCCAATTCCGGGTGAGTTACCATGAAATCTACAAGGATTTCAAATTGTTGTTTCTGCGTTTGCTTCGCTCTCACACCATCCCTGTATATTTTTTATAAAATATGTAAATGTATTATACGAAACTAATGCAATACATGTATATAATTTCCATTTTAAACTTACATTTTTAAGCGTTGCTTTCGAAATACACAGTGCTGCCAATGCGAAAGGGCAAAATAATTGCGAAAGGCCTCAATGTGAATGCGAATGTCAGATTACAAGGTGCCGGTTATGCGAATTCGAACACTTTTACATTCGCATCGCATTACAGAGTAGCCCCCCTGCGCTCACCAAAATTTTCCTTCAATAAATTTACTGTTTCGTTGGTTATTCAACCAAAAGTGAGCTTCATCTCAACCGACCGAATATTAGACGCAGCACGTGAGGCGTCGCGCGAACCGAAACATTATTTTGATAATAAATTTGTACGATTTGCAAAAGTTGTTCCGGAGTAAGTTTATTCATTATAAAGTTACAAGCCAAATTGAGCATAAATCAAGTAACAGCTATCAAAAAGACCAACTCCGAAAAAAGTATTGCCTCATTGAACACTACACGTCTAAAAAACACCCGTTATCAAACGGGCATGTTATTTGACGGTAAAGTTTCAAGTCATCAGCATATTGTGAAAACCTTGAATATTTAAAGCAATATCCAATACCATTAATAGATATTATAAACAAAATATGGCGAAGGATAAGATTTGCAAGCCTCAAGTTCGACAAACAACGATAGAGTGAAATCCCAAGTTTTTAGCTTCTGGAGTAAAAAAGTATGCTAAACTTTTTCGAAAGCTTTAGAAAAATCCGTATAAATAGAGTCTACTTGAGACCCACACTTAAACGCTGATACACAAAATTCTGAAAAACCGCTAGGTTGGTTAAAGTGGACCGCTCGCGGACGAACCCATGTTGGCGAGGCTCAATAACTGGTTTAATGGCAAAAGAGAGCTTCTCTTCAAACATTTTCTCGAAAAGTTTATAGCAAAAAATTAACTTAGAGATAAGTCTATAATTTGTCACATAATTTCTGCTGCCAGATTAAAAATTTGGGAGATATTTGCAATTTTCCAATGCTCGATAAACACGCTTGCATTGCTTAACCCATTAATAACATTTTTCAAAGAGGGGTTTAAGGAATAAATACCATTAATAACACACTAAATTCAGAATATGAAAAGACTCAAAATCCAGAGATTGGGTATGACCAAAATTTGTGGTTGCATCAGCGAGTATCATCAGTCGCATAGTTTGTTTTGAAATAGCCTGAAAATAAGTTGAAAGTATCAGGCAAATTTCGAGAATAAACCCCGTTAAAGTTCATACACGTTGGAATGTTCGTGCCCTTTTAGAACGAATGTACTTCCAAAAGAGTTTAAGATTTTCTTCAGATTCAAACCTATATATATATATTGATTATATAAAAGCTTATCAGGACATTAAATGAACTCATATAATAAAAATACTTCTCTTTGTAACAGATATTATTATTATAAGCCTTGTACAATTTGTAAGATTTACTTCGTTGATTTTTAAGCCTTTAAGATGTTTGATGTACCACGATAATTGAAGGAGGCAAGACCATAGACAGGTTATTCGAAAACACTTCAGACATCTTGGGCAAAAATTTCTGAAAGCATTCAGAAGTATCATTTGAAGTAAGAATAGTATCAGTCGTACTTATGGGGAAAGAGCACTAAATTGAATATTAAATTTTCATCAACAAAAACAAGATAAAGTGTTTTGGTAAGCTTATTAAATGCATTATTGGTTTGAACAATATTGATACTAAAAGTTCTAGGTAAGAGTTGGTTAAATTTAAAGTTTCAGCTCCTAGCGAGCTCACATAGACCCTCTGGGATTCATTGTGATACCACAGTATACACAGAACGGCAATTATTTGTCTTAATTTTAAAGCGCTACGTGCTACGGCCGCCGTTGCCGAGTGTGTAGCGTGAGCGCGGTTCATTTGGTGGGTCCCTGCTTCAAATTCTAGCCGGGGCAAGTAACATTAAAAACTATAGAAACAGTTTTTTCTAATAGCGGTCGCCCCTCGCCAGGCAATGGCAAGCCTCCGAGTGTATTTCTGCAATGAAAAAAAACTTCTCACAATCAGCATTTGCTGTTCGGAGTCAGCGTAAAACAGTAGGTCCCTCAATTTGTGTTACAACATCAAGACGCACACCACAAATTTTAGGAGAATTTCGGCCATAATAAAAAAACGTGCTCAGAATGAAGCTATGCAGATGACTAATCCCTACTCTAGATATATCTGCCGGAGAGTTGATAAGGTACGATCCCAGATAGTTAAGTCTTAGTCTCAGGACAGCTAAGTAAAAAGTGTTGAGATGATTCCACCTCTTCATCCTCCAAACAGCTACCGCAAGATGGGTTAGTGCTATTAATGAGGCGCAGCGCATGGATTCCCATTGGGCAGTGCCCTGTCAGCCCCCATAGCTTTGAGAGCCGTAAAAGCTCCCATGACCTTCCCCGGTCTACTATTGGCGACCCAACATATTTTTTATTTATTTATTTATTTGTTTATTCATCTATGAAACAATGGTTTCTTACAGACTAGTTACGACTAATTTTAATAGTTAAAGAAGAGAATACAAAAGATTAATAAATAGATTTCTAGGATAAGAAAAATCAAGTAAGATGGAATTCGAGATTATATTAAATTCACTTAAAGCACGAGCCAGAGGGGCATTGCGCGCATACTCAGTTTTACAGTTTTCACAATAGAACGGCAATATGTTACGCAAATTTCGCTGAGGAATGTTGAAATTTATGCGTTCTAAGAGAAAAGGACAATCAACAATACCATTAATAATACTAAAAGCAAAAGTTAAGGAGAGTACAGAACGTCTCTTTTCCAAAGACTCCAGATTAATTAAAAGTAAACGACTACTATACGATGGATTAGGATCCGCAAAATTTAAAGACCGCAATGCAAATTTTAGAAAAGCCTTTTGGACACGTTCCAATCTATTACTCAAATTTTTGTGGAATGGCTTCCATATAAATGTAGCATATTCCAAAATGGGACGGACAAAAGATGAGTATAATAATTTAATGGTATATGGATCAGAGAATTTTACACAGTTTCGTCTTACGAACCCCAAAACAGAGAAAGATCTAGAAATTACATGACTGATATGTCTATTAAAAGAAAAATTGGATGTAAAAATTACACCAAGATCTTTGGCCTCAACGACAGATACTAGTGGTGACTCCGCAATATTGTAATACGTCGGTAATGTACTGCGAATTTTTGCATAAGTAACATTAAAGCACTTACTGATATTTAAAGAAAGACGCGATTTAATGCACCAAAGACTAAGTTTGTTGAGATCCGCCTGGAACATACTAGCATCAGTTTCGTATTTGATCACCGAAAATACTTTCAAGTCATCGGCATATAGCAGAAAATTGGCAAAAGAAAAACATGAGCTTATATCGTTTATAAATAAAACAAAGAGTAAAGGACCTAAAATACTTCCCTGGGGAACCCCAGATGTGGCAATGAAAGCATATGACGATATGTCATCTATAGAGACAACACAGCGTCTGTTAGTCAAATAAGACTTGATCCACTCTAAAAAAACAGAATGGAAACCAAGACAGGCTAACTTATAAAGTAAGATCGAATGAGATACTCTGTCAAACGCTTTGCTGAAATCTGTGTATATGCAGTCCACCTGGAATCCAGCTGAAAATGTTGTAATACAGTATTCATAAAATACAGCTAAATTGGACACAGTAGATCGATTGAAAACAAAGCCATGTTGGTTTGGCAGAATCAGGCTTTTAGTTATGAAATACATTTTTTCTTTGACTATAGTTTCAAAAAGTTTCGAAACAGTTGATAGTTTGGAGATGGGCCTGTAATTGCGAACATTATTTTTATTGCCACTTTTAAATATAGGGTTAATAGAGGTAATTTTCCATTCATTGATGAAGATACCCGACGCAAGAGACATATTAAAAATAAGTTTTAGAGGAAAAGCTAGAGCGGGACAGAAGAGATGAGCGGAGAAACCATCCACATCCACTTTCATAGATGATTTCAGTCTAGATATACCTGTTACAACATCATCTAGTGAGAGTTTCAGAGCCCCAAAACTGAAAGCCGTATCTGTATTGGGGTCAACATCAGGCCAGGAATTACCATCACCACAAACGTAGTTGGCACTAAAAAATTCAGCAAACAGATTCGCCATCTCCGTAGGGCAACTAGCGAATTTGTCATCAAGAGAGACAGCAGAAGGTATCTCTGGCACACCTCTCTTAGACTTTATGAAATGCCAAAAACCTTTTGGATTTGATTTAATGCTTGACTCTACTCCCAGAATATAATTTTTATAAAGAAACTTATTTAAACAATTAAACTCCTTTACATATTTTTGATATTTATCAAAGAAAATCTGTCTTCCAGAGACCTTAAACTTCTTAAAGAATTTATTTCTAAGGTTCTTTAACTTTTTTAACTCACGATTATACCATGGTAGCTTGTATGGCTTATTTTTCAAAATTGGCACATTCTTCATACATAAATCAGATAACACTATTTTAAAAGAGTTATAGCATTCAGAGACATCCTGCACTGAAAGTAATTCGTCCCATTCAGCATCGAAATGGAGTTATTAAGCTTGATAAAATCGCAGTACTTATAGTTAAAAATATTTAATTTAACAGGTACTGTTTTTAAAAATTTATAAAATTCAAATTTCAGAACTAATGCGACGTGATGCATATCAGACTGAGAAAAAGGGCAATGACAAATTTCAATATTACAATTTATATTGTCACTTAAAAAAATTAGGTCAAGAATTCGATCCAACTTGTTAACATACTTATTAATTTGCATAAGATTAAGACTTAGAAGACTATCGATGAGGTATGACTCATGCGGGGCAGTAATATTATTAGGGGTGAGACCAAAGTTCGAAAAAGTGCCAGACCAACACACATTGCATAGGTTAAAATCACCTAAAACACATAGGTGATTGTCACCAAGTTTATTCAGAACTAGCGAGCTGACATTATCAGCATGCGCACGATAAAGATCATCTTTGCTATTTGGAGGAATGTATGATGCCATGATAAATAATGAATCATGGAGCGACGAGCCCGTGACACATACACAGATCTGATCCAGAGGCGAATCATCATTCTCAAGCTCAACTAAAAATGTATGCAAATTGCGCTAAACTGCAATTAAAACACCTCCTCCTCTTAGGCATCCAGTTATTACAGCGTCTCTGTCCTTACGGTAGACATTGTAAAGGTTTGCGTCGAAGAATTCATTGTCGAGAAAGTCCGAATTCAGCCAGGTTTCAACAAGAACAAAAACGTCGTAGTCGAGCTGAGAACTAAAAATACGAACTAGTTCAGATTTGGTACGAATGCCAGAGGTATTTGGAAGTACACCTTTAAATCGGCAGCACTCCTATCGCGCTCTTTAAATTTAGTGTTGCTTGAGTTCTGGTGAACCTTCTTTTTTACACTTACGTTTGCCCGTGATCGCTTTTCCCAATATGCCGAAAAGGGCGAACGGAGACACGTGCAGGCCAGAGCTCAGCATTGAGCATTTTGTCAAACCAACAATCAGGAACTCCAAGTTTAAAGGAAATGCGCTTCAAAGTATTAGTAGGTGTCTCCTTTTTCACAAGACTGTAGCAGTCTAGCAGTTGTTGCTCAATACCAGTATGATTTACCACGTAGTCAATAATATTAACATTCGTAACAGATGGCGAGAACGACGAGATATGCAGCCACTTTTTAGGAACAACAACTTCAAGCTCGGCGTTAGCATTTGAACCAATAACACGCATTCGATTCCTTTTCACTTTCCTTTTCAAAACTGATGTCCATTCTGATTTACTGCCAGCAGGCTGTAAATTGAGATTTTCTGTAGCAGCGGCGGTGCCAGCACATAAAACAACATACTCGTCATTGTTCAGAGGGACCATATTATTTCTGGCCACAGCAGCATAGGTAACAGCAGCGCTTGGCGAAGCCACGACAGCAGCAGGAGCAGCGGCACTAGGCGCAGCAACGACGGCAGCAGGTACAGCGGCGACAGCAGCCGCAGCCGGAGAACGAAGAAACATAGACGAAGATCGCGAAAGTACTTGATTAGCAGGCACAATTGGCTTCACATTGTTTGTGCATGAAGTACTAAATAATTTATTAAAGGATGTACCAACAAATGCGCGAAGATCATTAATTTCTGTAGTAAGAGTCGAAATAGCGTTGTCTTTTTCTCTTAAACTACGATGCATAGCAAGCAAGTCTGAGTGCATGCACTCAGTTTTTTTTACCATTTCATTTTTCTCTTTGAGCAGAGTATTTATGAGATCAAACAAGCGCCCATTATCAGCACGAACACAAGTAATTTCAGTGAGCACGGATTCCAGACTAAGTTGTTGCTTCCTATTACTCTCTATTATTTGATCACTTTGATTATGAGCACCCTTCTGAGAGATAATTGTTGTGGCGCAATTACTAGCAACAGTATTAGTTAGCGTAGAGGCTGGTCTCACATTCACATCAGCGGGAGGCAGGGGAGACCGAATTGAATTTCGACGAGCGGCCGCACAGCCTTTGCAAAAAAAGCTTTTGTTCGAGTTGATCAGAAAATCGACATCAGCAGGCAATATACCAACACAGTCAGTGTGGAAAAGTTCATTGCACTTTGCACATTGGACTCCAGGCCGCGAACGGTCAACCTTTTGACCACACACGCACGGCATTATAGCACTTTGAGCACTAGATTTATTTATAATTATAAGAGTCACTGTCTCAAGGAATCCTTGGCACCATAGCACTAAATCTGGTGTTTGATTGAAAACTCAATGTATGCAAAAAAAAAAAACTTTCACAGAGCGTTAAATATAAAGACGTCCGCACAGTACGACGATGAACGATGAAATACCCGCTTGGGTATCGGGGTAAATATTCACTTCCCTTACAGAGGTCGTACTGGTTAGCAACCAATCGGCCGTTTTCTTTTTGACATCCACCCCCGTCTTGAACACGCTACAGTGATCTGGTAGCCTACATTTTTTTCTTAGACAGAGTCCTCGGCAGTATACTCTACGGCCAAACCTCCCATGAACTTTCGATCCATCCGTGAACATATTTAGCAGCCCTCGGTGCCATCCCTCCCAGTCCTCCATGGAGGGAATGGCAATTCCAAAGTAACCCTTGGGAGCTATGGTGGGCATGCAATGGTACGTTGTGGCCGGAATGAATTTGTGTCCAGTTTCCCGCAACCTGGGAATGACAGTTCTGCCGAAGAGCAGATGGTAGATGAGCTTTATGTGGTCGATTTCGATACCCAGGCTGCTTAGAAGCTCTACTATAGGCCCGGCTAAACCGTTGTTAAAGGCCCCTCGATGTCAAAGAAGGCTAACAGCACAAAGTCCTTACACGCAAGAGACTGCTCTATTCACTTCACGAGGGTATGTAGAGCAGATTCCACCGATATTTCCTTACAATAAGTATGCTGCGAAAGCGACAATCTCTCACACGGAGTCCCATTTCCCCTTTCGAGCGTTTTCAAGACACACGAAGAGCAACTGATTGACCTGAAGTACCTAGGAGTAGTGTGGGAGCTTTCACCAGCCTTTGGTATAAACACTACTTTAACCCGATTCCAGCCCTCAGGAATGTAGTCATTTTTAAGTCAGCCTGCGAAATTCGGGATAAGCCAACGGCACACTACAAGTACCCCAGTACTTTTGCAACTTTTCAGCGAACAAGAATATTCCAGCGCGCTATTGCAAGCTGCCGCGAATACATTAACTGGGGAGCCTATTGCACCCTCCGATAAGCTTGTGCCCCCGGTGGAAGCTACCGGTAAGAGTTCTTGCAGTATTCTGCTATAAAGTCCAGTCCGTACTCCTTAGATTACCAAAGAGAGCATGCTGTTTTTGTATATATACGATGGTCTGAAAAAGAGTGTTTGCTTAGAACTCTCCAGGCCAGGGTAAGTTCTAGAATCTCCTCCCTGACGCCTGTAATAAATGTCCCTACTGCAAACAACTTGACCTTCGGACGCCGCCTTAGAGTGCTGAACATTGATCTGTCGGATAATTATTCTCAGAGCCTAATCGCCTCTTCAGCGGTCCAACACTGAAGCCGGATTCCTCCCTCGAGTCTATTTCCATACTCCTGGAAGGCTCCTCATTTTTCCCCTTCTTATTCTACATAACCGGAGGGTCGGCGTAATCGACCTTGGCATCGACTTGAAGGAGCCATACAGCCTCCCTGCTCATTCGCACCGAGGTAGGGGGTCCTAGCTCTCTTTAATAACTGTCATAGACGCCGAGGAGATGGCTGACGCAACCCATTTCTACTAATCGGCAGCAATAGTGCCTTCCTCCCTACTTTGATCTAACACACCCAAAAATATGCAGTTCGCTTCTTTCGCGACTTCGCTGAAAGATTTAGGCGGTTCCGGTTATTCCACATCCTTATAATTTTTTTTTTAATTGTGTTCATCTTGTTCGTACGACCACCTGCAAGACGAGGCGAGCGGTCCACCACGACAGCGCCCCTTGCCACGGCAAGGCCACCGTTACTCCCTGAGACGGCTCGGTATCAGAAAGGCACCGTTATAACACACGCGGTCTATTAAAAGCCCTGGCTGCAAACCCTCCAGTGGGTACAATTACGCCTTACACTTTGAAAAATAGACCAAGTTACACCAATGCGAATAAAATAGAATAGAAAATTACATTCTTATTTTTTTCGCAAAGATTAACAATATTACCAACATGTTCTCTATACGAATCATCTGAAATGTTTGGAAGAATAAAGAAATACATATAAATAATTCAAAAAGCATAATAACACACAACTTCTTAGTTCGTGTATTTTTTGCAACTTTCGTACACAAAAGCTGGCTAGCCTGTTCTAAAATTCGAAAAAACAAAACAAATGAATTGCCTAGCATAATTTTGCTTTAGCCAACTGTGAATGGAGCCAATTTTGATTAAATGCGAGTGAAAAACCTTAGCCCATATAGGTCAAAATTCGTCACAGCTGAGATCACCTGATGTAGCAACCCTCACCTTTTGTATGTCGTTCCTACGGCAGTCGTGAATACCGTCTACGATACCGGAACGACCAGGATTTATTTCCGGCCAAGGACTGTCACTTCAGCAGCATTCCTCAAAATTTTATGGGGAATGTTTTATGCTGTTACAACAAGAAGAACAACCATTTGAATGCCATTCTCTGTCTATTTCTATGTCTGACAGCTATTTGTGACATTTAATATCAGCCGCTGCCATCTTTAATTTAGAAGACTTCTCACTTGTATTCATTCACAGTGATGCAGACTGAATCGCAATTTCCTGCATTGCTTCTGTATACTGTGAGCTTTGCTGTGCGAGCGTTGCTCGGGAGCACGTTTTGTCCATCTTCATATGTTCTAAAGGTGCATTCGGCTTGTGGTATTGCTCTTGTGTAAATCCGAATAGTACTTTGTGACGTTTAAATGGAAAAAATAAGCTAAAAACATCTTTTTAAAAAATTGGTAATTTTTATTCACTGTAAAGAACATAATATTTTATTGAAAGACGGAAAATGTGGAGCCTAAGAACTCCTAAATTATACATAAAACCATTTTTTTAAATTTTTATTCATTGTAAAGAACGTAAAAAAATATTTTATTGAAAGAATGAAAATGTGGAGTCTAACAAGTTCTAAATTATACATATAACCATTTTATGGTGCAAAACAGCCCGAATGTATATTTTTTGTAATATCATGTTTTATATAGTCCGTAGACTCCTAATATGGCACCCACATTTTCCCAACACGCCTCAAGATTGAGATACAGGGCGTTGAAGTTTTTTCATAAGTTTGCCCCTACATAGGCGTTTCATTGTTTTCCAGCACTGTTTTACGATTGGCAATTTAAAAAGCTGATATTAATTAAGCAAAAAATTGTGCAAATGTTAAGGTCTGAATAAGTAAATTTTTCAAAGCAGCAGTAATCAACTACATATAGCGCTTGAGGGGATCTCCGCTTTGGCAAAAGTATAGTACATTTAATATCAAGAGAATTTAAGAATTTTAAGTTTAACGATCGAGCGAAGCTCTATTGTTTGTAATTTATTTTCTGTGAGTTTGTGATTTGTTTTTTCCGTGAGTTTGTAATGAAAGTGTTATTTATTTTCTATGTTCTAATATTAACCGCAATTCTGTGCAATTTGTCGAAACTCGAAAATCAATTTTATTAACCGAGAAACCCCATTCAGGCAGATATATACACTTACGGAAAACATACGCAAAAAAAACTCAACTTGGGCTTTATTTTGAATTGACAATATGGCTTTCATATTCTGTCTAGAAAGACGTTGTTTATTTTCTGCTCTTGTTGGCTATTTCCTCAAAAGATCCGTGTGAAAATCCGAGGAGTACCGACGGCGGCAGAGATTGGAAACACCTATAGGAGCGCAATCTCGCACAATTTATGAGATGTCTCGGAAAAACAAAACCGTCGATATAGCGTTCTCAGAAATCATTGCGTGAGGAGCATAATTTTTGGCGCAAAGTTCTCCAACGGATTCTAGATGTGACAATGATGACATGTAATCTCACTTTTCGAGGTTCGAAAGAAAATATCGAGGATTCAAATAAGGGCTATTTCCTTTCAGTCATCGCTCTGGTGGCCAAATATGGTCTGGTTTTAAGCGAATGGTTCTGTTAAATATTTAAGTCCTCAAATACAGAACGAATTCATTTGTCTCTTGGGGCAAGAAACTCATGAAAATATTGTTCGCCGCTTGAAATATGTTCCATCTTTTTATATTAATTATGGATACAACTCAAGACGCCAGCAAAATTGATCAATTGTGTAAGGTTTTTCATTACGTGAGTTGAGCCAGTTGATATACAAATCAACGAGGTATTTACTTCTTTTGCTGCTATAAAAGTTCAATCTGATTCAGGCTGTATAAGTTCAATCTGATTCAGGAAAACCTTGTAACCGATTATATACATAAGAAGGGTCTTCAAAAATGTCAAGGTCAAACATACGATGGTGCGGCAGTCAAGAGAGGCGCTTATAAAGGTGTACAACAGAGAATCAAAGATTACGTTCCTTTGCAAATTTGGTTCATTGCGCTAGTCATAACTTGATCCTTGTTTTGAAAGATGCAGTATCGTGAAGTCGTTGGGATCATCTACAAAGCGTTTACGAGAAAGGCACACATACTCTCAAAACCTTGAATCCAACTCGCTTTGCTGGAGGGTACGACGCGGTTCATGTTTCGAAATAGATGTTTTGCGATGTTCTCAAATGTTTAAGCCAGATAGTATTAAAAACCAGAAAAGATCACGTAAAATCAAGAGCCTCTTCGATGAACTGTCCCAAGATGAAAGATTTAATTATCGTGAACAGCGCCTCCGAGTGACAATTTTCTATCCGATGATCGATAGCATATCTTCGCAACTTGAAAATAGATTTGCGACGTTGCAACGGTTCCTAGCACATGATTCAATTAAAGATTTAGAGGAAAAAGCTGATGAGTTCTCAAAAAAAATTTCGGATGACGTATCGTCTTCATTTTCCTCTAAATTGATTTCTATCAAGTCTACATTTCAGAAGGAAATCATCCCTATGAAAGATGCCAAGAGTTGACTCAGTTATTGATTATTCAGAATCTCTCATTGTCTTCCAGTTATACAGATCTTTGCACGGCTCGTCATAAACATATATGAGTAATCGCTCATTAAAAAATATTTTTCGTGAGTTTTAATCTTAGACAAAAATGCAAACCCTATATTTTGTTCTGCCCGCAAGTTCCGGCCATGGGCGCAAGGTTTTAGTACCATACAAAGTTTTTTGTCAAGCGGAACAAGACAGCAAAAACTAACGTAAGGCCTTGTATAAATGGTAGTCAGAGATAATTGTCATTCAAGTTTGTGGATGGTGAGGGCATGTACCAACATTCTTCATTATACAAAGTGCCAACAAGGAATACAATAAATTTCCTTGAGGATAAATTGCATTTCATAGCGATTGTGTCAAACATTTATGCTGAACCAAAATGGATTGGCAAATGTATGAACAGTATGATTGGAGTGACAGTTCACGGCATACATCAAACAAAACAATTTAGTGGAACGATCGGATACTTCAAATTGGCAGAAGCTCTGCTGCAAACATATCTGAGATACTTAAATAAGCATTAAGTAGTACATTGAAAAAAATCAAAATTGAGGCTGCTCTTACTGATAATAAAGCAAATATTGTCAAACCGATACATGATACATTTGAAAAGAAATCTTAAACATTCTTAGTACACCATAGCCAAAAAAAATTTCAATATGCAAAAATATTATACCTTTCTTTACTTTCATATTATATTACTTTCAGAACTGGAGCATTTTCTTCCATACCTACAACATGACCTAGCAAACGTACTCGCTGAATCCTAATTCGCTGTACTATATTACTGCCGATGGGCCGTGTGTAGAAGTCCACGCAAGTGGGAAAGTCTCTGATTGCCATTCACCTGGGAGAGGCCAGAACGATTCTTCTGCATGCGGTTCAAACAGCTCACAACTTCCGGGTGATTTTACCCAAGTGTCCTCCGGGTAGCTGCCGAACATCCGTTTGGGGGTGAGCTAAAGTGAGAAGGCGAACCTGGTGGGGCCACTCCGACGTTTTTGGTTTAAGAGCTCGCCATTGTTTTGCAGCGTCTGTTCATCAGTAAGCGAGGCTGCGAGCGGGCGTCTGACATGGAGCAAGCGGCTCGTATAAAATAGTCCCCTTAATTAAAAAATGCCCTAGAATCTGGTTGTGCGCTGGGCTTGGTACCCGCAACGTAAAAACAGCTTTTAAATAAAAAATCTCAACAAAAAGTCTCGGCCGATACCCCTCTATTCTGATGAGGAGCGCCGCAAACGTTTAAAGGACTATGATTTAAGGGCATGCACCTGGAATGTCCGGATCCTTAATTGAGAAGGTGCTTTTCCAACATCAAACGGCTTGGAGAGGTCCTTCCCAATTCTGACTGAGCTGGTGGTGTTACTCAGCGTCATTTTACATAGCCGTATTAGTTTTGCAGGGATACCAAATTCAGACATGGCGGCATATAAGGAACTTCTTCTTGTGTTGTCGAAAGTTGATTTAAAGTCGACAAATAGATGGCGTGTGTCGATTCCCTGTTCACGGGACTTTTCCAATATTTGGCATATCGTGAAAATCTGTACGATGGTAGATTTACCAGGTCTAAAGCCACTTTGATAAGTCTCTGCCAGTTCGTTGATCCTTGGCTCAATTCTTCATACAATACGCTCAATGGAGCCTTGTGCAAAAGGATCACCCTTCTTGTGGATTGGGCAGAGCACATTTAAATACCTATCGGAGGCATGCAAGTTACGTCAACCGGCCATTCCTGCCAAAAAGAAAATAGAATTGAGGTTGACTGGTCGTCGCAACACTAAGCCAAACCAAAACAAATGCCATTGCAGTTCATGCAAACGCTCAACAAGCTTGCGAAATGAGTGCAACGGCATTTGCACAACTAAACGAAAATATGTAATATAACACAATAAAAGAATTTAGCCGATTAGCCAACACAATTTCACAACAAGTAAATTTAGCTGATTCTCGAAATAATGTAACAATAAAAATTCACTAGCCATTAAGAAATATAAAAGCTACTGCGAGAAGACATGAACGACGAAGTACCGAACCCCGTCTACTCAGGACAGTCAACACAAGCTAAAGCCATTTCAGGACAGTTCAATCGCTACTCCCAACAGAGTGGAAGATTCCATAATAATTACTGCCGAGAGAGAGTTCGAGCATAAAAGGTGATTGCCAATTGTGCCTTTGTAGATATTAACCGCTTCAAGTAATGCTTCCTCTTCTGCTATAAAACCAGAGCTGTATGTGGTGATTCGTACTAGTTTTGTCAGTTGCAGGTCTGTGCTAATGCAATAATAATGCAAGCTGTGGCATGAACAGATTTTGAACCATCTGTATAAACTTAATTAGAACTCCGTTGTTTAGGTTTGGCTACAGTATTATAAAATGATGTAATAAAAACCTGGTTGTTGGCTGATTGTTTTGATAGGGGAATCAGATTGGTAACTATACAATCTGTGTCGAATTGCTAGGGTTGTCTAATATCTAAGCCTATCTCCTGCGAATTTCTGACTATACAGCGCATTTCTCTCTCTCTGTTATCAACAAGTTTTATATCTGTTATCAATTGCTCTTCCGAGTATAAAATAATCTTTGGACGTCATCATGCTAATGGTATAGTCAATCCCTGGCAGTCCGATTTCCGTTTAAATATTTGTTTCCGGTGTGGTTCGGAAAGCTCCGATGCTATAACTTGCCGCCGCGTTTTAAATAGTCTTAAGTTTGTTAAGTTGTGCCTTCGAGATGTTACAATAAATTGCTACGCCTTAATAAATTTTTGAAAGCAATAATACTATTGGGATGCGCGTGGCTGTGATATGATGCCTGGTTAGATAATGATATCTTAATTTTTTCTATATATGAATTATAGTTATACTAGCTGACAACGGTTGCGCGCGGCTTCGCCACCCGCTTTCTGTTGATGTATATGTATAAGAAATTACTTACTATTAGTTACTTTGGTTCTGAAATAGTTTGATTTTGCATTTACCTTAAGTCCTAAATATACAAACTCATAAAAATAACAATTTTATGTTGCATACAATTGCAATTAAAACTTTTTAATGGACAAACATCAACAAATTTCTTTGTATACAATATTATGCGTACCTCCCTCTGCAAGGGCAAAAAGGTTTCTTTTCGATGTAACACGTGATAGGGCTAAGTACAGTACGTATCCACCGAGCAATATTCTCTCGTTTGTGCGTGGAATTTTACCAATACCAATTCGTTAATTTTTTCGACTTGTTCATTAGTAGGTGTTAATATTGCTCGTTCCTTTAACCAGGATACAGGTTTATAAGCAAGTTGGTCTATTGTGGGATATATTTTGTCAATCAGTTGTTGATGGTCGGTGACTGAAACGCATATATCATTATTGAAGGAGATTTCCCCACAAACTGTTGGAAGCTCAACGTTACCAACTTTCAGTTACATGTCAGCAAACATCCTGTTATCTTCTGAGGCTTTAAGCACTCTCATGTTAATCTTGAGTGCTAATTTTATTACATGGGACCAAAGGTATGATCGTTTTAATGACGCATTCACCTCATCAGCCCTGGCTCCTCTAGATATAACTGGCACTATTTGACAGAAATCTCCTGAAAATAATACCGTACAATCACCCATAGGTGTGTTCATACTTTTTAAATCGCGCATGGTCCTATCTAGGGTTTCAACTGACGCTTTATGTGACATTGTGGCTTCATCGCAAACTATCAGTGAGCACATCTGGATAAGCTTAGAAGTATTACTTTGCTTAGAAATGTTGCATGCGCTGGCACAATCGTCAGAAATATTTAGAGGAAGTTTAAATGTAGTATGCCCCGTTCTTCCACCTTTTAAAAGGGTAGCTGCGATCCCAGAAGACGCTACCGTAAGGGCAACGTTGCCGCCAGATCTTACTTTAGTGAGAAGTAAATTTATTAAAAATGCTTTTCCCGTGCCGCCAGCAGTATCAAGGAAAAATATCTTTCCGTCCTTGTATTGTATACAAAGAAATTTATTTATGTTTGTCCAATAAAAAGTTTTAATTGCAATTGTATGCAACATAAAATTGTTATTTTTATGAGTTTGTATATTTAGGAATTCAGGTAAATGCAAAATCAAACTATTTCAGAACCAAAGTAACTAATAGTAAGTAATTTCTTATACACATACATAAACAGAAAGCGCGTGGCGAAGCTTCGCGCAACCGTTGCCAGCTAGTAAACACATAAACAAACCCAATTTTTGTATGGAAGAAAATGCGCAACACCGTAAGCAAAACACTAAAAAACTTTTAAAAATTCAGCTGTAGTTTCTAGTTTCTTGTATGATGGCAAAGCATCTGAAAAACAAGCATATCTAACAGTGTGGATCAAAGTTATCATTTCGCCTTGCATCGGTTTATCAACGAAGTCAACAGCACAACTCTCTGCGCATAGCCGAACGAAGTAGTAACGAAGATCAGTTGATTTACTACTCACACAACTACACATCTTCCCGCTACGACACTGATTTTACATTCGGTTGTAGCAATGCTGTACTTAGTGTAAAATTTTTTAAAACTTTACACTTAAATATTTCAGAAATGAATAGGCTAATTTTTAATTTAAGTAGCTTTCATTGTAGTGCTAACTGCAAGCATTAATTTAAAAAAAGTTGCATCCCAATCCGTTCAGTAGTGCCCGAGATTAGCGCTTTCCAAAATTTTAGACTTTGTTTTATAATATGTATAGATTTGGTATTGAAAGCCACACCTAATATTTTAGTGGGCTTATGTATATTTTGATTTGTTTGTTAGCTATTACAACATAACTAAGTAACAGTATTTTTTGCAAACATGTTAGGTTTTTGTTTTAGAAAAAGATGTATAAGTAAGTAAAGCTAGTCTTTTTACGTTTCTTAAATTAGCCAAATCCTGATCCCACCAATATACATACTTATGTACATATTTACCCTTACCATGTTTTGCCTTGTATGGCATGGATCCATTAGCCGCTTGAACAGTTTTCTGTGGAATAAAGCTGCTGTTTTTTTTATATTTGAAGATATTACCAAATTATCACCAGTATTAATGAGACTGACCTGAAACTTGTGTCAGTCGGTCTGGTCGGTATTAAACATTGAGGGTTTACTAAGCTTTACATGTGGGTGACATACATTTGGAAAATTGAATATTAGTGATCGCTGAGAATCGACTTCCCAGGAGAATAAAGTGTGAGGTTGTGCTATAACTAATGAGAGATCAATATGAGTGAAGTGGACTCCTGGAAAAGTAAGTGGGAGTCATATCATTTAAAATGCCGAAATTGGAGTTTAGCAGTAGATTTTCCGTAGCAGCTCCTCGTTTATCTATATAAAGAAATACCCAAATAATGTTGTGGGCGTTAAAGTCGCCGAAGATTAGGGAACTGCAGTGATTATTGTTACAAAGGGCTTGTAATTCACCTGTTGGAAAGTTGTCAGTCGGGTGTACGTAAATAGGACATATAACGAGATCAACTTCTCCTTTAAACAAAGCAGAGACATAACATACATATGTATATGTATGTACATATTTGGATTGAGTGCTAAAATAAATAGTGGGATAATAAATAGTGGGATCCACCTTTTGCATTTCCTTATGTAGGTGTATTATAGAGAACATGGATATAATTGTTTAAGTTAATACAGTCCGTACTGAGGTGAGTGTCTTGGGGAGCAATTACGTCATGTTAGTATTTTTTGATTATAAGTTGGAGTTCATTTAAAATATTATGGTAGTCGTTCAAATTCCACTACAGTATTTTTAGAGTAAGATGAAAGAGATGACAGATAGAAAGTATGATTTTAATCTCAAAGAGTACATATGGAACAATGTAGACCCAAGAGAACACCCTCAAGTTTTTCTTTCCTTATGTCTGAGTTAAATGAGCTGATGTTGAAATTGAATGATGGGATTGCGCTTATATTGTGCATAAGGTATGGCGATGTGGGATCTAGATGGTTCAAAAAGGGTTAGGTTTTGAGTAGAACAGTTTGTTGACTTTGATATTGTGTGTGTCATGTGTGGGTGGGTAGAGGAGGAGGACTTGTTGTTGGATTTTGTAATTGTTGAATCTGTTGCAGTCACATTTTGAGTGATGTTTCTGCGGGAGGGGATACATTTTTTCTTTGTTCAATGACTTTGTCAAGAATATCAATCGGATTGCCGTAAATTGTTTGTTGGGATTTTATTTTTTCTAGTGCTCTTTTATAGTAACATTTTGTGATCGTTTTTCTGTTTTTGTTTGGATGGTCAGTTTTTGTTGTTAGCTCTGTTAGCGCGATTGCAGTTGATGCAAGTGATAGAGCCGTGAACAGAAGAAGCACACACTTCACACTTTTCCTCACTTTTGCAGTATTTTTTGGTGTTGAGACCTTGTTTGAAACAATTTTTCATTGTATTGGAGCTTGTATATATGGCTCGATTTTTAATTCTCTTGGGAGTTCATATTTATTGAAAGAAGTTATGTGGGGCGAAGTATTCACAAGTTCGCCATTAAGGACTTTTTTTATTTTTTGACACGCAGTTATAGATATCGTAAAGAAGGAGCAAATATTACGTCTTCAATTATTTCCGATGCGGATAGATATCGTAAAGAAGGAGCAAATATTACGTCTTCAATTATATTTTGTGTCGGATACAGTTCGGTTGTAATCGCGCAGACAGACATTCACTAAATTCTTCGCTTTGAGAAATGTGTTAGTTTTAAAGGGGGTTTTTTGGTCCTGTTGTTTTTAATGAAGATTTTTCGGAGTTGGTCGTTTTCACAGCTGTTTCTTGATTGCCATTTAACGTTCGCAAATTGTCCAAATTTATTACCAAAATAATGGTTTGGTTCGCGCAACGCACCGCGCACTGCGTTCAATATTCGGGCGGCATAATCGCCCAAGAGAGTCGGTAATTCGAGCAACCATTAAACGGTTTCGCACCACGTTTACTCTAGTAGATAATGTGCATCCTCAGAGAGGCCGAGCAGTGCGCACCGAAGACGCTATTGCTAGTGTGGAGCAGAGTATCGAAGAAGACCCGACAGAGTCCATCCGCCATCGCGCGCAACAAGTAGCTGTGCTCTGCCAATGATCTTAGTTTGCTGGCTTACAAAATCGAACTCGTGTAAGAATTGAAGCTGAACGAACGAATAATATTTTGTTCAGCGGAAAAGCCTAGCGATAATTAATAAACGAAATTGTCATATTTGGAATGTTGTTAACCCAAAAGCCATTGTTGAGATGCCGTTACATCCTCAAAAATTCACTGTTTGGGCAGAGGATATCATTGGTTCATATTAATTAATTAATCCTCATAGCCGTGATTAATTTTTTTTCGCGCCATAATTGGAGGATATTGATATCGACGACCTTTGGTGGCCTCCAAGATCGTGCGACTTAACACCGCTGGACTATTTATTGTGGGGTTATTTGAAGTCGCTTATCTATGCAGATAAACCCGAGACGATTTACGCCTTGGAAGAGATTATTCGGCACGTTATTGCTGACCTACGGCCACGAAATTGGGCCTCTCGGCTGGAATTTTTTCAAGTCAGCTGAGGCAGTTACTTGCTCGAAATCATTTTTAGAACATAATGACAAGCCCTTATCTTTATAATAAAGCTAAATTTTTGGCCATAACATTAAATCATATGCGTTTCATTTCTTCTGTGCCCCTGGATCTAGTGGGGGACGCCATCGGTTAATCATGGTAGTAAACACACGAATATGGCCAAAATCATTGTCTTTAACGTTACAGTCCACGTATATTTTTGTTCATATATCCGTAATATTAAATGATATATAAAAATTTTCAAATGTACATTAAAGTAGGCCACAAGGTTTACATTTTATATCTGTAAACTTTTTTCCATCGTCAGCAGTTTCAAAGATATGCGAAGTTTTGTCTAGTCTTTAACGTTACATTTTTTGGAAGTGAGTTAGGAAGTAACTCAACACTTGAACGAAAATAAGCAAATCTTGCAGACCTAAAATTTAAAACAATGTAATTTTCACAAGACCAAGGTTCAAAGAAATGATATAAGTATCAACTTAAGAGAAAACTTTCCTTACAACAATTTTGCAAATCCAAATGTGCAGTCTTTAACGTTACCAAAAAAAGTCTTTAATGTTACATTGCGATTTGATTTCAGAAAATTGTATGTATTTTTTTTTTTAAGAGGATTGCAATATGTGTTTCTTTCTTCTTATTATTGATACAATACGGGTATGGAATAAAATTGTCTTCATAACAATATATCAATAAAATCAGCGCGCATCCGTTTAAAAAAATGTTGATAATGCATGTAAGTTGGCAGTTAATTTAATGAACTCGAAAACCGAATACTTACTTGAAAGTTGACAGTTAATATGGATAAAGATACAAAATCCATTAAAAAGCAAAGTCGAGGCATAGCTCGACTTATAGGGTTGTCGTTTGCTGATAGCTATACTATTTGCATTCATATATGTATGTACATACATACATACATACATATAATGATGACACTGAGCAGTGCTGTACATAAACCAAGATGAAATGGGGTATTTTAGCACAAATCAGGAACGAAATCACGAACAAATAACGTCGGCTCTAAATTTTATCAATAATAATCGAAAAATACATTAAAAATGTACACAATTTCTTACATTTTACCTTTGATCAAAGGACTAAGGAATCTTCCAGCAAGGGTGGACGCACTTGGTTTATGCGAAGTAATTTGGACGAAAATACGTTAATTACGTTGTAGTGTGTCCGGCATATTAGAGATCCATACAGACCATCAGCCCATAACCTTCACGGTATCGGCGAGAAACCCTAATTCGTAAATAAAACGGTGGAGCGCCTTGATAGAGGAATATGCTTTTAAAATTATATATAAACCAGGAAATACAAATCACGTAACAGATGTTCTCTGTAGACAGCTTTTCAACAATAATAGTTTATAACAACCAGTTATCGAAAACCGCACATTTAGCAAAAAGTTTAGATATTTTTCACATTAAAACGATTAATAAACCTCTAAAGTCGTTTTCACAGCAAATTCTATTAACCGAGGATACTACTTATGACCATTTTCGATCGAAAAGTTTTAATTCGTCTCGTCATCATATAAAATAATAAGGGCTCTTATCGATCAATTAAATAATAATACGTTATCAGAAATTCATTGTGATATGGAAGACATGAAATAGCAAAAATTTGAGGAATAACCTAGAAAAACAGGCGTAATAGCAACAAATGTATTTAATAAATGTAACTAAGGAAGAGGACCAAGAGAAAATTGTGTGGCAAACCCACGCGAGTGCGCATAGAAGATATAAAGAAAGTGTCAAACAAATTTTTAAAGACTACTACTGATCCGAAATTAAAAACAATTTGTTATAAATTGTAATACCTACAATAAAAATAAGTACGCTAGACACCCTAAACAAATTCCAATTGGTGAGGCACCAATCACAAACAAGAAGGGAGATCAGATTCATATTTATACATTCTTTGCGTTCAACTTAAATTTTTAACTTTCATATTTATTTGCGTACTCAAAGCTTTAGTTGATCACTTAAACACATCAATTATAAAACTAATCTGCAAGATAAAATATTAGAAGCTGTACAAAGCTTCCCAGACGTAAACAGTAAGATATGGAAATCTTTTGCAGAACGATTGAAAATGCAAATTAAATATAACTATCCAAAGCATTCAACAACTAATGGGGGGGAAAAATAGCACATTCCACAATTATGGAAATAAAAAAATGCATTCCGGAGGAATTTGCATGAGCTAATAATATACATAGAGGTTATAATTAGAGCAGTACAGTCTTATAATACAACAATCCACTCAGTAATAGACAAAAGCCATTTGAAATTCTTTATAATAAGGTTAAGCATGAAGATCTCCCTAAAAAGTTAAAATGCGCAGAGTTATTAAATATAATTTAACGAAAATGGAATAATATTCGAAAAAGGTAATCAATATCAAAGTAAACTTAAAACTACGTATAAACAAGTAAAGCGCAAGTTTTTATTTAAAAAACCGTGCTTGTTGTATGCAATAAAACCAGTGAATGTAATAGACTTTATTTTTAAAAACTAAACGTCTGTTTTTTATTTAAATAAAAACTAAAACAATTGGTATGCTTTTAATGTATGTGTTAGCGTATGCTTAAATATCGTATTTTTTAATATTTTGTAAATAAATGTTATATGAGAGGTTGCTTAGTTTTCGTCTGACTTCTATAATTTTTGAAACTGCGCTTTTACTAGAAATGCAAAGCGTGTACGAAATTTGGTTAAATTTGACAAAGAAGTTTCAGAGATATACATTTGTACATACATACATACATACCTATTAGCTCTAGGCTGAGCAATGCCTATTCCCAACATTTTTGATTCCAAATATCTCATTCTCAAACCCAATATTGCATTTCAAATGTGAGCAAGTTACTTTGTATACGAGTAGTTACTAAAATATAGGATTTTTTTTTGATTTGGTAATTTACCATTACATGAGCGGTGGTCGTGTTTTTGTCCGACTTATGTATATAATTTTCAAAAGATTTCTTACTGAGTTGAAATGAAAAGCGTACCTTTGGCTATATCTATCTGGGTTGATTTATCCGGTTACAAAAAACCGTGAATAAAGTTATAAAACCCTGGGCACCACTGCGCTCGGGTATAAAGAGTAGTATAATTTCGGATTCAAACTTCAAATACCCGGTGCAAAAGTTTTTAAAATGTAAATCTTATATATAAAAATGAATGTGAATCCTTTAGAGGCGTCCACATTACTGAACCCCTATTTATGTAATTTGCACAGTAGGTTCATGTTATCCCCGGCCGAACGTAAGGTATATAAAAATTGAGAAAAAAGGGCGATGCCACACCTCCATAGACGATAAGATTTGACTTCGTCTTATATTCGCAACTATTCGGTGCAAATGAATGATATTTGGATATTACATATATATATGTATATGTATGTCTCATAGGTCCAACGTGTTTTTATTCGCTCCGCATTGGTCAAGTACACTAATATCTAATGCGAATTTTTATATCGGTAATGGTATCGTAATATCATATTGAGACAGGGACTCTAAATGCCGAGTACTAAACTCTAATAAAAGTTTTTAAAAAAATAAGAAATAAAAATAAAATTCAATTTTATTTAAATGCCTTGTGCTTGCGGACATAAGGTTGATCGTTTACAACCGAAAGTGCAGTGTGCAGAGTGCAATGAGTTTTTTCATTTAAAATGTGTTGGTATTTTGCTAGCTGATCTCGACTTTTTGCTTACATCAGAGAAGCCTTTCTTTTGTAATATTTGTATGGCTGAGCGCCGATCATCAATTCGCTCGCCTCCCCCGTCGGCTGTATCGGAGGAGAGAGCAATCGCTAAAACTGTAAACAATTCAGCATCTTCCCACGCTCACGTAAATAAATCGGATTCCTACTCGAAGGAGAACAATAATTTGCCACAATTAGCATTAAGTACGGTAGTGCAAGAGATTGCTGCTCTTATGGACTCGTTATGGATGACGCTTCTACATATTGCAGTTAACGCTAATATGCCAATTGGCAGTCAAACACCCAAATGGAATACTGTCACAAATGGTATCCGCAGCAAGCTAAAACGACCTCTGATTGTCGGTGCGAACAACAATAATGAACTAAGTGTTGTACCGAAAACGAAATGGCTGCATATTTCCTCGTTTTCTCCTAGTGTTTCCGTGGATGATATCTTGTCTTATGTTTCCAAGCATGCGAGTATTGAAAAAAATTCTTGGTTTGATTTATGCTGATAAAGAAGGACAGTAATTTGGAAAATCTGAAAAAAATCGATTTTAAGCTAGGAGTTGCTGAAAGCTTCTATGATAATGCATTAAATGCAGATATCTGGCCAAAAAATTTTACGGTTAGACCAGTTTTTTCGGAAAGTTGGTGCTTCTCAGCAAGAGTAGTAGATAACTCAGCGAAAATTGATGTTTTGACCAAGTCCATAGCTAGTAATAAATGCTTAAAAATTTACTTTCAAAATATGTCAGGCCTTCGGACTGAATGTTCGACTGTATATATGAAGAGTTCTTTCTTAGAGTTTGATAATTTTTTATTTGTCGAAACTTGGCTGAATGAACACTTTTTCGACTGTGCAATTTTTGATCCCTATCTGTATGTTCCAGAGGTGGTGGTGTTCTCATTGGTGTTCGGAGAGAGTTTCGGGCGTCATTGGTAAGACTTATCAATTCTGACACTCTCATTGATCAGCCGACTTTTTATATTCTGCACATGCTGACAACGTTGTGTCGTTAGCCTCAAACATTGCTAGTGACAGTCATCTTTGTGTGCTTGGGGATTTTAATTTATGTCATTTGAGTTGGTCTCCAATTCATAGCTCAGCTGCATTTATGGCTTCTAACGTTAATTATTCAGCCGAGATTCACGTCATTGATAGTTTTTTAAGTATTGGTTTACTTCAAATTAATGGATTTCATAATAACCTTAATAGAATCTTAGATTTAGTTTCTATTTCACATTGACGGAATGCCTTACACCAATCTCACCAACTGATAAACATCATGTTCCTCTTTCTCTCGAGTTGGGGTTTTATGAGTTTGCTGATGTGCCTGATTACCCTAATATCAGATTCAACTACAACGCATGTGACTTCTCTACATTTAACGAAATTTTGTTAAATATCGATTGGTTTGATGCCTTCCATGATAGTGATGTTACCTCATGTTTTCATTACTTTAAAACTAAGCTTTTTGAATTGTGTTTGAAGCACGTCCCGATTTATAAAAAGAAATTGAAGAACAAATTTTGCAAATTGTATAAAAAGACTGGTGATCCAGTGCATTATTCTAAATTTCAGTATTACTCAAAGGAATCTGACTGTTTGAATAAGTTCTTATACAGGAACTATATTCTGAATTTTGAAAACAATATCATTTCGAACTCCAAGGCCTTTTGGCAGTTCAGCAAATCAAAAAAGTCTTGTTCGACGGAACCAATTAATGTATTTTTGAATGTGCAAATTCTGCTATTGATTCTGCAAATTTATTTGCTGATTTTTTTTGCTCTAATTTTGAGCCCGACATTGACATGAATACTAGTCTTCCTTCTCGGAGCAATTCTTCGATAAATTTTGGAACTTTGCGCGTAGCCGTGACCGACGTCATCAATGGTATTAGTAAACTCAAGCCTACGTCTAAAACTGATTCGAGTGGCCTTTCAGCAATCTTGCTGAAAAACTGTTTGTGCCTTGCCGAACCTCTTTAAATTATTTTCAATAAATCATTAGCCTCTGGTATCTTTGTGGATGAGTGGAAGTTGACATCCGTTTCCCCTATATTTAAGTGTGGAAACAAAAGCATTGGAGCATTCTAGGACCCCTCTTATTCAATCTCTTTATTAATGATATAGGTGCATGCTTTTCGTTCCCTGAATACTTGCTGTATGCTGATGACTTTAAATTGTTTGCGATTATTAACAGCACTCAAGATTCTGAAAGGTTGCAATCCGACCTTCACAAGGTACACAATCGGTGTTATTTAAATCGTTTATCGCTAAACATAAGCAAATGTTTTCACATTACTTTTGCTAAATCGGCTACTATTTTGCACACTTCGTATAGCATTGCTGGCTCTCCTTTGAAATCCGTTGGCGAAACTAAAGATTTAGGCGTTATTTTCGATTCTAAGGTAAATTTCACTAGTCACATTAACCACGTCATAGCACGGTCATACTCGATGCTAGCATTTATACGTCGAAATTGCTCTGCATTCTCTAACCCACATACTCTCAAATCATTATATTGTGCTTTTGTCAGATCGAGGTTAGAATATGCCGCTGTTATTTGGAGGCCCTACCAAATATGTCTCTCTAATCGACTTGAGAGAGTTCAAAAAGCTTTTCTACGATTTGCGCTCCGATCCTAAAACTTTTCAGAACCTTTACCATCGTACCGATCTCCATGTTTGTTGATTGACTTAAAAACCCTAGAAAGCAGAAGATACATTTTATCGTGTTCATTTCTTATTAGTATCATTACTGGGACTATTGATTGTTCTTTCCTTCTTAGTAAAACTCAGTTCAATGTTCCTTACAAGAATCTCCGACAATTCGAAACCTTAAAAATTGGTTTCTCGAAAACCAATTATGGTATGAATCAGAGAGCTGCTTTGCGTGTACTCGAGCCTGATTGATCACCCTCGCTAAAAATTGAGCACAAGCGAATGCCACACTCGGCAGCTACATATGTGTTCGACCGAGTTGTACACCCGAGAGCAGTTTTGAGTATGGTCCAGTCTGTTTAATCACTTTCGCCAAAAATCGAGCACAAGCGAATGCCACACTCGACACCCGCTGCTAACCCATAATTTGTGCAACTAATGAAACGGATACTCGAACGTGCTCGAGTTAAATCTACAGACGGAACGTAGGCGTCGTGATGTCGCATTTTGTGTAAGCAAAAATATAAGAAATGGCAAAGTGTTAGTGCTGTATACACATAAACAATAGATAATATTGAAAGGATTTTTTACCATATGTGCACTGCACTGCCGATCACACTACGCAAAGCCATACAAGCAAATTATGTGCACACTCGAGTTGAAACTCGAACACTCGACTATATAGATCTGCAAAGCACCCGAACCCAATCAAATATGTATGAAAAGCACTCGAGTGTTGTGACCAACATGTTCGCCTTGTGCTCAGTCGCTAACGAAAAATACTTCTGCTCGTTTAAAGAGATTGATGCAAAACGGATTTTGTTAGATGCTCGAGTATGCACGAAAATTATGTATCCGTTGCAGCTCTCTGGTATGAATGCTCCTATTTCTCGAGCAAGTGGTGATATAAATTTGTTCTTAAATTCTACAGGTGTTGATCTTATGTGTCCGCATGCCACCTTAAAGAATCACCTCAGGTCTTTTTTTTCATTGTAACTACTATGTGTGTGCAAAAAATTTGGTCTCATAGTTTTTGAGATATACATATCTAATTGTTCCAAAGTGGGTTGTGCCACGCCTTCTACCATTTTTTGTTAATTTCGTGTATTTAGGTACTTGGGCAACCTCATTCTGCATATAAAATTTCAGCAAATTCTCTTTAATAGTTATTTAAATGTCGTGCTTTTTTATTTTTAAGAACTACCGTTATACAAGAGGGGGGCGTACTTTTGTTTATAAATTTTTTGGAATTTCGCTTACTTTCATAAAACATGTGCTCTTAAGTGGGCGGTGCCTCGCCTGTTTTCAAATTTTTTTTTTTGATTTGATGTATTTGTTAGTGCACCCCCATCCTTCATATTAAATTTGAGCGAATTGTTTTTAATGCTGACCAAAATATCGGGTATTTTTATTTTGGAAAATTACCGTTAAATCAGGTGGGCGTGGTTTTTGTCCGATTGCAACAATTTTTAAAAAAATTGGCTTATTGACTTGAAATGCAATATGTGTGCCAAATTTGGTAGACTGTGGTTAACTAGTTTCGGAGATATATTTTCTTAAACGGTGGCCGAGTCCACGCCCATTTTCCAAAAAAAAAAATTACACTGTGTTCCATTCCCAAACTCAATCCTCTGTATGAAATTTGAGCAAATTATCTGCAATAGTTACGGAAATATTTTCACAAAACACCGTTTTCGGCCATTTACAATACCAACGGGCCTTGGGTGCAGGGAAATGTGTATACCAAGTTTCGGTAAGATAGCTCACTATTTACTCGAGTTATCCGACTGACGGACGGACGGACAGACAGACATGGCTTAATCAATTTCGCTATAAATTCCTTATATATATGTCTATATATATCTCGGTTGCTTTATACTGTTACAAACAACCGTTAGATGAACAAATTTGTAATACCCTGGGCCCCACCATTGTTATTGTTAGATTTTTTCATGTTTGGTGTCCTCATCCATTGTATACATATATATGTACATACTACATACATTTATTAATTTTTGGTCAAATTTTTTTTTTTAATCGACAATATTATTAATTTTTTGGATCGACAATATTATTAATTTTTGAGCTCAAGGCAAGTATAAGGAAAGTACTTGAAAAAAGACAAACCACAGTCAGGAATTGTGGGGATCATAGCTATTTCGGAGATCACCACATCTCCTCATCAGATTTCTTTCATGATTTCACGGGCTTACAAGCCGACTGTAGCAAAAACAAAATTTATTAAGTGAACCGTTCGCACGTGTAGTGCGTATTGAACTGCAATTTATATAAGATAGAAGGCTGCAGAAGACGGTGATGTAGCATCTTTTGTGAATTGCAAAAAAGGAAAACGAGAACTTATAAAGAATTTAAAAAAAAACAATTAAAAAGAATTTGAAAAAAAAATTTATATTACAAAAAACCTTCAGTGCCTTTTAAAAATTTGCCACTGTATCTAAAGCGGTATTTGTTTTATCGTTATTAAAAGCAACAGCAGAAGAAGCGGCAACAAAAACTGCAGCACTGTATATATCGGGTGTTTTTTTTACAGGTTTGTTTTTCGAATAGAGATAAAACTGGCATTTTGTGGTCAAATCTGGCAACTCTAATGTCATTTATGTTCAGTTTGGTTTGCCATTTCATCATGAACAGGTTGACAAAAGAACAACGCTTGCAAATCGTGCAAATTTATTTCGAAAATAATGGTTCAGTTCGCGAAGTTTACCGCGAGCTCCGTCAATTTTATGGTCGACATAATCGTCCATCAGAGCAATTAATTCGGTTAACCATGGATCGTTTTCGCACTACGTTTACTCTATGTGATAATACGCATCCGCAGAGACGTCGAACAGTGCGCACCGAAGAAACAATTGCCGCTGTAGAGCAAAGTGTTGAAGAGGACCCGAATGAATCGATTCGCCACCGTGCACAGCAATTGGAGCTTTGTCCATCAACTTTATGGAAGATTTTGCGCAAAGATCTTGGCTTGCGACCTTACAAGATCCAGCTTGTGCAAGAATTAAAGCCGCGAGACCATGCAATGCGTCGTGATTTTGGTGTATGGGCCGAAAATGAGATTGATCTCGATGCTGATTTTCATCGCAAAATTTTGTTCAGTGATGAGGCTCATTTTTGGTTGAATGGCTACGTCAACAAGCAAAATTGCCGCATTTGGAGTGAAGAGAATCCACATGAGACCCTTGAAACGCCATTACATCCACAAAAACTGACTGTTTGGTGTGCTCTATGGGCTGGTGGAGTCATTGGGCCATACTTCTTCCGCAATAATGCTGGAGAGGCAGTTACCATTAATGGAGACCGGTATAGAGCCATGATAACCGACTATTTTGTATTTTGTTCCCGAATTGGATGGCATGAATGTGGATGAGTTGTGGTTCCAACAAGACGGCGCTACATGCCACACAGCGCACGTCACAATCGATTTATTGAAGGAAACATTCAATGAGCGCATAATTTCGCGGAATGGACCTGTAAATTGGCCACCAAGATCGTGTGATTTGAAACCATTGGATTATATTCTTTGGGGATATGTGAAGTCGCTCGTCTACGCCAACAAACCAGAAACGTTAGGGGAATTGGAAGCCAACATTCGTGGCGTTATTGCCGACATACGGCCCCATATGCTCGAAAAAGTGGTTGAAAATTGGACCTGTAGAATTGGCTTTATTCGAGCCAGCCGCGGCGGCCACATGCCCGAAATCATATTTAAACATTAATGGCATAAAATTATCCTTCCAATAAAGCCAAATTGATGGACCTTAAAACGATTTTCTTGTGTTTTATTTCAATTCGAAGTTCTATACCCCTAAAAAAAACACCCGATATATGTATGTATGTACATAGTTACCAGTTCTCTCAACCTCTGAATAACTGAAAATTCCTTTAAGTAGTACCCGTACTCACACACATGGTATATATGGGTGATTCTCCGCAAACTCTCAGTTTTGTGAGTGTAAAATTTAAATAAATTTTAAAGTGCATTTATACTTGTTAAATGAACTGTCAAAGTGGTCAAGCTGCAAGTACAAGCTTGTAGAATTGTCATACAAATCTCTGCAGTTCGGTGCCACGGTTGTGACATTAATGCCTGTGTACGCACAGTTGATATAAAAAAATACATTGAATGGCATAGTATCCATTCTTTACTTTATTTTTTTATAAATGTTCGATAATATTCAATCAGAACTAAGTCATTTTTCAACCTGGGGGGCTACTCTGTAATGCGATGCGAATGTAAAAGTGTTCGAATTCGCATAACCGGCACCTTGTAATCTGACATTCGCATTCACATTGAGGCCTTTCGCAATTATTTTGCCCTTTCGCATTGGCAGCACTGTGTATTTCGAAAGCGAATGTCAACAGTCTATTTTATTCGCAATTTTCGTGCTACAGCAAAGGAGTAATCGCAACGCTTAAGAATGTAAGTTTAAAATGGAAATTATATACTTGTATTGCATTAGTTTCGTATAATACATTTACATATTTTATAAAAAATATACAGGGATGGTGTGAGAGCGAAGCAAACGCAGAAACAACAATTTGAAATCCTTGTAGATTTCATGGTAACTCACCCGGAATTGACCAAGGGGTTACTAAAGACGCCCAACGCTAAAACTGCATCCATAAATCTATGGAAGAGGTTAACTTGCCAGCTAAATGCATCTGGACCACCGATGCGCGACATGGTTGGTTGGAAAAAAGTAATTTTAACGAAATATGTATGTATGCGCACATTATTTTCAAAACTTTAATTACATTATTTAGGTTTGGGCTGACTACAAACTCCATTTGAAGGCAAAAATGCGCAGGAACAGGATAAATATTTCGGGTACAGGCGGCGGTCCATCTTCTTATTCCACGCTTACCCAGCTAGAACAGCAAGTGAGTGAGTTGCTGTCGATGGAACAATCAGTTACCGGGGTAACAGGTGCACGTCAGTTTGGTATAGCGCAGGCCGTGCCTGAAATCCCGATTGAAACTCCAGTGGGCCCAAATAGCAATGCAAATGATGCTATGAATAGCAACGATCAAGAAAATGAGGAAGTGCCAGCAATTAATGAGGTGCCTACTCCGCGCAAGAAGCAGAGTCTATTGGAAAATCAGGTTGACAATCAAATTGAATACCAAAGAAACTCCACCCAAGTTTTAAGCGATATTAATTTAAATTTAAAGAAAATTTTTAAAACGATGAAAAAAAGTAATAAAATCGAGAAGAAAACGTTGAAGCTAGCTGAAGAAAAATTTCTTCATAAACAAAAAATTGATCATCAAAATTTGAAACTTAATCTAAGCAAATTAGAAATTAAACGAGAAATGTTGGATGTGGAAATTACAGCCAATAACGCGATTCCAAAAATGCAATAACATGTAATTAGAAATTAATATAAGTGTATTCAAGTACCTGTATCTATAAGTACCTATGTATATATGTATATACATTAAATGCATGTATACATATACATATATAACATATTTTCTTAACCTTAATAAAGACTGAATTGATATTTATTTAATAAACACATTAATTTTTTATTTTATGTTATATTGAACTAGTGTTGGCAATCATATTATTTTTTATTTGATCTCTTATATTTCTACTAATATTTCCAATTCGACCATTTTCCAAACTGTCTACATTAATAGCGGATACTTCTTCTGGTTCGATTTCGATATTGGACGGGTTTTCCACATTAAACCAAATACAAATGTTGTGAAGAGCGCAACAAACATTAAGTATTTGTACTACTTTTTTTGGAGAGAAGTGTAACTCCCTTGCAGCTAGGAGACATCGAAATCTTCCCTTCATGACACCAAAAACTCGTTCGATTATCGACCTTCCCTTCGACAATTTATGATTGAAGAAGTGTTCATCCGTATTTTCCGAGACATTTCTATATGGGGTTAAAAGCCAAGGTTCCAGCGGATATCCTGAGTCTCCTGCAGAAATAGCAAGTATGTAGGAATTAACAACATAAGTGTATACATATGTATGCACTAGGGGTGTCCTTATTTGTAAGGGGAAATTTCAAAATGTTTATATTACAGTTTCCCGGCCAGAATTTGGTTCCTTTATGTATTTAAAGTAAACAGTTAAAATTTGGGGTCAATACGATAACATTTAGTGGGCCCGGAAGCCACCTGAAAAATTTAATAGGTCAGTATGGGCAAACATTGTACATTTTTATTTTTTTTCATACATATTACATATTTAAATTTATATTTTACATTAAATCAATTTTTTTGTATGATTTGTATTTTTTGCGATACGATTCAACAATTTGGAGTACCAACTGCTTTTCCTCTTCATCATTCGATAAAATTTTGTTGTAGTCTTGCAAAAATTGTATTCCTCTTTCAGCGGGATCATTAACAACTTGTAAGTTGCGGCAAAAAGTCCAATTATTTTCGAAATCTGAATTATTTTCCCATTGGGATGGATCCACGCCCAAAAAGGCTGAAGATAACCCAAAATTATTGAAAAAAAAATTTGTCTTTTCTGAAACAAAATCGCTAAGTTCGTAAGTTCGAAAATCTGTCAATTTTGAGTGGCTTCGGCTATTTTTGAAATGAACAACTGGTTCCTTGCTTTTTAATTGTTTTATCATTTTACGTTTTTCTGCGTGGGTAACTGATAAGTCAAAAAATGATAACGCTACTGTTTCTTCGGCGATGTACCATAAGTGGTTTGACATTTTTTTAATAATAGCTTCTGAAATTGTGGAATCTGTATCTGTATAATTTAGAGCGTCCTGCAAGAAGCTTACAAGAGCGTCCCGTTCCACTTGGCTTATTTTTGATGCCACAAATTTATCATCAACACTATTTTTAAACAAGGTTTTCTTAAGGTTTGGCCAGGCCTTCACAAATCGTTCAAACAAGAGTATTTCTGGAGCTGAGTTTGACATCATCTTTGATTCAAAAACGTTGCGCAAAATAATTTCGTACATATGTATGTATGATGACGGCATGGTAGGTGCATGAGATTGCGTTGCAGTTTTTTTCCAAAAGGACTGCGGCTCCATTTTTAACACCAGTATTGACAGCAGTTGTATCATAAGATAGGCCTTTAACAAGTTCAACAATGTTCCAATCGACTAATCTCTGATAAACAGTTTCAGCAATATTTGCACCAGTCGACGACTGTATCTTTGGTGCTCCAAGAAATTTCGATGTTCCATCGTAGCTAATTAAAACAGCAATTCTTTCCACTTTACTACGACCTTTTATATCTGTCATGAACTTCCCATCAAAATGAACAACTAGTGCTCCATTTGCATTGGCCTTGTTAAGTGTTTGAATAAATTAACATTAATAAAAGTGCATTGTCAACTATAGGGAACTCACCTTTTCTTTAAATTCAGTAGAAATATCTTTGAATTCTGCAGACCGATTTTGTTGACGCATACGATGAATTGTTGATCGATTAATAACAAGTTCTTCCACACAATGACCCAATGCTTCAGCAGCGGCTACTAAAATATGTACGGCCATACCATCTGACACTTTGGCATTGTCTAATGCTGCTAACAATCGTGGTGTTATGATACTTTTAGTGCCTCGTCGCTTTTTACACTCAGTTTGCAAACAAGTTTTTTCCAACGGAATTACTACATTTTCATTTCCAGCTTCCACAAGTACTATATCATTTTCATTGCTTTCCTCGATTATATTAGAACATTCAGAATTTTGTTCTTCATACCGCCTTTTTCGTAATGCTGCTTTCTCCTGTCTTTCTTGTGCACGCACTTCACGATCGTACAAAACCTTATCAACACCCATCATGCAACCTGGACGTCCTTTTTGACGTTGCATTTCAAGAAATTTCTTATCTTCTACTAACTTCATTTTTTCAAGCGCATTAGCGGTGGCCATGTCAAATAAATCATCCAAACTTCCAACAAACATATCAACGACTTCTTCCTGTGAATTGGATCTCTTTTCTGGAACTGTTTTCAGGATTTTTCTCCAACTTTCGTACAGTTTCAATAACTTCTCAACACATTTATCTTCTTTTCTTATCGGTATTCGTGCTTGTTGCCAAAATATTTGTGCTGCTTTGATAGCAAGTTTTGCGCTTTCCTTTGCTGAAAGATCTACAAATCTCATATTGGAGTCAAACCACGTCAAACGTGACACAATATTTTTGGTCATTTTCTGGAATGCTGAGTCAATTGCATGGATCAATAGTACACACTAATATAAGAAACCAATTTGAATATTTTGTCGAAATAATGTATATTTTATTTAAATTTTGCAATTAAAAAATTTTGCACGATTTTTTTAAAAAATTTATAATTTTGGACTCGTTTGCAATAAATTGACCAAACTTTCAAGGTTTTTTTAAAATTGTGCACTCTTTCGATGGATTATTTTTTTATAATAATATTTTGCAAAATAAGGTAATTGTTTAAACATTTTTATAAACAAATTAGATTAATTATGCTTTATTCACTGTTAATGAAAGCGCATAATGAAGGAATGTTGAGTAACTATTCCTCTTCATACCTATGAAAAAAAAATTTGGTATTTATTATAGGAACTATTTATTTTTGAATTTTACATGCATCAGTGGACCTACCGGCGCCTTTGTTTATCTAACGATTTGTTTATGTAGTATACGGTACTGTGTTGCTCGCAGCAGAGTCGCGCTTACCAGCAGTTGAACATCGTTAGATAAACAAATCGTTAGCTAAACAAAGGCGCCGGTAGGTCCACTGATGCATGTAAAATTCAAAAATAAATAGTTCCTATAATAAATACCAATTTTTTTTTTCATAGGTATGAAGAGGAATAGTTACTCAACATTCCTGCATTATGCGCTTTCATTAACAGTGAATAAAGCATAATTAATCTAATTTGTTTATAAAAATGTTTAAACAATTACCTTATTTTGCAAAATATTATTATAAAAAAATAATCCATCGAAAGAGTGCACAATTTTAAAAAAACCTTGAAAGTTTGGTCAATTTATTGCAAACGAGTCCAAAATTATAAATTTTTTAAGAAAATCATGCAAAAATTTTTAATTGCAAAATTTAAATAAAATATACATTATTTCGACAAAATATTCAAATTGGTTTCTTATATTAGTGTGTACTATTGATCCATGCAATTGACTCAGCATTCCAGAAAATGACCAAAAATATTGTGTCACGTTTGACGTGGTTTGACTCATTGTAAAACAAAACTTCTAAAACCTGCCGATTAGATGGAAGTTTTGCACCTGTAATTTGATGCATTGTGTATCCAATCAAACTAACTTTTCTTAAATTGGCTACTGACATTCGTGTTGCTAAACTAGACATATTAGTTTATTTTATATACTTTTTACACTTTAAACACAACCGCCCACCGAAATTCAAAAAATTTTAAAGTATTTATTAAACCAAATAATTATTCTTCAAAATAATTGTTATTTCTTGCTTGTGAACGCTTACAATTATATTTACTTATTAAAATCACAATATGCACAAGAACCTCTTGCATGCTTTTGGAAATATTTCACAGCAGAAATGTCCCGTTATGAGCAGTTACTATTTTATTTTCTGAACGACTTATTGTCGCCACACAAATCACTTTTTCTCAGGAAATTTGTTTGCCTACAACCAGCGCGCTCAAAATGTAGAAACAAATTTCGGTAAATTTGCAAAATATCAAGCTTGTGTTGCATGCCTTTTTTTTTTAAATACGCAAAATTATCACAATTATTTTAAATGTTATTACCGAATAAGAATACAAAAATGGAATAATTATTTTTGTATACATATATGTTTTGCTAAATATACTATAAAAACTGCGTCTAATATAAGGCGAATGTATGAACATTGATATTTGCCCATACTGACCTATTGAATTTTTCAGCTGGCTTCCGGGTCCACTAAATGTTATCGCATTGACCCCAAACTTTTACCGTTTTATCTAGATACATAAAGGAACCGATTTCTGGCCGGGAATATATAGAATACCGATGTTTGAAAATAAGGACACCCCTAGTATGCACATATATTTTGTGTGTACACATGCACATTGTAATAGTAAAAAGAATTACCGAGGATTCGTATGTTCTTATCACCATTTTCGAAATTGGTTTTCATATACTCTCGTTCCCGTGATAAGTTCCATACGTGGGAATCATGCGACGCACCTCCGAATGTACCGTTAACGGCCCTAATCCGCATTTTGTGATCACATATCGCAAAAAGCAGAGTCTACTTGAACGTCAAGTTGAAAACCAAATTATGTTTCATAAACTTTAATATAAAAAACATATTTAAAACAAGCAAAAAAAATAGGAAGCTAGAAAAACGAAAACTAGAGTTTGAAAAAGAAAAATTTCTGTTCAATCAAAATAGACATCAACAAAGGTTTAAATTAAAGCTAAGCAAATTAGAATTCCAAAAAGAAGCGCTAGAAATAGAAATGAGAGCTAAAGATTTAATAGCAAATAAGAATGCTAATAATAATAATATTAATAAGAATGCTAACCAGTTTTAATATCTATGTATATTTAAACTTAAAAATGTTCCTTTTACTTCACTTAACGGAGACATGCAGACATACAAATGAATGTATTTTAGTTCTTAATAAAAGACTGAAAATCGTTAATTTATATTGTAAATATTCGTTTATTTTAAAGAAATAAGCTTAGGTGGAATGACGTGAAACAACCATACTATTTTTTATTTGTTCTCTTATGTTTCGAGCGATATTTGAAATACTGCCGCTTTCTGCAATATTTGCATTACCAATAGATAATTCTTCGGGCTCAAATGCAAGATTTACAGGATTTTCAACCTTGTACAAAATACAAATATTGTGAAGAGCACAGCAAACGTTCAATATTTGAACGACTTTTTCAGGGGCGTAATACAGCTCTCTTGCAGATAATAGGCATCGAAATCTGCCTTTTAATACCCCAAAAACCCGTTCAATTATCGATCTGCCTTTTGAGAATTGTTGATTGAAGAATAATTCATCGGAATTTTCGGAAGCATTTCTAAATGGTGTCAACAGCCATGGTTCAAGGGGATATCCAGAGTCTCCTTAAATAATAAGAAAAATGTATGGAAGTAACTAGATAAAGCTAAAAATGTATTTTGAAGATCCAATCGAATATTTATAAAAACATATCGCTTACTTACTTCAATAGTGTCATAGTTTCAGGAAAATGGTTTAAAGTTTTCATAAAATCCCATATTAAAAATGTGGGCATATTGTTTTCTAACAAGCTAATGGTAATCGATACAGCTTTGGAATTTTAACACAACATAAAAGACAGTCATTGATGTGTACTTAACTCGTTTGGGATTTTTATGACGTTCAAGTAAATGAGCGATATGTGTGTATACATATGTATGCTAATATGTATAATGGTAGGTATTTGCGCGTATGCATTAAAAGCTTATAATGCACTTACAAATATTTGCACATTTGCAGGAGGGTGTGATACCTCTAATGCGATTTTGGAATCACTTTCCAATGTAAATAAGCGAGTGTCCGGTGCAAAGCTCAGTAAGAAAAGATGAACTACTTTCGGCATGTATTATAAACTTACCAAGAATTCGTACGCCTTTATCTCCATTTTCGTAGTTAGTTTTCAAATGTTCACGTTCTCCCGAAAGATTCCATACATGGGAATCATGTGATGCACCTCCAAACCTGGCATTAACTGCCCTTATCCTCATTTTGTGATCACATATCTGAAGTAGGTTTTTTGTTAGTTAATTGCACTTAAATTCATCTTTTTTATTTATATAATTCCTTTTCACCATTGCATTAATGCTGTGCTTTAGCTTCCGATTAAAAAATAGATGCTCATTCCTCGATGGTCTTATCAATTGGATGTGTGTCCCATCTACCACTCCAATTACTCCTGGGATCCTCGACGCCAAGTAAAAACTTCTCATAGCATCAACTTTTTCTTCATCGGGCAGCGGAAATATTATATGCTTTGGACAAAGCACTTTCTCGATGGATTGACATACTTCCAAAATGTAACAGGAAACCGATTGTTGGGCAAGCCCCAAGTGACGATCTTGGTCAATTAAGTGTTGGTAGCTGCCTTGTGCAAGAAACTTTAAAGTTGTAGAAAGCTTCACAATTTCAGGAACTGCCGTGGACCTTTGGGGGGCTTTTAACTCGGGTTTTATACTTTCCAAAACATATAAAAATGCAGTTTTGTTGAGACGGAAATTTTGTATAAAACTAAAGACAAAAAATAAACTTTTTTTAGCTGACTAACTTTTGAACACAATCATTTTCTCACACCTTTTATCGCTGAGACTCATGATGTTAGAGTTATCTCGAATAATCCTTTCAATGTTTTCCTCATTGTTAAACTCACTCCACAATGCCACAGAATCCATTTTAGTTACAAAAACCCAACATTCAATTTAATTTTTGCGGCAAATTATTATTATTTTCTTTGTTTTGCTCTCATATTCTTTGGCATTTCTGGCAGTGCTGCTAACGCTACCGTGAAAAATCCCATAAACTGAAGCAAGCAACACTGTTGGGGGTGCGAAAGAAATACAGAGTGTCAATTGCTTTTCGCATCGCATTTAATTTTCGCATCGCATTGCCTTGCGTATCGCATTACAGAGTAGCCCCCGTGATGTTAAATAATTTATTACGATTTAGGAGAATTACGAGGTTAAATTGACATTGCTTTCGCATCGAAAACATGCAAATTGGTCATCGTGAACACTTATATTAATCAAGCTTTCAAAATTACTCAATAAAATCATAAAATGTAACTTTTTTCGTCCATTATTACAATTGCTTGTAATATATGTAGTCCTTGTTGCGTTTTTGAATTCTGAAACAGACAAAAAAAAGACGGTAATGAATATTTATTTATTAACTGGCTTTAGATATAAATTATCTGTTAGAAAAGATACGGCATCACCGTAGCTGGTAGAGAAAATAGTATTTTCTGGGGACGTTTCCCGGTTTTTGACTTTGCCATTCTCCTATTCTGAAGTGAGGAATTAAAACGTGTAAGACCTAAACTATTAATCAATTTAAGCGAGATAAATCCCTTTGGATACTAAAGTAAGTTGCTTAAAAAATGTATATATTTGCCTGTTTATTATATAAATAAATATATCTGCAGATATTTCAAACGTCCTACTATAATAAGTGCGTTTTGAGACTTTGGGCGTGGGATTCATCGCTGGCTTCGTAACAAACTTTGAAATATTTTATGGCTACTCCTACAATTTAGTAAAATGCCACAAATACAGTTGCGTAAAGGCTATAGCTGCAAAATTTGCGGCCAGGCCGATGATTCGCAAATGGTCTGCTGTGAGGAGTGTGATTTATGGTATCATTTTCGTTGCGTTGGTGTTACGGCTTCAATCGAAAACGTGGACTGGAGATGTGCAGATTGCTCTACTACCTTGGGCGGTACCATGGTAGGAACGGAGAAGGGCCAAGCAGGCTTATGCAATGCTCCTTCTAAAAGGGCAGATGCACAAGCAAAGGTTCCTGTTGCGGTAAATGGCAATGCCGGTGTAGGCACAACTCAAGTGTGCGCCAACACACTACCAGCTCCACAACGAACTGGTATTGCACACAGTATTGACAGCGCTAAATCAGCAAGATTGCGACGACAGCGCGCCGAGGCCTCACTTATTGAGGAAGAATTAAAAAGTCTACAAAAAAGAGAAACGTTAATTGAGGCGCAGAAAACTTTTACAAAACCTCGAAGCTGAGGAAGAGTGTTCCGGGCTAGAAGAAGGGTTGGACTCAACTGCAGTACAAACGTGGATTGATGCTACTGGGTCTACCTTGCCCACTTCAGTACCACCGAAAACCTCGACAAAGGAGCACAAAGCTACAACCGTGCTACCAACAAGCTCCTCTGCTATACCTCCTCAGCCAAAGGAAGTACCCGACGACAGTAGCATTCAGCGTCAGATCAGAACACTGCAGGAAAATATCTCATTACTTGAACGAAGCGACAACGCTAAAGCATATAATGCCAGTGGTACAACTTGGTTGCCAAAATTGGTACCCGAGTGTTCATCGACTCAAATAGTTCTTCAAGCGACAGTCGAAAGCACTCCAACTTTAACCAAAAACCAGATTGCGGCGCGTAGTAGTGTTTGCAAAGATTTACCAAAGTTCAGCGGCTAGCCTGAAAAATGGCCCTTGTTCTTGGCCACCTATCAACAAACTACGGAATTTTGCGGATTTTCTGACAGCGAAAACCTACCACGCTTTCGTCACGCTCTTGAGGGAGCTGCGCGAGACTCTGTAAGGAATCTGTTACTGCACACTTCATGCGTGCCGCAAATACTTAATACGTTAAAAATGAAGTTTGGACGTCCCGAACTCATTATCTCTGTGCTCTTGACACGGATTCGGGGAATACCACCCGTGAAAGAAACCCATCTTGAAGCGTTAGTGGACCTGGCTTTGGAGGTGCAAAACGTTTGTGCGACAATGAAGGCCTCAAATATGCTGGGCCATCTTAATAATCCGGAACTAGAATAAGAACTGGTCAACAAACTTCCTGGACTGCTTGCCGCATTTTGGGGCATGCACAAACTGCAGTTAACTTCCTGTAATCTCGAAAGTTTCGCGGATTGGTTACTTCAGCTAGCTCAGGGGTCGAACAATGTACTCGTACCATTCTCAACATCGAGGGGGCCCACAAAACGAGGGCATCTAAATGCTCACGTTGGCGAGATCAGGACTGGGGAACAGAGATCCTGCGTAATTTGTCGTGAGGTGTGTAGCATGGCCGAAAATTGCAACAAGTCCAGGGCCGCTGACAGATCTGAGCGGTGGAACTTAGCACGTAAACACAATTTAAGTCGTTCTTGCCTGAAAGTACACCCCCGGCTTCAGTGCCTTTCTGGCGTTGTGTGTGGAACAGATGGGTGCACTTCGATTCATTACCCTCTGCTTCACAAACATATCAATTTAGCCAATTCGCCACGGATTAACTCGGTGCTCAACACACATAGCTGCAATAAGGAGTCCATACTATTTAAGGTGCTGCTAGTAACTCTACATGGTAATAACATCAAGATCAGAACTTATGCCTTTTTTGACGATGGTTCTTCACTTACATTAATGGGTGCCGACTTACTAAAGAGACTGATGCTTAAGGGCACCGCACAACCACTGTGTCTGAAATGGACAGCGAATACCCACCGATATGAAGACGACTCGCAGGTACTCGACCTAAATATTTCTGGTCTCAACGGCGATTTATCTTGAAGGACGTGCATACGGTGAACGAGCTCGAGCTGCCAATGCAGACCATCAAAGCTGCGAATTTACGAATCAAATACGCTCACTTACGAGGCCTGCCGTTGTCATCCTACGTCGACGCTATTCCGCAGCTTTTAATAGGACTAAACAATAGCCGCCAATAAACGCCGAGTTGATACAAACCGTTAAGGACTATGTCTGTCTTGACAATATTGATGTCACCGGAAAGTCTGTTAATCTGCTATCCAATAAGGACCGACAAGCTATGGAGCAGCTGTAGACAACTACTAAACACATAGATGGCTGATTCGAAACTGGGTTAATCTGGAAATGCGCCAACCACGCACTCCCTGATAGCTTACCACTTGCCTTAAAGAGAGCCAAATGCCTGCAGGCGAAACTTACTCGCGACCAGGAACTTGCCGGCATCCTATCATCCAAGATCGCCGACTATGTCTCCAAAGGATTCGCTACTCCACCATCTGATGACTCACTGCTAGACAGGATGTGCTAGTACTTGCCGGTGTTTCCCGTACGCAATCCTAACAAACCGAATAAGGTTAGAATCGTCTGGGATGCCGCCGCTAAAACTAAGGGTGTATCACTTAACACGGTGCTCCTGAAAGGGCCGGACCAACTAACCTGCCTGCTATCAATTCTGAGAAGGTTCCGACAGCGAGCAGTAGCATTAACGGGCGATATAGAAGAGGTGTTCCACCAAATCCGCATCAGGCGGGACGACCAAGACTATCAAAGTTTCCTGTGGTTGGCACCAGGAGCCACCAAACCTTTCGTCTTCAAAATGAACGTGATGACATTCGGGACCACTTGCTCCCCCAGTAGTGCCCAATATGTGAAGAACCTGAATGCAGAAGAGTTTTGGAACCGAGATCCGAGGGCCGCTGAATGTATTGTCGAAAATCATTATGTCGATGACATGCTGGATAGCGTTGACACAATAGATGAAGCCATCACGCTTGCTAACAACGTAAAATACATTCATGGAAAAGGTGGGTTCCATATCAGAAATTGGCGGTCAAACTCCGAGACGGTATTACATGCGCTTGGGTCTAATACCGCCAACTCCGACATGACCTTGAATCCTGATCAAGAACTACAAGCCGAAAAGGTCTTGGGACTTTGGTGGCTTACCAGAGAAGACTGCTTTACGTTTCGCGTGACCCAGCACCACAAGAATTGTGACTTACTACGCAGTAGCCGATGCCCAACCAAAAGAGAAGTATTGAGTGTTATCATGAGTATATTTGAACCTTTGGGACTACTTAATTTCTACGTTGTATACGCAAAGATACTATTCCAAAAAATTTGGCGATCTGGATGTGGCTGGGATGACGACATAATCGACGAACATTGCTCTGACTGGAGGAAATGGATTGGTCTCCTCCCTGATATGAAAGAGTTAAAAATACCACGATGCTATTTTTATAATCTGGGCCCTGACTCCAAGTTGGAAATGCACGTTTTCGTTGACGCCAGCGAAAACGCGTACGCTGCTACATGCTACCTACGTCATACCATTGGGACTGAAATCGGTTGTAAGTTGGTGGACAGCAAAGTGAAGGTAGCTCCATTAAAGTTGCTTTCGATTCCGAGCCTCGAGCTGCAGGCAGCCGTCTTAGGAGCTAGAATGGCTGCAGCCGCACTCACCTTGCATACACTGCAAATTCGGAGTCAAACGTTTTGGACCGACTCTCGTACTGTATTGGCATGGATTCGTTCTGACCACCGGCGCTACTCACCATTCGTCGCGTTTAGGGTCGGAGAAATTTTAGAGCTGACGGAAATAGCAGACTGGAGATGGGTTCCCTCGGCGGAAAATGTCGCTGATGACGCTACAAAATGGCACGCAACACCGCGGCAAAGCCGCTGGTTTAATGGCCCACCTTTCCTAAAGTTCAACCGTATCTCCTGGCCTATCGATACGAAAGATCCTGAACCAACTAGTGAGGAGCTAAGAGCGAAGTTAGTGAGCCACCACAACATGGGCCACAATGCACAATCACCCGAGTCTATACATGAACGCTACTCCCGACGGAATCGCCTTCTGAAAATTACTGTGACCGTTGTATTAGCTATTCGAAGGTGGAAGGCGTATCGTAAGACCACGAAGGAGCCTTGTCGGGTAGAACAAGGAGATATCAACCGTGCTGAGCAGCTACTTTGGGTAGAAGCCCAACGCGACACATTCTCTGAAGAGATCACACTACTCCTAAAAGGAAAACCATTAAGACGCACAAGCTCAATCTACAAGCTTTCTCCGTATTTTGATGAGAGTTCGGTTTTGCGGCTTGGTGGCAGAGTTAGCTTACCAGGACACCGCGACCAAGTTGTGCTCCCAAGGGGTCATAATATAATTCGCTGATCGTGTTGGACTTCCATATCAGGTACCATCACGGGAGCTCAGAGAGTGTTGTAAACGAGATACGCCAGAAATCCTGGATTCCCCGCCTGCGTACAGTTGTCAACAAGGTGCCTGACGAATGCCAGATTTGTCGACTCCGTGATGCTGCTCCGCGGCCACCGAAGATGGGAAAATTACCAACAGCCCGATTCACTCCTTTCGTTCGGGCATTCTCATACGTGGGCGTCGACTGCTTCGGACCCTTGTTGGTATCCGTTCGTAGAAGCTCTGAGAAGAGATGCGGCGTACTTTTTACCTGCCTAACAACCAAAGCGATTCATTTGGAAATCGCATACTCATTATCTGCCGACTCTTGTATTATAGCGGTTTGGAGCTTCGTAGCTATACGTGGGGTTCCGCACGAGTTCTGGAGTAACAACGCCACTAATTTTAAAGCTACACAGCGAGAGCTTATTGCGGCCTTCAACCTAGTGGGCAAGGACAAACAAGGACAAACCCCCAGCATCGCCGCACATGGGTGGCGCTTGGGAGAGGCTGGTCCGATCTGTAAAGGATATTCTGTCAAGGGTAATGCATTCTCAACGTCCATCTGATGAATTATTGCGCGGCGCTTTAATGGAAGTAGAATACGTAGTCAACTCCCGACCGCTCACCTATATACCGCTGGACCATTATGAGGGCGAGGCTCTTACGCCGAATCACTTCTTAGTGGGCAGCTCCAATGGAATGAAACCCTTGCTTGAATACGCTGGTGAACCCCTTGAGCTGCGGAGAGGTTGGAGATGTGCGCAACAGCTGGCTTGGAAACGCTGGGTGCGTGAGTATTTACCCGTTATAACACGACGCACCAAGTGGTTTGAGAACGTAAAGCCGATTGAAGAAGGAGACATCGTTTACATAGAGGACCCGAATGGTCCCAGAAGCTGTTGGCCAACAGGGAGAGTGCTCTCAGTCAGAGTAGGTTCTGACCAACAGGTGAGAAGTGCCTTGGTGAAGGCGAGTTCTGGTATTTATGAGCGACCAGCCACGAGGCTAGCCGTACTTTCGGTAAGCTCATCGCAAGACAAGGTAAATCTGGAGGATATACCGGAGGGGAGTGTTAGAAAAGATACGGCATCACCGTAGCTGGTAGAGAAAATAGTATTTTCTGGGGACGTTTCCTGTTTTTTGACTTTGCCATTCTCCTATTCTGAAGTGAGGAATTAAAACGCGTAAGACCTAAACTATTAATCAATTTAAGCGAGATAAATCCCTTTGGGTACTAAAGTAAGTTGCTTAAAAAATGTATATATTTGCCTGTTTATTATATAAATAAATTTATCTGCAGATATTTCAAACGTCCTACTATAATAAGTGCGTTTTGAGACTTTGGGCGTGGGATTCATCGCTGGCTTCGTAACATTACCCACCGTAAACTCTTTCTCTGTGGCATATTTTTCGGAATCGAAATGTCTTAATTCTGCATATTTGGTACATTTGTTTTTCCAGGTGAGATTTTTGGTATACACGTCGATATTCGTGATCCATGAACTTTTTCATTTCAATCGCTTTTTCTATAGTACAAGTGATCTTCATTTTAGCTGTCAACTTTACAGAAGTAGGATTTTTGGTCTTCTCATTGACTCGATCTTCGGTAAACGTTTGCCACTTTAGTGAATTTCTTGCTTATGCTGTCCTATCTCATAACTGAACTGAACCTCCTTTTCTTTGCATGTACTACGGGTTCTGCGGAGACAATCTTCAGATCTTCTTTCGCACACAGTACTGCATAACACTTTTTCAAGTGAATTTTCGTGCATCACTTTTGCTTTGAATAAAGCAGCAATCAAAAGTGAAAAATTTTCATGTGTGAAACAAGCACAAGTGTCACGACGTTAGACTTTAGGTGCAACGCAATATGCTGGTCGAAGTTTAGCGAATATTGAATAATGCAATAATGATACTAGCATTTATGTATTTATGTGTTTTGCAAGCTTTTTTTGATGGATCGATCCGGCTATTTTCCTCGAAAAACTTTTTAACTTTGCTTTTCATAAACAAGCAAGAAGAATTTTGTCTTCTACAATGTGTTTGAGCGTGTTTCGCTTGTGAAATATTTTTAGAAGGATATATGTATACATATGTAGGTGCAATATGATTTTTGATGAACACGATTTTGCGATATTTTTCGATGATTTTTCCACAAAGAATTCTGCCCAAGATTTGTTTGGTTCTGCAACTGTTTTTGTCACGGTAATATTCCTTTAATTGCTGGATGAGAATCTCACTGGATATTAATCTTTGTTTCACGTCATGTTGTACGAGTCTTGCTTTAAGAAATTTTCTGACTGCTGATATTGGAGAAGCTGAGATGCCATTTCCTTGTTTAGATCGTTCAATTCTTTTTGACAATTTTTTCACAGTCCTCACTAACTTTTTATTTTTCTCAGTGAGTTTAGTGTTGGTATTTTGCATGATGTTTTTTTCTTCTTGCCTTTTTTCCGAACAGCTTTCTATTTTTCTGATATCGCATTTGGACTATGGTTATCGGGTGATGCACATTTGGATTTGCAAAATTGTTGTAAGGAAAGTCTTCTCTCAAGTTGATACTTATATCGTTTCTTTGAACCTTGGTCTTGTGAAAATTACATTGTTTTAAATTTTAGGTCTGCAAGATTCGCTAATTCGCTAATAATGTAACGTTAAAGACAAGACAAAACTTCGCGTATCTTTGAAACTGCTGACGATGGAAAAAAAGTTTACACATATAAAATGTAAACCTTGTGGTCTACTTTAATGTACATTTGAAAATTTTTATGTATCATCTAATATTACGGATATATGAACGAAAATATACGTGCGACTGTATCGTTAAAGACTATGATTTTGACCATATAAGTCTAGATTTTCCTTTATCTTTCGTCTTTTTGCCCGTTCTGTTTCTCTCTTCTTCTTAAGAAGTTTCTCTCGTGTATAAAAAAAAAGGTTTGATTAAGAACGTTCTATCCACAAAAAAACTTCTCAATGACGCCTGCTAATCGAAATTGACGTATGCGTGGCGCAGGTGAGCTCGGACTGAAGTAATACTAACACAAACAGTTGAACGACATTATTTTTTTCGAAACTAATCGACGCTTTTCCAAGTAGAGTTACGAATTGAGAAATGAATGCCATCTACCAAGAAACGTAAAATATTCATCAGTGCATAACGTATTTAATATAAATATAATTGGTTATCCCCATTATTAGCTATTTGAGTCTGAACCAAATGAAATTTAAAAAAAATTAATGTTGGCGACAAGCCACGGCTGTGACATTCGTATTGTATTGTCAACGAAAACTTGATAAAAATGATAATATAATGCGAAAATTGATCTCAAGCTATTTAAAGCAAGTCACTTCCCTACATTTAGTGATAACACTGCGGAACAAAATTTAGCGGTCGGAGATTTTTAAGTCGATTTAGGGTAATTTGGGTGCGGTATTATAGCCACAAAAATCATCGGCCCATATTTCTTTGAGAATGAGGAAGAAACGTCAGAAACGGTCTCCGGGGCTTCTTACAGAACAATGATCGACAACTTTTTGCGGCCAATGGTGGAGCAACGTCCTAATTTGTGGTTTCAACAAGATGGAGCCACTGCGCATACTGCTAGGCAAACTATGAACATGCTGCGTGAAATTTTCGGTGAACGCATAATTTCAAGAAACTCAGATTTCCCTTGGCCTCCTCGTTCACCAGATTTAACTGCGCCCGATTTTTTTTTATGGGGATATTTAAAAGACAAAGTGTATGTTAACAAACCGCAGACACTTGGACAGCTCAAGCAGAATATTCGAGACGAAATACGGCGCCTGCAACCAGAAACATTACGCCGTGTAATGCAAAATGCGCTAAAAAGAGCCAATGCCTGTATTGACCAAAGTGGTGGTAATTTGTCTGAGGTCATATTTCACACATAGTCACGTTAAATTTCCATAAAATGTATTTAACATATAAAAATAAATAATTTAAAAAAACCCGTTATTATAAAAGTGACACGTATTTAACATCACAAGGTCTCATTTGGGCCACCCTGTAATTTTGTATAGTCTGGTGATTTATGATTTCCCAAAAAATTTTTGACTACATTAACAAAGCTTAGCCAGGCTTCAGATTTAATTTGTGACATGTGGTTTAAGAATTCAGTGTCTTTTAGAAGGGTACGAATTTGAGGACCATCGAAGACTCCTGCTTTTAATTTTTCCATACTAAGTACTGGAAATTTTTTGCACACATATTCGAAACAGTCACCTGTCTTATCAAGGACTTTGATGAACTGTTTCATTAGCCCAAGCTTGATGTGAAGTGGTGGAAGAATGATTTTTTCTCGGCTTATCATTTGGTCATGAACCACAGTTTTCAGGTATTTAGGCGAAGTCGTCGAATTAATGTTTAGTTGTATTAACTCACCCGACTTAACCGGCTGCCCTTGCTCTCTTGCTAGGGAAATAAAATATTTAAACCAACGAACTACTTGTTTTAATAATTTATTTAACAAAACTTATTGGGGAAAAATTAAATTAATACAACTGGAACTGGGTCATATAATTTTTTTTTATTAATTTCTTAAGTTTCGTTTATCTCAAGAACTAGAGCCAATCCAAAAAAAGTAAAAACACAGTTCGTAAGCCTGCTACTAATGTTAATACAAACTATTAACAAAATCATGACCGCAGTTTTTTTTTTAAATTTTTGTTACGCTGTGTAATACTTGGTGAGTCAAGCGGCACAAAACTGAGAGTTTGCGGAGAATCATCCATATATGTATATAACCCATTTTATATATGTGCATACAATATATATATCCTCAATCCCAAAGCCCAAACCATCCATTGCGCAAAGAAATATTGCGCACCCTCACATTTTGCTGACTGGGTAGCGCACATACATACCGACAGACAAACAGTTGAATTCGTCAACTCGTTCGACTAGGCACTTTGTCTAACGGAGCCTCTAAAATATTGTAGGCATCACTTGGTAACTCTCTCTTTACATAAATATCTTTATTAATATTGTTTTCGCACTCGCAATTATAGCAAATGTACATACATATAAGCAAATATACGGAACTGAGGTTGCACTTAAACGCCCTAAGGCAACACATTTTCCCAAATATAACACAGATCGACAAAATCAAATTTTTTTGGTACACATGTTAAGAGTTAACTAAATATGAAAATAAAGAAATACGTGTATCGGCGTTTTGCTGTAGCACGTCAGAATTTTGAGAAAATTCAAAGGACCGTGAAACAATGAAACAAAAAAAAATGAAAAAATTAAATATTAATAAAATAAAAGTATTACATTAGAAGTGAACCTCCACGGTCCTTTGAAGCTTAAAAATCGGTTTTCCCAAAATTCTGACGTGCCACAGCAAAACGCTGAGACACGTGTTTCTTTATGTTAAGCCTATTTTCATACTCGTATTCTGTTAACAGTTCTCATGTGTACCAACCACTGTCGTTCTGTGTAATAAATATCCGCTTCCATATATTAACTATCAATACCATATATTTTTATTACTTTCGTACAATGCTAGTTGTAGAGGAACTTCGGGTATTGTGGTATAGGAGTTGTAAATGTACTAGAATTATTGTAACCTTATCAGTGGGGAGAAGCAAAACATTAGTTATAAAATATTATTCAATGAAATACATCTACAAATAAAAGACTTATTAGAAAAAATCTAACGTGATCCAAAAATTACAATACCTTCTTGAAAAAGTGGAGGGTAATGAGGTATAGACGGTTTGAATAATGTGGAATACAGTACCACTTCACAAAACGCAGAACTTTTTATTTTTTTACATTCTAGTTTTAGGTAATGAATCTTAAAAAGTTAACCAAAACCATGTTGTATTAATTTATTTTTAGTACATTGTAATTAAACATAAATAGGAATTTATAACCATTTATAATGAAAAACAATTTGAAAAATTAATGGTAGCATTTAGTCATCGCAAGATTGACAAATGAAAATAAGCCTTTTTCGGGGAATACAAGTGTTATGCGCTAAAACCATGTCACATTGCAAACAATGAATCCATTCTGCTAATTTAGGATCGATTTTCCAAGCTTTACAGCAAAAGGTACAAGTTGCATACAACGGTTGTAAATCAGCAAAATCATCTTCCTCAGACTCTGCCAAGATGACGGTTGTTTCGGAATCGCTCGTAGAATCATCCCGATTTATAACTGAAACAGTTTTCTTTGTATTTCTTGTGTGTGGCTTTTTCTTTGCCTCGATGCGCTGAGTGCTTTGTTCCAATTGAAGCTTGTAGGGTGAGGAAGTTAACATGGCTGCATTTGGCTTTCTACCTTTGCGCTTGGAAACTGGCTTCTTTGGCTTTAGCAATGGCGATATATGCCAAGGGGAAATAACTCCCTAGCTCGTTGGAGCCCCTGGAGTTTCTAAAATCGACGTATTGTTTGGTAAAGTTGAACTATCTTTAGTTACATGGCAGTTAGGTGTCATTACTTGTCGTGATGATGCAACGCCCTTGCTCTTTGACGCAGAAAAAATATTAGGGTACACTCATAGCCGTTTAAAGCTATTTGTCCAGTCTGCACTTTGAGATAAGTTTTTGAGAAAATACCAATTATATCATATTGAGTGACTTTTCGTAAACTTTCCCCGTAAAATCGTCTGATTTCGTCGCTATAATAGGATTTCAAAGGACTCATGAAAACTCTGTCAAGCGGCTGCATCTTATTGGTTGATGTTGTTGTAGCGGCTAGTCAAGCCCCGTGAAGAGCGAACTCACCCATGGTCGTTGTCGTCAAACTCATCTAGGGGAGGCCCAGGAAATGTGGAGTTTCGACAGGGTTGGACCAGAGAGAGAGGGAGGTTAGATGAGTGGGTTTGAGAGGGCATGTGAATAGGTGATTGGCATCGTGCGGAAAATCTCCACATGCCGGACATATATTAGGTAAGTTGAGGGCAAGGTCGGAGAGATATCCGTTTCACTTTCGAACACAGGTCGTCAATTACATTGCCGGTTGCCATTATCGAGCAATCATTGGCATAGGAGACCATTGTGACGCCCTCTGGCGGTTGAGGGAGCTTGGAGTTATAGTGGTTAAACAAGAGTGGAGACAGGACGCCACCTTGCGGTACCCCTTGTTTAATTCTCCTTAGTTTCGATATTGAGCCTCTAAATAATACCGATCATTGACGACCACACAGGTAATTCGCGGTTCACCGTTTCAGTCCCTGCGCGAGAGTTGATGCTTCCACGTCAGCTAGTAGCGTGGAATGACTTACTGTGTCAAAATATTTTGACAGGTCTAACGCTACTACGATGGTTCTCTCGCACGGGCGGTTAAGACCGCGAATCACCTGCGTGTTTATGGCGTTGGGTGATGTTGTTGTACTACGCACTTTCCGAAAGCCACGTTGATGCTTAGCGGAGCCCAGGTGGTAGTGCGGGAGGAGTGGGACCTCAAGTGTTTTTATAACTGGCGAAAGCAGGGAAATCGGCCGATAGGAGTCACCCTTGACGGCCGGTTTCAGCAGCGGGACTGCGCTCCCAGCCTTCCAAATGGCATGAATGATGAGGGTGGCCGTGGACAGATGGAACATCCCTGTAAGAAACTCAACTCTCTCGGGGCCTACATTTTTTATCATTAACACGCTTAGCCCTGGTCACGGGATTCCGCCTTCCCGATGGCCTCCTTCACCTTGTCACAAGTGAAAGAATGAGTAGCGCTGGTGTTTGACTGTTTGCGCAGCATTCTGGTCACTTAACTCCCGAAGGATGCAAAATAAAATAGCTCGCGCATCTCTTCGGATCCGACGAGGCACGATCTCCGAATGAAATTTCCATTCGGTTGTCGCGCTTTGTCACCCGACCGGGTGGTGCGTAGACCAGACCACACACGAAAGTGGCCCCAGCACTGGCAACAGTTGCACCTAACTGATGCCGAATTCCGGTATATCCTGGTCTGACACACGGAACAGACTGTGTAGGGTACCAGGAGCTGCTGGCTAGTCCCCACACGAGGGGCGGAACTGGGTGGGGGAGAGGAGCGACCATGTTGTTGTTGTGTGCTCGTTTGAAACGTGGAGGTTCTGCCGGTGCTAGGCACTGGTGCACTAAGTGGGCCGTAGAGACTATGGGCGCGTATAGCGCGAACAATATGGGGCCACTTAATTTGGGGTCTTACAATAGACAGTGAAAGGCCAACTACCTCAAGAAATGCACAACAAAAAGTTTCCGACACAATCCCGATAACTGATTATACAAATAGGGTTTCAAGTCTCTTTTCAAGTAGCAATGAATGTGAAATAACTCTTTGCTCAACAGACTTGCAACAAAAAGTAACACCACAAGCTATTATCCTCCCGCATTTCATCGTTAAGCTGGAAAATATAAAATGTCTCGATTTGGCCCAATTCTTGCTGGCTAATCCAAACGGTTTCACTCCCTTGAAGATAGATTTGGTATTCGGCAGTGACATATATCCGCAAATCCTGTTGCAGCGAATGCAACAAAATATAGGGGCTCTTATTAGCACAAATCACCATTTATGGGTGAATATTCAGCGGGCCGATCACAGAAAAGGTCTTCACCATATGAGTCCATGAATTCGAGAATGAACCACTTGACGTAATTTTGGGAACAGGAAGAAGTCGTTAATACTCACCCACAATCAACCGAAGACGAGTACTGAGAAAACCTATACCATCGAAGGTGAAGGTACCTCTTGAAGCAGGATTCCCCGGTACGTTAGCTCTTGGCCGCTCTCTCATTGCAGCTCAACAACAGTACTTAAATGTAGAGCAATCAATATTTGGTGCCAACTGTGCTCCATATCTAGCGATTCGAACACTCCATCAACTAGCGCAAGATTACAAAGAACAATATCCCCTCGCCCGCAATATCGTAGTCAAAGGAATGTACGTAGATGACATTCTCGCAAGCGGACACGACATACAATCCACTCTCAACTCAATGACCCAAATTACCGAAGCCCTAAGATCCCCAGGTTTCCCGCTAAGGAAAGTAATGGTTAACCACACTAAGCTTCTAGAGTTAGTCCCTGAGTCTCACATTCTACATGTGCAAGCTCTACGAGGACGTTAGAGAAAGGCGAAACGCGTTAACAAATTCGTTATCATACCCATACGACCCGCTCCCAGCGGCTAATTCTAGCACAGAGCGGCAAATACTTTCGGCAGTGGCGGTGGATAGCTATCGCCAATAATGATATGAGCAAAAACTCTTTTGCAGCAACTTTGGATGGAAGGAATCGATTTGGGATGAGCACATCAAACTCAGCTCCTTTCATTAATGGAACACATTTCGTCAAAGTTTCCCAGCCATAGATTCTATAAGTATTCCGCGTTAAGCACAGTTCTCTCCCCATAAGCGTACCCAACTGCACGGCTTATCTGACGCCTCCGAAAAAGCGTTTTGTGTCTCTATTTATCCTTAAATACAACACGCAGAGAAATCCTATTCCTCTTAGTTGCTTGCGGTGAAGACTAAGGTTGCTCCCTTACAAACGGTGGTCCTCCCTTGATTAGAACTCTATGGAGCAGTTTTATTATCCAAGCTATCAAGTCAACTGCGCTCGCATTTGGATTTTCCGCCGGATGAACTCTTTCTCTGGCCAAATTCTTCCATAGTGTTGGCATGGTTAGAAAACTAACCTTGGCGAACAGCCTCTCTAAAACGAAAGCAATACCACGTGGTGACATGTGTCTAGTAGCGATAATACATCCGGTCTAGGAACACGTGAACTGTTGTTCTGGCCCAACAACACAATTCTTGCAAGAACTGCTGCACCGCACACAGATGCAGGTGGCCGGCATGTTGAGGATATGATGTCCAACCTCATCGATTTGTGATAGCCCCAATATACATGGGGGACTCGAGAAATAAAAAAAGTCGTTGTTAATTTATTCAATCATTCGCTCTTCAACCACCACCGCGAACGTATCGTCCGATATTTTTAGTTTTCCACAATTTGTACGCCCTTTCGGTTGAAACCATTGAGCAACCTCTTGTGCAGGTTCATATTATTGTTTAAGACTAGATTAAATAATAAAGAATAAATTGTACATCTGAATTATAAAAAGGCATTGGCAACATGATATTCTTCAAACTTACAGCAATAGCCTTTTCTTTTTGAAGCCTCGGCCTGTATTATTGTAGTTCCTATCAATTAGCTTCCTGAAATGATCTTTTCCTACTTTCAATACTTGGTGTTAGCCTAATTGGTGTTGAACTAGGGCCTGTGTTGAATGTTACAACCGTTACATCAATTTTCCATTTTGTTCGACTTTTAAGACCTGCCCATATCTGCATGACAAAGGAAATAAATTCTATATACATATGTACTTACATATACATATGTATGTACGTTTATATCAATACCCACACTTACCTTTCCCCACTCAACCACAGTGCTTTGCGGCAGACCATTTTATTTCATCAAACAAGGGCCTATCAACTCCGAATAAAGGAGCATCTCTTAACAGGTCCGGATTAGCCTCCAATTGCGTTTTGCAATAGAGAATGATACACTAATACGTGGTTATGCTATTTCTATCTTTTATGTTGGAGTCTATATCTTCTAATTCGCCTCTTGTTAATAATAATGATTCAGTTTTACTATCATTACTGAATAAATAATGTTTTACAATTTCAATATAATTAATAATATATGTGAAATAAGTTAAAAAACGTTATTCGCTATTGTTATTGAATTATAATTTTCTAGTTCATTTATTCATTCCGTCATACAAGTTAATTTTAATGCACGACTTGTTTAATCAGAAATCAATTTTATTCTGTCCTTTCTTTTTGATTTTTCTGATCATCATGCTCAGCTTCATTATATTGCCGTATTGCGGTTTTCAAGATTTTGGTTGCAATAATCATTAATGGGTGAACCGATTTCCAAAAGTCCGCATTACGGTTGATGGCAGTGGGAAAGGTAGAGCATGATCAATGACTCAATGTTGCGCCATAGTGTTGCTGCTGCTTAGGTGACTGAGAATACTCCCACGAATTACATTACCCAAAAAGGTTTTATGCTATGATTGCATTCGCTATTGTTGTTGTTGTGGCGGCGCTGAGTGATAACAATATCATAAATAAGGGCATTAAGCGCAGAGTAAGCCACTCATAGTAGTGGAAAAGAGAATTTCACCTGTCACCATAACTACCCTCCTTGTTAAGTCCGAAACGTCCCTGTTGGAGTAGTCTATTTATCCACTTTTAAGTTGGGCAACTATAGGTATTTGGTAGAAGTATTCGCAAAATTTTGATTATCATGATTGTTTGCAACTTGGGCGGCTTGTTTAGCATGATTGAGCATGATGTCACATTTTACACGGTTTTACAATTTAAATATTTTATCAATATAACAATTCATTTTAGGTCTATGTGTAATTCTAATAGCTTAGTATAAAACGTTAACTTGTTACAAATTCTATTTTAGGTTTATAATGTAATGTAACATTTTACATGATTTTACAATTTCAATATTTTAACAATATAATTTTTTTTTTAGGTTTATGTGTGATTCAAATAGCTTAGTATAAAGCGTTAACTTGTTACAGATTCTATTTTAGGTGTATACGTGTGAATTTTCAAAAGTAGCGAAAAATAATTTATAATTTGCGACAATGGTGCTACGGAAAGCATGTTTAAGCGTAATATAACATTTTAAATTGCTTTACAGTTTCAATACTTAACGATACAATAATACATTGTAGTGTTTGTTTCTTATATATGACTCGAATAGCTTAGTACCAAGCGCTATCTTAACTTATTACGGATTTTATTTTTGTTGCTACGTGTAAATATTGAAAATTTATTAAAAAATGTTTATATATTGTTCTTTTGACCTTATTTGCATGTGTGTTAATTTACATATGTTACTGTTAGAAATTTAAGGAAGGTGCAGATACTCATCTCAGATTACTTTTATGGGTTTCTTTTCCGTCTATTAAAACCGTAGTACCTAAATCTCTTTCAACCACTTTTTCGGCGAATATCTTGCTAAATTTATTTCCAATTGGAAATGAAAAACTGGTCAATTGAAAAGTGGTCTCTGAGAAAACTTTTTATTGTCCTAGAATGAAAAGCTTTCTCATTTTCTGAGACAATTGTTTTAGTATTTGTTAATATCAATAATATTTCAAGCAGTGCTTGTTTAATGTCTGTCGTGAAGAAATGGGTTTAACAATCGCATATTTGAAAAATTTGTCAATACGTGTCAAAAAATGCTGTTTGTCCGTAAAAAAATGGCAACATGTAAAATTTCGCCTGACGTTTGGGGAATAGGTGACTTGCCGATTTCAAGGTTCGACGGTTTCCGCTGATATTTATTTTATATACATATTGCAATTTGATATTATGGATTTTAAAACTTTTTTAATGTCAGGAAAGAAATATTCGCGTGAAATTTGTTTAAAATTTTCTGCTAGGCAGCGATGTGCTCGATTATGCTCTGCAACAAATGTGTCATTGCAAGAGATTTTCGGGCTTATCAAAACATATGGTGTGGCGAACATATTTTTGAAATATAATTTTTTCATTTGCTTGCTCTTACGTGCCCATTTTCTCTTTGTAGGTATTTTGTTAATGGCTTAACTATAGCAACAGGTTAGGTTAGGTTAGGTTACTGTGGTAGTTCCCCAAAGGGAACTCACTTAGACATAGTAGGAGTCCGTTGTGATACCACCTAATTTATGAACGGTAACGTGAATCGGAAAGTCAGGAACGATTAACCTGAGAAACGTTGCGTGCCCCGAATGAAGTCACGCAAACTACCAATCTCCACTCCAGAAAGGTCTTCTGGAGAGCTAAAGAAGTACGAGCCTAGGTACTTGAACCTCAGTCTCGCAAATGCAGGGCAGCTGAGCAGAAAATTACAAGATGAATCCACCTCATCCTCCTCCATACAGCTGCGGCAGAAAGGGTCAGAGACTACCTACTATAGCAACATAGTCCCGTAGAAATCTGCGATAATACCCTGCGATACCGAGAAAAGAGCGCAAACCACGTAGGGTTTCTGGTTCTTTATAGTTGATAATATCATGAATTTTTCTTGAGCACGTTTTAATGCCATTTCGGGAAACTGAAAATCCCAAGAATTCTATACTGAGGTGTTATTGAATTGTGTTTATTTGGTTTCACCAGATTGCCTGTTGGATACGTTTGTGCAAAATCGTACCGTTTGTGATTCACCTCAAGCTCCTGCGCGACAGCCAAAGCTGTGGGCAAGTATTTCGGTCCTGACGAAAATAAAATATCGCATATCGGGCGACGGATACCAGAATTGAAAATGCGTAGTGCATTCTCTCTTGCCCGTGCATTAAGAGCCATAACAACCTCGTTCATTGCTGTGGGTCATTATTTGCTTATTTATGATAAACGTTAAATGTTTATCTACCATGCCATAGTGGTCGGAAATTGACAAGTTTCCTTGCCTTAAGATACTTAATTCGTTTTCCAAGACATGAATCGGTCGTTTGTCTGCGTAAGTTTGATCGAGCCTGGAAATTATTGCCTTAAAGTTTAGAATCGTATTATAAGAAGACAGAGTCGAATTTGCTGAACCCGTAATTTTATTTCTAAAAACACCCATGGCAATATAATACCTTTCTGAACCCTCTGGGTAGTAGTTAACAGCAAATTTGACCGTGGAGCCCAAGGCTGGGTAAGATGAACTTTCACCATTAAATTCAGGCAAGGATTTTATTAAATCGAGACTGAAATTTCCAGAGTCTATAGTAGGGTTAATTGAAACGGTAGGTGTGGCTCGACACGTGGTGGCTCAACACGGCTCAACGCTAAAGTTAAGTTATTAATTTGTTCTGCTATTTCTAGCTAAGTTTGCGCGTTTGCTAACCTTATTTCTTCTAATACCGCCATTTTATGTTATTATGTTTTATGCAAAACTAGAAATCACACCTAATCCTTTGAAACCGCCATTTTATGTTTTTATGATTTATGCAAAACTAGAAATCACACGTGTTGGAAATAGACTTATAAAAAAAATTCACTTACACTTGATTACGCTCGATTTTGAAGCAGTTCTAACTTAATAATTAATGTTAGTCGCTCGGCACCATAAAAAAAAAATTTCAACTACAAGATAACTAGCAATAAATTTAATTATTTCAATCAATTTCGATTAAGTAGTTGAATAATATTTACATAAACCTTTCAATTTTTATATTTAACACACTATTTGTCAATTTTGAATTTTTACTTAGTTTCGATTTTAATATAACTTAACACAAATATCCAATAATGTCCTTAGGTAGTACTCCTAAATTAGTTGGATTGCTTCGGCTTTTGATGTCCTGTCTCACTTCACGTCTTCTGATATAAGAATTATCCTTAGGAATTAAATAATGTTAACAGGATTGCAGTGTGATAGGCCCACGTTGAGCGCCAGTTAATTTTAATGCACGACTTGTTTGATCAGAAGTCAATTTTATTCTGTGTTTTTTTTTTGATTTGTCTGATCATCATGCCATTGCCGAATTGCGGTTTTGAAGATTTGGTTGCAATAATCATTAATGGGTGAACCGATTTCCAAAAGTCCGCATTACGGTTGATGACAGTGGGAAAGGTAGAGCATGATCACTTAGTGACTCAATGTTGCGCCATAGTGTTGCTGCTGTTTAGGTGACTGAGAATACTCCCACGTATTATATTACCCAAACCGGTTTTATGCTATGATTGCATTCGCTATTGTTGTTGTTATGGCGGCACTGAGTGATAACAATATCTTAAGCAATAAGCGCAGAGTAAGCCACTCATAGTAGCGGAAAAGAGAATTACACCTGTCACCATAACTTACATTTAATTATATATTTCCACAGATTTTTATACTTCAAATCTTATAACAATAGTTTCACACAAAAAAGATATGGGTTGTTAGATGGTTTGTATTTGTATTTAATTTGCGCTATAAGCGCCAAAACGATTTTGGGAAATCCAACATGGTGCGCCCGTCGCTCTCCCGCTGTGCTAAATGTCGACAGCTAGATATCCCATGTGTAGCGATGTCCTCCATGTGGGTTTTCCAACATAGAAAAACCCTTGCTCTTCTTCTATCATCGCCAGCGATTACTGCGTTGAATACTTTCAAGGCTGGATCATTTTCTTCCATATATACAGTGTCGGAAATTCATCTGTAAACAGACTAGAAAATGGCCAAAACTTATAGAATTCAATTAATAAACGGCTGTAAAGGACAATATTAACTGATACATGTTTTAGAGTAGCAGCAACGCGTAATACGGGCAGAATAACACCATCTCCTAATAATTCGGACACAAGTATCAATATATGGTGATGTTGATAAAAAAAATACGGGCTGCTTGTAATATCGACAGTTTAGAGTTGTTCCAAGGTATCTGCTTCAACCGGTTTGCTTTCCACTGTACAAAAAACTTAAAAAGACTTATTTTTCCAAGTTTTTAGTCCAGTAGGAAACCAATTATTTAAATGCGGAACTAAAAGTGGCAAATGATTACTGTGGAAATAATGTTTGGTTATCGCGAAGAATCGTGCAGAATAGATGTCCTTACACGCACGAAGGGAGCTAGAAAGAAAGCAGAAAAGCAAAAAAAAAAGTTTATTTTCTACTTTGTTTGAAATTTGCCGCCCTGTGCATTGCCCCTGTTGCCCTTATTGTGTCGTTTTACAGTGCATGGATTGGGCGTACGTTTGAAAACATAATCTCAATCTATCGCAATATGATCGATTTGGTTTCGTACGTAACCTAGTGAATTTAACCACCATGTTTCGGGCCCGGCAAAGTCGATCAGTCTCAGTCCGTTTGACGAGGTTTCGTCGTGGAGACTGAATTTTCCGACAGTGTGACTGAATGCCTCTTCCTTATCCACCCTGACATTGAAGTCGCTAATCACGATTTTGATATCGCGACGGGGGCAGCGCTCGTAGGGGCTCTAGGCGCTCTTGGAAGTGTCATTTGACGGTATCGTCCTTCTCTTATGTCAGGGCGTCGGCACAAATCAGCGGGATGTTGAAGAATCTCGCTTTGATGCGAATCTTGGTAAGACTCTCGTCCACGGAGTGAACAATTGGATTTGGCGATAAAAACCTCTCTCCTACCACAAATCCGACCCTGTATTTGCGCTTCTCTACCTGACACCTAAAGTAGACGACGTAAGGTCAAATGGTTTTCTACCTTGTGTCGTCTATTTCATCCAACCGATGATGGCAGACCTTACTCTTATAAGGGCATCAGCCAGCTGGGCAGGGTTCGGGCATTCCAGGTGCATGCTCTCAAATTATAGTCAGAGGGCCCAATTTGGAAAATTACTGACGTTAGATGAACATTGACCACGCTCACTTACGTATCCAAGAAAAGTAATTTTCAAAAATTCCATGGGCATAATCATTGAACGCAAACCGGTCAAAAAATTTGTTACTTTCGATCGCCAAATATTGCGTTAAACTCATTGAAGTCCTATCACTTTCTTGAAGAGATTGAACTCACTTGCTGGTTCATAGATGGCGCTCATTGCAGAATTATTGAGGCCGTAAAAAGTTGCACCGGAGAGTGCTAAAGGCTCTTTCCAAAGAGCATCAGCCTACCTTAATTTTTTCAGCACTCACGACGAATGTTTACGTTACTTTCGCCCTCATTATCGATTTTAAAAAAATATTGATTCTATCCACTTTAAATTATTTCAAAAATAAAACAAATGACTTAAGCAAATAGTTTCATTTGACAGTTATTTCGACACAACAGTTTCACTTTGTCGGTAAATCAGCCTATCAATCGAGAATTATTTTAGTATCGATATCGATGTCGATGCGGAATGTATGATTCCAAATATATCAGACATTTAGTTACGAATAATTTAATTTGAGAGAGGAAGACGTGAAAATCTATTATTTTCATTTTGGTTTTATTGAAATCAATAAAATTCCTTTACATTTTTAAAGTTGTTGTGTCAATAAAGAACTATATTTTTAGATATGTATTAACTAGGTATTTTATTACAGTGCTTTCGAACTTACAATATTAGTTATACTTTGATCTCAAAGAAATATGTATATATCGAATTTAATATATATGAATAGTAGTATCTCATTATAAGGTGGGCCTTACCCCAAACGATTATAAGGATGTTGTCTGATATATATAGGTTCTATATACGAAATATTGCACATCTGCGTCAAATTGTTGCGGAGTTATAAGAAATTTTCTTTTTTCCTGTAGAGGGCGTTGCACCGTTTGTTTTTTTTTAAATGACACGCAGCTTCATGGATAAAACATATATGAGCAAACAAAATATAGCGGCCGCCGGCCGGGGCAAGTAACATCAAAAATTATAAAAAAATTGTATCTTGCGGTCACCCCTCGGCAAGAAATGGCAAGCCACTGAGTGTATCTCTGCCAAAAAAAATCCCACAAACATCATTTGCCGTTCGTAGTCGGAGTAAAAGTTTAGGATCCTTAATTTTAGACATCACTATAGTATAAGCGTCAAATTATTAATATTATTAATATGATAAGCTTACCCCCAATAGTTACGGCGGAAAGACGAATTAACCTTTTTTCTTCCGAGGAGGGGTGGCACCGCTGTAAAAATGTCTTTTTTTATATATATTTGGTGGTTCTCACCAGAAGGAATAAATTTTATTCACATCGAAAATAGGAAATGTCAATGGGGTTGCTACGATGCATAAAAGTCTGCATATCGGATTTAGTGCATTACGCACAGGGTGACAACGCCACAGTACCGCATTCCCACAGGGTGACTACGCCACAGTTTTTGTTGAGGTATGCCAAGAAGTATCGACGGTTCGGAGCTCTTGCATGACGCGACGTAGTTCTTGCACCGTCTCTACCTCGATTGGTTTGTTGTTGTTGCATTCGATGTATAAATCAGAAGGTAGTCGAAGCGTTGTACCGTAAACGAGTTGTGGCACAAAATCGAAGATTTCAACGTTCATTGCCATCGCTCAACTAGGCCATTGCTTTGCGGGTGGTACGGTGTTGTTCGTAAATGAGATATGCCGAGGCACTGAAACGCTGTTGGAACAACGCCCTCTCTAATTGACGACCAAGGTCAGACGTGCAACAGCACGTCCTATCAACAGATAGGAACACCAAAACGCGCTATCCAGCCACAAAGCAAGGCCTTAGCAACTATCGGGGCCGCACATTGGGCTAGGTTTAAAAAAAATGGGCAAAAATCAAAAAACGAATTCTTGTTTTTTTCGTTTTTTTTTTGCATTCGATAGACAACATGTTTCTGCACACTATGGTGAAAGAACGAGGTCTCTAGCTTATAGATTTAGCGACTGACAACATTCAGAAGTTGACCCTTTTCTAGCCTGGCGTGCGCTTTTTCCCGGCCCGAAATATTCGACTCGCGCGAAGTGATATATTTTCTGTTCTAAGCTGCCGATTTGAAAACGGTTTGAACGACGTTATTGTTAAAGGTTTACAGATTATTTTCGTATGGTCAAATTATTTAAAATGTTGTATATGACACATTGAATTGGGCGTTGAATGCCGACGTTTCAAGCATGAAATAAAAAAAAAATACGTAACTAAAAGGTGGATAAGTAAAATCGCCTGTGAGTGCCTGTGTTGAAATATATTGCAACGGCTTGTAAATGTTGTTGAGATTCAACATACCAAATTTCAGCTTTCGCAAGTCTTCGCATTAAATTTGCGAAGCATTATAATGACTCCTGTTTATACGGCATTCACAAATTCACGAAATCAGCATAGCAGCCTGCTAGAAACTTTCAGCTGTCAATCAGCTGCTCAACGAATTCATGAATTGCTCGAAATTCATTGTCAACTTTCGTGAGTAAGTCCAACTCATGAATTGGTGTGTATACGCTGATTTTTTAGAGCAATTCATGAAACGATTTCGTGAATTGGGTGTCGTATAAACGTAGTATATGAAAGTTACAGTGAGAAAATACAAACGATTATAATGGATACAAGTCAAAGTTAGTAAAATTTATTCTCATAATCAGTGCGATATTTCTATTTCACTAACGAAATAATCCTTCATATTTATAATTCATGTTTCATATCAGACCCGCAGGCTACGGATTACACGAGCAGTCTCCATGAAGTTTTTCGCATCCTTCGTCATAACTTGGGCTTGAGTCCCACTGAGAAATTCGCTATTTTGGAGGAGCAAATTTCGTTGAAATTATCAATTTCATTTTCGATTCGTAGTGATACCAAGGAACAACTACGAAAAGCTATTGAAAGAATTCATATGAGATGGAAAGAGGCACATCAACGGGAGGATAGGTTTCTGAAGAAAAATGAAACTTGGTTGAATACTCCAGTAATTATTTTCGTAAGTAATTGAATTAATTTCTATAAAACTCGACTTGTGGGCAACGGCAGAAATTTTTTTTTTTTTTTTCGGAATTCTATTACACAATCATCAACGGCACCTACACCTTCGGTAAATACAGGTAAACGGGGTCGACCACGAAACTCGAGTTTGGAGGAATCGAGTCGACGAACACAAAAAAGAATGGCTTCAGACATTAGCAAAACGCATAGCACGGATGAATTAGCTTTAGCTACAAGAATGAGCCTTACTTCTGCAGGACGACTCGATGCTGCTAACATTGTTAAAGATATAACAACGAAATCTCCCATAAGAGCTGCGAAATATCGAGCTGCTTTGAGAACGTCGATGGAACCACATCCAATTGAGATGTCCGGAGATGACGCACTTGTGGATTTCATCGATGCTAAATTAACAAAGCAGCAGTATAAAGATATTCAAAAATCTTTGAGGCAGAAAAAATATACTGTCTATCCATCGTACGAAAAAGTTGCTGCCGCTAAAAAACTGTGTTACCCTTCACATATCACGGTAAATGAAACCTCAGCGGAAGTGAATTTACAGTCTCTATTGGAACACACCTGCAGTAGAATTCTGCAGTTGCAAACAGACGTGTTTACATTCTTGAGGCCTGAAGTGATGAAAAATCTACGATTACTTTGTAAATGGGGTTGCGATGGAAGTTCCGGACACAGCGAATACAAGCAGAAGTTTACAAACGAGAACAGTTCTGATGCGAGTGTATTTTTAACATCTTTAGTTCCCTTGAAAATTATAGGTTCACATGATGAAGTTATTTGGAAAAATTCGAGGCCTTCATCGCCGCGTTATTGTCGCCCTATAAGAGTTCAATTTTTAAAAGAAACAGTAGCATCGACTAACCTCGAAAGAGAGCACGTTCAAGATCAGATCAATTCTTTGGTCCCTTTTACGACTATTATTGACGCGAAGGACGTTATAGTCAAGTATGAACTTTTTTTTACGATGATTGACGGCAAAGTTTGCAACTCTGTGACAGACACAAAGTCATCAATGCGTTGCTACATATGCCAACATACATCATCAAAATTTAATGACATCGAGCTGATGAAGACGGCAGCTGTAAACACAACTCGACTCGAACTCGGATTATCAACGTTACATGCCTGGATACGATTTTTTGAGTGCTTCCTACACATCGGCTACAAAATTGGCATTTATAAGTGGCAAACACGCAAAGAAAAGGAAAAAAAAGTTATTGTTGAGCGAAAACGAAATATTCAAGCCGCATTAAAAAAACACTTGCATCTAATTGTCGATCAACCGAAACAGGGATTTGGCAGCAGCAACGATGGCAACACTGCGAGACGTTTCTTCGAAAACACGACATTATCAGCACACATTTTGGGTGTAGACGAAAACATTATGAAACGATGCTACATAATATTACAAGTCCTATCAAGCGGGTATGCCGTGAATGTCACAGCGTTCCAACAGTATTGTATTGAAACCGCTGAAATGTACGTTAATCTATACCCTTGGTAAAGTATGCCAACGACAGTCCACAAAGTTTTTATTCATAGTCCATTGATAATCCAGTGGTCCCCACTTCCGATTGGACAAATGTCGGAAGATGCGCAAGAAGCCCGTAATAAAGACATAAAAAAATATCGCGAATGTTATGCCCGAAAAAACTCGAGAACAGCGACCATGGAAGACATTTTCAATCGACTCCTCTTAACTTCCGATCCGTACATGTCGAGCATCGGTAAGAGGTATCCGAAGAAAGGGAAAAATTTGTTCCCAGAAGCTTTGCAGCTTTTACTCGGTACCGATAGCTCACGCAAAAAATTCGGATTGCAGGAGACGAGTGAATAATCGACTGACGAATCCGAATCTAATAATTCTTCAGATGACGACGATTAATTCTATCTTTATACCTAAAATCAATTATCTATCAATGTTTTCACTGTATAAAAATAAAAAAAACAATTCTGAATGCATTGTAAATAATTTCTTCCTCCTACCGGTTAATTTTATGAATTCTTACTCAAAATTTCGAATACAGAATTATCAAAATAAGAAAGAATCAGTTTCTCATAGTGAACTGTTTGTGAGTTGAGTCGATTAATACATCAGGTCGGCCATTTTGTTTTTTCAAAATTTTATTTCAGATTTAAAATCAGTGAGCTCAAAACCATACATGTAGCGTTTTTCCCCGCAATCGGATGCTCTTTAGTCACAAAAGTAGTCACTTCCGGTCCGCCATTTTGTTTTTCCAAAAAATTTATTCCAGATTTGAAATCAGCGAGTTCAAAAACAGAAGAATCACTTGCCACAATTCAAGTACCCACATTTCCCTATTTTTGCCCACTTTCCCAAAATACAGCCCACTGTGGGCCATCATGTTTGGTATTGGGAATGCCTCTGACCATCGGGTAAATCTGTCAATTGTTGTAAAGCAATACCTACTGCCCTCCGATAGCAGAAACGGGCCCACTATATCGGTATGTAAGTGACCTAAACGTTGGCTGGGGGACTATCGACGCTGTAGTACGCTCTTGTTGTGTCGGAAAATTTTGTTGCGTTGGCACCTAATCGGGCCAATCAAATCGATCGACCATCAGCTTTGCAGTAGCGTGTATACCAGGACGTAAATGGCCCGTGGAGGCATCGCAAACGACTCTCTTGTAGCTGAAAGGTAAAAAAAAATTTTCTAGCTTAAGAGAATGATGGGTTATACCATTGAGATACGATTTTAGTTCTTCATCGTCGACTTGATCCTCGACTAACTCGTCGTAATTAATTGCAGGAGTGGTTAGCGATTGTATTCGTGAAATTATATCAGCGGCCACGTTCTCTTCACTTTTTACATGACGTATGTCGGTAGTGATTTGCGATATAAAGTCGAGCTGCCTAGCTTGTGGTCAATGTACACATGGCAGGCACGTCCTTCGATCATGTATCGAAAGTGGCGAATAGCAAGATACAGCGTCGTCAGCTCTCGGTCGTAGGTGCTATAGCGAGTTTCAGCAGGTGAAAATTTACGTGAAAAAAATCCAAGCGGTTGAAGAGTACCATCCACGATTTGATTCAAAACAGAACTGGCTGCGGAGTCAGAGGCATCTACCCAGAGGGATAGTTCTGCATTGGGCAGCGGATGCGCTAGCATAGCACAATTTGCTAACTGAGATTTGCAGGTCTCGAAGTGGCGTTTAGTGGCTTCGGTCCAATGAAGGATGGTGTGGTCATTTTTCTTATTACCCGGGATCATTGCAAAAAGTGGACCTTGATGTTCCAGCGCATTTGGCAAGAATATGAATATGAAGTCAAATCCTCGGAACACCTCGTTAATTAGGCGCTGGAATATTTGAGCGGCGTTCCTTATCCCAAAAGTCATATGGGTGAACCCAAATAGTCCAAACGGCGTTGTGATGGCAATTTTGTAAATATCATCAGGGTGTATTGGTATCTGATGAAACGCTTTTTGTAGATCTACTTTCGAAAACACAATTTTATATGCTAAGATTGTCGAAAAGTGTTGCAGGAACAGGAGTGGATACCGGTCCGGTACTGTCACGGCGTTGAGAGCTCTGTAGTCGCCGCAAGGCCTCCACTACCCGTCAGCCTTGCCCACTAAGTGTAGTGGGCTCGCCCAATTAGATGTGTTAGTTCGAATCCCAAGTGGTGTCAGACAGGTAATTTCAGCAAACTCTTTAAGAATGTCGGAAAATCTCTGCGAAGTGTCGATTGCAGAAATTCTCGGCTTTGTTAGTTGCGCCATTGGGCACGGTGTATTCAGCAGAGTAGTGCGATCGACAAGGCGCTGCCCTTGCAAGTCTACAACTGCCCGAGGAAATCTGCTCCTAATATGGCCTGTGAGACGTCTGCTATTATAAAATTCCATAGGAACTCACGGCGTAAATTCAGGTTCAACTTTAAAATGACTTGACCATAGCTACGTACTGGTGAGCCGTTTGCGGCAAACAGTTGCATTGAGGTAGGGCATGCTCGAGCTAGTTTCATTGACTTCGGTACGATGGAAACATCTGCCCCCGAATCGATTAAAAAATGCTTGTTGGCTGATGTGTCGTATATACAAAGTCGAAAACTTGGTACCTGAGTGTTTGCCACCCTCTGGTACTAATCTAGCTGAGCTGGCCTATTGTGAGCTGCTAGTTGCAACCGTCTGCGCGGAGATACACGGCTGCCGGCATTTTGTGGCATTGCTACCAAATTTAGCGTTTTTACCTTTTTCACTGCTTGGAACGTTGGTGGCGATGATAGCTGCCTGTGTGTAAGGCGAAATTTCTCACCCAGAGGGCACGAAGTATGCTTTCGCTAAGCGCTGGCCCTGAGGTGCGCCGCATCTCCTTGTACAAATCGCTGGGGCGGCGATCCACTAGCGGTAGCTCCTTCAAAACGCGTTGTAGGCCGCGCTGCTGACTCTCTGTGAAATTTTCAATGAGTTTTTGGCGTATGTAGTTATACTTGCCGATTTTCGGGGCGGCATCAACGATGATGCGCAACTCCATGAGCTTCGCCGGAGGAACACTCGCAAGCACGATGTTGAATTTTGCGGAGTCCGTCACAATTCCGTCCGCAGTACTTTCACCATCAGTTACCAGTGTGCTATCGTTTAAGCTCATGTTGAAAAACGATGTTCAATTGAAAAAAACGCGCGGGCCACCAGTTTGGTGGTTCTCACCAGAAGAAAGAAATTTTATTCACATCGAAAATAGGAAATGACAATGGGATTGCTACGATGCATAAAAATTTACATATCAGAGTTGTAATTTACAGGATTTAGTCCGAATTGCATTGCGTACAGGGTGACAACGCTACAGTACCTCACTACGCACAGGGTGACTACGCCTTTGAAGTAAATGTAAAATTCTGCATGTGCAACAAAAAGGATACTACCTGAACGCACTTGAGAATATGGAAATTTACAAACAGAAAGCATATGCCGGAAGAATAATAAAGGCTCAGAAGGATACAAACTCAGACTAAATGTGTTAGTCCTTAAAAGTTGTTACGGAAAACTTAGATGGAACTACAAGTATCAACAAATATAACCAACACAAAATATTCCATAAGAGCAAATTAATTTACCTACCTAAACATACCACAGACGCGATCACGAAATAATCCAAATTTGTATAGTACATGCGCGCATATATAGTAACTCAGGTGCTTAAGTACATGTGGAGCTGCTATAACACGAATCCTTACTTCCTCATAAAAACAACATCATGCAAATGAAGAAATGACACTGAAACTTGACAAGGAAAGACGGAAAATCTTTCCAATATACATGAATATTAAATAATGATCAAACTTGATGTTTTATTTCACAGCATAATGAAACCATTATTGCACATATCCAGAATATATTATTTAGCTTTAAGTTGATACTTTTCAGTTGAAATGGATGATGCGAAGTCATACATGCGCCATATACTTAGTGATGTTCAGATACGAGTACCTTTGAGTTTAATCCCGATCGGGGTGGAAAAAGATTGCCATTTAGTGCAGGTGTACCCTTCCATCCATCCATAAGTAAACGAAAAAGATTTTCTTTTCGCCTGTGTGTGACTTCAAATTTCGAATTTATTTTGGTTCTTTACTTTGGACTCTATTGTAATTATAGAAAGGTGTAGTGCAGTTATTTATATAAAATGGAAAATGAATGCGCCAGAGTGGCAGAAAATAAATTTGGTCAACTGATAGCGGTGGCGCTCGCGAAGCGGGTTGTCTGCCCGGTCCACGGTTTAAAGTCACTTCGTTCTTTCGCTACAATACTTTAATCTTCGGAAAACATATGAAGATCTACGAGTAAAGGCTGGGTTACAGTAGGATATTGAAAAGTCAATAGAAGAAAGAAGGGATTGCCGGCTCGTCTACAGGAGTTGCTGGCATTTTCCAGAAATAGGACCGCCGTAGTGAATAGCTCACGAATAAGATGTTGAATGGATATGCCGCTGTGCCATTTGTTGAGGGAAAAAACTTCATCCTTGATCATGATTAGATCTCATTTGCTCAATAACAGAGTTTACTAATTTAATTTTGAAAAAAAGTTAGTTGTGCTGCAAATAGTACTACAGTTGTACAAATGGGCGTCGTGTCTCGCAAGGGGCAGTCCGGAGGCACAAGTGGTTTTTATTTAAATAAAGAGAGAAATGCAGTTCGGTTAATTAGAAGTTGAATTTAATCAAATATATCAAATATGTATATAAAATGAGTTGATAATTGACAATGATTTTACCTTGTGGTGCGAAGTGGTAGTCGTGTTTCTCTGGGATCCTGAGACGAGGTGAAGTTTAGAGAGAATGTACGGTTGTCGTCAGCCGTAATTACATAAGAAAAAAGTAAACGGGAAAACTTAACGAAAATAATTATCCGGCGGGAAATACGGCGAACCGGAAAAATTCGCGGTTGCATATGTATACGTAAGTGTACATGAATATACATATTAGGGTGGTTAGAAAATTATTTAGGCTACCGTCCTAAACAACAGTTGTAAAATTTTGTTTGAGGTTTGAACCTCAATACAGCCCCTTGGTTGCGCCAATGAATTCGAGACAGTCATTAACTCTGATCAGATAAAATATTTGGAATCGTTGCTTAATGGCATAGAAAATGCATATACCAGCGACTTTTCATTGATGAAATTGAGGAAGCTTATAACAAAATAGTTGCGCAATATTTTCATAGCTTTCTCTGTTAAAAATCGGCATAGTTGAAGAGTCCAAAATAGCAGTTCGCACAAAACAACGAACAAATATCAAACTCTGAAAAATCCTACGTCTACGCTTTTTCTTGAAAGGTGAAGCTGCACGGTTGATTCAACATTTGCAGATATCAGCCGAAAATTACAGAGTGGATACGATAATAAGCGTATTATGTTCAGAACACTGGGACAGAATAATGGCAATGCCGAAAGTGTAGGGCAGTTGCCCGATACCACCAATGAATGCCTTAACACAATCAAGTCGTTGGGTACCAAAACAGAAGAAGCCGATCCTTTTATAGCTCGAATTATTGTTCGAAAACTAGACAATGAAGGGCTCAAATTATATGAGCAAACCATAAGGGAGACCAGGGAACTACAAAAGCTTTCTGATGTGCGAAGATTCCTGGATCGGCACTTCCAAACGTTTAAAGCAGTAGCGAATAAAGAACGAATACTTCTACAAAAAAAATTTATACAAAACAGCCAAGGAGACAATGTACCTATTGCAAGATGTTATGTCACAGAATCGCTAATTGCAGGACATTCGAGATCATGTATTTAGAAGAAAGACGTAAATATGCCAAAGAAAGCAACATTTTCTTAATACGGAGTCAAAATTGCAATAGCAATATAAAGTGCAAAATCTGCAGCAAAACCCATAACGAGCTTCTACATTTAGAGTTTCGAAGGAAGGAGGAATTTTTGAATCTTTTATTGATTTCACGTAGCGCAGAGTAAGGTGAGTTTAAGACTAAATTCAAATCTACTTGTCACCTAACAAGAGAGCTTCAGCAGCGCGTCAGTCACGTTGCTTTACAACGTGGCTATTCAAATCGACACGAAAGAATTTTTGGAGTTGCAATCCGACTCGATTGCGAAACGCGGGAAAAGGTGCGAACCCAAAAACTAAGCAGAGCGGTATGCCGAAATTGGAGCTGCCGCGACGGTGGGATCCACTGCGTCAGCGATTGCACCGTGAGAATGCAATGCAGTGAGGTGCATGCAAAAAACAAAAACCAAAAGTGCATGGATGAAAAGTAAAAGTGCATATGAATGAAAATGGATAGCGACGAGAAATGCGTCGCCAGAGTTATGTTTAAGAAAGTTAATGACACGTGCCTTAACTTATACTTTCACAGGAAAAAAGAATTTAATTCATATCGCAAACCGTTTTTGTTTTATTTAAAAAAACTTTTGTAGCATTCCTATTGAAAAACCCTGTAATTAGAGATGCACGCCATGATACAATACATGGCGAAAACCGGTTAACAGAAGCAATCATCAGGAGGCAATAATCGGAGTGAAGAATACAAATAAAGGTTATGTATGAAATTCTTGAAAGTGTATACTACATACTACAAAAAAAGGTCTCTGCAAAACAAATAATGGGAGATCGGAGTGTCACCGACGAGTCCATTAACTTACACTGGAGTTGACTACGCTGAACCTACGCAAATGAAATGCCCAAAAGGACGATGGAAAAGCTCCTCTAAAGGATATTTAGGGGTTTTGGTTTGATTCTCAACCAAAGGTGTTCATCTTGAAGCTATCAGTGAGTAACCATCTGCCACTTTATTGACAGAAACGGAAGGTGTCTTGATATCTATTACTATTTTTGGCTTTTTATTCCCCCAGCAGGCTCACATTTTGGAGGAATGATGAAGGCAGGAGTAAAAGGAATAAAATACCACTTAAAAAGGCCCATCGGAGACGTGAAACTATCTTTTGAAGAGATGTCGATAGTTTTGTCTCAAATAGAAGCATCTTAGAGCTCACGTAAATGAAGCTAGTGGGATAGATGCGTTAACAGCATTTTCTAATTGGACGACCATTAATATCAATTCCATGTTCCGAAACAGATATCAACACTTCTACATTATTTAATTGGAAGTTACTACAAATTCAACGAGATTTTTGGAATCAATGAAAAAATTAGTATCTGCATATGTTTCAGCCAAGAAGTAAATGAAAAACTCCGGCAGATCACACTAAGGTGTAGGATGTAGTAATAGGAAAAGACGAAAATACGTAAGCCACCAAATGGATCAACAAGGAAATGATGGTCGTGTTCGAGTGGTAGGGTTGAAACTTCAAAATAGCAGAGTGCTAAGCCTAATCCAAAAATTATGTCCTTTGGTAACCTCAACAGAAGCCGACCCAAAGGACCAGGTGAATGCAGCATGCTTAACCACAAACTACCAGCAGATTAAGCAAAAACAAACAAAAAAAGATGAATGTAATTGGATTTATACTTCTGGTGCTGTTTTGTATTACGCCGCGCAATGACATTAACATTTTGAATATAGCACTCAGAAGAATTGGATGAGTAAACGAAGTCCTATTCAATACAGGAATATATTTTGGTTCATTGGATGGATGTAATGATGATGATATTTTGTACATATGAATGTAATAAAAAATTGTTTGCATAGAATAAAAAATCAGGGTCACCTATTAATCAGGCCCGTGCGCAGGATTTGTTCCTGGGAGGAGGGAGGTTTCATGTTATTTCATAAAATGGAAGAAGTTCTTCAATTAGTCTATGGGTGTGAATATATACATTTACATAATTCATAAATTGGAGTAAGTTAAAGATACAAAACATCTAAGCAATTATTCTTTTAACAAATCAATGCAAAGAAAAAGAGTCGTTCAATACTTCGTTTTTATCAACCTTTACGTGTCGATGAAAATTAAAATGAATTACACAATGAAATTACATAATAATATCTCAAAGTTGTATTTTGTTAAGGAAAAGTTATTAGAAGAATGAAAGCAAGCATCGAATATGAGTTTGCTATGATGTAGGTAATGTGGGTTTCAAATTGAAGCTTGATGAGCGCATCTTATAATAAGATACGTGAGAGCACTTCTTTATATTTAATTTAAGGCCTTTTTTAATACCGCATTCAACAGCATTATTAATAGCCGATTGGAGCAACTCGGCTTTTTATTTTGAATAGTAGAAAAAAATTTCCAGTCGTCCGCATATAAAAGAAAATTGGAGTGTGTAAAGTAGTTGCTAATAAAACATATATAATATATATGTATTATAATATAAGCGATAAGCTATACAAGATTGAAACGCTGTAAAATTTTGCCACCGTTTTTCCTTTCATTTTCCCCTGATTTCGACTTGGAGAATTTTTGATTTAATTTATTTTTCTGCCACCTACTATTGCTACATATTTTACAGTGTGACGGTAACTTGATGGAACATCAAGGACTATATCATAATTCCAGTCATTATAAAGCGACATAAAAAATAGAATCGGATTAGAAGACAACAAAGTCGACACTTCTGTTCTTGAATGCCGGTTGGAGATGTGGAAACGTATTTTAAACTAGCTTGTTTAGTACAAGGTAAAATTGAAACCCTGAACTTATTTTCTGAAATTATTTTCTCTTAATAATGCAAAGAGTCATAACGTAGCTATGACGACTAGTATGTTCAACGCCACAGGCTTGGCTTTGGTGGATGGTTGATCCTAAATTTCCGGCTTTACTTCCTGAAAATCTTCGCTTTGAACACCTTTATGTGCAATACCTTCACGGAAAATATTTGCATGCTGGTCCAAAGGTGCTAATCAGTTTGCTACGAGAAAAGGTTTGGGTAGTGAATGCTAGAGAGCTAGTACGGAAACTGAGTCCACTGTTTTCATTATAAACTAAGATTGATGAAGCAAATAATGGGTCTTTAATAAGCGGAATTGAATTTTGTGGCCTATTTGCCATAACATATCGCATTCGTGGCAAACAACCCCATACAAAGCATACTTAGCAATTTTTGAGTGTTTTGCGTCAGAAGATATTCATGCGGAGCTCGTTTCAGATTTGTCCATTAACAACTTTACACTTTGTCTTAAACGTTTTATAGGTATACCTCAGCGTATATTTTGTGATAACGAAACATTGCCTGACAGCTAGGAGATGACTCATAAACGCTTAGTGTGCCTCAACAACAAGTTCCGTAAAGACACTAACCTCAAGGAGGTTATACAGAAGTAGATAGACAATCTTACTAAAGGTTACGCGAAAAAATTGAGAAGTGTGGAGTTAGCGGAACACGAATCACGCGTTTGGTATCCGCCTACATTCGGCACTCACAACCTAAATAAACCGACTAAAATTCGACTTGTTTGGGACGCAGGAGCAAAAAGTAAAGGCACATCACTTAACGATGCTATACTCGGTGGACCCGATCTCCTTATTCCTCTAGTATATATTTTGTTGAATTTCTGCGTGGGTAAAATTACCTTATGCGGTGACATGCACGTTCAAAGATTTCTCTGGCTAGATGGGGATGATCATATTCCCAAATCAATTGTGAACATCACGCGCGCTCTCACATTCAGCATTAGCTGTGCCCCATGCATTACACACTATGTGCGTGACAAAAGTGCAAATACTATCGCTGAGCAGTGTTCTAAAGCCGCCGTTGCTATTAAAGAACTCCATTACGTGGATGAACGAACAGGACGCCATAGGAATTCCAAAAGAAGTGAAGCATATGCATGCCTCAGCTGGGTTCCTAATCCGCTGCAGTTCTAGAGGAATTGGACGCGCTAGTGCCCAGGCACCGTTAAAGTGGAATTTCAGCGAAAAGATTCTCGGAGTACCTATACATAGAATCCAACAAAGATGTGTTTAAATATACATACATTTAAATTTGCAAGACTTAAACGGAACATCGCAGAAAGTGATAGAACACCAACGAAACATGAGATCCTTCAAGCCTTAATGTCTATTTTTGATCCCCTAGGTTTTTATCACTTTACACAATAACATTAAAAATACTGCTCCAAGAGATGTGGCGCTCACGCCAACGACGACGCAATAAAAGTAAAATGGCGCCGGTGGAAGACCTGCCTAACAGCTATGCCCAGTGTAATACCTCGGTGCTACTCAGAAAAAACAAATCTTCGCTATCAGAGATTTGGGTGGATTGTAGTTCAAAATGTCTCTTACCCGGCAAAAAAGTTTGAGAGAAAAAAAATACACTTTTTGAGAAATTAAATTAAAAAAAGTTGCACCTTTTGTTTATTGTTAAATAAAAAATTTTAAATAATGAAAATCAATAATTATATCATTCTATCTTGAAGTGACAAGAATTACTGACATTGTTGCAATCCATTAAATTTTGACAAAATTATCGGCATTTAAAAAAAAAATTGTCACTGTCAATTCGAATAATCGATTTTTGACGGAAAAACAAAATCGCGTTTAATTCGGGCGAAAAATTTTTCCGAGCCAAAAGAAAAAATACGTGTCTCATTATTTGCACCAACAAACAATGTATTTGAGTTTGGTCGAAATTAAAAATCATGCTCGTACCTGACCGGTTGTCTGGAACTGGAAAGCACCAGTAGGATATTGAAAAGTCAATAGAAGAAAGAAAGTTTGCCGGCCCGCCTACAATAGTGAAAAGTATAGGAGTTGCTGGCATTTTCCAGAAATAGGACCGTCGTAGTGAATAGCTCACGAATACGATGTGTAATGGATATGCTGCTGTGTGACTACCTAGTGGGGTGCTGGATTGCTCGACTACCAGGGTGCAGAGGAATAGCCTTGCGTCTTATCTTTCCGCACGTTTCTCCACGGCGCCACTCACTAGGGGTGACGATGCGGAGCGATGCAGCATGGTATGATGTGCTTTTCCACATGTGACAGGTTTTTTCAGAGTTGCATATGCCTGTGGTGTACGACGGTGTGAGCTCAAAAGCGTGGCATAACCGCAGCGAATGTGAGTGATCACCATCCCTGATGCTGATGGGTGTCTAGTGAGATGATTGTGGTGTACGTGAGCACTAGGATGCGGTATACAGTAGAATCAATTTGGTAGTAATAAACACAATTTTGAAATATTTCAGGTGGTCTTCCAAGCAGTGTCCGATTATCAGATACTCAAGCGTTTTCATTCTTTCTAGTGCCATTTGTTGATGGGAAAAAGTCGTCCATAATCATGGCTAGATCTCATTTCCTCGGAATTTGCTAATTTAATTTAAAAAAAGTAAATTATGTTCAAGATAGTATTACAGGTTTAAGATTTTGGTAGAGGGTTGAACCCCAAAACCCCTTCCTGGGTGCGCCAATGTATGTAGTATATATGTATATAAATAATTAAGCCTCAATATGATCCAAGGTGATGTTAGCACTCAGTGACAAATTGACCAAGACGAACGTCGTCACTCAATACAACTCAACAACGCATATTTTTCGTGTACCTCGCCGAGACCCGCAAGTACGCCAACGCCAACAATAACTAAAGATGGAGAACGCTCGAATACTACCACCACCATTGGTGAACTATGCATTCAAAGAGTACAACAGCAAACACATTGGCAACGCCAAGAACTACATAAGTCAGTGGTGCAGATAGATCGCTATGTCCAAATACAAAGACAATTCAGCCCTAAAAAGCCAAGTACCGGGAACGAAGCTAAATAAATTCGAGAGGAGAGCAACGGAGAAAATAAGTATCTACTAAGCAATACCAGGCTTGCATTGCTTAGCGATGTAGTTCAAGACCATAACTCTGCAGAAGTCGTTCCCACGACCACTAAGGCCAGGCCTTTACCTATTTATATTCTGGAACAAAACTTAAAGTCTCGTGTAAAAAAATAGTGCAGATAATGAGTGAGGACACTTTTCACATAATCTCACTTACTAATGGTAATACTCACGAGACAGAGCTGCAACTCTACACGGGAGAATATTATCGGCTTGAAAAGAATGCTGTTCTCCCCATTTAAGACCTGCAGTTCCTATTACATACCAGAATTACCGCCGAAGCGTCAATAAACGAAACGGTCGTATTCAGTGCACGAATTGTCAAGAATTTGGAAACAAGAAAACATATTGCAATTTACGCAGCGTTTGCGTAGATTGTGGAGGTCTTCATGTCACTAGAACAATTCCAACATGCAAATAAAAATAATCCCACCATAAAAAAATGCAAAAATTTTGGGGTCAACCATACAGCAAGCTACAGCGGTTGTCGTATGTACAACGGATTAAAACAGCGGCTAGTTAAAAACAAAACAGCAAATTCTCTACTTTCTGAAAGTTAATTGCTGATGCTATCAAGAGCGGACTTCAGCAACTCGCTCTCCAATCAATTGCACCGCCCTGAGTACTTGCTTCCGACAATACTGACAGCGGTATCGAACCTTTGTCCTCTATGGGGTACCCGAAACCTAAAGAATACCCCAGGAGATACGTAACAAAACGCACAGGTTTAAATATAAGATGTGCATTAGTAGCCAAATTGACCTTAATCCAAATATTGGGAGCGAAATAGACATTGACAAATCCAAGTGGTTATAATAGGTATGGCTTACCAGCCCACTCCACAAATGAAAACAAGAAAACCGAAGCAAAAGCATCAAGTCAAAAATAGTAAAATAGAGCGATATGTTGCCGAGAAATAACGTCTATGCAGAGAATGGCAGAACTACAGGTCACCTGCTGCAATGCAGCGGCTAAGGGTGGCAACACGTAAGCTAAGCAGAGCCTCCAAAGGTCAAGATAATCTCGTTCATGCCAAATGCATTGAAAGCTTGTCACCAGCCAGCACAAAGTATTCTCTATGGGAAGCGAAAACCTGTATACAAACGAAAGTCGGCACTCCATTAAGAGATCAAAATAGGAAATCGACCAGTACTGATAAAGAAAATCTAACGTTTTACACTTCATCTAAAAAATGTATTTCAAACTGATCGAATAAAAATGTATCTACTTGAGTTTATGAACGTCTTTAAAGAGCAACTGAGGTTTATGAAGACCGGGAGATGATCTGATAATCCCACAGATGATCATAGAATTTCTGCGTGCTGCGTTGGAAGAACCCGACTGTAATAATGATACTTAAACCAGGAAAAGAAAACTCCACTTTGATCCACAAAATTGGTGCACATGCGGGGAACATAATATCTTCGAATCAATTTGGATTCCGGCACAACACGGGCCTATTGAACAAGTTACCCGTCTTACATCTGAGATAAGGACGGCTTTTGAATGGAGAGAGTACTGCTCAGCAATTTTTCTGAACTTCGCTTATATATTTCACCGTGTTTTGTCGAACGGTCTAATAAATAAAATACGCACGCTACTCCTTGCGAACATATAAGTTATCGCAAATAGGTTCTCACCACCACATTGCTATTAACAACACATCCGCCTGACGCAACCCTTACACAATTCAGCCACACCAATGCAATATTATATTTTGCAAGAGCCGCCAACTCAACATATTTGCGATCACAGGTTGATCACACCAAATATTCCGCACGAGTCGCTATGTCAGCGGAATTGCGATCACACGGTTGACGGCAACAAACATTCCACACGAGTCAGCAGAATTGAATTCACAGGTTGGAACGCTAGCAGAACAGCAGCAGCGCAGCGCGACGCCGTGGGTTAGGTGTAGGCTTAAGAAGTTCTATAAAGTTAGTTAGAAAACTCAAGCTCAGTCAACGGCAACAAATGCGGAAATAAAATTATTAAAATACCAAAACCGTTTAATTGGCGCCCAACGTGGGGCTCGCTAAGATTAATACGAATATTTCAATTAAAAGTGGACTAAAAAGTCACCAAGGAACGATTTTCCTTGGGCAGCGTGGACTACTTCATCGGTGAGAACCCGAAGACGTGCCCGAAACCTCAATACCTTGGGAAAAAGGATCAACTATCAGTGGGAGCCGAGGACCAAACACAAACTTCAACTAATAGGAGCAAACACAACATCAACTAAAAGGAGCACACACAACATCAACTAATAGTGATACAAATATTTAAGCAAAAATAGAAAGTTGAGTGAAGTGCTCATTTTAAGACATATTGTTTGCGAAAATAATAGAGTGAAGTGTTTAAGGAATAGTGCTCATTTTAAGACATATTGTTGGCGAAAATAAAGGATTAAAGTGATTAAGAGATAGCAAGACAAATTTTTTTTTTGTTTGCAAAAGAAATAAATGAGTGAGGTGTTGGAGGTCCTATTTAAAAATAGAAAGACCTCATAACAACATGAACGCAGAACAGGCGAGCGGGATGAATATGGTTGAGTGACTGCATCACAGTCAAAAAGAATCGAAATCGATTTGGCTGATGAACAGAAAAAGACCTTCAACACCCTAAAAGAAATACTGGCGTCCGAGGACGTAACATTAACCTATCCAAATTTCAGCAAACCATTCGATTTAACTACTGATGCATTTTCACACGCTATAGGTGCTGTCCTCTCGCAAGAGGGCAAACCTATTACCATGATATATCGCACCTTGACCGATAGCGAAGACCATTACGCAACAAACGAAAGGGAGCTGTTGGCTATCGTTTGGGCATTAAAAACGCTTAGAAATTATCTCTACAGCGTCACAAAATTATATGTATTTACGGACCACCAACCACCAACCACTAAAAGAAAATGTGGTTGCTAATGCATTATCTAGGCAGCATATAAACGCCTTAGATAATATGAGTGTTGAAACGATTCACAGCGAAGAATCGTCAACAAATACAATCGAAAGAACAGATAAGCCGGTAAACTGCTTCTGCAAGCAGATACTTTTGGAAAAAGGTGCTGAACCGCAACGAAGAACCTTTATTATTTTTGGGAAAAAAACACGACATCTAATTATATACCAATCCTTGGGAGATCTGATGAAACTCCTACAAGAATCCGTGAAAGTCGACGTAGTTAACGCAATATACTGCGATCTACACACATTAGCACAGTTTCAACATAAACTGATAGAAATTTTCCCAACGGTAAAGTTAAGACATACGGAAAAATTCGTGGACGATATTTCGAACCCAAAAAAAACAACAGGAAATCATTGCGGCGGAGCATAACCGAGCACATCGCAGCCCAAGAAAATGCAAAGCAGATACTCGAAGATTATTTTTTCCCAAAATTAGAAAAAAAGGCCAAGCAGTTTGCGGCCAACTGTCGCGTATGCTCTCAGGCAAAGTACGACCGCCACCCAAAAAAGCAACTTATTGCTGAGACACCCATACCGACATATTGCGGAGAAGTCCTCCATATTGACATATTCTCTACTGGATCAAAATACTTTTTGACTTGCATCGACAAACTTTCGAAGTTTGCGATAGTACACTCAAAAAAAAGTTGTCAACAAAACGATGCTATTTAGCCATCAATATGAAACTTTGGAGTGTCTATTTTTCCTCATTAATCATCTTATATAAATGATATTTTCGATATTGTCAAGGTGATATTTTCGAAGTTTTCAGTTTGATACTGGCTCATATCAATTTAGTTTTTTTTGTGTTATCAATTTGATGCTCCCTCTTATCGAACGGATACTTATTATTATCAAAACTTGGTATCTTTTTGATACTAATTTTTATCAAATTGATACTCGATAATAAACAATTTTCAGTATCAATTTGATATTTATTTTCATTTCAAATTGATAATATTTTGAATTTTAATTTGATACTCGCTATTATAAAGTTGACACCAGTTTTTAGTATCAATTTGATATTTATCCACAAAAGTTTCACCCCTCTCCCAAAAAATAAGGCGTTAAATAATTTCTTTTCAATTTTAAAATTTTTTTATTCGTATAAGGCAAAATCCTTTTACATTATGGTACATGTGAATAGGCGGTCCTTCGAAATTAATCACATTGTTAATTTGTAAGATGTTTTCTTTAACGTCAACTTCATAGCATTGGTAGTGCTCATTAAAAGATTTTATATTAAGCACTCACTTAAAATATAGAATTCATTGCGATGACTTACGAGAATATGTTTGATTTTGTGTAAAATTAAAACACTTGTTCTAAGAGTCAAAAAGTAATCTTTTTTATAAATAAATCCATTGTAAATTAATTTTTCTATTATAATATTTTGAAAGTTTTCATTTAAATTGGACAGTGCATATGCAAAATCTGAGGTTTCTATGTTACAAAATACTGTCTTCTGTATCTCATATGTATTTGGAAAACTATTCTCGTGTTGTTCTAAGAATGTTGTAAACTTTAATGCAGCTTTTATACTTAACGAATATGTAATATTCCTTTTGCACATAACATTTCGTGAATAAATTTTAGCTTATCTGTGTTTTGCCTCAAATCTGAAGTTCCAAAAGTGCTTTGGAGGACCAGTTTTTCTTATTACTTCTGGATAATGCGTAAGAAAATGAAATTTCGGTTTAAGCGGTTTGTTGAACAAACGAATATACTCTTCATTATGCTTTCGTATAAGAATCGATAGATTATTTATAATACTAGCGTCAAATTTACTTTGGATTAATATATCAACTATTTTTACCATATTAATAACGTGTTTCCAGACCATGTTATCGACAGGCACTAAATCGCCAATTATTAATGTAATAAAATGCACTAAAGTCATCATTTTACGGGCAGATGTTTTAATTGAAAAATTTTGAAGCTGTTGCAAATTAAAATTAATCGATTTGATTCCTATTTCTGTTTCACCATAGTCAAACATATTTTTTCGGTAATTGAAATTTTCTAATGTAAACAATTTTTCATTCAAAATAAAATGCAGGAGAATTTCACAAATATTGTACCTACAAACACCTTCATACAAGTCATGCATAATGTCGACAACAAAATTATCTGTTACATGAAAATGCTGCAATTGATTAAATAAACAGTTCGATTTAATGCCTGTTAACTTAAAATTATTTTTTACTAATTTTCTACACTTCTGGAATATTGAGGGTAAGCTAAACTATCTTTTGCCATAGCCTCTTTCGAACGAATACATAAGCGACAATAAAAATTCGAGTTAAACGAAGTATTAAATCCAAGTATATCGTTAATTTTTATTTTTTTATTTATTTATTTGTTTATGAAGTCAATGAATACAAAATTCTTACAGACTACACATATTAGAAAGTACTAAATATTAATTTGGTCTACAGAAAGATTATTTCTCGCAGACAACTTATTGAGTAAATATATATATGAAGTTATAAAAAGGGTGTAATCTTTATAATGGCTGACGCCGGATATTAGTTTATAACGCCAGAAAGGACGCCAATATGAACTCAAGTACGGACGTCAGTAGGGACGCCCGTATGGGTGCATATTTACTTATTTATTTATTGAGTACATTAAAAAAAACAAAAGTTTCCGTACAGACTATTAGCAATATTATGCTTAATAACTAAGAAAAGAAAATTTCAAAGTCTAAAAAATGTAATCCAAAAGTTTTTTAAAAATATTTGTTGAATAAGAATAATCGATTAGTACCTTGTTCGATATCATATTAAATTCACTAACCGCTCGGGCAATAGGGGCATTACGAGCATATTCAGTTTTGAAATTAACCCCATAAAACGGCAAAAAATTACGTAAACTTCGCTGAGGAATGTTAAAATTAATTTTTACTAATAAAATGGGACAATCAACAACGCCATTAATCAAATTAAAAATAAAAGACAAGGAGAGTATGGATCTTCTAGATTCCAACGATTTCAAGTTTATTAAAAGTAAACGTGAACTATACGAAGGTACTGGTTCAGAAAAATTTAAGGCTCGTAAAGCAAACTTAAGGAACACTTTTTGGACACGTTCAATTCTATTTAATAAATTAGTATGGTATGGCCTCCAAATGATCGTTGCATATTCTAAGTTAGAGCAAACAAAAGACTAATATAATAAATTACAAAACCTAACATCGCATAAGACTTTGCAACAATATGACAAATATGGCTGTTAAAAGTAAAATTAGAAGAAAAAATAACGCCAAGATCCTTGATTTCATTCAGAGATTCTAAGACTGAAGAAGCAATACTATAATACGTAGGTACAATATTGCGAATTTTAGCATAAGTGACTTTAATGCACCAACATTGCAGCTTGTCTAAATCAGCCTGAAACTAAATTGCATCAGTTGAACTTTTTATAACCGAAAATATTTTCAAATCATCAGCATAAAGCAGAAAATTAGCAAATGTGAAGCAACTGCTAATGTCGTTTATAAATAGCACAAAGAGTAAAGGACCTAAAATACTCCCCTGAGGAACCCCGGAAGACGCTATAAAAGGCTTAGAAGTTTCGCCATCTACCGTGACTACACAGCGCCTATTACACAAATAAGATTTAATCCATCGCAAAAAAATAGAATCAAAGCCCATGCAATTCAACTTGCTAGCTAAAATCGAATGGGAAACTTTATGAAAAGCCTTGGAGAAATCTGTATAGACACAATCAACTTGAACACCATCCAAGAAGGAATCAATATAGTACTCACTAAAGACCACTAGATTAGAACAGTCCTAAATTATCGCCAAGAATATTAGCTAATAAAAAATAAACTTTTTTACTTCCGATTCTTGTATTTATATTTAGGCCGAGTTCTTGCAGGCTTTTAAAAATATTTATTAGAGGTTGTAAAAATGGATCATAACCAACATTTTTTTTATGAACAGTTTTAAAAAAGGCTGCCACAAATATATAGTCCAATTTTGATAACAAATGCTGTGGAATTACAGGAAACGTGTAATATACCCCGCATACATTATCAAAGTTGGCATGAGCGCCTAGTGGATTATTGACTTCAAATCCATCAGCAAATAGATTGATTGAAATTACAATTTTGTTATCGAAATTACATAATTTCTCTCTGAATGATTCTGAGTTTATGTAATGTGTTATTTTTAACTCACATTTAAGTCGTTTCATATTTCCCATAGTTTCATCCAGAACATTAGGTAGTTCAAAAAATTTCTGAATTTGAAATTCAATAGGCATTAAGTATCCCTTAATATTAGCAGGCCCTAAAGTTGGCCTATTACTTTTCTGTATTTCTGTGATTTCGTTATTTACGTTAAAAATAATCGCTTTTGCAAAATTTTTACTTAAAACAAGATTTTTGAAAAACAATGTTCCGTGTCTATATTGCGAAAAGAATTTGAACAAAAATCTAGGAAATGTTTGGTCTTTTTTTCAAGTTCTTCAGGTATGCTTTTTAAAAATATGTGCTTAAAAGCCTCTACAATGGCAGCATTTATGGTTTCTACATTTTCCTGTATAAACAAGACATCTTTTCTACAGAAATGATCTTTTGCATAAAATTTAATCAAAACATCTTGACTTATTGCTGTAATATGACTTTCAAACTTAGAAAAAACTTCATCTTCATACAAGGAGTTTCCAACATCCCCTGCAATACTATTTTTAGAGGTCTCAAATTTTTTTTGTGTCTCATTACATCACAAATTTTTTTTTTCTAAATTATTTTCGGATTTTTCAATATTGAACAAATGTGTTTCGCTTATTCCTAAGTTAATTTCTGGTTGTTTGTTATCGCCAACATTTTTAGTATTTTGAAAAGATTTTAAATTCATATGCCTTTTAACATGTACCTTAAATCTTTTTAATCTTGTGTACTCTTGATTATAATTATTGTGAGTACATCTATAGATATCTACTTCATTTAACCCATGATATGATACGAAATGAGAATATAAAGCTGTCAGGTTAGGAAAATCTTTACAGCATTTAAAGCACAATATTTTATTTAAAAAAAATCTGAAAAAAAGTTTTATTTGCTTAAATTACTAAGGAAAATATTTACGCATGAAATTTATAGTACTTAAAGCAGAAAATATTATTATTTTTTTTAACCTGAAGATAATGTTCTCTTAAATGCAATTGCTTAAATTACTAATGAAATTATTTACACATGACTTCTTTACGTCAAAAGGCGTAGAAATATCATAAAAGTAATGTTGAAGAAAGCTCCATACTTGATGAGACTCATCTGGGTATTTTAAAGAAAATATTTGATAAATTTTAAAGCAAATATCCTTTATATCCAAATATAAAGGAGCTGAATTTAAATTTCAGATAACCAAAGCTCACATAAAAATCAGTTAAACTCAAGAGATCAGAGCCCACTACAATTAAAAAGGGCTGTATTGGCGTATTTGACTCTATAGACTTATTTCTACGCAATTCCATTTGATGTTGCAGATCATTTACACTTGCGACATGTAAAATAGAGCTGTTCACGGAATTTTGTATTGTAGCTTTACGATGTACTTTCAATTCGCCTTCTTAAATTACATACCGATGAGTTGGCTTTAAAATGGTGTGCAGCAGCATGAAGTAATGCAGTCTTTCGAATCTAATAAGAAGAATCGATTAGGCATATTTTTTTTATATGAACAGGAAATATCAATATATGCGTCGATCATGCCTTTTGCAGATGTCAAAAGATTTCTGTAGTATTTTTCTTTTACGTGTTTCTCGTAGTAAACCGTAAGCTTTGGTAACGTTTCAGCCCATTTCGACGTAATCATAAATTGTTTTTCAGGGTATAGTTCTTTAAAATCTGCTTCGATCTGAAATGTATGTGTTAATGTAGCTTAATAAGATGTTGATAATAAAAAAAAATGTGACAAATATTTATACTAGTTTACACGAAAAATTAACTTCCTCAATGCTAAGTTTTTTAGGCTTCAATTTAAGTCGCTGAACAAGATTATGGTTTTTGTTTTAATGTTTTAAGATCTATGTAAACTAGTGTTATTGATATCATACAAAACTATAGTGTGTATCACAATTATTCGCCACCCACATATTTATAATATAAAATAATAAACTTTAGTTTTATAAAAAAAAAAAAACTAAAATTAATAGCCAGGTGGGTGGCATATACATAATTGTCATACACACTATAGCTTACAAATTTGTATCCCATGGCTTGCTTGTATAGAGGAAACTCTTCAATAACAGACTCAAATGATACTGCACGTTTAATGAAATGTTTGCGATACGAATATGTGGCTTTCCACAATTCAAAAGAATCCTCATCTGAACCGGTATAAAATTTTAGTTTATTTACATAGTCCAATGTAACCGAGTCAATGGCAGTTTGCTCTTGATCTGTATCATTATCAACGGTTTTTGATTCTAAGGCGATTTTTCTTTTCCGATGATGATTGTGGAGCTTATTGAAAAGAATACCGCTTGGACCAAAATTTTTGCAATTTTTCGGCTCAAATAATAAACATCTTTAGACTCTGTTGGAAAAATTTCTACGATTTGTTCAGCAAGTTTTTCTATTTCTGCTAGTTTGAGGGTGGAATAGCGTGCTGTAGCAGGCACATAAAAATTTTCAGAAATAATTTCCACTATTTTACGCCTGTTGCCTTCTGTTAGATGTTGGTTAGTTTTAAATTGTTTAATTATTTCTTTCCCAATTTCAGACGACTTCAATATTTATTTTGCGCCCTACATAAATAATTTAAAAGCCAATTATTAAATAAAATGTTACCAAACACAAACAAATGAAGACACTAATCGATGAAGAGAATATGTTGCAAAAATCAAGTTTCGAGAAAATTAAGTTTAAACTTTCACATAAACAAATCGAGATACTCCAAAACCGTATACAGAATATTTATTTAAAACAAAAAAATGCGACCTTCATGTCTTCAAATATAAGGTGCATTTCACAGATATTCTAATAAATCAACGGTAATTCCTAGTCATTTGAAACTTTCACTTTGTTATACTCAAATTGAATAGGCTATAAAACTGCATACTCAAAAAAATTCTATAGACCCTGAGAAAAAAGTTCGAAATTATGGTGAAAATTTGAAAAATTGTTATAAATTTTCTATAAAATTTAAAACTTAGGTTTATACAGATTTCGGTAGAGAAGTAACTGTACTTCAAATGAAAAACACTAAAACTGAAATGAAAGAAAAATAAATTGTCCAAATTAGTCAATATGTGCTGGTGCTATATATGTAAAATGCACATTAGGTGGTTTCCAACAACAATGTTCAACCATTTTTTTTAGTTTTTTCAATTAAATTTGTTTTTAGAAACTGCAATTTTTATGACTACATAATCATTTAAACTGTTTAAAATTTTAAATATGTAACACACTAAACTTAGCGCTATTATGAACTATGGAACAGCTTGAATCTGGCCACGAATATGTAGACGTTGATTGCGGCCAGGACAACGTGGAGGATTGTGAATCATTTATGGACGTGCTAAAACCCTTAAAAATATTGATTTGGAAAAATTACGTTAATATCATCCTTGTCTATATATTTCAATTTCTCAAATGTGTACCCGCATTCTGAATTATTAAAAAATTTGTAAGCAAATGTACAGCCAAAACATTGCAAGATATTATTTGAACCTCTTCGAATTTTCGAATATACATTCTTGAATAATGATACGTTTACAGTTTCAATTTGATACTGTCGCTTATGATATTAATTTCATGTATATTAGTTTGATATTTTTGAGGATAGAATTGATAAATTTATTTTTCAAACAAATATGCTTAATAGATTTAATATTTTTCGTTGCTATATTGAAACCAGGAAAAATGTACAGGTCTCAATTTGATATTGTTAAGGGTAAAATGTATGTTTTTCCTCATCAAATTAATAACCAAAATACAAATATAATATTCTTCAATATACTTTTGATATTATGTATGGTTATTAGGGTGGGTCGATTTAGCAATCGATATTGTGCCATGGATTTTCCGATAGCTTTTGGCATGAGGAAAAAAAAGTTCCACTACGATTTTTCATAAGCGAAAAATATGGGAATTTATTTTAAAATTCAGATATTTCGTTGCAAATTTTGCTTGGATTCCATTCGACTCATTTTACTTCGGCTAGCTGACGTAGTCGCCATGATCCCTTCGCGGTTTTTATGAATTGCACGTTTAGCTACGCTGGTTAGTCATTTTCGTCATCATCAAAATAAGTTTTCAAATGTTCATATGGTATGCTTCTTGTGAATGGTGGTTCTGACAGGTTTTCATCGTCGTCCAAATCAATCATATGAACGTAATCAGTGGCATCAAAATTAATTTTCGGTTTTATGTAGGTACGAATATTGGACGGTTCATATAGGTCGTTACGAAAATGTAAAATTTTTTCCAGTGCATACTTCCGAATATGTTGTCGATCGTCGAAGAGCATGCTGAGCAAAACATTTTCACAATGGGCAAAATATGAATTATTTTCAATTACGGTGTTTACCACCGAACGTAAATTGTTTGGCAAATATTGCGTCCACCGTATGAATTTTCCAACCAAAACACTACCATATACAACCGACTCATAATATTTGATGTTAAAATACATGGGAACGTACACGTGAATTATGTATCTTGCCAAAATTTTCAAATTTTCGGACGGCTTGCTTGTTGCAACGTAAATACGAAGTATTCTATTGGCTTTTGTGAGCCATCTAGCATGTGATACAGGACCCGGTTTAACATTTGCTAGTTGAGTTGGAACGCGACCATTCGAGACAGCATTAGCAATTTGGTATAGATACTTCACATCCGTTGAAAGTTCTTTCTGTTGATCTTCATCCAACGGTGGAGGCATGTTTTCAAGTGGGATTGCTTCAAAATTCGGAACAACCTAAAAATAATACTGATTATTCAAAATTGATTACAAAATTATGTGGCTTATAGTGAATTTTTTTTAAAAAAATTTTGATAAGTACCTGTAGGGTATGGCAATCCTGAATCTCTTTTGCTAACACTCCAGTTGCGGTTCTTGGTCCAGTCGTTTGTGATTTTTCCAATGTATTCCACAAACTTCGAAACGGCAACTCATTGAAATGTAGTAAACAAATCCACCAGTGTAATGGTCTCTTCAGCTGCAATTCAAATCGTCGCAGTATACCTCTCTCCGTACCAGTATTTGTAACTTCACCGTCAGAGAAAATGCCAATTAATTTATCAAGCGGAAGTTCCTTTGCTTGGAAAAATGCATTTAAAGCTGCTTGTTTCGCTTCAGCATTTTCACCTTTGCCTTTCAAGTTAACATAACCAAGTAATTTGGAATTTGGCTCATGAGCGACGACTAAATGCGATTCTTTCTGCATTCTCAAATGGTAAACTTCATCAATTTTTTCTCGAGTCAATGCGTCGTTTTTCCGACCGTCAAATGAAAAAGCTTGCAAGCACCCTTTTTGCCGTTGTCGGATAACTTCCGTTCTAACTTTAGCTCTTTCTCTCTCTATCTTGTTTTTGTCACAGACAACGGTTTGACCACGCTCATCTTTAAATGCAATGTCTTCAAACAAAGCTGATGCTAGACAAGATGCCACTCTGTTTGACACGCCAAATCTGTCACAAATCATTGCAAATTTTGGTATACTGTATCTTGGAGAATGAAGTGATTCGACCGATGTATCAGCCATTTTCATTGCAATATCATCTTGCAATTCTGAAGGAGTTGGTAGATATGTTTCATCAACAGATGATTCAAGTCTTGGTGCGATTGTAGACCCTTCGGTTTCTATAGGATCCTCAACATCAGGAATAGTTAATTTTCTTTCATTGTGCTGATCAAACATGAAGCCCTTGAGGTCATCTGGAATTTTACCACAGTTGCAACGATTTGATTTTAGTGAGCATTTGCATTCCGCGATGTAGAATATTTCATTTGTACCATCAACGAATAGTTTAAATTTATGATAATTTTTTCCGCATTTATTCAAATACTTATAGTTGTCAATTAGTGTATTTAGTTTTTTTGTGACGGTTAATCTTTTAACTAGATCAATCTTCAATTTGCCCCAAATTTCTAAAAGTTTATCGACAACTTTTGGTGTGAATGTCTTGTACGAGAACATTTTATTCCCTTTTTTCCACTGGTCGCCCAAAAAAAAGTAATATTTCAAAATATCAAAAGAAGTTGGCAAAGAAATTCCATCTAGTTCGCTTGGTGCACCGAATAGTAGCACATTATGTGAAGGCATGTGTTCTAAAGCCTGTGCTGGTGGTTCTCCCTCTTCTTCCATATTGTGTTCTAAATTTTCTGATGAATTTTTATTTTATGTATTTATATTTATTAAAAACACACTGTCACTAAAGTCGCAAGAAACAAAACAAAAAAGCAATAACAGAGTTATATACGAAAATTAGTTGCTGTGAAACCTTCAGAGCTGCTGACGATACCTGTGGAAAAAAAAAACTTAAAAATTAATGCTTCAAAAAAATTGATTTTTCGACAAAAACTCGTTCAAAACCTAAAGAAAAACATTTTCTTTGGCAAAACTGCTATCGCCATCGTTTTTAGCGTACAATTTCACCTTGGAAATCTAATATTTAAAAAAAAATTAAATCAGTCCATTTTTTTTATTACCTACTAAAAAAAACCTTAAAATTAAAAGTTGAGAAAAAGTCAAACAATTGAAATTTTGGCGCCTCGAAAATGATTTTTTGGATATGTCGTAGTGGAACTTTTTTTCCTCATGCCAAAAGCTATCGAAAAATCGATGGCACAATATCGGAAAATTTTTGTCCTTACAAATCGACCCACCCTAATGGTTATATTGATACCGAAAAAATTATACTGTTTAAAGTTTCACTTTAACACAACGCGTATTAAATTAGTAGTGATACTTTTTTTTTTGAGTGTACAATCGCTAAAGTCTAGAACAATAGTGGACGTAAAACCACAGCTCGTACAACTGCTCGACATGTTTTCAGGTACAAAAACCATCTATTGCGACAACGAAAAGTCCCTAAACTCATTTAGTGTCAAAGCGACATTGAAAAATCATTTTAACATCGACATCGCGAATGCCCCACCCTTACACAGTACATCAAATGGCCAGGTAGAGCGATTCCATAGCTCACTGATGGAAATATCGCGATGCCTTAAACTTGATAAAAAATTGGACGATATTGACGAAATAGTCCTTTTAGCTACAATCAAATACAATAATTCTATTCATACAGTAACTGGAGAGAAACTCATCAACATTTTTCGTTCGACAAAAGCCAACGCACAGATTTAATCTGGTTTGAAAATCGCTCAAGATAAAGAATTAATAACGCAAAATAAGCAGAGGCAGGATAGAGAGTTTCAGGTAGGGGACAAGGTGCTGGTCAGAAACAATAGGAGACTAGGCAATAAACTGACTCCTCTCTATACCGAAGAAAGCGTTGAAAAAGATTTAGGCACAACAGTGCTCATAAGAAGGAGGAGGGTCCATAAGGACAACCTTCGTTGAAATTAAATATAAGTAAAAATAAAGTAATTTCTTCACGGTCATTTATAAGATTTAAAAATTGATTTACTTTTAGGATTACTTTAGAATTGGTTTTATCCATATTAGTAACGACATCGCCTGGATGAATAATAGACTACTCCACCGCAAAGTACATTCCAGTCGATGAAGGTGAACTTGTAATTTGGGAAAACTTTGGACACATCAAACACAATACCAACTTGACGCTGTACGAATTTCTAAGAGACGAAACAATTACCGCTACCGAGCACTTTCCCCAAACACATATGAAAAAGTTGCTTGAGGCGGACATAAATCAGATAAGTAGACTAATACAGACAGTAAATGCCCATCACAGGCAGACGAGAAGCTTACACGCACTAGGAACAGTACTGAAATACATTACTGCGACTCCCGATCATGATGACCTTGACAGACTAACGAACACAGGGGAGCAACTGATTGACTCACAGGGCCGACAGTTTACCATTAACACCGAAGTGCAAAAGGAAATAATTATTACATTCTTATGGCTAGAGATATAGCAATAATAACTGAACTAGATGACATAATTACCTCCATTACTTTCGCAAAAATTGGAACTTTGAACCCCATCCTGTTGGACAGTAATGAAATAAATTCCATAATAGCAAACGAGCACTTCACAAACCTAACTATAGCCAATGTTATAAGTTTAGCTAGGATTAAAATTTTACAGTATAATAATGTTATATATTTTTTAATAAGATATCCTATTCCTAAGTTTAGATGTATGAAAATAACAATTTTACCAGTTGCCCACGACCATCAAATTCTGATCTACAAGAATCTACCTTAGCTTCATGCCAAAATCACACGCTAGCGGTAAGAAACTGCAGTGATGCGACACCAACATTCTGCCTAGCATCATCAGTCACATCATGCGCTTTACAGCTAATAGCACGCAACACCGCCAACTGCAGTACAACATTTAATAACCTTACACCTATTGTCCCGATAAGTGATGGGTTGGTAATCGTTAATGATCAGCTGGTTATCATAAAAGAAAATAACGAGACTCCGATCACGGTAAACGGCACCTACCTGGTTGTCTTCAAAGATCGTGTAAAGATTAATGGCACGATATTATACAATGAAAATGCCACAGCGACCTTTAAACCCGAAACTCCATGGGCCTCCGCAATCAACTTAGAGCAACTCACCGAGATACTGAGTGCGCCTTACCTCCATCATGTAAACCAACAGAATCTTCAACACATAAAACATCTGCAGCGAAGTGTTGAACAAGGCCATATCGCAAGTTCGACAACCATCGGTGTCCTCCTTGTTGTTGGACTGGTCGCCTACGCATTACGGCGTATGGCCATGACCAGGAAGGAAATTTCCATAACCAAATCTGTAGAAGCGGCAATAAAAACTGCAGCTACGAGGGCCGCGGACGTCCCTGTCTTAGAGAGGGAGGAGTTATCGTAAATAGGTTCTCACCACCACATTGCACGGTTGATGGCAACAGCAGCAGCGCAGCGCGACACCGTGGGTTAGGTGTAGGCTTAAGAAGTTCTGTAAAGTCAGTTAGAAAACTCAAGCTCAATCAACCGCAACAAATGCGGAAATAAAATTATTAAAACACCAAAACCGTTTAATTTGTACAAAGTTCCTGAGAGCAAGGCAATTTTTCCAAGCGACAAAATGGGATCATAACGCAAGGATTCGATATCATATCCAGAGTTACACAAGGAAGAGTCCTTGGGTCAATCCTGTATATTCTCTACACAGCAGACATTCCGGCAGATCCTTAGCAAATCTTGATGCCCAAACAATGCATCCAGATTTATAGCTTACTATTTACTGGTCGTGAAGAAGTGGTTGTGTAACTGGCACATAAAGGTCATTGAGGAAAGGAGTAAAGACGTCACCTTCGCATAAAATAGGAATTCCTGTCCGCCACTGTTCCTAAATAGCATTAATATTTCGCAGGCCAATGAAGTAGTGTATCTTGAGGAGCATCTTGACAGAAGTCTCACTTGACGCAAGCACATTGCTCCTAAGATTACTCAAATTAAGTTAAAAGCCAGTGGACTTCTTTGGCTCATCAACTTTCGTTCCCTATTACATAAAAGCGGAACACAGATTACTGCTGTACACTAGTTTTATAAAGCCCAGCTGGACATTTGGGTCACAGTAGTGGAGAATTGCATGCCCCAGTAATATGAACAGCATTCATGGAGTTCAATCAAAAATCCTTAGGACAATCACTGGAGCTCCGTGGTATATTCTGAATAAGAACATCCGTGATGACCTCAACATTCCATCCGCACAAAATGAAATAGCGAAAATCAAGGAAAAGTATTAGGCACCCAAATCAACTATCACAATAATTTACCGATCAAGCAATACAAACGCGACCCTGGCGAGATGATTTCCAATCAAGCAATTAATACAAAACATATTCCTCCAATTGGGGGTAGTTTTTTTGGAATTAAATAAAGGTTTTAAAACTTTTTCTTATTCTATTGCAGAGAATATTTAACAAATAAACAAAGGTATAACAAACCGAAGAAATCGCTGCAAAAGAGGTACGCGTGTGGAGGGCTCAACCTCAAAATAAAATTAAATTTTGCAGAAATCGCTGCAAAAGAGGTACAGGTGTGGAGGGCTCAACCTCAAAATAAAATAAAATTATTATTATATTATTTTAAAATTTATTATATAAATTTTAAATGGTCTATCCAGTCATGAAAAGTATGGTTTGGCGTAGAACCCTGTGGCAGCCCGTCAGGGACGGTTGGGTTAACCACACTTCTCACATTCACAGTAGACGGTGGGGGCTATACTGCTTTAATGTTCAAATGGCAAATAGGGTCGGAATCGTGCCCTCCAATTTTCGCTCTATAAGCCGCGAAACCTTATTTTCTCAATCAATGATCGTTACGTGCCTAGCAGATATAAAATTTTCGTTTCTAGACGGAATGCTGCTGGCCGGAAAATCAATTGCGCCTTCCATCGACTGTTCTACCTTTTTCACCTGCTGACTTAGGGCCTCCTTGGTGGGCACAATCACCCTTGCATGAAACTATATTACCAGATCCAAGCTTTGGACTTCTGAGAAAGTTAGGTTACACAAAAGTCTCCTTTTCCTCTCGATTTTTTTTCATTTACTTCTTAGTCACGAACTAATTAGCAAATTTCAAGGGGTGTGGTGGGATTATAGCGCAGCTTGCGATGATTGAATATGCAACAATTTCTTATATATTTCTAATTAATGTTTTTTTGTTTCAGAAATGTGCGAGAGACTTACATCTTCGCCACAGCATTAAAGTTAAAGTAGGAATCTTGATAATATTTTTCAGTAAATATGTGTGTCGGTGCATTATGTGTTTTGGTTTTGATTATCGCTCTTCGGGGACGCTGCACTCAGAAACTTGCATATGTATTTTGTTGTCATTTCATCTCCTCCCATTCAGTTTGCATTTAACTCTTTAAGGCGTATACCTATATATCTACATATGTATATGTGCATATATTAAAGCAAAGGCAGGTCAATGAACACATAAGTTACAATTGTTGAGGTAGGTTAGGGTTTTAAGCGTAAATTAGGCTTAATGGAAAAATGTTCGTATTAAGAGAGAGAGTCTGAAATAGTTGAATGTTGTAAACCAAAATCCAAAATATTAGTTTTAGTTATGGGTTGATTCCTTTCAATAAATGGTCTAATTTCAAAGGAAGTATAGATGGGGCTTTATATTACCATTGATAAGGCCATGGGAGGGTGAATATAGAAGCAGGCGCCACCAACGACGATCGCGCTGGTAGGCGTGGGTGATAAGTTGCATAAAGTGAATGTTGGTAATTTGCGGGATTTAGGGGTTTGCAGGTTTCTTTTCTAACTTTTATTCTTTTATTGTGCGGATTACGTAGTTCAGATAGGGTTGCTGGTTGTGTAGGGTATATCGTTCGTCCTGTAGCGTTGCATAAACCTGAGACACTGAAGCTCCGGGCAATAACACTAGCAAATACGCCGCAGTGTAAGGATGGGGCCACTGGGAAACTACGCCTAACGGCCATGAGCACGGCTGCACCATTCCGACCAGCAGTATCGCAGCCTCACAAGCTCTCCTTTGAGAAGAATAACGATTGTTGCATTGTCTAGATGAAAGCGTTGGTGAAACTTCTTCGAGCTTGATATGGTGGAGGGAAGAACTTTTGTTAAGTTGCAGAATAAAGATTAGCATTGACATCGAAGGTATTCCCCATTTCATTAAAAATATGAAGTGGGACCGAATTTGTTTTAAACGGTCGTTTTGAACAAGCCTACAAGTATAATTTTACAAGGAAGACCAAAAACGCGACAGGTTACACAAAAATCATTATAAAACCCCGAACGAAGTCAAACATTTGGAACGTAAGGGGACTTTCTTTCATCTTCACGTAGCTGGACGATTCAGACATCGTGGGGCTTCAACCTTCGAGTTCTTGAATCTTCATCTTAAACTAGATAAAACAGAATTAAAAAGTTAGTGAAGTTAATGATTAATAATAACAATTAAAATTTGTTCAATAGTGAAAAATTAAAATAAATTATAAAATCTGATATTTAAGTCCATAAATAACAAAAAAAGTTATTTCAGCCCCCTTTTTAAATGTTATTGGAGCAGTTTTAATTGTTTTAAAGTTTTCTTAGGCGACCATTTTAAATCTACTGATAGTAACAAATTGAAGTAAGTTAAAAATGCGTCTGTTAGTTACAAATTAAAATCAAAAAGAAGGACGAATATTTCCCCTCTTGTTGATATTTAAGAAATTTAAAAAGTGCCAGTGCACTATTAGTCGGACAATATTGTTCAGTTATCGGACGCACATAGTGCATTAGTACCATATCGGGCATAGGCAAAACTACATGAAATAATGTTCTTTCATACATTTGTTTTCATTTTTTTAAGCAACCAACAACATAACAATTTTGATACTTTTAATTGATATGTATATATGTACATATTTACATACTAGTTTATTAAATTATATTTCACATCGCTGATAAGTTCTTTATAACACTCGTGGCGTTCGTAATAACTTTATCACCAAAACTCAATACAATAAAAGTTTTGATTAAAAAGTTTGAAAATTTGATGACAATTATTTGGAAAATGCTGCATTTTAGTCAATTTTGTACGAAGTTTTAAACTTCAAGTCGAATGTATGTACTATGATATATAACCATACTTTTATAAAAAATTATTTTAAAAAAATGTGTAAACTTAAGTGGAATGCCGTATTATATTGAATTTTGGAGAAAAAGATATGACGACATGAAGTTAACTTTCATTTCCTTAAAGACATAAATTAAATCTATACTATAATAAAACTACCACTTTTAGAAATTTTGCCTGGCCGTTTATCTGTTTGCCAGTTTTAACTCACAATTTATATTTTTTCTAACGGCTGATTTTTTTTAAAGCGTAGCTGTTGGCAAGATCTGTGACTATCCACTATATTCAGTTCGTGAATAACCTCAGAAACACCAAAATACAACTCTTCTAGCAAATAAGTCAATATGTGTTCTTAACACTCATTTATGTTTATAATTTCGAATCCTCTCAATCCTTTCATTTTCGAACATCGGTCTATGTATTTGTAAATATTGTCATATGTATTCCACTTATTGCTGTATATAATTGCTTGTAGTCTATCTACTATCGTTAAATCGTTCTATGTCGAACTTTGTATTTGCAACTACTTTCTGCTTAACTTCTGATTCATAGTAAAGCAGAACAGGAGGAAACACCAAATTTTAGCAAGTCTATTGGGAAGAATGAAAACATTGCCACCTTTTTTATTTAGCCACAATTAGTTTCAAATTGGATTTCCTTGCGTAAGTTAGCTGCGTTAAATGCTGACTAGAGCTAAAGCAAAGAAACTTGGACGCACCATGGAGTTAACCTTTAAGTCGGGAGCTCAAGCAGAGAACATGGGAAGTAGTTCAGAGTATATTTGTAATTCAGAGTATACCTTAACAGTCAACGGCATGGAGCAGCCAGAGTAGTCATCATACGTACGATTGACAAACGACGTTCTGCGTAGTAGGCTTAAGTCGGAGACAGCTTCGCCAGCGTTGCCGTATCTGACAACGCCGCACCGCTCATGCGAACGTCGGCGCATGCACCTGCGTCTCCCAAATCTCAGCCAAAATTTACATCACCACAAATGTAGCCACGTATAATACAAACGTCGGTCATGAACACAGCTGCCTTGACTGTATGGAAAATTCCGCCGCAAAATTTTTTTCCATTGCCAATACAGTCATACATAGGCGAAAATACCACCTGAAATGCTTTATAAAAGTACAGGATTTCTCTATGATTTTTTTCCAATAAAAAGCTCTTTATATTACGACTGGATATGTCTTTTAGTTATATTCAAGAAGAAAATACGTAAAACTATTATTTGCAATTAATAAGGGACCCATAGAATTAAGATGAAAATAAAATTAAAAAGGGGAACCTTGGTTTTCATCAGCATCTCCTCTGTATTTTTAAGTTCATTATTTTCTGAAAATAAACATCACTTTGTTTCTTAAACAGATTTTTGTTTAAATATACAGGTGTTACTTAATAAGTTTAAGTATTTATATATTACTATAACATGTTTTTTTACATTAAGTATAATAAAAAAATTATTGTGGTCAAATTATTCGTAGTATGACAAGTGCCATTTCTTGAATGCATGCTCTGCCAGGCCTTTTATTGCACAAAAAAGATAGCTTCACTATTGAGTAAACATATTTATTTTTAAAAACTTTATAACTTTATAAGTTGAAAACTTTTGGAACATTAAATAAGTACGTAAATCAAAAATTTTTATTTTGAAAATACAAAAATCCAAAGAACAATATTCATAATATGAAACTAAAAGAAGCAGGCTGTGTCAGAGACACGTCCATTAAGTTTAACGTAGAATACGCCATCCGATAAGACAGAAAACATATGTAACAATAAATGATAAATAATACAAGCAAATGAATTTCTTTATTTGATAGTTACTTTGGATGATATACATACATAAGCTTTGCAGTGCTTGGCAGCATTTTCTCTTCTTTTACTCTACTTTAACTTGCCCGCCTAAAATTATGCAATACAAAGAAAGGGCTGCACGAGTACAGTTAAATCGCCCAACAGCAAACACTCAACCAAACACCACACACATATTTGTGTGCATGTGTTTATACAATTTTCATTTGAGAAATTTAAATATTAGGAAGATATCAACCAACATGAAATGTATGTCAAACGAAAGCTAACATCTTCATTTGACTACAAAAAAAAAAAAAAAAAATTAATCGAGCCGTTTCCTTATAATTAAAGAAATAGAGATTACAACAATAAAAACCTGACATTGGTGCCCATACCGTAAGGTAAGACGTATTCTACGCCAAAAACAATATAAAGTAGATAATTCATAAAGTACTTATGTAGTTAAGTCGATAAAAATTTGAATTAAAAGGGGGTGCTTTAAAAATAACAAGTTTTCCTTATTAATAAATTCAATAAGATTCTAGTAAGAAGTCGAGGATCTCTATAATAATTTACTTTATAGGATTTTTAACAACTACAATTGCATATTTTTGGACAAAATTCCTTAAAAATAAATATTACTTAATGAATCCTAAGCTATTGGAAAGTTTGGTGGGAAAGCATCTAACCATCTAAACAGTACGAATGGAGCCAGAGGGCCGTTAGGGTAATGTCGTTCCCAACTGTTGAGGATTTTTGTAAATGGTTGGGCGATGTAGACATATTTGTGTCATTATTTCCGAGGGTTTTGACCTGTTGTTGCGTCAAATCCATTCAAGCGTCACGTAGCCGTAATCGCCATGCAGCCACGCAATTCTAGTCATCAAAGCGGGTGTGCAACTCGTCGCGTTCTTTGCAGTAACGCTATGCATCCCGAATAAAAGGTGCGTTGCTTGGAGTGCGGACACACACTAGCTCTTTGCATTGGTTTTTCAAATGATTGTTCTTTCTCACACACTTTCTAACACACTAAATCACATAATCACTGATACTTCAAACTTTTTTGCTAAGAAATATTTGCCATTTCATTTAATAGTGATAGTAAAAGAAAAATTTGCGAATAGATCCTGCGAACAGCTTGGTATAAAATCACAGCCTGCTCATTAAATGTTTTTGACCACGACTTACAATGATGCTTCCAAACCTATCGTGTAATATTATGTTTGCCTTTTTTACAAGAAAAAAACAAAACGTGTCCGACAATTGGTGCTGGCCGACGATGCACTCACTTACCCTACTTCGGTTAAATTGCCGCCATTTAACTGATTAAAATCAGAACTGGCGCAGACTATTCAAATTGCAGTTTTCATGTTTAAGTTATCACAGAGGTCTATGCGAAATGAACAAATTAACACAACGACTCATATGAAATGAACAAATGTAGTCAGTACCGGGAGGAAATATGAGTTTTCTAATAAGTTCGCCTAGTACCAGCATTTAACTGGTTCAAAGCGTCAATTCGAATACAGTATTACGCAACGTAAAAGTGTTGAAAAACTGTATGTTACAAACTTCCGTAACACTCCAAGATATACATAGATTTTAAATCCCTCTTTTGCAAGCGGAAGCATTTTATTTCAGTTAAAGTAATAAACAGTTGACAAGAAGGCAAATTCATGATAAAATTTATCTATACAATAATAAAACTGTAGAAAAGTCGTGTCTGAACATATCAAATTTCTTTGAAAAAGTTACCAAAGGTATTGACGTGAATGTAATATAATACATCTGGACCATTTTTAAAATGTTTGTCTGTTTGCATGTTTGAATGCAGTAATTTCTGAAATTACGGAACAGATTCTCATGGGACTTTAACTGATGGCTGACCATGTATGTAATATAGGTTATACATATTTTATTAAAATAATAAAGAAAATATTTTATTCAAATATTAAATGTAAAAAAATACAAATTAAAAGAAATGGTTCGGAATCATTTCCTTTTGATTTTTTTTTCAACCATATCAACTTAGCCGTGGATTATTTGCTATTGTTGAAAATGGTTTCTATAAATAAAGATTAATATCATTTGTCTGTGTAAGAAAAATCCGTAATTCAAAATAATATCCGTAGGAATAAACTGATATATATACATACATATTTAATTTTGTTTGTATTTTGTAGGATTTATTATTATTTATGGGATTCGGTAAATAAGGAGAGATTTGACATTATGAAAATTAAAATTAATTAAAAGAATATTCTATGCATTTATTTATTTCTACTTATTTATTATTTATTTTCTTTAAGCCGATACGGCTTCAGACCTACAAAGACATACGAGGCGCATTTTTGGCGTTGATTTCACGTGTAGCATTTGTTCATGTTTCTACTACTAAGTCAGGTGTTTTCACTTCCACTGCTGGATCGCCTAATTCAGTGCTTGTGTTGTTGGTGCCCATCTTTGGGGCACCTCCGTTTGTCACTAAATATCGCTACCGTCGGTGTAGTAAAAAGAAGCACTGGGTAAACAGAAGAAGAAAGCAAATGAAATATTTTGTTGCGGCCAGTCCGTCAGTTATTGATTGATTCATTGATGCGAATGCCCTTCACTACATGTAGAGACATAAACAAAAGGGGTGTCTTTACTTTGCTTTTTACTATAAACTAACAATAAAATGTTAAAATCACGTTACAGCGTGTGGGTGGCTCTGGAAAACTTGAGTGTACTAAGTAGGAGGCCCTTTTTCTTTTACCACGAATGTATTCGATATGGCGCCCCTTAAAGTGGCGAACAGAGGAAATCACTTTATAAATTATAACTTAACTAACAAGAAACAGTTTAGGGAAATATTCGATAACAGGCTTAGGCTATTATACGTAGTACCAATAACCTGGAAAGGCTAAATAAGTACCTGGCAACAACACTTGTAACAGCTTTCAATAATTCGTGTACCCTGAGAAAGACTAAAGACAAACCTAGGCCACCTTGGTGGAACCTGGAGTTAATAACTATAACGAAACACGTTTGAAAACTTTACAAACTGGCTAAGCGACGAAGTGCTGGGAAGAATACAAACACGTCCTAAACATTCTCAAAAGATATAAGGAAGGAAAAAGGACGCAGCTGGTTTGGAGCCTGAGATCGAGCACTCACTGTAGAGGACCTGGTATCGCAAGCTGTCTTGGAATGGGCGATACACTTCTCCTCTTAGAACAGATGTTCGGCCATACAATAAGCTATTGTGTAAGTGCCAATTTATTATTATGGCAACTTTCCGAAGAATACTGCGCATGCGCCGAATCGAAATCAAGGGCAGATCGGTTTTATTTTGATCATTTCCGTTACCTTAGTATTTTTTAATTAGAAACTTTCTAATACAGATTTATCAAACTAATTGAATACAGATGCAAAGCAATGAAGACTTATAAATCTTCCCAATAATATGCATTTTTAAATATAAAAGGTTTGACTGACAAACATCATATATATTTCGGTAATTTGCCAATTACTTTTCATTCTGACTAGACAAAGCACAACTTTTCAATCAAGAAAAAAATTTAAATGAAATCTAGAACACCAATTTAATGATATTTTTAAAAAGACCGGACAGGTATCGTTAAACGTTTTTCAATATATACTTGTGTCCCATTTTTTCATGTATAATTTTTAATTATATTAAAACATACCGCTTTAATCATTTACTGCCGTTTTTGCTTTACATCCCTCTAACTCATCGAAATAATGACTTGTTTTCTCATAATATTACCAGAGAACATCAAACAATGAGAAGGTGCAAATTTTGGTTCGATCCAAATGAAATCTGAAACGTTTCGTCTAAGGAATCCAGCTGTTAAAATTTTTATTTCGCCGCCGTCTTAACAGGGTTGACAAATGTGAATTAACATTTCCACTGTTAAAATTGTTGCTGAAATGTTGATAAGTGGCAGGTGTTTATGGGAATAATGTAACAAATGTTTTTATTAATCCATTTGAAATCTGGTTTCCAAAAAAAATTGTCAGGAAAAATGCCTAAAAAATTATTTCTAAAATTTTCCATAAACTTCATTAAAGTTACAAATTTAAAAAAAAATATTGAAACTAATAAATGAAATTAAATTGAATATGAATGTATTTACATATGTATGCAGAATATGTTGCATTTTTACTTGCAAGAAGTTATGAATATTTTTGAAAATTAAAAAAAAACTGAAATTCAAAGTATTGATAATATTGCAAGTGTATAGGACATTTTTTTACAAACTATGAAATTAATAAATAATTAGCTCTAGTTTAAATTTTTCAAAAAGTTTTCAGGAGAAATTACTTTAAATAAAGGAAAAAAATTGCTTCAAATAAAATTATTTGTTAAATTTAAAAACAAAGCATAACATGGTATTTTTATCATGCCATCATGAATATTTTATAAAATGAAAAAAATTTGAAATATTAAAATATCCAAGCATATTTATATTTTGACTTACAAACATATTAATAAAATTTTTATGTTCGTTTCATTAAAAAAAATTGTTAAAAATGATTTTTTATAATATAATTAAAATTACTATGAGTTTGCTTCCAATTTAATATTTGATTTGGTCTCCTATGTTGATTTCCTTTTTGTGTAGATGCGAAATAATTTGCGATCTACATACATTATAAATTTGTTCACTTGTATCAAAAATTTGTCTTGGCAAAAAATATTCACGGGAAACTGGATCAAGTAGCGATTTAGATAAGCAAACTTAATTGTGTTCTGTGGTGCGGTTGCTTTAAGAGACGTCGCAATATTCGTTATGCATTCGTTTTGCGTGAGTTCGGAACCGGGCCACGCGCTTTTGGCTTAAAATTTGGGGGTCGATTTATATTTTTTGCAAATTCTTGCACTAGCATACATACATACGTATGTACATATATATGTATGTTGATATACATACATATGTATACTTCCCGAGAATACTACATGCATAACTATGTACATATGACTGTACAGTCATAAATAACTAAAATGTCATCAAGTATACAATCACATATGCACACATCCATATGTACATATGTAGGCATATCTATTTACATATTTATGTACATATGTACATATACATATCTAAACACATAAATTCATATGCATACACATATGTACATACATATGTACTTACGTGCATGTGCATAAATTCAACCTTGACCTAGGCTAAATCTAAATCAAATCACAGCGCAATAACAACCGCAGCTGCATTTTCCCCTCAACAATCTTTTTCGCGACGAACACAAAAATGCTAAAATCTTCAATTTTACAAACCATCGACGGTCATTGAAAAGTTTCAACACCGCAATATTAGACAATAATGTATTTTGGCAACGTAGTCTGACAAATTGCTGGTACCTTTCTAGAATATTCTAGAATGTTCTAGAATATTCTAGAACTTTCGTCCAAATGCGCATCAATTCATTTGCGTACACGTGCACGCGCAATTGGGGAATCGACACAAAAATTGCCGAAAAACAGAAAAGAATATTCTTTTGGTTACCGTTCCCTTTCCCTTTTTTACCTTCAATGTACTTTGGATTAATACGATTATTTTACTAAACTGCTTTGCACTGGTTAGGATGAACGTGTATTATCAGAGAACAACAAACAATGAGAAGGTGCAAATGACTCAGGTCGAACATTTTTATTTAATTCTGAACAGAGTTGAAAGGTTTTCGCTGCGGAATTTAGATTAACATTTTTTGCCAATGTTAAACCGCTGCGAAATGGTAAAATGCATGTCAAAAAAGCAGACAAATGCAGAAATTCAATGTTGCGGGAACATTTTCTGATTGATAGATTGTTGCAAGTGACATCAAGAAAACTTGAATAGTTTTATTTTAATTTGCAAAAATTATGTAAATCGGTTAAAATATAGATTTGAATAAGGCTTTATTTTGCTTTTTATACCAATGTTTATATATAAGAATCTTTATCTAATATCTTGCATGTATGTATATATTGATAATTCCGTAAATTCATTTGTAACGCAATAAAATTAGAAGGTTAACGTAATTGAAACAAGATTTCCCAAAAATATATGAAAGTTAATATAAGAATTAAAAAAAATGCATGCAAATTAGACATGACACAAAAAAGCTGGGATTCGAACTATGGGGCAAAAGCTAAATCATGCAATATGATATTATGGTCGGCGACTATACGCGCTAGGCCACAGCAGACGTTGCGCGTCACCTGCTTAAACGGCTAATTTAGCAAATCATAGCAATGTGGGCGCAAAGAAGAAGAACAATTTACGAATCCAACTAAAAATGAAACAAAGAAGAATAAGTAGTAGTCCGCGAAAAAACTGTGTTTTGATTGCCAGCGGGGCAAGTAGAGACGGAAGAGGAGTTATGCAACAATTTTGATGAGAGAAGGGAGGAAAGGGAACGGTAACCAAAAGAATATTCTTTTCTGTTTTTCGGCACTTTTTATGTCGATTCGAAAATTGCGCGTGCACGTGTACGCAAATAAATTGATACGCACATGAATTGCTTAATAAATGCATGCATATTGACGCATATTATTAATTTAGAACACATTTTTATAATATACTATCGAGCCCCCTGCACACTTTGTAGTGCAAAAAAGAAAATAAAAAAATCAATTCAAGTTCATTTAAATCAGTGATAAATTGCTTTTATTGTAATGTTCTGTGGTAAACAACAGTAGTTGTTTTTCCATTTTCGGTGTAAATATACAAAACCGTTTGTGTCCATGTGAGAAAACTGGATACTCTAAATTCACTCCACAAATTCCTAAGAATTGGTCTTGCGCCTGATTAATGGTAACCGCAAACGCAAGGCGAACAGGAAACTGAAGTCGTTTAAATTCAAATGACATATCAGACGGAATCATTGGAATGCGTGGAATGAATACATCTTCGCCTTTGAATTTTCCTGTCAAAATAGTAGCTTCAATTACATAAGCCATCAAGTCTTGTACCATTACACAAACGGGGTTGATTGATATTGTGAAGCATAATAATAGTGGCTCCAACTTTCAATTGGAGATTATGCGGAGGCAATCCTGGTAAGTCCAACGAATTCAAAAATTCTGTTGGATAATTCACAACATCTTCTTCATTCGTAACAGTATCCACAGACTTGTACGACACCAATTCGCCAGGAATCTTTAATTGTATAGCCATGTTTAATTTATTAGCATCTTTGTTCTTTGCCGCTAAAATTGCTCTGTCACTCAACCATGCATGGCATGTATATTGTTGTGCTATGTTAGTGAAAACACATTCAATCAATTCCTCTTTTGACTGTACGAAACGGCAAAAATCATTTGGCAATGTTATTAATCCAGTGTCATCAACTGGCATTGCACCATTTCCAATTTTCAGCAATTACTTAGAGAACTTATCAGCAGATGGATCATTTTGCAACTGAACACGAACGTTGGTAGTGAGTTTCAATATTTTAACAAATCTCCATAAATATGAAGACTTTAAGCAAGCGTTAATTCCATCGGCCGCGGTCGATCTAGGAATGACGGGCAATGTTTGCCTAAAATCGCCTGACACTAAAATCAATGCACCACCAAACAACTCTGAATTATCTCGGAGATCTTTCATTGTTCTTTCCAAAGCTTCAACAGATTTCTTATTCGCCTTAGCGCATTTATCCCAAATAATGATACCGGGGGTGCAATGGGGTGTGGTAACTCTTCTGGGTCTGCAGTTACAGATGAGTGGCTACACTCAATCCCTACTCTTGCGTCCTCGTCGCGCACTCTGGGCAATGTGAACAACCCTTGTGTGAGATATGGTAACCAACCCGTGTGGAGCCTTGGGTCACGGCAGAAAGAGAGGGAGCTTCAGTGGGGCCACTCCGACATATTCGGTTTAAGGGCTCACTGAAGTCAGCAGCGTCTGTTCGCCAGGAGGTGCGGCTGCAAGCGGGCGTCTGACTTGGAGCAAGCGGCTCGCTATATAAATGTGTCTTCAAAAACAAAACAACCCTCCAGTATTTGGTTGTGCGCTGGGCTTGGGACCCGCCACGTAAAAAACTATACCCAATGAAAAATTTCAATGTGCCTCGGATGAGATCTCCCTTTTTTGATGACGACCACAAGCAATGTTTTAAGGACTACGATTTAAGGGCATGCACCTGGAATGTCCGAACCCTTAATGGGGAAGGTGCCGCTGCCCGGCTGGCTGATGTCCTCGTAAGAGTAAGGGCTGACATCACCGCCATCCAAGAAATGAAATGGGTGGGGCAAGGCAAGAAAACCGTTGGGCCTTGCGACATCTACTACAGCTGCCATGTAAAGGAGCGCAAGTTCGGTGTTGGATTTGTGGTGGGAGAGAGGCTTCGTCGCCAAGTACTGTCGTTCACTCCAGTGGACGAGCGTCTCGCCACGATTCGCATCAAAGCGAGATTTTTCAACATCTCGCTGATTTGTGCCCACGCACCGACAGAAGAGAAGGACGATGTGATCAAGGATCACTTCTACGAGCGATTAGAACGCACTTACGAGCGCTGCCCCCGTCACGATATCAAAATCGTGCTTGGTGACTTCAATGCCAGGGTGGGAAAGGAAGGGATCTTTGGTCACACTGTCGGAAAATTCAGTCTCCACGACGAAACCTCCGCCAACGGACTGAGACTGATCGACTTTGCCGGGGCCCGAAACATGGTGGTCTGTAGCACCAGGTTTCAGCATAAAAAATACACTTGGCTACGTGGCTGTCTCCAGATCGAAAAACGCGAAAACCAAATCGATCATATTGCGATAGACGGAAGGCATGCTTCCAGTATATTAGACGTACGTACACTCCGAGGACCGAACATCGACTCGGATCATTATCTTGTCGCAGCCAAGATGCGCATACGCCTCTGTGCATCAAAAAACGTGCGTGTAAATACACAGCGAAAGCTTGACGTCGGAAAGCTGCAATCGCAACAGACAGCTGCAAACTTCATCATTCGACTCTCACACCTGCTCACTGAGAGCACTTCTCAAGAAACCGGAATTTGCGAGCACTGGGAGCACATTTCTCGATTACTGCGTACCGCCGCTGAAGAAGTCGTTGGCTTTCAGCGAACCCGAAAAAATGACTGGTATGATGAGGAATGCCGCGCCGCTTCGGAAAATAAAGATGCTGCCTACAGGGCCACGCTGCGATCGGGCGCAACGCGAGCTGTATGGGAACGCTACCGGGAGTTGAGAAAGGAAGAGAGCCGTATCGTTCGTAGAAAGAAGAGAGAGGCCGAAATACGTGAGTGTGAAGAGCTTGAGATGCTAGCCGACATGAAAAGCGCCCGAAAATTTTACCAAAAGGTGCAGCGACTTACGGAAGGGCGAATTCCTGTAAGAACAAGAACGGCGATCTGGTGACTGATGTCCAACGCGCACTTAGATTGTGGAGGGAACACTTCTCCACTCTGCTAAATGGTGACAGCGAAAGCGTCGCCGGAGAAGATGAAGATCCCGAACCCCAAATCGCTGATGACGGCATTAACATCCCGTCACCCGACCTCGATGAAGTTCGAATAGCAATTATGCGGCTACGGAACAACAAAGCCGCTGGAGCTGATGGGTTACCAGCTGAGCTATTCAAGCATGGTGGCGAGGAGCTGGTAAGGTGCATGCACCAGCTTATTTGCAGAATATGGTCGGACGAATGCATGCCCGCCGATTGGAATTTAAGTGTACTCTGCCCAATCCACAAGAAGGGTGATCCTGCAATATGCGCCAACTACCGCGGGATCAGCCTTCTTAACATTTCGTATAAGGTTCTATCGAGTGTATTGTGTGAAAGACTAAAGCCAACCGTCAACGAACTGATTGGACCTTATCAGTGTGGCTTTAGACCTGGTAAATCTTCCATCGACCAGATATTCACGATACGCCAAATATTGGAAAAGACCCGTGAGAAGAGGATCGACACACACCATCAATTTGTCGACTTTAAATCAGCTTTCGACAGCACGAGAAGAAGTTGCAAACGAGGTTTCAGACAGGGTGACTCCCTATCGTGTGACTTCTTTAACATTATGCTAGAAAAGATAATTCGAGCTGCAGAATTAAACCGGTCAGGTACCATCTTTTATAAGAGTGTGCAACTGCTGGCGTATGCCGATGACATCGATATCATTGGCCTCAACAACCGCGCCGTTAGTTCTGCCTTTTCAAAGCTGGACAAGGAAGCGAAGCGAATGGGTCTGGAGGTGAACGAGGACAAAACGAAGTACCTCCTGTCATCAAATAAACAGTCAGCGCATTCGCGCCTTGGCTCCCGCATCACTGTTGACAGTTACAATTTTGACAAAGTAGAGGACTTTGTTTATCTTGGAACCAGCATCAATACCAACAATAATGTCAGCCTTGAAATCCAACGAAGAATCTCTCTTGCCAACAAGTGCTACTTTGGGCTGAGTAGGCAAATGAACAGTAAAGCCCTCTCTCGACGAACGAAAACCACGCTCTTTAAGTCCCTCATCATGCCCGTGCTAATGTATGGCGCAGAAGCATGGACCCTATCGAAATCGGATGAGATGGCGCTTGGAGTGTTCGAGAGAAAGATTCTCCGAAATATTTTTGGTCCTTTACGTCTTTGCGATGGAGAATACCGCAGACGATGGAACGATGAGTTGTATGAGCTGTACCGCGACATAGACATAGTTCAGCGAATTAAGATTCAGCGGCTACGCTGGCTAGGTCATGTGGTACGTATGGAAGAAAATGCTCCAGCCCTGAAAGTATTCGACGCGGTACCCGCTGGTGGTAGCAGAGGAAGAGGAAGGCCTCCTCTACGTTGGAAAGACCAGGTGGAGAAGGACTTGACTACACTTGGGGTATCTAACTGGCGCCAGGCAGCAAAGCAGAGGAGCGGCTGGCGTGCAATATTGAAATCGGCCAAAATCGCATAGCCGGTTATAGCGCCAATTAAGAAGAAGAAGAATGATACCGCAACGTTTCAATAATTTTGCCGTTCCAGATGTTTTTGAAACGTTACATGTGGGAGTTTCATTTACTTGGTCATTCAATGGCAATTTCAAAACAGAATGTGCTGTCCGACCACCATCTAACAAAGTGGTTGCAATGCCAGAAGACGCCAATGTCAATGCAATTTTATTCTGGGAACGTATCGTTGCCAATTACAATGAAATTAGAAACGATTTTCCGGTAGCTCCTGGTGCATCCAGGAAATAAAATCCACCGGCTTCACTATTGACAGCTTGCATAATATTATCGTAGCCTTTTTTTGCTCCGCATTCAATGTCGAAAGATTTGCGTGGACAAAAGCATTTAATTCGTTGCGATCGTATTGTTGTTCACGTTGCAGTTCTAACTCAAAAATGTCATGCATTGCACGATTAGGTGATGGCATTCCCAATTGTGGCTATGCCTTATTAGCAATCTGCAAACAGAAATCTTCAATACAAATCAATGCTTCATTGCAAATTTCTGGCGTGAAATCCATTGCAGGATTACGATTTTCTTGACGTACTCGAAACAGAATATCTTCCGATAGACAGTCTTGGAATTTTGTCCACAATTCAGATGGATTCGATGGAAAACAGGTAGACAAAATAATTGCAAACAATGCTCGAATTTGATAAGGATGAGCGACAACTGCTGCATCTGCAAGTGTTTGTTCCCAATGAATATCATTTTCCAACAAATTGAGCTGTTGACACGCTTGTCGATATGTCGTATGCAAAACTCCATTGATTGTTCTTAACTGTCGAAATGATGTTGGCCCACGAACGTTTATTAACAGCAAACGTAAATAAAAGCACTCAGCATTATTTGGGTGAACAGTATATATACGTCCCAAAGCATCACTTGAATATAAATTTTGATGTCCATCAACACGTTTTCCTTGCTTGCGCCATTGGAACTCCTTTTTTGATGCACTCCACGTGAAATAAGTTGACACTTCTGCATACAATAACGTTCTGGCAAAAGCATAAACTTCACACAATTTAAAAAATGCAGTTAGAGTTGTATGAGGTGGTGATAGAGCTCTCTGTGCAGCATTTTCGGTAGTGAAATACACACGCTGGCCATTTTCAAGATGAACAGCTAAGTGAACAACAGCTGGATATCTCTCGTGAATTTGAAATGAAAAAATACGCCAAATCGCTTCATTACTGCTAATGTAACGCCCCATTTGATACTTATGTATTTCGTCGTTTCTATTTGGATCAGTAGCTCCATATACGGCCATATCACTGCCTTTATTTACATATTTGCAAATGTATTTAATGGACTTGACAGAATGGCCTTATTCGACATTAATATGCGCTTTGAATACTTTCGACAATAAAGGTGAATACGGCACAATCCAACGATTATCGACTTCAACGTTTTGATTTTGTACTCTTATGGTAACTGATATACCATTATTTTGAGTTGATCGACGACGATATAATGGGTAACCATCATTTCCAGTGATTGTATCTGAAACCAAAGCTCTTGGATAACGTTTACTACATTTGCCATCAACTATACATGGGGAGTTAATGTTGAATGCTCCACATGGACCGTGTATCATATTTTGCACAACAACATCATATAATTCAGGATCACTTATTTGATTAGGAATTTCAGCACATACCACATTGTCAACTTCATGCGGTGTGATTTTATTCACCAACCATATTAAAATGTGAGCGTGTGGCAAACCACGCTTTTGCCACTCCACAGAGTACATCCAGCATTTGACATCACCAAACACTTTAGATTTCACTATAAAATGCATAAGCGCTATCAATGTTTGCTTAAAAACACGGGCAGTGATATCATGGCGGTCGGTTGGACTTTGGCCAGCGAATAAATTATCTTTAATGTCACTCCATTGCGGATTACACGTAAATGTTATAAATAAATCCGGTCGACCGTAATGACGCACATAAGTCATTGCATCCTGCGCATACTCATGCATATGACGTGGGCTGCCTGTGTACGTTGAAGGCAAAATGGTAATTTTCCCAAGATCATTAACATTACCATCATTATTTATTGCATCACTCAAATGGATGTACACCTCCGAACGTAATTTCTTCTGATTAAATCGTATGAAATTTAGTCGTTCACTTTCAATTTTGGCGTACATATCAACAACAAATTGATGGAAAAGTCTACGACAATGCAAAATATGATTAATATCATTTTGACGGACCATAAGGGGATATGAATAATAATTCATTGCGCTAACTTTTTTATTTGATTCCGATCCTAGAATTAAAAATTATTCGAAAAACGATAAAAATTAAATAAAATTTAAATGAACTAACCGGTAGAAGGGTTGATCATTTTAATGTTAACATGATAACCGTCTTCTCCTCGACAAAACAACAATGGGTACTGTAATCCATCATAGCAGCGATGAGTTTCAGATACTCTTTGCAGTTGCATATTTCTACGGCGCAGCACAATGCCACGGGAATTGAATTCATCGCCTACGATTACAATAGCGACATCATCCATTGTGGGCGCATTAAAACGTCTGACATGTTGCCCAGGAGGCGTTTTGTCAGCTCGAATCACAATTGCAAATTCATCTGATGGCATTTGATCGAGAGCAGTTTGAAAAAGTCGCACTAATTCATTTTCAGCATGCAACATATTCTGCAAACGCTCGATAATATCCCTCCGCAAATTTGATGATATATCACAACGACGATCGGTTTCCACATTTGAGTTACCCACAAAGTATATTTGCAAAAATTTATAGGTTTGATCAGGAAAGGGTAACAAAGAACCAAGTCGATGGTAAACTTGGCCTTGAATCTATTGAAGATTGAAATTTTCACAATAGTACGTTTCGCGATCATCTAAATAAACATCAAAACAAACAAAAATACCTTGAAAGTTGGCATAAAATTGTCCCGCATAATATTCGTCGCTCCAAATGAAGTCATTTGAAATGCAGAGTTATACCCTTGTATGTTTTCCAGAAAATGCTTTGAAATTGGTGTGCTCCCAGTTATCAAATTATGCAAGGGCTCCGGTGGTGAATTCAATTCTGGTAATTTAACTTGTCCGTTTGAACAACACAATCCAGATATCTCATGTTTAAACTTAAATCCCTTGCAATAACTGCAAACAGTAGTCATTGGTCCAATTGAAACCTTGCCATGAGAAACGTAATCAAAGTTTGCATCATAATTGAATGCAGCACGCTCCAAAGTACGGACGTTGAGTTGGATTTCGCATAGTCCTACCACGTGCCATGGCCTTTCGAGCAGCCAAAGTATTATTTGCACGCTGTTCGTCACTTTGAGATGCTCTAGATGCCGCAACATTTCTAGTATGACGTGATTGACGCCCCAAATTGCTGCACGTACGTACCATTTGTATTAAAAATTTTTGCTTCACCAATTAAATATTAAGTAATTGAAATTTTATTTATTCACGAAATTCAAAAATTGAAGCACATATGTTAGTTGAATAAAACAATTATTAAGAATTGAAATAGATCAGCTAATCATGAAATTTCAGTCATAGCAGGCACTCAAAAGCTAGCTGCCTTGGAGAAAAATCCGTTACAGCATTACATATATATATCAGCTGTTAAGGTAACATATAAGTCGTTAGCTGTTAAGTTAACATATAAGTCGAAAGGAGAAAAAGTCCGTTACAGCATCACATGCATATATTAGCTGTTAAGTTAACATATAAGTCGTTAGCTGTTAAGTTAATATATAAGTCGAAATGAATGCAGTGTTCACCAAAATGGCTATAACTCATGAACCAATCCACATACAGAGACCGTTTATACATAAAAACCTTCAGGCATTCCAGAGAACATCAGTCACTAACACAATATAACTTATGTTTATATATATAGATATGCATGAATATGCGTATTTATGTAGTATGTCTACGTATAATAAATTTAGTACAAAATATAAAAATGTCGCAGATCGGAGTTGAACTCGGGCCAAAGTAAGATTTCATATTACATGCCACCACTTAACCAGCAAACCCAAAGCAGGCGTTGCAATGTGCTCGCTTAAAGGGCTAATTATTCAAATCTCTACTCAAGAGCATTTGAACAAAAATTCTAGAATATTCTAGAAAAATGCCAGCAAGTTGAAACTTTTCAATGACCGTCGATGGTTTGTAAAATTGAAGATTTTAGCATCATTGTGTTCGTCGCGAAAAAGATTGTTGAGGGGAATATTTGCGTGCGCGAGGAGATGAAATGCTGGCGCTTATGAATGAACGGCATTTGTTTTTAGGAATACGCGAGTTACGTCCCCACCTACAGAGGTGGCGTCACACATGCTACTACCACCTGACAAACCACCCAGAGTGCCGACCCAACCAGTGTAGCGCAGCTAAACTAAAGTCAACAGCCAACCGGCCGGTACATTGCACCAACGAACGACAACAACGACAAGTGCAATGAGGCAACAACAACATTACCAAAAGAGGGCAGCAGACAGCAGACGCAGCAGAAACAGCTGGTAGAATAAGCTAGTTTAAGTATTTTTGTCCACGTAGCTCTTTATAGCAATTAGGTCAGTATACATATTTCACAATCATATTAGTCAGCACATTTATTAAATTTAAGTATTTTTGTCAATGTAACTCTTTTTAGCAATTAGGTCAATATATTTCACAATCATATTAGTAAGCACATTTATTAAATTCATAAGTTTCTTTGTAAACTAATTAATATTAATAAATCACTTTGTGTATTGGAGTTCAAATTGGAAAGACAAAGAAAATTGGCATTTTCTACTAAAGACCCTGGACCTGGTCAATAAGCAGGAGGTCACATCTTCCGAATTTTTCCAACGGTATCCTGAAGGATACTTAACTCGCGCACGCTTTATGAATGACTTTTTTGTTGTTGTATGTAGTTTCAGATATTTAAGAATATTTGGCTGCGGCTGTAATTGCGCTGTGATTTGATTTAGATTTAGCATAGGTCAAGGTTGAATTTATGCACATGCACGTAAGTACATACATATTTATGTATTTAGATATGTATATGGATGTGCGCATATATGATTGCATACTTGATGACATTTTATTTATTTGTGACTGTACATTCAAATGTAGTTATGCATGTAGTATTCTATGGAAGTATACATTTGTATATCACCATATACACATATTTACATATGTATGAATGCTAGTGCAAGAATTGCAAAAAAGTAAAAATCTAATCAAATTTGAAACCAAAAGCGCGTGGCCCCGTTCCAAACTCGCGCAAAACGAAAGCATAAAGAATATTGCAGAGCATCCTGAAGCAACTACACCACAGAATACAATTACTTTACTTAAACTTAATCGCTAGTTGATTCAGTTTCTCGTGAATATTTTTTGCCAAGATAAATTTTTGATACAAATGAACAAATTTGTAATATGTGTAGATCGCATATTATTTCGAATCTACAGAAAATCGAAATCAACATAGCAAACCAAATGAAATATTAAATTTGAAGCGCACTCATAGTAATATTTACTGCATTATAAAAAATCATTTTAAACAATTTTTTTAATTAAACGAACATAAAAATTTTATTAATACGTGTGTGTATATAAATATGCTTGGATATTTTTATATTTCAAATTTTTTCCATTTTTTTAAATATTCATGATGCCATGATAAAATTGCCATACCACGCTTTTTTTCGTAAAAATTCAACAAATAATTTTAATTTAACCAATTTTTTTAAAAATTTAAAAAAGAGTTAATTACTTATTAATTTCATAGTTCGTAAACAAAATGTCCATATACACTTGCAACATTATCAATACTTTGAATTTCAGCTCTTTTTTAATTTTGAAAAATATTCATAATGACTTGCAAGTAAAAATGCTACATAATGTGCACACATGCATATGCAATTTAATTTTAAATATTTGTTTATATTTTTTTTTAATTTGTAACTTTAATAAAGTTTATGGAAAATTTTAGAAATAATTTTTAAATAATTTTTCCTGACATTTTTTTTTGGAAACAAGATTTCAAATGGATTGATAAACACATTTGTAACAATATTCCCATAAAAATCTGCCACTTATCAACATTTCAGCAACAATTTGAACAGTGGAAATGTTAATTCACATTTTCATCGCTGCTAAGTCGGCAGCGAAATCAAAATTTAGCAGCTCTGGATTCCTTAGACGAAACCGTTCAGATTTCATTTGGATCGAACCAAAATTTGCACCTTCTCAATGTTTGATGTTCACTTGCCATGGATATGTATGTACATATGTACATACATACAAGTCAAGCCACGAGCTACCACAATAAAAAACGCGATAACCCGTAGAGAGCCATTCAAGTGCGGCGGCGAGTGGCCCAATCCACAAAAAGGGCGATCCTGCAATATGCGCCAACTACCGCGGGGAAAGTCTTCGAAGCAAAACATATAAGGTTCGGTTTAGCGTACTGTGTGAACGACTGAAGCCCACCGTGAGCGAACTGATTGGACCTTATAAGTGTGGTTAAAGACCTGGCGAATCTATCATCGACCAGTTATTCACAATACGTCAAAGAAGAATAGACACACACCATATTTTTTTCGACTCCAAATTCGCTATCGGTAGCACATTCGCACATCGGTAGCTATTTGCCGCAATGTCTGAATTTAGTATCCCATCAAATCAAATACGGCTATGTAAAATGACGTTGAGCAACACCACCAGCTCCGTCAGAATCGGCAAAGGCCTCTCCGGCACCATATTTTACAAGAGCGTCAACTACTGGCATATGCTGATGATATCGATATTGTCGGCCTCCACAACCGCGCCGTTAGTTCGGCCTTTTCAAAACTGGATAAAGAAGCGAAACGTATGAGTTTGGAGGTGAACGAGGCCAAAACTAAGTACCGCCTGTCATCCAATAAACGGTCAACGCACTCACGTCTTGGCTCCCGCATCACTGTTGATGATTATAATTTCGAAAAAGTGGAGGACTTTGTTTATCTGGAGACCAGCATTAACACCTGCAATAATATTAGCCTAGGAATCCAACGTAGAATCTCTCTTGCCAACAAGTGCTGCTTTGGGCTGAGTAGGTAATTGTGCAATTAGGCCCTCTCTCGACGAACTAAAACCACACTCTTTAAGTCTCTCATCATGCTCGTGCTATTGTATGGCGCTGAAGCATGGACACTGTCAGTATCGGATGAGACGGCCCTTGGAGTGTTCGAGAGAAAGAATGATGAGCTGTATGAGCTTTATCGGGACATAGACATAGAACATCGAATTAAAATACAGCGGCTACATTGGCTGGGGCATGTAGTCACGGCGGTACCAGCTGTTGGACTTCACGTCACTTGGTATTTCCAATTGGCGCCAGTTAGCAGGGAGAAGGAGTGACTGGCGCAATTTGTTAAACTCGGCCAAAATTTCTTAAGAGGATATAGCGCCAATTATGTAAGTAAATAAGTAAGTATATTTGAGGAAATATTTAATTGTCTTACCAATTTGGGTGATTGGTTTGTAAACAAAACAAAAATAGAATTTCGTAAGGAAGTTAAATGGCTACTCTCACTTGGAAGAGACAACCTTTAATATCCTTAAACCAATAGAAATAATTGCAGAAATGGAACAAATAATACAACAGAGAGAGGACAGTAGAACTAAATAAATAGCTAGGAGAAAGCTTAGCAACCGCATTATTCAGTTCAAACGAAAACTTAAGCATAACAATTTATTATACAAGCATTCAAAAGAAAAAAAGACGTTTTAAAACAACACAGTGACTAAAAACAGAATGAGAGAATGAAAAAATTGTTCGAAGGCAAAAATACATGCAAAATGATAAGAAAGGACCCAATGAGTGCGCTACAGAGGAAAAAACAATATTTTAGTTGACGAACTATATAAAAACAAAATTATAAACTACAAAGAAAAACGACGACTATCTACGAGTATCTACATCTTCTGGACGAAATCCAGCATCGTCCTGCTCTTCAAAAGAAAATATGAAATATTCAGAGGTATCACTGGCGGACGCCATAGCCGAGTTTGTAGCATGTGCGCGCCTCATTCAGTGGGTCCCGGGTTCGAATCCTGGCCGGGGCAAGTAACATCAAAAATTATAGAAAAGCATTTTTCTAATAGCGGTCGCCCCTGAGCAGGCAATGGTAAACCTCCGAGTGAATTTCTGCCATGAAAAAACTTCTTATAAAAGATCATTCGCCGTTCGGGTAGGTCAACAGCCACAAATTGTAGGAGAAGTTCGGCCAAAATCGCTTAAGCGGTTATAGCGCCAATTAAGTAAGTAAGTAAGTAAGTAACCCTGGAACTCACACCTTGCAATTCGTACCAATAAGGCCACAAGGCTTTTTATGCCGGTAAAAAGGCTTATTGGTAAAACATGGGGTATATCACTTAGACTGACTTATTGGTCCAGAGCCTGGCGTAATACAGAGCTTCATAGCTACCTCTCGGAAGATCTCTGAACGACTTTTGAATCTCAGCCAGGAGAGTTTAAGAACTCTTACACTCACACACCTTGGAAAGCATCTCCTCCATCCAAAATCTGGAACATGCCTCCCTTCAAAGTGCTAAACTGCATACTTGGAAACCTAGAGTTGTGATTGTTCTTATATCTACCCTGTGCATTAATAATAATGATAATAATGATGCTCTATTTTGTAATTAAAATTTTGATGTATATGAGCCTTTATCTAGCTAGATATGCTTCTTTTACCTCAAGACAGTAACTATGTTATCGCTCTTCCTGTGATGACATCTTCTTGCTCCAGTAGAACTTCGGGTTCTTCCTATTATCGTGTAGCTGTAGCAGTGTTGCACCAAATTTTGATTTGCTTTTAATGACCCATGCCAAAAGTTGATTAATCATTTCCGATATGATTTGCTTTTAAGGTTCAGGAATTCTAAATAGTTTATGCGCGATCCGAACGTCACTATCAAGATCAATTGTCATCTCAACTAAATCGGTTAAAACAATTTCATGTTGCGAAATGCCCTACTTCTTCAGTAGCTCCATAAAATAATTTTTAACACGGTATCGCACTCGATATTGTCGATAGTAAATTTATTTTTGCTCGCAAACGTAATTCGCCCACATGAACCCCACGCATATCATTAAAAAGGTCTTGCCTTAACCTTGGGATATAATCGTCTACCACATATAGAGTAACGAACCGTCTAATGTTTTTAATTTGTAATTGGTCGCGTATGTTTGCATGTGCATATACTCGTATAACACCACCCCAAATACCATTTATCTTCAGTGCGCACATTTCTTTGTAGCAGTTTAAATAGTTTGCTACCGTAGGTTTGGACATGCTGCATTCACTACCCTTGTCGATAAATGAGCGTAATTGCTATCCGTTTATAAAACACATTATTCAACAATACTTTACGTTATACTTTCTCTCTGCTTCTTCATTTTTTTACTACAGTTTTCTTTTTTCCGCAGTTTTAAGGTTTACTTTTGGGATGCACCTTATCGTAATCAATGCACATTCGCCTTCGTTGAGGTTACGAACACTTACTCGAAACATGCCCTTTTTTTTGTCTTACTTTCAATAGGATTATCATATTTACTCGAAAGTGTCGGAATTCGCGGGAACCTGCACCACGTTATTATTCAACCTATCTCTAGCTTATTTCACAATTACAGATTCACTCAATGCAAACCGGTTTCTTAAGGTACTCACGCGAAAGCAAGAATCTGATAAGAATTTTTTTGGCTTACTCACTGTCTGACTCATTTTGTAATATATACATATGCGTTTAGTCAGGCACCCAACTAATTTCTTCACACACGCGATATGAAAGTTCACTCCAATTCGAATACAAATTGTCTGCAGAATTGAGCCAAATTTTTGTGGCGCCTTTGAGTCGGCTATACATAGCCAACAACAAACAGTTCCCCTCCCACTGATATGCATCACTCTGTTTACCAACTGTTCGGCGGTGATTGAAGATTCGTTCGTCGGATCAAGGTCCGGTATCGTTTCTGCAATTTCTTTTATCGCATAATTATTTTTATGTGCACCTGAGTTCGGTGGCTTTAAGCGTGTTTATTCTGCACGGGAATTTTAAGTATTCGCATAAGCTCTAAGTAGCGTATTTGAATTTGACTGCGCCACCTGCAGCACTAACGTGACCACTTCGCGCAACTCGCTTACGAGTATTTGATCTTGCACATTCGTTTGAGTAAATTATATCACGTTCGCGCCAACCGCGTTTATAAACCTCTTTCACTAAGCAGATCTTTTATTTCGGATAACTTTAAAGTGATAATTTTTAATGTGCAGCTTCATGTCCTACTGCCATGTAGGGCTCGTTCAAGCCCAGCTGCTATTCTAATTTGATAAATCTTAACAAATTATTCATTAAATTCAAAGTTAATGAACAAAATATGAAATATGGAAAATAAACTTACATATGTCGTTCTCCTTACACTTAGATCGCTTGCACTGACAACAGACTTGACACACACTGACTAACCCGAAGAAGTGTTACCACCCTTTCAATATGTAGGTAGGTATGTATGTATACATTTACTCTTCAAAAATTTCGGAATCTGACACTCTAAACTTCATTCTGCAAAAATAATTACTAAAATTGGTTAAGAACGTACAGATTAATAAAAAAACTACCCTTTAGTTTTAGAAAATGATCCCTTCCAAAGGAGCTCCCTCCTAACTATATCCAGTTTCAGTATCTTTAGAACTTAATACAATCAAAATGGCATTTAACGTGCCAAATACAAAGCAATGGGACGATCGTATTCTTTGTTTTTGATAAAACATCAAATATCTTGGCCCAATCATATTTTATTTCCAATATATTTCGCTTGCTTTTAGTTTGGACAACATAAAAAGGCTCTTCAGTCAACATCTCTAAGGTCAAAGAGAAACGGAAATGAATTTAAAATACTCGTAGAACAGGGCCAAAGGCTTAAAGGAAACTATGACAGTTTTCAAAAACGCTATGATGCTATCAGACACGGCAATGGAAATCAATGTCTTTCCTCTAGCAATAAATTCGACAAGGTTTGTGATGTTCTATTTGACAATATGAGTATGCATTATCATTTAACTATTCAGGAATTTGGTAAAATAACTAGTAAATATTTTAAACGAAAAGATACCGGCCATATTTGCAATGGACTAAAGAGTCAAGGGATGTTCAAAGGATGTTCGTAAGTACATATCTTTAACAGTACAAACTTATTTTTACGAAACCCGTTTTATAAGGTCAAGATATTTACATACTTTGTTCAATTACTTTTTGTAAGCGGTTTATAAGGTCAAGATATTTATATACTTTGTTCAATTACTTTTTGTAAGCGGTTAACGTATTTACGCGCTTTTACATATTTTAAAAAACAATTTTTTGGACTTTTGACAATATTTCTTCATCGAAGTTTGCAACAGCAAAAGGAGATACAACTTTTTATAATTTGTAACGGATCGGTCAGTAAGCGCATCACTTTCTCTGTTGAACAAATATCGTATTGAATGAATGCAATAAGGCGGACTCACTCGCGACAAATCGCGATACAACTGCTCTTTTTATTCATTTACGGTTTTTTGCAGTACTGAAAGTGGAACATCATGAATGGATTGGGTAATGAAATTAATGAGAGATTTTAAGAAAGTCACGGTTTCGCTTATAAATAAAGACAGCCTGCTCTAACTTCACAAAACCTTTTATTTCGCTTCGTATTCACTGTGCACTATTGCAACTTCGTCAATCGTTTAACACAACACGATGGTATAAGTTAAGTTTTTATTTTATTAGTTTATTTTTTAAAAACTGGCGGACTTGCGTCCGCTGTTGTCTTTATTGATTAAGAGCCAACTTAAGATTCATTACAATATTTTCTTACTTCTATATTACACCTATTATTGACCACCAAATTGCTGACTCTTGTTGAGTGCAATTGTCGCTGATTATTGTTTGCTGGAATTGTGCCGGAAGCTTCGTCAGCAGTTAAGCTGGCGCGTGCTGTGTCGTTAACCGTAAGGGTCATTGCTCAATGCATAGCTTTTGTAATGAGCTGTGTTAACTCCTCCCCTCTTAAGTGCGATCGCCATCGATCGTTAAAAAAAAGGTAGGTCGTTAAATTTTATGTACATACATATGTCGGAATACTGTTAGATTCTTCTGACGGGGAAACTTCTTGACTCATATTAGGTCTTGTTACTTCTTTTCCTATGTAATTGATTTTAATATGTTTTCTGCGTAACAAGGTGAAAAGTATAATAGTGATGATAAGAGCTGCCGCTGCCAGACTGCCAATAGATAATGTTGCCTTTTTGAGAAGATTTATTCGTTCGATATTGATGAGATCTAATGTTATAGTATCATTATTTTGGTCATACATATATACACATGCTGTGTTAACTTATTTATTCGCTGCAAAGAATATAAAATTCCAAAGAATTTAAATAACTTTATTGATTGTATTTTCAAGTGCATTCCCGCTAACGAAAATGCAACAGTTAACAAAATGTACCATTAATTCCAAATAATCTTATTCGTATTTATTAAATTGTCCAAGTAAATTAATTCCAAAGAATTTTAATAACTTTATTGCTTGTATTTCCAAGTGCATTTCCGCTAACGAAAATGCAATGTTAATAACCTTATTACATATTTATTAATTGACATACTATTAATTCCAAAGAATTTTAATAGCTTTATTGCTTGTATTTCCAAATGCATTTCCGCTAACGAAAATGCAATGTTAATAACCTTATTACATATTTATTAATTGACATACTTTATTCAAGTGCTAAATGCACCAGACAAATTTCTTAAGAATTGTTATTTTAAATTTGTATTCCCAAACTGCAACAGTAAGCAAAATAATAGTATTTAAGAAAGTAGAAAATAAAGAAGAATGATTATTATTGATTAAACCTTAAACCGAGTTGTTTTATTTATCTTTTCGTTGTTCCTCATTTCGGTGAGAAAAGTGGCGCAGTCGGTAGGATACCCGGGTATCCTTGCGTGTAAATCATTTTAATTAATAAAATTAAAAGGATATCGGATATCTCAATATCCGTAACGGGTATAAAAAACCAAAAAGAACAACGAATCCTTTAAAAGATTAAAGGACATACAAATTTTTTGTGGGAACATTTTTTAGTGAAAGTGACATTCGAATCCTTTAAACATACAAAATTTTTTCCTTTGAATCCTTTAAAAGATTAAAGGACATACAAAATTTTTGTGAAAAAAAATAAAACTCTAGTGAAAGTGATACTTGAACTAGATTGAAACAATCGAAAGTAGGTGAAGACAAGGATAAAAAGATTTACCCTTATCAATAATATATCCATACAAAAGCCGAAAATCAACATACCGCATCCTAATCAACTTTAAATTCAACATAGCGCATCCTAATCAACTTTAAATTCAACATAGCGCATCCTAATCAACTTTAAGTTCAACATAGCGCATTCTAATCAACTTTAAATTCAACATAGCGCATTCTAATCAACTTTAAACTTAGCGCATCCTAATCAACTTTAAATTCAACATAGCGCATTCTAATCAACTTTAAACTTAGCACATCCTAATCAACTTTAAACTTAGCACACCCTAATCAACTTTAAACTTAGCGCATCCTAATCAACTTTAAATACAACTTAGCGCAGCCTTATCAACTTTAAATTCAGCCTAGCACACTAATCAACTTTAAAAACACAAAGCCAAGCAGACAGCAATATAACAACAGCATCAGAAAGTAAGAATCTTAGTAACTGTAATATATTTATTTATTATTAAATGTATGTAACCGAAAAAAATAAGCATAGAGTCAGAAATTAGAATTACTGTATACGTCTGGAGAACAAAAAACCAAAGCAAAGAAAATTTATTTAAAACATAAAAATAAAAGAGAAAAACGCTTTCGTGTATAAAAGAGAATTTCCTTTTTTCACTTTCCCGAATCTATTGAAACAAAAAAAAAACGGAAAATGTCAGTACAAGTTGAAAACTCAGTAAACAGATTAACTATAAACCCTTTGAAATACCTAAACAACTTACCTGAATTCTGCGGTGACTCAAGAGACCTACAGACGTTCACCACACTTATTGACCGAATACATCCACACCTACAAACATATGACGAACTGTCCCAGCTACTTTTTTCGGACACAATAAAATCAAAACTTAAAGGAAAAGCAAGACAGGCAATAGAAATAAACTGCCACGCTACCTCATGGACAGAGATTAAAAATATACTACAAAATAATTTTGGAGATTGACGAATTACGAAGCGTGACCTTTAGAACAAACACCTTAGATTTCTACAACGACATGAAAAACAGGTTACACAGATTAAATAACAAATTAGTAGTTATTTTAGGAGAAACCGAAGCAACTAGACAGAGTGCAATGAACAACAAGCGCACTGCCCTCAACATCTTTAAAAACAAGATCCCTGAACCAATGAAATCCATCCTATTCTGTAGGAACCCAGAAGACTTGGAACAGGCAATGAACATACTGTTCCAAGCCGGATACGCGCACATACTACTACTTAAATTAATAAAAAAATATTCAGATATATTTTACCAAGAAGACACAAAATTAACCTTTACTTCTGTTATAAAACATGAAATTAGGACCACAAATAACATCCCCATACACACTAAGTCATACCGTTATCCTTATATACACAAAAAAGAAGTACAATCACAAATCCAAGAGATGCTTAACAATAATATAATTAGACATAGTAATTCTCCTTACTCTGCACCAATTTGGATCGTAGCGAAGAAAGCCGATGCAAGTGGGAAACCTAAATGGAGGCTTGTCATCGATTATCGGAGACTTAACGAGGTAACCATAGATGACAGGTACCCAATTCCCAATATTGATGAAATCCTCGACAAACTGGGAAGATGCCAGTATTTTACTACACTAGACTTAGCAAAAGGATTTCACCAGACAGAGATTAGAGAAGAAGACATCCATAAGACCGCCTTCACCGTAGAAGGGGGACATTATGAATTCCTACGAATGCCGTTTGGACTAAAGACAGCCCCAGCGACATTCCAAAGGTTAATGAATCACGTGCTCAGAGACTATGTCAATAAAATCTGCTTAGTCTACCTAGACGATGTGATCATATTCTCCACTTCACTGCAGGAACACATAAATTCTATAAAACTTGTGTTTAACAGATTAAAAGAAGCTAACCTAAAAATTCAGCTAGACAAATCCGAATTCCTGAAAAAGGAAACAGAATTCCTTGGTCACATTGTGACATTAGAGGGAATAAAACCTAATCCCAAAAAAATAGAATGCGTAGTAAACTTTCCTATCCCAAAATCACCTAAACAAATCAAACAATTTCTAGGTTTAACCGGTTACTACCGTAAATTCATCAAAGACTATTCACTAATAGCAAACCCATGACCAAGTATCTTAAGAAAGATGCAAAAATAAACATCTCAAACCCAGAATATCAAGAAAGCTTCAATACACTAAAAACCCTATTGACTCATGACCCAATCTTGGCTTACCCCTACTTCAAAAAAAAAATTCACCTTAACAACAGACGCTAGTAATTTCGCACTTGGAGCAGTACTTTCGCAAGAAAACCATCTAATTTGCTATGCTAGCCGCACTTTAAATGAACACGAAATCAATTATAGTACGATAGAAAAGGAACTCTTAGCGATTATTTGGGCCACAAAGTACTTTCGCCCGTACCTTTTCGGACGCAAATTTTTGATCGAAACCGATCATAAACCGTTAACTTGGCTTTTATCAATTAAGGAACCGAATTCAAAATTAGTTAGATGGAGACTAAAATTGTCAGAATTTGATTACGAGATTGAATTCAAAACGGGAACAAAGAATAGTAATGCAGACGCACTATCCAGAATTGAAAAGGAATCTGCCAATATTAATTCACTGGAGGCCATCCATCAAAACCTAACAGAGAGTTCTTCACCTATAAATTTGTTTAAAAACCAAGTCATTATAAAAAAAATCTCTTCGGGGTCAGCGCGGATAAAAACTGAAAACATTTTCAAAAATATTAGAAAAACAATAGCAATTAAAGAATTAGATAAAGAATACGCAATTATGATTTTAAAAAACCACTGTCACCCAACTCAAGTAAATGCCGTCCTAATAGAAAATGAATTTTACGACACTTTCCGAGATAGCTATAAAGAGTTCTTTTCAAGTAATGACGGATTCAAATTAGTTAGGTGTTTTAAAAAACTTAACGACGTAGAAGACGAACTTGAACTTGCAAAAATAATTGAAAAAGAACATTTAAGCAAAAACCACAGAGGTATTCAATCAGTGTTCGAAGAACTAAAAACGAGAATTTATAGTCCCAGACTCAAAATAAGAATAACCCAGTTTGTCAACAACTGCGAAGTATGTACTCTAGAAAAGTATGACAGAAGACCACCTAGATTACCGTACAAACTAACAGAAACACCCACAAGACCCAGAGAAATATTACACTTAGACGTATTCTATACATTAGAGAAACAGCTATATCTAACCATGATCGATAAGTTTACAAAGCATGCCAAAAGCATACAAAATTAATGGAAGATCGTGGGTAGACTTTAAAATGAAATTGATTCAAAATATTAGCACATTTGGCAAAATAGAGAAAATTGTCGTTGACAACGAGTTAGGATTCAAAGCCATTCCGATACAGGAATACCTAAAGAAAGAGAATATTAATATACATTTTACTTCAAGTAGTAACCATACATCAAATGCGGATGTCGAACGACTCCATAATACACTAAACGAACACCTAAGACTACTACGACACGACGAACAGTCTAAAAACGAGACGACGGAGGAGAAAATATCTCGTATTATAGGATTTTATAACAACACTATTAATAGTACTACACAAATTAAGCCAATAGATCTTGTCAACAGTAAGGTAAACGAAGGAAAATATGCCGAGATACATGATTTAATTTTAAGAAAAAAACAGAGTTATATAAATAAGCTTAACAAAGATAGGATTGATATGAAAATAGATGAAGGTATTAACTATATAAGAGAAATTCGAGGGGGCAAAAACCATAGGAAGTATAGAAAGATAGACTCTAAGAAAATTGATGAGGATCATATAGAAAATACAAAAACTAGACATAAATATTACAAAACGCACTTTCGACCTACTAAGAAATACCAAGACGAAAATAACCCCGAAATCAGAAAACAATATTTATAATACGTACATCAAGGAAAATTTAAAAGGAAATCTAATAAAAATTAACGACAATTGCTTTTATAATATATTAAATTTTGAAGAAGCTAACTGCAAAATGCAAACATTAGATAAAGAAGAAATAGTTGAAATAATCCCAGGCATATTAGTTCCCAAACAATTCAATAGTAACATAGTGCATAATTGTAATAAAGCTAAATTAAAAATTTCAGGAAATTACTTAATCAAATTCGAAAATTGCTAAATAAACGCATTGAATAAAACTTTTATAAATGTTAAAATAAAAATCAAAGACAAGTTTATCCTACCTAATCTCATAACAAAAATTAAATACAATAGTAATACAACACTTGCAGACATAAAAATCGAATCTTTATATTTAAAACAAATAGAATACGAAGAAACACTGAAACAGGTAGAGGAACGGAGGGTATTGTGGTATACCATTTTTTAAAATGTTGCCACCGGCAAATTATTCCACCTGATCATACCAAATTTTTACATTTTATCCACTTCTGTTTTAGGTATTGCGACGCACTGTCGAAATAATTAATATATTGAAGTTGGCAACATTATTACAAATAATTTTAAAAATCTCAAATATCCTCCCTCAAAAAAGGGGGGGTAATGTGGTATAGGTGGTAGGTCTAATGTGGTATACTATACCACATTACCATCCCTACTGCATTTACAAAAGGAAGTTGTTTTTGCGATTTTATTAAAAACAAAAAACACAGTATACAAAGGTATTCAAGTACATTAATTAGAAAATTAGAGAATTTTAATAATAAAATTAGAGACATTTATAGGCAGGATTGACATAGAAAAATGGCACTGCGTTGTGGTACGCATTTTTGGTGAGCCCAAATTAAGTCGCATTGTATGCACGATGTCCATTTTTGGATGGTTGGGTCTTCGTTGTAAATTATTTTACAAAATACGCACGGCGTATTGTGTGAGGGAGGACTGTCCTCAAAAAATTCTTCGGCATCAGATTCATCGAAAGTTACGGTTGCTACAGAATCGCTAGAGGATTCATCCGGTTTCAAGGCCTTAGTTTTGGGTTTTGATTGTTTTCTTTTGCAATCGGTCCTGGCGATTTTTGTTTTTTTAGCACTATGGCTTTCTTCTAATTGATTTTTATAAGGAGAGCTAGTTAATATAGTAGGCTTGCATTTTCTTCCTCGGTTTCCTTCTTGCCTTTTTAACTTAGGTGGTGGGGAGATCTCCCACGGTGTTATATGCCCAGATATGACAGAAGACCGATTTTGTGTGACAGGAAGTGTACGCGATAAACCCTTGCTTGTACTTGCTATATTGTCATTGAACTCGTCCATACGCAGCGCGACATGTGATTCATTATGCACCTCTAAATTAATTTCCGCAGCGATTTCTCGTTCTGGCTCAGTGCTTTGCTCAATTTCTCCTGCAATAAAATCTGCATTTGAAAATATGTTTTTGTCGAACGGGTATATTCCTGTGACTTTGAAGCCATTAGTTGCGATTTGTCCAGATTGTACTTTCAAGTATGCTTTAGTAAATAAGCCAACAAGATCGTACTGGTTCAATTTTCTTCCTTGCTCACGAGAATATCGCCTAATTTCATCATTGTAGTATATCTAGCTTAAGTTATTATATTAAACAATAAGTAAACATACTGAATGAAATTAGTTAACATATTTACCTTTAGTGGGCCCATAAAAGTTCTATCCAGAGGTTGCATTTTATGGGTGGAGTGTGGTGGAAGTGACAAAATTATAACGCCATTCTCGCGTGCCAAATCTAAAATATCAATATTTCGTGTATGGCTATAATGCCCATCTAAAATCAGCAAGGCAGGTTCGTCCTTCGAAGGTTTTGAAAAACTTAAGAAATGTTTAAACCACTCCGTAAATATAGGTATTTGAACCCAGCCGGATATGTGGCACGAGCACTTGGATCCCGGTGGCGCATCTTTCATTAGCTGGGCGTTCAAATTTTTCCTCGGAAAAATAAAATACGGTGGTATAAATGATCCTCCTGCACTCATGCAAGATATCACTGTAATTAAAGATCCACGTTCGGCAGAAGTCATTGCACCAATCTGTTTCTTTCCTTTTTGACCTAAAACCTGCGGTTGTTTGGACTGAACTACGGTGAGCCCGGTTTCATCTACATTCCAAATTCGACTAGCAGGAATGTTATATTTTAAATATTGCTCCTCCAGTAAATTGAAAAAATGCTGAACATTTTCTTTCGTAAAGCCTTTAGCGCGGTCTATTGATGTTCCTGTAGGTATGCGAAAACTTAAAATATTTTTGTGGCGGTTGCAAAATGCTTTAAGCCAATCTTTTCCGGCACATTCTTCTGCAATTGAAAATTTATTTGGAAAAGAGTTTTTGTTTGCAACTTGGAAAGCCAGCGATCTGACGTCTTTCCTTGTTAATCCCCAGTATCTAGATTCCATTTCTAAAATATACTTGACAAGTTCATTCTCAATTGCTTCAGAAAAAACTGGTCTGCGGCCTAATTTCATAGAAAGAATTTCTTTTATAGGTTTTTCACTTCTAGCCATTCTTTGCAATGTTGTGTGCGGAACATCATAGATTTTGGACGCCAACAAAATACCCATTTCTCCTTTTCGAACAGCTTCTATGGCCTTTTGCATATTCTCCTTATTCCACTTTCGTATTTCTCCAGCTTTAGGCATTTTTACTCTATAAAACAATTAAACAACAAATAAGGACAAAAGAAATAATCAGGATGGTAATGTGGTATACTATACCACATTTACCGACTTCGCATATACCACATTACCCACTTTAGTTTTTTTTTATGTTTCGATGAATAAAAGTGATTTACAACATATTTAAGAAGAAACTCACCTGTATGTTTAAAATTTTATATTTGTTTTATAAATTTTTATTCCTGAGTTAGGACTGGGCTCATTATTTTGCAAAACACAGACGCTTAAATTTTCTATCAAAAAAGTTTGCAGTCAACACATTCACGAATTCGCGCACGTAAGCGACGGTTATATTTCATTTAATGGCTTCTCTTCTTTACACCTATTTTCATTTTCGTTAACTCAGCTGTTTATTTACTCAGCGCTGCCACAGCGTGTTTAGGTTTCAAAATAATCAGGTGTACCACATTACCCACCTATACCACATTACCCTCCGTTCCTCTACTATATACAGACAAAAACTCAAAAATACTTAGTTTCAGTATAGATATCTCAATTATTATATCAATATGTATCTTAATTATTTTTATATATTTCTGTAAAAATACAAAAACATACATTCCAAACATACAATTAAAAAACGAAACTACTATAAACAACCCGACAAAGATAATATAATTTCGTCGGAGCCTCAAACTAACGGTGGGGGTGTTATAGTATCATTATTTTGGTCATACATATATACACATGCTGTGTTAACTTATTTATTCGCGGCAAAGAATATAAAATTCCAAAGAATTTTAATAACTTTATTGATTGTATTTTCAAGTGCATTTCCGCTAACGAAAATGCAACAGTTAACAAAATGTACCATTAATTCCAAATAATCTTATTCGTATTTATTAAATTGTCCAAGTAAATTAATTCCAAAGAATTTTAATAACTTTATTGCTTGTATTTCCAAGTGCATTTCCGCTAACGAAAATGCAATGTTAATAACCTTATTACATATTTATTAATTGACATACTATTAATTCCAAAGAATTTTAATAACTTTATTGCTTGTATTTCCAAGTGCATTTCCGCTAACGAAAATGCAATGTTAATAGTCTTATTACATATTTATTAATTGACATACTTTATTCAAGTGCTAAATGCACCAGACAAATTTCTTAAGAATTGTTATTTTAAATTTGTATTCCCAAACTGCAACAGTAAGCAAAATAATAGTATTTAAGAAAGTAGAAAATAAAGAAGAATGATTATTATTGATTAAACCTTAAACCGAGTTGTTTTATTTATCTTTTCGTTGTTCCTCATTTCGGTGAGAAAAGTATGTAACTCCTTTAGGGCTTCTAGTGAAAGTAATTCGATGTGTTCTTTTTCTAATGGGGTTGGTTGCAAAATTGCGGGAATAGCTTCAATTGGTTTTGCTTCGATGTTGCTTAATATTTGACTGTTGATTTTGATTGTTGTGTTGTAAAATATTACTACATGAGTGTCATTTATTTCTTGGGGTACTCCGTTGACTTCTAATTTTCCGCTGAATTGATTCAGTAAAATTATACCGGGTTTAACATATTGTAATGTAGGTATGTGGTGGCCGTTTGTTGTGAAACAGGTTGAATTTAAACTACCCATTAACCTAGTGATACATTTATCTTCACTTATATCTACTATATTTGTTTCCTTACAAATTGCTAATTCATTAAAATTTTCACATTCATTTTTTATTCCATAATATGTATTTCTTCCTTTCAAAATTTCTTTGTAATCAGTTTTAATTGTAATATTATTTTGCCTTTTTACCGGTCTTATAATTATTCTTTTAAATGTTTCCTGTAACGTCAATGGTATTTTTATCATGTATAAAATCTTCATATTTTTGCTTAGTACGTTTACTTTTGAAAATTCTAGCGCCTCTTCGGCATTTTTAAATGGTACTTGTTCCTTCTTAAGTTTTCTAATGGCGAGTTTGATCTCGTCACTGCTTAATATTACTGAGTTTATTACATTTTTCTTCGCCCATTGAATGGCGTATCTAATATTTACTAATTCCTCTTTAATCAATCTTTTTTTTTTTTGCAAATTTATCATAATTTCAGTTATGGTGTCTTCGTCTTTTCTTATAGTATTTAACATTTTATTTATGATATTAGTTATGTTGTTTATACGGTTTTCAAATACATTGTTCATAACTAGTTGATCGTTATTATTTTGGTTTAGGTTATTCAAGTTATTATTTATAATGTCTAGGTCGTTATGATCGGGAGATCCGGCAATATATTTCCATGCCGTTCCTAGTATGTCAATTGATCTTCTCTTGCGGTTTTCTACAGGCTTAAGTGTGCTAAGAATTTCAAAGGTTTGGGGGGTTTCATGTTTGAGGATAGGATAAAGGAAGTTATCTTTAGGAACTCGGTTTGTTATTTCATCATACGCTTCTGTTAAAAATTGTTCGTACCGGTCAAGGTCAATAATATGTATAAATCTTAATGTACCATCTTGTATTTTTGCGTATTCGTTGTCTATTGTGACTAGTTGAGCTTTACTGTAGTCCAAAACGTCTATGTCTGAGAGTGAGGCGGAAATTCCGGTCCAAAAGACGAAAGTTCGAATGTAGTTCATCTTTCCTGAAAAAAAAATTAGGTTTTTATGAGTCCTTTATGAATGGTTCGTCCTGATACTGTCTTTACTGTTGGGGAAGGTCTTTGTCTAATTTTAATTTTAATGTCATTGGCTAATGTTAGGGTATTGTCATAGGTATTTATTATGGCACGAAGCTCTTTAAGGCTATCGTTTCCAATTATCCCGTCGAAAGATTTTAGTGTAGGAAGCAGGAAGAATTTCAAGGTAGTGTAATTTTTCCCAAATAAATTGATGACTGTATGGTGAGTAATTTGTATCTGTCCCGCAATAGAATTTGCGAAAAAAGGTTCGTCATTTGGTATTTGGTTCGAGACATGACAGGGTTGTATGTAGTTTTTGCTTGAGCCTGTATCGATTAACATATTAAGAAATTTTCCGTTCTTCGTTGTGCACTCTACATAGGGCAACGAAGAACTCCTCATTCTAAAAAATGAATATCGAGATGGTCTTGAGATTCAGGTAATGGATTTTCTTCTAAGTTCATATGAAAGGTGACATCAGTACCAAGGTTTTTATGTATAAACGGTCTCTGTATGTGAATTGGTTCATGAGTTATAGCCATTTTGGTGAACACTGCATTCATTTCGACTTATATGTTAACTTAACAGCTAACGACTTATATGTTAACTTAACAGCTAATCAGCCCTATCACGCAATCCATCGTATACTGTTTTTTCGGAGAAGTTACGAAATAGCGATCATACAATTCGAACAGCTCCGAACGTACATTCGAAATTCGTAGAGTGGCATTCACTGAATCCACTCGTAACGTCAAATTGTGAAGTTTCGGACAATTTTGCTGCGAAGAGTTTTTGCCAACGGAGAAAACCTACGAAAAACGGAAAAATTTGAAAAATAAATACAATAATTAGAAAAAAAAGCTAAAATGTAAGTTTGAATTTAATAAATGTATAAACAGCATCGAATATTTTCAAATACTATTTTTTGCCACTTCCACAGGTCCAAAGTAATAACAACAAGGCAACGGTACGCGGTTTTGCTTGACTTGTTGCAGAAGAAACCTGAAATGGCACAGGGATTCACAAGGTGCTCCAAGGAAGAAGCGTCGGAGTTTTGGAAGAATGTGGCGGAGGAGCTTAATAGTATAGGCCCACCAATTAAAGACATTTCCAGCTGGAAGAAAGTAAAATATTGTAAAATGTATTGTTTGCAATTTGTATAATTTTTTTGCAGGTATGGCTAGACTGGAAGGCCTATATAAAAAACAAGCTGGCCGGGAATAAAAGGGAACAAGCAGCAACAGGTGGCAGTCGAAATAGGCAGCACCATTTCAACGAAATGGCGGAAGCCGTTATCAGGTTGACTGCATTAGAGACCAGCACGCATGGCATACAGGACACAGTGAGTGTTGGGCTACCTGTGACAGCTAACGTAACAAATGAAAGCGAAGCTGACGTATCGGTGCTGTCAGAGAGATGCAGTCCAGCACCCCCAAGACGTGCTTCTTCTGCGCAGAGGCCAGCCACAGAGGCAAGTGCGTCGCAGTTACTGAAGGAACAAATTTTGATTCAAAAGCAGTTCCAAGAAGAGAACATCAAACACTTTTCTCTACAGGATGCGAAGATGGGAGAGCTTTCTTCAGGTATGCGACGCTTATGCAGAGCGACTGAAAAGCTTTACGACCTGAAGAAAGCAGAATTAGAAGAAGCTCGCAGGCACAATAATGCAATGGAATGTTTGATTGGTGCTAAAAATGCAATAAAACAGCAAATGTTAAACGTGGAAAACAAAACTTTGGAAGCAATTCAAAAAAAAATAATCCAATAAATGAAAGCCAAAAATATTTCGTATTAAAATTTATTTTGAATATTATATTCGGGTTAGTGTCCTAGATATAGATTCTCTTATCTGAGAAGCTGCACCACTGTACGTTGATGAAGAAGGTTCATTATTTTCGGTTAAACCATATGGTTCCACATTTTCTGGAATATAGTGAATGCAAATATTGTGTAACGCTGCCGCAACATTAACAATTTGGCACACCTTCCAGGGCTCGTAATGAAGCTCACGAGCACCCAGCAGGCATCGAAATCGGTTTTTAAGTACACCAATTGTCCTCTCAATAATATTTCTAGCTTTTGCATGCACTTTATTATAGTTACTTTCGGGGCTTCCTGTTAGAGGAGAACGGAAAGGTGTCATTAGCCATGGTTCAAGGGCGTATCCGGCATCTCCTGTGAAAAAATATGATCGTTTTGATTTTGATCATTCAAATTGGGCGGATATACAGTGGCTCAAAGTTTAACTCGGACATCCAAAAAAATTAGGTGTACGAATAAAACTTTGGATCACTGTATGTACGTATTATACATACCCAGAATCCAAGTATTACGTTCACCATCTAGGTACTTATTTTCAAAAAAATTTCGCGCATTGCTGACATTCCATATATGAGAATCATGGTTGCTGCCAGGATACTGCGCATTCACATATCGTATTCTCATTTCATTGTCGCATATCTACAAAAAATTACATAAGAAATTTTAAATATAAATTCGCTGCCATACTTACGATCATCGCATTGATACTATAGTAACCTTTACGGTTAAAATATAGAAATTTGTCCTTATTTGGAGCAACAATTTTAATGTGTGTCCCGTCTACACACAAAATCGCGCCTGGAAATCCGTATTTCTGGTAGAAGTCCATCTTGGATTGCCGTTTTTCTTCATTGCTCAAATCGAGATTCACCCACTGAGGGCATAAATTCGTTTGAAGCGATGCCAATACGTCTTTTAAGACGCAACAAAATGTTGACTGGGCCATTGAGATGTCAAAGTCTTTACCCACTCCGTGCTGATAACCGCCTTCCGCAAAAAAACGACAAACGATGGAGTAAGGGAATAGATGACGACCTTGTAGAGCTTGTACTCTGTTCTAGAACCCCGAGGATGTAAGTAAAGGCCGCCTTATTTAAGCGATAGTTTTTAATAAACCTGTATTAGTAAAATATTTGAAAATAAATTTTAAATATGAAGTTATGTATGTAGATTCGTACATATATGTACTTACATTGATTCGTTTACATCGAGAGGGTTGCTTACATCCCTCAATGATTTTCGCTGAATTTTTAGGTTGCGTCTGTTTCTCCCACGTTCCTCCTCCATCAGCATAATTGCACACGCCAGCGAGTCCATCTTGTAATTGCTTTTCTTATGTTTGAATTAAAACAACCGATTTTTATTTTGTGTTTGAATTTATTTATTTACTTTGACCAGCTGATTTCGAAACGTCAAAATTCAGAATTTAAGAATGGCAACAACTCTTTCGAGTTCACATGGATTCAGTAATACCAAATTGTTCGGATTCGTAGCTGACATTCGTATTCGTAGCTTTGCTCCGATGGATTGCGGAATAGGGCTGAATATATACATGTGATGATGTAACGGACTTTTTCTCCTTTCGACTTATATGTTAATTTAACAGCTAACGACTTATATGTTACCTTAACAGCTAATATATATACGTAATGCTGTAACGGATTTTTCTCCAAGGTAGCTAGCTTTTGAGTGCCTGCTATGACTGAAATTTCATGATTAGCTGATCTATTTCAATTCTTAATAATTGTTTTATTCAACTAACATATGTGCTTCAATTTTTGAATTTCGTGAATAAATAAAATTTCAATTACTTAATATTTAATTGGTGAAGCAAAATTTTTTAATACAAAATGGTACGTACGCGCAGCAATTTGGGGCGTCAATCACGTCATACTAGAAATGTTGCGGCATCTAGAGCATCTCAAAGTGAAGAACAGCGTGCAAATAATACTTTGGCTGCTCGAAATGCCATGGCACGTGGTAAGACTATGCGAAATCCAACTCAACGTCCGTACGTGCGACGTACTTTGGAGCGTGCTGCATTCAATTATGATGCAAACTTTGATTACGTTTCTCATGGCAAGGTTTCAATTGGACCAATGACTACTGTTTGCAGTTATTGCAAGGGATTTAAGTTTAAACATGAGATATCTGGATTGTGTTGTTCAAACGGACAAGTTAAATTACCAGAATTGAATTCACCACCGGAGCCCTAATTTGATAACTGGGAGCACACCAATTTCAAAGCATTTTCTGGAAAACATACAAGGGTATAACTCTGCATTTCAAATGACTTCATTTGGAGCGACGAATATTATGCGGGACAATTTTATGCCAACTTTCAAGGTATTTTTATTTGTTTTGATGTTTATTTAGATGATCGCGAAACGTACTATTGTGAAAATTTCAATCTTCAATATATTCAAGGCCAAGTTTACCATCGACTTGGTTCTTTGTTACCCTTTCCTGATCAAACCTATCAATTTTTGCAAATATACTTTGTGGGTAACTCAAATGTGGAAACCGATCGTCGTTGTGATATATCATCAAATTTGCGGAGGGATATTATCGAGCGTTTGCAGAATATGTTGCATGCTGAAAATGAATTAGTGCGACTTTTTCAAACTGCTCTCGATCAAATGCCATCAGATGAATTTGCAATTGTGATTCGAGCTTACAAAACGCCTCCTGGGCAACATGTCAGACGTTTTAATGCGCCCACAATGGATGATGTCGCTATTGTAATCGTAGGCGATGAATTCAATTCCCGTGGCATTGTGCTGCGCCGTAGAAATATGCAACTGCAAAGAGTATCTGAAACTCATCGCTGTTATGATGGATTACAGTATCCATTGTTGTTTTGTCGAGGAGAAGACGGTTATCATGTTAACATTAAAATGATCAACCCTTCTACCGGTTAGTTCATTTAAATTTTATTTAATTTTTATCGTTTTTCGAATAATTTTTAATTCTAGGAGCGGAATCAAATAAAAAAGGTAGCGCAATGAATTATTATTCATATCCCCTTATGGTCCGTCAAAATGATATTAATAATATTTTGCATTGTCGTAGACTTTTCCATCAATTTGTTGTTGATAAGTACGCCAAAATTGAAAGTGAACGACTAAATTTCAAACGATTTAATCAGAAGAAATTACGTTCGGAGGTGTACATCCATTTGAGTGATGCAATAAATAATGATGGTAATGTTAATGATCTTGGGAAAATTACCATTTTGTCTTCAACGTACACAGGCAGCCCACGTCATATGCATGAGTATGCGCAGGATGCAATGACTTATGTGCGTCATTACGGTCGACCGGATTTATTTATAACATTTACGTGTAATCCGCAATGGAGTGACATTAAAGATAATTTATTCGCTGGCCAAAGTCCAACCGACCGCCATGATATCACTGCCCGTGTTTTTAAGCAAAAATTGATAGCGCTTATGCATTTTATAGTGAAATCTAAAGTGTTTGGTGAAGTCAAATGCTGGATGTACTCTGTGGAGTGGCAAAAGCGTGGTTTGCCACACGCTCACATTTTAATATGGTTGGTGAATAAAATCACACCGCATGAAGTTGACAATGTGATATGTGCTGAAATTCCTAATCAAATAAGTGATCCTGAATTATATGATGTTGTTGTGCAAAATATGATACACGGTCCATGTGGAGCATTCAACATTAACTCCCCATGTATAGTTGATGGCAAATGTAGTAAACGTTATCCAAGAGCTTTGGTTTCAGATACAATCACTGGAAATGATGGTTACCCATTATATCGTCGTCGATCAACTCAAAATAATGGTAGATCAGATACCATAAGAGTACAAAATCAAAACGTTGAAGTCGATAATCGTTGGATTGTGCCGTATTCACCATTATTGTCGAAAGTATTCAAAGCGCATATTAATGTCAAATACCGCAATTCTGTCAAGTCCATTAAATACATTTGCAAATATGTAAATAAAGGTAGTGATATGGCCGTATATGGAGCTACTGATCCAAATAGAAACGACGAAATACATAAGTATCAAATGGGGCGTTACATTAGCAGTAATGAAGCGATTTGGCGTATTTTTTCATTTCAAATTCACGAGAGATATCCAGCAGTTGTTCACTTAGCTGTTCATCTTGAAAATGGCCAGCGTGTGTATTTCACTACCGAAAATGCTGCACAGAGAGCTCTATCACCACCTCATACAACTCTACTGCATTTTTAAAATTGTGTGAAGTTGATGCTTTCGCCAGAACGTTATTGTATGCAGAAGGGTCAACTTATTTTACGTGGAGTGCATCAAAAAAGGAGTTCCAATGGCGCAAGCAAGGAAAACGTGTTGATGGACATCAAAATTTATATTCAAGTGATGCTTTGGGACGTATATATACTGTTCACCCAAATAATGCTGAGTGCTTTTATTTACGTTTGCTGTTAATAAACGTTCGTGGGCCAACATCATTTCGACAGTTAAGAACAATCAATGGAGTTTTGCATACGACATATCGACAAGCGTGTCAACAGCTCAATTTGTTGGAAAATGATATTCATTGGGAACAAACACTTGCAGATGCAGCAGTTGTCGCTCATCCTTATCAAATTCGAGCATTGTTTGCAATTATTTTGTCTACCTGTTTTCCATCGAATCCATCTGAATTGTGGACAAAATTCCAAGACTGTCTATCGGAAGATATTCTGTTTCGAGTACGTCAAGAAAATCGTAATCCTGCAATGGATTTCACGCCAGAAATTTGCAATGAAGCATTGATTTGTATTAAAGATTTCTGTTTGCATATTGCTAATAAGGCATAACCACAATTGGGAATGCCATCACCTAATCGTGCAATGCATGACATTTTTGAGTTAGAACTGCAACGTGAACAACAATACGATCGCAACGAATTAAATGCTTTTGTCCACGCAAATCTTTCGACATTGAATGCGGAGCAAAAAAAGGCGTACGATAATATTATGCAAGCTGTCAATAGTGAAGCCGGTGGATTTTATTTCCTGGATGCACCAGGAGGCACCGGAAAATCGTTTCTAATTTCATTGTTATTAGCAACGATACGTTCCCAGAATAAAATTGCATTGACATTGGCATCTTCTGGCATTGCAACCACTTTGTTAGATGGTGGTCGGACAGCACATTCTGTTTTGAAATTCCCATTGAATTACCAAGTAATTGAAACTCCCACATGTAACGTTTCAAAAACATCTGGAACGGCAAAATTATTGAAACGTTGCGGTATCATTATTTGGGATAAATGCACTATGGCGAATAAGAAATCTGTTGAAGCTTTAGAAAGAACAATGAAAGATCTCCGAGATAATTCAGAGTTGTTTGGTGGTGCATTGATTTTATTGTCAGGCGATTTTAGGCAAACATTGCCCGTCATTCCGCGGCCGATGAAATTAACGCTTGCTTAAAGTCTTCATATTTATGGAGATTTTTTAAAATATTGAAACTCACTACCAACGTTCGTGTTCAGTTGCAAAATGATCCATCTGCTGATAAGTTCTCTAAGTAATTGCTGAAAATTGGAAATGGTGCAATGCCAGTTGATGACACTGGATTAATAACATTGCCAAATGATTTTTGCCGTTTCGTACAGTCAAAAGAGGAATTGATTGAATGTGTTTTCACTAACATAGCACCACAGTATACATGCCATGCATGGTTGAGTGACAGAGCAATTTTAGTTGCAAAGAACAAAGATGCTACTGAACTAAACATGGCTATACAATCAAAGATTCCTAGCGAATTGGAGTCGTTCAAGTCTGTGGATACTGTTACGAATGAAGAAGATGTTGTGAATTATCCAACAGAATTTTTGAATTCGTTGGACTTACCAGGATTGCCTCCGCATAATCTCCAATTGAAAGTTGGAGCCACTATTATTATGCTTCGCAATATCAATCAACCCCGTTTGTGTAATGGTACAAGACTTGCTATAAAAAGGTTGATGGCTTATGTAATTGAAGCTACTATTTTGACAGGAAAATTCAAAGGCGAAGATGTATTCATTCCACGCATTCCAATGATTCCGTCTGATATGTCATTTGAATTTAAACGACTTCAGTTTCCTGTTCGCCTTGCGTTTGAGGTTACCATTAATCAGGCGCAAGCCCAATTCTTAGGAATTTGTGGAGTGAATTTAGAGTATCCAGTTTTCTCACATGGACACAAACGGTTTTGTATATTTACACCGAAAATGGAAAAACAACTAATGTTGTTTACCACAGAACATTAAAATAAAAGCAATTTATCACTGATTTAAATGAACTTGGAATTGATTTTTTTATTTTCTTTTTTTGCACTACAAAGTGTGCAGGGGGCTCGCTAGTTATTTATAATGTCTAGGTCGTTATGATCGGGAGATCCGGCAATATATTTCCATGCCGTTCCTAGTATGTCAATTGATCTTCTCTTGCGGTTTTCTACAGGCTTAAGTGTGCTAAGAATTTCAAAGGTTTGGGTGGTTTCATGTTTGAGGATAGGATAAAGGAAGTTATCTTTAGGAACTCGGTTTGTTATTTCATCATACGCTTCTGTTAAAAATTGTTCGTACCGGTCAAGGTCAATAATATGTATAAATCTTAATGTACCGTCTTGTATTTTTGCGTATTCGTTGTCTATTGTGACTAGTTGAGCTTTACTGTAGTCCAAAACGTCTATGTCTGAGAGTGAGGCGAAAATTCCGGTCCAAAAGACGAAAGATCGAATGTAGTTCATCTTTCCTGAAAAAAAATTAGGTTTTTATGAGTCCTTTATGAATGGTTCGTCCTGATACTGTCTTTACTGTTGGGAAGGTCTTTGTCTAATTTTAATTTTAATGTCATTGGCTAATGTTAGGGTATTGTCATAGGTATTTATTATGGCACGAAGCTCTTTAAGGCTATCGTTTCCAATTATCCCGTCGAAAGATTTTAGTGTAGGAAGCAGGAAGAATTTCAAGGTAGTGTAATTTTTCCCAAATAAATTGATGACTGTGTGGTGAGTAATTTGTATCTGTCCCGCAATAGAATTTGCGAAAAAAGGTTCGTCATTTGGTATTTGGTTCGAGACATGACAGGGTTGTATGTAGTTTTTGCTTGAGCCAGTATCGATTAACATATTAAGAAATTTTCCGTTCTTCGTTGTGCACTCTACATAGGGCAACGAAGAACTCCTCATTCTAAAAAATGAATATCGAGATGGTCTTGAGATTCAGGCAATGGATTTTCTTCTAAGTTCATATGACATCAGTACCAAGGTTTTTATGTATAAACGGTCTCTATATGTGGATTGGTTCATGAGTTATAGCCATTTTGGTGAACACTGCATTCATTTCGACTTATATGTAAGCTTATCAGCTAACGACTTATATGTTAACTTAACAGCTAATATATACATGTGATGCTGTAACGGACTTTTTCTCCTTTCGACTTATATGTTAACTTAACAGCTAACGACTTATATGTTACCTTAACAGCTAATATATATATGTAATGCTGTAACGGATTTTTCTCCAAGGTAGCTAGCTTTTGAGTGCCTGCTATGACTGAAATTTCATGATTAGCTGATCTATTTCAATTCTTAATAATTGTTTTATTCAACTAACATATGAGCTTCAATTTTTGAATTTCGTGAATAAATAAAATTTCAATTACTTAATATTTAATTGGTGAAGCAAAAATTTTTAATACAAAATGGTACGTACGCGCAGCAATTTGGGGCGTCAATCACGTCATACTAGAAATGTTGCGGCATCTAGAGCATCTCAAAGTGAAGAACAGCGTGCAAATAATACTTTGGCTGCTCGAAATGCCATGGCACGTGGTAGGACTATGCGAAATCCAACTCAACGTCCGTACGTGCGACGTACTTTGGAGCGTGCTGCATTCAATTATGATGCAAACTTTGATTACGTTTCTCATGGCAAGGTTTCAATTGGACCAATGACTACTGTTTGCAGTTATTGCAAGGGATTTAAACATGAGATATCTGGATTGTGTTGTTCAAACGGACAAGTTAAATTACCAGAATTGAATTCACCACCGGAGCCCTTGCATAATTTGATAACTGGGAGCACACCAATTTCAAAGCATTTTCTGGAAAACATACAAGGGTATAACTCTGCATTTCAAATGACTTCATTTGGAGCGACGACTATTATGCGGGACAATTTTATGCCAACTTTCAAGGTATTTTTGTTTGTTTTGAGGTTTATTTAGATGATCGCGAAACGTACTATTGTGAAAATTTCAATCTTCGATAGGTTCAAGGCCAAGTTTACCATCGACTTGATTCTTTGTTACCCTTTCCTCATCAAACCTATCAATTTTTGCAAATATACTTTGTGGGTAACTCAAATGTGGAAACCAATCGTCGTTGTGATATATCATCAAATTTGCGGAGGGATATTATCGAGCGTTTGCAGAATATGTTGCATGCTGAAAATGAATTAGTGCGACTTTTTCAAACTGCTCTCGATCAAATGCCATCAGATGAATATGCAATTGTGATTCGAGCTGACAAAACGCCTCCTGGGCAACATGTAAGACGTTTTAATGCGCCCACAATGGATGATGTCACTATTGTAATCGTAGGCGATGAATTCAATTCCCGTGGCATTGTGCTGCGCCGTAGAAATATGCAACTGCAAAGAGTATCTGAAACTCATCGCTGCTATGATGGATTACAGTACCCATTGTTGTTTTGTCGAGGAGAAGACGGTTATCATGTTAACATTAAAATGATCAACCCTTCTACCGGTTAGTTCACTTAAATTTTATTTAATTTTTATCGTTTTTCGAATAATTTTTAATTCTAGGAGCGGAATCAAATAAAAAAGGTAGCGCAATGAATTGTTATTCATATCCCCTTATGGTCCGTCAAAATGATATTAATCATATTTTGCATTGTCGTAGACTTTTCCATCAATTTGTTGTTGATATGTACGCCAAAATTGAAAGTGAACGACTAAATACGATTTAATCAGAAGAAATTACGTTCGGAGGTGTACATCCATTTGAGTGATGCAATAAATAATGATGGTAATGTTAATGATCTTGGGAAAATTACCATTTTGCCTTCAACGTACACAGGCAGCCCACGTCATATGCATGAGTATGCGCAGGATGCAATGACTTATGTGCGTCATTACGGTCGACCGGAGTTATTTATAACATTTACGTGTAATCCGCAATGGAGTGACATTAAAGATAATTTATTCGCTGGCCAAAGTCCAACCGACCGCCATGATATCACTGCCCGTGTTTTTAAGCAAAAATTGATAGCGCTTATGCATTTTATAGTGAAATCTAAAGTGTTTGGTGAAGTCAAATGCTGGATGTACTCTGTGGAGTGGCAAAAGCGTGGTTTGCCACACGCTCACATTTTAATATGGTTGGTGAATAAAATCACACCGCATGAAGTTGACAATGTGATATGTGCTGAAATTCCTAATCAAATAAGTGATCCTGAATTATATGATGTTGTTGTGCAAAATATGATACACGGTCCATGTGGAGCATTCAACATTAACTCCCCATGTATAGTTGATGGCAAATGTAGTAAACGTTATCCAAGAGCTTTGGTTTCAGATACAATCACTGGAAATGATGGTTACCCATTATATCGTCGTCGATCAACTCAAAATAATGGTAGATCAGTTACCATAAGAGCACAAAATCAAAACGTTGCAGTCGATAATCGTTGGATTGTGCCGTATTCACCTTTATTGTCGAAAGTATTCAAACCGCATATTAATGTCAAATACCGCAATTCTGGCAAGTCCATTAAATACATTTGCAAATATGTAAATAAAGGTAGTGATATGGCCGTATATGGAGCTACTGATCCAAATAGAAACGACGAAATACATAAGTATCAAATGGGGCGTTACATTAGCAGTAATGAAGCGATTTGGCGTATTTTTTCATTTCAAATTCACGAGAGATATCCAGCAGTTGTTCACTTAGCTGTTCATCTTGAAAATGGCCAGCGTGTGTATTTCACTACCGAAAATGCTGCACAGAGAGCTCTATCACCACCTCATACAACTCTACTGCATTTTTTAAATTGTGTGAAGTTGATGCTTTTGCCAGAACGTTATTGTATGCAGAAGGGTCAACTTATTTTACGTGGAGTGCATCAAAAAAGGAGTTCCAATGGCGCAAGCAAGGAAAACGTGTTGATGGACATCAAAATTTATATTCAAGTGATGCTTTGGGACGTATATATACTGTTCACCCAAATAATGCTGAGTGCTTTTATTTACGTTTGCTGTTAATAAACGTTCGTGGGCCAACATCATTTCGACAGTTAAGAACAATCAATGGAGTTTTGCATACGACATATCGACAAGCGTGTCAACAGCTCAATTTGTTGGAAAATGATATTCATTGGGAACAAACACTTGCAGATGCAGCAGTTGTCGCTCATCCTTATCAAATTCGAGCATTGTTTGCAATTATTTTGTCTACCTGTTTTCCATCGAATCCATCTGAATTGTGGACAAAATTCCAAGACTGTCTATCGGAAGATATTCTGTTTCGAGTACGTCAAGAAAATCGTAATCCTGCAATGGATTTCACGCCAGAAATTTGCAATGAAGCATTGATTTGTATTAAAGATTTCTGTTTGCAGATTGCTAATAAGGCATAACCACAATTGGGAATGCCATCACCTAATCGTGCAATGCATGACATTTTTGAGTTAGAACTGCAACGTGAACAACAATACGATCGCAACGAATTAAATGCTTTTGTCCACGCAAATCTTTCGACATTGAATGCGGAGCAAAAAAAGGCGTACGATAATATTATGCAAGCTGTCAATAGTGAAGCCGGTGGATTTTATTTCCTGGATGCACCAGGAGGCACCGGAAAATCGTTTCTAATTTCATTGTTATTGGCAACGATACGTTCCCAGAATAAAATTGCATTGACATTGGCGTCTTCTGGCATTGCAACCACTTTGTTAGATGGTGGTCGGACAGCACATTCTGTTTTGAAATTCCCATTGAATTACCAAGTGAATGAAACTCCCACATGTAACGTTTCAAAAACATCTGGAACGGCAAAATTATTGAAACGTTGCGGTATCATTATTTGGGATAAATGCACTATGGCGAATAAGAAATCTGTTGAAGCTTTAGAAAGAACAATGAAAGATCTCCGAGATAATTCAGAGTGGTTTGGTGGTGCATTGATTTTATTGTCAGGCGATTTTAGGCAAACATTGCCCGTCATTCCTAGATCGACCGCGGCCGATGAAATTAACGCTTGCTTAAAGTCTTCATATTTATGGAGATTTTTTAAAATATTGAAACTCACTACCAACGTTCGTGTTCAGTTGCAGAATGATCCATCTGCTGATAAGTTCTCTAAGTAATTGCTGAAAATTGGAAATGGTGCAATGCCAGTTGATGACACTGGATTAATAAAATTGCCAAATGATTTTTGCCGTTTCGTGCAGTCAAAAGAGGAATTAATTGAATGTGTTTTCACTAACATAGCACAACAATATACATGCCATGCAGGGTTGAGTGACAGAGAATTTTAGTGGCAAAGAACAAAGATGCTACTGAATTAAACATGGCTATACAATCAAAGATTCCTGGCGAGTTGGTGTCGTACAAGTCTGTGGATACTGTTACGAATGAAGAAGATGTTGTGAATTATCCAACAGAATTTTTGAATTCGTTGGACTTACCAGGATTGCCTCCGCATAATCTCCAATTGAAAGTTGGAGCCACTATTATTATGCTTCGCAATATCAATCAACCCCGTTTGTGTAATGGTACAAGACTTGCAATAAAAAGGTTGATGGCTTATGTAATTGAAGCTACTATTTTGACAGGAAAATTCAAAGGCGAAGATGTATTCATTCCACGCATTCCAATGATTCCGTCTGATATGTCATTTGAATTTAAACGACTTCAGTTTCTTGTTCGCCTTGCGTTTGAGGTTACCATTAATCAGGCGCAAGCCCAATTCTTAGGAATTTGTGGAGTGAATTTAGAGTATCCAGTTATCTCACATGGACACAAACGGTTTTGTATATTTACACCGAAAATGGAAAAACAACTAATGTTGTTTACCACAGAACATTACAATAAAAGCAATTTATCACTGATTTAAATGAACTTGGAATTGATTTTTTTATTTTCTTTTTTTGCACTACAAAGTGTGCAGGGGGCTCGCTAGTTATTTATAATGTCTAGGTCGTTATGATCGGGAGATCCGGCAATATATTTCCATGCCGTTCCTAGTATGTCAATTGATCTTCTCTTGCGGTTTTCTACAGGCTTAAGTGTGCTAAGAATTTCAAAGGTTTGGGGGGTTTCATGTTTGAGGATAGGATAAAGGAAGTTATCTTTAGGAACTCGGTTTGTTATTTCATCATACGCTTCTGTTAAAAATTGTTCGTACCGGTCAAGGTCAATAATATGTATAAATCTTAATGTACCGTCTTGTATTTTTGCGTATTCGTTGTCTATTGTGACTAGTTGAGCTTTACTGTAGTCCAAAACGTCTATGTCTGAGAGTGAGGCGGAAATTCCGGTCCAAAAGACGAAAGTTCGAATGTAGTTCATCTTTCCTGAAAAAAAAATTAGGTTTTTATGAGTCATTTATGAATGGTTCGTCCTGATACTGTCTTTACTGTTGGGGAAGGTCTTTGTCTAATTTTAATTTTAATGTCATTGGCTAATGTTAGGGTATTGTCATAGGTATTTATTATGGCACGAAGCTCTTTAAGGCTATCGTTTCCAATTATCCCGTCGAAAGATTTTAGTGTAGGAAGCAGGAAGAATTTCAAGGTAGTGTCATTTTTCCCAAATAAGTTGATGACTGTATGGTGAGTAATTTGTATCTGTCCCGCAATAGAATTTGCGAAAAAAGGTTCGTCATTTGGTATTTGGTTCGAGACATGACAGGGTTGTATGTAGTTTTTGCTTGAGCCTGTATCGATTAACATATTAAGAAATTTTCCGTTCTTCGTTCTGCACTCTACATAGGGCAACGAAGAACTCCTCATTCTAAAAAATGAATATCGAGATGGTCTTGAGATTCAGGTAATGGATTTTCTTCGGCATATGTTTTGGCTGATTGTCCATTCTCTTCGGTAGTCAATGCGGTTTCGTACTGTCGTGTGGTTGGAGTCCAATCATGCTGGTAGTGTTGATCCTGTTCGTACTGTCGGTGGTACTGATCCTGTTCCGTATCTTGTTGAACTTCTGTCTCTATATGAAAATGTCGTTGTTGTTTTAGGAGCATTTGTTGGGAGAAATTAGATCGTATTTTACCAGTGTTGTTTATTGAGGGTCTATTCATGTAATTGATCGCTCTTGAATTTAAAGATCGGTCGACGTCCATTGGCACTGGGCGTGGAAATTGAGGTCTGGTCGGAGGTTGACCTAAGGGTTTGTAATGTTGCATTTTGTGGTAATTATTTAGGGGGCGTTGTTGATACGCGAAGTTTTGTGGAGGCATCTGTGGCCTTGGCATGTATGTCAACTTAGGATAAAATTCGTTGTTTCGCTTTCTAGGTGGGAGAGGTGGTCGGAAGTCCTGAGGTTTCCTAACCTGGCCATGGTTACTCATCGCTTAGTGCGAACGAAAGCTTTGATTCTCCAATTTTAAGCACAAGTGGAGGGCTTGGGGGAGATCGGCTGGTTCTCTCATACCAAGAAGTCTTGGCAAATCGCCTTTTAGTCCCCGAATAAAAGTATCTAGAGCTTTGTCCCGGTAAGTGCGTGTAAGCAAATGCATGGATTCTGCACCGACTTCCATGCAGTCAATTTTGTTTAGAATAAGGGACAGGTGTGAATACACGCGCTGGTTGAACTCCTGGATAGTGAGGTTGCCCTGTACCAAGGAAATCATTTGGTACTCAAGGGTAACTAGGTCTCGCTTATCAGCGTAGTGGAGGGTAAGGCATCTTGAAATAGCCTTCCAGTCCAATGGTGTGTTATAAGACTCGGGGGCTGTGTCGGCGTTCCCCACAACTTTATTTCTTATAACATTAAGGATGCCGTAGTATTTCGGTGTTCCTTTCAGTGGCTCGTAGATCTGCCTAATTCGATCCACACTCTTTTTCCAAGAGTTATACTCTCCTGGCTTACCAGAGAAATCGCGCAGGCATCTCACAACGTCCGGTATTATGTCAAGTTCTGTTATATTGTTAGAAAGGTTTGCGTCAATGGGCACGTCTGTTATGTTGGAAAAGTTAGCGTTTGGGTTAAGGGCTGCTTGGACTATATTTCGTCCTTCTCGATTCAGTATGTTAGTTACAACTTCAGTTATGATTGTTGTTAACTGGTCCATATTGAAATTGTAGGAAGAGGAAGTAGATGGTTGTTGAGGAGTGGTGCTAATCGCCGGAGGTCGGATAAGATTAAAGGGATTCGACATTTTACTTTAATTAAAAAAAAATTTATATATATATTTTTTTTATTTGTCCTTCTCCTCTCTCTGGAGGGTCCCTTGGGTGGTGAATCGCAGAGTTAGACTATTGTTATTAAGAACCGGAGGGTCCCCCGTTAGGTGGTGAATCGCGGCTCTTTTTACTTTTATTATTTTATTGGCTGTACGAGCCTTAGTTATATTGTTTCTAATTTATAAATCTCTGGAGGGTCCCTTGGGTGGTGAATCGCAGAGTTTTTTTTTATTTATTATAGGCTGGAGGGCCCCCCCGAAGGTGGTGAATCGCAGCCTTTGGGTTTAGGAAGTGATTGGCTGTACAAGCCGGTTATTATTAAGGCCCCTATTACGGTTGATAACTAGACTAAGTTGAGTTCTCAATGTAACAACTCAACTCAACTATTTTTTTGTATTATGATTTCTTCGTTAAGTTATTGCCAACCTTAAAAGAATAAGTTTTTGACAGCTCGGATCAGCTGGTAGAAGCGCGAAAATTTTATGAGGCAAGTGTTGAATGTATTTTCCGCAGTTTTATATAAATTTTCTATAAAAAAATGGACATATCCGTCGAAATCTATTTTTCGGAAGATTCGGAGGAAGAAAACCTGAGTCTTGCGCGTATTCGACGCAGCATTAGAAGCCAGAGTAATCCATTAATACATAAAAGAAACCGAAATAAGCCCCTCATATTTATGTTTTTCAGATTCATTAGTTATTTTATGAAGTATAACAAAATTCATGCTAAAGCAAGGAATTCCGTTGAGAGAACCATTGGAGTGCTGAAAAGCACTATGCTCCGGAAAAGGCCGTGAAAATAGTTAATGCGTGTTGTACCTTGCACAATATATCGCAGCATTTCAAGGTTCCATTTTCTGATCTTTTGAATATAGTAGATCAACAAGAATCCATAACAGAAGAAATCAGTCCTTTAAGAAACGGTGAAGCAGACGGAATAAGAAACAACATAATGCGTTCATTGCAATGAATTTCATATTTGTTATATTTTACTATACATTACATATTAAGATGTAATAAATAAATTCAGCTTCTTTTAATTAAAAAACAAAAACAATTAATTTTTCTACGGAAATAAGGAAAATAAATTGCTAACTCTTACGATAACTTATAACTAATAAAATTAAAACAAATTCATTCATTGAAATAAAAACAAAAACATAATTCAAAAATTTCTAACCTATAACACAGAAAATATTCACATATTCACATAATTATTTTTGTAGTATTTTCAATTTTTCCTTGGCAATTTCTATATTTAGCTCTCTAAGAACACTTGCCTGCTTTTCTCGCTTCTCTAACATTTTCATTTTATCCCTTTTCAGCTTGTATATTTTGTACTGGTTGTCTTCCATTTTTTTTAGGGTATTCAGTATAGCAGCTTGTGTTCTTGCCTGGTCTTCGAGTAACTGCATTTTTGCTCTACCTGGTTTTACTATCCTTGGTTTTGGGACGGGCGTTGCAGCTTCAACCACTGGCGGCTCTGTAGCTGATGTAATATCTTCTACTGTGACATCACCAGCACCTAACACGAATGCGCAACCAGCAGGATTAACTGAAAGATTAACCTGAGTCAGCTCATACACCCTTTCCTCAGTTGCAGTTAAACTGACTTCTTGAGATGGGCCACCGCCAGTCGCCAGGAAATTTTCTTTATTTTTGGCCAACTTTCGTTTTAAATTGGCCTTGTAATGAATCCACACCTACAAAGAAAAATCATGATTAGTTTCGTTTTTCGGCTTGTTAAAAATAACCTACCCTTTGCCATTCCTGCCCCGTTCTTGTTGGTGGCCCAAGACTATTTCCATCTTCACACTTGCAGGCAAGAAGACAACTGATAAAAAGTAGTTGTCGCGTTTTGACAGCTCGTACAACTAAATTTAGTTTGGTTGTGAACCATAATTCGGGTAACAACTTAAAGAAGACAACTAAGTGAACAGCTGATTAAAAGTTGAGTTGAGTTGTAAACCATAATACAAATTTGACAACTACAACTCAACTATCAATTAAGTTGTAAATGGTAATAGGGGCATAAATGTTAGTAAATATTGTATTAGTAATTAGAAATCACAAAATTCATATATATATATTGTTAAATTTTCTTAAGATTCTATAATTGACGTTTCGTTTTTTATTAAATTTCCTTTTTTATTAACTTTTTAGGACTATATTTCAATTGTGGACTTCCTTAATTTTAATTTTCTTTTATCACTTTCTTTTCAATCTGTATCTTTTCACAAAATATCCTTATTACAATTAGCTACTTAATCTAGATGTGATCCGGTTTGGTGTTGACCTACTGAGGCACCCACGGCGTGCGTTATTTTCCTAAAGGATTCGAACGCTGGTTGTACTACAGGTACTCTCGATACGGTTGTATTGCGTTGCGCGGTTTCACTTAGTTTTTTTTTCAAAGGATACCGAACGCGTTGGCACGGCGGCTGTTTTTTTCCAGGCGACTGGCCAAGCACAAATACTACGAAGCGAACTCGAACTGGTCCCTGCTCGGGCGCCAGTTAAGTTTTTATTTTATTAGTTTATTTTTTAAAAACTGGCGGACTTGCGTCCGCTTTTGTCTTTATTGATTAAGAGCCAACTTAAGATTAATTACAATAATTTTCTTACTTCTATATTACACCTATTATTGACCATCAAATTGCTGACTCTTGTTGAGTGCAATTGTCGCTGATTATTGTTTGCTGGAATTGTGCCGGAAGCTTCGTCAGCAGTTAAGCTGGCGCGTGCTGTGTCGTTAACCGTAAGGGTCATTGCTCAATGCATAGCTTTTGTAATGAGCTGTGTTAACTTATACGTAGCCGCCTATATTAAGCAACCGAAGTGCTCATTGCGACTTGCTACCTCATTCTTTGGCTACTCGCCTCGAATATTCTTAACTCTAAGAGCTGTTGCTATTATACCGTTTGGCTAGCCGGAATCCTGTTACTTGCGATTGCTAATCAACTGTATTAGCAGTTTATACTAACAACAATTAGAATTCAAATGTGTAAACACATTTTAATTTCTTGGTTCGTAGAGAATAAAGATTAACAATTCAAAATTCAATATCAAATATTTGTGAGGTCATGTTACCCTATTTAATTGAATTTTAAATTTATAATAAGGTTTAATGGGCTAAAAGTGAACCGTTACAATTATCTGCACCAGGTGTTAAGAGCGGGGTGAAATAGGGTCCAGAATCCCTCTCGACTTCTGAAAACGGTGATAAAAAAATTAGAAGCCGGGTTATCGCTTGAATTAACATGATTCCATCCTACAAATGGAGATAATGGTTAGCGATTACGAGACTTAGTCGGAAAATTTAACGGTACGGTATATAAGTTCTGTTCTGAAAAAATAGGGTGAAAACAAATTCTGAAAAATTAACAAAAGTACTTGCATACATATTTATACTCATGTACATGGAAAAAACAACAAACTAAATTTAAAAAAGCAATTGTGTTTAAAAATACATACATAAATGAAGCCAGTGCGCAAACAGAAAAGAACTTATGTACATATGTATATGTATGAAAATTTTCCTAAGTACAAATACATAGATACATATGTGAAAAAAACAACCCAAAAAGTAGAGTAAAACCAAGCAAATCTCTTGTGTGCAAAATTGAGTGTTAGTAAATATATACTACATACATACATTATTCAAAAAGGTTAATATTATTGTCCCACTTCCGGCACAACATTCGATCGTTCCACACTGAACAATGAAAGCCAGTCTCGTGCAAATTATGCAACTCCAATCAATTCATGATAAATTCGTTAAAGACACTGATTATTGTAAAAGCTGTTTAGCGTACTCTCACTGGAATATGGTGTAATTTCAATTGTATTTTCACGTAAATATATTGGAAAAAGGACGTCACTCTATTACACTGGTCAACTACATTTTTGTACATGGGTCGTGCGTATATTTTTTTTATTGCTTTTGCACCCAGAAATAAGAATATGAACATAAAAATGTTTTTGGTTTGGGTTTGTTTATTCTTATAAATTTAGTTTTAGAATACAGTTTAAATGTTTAAAAATTCTTTTTCTTGCCATATTCGGTAACATTTTCTCTTATTAACGTCCAAATATAGTCCCCCATCATGCTTTCCGTATACTAGCCTTGGTAGCGTTTCTCAAACTCCATTATATCTTGATGGAATCGCTCCCCGTGTTCTTCTGAATAAGCTCCCATATTATCTTTGAATTTATCCAGATGTGAATGTAACATGTGCATCTTTAGCGACATTCTACATCCGATGGCGGAAAAATTCGTAATCATGCCAGTTATCAGCTCATCATAATTTTCATCCCTATGATTTCCAAGAAAGCCATGAACTCCTGCCTTAAAACTGTTCCACACTAGTTTCTCCTCATTGCTAAGTAGGTCCGGGAAAATATCGCAGTTCATAATTTTTTTTATTTGAGGGCCAACAAAGACTCCAGCTTTAATTTTCGCCTCTGACAGCTTTGGAAAAAAAGTCTGCAAATATTTGAAAGTTTTAGACTCAATATTAAGAGCCTTCACAAATTGTTTAATAATGCCCAATTTAATATGCAATGGTGGCATCAATATGTTTTTAGGATCGACAATTGCTTCATGTTAAATATTAAATCTTCCCACTCCATACTCAGTACGTTCAGGCCAATGTTAGTGGGCAACATCATTTCTGCTATCCCATAGGCAAAGATAACAGGAGTGTTTGGTATATCCACCTTGCATTCCAGTAAAAAAAACAAACCATCTTGAAGTCTCCAATAACTTCCCACTTGTATTCCGTATATTTGATTGCAGTTAATAGCATTTTAATACTGTCATAATTTTCTTTGAGATGTATGGAATGTGCCAGTGGAATAGATGGAAATTTATTCCCATTGTGTAGTAGAACTGCTTTTAGACTTTTTGTTGAGCTGTCGATAAAGAGGCGCCATTCATTTGTATTACAAGGAATACCAATTGCTTCAAATAAACCTTTCACGTCATAGCAAAAACAGAGTCCATCTTCCTTACTGTAGAAACAAGAAAATTCTACATGACGCTTTCTTTGCCGAGATATTCGAACATCAGAAGTAAGTAAATTTCGTTGTTTAAGCCGCGATGCTAATAACTCTGCTTTGTCCTTTGATAGATTTAAGTCTCTTATTAAGTCATTGAGATCTTCAGAGTTGATGAGATGTGGTATTCCTGGTTCAATTTGAGGAACAAATTCGGAATGTACGGATGCAGATGAACTCGGTGTTTCAAACCTGCCTTGAGGGAATAGTTGCTTTTCCAACACAGGTGGATCAGGTACAGGATTTTGTTCCGAATGTGGTACTGGAGCGGATGTCGATGGTAGTTCCGGATATATTGTTTTCCTTAAACTTTTCCCTTTCAGTGGTTTCACTACACAAAAATAGCAATCAGTGTCATGATTACTCGGTTCCCTCCAAATCCTCGGCACTGCGAACTTCATGGCTCTTTTCTCACCCTGGTACCAAACTATAATAAAACGTAAAGCATTTCAAAACAATTTCAGTTATTATGCAATTATATATAGATATATGTATATATATATGAAACAGTTAGTACAATAAAAAAGAGAAAATAAACTTACGCTCCAGAATGCTTCTGCAAGAGTTGCATGAAACATGTGGATCCCATTTTTTGTCCTGGTTTTTAACAGGTAGACCGAAGTAGGCTATGTAGGTCTCGCAAATCCTTGTGTTTTTAGTTAAATCAAACTTTTTTTGTCTTCTTTTAATACATTTTACAACTTCTCGAAGACATCATTCCTCTGTGATATGCAAAAACATAGTGTCGCCCACAACGAGTGACCCAAGAAACTACAGCTTCTTAAAAAAAATTTTACTTACAAAAACGCTATCAGGTAGCTGGCATGCTTTATTGCTAGGCCTGCCAATCCGTAAAAAAAAAAAAGTTCGATGAGTTTCTTAATATGTACTTAACGAATTGCCAAATCTACCTAAAATCATGTGTATCTGGGACCTTTTATCTCCTTTTTACTGTTTCTCAGCCACATTTTTTTGGTTTTTTTTTTAAGATGAATATGTTGTGCTTTAAGTAGATCTTTTTTCGATGCATCGCTGCATCAGGTAGCTACCCGCCGCCCTCTATCGACCGAAATAGCGCGAAAGGACCTACATTAGCCTGGTGCAAAAACGCAAAATTTTCAAATCGCTATAACTTCTACAAAACCAAATATTTTTGATTCGTAATTGCATTTTTTTTATAGAAATGAACATTGAATCCGATTATATAGAGCAACACCCATGTAAAAATTTTTTTTTTGTTGATCTGTGTTATCAATTTCCAAGCAAAATTCAAAGCGCCACACAATGAAAAGCTGACAAAAGGCCTTGTACCTCAAAACAGGCTTAGCGAATGCATCTCAAACAACAATAATGCCAAACAGGTCCCGTTCTCCAAAACGACCTGATGCTATCCATCATTAAATGGAGATTATATAAATATGCTCTCAATAGGAGTTCTAACGAATCTTTTCGACAGAAGACTTTTAACTAAACATTTGGCGCCAATTACGCTTCATAGTTGGCTATAAGAACTGTCCAAAAGTTGCCCAAAGACACTCAACAAAAATTCCCAATACGCTCAGATATTTTAGCCAATGAAACTTATGTTGATGACATTTTCTCAGGCGAGCAAAACCTGGACTCGATATGTCGTTGAAGCATGGCCAATTTGAGGGAACCTTTTCGTTTCTGACCGAGGGCAGTTGGTGATAGTATTATTACTGTAGATCACGCAAAAAGGATGCCCTTGCACTTAGTATTGATGGCATTCATTTGTTAGATATTCAATAATTGTGGGCAGAGACTTATTGTTCTAAGTGCTGTATGTATCCATGATTCCTTCCTAGAAGGATTTCTATCGATTGTTTTTAGCTATTTTATATATTGTACAATTTTTTCTTATATGGTCCCTGTATTAGAGGAATTCGTTCTAGTCTATCTAGGATGGGTTGACGTGTTTTTTTATAGTGTCTGTGGCAGTTGGTTTCCGATAAATTCCATCACACCTAATGTCACACCTATAATTTTGTTTTCAGTTTCTCAATATATTGCTCTTCTAGATTTACGTTCGTTTGCTTATGTATCTTATTATTAAATTCAAAGTTTTTTCGGCATAGCGATGTTTTTAGTATATTTATGGTCTGTACAGCCTTAATTTTCCATTGCCTCTGGTAGATGTATGAACTGCCTTTCGTGAATTTTACTGAATTCAGTTCTGTTCTTTTCGTTATTGTATTCACGTTGCGCAGCTCAAGATTATCTTGGAGAATCGTCTTTATAAATCTTGACAATCTATAGACAGATGGCGATTTGTTGATTTCTGTGGACCTCATTGGAGATTATTACGGTGGTTGGATCTATTATGGCTTTTTTATCTCTGTTTGGTATTCGTCGATGCGGTCCGTTCCTATTCTTCTGTACTTCATTTTCTCAATCATTATTTATTCTATGACTATTGTATTGCCTTTGTCCGCTTTCGGTGAATTACATTGTTGTTTTAACTTTTCGTCTTAAGTTTTTTATGGTGTTTCTTCCTTATTGTCTAATTTTTTATCGCTTTTTATATTTATTTCTCCGCGTTTCTTGCAACCTCCGTACAGAGAACGTATTTAGACACAGAAGGATTAAGTTAGGATGACGGTGTGAATTGTCAAAATTCATCAACATTTCTCGTCCGATTCACCATTCTAATGGCCGACAAGGGGAATTGTGAGAGTGGCGAGTTAACAGAGCTGAGCGAAGGAAAAATTTGTTTAACAGACCATAATTTCTGATAAATTTAAATTGTTTTGGCTCGAATTTTAGATTTTGCCAATATATTAACGAATTGATATAAACATCTAAATATTTAATTTGATGTGAAATTTGGCTTTACTTATATATGTGCAAGATAAGAATGAGCCAATTTTGGTTATCATACTAAGTATACATACGTATGTAAATATGTATATGGATATGTAGTGCACTCATATATACATAAATATCCAAATATACGTATGTATGTATATATATTTACATGTGTACATGCACATGTGTACATGCACATATCGTCGCTCGCATGACCAACTAACGGAACTGACATTTACAAAATTTTACAGGAGAGCAGTTTTAATATTTTTGACCCTTTATTCCATTGTCCCTGTCGAAAGGTATGCATGATATTTTCAGTCTGCTTTTCTAATTATGTACTCTGACGTCTACTCTTCAATATTATTATGGCAAAATGGTATTATATTGGATTTTAATGCGATTTTTGATTGCAATGCAGATACGTTACCTTTGTGACATTTTTTTTTGCCTAGTTGCAGATACGTTTTTTTTTAGTTAAAAAAAAAACAGGATTTTGAATTGAATTTTTTTTTAATCTTTATTGGACTATAGATATGAAATACAAAAATAAAAAAATTTAATGAAAAAAATATTTGTAATTAATGAGGAAGGGATTTATAAAAATTTGTATGTTCACATAACTTGATTACTGGCGTATCTCCAGTAGTAAGCGATACTAAATCTTCGTATTTATTTTGAGGTATTTTAGGAGGAGTCGTGTTTAATTTTGAAATCTCTCCCGTCAATAAACTGACAACAGGGCGTTTGAGAGTCAAGGATCTATAATTTTTGTCTGTATGTTTATTTTTAAAAAACAATTTGAAAGGTTCTCCTTTTTCTACTCTGTACTCAACCATTTCGGTCCAGTTTATTGGTTCTCCTGAGTCGTCTTTTCGAATGGATAATAGTTTAAGATCGGTCGACAATTTCTTGAAATTTAAAAAATCAGAATAATCCATGGTAACTACATCGTATGGCTTCTTTATCCGCGCCAGCCTGAATATTGGGTTTAGTTGACTTGGAACATGAACATCACCACTTTTCTTTAAGGCGTAGGAGATAGCGCTGTGGGCAGAATCTCCTTCGTTTTGTCCATGGCAAGGTACCGATATTCTTAACTCTATTTCTTCAATATTAGTTGAGTTGTTTACTATATATAGTAAAGTAGCAACTGTCACTGAATTTTTGTTCTGACCACTACATCCGTCGGCAAACAGATAAACTTTTTTGCAGCCATTATTGTCATACTTCTGAAGAAAATGATAAACAGCAGTAGACACTTCAGATGCGCCTCGTTTGCTAATTCCTTCGTGCCACGTGTAGCAATAACAATCACCAGATGCAATATTATAGAATGTCAAATTATATACAGAAAGGCGTCTCTTATAAAATACAGCATTGTCCATTGAAATTGGAAGACTTATGACTTGCTGCATGTCAAAAGTTGCGCACAGAATTGTCGGGTCTATTTTAGCGGCTTCTTTACATCCATTTCTAATTAGTCGAAATTTGTTTTTTTCCTCATGGTGTATTTCAAACCGTTTGCTTAAATTATTTTTGACTTCTTCAGTTCCTTTATGATAACTCATACATAGTCCACACTGATCTTTTTTGGGCCGATAGAATGACAAATTTTTTGTTGGAAATATCTTTCGATAAGTCGAAAGGCTGGCAACAGCGCCCTCTCCAATTTCCTTTGTAAACAAACTATACATTTTTTTTATTGTCAGATCGCCGTTAAGGTACTCTCGAGTCGAGTTGTTACGGCAATAATGAGACTCCACTCGTGGAAATCTATCAATATGGCTTTCCACTTGAAGAGTTATAAGTCGATCTCTTTCGATGTAATTTTGACGACGACCTCCTCGTTTATCTTTGTCTACAACTCCTGTTGAGGTAATTTTAGACATCGCTGTCCTGACTACTTGTTCGGAAACTGCTAGTGTATTTAGGAAAAAAAATTTACAAACTTGTTTACGTACGCCATTTAATGGAAGGTAATATTTCTGACTATTTTTTCTTCTTGTGAGCGGACCAACTGTCTTACGTTTTGTTGAATTTTTTTCAATATACCGTACAATATATTCCCTTTGGAATTGCAATGATCCCAATGCCCAAAAGTCTTTAAATATTAACTGACGAGTTTGTTCGGAAAAACAAAAACAGCTGCGGCTTTTCTTTTTACAAAGTTCTATATTGCACGTAGGACCCAGTATTCGTTTAGGTATTGTTTTGTTATGAATTCGGGTCTGATACTCCTTTCCAGAGTTCTTCAATTTTTGTGCCACTTTCTTTTTGTTAGATTTGGTAGCTTTATGTTTTTGAGCATGAGATTCACCACCTTCTACTTCATACATTTCAGGAAAATCATCAGACGTTTCTATGGAGTGCGAAGTTCCTGGTAAGGGATCATAATGCGTTTCACATGTTATATTTATGGTAAAATGAGTAGAGCAGAGCAAACAACCACATTTAAAGCAGGAACTGATAACATTTGTGCCGCATCCTAGAACTTCACAAGATTGTTCCAATTTTTCTGCCATGTTTAAGACCTTCACTAAGGAAATTCTACATTTGTTTTTGATTTAACAAAATATTTGTACACTTCTACTTACCTTTTATTATGCCACTATTCCTTTTGATAATAACACTTAAAATATTTTTTAACTACACGTGTACCAATGAACATTACAATTGATGAGAATCGCACGACATTATAACGGTAAAAATTATGGCACATAATTGCAGTAACATGTGTTTTTGTTCTTCTTCTTCCTTTTGAAATAATGTCACTGTTGATATGGTGTTATCACTGACACTGCAAAGCATTGTCATTGCAAGGCGTTAGCAGTGCAAAGCATTGCCACTACAAACCATTGCCTTTCGAAATAGTTAAATAATATTAAATTTAGTCATTTAAGCACTTAACAATGATATTCGATAATATTTAGTATTAATATCCGAACATTTCTTATGACTTCCGAAAACTGGATATTATCCAGGACACCCTAATGTTTATTGGCTCATTTATATTTTTATACCCTACCACTCTGTGGAACAGGGTATTATAAGTTAGTTTTGCCCCAAATGTTTGTAACACCTCGAAATATGCGAGCTAGACCCACCTTAAAGTATACCGATCGGCTCAGAATCACTACCTGATTCGATTTAAGAATGTCTGTCCGTCCGTCCGTCCGTCTATATTATAGTAGGCCACGCCCGACCTTAGCCTTTCCTTACTTGTTTTATAAGAATACTGTAGTTTTGCATGCATTTTGTTGGCATATTAAATAATATCTTGCAATAATATTGGAAAATTTCTTTATAAAGTATAGCAGTAGGTATTAAATTGCAGTTACGTTAGTTAGTGAAAAATTTTTTTGGTCCATCTGCAGATACGTTGAAAATGTTATGGCGTTTTCTGAGATAACGGTACTATATACAATCACATAATTTACACACAAGATGCGACATGACTAAAGAAGTCCCATAGTGGTCCTAACTCAATTTCGGAAAAAATGTCAGTTCCGTTAGTTGGTCATGCGAGCGACGATATATGTACTAAAAAATGTCAAAGAGTGCACATGCATTCATATACATTATATCTGTCATCATCATATATTTATTTATTGTTATGTAGATATATGCAGCATTTATTTCATCCCTCCGCCAGCGTGTCTGTTTACAACCGCAGCGCAACTGCAGTACAGCAACAAAAAATTCATTCATAAACGCACGCGCATATTATTGAAAGCAATTTCCGTTCATTCATATATACGAACATTTCATCCCCCCACAAACACATGCGCCCCTCATCAATCACATTTTTCGCGACGAAGATAAAAATCTAAAAATCATAAATTGAAAATTTTTGTAATTTTGGTCCAAATGTTCACATTTACAGATGAATTTCTTCATCTATTATTAATCTATTATGTTTGATTATCTTTATAAACGTGTTTTGCATGAAATCCTGCTATATACATATGTATGTCATTTAAAGCCCTAATTATTCCAAATCGGCGTTACCAAATGCATTGTCCCGCCTTACCGCTACACCTACTTGCATACATATATGTACTAGCAAGCCCCCTGCACACTTTGTAGTGCAAAAAAGAAAATCAATTCAAGTTCATTTAAATCAGTGATAAATTGCTTTTATTGTAATGTTCTGTGGTAAACAACATTAGTTGTTTTTCCATTTTCGGTGTAAATATACAAAACCGTTTGTGTCCATGTGAGAAAACTGGATACTCTAAATTCACTCCACAAATTCCTAAGAATTGGGCTTGCGCCTGATTAATGGTAACCGCAAACGCAAGGCGAACAGGAAACAGAAGTCGTTTAAATTCAAATGACATATCAGACGGAATCATTGGAATGCGTGGAATGAATACATCTTCGCCTTTGAATTTTCCTGTCAAAATAGTAGCTTCAATTACATAAGCCATCAACCTTTTTATAGCAAGTCTTGTACCATTACACAAACGGGGTTGATTGATATTGCGAAGCATAATAATAGTGGCTCCAACTTTCAATTGGAGATTATGCGGAGGCAATCCTGGTAAGTCCAACGAATTCAAAAATTCTGTTGGATAATTGACAACATCTTCTTCATTCGTAACAGTATCCACAGACTTGTACGACACCAACTCGCCAGGAATCTTTGATTGTATAGCCATGTTTAATTCAGTAGCATCTTTGTTCTTTGCCACTAAAATTGCTCTGTCACTCAACCATGCATGGCATGTATATTGTTGTGCTATGTTAGTGAAAACACATTCAATCAATTCCTCTTTTGACTGTACGAAACGGCAAAAATCATTTGGCAATGTTATTAATCCAGTGTCATCAACTGGCATTGCACCATTTCCAATTTTCAGCAATTACTTAGAGAACTTATCAGCAGATGGATCATTCTGCAACTGAACACGAACGTTGGTAGTGAGTTTCAATATTTTATCAAATCTCCATAAATATGAAGACTTTAAGCAAGCGTTAATTTCATCGGCCGCGGTCGATCTAGGAATGACGGGCAATGTTTGCCTAAAATCGCCTGACAATAAAATCAATACACCACCAACCAACTCTGAATTATCTCGGAGATCTTTCATTGTTCTTTCCAAAGCTTCAACAGATTTCTTATTCGCCTTAGCGCATTTATCCCAAATAATGATACCGCAACGTTTCAATAATTTTGCCGTTCCAGATGTTTTTGAAACGTTACATGTGGGAGTTTCATTTACTTGGTAATTCAATGGGAATTTCAAAACAGAATGTGCTGTCCGACCACCATCTAACAAAGTGGTTGCAATGCCAGAAGACGCCAATGTCAATGCAATTTTATTCTGGGAACGTATCGTTGCCAATAACAATGAAATTAGAAACGATTTTCCGGTGCCTCCTGGTGCATCCAGGAAATAAAATCCACCGGCTTCACTATTGACAGCTTGCATAATATTATCGTACGCCTTTTTTGCTCCGCATTCAATGTCGAAAGATTTGCGTGGACAAAAGCATTTAATTCGTTGCGATCGTATTGTTGTTCACGTTGCAGTTCTAACTCAAAAATGTCATGCATTGCACGATTAGGTGATGGCATTCCCAATTGTGGTTATGGCTTATTAGCAATCTGCAAACAGAAATCTTTAATACAAATCAATGCTTCATTGCAAATTTCTGGCGTGAAATCCATTGCAGGATTACGATTTTCTTGACGTACTCGAAACAGAATATCTTCCGATAGACAGTCTTGGAATTTTGTCCACAATTTAGATGGATTCCATGGAAAACAGGTAGACAAAATAATTGCAAACAATGCTCGAATTTGATAAGGATGAGCGACAACTGCTGCATCTGCAAGTGTTTGTTCCCAATGAATATCATTTTCCAACAAATTGAGCAGTTGACACGCTTGTCGATATGTCGTATGCAAAACTCCATTGATTGTTCTTAACTGTCGTAATGATGTTGGCCCACGAACGTTTATTAACAGCAAACGTAACTAAAAGCACTCAGCATTATTTGGGTGAACAGTATATATACGTCCCAAAGCATCACTTGAATATAAATTTTGATGTCCATCAACACGTTTTCCTTGCTTGCGCCATTGGAACTCCTTTTTTGATGCACTCCACGTAAAATAAGTTGACCCTTCTGCATACAATAACGTTCTGGCAAAAGCATCAACTTCACACAATTTAAAAAATGCAGTAGAGTTGTATGAGGTGGTGATAGAGCTCTCTGTGCAGCATTTTCGGTCATTTTCAAGATGAACAGCTAAGTGAACAACTGCTGGATATCTCTCGTGAATTTGAAATGAAAAAATACGCCAAATCGCTTCATTACTGCTAATGTAACGCCCCATTTGATACTTATGTATTTCGTCGTTTCTATTTGGATCAGTAGCTCCATATACGGCCATATCACTACCTTTATTTACATATTTGCAAATGTATTTAATGGACTTGACAGAATTGCGGTATTTGACATTAATATGCGGTTTGAATACTTTCGACAATAAAAGTGAATACGGCACAATCCAACGATTATCGACTTCAACGTTTTGATTTTGTGCTCTTATGGTAACTGATCTACCATTATTTTGAGTTGATCGACGACGATATAATGGGTAACCATCATTTCCAGTGATTGTATCTGAAACCAAAGCTCTTGGATAACGTTTACTACATTTGCCATCAACTATACATGGGGAGTTAATGTTGAATGCTCCACATGGACCGTGTATCATATTTTGCACAACAACATCATATAATTCAGGATCACTTATTTGATTAGGAATTTCAGCACATATCACATTGTCAACTTCATGCGGTGTGATTTTATTCACCAACCATATTAACCCATATTATCCCAAGGTGTGATATTACATAGAAAAATGTTTTTTTTCTATGTCTATCTAGTGAGTAGGCTCTAAATAACATGAAAATAAGCTTTTATCAAAAATATTTTCTATACTGGCTGAAATTCAGGACCGCACCTTAAATGGGGCGCTGGGAAAATATGCCTTCGGGTTTTGTATGCGAAGTCGGTTATTATTTTGAATGGTTTTTATTAGTAAATAAAGAATAAGTACACAAAAATTATGATAAATCACAATATATAAGATCAATTATAAACGTAAGCTAAAAATCAAAGTTGATATGAGAGAAAAAAAATTACTTTATGGTATGAAAAGCTTGAGAACAATGTTGATGGAGGCCAACTCCACATTTACTGCATTTGAATTTCGTATTCTTGTGACATTCGCGGCATCGAATTTGAGTTTCGTTTCTAATGATATAGTGTTCCTTCCCATCCAGCCTTACCGAATCTGGCAGCTTACTTTTCGTAGTTAACGGTGTCTTGCCTCCAATGCGTTTTGCTATGGATGTAGAAGGTTTGCCAAGTATCAAATAAGTCTGCACAATGTATCTTGTAAAAGACAAGAAATCATGAGCGTCTTTAGCTTGGCCTGCTGGTGAAACTCGGTATAACTGAAAAGCATTATTAGCACAGGCATTTATGGGGAACATTATCATTTGCCAATACCATCTCTTCAGTCTTATTGAAATTCTATATTTTCCAACATTTTGGTCGAGTCGATCGACTCCGCCCATATATTTGTTATATAATAGATAGCAATGCGGTTGATCTACGTCTACTCTTTTATTGCCGCACCATCTCTTCACCTTACCAATCGGATGAACACCGCTTTCCGTTGAGGCAATAGTTACGATGTTGTTGTCGTTGTAGCGCACTAAAGTCATGTTGGATGATAAATCCGTAATTTGGTGGTGCGAACCCCGTGATGTCTTTTTCATCTCCTTGATGTCTTTTAGCGGGGCACCTTCTGTTCTATTAGCACGTAATGTACCAGTGATAACATGACCCATCTGACTTACTTCGTCTAGTAAACGTAAAGAAGTGAAAAAATTATCAATATAGAAACTGTAGTGGTTATCACTTGGCAGTTTCGAAATCAAATTTGTCACTACAGAGCCTCCAACGCCTAGATTTGGATTGGTGTTACCAGTTTTAGCTCCTTGGTAAGGTTCTCCATAAATAAGATAACCCAATCGTGTACACAGTGACCAAATCTTATAGCCAAAACGTATTGGTTTACCGTGAATATGTTGTTTTGCGCCATGTTTTCCAAAATAAGGTACCATAGACTCATCGATAGACAAATGTTTGTCTCCGGGATAAAACTTTAGCCATCTCTCATTCATAAGATTCCACAGTGGCCTTACTTTTGCAAACTTATCGTCAGAAGGTAGGCGGTTGTTATCGCATGCATGAAAAAAACGTAAAAGCTCTTCAAAACGATTACGAGTCATGCATGATGCAACTCCTGGATGATGAGTGTCAATACTTTGATCCCAGTATAATCTATAGCGTGAAGCGCTATTGTAGCCTGACAAAAGCAAAATACCGATAAAGTTTTTAATTTCTTCAACAGTGACTCGAAAATTGACATGTCCTTTTGCAATTGCATTTTGTTCCGTGCTAGACCGCAGGAGCTCGAAAACTTCTTCGTCAAAAAACATCTCAAAAAAATCTAATGGATTATCCTTATCTAAAACGAAATCAGGTTGCATCGACTCCCTTTCAGGGTTTGCAGCTATATCTTTTTGTCTCCACTTCCTCGTGACAATAGTCTTAGATTTTTTTGCAGGTGGTTCATTTGACTGAGACGCGGACGGCTGTTGTTCCTGTTCATCCTGATTTATAAATGGAATTCCATCTACGGTTTCCAGGACCCCATCTGCTGATGGTAGCTGGCATCGCACCTCAGCTTCTGCTAGTAGTTGCCGACGCGTAAGATTACCTATTTCTCCCGCTTCTTCGCTTCCGCTGTCTTCATCGCTGAAGTCATTGTTTTCAGGTGGTGTGATAAATATATCTGCAGACAGTATATTATGATCATCTTCTAATGCCGATATAATTTCGTGAACGTTCAACCTGTAAATAACAAAACATATAAAAATACGGTAAAATAGTTCTAAATATAGTTTACTGAAGCTGGGAGTACAAGGGCCCGTAGCAAAAACCACGGTGCCTCCTATTCCCAGCGCACCTCAAATGGGGCGGTACACAAAACTTAGTAAAATGAACACATAAAAGCAAATTTTCGTCAAATTCATGATGTTAACTAATAGACTAGTTAAAACTTAAAAAAAAAAACGAAAACGGTAAAATTAATTATAAGTATAAAAAAAGTTTTTACTTACCCTCTCCTGGAATTCATGATGGCTGAAATTCACAGAGTTTAAATAATTCCTGAGAGATAACCGAAAACAATAATCACTTTCAACAAGTTTTAGGTGATAATGACATACGTCAAGAACCCAAATAAATTATAGCCTCTACCAACACAGAATAAAATTTGCGTAATCTGAAACAAAAAAGAAGTGCACCTTAAATGGAGCGCTGGGATAATATGGGTTAAAATGTGAGCGTGTGGCAAACCACGCTTTTGCCACTCCACAGAGTACATCCAGCATTTGACATCACCAAACACTTTAGATTTCACTATAAAATGCATAAGCGCTATCAATGTTTGCTTAAAAACACGGGCAGTGATATCATGGCGGTCGGTTGGACTTTGGCCAGCGAATAAATTATCTTTAATGTCACTCCATTGCGGATTACACGTAAATGTTATAAATAAATCCGGTCGACCGTAATGACGCACATAAGTCATTGCATCCTGCGCATACTCATGCATATGACGTGGGCTGCCTGTGTACGTTGAAGGCAAAATGGTAATTTTCCCAAGATCATTAACATTACCATCATTATTTATTGCATCACTCAAATGGATGTACACCTCCGAACGTAATTTCTTCTGATTAAATCGTATGAAATTTAGTCGTTCACTTTCAATTTTGGCGTACATATCAACAACAAATTGATGGAAAAGTCTACGACAATGCAAAATATGATTAATATCATTTTGGCGGACCATAAGGGGATATGAATAATAATTCATTGCGCTAACTTTTTTATTTGATTCCGCTCCTAGAATTAAAAATTATTCGAAAAACGATAAAAATTAAATAAAATTTAAATGAACTAACCGGTAGAAGGGTTGATCATTTTAATGTTAACATGATAACCGTCTTCTCCTCGACTAAACAACAATGGGTAGTGTAATCCATCATAGCAGCGATGAGTTTCAGATACTCTTTGCAGTTGCATATTTCTACGGCGCAGCACAATGCCACGGGAATTGAATTCATCGCCTACGATTACAATAGCGACATCATCCATTGTCGGCGCATTAAAACGTCTGACATGTTGCCCAGGAGGCGTTTTGTCAGCTCGAATCACAATTGCATATTCATCTGATGGCATTTGATCGAGAGCAGTTTGAAAAAGTCGCACTAATTCATTTTCAGCATGCAACATATTCTGCAAACGCTCGATAATATCCCTCCGCAAATTTGATGATATATCACAACGACGATTGGTTTCCACATTTGAGTTACCCACAAAGTATATTTGCAAAAATTGATAGGTTTGATCAGGAAAGGGTAACAAAGAACCAAGTCGATGGTAAACTTGGCCTTGAACCCATTGAAGATTGAAATTTTCACAATAGTACGTTTCGCGATCATCTAAATAAACATCAAAACAAACAAAAATACCTTGAAAGTTGGCATAAAATTGTCCCGCATAATATTCGTCGCTCCAAATGAAGTCATTTGAAATGCAGAGTTATACCCTTGTATGTTTTCCAGAAAATGCTTTGAAATTGGTGTGCTCCCAGTTATCAAATTATGCAAGGGCTTCGGTGGTGAATTCAATTCTGGTAATTTAACTTGTCCGTTTGAACAACACAATCCAGATATCTCATGTTTAAACTTAAATCCCTTGCAATAACTGCAAACAGTAGTCATTGGTCCAATTGAAACCTTGCCATGAGAAACGTAATCAAAGTTTGCATCATAATTGAATGCAGCACGCTCCAAAGTACGTCGCACGTATGGACGTTGAGTTGGATTTCGCATAGTCCTACCACGTGCCATGGCATTTCGAGCAGCCAAAGTATTATTTGCACGCTGTTCGTCACTTTGAGATGCTCTAGATGCCGCAACATTTCTAGTATGACGTGATTGACGCCCCAAATTGCTGCGCGTACGTACCATTAAAAATTTTTGCTTCACCAATTAAATATTAAGTAATTGAAATTTTATTTATTCACGAAATTCAAAAATTGAAGCACATATGTTAGATGAATAAAACAATTATTAAGAATTGAAATAGATCAGCTAATCATGAAATTTCAGTCATAGCAGGCACTCAAAAGCTAGCTACCTTGGAGAAAAATCCGTTACAGCATTACATATATATATTAGCTGTTAAGGTAACATATAAGTCGTTAGCTGTTAAGTTAACATATAAGTCGAAAGGAGAAAAAGTCCGTTACAGCATCACATGTATATATTAGCTGTTAAGTGAGCATATAAGTCGTTAGGTGTTAAGTTAACATATAAGTCGAAATGAATGCAGTGTTCACCAAAATGGCTATAACTCATGAACCAATCCACATACAGAGACCGTTTATACATAAAAACCTTGGTATTGATGTCACCTTTCATATGAACTTAGCATTCTAGAGAACATCAGTCACTAACACAATAGAACTTATTTTTATATATATAGATGTACATCAATATGTAGTCTAAATTTGGTCGCATTTATGTCAGTGCTTACGTCTTATCATAAATGTAGCACAAGTAGCAGAATAATACATTTAGGAGTCGAAAATACACTACCTTTTAACAAATTTTTCTACAATTGTCTAATTAAACGCAAACATTGCTATAATTAATTGTATTTTGTGAGATGTTTAATTAATCATACTACTTTTGCTTTTTCCTGAACCAACAACCTAGGTCATTGACCTATACAAAAGACTTTCAACACGGAATTGCAAATAAACCGTACTATTTTTATTCTGAGATGGTATAAGTACCAGAATTTTAGTTGTAAATTTAATTCAGTGTCGTATAACTTAACGTCATCTTATGTATGTATGTATGTATGTATCTATATGTAATTATTTATTTCAGATCTTCCTCTATTCGATCTAGTAAATCATACCTACTTGTATTATACTGCACTTTTTTCTCTCTACCTACTTCAAATCCAAAATAGTTCAACTCAACCCAGATTAATGATGGCGGCTTTGCGACGCAGCTTTTTCGTGTGAATTGCGGGCAGAAGCAACTATTTCTGTGGAGTTTTGAAAAAAACAGCTTATTTGGCTTTCGAGTTTTTATTTTCAAATCAATAAAATTGGATCTTTGACATAAAAATTTAATATTTAAATTAAACTTTTACCACGATGGCCTGTGTTCAACATGCCTTTGTTTAATTATTGGTATAAATATTTCATAAGATAAGATAATTTGTTAAACTTTGCGCACAGACTTGGAGTTCGGTTGAATGTGCGCGCATGTGAACAAACATAAGTACATACATATGTACATATGTACATAATTATTTCTATTTTATTTACATATCTACACACATGCTTGTAAGCGCCCTTTTGCACGGAAGTAATTCGATTAAATACATACATACATACATCTATACTACTTATAAAATAAAGTCGCTAAAAAGCTATGTACGGAATTGGCTTCGCACAGAATGCTCCGATTTGAAAGCGGTTTTTTGCATTTTAAAGCTTAGCTGTGTGAGATGGACTTTTTTTTTTTGTAATGTGAAGGAATATATAAAGGGGGCGTGGCAATCGGACAAAATGTGGTAAAAAAACATAAATTTTTGGTTTACACAGCCATACATCATAACCTAATCAACCGATTAGAATGGATCTTCCTAGAAGTTAAACTTTGAAATATTTACTTTCGTTCTGCATCAAAAAAAATAGTTGATTTCTTTCTAATTTAACCAAAATTGTTTAAACAAAAGCAGCACTTTTTCCAAAAAAATCTGTTTGTGTGTTTGTTCGCTGCCAACCGAATAAGTCAGCGTGCCTTAAGCGACAGCTGTGGTGAGCCATTCATTTGATGAATTCGCGAAAGAGCTCGGTAGCGTTACTTCACTTCGGACGTATGTATGTATGTTACATAATTTCGCTTTTATTTCGGCTTCACATACATACATATTTATGCATGGTGCCAGATTAATGCAGCAAATACGGAAAAGAATGCATGCATATTTTTAAACATACATATATACTCCTAAAGTTTAAACAAAAGTACTATGTTTTCGTATGTTTGTATGCATATACTATGCATGTATGTATAGACTTATTTGTGTAGTAGGGAGATTGAATTCTACAACATTTTGTTTTATCCAAATTTGTATGATGATTTCCAAAGACTGAGTACCGATCCATTTTAATTTTTTTTGTTCGGCATCCATGAACATCTTTCTTCAAAAAGAACCGTTGCTTTTCACGAATTATGCTATTAAAATTTGTATGTTAGTTGTGGGAGTACATTAAAACGATCGCAGTTCATAAAGTTTTAATTTGAAGTGATTTTTATTAATCAAAAGTGCAGATTTAATAAATAATTTGACTTTTGAGTGGTAAGTACATTACAGTGCAATTTTTTATATTATTTAGTGTAATTTTACAACCAAATTTTCCTTAGGGCCATTTTCACAGTTGCGAGTTAACTTACATTCCACAGTTAACTATGAATTTTCGATTCAATTTTAGTAAGTTAACTAAATATTCACTACCCAATGTACGATAGACAACATTTTATTTCTAACAAGAGGTTAACTCACCAATATTGGGCAGTTAAACTTGAGATAAGTCGACATGGAAATCGAAAATCGAGAGTTAACTGTGGAATGTAAGTTAACTCGCCACTGTGAAAATGACCATTAGAAAAATAAGTGATTTCTATGAAACATAGTTGTTACTCAAAGCTTAAAGATTTCTATAAAATTTATAAAAGTTCTCAAAATTAAATAAATATATTTGGTTTTTTATACGAAATTTTAGTAAGTTATTAAATATGCAATTGCAGTAGATTATAAATTACTAGAAAACCGGGCAGGTGTTTTTCTTTTCAACCATTTTCTTCTCAGCTATGACATTTGACCAACTTTCCAGAGCGAACAATATATGTATATGTACATTAGAGTGCTTCAAAAAAAATGTTTGTTTCTTTTTTTAACACTTACCTTTGATGGAAAAAAATCCTCACCAAATATGGCGGCCACCGTGGTATGGTGGTAGCGCGCTCCGCCTACCACACCAAAGGTCCTGGGTTCAAGCCCCGTGCAAAGCATCATAAAAAATTTAGAAACAGTTTTTTCAATTAGAAAAAAGGTTTCTAAGCGGGGTCGTCCGTCGGCAGTGGTCTAACAAACACTCCGAGTATGTTTCTGGCCTGAAAATTCATATGCCTAGCATAGCAGATGCCGTTCGGAGTTGGCATAAAACATGTAGGGGACCCGCCAGTTTGTAGGAAAAATTAAAAAGGAGCACGACGCAAGAGAAGCTCGGCCTAAATCTACTCGGAGGTAAATCTTGCCAAGTATTTATTTTATTTTAAAGATGGGTCCTATAGCTGAACTCATAGGGGTCGCTATTTTTTTTTTTAGTTTCCCATGTAAAATTGGCTTTTTGATATGTAAACATCTTTGCTCACGGTATGGGGGAATACAAAATGAAAGATGTAAGATATGAAGTGTGAATTGCAAAGTACGGTGTGACAACTCTCCAATTTTTTACAAATTTCACTCTTAATAAAATCTCCATATCGCCGCCCTTACCTACACATCGTTTTTCAAAATTACGGTCATTATCCCCAAACCCGCTTTATTTTGGTGTTCTTTAATCCACATTTGCATCCATATCTCCAGAAAGGGTTGACATCGGCTTGAAAGAGGCTATTCATTCAATACTTGAAGTGTGAAAAAAGTTATTTTCCTTGAAACTATTTCATTTGGCAGCTTCCTCAAGTATTCAACTTAGCAACGAAAAGGTATCCATTTTTAAAATTCCCACGTTTTGTTCTGTAAGCTTACTGAAAGCCCTTTTACCCTTTTAGCTTATTTTTATACTAGCAACCCGCACCTTGTTTCACATAGGTTGATAATGTTTAAAACAACTTTATAATTGAAATAAAAGTAATTTTTTGTAATATTTCGGAATAATGACCCTAGTAAATAAAGAAAATTTCATAAATAAATAAAGTCCAATTAGAAGATATATTTATGTACATATGTACATATTAATTAGGGTAAAGCCGAGATAGATGCCCCAGGGGGATAGATGCCCCATATTCAAAAAACCTAACTTCCCGAACTCGTGACAAATTTTTTTTTTAATTATTAATAGGCTTAGTCATACCACAATTTATTTACCACAGGTCATTCATGTAGTGTGGACGCTTTCGGTGATACGTACAATTATATCCGCGGCGAAGTTAAAAAACGCGTAAAAGTTTTAAAGGTAAATTTTTGAAGTGACATAACTTTATAGTGAGAAATTATTTCGATTAAATTTTTGTTTCCCTCAATATATTGATTCATTGAGACTGCATCTACGTATTAATAAATGTATTTTTGTTAATAATTTATTTAAAAAATACGAGGGCATCTATCCCTGTCAAAAAGGATAGTTGCCCTGATTTTTCGAGGTATAGATGCCCCTAAGGGCATGTATCCCTCCCAACATCACACATGAGGAGTTCCAAACTAGAGCGCAATAAGTGTAGGCTAATTCACTGTATTCTGGTTTGGGGCTCCTCTTGTGTGATGTTAGTAGGTAAGTACCTATATAATTTTGAAATATTCCTAGAGTCCGATACATATATTTTATATAGTATTTACATTTGCGTTTTTACAGATTTCAAACTAATAGACAAGGTATACGAATGTTAGCTTATCAATTTGCTAAAAAACTAGGGGTAAAACACAATTTTAACCACGAAACGGAAATGGCTGGAAGTGCATGGTGCAAAAGTTTTATTGAACGAAATTCAGAGCTGTCCATCAGACAAGCTGAGGGTTTATCCGTGGCTAGAGCTAAAGGTCTTAATAGAGAAGAAGTTAATAGCTTCTATGATCTTTTGATCAAAGTTTTGACCGAAAATGATCTGGTGGACAAACCAGAAAAAATATTCAATATGGATGAATCTGGAATTCAATTAAATAATAAACCTGGCAAAGTCATAGCAAAAAAAGGTACAAAAGTCGTCAATTCCGTCACATCCGCCGAGAAAGGTGAAACCATGACGATTGTGCATATTGCAATGCAATTGGAAGTTTCCTTCCACCAACTGTTATAATAAAAGGTGTGAATAAGAAACCTGAATTTGAGGAGGGACTTCCGTTGGGAACAAAAGTCTTCATAAACAAAAAGTCAGCTTATATCAACACTGAGCTTTTCTATAAATGGTTAACAACTCATTTCATACCTTTGAAGCCCCAAGGTAAGGTTCTGCTGATTTGAGACGGCCACTCGTCATACTCAACTGCACCAGACATGCTGCAAGCTGCTTTTGATAATGATATAATTTTATTGTGTGCCAAGTCACACAACTTCAGCCTTACAGCCTTTAGACAGGTCGGTATTTGGGCCACTTAAAACGTATTTCAATCATGAAACTAATCAATTCATGCGCTTGAATCCTAATAAAAAGATCAGCCGTTACAATGTTGGAAAGCTTATACATAATGCTTGGTCTCGCGCTTCTATCCCTGCAAACGCTCTAGGAGGCTTCAGAGGTAGTGGAATTTACCCAGTGGACCGAAATGCATTGCCAGATACTACGTTTCTGATATCAGATACTGCGCTGGATGGTGAAAATCCTGAAGCTTCCCGTGAGACTCATTCGGCCGAACAAGGAATAGAAACATCTCTACCTCAGGTTTCTGCTTCTGTAATTAGTGGACTAGAGCTGAACAATCAAACAGAAAATATTCGCGAACATATACACAATAAGACACCACCAAATCCGATACGTAATCCAATTGACAGAAAATCTCCTAGTCTATTGCTCGATTCGGATATTTTAGATGATATAAGTATTGTTGATATTGGTGATTCTACAATTGCAGAGATTTTAGGAAGCGACATTGAGGAAGAAAAAGAAACACCATCAAAAATTCTAATGGACGCATCACCTATTCCCAAAACTCCTTTGACCATGGCTAAGAGGGCGAAACAATCAGCAGATATTTTGAATTCAAAAGAAAATATAAAACGCAAGAAGGATGTGGCTGAAAGAAAGGACCAGCAAATAAAAGTTGGGTTAGACAAGAAAAACAAGACTGAAACTACCAAAAAACTTAAGAAGACAAAGGAAAGAACTACCAATAAAGGCAACAAAAATAAACAAAGTAAACAAAAGAAAGCAAACCAACGCCGAGCACTACTGAAGAAACAAACTAATTACAGTTCAAGCGAAGATGAAGACAATCCAGAGAATACTGATAACTGCATTGAATATTTTGAAAACTATTTAAGTACGACGTCGCATTCCGACTGGATTCAATGTGTAAGCTGTCATATGTGGCTACATGAAACCTGTACACTTTTTAAAAATTATTGCATACGTTGTGGAAAAGTTAAAACAGGCTGAACTTCAATAAAATTGGAATTACTTTTATTTATTTTTATTTTACTGTTTATTTTTATTTTATTTTTTTATAAAAATGTACGTGCAATGTGACACTTAAAATGAATTTTTATTACAAGTTTCTATTTTTGTTTTTTAAAAGCGTTTAAAATTGAATTTTATAAAAAAATATAACTATGAATTTTAAAACTCAATGATTTATTGTTTAGTTAAGTAAACGCCCATTATTGGCCATAAACATGTTCTAATGATAACAAATAAAATATTTAAAAAACACACCATGTTTTCTTTATTAGGTATGGTTCTGGAGTAGGAGTCGAACTACCTTACATTTTGTGTAGGTTTTGCGCATACATATTACAGAGGGCATCTATCCTCCACTGTGGGCATCTATCCTTCTCAATATTTTCAGGGTGGGGCAACTATCCGTAGGGTAGGCATCTATCCCTCAAAAAGAAGGTTTCAGGAAAACCTAATTTCTGAAAAAACTGTGTATGATAGGTAAACCAAACTTTCAGTTATTCAAGTTTAAATATTGAACTAGCTATATAAAAAAAAAATTATTTATAAAACACTAATATTTTAAAAGTTATGCGGGTTTTCCAAAAAGTGGGGCATCTATCCCGGTTTTAACCTATTCATATTCAGTTAGTTTTTATTTTCAGTTTTATAACACTTCATTGTATACAATGTTCGCAGCTTTCCCATCAGGAACCAAAACAAATAAACTGTCTTTGTTTATTTCACGGGATAGAGCAACATATAACTGGCCATGCGTAAAACATTGAGATCTAAGGTCCAAACCGGCCACCTTAAGTGTTTGACCTTAAGCCTTATTTATTGTTACTGCAAAACATAATTTGACTGGAAACTGGAGCCGTTTAAATTGAAATGGAAGATCTGTTGGTATTATCGGGATTCTTGGAATCAAGACGTTTTCTCCAGCACCACAGCCAGTCAAAATTGAACACTCAATCAAATGCGTTCTAATTGTTTTGATCAGCAGCCTAGCTCCATTACATAAAGTTGGTGGATTTAAATTGCGTAGTAATATTACAGGAGCTCCTACTTTAACAATTAGTTTATGTGGTGGCGTTCCGGGGGGATTTAGAGAATTTAAAAATTCTATTGGGTAATGTACTGCCTCGCTAATATCTATTATTGTGTCTATTGAGTGGAAAACTTGTGCTTCCGTAGTAAAATTTGAAAGTATTAAGGCATTTACTGCATCCACCTGATCATTGGTAGCTGACAATGTTGCCCGCTCCTTAAACCAGTCCAATGAATTGGTTATAAGACCACCAACTCCAATTAGATCTTCAATAGTTTGGGTTAAATTACAAATATTTGTCAGATCGATTTGCCCACATGTCGTAGGGAACTGTCCGTTACCAATTTTTAGCAAGTTATTAGCAAAAAGTGCATTTCCTTGTCCCGAAGTAGAAACTCTCATATTTTCTTTGATCTGTACTTTATTTATATACGGCTAAAAATAAGACATTTTCAGAGATGCGTTATGGGATGTTTACCCATTCGTGTGGTTTTTAATATAAAAATAAGCTAAAAGGGTAAAAGGGCTTTTTCAGTAAGCTTTCAGAACAAAACGTGGGAATTTTAAAAATGGATACCTTTTCGTTGCTAAGTTGAATACTTGAGGAAGCTGCCAAATGAAATAGTTTCAAGGAAAATAACTTTTTTCACACTTCAAGTATTGAATGAATAGCCTCTTTCAAGCCGATGTCAACCCTTTCTGGAGATATGGATGCAAATGTGGATTAAAGAACACCAAAATAAAGCGGTTTTGGGGATAATGACCGTAATTTTGAAAAACGATATGTAGGTAAGGGCGGCGATATGGAGATTTTATTAAGAGTGAAATTTGTAAAAAATTGGAGAGTCGTCACACCGTACCTTGCAATTCACACTTCCTATCTTACATCTTTCATTTTGTATTCCCCCATACCGTGAGCAAAGATGTTTACATATCAAAAAGCCAATTTTACATGGGAAACTAAAAAAAAAATAGCGAACCCTATGAGTTCAGCTATAGGACCCATCTTTGAAATAAAATAAATACTTGGCAAGATTTACCTCCGAGTAGATTTAGGCCGAGCTTCTCTTGCGTCGTGCTCCTTTTTAATTTTTCCTACAAACTGGCGGGTCCCCTACATGTTTTATGCCAACTCCGAACGGCATCTGCTAGGCATATGAATTTTCATGCCAGAAACATACTCGGAGTGTTTGTTAGACCACTGCCGACGGACGACCCCGCTTAGAAACCTTTTTTCTAATTGAAAAAACTGTTTCTAAATTTTTTATGATGCTTTGCACGGGGCTTGAACCCAGGACCTTTGGTGTGGTAGGCGGAGCGCGCTACCACCATACCACGGCGGCCGCCACATTTGGTGAGGATTTTTTTTCCATCAAAGGTAAGTGTTAAAAAAAGAAACAAACATTTTTTTTGAAGCACTCTAATGTACATATACATATATTGTTCGCTCTGGAAAGTTGGTCAAATGTCATAGCTGAGAAGAAAATGGTTGAAAAGAAAAACACCTGCCCGGTTTTCTAGTAATTTATAATCTACTTCAATTGCATATTTAATAACTTACTAAAATTTCGTATAAAAAAACCAAATATATTTATTTAATTTTGAGAACTTTTATAAATTTTATAGAAATCTTTAAGCTTTGAGTAACAACTATGTTTCATAGAAATCACTTATTTTTCTAATAGTCATTTTCACAGTGGCGAGTTAACTTACATTCCACAGTTAACTCTCGATTTTCGATTTCCATGTCGACTTATCTCAAGTTTAACTGCCCAATATTGGTGAGTTAACCTCTTGTTAGAAATAAAATGTTGTCTATCGTACATTGGGTAGTGAATATTTAGTTAACTTACTAAAATTGAATCGAAAATTCATAGTTAACTGTGGAATGTAAGTTAACTCGCAACTGTGAAAATGGCCCTAAGGAAAATTTGGTTGTAAAATTACACTAAATAATATAAAAAATTGCACTGTAATGTACTTACCACTCAAAAGTCAAATTATTTATTAAATCTGCACTTTTGATTAATAAAAATCACTTCAAATTAAAACTTTATGAACTGCGATCGTTTTAATGTACTCCCGCAACTAACATACAAATTTTAATAGCATAATTCGTGAAAAGCAACGGTTATTTTTGAAGAAAGATGTTCATGGATGCCGAACAAAAAAAATTAAAATGGATCGGTACTCAGTCTTTGGAAATCATCATACAAATTTGGATAAAACAAAATGTTGTAGAATTCAATCTCCCTACTACACAAATAAGTCTATACATACATGCATAGTATATGCATACAAACATACGAAAACATAGTACTTTTGTTTAAACTTTAGGAGTATATACATATGTACATATGTATGTTTAAAAATATGCATGCATTATTTTCCGTATTTGTTGCATTAATCTGGCACCATGCATAAATATGTATGTATGTGAAGCCGAAATAAAAGCGAAATTATGTAACATGCATATGTACATACGTCCGAAGTGAAGTAACGCTACCGAGCTCTTTCGCGAATCCATCAAATGAATGGCTCACCACAGCTGTCGCTTAAGGCACGCTGACTTATTCGGTTGGCAGCGAACAAACACACAAACAGATTTTTTTTGGAAAAAGTGCTGCTTAAACAATTTTGGTTAAATTAGAAAGAAATCAACTATTTTTTTTTGATGCAGAACGAAAGTAAATATTTCAAAGTTTAACTTCTAGGAAGATCCATTCTAATCGGTTGATTAGGTTATGATGTATGGCTGTGTAAACCAAAAATTTATGTTTTTTTACCACATTTTGTCCGATTGCCACGCCCCCTTTATATATTCCTTCACATTACATAAAAAAAAGTCCATCTCACACAGCTAAGCTTTAAAATGCAAAAAACCGCTTTCAAATCGGAGCATTCTGTGCGAAGCCAATTCCGTACATAGCTTTTTAGCGACTTTATTTTATAAGTAGTATAGATTAAAAACCACACGAATGGGTAAACATCCCATAACGCATCTCTGAAAATGTCTTATTTTTAGCCGTATATAAATAAAGTACAGATCAAAGAAAATATGAGAGTTTCTACTTCGGGACAAGGAAATGCACTTTTTGCTAATAACTTGCTAAAAATTGGTAACGGACAGTTCCCTACGACATGTGGGCAAATCGATCTGACAAATATTTGTAATTTAACCCAAACTATTGAAGATCTAATTGGAGTTGGTGGTCTTATAACCAATTCATTGGACTGGTTTAAGGAGCGGGCAACATTGTCAGCTACCAATGATCAGGTGGATGCAGTAAATGCCTTAATACTTTCAAATTTTACTACGGAAGCACAAGTTTTCCACTCAATAGACACAATAATAGATATTAGCGAGGCAGTACATTACCCAATAGAATTTTTAAATTCTCTAAATCCCCCCGGAACGCCACCACATAAACTAATTGTTAAAGTAGGAGCTCCTGTAATATTACTACGCAATTTAAATCCACCAACTTTATGTAATGGAGCTAGGCTGCTGATCAAAACAATTAGAACGCATTTGATTGAGTGTTCAATTTTGACTGGCTGTGGTGCTGGAGAAAACGTCTTGATTCCAAGAATCCCGATAATACCAACAGATCTTCCATTTCAATTTAAACGGCTCCAGTTTCCAGTCAAATTATGTTTTGCAGTAACAATAAATAAGGCTTAAGGTCAAACACTTAAGGTGGCCGGTTTGGACCTTAGATCTCAATGTTTTACGCATGGCCAGTTATATGTTGCTCTATCCCGTGAAATAAACAAAGACAGTTTATTTGTTTTGGTTCCTGATGGGAAAGCTGCGAACATTGTATACAATGAAGTGTTATAAAACTGAAAATAAAAACTAACTGAATATGAATAATTAATATGTACATATGTACATAAATATATCTTCTAATTGGACTTTATTTATTTATGAAATTTTCTTTATTTACAAGGGTCATTATTCCGAAATATTACAAAAAATTACTTTTATTTCAATCATAAAGTTGTTTTAAACATTATCAACCTATGTGAAACAAGGTGCGGGTTGCTAGTTGTTAAATAAATGCATGCATGTGCATACATATGATAAACAATAAATGAAATTTCTTTAGTGTTTTTGGAAGCTTATGATTAACTACTTAAAATTTATTTATTGAAAGTCATACATATATGGAAAATATTAGTAAAATAAAATAAAACACTAAAATTGAAAGTATAGGAAAATACATATTTTTATTATTTTTTTAAATGTTGGAAATAGAATTGCGAAAATTCCTTATCAAAACAAAAGGAAAATTTTCGCCAAAAAACATCTGCAACCACATAATCTAGCTGATAACAGAAAACGTACATTAATTTTCTCTTAACTTGTAATTTTCGCTCAACCGATGTCAAATTTTGCCCCTTGTAGATGAAAAATTATTGAGTGGTGAGCTGGACGAGAAAACGACCTTTTCCCAAAAACGCGGAACGACAGCATGAATAAAGCGGGATGCTACTTCTCTGTAAATATACGTTCTCTGCTCCGTATCTATGATGGCTCGTTCCGTCCTTTTTATTTTATTACCATCCTCAATGTTATACTTGAGCCCCTTCTCTAATATTTCTCTTTCTTCTTAATCTAATCACTAGATTCTAATGTTATGCGGTTAAGTTCAAGAGTCGTGTGTGGAAGCCATACCATTGTGCTGCTTGCACGGCTATCTGTGGAAGGCCCCTGCGTCCATCCCCTCCTATCTACTTAATAAGAGATAGGTATCTAGTGCTCCATTTCCCGGCTTATCTAAAGTCCTGATTTTTCAAAGCTTAATAATAAGTATTCTCCCGCAAAACAACAAGAGGAATCAATCCCAGTGCTATTGCAACAATAAATTACGGTTGATGCGTTCTGAGAATGCCAAATTGTTTATTCCTGCCAGTTCTTTACATGATGAGGAAATACTTTTAGCACAAAAAGATGATGAACTGCAAAATGAAATGCATTCCTTACAGTGACAGTTAACATTTGGTTTTGACGAAAAGAAAAAACAATGAAGAAAGGTTACATCGTGGAAGAGCAACATTTTTAGGTAGAAACGAAATCACCATAAAGATGTGGAAGATGTCCAAACCAAAATCAATAATTTTATCAGTGTCGAAAAACAACAACAAAATTGAGTGGCCTTTAAATGCCACTGTTAATGTTTCACCACCAAAAAAATCTTCCTTCTAATATTCCACCAGTATCTGCTGCTTTCTCCAACTAACATTTAGTCCGACAATGTATCCTTGTCTAACACTGCTAATACAAGCATATCTACTGCGACTAATATTGGTGGCTCTACACCAAGTTATGCTAACGTTGCTGCTCGCATACCTACGACTGCTTTTTTTTATCGGATAGTGCTGTTAACTCTCACACATCTGCACAGTGGGAATATGTTTACAAACCCTTACAGCCATATATCCCTTTGTGAATATGACGAAATTGATAACATAGTTAAATGCTGATATACTTGATGCAGGGATTTTGTCAAAACAGGCTGTATAAGAGGAGGATGTGTTCTTATTTCTGGTAAACGGAATTTGGGAGCTGAGTTTTTTGCCCTCAACGATACTGATACTATACTTGATCAGTTGAGTGATACTGACCTGCTGCATATTTGTGTTTCTTATATTCCCCCACTCAGTTCTGATGAGTTATAAGCGGAATATGTAGACAATAAGCCAATCTTTGAATTTGAGTTGGTGAGAGCCGATCTTGGTGTTTTTAACTAAGTAAAGTGAATTGGTCCTTTGTATATAATTAAAGCTATTCAGTGCCTTGTAGTGTTAGTAAATCACATGCAACTTATCTAGTCGATAGCTTTCTTGGTGCGGATTTAATGCAAACTAGTTCTTATATAAATAAGTTATTCAGCATCTTTTCTCTTATTTTTCGATTTCGATAATTTCGATTTCTAATTGATTGAATTTGTTTCCCAATTTCTAAGCAAGACATGCATTATATACATCTGGTCCTACAAATAAATTTTTATAATTTTTATACAAATACGCATTAATTGGACGGAACTATTTGGTGAAGTCGAACTTTGCGATTGCTATCGAATATTTTTAACTAACGTATCGGAAGTCTTCTTGAAGCCGTGGTATTTTATAGAGCTTTGTTCTTATAGCCTATAATAATACATTGCCTATCGGAAATATTTGCAACATTTGGACGGCTTTAATTGTCTCAATGCGTTTTTATAGAATAAATATATTCTGAACTTCGACTTTGGCCACGTTCGGCCAATAAAGTTCGGTTCGGATTTGGCCAAAAAAAGGAGAACATTGCCCGAACATTATTTTTTAATATACAATTTTTATAAAATTTTACTTTTAATATGTTACTCGTTGAAAAAAATTAATTAGTTTTTCGGATTTCTATGGTAGCGATATGATTTGCAGTAATAACACCGAATTGAACACTTTTCTCAATGAACATCTGTTGCTATGAAATTGTGAAACTTTTGAGAACTTTTTGAAGACCGTATTTTCTGTTGAAAGAAATTGTTTTAAAATCTCTGTATGCTGCCCCAACTAGTGTATCTAATGAAAAATGATTCAGCGCTGCAGGTCAGATCAGCGTTATTCCGAGCGTTAACCAGAATCGGTTGCAAAGTGAAAATGACAGTGTTTAGGTCTGCAATTAGTCATAAGAGAAAATTGTCATAATGAGATCTCGCTGTAAGCTACTCGCTGACAGGACTCTTTACTTGCTTTGCTTTTGCACGAGCCCTGTTAGCTGAACCGGTTGCCAGAAGTGGTGCTATAAAAGCACCCGCGACCAGCACAACTTCTTACTTTTCTAACAGCGACGTCTCAGAGAGTGCCAATTTTCTCGTACGTATGTACATTGTTCCAGGGTTTTTTTACAGCGATAAACGGTGATTTATATTCAGAACAGAGGTTCTTTTTAATTTACAGTTGAAGTGAAAAAACAGGTAATTATCTGTCTAAAAGGATCGGCCCCCATTTCTAGATCCCCGTTTCCAGAATTTGAGAGGAATTCTGGACCCTAATTCACCGAGCCCTTAACATGGTCCTTCGAGCCGGATCCTTAAGACAATAATTATTCGTTTTCAATTTTATTAACAATTTTATATCAATCAACTCTCGCCAAGTCTCACTTGCAAGTTTTAAAAGCAAAGCTTATTGTGAACGAGTACGTGCACCAGAAGCAGCGCTTTTGACGTTTACTACTTGCTTTTGCACATTAAGTTTATTGATAGTATTTGGCTGCAAGGTAGTCGCGGTGATCGCTCACCAAACGCCAAATACGCGACTCCCCGGGGCTAGCGAAGCACCCAAGGCTAGCAGAAAACCGTAAAAGGAAAGTGCCCTCCCAGCGGGAGCAGCAAAAGCATCAAAAAACGAAAACCTGGTAAGGATCACAACTGATAACCCCAATATCCATTTCAGCGGAGGCGCTCAGCATTTATGCAGTAGTACAACGGGAAGACCTGGCAGACCGCTAGCTAGCGGTGATAAACCGCTATAGGAGCAGGCACTCCGGTGAACACCAGGAGGCAGTGTAAGTCCCTGCATAGCATGGCAGTATTTAAAAAGAATTGAAAAAGTGTAAGTCCCTGCATAATAGGACAGTGTTTTTCAAAAAGTAAAAATCCCTTAAAGTACGGTAGTGAGCGCCAGCAAAAAGTGCCACGAAATAAATGGCGCTGTGGTAAAGTAAAACAATGTGAAAATCCCTACAAGTAGGGTAGTGAGCGCCGGCAAAAAGTGCCACGAAATAAACAGGCGCTAAAAATATATTAAAAAGCCGAAAAGGCAGTGAAAGTCCCTGAATAGCAGGGCGGAAAAGTGATTTGTGTGAAAGTCCCTAAAGGTAGGGCAGTGAGCGCTGGCCACGAGGGCCAACAAATAAAATGCGCTAAAATTGATTAAAAAGCCGAAAAGGTAGTGAAAGTACCTGAGTAAAGGGCAACAAAGTGATTTGAGTGGCAGTCCCTACAGGTAATGCAGTGAGCGCAGGCCACGAGGGCAACAAATAAATCGCGCTAAAAAAAGAAAAAAAAGCAATGTAAGTGTATTGCCAAGGTCAGCGCCAACGCGAAGTGCTGCATGGTCCTTACCAAAGCCCCAACGAGCTGCCACAAGGACGGGAGGTACGTTGAATTTTTGGCGGCACCAGCAATAACCATGGTACTATAAGCTGCACAAAAGGTAAGACTGTGAAATTCACCACGTATATTCGCGTACTCGGGCGCGAAGCAAAATATTTCGTGGAACTGGTTGAACGACGAAAATACCAGTCTCACATCTAAGTGGTAAATTAAAAACAAAGAAAAAACACAAAACAAAAACGAGAAACCAGGATCGACCAGAAGAAGAGGTTTAATCCACCAGGTGACAAAGCAAGGCAAAAACTTGAAGGCGTTTACCATCGGTACACTCACCGGGACCCACAGTAGACGTAACTTCACCCCAATCAGAGGAAAAATCAACAAAACAAAAAAATTAATATTTAATTTCGTTTCTTGTAAATTTTTTAAAGTGTTCACTTTGTACGTAAATTTTTAAAGAAATAAAAGAAAGCCTTTTGCTAACAATGGCTCACGCAAACGATTTTTCACGGGCCTGTAATATCCTATTGGAGTTTGAGGAGAGGTATAACACAACCCCAGGGGCAAGTCATTCCATATTTTCTCTTGAAATTCAAAAAGAGGAACTCAAACCTTTATGGTAAAGGTTAAATAATTTTTTGACAGCCACTCATGAGATTTGTCTGAAGACGAGTCAAGTAACGCGGCCATGAATGTAGCAAAGTTTAGGTATCAGGATTGCTAAACAGCATACCTGACGTGCGCTGCGTTGATGTTTGAAACCATTCATAATCTGACCTTTGTCTTCAACGGTAATTCCCTCGAACCGCGATCCTAAGCCCCCTCTGCGCTCAAACGTTAATCTTCCTCCGTGCGATACGGAAATTTTTTTTTTCAATCAAAAGACTCGTGAGGAAGCCAGGGACATCGTATAGAAATGCCCCTTTACCAATGACGGTTTTGCTATTGCGTGGAAAAATCTTTCGGATAGAACAAACGAGTCATGGTGAATAGTCAGTTGACGATCTTGTTCAACTTGCCTGCGGTGACAGTCGAAAGCGGCACCGAGTTAAAAATGCTACAGCGTTCTTTAAATAATTAAATCTCAGTTCTGCAAATGTATGGCATTGAAATTGAAAACTGGGATGCAATTTTTGTCTTTTTGGTCTCGAGCCGATTGCCGGACACTACTTTAGCTTTGTGGGAACAGGGAATCGTTCAGAAGGCTGAGATTCCGAGGTAGGAAGATCTAGACAACTACCTCTCGAGCAGGTTCCAGACTTTGGAAACGATATCTAATATCCAAAGTTCACGAGTAGCTAGAGCAGCACCAAGTCGTGCATCAGCAGGGACACACGAAAGAAAAGTATCGGCCCATCACAATGAAATGACTCAATTTCCCCTCAGTCTGCGGCAAAGAGTACGGACTCATATGTTTCTCTACTTGCGGAAATTTCAAGTTCTCAGCTAACTCGCTTTTGGGAGCTTGAGCTAGCCTCGAAGAAGAAGCAGCTCAGTACGGATGATGCGTTTTGCGAGCAACATTATGCGAAGACAACTATGAGGAATGGCCAAGGGCGGTATGTGGTAGCATTGCCATATCGGCACAAATTTCCCGAAAACATAAGTCCTGGGGATTTACGAACCATCAAATCACATCAGTTCGTGTGGAGCGGTGCGATGATGATGAAAAGACTGGAGCTGAAAGCAGAATATCATCGAGTACTGCGGGAATATATCACACTCGGTCATATGAGCAGCGCCGCTAGTAAACCACAGTCCGACAAATACTACTTGCTCCACCATGCAGTCGCAAAACCGGACAGTGAGATCGAATGATGCACTCTACCCTGGGCTGGTCCTTCAAGCTGACCTTATCGCCCTGCTATTAAAATGGCGGTTTTTCAAATACGTTTTCAATGCAGACATTGAGATGATGATGTATAGGCAGATCCCTCTGCAGCCCGATGATACCGGGTATCATAAAATTTTCTTTCGAGAATCACAAGCAGAGGAGCTTGTGGACTACGAACTCCAAATTATGACGTTAGCTTCTAGGGTCTTAACCCAACATATGTACGCTGACGATGTACTGGCAGGAGCTCGTAATGGTGAGACCGCCGGTCGCACCCTGACGAACTCATCGAAATACTAATGGAAGCCGGGTCCCCCCTCCGAAAATGGACGTCGAACTGTAAGGAAATCCTGCCTTGCAGAAAGCTCATTTATTCCAGGAAGATTTTTTGGAGATAGATGATTTTAGCGAAGCTAGAATGTTGGGCATTCGGTGGAATGCCGCCCACGATATGTTCCATTTTAGCGTCTAAGAAATCCCCATCCGTCCAAGCTATACCAAACGAGAGGTTTTGTCGTGTGTTGCCAAGTTGTTCGACCCAGCCGGGTGCTTTGGCACCATAGTCGTGATTGGGATGACACTCTACCTCGAGGTTTGTTAAAACTAGAGAACGAGCGAACTCGACTTCGGCCATGTTCAGTTCGGATTTGGCCAGAAAAAGTAGAACATTGGCGGAACATTATTTATAAATATAAAAATTGTATAAAATTATACTTTTCATATGTTACTCGTTGAAAAAAAGATAAATTAGTTTTTCGGATTTCTATGATAGCTATTTGATTTCTCGATTTGGTTGGCCATAAAAACTCACTTAATATTTTAGCCGTTTACTGCTGTAAAAGCCTTGAAAACATAATACATACATTCGTAGTTGGACTCACATGAGACGTCTCTGTAATAGAAGTAAGGCCTTTTGCTAGTCGCCAGTCGCATTTATAGCCCCATATCTACCAATGGGCTCAACTAACAGGGCTCGTGCAAAGACAGAACACTTAACAAGTCGTGTCAGCGATTAGCATACATCGTCATCTGGTTGTAACAATTCTACCCGCCTTGCAGTATCATTCCAGTGATTTATTAATATTATTTTAAAATTAATTAATAAAAATACTTAAACTAAGACCACCTCTGGGAATCGCCTTCATCATCTCAATTTGGGAAATAACCCATCCGAACATGGTATTCTCAGCGGATAGTCGTGGGTGTTGTGGGCATCAGTCCCGGACGTGCATAACCCTATATCATCAGGCTCTCTAGCATAGTCACTCTTATTTCAGCCACCCTTTCAACCTGAACGATCACTTTTCACTACCATTTTATGGTAAGGTGTGCAAACGCCGCGCAAGGGCCCTCGGTATGGTCGTGTTGCTCCTACCGGGAGCAAGTATAACGCTGCCCACGGACATCGCATTGGCGAAAGTACGGTCGCCTGCTCTCCAGTCGTTTTGGTGGTCGCTGGATTACCTACTGTATGCCGCACCCGCGTCTTGAACTACCAGCTGGATGTCGTCGTGACTCGTGTAGATTTATTCGCTGTGCGCAGGAAAATTTCCCGTCTGATGCCAGAACAACAAGTTATGGTTATATTTGCAAACGGGACATCAGTTTTGCTCTCTTTCTACTCGGCTCATCTTGGGTACTTTCTGAAAGTAAGGAGATCGTTCAGTAGCTTGTAGAATTCAGACAAGATTATATCTTGCGTCGACAGCTCCTCCATCGTAACCCGTATCGCGTTGGCTACCATCCGGAAGTGCCTTTTAAAGCTCTTCACTCCTGCTTCCCACAGTCCTCTCATGTGAGGAGCTCCTGGAGGTATTAAGTTCCAATTTATGTCTTGATGGGCATATGACAGTAATAAGCGATATTTCGGAAACAATGGCTTGTTGGATCCTACAAAGTCTGTCCCATTATCCGAGTACACGCTGCAAAAGCAGCCTTGTCTTCTACAAGACATGAAAAGGCAGTTTCCCCCTGGTGCATTGCTTTCGTCTCAAAGCAATCAAAAACGCAGTCATAAACCTTTTTCAGGTACGCCCTGTCAGTAAAATTCTTATTCTTGAACGTGCCATGAAAATTCAGGAGGAGAATCTGTGCAGCTACCCTCAGGGCACAAGAGAAGTCGGAGAACCATTCTAACATATCTGTCACTTCCGGAATACTGGCTGTATGAACGACCTTCTGCCCCAGCACTTTTTCCATTTGCAACTCATCAACTGTGGAAGTAATTCTAATCGCGGTAGAAAGACTGTTTTTAGTGGTAGTACTTTCCATTTACTTACAAGTGAATTTATATATGGGGACCTATCTGTGTTTCGTTCGCGTACTCTCACATACAGAGCTGCCACATATGCGTTCTCGGAGGCATCACAAAACCAATGAAATTCTATTTCATTCCAAGGTCATCCTAATTTCACAACTTCACGGTTTCTTATACGCTAAAGTTGAACACATCGTGCGCAGCCTTCGCCCAAGTAGCCAACACTGTTGCCGGCGCTCATTGCCCTACTTCTAGAGAGTTACAGACAAACACTTTACTGCCCTCCATAACAAGATTTTTGGGACTCCTTTTTGCACTTTGACTTTTTAATATTTTTAACTGCCTTAATTTATTGGCTCTTGTTGCCAGCCTTACACCCTGTTTTCAGGGACTTAGAAAAGAAAATACTTTACTGCCCTTTATTTAAGGTTATGAGCGCTTATCTCATTTCATTTGGTGCCGGCGCTCAATGCCCCGATTTCACCACTGCACTGCCCTGCCTTGTCACGGACTTTTATACAGCACCTTTATCATGTGGCACCTTATGCTGACACTCACTGCCCTGCTTTTCAGGCACTTTTTCCTTTTTATATGCTGCCAGCATTTTGAGAGGCTTTCACTTCAATAGCTTAAAAGCTTACACTCATAGCTATGAACAGTTGCTTTATATAAAAACTACGTTAGGTTAGGTTAGGTTAATGTGGTAATTTCCGCAGTAGGAACTCAGTTAGACATAGTAGAGGAGTCCATTCTGATACCACCTATTTTATGAACGGTATCGTAAATCGGAAAAAAATCAGGAAAGAATAATCTGAGAAACGTTGCGTACCCCGGATGATGTCACGCTACTTACCAATTCCCACCCCAGAAGGCTCCTCTGGAGTCCTAAAGAAGTACGTGCCTAGGTACTTGAACCTCAGTCTCGCAAAGGCAGGGCAGCTAAGCAGAAAATGAAAAGGTGAATTCACCTCATCGTCCTCCATACAGCTGCGGCAGAAAGGGTCAGAGACTATCTTCAGCCTAATCGCCTGAATACCCAACGGACAATGCCCAGTCAAAACACCTACGATAGCCGAGAGTTGCTGCTTAGTAAGCGACTTCAGCTTCTTTGAGCGCCCGCGATCCACTCTCGGCCAAAGGGTCCTTGCAATTCTGCAACTCGTGACAGTTTCCCAGCGCTCGCTGAGATGACAGAGAGCCCATCTGTCCAAGAGAAGTCCGCAGGCAGCCAAAGGAGCCTTCACCTCCTCCCAGCATGGAGAAATGACTTCCAGGGTAACCTGCCGAGCGAGTTCATCAGCCATGCAGTTCCCTGCAATTCCGCTATGGCCCGGTACCCAAATTAGTCTACAGTCGAGATACTCTGAGGGGGCTGCGAGAGAAGTCAGGCATTCCCCGACAAGTTTTGATCTCACCATTAGCGATCCGAATGCCATAATAGCGGCCTGACTATCCGAATAAATGTTAGTTACATTGGTTAGTAGCCAATCGGCTGCTTCTTTGATTGCGGCCATCTCTGCCTGAAACACACTACACTAGTCTGGAAGCTTAAATTTACGGCTGAGGGAGAGTTCCTCGCAGAAGACACCCCCACTCCCAACCTTACTGTTCAGCTTCGAGCCATCCGGGAAAAAGTTCACCGTCCTCCCGCCCCACAAGCTACCCTTCTTCCACTCCTCCCTACGCGGGATGTGTGTGGAGAAAGAGCAATCACGGGCTGGAGCCAGAAGACAGTAATCCGCTTCTTCTCCCAGCATGGAGAAATGATTTCCAGGGTACCCTGCCGAGCGAGTTCGTCAGCCATGCAGGTCCCTGCAATGTCACTATGGCGTGGTACCCAAATAAGTCTAATATCGAGATACTCTAAAGCGGCTGCGAGAGAAGTCAGGCACTCCCCGACAAGCTTTGATCTCCCCATTAGCGATCCTAAAGATATAATAGCGGCCTGACTATCAGAATAAAAGTTAGCCCGTCTAGTGGGCATTACATTGATTAGTAGGCAATCGGCTGCCTATTTCATTGCGGCCACCTCTGCCTGAAACACACTACAATAGTCCGGAAGCTTAAATTTACGGCTGAGGGAGAGCCCCTCGCAGAAAACACCCCCACTGCCAACCTTTCCGTCCGGCTTCGAGCCATCCGGGGAAAAGTTCACCGTCCTCCCGCTCCACAAGCTACCTTCTCTACAAGCTACCCTCCCTCCACTCCTCCCTACGCGGAATGTGAGTGGAGAAGGAGCAATCACGGGCTGGAACCGGCAGACAGCAATCCGTTTCCGGAGGGACAAAATTGAAGCTGGCAAGAATCCTAGAACGCCCAAAGGCCGAGCTGAAGCAGTATCCATTGCAACCTATCCGGGCTGCGGCACGGGCTGCTGAAACCTTGCCTGCAATGTCCACAGGTAACACGTTAAGCGTAACATTGGGCGCGAGGGTGGGTGTGGTCCTAAGCGCCCCACTGATTCCAGTGAGCCCAGACCGCTGCACCCGCTCTAGCTGCTTAACTTTCGATACCTTATCTCGTGAGTTCCACCAGACCACCACTCCATAAAACATTAAAGGCCTAATTATAGTTTCACAAGGCCAGTAGTTTACTTTTTGAGAGAACCCCCATCTCTTCCCAATAGGACCCCGGCAGCAGTACACCGCAACCGAAGCCTTTTTCGCCCTTTCCTCTCCTTGTGGTGGGCCTCTACTCACCCTTCGTAGAATGGAGGCGCTGCTCCACTCCGCCACGACAGTTCTGTCACAGAGAAGGTGGTTGAGGAGCCTTACAAGACCCGGTTCAACCCCAAACTCCACCAGGGATCTGCCTAAGCCAAGAGAACTCGTGGCAACCTTCAACGTTCTCGCAGAAGCTTGTCCACGAGTCTCGCTTAGCTTTCCTTATTTCGGATTTATATATTCCCAATCCGATTCTGCAAGGTTTTTTATTCTTCCTCGCCTGGTTAAAAGTCGTCCACGCGAAGCTCTAAGCTCCAAAATTTTTAATGTTTACCAGTACCGCTTAGATTTACCCGAAGGCCTCCCGAGACTCTATCGCTTTATTACAAGCCGCGGTGAATTTCTCCACCAAGTTGTCGATTCAACTTTCCGAAAGGAGTAAATTCCCCTGAGGTTCCTCAGGAAGGAACTCCTACAGCTTCCAACAGTATAGATCCCAATCTGCATTCCTCAGATTCCTATAGATCCCAATCTGCGTTCCTCAGATTTTGGGGACGAGCATTGCCCAGGGAGAATTGAATAGACCTATGATCAGAGAAGGTGTGATCATTAAGAACCCTCCACTTCGAGATACGGGATAACAGTTCTGACGAAACCAGCGTAAGGTCCAAGACCTTCCCGACCGAAGTTACAAACGTAGGGTCGCTCTCCCCATTACAAATAACAAGTTTTCGCTAAGAAAACTCTTGCGTTAATATCGGAGCTTCCCCAGCAGGAGTGCCTCGAATTGGCATCACAACCAACAACGACGCCGGCCTTCCTACGAACTCGCTTCCGCCAAAGCATTCCTCAGCAGCACTGGAGGTGGTTCCACCTCATCGTCGGGAGCCGTGTACGCGGACATGAACAAAGTTCTCCGGTCCCGCCCTCGAGGCTCACTGTTACTACGTCTCCATTGCTGAAATTAGACAGAAAATATGTATTCTGGAGATTAACCTGCAGGATGATCATCCCAGCCCACCTGTGGCAGCGTCCTCTCCTCTTCCGCCTCTGCGAACAGCCTTTCTAAACTGAGGACGCACCCCGCAGTCGAGGAGACGGCCCCAGTGCTCTCAGCGTCCGACCTGACGGAGTCCACCTCCATGCGCATGGAGGCCTCAACAAATTCCACCGCTTCCTCCGCCTCAGGTCCGCAAACCCCGGCAGGAGGGCGTGACCGCCTCTGGCATCCGATTGGTAGACCTTAAAGGCTACCTTCACGAAGCGATAGGATATGACCCCCTGCTGCTCAGCGAGAGGGCTGAGGGACTCTGCGTTAAGCAAAATCAGCGCTGGGCGATAAGGTTCCTCGAACCCCTCAAACCGAACGACCTTCCAATTGTGCGCAGGAAAGTTTGGATTACAGTAGCGGTGGATTTTCTTGGTTTCTCCTGGTGCGGAGGGCTCCGCAAGGAGCTCCGCAGGGAGTCAGGGGGCCATTTCAGCTGCATACTGAGGTATAAGAATACCACAGCCGCCAGCCCAAAACAAACAGAATCAAGAAAACGTAAACAAAAGCGTAATTCATGAACAAAGCAAGGGTTGTTACCGTTTAGGTTAGAACGTTAAGGCCGTACGATCATTTAGCGTTACCCAGGATGCACCACGAGTAGGCGACCATGCATTACATCCCTGTATATAATGACTAATTATTTTTAAAAAATTGCGGTCGTTGCGTCTTTAAACAAATTACCTTGAAATACTTAAATCACTCTTTACCTAAAATGAATTTACCTCAAAATGACCTACGGTTTATCTTAAATTTACCTTAAAATACTTACTTAAAATTATAAATATTGCAACATACCTCTCCGTCCCAAAACTATTGGGAACATATACAAAAAATTGTTTGTAAATACATTCCCTTGCTACTACCCGTTTCAGACTGTTGCGTTTTCTTTTTAATCCCCCAAATTAATTGAACTCTCAATAAAGTAAAATTATATTTTAGCAGAAAATAACAATAAAATATTTACATACATGCGTATCTTGTTATAACGCGCTATCACTTTCTATAAATCTACCTTTACATAAATTGTGATTACCTTTTTTTATTTTATATAACATTACAGGCCCCAACAAAATGTTTCAAGCGTTTTGTTTTTACAAGAATAAATAAAACTGCGTTTTTCTCATTAAAGTTTCCATTACAACTATGTAGGTTGTTTTATCTGTGGGTTCAGTTCTGGTTTGGCCTAAAAGGTGTGATACGCCTTTTCTTTGTCGCTTGCGTTGAATCTTTTACATAAGGGTAATTTCATACCAATTAACTCAATCACAATTAATTGTTGAGAAAAGCAAGCTTTTAAAAGCAAGTAGGTCTAAACACTTTTTTTTTGTTAAAAAATTACGATGGAAAACTGGGCCATTTAATGTCACGCCATCGCATGGTTTAATATATCCCACTTTCTCTACTCACCCAAGGCACATTAACCAGGTAACAGCAACAGGGTTGATTTTTTGATTTTTTTCATTCGAAGTGGTTCATCAGCTGTCAAAGTTGGTTTACATTTTATCATAACAAACTATTATTTGTTTTGATTATAGATGAAAATAAATTGTTTACATATTAAATATCCAAATTATATTTACATATTCAGAAATGAGATCGAAAAAATGCATGTACACAATAATTGCCCTTTTAAGGGCTGCAAAAAATTTACAAAGAGACGAATCAATTTGATTTAAATGAATGTGGTGTAATTTTATGTGGCATTGTTATTATTATGCACATCATCACTAGAGTCGTGGGATTTTAGTGCCTACGATACAATGTTTGCTATTTGCTGGTGGTGAATGGCAGTGCGTCCTCATGTTCGTAAATTCGACGGTATCACTTTCCAGCTTATACATGATAGCAGACGCTAGAAAGAAAAAACTACAACGTAACACACACATTTTTTCAGCATATTTCTGCAACTAAGTTGATGTGACTTGCTGGTGTGCGTTTTGTTTAATTATTGAATTGTCAAACACACCAAATTTGGCATTTCTATGTTGACGTTTTATTGGCCACTTGCAAAAACAAAATACATGGCAGGGTTGAATTTTTTCTAATGCTGTTACCACCCACCCTCACAACAAGCAACAAAATTCTACCACTGTTTCTACACTTTTAGTATCGTTTGGTAAAAGGGGGTAAACTTATTCCACTTTTCTATCTACGTCCAAGATGCAACCCTAGATGAAGAAGCTTCAGATTTCAGCTGCAATTACCTACAGAACCCTTTATAATTGAGTCATACTTTTCTGCAAAACCCAGAAGAGCACGAAAAGGTGGCTAGCGATTGTAACACAGTTAGTCGGGAATTTTAACGGTGCGGTATATAAGTTTAGTTATGGAAAAAACAGAATGAAACTAAAATTCTGAAAAATTTAAAAAACTATTTACATACATATACTCATGTACGTGGAAAAAAATAACAAACTAAATTAAAAGAAAGCAGTTGAAAAAAGGAGTTGGAGCAACACATATTAATAAAGTGAAGAAGTGGTGGTGACAAAACTATAATATACAGTAAAAAGATACAGGTCCATAAAGCAGACTAGGAGTTCTAACGAATCTTTTCGACAGACAAAAGTTCGACAGAAGACTTTTAACTAAACGTTTGGCGCCAATTACGCTTCATAGTTGGCTATAAGAACTGTCGAAAAGTTGCCCAAAAACACTCAACAAAAATTGCCACTAAGCTCAGATATTTTAGCCAACGAAACTTATGTTGATGACATTTTCTCAGGCGAGCAAAACCTGGACTCGATATGCCGTTGAAACATGGCCAATTTGAGGGAACTTTTTCGTTTCTGACCGAGGGCAGTTGGTGATAGCATTATTACTGTAGATCCCGCAAAAAGGTTGTCCTTGCACTTAGTACTGATGGCATTCATTTGTTAGATATTAGCTCAATTATGTTCCTTCAAACTTCTTCAAGATTTCAATTCAATAATTGTGGGCAGAGACGTAGCAAAAAGTTGATTTTTATCGGTGTAATTTTTGTGTTCAGTTGTTAAACGTGCGTTACCGCATTCTAAAAGGGGCGTTCCCTGTCGGTTGATGAATTCGTTTTCTATCTGCAGATGCCCACTATAGCCGTTGGTGTTATTTCTGTCATTACTGGTTGGTGCAGCTGGATGCGTAGCCCTTTAGCAGATATGGTAAGCAGGTGCTTCATGTGACTTATTCGAGGTTATCCTGCTTACATATAATTAAGTTGTTTACATTTTTACAACTACTTTTTATTTATTACATCTTTTTTCCGACAAACTAACAACAACTTTTAAATTCTTAAAGCTAAAATATATAGTATATCGTGTCTAAGGTGCGCTTAGGCAGATAGAAGTCAGTAATTTTAGTCTTTGGGATATATCATGTCGGTTCTGTAGGTTGATACCTGTGGTTCAATCGAAGTTCGTGTTGTGTTTTCCAAAAACAAATTTTAAAGTTCAAATATCAAGTCTGAGAATGTGTCCGTTTATTATCCTTCCGTCAAATGTTTGCTATTTATATATTCCCATACTCTCAAGTGCGTTCAGACGGCATCCATTCTGGTGCGCGAGCAGAACGTTTAGCTGTTTTCTTAATGCTTGTTATTGAATATTTGTTTTTGCACATATGATTTGCAAAGTTAGCTGCCGGTATTGCAGTGGGTTCCTGTATCTTTTTAATACGCTCACGCAACGTTGTTCTTGTTTTAGCCCCGTCTGCCCGATGTAGCTGTATTGTTTTTATTTTTTTTTATTTATTAACAAGAGAAACAATTATACAATAATTGCTACACCTAAAATATCTGAAGCACTGGCTGCCAGGGCCTTCGGCTTATATATTTAATTACAATGGTAAAGTGAAGATATGTACATACCTACGTGCGTTTGGATCAGTTGTCCATCCTTATGGTGGATCGCTGAGCCATCGCACATTTGTTTAAAATAACTAACGTATGTTTATACAAGTGTATATAAGATATATATAAGTAAGAAAAGGGAAAATATTAATAGTAATTTACTTTACTGCTTTGTTCAAAGATTAGATATTTAACTTACTATGAGATATAAATTTAGAAATTAAAGTGATATTTGTTCCATTCATATTTTGGAGGTAGGTGGAAGGTTTGCTATCAGCGAATATGGAAGTGCGTATGTGTTGTAATTCTTCGCAGTTGTCGATAAGATGTATTATGGTTACGCCAGGAAATCCACAGTTAAGGCATGAGTTAGAGGATGTGCCATTGAGGAGATGTGAGTGGGTAGTTATTGTGTGCCCAATTCTGAGACGGACGAAGTGTCTTATGTTGTAAGTACTTAGTCGAATCTGTGGGGTATACAGGTCGGACACCATTGGGATTATATTTTTTGTACTGGTGTTGAAAGTTTTCCCAATCTATAGACCACATGTTCCGTAATGATTTTTTGACCAGTAATCGTATATCGTTTTCTGTGAAATATCTGAACGTGTGTAGCGGCTCTGTACCCGCCTCTTTTGCCCTTTTGTCAGCGGTTTCGTTACCAGGTATGCCAATGTGACCAGGTACCCACATAATTTTGATTGAATTGCTGTTTTGCAGGAGCAATTCGCGTAGTAGAACAGTTAAAGTGGAGTCGTTTTTTGAATTTAGTACGCTTTCTATTGCCGATCTGCTGTCTGAGCATATGATAAATTTGCTTTTGTTGAAAGAAGTATATAATACTGCTTCTAGCAAGGCAGCTATTTCAGCTGTAAATGCTGAGCAGTATTGGGATAGAGCTCCGACGGTTATTGTAGCACCAGAGTTGTTTACTACAGCAAACGTTGTGGTGGAATCGAACTTCGACCCATCGGTGTATATAACTTCCCAGCTCCCGTTAAATGGTTTTAAGGCTTCATAGAATAGTTGCTTATATTCCAAGGCACTGGTAGTATTCTTGCTGTGTTTATGTAGCTCGCTGATAAATGATTGCTTCGGAGTGATAAAAGGTGGTCTGGTAGTAGAAGGAATAAGTGTAGGTGTTGCTAATATATCTAAGTCCTTTATAAATAGGAGACTGCGGGTTAGATCTGAATTCTTTCTTCCCCTTTTTTGGCTGCATTGGTTGCATTCGCTTGTTTAAGTAGAAGCTCGTTTCTGCAGTAAAGTAGTTTTGGTATTAGGATCATTGTGATATATTTAGTTCTTTGTGGGATATCTGGTAACCCAGCTTCGGTTAAAACGACTTCGTTAGGTGATGTAGGAAAGGCTCGTATACTTCTTCTGGCTGCAGCATGATATGGCGCTTGTAGAATTCTGATGCTAGATTTTACGCAATTTCCATATATCGCGAGTCCATAGTCGATCTTAGATAGTAGTAGTGCTTTTGTGATATTGACAAGAGTATTGGTGTGAACAAAGCAGTGTTTAGACGAGAGAAATTTAATTATATTTAGTCTAGTGAACAGGCTTGCCCTTATATATTTACAGTGCTCCTTAAAACTATAGGTCTTATCAAATATTATTCCTAATACTTTTAGGGTATTAGTGTGGGGAATCACGGTGTTATTAAGGGACACGGATGGAAAGGAGCAGTGATGTTTTCTACATACGTGGAAAGTTGCGCATTTGCTAGTGGAGATATTTGCGCCTGAGGTTTCGCTCCATTCGGATACTCTATTGAGGATGTTTATAAAAGTGTTTTGTATCCGACTTAGATTTTTGGCTTTGGAGAAAATGATGACGTCGTCAGCATATATAAGATGCTCAACTTGGTTAAAAGAAGATAGAATCGTGCTAAGTTCGTTGAAGGCTATTATAAACAAAACAACCGAGAGAGGAGAACCTTGTGGTATCCCATTAAATGATTCGTAGATATTTGAGTTGAAATTGCTGACTTTTGACACGAATTTGCGGTTTTGTAGGAATGCCTTAACGAAGTTATAGATTCTAGTTCCGATTTTCCAACGTTTCAGTTCTTTGAGGACAAGGTGTGCTCCAATTCTGTCAAAAGCCTTCTCGAAATCAATGCTTAAGACCGAAACGTAATTTTGGCTTGCTAAGGCAGCAGACACAAAGTGGTCAAAGTATACTAAGGGTTCGATGACTCCTACGCCTTTCTGGAAAGCAAATTGGTGTGGAGATAAGAGTTTAGCGAACCACATAATTCTAACAGAGACTATTTTTTCCAAAACTTTAGACATACATGGAAGCAGCGATATTGGTCTGTAGCTTGTTATAGCAGAGGCTGGTTTGTTTGGCTTAAGGATTGGGAGTATCGAAGATAGCTTCCAATCCTGTGGGAATACGCCAGTGCTCAATATTTATTGTATAACGCAATAAGTCTCTTTTTCAAATCGGTTGGAAGATTTTTTAGTATGGGGTAAGGGATTTTATCTTTTCTGGGAGTTTTCCCTGTCATTGGGTGGATTGTGGAGTCGAATTCCTCCAGTGAGAAAGGTGCTTCTATTGCTAGCGCAGATTCAGAGGGGGTGTAGTTTTGATAAGTTTCTGCTAGTGTGCTGCTTTTCAGTGCGTTAAAGATTGGGTGAAAATTGGTGGAGTGAGAGTACTTTGACCAGGTGGAGGCAAACTCTTCTGCAATTTTCTCTGGAAAGAAGATAGGGCCTTGTGATGAATGAATAAAGCGGATGTGTGAGGAGAGTGGGGAACCTGTAAGCACTTTGATGTCTGTCCAAATTTTTTTAGGGCTCGAGTTTGGGTTGATGTTAGAAGATATTTTTTCAAGCGATTTATACTTGGCTGATTTCAATTCCTTTCTGAAAATGGCGTTAGCTTTTTTGAAATTGATGAGATTTGTGTCATTCATATTTCTTTTGTATTTGTTCCATAGGTTTTTCTTGTTTTTCCTAAGAGCGGCCAACAAGTTTGACCAGTAAGGCAATTTTGCGTAGAATTTGTTTGTGTTGCTCTGAGGCATTGTTAGATGTGAAGCAGAGCGAATAATAGTTTTTATGGTACTGGCTTCCGCGTTTACATTTTTGAGTCTAGGACTATTGCTAGATAGAGAAGATGAGGTCGTCCGAAACTGGGACCAATCAGCCTTGTCTGTGAGAAACTTCGATTTGATATTCCTTAACGACCAGCAGGGAGTGTTCAGGGAGGTGATGAGTGGGTAATGGTCGCTGTTATGAAGCTCGTCTATGGTACGTGAAGATAGTTTTGGTGCAATGGAAGAGGAAGCGAGAACAATATCAGGGTGGGAAAAGGTACTGTGAGTAGAAAAATGAGTTGGAGCTCCGTCGTTAAGGACGGTAAGATTGTGCGTTAGAATTAGGTCGTCGATTATTTGCCCTCTTCTGTTGGCGCAAGGAGAACCCCAAAGGGGACTCCAAGAGTTAAAATCTCCCAGTAGAATGATAGGGGTGGAAAAGTTTTTAATAATGTTGACAAGATCTCCTAGTAAAAAGTTTTGCTGCGGGGGAATATAACAGTTTATTATAGTAATTTTGTACCCAATGTCTACCTCTACCGCTAGGCAAGAAATGTTAGATGAAATATGAATATGTTTATGACTTAAATGCTTTTTTACAAATATTGCAACACCCTGCTTGCAAGAGACAATTTGATTTTTGTTGTGGAAGTAACTAAAATATTTATTAGGCGGGTGTGCTGTCTTATAGTATGGTAGGTGAGTCTCTTGTAAGGCGCGAAATCATTAATTAATATATTGAGATCTGGGTAGTTATTTAAAAGCCCGTTGCAATTCCATTGTAGGATTTGCAACATTTATTCCTGTTAAGGGCGGGGATAATTAGGGTCCAGAATTCCTCTTGAATTCTGGAAACGGGGATCTTAAAAATGGGGGCCGATCCTTTAAGGCAAATAATTACCTGTACTTTTTCAATTCCTTTTTGTGTACAAATACACAGAAAAAATAACTAGAACAGAAATTCTGTTTTATATATATATATATATATATATATATCGCCGTTTATTGCTGAAAAAGAACCTGGTTTTGGATTACCCAATGGAGGAGTGTCACTCACCTGAAGTCGCTGTCGCTGTGATGGAAATCAAAAGATTAAGAGCGATTACTGGTTGCCAGTCGCTTCTATAGCCCCTCTATCTGGCAACGGGTTCAGCTAACAGGACTCGTGCAAAGGCAAACCAAGTAACGAGTCCTGTCAGCGAGTAGCTTACAGCGACATCTCCTGGTGACAGTTTTCCATTGTGAATATTTTGCAGACCTTAACATGCCGCCCGCCTTGCAGTATCACTGCAATATTACATATTACAATTGGATTATAAATATATGATTGTGTGTTGTTATTTACATCTTTTCATTTTTGGTCTTATTTCTAACAATTTTTAAAAATTCATTTTACAAAAATGCGAAAAAAAATGCTTAACTACTGCAGCGTTCTGTGGTCTGCTACTTCACCTTCAATATGGGGTCTCCCCGGAGATGACCCACCCAAATATCGTGTTTTGCGCGGCTGGTCTAGTGGGGGTTGCGGGCATCAGTCCCGGTCGCATTATGGCCCCATACACTTCTGCTCCCAAGATTAGTGACACCGTACTCGTGCGGTAGAACGTTGGGTCTGCCAATCGCAAATTGTCAAACTCGTTGGCCACGCGAGCATCGATGGTGCGTTCTGGTGCGTTCCGCATGAGGCTGGCTAGCACCGTCGCTCTGACTTCCAGTCGTTCGTGCCACCCTTTCAGTACGAGGGAGCACTTCTCTCCGCTTCGTGGCACGGCGTGTAGTCGTCGGGCAAGGGCTCTGGATAAGGTCGTTGTGCTCTGACCAGGATCCAGGATAGCGCGTACTGTATGGATTCTTCCGGCAGTCATTACCTTCACCAATATGGTCGGAGTGAGGACAGATTGCCCTAGAGCTCTTCGGCCAGGTCCCTTGATTAGCTCGCGGGCGTCTCTCACTCGTCTACGGGGTTTGTCTACATCTGATCGTCGCGAATTAGATCTTCGGCTCTCTGGCCGAGATGGGGGGCGTTGAATTGCCGACCGGATACCCGACAGAGGAGGTCTGAATATCCGGAGCTCAGTCGTAGCGTGCGCATCTTCAAGCGCCTGCGGGATGTCGTCATCGCTCGCGTCGATCTCCAGCACCTCTTCGATCGGCACAGTTGCTGCTGCGGCTGATGGTTCGTGCCCTTTGTCTACCGCCCTTTGTCCTTCCGACACGTCTTCCTCGCTTCTGGGAGTTTCCCCCAGGTGTAGGAGACTGTGGTGTCGTTCCTGACACTGGTCGCAGTTTCGCGGTGACGGACACTCATTGGTTGTATGCCGCGGTGACATACAATTCGAGCAGTGGCCGTGTAGGAGGACAGAACGCAGTCTCTCCTCTGGCTCCATACGGCGCATCTGCCGGCAAAAAAGTAAGTTGTGGTTGTGCTTGCACACTGGGCATCTGTTATGCTCTCGGGCCACACGGATCATTTTGGTATATGTTTTCTGAAAATAAAGAAAGCGTTAATTTGGTTTGACTAGAGGCAATAGCACTAGTTTGACGATTGGGCGTGTAATTATGCCTCTTGCCGTACGTATGTCTACGACTCGTACGCGACTATCTTTTCCTGAAAAAACCTTAACAACTCTGCCAAGTCGCCACTCGTTCGGGGGTAAGTTGTCCTCTTTGACAACCACGAAATCATTCACCTCGATGTTTCGTTGGGGGTAATGCCACTTGACACGCTTGTGTAGTTCCTTCAGATATTCCTCTTTCCACCGTTGGCAGAATCCTTGATGAATTGCCTTTATCTTCTGCCATCGGTTTATGATCGTCATCGGGTTTCCTCTACTCTCAGGTTCCGCAATCGCGAGTAGCGGACTGCCGATCAAAAAATGTCCTGGCGTGAGGGGTTCTGTTGACTCGGGGTTTTCTGAAAGCGGACTAATTGGTCGCGAATTCAGACAAGCTTCTATCTTGGCTAGCAACGTCGAGAGCTCCTCCATCGTGAAGCGCATAGTGTTGGCTACCTTACGGAAGTGGGTTTTGAAGCTCTTTACACCTGCTTCCCAAAGCCCTCCCATGTGGGGAGCTCCCGGAGGAATGAAGTGCCAGGTTATTTCTTGATGTGCATATGACTGTGTGGTTAGACGCGAGGCTTCGGCAAGAAAGTGTCGGAAATCTTGCCTTAGTGCTTTGTTGGCTCCAACAAAATTCGTCCCATTGTCGGAGTACATGCTACGGGGGCAGCCTCGCCTAGCTACAAAACGAGAAAATGCCGCCAGAAACGTAGAAGTCGATAAGTCACTGGTTGCCTCCAAATGTATTGCTTTCGTAGCAAAACAAACAAAAACGCATACATAACCCTTTGTTATTAGACACGCCCTGCCGGTGAAATTCTTTATCTCGAACGGGCCAGTAAAATCCACGCCTGTGTTGGCGAAGGGGCGAGATAAGTCCGATCGTTCAGGGGGCAATGATGCCATCAGTTGCTCTCGTGTCTTTTTTCTGTGGATTAAACAAATTTTACAATTATGAATAATGTTTTTTATCAAATTTTTCATCCGTACGATCCAATATTCGGATCTCAAGAGTCTCAACATGAGTTGATTTCCCCCATGCAGAGAAATCAGATGTGAGAATCTGACGAGAAGTCGGGAAAATTGGCAATCGTACGGTAAAATTACAGGGTATCGTTCGTTGTAGGGTAGCCCAGCTAACGCAAGCCTCCCTCCAACTCTCATGATTCCATTCCCATCGAGGAAGGGATTGAGAGTGCGGATGGAGCTTTTTGCGCTTACTGGCTTTGACGCCACAAGTGCTTGATACTCATTGGAGAAGCACTGTTTTTGAGTTAACATAATAAGGCACATTTTTGCCTTTCGAATCTCTACCGCTGTTAATTCTGACGTTTCCTGTCGTGGGGTTGATTTATGTACCGGGTGTGTCTTATAATAAAATTGAAAAATTCGTGCAATTACTCTTAGGGCACGAGAGAAGTCGGAGAATCGTTCTAAAATATCTGTCCCTTGCAAAATCTGACCTGCATGGACTCGAACGACCTTCTGCTCCAGCCCTGTCTCCACCGTCACCTAATAAGTTTTTTGAGGCCAGCCAGACGGTTTCTCCTTTAGCCAACTAGGACCCTGCCACCACAGAGTGCTCTTCTCCAATTCTTGGGGCGATAAGCCACGGCTACCTAAATCTGCCGGGTTATCGCTTGAATCCACATGATTCCATCCTTTCACTCCGACGAGCTCCTCTATTTTGGCAACTCGATTTGCCACGAACGTAGTCCAGTAACAGGGGGGCTTCCTTGGCCATGAGAGCACAATGGTGGAGTCAGTCCATTTGTAGATCACTGGCTGGCCAACGTCGAACTGTGGAAGTAAAGCATTAATTAATTCTGCTAATAGCAGTGCTCCGCACAATTCTAATCGAGGTAGAGAAACTGTTTTCACCGGTGCTACTTTCGTCTTACCTACAAGTAAATTTATGTATGGGGCCCTGTCTGAGTTTCGATCGCGAATTCTCACATACAGAGCAGCTGCATATGCCTTTTCAGAGGCATCACAAAATCCATGAAATTCAATTTCATTCCACGGGGTGAAATGGATCCACCTTGGGATTTTGATATTTGAAATAAACGTGTAATTTTCAAGAAAATTTTCCCATCGCAAATACAAAACTCGAGGTAAAGTGTCATCCCAATCTATCTTGGCTAACCAGATGTCCTGCATTAAAATTTTTGCCTCTACAACAATAGGGCCCAACCACCCGGCTGGGTCGAACAACTTGGCAACACACGATAAAACCTCTCGTTTTGTATAGCTTGGTCGAATGGGGATTTCTTGGACGCTAAAATGGAACATATCGCGAGCGGCATTCCACCGAATGCCCAACATTCTAGCTTCACTCAGATCATCTATCTCCAAAAAATCTTCCTGTAATAAATGAGCCTTTGGCAAGGCTGCGAGGATGTCCTTGCAGTTCGACGTCCACTTTCGGAGGGGGAACCCGGCTTCCTTGAGTACTTCGATGAGTTCGTCGCGGGTGCGACTGGCGGTCTCGCAATCATGAGCTCCTGCCAGTACATCGTCAACGTACATATGTTGGGTTAAGACCTTAGAAGCCAACGGAAATTTAAGGCGAACGTCTTCCGCCAATTGCAGAAGAGTTCTTATTGCTAAATAGGGGGCGCAGTTCACCCCAAACGTCACAGTTTGGAGTTCATAGTCTACGAGCTCTTCTGCTTGTGATTCTCGAAAGAGAATTCTATGATACCGCGTATCATCAGGGTGCAGAAGAATCTGCCTATACATTTTCTCAATGTCTGCATTGAAAACGTATTTGAAAAACCGCCATTTCAATAGCAGTGCGATGAGGTCAGCTTGAAGAACTGGCCCAGGGTAGAGTGCATCATTCAAACTTACTCCATTTGAAGTTGGACTTGATGCGTTAAATACCACGCGAACCTTTGTGGTGGTACTGTCCGGTTTTATGACTGCATGGTGGGGTAGGTAGTATATGTCTGCTTGAGGTTTACTATCGGCGCTGGTCACTGGCTTCATATGACCGAGTGTGATGTATTCCCGAAGTACTCGATGATATTCTGCTAATAGCAGTGCTCCGCACAATTCTAATCGAGGTAGAGAGACTGTTTTCACCGGTGCTACTTTCGTCTTACCTACAAGTAAATTTATGTATGGGGCCCTGTCTGAGTTTCGATCGCGAATTCTCACATACAGAGCAGCTGCATATGCCTTTTCAGAGGCATCACAAAATCCATGAAATTCAATTTCATTCCACGGGGTGAAATGGATCCACCTTGGGATTTTGATATTTGAAATAAACGTGTAATTTTCAAGAAAATTTTCCCATCGCAAATACAAAACTCGAGGTAAAGTGTCATCCCAATCTATCTTGGCTAACCAGATGTCCTGCATTAAAATTTTTGCCTCTACAACAATAGGGCCCAACCACCCGGCTGGGTCGAACAACTTGGCAACACACGATAAAACCTCTCGTTTTGTATAGCTTGGTCGAATGGGGATTTCTTGGACGCTAAAATGGAACATATCGCGAGCGGCATTCCACCGAATGCCCAACATTCTAGCTTCACTCAGATCATCTATCTCCAAAAAATCTTCCTGTAATAAATGAGCCTTTGGCAAGGCTGCGAGGATGTCCTTGCAGTTCGACGTCCACTTTCGGAGGGGGAACCCGGCTTCCTTGAGTACTTCGATGAGTTCGTCGCGGGTGCGACTGGCGGTCTCGCAATCATGAGCTCCTGCCAGTACATCGTCAACGTACATATGTTGGGTTAAGACCTTAGAAGCCAACGGAAATTTAAGGCGAACGTCTTCCGCCAATTGCAGAAGAGTTCTTATTGCTAAATAGGGGGCGCAGTTCACCCCAAACGTCACAGTTTGGAGTTCATAGTCTACGAGCTCTTCTGCTTGTGATTCTCGAAAGAGAATTCTATGATACCGCGTATCATCAGGGTGCAGAAGAATCTGCCTATACATTTTCTCAATGTCTGCATTGAAAACGTATTTGAAAAACCGCCATTTCAATAGCAGTGCGATGAGGTCAGCTTGAAGAACTGGCCCAGGGTAGAGTGCATCATTCAAACTTACTCCATTTGAAGTTGTACTTGATGCGTTAAATACCACGCGAACCTTTGTGGTGGTACTGTCCGGTTTTATGACTGCATGGTGGGGTAGGTAGTATATGTCTGCTTGAGGTTTACTATCGGCGCTGGTCACTGGCTTCATATGACCGAGTGTGATGTATTCCCGAAGTACTCGATGATATTCTGCCTTCAGCTCCGGTCTTCTCATCATTGTGCATCCTCCGGACTGAGCTGCTTTTTTGTCGGGACTTGCTCAAGCTCCCAAAAAACGAGTTAGCTGAGAACTTGAAATTTCCGCAAGTAGAGAAACACATGAGTCTGGCTTCTTTGCCGCAGACTGGGGGGCTGGGCCTATCAAGACCCAGCCAAATACTGTCTCCTATGCCAGGAGCGAGCCTAAAATATTTCGCTTTATGTTTCCCTCCATTATGTCTGGGTACAAGTCCGCACCAATAATAACGTCGACCTGCTGACTTCTGTGGAAATTAACGTCGGCTAAGTTCATTGGGGGCAGTAGATCAAGATGTGCTTGATCTACCGAAAACTGGGGTAGGTCTCCTGTCAGTTTGGGTAGAATCAGACCTCTTGCCTCAATTCTAATCTGGGGGTTGACAGGAGAACCTATAACAAAGTGTGCGACTTTTCGCACCTTAGCCGAAGCTGTCGCATTTATTCCACAGACTTGTGTGTCAGCTGGTCGAGTCGGAAACTTGATGCGTCTCTGCAACCGCTCCGTGATAAAAGTTCCTTCTGAACCTGAATCAAGAAGGGCTCTGGCCTCATAGTCTACTCCTAAGTAACTAATATGTATCATGGCCGTACCCAAGACAACGTTCTTGGCACTTGCAGCGAACAAAGCATTTACATTTCCGGTTGGGGCTGGGGTGTGAGGCATTCGAGCCTCTCCGTCTTTTGTAGACGGACGTTGATTGCTATTAGGAGTGCGATGCAACAAAGAGTGGTGCCGTTGATGGCAGCTCAAACAGCTAAAAGTGCTCTTACAACTTTTCGCTAGATGGGAATGCGCTAGACAGTTCATACACAAATTGTATTTCCTAACTACCTTAAACCGATCATCTACCTTCATCGCTAAAAACTTTGAACAAGCTCTCAAAGAATGCGACTGTTCCGGGCACAACCTACAAGCTGATTGCGTCATTTGACTGTGATGGGCCGATATTTTTCTGTCGTGTATCCCGGCTGATGCACGACTTGGTCCTGCCCTAACTACTCGTGAACTTTGGATATCGGATACCGTTTCCAAAGTCTGGAACCTGCTCGAGAGGTAGTTGTCTAAATCTTCCCACCTCGGAATCTCAGCCTTGTGAACGATTCCCTGTTCCCATAAAGCTAATGTCGCGTCCGGCAATTTGCTCGAAACCAAAAAGACAAAACTTGCATCCCAGTTTTCGATTTCAATTCCATACATTTGCAGAACTGAGATGCAATTATTTACTGAACGCTGGAGATGTTTTATCTCGGTGCCGCGTTCAACTGTCACCGTGGGCAAGTTGAACAAGATCTTCAACTGACTGTTCACCATGACTCGTTTGTTTTCATATCTATCCGATAGATTTTGCCACGCAATAGCAAAACCGTCATTGGTCAAGGGGCATTTCTTCACAATGTCCCTGGCTTCCCCACGGGTCTTTTGATTGAGGTGGTATAATTTCTCCACCGGACTTAGACGCGAATTATTTACGTAGATGGCTGTAAATAAATCCCGAAACGAGGGCCATGCCATATAATCCCCATAAAAAATTTCCGTATCGCACGGAGGAAGATTTACGTTTGAGCGCAGTGGTGGCTCAGAATCGCGGTTTGAGGGGATTACCGTTGATGAGCTTTGCTGAACAAAGGTCAGATTATGAATGGTTTCACCCATCAACGCAGCGCACGTCAGGTATGCTGTATAACAATCCTGATACCTACATTTTGCTAAACTCATGGCAGCGTTATTTGATTCGTCTTCAGACAAATCCCTAGAGTGGCTATCAAAAGATTCGTTGACCTTTGTCCATAATGCTTTGAGTTCCTCTTTTTGAATATCAAGCGAAATTATGGAATGACTTGTCCCTGGAGTTGTATTGTATCTCTCTTCAAACTCCAACAGGGCACTACAGGCGCGTGAAAAATCGTTTGCGTGAGCCATTGTTAACAAACTTTTTTTTTTTTTATTTCTTTAAAGTCCAGTTACAAAATAACAACTTTAAAAAATTTACAATAAATAAGAAAAAAAACAATTTTTTTTTTGTTTTGGTTGATTTCCCTCTGACTGGGGTGAAAATCCGTCTTACTGGGGGTCCGGGTGAGTATGCTGATGACGAACTCCTTCAAGCCTTTGCCTGGCTTTGCCACCTGGTGTACTCCTCCTCTTGGTGATCCCGGTTTCTTGTTTCTTGGGTTTCTTCTTTTATTTTTATTTATTTATTTTTTTTGTAATTATCACTTAGATGTGAGACTGGTATTTTCGTCGTTCTACCAGTCCCACGAAACGTTTTGCTTCGCGCCCGAATACGCAAATATACGTGGTGGATTTCAAAGGCTTACCTTTTATGCAGCTTTTACTATCGGGGTTATTGTTTGGTGCTGCCAAAAGTTCAGCGTACCTCGTACCTCCTTATGGCAGTTTGTTGGGGCGTTGGTAAGGCCCTTGCAGCACTTCACGTTGACGATGACTGGGCAATTTACTTCAACTGCCTTTATTTGATGTATTGTATTGTTTATATAAATTTTTGTAATAGCGCGTTGTATTTGTTGGCCCTCGTGACCTGCGCTCACTGCCCTACCTTTAGGGACTTTCACACAAATTATAGTTGCTACGCTGCTAATCAGGGCCTTTCACTGCCAGTATGGCTGGTTTATAGAATTTTATGATTTCAGCGCGTTTTATTCGTTGGCCCTCGTGGCCTGCGCTCACTGCACTTTCACCCAAATTAATTTGCTTCCCTGCTATTCAGGGACTTTCACACAAATTAATTTGTTTTCACTGCCTTTTCGGCTTTTTTACAATTTTTGCGCGATTTCTTTGATGGCCCTCGTGGCCTGCGCACACTGCACACTTTCACCCAAATTAATTTGCTTCCCTGCTATTCAGGGACTTTCACACAAATTAATTTGTTTCACTCCTTTTTTTGCTTTTTTTCAAATTCAGCGCGTTTTATTCGTTGGCCCTCGTGGCCTGCGCTCACTGCACTTTCACCCAAATTAATTTGCTTCCCTGCTATTCAGGGACTTTCACACAAATTAATTTGTTTCACTGCTTTTTTTTGCTTTTTTTAAAAATTTTGCGCGATTTCTTTGATGGCCCTCGTGGCCTGCGCACACTGCACTTGCACCCAAATTAATTTGCAGCCCTACTATTTAGTGGCTTTCACACAAATTAATTTGATTTTTATTGCCTTTTCGGCTTTTTTACAATATTTGCGCGATTTATCTGATGGCCCTCGTGGCCTGCGCACACTTCACTTTCACCCAAATTAATTTGCAGCCCAACTATTTCGTGGCTTTCACACAAATTAATTTGATTTTTATTGCCTTTTCGGCTTTTTTACACTTTTAGCGCTTTTTATTCGTTTCTGGCACTTTTCTTTGCCGGCGCTTATTACCCTCTTTATAGGGGTTTTCACTTTTTTTTTTTTTTTTTTGTTTTATCACACACTGGCACCGTTTGCCAACGCGCACTGCCCTACTTGTAGGTTTTTCGTTTCGGTTTTTTTTTCACTTTTTCACTTTTTTTTTTTTACCTGAGGTGGTATACTCCTTCCTCGTGTCCACCGGAGTGCCTGCTTCTGGTAGTGGTTTATCACCGTTAGCTAGCGGTCCGCTAGGTCTTCCCGTTTCTAGACTGGATCAATGCAGGTCGCCTCCGCTGAAAGATTTTGAAAATTTCGGGTTATCAGTTAGAAAACTCACCAGGTTTTTCCTTTTGTGGTTTCTGCTACTGCTGCTACTGCTGGAACTACGCCTTCCTCCTGGTAGTCTGCTAGCCGCCGGGATTGGTGTTTTTTTTTTTTTCTTTCTTTTGGTGAGATCGCTCACCACCACCAATTAATTGCAGCCAATTATTGCAAGCAAAAACACAATACAAAAGCACGTAGAAAAACGTCAAAGCGCTGCTTCTTGTGCATGCGCTCGTTCACGATAGGCTTTTGCTTTTAAATCTAGCAAGTGGGACTTGGCGAGAGTTGATAGAATTTTAAAAAGAAATTGAAAAAGATTAATTATTGCCTTAAGGATCCGGCTCGAAGGACCATGTTAAGGGCGGGGATAATTAGGGTCCAGAATTCCTCTTGAATTCTGGAAACGGGGATCTTAAAAATGGGGGCCGATCCTTTAAGGCAAATAATTACCTGTACTTTTTCAATTCCTTTTTGTGTACAAATACACAGAAAAAATAACTAGAACAGAAGTTCTGTTTTATATATATATATATATATATATATCGCCGTTTATTGCTGAAAAAGAACCTGGTTTTGGATTGCCCAATGGAGGAGTGTCACTCACCTGAAGTCGCTGTCGCTGTGATGGAAATCAAAAGATTAAGAGCGATTACTGGTTGCCAGTCGCTTTTATAGCCCCTCTATCTGGCAACGGGTTCAGCTAACAGGACTCGTGCAAAGGCAAACCAAGTAACGGAGTCCTGTCAGCGAGTAGCTTACAGCGACATCTCCTGGTGACAGTTTTCCATTGTGAATATTTTGCAGACCTTAACAATTCCATTATATGGTCCTCCGGGGGGAGGGGGATAGGGGGGGTAATGGGAAAGTTGGGGGAAATAAGGTGGGAAAGAAGGGATGAAACCAAAGTAGATGGGTCATCGACTGATAAACATGCTGATTCGATATTGCTATCAGTAGATTCGGTTGGATTATTATTATTTAGTTGTTTATTTAATGTGCTATTGTTTGTTTGGTATGTCTGTACAATGTTTTGATCATTTCTTATAATGCTAGTATTGCTGGATTGTTGTAGTGATGTGTTATTATTGTCTTGTTTTTCTATTGTTTGGTTTGAGAAGCTGGATATAATAGAGTTATTGCATGTTGATGAGTTGTTGTTGTTAAATTTGTTAAGTGATTGCTTTGCTGGGATATTGTTAGTGTTTTCAGATGTGGGATTCATTGAGGTTTGTTGTTGGGGGCTCGGAATGTTTTTTGTGATATTGGCGAATGTGGGAGAGGAGGAATTGAAAATAGCAGTAACTTGGGTGCTGTGTATTTTTATTGCTTCACGCATTGAGCATTTTCTGTCAGTTTTAAGTTTGATTATTTCTTTCATTTGTAGGAATTTGGGACATGATTTATTTGAGGAGGGGTGAGGGCCCGAACAATTAACACAGTTGATTTGTGTGCATGAGGATGAAGGATGAGGTGGGAGGGAGCAGTTTTCACATACAGGCAGTTTGGTGCAGCGTTTAGTAGTATGCCCAAGATATTGACAATTCTTACACCTCATAGGGTTAGGGTAGTATGGCCTGACTTTTGTAGTATACCACGAGATTTCAATTTTTTCCGGTAGGTGGTATAAATCAAATGTTAGCAGAACTACCCCACTAGGGATAGATTGACAATTTTAGGGAATTTAAATACTGAGACTACGCCTTGCTCTCTTAAATTTTCAATTATTTCTTTTTCTGTAACTTCATTCAAGCACGGTGCGAAGATGGTACCTTTGCAAGAATTAAGGTTGTTATGAAGCTCTATTTTTACGCTGCAAATTCCAGATAAGTTTGTGGCTGACGAAAATCGTTTTGCTATGTTTTTGTTCTTTACTAGCAATAAGAGGTTGCCGTCCCTTAGTTCTGATATACTTACTATTTCTGTACTGATATTTTTTAGGGCTTTATGTACCGCGAAGCACGAATACTTGCTAAGGGGACGATCGGAGTTAATGGAACTTGCTACCAAATATTTAGGGTGGTCTTTTGTTATTGTAGGTAGTATTGGAAATGCGTCGTTTGTAAAGTCATTCGTTTTTTTCTTTTTTTTGGGCTTGTGGATAACAGGGCGAACCTGTTATCCCCAAGCAGAGGTACCCCAGGGGGCATTATAAATATGTTAAACTTTTGTAACTTAAAAAATTATACGTGATTCACCAAACAATAGAAGGAAAAAAACAATATATATATATGTAAATGTGTATGCACGTATGTGCGAAAACTACGCAAAGATAATGAAAAAAATATCACCAGATCACTGTACGGACAACCTTACGCGGAGAGTATCAGTCGATGACTGTAGCTGTATTGTGGTTCGCAAATCAGTTTATATACGTCTTGCCTGTTTAGTGTGTCCTCCGTATTTGTGCTGAGCCGTAGGATTTGCCCAAAGTTATATATTGTTCTAAATGCTGTACGCATGCTGTATGTATCCATGTTTTATTCTAATTGTATAATGCCAGATAATGTCATCACGTCTTTTGTATTTAGTTATTCAATATATTGTTCTTTTAGGGGTTTCATGAACATATCCATGAGGATGTTCGAAGTTTGTTTCCCATCCCTTATCCGTTCGCGAGCCTGTGTATCTTAGTATTAAATTTTATATATTTAGTCGTAGCATTGTTGCTAATATATTTTGATTTTGGTATTTTTTGTGTAGGGGCTTGTGCACTATGTCTACTGTCTCTGGTAGAGGTTTGACCGGATATAAGTCTTGTACATATGTCAAACGATACCATTTTGCAGTCATTCGTGAATTCTACGGACTTCGGTTTGTCAATCAGTGTCATTGTGTTCATTATGGTATGCTCGTTGCGCAGCTCTAGAGTATCATAGAGAACTGTTTTCATATATTTTGTTTATTTATCAGCAGGTTCTGATTATAGTATGGACCTCACTGGAATATTCGGCTTGTGTATCTTTAGTAGCACCATCAGTGGTGGAGCTGTCAGGACTATCTGGCTTAACGTATGAGCAATACTTAAGTTTATTATGGTGGTTGCATCTTGTATAGCATTTGTGATCTCTGTTTGGTATTTGTCGGTGGGGTCCGCACCTACTATTCTGCATTTCATTTCCTCAATCATTTTTGCTATTTGTTGTTTTTTTCGATGGCGCTTGACGGAAGGAAGGAAAGAAATGGTCGAAACGTCCGAGGTTCCGATCCATTGCAGCCAATATGGAAGATATTAGGATAAAATACATATAGAAGTTACCAAAAATCGCAAAATACTTCCATGTAATATAAATAAGTATGGCAAAGCCTTTAATTTAGTCGCAAATCCGTTTTTAATCGCATAGGATGCAGGCTTATTCGGATAAATAGCGTTAAAGAGTAACTTTTTTGAATTATCTCTATATCATCTGTCATCATGTCAAGGGTTTAGACTGCAACCTTTGAATTCTATCTATGTCAGATCTAGACGCTGAACTCCAAAGCAGGATCCCATTGGTCCAAGATGGTTGCGCCATCATTTTAAAAATAGTACTTTGATTTTTAAGTTTATTTTGGATTTAGAAGGACCTATAACACTGCGGAACAAACATTTACAAAAACCTGCGGTCATGATTTTGTTAATAGTTTTTATTAACATTAGTAGTAGGCTTACGAACTGTGTTTTTACTTTTTTTGGATTGGCTCTAGTTCTTAAGATAAACGAAACTTAAGAAATTAATGAAAAAAAATTATATGACCCAGTTCCAGTTGTACTAATTTAATTATTCCTCAATAAGTTTTGATAGATAGCTCAAAAAGAAGTCTGAAATGTGTGTTGCTACACAATGGAAATAAACTTGCTTCGGTTCCAATCGGTCATAGTACCAAACTAAAAGAAGAATTCGAAAATGTAAAAATTGTTTTAGCAAAGATTTTGAATGCACAACATAAGTCGTCAGTATGCGTGGCCTTGAAGATGGTGAATTTTTTATTGGGCCAACAAAGTGGGTATACTAAATACCCCTGTTTTATATGTTTATGCGACAGTCGTGCAAGAAATGAACATTGGATTAGAAAGGACTGGAGGTAGGAACATGACCAACTGATAAGCCGAGAAAAAATCATTCTTCCACCCTTTCACATCATTAAAGCCCTTGATAAGACAGGTGACTGTTTCGAATATGTGTGCAAAACATTTCCAGTCCTTAGTATGGAAAAATTAAAAGCAGAAGTCTTCGATGGTCCTCAAATTCGTACCCTTCTAAAAGACACTGAATTCTTAAACCATATGTCACAAATTGAATCTGAAGCCTGGCTAAGCTTTGTTAATGTAGTAAACAATTTTTTGGGAAATCATAAATCACTAGACTATACAAAGCTTGTTGCTGACATGTTTCTCAATTTTCGCAACCTAGGAGCTAAAATGAGCATTAAATTACATTATTTACATAGTCATTTGGACAAATTTCCGGGCAACCTAGGCGATTACAGTGAGGAACAAGGTGAACGGTTCCACCAGGCCATAAAAATAATGGAAGAAAGATACCAAGGTCGATGGGACTACCACATGATGGCAGACTACTGCTGGAACTTAATACGGGTGTTGCGTACCATCGCGAACAAAACTCAATTCATTTATTATAAAAAGTTGCCAGATGAATACAAAGTATTATTATTATGAATAGTTGCCAGATGGGCACAAACATACCGGCCGCCTTGAACGACCGAGATAAGTTCAAAATTAAATTCAAATTTCAAAAAAATAAAAGTACATGTCAAATTATATAAGTATTACAAAGTAAAAATATCATTTTGCGTTGGTAACAGCGTCAGCTTCGCTACTGGTCGTACCAATTCACCGTCCATCGTCTTCAGTTTTACAACACGTACTGATCCATCTGCTCCGGGATGACACTGAATTAAACGCCCAAGTCGCCATTTAGTAGGTGGACTATTAGGATCGTGGATGATAACGACGTCATCTTTCAGATTCAAGCAGGGTCGAAACCATTTCACTCTTTGTTGTAGATTAACGAGATACTCGTTTCGCCAACGAGACCAAAAATGTTGTCGCATTGCGCTGATAGCTTGCCATCGTTGATGTATCGTTCCTGAGACGTTTTCGATGTCAGGTTCAGGTAACGCTTTGATTGGCTCACCAATCAAGAAATGGCCTGGAGTGAGAACTTCCAAATCGTCGGCGTTTGCAGAGTGCTAATAGAGTGGCCGTGAATTGACGCAAGCTTCTACCTCGATTAGCAGCGTGGAAAATTCCTCGTATGTTAATAAGGAGCTACCGAGAGCACGTTTCAAATGGTATTTAACTCGCTTCACCCCTGCCTCCCAGTAACCACCCATGTGTGGCGCGCTTGGTGGATTGAAGTGCCATGTCACTTGCATATTCGCAAGATACGAGGCAAGTTTTTCACCTTTCAAACAACGATGGTAAGCGGCGTTCAGCTCTCTTTCGGCGCCAACGAAATTGGTTGGCGGTTTATGCGCTTGCATTTGACGCATTTGTGATATACAGCGCGGACAAGCGGCGAGAACCCAAAACCCAGAATCGACGTTGTAGAACTCTTTCCATGATTTGCGGACCGGCGTGAAGCGTATTACGATGAATGTCGAGTATTATGAGTTTCGCTAGTGGTGAATTTTTCGGTAGGATTATGGGGTGCTTGACTTCAGCGGGTACCGAAGCGCGTTTTATTCTCCCGCCAACACGTACAACGCCATCTGGATCCAAAAATGGCTGAAGACGGATTAGATGACTTCGCAATGGTATTTGTTTAAATGATCTGCAAGAAACAATTTCTTTCGCAAAAGCATTACGTTGAATATAATTTACCAGTACATTTTCAGCTTGGTGAATTTCCTTGCTAGTGAGCGCGCCAGTAATGCGCTGATCGCTAGCTGTCCGTAGATTTTTAATGAAACGTAAAGCGTAGGCTGTCACTCTTTTGAGCTTGGCATATGAATCATATCTATACAATAGTTTCCACTCTTCTAAGGTTTGAGTAAGATGTGATGCTGTTTTCGTTTTTCGCAATTCAGAGTTAATGTGTGAGTTACACCTTGCCAATTGTTCCAAATCTTCTTCTGAACGATGTCGCCACTCGTTTTCGTTTTCGACCAACCAGCTTGGCCCTTGCCACCAAAGACAATGAGCAAGTAGTTTCGATGGAGCCAATCCTCGAGACGCGCAGTCAGCGGGGTTGTCCTCTGACCGGGCGTGCCTCCAGCAGTCAGGAGCTAAAACTTCTTGCACAGCGGCTACGCGGTTCGCAACGAAGACTGACCATCGGCTTGGGTGGCTTTGTTACCAAGCTAGTGTTATAGTTGAGTCCGTCCACGCATATAACTTTTTCATGTCGCGACCGAAGCTTAGTTGAATCTGCTTGACAAGTTTTGCGCCTAAGTGCGCTGCGCACAATTCTAAACGCGGAAGAGTAATACTTTTCAAAGGCGAACCTTAGCGCGCGCGGCGACTAAAACGATCTTAAAGGTTCCGTCGAATAGTTGCGTGCGACAGTATAGAGCGGCGGCGTAGGCGCGTTGTGACGCGTCGGTGAAAACATGATATTCAGCGCCATCTGAGGTTTCGCTAGTACCAATCCATCGACTCAGTTTGAAGGCCGTGAGTTCGGGCAGCTGCTGGCGGTGAGAAAGCCACTCTTCCGCAACATCGATAGGCACCGGTTCATCCCAGTCAACGTCTGCGCGCCAGATTCTCTGGAGCCAAATTTTCGACAGTGTTGTGCAAGGCGCGACTAATCCTAGCGGGTCAAAGATCTTACTAGAATCCGAAAGAAAGACGCGTTTCGTAAGAACTTCAGGCAGTGGTGGTAAATCCACTGCAATCGATAAACAATCATCGTTAGTGTTCCAAATGGTACCTAGCGTACGTAGCTCATCGCTGTCAGCTAATAAGTGTGAGATTTGTTTCGACGCGTGCGGTATTTTCTTTCTAAGTTCTTCGCAATTCGTAGCCCACTTTTGAAACGCAAAACCAGCGCTAGACAATACTATAGTTACATCGTTTTGTAGCTTTGTAAGCTCTTTGATCGAAAATGAGCCAGTAAGGAGATCATCCATATAAAAGTCGCGCATGATGACTACAGCAGCTTAGTTAAACGCTTCTCTTGCATCCAAAGCGGCTTGGTGGAGAGATCGTACAGCCAAGTGTGAAGCCGCGGCGACGCCGTAAGCAACGCGAAGCATGCGATAGTCTTGGATAGGTTCTGTAGGCGCGTCGCGCCAGACTATGCGCTGGTAATCAGCGGCTTCTTTTGCGACGTAAACTTGTCGATACATTTTCTGGACGTCCGCCATTATGGCGAAGCGATGAGTTCGGAACCGCGCCAATATCGAAAACAGATCTTCTTGTATTTGTGGGCCAATCATTAGTCCATCGTTGAGGGAAGAACCGGACGACGTTTTCAACGAGGCGTTAAACACCACTCTAAGTTTTGTAGTTGAGCTAGTATTCTTCATTACCGCGTGATGTGGCATGTAGTAACTTTCGTGCGGTTGCGCGTTGCCCACAAGCTCCATATGACCCATACTTAAGAGTTCTTTCTTAAATTCAGCGTATTGACGGCGTAGCTCAACATCAGCAGCGAAGCGCTTCTCCATTCTCAACAAGCTTCTAACAGCTATGTTTCTTGACTCACCTAAAGTTACAGATCCCTTAAAAGGGAGGCGGACAATGTAGCGCCCGTCTGCAGCGCGGTGGCAATGCTCACGAAAATGTTTTTCACAAGCTTCCTCTTCGATAGTTAAGAACCGCTTCGGAGAAAACTCTTCGAGCTCCCAAAACTTACTCACCATTCTGACGAGTTGCACGTCACAATGCATAGATACAACTGCTGGACTTGGATTGGAGTAACGCATAGCCTTTCCAAAGAGCACCCAACCGAATACCGTATTCTGCGCCATGGGTGTGTCAGGTGGCCCTTTGCAAAGACCAGTTAGAAGAAATTTGTCCATCTCCTCCATACCTTTTAACACGTCAATGGGACCAGGGTTGGCGTTGTTGTTGTTGTTGTTGTAGCGGCTAGTCGTGCCCCGTAAAGAGCGGATTCATCCATGGTCGTTGTCGTCGAACTCATCTAGGGGGAGGCCCAGGAAACGTGCAGTTTCGACAGGGTTGGACCAGAGGGAGAGGGGGGTTAGATGAGTGGGTTTGAGAGGGCATGTGAATAGGTGGTTGGTGTCGTGCGGAGAATCTCCACATGCCGGACATGTGTTGGGTATGTCGGGGTTGATTCTGGATAAGTAGGAGTTGAGCCTGCTACAGTATCCAGATCGTAGTTGTGCCAGAGTGGCGCGGGACTCGCGGGGCAGCAGGGACTCCTCATCTGCTACAGGTGGTGGTTGGGCTCCGATGACTGCATTTGCCTGGCGGGAGTCAATGATGTTAGTGACTGTGTCTCTGTTGATGATGCTTAGGACCCGCCGGTACGCCTCCGGATCCAGCGGTTGTGTGATGAGTGGCTGGATCTCGTCCTTTAGTTCTAGAAGATGTCTTCTAATGTGCCTGGGGGGCAGTTCCACTGCAAACAGGTGCCCGTTTGGATGCCCCGAGCGGTGACATCCAGCAAGGAACTGCTAGCTGAGCATGAGGTTGTGCTCCTTAACTCGGAGCACATTGACCTCTTGGTGGAGATGCTCCTCAGGCGACATCAGAAGACATCCCGTCACCGTGCGGAGTGCGGCGTCCTGGCAGGTCTGCAGCTTCGTCCATTGTGTCCTGCTGGTTCCCGGCGACCAAACTGGCGCAGCATAATTTATTACCGGCCGGCCAATCGCCTTGTATGTTGCCAACAACGTTTCTTTGTATTTGCCCCAAGAGCTGCCGGCGAGCGACTTGAGGGCATTGTTGCGGCTCTATACTCTGTTGGCGATTGCGGTAGTGTGCGCGGAGAAGGAGAGCAGGCTGTCGAAAGTCACCCCCAGAATCTTTGGGTGGTTAACCGTCGGAATGGGGGTGCCATCGATATGGATGTTAAGATCCAGCCTGACCTCCTTCGCCCAGCAGGGGACAGCGCCAGGTTTCTGCTAGTGAAGAAGTGGGCAAGATCAGAGAGATATCCGTTCACTTTCAAACACAGATCATCAATTGCATTGCCGGTTGCCGTTATCGAGCAATCATCAGCATAGGAGACAATCGTGACTCCCTCTGGCGGTTGAGGGAGCTTGGAGATGTAGTGATTAAACAATAATGGGGACAGGACGCCACCCTGCGGTACCCCTTGTTTAATCCTCCTTGGTTTCGATGTTCTGTCTCTAAACCATACCGATGATTGACGACCACACAGGTAATTCGCGGTCCACCGTTTCAGTCCCTGCGGGAGAGTTGATGCTTCCACGTCAGCTAGTAGCGTGGAGTGGCTAACTGTGTCGAAAGCTTTCGACAGGTCCAACGCTACTAGGACGGTTCTCTCACAGGGGCGGTTTTGGTTAAGACCACGGTTCACCTGTGTTTATGGCATTAAGTGCTGTTGTTGTGCTGTGCACTTTCCGGAAGCCATGTTGATGCTTAGCTGACCCAAGGTGGTATGTATAGTACGGGAGGAGTAGGGCCTCAAGTGTCTTTACCACAGGTGAAAGCAGGGAAATCGGCCGATAGGAATCGCCCTTGTCGGCCGGTTTCCCTGGTTTCAGTAGTGGGACCACCCTCCCAACCTTCCAGATGTCTGGAATGATGAGGGTGGCCATGGACAAATTGAGGATCCTAGTGAGGAACTCAACTCCCGCGGGGCCTAAATTTTTCAGCATCAACACGCTTAGCCCGTCAGGGCCAATGGCCTTGGAGGCTTTCGCCTTCACGATGACCTCCTTTACCTCGCCACAAGTGAAGGTAAGAGGCGCGCTGTTGTTCGGTAATTTGCGCAGCCTCCTGGTCACCTTCCGCTTGGTCCTATCCCCCGAAGGATGCAGTATAAACTGTCGGCTAAAATAGCTCGCGCATCTCTTCGGGTCCGACGAGGCACGATCCCCGAATGAAATTTCCACTCGGTCGTCGTACTTCGTCGGGTTGGATAAGGACTTCACGGTAGACCAAAGCTTACCAACACCCGTGACCAGATTACAGGACTTCAGATGCTCTTCCCACTTGTTCCGCTTGTGTTGGTCCACCAGCCTCCGAATCTCCTCGTTTAAATCCTGGATGTTAGGATTACGGGGATCGGAGCGGCGAAGGTGGTCGCGTTCGTTCGCTAGGGCGGCCGCTTCAGCCGGGAAGTTGGGACGGATCTCAGGGATCCTCCCTGCCGGAATGAAGCGGGCCGCAGCTGACGCAACCACCTTGCGGAACTTATGTTCGCCTATTCGAACGTCGGTGGGTGCGGGAAGAGACCTGAAGGCATTTTCGGTGAACTCCGCGAACCTGACCCAGTCAGCCTTTTTAAAGTTGATATAGGTCCGATGGTCCGCGGAGACAAAGTCAGCAGGTCTGTCAATCGAGATGATTAAAGGTAGGTGGTCTGATGCAAGCGATAGCATAGGTCGCCACGTTATGCTATTTATCAGACCTGCGCTAGCTATTGTTAGGTCAGGCGAGCTGCTGCAACTACCCATAATCCTGGTGGGAGCATCATCATTCATCGTGCAGAATGTCGTATCGTCTATCTGCTCTGCCAAATCATTTCCCCTACGATCAGCTGGTAGGCTTGAATGCCAGAGATCGTGGTGCGCGTTAAAGTCACCAACTACCAATCGGTTTTCACCTCTGAGAAGCGCACCTATGTCAGGGTGATGTCCTGCCGGGCAGCAGGTGACAGGGGGTATATAAATATTAAATATTTCGAGCTCGACATCGCCTGACCGGACAGCTATTCCTTGACATTCTAAGGTAGTGTCCCTGCGGTCGATGTCTTCTTCAATAAGACGATATTGCACTGTGTGATGGGTGATGAATGCTAAGCCGCCACCATTACCGCGCTCGCGATCCTTAAGATGCACATTGTAGCCATTGCAAATCAACAAAGTTAGCGACCATGTTGTTGTGTGCTCCTGCGAACCGTAGAGGTTCTGCCGGTGCAAGGCACCGGTGCACTAGGTGCAACTAGGGGAGCCGTAGAGGCTATGGGCGCCTTAGGGCGCGAACAACATGGGGCCACATAATTTGTGGACCACTCCTTATGGGTCTTAAGGCCTGAGCAGACCTTAAGATGGCTCCATCCGTCGCACGAATTACACCTTACCGAAGTGGAGTTCGGATGGAGCTTTTTCTGGCAAACGCAGCAAAAATAGGTTTCTGGGCCAGGGTTTGGCTCGATGCCAGCCCTGACCAGAAGGAGGTGAAGCAACCCTGCTGCAAGGAGTTGCTCCAGGAGAGACAGACAACTTATGGGGTAGGCCGATCTAAACAGGGTTAGATCGCCGAAACAACAGTCCTTGGCCGGGTGAAACCCGGGTCATTCCGGTACGTAGAACCGACTGTCGTGGGAATGCCAGGGTTAGCGTAGTGCGGATCGGCGAGAGCGAGGTTTCGTATATGTGGCCAAGATGACATTTGTACCGAAACGCTAAGGAGATCAATCGTAATTTTCGATAAAATAAGCGAGTTGATTGTGAAATGCTCTGCAAGAGAGCGCGGGGCAAGCAAAAGCACTGTCTCACCCTTAACCTTACCGCCATCTGATGAACCAATCCCTGTAACATGAGCTGTCGATGATTTTCTGGGTAGACGGAGGCGTTGTATACAGGAATCTGTCACAAACGATGCATGTGAGCCGTTGTCAAACAACACTCGTGCAGGTTGCCATCGACCTGCGTGATCTTGTAGATATACTTCAGCGGTTGCTAATAAAATAGCCTTGTCTGCTTCAGCGACGTGAGATGTTACGCAACCAGGATGTATTCCGGCGGCGTTGGCAGTTGGCGCGATAAAGTCATCCATTACTGAAGACGTATTGGATTGTTGTGAAAGAAGATTGCATTGTTGCTTTGCGATGGGGTCAGCGCTGTTGGCTTCGTTCTCACCGCTACCATGCAGAAGTGTGTGATGGCGACGGCGGCAGATGTTACAAGTAGACAAACTGCGACATTTTGCTAAAAAATGGCCTTTACTCAAGCAATTGAGACACGCGTTATGTTTCTTAACCAACGCGAACCTAGCAGCCACATCCAATTTGCGGAAAGTTGGACAAGCGTAAATTTTATGTTTAGCGTTGCAATGGAAACATGAACTCATTCCTGTGTCCACTGGTTTGGAAGAAGATGTGTGTTGCTCATCAACAGCGTGAAGCACATTTGTTGTAGCCTTTGCGGCAGCTTTATTAAGCTGACGCGCCCCTTGAGCTGCAGTCGCCAAGGTAGTACTCGTCGGTACCATTTCTAGTGAACGCGCACGTATTTCAAGGAACTCAACCAATTCGTCAAAAGTAGGTAAAACATCTTTCATCAATGAGAGCTCCCACTGTTTTCTGGTTTCATAAGCTAACTTCGAAACAGTGATGTATACAAGCCAATCGTCCCAAAACTCCACAGGCCTACCTAAAGCACGCAGCGAACCGACGTGTTGCATAGTGACGTTTAAAATTTGTTTAATAGCCTTACCAGTATCTCGAGTTGCTCTTTCAATAGCAAAAATAGCCTTGAAGTGAGCATCAACCATAACACGCACAACTTTGTAACGTGCGGTTAGTAGATCCCACGCAGCAGTGTAGTTACCATCACAAATTTGCAGACTACTTACAAGTTGAAGCGCCTCATCTTGAAGGCAATTACGCAAATAATGTAGTTTTTGACTATCAGACAAACTAGCGTTATTATGTACAAGCGACTGAAATGCGTCGAAAAAAGCTAACCAATTTGTAGGGTCGCCACCGAAAGTAGGCAACTGTAACTTGGGCAGATGAACGGGAGGGGATGTAAAATTTGCGGGTGTAGACAGCCGAGGGGTCTCAGCGGTTCCTAGTAAACGTCTAAAGTTTGATTTTGCTGTGATGTACCATTCTTCTGCTTGTGTACGAGATTGCTCTTCGACCGGTGCATTTTCTTCACTGCACAACAACTCTACTTCTTGTTGAGCATCACCGAATCGGAGCCACTGCTCTTCGAGAAGTTGAATATAGGTTTCTACTGATTCCTTGTCCAATGCCAACTCATCTTTTTTGCTAATTATGACATATCGTTTGATTGCATTCAACGCAGAATCTCGCACCTTAACTTGTGACATGGCGTGATATGTACAAATGAGGTTATGTACATAGGTTGTAAATGGTAAGTAATTTGTTGTTGAAATCGCACTTGTGCCAGCGAAAAACACTTTGGAATAGTGTAAAGATGTTTGATGTAGGTTTTAAACACTTGCGAACGATTGTAAAAATTAAAATGTAAATACAATATATGCCGACACAATCCGGTTTGAAGGACCAGCTGTTGCGTACCACCGCGAACAATACATATGTACGTATTTATATGAACATGTATTAACGAAATGCAAGTCATCGCTTTGGACTCAGGTACAGTATGCCGTTGACAGAACAAATTAAGCATATGTATGTACATAAGTGTATATGCGCATATACTTATGTAATTATACTATTTTCTGCTTTGTGCTATTGATTCCCGCAGCATTGCACATGCAAAGTGTAAAAGCATTTCTTAAACGGGAAGATGGAAAGATCAATAGAAACGAAAACTGCAATACACGTTTTAATATCAGACGTAAGGAAAAAATATAGTACGAAGCCCCTACACTTTTCGAAAATGATACATATTTTTTTCTGTTAACTATTTTACACTTATGTTAAACATTATTTTCTGTTTTTAGTTATATCTACCACTAAAGTGTGTGTTCTTTTAGTTTTTTGAGCTATTATTTATTATAGTTGCAAACATGTAAAATCGACAGTGTAATGGTAAAATTTTGCCTTATAAAAATCATAAAAGCTACGAAAATACAATCCCCCTTTTCCTACGGGGAAGGACAAGGTAGCAAAACGACGACGACAACGAGTCGCGGTGAAAAAAGTGATCACATCAGGAGACATACCTATGTTAGTTGTCTCCTTCTCCCTCACTTCACAACCATATGTGAGAGCACATAGTTGTCTCTCCCAATTCGCCAAAAAAAATTTAAGTCAAAGCCTAGTTCACATAACTACAAAATTTTACACTTTATTCATGTTTCTTAATTTCATCTTCGTCACATAAAAACCGAGCTGACTGATGTTGCAATGAGATGTATTCAGCGTAGCCGCTTACTCTCACTGCTCTCCAGTTTGGATACAAATTGTATCTGATTGATTCGAAAGAAAAAACGATTCGAGAATTAAATGAAATGAACCAGAAGAAGAAGAAAAAAATTAAATGAATCGCAAATAAGAATTTGTTGGATACATTTACTGATTCACACTTACTTTTGTAACACTTTTCATTACGCGTCGCCGATTCCCCAATGCTTGCGCAATCAGCCTGGTCACTCGATGATGCTATTTTATACCGCAAATAGATGTATGACTACTTAAAAGTAGTAGCCATTGAATTTGGCTTTAGGTCGCTCAATCAATTTTAAATTAGAACTTACGTTATTAACTTTTGTTCAAAATCTTATGACACTGAATAATATGTTTGATTTGAGTTTAATCTTAACTTCAATTGAATTATACCATCTTTTAGATTAAATAGCTTCGACTAGATGTAATTGCACATTTTGTTTCTCTAGTGTTTCTTTAACTAAAATTAACTCTTCGTTTAACATACATATATAACATTCGATCTAATAATCAATATTTGTTAGCTCTTCTTTAACAAATTTTAATTTTTTCAATACTTCTTTCTAATTCTAAGTAATGCGATCTCATTTCATTTAGTATTGCATTTGAAATATGAGTTAAATTACTTATTCTTTCCAATATAGACTGATTATTTATCAATTGTTGGTTGTTATTAATTAACCGGTTATTTATTTTATCTTTTATTACTTTAAAGTATTCTGTGCTCTATATTTGTGTCAAGTCTGTCTTTTCTTCTTATTGTCTTAAATTAAAAAGAGAACTGTGTACAAGTATGCTGAAACAGGCAAAAATTAACTACGCTGGAAATTAGGGCTGCCGTATGTATGTTTTCCACGGCTACAAAAGTGTGTTCAAATCATTTAGTAGAATCAGAACGTTGTTATTAAACGGGATTGGTAACCAACAGACTTTAGATACAGACCTTTTGTATATGCCATTCTGTGCGCGAACAGTGAAGACGAGCATCGGATCCGGGATGAATGCACACAATTCGACCTAGTAATCACTGGTTCAGTGCTAATCGATCATCCTTTACCAAGACGAGCTCATTGGCACAAAGAACAGGCTCCTCATGTCTCCATTTGGAACGTGCTTTCAGATGAGAGAGCCAATCTGAAGACCACCGATTCCAAAAATTCTGAAACATCCGTTGAAGCTCGAAAAATTTTGTCGAGGGAGACTTGGTGTTTAGGGCAATATCTGGATTTGAGAGTAGACCATCGCCGATGTTAAAATGAACAAATTATCGGGGTCAGATGTGAGTAGCCACAATGCGAACTAATATTATTGCTCGTACGTACGTCACGTTGTCCCGACCGTACGCTTCAAATGATACTTGGTGGATTTGATATTCGCAGTCGCTGTAAGGGTCGCGACAAAGACCATGTCGTGCAATGAATCGCTGAAGCAACCACAAGAATTGTTCGGCTTCATGCCCTCGACAGCTTCTAAGTAGACGTAACAAGGCAGATAAATATCGCGATATGTCCTCTATAGGTCCAGTGTAGTCTACGTCTGTTGCGAGGGAGGCGCGTTGTGGCGGTCTATCTCGCTGCATTGGCAAATCTGCCACGAGTTTGAGACGAACACGGAGAAGCATCTTGCTGTCGAAAAATGACACTAGGTGACTAGTTTACTGCTATATGGTAGTTTACTAAATTCGGTAAATATCGGGTAAAATCACTTTATTTTGAACTTATTGAACAATCTCACGTAATATTTCTTAGAGTTCTAAGACCGTAAGCGGTCCATGCCGGAAATTTCTACAATTTGAATTGGATTGGGCACAAATTTTGATTAGCTCACACAGCCATGCAGTTATGTGCGTAAGCTTTGAAAGTGTTTCATTTACCATTCAGTTGTAAGATGGCACTACGTGCTTGATGATCTCTGGGTATGGACTCCAAGAGCTCTGGTGTGTTGCTTGACCACTTTCTAAGTTGTATCTCTACTCAATTTAATGCTGCTATGAGTCGATCGCGCATAAGTATTGAGCCGGCAATGATCATCGACATATATATCATGCAGTACGATCGTGCGCTAGCTGATGAAGAACTGAAATGCTGTATATGGCGCCGAAGAAGTCCCAGGCAATATTGGATATGTGCTTCTTTATTGCGCCAAAGAATACGTTGGTATTGAGTATCATCTTCATGCATGTCGATGCAGCGACACATCCTTTATAAAACGCCAATTCAAAACTGCCATTGCAAGATCATTTTGCACCTCGTACCTCGTTGAAGTCGTGTCCCGAGTATATAAAAGCGATTAAGCGCGATCTGCTTTGATCTGCCCAAAGTTTGACTTGGGTCATACAACGACTTTAAAGGTGATCGAACGCGATATTTCCCGTCACCCTGTCGAATATGCATAGAGGGAAGAATTCATCACTCTATTGATATTGTGCGATAATTTTGGTTCGTATAACGCTAGCCCACTTTCGTAAAATTTTTGAAGTAGACCTTTAATGTTGCTATGATTACAGCAAACCAAAATGGTGGAAGATGGTATGGAACGTAATGGAGCCGACTTATCCAATCTATGTAAATGTGTTCGGTGTACAATTGGTTGATCGAAACCGGCGATTCGTGCCTCCGGGAACAAGATTTGCGCAATCATGTCAGCCCCGGTGATAAGATCAATCCTTTTTGGCTGATAGTACGTTGGGTCTGCTAATGGGCGACCTTGCAGATGTCCTTAGCAATATCCATATGAGTAGCATTGAATTCGCGATTCAGCTCTTCGATTCGTTTCAGGCGCTGTTGAAAGTAGATCTGATTCTTACGTGAAACCGAGTATTTTTGAAATTGGTTAAGATTTTGGACAGAACAGTTAACCGATTTTTTTCAAGTCTAACTAAAACCTCGGATTCTCCTGATTCACTGATATTTATTTTAATTATGATTTGTTTGTATAAATCAGGAAATATACACAGATATTTAGTCAAATGCACAAGCTGCCCTTTCTTCTTGCGTCTAGCCTACCTCCTAGGATTTCGCCGAATTGTAGTCCCGGTTGAATATTGTCAATCAAGGTGATGATGTGCTAACGATACGTTAAGCTTGACTTCTAAGCATAGATGGTGGTTTCGTACCATGTTTCGACCTTCCTTACAACTTCGAATTCCCTTTCAGCTATGATGATTGTAGCCCAATCAAGCACAGCTGAGGAAGCGCAGAGACTGCGTATTACCCTGCAGTTACATGATCAAGAAATGGTTATCAAGATGATCACACATACCGCTTGTCAAAATGACTTGTCCTGAACGCTGTGGCGTAGGCTGCAGCCAACGTGATATCTAATTTTACTTTCAAAGTAGCGTCATCAAGAAAATGATTTAAATTGCTCGCTTCTTTGAAAGCTTTGCAAGAAATAAATACCACAGACATCTTCATTTCATTTCAGCAGAAATTGATTCATAAGCTTCTACTTTGATATCATCTCGTCGATACGACGAAAGATTCATGTTACATGCAGTTTCATGCCTTTTGTATAGTTCTACAAATGGCAAGACTTGACTATTTTTATAAAAAATTACATATATTATTTTTTGAAATAATTATTAAATCGACAAATATTAATTTTTGAGCTCGGGGCCAGTATAATTAAAGTATTTTGGAAAAAAGAGAACAACTGTCAAGAGTGATAGAAATTATAGCTATTTCGGAGATCACCACGTCTACTCTTCACAATTTGAATGATTATAAATTTGAGAGTTTCTGCACGTGTTCACTTGTATGCTCTATATCTGTGTCGAGTCTGTATTATTTCCTTTTCTTTGTTAACTTAAAAAAAGAACTGTGTACAAGTATAGTGAAATAGGCAACGACGCCATATTTTTTCCCGCTCTTTTGACATTTCTCTTCAGTAAGATTTGCCATTTCATCATGGAAAGATATACGATCCAACGAGTCGAAATTATTAAAATTTACTACCGAGATTCGGAGTCAATGGCCTCAACTTTAAGAGCGCTACGTCCAATTTATGGTCGTCGTCATTTCTGGCCGAATGGCTTCGTGAATAAGCAAAATATGCGTTATTGGACAGTCAGCAATCCACACGTACTCCATGCAATCCACACGTACTCCATGAGTTGCACATTGAACATTGCATCCCGAAAAAATTACGGTTTGGTGCGGTTTATGGGCCGGCGGCGTCATTGGGCCGTACTTCTTCCATGATGATCAAGACCGGCCCGTTACTGAGAATGGGAATCGCTACCGTTCAATGATGACCGAATATTTTTGGCCCGAATTGGATGATATGGACTTGGACAATATGTGGTTCCAACAGAACGGCGCCACAAGCCACACAGCGAATGTCACAATCGATTTATTGTGATTCTATATGGATTATTCTGTGCTATTTATATTGCTTGGTAAAACTCGTTTATAGATTTTCTTCTTTGATGATGGCATTAGGTACTCAAGAGTACTGATGTCCCTCTTCTCGGCGTAGTGAGTGTCAATATCAGCGTTCCCTGGTATTTTATTTCTTATTACATTTAACATGCCAAAATAACGAGGAGTGTCTCTTCACTTTCATTTATTTTTAGGATAATATTAACACTCTTTTTCGAAGATGCGAATTCTTTCGGATTACCTGATCAACCTCTCATGCACCTTTCAATGTTTGGTACTCTATCGAGTGGGTTTATGATCGAAGATCAACTTGGTATTAGAATTTTTAAAAAATCCCCATACGCAAGCAAAGTTAACGGACAAATAGAAAGGCTTCATTCAACTCATCGTTCATTTCTAGAACTACTAGACCGATGCACTTACGAATATAAACGACCAATCGAGACATTTTTTGGTAGACGGGTTTCAATAGACCCATAACAATATGAAAACGCACGACGAGAAATATCAACGGTAATACACTGAAACCACTGAAAACCTACGCCCCTGAAGAAATAATTTATGTTACAATAGACGAACGAATAGGCTCGAAACTCACAGCAAGGTATAAAAAAAAGGTTGTGACGGAGGACAAATCCAGTGTAGTAATCACTGAAAAAGGACGAACAGTATATAAAAGCAGAGATTTTGTACATCTGGTGTACGCAGGATTCAAAATCATAGATTACACGAACTCTCAATTAGCAGGACTAACAAAATTCAAAATGGGGGATACAGAGTAATACATAAAGTAGGGGTTGACGCTTGCCAGAGTACCTTGGATCAACTAAACAATATCATTAGGACTAAAATCACTGGAGAAAATCCCCTCCTACCCATTGTTATTAACGAATTTAACGTTACACAAACTTACCTAAATAAACTTAAGCCAAAGTGATTTAAAAAATCCATATACGGATTAGGGACAGTCTGGAAATGGATCGATGGAAATCCTGATCATGACGACCAAGTAATTTTGAAAAATCAAATAAACAACATAATTGAAAACAATAATAAACAAGTAATAATCAACAAAGTTATTTCTGATAGAATCGACAATATCACATGACATCATTTGATACCAGAGTACAAGTATCCAACAAAATCTTAAAAGCAATAAAAATGAAAGAAGATAAACAACATAATTTTGCAATTGAAATAGAGTAAAAATTAAAAATTAAAGAAGAAATAATTAATATGGGCTATGCAATACATTGGGCTACAGCCGGAATAGTTAATTCATATATTTTAGCAAACGAATAACTTAAATTAATAAAATGTCTATTTGAAAAGAATAACTTCACATTAAATAGTATAGAAGAATCTGTAGAACTTGCAAACATAAAAATTGCATCTAACGAGACAATTTTATTTTATATAGTGGGAATACCCCTAACAACGAATAAATTTGTGACCCTATTTTAACAAAACCAATAAAATCTAAAAAAATATTGTGTTCAGTGAACGAGCTACTCGTCCCGTAAAAGTGTGTATTTGGTATTACACGATAAGCCAACGTATACCTTATAATGTAATTTGGTATTATGAGTTCAGTGAACGTATGTACCTCACTTTGCGTAAACGTCAAGAATTTTCATAGAACAGCAAGGCGCCATTTGTATTGCAAAAATGTCTACTGTTGCTGCGACTTATTAGTAAAAATTTGCTTACTTGGATATGTAAAGTAAAAGAAAAAACTTCAACTCTCATTTACAGACAAAAGAGGCTTCACAATTCATAGACACTAAAGAGAAAGCATGTAAGTGAAACGTTACAAAATAATTTTCTAAAAAATCGTTGTTATCTCTTAGGACATACTTCGAAAAGCTCAACCAGCAGCAGAAAGGCATTATCGGCGATATCATGAAAAACATCTTCATTTGGCAAAAAAATATGCAAAGCAACTGCTTCAAGTCTTTCTGATGCGGATAAAGTTTTTTGAACTGTCTTAGGATATAAAAACGCTTTTGTTAGAAAATTATGCACATATGTTTTATTAATTTTTTAACCTTTTACTTACATGTTTTCTATGAAGTGTTTAGTTTCGTTTGTCTGCAATTGAAAGATTCAATTTTTTCTTTTACTGTTTCACACTTATTTTGTAGTATATATGTATATATACATATGCAATAATAATCGTTTTATGTAAAAAACGTACGACGAGAAAATATCAAGAGCCTTAAGAAATTATATTTATCCAATTCAATGTTTATAAATAATACTTGCTTTAAGTATTCAATTCAATTTTTGCTAATAACATCACAGCAACAAGTAAAAATTTTTCGAATACGAATGGCGTTTTGCAGTCGTATGAAATGAGTTACGTTCAATGAACTCATAATACCAAGTTACCATGTAAGGGATACGTTCACTTTTCGTGTAATACCAAATATTCACTTTTACGTGACGAGTAGCTCGTTTACTGAACACGTAATTCGGGACCTGATTCGGTATTGTTTGACGAATGTACACGCATTCTCAGTCGACTCGAATACACACGTACGTATCATAGTACGTATTGTCAAATATGTTAGTATATAAAGGGTGGTTAAATTTTAAGGGCCGATGTTGAATGTGAACCGCACCTAAACGTCAATCTTTTTTCTGCATTTCATTCGACATTTCTCAATTTCAGACTAACTCAATTTGAACGTGGAAAGATACACAATCGAGCAACGTGTTAAAGTTATTCAGGCTTATTATGAATATGGGCGTTCAAATCAAAATGCATATCGTGCACTTCGTGATTCTTTCGGTCAATTTAATCGTCCAAATGTGCGTACAATCGGGAAAATCGTGCATAAATTTTAGCAAACCGGGTATGTAGGAGATGTGAAAACACCAGAGCATGCTCGTACTGCTCAATTATGCCTCAGCGTCATCGAAAATTTGGACCATCGGATGGAGGTGTGCCGACGAGGTCGCGGCGGACATTTGGCCAATAGTTTGTTCCATACATAATTGAACTACACCATATTATCATAATAAAAAGAAATTACAATAATTTCCAATATAATTTGTGTTTTATTCAAAATCAACATCGGCCCTTAAAATTTAACCACCCTTTACATACATACATGCGGTGGCTCACAGCCAACGTGATGCAACCGTATAAGAAATACTAAAGCAAGTATTACCTGAAAACTAAATACATCTTCCAAAAAATATAAATACCACTTAACAGCGGCAGATATGCATATTTAATTTATGCTTTAAAAAAATAAGATTGGATAGTTATTTTATTTAATTAACAACAAAAACAAACTTTAGTATTAATTTGCACCTCACAACGAAAATAATGCAGTAACAAAAAAAAAAAGAATACATTGCAATTTTTAAGTATACAACTAAAATTTTAGATCGGTTAATACTTTGTGGGATACCCTTACTATCTATAACTGCTTTCATAAGTTTCGGCATGGATTCCACCAATTTCTTTGTATAATTAGGAGCAAGTTTATTCCAATATGTTTGCAGGGCGTTTTTCAAGTCAGTTTTATTTCGAATCTCGTATTTTCGAATTTCTCGTTCCAAAACTAACCACAGATTCTCGATTACTGTGCTTGGGTTTGTACTATGTACGGACAACTCTAAATATGCCAACTTTGCACAACTCCGGATTGATTTGTGTTTCGGATCATTATCTTGATACATAGTACCGAAAAATTTCGTTTCAAAATATCCAGATACATAGTACACACTCTTGTCCATAATACAATCGATGAATTCCAAATTTCCGACTCCAGAAGACGACATGCTTTACGGTGCTACGTAAATTTGCGGTTGTAGTTCAGCATTTCCTTTTCTCCATACATAGCTCTTTCCATCCGATCTAAACAGGTTGAATTTACTCTCATCTGCATCCGGTATTTCAGAAGCTTTCACTCTTATACATATAAATGTTCGTTTGCATACTTCAACCTTGCCTTTCCATTTTTAGCATTGACGTTTGGTTTATTTCGGGCTGTGCGGCCATTGAAATTAGATTCTCTGAGCACTCTCCGTATGGTACCCGGCTTACCTTTCTTCCCAAGAAATTTTTCCACTTGGTTGCCTAAATACTTAAATGGGAACTTTCGCGTTTTTCCGTACAATCCAACGGGAATCACTTTCGTTAAATATTCAATTATGAGCCCGTTTCTTTTTATATGCGAGATTTTCACGAACAAAGCGTTCAATATGTACATATGTATATGCTGAATAGTTTCTTGACTCAGTTTCAATATTTCCGCGATTTTGTGTGACCTTTTGCCGTCTTTATAATGCTTTAAGATTAAATCGCGCACTTCAATGCTTATTTGGCGACCCATTTTGAACTACACTTTATGTATGACAATACTAAAACGTCAAAAACTATCAAATAGTATTCCAGGATTGCTCCCATTTATAACAGTATATACTTTGCATTCGAAAATCGACGCAAAGCTGTCGCCGCTAACGGTAAACATTTTTGCATAATTTTGGCTGTGAGCTTGCATTTCGGTATACGACCATGTTTTTACTTTACGTTTGTAAAAAATAAATAATTTTGGCGATTTTTTATTTTCAAAGATTTAATAAATTAGTAAATTTTTTTTATTTCGCAATATAAACATAATTATTTATTGAGAGCTTTTTCATTTCGCTGCTGTATCATTTTCTTATATATGTACATATACGCCATGTAGAATGAAAAAAACGGCTTATACTGGTATCAGAATATACCAGAGCGTCACCGAACTCCAGAACCTTGATTGACTACGTAATAGCCAATATGCAAAATTTGAGTGTAAAAATTAATATGAATAATAAAATATCGGATCATGAAATTATAGATTTAGAAATTAAAATACAGCATGAAAAAAAGAAGCGCATGAAAACTGAAGCTGAATATTTTAAATATATTAAAGATTCATTTACACTTCAGCTTAGGAAAGAAATGGCACGACCTTTTCATAAAAATGAGATCAAAAAATATGCAGCGGAAGTAGAAAATAGGATTAAATTTGTAATCTCTGAAAATGTACATACGTAAAAAAACATTACAGGTAAACAATCATTCGCGTAATTGGTTCACTAAAGAGTTGCATATGAGTAAAGCCATGTCAAGTGGGACCGCTAAGTCACCGATTTTGGATAAAAATATTCTATCGGGTAGTCGACGTGACGCATATATTTGTAAAAAATGCGGTTTTTTGTTTATGTTATTGTCACTCAAAGTTTTTCGTACACTTAAATTAAAAAATAGATATCTCTGAAACCACTGTATATAATTAAGTGAAATTTTACATGTGTGTGTAGTTTGTTTGGAGTACAAAAATAGCAATAAATCGATATAAATTTGTTTAAACAAATGTTTTTTGCATACTTTTTTTTTAAACAATCAAATTGCTTAATGTGTTCTTCACGCTAAAAAAAAAGAGACTACCACCATAATATGCACAAAACTCCCCTCTTCAAGAATATGTAGTCAAAAAATTGTGTATCATATGTCGTTTCCGAGATATTCAAGAATTTGTCACCCGGTCCACTCGCCGGAACGCTTCGTGCGACACCGCTGCTCATCAGTACCAGCTCTTGGTTCTTTGCGCTTGAAGTGCATTCAATTGAAAATTCAAGGTTGTGTATTAAAAGTCTATGTTTATATTAGGTACAAGTACATGATGTGAACAGAATCTTACTAATCTATTTTACAATTAACGTAATCCCAACTGAAAATATCACAATATTTTTATAGATCAAAGGCACTCTTTTCTAGTCGCATTTATATGTACTTTTTATAGCCTTGATCTATCGATATTCTATATATTATGCAATGTTTCACATTAATCATTTTTCTGTATATTTTTTTATTATATACTTAACAATTTTCATACATTAGTCACAACTCAATAGGAACATTTAAGTGCATTAACATTTTTAAATATCATTTTGTACGTAGTCATCAATATAAAAGTAGTGGACGTTTAGATAAAAATCATCAGTATGTCTAGATATTTTCCTCACTATTACTATTATATACATCACTCTCATATATTTTTATATACATATATCATATATATAAATCTATTATATATATCTATTTTCGATATTGTCCTTATTTCAGAAACTAATTCCGAGTTTAGGTAGTAATCGGATATTCGGAACAAGACTTGTCTTTGGAAAAAACTCTACTTTTCATATGTTTGTTCGCCGATGGTTGAAAATGGTGGTATTGCCGTGTTAAGTGTACGAAAAACTTTGATCGACAATAACATAAACAAAAAACCGAATTTTTTAAAAATATTAATACTGTGTTATATGTGTCACGTCCGCTATACGATAGAGTATTTTTTTTTCCAATCGGTGACTTAGCAGTTTTTTAGGGGTCCCACTTATCATATATTAAAGATAAAAAAATGGAATCTTACCACATAGCAAAACTTATAGGACAAAGAGAAATGCGGAACGAATGCAAGAAAATAAGGAACAGTTATAAAGTAGCAATAAAACATACAAAGGATAAATACGATAAAGATAGAATTCTACAAGCAAGGAACCAAAAAGAAATGTGGGGTGAAATTAAGAAATTAGTAACGAAACAATATATGTACAAATAAAATAGAAACGGATATATTTGAAGAAATTAAATACGACAATTGTAATCAAATTGCCAATAAGTTTCTTGCTAAGCGTAAAGCGTATACAAAGCCCTATAGAAGCTGTTCAACACAATAGCAATACAATAAATACAAGCTCAACTTTTAAATTTCGCAAAATATCTTCCAACGAATTATATTCAGTATGCAAATCCCTAAAAAATAAATTTGATTTTGAAAGGATTAGCCCAAATATAATTTTAGATAATTGCGAGATGTTAAGTTCACAAATAATGAAAATTATTAATGCATCATTATCCTAAGGTGAGTTCCTCAGTACATGGAAAGAATCATTGGTAGCACCTGCAGAAAAAGTTAAAAAATCGAAAAAATGTGAGGAATTCAGACCAATAAATACACTGAAAACCTTAGAAAAGTTGCTCGAAAAAGTTGTCAAGGACCAACTGGAGGAATATATGGAAAAAAACAAACTGCCTTCGAAATTCCAATCGGGTTTTAGAAAACCACTCTTGTGAGACGACAGTAAACTATTTAATAAATGAATGGAAAAACGTTGGTAGGGAAACAAAAATTATGGCCCTGTTCCTTGATTTTAAAAGAGCTTTCGAGACATTAGATAGAGAAATATTGGAAAGCACACTAAAAAGGTACGGGGTAAACAATACGAATATTGAACTGAAGTGGTTTAATTACTATCTTTCTGAAAGGACTCAAAGAACCAAGGTGAATGGATGCATATCAGGCTTTCAAAATGTAGAGATAGGGGTACCACAAGGATCAATCCTAGGTGCTTTGCTCTTTATTATTTATATAAATGATATCGAAAGTGAATTAAAACACTATAAGATGGTAATGTATGCTGATAACACTCTGATCTATGCAGAAGGAAAAACTGAAACTGAATGTGAAAGAAAGTTGATGTATGACATTCAGCATTTAACTCTATGGCTTAAGGGTAATAAACTAAAGCAAAATGAACAGAAAACGAAGATAATGGAAATAAATATGAGTAGTGTTATTGAATTTAAAATAAATAACATTGTTATTGAGAAGGTGGACAAAATAAAATATTTAGGTATTATAATAGACAAAAATATGAAATTCGATGACCATATTCAATACATATGTAAAAAAATTGGAAAAAGATTGGTTTCTTCAAAAGAGTACGTAGTAATTATTACATGACTGTAATAAATATTTATAATGTAATCATAAAACCACATTTTGAATACTGTTCCATCGTCCTATATACATGTTGTAATCAAAGACAAATGAATAGACTGCAAAAACTGCAGAACAAAGGAATGAGATGGATATTAAAATGTACTATCTACACCCCGGTTCAAATTATGCATGAGATGTTGAAATGGCTAAATATTTCCGAAAGGCTTCAACTCAATACGTTATTGATGTTATTTAAAATCAGGACCAATGATGACTCGTCATATCTAACAGATAAAGTTGAATATGTAAAGGATGTTCAAAAGTATGAACTCAGAAACCTAAACGATTTTAGAATAAAATTCCAGAGTACCAGAGCAGCACAGAACTCGCTTTTCTATAAGGGATTTCAAATATTTAACGCCTTCCCAAAATGTATAAAAAATGATCACAATATGAAAAGATTTAAAACAAATTGTATTGAATACATTAAAAACATCTAATGAGCCGAAACACTATCCAAACAGTATTGTATAAAATAAGAAAACTTAATTTTTAACTTTGTAATCGATTTAAGATTTAAATGCAATGTAAAGTATTATGAAAATACTAATAAAATTAACTTACTTACTTACTTACTTTATGAGCCAGAGTGTCTGTTTTGAGCCGCAGCGCAACTGCAGTTAGGTTTGGTTAGGTTACTGTGGTAGCTCCCGCAATGGGAGCCCACTTAGATATAGTGGGAGTCCATTGCGATACCACTTGTTTTTATGAACGGTAACGTGAATCGGAAAAATCAGGAAAGATTAACCTGAGAAACGTTGCGTACCCCGAATGAAGTCACGCAAACTACCAATCTCCACCCCAGAAAGCTCTTCTGGAGTCCTAAAGAAGTACGAGCCTAGGTACTTGAACCTCAGTCTCGCAAAGGCAGGGCAGCTAAGCAGAAAATGAAAAGATGAATTCACCTCATCCTCCTCCATACAGCTGCGGCAGAAAGGGTCAGAGACTATATTCGGCCTAACCGCATGTATACCCAACGGACAATGCCCAGTCAAAACACCTACGATAGCCGAGGGTTGCCGCTTAGTAAGCGACCTCAGCTCCTTTGTGCGCCCACGATCCACTCTTGGCCTGAGGGTCCTTGCAATTCTGCATGTCGTGGTAATTTCCCAGCGCTCGCTGAGACGACCGAGAGTTAATCTGTCCAGGAGAAGTCCGGAGGAAGCCAAAGGAGCTCCCACCCTCTCCCTGCATGGAGAAATGACTTCCAGGGTACCCTGCCGAGCGAGCTCATCAGCCATGCAGCTCCCTGCAATGTCACTATGGCCCGGCACCCAAATTAGTACAACGTCAGAGATACTCTGAGGCGGCTGCGAGAGAGATCAGGCACTCCCTGACAAGTTTTGATCTCACCATTAGCGATTCTAAGGCCTTAATAGCGGCCTGACTATCCGAATAAATGTTAGCCCGTCTAGTGGGCATTACATTGGTTAGTAGCCAATCGGCTGCCTCCTTGATTGCGGCCACCTCTGAATGAAACACACTACAATAGTCCGGAAGCCTAAACTTGCGGCTGAGAGAGAGCTCCTCGCAGAAAACCCCCCGCCCCCCAACCTTACCGTTCAGCTTCGAGCCATCCGGGAAAAAGTTCACCGTCCTCCCGCCCCACAAGCTACCCTCCTTCCACTCCTCCTTACGCGGGATGTAGGGAGAAGGAGCAATCCTGAGCTGGAGTAGGCAAACAGCAATCTGTTTCCGGAGGGACAAAGTTGAAGCTGACAAGAATCCTAGAATTCCAAAGGCCAAGCTGAATCTGTATCCATTGCAACCTAGCCGGGCTGCGGCACGAGCTCCTGCAACCTTGCCTGCAATGTCCACAGGTAACACATTAAGCATAACATTGAGCGCGAGAGTGGGCGTGGTCCTAAGCGCCCCACTGAGCCCAATGAGCGCGGACTGCTGCACCCGCCCTAGCTGCTTACCCTTCGATACTCTATCTAGCGAGTTCCACCAGACCACCACTCCATAAAACATTATAGGCCTAATTATAGTCTCATAAAGCCAGTAGTTCACCTTGGGAGAGAGGCCCCATCTGTTCCCAATAGCACCCCGGCAACAGTACACCGGGACCGAAGCGTTTTTCACCCTTTCTTCAATATCTGTCCCCCAGGAGAGCTTCCTGTCCAGAATCAGACCTAGATACTTGATCCGGTCAGAAAGCACCAGCGGGACGCCACCTATTGAAGAGGGAGGGCCATCCGGTACTTTGTACCTCCTGGTAAATAAGACGAGCCTTTCACCCTTCCAGACCTCCCAACCGCCGCTTTATAGAACGTGGCCGACCGCTCGTCAGCGCACGAAATCCTCTTAAAGAGGCCAGAGTGCCAACCCGCACTCTCGCAGCGAGGAGGTGGACCAGGATTATCCCTGATCACCTGCATGAAGACGGCAGAGGTTGCTGCCGCCACACGCTTCCAATCCATCCTGGAGATGGCACCGTCTTCCTTACTGCGGTCCACGACACCCAGGATAATGGAGCCCGCCTGCTTAGCGACTTCGCTAAACGTTTTGGGTGCGGCCGACCCCAGTCCTGGGCCGTTTGACTGAAGAGGTCTCCGCCTCCTGAGACCGTTGTCTCTTTGAGGCTGAGCTCTTCGGAGGCGCACTCGTGCTCTTCCTCAGCACCCCCTGGCCCACTCAAGCGACTTGGCATGCTTCCCAGATATCTGAGACCCCGCCTGGCCGTCATAGCGCTCCAGAATCTTGTAGGCCATGCGACGATCTGAGTGCCCATCCGCCGCTTAGGTCCTTCGGCGGACGGAATTTGTGACATCCTCGACTGCACCGGTACACTGCAGGATAGACCCTTACTGGTTCTGGCAATTTCGTCCAGTCCCCCCCCCCCCCCCTCCAGAGGCCGCGGGGAATTTCCCCTGCGCCACACCTGCGCGGCCTGCCTGAATTACTTCCCCCTCTAACCTAGAGGCTGCCGAGGTCGGCTTCGACTCTCTTTTGGCCCGTCCGTCACGCTTGTGCCCGTAAAATCTATTAACAATAATTTGCTTATCATTGTAAACGTGTTTTGCTCGAAATCCTAATATATTTGCCATTTAAAGCCCCAATTATTCCAAATCGGTCTAAATTTTGGTCTCATTTATGTTAGTGCTTTCTCCGTATGCACCACAAGTAGCAGAATGATAAATTTAGGAGTCGAAAATCTTCCGCCTTTTAACAAATTGTTCTACAATTGTTTGATTAAAGGAACTGTTTCTATAATTAGTTGTATTTTGTGATACGTTTATTTAGTCACACTACTTCTGCTTCTTGCTGAACCACCGATCTAGGTCAACCTACACAAAATACTTTCAACACGAAATTGCAAATATACCGTACTATTTTTATTCTGAGATGGTATAAAGTACCAGAATTTTAGTTGTAAATTTCATTCTGTGGAGTATAACTTAACGCCATCGTATGTATGTATTAATGAATATGTAAATATTTTCTTTCAGATCTTTCTCTATTCGATCTTGTATATCAATATTTGTGTTATACTCCACTTTTTCTCCTACCTCCTTCAAATACAAATTAGTTGAACTCCACCCAGATTAATGATGGCGGCTTTGCGACGTAGCTTTTTCGTGTGAATTGCGGGCAGAACCAACTATTTCTGTGGATTTTTGACAAAATAGCTTATTTAGCTTTCGAGTTTTTATTTTCAAATCAATAAATTTCGATCTTTGACATAAAAATTAAATTAAACTTTTACCACGATAGCCTGTTGAATTATAGCTTTGTTTAACTATTCGTAGAAATATTTCATTAGAATATTGTTATTTTTGACATGGTAAAATTAAAGTCATACCTGGAGATAAGATGTTTTGTCAAACTTTGCGCACAGACTTAGAGTTCGGTTGGCTTTGGTGTGATCGGACGTGTTTTGTTCTTCTCTGCATTTATTCGCGAATTTCCACGGTTTTCTAAGCTAAAAAATGTTGTGTTGTGCCGAGTGTGCTGCACAATGTGTGCATGATTCGCCTTCTAAATCAAAGTTTGTTCAAATGCTTTCCGATCTGGATAAAATCCGAGACTTTTTAATCTCTTTGGCTGGCACGGCAACTGCCTATACGGTTCCAGAATCGTCCGCTGTGTGTAATGGCAACAACAATGAAATAATTACGCGCTCAAAAACTAAATCGAGTGATAATGCTGCGTCAAAATTGCGAAAAACAAGTTTTTCTCGCGCTAGTAGTGTTCATGCTGATATTCACAAATCTAGTGCTGATGTTTTTGTTGCTGGAAGTTCTGACTCGTCAGCTAATACTAATGCTGTTGCCATATCAACGGCTAATAATGTGCAATCGTCTCGTGCTAAACTCTCTTATGCTGCGGTCTCTGCACCTGTTACTGCTGCTGAGTCGACAGTGCTTCCAGTAGCGTTGTGCTCTTCACCTACGCCTATTGTTGGTTTTCCAGCCGCCTCTCCTACGGTCTCGTTTGGTTTTGTTTCGCCGGCGGTAAATAAATCTACCGTTCTCACAAACAATGCTGCTCATTCTGCTATGCCTTTGGCTGGTAAAAATGCTTGGTCTACTGTGCGTCACAAAAAAGGTGCCAATTATAAAAATATCGTCGGTTGTAATAAGAACTCCGAACTTGCCGTTGTTGTAAGAAAGAAATGGGTGCATGTCTCCTCCTTTTTGCCGACCGTCACTGAAGACAGTGTTATTGCGTATGTTTCTAAACATTCGGGAATCGACGACAAGTACTTTGCATGCCATAAGCTTATCAAGAAGGACGTGGATGAGGATAATCTCCGTAGCATCAATTTCAAATTTGGTGTTTTGCCTGATTTTTATGAAAACATACTCAGTCCTAATGTTTGGCCAGCGGATATTAATGTGAGACCTTTTCGGTTTTTTCAAAAAGGGGCAAACTCAATTCCGACAAATTAGCCGCAATAAGGAGTAATAACAACTCAACGCTCAAAGGTCTTAAAATATACTTTCAGAACATGTCTGGTATGCGCACCAAATCAAAAAATGTATTTCTAGCAACGTCACGTGCTGAATATGATATTTACGTTTTTGTCGAAACTTGGCTTATGGATGGATTCTTCGATGAGGAGTACTTCGATTCGAGCCTGTTCCAAACATATCGCAAGGATAGAGATGCAGTGAAAACTGGTCACTGTAAAGGAGGAGGAGTTTTAATTGCTGTAAAACGCAGTTTGTGTTCTACGCTGGTTCAACTTAATAACCAGGATTCCCTTCTGGATCAATTAGGTGTTTGCATTTTTGGCTCTTTTGGTAAACTTTTTATTTGTGCATCATATATCCCGCCAAACAGCTCGGAAATTTTGTACAATGATCATGTAGACAATATTGTGTATCTATGCGAAAGTAATGATAATTGTAATTTTTGTTTTCTCGGAGACTTTAATTTAACGGATATTAGTTGGTCGGATCTGCAAAATAATGGAATTCTTACTCCTACTAATGTTAATAGGGCACACGAAATTAATTTTATTGATAGTATTTTTAGTCTGAATTTCATCCAAATTAATGTTGTACCTAATTTGTTGTCTAAATTGCTCGATCTTGTTTTCGTGGATGAAAATTTAATATATGAACTTTTTGAATGTGTTTCGCCGATCTGTAAAACCGATAAACATCATAAACCGCTTATCATATCTTTAGATTTCTTTGACAGCATTACATTAAAGCCAAATGATCGGGTATGCTTTGATTTTCGGAATGCTGATTTTAAAGATATAGAGTGTGCAATCTCTGATATAAACTGGAGTAGCTCGTTTTGTTCAGGAGATGTTAGTGAGTGCTATGAAACCTTCTTGTTTTTATTATCAGATATATTCGCTAACAAGCTTTCAATTTCACCGCCTAAAACTCATAAGTTGCCTTGGTATACTTCGAAGCTCAAGAACCTAAAAAACAAAAGGAATAAATACCATAAATTGTATAATGCACATAAAAACGATAATAGCTTGAAAGGAAAATATATGTCTTACGTGAAGCAGTTTAACGTTCTCGATAAATTTCTGTATAATCAATACATTAGTAGGTTTGAATTTGAGCTAAAAGATAACCCGAAAGCCTTCTGGAATTTTATTCGCTCAAAAAGAGGGTGTTCAAATATTCCGACTAGTATGCATTTTAATGGGAATTGTTCTAAGTCTTTAGCTGATTCTGTCGAGCTTTTCGCTGAAAGCTTTAAGTCCAATTTTTGTGTTGACGATGAGCCTGTCGATACATCCTTCTCCATGTGTTCTTCTCAAGGGGTAGACTTTGGATCGCTCTCCGTCTCAGAGGTTGATGTTATCAATGCGATCTCATCGTTGAATTCGTCCCTAAAATGTGATATAGATGGTCTTTGCGCGTATTTCTTGAAACAGTGCAGTGCTTCTATTTGTGTTCCTTTATGTAAAATATTTAATCTCTCTCTTTCTACCGGTGTTTTTATCAATCGGTGGAAGGTGGCCTCTATCACACCGATTTTTAAATCAGGGTGCAAAAATGATGTGGCGAATTATAGACCCATTTCTAAATTAACAGTTTGCTCTAAACTATTTGAAAAGGTAGTTAAAGAAAAACTTTCATTTGCTTGCAAAAGTTTAGTTGAGCCTTACCAACACGGTTTTGTTTGTGGTAGGTCCACTGTAACTAATTTAGCTGTTTTTTCAGAATATTGTATTTCTTCGTTTAAATGTGGATTTCAAGTGGACACAATTTACACTGATTTTTCGAAAGCGTTTGATAAGGTTTCACATGCAATCCTGCTACGTAAACTCGAGTGTTTAGGTTTTCATTCTGTTTTTTTGTCGTGGTTGAAATCGTATCTTACAGAGAGATCTCTTTTTGTAGAAATTGAAAATTGTAAATCCAAGACATTTGTCGCTTCTTCAGGTGTTCCACAAGGAAGTATCCTCGGCCCCCTCTTATTTGTACTTTTTATTAATGATATTGGCACTTGCTTCAAACATTGCAAATATCTGCTTTACGCTGATGATCTGAAACTGTTTCGGAGAATAACATGTCCGTCCGATGTTAACCTATTGCAGCACGATCTTAGCAATCTAATCGGCTGGAGTCTAAGAAAAAAGTTAACACTCAATATCAAAAAATGCTTCCATATGTCTTTCTCTAAAACCGCAAATACAGTAATCTCGCGTTACACAATTTTTAAGCCATCAGCTCTCCGTAGTTAAAGATTTCGTTGACCTTGGCGTTGTTTTTGACTCAAGTTTTACTTTTGTAAACCATGTGTGTTATCTGCTTCCGAAGGCTTATAGGAACTTAGCATTTTTGCGCCGATACGCGAAAGATTTTAAGGACCCCTACACTAGGAAATCCCTTTTCAACTCACTAGTGCGTTCAAAGTTGGAATATGCGTCAATTATTTGGAGCCCAATTTATAGCTGTCATGCTTCGAGAATCGAACGGGTTCAAAGAAAGTTTTTAAGATTTGCTCTTCAGCCTCTTCATTTTACGGATCCGCTCCCACCGTATACTTCTCGATGCCAGCTTATTAAATTGCAAACATTGCAAAGTAGGAGAACTATTCAGCTTCTGATGTTTTTTTTTGACGTGGTCGGTGGAAACATTGACTGCCCTGACCTACTTAAGCAAATAAATTTCAATGATCCTCACAGATTCCTGCGTTTTCAGCCTCCGTTTTATGTTAATAGAGCTAAGGCTAACTACTATTCTTTAGCGCCAATATTTAGGGCTCTTTCCGAATTTAATATTATTTCAAAGAGTTGCAATATTGAATTTTCGTCCTCTAGAGAAGTATTTAAGTACTCACTTTCTTCGTTTTACTCTTAGGCTAAGTTTGTTAAATTTATGTTATATTTTATTTTTCGTTTTTGTTAAATCTAGTCTGTAAGATTTGTAATCATAGACCGAATAAATAAATAAATAAAAATAAAAAAATATGTATGTAAACAAACATATGTATGGATGTACGCAAATATGTACATCAATAATTATTTCTATTTTATTTACATACATATATACACATATGCTTGTATGCGCCCTTTTGCATGGAAGTAATTCGATTAAATATGTAGTGTTAAATAAATGCATGCATGTGCATACATATGATAAACAATAAATGCGATTTGTTTATGGAAAATATTATTCAAATAAAATAAAATAAAACTCTTAAATGGAAAGTATAGAAGAATATTTTTTTTTAATTGTTAGAAATAGAATTGCGAAAATTCCTTATCAAAACAAAAGGAACATTTTCGCCAAATAACATCATTTTCGCCAATAACACAATGCAGCTGATAACAGAGAACGTATATTTATTTTCTCTCAAATTGTAGTTTTCGCTCAACCTATGTTAAATTTTTCCCCTTGTAGGTGAAAAATTATTGAGTGGTGAGTTGGACGAGAAATATACCCAGAGAACGTATATTAGACAGAGAAGCATTAAGTTAGGATGACGGTGTGTCAATATTTCTCGTCCAGCTCACCATTCTAATGGCCGACAGGGGAAATCGTGAGAGTGGCGAGTTAACAGAGCTGAGCGAAGGCAAAATTTGTTTAACATTGATTGATGATGATTTATGATAAATTTTAATTGTTTTGGCTCGAATTTTAGATTTTGCCAATATATTAACGAATTGATATAAACATCTAAATATTTAATTTGACAGGAAATTTGGCTTTACTTAAATATGTGTGAGTGAATATGAGTGAGCTAATTTTGGTTTTATGCATGCATTATATACATATGTATTATAAGCGTAATAATCGTTATCATACTAAGTATGTACGTACATATGTACTAAAAAATGTCAACAAGTGCACATGCATTAATATGCATTATATCTATCATCATCATATGTTTATTTCTTGTTATGTATATATGTATGTATATGCAGCATTTGTTTCATCCCTCCGCCAGCGTGTCTGTTTTCAACCGCAGCGCAACTGCAGTACAGCAACAAAAACTTAATTCATAAACGCACGCGCATATTATTGAAAGCAAATTTCCGTTCATTCATAAATGCGAACATTTCATCTCCCCACAAACATATGCGCCCCTCATACATCACATTTTTCGCGACGAAGACAAAAATCTAAAAATCATTAATTGAAGAATTTTGTAATTTTGGTCCAAATGCTCACAACTTCAAATGGGAATGTAGGTATTATTTTGGCCCGCTTGTGCCCGTAAAATATTTCATGAAGAAATTCATCTATTATTAATCTATTATGTTTGCTCAGGGGTCGTGCACATATTACGTAACGCGATAGGGGGTGGCGGGGGTTTGCGATTTGTGACGAAGTGTGACATGTGATTTCCCTTTGCCTAATATATAACATACATATATCAATTAACATTGTATTTTATTTTACGATTAATAAAAACAATTTTCTGAAAGTGTGACATGGTGGGGGGTCTGAAATGATCAAAAATTGCGTTACGTAATATGTGCACGACCCCTTATCATTATAAACGTGTTTTGCACGAAATCCTGTTATATACGTCGTTTAAAGCCCTAATTATTCCAAATCGGCGCAACCAAACGCCTTACCGCTACGCCTACTTGCATACATATGTACATTACATATATGTATTCTAAATTTTGGTCGCATTTATGTCAGGGCTTACGTCTTATCACAAATGTAGCACAAGTAGCAGAATAATATATTTAGGAGTCGAAAATCTACAACCTTTTAACAAATTTTTCTACAATTGTCTAACTAAACACAAACATTGCTATAATTAATTTTTTTTTTGTGAGACGTTTAATTTATCATACTACTTTTCCTACTTCCTGAACCAACAATCTGAGTCAGTGACCTATGTATACAAAAGACTTTCAACACGAAATTACAAATAAACCGTACCATTTTTATTCTAAGAGGGTATAAAGGACCAGAATTTTCGTTGTAAATTGAATTCTGTGGTGTATAATTTAACGCCACCTTATGTATGTATCTATATGTAAGTATTTTCTTTCAGATCTTCCTCTATTCGATCTAGTAAATCATATTTGTATTATACTCCACTTTTTTCTTGTACCTATCTCAAATACAAATTAATTCAACTAAATCCTGATTAATGATGGCGGCTTTGCGGCGCAGCTTTTTCGTGTGAATTACGGGCAGAAGCTACAATTTCTGTGGAGTTTTGACAAAACAGCTTATTTGGCTTTCGAGTTTTTATTTTCAAATCAATAAATTTCTATCTTTGACGTACAAATTTAATATTTAAATTAATCTTTTACCACGATAGCCTGTTGAACTATTGCTTTGTTTAACTATTTGTATAAATATTTCATTAGAACATTGTTATTTTTGACATGGTAAAAATTGAAGTCCAACTGGAGATAAGATATTTTGTCAAACTTTGCGCGCAGACTTAGTGTAGCTGATAACAGAGAACGTACATTAATTTTCTCTAAAATTTTTGTTTTAGCTCAACCGATGTTAAATTTTGCCCCTTGTAGGTGAAAAATTATTGAGTGGTGAGCTGGACGAGAAATAGACCTTTTCCCAAAAACGCGGAACGACAGCAGGAATGAAGCGGGATGCTACTTCTCTGTAAATATACGTTCTCTGATATACCTTTTCCCAAAAACGCGGCACAACAGGAGGAATGAAGCGGGATTCTAATTCTCTGAAATATACGTTCTCTGATACTTATGACAGCGAAAGAGATCTAATAGCCCTGCCACTTAGAGTACGTTGCGTGCATTCCGACGAAACATTCGACTGACAGCTGAGTAAATTATGTGTGTCTGTATGCAGATCGCCACATTCGCAGCGCATGCAATACCGCAACGTACGACAGTCGCTCTACTCTCTACTTTTGGCGCATTCAAATCCGTCGCTAAAGACAGCTGATTGTTTTATTTTGTTTGTGGCAACATTGTATTTGGTGGCGACAACGCGTCAGTGGTAAACATATTTAAAAGGAATAAACAAAATAATAAATATCAAAATTAACAAAATACGATTACTTTGTACAGAAAGAAAAATTTCCCGCCAATACAAAACAGCTGATTTGTTTGCTTGCAAAAACGTTTCATTGGGGCTTGCCTTTACGCTGCGTACGCCCTGTCAGTCGCATGCTTCGCCGGAATGCACGCAACGTACTCTAAGTGGCAGGGCTATGAAGCAGTGGTCGGCATTTTTGATAATGAGGGTGTGTTGGTGAGCGCGAGAGCAATTGCCCTACAGTGGTGTAAGGAAAAAAAATTTTGCGTAAGAAAGCTTATAATGATTTTAATTGTTTTTTCGTTACAAACAATTTCTGTTTAATAATTAAACTACGTAATAATGCTTTCAATGTCATATAGTGCGTATTGTGGACATGTGAAACTCATAGTGAAGCGAATTTAATAATTTTATAACAAAATGGATTTTTTTTAACTGCTGTAAAAACTAATATAGTATGTGTAATGAAATAAAATTTAGGCTATACCTAAAGTAACCGGAAAACCTAAATTCTTTATATTAATCATCAGTGCATGTATTAATATCTATACTTTTGTGGCAGTTTCTTGTTAATAGTATGTTTGGTAAATGTCTTGCATTTAATCTGTTTCATTGCTTGGAACAGATGAATTTCAAATCAGAAAAAATTTGCAGTTACTTATTTTTTGTTTTATGGCTTTTTCAATAGATGCGCCTATTTGATCAACGTTTCGATTTATAGTTCTGGGAGAAAGAGGGATACTTTCAATAAAAACGTTTAGTTGGCTATTAAGTTCTTACAAAACTTTTACGAAAATTTCTTTAATAAATGCACCATCCGAAAAAGGTCTTCCCTTCCCAACAACGCTTAAACTAATTAAGTTTGTCAGATCCTTTTTTAATGCAGTTTGCCCCTTTCTTTCATCTTTCTGCTCTAATTTATCTCCATCTACTTGAGAAATCCATTCCTTACACTTTTGCAAAAAATTATGTTTTTTTTTCAGTGAAAATATCATCTCTCTCTACACCATTATATTTATCAAAATCTTTATGAAAAAAATTGTAGTGCCTTCTAAAATTATATTCTCTGGCCCCTTTAATAGAAGCATAACACAATAGACATTGCATTTTACCAAAGGCATCTGAAACCATAAAATATTTCTTGTCATACATTTTAGTCGAGCACAATCCACTGTAGCATACAAAAAGTTTCAGAAAATCCGTTGCCTATATTGATTCGTTGCTGTCTGACCAACGACTGATATGAACAGCGTAAGAATGCGTGTGCTGAGCGCACTACTCACATGATCTAAAGAGACACAGTAGGCACCACGGTGTACTGAATACTGAAGGTGACGCCTTTAGAAGTACCGCTACTTTGGTTTTGCCGGGTTTGACAATTCTCAGCTTCAACTAGACAAAGCTTTTTTCACAAATTAAGAAAAAGAGACACTTTTTTTAGTATTTTGCGAATTTATTTATTAAATGTCTGCCTATAAATTCATATTTTTACACTTTAGAACAATTAGAACACGTTTTTCAATGAAATATTGGAAGTTGTTCAATTTTCTCTCTCCCGTATTCTTGTTTACTAAAGGCGAGATCTGTCATTTCACCGCGGGAAGGCGCAATCTTGTATTCTATCATTCTTGAGTAGGCACATATAAACTGTTCAACAGTCAATTACTCACTCCAGAGAACGTAAATTATAGAGAAGGCTCATCCCAGTCCATTCCGTGATTCGTTCCGCTGCCGGGGGTCTGCTGTACACACAGCACAGCACAGTAGACCCCTTTTAATTTAACAGCAGAGACCATATTAACTGTGCTAGAGCGTGAATTTGTAGTTAGAGAGAAAAATAATGTAACTTATCACTGGTGTTGCAGGTGATTAATTTGGTTTTAATAATATAAAAATTGTTTATAAACATGCAAATAAATAAATATTTCATTGAAATTTATTTATAATGTAATATAAGCGAATTTAATATAATAGATCTTTTTATTATAATTTATGTCAAAATTAACTGATGATGTGAAAAAATTCAAATTTAATTTTAATTAAGATAATTTTTTTAAACACTTTTTTCCAATATTAAATAATAAAAAACATAATAGTTTAAAAAAATAATTTAATGCAATTTCTTTATATTGCATATCTTAAATTATTTAAATAAATGAAAACTTTTCAATAATTTTGTATATTCATTCGTAACGAAATGATTTCCAAAAACTTATGAAAGTTAATAAATATATCGTATTGAATTTAAAAAAATGCATAAAAATTAGACATGGCACGAAAAAAAGCTAGGATTCGAACTATGAGGCAAAAGCTAAAACGTGCAATATGAGAATGTGGCCGGCGACTAAACGCGCTAAGCCACAGCAGACATTCTTTTTGGTTTGCTTAAACGGCTAATTATGCAAAGCATAGCAATGTGTGCGTAAAGAAGAAGAGCAATTTACGAACCCAACTAAAACTGAAACAAAGAAAAAAAAGTAGTAATCCGAGAAAAAATCTGCTTTCTGATTGTCAGCGGGGCAAGTAGAGACGGAATAGGAGTTATGCAACAATTTGGATTAGAGAAGGGAGGAAAGGGAAAGGGAACGGTAACCAAAAGAATATTCTTTTCTGTTTTTCGGCAATTTTTGTGTCGATTCGCCAATTGCGCGTGCACGTGTACGCAAATGAATTGATGCGCATTTGGACAAAAGTTCTAGAATATTCTAGAAAAGTGCCAGCAATTTGTCAGACTACGTTGCCAAAATACAATATTGTCTGATATTACGATGTTGAATATTTTCAATGACCGTCGATGGTTTGCAAAATTGAAGATTTTAGCATTTTTGTGTTCGCCGCGAAAAAGATTGTTGAGGGGAACATTTGCTCGCGCTTATGAATGAACGGAATTTTTTTTCAGTAATACGCGCACGCGTTTATGAATAAATTTTTTGTTGTTGTATGTAGTTTCAGATATTTTAGAATATTTGGCGCCGGCGCAGGCACAAGTGCACCTGCGTTGATTTGATTTAGATTTACCGTAGGTCAAGGTTGAATTAAGCATATCTATGCACGTAAGTGTCTATGTTTGTACATGGATGCATATGAATTTATGTATTTCGATATATCTGAATATGGATGTGTGCTTATATGATTGTATACTTGATGACATATTAGTTATTTATGACTGTACATTCAAATGTATTACGCATGGAGTATTCTCTGAAAGTATGAAAAAAATAAAAATCTAAATTAATTCCCACCCAAATTTAACCGCGAGTCCCGGTTCCGAACTCGCGCAAAACGAAAGCATAAATAATATTGCAGCAACTCCTGAAGCAACTGCGCCACAGAACACAATTAGTTTAGTTAAACTTAAACGCTACTTGATTCAGTTTCGCGTGAATATATTTTGCCAAGACAAATTTTTGATACAAATAAACAAATTTGTAATATACATATGTATGTATGTAGATCGCATATTAGTTCGCATGTACAGAAAAAGGAAATCAACATTGGAAACCAAATGAAATACCAAATTGGAAGCAAACTCGCAGTAAAATTTATTATATTATAAAAAATCATTTTAAAGAATGAATATGCTTGGATTTTTTAATATTTCACATTTTTTCATTTTTTAATAAATTCTACAAATTACACTACTCGACAAAAAAAATCTCCAAGAATAAAATAGGCCTTTCCTAAAGTGAAATTTTCTCCTGATTCCGAATATGACTTTCATTTTCTTGTGGCAGATCTAGTTTCCGAGATATCGGCGAAAATATGAAAATTCCAATTTTTGCAGAACACTACTTCATATAGGTACGGCAAAAATTTGTATTTTTCATTTTTTCGTTTTAAACTGTTGAATTATGCATTATACTAATTCCCATAAAAATGTCTTGCCTTCACCTCCCTCAAGTATCTTCAGTAGTTTGGCCACTATGCCAAAAAACGTTCAAAAAATGTTGAAAAAAAAACGAAATTTTTTACACAATTTCAGATTTAACCACTTTAAAATCGGAAAAATTCTATTGACGAAAAAAAGTTAGCCCTCCTATGTTGTAGGTAATTTAACTACGAAAATTTTAAGCATACCAGTACAACAATCGGACGTGCCATTGAAACTATAGCCCCGTTAACTTGCAAGCGTCTATCCTACAATTTTAGTATTACTCTGATAAAATTGGCGAGACATTTCATTTGGTCACTCTACCTTAGGGTCTAATAAATTTAAAAAGACATCAAGTATTTAATTGTCACTACTGTTTGTTGTAAATTTTGTTTTGCAAATTGTAGTGCAAATTTATACATACTATATCGGTAGATGTGTTTACGAAATGGCTTGTTGCAAAAGAGATTTTAAATGTAAAAATAATCCGGATGATTTTTGCTTTATTTGCGGACATTATATTTTCGGAAACTCAGCTCGGAAAATAACTAATTCTGTCAGAGATGCATACTTTCATTATTTCGGTTTCCGTGTAAAAAATCTCGATAAATCTTGGACACCTAATTTTATTTGCGCCTCCTATAGATTAACTTTAATGAGATGGGTATCGGGTAAAGGTCATAACATGAAGTTTGGTGTTCCAATGATGTGGACTGAACCCTTTAACCACGACCAGTGCTATTTTTGCGTGATAGACCTTAAAGGTAAAACGAGAAAAAAGAGGAAATTAATAAGTTATCCAAATGTGGCATCAGCTAAAAAACCAAAACTACATGACCATACCTTACCCATACCTAGACCGCCTATAAGTTTTGAAGCCTCAAGCGAAAGTGACTCCGAAGCAGATAATTCAGAAAGTGGACAAGAAGGAGAGATCCCACATCGAGTCTCACAAGCCGAACTTAATGACTTGGTCAGAGATTTGAAATTATCGAAATTTGATAGCGAAGTTCTAGGATCTCGTTTGCAGCAATGGGGCAGCCTGGGCCCTTCGACAAGTACTTCCAAATTTCGAAATAGACACAAGACTTTCTCTTCTTTTTTTACTAAAAGTGAAAATATTTGCTACTGCAATGATGTTCAAGGTTTATTTGAAGCACTAAAATTAGAAAATAAAGTGGATGATTGGCGCTTGTTTATAGACAGTTCAAAGCATAGTTTAAAAGCAGCATTACTCCATAAAGGAAATTCGTTACCGTCAATACCAGTGGACATTCTGAGAATACTAAAGAAACTTATTTAAGCATATCAAATTTACTTGAGCTCATTCAATATAAACAATTTAATTGGAAAATTTGTGCGGACTTAAAGGTAAGCAGTTTCGGTGGTACAGTTTAAAATAAATAGTATATGAAATACATCCTAGGTTGTAGCTATAGTTCTCGGACTTCAAGGAGGTTTCACTAAATATTGCTGTTTTCTCTGTCTTTGGGACAGCCGTGCTAGAGAAACCCATTATATTCAGGAAAACTGGCCACCAAGAGCTGAGTACGAACCAGGTGCCTTCAATATCGCAAACCCGCCTTTAGTAAATCCCGAACGAGTTATTTTGCCAGCACTTCACATCAAATTAGGATTAATGAAAAATTTTGTAAAGGCTTTAAATAAGGACGCGCCATCCTTCCAGTACCTAACGAAATTTTTCCCTAAAATAACTCAAGCCAAATTAAAAGAAGGTATATTTGTTGGTCCGCAAATTAGAAAGTTGCTGAAAGACGAAAATTTTGCGAATCATTTATCATCAGTAGAAGCAGCGGCTTGGGACAGCTTTAAGCAAGTCGTTAGTGGGTTTCTTGGCAACAACAAAGATCCCAACTATAGAGAGATGGTCAAAGCCTTGTTGAAAAACTACAGTGCTATGAAATGCAACATGTCCCTCAAAATGCATTTTTTGCATTCACATTTGGATAATTTTCCCGCAAACCTAGGTGCTGAAAGTGATGAACAGGGTGAAAGGTTTCACCAAGACCTCATGATTTTTGAAAAGCGTTACCAAGGTTTTTGGAATGAAGAAATGATGGGAGATTATTGCTGGACAATAATACGGGAGACAAACCCAGAAAATTATAAACGGGTAGTTAGAAGTACCCACGTCCCTCACTATTGACCACCACGGTAAAATCGCTCAATTTGACTTTTTTAGATGTAGATATGTATGTATTTAATGTTGTTGTCGTTGTTGTTTTTTACTGAATTGCTGATTTATACTCATATTACTCAATTGAATACAGTTTAACGTGCAAACATATGTCTATAATAAAACGTTATAAAACAATAAAAACCTAGTTTGAATAAAAATTTTCTCTATAAAAAAATTGTAGGATAGACGCTTGCAAGTTAACGGGGCTATAGTTTCAATGGCACGTCCGATTGTTGTACTGGTATGCTTAAAATTTTCGTAGTTAAATTACCTACAACATAGGAGGGCTAACTTTTTTTCGTCAATAGAATTTTTCCGATTTTAAAGTGGTTAAATCTGAAATTGTGTAAAAAATTTCGTTTTTTTTTTCAACATTTTTTGAACGTTTTTTGGCATAGTGGCCAAACTACTGAAGATACTTGAGGGAGGTGAAGGCAAGACATTTTTATGGGAATTAGTATAATGCATAATTCAACAGTTTAAAACGAAAAAATGAAAAATACAAATTTTTGCCGTACCTATATGAAGTAGTGTTCTGCAAAAATGGGAATTTTCATATTTTCGCCGATATCTCGGAAACTAGATCTGCCACAAGAAAATGGAAGTCATATTCGGAATCAGGAGAAAATTTCACTTTAGAAAAGGACTATTTTATTCTTGGAGACTAAAGTTGATCAAAATTTGTCGAGTAGTGTTATTTTAGTTTAAGCCAAATTTTTTTCTTTTATTTTAAGAATCTCTTCAGCTTTTTCCTCTTATATTAAATTTTATATATGTTTTCAAACAACCCATAAAACTACACAATATGCAAATTTGAAAGGCCGTCGGTAAAACAGCAAATGAGCCAAGTTGTTTTGGCATATGCGTGCTTGCATATGCTATCATTTACATATTTAAATAAACCAAATGTCTCGTTAAATATGAAAATATAACTATTTCAATTTTTCCTTTGATTCATTTATATCATTGCGAAATCTAAAATTGGTACAAGAACAATCAACTTTTATTTGAATTTATTCTCTGTTAAAAGAAATATTGTCTCTGCTCAGCTCTGTTAACTTGCCGCTCTCAATGTGGTGTATTTCCAAGAGTGGGTCTATTGAAGATTTTTCGACTTTTGACAATTCACACTGAAATTCGGTCATGAGGCTTCTCATTTAATATACGTTCTCTGCTCACTCAAATCGTTTTTTAATTTAGAACAAGAAAAGAGGGGTCTAAGTTCAGGTGCACGAACTTTAAATACCCGGTGCAAGTTTTTGTTTCAAATTAGCAGTTCTTGTTGTATGCAATAAAAACAGTTAACACTTTAAACGAATTCCATTTATTAAATCCTTGGCAATTTATCTCGGTGATTGATTCATTAAATATTTTGAATTTTTGTAATTTGAGTGTGGTTTTCCCCCCAATTCTACAATTTCCGAAAATATGCTATTTTTGACACCAACTCCTTACTCTCTTCAACCCAATACTTTAGGCCCGTTTCTTTGCAACCGAATCACAAAAGAAAACTATGTGCGATAACGAATTGCATGTAATATATCCGACCTGAGATGATGAGAAGTGAAAAAACTACGGTCAAATTGCCACCATTTAACTCATTAAATGGCGAAGTGGTTCAGGCGTTTCAAATTGCAGTTTTCATGTTTAAGTTAGCAGAGTGATCCATATGAACTGCAGAGATTAACATACTGTAAAAGAGTGATCCATATTAAATTAAAATACTAAGTCGGCACCAGGAGGAAATATAAGTATTTTAATAAGTTCGCCCTGTGCCAGTTGTTTTTTACTCGTTATATCGAACTGCTCTTCAAACGTGTTAAATGGTTGAACTGGTTAAATTTTCAACATCAATTTGCATGAGATTTAACATGTTTACATTAACTTGTAAAATGCCACTTAACTGGTTTAATGTGTGAATATTAACACATTATAAGAAAATACATGAAAATTTCCCTTTAACAGGAAATTCGTTTTTATTTGCATATTATTATTAAATATATAACCACAGCGACCAAAAATTGCCAGCACACCTATTATCCATTGTAATAGCACTAAGCACTAAACTGAAGGAAATTTTATCTGAACTTTATATCAAATTTGAGTAAATCACCTTTAACTGTTACTGAAGTATTGAGAACCTCTGTCAGATTTAGATGATTTCCTGAGATATAATGTAATGTGCGTACGATATTCGGTAGAGTTTGGTGATATAGTTTTATATTTGCTCTAAAGCGGGCAGTTTAAATTTAAGCAAATTATAAGTTGAATGGTATCGCGTTTTTGTAGTCGTGGTTATTATTCAATTTCGCCCATTTTAGGGCAATGCGGATTCGTTGATATACAAGGTGGCGCAAAAGTAAACTTCCGATGTTTTTTGGCTGTAATTTAAAAAAGAAATTAAAAACTTTGATTCTTCTTGTGGATTATTTTTATTTGGTCTTTTAATTTTTTTTACATCAAGTCGAGAATATGATGTCATGTAAATGGCCGCCGCCGCAGTTGATTGTCATTTGAGCCCTTTTTATGGCATTTTCCATCACTTTGGCCAAAACTTCCGGCGATAGGTCCTCACATTCTTGACGCATATTCTCTTTAAGAGCTGCAAGAGTCTGAGGCGTGTTGACATAAACCCGCGACTTCAAAAAGCCCCACAAAAAGAAGTCTGGAGCGGTCAAATCAGGCGATCTTGCTGGCCAGTGCAAATCGCCAAAACGGGAGATTAGGCGCCCGGGAAATGCATCCTTCAGCATATCGGTTGTGGCACGTGCAGTGTGTGCCGTTGCACCGTCCTGTTGGAACCACATGTTTTCCAATCCCAATTCATCAAGTTGCGGCAAAAAGAGCTCGTTGATCATTGCTCTGTAGCGCCCACCATTCACAGTAACCGTTTGGCCCGCGACGTCTTCAAAAAAAAAAAGGGCCGATGACTCCTCCAGCGAAAACAGCACACCATACAGTGACTTTGAGCGGGTGTAATGGCTCTTCGTGGGTTACACGCGGATTTTCAGTGCCCCAGAAGCGTAAATTTTGCTTATTTACGTACCCGCTAAGATGGAAATGGGCCTCATCACTCATGATTATTTTTGATGAAAAATCATCTTCCTCTTGGTGGTGATTAAGGATGGCTTGAGCGTATGTTAGACGCGATTGGCAGTCAGCAGCTAACAGCTGATACACCGTCTGTACTTTGTACGGAAACAGCTTCAAATCTTGTACCAAAATTCGCTGTAAAGACCGTCGACTGATACCCATTTGCGTGGCACGTCGTCTGGTCGATGTCGACGGCGCTTCCATGACATCCTCGGCTACAGCAGCAATATTCTCTGCAGAACGGCTACTCCGGGGTCTGCCACGCCTGGCAGCATCTCGTGTTGTGCCAGTCTCTTCGAGGCGAGCGACTAAACGTCGCGTGTTTCACCAGTAGGCGTTGGACGGCCAGGAAATCTGCGACGAAATTCACGTTGTGCCAAAGTCACCGACCGATTATTGGTCAAATAAATAGTCAGCAATATTCCGCGTTCTGGAGCAGTGTAGCGTAACATTGTTTATTAACATGTATTTCGCATGTGTTTACTACACAAATGTCAAAACAGAACTGACATTAGGGGCCAATCGCAAAATTTATAGCATTTTCTGATAGGAGGATTACTTTTGCGCCACCTTGTAGTAAGTATGTATGTATCCCAATATTTATTCGAGTATTTTTGGTATATCTATATCTATTTCGTTTGGTGTAAGCTGGTACAAGCTACGGTTAGGTGAACAAAGTTATAATACAATGGACTCTGGCGATAGAGACAAAAGGAAACACTTTTTCTTAATCTTGCGTACATCCACCAAAGTACTAACTCTGCCTAAAGAACGTTGAATAAATTAGATTTTGCCGGATGGTCAAAAATAAATACCTACATTCCTATCTGTAATTGTGAGCATTTAAACCAAAATTTCAAAAATTTTCAATTTATGATTTTTGTCTTCGTCGCGAAAAATGTGATTTTTGAGGGGCGCATGTGTTTGTGGGGAGATGAAATGTTCGCGTTTATGAATGAAGGGAAATTTGCTTTCAATAATATGCGCGTGCGTTTATGAATGCATTTTTTGTTGTTGTACTGCAGTTGTGCTGCGGTTTAAAACAGACACGCTGGCGGAGGGATGAAATAAATGCTGTATAGATGTATGTACGTGCATAACAATAAATAAGTACATAAAGATATAATGCACATGGATGCATGTGCATTTGTTTACATGGTTTAGTACAAATGTACATACTTATGCGTATGCACGCCGAGACACGAATTTCTTTATTTTAAGCCTATTTTCATATTCTGTTAACGTTTCTCATGTGTACCAACCACTCTCGTACTGTGTAATTACTGAATCAATGGAAATTTTAGATGAATTGTTTCATTTTCAATTTAATAATGTTAAAATAAGTATTAATAGTAAACGAAAAAAATTGTATGATGTTATTGATAAAAATATTTAAAAAAATGCTATTTTTATATAATCTCCACCTAACACTGGTAAAACTTCTTTTCCTTTATACATTATTGTCTTAATTTTGGTCAAATTTGGAAATTTCAATAGATATTTTTCATTTCCTCTAATGGAATGTGTATGTCGTACAATTATATTATCATCGAATTTTAGAAGCATCTGCTACTGAAAGTTTACAAATGTTATTTGGTGGCGATACTGTTAATGCCAAAGTAAAAAATACAATGATGCTATAATTATGATACCGCCAATTATAGTTCTATACATTTGATTAACATTTCTTTAAAATTTAAAGTATGTTTGCAGAAAATAATATTATAAATATTAAAAAATGTTCATTAACAAAATTTAATCACATCAAAGAACAATAAAAAATAAATATATTCATACAATAATAACAAGTGCATACATAAAATAATTTGTATTTGATCAGAAAAATTGCTTACTCTATCACTTTGAGTTTTTGTATGTATATATTTTTTTTCTTTTTCATTCTCTCTTTCCCTACGTTGTATATTTTTTCTCAGCTATGTAACGAAAACCCCTTTAAAAATGTTACTCTCTGTTTACGCCGCAGCGTAAATATTTTCTAACCGCCCTAATGCGCGTGTATGTACGCATACATATGCAACTGCGAATTACTCCGTATTTCCCGCCGGATAATTCCTTTTGCTAACATTTTCCAATAATTGCTTTCCAATAAAACTGCGGTTGACGGCAACCGTACGTTTTTTCATAATTGCACTCGTTCACAGGATTTCTAGAGCGACACACGCTACCAAGGATTCACACCACAGGTAAAGCCTAATTCATGTATATCTACATATATGCAATTGAATAAATCTGCATTATACATTTAAAACTAAACCACAAAATCTTTTTAATTTTCTATTTTCAAATGTCCGTGCGCCTGGACATTTGTACATGGTCCTTCTGCGCCGAGACCACAGATACAGTCCACTCAAATTAATTACCAAAAGAGCCCGGAGAAAAACAAAAATTTTAAACAAAGCCGCACAATCAACCACCCAAACAAGGCAAGCGAATATACACAAGGCAAGCGCACATATACACAAGCTGCATACACACCAACACCAAACGCAATCAATTGCCATCACCACAAATCACAAACATTAAGGTACGTGTTATATTTTCCAATATTTTATAACACGTTAATCAATTTTTTGGTGAAACAACGCCTTACAAGGCAAGTGATTTTTTTTTTGTGAAAACGAAATAGTGTTACATTTCAAGTAAAATTAATACAGTGCTAATTCCGTTTGTCCGCGAGCGACAACAACAAACACTAACGGTCGTACACACACACGCCCAACAGTGAACAGTGGTACGGTATTGCAACAATTCAATCCATCGAATTTTAATTTAAAGTTTTATTTTGGATTTTTCACTTTTATTTACTTTAAAGTAAATCGGCATAATTCCCTTGTTCAATACTGTTCCTTGACTTAGCACAATTGTTTATTTGCAAGCCACTATTTCACTGATTCTAGCAACACTATTTCTATTGCACTATTGCGTTTTCACATTATCACTTTTGAGCCTTTGTTGTAATTTTGTATATATACATAACTAACAAGTAAATCACCAATAACACTGGTACATAATTAAGTACCCACTTTACTTGTTAAAACACAGTTATATATATATATGTACGTCGACACATTTTGGGTGGCAAGTGTTTTTTTTCTTTTGCATCAAGTGCCATTTTCACACATTAGGGTGGCACACATATTAAAAAAAAAAAATTTACAATTTGACTGAAATTAAAAGAAAATCATTAAATAAAGATTCAGACAAATAAAAATTTACTGGTGATTGTCATTTTGTGGGACTTTTTAAAAAATGTCAGATTTAGGTTACTTCAGTAAATCCTTCTTAGCTTTCACTATGGATTCATACATCCGTTTAGCAGAATCTGTCGCAGAGTTCGATGCTGACTTCAACAGCACTCCCGCCTCCGAACAAAATAAGCACGGTCTTGCTATCCAGCAAGACGAATTAAAAGTGTTATGGGAGAAGACGAAGGCAGCGTACGATACGCTAACGAGCTCAGAAGGTTTAAGTAAGGAAGATGTTAGGGCGATAAAAAAGAAATATAAAGTATGTTTTTCGGCATATGTGAAATGCATGTATGCTTTGGCTACACAAGCAGAAGCATTAACTAACTCACAAAAGGATGTAGCGGAGCAGTCCGTCCGCGAACACAATATCCACCTTCCACCGTGCGATACAGACGTGTTCAAGGACGACTATCTTTCATGGCCAACATTCCGTGATATGTTCACGGCCATCCTAAAGGCAATAGAATTTGAGTGTGGTAGCTCAATAAAAAGTTTGCAGCGTGAGATAAACAATTGCTTATCAGCCCTAAAGAGTCATCAAATTGACATATCGAACTGGGACGCAATTGTAGTTTATCTCTGCTCGATGAAGCTACCTGATAGTACACTGGCTCTATGGGAACAAACCATAGACCATAAAAACGACATACCCAAGTGGGACGATATGGACAAGTTCCTGTCCAATCGTTTTCAGACCCTTGAGACATTGTGAGGGTTGAAGGATGGTAGAGCTGTGAGAGTGCCAAAGCCGCCACACATCACACGTCATCCTTTCGAAACCCCAACAAAAAGAGTTGGCACCTTCCAAGTAAGCGTGACCAATTTTACTTGTAAAATGTGCCATACAAACGAGCACAAATTGCGCAGCTGTTCCCGATTCCTACAGCTAACACCTACAAATAGAGTGAATTTTTTAAAGGAAAATAATTGTTGCCTGAATTGCCTTAGTTCCGGACATACTGTGTCAAGATGCACAAGTTCATACAATTGCAATACGTGTCACTCGCGACATCACACGCTCCTGCATCTAAATGCAATTCAGCCAAAGGCAATGACGCGTTGGACGTCTTCAAGGCCTGCCGATGATTCTCCATCGACATCTAGGCAGGCGCAAGCACAACGTGATTCCGATAAAGCAACACAAAACGCAAACAGAAATTTTAAGTCCTGCTTTGCGAATTCAAGTACAGGTGTGCTATTAGGAACAGCTCGCGTAAATATACGTCTCAATGACACAGATTTTGCTGCACGAGCACTGATTGATTCTGGTTCTGAGTGTTCCTTTATAACAGAGAGGCTCAAACACAGAATCAATCTATCTGCAAAAAAGATGCATGCCCAAGTTTCGGGCATCACAAACTCGGTAAATGCCCAGGTTAAAGAAGCATGCAACATACAATTGCGGTCCCCCGTCGACCCATTGTTTAGCTTGACTGCAACTGTCCTGGTATTACCACAACTAACCGGAAATCTGCCTATAACAAATATAAGCGCGACGACTAGGCAAGAATTTCCGGACCTGGTATTAGCGGATAAAAGGTTTTTTGTTAATGAACAAATAGACCTCATTCTTGGTGGAGACATTTATCCACAAATCATATTAAGTGGGATAAAGAAAAACGCCTTGAGAACACTTCTAGCCCAAGAAACCGTATTCGGTTGGATTATAACCGGTAGTACGGATACTACAAAGACCCACAGAAATATAGTTTCGTGCTTCAGCGAAGTTTCGCTGGACAAGCAACTGACGGCATTCTGGGAGTTAGAAGATTTACCCAAAACCAAAAGCCTCAATGAAGATGATAAATATTGCGAAGAGCTTTATAAAAAGACCACTATCAGAACTAATGAGGGAAAATACATAGTCTCGTTACCATTCCGACAGGAATTCCCAGTAACCATACAACTAGGCCCTTCTCTTAAAAAAGCCTGCTCTCAATTCTTCCGGAATGAGACACGGATAGCCAAGGATCCCGTCCTACAAAAAGAGTATAATAGGGTGTTAGCAGAGTATGAGACACTAGGACACATGACGAGAATAAATAGTAACATTTCAGCGGACTCATGTGAAAATTACTTCCTGCCTCATCACGCCGTTACAAAGGCAGAGAGTACCTCAACTAAAGTTCGCGTGGTTTTCAACGCCTCAAGTGCAACCGCTAATGGAAAAAGCTTAAATGACGTCCTCCTACCAGGTCCAGTACTGCAATCAGATCTTCCGATACTGGTTCTACGCTGGAGATTATACAGATACGTTTTCAACAGTGACATTGAGAAAATGTACCGACAAATCTGGATAAACGATAACCAGTCGAAATATCAGCGCATCGTCTTTCGGGCAAACCCGAACGAATCAACGAGCCTATATGAATTAAAGACGGTTACGTTTGGAATAAACTGTGCTCCTTACCTGGCGATAAGAACACTGTTGCAGTTGGCCGATGACGTAGAAAGCTCGCATCCAATACCAGCTAATATTCTGCGAAAATGCATGTACGTAGATGACGTACTTGCAGGAGGACACAGCATCGAATCTTCCATAAAGCAAGGAACGAAATTTCTACGGCACTGCGGTCAGCAGGTTTTCCCTTACGAAAATGGACGGCCAACTGCGAAGATATAATTGCAGACATTCCAAAAAAAGATCTACTAAGCGAAGATTTTTTGGAATTCGAAGACACCAGCACAGTTAAGGCTCTTGGAATAAGGTGGAACGCCCATTCGGATTATTTTTACTTCCTAACAAGACCAATGGAGCATAGTGACACAATCACAAAAAGGTCGATATTGTATTCCATCGCCAAGCTGTTCGATCCGCTAGGATGGCTTGCGCCCATTGTAATAGTAGCCAAAATATTGATGCAAAACATTTGGCTGGAAGGCACAGAGTGGGATGAACCTGTGTCTTCAACTACTTTGGAAAAATGGCAAAATTTCACCAAACACTACCGCGAGATAGAGAGGATTAAGATGCCGCGTTGGGTATATTTTTCTCCCGCCCATGACGTCGAAGTACATGGCTTCTGCGATGCTTCAGAAAAAGCGTATGCAGCTACGGTATACTTACGGGTTAAGCAGGGTAATGAAGTTCTAGTGAATCTGCTGGTAGCAAAAACAAAAGTTGCTCCAGTGAAAACTATTTCCCTGCCCCGATTAGAACTATGCGGCGCGGTATTGCTCGCCGAAAGTATTGAGTCGGTACTTAGCAACCTACCACTAGGACAGGTACAAGTACACTTATGGACAGATTCCACAATTGTGCTTGCATGGATACGTAAACCTCCATGTTCGTGGTCAACGTTCGTAGCACATCGTATAACCAAAATACTCGACAAAGTCGGAAATACTGACTGGCTTCATGTGGAGTCGGCATCAAATCCAGCAGATATGGCAAGCAGAGGAGTTCTCGCCTACGAATTAGTCGATAACACTCTGTGGTGGCATGGCCCTTCTTGGTTGCAAGAAGACAAGGAAAATTGGCCAAGACAAGAGACAAACTATAACACCAACATCGAAGAAAAAAGGGCGCATTTATGCGCAACAATAACAATACAAAATTTTGAGGACATTCTCGATAGGTTTTCAGATTTACCGAGAGCTTTGAGAATCTTGTCATATATCATGAGATTCTACCAAAGCACTCATCCGAACAAAAAAGCTTCCTTTCGAGCAGAGTCTTGTTTAATTTCATCCGATGAAATTAAGGCAACGACACAACGCTTAATAATCCTTTATCAGAAGCAATACTACCGTGATGAATATTCGAACCTAGAGTCAAAGAAACCCATCGATAAAAAAAGCGAAGTGCTACCCCTTAACCCTTTCTTAGATAAAAATGGGATTATGAGGACTGGAGGTCGTCTTGGCGCATCGCTAGATTTAGCGTACAACGAGCGTCACCCAATAATCCTTCCTTATAAATGTCGATTAGCCCGTCTTGTAGTCCAATTTATCCATAAAATCTCCCTGCGTGGCGAGAACCAATTAATGCTGCGTCTCATTCGAACTCAATACTGGATTCTCCGAGTCAAAAATATGGTAAAGGCTGTCATCCATAATTGTAAGGTCTGCACAATCCACAGAAAACAAACCCAAACGCAGCTTATGGGAGTGCTTCCTCAGGAACGCACCTCCTATTCGCGTGCATTTACAAACACGGGTGTAGATTTCGCAGGACCTTTCGATATAAAAAACTTCCGCGGCAGAGGTTGTCGCATCTCAAAAGGTTACGTCTGCCCGTTTGTGTGTTTCGCCACTAAGGCTATACACTTGGAAGCCACCAATGACCTTAGCACTGCATCTTTTTTGGCAGCTTTTGCTAGGTTCATAGCCAGGAGAGGATGCCCAAAAAATGTTTACTCTGATAATGGCACCAACTTTGTCGGAGCTTCGCGATCTCTACGATCAGAATTCAAAGCATTTATAACTGAAGCGCGAAATAATATAATGATTAAATATAGCCATCAGATAATCACATGGCATTTCTTACCCACTGCAGCGCCTCATATGGGCGGATTGTGGGAAGCAGGGGTAAAAAGTTTTAAAACCCATTTTAAGAAGATCGCTTCCGGCTTCAGTTATACATTCGAAGAGTTCACAACTCTTTTATGCCGAATCGAGTCATGTCTTAACTCCCGTCCGTTAAGCCCCTCTTCGAATGAGCCTTCCGACTTGGAGCCTCTTACCCCCGGTCACTTCCTAGTAGGTGGACACCTATTAGCTCCACCTGAACTAGAAGTCAACGAAAGCCCTGCCTCGATCGTAAACCGATGGCAGAAACTTAAAGCCCTACATCAAACATTTTGTAAAAGATGGAAAGCTGAATATCTGCTGGAAATGCAGAAACGCACAAAGTGGAAACATCCACAAACTAACATCAAAACAGGAGATCTTGTGGTTATAAAGGAAGATAATCTACCGCCTAACATGTGGAGGCTGGGACGAGTCATCAACTTACACCCAGGCTCGGATAACCGGGTACGCGTCGTCGACATCTATACTACGAAGGGACAAACCAGCAGACCAATAACGAAATTGGTTTTGCTGCCCTCCATCGAAAGTACCGCTACTTCCCCTACACAAGGATAAGTACTTAAAAAAAAAAAAAAAAAAAATATTTCATAAACAGTACGTAAAGTACAGAAAATAAAGAAATCTGCACTGCCATTCTTTCTAATGTTCCTTGAAAATGTTCCGATGGATTACGTACGACGATGGCGTACAGAAATAAATAAATCTGCGAAATCATGTTTTTTACATACATCAAGTAGTTATTCGGTACCCGATACCCGTACAAAATTAACTGACAAACTAAACAATAGTTTTGAATTAATTTTGAAAAGGGGTCATTTAATACCCGAAACTATTTCAAAACTAACCGACAAACTAACCAATAGTTTCAGTTAACTTTGAAAAGTAGTCATTTTGATATCCGAAACTATTTCGAAATTAACCGAAAATTAACCAAAAGCTCGGGTTAATTTTCCGGAATTTATGACCGATTGTCAAAAAATCAGCCCGGTTCAACCCTATCATAAGTAGTGAAAACCCTAAACCCTAAAAACCCTATCCACTAACTAAATTTCAGAGCGTAAAGAAAAATTTGCTTTCAATGAAAGAAACACGCAATAATGGAAAACGTAAAGACGCAAGAAGCAGAGAAAACGTAAAGACGCAAGAAGCGGAGAGAACGTAAAACTAATGAGAAGTTGCAAGTTTTTTTTTATATATTTTAAATATTTTGATATAGTATTTAAACATTTTGTATATTTAAATATTTTTTCAAATTTTAATAACTTTTATCATAACTTTATATTTTTTTGGATCAACTCCATAATTTTCAATAATTTTTTTTTATCCAACTTGCAAATTCTTGCTAGTACTTAGATCTTTCCAATGTATCCGTTAAAAAAAAAAAAAAAAAAAAAAAAAAAAAAAATATTGTTGGAAACATCTAAGTACTAGTGTTTACCCTATACACATAAAAATTTTAAATATATATATATACATATACGTATAAAAACAAAACAGTTACTTGTTGGTTATAAACAGCTCCACTGGTGTCCCGCTCCTCACATCGGAAAAATCTCATTCGAATTGTTCACCTGTGGGGAAATAAAACAAATTAGTTCAGTGTACAAAATTGATTAAACACAAAAAAAAAAAAAAAAAAAAAATTTCGATCCACATTAATACTTTACAAACTCCTTTCTTTGCTTCCGATCATCCGCCATCTTCGCATGGCATACCCCTCCTCCCTCCGACTGTGCCCTCGCAATCGAACGCATCACGCCACCATGTGCATGTAGATACATATGTATATATCGATATACATACATACATGCACATGCACCTACTTATGTATGTACGTAAAAAACTCAAAAATTTATGTACAAAAATTATTATGATATTATTAGTATAAATATAATAATATCACTTACCTGATCATCGCCGCCGTACACATGCATGCGTCCACCATCGCCATGAATGCGATGTACGCATATGTACGGCAGGCACTGTTGGCCCATCCAAGTCCATCGACGATAAATTCCACTAGCTCAGCTTCTGCAATTGGTGCCGCCTGTGCAATCTCCTGCATTGACAGCACATAATGTGTCAAGCTTTCGGACTTTTGCCACATTCGCGTCTCCAGCTTTTTGAACACATCTTTCACGCTTACCGGCTTTTTAAATTCCGCCAAAAGCGCACCTTTCAAATGGGCCCAATCGTCTACCTTTGCCATCCGGAGGTATAGTTGTGCGCTGCCCGTAAGCATGAAATTGGAATAAAATCTTTTATTAAACTATTATGTTTAATATTATTGAATATTAAAAAAAAGAATTTAAAAAAAATATATTAATTAAAATTAAATTTGAATTATTTCACTGCATCAGTTACTAGAAAAAGAAAATATTGAAATAAATTTTAATAAAAAGATCCATTATGTATATTAAATTCGTTTATATTACATTATGTATAAAAATTAAATTTTCAATCAATTATTTACTTTTTTAAATTTATTTAATTCGGAAAATACCTATCAACCTGAAAATGTTCCTGCAACATTGAATTTCTGCATTTGTCTGCTTTTTAAACATGCATTTTACCATTTCGCAGCGTTTTAACATCGGCAAAAAATTAACATTTCAATTCCGCAGCGAAAACGTTTCAACTCTGTTAAGAAATAAATAAAAATGTTCGACCTGAGTCGTTTGCACCTTCTCATTGTTTGATGTTCTCTGACTCTACCATCAAGCTCTGTGACGCGACGCATTAGCAGAGAACATCAAACAATGAGAAGGTGCAAAATTTGGTTCGATCCAAATGAATTTTGAAAGGTTTTGTCTAAGGAATCCAGAGCTGCTAAATTTTTATTTCGCCGCCGACTTAGCAGCGATCTTGATATTAATTAACATTGCTGCACAGATTTGCTGCAAAAATTGTTGCAGAAATGTTGGTAAGCTTGCAGGTGTTTATGGGAATATTGTTACAAATGTGTTTATTAATACATTTGAAATCTTGTTTCCAAAAAAAATTTTCAGGAAAAATTATTATTAAAAAATTATTTCTCAAATTTTCCATAAACTTCATTTAAGTTACAAATTTAAAAAAATATAAAGAAATAATTAAAATTAAATTGAATATGAATGTATTTATGTACATATGTACTGTACATATGCACAATATGTAGTATTTTTACTTGCAAGCCATTATGACATTCGACATTGGACATTTTTTTTTTACAAAGTATAAAATTAATAAATCGTTAACACTTGTTTAAATTTTTCAAAAAATTTTCAGGAGAAATTACTTAAAATAAAAGAACAAATTTGTTGAAAAAAGAAATTATTTGTCGAAATTTTACGAAAAAAAGCATAAAATGGTATTTTTTCATGACATCATGAATATTTTAAAAAATGAAAAAAAATTGAAATATAACATATCCAAGCATATTTATATTTTTACTTACAAACATGGATTGATAAAATTTTTATGTTCGTTTAATTAAAAAAATTGTTTAAAATGATTTTTATAATATAATAAATATTACTATGAGTTTGCTTCCAATTTAATATTTTATTTGGTTTCCTATGTTGATTTCCTTTTTCTGTAGGTGCGAAATAATGTGGGATCTACATACATACATATATTATAAATTTGTTCATTTGTATCAAAAATTTGTCTTGGCAAAAAATATTCACGGGAAACTGAATCAAGTAGCGATTTAGATCAAAGAATTTAATTGTGTTCCGTGGTGCAGTTGCTTTAAGAGACGCCGCAATATTCTTTATGCTTTCGTTTGCGCGAGTTCGGAACCTGGCCACGCGCTTTTGGCTTAAAATTTATTTGGATTTTTACTTTTTTGCAAATTCTTGCACTAGCATACATGCATACGTATGTATGTACATATGTATATTGATATAAATATGTATACTTCCAGAGAATACTACATTTTTCATAAATAACTAATATATCATCAAGTATGCAATCATATATGCACATATCCATATGTATGCATATCTATGTACATATTTATATACATATGTACATATATCTAAATACATAAATTCATATGCATACACATATATGTATGTACTTACGTGCATGTGCATATATTCAACCTTGACCTACGCTTAATCTAAGTAAATCAAATCACAGCGCAATCACAACCGCAGCTGCACTTGTGCCTGCGCCAGCGCCAAATATTCTAAAATATCTGAAACTACATACAACAACAAAAAATTCATTCATAAACGCGTGCGCGTATTCCTAAAAACAAATGCCGTTCATTCATAAGCGCAAGCATTTCATCTCCCCACGCACGCAAATGTTCCCCTCAACAATCATTTCCGCGACGAACACAAAAATGCTAAAATCTTCAATTTTACAAACCATCGACGGTCATTGAAAATTTCAACACCGCAATATCAGACAATAATGCAATTTGCCAACGTAGTCTGACAAATTGCTGGCATTCTAGAATGTTCTAGAATATTCTAGAACTTCTGACCGAATGCGCATCAATTCATTTGCGTACAGGTGCACGCGCAATTGGCGAATCGACACAAAAATTGCCGAAAAACAGAAAAGAATATTCTTTTGCTTACCGTTCCCTTTCCCTTTCAACCCTTCTCTTATCCACAATTGTTGCATAACTCCTCTTCCGTCTCAACTTGCCCCGTTGGCAAGCAAAAAACAGATTTTTTCTCGGGTTACTACTTTTTCTTCTTTGTTTCATTTTTAGTTGGATTCGTAAATTGTTCTTCTTCTGTGCACCCACATTGCTATGGTTTGCATAAATAGCCGTATAAGCAAACTCCATGAAGTGTCTGCTGTGGCTTAGCGCGTATAGTCGCCGGCCACATTATCATATTGCATGTTTTTTAACTCTTGCCCCAGCTTTTTTTCGTGTCATGTCAAATTTTTATGCATTTTTTTTTTTTAAATTAAATACGATATATTTCTTAACTTTCATAAATTTTTGGAAATCTTGTTTCAATTACATTTATCTTCTAATTTTATTGCATTACAAATGAATTTACGAAATTATCAAAATATATATGTATGTTTTTAAGATATATTTAGTAAGATATTAGATATAGATTTTTATTTATAAATATTGGTATAATAATCAACATAAAACCTTATCCAAATGTATATTTTAACCGATTTACATAATTTTTGCAAATTAAAGTAAAACTATTCAAGTTTTCTAGATGCCGCTTGCAACAAATATCTATAAACCAGAAAATGTTCCCGCAACATTGAATTTCTGCAAATGTCTGCAAATCTCTGCTTTTTTAACATGCATTTTACCATTACGCAGTGTTTTAACATTGGCAAAAAACGTTAATCTAAAATTCCGCAGCGAAAACGTTTCAACTCTGTTAAGAAATAAATAAAAATGTTCGACCTGAGTCGTTTGCACCTTCTCATTGTTGTAAGTTCTCTGGTCACAGCACGATCATCGGAAATTTCCATTGAAGTGCTGCTGAACATTTTGCCGGAGTTCGATTGAAAAGCAAGCGTCGTTATGTGGATTGCCAAGCGGGAAAATGTTAGCAGTGTACATAAGTGTTTTTTTTAGGGGTATAGAACTTCGAATTGAAATAAAACACAAGAAAATCGTTTTAAGGTCCATCAATTCGGCTTTATTGGAAGGATAATTTTATGCCATTAATGTTTAAATATGATTTCGGGCATGTGGCCGCCGCGGCTGGCTCGAATAAAGCCAATTCTACAGGTCCAATTTTCAACCACTTTTTCGAGCATATGGGGCCGTATGTCGGCAATAACGCCACGAATGTTGGCTTCCAATTCCCCTAACGTTTCTGGTTTGTTGGCGTAGACGAGCGACTTCACATATCCCCAAAGAAAATAATCCAATGGTGTCAAATCACACGATCTTGGTGGCCAATTTACAGGTCCATTCCGCGAAATTATGCGCTCATCGAATGTTTCCTTCAATAAATCGATTGTGACGTGCGCTGTGTGGCATGTAGCGCCGTCTTGTTGGAACCACAACTCATCCACATTCATGCCATCCAATTCGGGAACAAAATAGTCGGTTATCATGGCTCTATACCGGTCTCCATTAACGGTAACTGCCTCTCCAGCATTATTGCGGAAGAAGTATGGCCCAATGACTCCACCAGCCCATAGAGCACACCAAACAGTCAGTTTTTGTGGATGTAATGGCGTTTCAAGGGTCTCATGTGGATTCTCTTCACTCCAAATGCGGCAATTTTGCTTGTTGACGTAGCCATTCAACCAAAAATGAGCCTCATCACTGAACAAAATTTTGCGATGAAAATCAGCATCGAGATCAATCTCATTTTCGGCCCATACACCAAAATCACGACGCATTGCATGGTCTCGCGGCTTTAATTCTTGCACAAGCTGGATCTTGTAAGGTCGCAAGCCAAGATCTTTGCGCAAAATCTTCCATAAAGTTGATGGACAAAGCTCCAATTGCTGTGCACGGTGGCGAATCGATTCATTCGGGTCCTCTTCAACACTTTGCTCTACAGCGGCAATTGTTTCTTCGGTGCGCACTGTTCGACGTCTCTGCGGATGCGTATTATCACATAGAGTAAACGTAGTGCGAAAACGATCCATGGTTAACCGAATTAATTGCTCTGATGGACGATTATGTCGACCATAAAATTGACGGAGCTCGCGGTAAACTTCGCGAACTGAACCATTATTTTCGAAATAAATTTGCACGATTTGCAAGCGTTGTTCTTTTGTCAACCTGTTCATGATGAAATGGCAAACCAAACTGAACATAAATAACATTAGCGTTGCCAGATTTGACCACAAAATGCCAGTTTTATCTCTATTCGAAAAACAAACCTGTAAAAAAAACACTCATATATATCGATATACATACATACATGCACATGTACCTACTTATGTATGTACGTAAAAACTCAAAAATTTATGTACAACAATTATTATATTATTATTAGTATAAATATATAAATTACCACTTACCTGATCATCGCCGCCGTACACATGCATGCGTCCACCATCGCCATGAATGCGATGTACGCATATGTACGACAGGCACTGTTGGCCAGCTGCACATGCCAACATGCACCCCAACCTCGAAATGATATGTTCCGAGAAACCTGCTTGTATTTTCTCCTGGTGTTTCCGTCGTATGAAAAGCTCACGATTTTTCATTAATTCGTGGCGGCTTGGTAAAAACTTCTTTTTTTTTCGCAAATCTTCACACCACTGCTGGGGCTCAGGACACATTTATTCCCAGCTTATCCCTACAGCAGTTATTAACTACATATATACACACATATGTATTATGTAGTGCACCAAGCACCACCACAACAAGCACGCACTAATCACTACATTTGTTTTTCAAGAATTTTTATTTGTTAATCAACTTTTTTTATCACTAATTTGAATTTTAAATTATGCACAAAAAATTGCCACTACCACTCGCGTCAAAAATTTACGTGTAAATAATTTTTTTTTGGAACAGCCCTGTGGTCAGCAAATTAAGCACAGTGGCATACAAACTGTTTGTGGGTGGTAGGCCAGATTGCTGGATGCCAGATTGCTGACCTACCTCACCACAATCAAATATCCAATGTACATAAGCCACACAAAAAGCAGAATGTTGAGCCATTTCATGGTGGGGGGCACTTTCCGCGATTACCGATATACAGGAATCGGTGTTCATATCAGTTTTTTTTATTTCATTTCAATATTTTGAAAATAATCATATGCAATCAGGTGTTTTTACGATATATGAAAATATATCGTAATGCCATATTACGTTCGCAACTGTGGAACATAGCCAAGTCCACCACCCTCAAGAGCAACTGGAGTTAGGCACCATGTACCGATGGGGGGCGCAAGTGCACCGATGCGATCACACCCAAATACCATTTTTACAGTGGGTGATGAAAGTTTTTGGACACTTGGCGCATAAATGCACCAAATACAAAATAAATACATAAATACATAAATACATAAAATTAACACTAAAATACATATACATATATGCATACAATTTTTGTCGTGCCATAATTTCATAAAATAAAATCAGTTTTTTTTTCTTTGGTTATTTTGTTCCATATCACTTGCCACCCAATATTACGACCACTTTCAACGGGTGGCGGCTCGGAAACCTGTACTTTCCGACCGTCACTGCAGCATGAACGGCGAAGGCGCGGCTCGGAAACCAGTCCTTTCCGACGGCCCAGGCAGCGCGGCTTTGGATCCCGTCCTTTCAGACCGTCTGCCCAGCAAAAAGAAACGACGAAGGACTGGCGTGGGAACTCGTCCTTCCCGACCAGCTCAGCATCAGCGAACGGATGGCTCGGGAACACGTTCTTTCCGACCATCTGATATCCAAAAGAATTGGCGGCGACTTGACTCGGGAACACGTCCTTCCCGATCACTACGACGAAACGCCCCATATAATTACCCCAACTAGCGCGACAACACACGTATCGGAGCGGCTCAAGCAAACAAACAAACAAAATAATATTTTTTAAGCAAATATGTGATGTGGTGTGAACCAGTAGTAGACTGTTGTCAACGCTCAGGATTTTTGCTTACCGCAAGGGGGCCGGCATGTTTACGCCGCAGCGTAAATATTTTCTAACCGCCCTAATGCGCGTGTATGTACGCATACATATGCAACTGCGAATTACTCCGTATTTCCCGCCGGATAATTCCTTTTGCTAACATTTTCCAATAATTGCTTTCCAATAAAACTGCGGTTGACGGCAACCGTACGTTTTTTCATAATTACACTCGTTCACAGGATTTCTAGAGCGACACACGCTACCAAGGATTCACACCACAGGTAAAGCCAAATTCATGTATATCTACATATATGCAATTGAATAAATCTGCATTATACATTTAAAACTAAACCACAAAATCTTTTTAATTTTCTATTTTCAAATATCCAACCGTGCGTCTGGACATTTGTACACTCTCCATTTGCGATGCGCCGCCTAAGACGTTTCACTCCAAAAAATCGGCTTACCACTTCATTACCGGACCTATTCAATCATCAGACATACAAATGTATAACGTATCACATAAAAATGCCATAACATGTACATGGGACAGATTAAAAAAAAGGTTATTGCGTAACCTTAAGACATTTTAAGATTTTGCACATTCCGAACGAAAAGTTAGAGGATTTCAATCTTGAATGCTCTTTTTGAATGAGAGCTCAGCTAATGATGTGAGAGTTTTGGAAATGTTTGCTTACTTCTTCAAACCTAACTATTTCGACAGCACCCAAATAACTATTAAAGATTATCCTCACCACTTGCAATCATTTAATTCCATCAATTTTCTTCATGTTAAAGATTATTTAGCAGCGTGTATAAATCACAATACATTAAGTTATACAACGATATGTCCAAAGGTCGATGGGATTTCAGCGAATCCGAATCAATACCATTTCGAGTTCTTCACATCGAACATTTTTCACCCTTCGTCAAAAGCAATCGGGATAATTGATACATACGTCCTATCAATAAATATCTGCCTGGCCGTGAAACCTGTACGCAACACGAAAACTGCCACAGTAAGCAGCGCATAAAACGCATCAAGCGAGGACCAGTTATTTTGGGGTGTCTATCAAAATAATTGCCAACCGAGGTACCGGTCGAAGCAATCCGACAAATTTTGTAATATATTCATCATCAGCAATAATTTTTGCGCCAAGGCCAGCAATCCGACGAATTTTGTATTATATTCAGCATCAACAATAATTTTTGAGCCAAGGCCTGCTATAAGGCAAATAAGCACTGTTGCTTCGCAGGTTGGCTTTAAGTATTTTAAGTCTTATTGTAATCGAATAATAATAATAAAAAATACATCAACAGCCAGAGAGGTAGAAATTATAGCTGCTATTTCGGAGATGACCACATCTCCTCATAAGATTTCTTCCTTCATCCCATCTGGGTATGAATTTGCTATATTTGGCTTGCTGGGCAAATACATGCTACATAGCGGGCTTTTCCTTATATTCCCTCAACATAATTCAAGTACAATAATCTGCCAAATACTTTTTCTTATGAATGGCCTTGAGCCCAAAAATTATTCTTGATTTAAATAAATTAGGCCAAAATTAATACATGTACATACATATGTATATAATGGATGAGCATACCAGCCATAAAAAATTCTAACAGTAATAAAATAGCTTTGAATTAAAAACAAAATTAATTAATTTCAATGTAATACTACAGATTTAAGACTTTGGTGGGGGTTCGAGCCGAAAACATCCGCACCAATTCTGAACTATTTTTGATTTTCGTCTTGGTGGCATAGTACAAAATTTCTTTATTGCAGTTATTCATGAAACTACAGGCATTTCACCGAATTGCCAATAAATCGAAAAGAAACGAAAACAAGTACTTATCAACATCAAGCATCAGCGTGATAAACGGCTTCGGATTCGACGACAAATATCGCTCTCCTACAATGTTCCCAGAACGGGTTCGAAAAAGAACCCGCATCAACTGTCGTATAGAGAAACCTAGACCCCAAAAAATTTTGGACACGATCTATGCCTTGAAGAATATACACCCGACATAGAAAATATTACGAAGCAAAAATTCTCCTCAGTATTTAGTAGTGACAAAAAAGGCCTGCTAGCGAAGCGAACCTGAATTAGACGATTTTAATAAACCTGACGATGATGATCCAGATTGAATTGATCGCGATGTGATGTCAGGAAAGGCCGAACTGTCGCCCTAGATACCACGCAGCGTGATAAAATCAAAAATTTGGGTTTCAGTTCAGTACTGAATCGGGTAAAGGAATTGGCCAACGTGATAAGAGTTTAAAGTTTTTACCTGCAATTACATTCCTTCTAAATATTATTTCACGTACTACTTTGCGAACCAACAAACTCAATTCGACAATATTCTGTTTAGTATTCAATGAATTTTTTTTCTATTTTTGAGTTAAAATGGAAAAAGGCAGTGGGGAATTCTCTTATATATCTCCAAAAGCATATATACTCTTCGATTCAAAGCATAGGGAGATGTCATTGCAAGTTCAACTGGGGAATTACATTTGAACATATGTACATAAGTGAATGTAGATTAAGTATAGAAGAGATTTTCTAAATAATACTTCATCCTTGATTTTCCTGACTTAAAATCGGTAAGTCTTGTTTATTTTAAGACTCAAAAGTTCTCAGGCCTCAAACTAACCGGAGTTTTTTTTTTGTTAATTAATGGAATTTCCCTGCTTGTTTTATTTGTTTACTAGTAAAAATAACAATTTCTGTATTCCTATAATTTTTTATTTGTATTGCAATTGTTCTTAATATTATTATTAAAGTATAATTATTTAAATGAATTTAATCCCATTGTTATCACTTATACTAAATTTTTTCAAAATTGCACCATTTTGCAGGTACAGCCCCAAAGAATTTGAATTGTCATTCGATATACATACAAATCACCCATCAATTGAAGGAATAGAATATATTCATGAATCGAAAAAGAATTTGAATGCAAAGATTGGCGATGAAACTCAAACAAAATTTAAGCGAGGCAAAAACTTTATTCTGAGGTAAAACTAAGCGTATTAAACATTATGTAATTCTGGGTTTGGGTTGTGATGCACATGTACGTATGTATTTACCAGGATAATCCTTTATTTCTCTTTATCGAAATATTTTTAGCTCGTATATAATTTTAAAACATGTAAATGCGAGGAGTGCCGACCCATTGAAATCTGATGATTCTTGCAGAAACTATAGAGAATATTGTAAGATATTGTATAAATAAGCCATACAATAATTTTAATTATGTTTATCTGTTATTAGATTCAAATGCATCTTTACAATCAACCATCTCACATAAATTTCAAAACCAGCAATCTCAAAAATATCTTCCTAAAGGACACAAATTTGATTTAGGGTTCGAACATCCAGGTCTGGATTTTTGTGATAATCATAAAATAATAGAAGTAGCAAGTCTAAGTAATGAAGAAACAGTACCGGAATTGAAGAACTTTAGACGAGAAATGCAAAATCCTTTGCTGGTTAAGCTAAAACCTCTTCCAGTACAATCATTTTCTGATTCAGTAGATGCCGAAAACTGTAAGCGAAAGAGGAGTTTCGGTTTTTGCGACACAGCAACTCTGCTAAATACAGAATATTATAATGATTACAATTTGGAGTCCATTGAGTCAAAATCACGAAACGTAGATAACGATATAACGCCGTGTTCTTCATGTGGCGGAAAATATAAGCAAACTCAGGGTAAAAAGAATAACAATATGATGCCTACGAATAATGAATGCAAATGTGGTTATAGCCAAAAGGAATGTGTATGTTCTGAAAAGAAGACGCCTCGTTCAATTTGTGATACTTCGTAGGTATTATAGAAAACAAAAAGAAGTTTCAATAAGATTCAGTTGCTTTATGTACACGTATATGCCAGGTACACAGTATTCAACATGAACGCACCATTGCCATTCCTAATGACGAAATTGAGGATATACCGCAAGCGGAAAAACACTTGGTACAAAATTGCACCATCTATTACGTAAGCCATCCAAGTGAAGTTAACATTAATATTCCCGAATTTTTGTTCTACTCATATATGTATTATATATAAGTCTATAACATTAAGAAATTTTGATTTTCCGGTTAGATAACTTGTTTAATTCTCGATTCGAGAACGCCACTAGTAACATGAGATGGAATTTCTAAGTCTTTTTAAAAGGCCTGCTTAGAATTTATTTGAAAACTAACTTTCTTCCTGTGATAGGCATGGTTGGCATTTTGACACGCAGCAGTAATCGGAAGTGAGAAAATGTCGAAAATTTAACTCAGTTAAATAAACAGCTTAAGTTCCTTAACTACATTAAAAAAAAAAAAATCGCTATTAACAGTCGAATAACCAAATTACATTTTAGATAGATTTATTTCTATTGTCGACACTGGCGACAACGGCAAAATGGTTTTAAATCGAAATTGAAAAATTCTATATTAGTTTCTTGTGAAAGTTCATCATTTAGTTATTTGTAAAATTGTACATTACTAAAAACTATTATCAGTTAATTTCGCTGTGGCAGTTTTGTTTTACTGAGCGAAATTTTTGGGCCTACGTTGATGACGTCGTCGCTCTACTGAGGAAAAGTTCGCAGTTCGCCGATATTGTGTTTGAAGCATAACTCGAAATAAATAAAGTATAAAATTTAGTGCACTTCTTCCAAAAAATTTCGTACACACTTTGCATTTCTAGTCAAAAAGCACAACTTCTATAGTTATAGAAATTAGATAAAAACCACGCGCACTTCTCATATAAAGGTAATTTAAAACCAATCAATCTTTCAAATTTTGGTATAAAGAATTTAGTTTGGGACAGAAATATTTAAAAAAATCAAAATTTTGGAGAATGGGTGTGGCACGTTGAAATCATTCTAATTACTTTTTGTTTTTATTTCAAACAATAAACGTTGTTTAAGGTGTCAAAACGATGTTATGCTTGCGTAGCCGGCTTATAGTTTCATAGGATACATAGGATTCTATTTGTATATGGTATTGTACGTTGGCGTTAAATGAATTCAGAGTTACATATAAGAAATTGGAGTTTTTCTAGTAGAGGGCGTGGCACCCCCCATTTCTCACAAATGATAACAGTTTGATTCATTCGCACCGGATAGTTGTGGACATAAGACAAATTCAAAGTTTATCTTACATGGGGGCGTGGCAACGCATGATTTTCATATTTATATATGTATCTATTTATATTGTATGTTTAGTCTGGATACCGCATGCACTTATTGTAAAAATTTCATAAAGATCAGTTAAGAACTTTGAACGCCCAGTGCCCTAACGGTTGTTTGTAACAGCATAAAGCAACCGATATAGATATAAATATAAATATATCAAAATGCTCAAATGGAAATGCATTAGATACAGTGAAGAAAATTTAAGTTCACAAATACGAAATAAAAATTCAATATCGACGTAAGTTGAGCAAACTTAGGCGTAATATACAGCGACGAAATATATTAAGATTGTGGCTTTTATATCCTTTAGAGTTATGAATCAGTTTTTACGTTTGTATTAAATGTGCAATCAAAAGTACTAAACTTTATTAAAAAATAATAATTGAAAAATGGATAATAATTGAAATATTTCTGTGTCAAAAAATGTTATAAAAATTTTAGAAAAATTTTTAGTCTATATACAGCTTTTTGAAAAATTATAGTTGCAGGACATTTTGACCAGTTTTGCCTATTCTTCCTTTGTTTGTTTTTTCCTTTTTGATATTTTTTTATAAAAGCCTAGTTCATTATCATGATTCAATTACACTGGACCACGAATTTTAACTTTTTCTCTTTACCAGAAACGCCGTTATGAAATCGTATGTAAAATCACCCCCTGATTTCGAAAATTGAGTTCATTTTTGATTCTATGGTACCGTTTTTGAGATATTTGCAATTTACCGTTATTCGAAAAAACCAAACAGATGGCTCCCTTTAATTACGTATATCTCACGAACGGGTTAAGCAATTGCAAAAAAGTTTACAGAATCGGAAAGACGATAAAATTTGCTATAAATGCATGACATATTGTTTTTTGCTCAACCAGATAGTTTTCGAGATATTAGATTTTTGTTTTTTTTTATTAAAAAATATGAAAAAAATTACTCTTTGCGAGGGCAGCATTCCAAAACCAAAACTTTTTTTCCAGATATTTTTTCTTTACGTAAAGCTCTGTTTAATTAGAAAGAAGATAGGCTATCATCTAAGAAAATCGATGCAAAACTACGTAAGTTATAAACGATCAAATAAAAATACCCAGGTTGCGCAATTTCAACGTAGTATACCTCAAAACGTATGTATGGTATAAAGAAGAATGAAATATCTAGCTATGCTCTGTTTCTATTGAGTTAAAAGTTCAATTTATGAATGAAATTACCCATATTTTTAACTTTTTTTTAAATTTATTTATGTTTATACTATATTCTAACAATCTTTATCTTAATTTGATTTTTCTATGTAGTCGTAATAATTATGTGCTCTACTTTGACGCTTATTCAGTTTAGGATCGGTTTCTCTTATGAGAAACCAGCAGTAATCACCCATCATTGCGACGTCCCAGAATCCTTGATATCGATTCTCAATTAATTTCATTTGCTGATGAAACCTTTCGCCATGTTCGTCACTTTCGTCGCCAAGATTTGCCGGAAAAAAGCTCAAATGTGAGTGGAGAAAGTGAATTTTTAAAGACATATTTACGCCTGGAAAGAAAATATTAGTTAGGTAAACAAGTTATAAAATTTTGTGAAATTAATTTCAAGAAGCCTTTAATATTTACCCATTTTCGCATAATTATTGATTAAGTCGTTCACTATCTGCTCGTAGTTAGGACTTTTGTGTCTACCGAGAAAAGAAGCAACGACCTTTTCAAAGGATTCCCACGCTGCTGCCTCAACTGATGAGAGTAGTCCTTTGAATTGATTGTTGATCAATTTTTTTATTTGTGGTCTAACAAAAATACCTTCCTTTATCTTGGCTTGAGAAATATCTGGAAAAATTGTCGAAAAAGTCGAAGGCTTCGTCTTCTTTGTCCAAAGCCTTAACAAAGTTTTTAATGAGACCGAGCTTGATGTGTAAGGGTGGAAGTATGATTTTCTCTTTCTTGACATGAGGGGTGTATTTGATGTTATCCACACCAACGGTAAACTCGACTCTTCCGGCCAATCCTTTCTGACGTAGTGGTCCTTACGAGCTCGGCTATCCCGCTTGCACAGGAAGCAGCAGTGCCTGGTGTAGCCACTTTTTAGACCGCATAGCATTGCAACGACTTTGAGATCAGAACATATTTTCCAATCATGCTCTTCATATTTGATAAATTTGAGTATTTTTTGCATTTTCTCGTAGGTTTCCTTTGTATTTACTGCATGTGCGATCGGGATAGAAGGCTTTTTGTTACCAATATGCAATAATACAGCCTTCAAACTCAGTTTATTGCTGTCTATGAACAATCGCCACTCTTTTTAATCATATGTTTGACCAAACTCTTTGAATAAACCAGGAATGTCGTTGCAGTAGCATATACTGTCGTTCTTGGTATAGTGTTTGGAAAATGGTTCGTGACGAGTTCTACAATATATCACCTTTACATCGGATGACAAAAATTTAAATTGTTGCATACGAGAAGTGTGGATCTCGGCCTTTTCCTTGGATAGTTCCAAATTTCTTATCCAATCATTAAGTTGTGCTTGTGACAGAACGTTTCTCTCGTTTCCCATGCGAAATTCAGTACAACTTGATTCCCCGCACTCAGATATTACTGTTGACAATGGAACTGGATCCGCAACTGCCGTTGAATGTAGTACTGGTAATGTCACTGTAGGTACGCTAGCATAGTGTAATGTTGTTGGTATCGGTCAAAATTCCCTTTTATAAAAATTCATCGTATAAAGCGCGACACGCTATATGTTGTAGGCCACCAGGCCGCTCTTATGAACAATAAAATGCAAACGGTTAAGCTTGTAAATTACTATTCACTTTATTTTCAAAAATGTTGTTCTTATATACTAATTTCCTCGCAGAGAAAACTTATTAATAATTCTTAATTAACCAATGAGAAATCAAATACGAATTTACAAATATTTTCTCATGCATTGATTTCACACGGTACTAAATTAAAATATAATTAGGGTAAATGCACTTAGTGTTTGCCATGTTTATTGGCCTTCAAATAGCCGAAATGCAATGTCAGCAATTTGATGCCGGAATGTATTATGCATTTTTGCTAAGCGGTCAATCACCAAAAGTACTTGTACTTGTTGTTTATTGAGCTCGCTGTTCTGCGCCCAGACATTTGGTTTTATGTTACACTTTGCGTGTGGTGCCTTGCGCGCGTGCAGTGTACATTGTACGTGTGTGTGTCAGTATGTATCATTCTGTGATATCTGCATTGTGTATGTTTGTATGTCTGTATGTATTACCGTTTAGCATATTTGTGTATCAGTTTGTAATATTGTACGCAATGTGTATTGTGTGTGTGTGTGTCAGTATGTATGTGCTATCATACTACATCCTACCCCTTTAGATAAATGTACAATTGCTGTAGTTTCTTAAAAGTTAGGCAAATGTGCATATCTATTGTTACAATCTACATATGTATGTATTTTAAAATGTTATAGTTTACAGTTAATTATACATTTCTAGCTTTTATTATATTGTTATTATGTATCTTGACTAATTTATTTTCTATTTGTATAAAGCTATTGACTGCTTCTTGTTTAATGACTTTGTATCAAATTTTTTCTTATTTCCTACTTTTATATAAACCAAATCATTATTTTTGAAATTACTTGTATTAGTGTTTGTCTGCTTATTAGTTCTATCTTTCTTATTTTGTATTAAAAATTGATGAGCCATATTATGAGCATGTATTAGTTTCAATTTGAGCTCTGTTAAGTAATCATCTATATTGTATAATTGGTTTTTGGATTTAAGAATTTCGCATGGTAGACTGCTAATTTTTCCAAACACTAGCTCATGTGGAGAATAGTTCGTAGTACAGTTTGGAGTTGTATTGTAGCAGTATGCGTAGTAGGGTAATAAGTCTTCCCAATTGTCTTCTTTTTGAAGTGCTCGTAAGTAATCATTTAATACTCTATGGTTTCGTTCTAATGCTCCTAATGTCTCATGGTGGAATGGTGCTGAAACCTTTTTGGCGTAGAATACGTCTTACCTTACGGTATGGGCACCAATGTCAGGTTTTTATTGTTGTAATCTCTATTTCTTTAATTATAAGGAAACGGCTCGATTAATTTTTTTTTTTTTTTTTTTTGTAGTCAAATGAAGATGTTAGCTTTCGTTTGACATACATTTCATGTTGGTTGATATCTTCCTAATATTTAAATTTCTCAAATGAAAATTGTATAAACACATGCACACAAATATGTGTGTGGTGTTTGGTTGAGTGTTTGCTGTTGGGCGATTTAAATGTACTCGTGCAGCCCTCTCTGCATTAATTTGTATTGCATAATTTTAGGCGGGCAAGTTAAAGTAGAGTAAAAGAAGAGAAAATGCTACCAAGCACTGCAAAGCTTATGTAGATATATCATCCAAAGTAACTATCAAATAAAGAAATTCATTTGCTTGTATTATTTATCATTTATTGTTACATATGTTTTCTGTCTTATCGGATGGCGTATTCTACGTTAAACTTAATGGCCGTGTCTCTGACACAGCCTGCTTCTTTTGTCTATGTTTAATATTTTGCATATGTTGGTGAGTAATTCGTTTGTAAATTCAGTGCCTTTGTCAGTTCTTATTGTTTTAAAACATCCATATTTTAATATAAATCCTTCTACAATTGTTCTTGCTACAGTGACTGCATCTTTACTTTGCATTGGAAATGCTGCGATGTATTTTGTGAGTTCACATTGAAAAGTCAAAATGTATCTGTATCCATTTGAAGGACGTAAAGGACCTACTGTGTCAACTGTAATTGTTTCAAATGAGGTGGTTGGGGTATCTGTCATAGTCATTTTCTCTTTTGTGTATTTAGTTACTTTTATCTCATTGCATAGTTTGCAGTTATTAATGTAATTTTTTACCATTTTGCTCATGTCTTTCCAAACATATCTTTGTTTTAATTTTTTAATGCATCTAGAAATACCTATATGGCCTCCTAGTTCTTCATCATGATATTTGCTTATTAGACGCTTCATTTCTTTAATATTTTTTATTTCTTTTGGCGGCGTATATACTATAATGGCTGTATTAGTATTCATTTCATTTTGTAGCTTATTCCATTTTTCTTTAAATTCTTGCATGCTTATATATTGGAAAATTTTGTCTTCTGCAGAGACTGCTAATTTAGCTATTTCCTGTTGTTCTACGAATAATCCTAGCTTCCTCAGAATCAACGTCATAGTTGATAACGATTTATCGCTATATTCAACAACAATATTTTTCTTTTGTGCTACTATATTGGCCTTTTCATTATACATAATATTCTTTTTGAACTGAAATTGCAATTTCTTTATATGCGTGACGTCAGATAATGACGTTGCTTCCCAAATGTGAAGGTCATCAAGCTTCTTTTGAGTCGCAGCACTTGTTCTTTTTGCAAGTGGTTTGCTTGCTATGCCATTTTTATTTTCTTTTAGCTTTTTGCTTTCTAATCTTTTACTGGCCGCTCTTGTAATTGTAAGCATATCATATGATGGTATCATTTTTCTTAATTCATTTGACGTAATTTTAATTCTTGATAGCGCGTCTGCATTTGTGTTCATCTTTCCTTGTTTGAAAATTATTTCAAAATCATAATCCATAAGATCTACTCGTATTCTTGTCAACTTTGATGACGGGTTCTTGTGCGTAAATAAACTTACTAATGGTCTATGGTCAGTGTATACCGTGAATTTTCTACCGAATAGGTAAGGTCTGAAATAATTTATTCCCAAATGAATGGCTAATAACTCCTTTTCTATTATTGGTTTGTTTACTTCATGCTTGTTCAAAGATTTACTTGCATATGCTATTGGAGTGTCTTCTCCAGGCGTCCCTTGAGATAAAACTGCTCCTAAAGCATAGTTTGATGCATCTGTAGTCAAAATAAAAGGTTTGGAGAAATCGGGATGTTTCAAAACAGGTGGTGTCGTTAGTTTTGACTTGAGTGTTTTGAAAGCTATTTCACATTCTCTTGACCATACAAATAGTTTGTTTTTCTTTAATAATTCGTTTAACGGTTTGGCTATTTCTGCAAAATTTTTTATAAAACGTCTATAGTAGTTGCAAAATGCCACAAATCTGCGCACCTCGTCTGCATCTTTTGGACATGGAAAGTTAGTTATAGTGTTATACTTATTTGGATCAGTCGTGATACCTTCTGCTGTTATAAGGTGACCTAAGTAAACTACTTCTGTTTTTAAGAAATTACATTTTTCTGGATTTAATTTTAAATCATATTTTTTTAATCTTTCGAACACATTTATTAAATTGTTATTGTGTTCCTGTGGAGTTGAGCCGAATATTATAACATCATCTACATATAAAAATGCAGCTTCTTGGAGTCCACTCAAAGCTATCGTCATCATTCGTTGAAAACTATTTGTCGCTATTTTTAAACCAAAAGGTAGCCTTTTGAACTGATAATGCCCTTTATTAGTTGAAAAAGCTGTAAGCGGTCTAGATTGCTTATCTAACGGTATTTGATGGAATGAGCTGGTCATGTCCAAGGTGGAAAAATATTTGGCTTTGCCTAGTTTGTCTAACACGTCTTCTAGTCTTGGTAATGGAAATTTGTCATTCACGATTTTGTTGTTTAATTGCCTGTAGTCAACTACTAGTCTCCATTTAGTTTCGTCATTTGTACTCTTTTTTGGTACTATTAATAAAGGTGAATTATAAGGACTAGTTGAACATTCAACAATATCCTTGTTGGGTCACATAGTATGCGCCCTTTACTGCATGCGCCTTTTGAACCGCCCCTGGACTACATATCACCGTACTTGCTGCTGCACTGATCCCGCAAACCCTTAAACATTATCACTTGTTGGTGATAAAGCAAAAGAATTCGGCAAGCGGCTAATTGTTCGCCCTTAAACTACATATTTACATACACACGCACATATGATTGTAAGCATTCACACTCACCTACACTATTGCTCTGCACACAATTTTTAGTTTCTTACTGTTTGCGAAAACTGGTAATTTGTATGTATGTACATACATATGTAATCAGTAAATATGTTTGAATGCATTTTGAAACTGTTAGGCTTACATATTTACACATAACGTTGTGCATTTTTGTTTACCTTCGAGTATAAATAGGCAAATCATAAGAAATAAAAAATATAGCATTTCTAGAATTGGAAACAATTGGTTGTACTTTCTCAGCATTGCCGCCGGACAAACAAACCAGTTTTGTTCAGACATTTTGGCGCCCAACGTGGGGCACTTTGAAATCATTAGAGTGCCGTGAACTTTTTTCTATTGGCAATTGCTGAAAAGGTGTTAATTAATTTTCGCTTTTTAAATTTCGCGTACTTGCTGATTGTTGTACATATGTATGTTTAAGCAGTGCATACCGTTGCGGCAGTGGTTCATCAAGCAACCTTCCATATCATCTTCGCTTCATCATTTCGCTATTTGGAAATCGCAAAGTCAACTTTATCGCATCAGCCACTGCTAAACGTTTTGGTCACCATGTCGTTGGAGGAAAACAAACAGCAGCGCTTGCTAACACGCAAGAATATATCTCGCATTAAGACAATTGTGGAGAGCAGCGCAAACAAATCTGGCAAAATACTTTCACCTATCGAGCTCAAGTGCCGACTTGGGATTTTAGACTCCTACTTCAAGCAAGGTCTTGGCTATCAGACGCAGATCGAGAAACTCGATCCTGATGACAACGGTCGTGGAGATTTGGAAGACTTGTACGTAAACATTCGCTCATCAATCGAAATGCAGCTCGGGGATGATTTGTGCAATTCATCATTTCGTGAATCGGCGTCACCTATGTCTTACACGCATTCAAAGTTACCAGTTTTAAAGCTGCCAATCTTCTGCGGAAAGTACTCTGAGTACAAAAATTTCATCTCATCGTTTATGAGTCTCATCGACAAGGAAGCTACCCTTACAAATATTGAGAAGTTCAATCATCTTCTCAATTGTTTGCAGGGGCAGGCTTTGGAGACTGTGAAGGCGTTCCAGGTCACCAGCGAGAACTACTCCAAGGCGTTGGAGAGGTTACGGGCTCGCTACGACAACAACACAATGATCTTCATGGAAAATGTTAAAACATTATTCAAGCTACCGTCAGCTGCAAAGCAGAACGCGTCGCAATTACGCAGCTTGATTGACAACGTGTCGGCGCTATATAGTTCGCTTTTGTCGATTGGCTCTGACAAAAATATTTCGCATCTCTTACTCATCCACCTCGTAATGAACAAGGTTGATGAAGAAACGCAAACCAAGTGGAAAGAGTCTTTGGACTTCACAACGCTGCCAACATGGGAAGAGTTTGCAAAGGTGCTTGAGCGACGCTGTCAATTTCTGGAATCCGCAACCGGCCCTCTCTCATTTGGCGACTTCACCAAACCAGACAACAAAAACAAATCGTCAAGAAACGGTTATTCATTCACGTGCACAAAACGCTCTTGCGTCTTATGTTCTAGTTCAGAGCATTTGATTTCCAGCTGCCCACGCTTCAGGCAGATGGAGGTTACAGATCGTTTCAAAGAGGTAAAACGGCTAGGGTTGTGCCTTAACTGTCTGTCACGAAAACACCAGCTATCGCATTGTTCGTCGACATTTAAATGCAAGCACTGCGCACGTTCACATCATAGCCTACTGCATCGCTCTACCACTTCGACTAATGCACTGTCAACAAATTCCTCCACATCTTTGGTCGAGCAAACAACGCAACCTGTAAGTACAGCAGCTGCACACACACATCGCGAAAAATCCCCACAAGACCAAGTCATTCTAGCAACAGCCGTGGTCTTCATACGAGATGCGTCTGGCTGCTACCAGTTGGGTAGGGCGCTACTCGACTCATGTTCACAGGTGAACTTTATCACCGAAGAGTTTTCCCAAAAACTGCGTCTACCAAGGGAAAGACATCACATCGAGATTCAGAGCATCGGAGATTCGGTAACAAATATAAAACACAAAACGTCGACCACTGTCAAGTCGAGGGTGTCGGCCTATGAGATACCTTTGTCGTTTTATGTGACTTCGAATATCGCTTACCAGCCAGAGACTGAAATCGACATTAGGTCTTGGAACTTGCCTTCGAACATTGAGCTCGCAGATGAAAACTTCTTCAAGTCAACACGTGTGGATTTACTCATAGGCACAGAAATCTTTTTTGATATTTTATCTGTCGGTCAGATAAAGTTAGCGTCTGATTTGCCATCACTACAAAAAACCCTACTAGGATGGGTCATATCTGGACGGTACAAAAGACCAACAACCATTGTTCCACCAATATGCATGCTTTCTGTTGAGGAATCGGTGGATGCAAATTTACAACGACTCTGGAAGCTCGATGAAGCAGCAACAGCAGACATGTGGACTCCTGAACAGAAGAATTGTGCGCTAGAATACATGCAGACCGTGCATAGGAACAGTGAGGGAAGGGTTGTTGTCAAGCTGCCATTTAAAGAGAGCCATAGCAGCCTTGGCCAATCATATACAGCAGCGCTTCGAAGATTTCTTGCTCAGGAGCGCCGATTATCTCGCTCTCCTGATACGCAACAACAATACATCGCATTTATGGATGAATATCGCGATCTTGGACATATGAGGGCAGTTAAGAAAGTGGACCTTAACACTCCACACTACTACGTACCTCATCATTATGTCTTGAAGCCAACCAGCACCACAACGAAGCTCAGAGTTGTCTTCGACGCTTCATGCAAAACCACTTCGCAGAAATCGCTTAATGACATTTTAGCTGTCGGGCCTACTGTGCAAAACGAGCTGTACATCTTGCTTTTACGCTTTCGCTTATTTCGCTACGCTCTCACAGCTGATATCGTGAAGATGTACAGGCAGATCCTAGTAGACGCAGACGATCGCAGATTCCAATGCATCTTGTGGAGAAGTACGCCTGACGACGAAATTTGGACTTACCATTTAAATACAGTTACGTATGGGACGGCATCTGCTCCCTACCTTGCTGTGCAGAGCCTCAACTACATAGCTGATGTATATGAAGCTGATTACCCCATTGGCGCCAATACAATCAAAACGTCATTCTATGTTGACGATCTACTTTGCGGCGCCGATACTCTGGCCGAGTTGTCTCGAATCAAATATGAAGTCACGGAGGTACTGAGGGGTGGTTGTTTCACTTTGGCCAAGTGGCATTCAAGTCACCGTATGCTTCGAGAGGATTACACCATGAAAAATCTAAACTTGGATGAGGATTTGACGACCAGCACCTTAGGTATCAAATGGGATCAGCTTCATGACAGTTTTTTATTTTCGTTTCAGCCCAAACAACCTGCGAATGGACGAATCACTAAGAGGACAATCTTGTCCATTGCGTCAGCGCTGTTCGATCCTTTGGGACTAATTGCACCTGTTATTGTTACCGCTAAGATCATTCTACAAGAGCTGTGGCTTTTGAAGTTGAATTGGGACGAGTCTGTGCCCCAAAACCTACAGTTTGCCTGGGAACGCTTCCTCGAAGACATAAGAAACCTTAACACGCTCTCCGTTCCAAGGTATTGTGGAACAACAAATCACCATGCAATGCAAATCCACGGCTTTTGCGATTCGTCTATTAGAGCTTATGGCTGCTCGATTTACGTTCGCTCCAAAACGACGAAAGGCAAACCTACTATTACTCTCTTGACAGCCAAATCGCGAGTAGCACCAGTCAAAAAGAAATCGCTACCTAAGCTTGAACTGTGTGGTGCCTTACTCTTAGCAAGGCTTTTTGCAAAAATCAAACCGCTGTTCACCGCCGATGCTCCTGTTTTTCTGTGGACTGACTCTCAGATTGTACTTCACTGGCTTAGAATGCACTCGGCTACTCTTTCCACATTCGTGGGCAACCGGGTATCAGAGATTCAAGAGCTTACTACGGGAGCATGCTGGCGACATGTACCAACAAAGAGCAATCCAGCTGATGTCGTGTCACGAGGTTGCCTTGTATTGGAACTCAGCAGCTCCAACTGGTTTTCAGGGCCATCGTTCTTAGAGCTTGAATCCGATCATTGGCCAATCAACGAAGGTGGTCAAGTCGACATAGAAGAAGTTGCTCGAGAAAAACGTAAATCAGCATTCAAGGTAACCTCTAACGAAAATTATATTTTGAATGCACTTGAGGGATACAGCTCATATACGCATTGCCTGCGCATCATAGCCTGGATGTTTCGTTTCCATCAATTAATTAGCAAATCGTTTACTATTCACTTCGAAAGAGGAATTCTATCGCCGCAAAACTTACAACAAGCGCTGTGGTGCATTATTTGGAATATGCAACAGCAGCATTTCCCCGAAGAAATTCACGCAATCAAACAAAATAAGGAGGTATCTGGAGCTCTCAAATTCCTCAGCCCGTTTCTGCAAAACCATGGTGGGTTTAATCTAATAAAGGTGGGTGGGCGCTTGGAGTTATCAAACTTGGCAGATAGTCAAAAACACCCTATCATTCTTCCCCGTAAATGTCATTTCACGGAGCTGTACATTCGACATTTGCACATCGTACATTACCACGCAGGTGCGAAGGCACTTGTGGCAATACTACGTCTTCAATTTTGGGTAATAAATGCGAGAGACCTAGCTCGTCGCATTGTGAGATCATACGTTCATTGCGTAAGATACAAGCCGAAGTTACTTCAGCAGACAATAGGCAATCTGCCCGTAGCACGACTCACGCCATCAAGGCCATTTTCACGTTGTGGCATAGATTTTTGTGGGCCATTCGACACATATTTGCGCATCAGAGGGAAATCGCCATACAAGACTTATGTAGCAATATTTATATGTTTTTCAACTAAGGCGATCCACACAGAAATAGTGTCCGACCTGACAACAGATGCATTTCTGGCTGCGCTTAAACGTATGATCGGTAGGCGAGGATTACCAACAGATGTCTATTGCGACAACGCAACAAATTTTGTAGGCGCCAGTAGAAGGCTTCAGGAGTTGAAGACGTTTCTATTCGACAAAAAACACCAAGAATCAATAATAAATTACTGCACTGACCAATTTATACATTTCCATTTTATTCCACCTAGAGCTCCACACTTTGGAGGCCTGTGGGAGGCCGCTGTGAAGTCAGCGAAAGGTCATTTGAACCGCAGCATGGCGAATAGTAAACTTACCTTCGAGGAGCTGAACACAGTGATGATAAGCATCGAAGCGATACTAAACTCGCGGCCAATATCACCTTTATCGACAGATCCAAGCGACTATGAGGCGCTTACTCCTGGCCATTTTCTGATTGGCAGTTCCCTAATTGCAATACCAGAACGCGAGGAAAAATGCAACATGGATCACCTAAGCAAATGGGCTCGTGTTACTGCGATCAAGCAATTGTTTTGGCGAAGATGGTCACGTGACTATATCAGCAGCCTGCAAGCACGAACCAAATGGACCACTGGCCAACCTAATGTGTCTGAAGGAGTGATGGTAATTGTTCATGATGATAACGCACCTCCGCAACATTGGTCTATGGGACGAGTCGTCAAGGCTATTCCTGGCAGTGATGGTCGCATAAGAGTCGTCGATGTTAAAACTTCGAAGGGACTATTACGACGACCAATACATAAACTAGCAGTACTACCTGCTTGAAATACATTTCAACGGGCCCGGGATGTTGGGTCACATAGTATGCGCCCTTTACTGCATGCGCCTTTTGAACCGCCCCTGGACTACATATCACCGTACTTGCTGCTGCACTGATCCCGCAAACCCTTAAACATTATCACTTGTTGGTGATAAAGCAAAAGAATTCGGCAAGCGGCTAATTGTTCGCCCTTGAACTTGAATATTAAACTACATATTTACATACACACGCACATATGATTGTAAGCATTCACACTCACCTACACTATTGCTCTGCACACAATTTTTAGTTTCTTACTGTTTGCGAAAACTGGTAATTTGTATGTATGTACATACATATGTAATCAGTAAATATGTTTGAATGCATTTTGAAACTGTTAGGCTTACATATTTACACATAACGTTATGCATTTTTGTTTACCTTCGAGTATAAATAGGCAAATCATAAGAAATAAAAAATATAGCATTTCTAGAATTGGAAACAATTGGTTGTACTTTCTCAGCATTGCCGCCGGACAAACAAACCAGTTTTGTTCAGACAATCCTCTTTAATTAGTTTGTCAACTTGTTTGTTAATTTCATCAACATGAACATTTGGTAATCTGTAGTTTTTTATATAAACTGGTGTTTTGTCATGTACAGCTACAGTTAGTCACTTAAGTAAGTATACACTACATATATCTGCATTATTTTTGCACTAGATTTCTTAAATAACACAAAATATAAGAAAAATGTGTTTTATTCACTTGAAAGAAACATAAATATAATACTCAATTCAAAAACGCATACAAAATGGCAGAAAATAAAAAAATTTTACTAATTAAAAAAAATTTGGTATAAATTCATATCACAAAAGTAAGTATACAAAGGCACAAATATTGAGTTAATTATAAAAATATTATTTTAAAAGTCGACTTCTAGTATTTGGTTGGATAACAATTGGACTTAATAATGGCTTTAATACGTGAAGGCATTGATTTCACCAAATTTGTGGTTACTGCTTGCGGTATTTTATTCCATTCTTCCTGGAGCGCACTTTTTAATTGATCCTTGCTTCGTATGGAATATTTACGGATTTGCCGCTTTAGATGTTCCCATAAATGTTCAATGGGGTTTGTATAAGAGCCATTCCCGCACAACTTTGGACGTGTGCTTGGGATCATTATCCTGCTGGAAGATGAATGATTCCTCCAGCCCCAATTTAATCGCGCTTTGCTTCAAATTATTTTTTAAAATGTTAAGGTAACCGTATCGGTCCATAATAGTTTCGATAAACACCAGATTGCCTACCCCATTTGCCGCCATACATCCCTAAACCATCACCGAGCCACCACCATGCTTAACCGTGCCGGTCATATTAATAGGATTCAGCTCTGTGTTAGTTTTCCTCCATACTTTTTCGCGACCATCCGTTCCACTGATACAAAATTTGCACTCATCTGAAAATATAACGTTGTTCCAAAACGTTTGGTCACACTTTTCATGACTTTTTGCAAATGATATCCGTTTACATCGATTGACCCTGCTCACGAAGGGCTTCTTCCTAACATTACGTCCATGGTAACCAGCATTATACAGGACTCGGCGAATAGTTTGAGTACTACACTGCTTCCCGTATTCTTTTTCGACTTCAGCTTTTAACTTTGGGACACTTTTTTTGGGATTTTCTTTTATTTTACGAACAATCAGACTACTTTCCCTGTCACTGAATACCCGTGGGCGTCCGGAGCGAGGCTTATTATTTGTTTTGCCAGGACTTTTGTACTTGTTTACAATCTTTTGAATTGTAGCAACACTTTTATCAACGATACGAGCGATTTCACGCAAAGATTTATTTTCTTTGTGGTATTTTATAATTAATTTTTTTAAGTCATCAGGGAGCTCTTTTCCTCCTCGTGCCATTGCCGCAAATTGTTCAGTAATTTAAAGAAAAATGTGGAATTCTTTAATAATATTCCTAACAGTGCCCTTTTTGTTTAAAATGATTGAACTTTTTAAATTTAAAATTATGCTATCGCGTTATGTTCACCAAACAATTGTACGCTGTATACTAACTTTTGTGATATTATTTTCACTCGCCTCAACTAATAAGTGATGTGTGTCTAACGGTATCAACATTTTACAGCTATATTTGTGTTGATGTTAAAGCGAGTGCCAATGTACACATGCTTTGTGTAAAAACGTGCCATTAGTATATTGGGAAACACTTTAATTTTAATTATCTTCAAAAATAAAGATGGTGTATACTTACTTAAGTGACTAACTGTATATTCTGTGTATAGAAATTGTTTTTTGTAAGTATGTCCCCCTTTAGATGAAATATTTCATTATACTTGGTACAAATATTTATTATTGACTCTCTTGCTTCTGGATCTAAATTTTCAAAATTTATAGTATTTTTAATATAATCAATTCGGTCTTTTGAATTATATTTGGAGTCATATTTTAAAATTGAAAATTTTTTTATTGGTTGAATATGTAAAGGGATATCTTTAACTGTTATGTCATAGTCGTTTGTATTTATAAACTTTATATGTTTGTAACCTTTCTTTGGAATTATTGTGTTAGCTATGAATATACCTGGTGTTATTTCATTTGCGCATACTAAACTGTCTTCATTTAAATTAACATCTACTTTTTGTATTACTTCTGTTCTAGCTGTTAAATGAACGCTTGGTAATGTGCTGAGTTTCATATACATTGGCAAGATTATTTGCTGTTCTTCATGTATAATTGTGATTACAAAAGTTTCGTAATCTATTTTACAATTATATTTGGTTAAGAAATCTCTGCCAATAATTCCATCTGTAACTATGTTAATATTATCAAAAATATAAAATGTATGTTCAATTTTAAGTTCGTCAAACTGAAGTGATAGTTTTGTTTTTGAATTTGTTGTTAATAAATTTTCACTAAGTCCGTTTATGTTATATTGTTGACAATTTGTTATTGGACTTTTTTCTATAGCTGATTTTTTTATAGTTGATATATCTGCACCTGTGTCTATTAAAAATGTTATCGGTTTTTGTACAGTCTTTGATCTAACTATTATGTAATTTGTGTCTTTTTGTATTATGCTATACGTATTTAATTTTTTAGTTAAATCCCCAGCTTCTTTCATCTGGGGACGTCCTAGTTTTTCTGAAAATTCTGTCTTTGATTAATAGTATTTGTCCTTTGCTGATCAAAACTTTGTGGACGTCGGTCGGAATTTCTGTTATTGTTATTGTAACTTGTATTATTATTATTATTTCTGTTGTTGTTGAAATTTCTATTGTTATTATTATTATTATTAGTATACCTACTAATGTTATTGGAATTTTGGTTACGGTTATCATACCTTCTGTTTCCATTGTTGTATCTTGTATTAAATGATTGACGTGTATTATTGTAGCTATTAATATTAGATCTGTTTCTAAACATGTTCGAATTATTAGCTGGTATGTCCACTTCTTGAGCTGTTTGAAGTGCTTCAGAAAAAGTTTGCGGTCTAGCTGCGAAAACAATTGATTTTAATGGTTCATTTACACCATTTTTAAATGCATTTAATGCCAACTGGTCATTAAGCTTAATTATTACCGTTTTATGGGTTGAGCCTTGTTGTGAGATTTGAATCTCGTTTAGTGAAGCTGTTATGCTCTCAATTTTTGATGCAAAATTTTGCAATGGTAAGTTGCTTTGCTTAATTGCGCTAAGCGTATTTTGTAACTTTAGCGGATTTGTATTTAGTTTATACAACTTTTGTAATGTATCTTTGAACTCATTTATAGTAGATGGTTCTGTTTCTGCTAAAAGTCTATTTTTTACTTTTTGTGCAATTTTGCCTGCTAATATATATTTTAATAGCATATGCTTTTGTGCATCATTTAGTGTATTTGCATAAAACTCAATGGTGTCTAAAAATTTTGTAAGAAGATAATGTTCTCCTCCGAAGTCGGGGATTATCTTTGAGGCAGTTGAAACGTCAAAGCTTGCCATTTTGTTTTTTAGAAGTGAATAAATTTTAGAAGTTATGTTTTGAAATAACGGATGTATTTCGTCAATTTGATGCTGTTTATTTTGCAATACAACCTCTGCCCAAATCTCCTGTATGTTCAATATATGTATCTGAGTATGTCCTAGTTGGATTCTTTTTTAAATTGGATAAAATGTTGTTCAATTTGTCCATGTACTTATTGGCGTAGAATACGTCTTACCTTACGGTATGGGCACCAATGTCAGGTTTTTATTGTTGTAATCTCTATTTCTTTAATTATAAGGAAACGGCTCGATTAATTTTTTTTTTTTTTTTTTTGTAGTCAAATGAAGATGTTAGCTTTCGTTTGACATGCATTTCATGTTGGTTGATATCTTCCTAATATTTAAATTTCTCAAATGAAAATTGTATAAACACATGCACACAAATATGTGTGTGGTGTTTGGTTGAGTGTTTGCTGTTGGGCGATTTAAATGTATTGCATAATTTTAGGCGGGCAAGTTAAAGTAGAGTAAAAGAAGAGAAAATGCTGCCAAGCACTGCAAAAAAAATAATAAAATTGATTCGCGTATGTTATTTATCATTTATCTTTACTATTGATAACAGCGAGAAATTTAATTGATAATTTAAAAACATTTTTATCCTATTTTTCCTATCATAAGCTTATGTACATATATCATCCAAAGTAACTATCAAATAAAGAAATTCATTTGCTTGTATTATTTATCATTTATTGTTACATATGTTTTCTGTCTTATCGGATGGCGTATTCTACGTTAAACTTAATGGCCGTGTCTCTGACACAGCCTGCTTCTTTTTTAAGCATTTAATATTTATTTTATTATTTTAAGTACTTATATTAGCTACTGATCTAGAAATCTGGGTTTTTACATAGTTTTTATAATATTGATGTAACCTAAATAACCCATATAAAACAATGATTACAATTAATGAATATACTAAATATTTGGTACTATCATCTTTTATAATTATGCTATCATTTACGTTATTATTTATGACTTCTGTGGGCGCTTGTTGAGTCTGCTTTGGGCCGCACATCTTTTTAATTCCTTTAGTTTTTCTAGATTTATTTTTTTTGCTTTTCCTGATGTAATGTGTATAAGCTGATACACCTCGCGAAGTTCTTTCCTGTATCTCACCGCTTTACCGGCTCTTGATTTCCTTCTAGGGTTTTCAGTAATTGAGTCGTGAAAATTTCTATAGTTATTTTGTTGTATCTGTTGTCTTGTTCTATATTCTTCTATTGAAATGGGTTTTGGTTTATTCTCTACTGGAGTTGGTGTATATGTTGGGGCATCTTCTATATACTGAATTGTATATTCTTCTATTGAAGGGGTTTCCTCCATAGCAAGCAAAGATTATTTAAAAATGCGGCAAATTTTATCTTAACAAAATTTTTTATTTTACCAATTGGGTAGGATCAATAAAAAATCACCTGTTTGACAGGACAATTTAGTTTAAGATATCGCCAGTTTGGCAATATTTAATTGATGGTCGCCAGTTTGGCAGGATCGCCATGTAATGTTGTTGGTATCGGTCAAAATTCCCTTTTATAAAAATTCATCGTATAAAGCGCGACACGCTATATGTTGTAGGCCACCAGGCCGCTCTTATGAACAATAAAATGCAAACGGTTAAGCTTGTAAATTACTATTCACTTTATTTTCAAAAATGTTGTTCTTATATACTAATTTCCTCGCAGAGAAAACTTATTAATAATTCTTAATTAACCAATGAGAAATCAAATACGAATTTACAAATATTTTCTCATGCATTGATTTCACACGGTACTAAATTAAAATATAATTAGGGTAAATGCACTTAGTGTTTGCCATGTTTATTGGCCTTCAAATAGCCGAAATGCAATGTCAGCAATTTGATGCCGGAATGTATTATGCATTTTTGCTAAGCGGTCAATCACCAAAAGTAATTGTACTTGTTGTTTATTGAGCTCGCTGTTCTGCGCCCAGACATTTGGTTTTATGTTACACTTTGCGTGTGGTGCCTTGCGCGCGTGCAGTGTACATTGTACGTGTGTGTGTCAGTATGTATCATTCTGTGATATCTTCATTGTGTATGTTTGTATGTCTGTATGTATTACCGTTTAGCATATTTGTTTATCAGTTTGTAATATTGTACGCAATGTGTATTGTGTGTGTGTGTGTCAGTATGTATGTGCTATCATACTACAATAGGTTACTCTTCTTGATCTTCCAACGCCAAGTACTTTTGTTTGACAAATATAACACTCTATTTAATGGCAAGTAGATTCTCTCCATATCATTGGTGTCTCAAATTTTATTTGTTGTCCTGATTCTGACTGAATCAATTCTACTCGACACGATGTACACAAAGTGTTCGGTGTCCATGGTTTTTCAGCATTTTTGGGCTCAATGCCAAAATACTTGGAGTATAAAGTTTTGATATGATCTGAGATCACTCGTCGTCGCCTTATGATAGTATATTTGCCACACATGAAACAGAACATATCTGGATCGTTATTACACTCACATTCTCGCGTCCTTTTACTCATTTTATTTTTTTTTAATAAATCACGGTTTTGAATGTTGACTTATGAACTGAACTATCTCCGGCGAGCCTTGCAGATGTTATGAAGTTTCAAGGCGCATTAACTCATATTTATACTCGGAACAAGAATAAAATTGAAAAAATCAAGTCTTACGTAGACAGAAAAGTTCCTTTTTATACGAAGCCGGGAAAAGAAAATACTACCTACTTTAGATGTAGGCTTTAAAAATTTTCTGTGTCTTATAATTTTGAAAATCTACCTGCATACTTACCCATAAGTGACGGAAATACATGTTTATAACTACATGCCTGCAGCAGGTTTCGAACCCAACCACTCTTCCTTTCGATGCAACCACTCTACCTACTATAAAACAATTCGAGTATTAAAAGTAATATTTGATTTATTTAAAGAAAAAGTATTATCATTGGTATGGTGTTATTCGTTTATCCGGATAATATCCCATTTGCACTGTATACCTTTAATATATGTATGTATACATACATTGAAGTTGCGCAACCTGGGTATTTTTATTTGATCGTTTATAACTTACCTAGTTTTGCATCGATTTTCTTCGATGATATCTTATCTTTTTTCTAATTAAACAAAGCTTTACGTAAAGAAAAAATATCTGGAAAAAAAGTTTTGGTTTTGGAATGCTGCCCTCGCAAAGAGTAATTTTTTCATATTTTTTCATAAAAAAAAACAAAAATCTAAAATGACAAGCTAATATCTCGAAAGCTATCTGGTTGAGCAAAAAACAATATGTCATGCATTTATAGCAAATTTTATCGTCTTTCCGATTCTGTAAACTTTTTTGCAATTGCTTAACCCGTTCGTGAGATATACTTACGTAATTAAAGGGAGCCATCTTTTTGGTTTTTTCGAATAACGGTAAATTGCAAATATCTCAAAAACGGTACCATAGAATCAAAAATGAACTCGATTTTCGAAATCAGGGGGTGGTTCTACATACGAATTTTATAACGACGTCTCTGGTAAATTTTGGCCGTCGACCAGTGTTATTAAAGGTTTGATACATAACGACAGCTAATTTCTAGGCCTCCCGTACAAAAGGTTGCATTTGCGAAGGAGGTAGAAAGAGGAAAGAATGTAATCCGATTTGTGAAAATACGCAAAGTATGTATGTAATTAGTGGTAAATTTAAATTGTACAAAATCAAAATTTGTTTGGAAGTCTACGAAATATTTGATCACCTGAACTCCCCAAACTCTTTAATACGTTTAATTTACATACATACGTATTAGTCCATTTTGAAAACCGCAGCATTAGTCAAAACGGCGTAAACCAAATTTTTAGTCTTCCATACGATTTCAAAGGCAAGGTTATTGATGGGTTCAAAAAAGTTAAAGTACTTTTTAATTATATTGCGACAAGAAAAAGGTATGGTACAAAAATTACATATCAACACATATAAAACATAAAATCATTAAAATTAAGGTAAAATAGTTCAGTTTAGTTTAAGTGCATTTCAAGCTTAATAAAAATCGACATGTGGAATTCACCACCATATTTGAAAATTTAAATATTATTATCATCATTGACTGATACTCAACGCGGAAGGTCGTGCCATACAGTGTTTTTGGTGATTTGCTTTGTGCTTTATTTAGCAGTGCATTTAGTGCAAGTAAATACACACAAACTTTAATATAATCTAGCCGATCAGCCGGGAATATCGTTGTGAATAGTGTACGGCAGAGTGTAGACACCATGCCTCTTGAGGGACACCCCCTTGGGGATAACAGGTTCGCCCTGTTATCTACAAGCCCAAAAGCAAAGAGAAAAAATACTCTAAACCCAATAAGTGACAGTTTTCTTACCTTGCCCTCAACAAAAAAAGATAACCCCAAATACTTGGTAGCAACAACTATGCATACCTTAATATGTTGTTAAATGAACTAAACCTAGATTTCATCGCCTTACAGGAAACCCATCTTCCACATAACAATACGGCCCATCCGCATAACAAGTACATTTCTTACTATCACAACTGCAGCCAAATCGTCACGCACAAGCAAGGTATCGCTGTCTTTATCAGAAAGTCCGTGAACCAAAAACAAATCCCCATAGGCTCCAATATATCCTGTCTAGCGATCGAAGTGGATATCGGATACAAACTAACATTAATAAATTGTTATATTCCACCCCATCAAAATTTCACACACAGGGAACTTACAAACATTTTAAACACTTTCAATACGCCGGTTATGCTGCTTGGAGGCTTTAACGCCTGAAGCCCACTATGGGGTTGTCCATCTTCAAATAGAAGAGGCCAGATTATAGAAGACTTAGTCCTTTCCCATAATCTAATAGTCCTTAATGACTGTTCACCTACCCACTTCTCAACCTACAAGACCTTCTCCCACCCCGACATCAGCCTATCCTCCACAACTATCGCCCCCAAACTTTCATCTCGCACGCTAGACGATCTTCATAACAGCGACCATTTTTCGCTCATCACCACACTTTCCTGTCCTGGTTGGCACAAGTCAAACGTAAATCAAAATTAGTCACTGATAAGGCTGATTGGCCCGAATTTCGATCGATCTCCACATTTTTTCAAGAAAAAAGCCTAGCTCAAAAAACATTAACGCTGAATCCGCGGCTATAAAAACCATTATCCGATCAGCAGCTCACGCAGCTATTCCGCAAAACAAGCTTCTAACTGGTCTTAGAAACAATAAAAAAATCTTGTGGACTAAATATAAAAAGAATAGGACTGACATAAACCTAATTAACTACAAAAAAGCTAACGCGGCATTCAAAAAAGAACTGAAGATTGCGAAATATAACTCACTGAAACAGATCACCTCAAACATTAATCCCCAATCAAGCCCAAAACAGATATGGACGGAGATAAAAATCCTTACTGGTTCTTCCCCATCTTCCATTATCCCTTTTAGTCACTTCTCCCACGGTCCAATATATCGTGCTAGTGATATAGCTGAAGAATTCGCTTCCACTTGGTCTAAATACTCACTCGCCTCGAGTTTCCATAAAAACTTCAACACTCTCAAAGACCAAATCGCTACAGAAATGTATGACAACCCTTCCCCCTCTCCCAGCGCCATAGCAATAGAATCCCCCATTTCTCTAGACAAATTTGAATCCACAGTATTCAAAATGTCTGGAAAAACTCCTGGTGAAGACAAAATTTCCTACCCATCCTCAAAAACCTTCCCAACTCCTTAAACACACGACGCGTTAATCTATATAACGAAATTTTGAACAGCGGTATATACCCCAGGATTGGAAAATCTCCTCTATCATCCCTATCCTGAAGCCCAACAAACCCATTTCCCTTATAACTAGCTACAGACCGATATCCCTTCTTCCTTGCATGTCCAAAATCTTGGAGAAAATAACTCCAACGCGCATTATGTGGTTCGCCAAAACAAATAATTTTTTATCTTCCCACCAATTTGGGTTTCAAAAAGGAATAGGCGTTATAGAACCTTTAATATACTTCGAACACGTTGGTGGATGCAACTTTGGCAACTAGAGTTCATCCATCTATATTGAGCTTGCATTTTGAGAAGGCTTTCGACAGAGTCGGCGAACGCCTTGTTTTTAGAGAGCTAAAGCGTTAGAAGATCGGAAAAAAAATTTACAATTTTATTAAAGCTTTCCTAAAAAATCGTGAATTCATCGCGAGAGTCAACAATCACAACTCTAGTATTCACATGCTCCAAAACGGACTACCACAATTCACAATTCCCTTTAATGAACTAAGCTAAATAATCGCCTCTTTTTCCTATGTGGAGCATGTCATTTATGTTGACGATGTCCTTATTTTCTCCAAGATCAAAGATTTGAAGCAAGTTGAACTAACCTTCATAAATATACTTAAAACCATTAACAACTGGTCCCAAATCTCAGGTGCCAACATTGCCCCTAATAAATGCTCATCGTTCTACGTATGCCGGAAACATAACTGCTTCTTCCAACCACTTTCCCTAAATAACGTTCCAATCCCCAATTTTAGGCCTAATATTTGATAAGAAACTTAGGTTTAAACAACATTGCCAGTATATAAGAACTAGTATTTTTTCTAGGCTAAATATCATAAAATTTCTTTCCTCTAAACATTGTTTGACACACACTAATACCCTTACAAACATAACAAAATCACTAATACTCTCAAAAATTGATTTTGGACTTCCAATATAATATATATCAGAGCAATCCTCACTGAAGCTCGGCTACCTAACATCTCGAACAGGACTGAGCACAACACAATTATGCTAATAACAAAACTCCTTCATTGCCGGAATAAACTTTTATTTACTCAATTTAACTCAGTTCTGCTCCCTGTGCGCGAAACTAAAAAAGAATCCACATCATCACGATGCAAATCATTAATGCAGGAAATGAACATAACTTCAACACCAATATTAATAAAAACTTCGTCCCATCCACCTTTCATGATGCCAAAATCTTCAATTATCACCGCTGTTCGGAACTATCATAAGAACAATACCAGCTCAAATGAATATATACAAATATTTAATGAAACCTTGCAACCATACTATATCGAAGGCTGGAAAATTATTTACACTGATGGATCTATGTAAATCGGACACCAGTACAACGTTTGCTGTGACAAACATACATGGTGCCACCATTACCGTCGGTTCACTGCAAACATACTGATCAACATTTACTGCAGAAGCAGTTGCTTTGCTTGAATCTGTACTGTATGCCTCTCTTAAAAATAGCAAGCATATTATTTGTACAGACAGTCTTCAATAGATGCCATTCTTTATCCATCAAATGAATGCCACTTGGCTTACAAAATCCGCGAAACTTCTTAAAAATAGGTACATACAAATCATGTGGATAAAAGAGCGAAAGAAGCTGGCACCGAACCACTCCACCTATTCCACTACCCCACAAATGTAGATATCCGTAAAATGTGCAAAAACACCTGCAAGAAAAGCGGCGAACGGAATGGAGTAACTACCAGCACTATTATAAAACCTGCCATTCCGAAAGCTCACGATCGACCTTTTCTGCAATCCTGCCAATAAAATACGTTAAAAATTTCATCAGACTTAGAATTGGGCATACGATAACTACACACTCACACCAGCTCAATGAACAAGCTGCACATCCATGCCACTTTTGCGACGATTGCAACCTAACCGTACCACACCTGCTCGATAATTGTTCGATACTACAACATGTCAGAGCAGCACTATTTCCAAACACTACTACTTTCTGTACCAATAATATACCTAAATATGTTAACTTTATCAAGCCGACGGCCCTGGCAGCCAGTGCTTTAAAAAATCCTTTAAGTGTAGCAATTATTTATAATTGTTTCTCTTTATAATAATAATAATAATAGAAAATATTATTAAAACATCTTTGCGTTTCAGCAGAAGTAATCTCAAAAAATAACTGAACATTCAGTCAATAACATTTACAAAGAACTTAGAAATTGTATAAAAACAAATAGTTTTCGCTATTACATAAATTCCAGCGACATATGTAGATGTAGTACATAGTTTGTAAAATTCTGGAGTCAAATATCCCACCATTCACAAGAGAATGCTCCTCTTCATTAATTTTTTCTTTGCTCAGTTTTTTTAAAAGCTGATACATGCAGTTTTTTTACGTCCACGGTGGCATTTATGTGTTCCGAAATTAGTAAAAGCTTTTGCAAATATTGCTCACACGTATTAATTGGTCGCCATTAAATTTCTTAAATACATCCTCCAGGTTTTTCACTTCGCTTAAAAATTCAGTGGTCGGCTTTGTGAGTGCTCCTCTGGGCACTTCATCGACCCACGTGTATGTTGACTCATTCGAAACGTGTTGCGTTAAGCCAAGTTTTCTGACAATGAAACCTGCAATACTCGTATAATCAAGAGCATTTTCATAAATGCTATCGATTTCTTTCTCTGGTATGTCGTTAGGGAAGGCTAATTCTGATAATTTGAACTCTGCAAAAATCGCTTCATCATCAGTAAGAAATTTTTTTAAATTTTCCACCGATGTGTCTTTGAGGCAAAGCCACTCGGTTCCATCGAACTCCACATTACCACGAGAACCAAAAGTTTCAGTATTACGAGCTACAGTGTTAAAATTAATTAATAGTTGTATATTAATATATACACACATATGTATGTGTATTAAAAAACATTACCTAACTGATATTTCCGCAACCTATACTTGAATTGCAATGGACTTGGTTTGGCAAAAAGGCCACCTTTCGCACACATTGCACCAAATAAATGCTCAATTGTTTCCTGGCTTAAAGGGTACGTCAGGATATATTGCATATCGAATGGTAACAGCGCTTGGCGTTCAAAAGCCCTTGTATATTGCATGCAAAGGTCCATATTTGAAGGCAATTGTGAGGCCAAATACACGGCAAAAGGCTTCTTTGTTGCTATTGATTGAAACATTCTGAACTTGCTGTTAAATAGGTCGAACCAGTCGTTTATAATTGATATAAACTCGGACAAAAACAGCCATATAAATTACCAAACAGCCAAAAACGGCTACATAATCAGTTAGATTATGTTCCTGTTTCTGTTCTTTGCGACACAGCGCCTTTAGGCTGCATTTAACACAGTTAAAAAAAGTGGGCTCTATTTCTGTTGGAAAAGCAGTTTATTGTTTCTATTATCTATGCTGTTATATTTTACCTTATATAAACTAATCAAATGCTACGCAAGAACTCGTACTTCAGTTAAGGATAAATAATATGTAATATGTAATCAGTGGATTACATTTCGTTAAGATAAGACAATATGTATTTTATGTGTATTTTATATGTATGTACATTAGGGTGGCCCATATTATATAGGCGAAAAACTAAATCGGGCTTACAGATCGGGGCACCCCCCAAATTTTTTGCTATCACCAAAACAAATATTCTGCGAAAGTTTCAATTTAATTTTCCAACGGGAAGAGGGTGCTCAATGGCATATAACATTAAGGAAAAAATGGAAAAATCCGCAATTTTGGTCATTTTTTTTAAATAAATACAACTACGTAGGAAGTAATAAATTCATTTATTTTATAGAATAATGTTAATAAATAACGCAATCTTACATAATAATAAAGTGGGATAAAAAAACATGGCTTATTTCTCTGAAGTTGCCGACCCCAAGCTTTTAACAACTGCTCTCTTTGTCGTTTTTGTCGGAACCCACTTTCTATTAGCTTCTACCACTTGCAGGAGCAACTGCTTCTCTTCTTCATCATTTGTTAGAAGCTTATTGAAGTCTTCAAACAGTTTGACTCCACGCTCAGCAATATCATTTACAACTTTCAGGTTTCTTACGATTTGTTTCCCTCCAATGTAATACTGATTGATGTTCCATTCATTTGGATCTGTGTTTAAAAACGTTGAATTTATCTTTATCTTTTCAAACAAGTGTAAAGATCTTTGATTGGCAAAATCGGCCAATTCGGCTTGGTCACTTAAAAGTGCTGAATCACCTCTTACTTTTCGGTCAGTAGGTTCACACCTTATCTTTTTGACAATTTCCGCCTTTGCATTATTTGTTACTTTATCTGAGAACAGACTCAACCCAACTAATTCATCCGATAGGTACCAAAGATGGGATTTTATAGCGTTTTTAACCACTTCACTTATTTGTGGATCAATAGCTTCATAAGCGGTCATATCTTTCCATAGAGAAAGGTCTGCCCAAGGAGCATTTGCAGCCATAGGGGCCTCAAACCAATATTTCACATAGACAAGCATTCCAAATTTCACAAAGCGTTCTAGCTGTGATTTTTCCCTTTGTGTGGTTTTAAAACCATCTTCCTCACGAAACAAGAAGATTTTGATAGCGTATAAGAGTTTTGCCATCCAGCGAGCACGGTGTAAGGCACCTGGAGCTCTCCAATGAACGTTATCTAGAGAATGACCTTGACCTAGTAGTGATAGCTCTATTAACTCCATGTAATCATCTCTGGATTGGGTTTCCGTCATTAATATATCTAATAAAGAATTTACTGCATTCACTTTTAAATTGTCATTGCCAGTAGCTTTTTCCAATGGTTTAAAGTTATTTAAGTGAATTGATGGCCATGCTGCCTGAAACCTTTTAAACAAGGGAATGTCAGGAGAGCTGGATGGTCCAAAACAAAGAGTAAATACCTTACTGAGAACAATCTCTAAAATATGATGCCTGCATGCTAGCCATAATAGATCTTTGCCAGTTTTATGTTCCAGCAAAACACAAGCTCCATTTTTCAACCCTGTATTGACGGCTGTAGTGTCAAAACACATGCCGACTATATTTTTCTCCAAATCCCATTCCGTTAGTACGTCATATACTGCATTAGCTAAGTTATCGCCAGTGCCACTTACAAGTTTTGGTACTCCAAGCAATTTTTCCTTACCGTCTGCAGAAACTAATACTGGCAAACGATCTACCTTTTCATTGCTCAAAATATCGGGAAGAATCTTACCATCCCAATGAACTATAACTGGATCATCAAAAGAAACAGATTGCTTTATTTCCTCAAATATATCTTTTCGCCCTTGTTTTCTTTGGCGTTGAATAGTGCTGCGTGATAATGGCAACGAGTTAGGGTCTTGGCCCAGTGCTGCTGCGATTGGGACCATCAATCTCAAGGCTTCTCTATCAGACACTTTATTGCGGTCTAAAGAGCTTATCACATGCTTAGAACACAAGTTTTGCTTAGCAGCTTTCACAGGTTTGTCACTGCTCGGTTCATTAGCATGATGGTCAGTGATCTGGTACCGGGAGCTCTTCTTTACAAAAGTTGAAACTGGATATTCTTCATCTTCAGAGGAACAGGAAGTGTCACTAGAGAGTCCAATTTCGAAATAAGGCTCATACATTAAAGATGTCCCTTTGGAGGTACTAGGTGTTGTTTCTAAGAGCTGGGCTTTTCGTCTTCTCTCTTCATCTTCGTTAAATCTCTTTAAAGTTCTTTTCTGCTTTTTGGCTAAGCTTTTGTCAACTTTAGTCATAGCCATTTTTCGCTGGTCTTGCTGATCTGCTAGAAATTTACGGTCTTCTTCAATCTTTATCAAAGTTGTAGCATCTGCATGAGCTATATCAAATAAAGAGTCAAGCTCAGATGTAAATTCATGTTCACGGGCTTTTTGATGTTTTGAATTACGAGATTTATTTTTTTTTAGCAACAACCACTTTGAATGGAGTTTCTCAATCTTATCAACGCAGTGTTTAATTAATCTTGTTGGTATGAGAGCTCTTCCCCATAACTGAGTTACCTCCACAACTGTCATATGACTTGCACTACGCACTAAGTTAAATTTATGCAAGTGCCAGTGAAAACGCAAAAGCACTTGCCGATTAGTAGGTAATTGATTTAGTCTTAATAGAGATTCCACATCTGTAATACCCAAAAGGAAAACACGGTCAGACTGCCTTGTTGCAGGAGAATTGGACGCCATGGTTTCTCATAAGTTAATGATGAAATGTTTAAAACAGGTATCACTTTGGGTACTGTTATGAGAATTACTTCGTAATAATATTAAGTTTTGTCAATCTAGATCTTATTGATGATATTTTTCAGCATCTGTTTTAGATATTTAAAACACCTGCAACAAAGAAACAAAAATAATTATTAAAATATGGATTTTTTATTTTTTCGACTTTTTGTTATCAATCGTGAAACTTTGGGTTCTTTGAGCACCCTTTTCCCATCCATCCAAAAATCTGAAAAAATTACAGAGGTATATTGAACCCCATTCTAAAAAAATGGAGGGGTGCCCAGGGTGAATTTTTGAAGTTAGTTTTTTTGGGCCACCCTAATGTACATATATGTATTTTAGTTACACTTTAATCTACTTACATACAAACGGGACTGGTGATATGGGAGAGCGACCGGAGAGCGCATTGAGTGACAAAAAAAATGAATATCTCCGGAACGAAGAAAAAGTACAAAAATTTTTTTACAGATTATTAAAGGTGAACGTTTTTCTCACAATTCCGCACAAGTTTAATTTTTTTACAGCGTGAAGAAAGCATTGAAAATTGCAATTGTTTAAAATGAATTATTGCAAAATCAATTATTTATAACAATTTAATGTTTGTTTTCAATGAGAAAAATAGTGCAAACACTTTTCAATAAGCTCTGAAAGTTTCATCTCATTATCTGTTTTAGTTTATGAGGTATTAATTTTTTAATTTGATCGTGCACAAAACTTTGTTAATAACTTTAACAATAATTCGAATTTATGCAAAATACTAATGGGACGATGTAAGCATAACATTCGCTTCATAATAAAATAATTGTATCTGGAATCCAAAATTTTGTGAAATTTTCGGGGATCACTTGACGTGGCTTTACTCCTATCTCAATTAATCTCACAGTGTTGAGGGGCATATGTACCAGCCTTCGTTGGCACTTCACTTGGTTGTACTTGGCTCTTATATTCGGAGTTAATCACATTGTCTGAATGACCGCGCTTCGTTCGGTCACTGGTTCGATGACATGGTGTTCAATATACATGGTTGAAATCTGCAGTAGGTTAGCACGTAGTTCGGCTAATTAACTTCTCCCTTTAAGCATTTTAATACTAATTTTTCATGTTGATGGAAGGCAGGATATATGTACATATATCGAAACGAATTTTGAATTACGCGAACCGAAAATTAGCTCTTACCATTTTTATTCTTATTTTACCAACTTGGAGCTGAGATCCGGCTCGATCGACCTTTGGACGAACAAATACGTTATGCACATTTATCATTAACTTGACTTAGATAGATACTTAGAAAGGGTTACTCTTACATAGAAACTTGGACACGATTTATATTGTCATATGAAATGCATTTATCCAAAAAAGTCACTTCTGTATCGAAAAACCTGTATACAGCCCAAAAAAAAGTCAAGACTGCTTTAAGAGATCAAAATGGAATATGGGCCCGTAGTGCTAAAGAAAAACGTAATATTTTGGCACTTCATCTAAAAGATGTATTTCAGCCAAATATGCCATCAAACAAATATGTTTTGCCTTGGCTCCCTACTGTCTCTAACACTGAACTAATAAAAAAGTACATCCACTTGAGATTATGAAAGCCATCAAAGAACAACTGAACTCAAAGAAATCACTGGGACATGATCAAATAAACCCGAAAACGATCATAGAACTTCCGCGTCATGCCATAACATACATCTCCAATCTCTTCAACACTATACTGAGATATGACCAGTTTCCAACACATTGGCAGAAGTCGACTATAATAATGATACCCAAACTATGAAAGGACAAAAACAAGCTTCCCCATAGAGTCCAATAAGCTTGCTACTTTGCTTTTCAAAATTCTTTGAAAAAACCTTGCGCCGCAAGATTGATGCACATGCGAGGAATATAATGCCTTCACACCAATCTGGATTCCGGGCACAACATGGGACTATAGAAAAGCGTAACTGTTAACCGAACGGAGAGAGTACTGCTTAGTTTTTCTGGACGTCGCTCAAGCATTTGACCGCGTTTCGCAGGACGGTCTAATATATAAAATACGGGCGCTAATTCCTGCGAACACACACAAAGTTCTTGAAAGCATAAAGGTCAATGAGCAAAAGAGTAAACGCGTCACCTTCATATTAAATAGGAACTCCCGTCCGCTACTGCCCCTAACTAGCATTACGATTCCGCAGGCCAATTAAGTGGTGTGTCTTGGAGCGCATCTCGACAGGCGTCTCTCTTGGCGCAAGCACAGTACTTCTTAGAAAACTCAAATGAGTACTTCTGCACTCTAGTATTATAAAGCCTTGCTGGACATACGGGTCACATTTGTGGAGAATTGCAAGGACCCGTATAGCTAACATATTACTACAATAGGGGGGGTAGCTTTTAGGATAAAACTTTTTATAGTCTCTTACAAAAAAGATTCAATACTTATATAAAGTTATTTAAAAAAATAAAAAATTTTGTATCGCATATTTGAAAGAACTTCATTCAATATGAAAAAATGATATGCGAGCATGATCACGGAGTACAAGCTTACATTCGGAAAAAATACCAACTTGCTATGTATTCGCATTGTGCAGCTCATAGTTTCCTTAGAATCCAAAGTGTTTGCACTTTTTCGATCATCCTAAATGTTTGCTTACACCGCAAGATGCGATTTCTAAAAGCGAAAACCTTCAAAATTATTCAAGGCCTAAAATGAAACAATCCTGTGAAAAAAAGTGGGTAGAACGTCACGCATCAGTCAAAATTTATTTCCATTTACAACCAGTAGTCCTAAGTGCCTTGGAAAACATCTCGAATATATGAAGTTGGCAGCAAAGAAAGAATAAATAGTCAGGAGAAAGGATGCAGAGGACGATTTCAGCAAGATTTTCCAAAAAGTCGGCCAGATTTGTAAAGAAGATTATTATTTCGAGTTTCGTTTGTCTTTTTTCATCGAAAACTCGAACTCTAGATAAAGTAGCCTGCAGGCCAGGTTTGAAAATACTCTGTGATTTTGCATGACGGTTGTGATGTAGCATTTCGGCGAAGACAAATTTTGGAAAAAAACACCCACAATTCTAATAAAGCACATTATGTCTGCAACAAAAATGCTTTCCATAATGTTTATCAAATCTTGCTTATAATGGCTGTTATAATAGTAACGACATCGACGATAAACGCTCCTTTTCAACACAGCGTCAACTGAAAAATTATCTCGGGGCTATCATGAATGAAAATCAGCAGAACGGATTGGCGGCACTTAAAATTCATCAATATGTATAAGTTGATGAAAACACTTCTTTGTCCCGACGAATTAAATTGCTAAATTAAAATTTTTTTCTAAGTTATGTAACATTAACTTATTCCTATATATGAATTATGTAAAAATTATAGTTTTTTGAGTTTAATTTTTTTCATAAAAAATAATCATTACTTTTTGAGTTATATTTTTTTGATCAGAAATAAAACTCATTTCTTGAGCGTTATTTTTTCTCTCAGAAATAAAAATTAACTTTTGAGTTTTTGTTCAGAACGAATAATAAGAAAAATGTACATATTACTTCAATTGAAAGTGTAACAACGAAAGATGCCCCTCTTCCGTACCTATGTGCAAACATAAATACATACATATTTATGTTCGTAATTCTTTATTTATGCACAGAAATTTAAAATCATAATAATAATACATTAATATTCGTATTTTTTAATACATATGCATATATATACGAGTATGTGTAGAAATGTGTTGTGGTTTTTGAGGGCATACGAGTATGTTGGCGATGACACAGCAAAAAAAATTTACCATGAAATACTTATTAAAAAATGATGTGGCGTTTTGAGTCTTTCGATCTGAAAAAAAAAAAATAAAACTCAAAAGTTAATTTTTATTTCTGAGAGAAAAAATAACGCTCAAGAAATGAGTTTTATTTCTGATCAAAAAAATATAACTCAAAAAGTAATGATTATCTTTAATGAATAAAATAAAACTTAAAAAATTATAATTTTATGTGACCAAAAAAATTAAACTCAAAAAATTATAATTATTTTTGATCAAAAAATAGCAATACAAAAAACAATCATTATTTCCGAGCAAAAAAATAACACTCAGAAAACAAGTTCTATTACTATTGCTCAAAATAATATAACTCGACATATAATTATTTTTCCTGAACATAAAAATAAAACTACAATTTTTTTGATTATTACTGAGTGATTATTTTAAAATCTTAAAATAATGATTAAATATCAATTTTTTTGATAGAACTCATAATGATTACGGTCTCTGATTAAAAGTCTTTGTTTACATAAAGTGAATGATTTAGTTATCAATTAAGTGTCATCAAGTACAGAATCTTACTAATCTATCTTACAACTAACGTTATTGCAACTGAATATATCACCATATTTTTATAGATCGAAGGGACTCTTTTCTGGTCGCATTTATATGTACTTTTTATAGCCTTGATCTATCGATATTCTATATATTATGCAATGTTTCACATTAATCATTTTTCTGTATATTTTTTTATTAAATACTTAATAATTTTCATACATTAGTCACGATTCAATAGGAACATTTAAGTGCATTAACATTTTTGAATATCATTTTGTACGTAGTCATCAATATAAAAGAGAAATCTGAGAAATAAAAATTACGTTCAATAATTGACTCTGACATTTTCTTTCCACGCTCAGTTTCTGGAATTGCTGCAAATCGCCTTTTCATCTGTAATTGTTTAGCTTTTCTCGCCGTTCTTTTAGACACAGAAAATTCCTTACATATTTTTTATCGTCCAATTATTTGAAATGGTGGTCAAAATTCTGATTTTTTCTGGTACAGTATTTTCCTTGCTTAGAGCAGTACGATTATTTTCTACGGAATCAAAATCGATTTTGCTTTCATTCATTTTACCACTTTTCCGTGTGTTTTCTTCTTTTTGATCTTCATTGATAACTTTTAAAATGATATCTCGAGCACTTTCATTTGACAGTTTCAAAAACTTTTTTTGTCATTGGAGGTGCACCCAGCTCATTTAAAATATTTGTTGGATTTTGTTGACTGATCATTGTCAATGATTTCAAAATCTGGATCACAATCGGGATTATCTTGGGTATTATGGAAACTGTCGGAAAAGTCCTCACTTACTTTAAGATAATTGTAATTTTTGCTATTTTACATTTAACGCCAATTTCATCAATTCACCCAAAAATCCAAAAGACATACGAAAATATGTTTTTCAAAATAAGATCTGACGTGAATTATATAATACATGATTTATTAATCAATAGTCAAACGTTGCAAGGGCATTTAAAATTACTGCGCGAAGATCGCAGATCCAGGGTTCACTTGCATAGAAAATTTTTGTTCCATAGCAGAAAACAATGATTTAAATCTGAAGCCAAAGAGTATTATTCATATCATCTAACAATAAGTGTTGAAAAAATTGAGAAATATTATTGATTAGTTTCTGATGATTCATCACAATGAGGTTAAGTCACTAATTTTGTCATGAATTACAGTGGAAAAATTAATAAACTTACTTTGTGCTTGGCTAATCAGTGGCTACTTTTGCAGTTATGTTCATGTTATTGTACATTTTATGACGGCACGCTTTACAAATGTATTTACCGACAAATTTTCCGAATTTCTTATTCCATTTGTCAGTTACTTGGAATAACTCAAGACGGATACATTTGTGATTTTTCCCCAACGGATTGCAACACTGATTTGGCCGAACCATTCTTTCATCACTAATTATAACTTATATTTGATCATCATATCAACAAACAACAATGCTAATAACATATTACGCTGGAATGAGCGTGCAAAAAATAGAACTGGACTGAAAGAGTCGAATGTCTGCCCATCTGCGGAAAACCATGTCTGTGCAAATTGGAATGTAAACGCTGCCGGCGTGAACGCTGAAAGTCGGCGCGGCGGCGCATGAAGCGTTGCGGCAAGCGCCCTGAGTGACAAATTCTCGAATATCTCGGAAACATCATATGATAATCAAACTTTTGACTACATATTCTTGAAGGGGGCGTTTTGCGCGTATTATGGTAGTAGTTTCTTTTTTTTAGCGTGAAGAACACATTAAAAAATTTGATTGTTTAAAAAAAATGTTTGCAAACATAACTACATACGCATGTAAAATTTCACTCAATTATATACAGTGGTTTCAGAGATATCTATTTTTTAATTTAAGTGTGCGAAAAACTTTGACTGACAATAACATAAACAAATAACCGAATTAAAACAAAAAAAATTAATACTGTGACATATGCGTCGCGTCCACTACACGATAGAATATTTGTTTCCAAAATCGGTAACTTAGCGGTGTTTTAGGGATCCCACTTTACATGGCTTTACTCAACTATTATTATGCCACTCTATTGCTTTAAAATATCCATTCTGGGATTTCAAATATCGTAATTTTTCTATAATTGTCTGGTTATTTCGGTCCTCTAAATAATAAGCAGTTGCAAACTTTGAGAATCTGTCTATTAGTGTAAGGAAATTTGCCCTAGAATTAGTGTAAATATCCATATGTACGATTTCTCCAGTATCTTGTGGGGTTTCAGATAAGCAAAACTTTCTTCTTATTGGTTTTCTGTCGTATTTGACGCGATTGCAAGTATCGCAATTATGGGTATATTTTTGGATTAGAAGTTTAAGTCTAGGTGTTGGGAATTAAAACAAAATAACACGAACTCCATTTGATGAAAAGTAACATGAGGAGGAGTTTATTATCTGCATTAGATAATACAATTTAAATGATTGAAATTTAATGTAATTTCACTTACTTATTTGCTTTTTTCTCCCGCCAACATTCCTGGAACTCTTCTTTCGTAAATCAGCTAGCAAAATGGTTGCTAGTAGTAGCAAGTTACTTTCTAGATCTTTCCAAAAATGTTGCAGGGTGACTTACATAACAAAAATTAAAAATTTCAGTTGATTTCAAATTCATATCGTAAATTCAGATCGTGTTCTGAAGTTAAAAATAAATATAAAAATTTGTCGGTTATATATTGTATCTAACTGCTCAACATCCCGCCGCCCGTGAATCTGATCGGGATTCAGAGTCACCAAGTACGTCCAGCACTGCAAGCTTGGAAGCGGGTCTACGTAGATAACCAGCTGATGTCTTCACCGTTGCGGATGTCACCTGTCCGTCTGCTGCCGGAAACACTTCAGTCACAATTCCTCGTTTCGATTCACCACGAGATTCGTTGTCGTCACAAATAATAACGACATCATTCACTTGAATGGGCCTTACCAAGTTATGCCATTTAGTTCGGCGGGTAAGTTCTGGAAGGTACTCCAGGACCCATCTCTTCCAAAAAGTTTGCTTTAGTTGTTGAAGAATGTGCCACTGCTTACGCAAACACAATCTGCTATTCACCGTTAGCGTCTGCACAAAATTCGGGCCACCAAGTAAAAAGTGGTTTGGTGTTAAAGGCTCCGCGCTGTCACTTTCTATTGGTAGATGTGTCAAGGGACGCGAGTTTACTAGATTCTCAGCCTCGATAAGCAACGCCACTAGCGTTTCCACCTGTGGAGCCTTTTCTTTCAGCACAAACCCCAATACGCGTTTCACGGAACGAACCATCCGCTCCCATATACCACCAGCTGATGGATTCGCCGGTGTATTAAATACCCACTCTACGCCACGTCGTGCACACTCATCTGATCCACGTCGATCGATTTGCGCCAACTCCTCTTTACTTGCGCCTACAAAATTAGTACCTCTATCGCTTCTGATCCGTACAGGTACTCCTCTTCGGTTCATGAAATTCCTCAGGCATACTATTGTTGAATCAGCAGACAAATCTTTAGCGAGCTCTATATGTACTGCTCGAATAGACAAACACATGAAGAGGGCCACCCACCTCTTTTCTTGTCGCCGTCCCACTGAAACCACGAATGGACCGAAATAATTGAGGCCCGTATTTGAGAAGGGCCTTATAAACGGAATAAGACGGTATTCTGGCAATTGCCCCATGAGCGGTGGTTTTGGAACGGCAGTCAAATTTTTACACAGCTGACAATTCACTCTAGCCGATCGAATAAGTTGTCTTATACACGGTATCCAAAACTTACGACGAATCACCGAACAAATTGTCTCCTGATTTTGATGCTGATATGACTCATGAAAATATCGTACAATCAATGTAGTTAAAGCGTGAACCTTTGGTAAAATTATAGGCCGCTTTGTATCTACAGCAACACATTTTGCTCTATCAATACGCCCAGCTAAACGTAAGATATTATCCTCGTCCAATATTGGCGTAAGGCTGTAAATGGCACTACTCTTTGACAAAGATTTTCCGTCTGCCAGCAGACGCATCTCTTCGCCAAAAACTTCCCTCTGAACTACACGACAAACATCAATTTCGGTGGCCTTTATCTCAGCTGCCGATAAAGGTTGCTGCATATAACCTCTGGAGCGCGTTTCGCCTTTACTTTTAAATTTAAGAATCGCACGACGAACCCAGCTCATCACTCTCAAAAGCTTGTAATAGTTTGAGTATCTTTCGAATTCAATACATCGTTCCCTCTCAGAAATAGTTAGCAAACTCTTTGAGCGCATTTCAGTCGCACCTTCCTGTTCGCTCATATTCCCTGGCATAGAAGGCCACTTATCCTTCGAAACTTTTAAAAACTGTGGGCCAGTTATCCAACGCGAACAAAAACCCGTTTGCTTTTTCGTTTTTATTCGAGTTGCATCGTCTGCAGGGTTCAATGATCCGGGCACCCACCTCCATTGGCCGACGTCTGTTGAATCTAAGATTTCTGCAATGCGGTGTGCGACAAATTGTTTGTAACATCGACAGTCAGAGCTGATCCAATTTATAACTGTTTTAGAATCAGACCAGAAGACTACTTCCTGCGGCACCACATCATGGCTTTTAACAATGGCGTTCTTTAACCTAACGCCAAGCACTGCTGCTTGTAACTCCAAGCGGGGAATTGACAGAGGTTTAATTGGGCTACACCTCGATGTCCCAGTCACGAAGACTATATTGACTTCGTTCAAATAACAAATACGCCAATATGCCACGGCAGAGAAAGCCAACTCGCTTGCATCAACGAAAATATGTAAATCAATAGAGGACTTCGGATCAGAAAAATTGCTATGGTAGCATCTTGGTACACTTAACTTCTTCACGCTCGCTAACTCCAAGTACCATTCATACCACTTGTGGTAAATATCATCTGGGATCGGTGTGTCCCAACCCACGTTTACTCTCCATAATTCTTGCAAGAGTATTTTTGATTTAATAACTATATTGGCTAAGAAGCCGTATGGATCGTATATAGACATCGTAAGACTTAATACCTCGCTTTTGGTAGGACGACGATTGCCACTTAAAACCGCTGGAGAAACTTTCGCAAACTTTAAAACAAAACAAAGCTCATCATTTTCTGGGCGCCAATACATTCCCAATACCTTTTCTGCCATTGATTCACTACTAAACATGCTCGTTAAACCGTCATCGAGTTTTGGTGCTGGTGCTTTATTTAACGTATCTCGAACTTCAGCTGAATTGGAAATGAAACCTCTTAGCTCAAAACCTGCTTCCCCGTGAATGTCCAAAACATCACTTGCCACCCTTATTGCCTCGTCAATACTGTCAAAGCTGTCGACATAGTCGTCCACGTAATGACGTTCAACTATCGCCTTCTTTGCTCTCTCCCGCAGTCCGGCATAATTTTTAGCGTTCATGTTTTTGACGTATTGCGCTGAACATGGGGAGCTAACTGATCCAAAAATCATTGCTCTCATCACAAATATATCTGGTTCCATTATTTGATCACCGTTTCTCCATAAAAATCGTTGCGCTGTCTGGTCTTCTTCCCTTATGTTAACGCGGTGAAACATTTCGCGTATATCGGCGCAAACACCAATTTTCCCTTGGCGAAACTTAAAAATAATTTCTGCAAGAGGATGTGGCTGGTAGGCGCTTGGGCCTTTCATTAATTTTGAATTAAATGACACACCATTTATCGATGCAGCAGCATCAAATACTAGACGCCTCTTGTTCGCTTTATTTATGTTGCATAAGGAGAAATGTGGCAAGTACCATGTATGCGGTTTCATTATTGCAGCTTCATCAGCTGATAATTTTCGAGCATAAGATTTAACAATGTAACTCGCAATTGTATTTTTGTACCACTCAGCGAATTCACCATCCTTCTTCATCTTTCTCTCAATCATCTGTAATCGACTCAAAGCCATAAAGTAGCTCTCCTGAAACTCAACATGATCTTCTCTCCAAAGGAGACCCGTTTCAAATTGGTTGCCAGATCGTTTGGTTGTTTCTAAAAGAATTTGCTCAGCTCGCTTGTCAGCTTCCGAAACAACAGGCTTTAGCTGCTTTACCCCAAAATCTTCAATAGTAAAATAATCATGTATTTGCTGTTGAATTTTATTTAAGTTAACTTGCTCGCAATCGATTCGGCAAACGAATGCTTCAGAGTTATCTTCGTTCGAACCAAAAAGCATGTAACCTAACTTTGCTTTATGAACTGCGAAGTGTTCATCCAAATTAATAATGTCTATTGGACGTACAAGTTGTATATGTGGGATGCCTATTAACATTTGCGGAACGGCATCAAAATAATCTTCAATCGGTAATCCATCTAAAACCGAGTATTTATTCTTAAAATTTACCAAACCTAGTGTTTGTGACGGTAATTCCAATTTTTTTGTTGTTCTAACATTTCTCATTTCAAATGTATTCGCATTAATGTTCGCACTTGAAATCTGTATATTCAGCCGTTGAGACACTTCGCTCGTTGTTTTGCCACCTATCCGTCGGAGTGACAACAAATCAGACGGTCCTCTTAACCCTACTGATGTGGCAATTTGTTCTTCAATAAGAGAAATTTTCGAGCCGTCGTCTATGAATGCCATAACTTTCCGGCATCCCTTTGGCCCATTTATCATCACTGGCAAAAATTTAAATAATGTCTTATTACTAAGTTCTTTTCCAAAAATAGTGGCAACATTCGCTGTAGTTTCATTTGAATTCGACCACTTTTTCGACGAGTTCATTTCGCTATTCACTGAAGTTGACGTTTTCTCTGCGCTGCTGCTGTTGTCACTCGCAACCCTTTGTTTACATTCTTCGTGCAACAATCGATGGTGGTATTTTTTACAAAAATTTATTCCACATTCCCGGCGAATATTACAATTTGTTACATTGTAACAACGAGGCTGCGGCGAAATTTTGAACACTGGAAAATTTCGTGGTGTTCGTGGCACAAAAAACACTGTGATTTGTTATCTTCGGTTGTTATAGCGTACGCCGGCTTAGAGATTCTATCTCTTTTTACATTGGGCGTTATTTCAGGTCTATTCTGCTCAGTTTCGGTGGCGATCGATATAAACATTGCAATGTTTTGCAACCATTGACTAAACTCTATTACACTTGGATATTGCATCCCATTTGCGCATACATAACGAGCCCATTCTTCTCTTTTGGATAAGGGCAATTTGCTCACTAGCTCATCTAAAAGGGTTGGATTACATAGATGAGGCGTCGCACAAGCATTTTGCAAAAACACTGTCAAATTTGAAACCATTGTGCTAAAATTGACTATTTCTGAGATTCTTGACCCGGATATCGACTGAAAGGCTCTTGCTTTGGCTATCTGACTTCTAACTAGTATCTGTGGCCTTCCATAATGCATCTCTAATGTGCTCATAACCATGTTGATACTATCTGGGTGTATTAAAAAGGCTTCAACCTTTGCTTTAGCTACGCCCTTTAACACTTTTTGGAGTCGCGATAAATTCTCCAGGTTTGTATAACGATTTTCATCTGTTGTTTCTTTGTATGCTATGGCGAACATTGGCCATTCCTCGGGTTGACCTGTAAATTCTGGAAGATCTTGTAACTTACGTGTGTTGTGGCTATATGCCTGTGGTGGATTGTTCATCTGAAGCGATGTCGTGTAGTTAATTGGCAAATTTAAGTTTCCTTGACTTGTTGAACTCAAATAGGGTGTAGGCATTGTCACAGAAGTCGCCGGCACATTTGGCGTTGTCCCTGCTGGCATAAACTGCTTAGGAATATATGGTAAACACGAAGGCTCGATTGATACTGCTCTATTAGGCGCGTTTGAAAACATTTGCTGGTACGTCGGCACAGTTGACGTGGCGTGAAGAGATGGGATTGTTGCATATCCCGCAGTATAGTACGTCGGCACAGTTGACGTGGCATGACCCGATGGGATCGTTGCATATCCCGCAGTAGAGTACGTCGGCACAGTTGACGTGGCGAGTGCAGGCATATGCAGTGAAGGCGTCGGCAGACATGACGCGAACTGGTTTGCTACTGGGTAGCATGGTAAACTTAATGAAGATGGCGTCGGCAAAACTGACACTTGTGTTGGCAAAATCGACGATGATTCGTTGGACGCAAACATCTGTTCAAGTCTAACGTTCTTTTTATCAGACTCTTGCAACAAATGCTGCAACACTGCAATTTTTTTGTGAAGCTCCATAGCCTCACTTTTTTCCACAATTGTTTTTTCATGCTCGCTCTCGCTTGCAGAGTCTTCCATTTTGTCTGAAGAGGACATTTTGCAGCTACGATTTTTTAATCTCGTGACATACACACGCGTTGTTTTAGGAACGTCCAAATAAATAATAAATATGTTGGGAATTAAAACAAAATAACACGAACTCCATTTGATGAAAATTAACATGAGGAGGAGTTTATTATCTGCATTAGATAATACAAATTAAATGATTGAAATTTAATGTAATTTCACTTACTTATTTGCTTTTTTCTCCCGCCAACATTCCTGGAACTCTTCTTTCGTAAATCAGCTAACAAAATGGTTGCTCAGCAGTAGCGAGTTACTTTCTAGATCTTTCCAAAAATGTTGCAGGGTGACTTACATAACAAAAATTAAAAATTTCAGTTGATTTCAAATTCATATCGTAAATTCAGATCGTATTCTGAAGTTAAAAATAAATATAAAAATTTGTCGGTTATATATTCTATCTAACTGCTCAACATTGGGGAAATAAAAGCATGGTTTTAATCTTCATAATTTTCATTAATAACTACCAGTGTGTCCTGTTTCGTATTTATGATTCAGTTATTTCTTTAAATACCTCATCTTCATTTTCGATATCTTTTGCATGATATGAACACCTAACAAATTTCATACTTGTTATGTCGTTATACATTTAAATTATTTTATTCTGTAAGAAATTATACTCGCTGTCTGGGAGTTCTGTATATATGCCTATTTTCCCTGGTTTGATGTGTCGTCTTAAAATATCTGTTAGGTTATGCCCTAAGTCATGAGAATTTATAAATACCTTTTTGTTACCGTGTATTTCAATTAATTGCTGTATTTTATTATTTGTATGTATAATCTGTGTTTTGAATCGGTTTACCACAGTTTCCAATATTGGAATGTGATCATTAAAATTTTGCTCTTGAGAATGGATGGTGGGAATGTCATCATCTACATTATTTTGAATTGAAAGGTTATCACTGCTATTGTCATTTAACATATTTATTTCATTTGTCTCTGAATTTATTCTACTTAGACAATCAGCTACGTTATTTTCTTTACTGACACCGTATAGGTATGGTCTAAAATAGTTACTTGCCCATACAATTGCCAGCAATTCTTTTTCAGTTGTCGAATAGTTTGTTTCGTGATCATTTAATGCTTCTGCTAGCAAAGCAAAGAGGGAGGCCGTCTTGTTGTAATATTGCCCCGATAGCAAATATACTCGCATCGGTAATTAGTTTGAATTTTTTTCTAAAACCAGAATATTTTAGTATCGGTTGTTCCGTTATTATTGATTTTAGTTTTTCGAATGCTTGTATGTAATTTGGGTCGTTTAAATTAATTTTTTCATTCTTGCGGAGGTATTTTGTCATGGGTTGAGCTACTTTAGCATAATCCTTAGTAAACTTCCTATAAATTCCCGTTTCGCGTAGGAATGATTTTATTTGATCTTGTGTCCTAGGAAGCTTTATTTTTAAGATGTCCTCAATTTTTTTTGGATTTGGTTTGACTCCTTCTGGTAACTGGTTTCTCTAGCAAAGAACTTTTTTTTGTAATATCGTCCATATAAACTACGCAGATTTTGTTGATATAGTCTTTAAGTATCGTTTTCATTAGCCTTTGGATAGTGGCTGGTGCATTTTTTAGACCGAAGGGCATTCTAATATACTCATAGTGACCCATGGATGTTGAAAAGGCAGTATTTTTCCTGTCCTCTTCTTTAACAAAAATTTGGTGGAACCCCTTCGCTAAGTCTAACGTTGAGAAATATTGGGCTCTTCCTAATTTATCAAGAATATTTTCTATATTTGGAATACGAAATTTATCCTCGATAATAATTTCGTTTAATTTACGGTAATCAATAACGATTCTTCATTTCTTTTTCCAGAATCGTTCCTTTTTTTGGGACAACCCAAAGTGGGCTATTATACGGTGAGTTGCTTTCTCGTATAATATTTTGCTCTAGCATTTCAGCTATTTGTTTAGATATTTCTGCGTCATGAATACGAGGATATCGGAATATTTTCGAATACACCAGTTGTCAAGTTCTTTCGCCTTCTTTAAAAAGAATCGCCGTAGGAATTAATTAGGGAATTTAGATATTAACTTTCTTCTGAATTTAAATTCATGAAGAGTTTTTAAAGTTCGGCTTTTTCTAAAGGATTTGCTTCTAGTTGATGTATTTCATCAATCGCACGGGAATATATATTTGACATTGTTATTTCTTGCCCATTTATCTTTAATATGTCCTTTGACATATCAATTACTGCACCTAAAGGTTTCAGTATATTTTGCCCTAATATTGCATCAAAGGATTTATTAGAAAATTTTGTAATTTTCCAAATCATATAGGCATCTTCTTTAAATTCGCCAGGTAAATCAGTTCTTATTTGTTTTGTGATAAAGTGATGATGTGGGTTAACCGAATTGAGTTTTATTGGTTTAACGAACCGTTTATATCCTGAATTACTTTGTCTTAAATTTTGATTCTGATATCCTGAATTATTTTGTCTTGTATTTTGATTCAAAGATTTTATTTTATTCACTTTTCATCTCTAATTAAGCCACTGGTGTCAATCAAATAAAGGGCTTCTCTTAAATTGTTTATATTTCTATTTATAATGATGGAAGCTAAATTTACATCTATTTTATTTAAAAAAGTATTCAGTATGACTGACTCATTATTAACTGGCCAAAATTTTTGTGGAAATGATGAGAGTGTGTATTCGCCATCTCCTCTAAATTCGTGTATTCGCTGTGCATATATCATCAAAAGTTCAGTGGTTAAAAAGTTTCTTTGTGGTGGCACTACGCTGGTTGAAGTGGATGGTGCTCCAGCTGGTTGCTCTGTTGCCATGGTGCTGTACACTTCGAACCGTTATTTTATGTGGCTGGATTTTTCCTTTGGCATCAATGTTAATTCTCAAACGAAAACGCCCCAACGTCAATACAACAGCTATATTTTCCACTTTGAATGTTCGCTTGGACTTAGCTTCAGCTGTAGTCTTTTGTATTATGTATCTTTGGATACAGTTTTTATTTTCACTTCGTTCACAATAGTGTTTCTTTTTTTTCGTTTTCCGCTACTTTTCTTCGCGTTAAGTAAGTTGGAAAAGATTTATCTTATTCCTTCACTAATTTTAAGCTATTGATTCCTAGGTGCAATATTCTTAGGAATATTGTTCCGCGACTGCGCCAGCTTCGGTTGAGTTTTAACTTCAATCGGAACTTTATTTTTCAATTCATTTTACTTAAAGCTATGTACATAAATTTTAACTTAGTCTCCAATCCAACAATAACAAAATGTTTGCGTAGTCAATAAAAAAAATCGTTTTTATTTATTAATGTAAAAGAAATATACAACAGCATTGTTTTTATTAATTGTGGTAAGTAAAATAAGTAAAAAGAAAAGTGCAACTCAGCGATCGCTTGAGTTCATTATGTATAAACGCCTTTTTTGTAATTAAGTCGATCGGAAGCAAAGAAAATAAAGTTAAACAAAGTAAAACGAAATGAAACAATAAGTTGAATTCGTTGTAATTCAATATTATATGATTAGTGAATTTATTGACATTCGCAACAATGTCGATCGGCCAAAGTGAAGCAAAGAATATAAAACTAAACCAAGTAAAACGAAATTCAACAATAAGTTGAATTCGTTGTAATTCAATATTATATGATCAGCAATTAGTTGAGTTCGTTAGTATTCAAAATTATATAATTATTTGTGTATTAAAGTATTTTTTATATTGAATATATGAAGAAACTACTACCTTTGGGGTTTAGTTGCGACAAAGACGTAACTCGCGTGTGCTGGGTTAGCGGATCCCACGACTGTGGGAGCTTGTATGCAGCGTCAGCGATTGTTTGTCGTTGCCTGTTGTCATGGGGCGATGATGGCGTTCAGCATTGCCCAGACCGGTTTTTAAGCAGACAATGCTGGCTGATCAATTTGCCGGCCAACATTTCGATTTAACTCCACAATTCTCTCAGTGACTTCTTATTAGGACAAACATTGATCTTTAGCGGCGTGTTTTTTGAATTTGCTTACAGCAATTTGAAGTACAGTAGGATAATGAGTTACGCCATTGCTACGATCAAGAACACTGTTTTTAAGTTGACTTCTCCTCGCAGAGTGCCAATGTGGTTAATATTTTCCGCATTCGTTTCTTGAAGATAATTCAAGCTCAATGTCTCTATATGTCCTAAAAGATTGACCTTCTGAGCTGTTGGAGTTCCAGAAGTCCGAGTAAGGGAATTATTTCAGTTGCAGTATTCGGTACCTTTTACCTTTACCGACTGATCAAAAGTCAAGAAATAAGTACCGCTGGCGGTTCTAAAGATCCCCTTTTCAGCCTCAGCCCTTACCTTGGCATTGTAGATAATAATAAGGTCATCATCGATTTCGTTGATGCTCTTATCAGGGTTGGGCTCAGTCGAAGAATTTGCCACATCACCTGTGATCAGTTGCTGACTGAAGTGAAGTACTCGTCCTTCGTGAGGTACGGCAAATAAGCTAAGTTTCTTACAAACAATCTCAGGTGGAGGATATTTTATAATTAAATACAAGTTGCCTCTGTTTTGTAAAACCTTAATTCTAGACATTCATAATATTTCTATTGTTGCTACATTGGTCAAGTGCTTCTTGATTATTTTGTTTACATCGCTATTGTCTAACATTATAGGGTTTAGCCAACGTTGTTAAAATTGTGGCAGCTTGTAATTCGAGGGTTATTATCCTATTTTTTGCTAGTATTGTTTCATATAGGTGATGCGCGTCTATTGGCTTCTTTTCCGTGGAGCTTGTGATTATATTTATTGTTTCAGTAATTTCCCAGCTTTTTTGTTGAATATAGTCACATTATGACATACACTCCATACACCAAATAATAAATAAATAATATTCACTTCAAGAAATACTTCAAACACGAACTCTTTCTTGAAACTAATGCAACTCGGTTACACATATCAGATGACCAAACAAATAATGTTCACTTTGGAATGCATGCAAATGAACATAAACCCACATACTTGAGTGCCTGCGCGCACATCTAAATACACACATCCATAAGAGTGCATGTGTGCACATCAGAATAGAAGTAAGAGAAGAAATATTTAAATAAAGAAAAGTCAGTTTTTATAACGAGCTAAGCAAATAAGCACGGCTTTTCACTTTTACTCCGTGAACGGTGAGAAGTCTCCAAAGAAGAGTTTGGATTCCTTCTAGGTAAACGTAATCACCACCACTAAAACTGGCTACGAGGATTCTAAAACCCGTCACCCTGAAATTAAAACAAAATAAGCGCAAATAATCGAACAATATTTCTACCAACTATACAGAAAAATCGCTTTAAATCGCTGTTTTTCATTAAACGTCTTGCTCTTTTCTTTTTTCCAATATACTTTCCCTTATACTGTCCTGGAGTTCACAAATTAATATTATTATTTGATGAATATTTTTAAAACAAAAAATATTTATAACGCGATCCTAGTAACACAAAACAAAGTAAAATTTATAAAAAATAAAAAGTGAAAAAATGAAGTGAAAAACGCAGTAGCAACAACAACAACGATAATAACAGCAACAGCAACGACAGCAGCGGCGACAGCAGAAAAAACAACAACAATAGAAGCGGCAACAGCAGCAGTAGCACCAACAGTAAAGTAGAGTTAATATATTAAAACAAAAAAAAAAATAACAAATATATAAAATAAATGTAAAAATCCTTCCTTTCCAAACAAAATGCAAACAATGTGCGAAAACTATCGCGCAATAGTGCAAAACAAATACTCGTTGCTTACACACGGGTTTGCGAAATTGAAAATAAATAATAATAATAAGTTTAAAATTATTAAGGTGCCTTCACTAAAACAGTGACTCCAAACTGTAATGATAAAATTGTTAATGTGGCTTGACTAAAGGAGTGCTTTCAAAACTGTTAGATAGGTGTCTTCACTACAACAGTGGGCAGCACCCCTCGAACTTTACACGATCAATTCAAATGCGCAGTAGGAAATTTTTACTGAATAAATACAAATATATATTTTTTGTAATCTCAAAATGGAGGCAGCTACCATATCCCAGTTTCAAATAATTTTAAACTGCATTAATGGAATTGCAGAATTCGACGGACGAGATCCGAACCCATTAACAGACTTTATTAGGCAAATTGAAGACATATTACCCACAATAACAACCTTTGATGGAAATAATCAAATAACTTTATTTAATTATCTGAAAGGAAGATGCGTAGGAAAAACAAGGGAAATAATTCAGATACAGACAAGTTAGTGATTGGGAAACATTGAAACCAATACTTTAGAGTAATTGCGGAGAAAAGAGAAGTTCAGCGGAACTTATGGATGAATACCATCAGTCTCGCCGAACGATAGAAAATTATCATTTCAGAATCAATAAAATTAGAAATAAATTACACAATAGGACATTAACACATAATGATTTAAACTTTTCAACTACAGAAGTTAATAGGATAGCGCTAAAAACGTTTAAAGAACACCTTCCCGAGCCTACAAAAACAATGATCATAGCCAGAAACCCTGATACTTTAGAGAAAGCATAAAAAATCATTTTAGAAGCTAGACATCAATCCTTCATAGTACTCGGGCAACAAAGGAAAGAGGTTAGGACCCAAGTAGCTATCGTAGGACTAATTTTAGCGACAACGCTAACAATAGAACCAACCAGAATATGAATAATATTCCCAGTTATAATCGGGGTTATAGATGTAACACTAATATGCCACACAACGGATATAGTGGTGGCTATGTCCCAAGAAACGAAGATAACAACAATAACAATTATATGCTACAAAACAGGTATAACGGTGGCTATGTCCCAAGGAATGCGAGTAATAACTATAACAGCAATGGCAACGGATCCAGCCAAACTAGAATGTCAAATCAGACAACCAACACAAATTATAATCAACCGTGAAATTTTAACACACAGAGAAATTTCAATCAACAAGGAAATGGGAATCAAATTCGAAATTATAATCAATCAGGAAATTATAATCGGTCTGCAATATCAAATCGCAATAGCCCAGAACCTATGGATATCAGCAATGCAAATGCAAATTTTCAGCAGGGCCAACAAAACAATTACCCTATTTAACAATAGATACACACATAAGAAAGTTATATTTCATCATTGACACTGGAGCAGAGTTCAGTCTGGTCAATGAAAATGTCTGTAACCCTAAATGGAAGAGGAACGTAAATGTAAATAAAGGAAATAGAAAAACATATAGACCAAATATTATCCCAAGGCATAATTAGAGCATCCTCTAGTCCTTGCAACAGCCCTATTTGGCTGGTACCAAAGAAGCTGGACGCAACAAACGAACAAAAATGGCGTCTTGTAATTGACTATAGGAAGAACAGCGTAACTACGAAAGACAGATTTCCAATTCCAAATACAGACGATATATTTGACAAATTGGGAAGATGCCAATATTTTTCAACGCTTGATTTAGCCAAAGGTTTTCATCAAATTGAAATGAATGAACGCGACATACACAAAACAGCGTTCTCCACCGCAAACGGACATTATGATTTTTAAGAATGCCCTTTGGATTACGAAATGTACCAGCAATGTCCCAAAAACTAATGAACGAAATATTAAAAGATTACATATATCGGAAACATTTGTATTGTGTGCATGGACGATATCCTAGTATTTTCTACAAGCGTAGAAGATTATCTGGAATCGTGGAGCAAAATTTTAATCAGATGAAAAGAGAAAAATTTAAAAATAAAAATAAATAGGTAAATTCGATTTTCTAAGGCAAGAGACGAAATTTCTGGGCCATATAATTACAAAAGAAGGTATTAAACCAAACCTACAAAAAGTGGAAGCAGTAGAAAAGATTCTACTTCCAAAAAGCGAAAAAGAGATGAAAGCATTTTTTAGGAATTACAGGATATTATAGAAGGTTTATCAAAGATTACTCGAAAGTTGCATATCACATTATCAAATACTTGAGAAAAAACATGAAAATAAATGAAAATGATAAGGATTATATATGTATGTAAAGGCATTCAACAACTTAAAAGAGCTTATAAAAGCAGATCCAATTTTAATTCACGCAGATTTTAATAAAGCTTTCACACTAGTGACAGATGCCAGTAACTGATACCGATAAAGTTATCTGTTATGCAAGTATATCATTAAACGGGCATGAAATGAATTATAGTACAATAGAAAAGGAGTAACTTGCAATAGTTTGGGCAACGAAATAGTTCAGACCATATTTATTCGGACGACACTTTACTATCAAAACGGATCATAAACAGTGGCGTAGCTACCTATGGGCAAGGCGGGGCAGTGCCCCGGGGCCCTCAAGCTCAGGGGGCCCTCGATTTTAACCACAAATCTCGATCGAACTGAACTTTTGGAAATTTCTCTTATTTTCAAAATAAATATGACACCACTTTAATCATGACAACTCAGTTGAGAGAAATTCAAAAGTTATGCCTAGCGAATTCCCCTAAATTCTTTCTATAGGTTGGCAGTGTTGTCAATTTGACGGATAGTGATATGTGCGTTTTATTATTTATCGATGTGCGTTTTATTGTGAATTCGAGTTAAGATTTTGTTTTCGCGAACGGTTAAAAAATTAATGCTGTGCCAGGAGTAAGTAAGCTAATGTCAACAAACTTTTTTGTACTGGTCAATATAGTGGTTCAATTTTATTTGATTTTACCACTCATATTGATGTCCGTTAAGTCAATAAATCGTGTCAAATCTATAGATTTCGGCTAGAGCTCATGGAATAACGCGAAATATCGTGAAAAATGCAAGTCACCTGCAGTAGGTACATTAATTCAGGTCCGCGGGCAGGAGATTGTTCATGGTCTCCACCATTAAATGTGGTAACACTAACGGTAATAATTTTTTTTCGGGGATTCCCCAACGACACTTGTAGCGCATTATTGTGGTTCTCTTTCCTTTTATTTTACTTTTAACGTCGTCGTCGTCGTGAACAGTGAGTACATACCTACTCGAGCATAATCTAATATTGTATTGTTTAAATAAATTAGAAAACAAAAATTATGGATAGAAAGAAGAAACCCAGTGGTGTATTTGAACGCAAACAACGCCAAGAAAGAGAAGATAGTAAACAAAAATAGCCCGAAATTGACAAGTTTTTTAGTCAGCCTTCTGCAAGTACAAATTAGCGGGACACCGTTTTATACTTGAAATTATTTATTTTTATTTCCTTAAACGACCAGCCAAATACTGCCTAATGCCAGACGAGCAGAAAAACTAAAGCTGACAATATTTAGAATTATTCTTATTTATACCCTAACTGTCGCTGCAGTTGTTGCCGCGCGATATTCTGCAGCTGCTGCTGGCGTCGCAGTTTTGGATACGCAGATTTGGTGTTAGCTTGTTCTCACGCTAATGCAGTTAGTGTCATGCGCTTATAGCAATTCCGTTTAATGGAAAGTGCTGACACTATGTCTGCTACGTTAGTAAACAGGTACGCTTGTAGCAATTCCGTTCTCATGGAAAGTGCTGACGCTATGTCTGCTACGTTAGCGACCAGTTGCGCGTGTAGCTCATTGCTGGGTGTTAACTACTCCCCCCTTTAAAGAGAGGTCGTCCTCGGCGTCTTTCAAAACCTTTTTCAGGGCCTTCATACCTTTGTTTTTTTGTTGCCTTTTTATTTTGATAACTAGGCTTATTATAATCGCTAATGCCAACAGTATCAATAATCCGATAGCGCCAAGTAACTGTGTAGAGCGAGTATGAATTAGTTGCGTAAGATTGGAAATGTGTGCTAAATTCCTTATATTGAGGTTCTTTAGGTATGGCAACGACAACAGCGTAGTATGTTCCGTAAAATTTATCAGGTGGGCAGGTGGAGCTTCGGGGTATGAACCACTTATTGTTTTCCAGTTTTCAAATGTACTACCATTGATGGTTATGTTCCCTGCAAAGGTTATGAGAAAAGTACGTCGTATTACCGTGGATGTGTTGTTTCCTTCTTGAACATTTACTAATGCATCATTCACAACAACTAGGCCATCGTCCAGTTCCTCAATCGATTGGACGTGATCAGCTGATACCGTTGTACAGATTGCAGAATGGTGGTTCAATAATTGGCGAAGACACTGGCAATCGTGAAGTGGCTGGCAGAACGTTATTGATGTTGAGTCCTTGCAGTCTCTGAGGGGGTGGTAAGTATTGTCACACTCGGCAATTAAATCCGTCTCCATCTTCAGCATTCGATTTCCGTGCACCACGGGCAACAACTGAAGCTTCTTGCATATTTCCCTAATATCTGGGTATTTAATTATAAAGAAAACATTATCATTATCTTGCAATATTTTGAGTTTAGATGACATAATAATATCACTTATACTAACGTGAGCAAAGTGGTCGGCAATTAGCATTTGTTTAATGTCTTTGGAATCTAAAATAATTGGGTTTATTACGTTTGTTTTACCCAAGGTTATGGAATAAATAAGGTTCTCTATGTCCGTTATTATTGCCCTATTCCTGCTTGTAACGAGCTCAAATAAAATCCCCGTATCTATATCTGCTTTCTTCGCTACGTCAAGTAATTCATTTACCCGCTGCGTTAACTGAATAATCTTAACCTGCATTTCTGTATTGATAACCATTTGACGCTCGCTTGCTTCTATCAGCGCTTGCTCTCTGGTCTTGACGTCGTTGAAGTCGTCAAAATCAGGAGTACCTGCGATGTATTTCAGCGCTGACCCCAAAAAGTTTATACTGCGGGCTTGTCTGTGATGGACTTTTAACATGTCGAGTAGCTGGAAAATTTGGTCGATGTCGGACTGTCATAATTTTTTGTGTGTGATTGTGGAAAATGGTTGGGCATGTTTTCAGTATCAAATGCAGCCGTTTCGTAGTTTGTGAGATTAGTCCTGTGCAGTATAGAGCGGTATCTCTCAAAAACAGCTACTTGACCATTGCTGACTGGTATGTAATGTGAGCTTGTGTAGTTCAGAAGCTTTGACTGCGTCCAATGTGTCGTTGCAAAGAGGAGGTATCTGGAATGAAGGGGTTATCTGAGATTACTCTTATGAACTATCCTTTTCCCAATCATCACAGATGTTCCCAAATCCTTTGTCACAGTCTCTTCAATGTAGATTTTCCTAAATTTGTTACCTATTCGTTTATTTGTTTTTACAAAAACTTTATCTCCTGGTGGAAATGATTGTGTTTGTCGAGACCTGTTATGCACTTCTAACTCCTTCTCCTGAGCCTTGTTAATCCAGTCACAGATTTCTTCTCTTAATGATTGCGGAATCGATTGAATTACGTCAATGGGCCTTTGGCCGGTGACGGAGTGAATTGACCTATTGTATTTGGCTGTGGCGAGTATTATTAGGTCGATTGTGTCATTAATTCCCTGCGTGAGCTTGGTACAACGGGCGATCTCGGTGAGAGTACTGTGGAAGCGCTCGATCTGCCCATTAGTGGTGCTAGGGTAAGGGGGTGTAGTATAGGTGTCTACATTGAAATGATCCCGCAGTAAAGACGTGATCGCTTGGGAATTAAACGATTTCTCGTTATCAAAAACTAAAGTTTTGGTGTTTTTAAAGAAGTGCAAAACTTGCAATAAAGCTTCCTTTATGTCGACTATTGATCTGCTAACTATTGGGGTTACTATTGCAAATTTAGAAAACTTGTCAATACAAGTAAAAAATGCTTTTTGTCCGTCGAGTAAATGTCAATGTGTAGGATCTCACCGGGTTCTTTGGGAATGGGTGTTGCGCCTATTGCCGGTTTTGGGGGGTGTCGCTGATATTAAGCTTCGTGACAAATCTTACAGTTCAAAACTATCTCCTTTAACTGCTTTCGCATATGTGGAAAATAGTATTCATTTATGATCTGCTGTAGATTCTCACGAGCTGAACGGTGAGCCCTATTATGCTCCGTTTATACTATTTCCTTTTGATCTTCTACGTTAACGACATCGATCACCAACTTGGTTGTGTGACGGAACTTAACTTTAGGGAATATTTTAAGAAGTCCGTCCTGAATTTTTGCGAGTGTGGGGAGGTCATATAACAGCCCATTTACGACTTTGGGGTTGACACTTTCTTTGATTATGTTCAACAAGTAGCTGTCCTGATTGAACCTGATAAGGTGTCTAATCTGAGATCTGAAAAATATTTTGGTTACCTTCGACTGCTCACTTCCCTCTTCCAAAATAATCTGATTTTTAAAGCAGTTAATCGGATTTTCGACGGAACGGATAACGGCTGTCAAAGATTCTTCACTATGTTCTGCAATAGAGGAGTCAGAATTTCCCAGAGCGTTGATGTGCTGCCGCGATAAGGCATCTGCAACAGTATTCTCTTTTCCTGGTTTATAAAAGAGTTTTGGGGAAAATTCTTCCACAAACGCCCTCCACCGCTTAAGCTTTGCATTCGGATTTTTATCTGATATAGCAAAGGGTAAGGGTTGATGATCGGTATAAATGTTCAGGCGTCCGACTCCGTATAAATAGTTTCGTAGTTTTTGTAATGCCCAAACTATTGCCAATAGTTCACGCTCGTTGGTAGCGTAATTCTCTTCAGTCGGGGTTAGGGTACGAGAAATCATCGTTATTGGGCGGCCCTCTTGTGAGAGTACTGCCCCTAAAGCATTTGAAGACGCATCAGTCGTCAAGTCAAATGGCTTCTTATAATCTGGGTACAGCAGAAGCACATCTTCCGATGCCAGGATTTCTTTGATTTTATTGAATGCCCTCAGCGCGTTCTCATCTTAATCAATCTTAACGTTCTTAGATTGGCTGCTTTGATGCTGCCATTCTCCCCCCGTAAGTATCTTGTTAAAGGTTTGGCTACTGAGGCATAATCCTTTATAAACCTCCTATAATACCCTGATAATCCTAGAAACGACCTCAGGGGCCGAAGGGTTTTTGAAACCTCATAACCTACGATGTCTTTGACTTTGTCCGGGCAGGATCTAATTCCATCCTTGGAGACAGTAAATCCAAGGAATTCTACTTTTTGCCTTATGAATTTTGTCTTTTCCAGTGAAACCCTCATGTTCGCGGAATACAGCCTGCGGAGAATGCGTTTTATATCATCAATATGTTTAACTTTATTTTCGGAGAATATGATCACGTCGTCTATGTAGACGTGGCAGCATTTCCCTATTTCTTCCCGAAGGATATCATCAATAGCACGCTGAAAAATGCTTGGTGCATTCTTCAGTCCGAATGGGAGCCTGCAAAACTCATATTTTCCGTTATTCACAGAGAAAGCAGTCTTTTCCCTATCGCGTTCTGCCAATTGTATCTGATGAAACCCTGATTTTAAGTCAAGGGTCGTAAAATAGGATGATTTGCCTAAATTTGATAATATAACTGATGTATCCGGAATGGGGTACCTGTCACTAATTGTTTTGTCATTCAACTTTCTAAAATCAATCACCAGTCTCATTTTCCTTTCCCCTGATTCTGTTAGGATTGTTAAAGGGGGATCGAGACGGTCTAATTATACCGTTCTCCAGAAGCTCGGTGATCTCATTATTTACGAAGTCAGATGCTGCTATTAGATAGGGGTAAGCTTTCGAATAGACGGGCTCGTTGTCAGTAGTTCCTATAGTCGCCACGACATTGGTGTTGTACGGTAGTGCCTCGTTAGAGGCTGCAAATACTCCCGAAAACTCTTTAACTATTTTTGCGACCGGCTCGACTTGTGTTTTTTTTGACAGTAGGCTGTTGACTTCAGGACAAAAGAAATATAACAAAACTTCTTGTTTACCATTATAGTGAATAACTCCTCCTTTCATATCAATAAATGCGTCTATTTTCTTTAATAAGTCAAATCCAATAATGCCGTCGAAAGTTTGTACAGATGGAAGAATAAAAAACTGTGCATTCTGGTCGAAAATGTTGACAACACATTTGTATTTGATTTTATCGGTGTCATGAATAGATTTCACGAAAAACGGATTATTGGCTTTTTTGGCACCCTTTAAAGTTTCAATATTTTCTATGTAACTTTTCGCAGCACCCGTGTCAACTAAGAATTTTAATTGTCGTCCTGCGAACGTCCTGGTGATGTAAGGCAGGAGGGACCTACATCTAAAAAATGAATTTCGTCTTCACACTCTGGTTCTTTGTTTCCACAAGTCTCGTAGTCATCGTAAGCCCCAGTATAACTGTCAGATGTATGATCTGTGTTAAGTTGTTAATTCGTTGTATTTTTTGAGGTGGTCGTCTATCGCTATCGTATTGTCGTTTTTGAGCTTTCTCCCTATTTTCCATTAGAAGTTCTCTTTGTCTTTGCAAATTGGTATTGAAAAGATACCCTTTATTACTGTTGGCAGCTGGATCGTTATCCCTTGGTGCAACTGGGGAGTTCCCAGTGGCACAATATTGTGGACGATTTCTTCTCAGAAACGATAACGACGGGTCAACGTCCATTGGTACAGGACGTTGACGTTGCTGTTCAATTGAAACTCTTCGAAATTGTGGAGTGTTACCATAAACTCCTTGTCCGCTTCCCATTGCACCTTGTCGTTCACTTCTGTTGTAAAAAGTGTTAGCATAGTACGATCGCGCTCTATTTGATTATAGTTCTTGCGCAAGAGCAAGAGCTGAAGGCATGTCACCAGGTTTGGCTGAAAATAATATGTCGCAAAGCGATCTATTCAATCCGGAAATAAACATTCTTAAGGCGTCCTCCCTATATTTTTTATTCAAGGAACTGATAAGGTCGCCCTGCTCACCGTGTGTCATGATATTCTTATTAACAATGAGAGTTAGTTTTTTCTCAACTTCATCGTAGAACTCTACAATTGTTAGGTTGCCTTGATGCAATGTAGATATTTCCTGTTCTATTGAATAGACAGGACGTTTATCTGCATACGTGAAGTCCAACCTTGAAATGATTGCCCTAAAATTTAGGACAGTATTAAAGGAAGATAACACAGAGTCTGCGGAACCTACGACTTTATTGCGTATGATAGCTACTGCTTGGTAATGTCTAGAGCTCCCGTTGTATTCCTCGAAAACTTTATATGCAGCGTGTGCTGCTTGCCTCCATGAAACATAACGACTTTGCTTGTGGTGCAATTAAACAAACAACGCCAAGAAAGAGAAGATAGTAAACAAAAATACCCCAAAATTGACAAGTTTTTTAATCAGCCTTCTGCAAGTACATCTGGCCAAAATATTTGTATTGATAGTGACTCAAACAATGTGCCTACTCAAGAAGATTCGACAATTATTGCCGCCGATCATGTGAACGTGGATGATGTTTGCAAGACACACATAAGAGCGGAGGGTTTGGAGGAACCACATACCTCTACACTTCTCGAAAATGTGTACGACAAATCTTCTTATGACTTGGGAAGCTTCACGAACAAAATATTAAGTGATAACGAAAAACGTCAAATTCTTGATATGGGGCCTTTACCGCCTTCAGGACCTTTTCCAACAGACATCAATCAGAACAATAGGTTTGTTCAAAATCGTACTACGTTTCGTGTTCTAAATATGGGCCAGTTAATCGTTTTTATGTTATTCCCAAATACACGACGCTGCCTATTGTCAACCCTGCTGGTTATTTGCTTCACAAAGGAATAATGTTTGGTGTACGGGAATTCGAGATTGGAAGCATTTATCATAAAGAATTAAACAACACAGTTGTTCGACTGTCCATTTGGAAGTATTTGTTGTGTCTAAATTTTGGAAAAAAAATGATACTAATACTATCGACAAGGAACTTGAAAATGAAATTCGCAAAGAAGCATCATTTTAAAAAATGATTCTTCAAAGGTTATTCGATATCATGCTTACCCTAGCAAAGAGTTCTTTGGCTTTGAGAGGACATCAAGAAGACTCAAGTCAGGAAGGATACCACGGAAATTTTCTGTTCTTTGTAGAGCTTGTCGCCCGATATGATCACATTTTGCGGCAAGTTTAGGATATGCCCAAAAGTAATAATTATTTCTAAGTTTCCTTATCGTTTAATTTTGTTTAAAATTATTGACGATTTAATATCAGGACTTTTTGAAATTGTGTTTTTTATTATGTTTTTAGGCTCTACAAGATATCTGAGTGCAACAATTCAAAATGAAATGATTGACAGCTTGGGGACCAAACTCGAAACCCATCTACTAGAACAAATCAGAGCGTCACCGTTATTTTCCATCACAATAGATACGACGCAGGACATATCGAAGGTAGATCTGCTAAGCATTGTTATGAGGTATGCAGTAATAACCAGATCGGAAAACGGACAGCCAATTGATATAGAAGTAAAAGAAGTGTTTCTAGGCTTTTATGCAGTCATCAAACATTTCGCAACTTTGCAAGATTTGTATAACTTTTTCAGAAACAGCATCAAACGTTGGGATCTACTGTCAAAATTCACTGGCGAATCGGACACCACTCTAAAAAAACTAAATCCGACTAGATGGTCCAGTAGGGTCAATACGATATCTGCAATAATATTTCGTTATTTTGATATTATCAAAGTATTATCAGAAATAGTTCTAAAGAGTCCTAATAAAAATGAGCGCAGTGAAGCAGAGGGTATTAATTTCGAGTTCGTGTTGCTTTGCGAATTCATGTACTGTGTATTGAACGACATCAAATATGCATCCAAAACTTTACAAAAATGCGAAATCAATTTGGGCGAGACGAGCAAAGTTTCAGCAGAGACCAAAGCAAAGTTGCAAATTTATAGAAATGATTTCGAATTATTCAAGTGCAAAGCCAGTGAAACTGTAGAAAATATGGTATTGATACCCCTTTTCAAGAAAAAAGGCAAAGAAAAGTTAAAAAACATATTGGTGAATTAGCTGCTGATCACAGATTTCCAAACCGAGAAAAAATATTTACAATTGAGATTTTTAATAATGTACTAGACACAGTAATATCTCAATTAGATACATGTTTTGTTGGTATGAGTGCAGTCTGTCATATATTCGATTTTCTAACACCAACATTTTTATTACATGTTGATGAAGCAGCTTTATTACAAAAGTGTGACTAATTCCAAAGAAAATATTCAGATATAATATTCCCTAGTTCTTCACTTCAATTTATTAATATTTACCACCAAGTTTTACTTACTCAAGCATGGACTGTTCGCCAATTATGTAAGGAAATAATGAGCAAATATGGAGTGCTAGAATGCGACCTAACGGAAGTATTTACAGCAATGTTATTATTCTTTAGAATTCCTGTCACATCTGCAGCAGCCGAAAGGTCATTTAGCAAATTAAAAATAATAAAAAATTATTTAAGAAATAATATGGGCCAAACTCGACTCCGACATTTATCCCTTATAGCAATTGAAAACAAAACCGCATCAAACCTGGATTTAAACGAAGTCATTTATACTTTTGCGAAAACTAAAGCTAGGAAAGAACTGTAAATATAATTGTTATTTAGTCAGTTGGTAGGCCCGACCTTTATATAATAAACCTTAGAATCTTCTCTATTTCGTTTTATTAGCCAAACCTACACCAAGTATTAATTGTAATTTATGTTGTTACTGTTTAATATTTTTATTACCTGTCCTGCAGTGCATAAAAAAAGAGCTTAAGTAGCTTAGAATTTTTAAAGTATTTGTATATTTCATATTTTTATTTGATAAAACCTAATCAGTTTACATAGCAGTGGGCCCCATTTTTTAATTTGCCCCAGGGCCCTTGGTTACCTAGCTACGCCACTGGTTATAAGCGTAGTAAAAATATCTCGAAAGGTTGACCAAGAGAGATAGTCTCCGTTAAAAATGTGTGAATAACACGAAGAAAGTTGGATATTATGACCGCATACTGAAATGTCTTCAATTTCTTTCTCAACCTTTTAAAAATGTTAATTTATTCGTCCAGGTCGGATAACGGTACATATAGTTACATGTGTACACATAGGTGCAGATGATTGGTTGTTGTCAGTTTAGTTAATATGATTGATTGCATGTACGTACATATGTACATACATTGTTATATTATCTAAACTTAACTCAAATGGTCTTATTCATAAACTAGTAAGGAGAGTCTAAGTTCGGTGCAAAGCACAGAAGAAGAGATTTGATTTCGTCTTATATCCGCATATATTCGGTGCAGATGAATGATAAATATTTGGGTATATTTATATGTCTTATAGATTAAACTATGTATCACTTTGACAAAATGGGTGGTGTCACGCCCTATACAAGAAAAAAACCAAATTTCTTCAAATCCCGCAATAATTTGCCACAGATTGATAATATTTGGTATGTAAATCTTATATATGTATCAGGCTATACTCACCGTATATTCCCTGATATTTGCTTTTAAGTAGGCGGTTCCACGGCCATTTTACACAACTTTGTTTAAATCTCGTCTTTCTATTCTTAACTAGTTTCTGTGTATGTGAGAAAATTACCTTTTATAGTCACTGAAATATCGATTTTTTATTTATTTGGATCCATGATAATAAATTATGCTTAATATGTTGTAATCTATGTGGGATCGGACGTACGGGCAACTCGTAGCGGACAAACGTACAGACTTACATAGTCACCTTATACACGCGTAATAGCAACTCTGTCTAACTGCAGGACATCGAGAGAGACAGCGACAAGCGAATAAAAGTAGGGCAGGACAATGACTACCAAATAACCAAACTACCACAAACCGATACGGACATAAATTAGTAAGCTCTTGATATAAGCTAAAATATCTATAAATTTGTACTTAAAATATTGATAAACTGTTTTAAAATCGAACCGTGCGTGTGTTTATTTTGCGTTGAGGACGAGCCATCCTACATCTATGTGAATATTAAATTTAGTAGGGATTGCTTACTTTAAGAAAAACACCTATTTGGATTAAAGTGGGCGGTGCCACGACCATTTCTATAACTTTTGTAACTCAAGTCGGGCGCTCTCCAGCCCGACCGTGTATATTTTAGTAAATTACCTTTTATTGTTACTGGATATCTCATTTTTATGATTTGTTGTAAATTATATGGGAGTTGGGCGTGATTTGTTATTTCCAAAAATTTTAATTCCATACATGTCGCCTTCAAACACCATCCTGTGTATACAATTTCAGCAACTTATCTTCGAATTTGTAAATTAGTCGTTATAACGCGGTGGGCGTCGTTTTGCCCCGATCATTACAATCTTAAAATTTTGCTTTCCATGTATTTTTTAATGCAACCCCATAATGCATATTAAATTTGAGCAAATTATCATAGATTTTTGCTTAAATGAGGCATTTTTTTAAATGTTTGTAAAATAACGTTATGTAAAATAATAGGTAGGCGTGGTTTTTGTCCGACTTTTACAATCTTAGATAGCTGTATGGAGATATATATTTGTCTCGTAAAGTGTAAAATTACACAAGTATTCCCTTTCCAAACCCAATCCAAAAATCAAATCTGAGCTAATTATCGTTAATAGTTACTGAAATATCCCTTATTTCAATTTTCACAAAACACCGTTATGTGGGTGTGATTATTATACAATTTCGCCCATTTTCAATACCAACCTACCTTGGGTCGAGGGCAATGTGTGTTCCCAGTTTGGTTGAGATATTTCAATATCGAGTTATCCGACCCACGCACGGACGAACAGACCAATATGGCTTAATAGATTTCGGCGTACAATCTGAAAATTTTGGTAGAATGTCTATATCTATCTCTGTTGCCTTATGCAGTTACAAAGAACCGTCAAGTGAATAAAGTTATCATACTCTGGGCCCCAGTGCGCTTGGGCATAAAAAATAAAGCTTGATGGAGTGATATTTTTATATCATTTTTTTTTATTTAGGAAGCAATTAAAAAAGCTCTCTTAGCGCGTGATTTCATCATTGGGATCAAGGGATTGAATACCAAAAGCCGCCATGTCACTGCCTTTCGTGACATATTTGCAGATGTACTTAATGGACTTCACTGAATTGCAATACTCCACGTTATAATGTGCCTTGAATGATTTGGAAAGAAGTGGCGAGTGCGGAACAACCCAAGAGTTGTCGACCAGGAAATCATTTCTGTTAATTTTCACGGTGATTGTCCACCATATAACCATCGTTGCAAGTGATGGTCTCATCAGTCAAATTTCGTTAATAACGCTTGGAACATTTGTCTTCGACCATACACGGTAATTGTGTGTTAATGCCGCCACACGGTTAATGAATCATGTTTGTAATTACGACATCATTCAGGTCTAGATCGGTTTCGGGATCAGGAATCTTGGCACATATAATATCATCACTTAAATTTTATTTCTCGTATTACCTTGAATGTCGGATTGAATCCGCGTTCATCAATAATATCTGCACCAAATGAAGTCATTTGAATGCATCCGTTATATTTCTGAGTGTGCGATAGGAAATTACGTGATTCTGATGCTTCACCACGAAGCAAAGGATGCAATGGCTCTTGTAGCAAGGGCAACGGTAGTAATTTAACCTTGCCACTGAGACAGCTCAATTCAGGCGTTTCTCCAGCGAACTTCAATGCGCCGCAATGGTTACACACAACCTCCATTAGGCCAATTTGAATGTAGTCAATTGTGCAATCGTAATGAAACGCTACTTGATTCAAATCATTACCTTGATTTCGATTTCCACGTCGTTGAGTTGTTTTATTGGCTCGACGATATTTTTATTTATTTATTTTTTATTTTTTTATTTTAACTCAGCCGTTTCATTTGCAGTCTGTCTTTCTTCTTGTTTTGTGATGTACGAAGTCGGGCCATACTAACACGATGCTGTTCTCGTGCGATTTCTTGTTCGTCTGTATTTAATTGATCGGCAATATTCCGAACTCTACTTGCATTACAGACTCGATGCGAAAGATTAGATCTTCTGGTTCGCGGCATTGTGAATAACACTGAGAAATTAATGTCCCAAAATCACTTCTTCTTCTTCTTAATTGGCGCTATAACCGCCTAGGCGATTTTGGCCGATTTCAATATTGCACGCCAGCCGCTCCTCTGCTTTGCTGCCTGGCGCCAGTTAGATATCCCAAGTGTAGTCAAGTCCTTCTCCACCTGGTCTTTCCAACGTAGAGGAGGCCTTTCTCTTCCTCTGCTACCACCAGCGGGTACCGCGTCGAATACTTTCAGGGCTGGAGCATTTTCTTCCATACGTACCACATGACCTAGCCAGCGTAGCCGCTGAATCTTAATTCGCTTAATCACTTAACGCTGTAGAAATAATTGTAGAATTCTCAATTTAAGTGCACTTATTACTTTTCTCTTAAATCCTTTATTCACTAATAGTGACACAGCAGAATCCTTCTAATATCAGATAAGAAGTAAAGTATGCTTAGAACAATGCTTATATACATACATACATATGTATATATGTATACTTATGAACGTCTGCCTGACCATGCGCCTAATCATCTGCATAACTGTAAGTTATCAGTTTTTGAATATAATGAGGCATGAATACGCGACGACACCATTGAACGGTAAAACCCAGACGCCTCGTACAAACCCAATGCACATTTCTTCCTCCGTCTACACACATATAGAAACATATGCATCTACTAATATGTTCAAGGATATATTTTAACACAAGGCAATGCGCACTTCTTTTACCTATACTAATTTATTTATTAATATATGTATGTATGTTCAAGCATGTATGTCAACAAAAATCGCTCCATACAAAATGTATGAGAAAATTAATTTTATTCCGGGAATTTTGAGTATTCTTCTAGTTTGGCCGGGCTCCAGTCCGAATTAGTACGACTCATCGAAATCGGTCCAGGAGTTCTCGAGTTATAAGCAGTGGGGAAGCTACCTACCATGAAAACCCAGTTGAGAGAAATTCTAAAGTTATGCCTAGGGAATTCCCCTAAATTCTTTCTGTATGTTGGCTGTGGTGTCAATTTGACGGATAGTGATATGTGCGTTTTATTATTCATCGATGTGCGTTTTATTGTAAATTCGAGTTTAGATTTTTTTTTCGAGAACGGTTAAAAAAATTATGCTGTATCAGGAGTAAGTAAGCTAATGTCAATAAACGTTTTTGTACTGGTCAACATATTGGTTCAATTTTATTTGATTTTACCACTCATATTGATGTCCGTTAAGTCAATAAATCGTGTCAAATCTATACATTTCGGCTACAGCTCATTGTATAACGCAAAATAACGTGAAAAATGCAAGGCACCTGCAGTAGGTACATTAATTCAGGTTCGCGGGTAAGATCATGGTCTCTACCATTAAATGTGGTAGCACTAACGGTGAAAATTTTTTTTCCGGGGACTCCCATCGACACTTGTATCATTGCGTTTCTCGTTCCTTTTATTTTGCTTTTAACGTCGTCGTCGTCGTGAACAGTGAGTACCTACCTACTCGAGCACATTCTAATATTGTATTGTTTACATAAATTAGAAAACTAAAATTATGGATAAAAAGAAGAGCCCCATGGTGCATTTAAACAAACAACGCCAAGAAAGAGAAGATAGTAAACAAAACTAGCCCAAAATTGACAAGTTTTTTAGTCAGCCTTCTGAAAGTACATCTGGCCAAAATATTTGTATTGATAGTGACCCAAATAATCTGCCTACTAAAGAAGATTCGACAATTATTGCCACCGATCATGTGAACGTGGATGATGTTTGCAAGACACACATAAGAGCGGAGGGTTTGGAGGAACCACATACCTCTACATTTTTCGAAAATGTGTACGACAAATCTTCTTATGACTTGGGAAACTTCACGAACAAAATAAACATACATCAACCAGAACAATAGGTGTTTTTCAAAATAGTTCTAGGTTTCGTGTTCTAAATATGGGTCAGTTAATCATTTTTGGTTGTGTTATTCCAAAATACTAATGTTTTGTGTACGGGAGTTCGAGATTGGAAGCATTTGTCAGAAAGAACTAAACAACACACTTGTTCGAGAGGCCATTCGCAAGCATGTGCTGTGTATGAATTTTGGAAAAACACGATACTAATACTATCGACAAGGAACGTGAAAATGAAATTTGCAAAGAAGCATAATTTTGGAAAATGGTTCTTCAAAGCTTATTCGATATCATGCTTACCCTAGCAAAGAGTTCTTTGGCTTTGAGAGGACATCATGAAGACTTAAGTCAGGAAGGATGCCACGGAAATTTGCTGTCCTTTGTAGAGCTTGTCGCCCGATATGATCACATTTTGCGGCAAGTTTAGGATATGCCCAAAGGTAATAATAATTATTTCTAAGTTTTTTTATCTTTTTATTTTGTTTAAAATTATTAACTGTTTAATATCAGGACTTTTTGAAATTGTGTTTTTTATTATGTTTTTAGGCTCTACAAGATATCTGAGTGCAATAATTCAAAATGAAATGATTGAGAACTTGGGGACCAAACTCGAAACCCATCTACAAATTAGAGCGTCACCGTTTTTTGCCATCACAATGGATACAACACAGGACATATCGAAGGTAGATCTGCTAAGCATTGTTATGAGGTATGCAGTAATAACCAGATCGGAAAACGGACAGCCAATTGATATAGAAGTAAAAGAAGTGTTTCTAGGCTTTTATGCAGTCATCAAACATTTCGCAACTTTGCAAGATTTGTATAACTTTTTCAGAAACAGCATCAAACGTTGGGATCTACTGTCAAAATTCACTGGCGAATCGGACACCACTCTAAAAAAACTAAATCCGACTAGATGGTCCAGTAGGGTCAATACGATATCTGCAATAATATTTCGTTATTTTGATATTATCAAAGTATTATCAGAAATAGTTCTAAAGAGTCCTAATAAAAATGAGCGCAGTGAAGCAGAGGGTATTAATTTCGAGTTCGTGTTGCTTTGCGAATTCATGTACTGTGTATTGAACGACATCAAATATGCATCCAAAACTTTACAAAAATGCGAAATCAATTTGGGCGAGACGAGCAAAGTTTCAGCAGAGACCAAAGCAAAGTTGCAAATTTATAGAAATGATTTCGAATTATTCAAGTGCAAAGCCAGTGAAACTGTAGAAAATATGGTATTGATACCCCTTTTCAAGAAAAAAGGCAAAGAAAAGTTAAAAAACATATTGGTGAATTAGCTGCTGATCACAGATTTCCAAACCGAGAAAAAATATTTACAATTGAGATTTTTAATAATGTACTAGACACAGTAATATCTTAATTAGATACATGTTTTGTTGGTATGAGTGCAGTCTGTCATATATTTGATTTTCTAACACCAACATTTTTATTACACGTTGATGAATCAACTTTATTACAAAAGTGTGACGAATTCCAAGGAAATATTCAGATATAATAGGCCCTAGTTTTTCACTTCAATTTATTAATATTTAAAACCTAATTTTACCTCAACTTACTCAATCATGGACTGTTCACCAGTTATGTAAGGATATAATGAGTAAATATGGATTGCTAGAATGCGACCTAACGGAAGTATTTACAGCAATGTTATTATTCTTTACAATTCCTGTCACTTCTGCAGCAGCTGAAAGGTCATTTAGCAAATTAAAAATAATAAAAAATTATTTAAGAAATAATATGGGCCAAACTCGACTCCGACGTTTATCGCTAATAGCAATTGAAAACAAAACCACATCAAGGCTGGATTTAAACGAAGTCATTTATACTTTTGCGAAAACTAAAGCTAGAAAAGAATTGTAAATATAATTGTTATTTAGTCAGTTGGTAGGCCCGACCTTTATATAATAAACCTTTGAATCTTGTCTATTTCGTTTTATTAGCCAAATATTTTTATTACCTGCCCTGCAGTGCACAAAAAAGAGCTTAAGTAGCTTAGCATTTTTAAAGTACTTGTATATTTCATATTTTTATTTTATAGAACCTTATCAGTTTACATAGCAGTGGGGGCCCCAGTTTTTAATTTGCCCCAGGGCCCTTGGTTACCTAGCTGCGCCATTGATTATATACCATTAGTTTGGCTGAACAACTTAAAAGAACCAAATTCTAAACTCCAAAGGTGACATTCGCTGTGTGGCTTGTGGCGCCGTCCTGTAGGAACCACATATTGTTCAAGTCCATATCATCCGATTCGGGCCAAAAATATTCGGTTATCATTGAGCGGTATCGATTCCCATTCACAGTAACGTGCCGGTCTTGATCATCACGGAAGAAGTACGGCCCAATGACGCCGCCGGCCCATAAACCGCACCAAACCGTAATTTTTTCCTCCATTTTTGTTTACAACCTCAAAAATACGGTTTGGCATCGAGTCCACTAAATTTTGCAGCAGCGTCTGGTCCAAATCTTCCCAAACCTCCTTAATGGCCAATTTGAGCCCAAGTGTAGTATTGTAGAGGTGTCCTTGAGCTCTTTGCCCGTAGATTTTTCGCGACATGCACCCCCAAAGGTTCTCCACTGGATTCAAATCGGGACTGCATGCAGGCCATTTCATAAGAGATGTTGTGCTCTTCAAACCATTTCAGAGACTCTTTAGAGACGTGGATGACAGCGTTATCTTGTTGAAAAATCCTATTTTCATCCATTTTATCTTCCAAAAATGAAATAAGAGCGTCGTCCAACAATTCCGTGTATATTTTTGAGTTCATTTTGGGCGGCACAAAGCAAATTTTTGCTTTTCTTTTCTATGAGAAAGCAGCCCACACCATAACGCTGCCACCACCAAAGTTTCTCTTTGACATACGGACTTCATTGCTACGCAAGTCATGCCAGTAACAACTGTACGAGTCTGGGCCATCCAGGTTGAACTTTTTTTCATCGGAAAACACAACATTGTCCCACACTCGAAGTCTAACCGAGCTTGTTACGTTAGGTGACATGCGTAAAATGTGTGCAATGTGCCTTGTTGTCACCGGTAAATCCAACTTCTCCTTTATTTGAGTGGAGTTCAAAAATGTGTTTCGTGGCTTCCGTTTTAATTTGGTTTATTTGGCGTGAATTTAGTTTTTGATTGCCTTTCGTGGGCTTTTTTACGCCATAATTCTCACCTTTTTTTAAAAAGGAGCGCACAACTGCCTCTGAACTTCCGATTCTTCGCCCAATCTCTCGATTTGAGTAACCTTCTTTGTGGTACAGGTTGATTTGAACCTTTTCACTGTCGTTTAAGTAACTGCCTTTTGGCATTTTAATAAAACCTTAAAAAAAATACCATAACCCTTTTTTTGCACTTTAATAAACGAAAACTTACCAATCGTCAATTTAATTGAAAAAACTTTATTAATTTTTAATCACTAACACGTTGTCGGCTTCTCTAATCAGATGCGTTTAAATGAATATGTGCCTGTTTTTGCTATTTGAATTTAAATGCAACGATTTAAATATAACAACAATAAAAAAAGTGGGGGTTTGCACTCAATACGAATTTCCGTTAGTTTAACAAACAATATGGGAGATAATTTGCTGTGATTAGTGCAATGCAAAAAAAGAGAAGTTAGCAAAATTAAAACTAAGAGTGCGTTTATACTTATATGTGGCACTGTAGTTTGTGTACAAATGTGTGTCGTGTCTCCCAAGGGGGCGGTCCAGACGCACAGTTAGAAATTTTGTAATTCAATTAGAATTTAATGAAATGTAGATATGCTAGAATAGTTTACCGTGTAGTGTGAAGTGGTAGTTGACGATCGTCGCTTCTGAGATCCTGAGACAAAGTGAAGTTAGGAAAAAATGGACGGTTGCCGTCAACCACAATTTTATTGGAAAACAAGTAAATGAAAAAATTAACAAAAGGAATTATCCGGCGAGAAATACAGAGTAATTTGCAGTTGCATATGTATGCGTATGTGTATGTACGCGTGTATTAGGGCGGTTAGCAAAATCTTGAGAGTCAACATCATCCAACGACCAGTTCACACCACATCACATGTTTGATTAAAAAATATTTTTTTTTTCGGTTTGTTTCCAATGAGCCGCTCCGTGCTCCTCCGTCATCGTCTCCTGTGTCCTACTTGGAAGGATGGTAAAAGAAAGAAACGTTAAGGAAGAACATACGTGGGTTTTTTTTCTTTTTCGCAACTTTATTTTTTTTTTGTGTATAGTGTAGATATGTGTGTATAATTTTATTGTTCATTTTTGTTGGGCTCCAGAGAGCATCAACCCAAATATGTTCGCTTGAGCCAACAAGCCGCCGATTGATGATGGTGGGGTGCCGCTAAGCATGATTTGAGCATGTGCGTCGGTGCCCAACGTCAGTCGCACAGGAGCCGCCACGTAGAACTCTGGGTCGGCCAACCACATGAGTCGGAACGGAACCGCGACCTTGGGGTCCGCCTGCCTCTATCTTGAATATCATGTTCCCGAATCATCTCGCCGCCAATTCGCTCCGTTATGAGATGGTCGGAAAGGACGAGTTCCCGAGCCATCCATTTGCTGATGTTGCGCTGGTCGGGAAGGACGAGTTCCCACGCCATTCGTTCGTCGTGTCGTTTTATGAGCAGGCGGTCTGAATGGACGGGATCCAAAGCCGCGCTGCCTGGGCAGTCCGAGCCGCCACCCGCTGAGAGTGGGACCACCTGGGTCACCGAAGCTTCTTCTTCTTCTTCAGCTTCCGCCACCTGTTGTGACCACGACTTCATTTGGCCGGTCAGATTGATCGATAGTACATCGGATCGATCAACGTCATCCTCGGCTGTCGGGATCGTTGGCCGAATTCGAATTGGAGATGCAGTGTGGTATGGTGCTTTTCGTTGCATCGATGACAGTGCCCGACGCTGCTGCAGATCTCCTGTTTGTGAAAAGGCGACAGGCAGTTCGCGCAGTAGTGGTGGATTAATACCACCCGCAGCCTTTTTTCCGCAGACTTGCCTCGGTAGACCGGGCAAAGTCTTATGCCGTGATTTTTTTGGCATAATCGACAAGCCACGTCGAAACGGACGGCAAGCTGCTCCGTTTTGTTGCGCGTCGCTGTGAATGGGCCCATGGTCTAAAAGTTTTGTGTATTTATGTTTGATTTTTTTGATTAATGTGGCGGAATATTGGGTGGCAAGTGATGTAAAAAAATAACAAAAGAAAAGAAATTAAACCACAAAAAAAAATGCGTTTTATTAAATAATGAAATTACAAAAAAAAATGTTCATCGATATACATATGTAAGTATCTCATTATAAATTTTATGTATTAATGTATATATAAGTACGTATCTATTTATTACACATTTGGTGTATTTATGCGCCAAGTGCCCATAAACTTTCATCACCTACTGTAAAAATGATATTTGGGTGTGATCGTATCGGCAAATGGTGCCTAACTTAAAGGTGGGGGACTTAGCTATGTTCCACAGTCGAGAACGTATATGGCATTACGATATATTTGCATATATCGTAAAAACACCTGATGGACTGGTCAGTGTAGTGACCTAACACCTGACTGCATAGGATGTTTAAAAAAAAATCGAAACAAATAAAAACTGATATGAACTACATATTCTTGTATTTTTGTAATATTTGATGGTGGTGAGATAGGTCAGTTTGACATCCAGAAATCTGGCATCATACAATCTGGCCTACCACCCACAAACAGTTTGCATGCCACTGTTCACAACTTGCTGACCACAGGGCCAACCGGTCACTTAATGTGTTAAAAAAAATTATTTATACGTGATTTACTTTAAAGCGAACAGATGTGAAAATCTTGTACTCATTTCCCACTTAGGGAAATAATGGTAAAAAAAAATTTTAATTGAGTAAAAAAGATGTGAAAAAGTAAGTGCTTAGTGCCCGCATTTCGGAAATGCACGAAAATATCACCGTACGTAGTTGGAACACGTAATTTGGAGGTTGGCGACGAACTCCATGTGCAGCTGGCTAAACGCAGTTGGCTATTTTTATGCGGGCCTCTGGTCTTGAAACCCACGATGACCAAAGAAAAGTCGCCCTAATTTTGCATCATTTAGGACCAGAGTGCTTAGACATTTTCAATTCTTTCGATTGCGATGTTAACACAATATCTTTTGATGGCCTACTTCAAAAGTTTGACGGCTATTTCCTACCAAGGGTAAATATAGCAATGGAGAGGCACAAATTCTTAACTCGAAAGCAAAAAAGTGAAGAATCAATTGATGAGTATGTCACATGTCTGAAAAACTTTCATGTGAATTTGGCGATCTTCGAAACAGCTTAGTGAAAGACATATTTGTGTGTGGGCTATCATCAAACTTAAGTCACGTTAAAGAACGGTTACTCAGTGAAGGTGACATTAAAATTGAAAAAGCAATTGAGATCGCAAAAAATATTGAAGTAGCCAGAAGTAATGCAGCAGAGCTGCGGAATGTTATTGAAACACAAACTGTAAATGAATGCGTTGGGGCTATTCGGAAATCGCGGAGCGGAGTTGACAAAACGGTTATGCAAAACATGTCATGCAAAAAATGCGGCCAGGTTCATAAAACCAGATGTCCAGCACTAGGTGCTAAATGTTATATTTGTAACGGCAAAAATCACTTCGCCGCGATGTGCCTTTATAAAAACCAGCAGCAACAAAAACGCGCGCAATTCGTCCCAAAATCAGCAAAGCCTAATAGGTATAATGTGAAAAGCGTAGAAAAATATGAAGAACCAGAATACGAAACAGATGGAGAAGATGAAGGTGACCTTTTTGTCGGCGAAATTGAAACCAGATTGCTTAAGGAACAACACCGTGGGAGAAAATCACTTCAGTACGAGTATAACAGAAACCAACAGCAACAGGTGTGTGCGGACGGCCCGTGTAAGTTAAAGCAGAAAATAGTTGACAGACAAATTGCGGGAGTAGTTAAGAGAAGAGATTTGAAGAAAGAGTGGACAGTCGATATTAAAATTAACTACACTATTGTTCATTGCCAGGTTGATACTGGTGATCAGGCAAATATACTTTCATATAAAATGCTTTGTTTGCTTAATTTAAATAAGAATGTAATAAAATCGAATGTGAAGATATTTACTTTTAGTGGAGAATTGTTGCCCCTTCTGGGAGTTTTGAAGACAAATGTAGTATTTCATCAAAATGTATATAAGAATGTAAATTTTCATATACTAAATATGGATTGTAAAAACATTATTGGTTTGAACGCCGCTATAGAAATGAATTTAATCAACACAATTAATGAAATACAATGTCAAGTTTTTAAAGACTATATGGACGTTTTTGAGGGTTTAGGAGAATTAAGAAACAAGTGCAATCTAAAGCTTAAAGAAAACTGTACGCCTGTGGATGATCCACCACGAAAAATTGCTTTTAAGTTGTTTGAGGAGTTAAAATATGAATTAAAACGAATGATGGATTTAAAAGTAATTCCTCCAGTTACTGAACCAACTGAATGGGTAAATTCCATTGTTTTGGTCAAAAAATCCAATGGCAAACTAAGAGTGTGTTTAGATCCTCGAAACTTAAATAAGGCAATTTTGAGACCGCATTATCCGTTTCCAAATGTTGATGACTGCAAGGCACAGCTAAATAATTCAAGGTATTTTAGTTCGCTTGATGCAAGTTCCGGGTTCTGGATGATTCCTCTAGACTACGAGTCGTCAAAACTATGTACTTTTAATACTCCTCTAGGACGTTTCCGGTTTCTTAGGCTTCCATTTGGTATAAATGCGGCGCCCGAAATATTCCACGCTGAAATGGTCAAGCTCTTTGGGGATATTTCTGGTTTAATAATTTATATAGATGATTTTCTAATTCATGCATCAACTGTTGACAAGCATGACGAAATCCTTTTAAAGGTTTTAGAGAGGGCAAAAAGTGTTGGCATAAAATTCAATAAAGATAAATCGATTATAAGAAAGGAACAAATAAAATTCATTGGACACTACTTTGATAAAAATGGCGTTAGGCCAGATGATGAAAAAGTGAGAGCCATATTAGATATACCGCCTCCAACTACAGTGGTTGAGCTACAGCGGTTTCTCGGCATGATAAATTATTTAGGAGCATTTATCAAAAATTTATCAATAAAAAATAAACATTTACGCAAGTTATTAAGAAAAGAAGTACATTGGCATTGGGATTCAGTTCATGAAAAAGAATTTCGGAATTTGAAATATGAAATAACACAGACGCCCGTACTTACTTATTACAACCCAAATAAGCAAGTTACGTTATCCGTTGATGCGTCTAAATATACAGTCGGGGCAGTGATTTCGCATGATCGAAATCCCATTGCCTACGCTTCAGCATCTTTGACAGATACGCAAACAAACTACGCGCAAATTGAAAAAGAGGAGTCAAACCACGTCAAACGTGACACAATATTTTTGGTCATTTTCTGGAATGCTGAGTCAATTGCATGGATCAATAGTACACACTAATATAAGAAACCAATTTGAATATTTTGTCGAAATAATGTATATTTTATTTAAATTTTGCAATTAAAAATTTTTGCACGATTTTCTTAAAAAATTTATAATTTTGGACTCGTTTGCAATAAATTGACCAAACTTTCAAGGTTTTTTTAAAATTGTGCACTCTTTCGATGGATTATTTTTTTATAATAATATTTTGCAAAATAAGGTAATTGTTTAAACATTTTTATAAACAAATTAGATTAATTATGCTTTATTCACGATGTTAATGAAAGCGCATAATGCAGGAATGTTGAGTAACTATTCCTCTTCATACCTATGAAAAAAAAATTTGGTATTTATTATAGGAACTATTTATTTTTGAATTTTACATGCATCAGTGGACCTACCGGCGCCTTTGTTTACCTAACGATTTGTTTATCTAACGATGTTCAACTGCTGGTAAGCGCGACTCTGCTGCGAGCAACACAGTACCGTATACTACATAAACAAATCGTTAGATAAACAAAGGCGCCGGTAGGTCCACTGATGCATGTAAAATTCAAAAATAAATAGTTCCTATAATAAATACCAAATTTTTTTTTCATAGGTATGAAGAGGAATAGTTACTCAACATTCCTGCATTATGCGCTTTCATTAACATCGTGAATAAAGCATAATTAATCTAATTTGTTTATAAAAATGTTTAAACAATTACCTTATTTTGCAAAATATTATTATAAAAAAATAATCCATCGAAAGAGTGCACAATTTTAAAAAAACCTTGAAAGTTTGGTCAATTTATTGCAAACGAGTCCAAAATTATAAATTTTTTAAGAAAATCGTGCAAAAATTTTTAATTGCAAAATTTAAATAAAACATACATTATTTCGACAAAATATTCAAATTGGTTTCTTATATTAGTGTGTACTATTGATCCATGCAATGACTCAGCATTCCAGAAAATGACCAAAAATATTGTGTCACGTTTGACGTGGTTTGACTCAGAGCTGTTTGCAATTCTGTTTGGATGTCTTAGGTTTCATCAATATATTTATGGGTTAAAACTCATTGTTGAAACAGATCATAAGCCCTTTGTTAGTCTATTTAATAAACCACTTCATAAAATACCACCAAGACTGCAGAGATTTATGTTACGACTCCAAGGGTATGATTTAGTTGTTGTATACAAACCAGGAAAGTTTTTATTCATAGCAGATACGTTGTCAAGAGCTCCTTTATCAAAAGCGGCACTAAGCGAGTTTGAAGACGATTTGAAACTGCACTGCAATATGATAGTATCAGACATCGCTCTACCTTTAAAAGAAATAGATAAAGTCCGAGAGTGTTGTGAAAAAGACGAGTCTTTTAAACAAATCGCAAAATATTTAAAAGAGGGTTGGCCTCCTAAAAAAGAAATGGTTGACAAAAAAGTTATGCCATATTTCAAAATAAAATACGATATAAGTGTCATTGATGGACTATTTTTTAAAAATAGTCAAATACTCGTTCCGCAAACCTTAAGAAAGGAAATACTTCACCGTTTGCACGAGAGTCACATGGGCATACAGCGCTGTCAGAGTCTAGCTAGGCAAACAGTTTATTGGCCAAATATATACAACGATATTTATAATATAGTTTCTAACTGTGAAACTTGTATGAAGTTTCAAAACTCTAATCCGAAACAAGAGCTAAAATCACATGAAATCGTTGATATTCCATGGCTCAAGCTCGATTGTGATATATTTCAATTTAATAAAAAGAATTATCTTCTAGTTGTTGACTATTTTTCCAAATTCATTGAAATTGAACTGTTAACTTGTGGATATTCGACAAATGAAGTGAAAACAAAATTGAAGTCAATTTTTGCAAGGCATGGTATTCCGCAGCTATTGATTTCAGACAATGGTCCACCATATATTTCAAAAGAATTCCACGATTTCTGCAAAGAATGGAATATTGAGCACCGGACATCAAGTCCCTATGTAGCTAGGTCCAATGGACTAGCCGAACGTTCGATACAAACCATAAAAAAGATATTGAAAAAATGTGAAGATTCTAAATCAGATCCATATGTTGCGTTATTAAACTATCGAAATACCCCCAAAGGTACTAAACCAAGCCCTGCACAGTTGCTGATGTCAAGAAATCTGAGAACTAAAATATCAATACGTTCTGAAACTCTTAAGCCGAAAGTCATAAACAAAAAAAGTTATAAACTGCTCTTAAAGGCTAGTAATACTAAATGTGCTGAATGGTACAATAAGCGGACAAAAAACTTAAGTCCAGTTAGTAAAAACGAAAAAGTCATGTTTAAAAGTCACCTACTTCAATATGGTTTCCAGGCATTATAGTAGAAAATTGTGAAAGCTCCGTTCTTTTTTGGTTCAAGATACAGGAGGAGTGATTTATAGAAGAAATAGGGAACATATCCGTAAAAAACCGAAGCTTGAAATACATAATGAGGAAGATGAAGATAGAAGCAAGTCCCCAGTAAAACCAAAAGAAGTTGAGAATTGTGAAAGTAATCCGACATTGATAATACGGAAGAGACAGTTGAAGGTGTAAATAATAACAATACTGGGGACAGTGAAGGGAATCAAAACTATGTAACACTACGCGGTAGAAGAATAAATCCTCCAGCTAGGTTAGAATACAAAGAATAATAATTGAATATTATGAGACAAGGAAGATGTTATATAAAGATATTCACCTTAATATATTATCACCTAATACTTAATTCTAATGTTAGTACTACCCTAATGCTAATATACTCATGTACATATATCTGTTATACTTACTATTACATTTACAAGTGGTGAGTACACTTTATATTGTACATCATACTTACCATATTCATAAGTTTGTACCTATGATCCAGTAATAAAGAGACATTGAAACTTAACACAACAAAAACCTGCATTTGCTATCATATTTAAGTTAAAAACAAGCTGTATAGATTTAAGGAAACGATAATGTTTATTTAATCTTCTTTACTTTTAAATATATATAGGTACTTAAGTACTACTTAAAATATTTACGTAAGTACTTATATATATTTAAAAGTTTTATGTATGTAGTGTAAATATTAGTACTTAGATATTTCCAATAATAATTTTTTTTTTTTTACCGGATAGATTTCTACTAGTAAGAATTTGCAAGTTAGATAAAAAAACTGATTGAAAGTATTGAGTTGATCAAAAGTAGAAAACAGTTATTAAAATTGGAAAATCGATAAAATATTTAAATATACATAATGTTTAAATATACCGAATAATTTAAGGTATAAAAAAAAAACTTGCAACTTCTTATTGGTTTTACGTTCTCTTAGTTTCTTGCATGTTTCTTTCATTGAAAGCAAATTTTTCTTACGCTCTGAAATTTAGTTAGTGGATAGGGTTTTTACTAGAGAATATGAAGGCACAACTAATGTTAGGGTGGAACCGGGCTAATTTTTGTCTATCGGTTATAAATTCCGGAAAATCAACTCGAGCTATTGGTTAGTTGTCGGTTTGGTTTGAAATAGTTTCGGGTATCAAATGACCACTTTTTAAAATTAACTCAAACTATTAGTTAGTCGGTTAGTTTTGTACGGGTATCGGGTATCACTACTTGTTGCATGAATGAAAAATGAATGAGAATTCATTTCTGTACGCCATCGTCGTAGGTAATACATCGGAAAATTTCAAGTTACGTACTTACATATATGTATTGGTAAAAAAATGGCAGAGCAGATTTCTTTACTTGCTTGTACTAAACGTACTGTTTATGATCTTTGGTTTCTTTTTTTGTAAGTACTTATCCTGGTGTAGGGGAAGTAGCGGTATTTTCGATGGAGGGCAGCAATACCAATTTCGTTATTGGTCTGCTGGTTTGCCCCTTCGTGGTATAGATGTCGGCGACGCGTACGCGGTTATCAGAGTCTGGGTGTAGGTTGATGACTCTTCCCAGTCTCCACATATTAGGCGGTAGATTGTCTTCTTTTATAACCACAAGATCTCCTGTTTTTATGTTAGTTTGTTGACGTTCCCACTTTGTGCGTTTTTGCATTTCCAGCAGATATTCAGCCTTCCATCTTTTACAAAATGTTTGAAGTAGGGCTTTAAGATTCTGCCATCGGTTTACGATCGAGGCAGGGCTTTCGTTGACTTCTAGTTCAGGTGGAGCTAATAGGTGTCCACCTACTAGGAAGTGACCAGGGGTAAGAGGCTCCAAGTCGGACGGTTCATTCGAAGAGGGGCTTAACGGACGGGAGTTAAGGCAAGACTCGATTCGACATAAAAGAGTTGTGAAATCTTCGAATGTGTAACTGAAGCCGGAAGCAATCTTTTTAAAATGGGTTTTTAAACTTTTTGCCCCTGCTTCCCACAATCCGCCCATATGAGGCGCTGCAGTGGATAAGAAATGCCATGTGATTATCTGGTGGCTATATTTATTCATTGTACTATTTTGCGCTTCGGTTATAAAAGCTTTAAATTCTGATCGAAGAGATCGTGAAGCTCCGACAAAGTTGGTGCCATTGTCGGAGTAAACATTTTTTGAGCACCCTCTCCTGACTATGAACCTAGCAGATGCTGCCAAAAAAGATGCAGTGCTAAGGTCATTGGTGGCTTCCAACTGTATAGCCTTAGTGGCGAAACACACAAACGGACAAACGTAACCCTTTGAGATGCGACTGTTTTCTGTGGATTGTGCAGACATTAATTGATTATCGCCATGCAGGGTGATTTTACGGTTAAATTGGACAACAAGACGGGCCAATCGGCACTTATAAGGAAGGATGATTGGGTGACGCTCGTTGTACGCTAAGTCTAGCGATGCGCCAAGACGACCTCCAGTCCTCATAATCCCATTTTTATCTAAGAAAGGGTTAAGGGGTAGCACTTCGCTTTTTTCATCGATGGGTTTCTTTGACTTTTTGTTAGAATATTCATCACTTTAGTATTGCTTCTGGTAAACGATTATTAAGCGTTGTGTCGTTTCCCTAATTTCAGCGGATGAAATTAAACAAGACTCTGCTCGAAAGGATGCTTTTTTGTTCGGATGAGTGCTTGGGTAGAATCTCATAATATATGATAAGACTCTCAAAGCTCTCGGTAAATCTGAAAACCTATCGAGAATTTCATCAAAATTTTTTATTGTTATGGTTGCACATAAATGCGCCCTTTTTTCTTCGATGTTGGTGTTATAGCTTGTCTCTTGTCTTGGCCAATTTTTCTTGTCTTCTTGCAACCAAGAAGGGTCATGCCACCACAGAGTGTTATCGACTAATTCGTAGGCGAGAACTCCTCTGCTTGCCATGTCTGTTGGATTTGATGCCGACTCCACATGAAACCAGTCCGTATTTCCGACTTTGTCGACAATTTTTGTTATAAGATGTGCTACGAACATTGACCACGAACATGGAGGTTTGCGTATCCATGCAAGCACAGTTGTGGTACCTGTCGTAGTGGTAGGTTGCCAAGTACCTACTCAATGCTTTCGGCGAGCAATACCGCGAAATAGTTTTAACTGGAGCAACTTTTGTTTTTGCCTAAAGGTAATAATAAAAATTTGCATCATACAACGTCTGTCAGTGATATTAAAAATGAACTAACTAAGCATGGTCATAATGTACGAAACATCACAAACTTAAGAAGCAGAGTAACAAAAGAATCACTGTCATTCTTTTATGTGGATCTAGAACCCGATGAAAACAATAAAACCATTTACGAACTCAAGTATCTTAATAATGCAGTCATCAAAGTTGAGCCGCCAAGAAAGTTTAATGACATTGTACAATGCCATCGCTGCCAAGAATACGGGCACACGCAAAACCACTGTAAAAAGGGATTCAGATGCGTAAAATGTGGACTTGACCACCCGAGCAAGGACTGTAATAAAGCAAAGGAGACACTACCCCGCTGTGTCCATTGCTTACAAAGCCATACTGCCAACTACAAGGGATGCCAGATCTACCGTGAATTAGTTAATAAGAAAAACCATATTATACAAAATAAAAGAATTAACAGTAATACTAACATAGAAAATAATCCTTTGTTTAGTTTAAATACACATTTTCCACCTAATAATAACAATGATAGCAACAATAATGATTACACTAATAATAATAGTAATGCTAGAATGTCCTATGCACAAACCGTAAAACTAAATTCAGAAAATAATAACCAAAACTCTCTCTTAGAGAAAATTGAAACTATGCTTAACAGGCAAGTTGAGCTGACTAACACTTTAATTAACATGATGTCCATGATACTAAATAAGATATGCAAGTGAATTCAAATATCGCTGTATGGAATGCCAATGGCCTTTCTAATAACACTGTGTAACACTGAAAATGAACTTTGAAAGAGACCTAGCCTAGGCGTTAGGCCTTATAAAACTAAGAAAAACTGTATACTTGAAATTTGCGAAACACCCCCAAAATCTCATTTTAGGGCCAAAAAACTGTTTTTGAGGTCATTCGCTAGTCAATCATCAATATCTTTGCGAATTTTCATCCGATTCAAAAGTTGTTTATATATTTTGAAAGGTGACAAATCACTATTTTTAATAACGTATAACTCATCAAAATCTAACGAGAACTGACGAAGCTGCAGAGAAAAAAAATCGTAACTTAATAAAAAAAAATTAATTTTGAAACTTTGACTACGATTTTACGATAGTCTTAATTCAGAAAGGTACCTATCAAAGACAATATTATTAAATCGGTTGGAAATTGACAGAGTTATTACTATTTAAACTATTTTAGATGATGACCATATTTAAAAATTCATACATTTTGATTATCTTTCTACTTCAAATTTTTATTGTGCCTGAAAATAAAAAAAATTAATCATTAAAATGCTAAATAACTTTATAGCTAAAAATGTTTGCTTGATCTTCTGCGTTTATAAGACGAGTCATCTGTTTCACGTTTGAGTGACCAGCAGTAATTAGCTATCATCCTAACTTGGTTCTTTCCTGTAAACCGTTTTTCAATGTTGGAGATTTCTTGGTGAAATCTTTCACCTTGTTCGTCGCTGAATTGACCAAGATTATCCGGGAAAAATTCCAAATGAGAATGCAAAAAGTGAATTTTTATAGACATGTTGCATCCCATTTCTCCATAAGCTTCCAAAAATTCATGGACCACCTCAACGTAATTTGAACTTCTCGTGTTTCCAAGAAAGTTTCGGCACAAAGAAATGAAACTCAGCCATGCTCTTTTCTCTACTGGGTTCAATTTTTTTATGAAGTCATCATCAGTCATAATCTTACGAATCTGCGGTCCAACGAAAACGCCTGATCAAAATGTAAAAATAAATTAGGATGAATTCTTTTTGAAGAATTCTTGTTGGGAAATTTTTATAAGTACCTTCTTTAATCTTGGCGTCACTCAACTTAGGGAATACAAGTTTCAGGTGTAGAAAAGCCTCGCTGTTTTTTTCGAATCGTTTAACAAACTGTTTCATGTACCCCAATTTTAAATGCAATGGCGGCAAAATTATATCATCAGGCTTAACTAATGCAATATTGAGAACATTATTTTTGCCAATTTGAAACTTTCTCGGTGGCCATATGTTATACTTGTAATGATTTTTGGCACGACTGTCCCATTCACAAAAGTAACAAGGATATTTAGTGTAGCCACCTTGCATTCCAAGTAGAATTGTCAGGACTTTAAGGTCCGAGACAATCTGCCAGCGAAATTTATTGTATTTAATCAATCGTAGAATTTTTTCCATCGTTTGATAAGTCTCTTTCATATCAGTAGCGTATGCCACTGGAACTGATGGCAATTCATTTCTGTTGTGCAGCAATACTGCTTTCAGACCTACGATGTTAGTCAATTGAAAATTAATTGATAAATTGTATTCAAATTTAGTTCTCTCACACTCATAACAAATTAAATACTTACTTTTGCAAGAACCGTCTAGAAATAATCGCCAATCTTGTGGACAGTGCACGTGATCGAGTGCAGCAAACAATTCATCCACATCAACGCAATAAACTAGTTTGTTATTGGTGTCATCAGCTTTGAAAATGTGTTGGAACGAAGATAGGTCTCTGTCTCGTGCAGACGTTACTTTAAAGTTACTGTCTACTATATTTCACTGCTTTAATCTGGAGGCCAGAATCTCTGTCTGTCTTATCCCGCACAAGATCACAATAATCGTGATTTGACACGAAATGACGTTCCGTTTCTATTGCTTTGGTTGGAAGGTACGGTTCGTCATTTACCTCATTAGAAGATTTGGGGCTTGAATCAGGAAATGTAGCTGGATTTTTGTTTCAGTGCGCTGATCTTGTTTTCCTCTTGGAATCGGTTTCGATACAGTCAACACATTGGCATATTCTATGAGGTGGCGAGTTTTATAGTGGTGACCAGTGATTTTTGTTTGGCAAAAGTAGCAATCCTCCGGCTTGTGATATATTTGATAATGCCAAGCCATAGGAGTCACAAACGTCAGACGCTGGTCATCACATTTACCGGTTTTCCATTGTTTTAATGTTGTACAGCACATCGAACAAATATATTCGGGTTCATACCAAGCACTTTCCACGTATGAGCAACTGAAAAAGAGGTTGAACGCTTCAACCACAGCTTTATTTGTTCTTAAATCGAACCGATATTTCTTATCAATAAATAGACCGCAGGCGTAACAAAATTTGTTGCGCCTATCACACATTTTACCACACTTATCACACAATATAATTGCGAAGCGGTCGCAAGGTTGAATTGACGGCGTAAATTTATTAGATGAGCACTCAAAATTTTTGGAAATGAATGTGTTTAAAATAATTCCCCATACTTGCTATGTTTCTAGTAAAATAACGCAATGAAATGCGGTCAAAGTAGAAAAATTAAAAAAAAAAACTTTTCGCAAGGTAAATTTATTTAATAGCAGAAAAAATTTAATAGCTTCGTCAATTTTTGTCCGATTTCATTGCATGAGCACTCAAAATTTTTGGACATGAATGTACTTTCAAAATAATTCCTCATACTTGATATGTTTTTAGTAAAATACTGCAATAAAATGCGGTCAAAGTAGAAAAATTTGAAGAAAAAACAAATTTTCCAAGTTTACCCGATGAAAACTTACAACACGCTAGCCATCACTGCCAAGAATACGGGCACACGCAAAACCACTGTAAAAAGATGCGTAAAATGTGGACTTGACCACCCGAGCAAGGACTGTAATAAAGCAAAGGAGACACTACCCCGCTGTGTCCATTGCTTACAAAGCCATACTGCCAACTACAAGGGATGCCAGATCTACCGTGAAGTAGTTAATAAGAAAAACCATATTATACAAAATAAAAGAATTAACAGTAATACTAACATAGAAAATAATCGTTTGTTTAGTTTAAATACACATTTTCCACCTAATAATAACAATGATAGCAACAATAATGATTACACTAATAATAATAGTAATGCTAGAATGTCCTATGCACAAACCGTAAAACTAAATTCAGAAAATAATAACCAAAACTCTCTCTTAGAGAAAATTGAAACTATGCTTAACAGGCAAGTTGAGCTGACTAACACTTTAATTAACATTATGTCCATGATACTAAATAAGATATGCAAGTGAATTCAAATATCGCTGTATGGAATGCCAATGGCCTTTCTAATAACACTGTGTAACACTGAAAATGAACTTTGAAAGAGACCTAGCCTAGGCGTTAGGCCTTATAAAACTAAGAAAAACTGTATACTTGAAATTTGCGAAACACCCCCAAAATCTCATTTTAGGGCCAAAAAAACTGTTTTTGAGGTCATTCGCTAGTCAATCATCAATATCTTTGCGAATTTTCATCCGATTCAAAAGTTGTTTATATATTTTGAAAGGTGACAAATCACTATTTTTAATGGCGTATAACTCATCAAAATCAAACGAGAACTGACGAAGCTACAGAGAAAAAAAATCGTAACTTAATAAAAAAAAATTAATTTTGAAACTTTGACTACGATTTTACGATAGTCTTAATTCAATATTATTAAATCGGTTGGAAATTGACAGAGTTATTACTATTTAAACTATTTTAGATGATGACCATATTTAAAAATTCATACATTTTGATTATCTTTCAACTTCAAATTTTTATTGTGACTGAAAATAAAAAAAGTTAATCATTAAAATGCTAAATAACTTTATAGCTAAAAATGTTTGCTTGATCTTCTGCGTTTATAAGACGAGTCATCTGTTTCACGTTTGAGTGACCAGCAGTAATTAGCTATCATCCTAACTTGGTTCTTTCCTGTAAACCGTTTTTCAATGTTGGAGATTTCTTGGTGAAATCTTTCACCTTGTTCGTCGCTGAATTGACCAAGATTATCCGGGAAAAATTCCAAATGAGAATGCAAAAAGTGAATTTTTATAGACATGTTGCATCCCATTTCTCCATAAGCTTCCAAAAATTCATGGACCACCTCAACGTAATTTGAACTTCTCGTGTTTCCAAGAAAGTTTCGGCACAAAGAAATGAAACTCAGCCATGCTCTTTTCTCTACTGGGTTCAATTTTCAGTTCGCTGATCTTGTTTTCCTCTTGGAATCGGTTTCGATACAGTCAACACATTGGCATATTCTATGAGGTGGCGAGTTTTATAGTGGTGACCAGTGATTTTTGTTTGGCAAAAGTAGCAATCCTCCGGCTTGTGATATATTTGATAATGCCAAGCCATAGGAGTCACAAACGTCAGACGCTGGTCATCACATTTACCGGTTTTCCATTGTTTTAATGTTGTACAGCACATCGAACAAATATATTCGGGTTCATACCAAGCACTTTCCACGTATGAGCAACTGAAAAAGAGGTTGAACGCTTCAACCACAGCTTTATTTGTTCTTAAATCGAACCGATATTTCTTATCAACAAAATTTGTTGCGCCTATCACACATTTTATCACACTTATCACACAATATAATTGCGAAACGGTCGCAAGGTTGAATTGACGGCGTAAATTTATTAGATGAGCACTCAAAATTTTTGGAAATGAATGTGTTTAAAATAATTCCCCATACTTGCTATGTTTCTAGTAAAATTACGCCATGAAATGCGGTCAAAGTAGAAAAATTAAAAAAAAAAACTTTTCGCAAGGTAAATTTGTTTAATAGCAGAAAAAATGTAATAGCTTCGTCAATTTTTGTCCGATTTCATTGCATGAGCACTCAAAATTTTTGGACATGAATGTACTTTCAAAATAATTCCTCATACTTGATATGTTTTTAGTAAAATACTGCAATAAAATGCGGTCAAAGTAGAAAAATTTGAAGAAAAAACAAATTTTCCAAGTTTACCCGATGAAAACTTACAACACGCTAGCTCAAAAAATAGATCTTTCTATCTCAATTTAAAGGTATAATCCTTACCTTTCCAAAACATATTTCATATTGAAAATCGGTAAAGAAATTGCCAAGTAATGAAAAGATTAGCGCGTACACTTCCGAAGAACGGGTTTTTAACGGTAAAGCAAGATTTTGAGGGTGTTACAAATTTTTCAAATCCCGTTTGGAGTTATATTCGACCAGGTGAACAATTTTCACTATGTCACTTTAAAAGTTCATTCAATTTTTTCCATTTTGTAACACTGTGTTATGTAAGGAAATAATGAGCAAATATGGAGTGCTAGAATGCGACCTAACGGAAGTATTTACAACAATGTTATTAACATTGAACATTACTTGTTCGATGCAAATTGTTAGCCTTATATGTATATAAAAAATGAATGTGAGTCCTTTATCGACGTGCAAAGCACAGAAGAAGAGATTTGATTTCGTCTTATATCCGCATATATTCGGTGCAGATGAATGATAAATATTTGGGTATATTTATATGTCTTATAGATTAAACTATGTATCACTTTGACAAAATGGGTGGTGTCACGCCCTATACAAGAAAAAAACCAAATTTCTTCTAATTCCGCAATTATTTGGCACAGATTGATAATATTTGGTATGCAAATCTTATATATCAGGCTATACTCACCGTATATTCCCAGATATTTGCTTTTAAGTGGGCCGTTCCCCGGCCATTTTACGCAACTTTGTTTAACTCTCGTCTTTCTCTTCTTAACTAGTTTCTGTGTATGTGAGAAAATTACCTTTTATAGTCACTGAAATATCGATTTTTTTATTTATTTGGATCCATGTTAATAAATTTTTTAATTATGCTTAATATGTTGTAATCTATGTGAATATTAAGTTTAGAAGGGTTTGCTTACTTTAAGAAAAACACCTATTTGGTTTAAAGTGGGCGGTGCCACGACCATTTCTATAACTTTTGTAACTCACGTCTGGCGCTCTCCAGCCCGACCGTGTACATATATTTAAGTAAATTACCTTTTATTGTTACTGATATCCAGTATCAGTTGACCTTTTATTGTTACTGATTACCTTTTATTGTTACTGATATCCCCATAATGCATATTAAATTTGAGCAAATTTTCATAGATTTTTGCTTAAATGCGGCATTTTTTTAAATGTTTGTAAAATAACGTTATGTAAAATAATAGGTAGGCGTGGTTTTTGTCCGACTTTTACAATCTTAGATAGCTGTATGGAGATATATATTTGTCTCGTAAAGTGTAAAATTACACAAGTATTCCCTTTCCAAACCCAATCCAAAAATCAAATCTGAGCTAATTATCGTTAATAGTTACTGAAATATCCCTTATTTCAATTTTCACAAAACACCGTTATGTGGGTGTGATTATTATACAATTTCGCCCATTTTTAATACCAACCTACCTTGGGTCGAGGGCAATGTGTGTTCCCAGTTTGGTTGAGATATTTCAATATCGAGTTATCCGACCCACGCACGGACGAACAGACCAATATGGCTTAATAGATTTCGGTGTACAATCTGAAAATTTTGGTAGAAACTTATATGTCTATATCTATCTCTGTTGCCTTATGCAGTTACAAAGAACCGTCAAGTGAATAAAGTTATCATACTCTGGGCCCCAGTGCGCTTGGGCATAAAAAATAAAGCTTTATGGAGTGATATTTTTATATCATTTTTTTTATTTAGGAAGCAATTAAAAAAGCCCTCGTGACATGTTTGCAGATGTACTTGATGGACTTCACTGAATTGCAATACTCCACATTATAATGTGCCTTGAATGATTTGGAAAGAAGTGGCGAGTGCGGAACAACCCAAGAGTTGTCGACCAGGAAATCATTTCTGTTAATTTTCACGGTGATTGTCCACCATATAACCATCGTTGCAAGTGATGGTCTCATCAGCCAAATTTCGTTAATAACGCTTGGAACATTTGCCTTCGACCATACACGGTAATTGTGGGTTAATGCCGCCACACGGTTAATGAATCATGTTTGTAATTACGACATCATGCAGGTCTAGATCGGTTTCGGGATCAGGAATCTTGGCACATATAATATCATCACTTAAATTGTATTTCTCGTATTACCTTGAATGTCGGATTGAATCCGCGTTCATCAATAATATCTGCACCAAATGAAGTCATTTGAATGCATCCGTTATATTTCTGAGTGTGCGATAGGAAATTACGTGATTCTGATGCTTCACCACGAAGCAAAGGATGCAATGGCTCTTGTAGCAAGGGCAACGGTAGTAATTTAACCTTGCCACTGAGACAGCTCAATTCAGGCGTTTCTCCAGCGAACTTCAATGCGCCGCAATGGTTACACACAACCTCCATTAGGCCAATTTGAATGTAGTCAATTGTGCAATCGTAATGAAACGCTACTTGATTCAAATCATTACCTTGATTTCGATTTCCACGTCGTTGAGTTGTTTTATTGGCTCGACGATATTTTTATTTATTTATTTTTTATTTTTTTATTTTAACTCAGCCGTTTCATTTGCAGTCTGTCTTTCTTCTTGTGTTTGTGATGTACGAAGTCGGGCCATACTAACACGATGCTGTTCTCGTGCGATTTCTTGTTCGTCTGTATTTAATTGATCGGCAATATTCCGAACTCTACTTGCATTACAGACTCGATGCGAAAGATTAGATCTTCTGGTTCGCGGCATTGTGAATAACACTGAGAAATTAATGTCCCAAAATCACTTCTTCTTCTTCTTAATTGGCGCTATAACCGCCTAGGCGATTTTGGCCGATTTCAATATTGCACGCCAGCCGCTCCTCTGCTTTGCTGCCTGGCGCCAGTTAGATATCCCAAGTGTAGTCAAGTCCTTCTCCACCTGGTCTTTCCAACGTAGAGGAGGCCTTTCTCTTCCTCTGCTACCACCAGCGGGTACCGCGTCGAATACTTTCAGGGCTGGAGCATTTTCTTCCATACGTACCACATGACCTAGCCAGCGTAGCCGCTGAATCTTAATTCGCTTAATCACTTAACGCTGTAGAAATAATTGTAGAATTCTCAATTTAAGTGCACTTATTACTTTTCTCTTAAATCCTTTATTCACTAATAGTGACACAGCAGAATCCTTCTAATATCAGATAAGAAGTAAAGTATGCTTAGAACAATGCTTATATACATACATACATATGTATATATGTATACTTATGAACGTCTGCCTGACCATGCGCCTAATCATCTGCATAACTGTAAATTATCAGTTTTTGAATATAATGAGGCATGAATACGCGACGACACCATTGAACGGTAAAACCCAGACGCCTCGTACAAACCCAATGCACATTTCTTCCTCCGTCTACACACATATAGAAACATATGCATCTACTAATATGTTCAAGGATATATTTTAACACAAGGCAATGCGCACTTCTTTTACCTATACTAATTTATTTATTAATATATGTATGTATGTTCAAGCATGTATGTCAACAAAAATCGCTCCATACAAAATGTATGAGAAAATTAATTTTATTCCGGGAATTTTGAGTATTCTTCTAGTTTGGCCGGACACCAGTCCGAATTAGTACGACTCATCGAAATCGGTCCAGGAGTTCTCGAGTTATAAGCAGTGGCGAAGCTACCTACCATGAAAACCCAGTTGAGAGAAATTCTAAAGTTATGCCTAGGGAATTCCCCTAAATTCTTTCTGTATGTTGGCTGTGGTGTCAATTTGACGGATAGTGATATGTGCGTTTTATTATTCATCGATGTGCGTTTTATTGTAAATTCGAGTTTAGATTTTTTTTTCGAGAACGGTTAAAAAATTAATGCTGTATCAGGAGTAAGTAAGCTAATGTCAATAAACGTTTTTGTACTGGTCAACATATTGGTTCAATTTTATTTGATTTTACCACTCATATTGATGTCCGTTAAGTCAATAAATCGTGTCAAATCTATACATTTCGGCTACAGCTCATTGTATAACGCAAAATAACGTGAAAAATGCAAGGCACCTGCAGTAGGTACATTAATTCAGGTTCGCGAGTAAGATCATGGTCTCTACCGTTAAATGTGGTAGCACTAACGGTGAAAATTTTTTTTCCGGGGACTCCCCAACGACACTTGTATCATTGCGTTTCTCGTTCCTTTTATTTTGCTTTTAACGTCGTCGTCGTCGTGAACAGTGAGTACCTACCTACTCGAGCACATTCTAATATTGTATTGTTTACATAAATTAGAAAACTAAAATTATGGATAAAAAGAAGAGCCCCATGGTGCATTTAAACAAACAACGCCAAGAAAGAGAATATAGTAAACAAAACTAGCCCAAATTGACAAGTTTTTTAGTCAGCCTTCTGAAAGTACATCTGGCCAAAATATTTGTATTGATAGTGACCCAAATAATCTGCCTACTAAAGAAGATTCGACAATTATTGCCACCGATCATGTGAACGTGGATGATGTTTGCAAGACACACATAAGAGCGGAGGGTTTGGAGGAACCACATACCTCTACATTTTTCGAAAATGTGTACGACAAATCTTCTTATGACTTGGGAAACTTCACGAACAAAATAAACATACATCAACCAGAACAATAGGTGTTTTTCAAAATAGTTCTAGGTTTCGTGTTCTAAATATGGGTCAGTTAATCATTTTTGGTTGTGTTATTCCAAAATACTAATGTTTTGTGTACGGGAGTTCGAGATTGGAAGCATTTGTCAGAAAGAACTAAACAACACACTTGTTCGAGAGGCCATTCGCAAGCATGTGCTGTGTATGAAGTTTGGAAAAAAACGATACTAATACTATCGACAAGGAACGTGAAAATGAAATTCGCAAAGAAGCATAATTTTGGAAAATGGTTCTTCAAAGCTTATTCGATATCATGCTTTGGCTATCTTTGGCTTTGAGAGGACATCAAGAAGACTTAAGTCAGGAAGGATACCACGGAAATTTTCTGTCCTTTGTAGAGCTTGTCGCCCGATATGATCACATTTTGCGGCAGGTTTAGGATATGCCCAAAGGTAATAATAATTATTTCTAAATTTTTTTATCGTTTTATTTTGCTTAAAATTATTAACTGTTTAATATCAGAACTTTTTGAAATTGTGTTTTTTATTATATTTTTAAGCTCTACAAGATATCTGAGTGCAACAATTCAAAATGATATGATTGACAGCTTGGGGACCAAACTCGAAACCCATCTACTAGAACAAATCAGAGCGTCACCGTTATTTTCCATCACAATAGATACGACGCAGGACATATCGAAGGTAGATCTGCTAAGCATTGTTATGAGGTATGCAGTAATAACCAGATCGGAAAACGGGCAGCCAATTGATATAGAATTAAAAGAAGTGTGTCTAGGCTTTTATGCAGTCATCAAACATTTCGCAACGTTGCAAGATTTGTATAACTTTTTCGGAAACAGCATCAAACGTTGGGATCTACTGTCAAAATTCACTGGCGAATCGGACACCACTCTAAAAAAACTAAATCCGACTAGATGGTCCAGTAGGGTCAATGCGATATCTGCAATAATATTTCGTTATTTTGATATTATCAAAGCATTATCAGAAATAGTTCTAAAGAGTCCTAATAAAAATGAGCGCAGTGAAGAAGAGGGTATTAATTTCGAGTTCGTGTTGCTTTGCGAATTCATGCACTGTGTATTGAACGACATCAAATATGCATCCAAAACTTTACAAAAATGCGAAATCAATTTGGGCGAGACGAGCAAAGTTTCAGCAGAGACCAAAGCAAAGTTGCAAATTTATAGAAATGATTTCGAATTATTCAAGTGCAAAGCCAGTGAAACTGCAGAAAATATGGTATTGATACCCCTTTTCAAGAAAAAAGGCAAAGAAAAGTTAAAAAACATATTGGTGAATTAGCTGCTGATCACAGATTTCCAAACCGTAATCTTACCGTAAATTTACCTTTCTAAAACATATTTCATATTGAAAATCGGTAAAGAAATTGCCAAGTAATGAAAAGATTAGCGCGTACACTTCCGAAGAACGGTTTTTTAACGGTAAAGCAAGATTTTGAGGGTGTTACAAATTTTTCAAAAACCGTTTTGAGTTATATTCGACCAGGTGAACAATTTTCACTATGTCACTTTAAAAGTTCATTCAATTTTTTCCATTTTGTAACACTGTGTTATGTAAGGAAATAATGAGCAAATATGGAGTGCTAGAATGCGACCTAACGGAAGTATTTACAGCAATGTTATTATTCTTTAGAATTCCTGTCACATCTGCAGCAGCCGAAAGGTCATTTAGCAAATTAAAAATAATAAAAAAAATATTTAAGAAATAATATGGGCCAAACTCGACTCCGACATTTATCCCTAATAGCAATTGAAAACAAAACCGCATCAAACCTGGATTTAAACGAAGTCATTTATACTTTTGCGAAAACTAAAGCTAGAAAAGAATTGTAAATATAATTGTTATTTAGTCAGTTGGTAGGCCCGACCTTTATATAATAAACCTTGGAATCTTCTCTATTTAGTTTTATTAGCCAAACCTACACCAAGTATTAATTGTCATTTATGTTGTTACTGTTTAATATTTTTATTACCTGTCCTGCAGTGCATAAAAAAAGAGCTTAAGTAGCTTAGAATTTTTAAAGTATTTGTATATTTCATATTTTTATTTGATAAAACCTAATCAGTTTACATAGCAGTGGGCCCAATTTTTTAATTTGCCCCAGGGCCCTCAGTTACCTAGCTACGCCACTGGTTATAAGCGTAGTAAAAATATCTCGAAAGGTTGACCAAGAGAGATAGTCTCCGTTAAAAATGTGTGAATAACACGAAGGAAGTTGGATATTATGACCGCATACTGAAATGTCTTCAATTTCTTTCTCAACCTTTTAAAAATGTTAATTTATTCGTCCAGGTCGGATAACGGTACATATAGTTACATGTGTACACATAGGTGCAGATGATTGGTTGTTGTCAGTTTAGTTAATATGATTGATTGCATGTACGTACATATGTACATACATTGTTATATTATCTAAACTTAACTCAAATGGTCTTATTCATAAACTAGTAAGGAGAGTCTAAGTTCGGTGCAAAGCACAGAAGAAGAGATTTGATCTCGTCTTATATCCGCATATATTCGGTGCAGATGAATGATAAATATTTGGGTATATTTATATGTCTTATAGATTAAACTATGTATCACTTTGACAAAATGGGTGGTCTTTCGCTCTATACAAGAAAAAAACCAAATTTCTTCAAATCCCGCAATAATTTGCCACAGATTGATAATATTTGGTATGTAAATCCTATATATGTATCAGGCTATACTCACCGTATATTCCCTGATATTTGCTTTTAAGTAGGCGGTTCCACGGCCATTTTACACAACTTTGTTTAAATCTCGTCTTTCTATTCTTAACTAGTTTCTGTGTATGTGAGAAAATTACCTTTTATAGTCACTGAAATATCGATTTTTTATTTATTTGGATCCATGATAATAAATTATGCTTAATATGTTGTAATCTATGTGGGATCGGACGTACGGGCAACTCGTAGCGGACAAACGTACAGACTTACATAGTCACCTTATACACGCGTAATAGCAACTCTGTCTAACTGCAGGACATCGAGAGAGACAGCGACAAGCGAATAAAAGTAGGGCAGGACAATGACTACCAAATAACCAAACTACCACAAACCGATACGGACATAAATTAGTAAGCTCTTGATATAAGCTAAAATATCTATAAATTTGTACTTAAAATATTGATAAACTGTTTTAAAATCGAACCGTGCGTGTGTTTATTTTGCGTTGAGGACGAGCCATCCTACATCTATGTGAATATTAAATTTAGTAGGGATTGCTTACTTTAAGAAAAACACCTATTTGGATTAAAGTGGGCGGTGCCACGACCATTTCTATAACTTTTGTAACTCAAGTCGGGCGCTCTCCAGCCCGACCGTGTATATTTTAGTAAATTACCTTTTATTGTTACTGGATATCTCATTTTTATGATTTGTTGTAAATTATATGGGAGTTGGGCGTGATTTGTTATTTCCAAAAATTATAATTCCATACATGTCGCCTTCAAACACCATCCTGTGTATACAATTTCAGCAACTTATCTTCGAATTTGTAAATTAGTCGTTATAACGCGGTGGGCGTCGTTTTGCCCCGATCATTACAATCTTAAAATTTTGCTTTCCATGTATTTTTTAATACAACCCCATAATGCATATTAAATTTGAGCAAATTATCATAGATTTTTGCTTAAATGAGGCATTTTTTTAAATGTTTGTAAAATAACGTTATGTAAAATAATAGGTAGGCCTGGTTTTTGTCCGACTTTTACAATCTTAGATAGCTGTATGGAGATATATATTTGTCTCGTAAAGTGTAAAATTACACAAGTATTCCCTTTCCAAACCCAATCCAAAAATCAAATCTGAGCTAATTATCGTTAATAGTTACTGAAATATCCCTTATTTCAATTTTCACAAAACACCGTTATGTGGGTGTGATTATTATACAATTTCGCCCATTTTCAATACCAACCTACCTTGGGTCGAGGGCAATGTGTGTTCCCAGTTTGGTTGAGATATTTCAATATCGAGTTATCCGACCCACGCACGGACGAACAGACCAATATGGCTTAATAGATTTCGGCGTACAATCTGAAAATTTTGGTAGAATGTCTATATCTATCTCTGTTGCCTTATGCAGTTACAAAGAACCGTCAAGTGAATAAAGTTATCATACTCTGGGCCCCAGTGCGCTTGGGCATAAAAAATAAAGCTTGATGGAGTGATATTTTTATATCATTTTTTTTTTATTTAGGAAGCAATTAAAAAAGCTCACTTAGCGCGTGATTTCATCATTGGGATCAAGGGATTGAATACCAAAAGCCGCCATGTCACTGCCTTTCGTGACATATTTGCAGATGTACTTGATGGACTTCACTGAATTGCAATACTCCACGTTATAATGTGCCTTGAATGATTTGGAAAGAAGTGGCGAGTGCGGAACAACCCAAGAGTTGTCGACCAGGAAATCATTTCTGTTAATTTTCACGGTGATTGTCCACCATATAACTATCGTTGCAAGTGATGGTCTCATCAGTCAAATTTCGTTAATAACGCTTGGAACATTTGTCTTCGACCATACACGGTAATTCTGTGTTAATGCCGCCACACGGTTAATGAATCATGTTTGTAATTACGACATCATGCAGGTCTAGATCGGTTTCGGGATCAGGAATCTTGGCACATATAATATCATCACTTAAATTTTATTTCTCGTATTACCTTGAATGTCGGATTGAATCCGCGTTCATCAATAATATCTGCACCAAATGAAGTCATTTGAATGCATCCGTTATATTTCTGAGTGTGCGATAGGAAATTACGTGATTCTGATGCTTCACCACGAAGCAAAGGATGCAATGGCTCTTGTAGCAAGGGCAACGGTAGTAATTTAACCTTGCCACTGAGACAGCTCAATTCAGGCGTTTCTCCAGCGAACTTCAATGCGCCGCAATGGTTACACACAACCTCCATTAGGCCAATTTGAATGTAGTCAATTGTGCAATCGTAATGAAACGCTACTTGATTCAAATCATTACCTTGATTTCGATTTCCACGTCGTTGAGTTGTTTTATTGGCTCGACGATATTTTTATTTATTTATTTTTTATTTTTTTATTTTAACTCAGCCGTTTCATTTGCAGTCTGTCTTTCTTCTTGTGTTTGTGATGTACGAAGTCGGGCCATACTAACACGATGCTGTTCTCGTGCGATTTCTTGTTCGTCTGTATTTAATTGATCGGCAATATTCCGAACTCTACTTGCATTACAGACTCGATGCGAAAGATTAGATCTTCTGGTTCGCGGCATTGTGAATAACACTGAGAAATTAATGTCCCAAAATCACTTCTTCTTCTTCTTAATTGGCGCTATAACCGCCTAGGCGATTTTGGCCGATTTCAATATTGCACGCCAGCCGCTCCTCTGCTTTGCTGCCTGGCGCCAGTTAGATATCCCAAGTGTAGTCAAGTCCTTCTCCACCTGGTCTTTCCAACGTAGAGGAGGCCTTTCTCTTCCTCTGCTACCACCAGCGGGTACCGCGTCGAATACTTTCAGGGCTGGAGCATTTTCTTCCATACGTACCACATGACCTAGCCAGCGTAGCCGCTGAATCTTAATTCGCTTAATCACTTAACGCTGTAGAAATAATTGTAGAATTCTCAATTTAAGTGCACTTATTACTTTTCTCTTAAATCCTTTATTCACTAATAGTGACACAGCAGAATCCTTCTAATATCAGATAAGAAGTAAAGTATGCTTAGAACAATGCTTATATACATACATACATATGTATATATGTATACTTATGAACGTCTGCCTGACCATGCGCCTAATCATCTGCATAACTGTAAATTATCAGTTTTTGAATATAATGAGGCATGAATACGCGACGACACCATTGAACGGTAAAACCCAGACGCCTCGTACAAACCCAATGCACATTTCTTCCTCCGTCTACACACATATAGAAACATATGCATCTACTAATATGTTCAAGGATATATTTTAACACAAGGCAATGCGCACTTCTTTTACCTATACTAATTTATTTATTAATATATGTATGTATGTTCAAGCATGTATGTCAACAAAAATCGCTCCATACAAAATGTATGAGAAAATTAATTTTATTCCGGGAATTTTGAGTATTCTTCTAGTTTGGCCGGGCTCCAGTCCGAATTAGTACGACTCATCGAAATCGGTCCAGGAGTTCTCGAGTTATAAGCAGTGGGGAAGCTACCTACCATGAAAACCCAGTTGAGAGAAATTCTAAAGTTATGCCTAGGGAATTCCCCTAAATTCTTTCTGTATGTTGGCTGTGGTGTCAATTTGACGGATAGTGATATGTGCGTTTTATTATTCATCGATGTGCGTTTTATTGTAAATTCGAGTTTAGATTTTTTTTTCGAGAACGGTTAAAAAATTTATGCTGTATCAGGAGTAAGTAAGCTAATGTCAATAAACGTTTTTGTACTGGTCAACATATTGGTTCAATTTTATTTGATTTTACCACTCATATTGATGTCCGTTAAGTCAATAAATCGTGTCAAATCTATACATTTCGGCTACAGCTCATTGTATAACGCAAAATAACGTGAAAAATGCAAGGCACCTGCAGTAGGTACATTAATTCAGGTTCGCGGGTAAGATCATGGTCTCTACCATTAGATGTGGTAGCACTAACGGTGAAAATTTTTTTTCCGGGGACTCCCAACGACACTTGTATCATTGCGTTTCTCGTTCCTTTTATTTTGCTTTTAACGTCGTCGTCGTCGTGAACAGTGAGTACCTACCTACTCGAGCACATTCTAATATTGTATTGTTTACATAAATTAGAAAACTAAAATTATGGATAAAAAGAAGAGCCCCATGGTGCATTTAAACAAACAACGCCAAGAAAGAGAATATAGTAAACAAAACTAGCCCAAATTGACAAGTTTTTTAGTCAGCCTTCTGAAAGTACATCTGGCCAAAATATTTGTATTGATAGTGACCCAAATAATCTGCCTACTAAAGAAGATTCGACAATTATTGCCACCGATCATGTGAACGTGGATGATGTTTGCAAGACACACATAAGAGCGGAGGGTTTGGAGGAACCACATACCTCTACATTTTTCGAAAATGTGTACGACAAATCTTCTTATGACTTGGGAAACTTCACGAACAAAATAAACATACATCAACCAGAATAATAGGTGTTTTTCAAAATAGTTCTAGGTTTCGTGTTCTAAATATGGGTCAGTTAATCATTTTTGGTTGTGTTATTCCAAAATACTAATGTTTTGTGTACGGGAGTTCGAGATTGGAAGCATTTGTCAGAAAGAACTAAACAACACACTTGTTCGAGAGGCCATTCGCAAGCATGTGCTGTGTATGAATTTTGGAAAAACACGATACTAATACTATCGACAAGGAACGTGAAAATGAAATTTGCAAAGAAGCATAATTTTGGAAAATGGTTCTTCAAAGCTTATTCGATATCATGCTTACCCTAGCAAAGAGTTCTTTGGCTTTGAGAGGACATCATGAAGACTTAAGTCAGGAAGGATGCCACGGAAATTTGCTGTCCTTTGTAGAGCTTGTCGCCCGATATGATCACATTTTGCGGCAAGTTTAGGATATGCCCAAAGGTAATAATAATTATTTCTAAGTTTTTTTATCTTTTTATTTTGTTTAAAATTATTAACTGTTTAATATCAGGACTTTTTGAAATTGTGTTTTTTATTATGTTTTTAGGCTCTACAAGATATCTGAGTGCAATAATTCAAAATGAAATGATTGAGAACTTGGGGACCAAACTCGAAACCCATCTACAAATTAGAGCGTCACCGTTTTTTGCCATCACAATGGATACAACACAGGACATATCGAAGGTAGATCTGCTAAGCATTGTTATGAGGTATGCAGTAATAACCAGATCGGAAAACGGACAGCCAATTGATATAGAAGTAAAAGAAGTGTTTCTAGGCTTTTATGCAGTCATCAAACATTTCGCAACTTTGCAAGATTTGTATAACTTTTTCAGAAACAGCATCAAACGTTGGGATCTACTGTCAAAATTCACTGGCGAATCGGACACCACTCTAAAAAAACTAAATCCGACTAGATGGTCCAGTAGGGTCAATACGATATCTGCAATAATATTTCGTTATTTTGATATTATCAAAGTATTATCAGAAATAGTTCTAAAGAGTCCTAATAAAAATGAGCGCAGTGAAGCAGAGGGTATTAATTTCGAGTTCGTGTTGCTTTGCGAATTCATGTACTGTGTATTGAACGACATCAAATATGCATCCAAAACTTTACAAAAATGCGAAATCAATTTGGGCGAGACGAGCAAAGTTTCAGCAGAGACCAAAGCAAAGTTGCAAATTTATAGAAATGATTTCGAATTATTCAAGTGCAAAGCCAGTGAAACTGTAGAAAATATGGTATTGATACCCCTTTTCAAGAAAAAAGGCAAAGAAAAGTTAAAAAACATATTGGTGAATTAGCTGCTGATCACAGATTTCCAAACCGAGAAAAAATATTTACAATTGAGATTTTTAATAATGTACTAGACACAGTAATATCTCAATTAGATACATGTTTTGTTGGTATGAGTGCAGTCTGTCATATATTCGATTTTCTAACACCAACATTTTTATTACATGTTGATGAAGCAGCTTTATTACAAAAGTGTGACTAATTCCAAAGAAAATATTCAGATATAATATTCCCTAGTTTTTCACTTCAATTTATTAATATTTACCACCAAGTTTTACTTACTCAAGCATGGACTGTTCGCCAATTATGTAAGGAAATAATGAGCAAATATGGAGTGCTAGAATGCGACCTAACGGAAGTATTTACAGCAATGTTATTATTCTTTAGAATTCCTGTCACATCTGCAGCAGCCGAAAGGTCATTTAGCAAATTAAAAATAATAAAAAATTATTTAAGAAATAATATGGGCCAAACTCGACTCCGACATTTATCCCTAATAGCAATTGAAAACAAAACCGCATCAAACCTGGATTTAAACGAAGTCATTTATACTTTTGCGAAAACTAAAGCTAGGAAAGAACTGTAAATATAATTGTTATTTAGTCAGTTGGTAGGCCCGACCTTTATATAATAAACCTTGGAATCTTCTCTATTTCGTTTTATTAGCCAAACCTACACCAAGTATTAATTGTAATTTATGTTGTTACTGTTTAATATTTTTATTACCTGTCCTGCAGTGCATAAAAAAAGAGCTTAAGTAGCTTAGAATTTTTAAAGTATTTGTATATTTCATATTTTTATTTGATAAAACCTAACCAGTTTACATAGCAGTGGGCCCCATTTTTTAATTTGCCCCAGGGCCCTTGGTTACCTAGCTACGCCACTGGTTATAAGCGTAGTAAAAATATCTCGAAAGGTTGACCAAGAGAGATAGTCTCCGTTAAAAATGTGTGAATAACACGAAGGAAGTTGGATATTATGACCGCATACTGAAATGTCTTCAAATTCTTTCTCAACCTTTTAAAAATGTTAATTTATTCGTCCAGGTCGGATAACGGTACATATAGTTACACATAGGTACAGATGATTGGTTGTTGTCATTTTAGTTAATATGACTGATTGCATGTACGTACATATGTACATACATTGTTATATTATCTAAACTTAACTCAAATGGTCTTATTCATAAACTAGTAAGGAGAGTCTAAGTTCGGCACAACGTTAACATTGAACATTACTTGTTCGATGCAAATTGTTAGTTTTATATGTATATAAAAAATGAATGTGAGTCCTTTATCGACGTGCAAAGCACAGAAGAAGAGATTTGATTTCGTCTTATATCCGCATATATTCGGTGCAGATGAATGATAAATATTTGGGTATATTTATATGTCTTATAGATTAAACTATGTATCACTTTGACAAAATGGGTGGTCTCACGCTCTATACAAGAAAAAAAACCAAATTTCTTCAAATCCCGCAATAATTTGGCACAGATTGATAATATTTGGTATGTAAATCTTATATATCAGGCTATACTCACCGTATATTCCCTGATATTTGCTGTTAAGTAGGCGGTTCCACGGCCATTTTACACAACTTTGTTTAAATCTCGTCTTTCTATTCTTAACTAGTTTCTGTGTATGTGAGAAAATTACCTTTTATAGTCACTGAAATATCGATTTTTTATTTATTTGGATCCATGATAATAAATTTTTAAATTATGCTTAATATGTTGTAATCTATGTTGGATCGGACGTACGGGCAACTCGTAGCGGACAAACGTACAGACTTACATAGTCACCTTATACACGCGTAATAGCAACTCTGTCTAACTGCAGGACATCGAGAGAGACAGCGACAAGCGAATAAAAGTAGGGCAGGACAATGACTACCAAATAACCAAATAACCAAACTACCACAAACCGATACGGACATAAATTAGTAAGCTCTTGATATAAGCTAAAATATCTATAAATTTGTACTTAAAATATTGATAAACTGTTTTAAAATCGAACCGTGCGTGTGTTTATTTTGCGTTGAGGACGAGCCATCCTACATCTATGTGAATATTAAATTTAGTAGGGATTGCTTACTTTAAGAAAAACACCTATTTGGATTAAAGTGGGCGGTGCCACGACCATTTCTATAACTTTTGTAACTCACGTCGGGCGCTCTCCAGCCCGACCGTGTATATTTTAGTAAATTATCTTTTATTGTTACTGGATATCGCATTTTTATGATTTGTTGTAAATTATATGGGAGTTGGGCGTGATTTGTTATTTCCAAAAATTTTAATTCCATACATGTCGCCTTCAAACACCATCCTGTGTATACAATTTCAGCAAATTATCTTCGAATTTGTAAATTAGTCGTTATAACGCGGTGGGCGTCGTTTTGCCCCGATCATTACAATCTTAAAATTTTGTTTTCCATGTATTTTTTAATGCAACCCCTAATGCATATTAAATTTGAGCAAATTATCATACATTTTTGCTTAAATGTGGCATTTTTTTTAAATGTTTGTAAAATAACGTTATGTAAAATAACAGGTAGGCGTGGTTTTTGTCCGACTTTTACAATCTTAGTTAGCTGTACGGAGATATATCCTTTTCTCGTAAAGAGTAAAATTACACAAGTGTTCCCTTTCCAAACCCAATCCAAAAATCAAATCTGAGCTAATTATCGTTAATAGTTACTGAAATATCCCTTATTTCAATTTTCACAAAACACCGTTATGTGGGTGTGATTATTATACAATTTCGCCCAAAAATCAAATCTGAGCTAATTATCGTTAATAGTTACTGAAATATCCCTTATTTCAATTTTCACAAAACACCGTTATGTGGGTGTGATTATTATACAATTTCGCCCATTTTCAATACCAACCTACCTTGGGTCGAGGGCAATGTGTGTTCCCAGTTTGGTTGAGATATTTCAATATCGAATTATCCGACCCACGCACGGACGAACAGACCAATATGGCTTAATAGATTTCGGCGTACAATCTGAAAATTTTGGTAGAAACATATATGTCTATATCTATCTCTGTTGCCTTATGCAGTTACAAAGAACCGTCAAGTGAATAAAGTTATCATACTCCGGGCCCCAGCGCGCTTGGGCATAAAAAATAAAGCTTGATGGAGTGATATTTTTATATAATTTTTTTTTTATGAAGCAATTAAAAAAGCTCTCTTCATATTTTATGAATTTGTGTATTAAAGTGCACATGTGAAATGCCGTCGGCAAAACAGCAGGTTGTTTTTGGGTGTCAACCCCATACCAAAATCTTAAAACTGTAGTACTACTTGGAAATTATTTTCGTTTTTTTAACATTAAATTAGCAAACAGTTCTGACAGGAAAGAAAAAGCAAGAGAATTAGAGAAGTACCAAGCAATGTTGGGCAGAAAATGTTTGAGATACATAGATTTCTTTATTAGGCGGCTGCCTCAGCCGAGTGTGTATGTGATTCGCCCGGAGAACCCTTAATCCGAATTTGGTATGTAACATCGAAAAAAATCATAGGAATGTTTTTTCTATTCAGCAACCGCCCCTAGGCAGGCAATGGCAAACCGCCCAATGCATTTCTGCCATGAAAAAGCTTCTCCCAAATGTTATCTGCCTCTCAAAGTATATATATATATTTATATATATATATATATATGTATATATATATATATATATTTATATATATATATATATATGTATATATATATAAATGTAGGCCCCTTAATTTGCGGTATAACATCAACGGCCCAAATTGCCGGCCAAACATCGAGTTATATGATGTAACCGCCAATTTTTTATTAATTTATTATTTATTATTATTAGACGTTTTTATTTCTTAAAATTTTAATTTTACTTTAAAGTGAAGTGTAAAATTATTTCTTTCATTTCATAACAGCCTGAACAGCTTATCTGGAATCTTCGCGAACGCGAATTTGTCAATTTTTTTCACCTCCCACGTCAACATAATCCAATTGGAGAAGTCTCTGCGCTTACAAAGTCATCAACTTCTTATACCAAAAGATTACGCATTCTTATTTGCAAGGGAGTTATCTGATGCGTTTGTTAAAAATAGAAAACTGTTAAACTACTCATGTAGTAATAATAGTGGGCATATACTGAACCAACAGTTGCGCCCAGATCACGTTTTTACAAAATGTAGTACTAACGATAAGCAAAACTCCAATTTGGACCTACATCAATCACTTTCTTTGAATGCACACAAAAAATCAATCAAAAAAAGAAGATTGTGTAATAAAGGTTGTGTACAGACCATAAACATGGATGATTTCCCAGCAACAACTCGCATTTTAAATCGATGCCCGAAAAATCCAAATCGTTTGTGTTTCAATATGCTTGACGACAAAGTTCCAGGTAAGTTCTGTTTGAGAATTTTGATGTAATATGGAGTTATAATACATCATGTTTTGGGCACACATGGATCCACATACAAATGCACTTAGAATTTCAGTAAAAAAAACTTATATATTTATATTCATCTATTTGGAGCGATAAGTAATTTGTTGATTCTTCGCCTATTAACCGGTTTGAAGTAATAAACAAGCTAAGAAATAAACGAATGATAAAAATACATCGCACTCTCTGATTGCTCAGTAGTGCGATTCACTAACTTTAAACGGTACGACAATTGTTATTTTTAGCGGCAATATTTGCCGTTTGCACTAACGATTGTGCGATTCACTAACTTATACTTAACGACACTTAACAGCTGTTTCGTTGTCTTTATTCAAAGCGATAAAGAGTGGCATCTCTGTCAAACTAAATGTCAAAATAAAGGAAAGGCACAAAGAGGAATAGAAAAAAAAACAAACGAATGCCTGCTGCCAAATATAAATTTGAGCGATTTTGTTATATTTCATTAAAGTGAAATAGATATTAGTTTGTTTCAAACTGCAAACACTTAAAATTCTTTATATATATTGCAATGATCCATTGTAGCAGAATTCCGGACTCTTCTCTGAGTGTTTTGTTAGAATAGTAATCAACTCGACTCCAAGGAATATGCGGAATCACCTACAAATATGCCATGGTTATCGTTTTCAAACTTTGCGTTGTGCTCCAGCGTATTTAGGATTTACATATGTACATATATTTAATTTTTTTAAAATTATAATCATTTATCTATATATTAAAAGTAAACTATATTTCTGTATAAATGGATCCTTGTAAAAGTTTGGTTTTACCATTAGCATATTAATTGAATGGTAGATGTGGTGGTGGGCATAAGCCTCCTCATGATTGCTTGGTGGTAAAATTGATATATGCGTGGAATCGACGGCTCCAATAGAGCCTCCCACGAAGGGGCATGACGCCGAAGCAAACAATTCTTTAGCAGATTAGCGTTCCACTTGGTGAAACAATTAATAAATGATTGCATCCGTTACCCGATGAATGCCGGCTTACGGATAACTAGCTCATGTAAATTCCTCTTTGCTCGCCTACGGGCCATTGAAAGCATTGATACCAGTTGCGAAGGATCTCAAAGCTACTAGAACCTACCAATATAAAAGTAAACCTTAAAATTGCCTACAGGGTTAAAGATTACACGACCTACCTGTTTCTCAGTCGATTTTTCTATTATTCTGGAGCCTCTTATTTGGTTGTCAAGCTGATAAACTAGGTATTCAGCCAAGTCTGGAGTTATCCGATACAGCTTCTGAAATTCTGTTGCATTCAAATGAAAGGATTGCCCACATCGCGGAGTAAACGCCGATCTACTGTTGGAGCGCTTACTTCTTCATCACCTCGTGATAGATCATATGCCAAATATTCTAACGACATTATTTAATGTTCCTTTTTTAATTACAAGAAAACAAATCACTGAATTTTAAATTTTTCTTTTATTTAAATTGAAATCACGAATTTCACTTTTCTCGATTGAGTTAACAACACAAAATTTGTTGTCGTTTAGTTTTCGGTCATCGATTAGCTAACATCAACAGCTGATTCGGCGAATGCGAAAATCGTTAAAAATGGCTACTGAATAGCAGGGTCGCTAAAATTTTGGATAAGTTGAGTTAACCAAACGAATATCTTTAAAATAAGTTAGTGAATCGCACTACAGTTATTTCTCCTAATTAAAATAGACCCAAGACAATCCGATATCCTGATCCATGACGGTCCGGAGTACCACAAGGCACTCATTTTGGATCATAACTGTTTTTATTGTTTATAAATGACTTATCCCAGCACTTTAAATTTGCTAAATGCCCTGTAGACAAATAAATGTATTAATCAAGTTGACAAAAGAAGCTCAAAAGAATACTCCCTTTGTCTGCCGCTTGCATCTCGCTCGTAATAGTGTAAAATACCCAAGGGGATTTTTTGAAAAATCCACTGCCCACAAAGAAGCGTCCTAAGATTAATCCTTTGATGATTTCTTGCTGATATATTGCCTTAGTTGTGGTATTAGTTTTAGGTAGCATTGAGGTGGAGCCATTAATCAAAACCTATTTATGATAAGCTTCAACTTTTCGGAAGAATATTTAAGTTTCAGATATTTTTTTTTTGTTTTCTTGGTATATTCGAGGTGATTGTCTTATGTATAGTATGTTTTCTGGTATGCCTATTTAGTTGTCCCGCTAGAATTTAGCGAAGGGTCCATGTCCATTGGGACTAGTATTTGTTGTGGCTTTTTTGATTTCGAATATTATTTATTTGGTTTTTTTAGCAGTATTTAGCTCTCTCGGCGGCAATCGTTGCCGCGATTGTGGCTATCAGTCTATTTTTGGAAGAGTGTATGATTCCTAATATTCATGTTATATATTTCTAGACCGAAAGGTTTTCTACGCAAAAGATCCTTGTGTACACCATGTATGATAATATTAAGTCCTCTATTTCATTAGCTCTTTATTAGGACTCCAACTGCCTAGTGTTTATTTATACTTCACCAGTTTTGGTTTAAGGTAGTTAGCTCATGTTGTGAGGTCCTATTATCGCGTTTAAGCGCGTAAAGAAGGAATACATTTTCCATTCATCAAATCTGATAGGAGACTAAGGCCGTGTCAAGCTGTCCCGCTTACTTTCTGCCGTATAAGTTAACACGTGCAGCTCAAGGCCAACAGTAAAGTCTCACGAACGGCTTGAGCCAGAGTATATTCGTTGCCAAGATAGAAGGCAACGATCAACAATATGTAGAAGATTCCTCGAATCAGCAACATAACTCCAACCTGCAGCTGTAGAGAAGTTGCATATCGACGTCCAGAAGTTGTGATTCCCACAATTACGTGGAAGTGAATTAACACTGAGCTGGTGTCTAAGGGAACACCTGCATCTGCGATTCCACGAAAATATCACAATCCACTCACAGCGCAGCCAGCAGCGTTCTCAGCAGCAATACCGGCAGCAACTGCAGCGTCTGTAGAATATTTAGATATAAGTAATAGAATTAAGAGAAGTAAGTTCAGTTTTAAGTTGAAGCTCACCATCTCAGCCAATGCTGACCGGAAATAAATATATTTTAAAAACATAAGTAACCGTTCTTATAATTGGCGCCCAATGTGGGGCCACGGTGATAAACTCGTCGTAGCAAAAGTTGTGAACCAAAAACACGTAAGTCACGAACGTAATCATTATTGGTTATTGCGATGACTTGATGGGCATCCCTTGGAAATTTCCGGAAAGTACCAGCACACCAAGACACTCGGGAAACCAGGATTTACTTATTTTTTTAATGTGATTATTAAGATAAATTGGAAATTTAAGTAGAGTGCGAAAACAAACAAGTGAATTTTTTTTAAATTTTCGGCTCTTAAACTAAGTTGGAACTAATGGCGTAGATCCTTGCACGGAAAATTTTAGAGCAATTTATTGGAGATTTTTCTTTTTGTTTTATCAAGATTTTTGGGCAAATGATTTGTCATTTACATGAGTGATTGTGAATTAAGTGAACTGTTGGATTAGCTGAACGGGATAGCAATCGATAAAAGAAAGTTTAGTAGTTGGAGTGATCAGAGAGCTTGATATACGGGTAAAAAGAAGCCTTTAGAAGCCGATCAGCTTAAAGCACTAATAGACAGAGCCGTTTGCACTGCACTTGCTGTGCAGAGAGCGGGTGACAGTTATTAGTCAGCGCATAAATTATGTAAACATTAAGTGCGCATGAATTGGAAACATATAGGGAAATAGAGATTGTGCCCGGAAAGCTGCGTGACGAACCTCTTGATATTATGAAGTCTTTACCGGATTTCGTTGGCAAGCAAGAATGTTATGTTTCCTGGCGGCAAATAGCCCACACGGCATACACAATTTTTGCGAAGTATGAAGGTAGGAATAAGCATTACCAAGCTGTAATTAGGAATAAGGTGCAGGGACCGGCAGATATGGTGTTGGCATCCTTCAACACTGTAATGAACTTCAGGGCTATAGTTAGTCGCCTTGATTTTACATAGAGCGGCAAAAGACACATCTGCTTGATAGAACAGGAGCTGTCAACCCTTCGTCATTTCCAAGGTTCAAAATTTGTTTGCCTTTTTGTTATGTTGTAGTGTCTTTAGAATTTCTAAAGGCACTAAAGTTCATAAGACCGAACAAAGAATGGTCTTATATAGCATATCCGTGCATAAAAAAGGATGGTTTAATCTTTTGTAAAAATCTTTCAAAACTCTTGAAATTATCATTCCAACTGGTGCAATTGATATATTGGGGTATAAGCAAAGTATTTGCGTCATCTAGTCTCATTGATAAAGCAATATTTTCATACAAATATGTGAACTTTAAATTAAACGTCTGCTTAATTGATTTTTTGTAGCCAAAAACGCAGACACCACTAGCAAGACCAGCCTTATGGACATGCATGGCATCGATCCAATGTAAATCAAAGTCTTCAAAATGGTGAAAAATCTTAGATCTAGTATTGTTAAGCATTTTAGTTTACTACTTAGATTTGCTACTTGATTGGTTTCTCTATCAATACATAATAAACTTTCAAAGATAAGATCTATATCTAAAAGTCTCTTATCATACAAGTTATTTAGAACCTTATCCGCCTTTTCTTTGCTCTAGTTATCCCACTTGAACCACATTTTCTCTATCTTCTTTTTTTCCTATTATATGTACATTGTGCTTCTTTGATGTTGCCAATATATTGCGCTTTTTCACAACTTGTTTGACGTCGTTGAGATCTTTAACAAAATAGATTATTGTGCCAGCAAGCTTCTTTCACTGTGGAAAGTGGGGTGAACTCTATCTTAACCGAAATCGTTAAATCGTTGATTGTCTTTCGTATATAAAACAATTTTTCTTCGCATATCTTTGAAATAACAGTTATAGGCGAATTCTTTTCAACTGCACTAAATATTAAGTTTTTTCTTTTACTTTCATCCTTGAATCTACTAATTTCTGAAGTATCTTTTTCCTTCCCTTTTCTTAATTTGGTGAGCTCCTCCTTCAACGACTTATGAGATTTCCACTAACAGTTTTTTTGTGGGACGAGCGGCAACACTGCTTTGTTTTCTCTTTTTTCTTACGTACGTATCTTTTTTTCAACAAATTACTTTCTTCAATAATTTATTTGCTTTAATTTTTTTTAAATATATCTTAAAGAAATTTTGAAATCCAAGCGATAACAACGTCGGTCTTCCTTCAACTTCCATTCGATTCAGCTAGTATTATTTCAAAGAATTGTAGTTCACTTTTATATCTTTGATTCAACAAAATTTTCCACTAAATACAAATTGAAAGTTCTCTGGTTGTTTACTTGTAGTTGGAAATTTGTATAGTTAATCAAATCATAAATATTATCAATTCTCTGTTGTCACAACTCTGACAAAGTTTTTTGTTTGTATGTGTTTGTAATTATCAATGTATCATCCTCTATACTCGACAACAGTGCGCCGCCAAGCTGAAGATAGGGCGTTATCTTCAGTTGCGTCTGCATTCTAACTACTGCAAGTCCGTGTGATCACGTGGTACGTTTGGCTCTGCCTCACTGCCCGTTGTTATGCCCTCATGTGGGGGCTGCTGCTGCCAATGGTGCTATTTGGCCGGCGGTTTCTTCTCACCTACAGTTTACTACCCGCAAATCCGGCAATCGTTGTTTCCTGAATGCCTGCAGTTTTAGACTACATCTCGCTCGACGCCAAAGCTCTTTCTACCTCATTAGCCACTTGAGGCTCATAAGATCGGTGATGATGGTAAACGGGAAACCCTCTACGTAGGCGCGAAACTTCGGCACGCTTACAACTGTCGCTAGACACTCCAACTCAGTAAGTATAGTTTTGTTGCGCGGAGTTCAGCTTCTTTTCTACCCATGCCTTTCTGAAATAGAACGCTCCCGATTCCTTGAGTGGAAGCATCGCACTGGATTAAAAATTGCTTGCTGAAATCCAGATTCACCAACACCTCCGTAGAGATCAGTGCTTGCTTTAATTCCTCGAATGCTGTTATCGACTCTTCACCTTATTTGCGCAGGCAATTTTTTTATCGGCGAAGCCGTCGTGGCGAAGTTAGAGAGAACCACCTATACCACTCACACGTACCCAAACATCGTCGTAGCTGTTTAGAGGTTGTGGACACTGAATTTTAAACCTGCGCCTGTAAGACGTTCGGCTACTTCCGATTGTCTGTGTGGACAAAGACATTCTCCTTAAGCCGAGAAGTCTACAAAGTCTACGAGCCATTGCTCTGCCTCTGCTAATTCCTCTGTTTTACCGCAACCGTGTCATTGAAGACTTTTATGACGTGTATTTTTCTTAGACCGAACTCAGCAAATGATGGAAAAAGTCTTTTCAATTTGTTTCGGTTCACTTACATGGAGCTCCGAAACTCTTGCCGGTGCAGCCGCAAAAGTGTCCCAGAAATCGATTCTTCCCCAGATAAAGTTCCTGTTGGAGACTTAGTACTAAACATAGTTCCCTTCCACCGTTTTTCCGCACCAACTAACCGTAACATTGAACTTTTCTTCTACCACCTGCGTTTTTCCCTCCGCTATTTTCAAACTTGTGCCCATTTTCTGCACCCTCTCTTTCAGTCTGCGTCCCCAATTGCTCGAAGGGGATATAAAGCAACTTATCGAAGCCTTGCATCTGAATACCACCTTTATCTACCCTGGCATATGGCCGTTTGGCAGTGACATCTCGAATCACCGTCTGAGTGAGTTTTCTTATTCTCAAAGTTTTCCTCTAAGTCCTGCTTTGTCTTGAATCTGCACAGAGAGTAGCATCATTTTCAAATAATTCTTTCCTATCGGCATCGTATCGCTCTTAGTGAAAGTGGCTTGCATACTATTTGTTTTGATTCGGCATCACTTATGTGGTTGACTGTCTTCAGAATTTTCATACTTCCGGGGTCTAATGCCGTTTGCAAGGCTCCCCGGTCTTCCCGCTAATTATTCGGTTTTCCTGCTTGCACTTTTCATACCAAGCGCAATACATGCTGAGACGGTTGCATTTAAAGCAGACCATCCGGTGTAGCCTACCGTCGCAGCTGATGACTTCTGCACACTTCGGCTCCTCGACCGGTTTCTTAAACTCCACCTTATTGCGTAGGTCCTTAATAGCGAATTTATTCTTTTTGGTATACATACTGCTTTCACTGAATCCGCATTTCATTCTCAGTTCTCCCACGGACTCTATGCAACATCCAAAAATCAAATGGCTTATTCTAGGCATAAGATTTTCCTAATAAGATTCGGCAAGCTACGCTCTAGCATTCTTGTTCTTATAATTAGGTCCATTTCCTCGAATTTTTCGTTCCTTTCTTTTATGGCTTGCCGAATTTCTTCATCACAATAGGCTTTCAGGAAGTGTTCCACTATAGCGCATCGGAAAGAATGATTTCCGATATTTTGTTCGGGGTGCTCGTCCATGTACAACCAGTACCATTCTTTGCTTGACCCACCAAAAGGAAATGGAACTTTCCATACAGTTCAGTTCTCAAAGAACTGCGAGCGTCCTCAACTTGCCGGATATCGTTGTCATCTATCTGATAATACCACGCCCTCATGGTTAGCACACGTGCCTCCGTGACAACCCGCACCTGTGGTGTTGCCCACCGACACTATTGTCCTGCTACTATACAGCCAAAACAATCCATCATCAGACCAACCCTTTTATTTTCCGTCCGAGTTTACGAATGAACACATTTTAATGGCTCAAATAGCGTCCAATCAAGATATCTAATGACAACTACAACCCAAATACCAAAAAATGCAACTGCTAAAATTGCGTGGCATCCCCTTATGTGTCCGTTGAAATATATTGTAAGGAACACCATCCAGTTGTTCGTACTACGTTGGGGCCATTTTGTTGCGGGGTACACTTGCCTCTAAGCACCAGCTAGCTCGCCGGACCGTGTATTTGGGCGATCTCCTTCACATGTTATCCGCACCATACAAAAAAATCGGCACCCCTTTTGTTGGAGAGTGACGCCACACTTCCATTCCGTCGTTTTCCCTACATACCCTCCTCACTGTCCGTTGCTTCGCCCTCATGCGGAGGCCATTGCTTCCAATGGTGTTATTTGGCCGGCGGTCGTCTTCTCACCTAACCTTGGTCGACTGTGGCCGGCAGTTTTTAGTCAACGCCAAATCGCATCCACGAACCCCCTTACAACAATATCGCACATCCACCCTTCAACCCCGTCACGGTCCGTCTGTACCGCACCTGAAATAAACCGTCACAACTCGGTTTCAATTAGCCATCCTTACTTTATATGTTCACAAATTTCACTTACTTATTATCTAGGTATATCTATATGTCTAGTTAGCCTATTCAAACGGCCTATATTTTAGTAAAACCCAACGTCATTCATTTTGTTTCTGTGTATATCTATTGTTGAGAAGAAAAATTATGGGAGGCTTATCACAAAATGCCACGTCAAAACATGGGCGAATATGGCTACAAAAAAAACCTTAAGGCCAACCGAATCGGATAGAATTGTCTGCGATACCATGTGTTTATTTTAAAAGAGTCTCTAACATCAATTCACAGAGCCTACCACCTACAAGCAGTCCTGCGTTCACGAAGGTCTGTGTGGTCAATAAAACTCTTTCACAGATAACGATTCACTCGTGATGATACGTGATCGCCGCACTGAATGTGAAATTAACAAATTACTAGGAAAGGACTCGAAAAAATGTACTAATGCTTATTACTATACATCTATACTAAAAATCTTTATAAAATTTCAACGAGGTGGTGGACACAATGCCTCTCCGACGTTTCTATGCGCTGCACCAAAATGACATCTCGCAAACGAGGCTACGACCGGAATAATGCCCAAATTCAAGCGCTATGGCGTATAATCGGGCGTACTGATGAGTGAAAACTTAAAAACATACGGTGTACTGACCCGTATGTGGCACGCTGACCTGCCCCGTTCTCTTCGCCCACTTCTAAAATCTGGCATTGAAAATTTTTCACATACTTCAATGTCGTGCCATTTCATATAAGAATGAAATTCTCTTCATTGATTGTTACGGTTTTCAGTTTCAATTGTATGACAACACCTCTAATTAGCCATTACGAACATTTCTGCAATTTATGCCTTAATTGTAGTCAGTTTTACTCTAGAAAAATTCCAATATGAATAAAATATTAATTTTCCTTTTGTAAGCTCGCGAAGTCTGTTAAATTACAGTTTACTCTCTCTAAAGGCAGGCAAAAAGCGGTATGCATTAAATTGGTAAGAAGCAACAGCTAATAATTTTATTCGTCAAAAGCTTAGCGTTCGCTGTTCTCTATTGAATATGCTTAATCAGGTCACATTTGTACTACTGCTGTTTTAAAGTATTTTAAGTGATCCATACACAAGTTTTTGAAAAAGTTAACCTAGTTTCACACGGAAGCACAAAATTTCTTATTTACAAAACCTCGTATTATTGAATCATGAGTCTGACCAAATTTACGGCACATATAAGCAGACGAACAAAAATTAATTTAATTAATTTGTAGGTTAAACGGGTTATTTTCGAGAAAAATGTATATGAATCGGTTCGCGCAAAAATGCTTCTGAAAAGTTTTGTATCAGGTTGTTAAAGAATCGTGATAAAAAATTCTAAGAGAGAATGAAGTGTGTAGTGTTTAATTGTAATAAAATAAACTCACAACCAAAATTTTTGGGAGTTTTAGTGATAAATACAAATATTTTAAGTATGTATGCGCAACTCCAAGCGAAATATGAAGAAAAAGGTACAAGTTGTAAGAAGAAGACTTAAGTGTTTCCTACTGATATGTCTGTAGAGGACAAGAGAGTGGGATGTCCAATCCATTATGTAAGTAAAAACAGATCATATCGCTCATTTGCTGCAACGTCGTCATAATTCAAAAAATCCAAATTTTGAGTTAACATCACTAATATATCGGAAATAATATGTTTGATCAACTGACAAAGTGTTATATCCGAGGTCTTAACATTTTACGCAGCATCGCGATAGAAGCATTTTGCTCTAACTACATATCCTATTGCGTCTTATTTGTAACAACGTATTATCTAAGTTGTGCGTCGGCTTTTGTGTGGTGAACATCGTTAAGTTCTCAAGAAAAGTGCCATATTTCGTTTTGTGACAATATTAATAAAAGGTAAGATCACTTTTCTATCTCTTTCGTTATCGTGTATATTGCATTATTTTAAGATATGACGTTGTGTATGTAAAAATTTGAGTGAATTCTTGCAGTGTTTTTAGTGTTCTGACGTTTTTGTAGAAAAATATAATTTTTATTTCAGTAATATTTTGTTTTAAAACACTATTACAAATAAGATGTAGTAGTGCAGCAATAGTGCATTAAAGAACTTTTCGCTGTAATGACATTCTTGCACTAAATATTTTTTTAATATAAATAATTTGCTATGAATCATTTCCATTTATGTCAGTATTGTTGTCATTTTCAGTAAAAAAATCATGGAATCTAATTCTCGATCCGCCAAAATGGTGGTAATGGCTTTTTAAAAACAAGAAGGAAATGATAAAGAATGGCAGATAAAAAGTACATCAACAGTGTCTTCTGCTGAAATGAAATCAGACTCATTAAGCTCGATCTCATTTTCTGAAGATGATGACGATTCTGTACGTGATACTACATACCGTCACCTAAAATGCAAAAGGCCGTAACTAACATTTTTAGTATTTTACAGGAGAAGCAAAAAACGTTATAAATTAAAGACTACTTAAAGCTAAATATCCAAATTGTAGATTTAAGCTTAGAAAACAAAGACGGATTTGTTTCTGAAAACCAAATTAATGGGAAAAAAGCAGTTTTTAAGAAATGTTAGTTACGGCCTTTTGCACTCTATTTTTCTGAAACCAAAAAGCCGTAACTACTTGAAAAAAATTGTGGATAAAATAAAACCAATGGTTAAAATAAGAAAATGTGCTTTTAGTTTGTAACTAAAAAAGTTTTTAACAAGTTATGTCTTTTTGTATCTATTTATTGTAAGTATTTTAACACAAAAGAAATTATTTAATTAATACATTTAATTCGAGAAAATAAAATTAAATTAAACTGGTTAAGAAAAACAAAATAATTCATTTGGAAACAACAAAACCTGCATTACAAATATGTGCTACCGTTATGTTTTCTTGAACACATAAAGATAATATTGCGTTAGAGAGAATTACATTTCGGTTCTGGTAGAAACAACCATCGGAATATATAACTATGTGATGAATATTTGGTGACTTTTTAATGGCATTTTTTTATGTATTTTATTATACATGTAGCAAAGGTAGAAGCAACAAGGGTACCATCTGTTCCGTCCCAGACAAAATTGTCAGATTCATGTGAAATAACGTTATAAATTGTGAAATTGTGCACTTGTAATTTCATTTTATAGTACGTGGCATTTGCATTTGTCCGTGGAATCAATTTCACTGGCGTTTTCTATGTCCATTAACTTTTCATTTCTCATGTCTTGTATATCCTTTCTATGAATGTCGTACTGATCTTGGGTTAAGTTCTTCGATTCGTATGATGTGCAGGTGTCGCACATATCATTTTTTGGCTTAAATATACAACAGTTTTGTTTTTTTAATACTGCCATAAATGTTGGAAAAGATACATGAACTACTTCATTAGTCTCGCAGTCTTTAGAATAAACTTCATATACATGTTTGTAGCTTTTAAAATCGGACTGCAGGTACAGTTTCTCCGTATACTGTCTTCGGTAGTGTGATTCAAGCTTAGGAATGTCATGCAACCATTTTTCCAGAAAATTTAAACGTTTTTGAAATAGGACCCCTTCATTAGTAAATGCTTTACGTTCTGATGTTATTTTGTTTTGTTCTTCTGGCGAAATATTGGTGACATGGGAGTCATTGAAATTTACCCAATTCCTTACCATTTTCTCATTTATTCCAAGCGTAGATAAAAACATATGAAAGCACACTTGAACACGTTTAGAATGATGTTTTAAATAGTAACGTTTTGTAATTGATCTTCTAGAGTTCTCAACACCAATTCGCTTTATGTTTGCGCATTCAACAAGATTAACGACATACATTTTTTTTTTATCCCATGACATTTTCCAGAACCCATTAAATATTTCCTTACGATTTTCTTCGGAAAATGTAGAACAATTCCGTACAGCACTTTTCTCACAGAATTTTGAAGTACATCCAGCTTTAAGTTCTATTGGAGCTTTTTCACTAATAATGCCTTTCGATAGTCCCATGTATTTTTTTCCTTTCAATCGGTTTATTATATTTCCAGATCTTTTATTATTTTTTTTAAGTTTTTCATTACAACCATTTTCACAATTAGTACTCATTTTATAAATCTCGCCTATAAAGTCGTTATTTTTGGACGTATGCATGTAACATTTGCTGTGTACATGTGTTTCGGTTAAGTACTTCATAATCAATCAAAAAGTCAATTTTGAATTTTTTGTTAGTTACGGCCTTTTGCATTTTAGGTGACGATACATTCCACCCGATATTGTCAGGAAGAGTAACAGTCACTGCGAAGGAAATTCGACATCAGACACTTCTGAGGCTAACATCACCGGTGTCGAAACTCCGATGATCTTAACGAGTCCACTAAAAAAAGGAGTAAAGCGTAAACGAAATGAGAATAACTGGGTAAGGAATGTAAACAAAAAGTTAAGAAATAGTGGAAAAGAATACAAAATGAGGTCTACGTGTCAAAAAGTTCGAAAAGAGAGAAAAATGGAACCTCCATGTACAGAGAAGTGTAAGCTGAAATGTTTTGAAAAATTTACAGAAGAGGAACGGATGGTAATTTTTAGATCATACTGGGATTTGGCGATGTACGAAAAACAGCGACTATTTATTCAGAATAGTATGATGGTCATTCAGCCTAAATATCGGTATGTGCGTGAAGGTGGTACGAGAAAGAAAAGGGACAATAATAATGCCTTCTATTTCCATCTCAATGGACAGAAAGTTCGAGTATGCAAATTGTTTTTTAAAAATACTTTAAATATTAATGATCGCCCAATAAGAACTGTGCAGGAGAAACGAAATAAGGTGGCAAATATTTTACTGCTGGAGGATTGTCGAGGAAAACATGGAAAACAAAGGAAAGTTCATGAAGTTTTAAAGGAAGGTGCTAAAAACTTTATCGATAAAATCCCTAAAATCGAGAGTCATTATACTCGTGCAAACACCAGTAAACATTTTATTGATGGTAGCAAATCTATTGCGGACATTCACCGAGACTACGTCGCGCAGTGTAAAGATAAAAACTTTCCGTTTGTTAACTATGTAATGTTTTATCGAATATTTACAGAAGATTATAATATTTCGTTCTTTACGCCAAAAAAAGACTTATGTGAAACTTGTTGTGCCTACGATATCGCTGAGGGTGATGAAAAAAATAAACAAGAAGAATATTATAATCAGCATATCGTAGAGAAAGATTTATCCAGAAAGGAAAAGAAGTATGATAAGGAGGAAGTGAATGCTAATGTGGTAGTGTGCGATTTACAAGCCGTCATGCAGATTCCTAAGGGCGATGTCTCAGTTTTTTATTATAAATCAAAACTAAATGTATTTAATTTTACAATCTACGATCTAAAGAGTAACGAATGTGAATGTTTTGTTTGGGATGAATCCAATGGGCATAGAGGTATTAACGAGTTGGGTTCGTGCGTTCTTCGGTTTTTGAATAAAAGAGCTTTGTCAGGTGATGAAGATTTCATCTTTTATTCTGATAATTGTGCGGGCCAGCAAAAAAATAAGTTCATGGTGGCCCTCTACCTCTACGCCATATCTCATCTCAACGTAAAAAGCATAACTCATAAGTACCTGATCAAAGGCCACACACAAAACGAGGGAGATTCCGCCCACTCTTTAATTGAACGTCAAGTGAAACGACAGCTGAAAGGTGGTCCAATGTACACGCCAGAGTCATTCATATCTGCAATTCGTGGAGCCAAAAACACTGGAAAGCCATTTAACGTTACGGAACTGTGCTTTGAAGACTTCTATGATATGAAGGCTTTAGCAACTGAAATGGGACTCCAAAATATGGCACAGGTAAAAATTTCCACAGTGGTGGTTCTGCAAGTTCGGCGCGATTCACCAAACACCATTTTCTTTAAAACATCTTATAACGATGACGAATTTAAGGTGGCAAATAATATTATTAAAAAGAAAAACACGAAGGATATTACACTGACAAGAGCATTTTATACAAAACCTCAGATAGCGGACTGCAAAAAAAAAGATCTGCTAGAACTGATACAGAAAAATCACATTCCTAAGTATTATAGACCTTTTTACGAGCAATTGTAATCCTTATTCATTTATTTTTTTGCTTTTATTTTTTAATTTATGTTCCTTCATTTTTGTACCTGAAGTAATATTTTATGTTAATTTTTATGTTACAATAAAATATGCAATGAATGCAATAAATTTTATTTTATATCCATGTTTTTTTCTCTTATAATGTTTAGCAACGCGAAAATATAATGCAGTCATAAATCAGAATTTGCAAAAGGTTTTGAGCTATAAATCTTTTTGTTATTTGCAGTAACGTCACAATTTCAATTATGTCAGACCGTAAAACTTATTCTTGCAGCAATAACGTCATAAGAAAAACTCGGAGTACTTTTGAAGCTACAGAAAACAGTCCATTATACATTTCAAGCTTTAGTTTACATGGACGTCTTAACCAGATGTTATTTGACCAAATTGGACCCTAATCTTACTTTCATCTACAAATTTAATAAATATACATCAATTCAAAAACTAAAAATGCGTCTTCTGTAATATCACTATTTTTGAGTTATGACGACGTTGCAGCAAATGAGCGATATGTATACAAAAATACGGAGAGCATTACTTCGATATGCGGGAACTTTTTGCGCTCCTTTTAGCAGTAATCATAGCAAAGGAAAACAACTTTAAATTAAAAGCGATCTACTCTGATAGTCTAGCAGTACTCATAGCCTTAAATAAAAATAAGACCCAGAAATTCCTGGTGGCGGAAGTTCACAATCAACTGTTTTGCTCGGAGCTATAAATAATTATGATAGCTATAATACCTACAATATTGGTGGAAGCTATAGCTGCGGAGATAGCTATAATAGCTATAACTTCTACCATTATTGTTTTTTCAAGAAGATCAAATAGCAACAACAGTGTACACGGCTTTTCGAGTACGCGTACGAATTAGCCTTGGAGGTCGTGGGGTGTTCTCCGGAATAGCTATAACATCTACCATTTTTGTTTTTTTTTATAATTTTCCCTATGAAAAATTGCCTTGACCTCATAAAAATTATTATTTGATAAAACTAACCTTTATACAAACAACTAATGGATTTTCTAAATGAAGGCTCCGCGAAGGCAAGAAAATAAATTTTGAAATAAAGAGGGGGAAAAAAGAAAATAAAAGCGAAAGCAAATGATTAAAAAAATACCGTGGAAAAAAATAAATCATTTGATTTGATAAATACAAATTATACATATATTTATATATCTATGTATAAAAAATGTATGGATACTTCGTTTGTATCGAATTAACTAAATAAAGGGTGGTTAAATTTTAAGGGCCGATGTTGAATGTGAACCACACCTAAACGTCAAGTTTTTTCTGCATTTCATTTGACATTTCTCAATTTCAGACTAACTCAATTTGAACATGGAAAGATACACAATCGAGCAACGTGTTAAAGTTATTTAGGCTTATTATGAAAATGAGCGTTCAAATTTCGAAGAAAATAATCTTCGGTGATGAGGCACATTTTCACTTCAGTAGATTCGTCAATAAGCAGAATTGCCGCGTATGGGCGAATGATAGTCCAAGAGTGATTGTCGAAAAACCAATGCACCCACAAAGAGTGACTGTTTGGTGCGGTTTATGGGCTGGCGGCATCATCGGGCCGTATTTTTTCCAAAATGAGGCCGGTCAGGCAGTTACTGTGAATGGTGTTCGCTATCGTGAGATGATAACGAACTTTTTATGGCCCGAATTGGAACATATGGATGTGGACGATATGTGGTTCCAACAGGATGGTGCCACTTGCCACACAGCCAACGAAACAATGGCTCTTTTGCGCGACAAATTCAATGGCTGTATTATCTCACGTGGTGGCGATGTCAATTGGCCACCAAGATCATGTGATTTGACACCGTTGGACTACTTTCTTTGGGGTTATTTGAAAGAAAAGGTGTACGTCGATAAGCCAGCAACAATTCAAGAGCTGAAGGATGAGATAATTCGGCACATTAACATAGAACCTCAATTATGCCTCAGCGTCATCGAAAATTTGGACCATCGGATGGAGGTGTGCCGCCGTTGTCACGGCGGACATTTGGCCGATACTTTGTTCCATACATAATTGAACCACACCATATTATCATAATAAAAAGAAATAACAATAATTCCCAAAATGTGTTTCATTCATAATCAACATCGGCCCTAAAAATTTAACCACCCTTTACAATCCTAAATGTTTGTGGTTGTTCTTGTTCTTGCCTAGTGTATCGTGTTAACTGTTCAGCAATCTCCATCTCGCAAAGGGCAGACGGTCATAGGGTGTTAAGATTTTGAGCAGACTCATCAATACTGCAGTCGCGTATAAAACAAAAACTTCAATCAATTCATCAAAAGCACGCCAGTCGCTTCTTTGTTTGGCTAACTGGTGCCAACTGGAGACACCAAGAGAATCCAAGTCCTTCTCCGTAAAGATCTAGAAATCTTTCGGAGAATGTTTATCTCGAACACTCCAAGGGTCATGTCATCCGATTTGATTACGTATATGCCTCTGCGCACGGGCATGACGAGGGACTTGGAGAGCGTGGTTTTCGTTCGTCGAGAGAGGGATTTATTGATCAAAAATAGAATTTGTTCGCAAGACCGGATTAATTCTATAACAAAATAAGTGGAATAACTAAACTGTTGTTTTATTCACCCCGGCCAGTATTGTTAGTTTCGTGTAATAAGAACAAATATTTTTGAAAAAACTCTTAGCGTAAAAATATGAGTAGATTTTCCAAAGCGAGACAGAAATAATCGCATCGATTTCGTGCCTCCAAGCAGCCAAATTACTGGCCCCCAGAAAGATCCCAGATTGAATTGATTTTGCAGTTACTACAAATATTGATAGAAATCTCATTTCTGAAGAAACTTGTCCTGATTATCTGTCCTCCCATCACTTACACATCATAATCGTACTACATGAGCAGCCATATTTAATTGATACATTGCTCCTTTTAACATCAAATAAAACAAACTAGCTGAAATTCCGAAAAGTAGTCATGCTGAATAAAGCACACAAACCACAATTGAGGAAGAAAGTGACGAAAATATAAACATCCAATACCCAAAGGTTAAAAAATTATTGACGTCTGTGTTTGTCGACTACAGGGGGTTGCATTTGAAAAGGAAAGATCAGCAGGTAGTATTTTTAACGCCTTTTATGAAAAAGTAGAAGAAAAGTAGGTAGTTGGTTTTTAAATGCATTTTGTTTTATTGTATGTGCAGTTTCGAATAAAATTTGAATGAAATATATAACGATCGTTATGCTCAAACTCTTTTAAGAATGGTCCAGGAAACGAGCTGTTTCGACGGGGCTGGGTCAAATAGACATGCGGGAATATCCACATGCCGAAAATATGTTGGGAATGCCGGGTTTATTCTGGGTAGGTAGGAGTTAAGTCTATTACAGCATCCATATCATAGTTCGGCCAGAATAACGGATTCACTTGTTGAAGATGGTGACTTTTTCTAGGTCCCAATCTCGCCCATCCCGACATTCAGCTTCGAAGCCCCGAACACGCCCAGCAGTTTTTTAAATGTGTTCCAATTTTTTTTACTGTAACTGGTTTAAATTTTTATTTAAAAAAGATTTTTTCTAAGTTTATGCCAAGTAAACGTCTTTCTTTTAAAATTTTATAAGATGTGCAAAACACTTGAGTCTGAATGACGAATGTTAAATGTGTGCTTTGTTGTTGAAGAGCATATATTTGGTAAAATTTGTACAGAAATCCAATAAGTTGTTTGAGTAAATTATCAATTTGCCATTCACATATAAACACATTTCGTACTCAACATCATTATTTTTATAAGTGGGGTTATCTACATAGACTTATCAGAAAACTCGGCAAACATCGAAGGTAAATTAAAGCTTTTGGTCGGATTTTCGTTTGAAATGCACTGGGCAATTTCATGCACATTTTTTAGGATGACTTTCTGCAAGTATAGGGAAGGGGTTTTGTCCCGTCCAGAAGACTTTTTCGACCGAAGTCACAAGGATTTTGAAAACCTGTGGCACCCGAGTCCCGTATCCCGTGCCCATCACTATTAATTCGAATCTCGTTCTTGAGTTCATAAAGATGCCTTTTGACGAGCCTACCATCATTTATGTATACGTATTGTCACTGTAAACAGAAAAACTCTGAGCGACCTGAAATAATTTATTTATTTATTTATATAAAATTGGCTTATAACATAAAGCTTATAAGCTAATTGTGTTAGGAGCTATAGCAGTTAAGCCTTAAGCTCAATATGTACATATCATTTTCTACCTGAAATAATAAATGTCTGAAATTCAATTCAATTCAATTTATTTATTTGTAGAAGTAACTAAACCGTCTCTTAAAGTACATCGACATTTAGAAATAAATATAGTTTTAATTTAGCATTTCATTACATTCGTTATTAGAGTTAGAGAAGTATAAATATAATTTTAATTCAATATTTCATTATATTACTTATTAGAGTTAGAGAAGTGTATTTTCAATTGCCAAAAATTCCATTAAAGCCAATTTAAAGCTCAACAATTGATAGTGAGTTCCATAGTTTGATAAGTTGATAAGTTGATAAGACTGACAAGAACGTTGTAGATGATGAAAGATTATTGTAGCATGGAACAATGAGGGAGCAGGTTCTGGCTGATTTTGTAAAACATACATTTCTGCAGAGGTATTCCAGTTGCCTTCTATAAATTAATTGATATAAGAAAACTAGGTGGCGATAATTTAGAAAATTTGTAAGACTGCCGTTAAGTATCTTTATAGGGCACTCCGATATACGTTAAAATTCTCGTTTCGAAAAAATATATCTAGCACAATTATTGAATGTAAGCTGCAACTTTTTCTGTAACTGACAATTTTTATCGCCGACAAGAGACCACCAAACGATATCAATGGAACTATGAGAATTCTCATCAATTTCAGTTCCACTTTTATAGGCGCGAAGTCAGCTGTGTACCCTAATTTTCCTAATACAAAGTAGGTTTTGATCAAAATGTAACTAATAAGGTATTTACGTCGTAGGTGCGAATTTAATTTAAACCCTAGGCTAGTAGCAGCCTACTCATACTTGATACCTATGCCTTGTAAGGTTAATCATGGCAGAAACTTCACAAGTTGCGATGAATACGTAATGGAAATGGTCTTAGCCTTAGAGGCATTTAAGTTATTTTGAGATGCGTTCGACATCATTATTTATCCTAAACACCAAATCCTCTGACAAGCCAATCCGACGAGAAAAATATACTTGGGCATCATCAGAGTACAAATGTATTGAGAAACTCCTGCAGCAATTATATAATAGACATACTGAACAAAAGTAGGCCAAGTATGATCCCTGAGCAACTGCTTTTAATCACTACTTTTCACCAAGGATTACGTAGATAATATTCTAGCAATTTTAAAGCGCAAGCAGAAAATCCAAAACAATTATTTAATTTTAATAAAAGAATAGAATGATATTCAGTATCGAAAAACGTAAAAGCATAAACACAGTTAAATTTCCTCTGCCACATGTCGCGCGAATCTTTCCAACTACTTTGAGCAAAACCGTTGCATAACTATGACACTTTGTACGATTATAAAGGTGATTTAAGCAACAACTAACATTTACCAGATTTTAGAAAGAGCTATATGCTTATTGGACGAAAATCGCTACCTTCAAAGTATCAGGAAAAGTGGAAGTTGCTATTGAAAAATTAACAATGTGAGTTAACGTGGGAGTTACGTTCTGCAGCTCAAATTCTTTTCCAATATATTTTTAAAGAAGTGGCACGATAGGGAGTCCCCCGTGTGTAACCTGGTTTGGTATCAAAACGCTCGGAGGGGTCCTTTTCAATTTTGACTGAGCTTTTGCAGTTTCTCAGCGTCATATTACATAGCCGTATTACTTTTGCAGGGATACCAAGTTCAGATATCGCGGCATATAGGGAACTTGTTCTTGTGCTGTCAAAAGCTGATATAAGTCGACAAATAGATGGTGTGACTCATGGATCTTTTCCAAGATTTGGCGTTTCGTGAATATCTAGTTTACGGTGGATTTAGGTAGATTTAAAGCCACACTAATAAGGTTCAATTAATACGTTGACGATTGGCTTCAGTTTTTCGTAAAATACGCTCGATTTCACCTTATACGAAATGTTAGGCAGGCCGATACCGCGGTAAGTGACGCCTGCATCACCTTTCTTGTGGATTGTGAGAAGGTTTTCCTGGTGAGGTCACTCCGACGTTTTCGGTTTTAGAACCCACTAGGATCTGCAGCGTTGGTTCACCAGTAGGTGCGGCTGCGAGCGGGTGTCTGATTTGGACCAAGCGGCTCGTTATATAAATGCGTCTTTAAAAGAAAACAAATACCCAGAACTTGGTTGCGCACTAGGGTTGAGACCCCCACGTAAACAAAAAATATAACAAATGAAAAATTCTAGTATGCCTCGGAGGAGATCCAACAATTATATAGCCGGCAATATATCAACCTTCAGCTAACAGAAAAAAGCTACCGTTTATAATAAGGGGATATAAACGGAAAACAAGAAACTGTAATAAGGAAAAAATTTCGAACTTTTAAACTTTTTATCAACATGGCGAAATAAGGTTGTTTAAAACTTTGCCATATTTGCCATAAAGTAGTGTTTCCCAACCTTTTTTTAACAGGGACGACTTTGACTTCAACATAAGTAATCGTAAAGTCAAAAGTAACATTAAATAACAAATAATACTGCGTTACAATGAATATGAATTTGGAATGTCGCACAGAATGTTTTGAGCGCCTATTTGAGTGATAAAAAAACCTACTTATACCAACATATAAAAATTGTAGATCGATTAAAAAATGGGAAGTTATGAAAAACTATGCGACTTCCGAAAAACGGCCATTTTACCATAATTCCAGATATTGAGAGTATTTTTGGGATTTCCAGAATGCATTTTTTATTAATCAACTAGGTTCATAATATATACAAGTTGCACAACTTCTTTAGTTTTGCTATGTAGTGAGGTTTTAGCTGATGGTACGCAAACCATGGTTTTGGAAACATTGCAATAAAGAGACCTCTCGGTCTCAATGCAACATAGTACTGAACCTACCATCATCAGTACCGTTACCTTAAGAAGTTAAATCCTGTACTATCGCAATTTTGTGTGGTATTTTTATATTAGCAATTAGTACTACTTTGAAAGAAATTTACTCGAAAATGTGACCGTACCTTATGCCTTACTCTTCTGTAATTTTGAATTGGTCCATTTTCTGTATTATCTCTGTCTTTATTATGATTCGCTATTGCTTTAATACAATCTTGTACTCGCTATCTGGATGTGGATATGTTTTCCTGGCGAACCTACGAGAGCATTTTATGGATGATTGATGCCTGCATCTGAGATACTTGGATCCTCACATCCAGTGAGTTTCTCCTGCAGGGTTCTGTGGAGCCTCTCAATGTCACCCTTACCAATGCCCTTGTATTACATTAAGTGATCTGCGACAGTGCGCTACTACCTCCGAATTGGTTGTGACAGAGTCGAGGCTTTTGGGTCAGCTTGACTGTCTAGTAAATATAAACTGTATTTGTCATAATCATAGCCGATTCTATGATTTATACTGCTTCTTGTATTACCACTGGCTTGAATTGAAAGGTACTACAACGGTCCGGACGCAGCGTAAATCCATCAGTATAGAATGCATGGAGCCGCTAGATCCGGGAACTTCATGGGCCTAAGACTCTCTGCTTGCTACGGCTAAGAGATATCCTTTGCTGAGAGTTACCCTTGGCTTAGTAGTCCGTTTCGCTTGGAAGTTGGTAGGTTTTCAGAATAATCATAAGATTTCTAGGATATACTTTTTATGATCTTCAGCATTAGGGCGGCGTTAGCAACAACCTAATACATATAACAGCCGTTCTCTGGCCTTCCTGTAGTATAAGAACAGCATATTTATTTTCTAAAATGGGCCAGCATACCACTACTACGTGGAAGAGCATAGGTCTGACCATAACCGCATACAGCCAGTGCACCAACTAATATGGCATGCCCCATTTTTCGCCTATCGCCCTTCTGCAGTTTCATTTGTCAGTTGCTATTGTTGGTGTTTTCTGCAGTGCGACCTTGTATCTTCTTGTAAAGAAATCCGTTTGTTAGTTTTTCTGGCATACTGTCACACAATGTCAGTGGGTATTTCCTACGTATTGCTCGGGCAATACCATCAGCATACGCAATTACCTTACATCTCTCTATTCCATGCTGGACAGCAGTGGGTTTACTGCTGCAACCCAATAAAAGAGTGTATTCCTTGATGGTTAATGATTTGTTGCGATTTCTTTTGATAGACTTCCTAATGTGGTATTCTATCAAGCGTTCCACTAGTTTCAACTGAAATAATGACAGAGTGATGGGTTTGAAGTATTTTGGGTTCACGTGCGAAGTCCAGGGGCGGACTGGGCCACCGTCCGGCCCCCCCCCCTTTTCCAGACCCAAGAAAAAAACTCCGTAAAGGCCCTGCAGCACCAGTTAACTGTAAATATACTCTCGTATAGTTGTTTCCAAATTTTTATATAAGGCCTCACCCTTTAACATGATAATTGAAAATAAAACTCTGATCAACACCTTATATTTTAACCCGAGAGATTCTAGATATGACTACAGGTTTTACATATATATTGAGTTATTGAATAGGACGCAATTGGGGCCTAAGAATAGAGGCCCCTGAAAAACTCTGAGATAACTCAAACTGAATATTCCGTCAAAATGTATATATTCAAGTATTTTTGAGTTTCGAACCTCTGAGGTCCTAAGATGTTTGGGGCCCCACTCTTGTGGTAACTTTTTCGAATTTTGATATGAGATTTCCGTCGTGACTGTATCGCGGCCTTAAAGATAAAATTATATAGAGTTTTCGAACACCGATTTGTCTAGGCTTCAAACTCTTAGGGCCCCCACAGTACTTTTAGATAATTGAAAATTTCACTCTGATGAAACTTTTAAGAATATAAACATGAGGTCCTAGTGATGACCACATTTTTTAGGTATACACTTTCGAATATGTGACTCTTGGGGCCGAATATGTACGGCCTAGTCCTAGTACTCTTGAGTAATTGAAACGAAACATTTTATCACATTTTTCAAAATTGCCATACATCGTTTAATTTTTGCCCATACATCGATAATTCTTGCTTGCCGTTTCGGTATTTATATTATAAATAGTTCTTTTATATTGAGCTGTAAAGTTCCATGATAATTCATTAATTTTAGGGCCCCATGGTGTATCGAGCTGCAGCAGTTCGATAAACTTTACAATATATAAGCTAAAGCAGTGAGAAGGCTAAAATATATTTGAGTCTTGCCCAGATTGTGTCAAACTTTCAGTTCAAATTATCTAAGAATACGACGGGGGCCTCATACTCTGGCGGGGTTTAAGTGAAACGGAGGCCAAAACTGCGTTGATTCCAAGTTCAATGCAGTAAATATGACAGGCCGGAAATATAAATCAGGAGCAGCGAAAAGAAAAGAAAAAACTCAGAAATCATGGTTCGACCTGAAAAATTTTACTCATACAAACGAGTTTTCTTTGCGTACAAGTTTTTACTAACATTGTCATGCACTCAAGTCGCTTGCGAAAGATCATTTTCGGAGCTCAAATACATAAAAAATCGTTTGAGGAATACCATGACACAAGACCACCTTGAAACTGCTATGCTCATGTCTGTGGAGTTCCCTGTTTTGAAAGAAATTCGTAACAACGATATAATTGATTCACTGGCAAATAAGAATAATTTGTTGCAAAACCTTTTGCAAACTTGAGTAAGTCGAAAGTTGTTTTCAATGTACATTTAGTTAATCAGTGTCATCGTAACTAAACAAAACTTTTGTAACTATAAACTAATAAAAAATATACCCTAAAAATTAATATTCAATCAACTTTCCTAACATTTACAATTGATGAAATTTGGGGGCCCTTTTTTCAAAAGCCCGGGGGGCCCTTTGACGCCCACTCCGCCCCTGGCGAAGTTCCGCTGTGGGCATGAACGCCACTTTTGATTTCATTCAGCCCTTTGGCAAATCGAATGGGATATATCGATGATCACAGAAGGAGTGTTCGCTCAATGCTCTCCAGTTCCAGAAAAGCGTTCTTTGCGACCACAGTAGAACTTCCCTACGATTTTTTGTAGCAACGGCGGGCGTATTTCCCGACTCCTGATACCAATCTTACGACTAGGAATATAGTAAAAAATTGGCTCACTCCTCTCGTATTCGCATCACCTCCTAAAATTAGCACCTTTTTGCCGTCGGCTTCCTTTTTGAATGTGTTGGCACCTCTCGGTCGTCCGGAAGGTAAATTGAACCCACACCGTATCTAATTCCAGACTGACCTCGCAAGTATCCCTTTCATTAAATAGTGGAAGAAATAAACATTTTAGCTTAGTACTAATCAAGGTCCTCTGTTTTGTATGAATATATACATATGTGATAATACTGTATCGCCACCGAAATGAATAAAATTATCTTCTACTACAATCAGTGATGGGTATTAACTCCACAAGTGCAAGCAAAATAACTTCTTCAAATTCCTGCTCGTCATCACGTTCATCTTTATCTTCTGGTTCGTTTAAATCGCCTCGCTTCAGGTACTACCTCAGGGCCGTTATCTGCATCGAAATCTTCTACAATGGAAATATTATCAAGAATTCGCATTGTCTGTTCTTCAAACAAAGCACTCCTCGAAGTTTTAACCTCAACGAAAAAGATGGTAAATAAACTAAAAAAGCGAAAGATAATAACAAACGGCATTCGGATATTTGCTGTCTCTGACTACGATTGTCCAATATATGGGGCAATTAGAAGTTGAAGCATGCTCGTAATACGCTAAATTAAAAAATCCTTTCATGGAACATGCTTCAAAATGATGACTAATACTTAAATATTTTTTAGAGTCTCAATTTCAATTTAACAAGAAGAGCCCTTATTTCCGTAAAAAAGAGCTTAGTAGAAAAAAAATTCCAATATATTGGACGATGTTACTAAAAGGGTTAAAGGCACACATACACGGCTTGGTGCAAGATTGTGCCTACCACGCTTAGACCAACTGATAGTGACGTAATAATAACGAGAGAACGAAAGGGCATAACCAATCGAAATGATATTTTTTATGTATACGAGTTATCTATGAGAGCCGTGAAGAACGTGTTGCTTATGTTTCCTACATTCCACAGCTTGGCTCGGATTCTTTATACTCTGAGTAAAGAACGTAGATTACAATGAAGTTGAATCACTCCCACCGTTCCTCTCACAGAAAATCTTGTCTTATTTCAACATACCACAATTTGACTATTGCTGATTGGTATAAGAATCTGATTTGATCCAGTTAGTACCTCTTGTGAATTGGGCAGAGCACACTTAAATACCAATCGGCTAGTATCTCAAGCTCTTCGGACTCACGTATTTGAGCCTCTCTCTTCTTTCTGCGCACAATACGTCTCTCTTCCTTTCCCTATTCCCGATAGCGTTCCCCTACAGCTTGCGATGCGCCCGCTCACAGCGCGGCTCTGTAGGCAGCATAATTGCTTTCCGTTGCGACGTGGCATTCCTTATCATACCTTTCGTTTCTTCGTTGCGCTGAAAGCCAATGACTTCCTCAGCGGCGGTACGTAGTAATAGAAAAATGTGCTCTCAGTGTACATCTAATACACTGGAAACATCCGTCTATCGCATTATGATCCCACCAGCTGTAGTAGACGTCGCAAGGTCCAATGGCTCTATCACCTTTCCGCGTCTATTTAATTCCTTGGACGGCTATGGTGTCAGCCCTTGGCCTTACGAGACATCAACCAGACGGGCAACGGCACCTTCCTCATTAAGGGTTCGGTAATTCCAGTCCTTAATATATTTCATATGGTCGTCATCAAAACAGGGAGATCTCCTTCGAGGTTTGTTGCAGGGGCGGGTCCCAAAGCCAGCGGACAACCAGATACTGGAATTTTTTTCGAGACACAGTTATGTCTATAGCGAGCTGCTTGCTCCAAGACCCGCGCTGCCCGCTTGCATCCGCACCTAGGGTTGAACAGACACTGCTGACTTCAGTGGGCCCTCAAACCGCGTATGTCGTAGTGACCCCCTCGCTTTATTCCGTGACCCAAGGCTCCACACGGGCTGGTTACCGTATTTGCACATGGGTTACTCACGGTGCCCAAAGTGCACAAACGTGGACAAAGGTCCCGGGATTGAGCATAGTCGCTCAAGTGTATACTCATAAAGTCGCCCATACCCCATTGCACTCCTTGTTTCCCAATAATCTTAATAATAGTTTTGATCTCATCTATGTTGATGCAAATTTGAGGTTTTAAGATACTTTTGCCCTCCCCCTCCCTGCCTCAGGTCATTACCATTTGCTTCAGTGTTCAATATTAATAAGAATATGGTGTTTAATTTTCGTCATTCTAATTTGACTCCTTGAATTTACAAATTATTGAAATTGAAGGGAAGTTGAGGGGGTATCTTTCATTCCTTTCTGCTCGAATACATAAGGTACCACGATACACAACAGACCTAAAAAAAAATTCTGAGAAACAAATTCATTAACTTATTCAAAGCGTCTAACAATTAAGTGTATTGTTGTACCAGCTTCGATTTCCTTGATGTTCACTCTCAGGATTTTGCTTACCGCAAGGGGGCCGGCATGTTTACGACGACACATACGCATACATATGCAACCGCGAATTATTCCGGTTCACCGTATTTCCCGCCGGATAATTCCTTTTGGGAATTTTTCCGTTTTACCTTTTTTCCAATAAAATTGCGGTTGACGGCAACCGTACATTTTTTCTAGAATCACTTAGTCTCAAGATCTCTGAAGCGACACACGTCAACTAATACTTCACACCACAAGGTAAAGCCATTATTGATATCCACATATAACTCATTATACCTTTGATATATCTACATATGTATGTATATACATTTGATTGAAATTCAACTTGACTTAGCCAAAACGAAATTTCTTTTTTTTTATTTAAAAATTCCAATTGTGCGTCTGGATTGCCCCATTGGGAGACTCGACACACAATTGTACATGGCCCATCTACGCCGAGATTTGAATATACAGTCCACAAAAATAAAATCTTCACACAAAGCCGCATAGCCACAGGAAAATTTTATACAAAGCCGCATAAGACACAAAGCCGCGCAATGTCCCACCCAAACAAGGCGTACTGCACACATATACCAACTGCCATCACCACAAGTAACTGACAACAAGGTATGTGTTGTATGCTTCAATTACACTTTAAAACACGTTAATCATTTTTTGTGAAACATCGCCTTACAAGGCAAGTAATTTTTTGTGAAAACGAAAGAGTGTTACACCTTAAAAAAATAGAAACTGTGCTAATCCGTTTGTCCGCGAACGACAACAACAACTAACGGTCGTGCAGACACACGCACAACAGTAAACAGTGGTACTGTATTACAACAGTTCAATCCATCAAATTTAAAATTAAAGTTTTTTTTTGGATTTCCACACTTATTCACTTTAAAGTAAATCTGTATCACTTTCTCTGGTTCCATACTGCTCATTGGCATAACATAATTGTTAATTTGAAAGTCACTAGTTCACTGATTCGAGAAACGTTACTTCTATTGCACACTATTGCGTTTTCACATATTCACATTTGAGCTTTTGATGTTATTTTGTATATATAACCATCAAGTAAATCACAATATTACATTATATCGACACATTTGGGTGGTAGTATTCTTTTTTGCATCAAATTAAAGAAAAAATAACAAACTTGACTGAAATTAAAAAAACATTGTTAAATAAAGAAGCATACATATATAAATTTACTGGCAATTGTCATTTTGCGGAACTTGTTTTTCTAGCAATATCAGAGTTAGGTAGACTGTAGTAACTGGCTCTTAGCTTCACTATGGATTCATACATCCGTTTGGCAGAATCTGTTGCAGAGTTTGATGCTGACTTCAACAGCACTCCTGCCTCAGAACAAAACAAGCACGGTCTTGCTATCCAGCAGGAGGAATTGAAAGTATTATGGGTGAAAACGAAAGTAACGATACGCTCACGAACTCAGAAGGTTTAACTGAAGAAGATGTCTGGGCTATTTCAAAGAAATATAGAGTATGTTTTCGACATATGTTAAGTGCATGTCTGCTATGGCTACTCAAGCAGAAGCATTAACAAACGTAGAAAAGGATGTAGGGGAGCAGTCCGTCCGCGAACACAATATCCACCTTCCACCGTGCGATACAGACGTGTTCAAGGGCGACTACCTTTCATGACCAACATTCCGTGATATGTTTACGGACATCTGCATCCTAAATAAGCGCCTCACCCTGGTTGATAAACTATTTCATCTCAACCATAAAACACAAGGGGAGGCCAAAGAAATCGTAAGAAGGTGTCCACTAACTAATTAAGGCTTTACTACTGCGTGGAAAAACTTGTATGAACGCTATGAAAACAAGCGTATTTTAGTTAACACACAACTAAAACTATTGCTTAACTTAATGGCAATAGAGTTTGAGTGTGGTAGCTCAATAAAAAGTTTGCAGCGGGAGACGCAATTGTCGTTTATCTCTGCTCGACGAAGCTGCCTGACAGCACACTGGCTCTATGGGAACAAACCATAGACCATAAAAACGACATACCCAAATGGGAAGATATGGACAAGTTCCTGTCCAATCGGTTTCAGACCCTTCAGACATTGTCAGGGTTGAAGGATGGTAAAGCTGTGAGAGTGCCAAAGCCGCCGCAAATCACACGTCATCCTTTCGAAACCCCGACAAAAAGAGTTGGCACCTTCCAAGTAAGCGTGACCACTTTTACTTGTAAAATGTGCCATTCAAACGAGCACAAATTGCGCAGCTGTTCCCGTTTCCTACAGCTAACACCTACAAACAGATTGAAATTTTTAAAGGAAAATAATTGTTGCCAGAAGTGCCTTAGTTCGGGACATACTGTGTCAAGATGCACAAGTGCTTACAACTGCAATACGTGTCACTCGCGACATCACACGCTCCTGCATCTAAATGCAATTCAGCCAAAGGCAACGACGCGTTGGACGTCTTCGAGGCCTACCGATGATTCTCCATCGACATCGAGGCAGGCGCAAGCACAACGTGATTCCGATAAAGCAACTGAAAATGCAAACAGAAATGTTAAGTCCTGCATTGCGAATACACATACAGGTGTGCTATTAGGAACAGCTCGCGTAAATATACGTTTCAATGGCACAGATTTTGCTGCACGAGCACTGATTGATTCTGGTTTTGAGTGTTCCTTTATAACAGAGAGGTTAAAACGCAGAATCAATCTGTCTGTCAAAAAAGATGCATCCCCAAGTTTCGGGCATCACAAATTCGGTAAATGCCCAGGTTAAGGAAGCATGTAACATACAATTGCGGTCCCCCGTCGACCCGTTGTTAGCTTGACTGCAACTGCCCTGGTTTTACCACAACTATCGGGAAATCTGCCGACTACAAATATCAGCGCCACGACGAGGCAAGAATTTCCGGACCTGGTATCAGCGGTTAAAAGGCTTTTCGTAAATGCACAAATAGATCTCATTCTCGGTGGAGACATTTATCCACAAATCATATTAAGAGGAATAAAGAAAAACGTCTTGAAGACACTTCTAGCCCAAGAAACCGTATTCGGTTGGATTATAACCGGTAGTACGGATACTACAAAGACCCACAGAAATATAGTTTCGTGCTTCAGCGAAGTTTCGCTGGACAAGCAACTGACGGCATTCTGGGAGTTAGAAGATTTACCCAAAACCAAAAGACTCAATGAAGATGACAAACATTGCGAAGAGCTCTATAAAAAGACCACTATCAGAACTAATGAGGGAAAATACATAGTCTCGTTACCATTCCGACAGGAATTTCCAGTAACCATACAACTAGGCCCTTCTCTTAAAAAAGCCTGATCTCAATTCTTCCGGAATGAGACACGGATAGCCAAGGATCCCGTCCTACAAAAGGAGTATAATAGGGTATTAGGAGAGTATGAGATACTTGGACACATGACGAGAATAAATAGTAACATATTAGCGGACTCATGTGATAATTATTTCCTGCCTCATCACGCCGTTACAAAGGCGGAGAGTACCTCAACTAAAGTTCGCGTGGTTTTCAATGCCTCAAGTGCAATAACGTCATAAGAAAAACTCGGAGTACTTTTGAAGCTACAGAAAACAGTCCATTATACATTTCAAGCTTTAGTTTACATGGACGTCTTAACCAGATGTTATTTGACCAAATTGGACCCTAATCTTACTTTCATCTACAAATTTAATAAATATACATCAATTCAAAAACTAAAAATGCGTCTTCTGTAATATCACTATTTTTGAGTTATGACGACGTTGCAGCAAATGAGCGATATGTATACAAAAATACGGAGAGCATTACTTCGATATGCGGGAACTTTTTGCGCTCCTTTTAGCAGTAATCATAGCAAAGGAAAACAACTTTAAATTAAAAGCGATCTACTCTGATAGTCTAGCAGTACTCATAGCCTTAAATAAAAATAAGACCCAGAAATTCCTGGTGGCGGAAGTTCACAATCAACTGTTTTGCTCGGAGCTATAAATAATTATGATAGCTATAATACCTACAATATTGGTGGAAGCTATAGCTGCGGAGATAGCTATAATAGCTATAACTTCTACCATTATTGTTTTTTCAAGAAGATCAAATAGCAACAACAGTGTACACGGCTTTTCGAGTACGCGTACGAGTTAGCCTTGGAGGTCGTGGGGTGTTCTCCGGAATAGCTATAACATCTACCATTTTTGTTTTTTTTTATAATTTTCCCTATGAAAAATTGCCTTGACCTCATAAAAATTATTATTTGATAAAACTAACCTTTATACAAACAACTAATGGATTTTCTAAATGAGGGCTCCGCGAAGGCAAGGAAATAAATTTTGAAATAAAGAGGGGGAAAAAAGAAAATAAAAGCGAAAGCAAATGATTAAAAAAATACCGTTGAAAAAAATAAATCATTTGATTTGATAAATACAAATTATACATATGTATATTTATACATCTATGTATAAAAAATGTATGGATACTTCGTTTGTATCGAATTAACTAAATAAAGGGTGGTTAAATTTTAAGGGCCGATGTTGAATGTGAACCACACCTAAACGTCAAGTTTTTTCTGCATTTCATTTGACATTTCTCAATTTCAGACTAACTCAATTTGAACATGGAAAGATACACAATCGAGCAACGTGTTAAAGTTATTTAGGCTTATTATGAAAATGAGCGTTCAAATTTCGAAGAAAATAATCTTCGGTGATGAGGCACATTTTCACTTCAGTAGATTCGTCAATAAGCAGAATTGCCGCGTATGGGCGAATGATAGTCCAAGAGTGATTGTCGAAAAACCAATGCACCCACAAAGAGTGACTGTTTGGTGCGGTTTATGGGCTGGCGGCATCATCGGGCCGTATTTTTTCCAAAATGAGGCCGGTCAGGCAGTTACTGTGAATGGTGTTCGCTATCGTGAGATGATAACGAACTTTTTATGGCCCGAATTGGAACATATGGATGTGGACGATATGTGGTTCCAACAGGATGGTGCCACTTGCCACACAGCCAACGAAACAATGGCTCTTTTGCGCGACAAATTCAATGGCTGTATTATCTCACGTGGTGGCGATGTCAATTGGCCACCAAGATCATGTGATTTGACACCGTTGGACTACTTTCTTTGGGGTTATTTGAAAGAAAAGGTGTACGTCGATAAGCCAGCAACAATTCAAGAGCTGAAGGATGAGATAATTCGGCACATTAACATAGAACCTCAATTATGCCTCAGCGTCATCGAAAATTTGGACCATCGGATGGAGGTGTGCCGCCGTTGTCACGGCGGACATTTGGCCGATACTTTGTTCCATACATAATTGAACCACACCATATTATCATAATAAAAAGAAATAACAATAATTCCCAAAATGTGTTTCATTCATAATCAACATCGGCCCTAAAAATTTAACCACCCTTTACAATCCTAAATGTTTGTGGTTGTTCTTGTTCTTACCTAGTGTATCGTGTTAACTGTTCAGCAATCTCCATCTCGCAAAGGGCAGACGGTCATAGGGTGTTAAGATTTTGAGCAGACTCATCAATACTGCAGTCGCGTATAAAACAAAAACTTCAATCAATTCATCAAAAGCACGCCAGTCGCTTCTTTGTTTGGCTAACTGGTGCCAACTGGAGACACCAAGAGAATCCAAGTCCTTCTCCGTAAAGATCTAGAAATCTTTCGGAGAATGTTTATCTCGAACACTCCAAGGGTCATATCATCCGATTTGATTACGTATATGCCTCTGGGCACGGGCATGACGAGGGACTTGGAGAGCGTGGTTTTCGTTCGTCGAGAGAGGGATTTATTGATCATTTGTCAAGTCAGCCCAAAATAGAATTTGTTCGCAAGACCGGATTAATTCTATAACAAAATAAGTGGAATAACTAAACTGTTGTTTTATTCACCCCGGCCAGTATTGTTAGTTTCGTGTAATAAGAACAAATATTTTTGAAAAAACTCTTAGCGTAAAAATATGAGTAGATTTTCCAAAGCGAGACAGAAATAATCGCATCGATTTCGTGTCTCCAAGCAGCCAAATTACTGGCCCCCAGAAAGATCCCAGATTGAATTGATTTTGCAGTTACTACAAATATTGATAGAAATCTCATTTCTGAAGAAACTTGTCCTGATTATCTGTCCTCCCATCACTTACACATCATAATCGTACTACATGAGCAGCCATATTTAATTGATACATTGCTCCTTTTAACATCAAATAAAACAAACTAGCTGAAATTCCGAAAAGTAGTCATGCTGAATAAAGCACACAAACCACAATTGAGGAAGAAAGTGACGAAAATATAAACATCCAATACCCAAAGGTTAAAAAATTATTGACGTCTGTGTTTGTCGACTACAGGGGGTTGCATTTGAAAAGGAAAGATCAGCAGGTAGTATTTTTAACGCCTTTTATGAAAAAGTAGAAGAAAAGTAGGTAGTTGGGTTTTAAATGCATTTTGTTTTATTGTATGTGCAGTTTCGAATAAAATTTGAATGAAATATATAACGATCGTTATGCTCAAACTCTTTTAAGAATGGTCCAGGAAACGAGCTGTTTCGACGGGGCTGGGTCAAATAGACATGCGGGAATATCCACATGCCGAAAATATGTTGGGAATGCCGGGTTTATTCTGGGTAGGTAGGAGTTAAGTCTATTACAGCATCCATATCATAGTTCGGCCAGAATAACGGATTCACTTGTTGAAGATGGTGACTTTTTCTAGGTCCCGATCTCGCCCATCCCGACATTCAGCTTCGAAGCCCCGAACACGCCCAGCAGTTTTTTAAATGTGTTCCAATTTTTTTTACTGTAACTGGTTTAAATTTTTATTTAAAAAAGATTTTTTCTAAGTTTATGCCAAGTAAACGTCTTTCTTTTAAAATTTTATAAGATGTGCAAAACACTTCCTGACTTGAGTCTGAATGACGAATGTTAAATGTGTGCTTTGTTGTTGAAGAGCATATATTTGGTAAAATTTGTACAGAAATCCAATAAGTTGTTTGAGTAAATTATCAATTTGCCATTCACATATAAACACATTTCGTACTCAACATCATTATTTTTATAAGTGGGGTTATCTACATAGACTTATCAGAAAACTCGGCAAACATCGAAGGTAAATTAAAGCTTTTGGTCGGATTTTCGTTTGAAATGCACTGGGCAATTTCATGCACATTTTTTAGGATGACTTTCTGCAAGTATAGGGAAGGGGTTTTGTCCCGTCCAGAAGACTTTTTCGACCGAAGTCACAAGGATTTTGAAAACCTGTGGCACCCGAGTCCCGTATCCCGTGCCCATCACTATTAATTCGAATCTCGTTCTTGAGTTCATAAAGATGCCTTTTGACGAGCCTACCATCATTTATGTATACGTATTGTCACTGTAAACAGAAAAACTCTGAGCGACCTGAAATAATTTATTTATTTATTTATATAAAATTGGCTTATAACATAAATCTTATAAGCTAATTGTGTTAGGAGCTATAGCAGTTAAGCCTTAAGCTCAATATGTACATATCATTTTCTACCTGAAATAATAATGTCTGAAATTCAATTCAATTCAATTTATTTATTTGTAGAAGTAACTAAACCGTCTCTTAAAGTACATCGACATTTAGAAATAAATATAGTTTTAATTTAGCATTTCATTACATTCGTTATTAGAGTTAGAGAAGTATAAATATAATTTTAATTCAATATTTCATTATATTACTTATTAGAGTTAGAGAAGTGTATTTTCAATTGCCAAAAATTCCATTAAAGCCAATTTAAAGCTCAACAATTGATAGTGAGTTCCATAGTTTGATAAGTTGATAAGTTGATAAGACTGACAAGAACGTTGTAGATGATGAAAGATTATTGTAGCATGGAACAATGAGGGAGCAGGTTCTGGCTGATTTTGTAAAACATACATTTCTGCAGAGGTATTCCAGTTGCCTTCTATAAATTAATTGATATAAGAAAACTAGGTGGCGATAATTTAGAAAATTTGTAAGACTGCCGTTAAGTATCTTTATAGGGCACTCCGATATACGTTAAAATTCTCGTTTCGAAAAAATATATCTAGCACAATTATTGAATGTAAGCTGCAACTTTTTCTGTAACTGACAATTTTTATCGCCGACAAGAGACCACCAAACGATATCAATGGAACTATGAGAATTCTCATCAATTTCAGTTCCACTTTTATAGGCGCGAAGTCAGCTGTGTACCCTAATTTTCCTAATACAAAGTAGGTTTTGATCAAAATGTAACTAATAAGGTATTTACGTCGTAGGTGCGAATTTAATTTAAACCCTAGGCTAGTAGCAGCCTACTCATACTTGATACCTATGCCTTGTAAGGTTAATCATGGCAGAAACTTCACAAGTTGCGATGAATACGTAATGGAAATGGTCTTAGCCTTAGAGGCATTTAAGTTATTTTGAGATGCGTTCGACATCATTATTTATCCTAAACACCAAATCCTCTGACAAGCCAATCCGACGAGAAAAATATACTTGGGCATCATCAGAGTACAAATGTATTGAGAAACTCCTGCAGCAATTATATAATAGACATACTGAACAAAAGTGGGCCAAGTATGATCCCTGAGCAACTGCTTTTAATCACTACTTTTCACCAAGGATTACGTAGATAATATTCTACCAATTTTAAAGCGCAAGCAGAAAATCCAAAACAATTATTTAATATTAATAAAAGAATAGAATGATATTCAGTATCGAAAAACGTAAAAGCATAAACACAGTTAAATTTCCTCTGCCACATGTCGCGCGAATCTTTCCAACTACTTTGAGCAAAACCGTTGCATAACTATGACACTTTGTACGATTATAAAGGTGATTTAAGCAACAACTAACATTTACCAGATTTTAGAAAGAGCTAGCAATATGCTTATTGGACGAAAATCGCTACCTTCAAAGTATCAGGAAAAGTGGAAGTTGCTATTGAAAAATTAACAATGTGAGTTAACGTGGGAGTTACGTTCTGCAGCTCAAATTCTTTTCCAATATATTTTTAAAGAAGTGGCACGATAGGGAGTCCCCCGTGTGTAACCTGGTTTGGTATCAAAACGCTCGGAGGGGTCCTTTTCAATTTTGACTGAGCTTTTGCAGTTTCTCAGCGTCATATTACATAGCCGTATTACTTTTGCAGGGATACCAAGTTCAGATATCGCGGCATATAGGGAACTTGTTCTTGTGCTGTCAAAAGCTGATATAAGTCGACAAATAGATGGTGTGACTCATGGATCTTTTCCAAGATTTGGCGTTTCGTGAATATCTAGTTTACGGTGGATTTAGGTAGATTTAAAGCCACACTAATAAGGTTCAATTAATACGTTGACGGTTGGCTTCAGTTTTTCGTAAAATACGCTCGATTTCACCTTATACGAAATGTTAGGCAGGCCGATACCGCGGTAAGTGACGCCTGCATCACCTTTCTTGTGGATTGTGAGAAGGTTTTCCTGGTGAGGTCACTCCGACGTTTTCGGTTTTAGAACCCACTAGGATCTGCAGCGTTGGTTCACCAGTAGGTGCGGCTGCGAGCGGGTGTCTGATTTGGGCCAAGCGGCTCGTTATATAAATGCGTCTTTAAAAGAAAACAAATACCCAGAACTTGGTTGCGCACTAGGGTTGAGACCCCCACGTAAACAAAAAATATAACAAATGAAAAATTCTAGTATGCCTCGGAGGAGATCCAACAATTATATAGCCGGCAATATATCAACCTTCAGCTAACAGAAAAAAGCTACCGTTTATAATAAGGGGATATAAACGGAAAACAAGAAACTGTAATAAGGAAAAAATTTCGAACTTTTAAACTTTTTATCAACATGGCGAAATAAGGTTGTTTAAAACTTTGCCATATTTGCAATAAAGTAGTGTTTCCCAACCTTTTTTTAACAGGGACGACTTTGACTTTAACATAAGTAATCGTAAAGTCAAAAGTAACATTAAATAACAAATAATACTGCGTAACAATGAATATGAATTTGGAATGTCGCACAGAATGTTTTGAGCGCCTATTTGAGTGATAAAAAAACCTACTTATACCAACATATAAAAATTGTAGATCGATTAAAAAATGGGAAGTTATGAAAAACTATGCGACTTCCGAAAAACGGCCATTTTACCATAATTCCAGATATTGAGAGTATTTTTGGGATTTCCAGAATGCATTTTTTATTAATCAACTAGGTTCATAATATATACAAGTTGCACAACTTCTTTAGTTTTGCTATGTAGTGAGGTTTTAGCTGATGGTCCGCAAACCATGGTTTTGGAAACATTGCAATAAAGAGACCTCTCGGTCTCAATGCAACATAGTACTGAACCTACCATCATCAGTACCGTTACCTTAAGAAGTTAAATCCTGTACTATCGCAATTTTGTGTGGTATTTTTATATTAGCAATTAGTACTACTTTGAAAGAAATTTACTCGAAAATGTGACCGTACCTTATGCCTTACTCTTCTGTAATTTTGAATTGGTCCATTTTCTGTATTATCTCTGTCTTTATTATGATTCGCTATTGCTTTAATACAATCTTGTACTCGCTATCTGGATGTGGATATGTTTTCCTGGCGAACCTACGAGAGCATTTTATGGATGATTGATGTCTGCATCTGAGATACTTGGATCCTCACATCCAGTGAGTTTCTCCTGCAGGGTTCTGTGGAGCCTCTCAATGTCACCCTTACCAATGCCCTTGTATCACATTAAGTGATCTGCGACAGTGCGCTACTACCTCCGAATTGGTTGTGACAGAGTCGAGGCTTTTGGGTCAGCTTGACTGTCTAGTAAATATAAACTGTATTTGTCATAATCATAGCCGATTCTATGATTTATACTGCTTCTTGTATTACCACTGGCTTGAATTGAAAGGTACTACAACGGTCCGGACGCAGCGTAAATCCATCAGTATAGAATGCATGGAGCCGCTAGATCCGGGAACTTCATGGGCCTAAGACTCTCTGCTTGGTACGGCTAAGAGATATCCTTTGCTGAGAGTTACCCTTGGCTTAGTAGTCCGTTTCGCTTGGAAGTTGGTAGGTTTTCAGAATAATCATAAGATTTCTAGGATATACTTTTTATGATCTTCAGCATTAGGGCGGCGTTAGCAACAACCTAATACATATAACAGCCGTTCTCTGGCCTTCCTGTAGTATAAGAACAGCATATTTATTTTCTAAAATGGGCCAGCATACCACTACTACGTGGAAGAGCATAGGTCTGACCATAACCGCATACAGCCAGTGCACCAACTAATATGGCATGCCCCATTTTTCGCCTATCGCCCTTCTGCAGTTTCATTTGTCAGTTGCTATTGTTGGTGTTTTCTGCAGTGGGACCTTGTATCTTCTTGTAAAGAAATCCGTTTGTTAGTTTTTCTGGCATACTGTCACACAATGTCAGTGGGTATTTCCTACGTATTGCTCGGGCAATACCATCAGCATACGCAATTACCTTACATCTCTCTATTCCATGCTGGACAGCAGTGGGTTTACTGCTGCAACCCAATAAAAGAGTGTATTCCTTGATGGTTAATGATTTGTTGCGATTTCTTTTGATAGACTTCCTAATGTGGTATTCTATCAAGCGTTCCACTAGTTTCAACTGAAATAATGACAGAGTGATGGGTTTGAAGTATTTTGGGTTCACGTGCGAAGTCCAGGGCGGACTGGGCCACCGTCCGCCCCCCCCCCCCCCCTTTTCCAAACCCAAGAAAAAAACTCCGTAAAGGCCCTGCAGCACCAGTTAACTGTAAATATACTCTCGTATAGTTGTTTCCAAATTTTTATATAAGGCCTCACCCTTTAACATGATAATTGAAAATAAAACTCTGATCAACACCTTATATTTTAACCCGAGAGATTCTAGATATGTCTACAGGTTTTACATATATATTGAGTTATTGAATAGGACGCAATTGGGGCCTAAGAATAGAGGCCCCTGAAAAACTCTGAGATAACTCAAACTGAATATTCCGTCAAAATGTATATATTTAAGTATTTTTGAGTTTCGAACCCCTGAGGTCCTAAGATGTTTGGGGCCCCACTCTTGTGGTAACTTTTTCGAATTTTGATATGAGATTTCCGTCGTGACTGTATCGCGGCCTTAAAGATAAAATTATATAGAGTTTTCGAACACCGATTTGTCTAGGCTTCAAACTCTTAGGGCCCCCACAGTACTTTTAGATAATTGAAAATTTCACTCTGATGAAACTTTTAAGAATATAAACATGAGGTCCTAGTGATGACCACATTTTTTAGGTATACACTTTCGAATATGTGACTCTTGGGGCCGAATATGTACAGCCTAGTCCTAGTACTCTTGAGTAATTGAAACGAAACATTTTATCACATTTTTCAAAATTGCCATACATCGTTTAATTTTTGCCCATACATCGATAATTCTTGCTTGCCGTTTCGGTATTTATATTATAAATAGTTCTTTTATATTGAGCTGTAAAGTTCCATGATAATTCATTAATTTTAGGGCCCCATGGTGTATCGAGCTGCAGCAGTTCGATAAACTTTACAATATATAAGCTAAAGCAGTGAGAAGGCTAAAATATATTTGAGTCTTGCCCAGATTGTGTCAAACTTTCAGTTCAAATTATCTAAGAATACGACGGGGGCCTCATACTCTGGCGGGGTTTAAGTGAAACGGAGGCCAAAACTGCGTTGATTCCAAGTTCAATGCAGTAAATATGACAGGCCGGAAATATAAATCAGGAGCAGCGAAAAGAAAAGAAAAAACTCAGAAATCATGGTTCGACCTGAAAAATTTTCCTCATACAAACGAGTTTTCTTTGCGTACAAGTTTTTACTAACTTTGTCATGCACTCAAGTCGCTTGCGAAAGATCATTTTCGGAGCTCAAATACATAAAAAATCGTTTGAGGAATACCATGACACAAGACCACCTTCAAACTGCTATGCTCATGTCTGTGGAGTTCCCTGTTTTGAAAGAAATTCGTAACAACGATATAATTGATTCACTGGCAAATAAGAATAATTTGTTGCAAAACCTTTTGCAAACTTGAGTAAGTCAAAAGTTGTTTTCAATGTACATTTAGTTAATCAGTGTCATCGTAACTAAACAAAACTTTTGTAACTATAAACTAATAAAAAATATACCCTAAAAATTAATATTCAATCAACTTTCCTAACATTTACAATTGATGAAATTTGGGGGCCCTTTTTTCAAAAGCCCGGGGGGCCCTTTGACGCCCACTCCGCCCCTGGCGAAGTTCCGCTGTGGGCATGAACGCCACTTTTGATTTCATTCAGCCCTTTGGCAAATCGAATGGGATATATCGATGATCACAGAAGGAGTGTTCGCTCAATGCTCTCCAGTTCCAGAAAAGCGTTCTTTGCGACCACAGTAGAACTTCCCTACGATTTTTTGTAGCAACGGCGGGCGTATTTCCCGACTCCTGATACCAATCTTACGACTAGGAATATAGTAAAAAATTGGCTCACTCCTCTCGTATTCGCATCACCTCCTAAAATTAGCACCTTTTTGCCGTCGGCTTCCTTATTGAATGTGTTGGCACCTCTCGGTCGTCCGGAAGGTAAATTGAACCCACACCGTATCTAATTCCAGACTGACCTCGCAAGTATCCCTTTCATTAAATAGTGGAAGAAATAAACATTTTAGCTTAGTACTAATCAAGGTCCTCTGTTTTGTATGAATATATACATATGTGATAATACTGTATCGCCACCGAAATGAATAAAATTATCTTCTACTACAATCAGTGATGGGTATTAACTCCACAAGTGCAAGCAAAATAACTTCTTCAAATTCCTGCTCGTCATCACGTTCATCTTTATCTTCTGGTTCGTTTAAATCGCCTCGCTTCAGGTACTACCTCAGGGCCGTTATCTGCATCGAAATCTTCTACAATGGAAATATTATCAAGAATTCGCATTGTCTGTTCTTCAAACAAAGCACTCCTCGAAGTTTTAACCTCAACGAAAAAGATGGTAAATAAACTAAAAAAGCGAAAGATAATAACAAACGGCATTCGGATATTTGCTGTCTCTGACTACGATTGTCCAATATATGGGGCAATTAGAAGTTGAAGCATGCTCGTAATACGCTAAATTAAAAAATCCTTTCATGGAACATGCTTCAAAATGATGACTAATACTGAAATATTTTTTAGAGTCTCAATTTCAATTTAACAAGAAGAGCCCTTATTTCCGTAAAAATGAGCTTAGTAGAAAAAAAATTCCAATATATTGGACGATGTTACTAAAAGGGTTAAAGGCACACATACACGGCTTGGTGCAAGATTGATAGAAAACAAGATAGTGCCTACCACTCTTAGACCAACTGATAGTGACGTAATAATAACGAGAGAACGAAAGGGCATAACCAATCGAAATGATATTTTTTATGTATACGAGGTATCTATGAGAGCCGTGAAGAACGTGTTGGTTATGTTTCCTACATTCCACAGCTTGGCTCGGATTCTTTATACTCTGAGTAAAGAACGTAGATTACAATGAAGTTGAATCACTCCCACCGTTCCTCTCACAGAAAATCTTGTCTTATTTCAACATACCACAATTTGACTATTGCTGATTGGTATAAGAATCTGATTTGATCCAGTTAGTACCTCTTGTGAATTGGGCAGAGCACACTTAAATACCAATCGGCTAGTATCTCAAGCTCTTCGGACTCACGTATTTGAGCCTCTCTCTTCTTTCTGCGCACAATACGTCTCTCTTCCTTTCCCTATTCCCGATAGCGTTCCCCTACAGCTTGCGATGCGCCCGCTCACAGCGCGGCTCTGTATGCAGTATAATTGCTTTCCGTTGCGACGTGGCATTCCTTATCATACCTTTCGTTTCTTCGTTGCGCTGAAAGCCAATGACTTCCTCAGCGGCGGTACGTAGTAATAGAAAAATGTGCTCTCAGTGTACATCTAATACACTGGAAACATCCGTCTATCGCATTATGATCCCACCAGCTGTAGTAGACGTCGCAAGGTCCAATGGCTCTATCACCTTTCCGCGTCTATTTAATTCCTTGGACGGCTATGGTGTCAGCCCTTGGCCTTACGAGACATCAACCAGACGGGCAACGGCACCTTCCTCATTAAGGGTTCGGTGATTCCAGTCCTTAATATATTTCATATGGTCGTCATCAAAACAGGGAGATCTCCTTCGAGGTTTGTTGCAGGGGCGGGTCCCAAAGCCAGCGGACAACCAGATACTGGAATTTTTTTCGAGACACAGTTATGTCTATAGCGAGCTGCTTGCTCCAAGACCCGCGCTGCCCGCTTGCATCCGCACCTAGGGTTGAACAGACACTGCTGACTTCAGTGGGCCCTCAAACCGCGTATGTCGTAGTGACCCCCTCGCTTTATTCCGTGACCCAAGGCTCCACACGGGCTGGTTACCGTATTTGCACATGGGTTACTCACGGTGCCCAAAGTGCACAAACGTGGACAAAGGTCCCGGGATTGAGCATAGTCGCTCAAGTGTATACTCATAAAGTCGCCCATACCCCATTGCACTCCTTGTTTCCCAATAATCTTAATAATAGTTTTGATCTCATCTATGTTGATGCAAATTTGAGGTTTTAAGATACTTTTGCTCTCCCCCTCCCTGCCTCAGGTCATTACCATTTGCTTCAGTGTTCAATATTAATAAGAATATGGTGTTTAATTTTCGTCATTCTAATTTGACTCCTTGAATTTACAAATTATTGAAATTGAAGGGAAGTTGAGGGGGTATCTTTCATTCCTTTCTGCTCGAATACATAAGGTACCACGATACACAACAGACCTAAAAAAAAAATTCTGAGAAACAAATTCATTAACTTATTCAAAGCGTCTAACAATTAAGTGTATTGTTGTACCAGCTTCGATTTCCTTGATGTTCACTCTCAGGATTTTGCTTACCGCAAGGGGGCCGGCATGTTTACGACGACACATACGCATACATATGCAACCGCGAATTATTCCGGTTCACCGTATTTCCCGCCGGATAATTCCTTTTGGGAATTTTTCCGTTTTACCTTTTTTCCAATAAAATTGCGGTTGACGGCAACCGTACATTTTTTCTAGAATCACTTAGTCTCAAGATCTCTGAAGCGACACACGTCAACTAATACTTCACACCACAAGGTAAAGCCATTATTGATATCCACATATAACTCATTATACCTTTGATATATCTACATATGTATGTATATACATTTGATTGAAATTCAACTTGACTTAACCAAAACGAAATTTCTATATTTTATTTAAAAATTCCAATTGTGCGTCTGGATTGCCCCATTGGGAGACTCGACACACAATTGTACATGGCTCATCTACGCCGAGATTTGAATATACAGTCCACAAAAATAAAATCTTCACACAAAGCCGCATAGCCACAGGAAAATTTTATACAAAGCCGCATAAGACACAAAGCCGCGCAATGTCCCACCCAAACAAGGCGTACTGCACACATAATCAACTGCACACATATACCAACTGCCATCACCACAAGTAACTGACAACAAGGTATGTGTTGTATGCTTCAATTACACTTTAAAACACGTTAATCATTTTTTGTGAAACATCGCCTTACAAGGCAAGTAATTTTTTGTGAAAACGAAAGAGTGTTACACCTTAAAAAAATAGAAACTGTGCTAATCCGTTTGTCCGCGAACGACAACAACAACTAACGGTCGTGCAGACACACGCACAACAGTAAACAGTGGTACTGTATTACAACAGTTCAATCCATCAAATTTAAAATTAAAGTTTTTTTTTTGGATTTCCACACTTATTCACTTTAAAGTAAATCTGTATCACTTTCTCTGGTTCCATACTGCTCATTGGCATAACATAATTGTTAATTTGAAAGTCACTAGTTCACTGATTCGAGAAACGTTACTTCTATTGCACACTATTGCGTTTTCACATATTCACATTTGAGCTTTTGTTGTTATTTTGTATATATAACCATCAAGTAAATCAAAAAATAACAAACTTGACTGAAATTAAAAAAACATTGTTAAATAAAGAAGCATACATATATAAATTTACTGGCAATTGTCATTTTGCGGAACTTGTTTTTCTAGCAATATCAGAGTTAGCTAGACTGTAGTAACTGGCTCTTAGCTTCACTATGGATTCATACATCCGTTTGGCAGAATCTGTTGCAGAGTTTGATGCTGACTTCAACAGCACTCCTGCCTCAGAACAAAACAAGCACGGTCTTGCTATCCAGCAGGAGGAATTGAAAGTATTATGGGTGAAAACGAAAGTAGCGTACGATACGCTCACGAACTCAGAAGGTTTAACTGAAGAAGATGTCTGGGCTATTTCAAAGAAATATAGAGTATGTTTTCGACATATGTTAAGTGCATGTCTGCTATGGCTACTCAAGCAGAAGCATTAACAAACGTAGAAAAGGATGTAGGGGAGCAGTCCGTCCGCGAACACAATATCCACCTTCCACCGTGCGATACAGACGTGTTCAAGGGCGACTACCTTTCATGACCAACATTCCGTGATATGTTTACGGACATCTGCATCCTAAATAAGCGCCTCACCCTGGTTGATAAACTATTTCATCTCAACCATAAAACACAAGGGGAGGCCAAAGAAATCGTAAGAAGGTGTCCACTAACTAATTAAGGCTTTACTACTGCGTGGAAAAACTTGTATGAACGCTATGAAAACAAGCGTATTTTAGTTAACACACAACTAAACCTATTGCTTAACTTAATGGCAATAGAGTTTGAGTGTGGTAGCTCAATAATAAGTTTGCAGCGGGAGACGCAATTGTCGTTTATCTCTGCTCGACGAAGCTGCCTGACAGCACACTGGCTCTATGGGAACAAACCATAGACCATAAAAACGACATACCCAAATGGGAAGATATGGACAAGTTCCTGTCCAATCGGTTTCAGACCCTTCAGACATTGTCAGGGTTGAAGGATGGTAAAGCTGTGAGAGTGCCAAAGCCGCCGCAAATCACACGTCATCCTTTCGAAACCCCGACAAAAAGAGTTGGCACCTTCCAAGTAAGCGTGACCACTTTTACTTGTAAAATGTGCCATTCAAACGAGCACAAATTGCGCAGCTGTTCCCGTTTCCTACAGCTAACACCTACAAACAGATTGAAATTTTTAAAGGAAAATAATTGTTGCCTGAAGTGCCTTAGTTCGGGACATACTGTGTCAAGATGCACAAGTGCTTACAACTGCAATACGTGTCACTCGCGACATCACACGCTCCTGCATCTAAATGCAATTCAGCCAAAGGCAACGACGCGTTGGACGTCTTCGAGGCCTACCGATGATTCTCCATCGACATCGAGGCAGGCGCAAGCACAACGTGATTCCGATAAAGCAACTGAAAATGCAAACAGAAATGTTAAGTCCTGCTTTGCGAATACACATACAGGTGTGCTATTAGGAACAGCTCGCGTAAATATACGTTTCAATGGCACAGATTTTGCTGCACGAGCACTGATTGATTCTGGTTTTGAGTGTTCCTTTATAACAGAGAGGTTAAAACGCAGAATCAATCTGTCTGTCAAAAAAGATGCATCCCCAAGTTTCGGGCATCACAAATTCAGTAAATGCCCAGGTTAAGGAAGCATGTAACATACAATTGCGGTCCCCCGTCGACCCGTTGTTAGCTTGACTGCAACTGCCCTGGTTTTACCACAACTAACGGGAAATCTGCCGACTACAAATATCAGCGCCACGACGAGGCAAGAATTTCCGGACCTGGTATCAGCGGTTAAAAGGCTTTTCGTAAATGCACAAATAGATCTCATTCTCGGTGGAGACATTTATCCACAAATCATATTAAGAGGAATAAAGAAAAACGTCTTGAAGACACTTCTAGCCCAAGAAACCGTATTCGGTTGGATTATAACCGGTAGTACGGATACTACAAAGACCCACAGAAATATAGTTTCGTGCTTCAGCGAAGTTTCGCTGGACAAGCAACTGACGGCATTCTGGGAGTTAGAAGATTTACCCAAAACCAAAAGACTCAATGAAGATGACAAACATTGCGAAGAGCTCTATAAAAAGACCACTATCAGAACTAATGAGGGAAAATACATAGTCTCGTTACCATTCCGACAGGAATTTCCAGTAACCATACAACTAGGCCCTTCTCTTAAAAAAGCCTGATCTCAATTCTTCCGGAATGAGACACGGATAGCCAAGGATCCCGTCCTACAAAAGGAGTATAATAGGGTATTAGCAGAGTATGAGATACTTGGACACATGACGAGAATAAATAGTAACATATTAGCGGACTCATGTGATAATTATTTCCTGCCTCATCACGCCGTTACAAAGGCGGAGAGTACCTCAACTAAAGTTCGCGTGGTTTTCAATGCCTCAAGTGCAATCACTAATGGGACAAGCTTAAATGACGTCCTCCTACCAGGTCCAGTACAGCAATCAGATCTTTCAATACTGATTCTACGCTGGAGGTTATACAGATATGTTTTCAACATTGATATCGAGAAAATTTACAGACAAATTTGGATAAACGATAACCAGTCGAAATATCAGCGCATCGTCTTTCGGGCAAACCCGAACGAATCAACGAGCCTATCTGAATTAAAACGGTTACGTTTGGAATAAACTGTGCTCCTTACCTGGCGATAAAGTCACTGTTGCAGTTGGCCGATGACGTAGAAAGCTAGCATTCAATAGCAGCTAATAAATAACAATAAAAAAATAAAATACAGCAGGGTTTCCCTTACGAAAATGGACGGTCAACTGCGAGGATGTAATAGCAGACATTCCAAAAAAGGATCTACTAAGCGAAGATTTCTTGGAAGTCGAAGACACCAGCACAGTTAAGGCTCTTGGGATAAGATGGAACGCCCATTCGGATTTTTTTTTACTTCTTAACAAGACCAATGAAGCATAGTGACACAATCACTAAAAAGTCGATATTGTCCTCCATCGCCAAGCTGTTCGATCCGCTAGGATGGCTTGCGCCCATTGTAATAGTAGCCAAGATATTGATGCAAAACATTTGGCTGGAAGGCAAAATTTTACCAAACAGTACCGCGAGATAGAGAGGATCAAGATACTGCGCTGGGTTTATTTTTCTCCCTCCCATGACGTTGAAGTACATGGCTTCTGTGGTGCTTCAGAAAAAGCGTACGCGGCTACGGTATACTTACGAGTTAAGCAGGGAAGTGAAGTTTTAGTGAATCTGCTGGTAGCAAAAACTAAAGTTGCTCCAGTTAAAACTATTTCCCTACCCCGATTAGAACTCTGCGGCGCAGTATTGCTCGCCGAAAGCATTGAGTCGGTACTTGGCAACCTACCACTAGGACAGGTACAAGTACACTTATGGACAGATTCCACAATTGTGCTTGCATGGATATGCAAACCTCCATGTTCGTGGTCAACATTCGTAGTACATCGTGGAGTCGGCATCAAATCCAGCAGATATGGCAAGCAGAGGAGTTCTCGCCTACGAATCAGTCGACAACACTTTGGGGTGGCATGGCCCTTCTTGGTTGCAGGAAGACAAGGAAAATTGGCCAAGGCAAGAGACAAGATATAACACCAACATCGAAGAAAAAAGGGCGCATTTATGTGCAACCATAACAATAAAAAACTAGAAGTCAACGAAAGCCCCACCTCGATCGTAAACCGATGGCAGAATCTTACACCAAACATTTTGCAGGAGATGGAAGGCTGAATATCTGCAGGAAATGCAAAAACGCATAAAATGGAAACATCCACAAAGCAATGTAAAAACCGGAGATCTTGTGGTTATAAAAGAAGAAAATCTACCGCCTAATATGTGGAGACTAGGAAGAGTCATCAACCTACACCCAGACTCTGATAACCGCGTACGCGTCGCCGACATCTATACTATGAAGGGGCAAACCAGCAGACCAATAACGAAATTGGTCTTGCTGCCCTCCTGCGAAAATACCGCTACTTCCCCTACACAAGGATAAATACCAAACAAAAAAAAATATTCAAAACCAACACAGGATTTTGAATATATTCCTAATTTCAAAGCCCTTTTCATAAAGGTTGAAACATATTTAAGATCTACCATTACATTTCAAAAAATGAATTTATAGCACTAATGCATCAACAATCAACAATTTTGCAAACTAACCAATGGTTTGAGTTATTTTTAAAAAAGTGGTCACTTGATACCCGAAACCCGTACAAAACTAACCAATAGTTCGAGTTAATTTTCCGGGATTTATAACCGATAGTCAAAGAACAGCCTGGTTCCACCCTAACATTAATTGTGTTTTCATATTCTCTAGTAAAAAGCTATCGAGTGACTTGCCACGAACTAAATTTCGGAGCGCAAGGAAAATTTGCTTTTAATGAAAGAAACATGCAAGAAAGTAAGAGAACGCAGAACCAGTAAGAAGTTGCAAGCTCTTTTCCTTTTGATTGTATATTTAAATATTTTTACAACTCTTCCAATTTTCGCATTAATAATGAAAATAATAAATATTTATAACAATTATTTTCTACTTTTTTAACCAACTGAATGCTTTCAATCAGCTCCTTTTATCTAACTGGCAAATTCCTGCTGTGGAAATTTATCCAGTAAAAATCCAATAATAAAAAAAACTTGCAAGTTAAGCTATTGTTTCCACTTTCTCAATTAACCCTACTTTCCTGGTGTCTGGGTAGTTTTGGCGTATGGAAATGCTATCCGGTAAAAAAAAAAATGCAGTAAAAATTATTATTGGTTATTTACTAGGTAGTGAATATGAAAACACAATCATATAAACATTATCGTTTCCTTAAATCTAAACAGCTTGCTTTTACCTTGAATATGATGGCAAATGCAGGTTTAATGTATATTATCCCTATATTGGTGACCTCCCTCGTGGCGAATTCTCCCAAAGATTGTCCAAAATTTTTGCGGAGATTATCCAATTTTTTCACCTATTGAGAAAGAAAACAAATTATTTTCAGTGTACAAAGTGTTGTAGTCCTGCTGATTAGGCAAGATGAAAAAGCAATCCACATTGTTACATTTACAACCTCCTTTTTGCTTCCGGTCATTATCCGCTACCTTCGGAGTGCGTTCCCCTTCTCCCTTCGACTGTGCCCACGCAATCGAACGCAGCACTCCACCATGTGTATGTAGACGCGTACCTACATAAATACGTACCTAGTTAAGTATGTACAACTCCGAATTCATGTACAAAAATTTATTTCCATTATTATTATTACATATGAATACCACTTACCATCGAATTGCTCCACAGCCACTTGCTCCTCGTCGCCGCATACCTGTATGCGTCTACAATCGGCCGCGATGAAATGGGCGCCAATGGCTACATCGAATTCCCCACCCATTACAGATTCTATGTAGTCACCTCGTGTTACAATAACCATTTTTTGGAACTACATTGACCAATTTTAGCGTAAAAATGTATAATAATCTGAAGAACGATAGTAGTAGTTTTTTCTGTACTTTTTTTTCATTTATGTTATCACAAACACCTTTGCAGAATATTCTATTTAAATGAAAAATAATTTAAAATACAAAATTCTCAAATAAAAAGCAATATCGAAATGTTAAAATTATCACCAACAAAAAGTTATGCATACCACTGATTCATTGAGTGCATTAGCACAGCATCCGATAAATTATCTGTATGTCTTCCATTTAGATTTAAGTTCACTTTGCACTTCATTGCTCATACATATTTATTCAGAATGTATCACGTTTTTATAATTTTACGCTACAATAATTCGCTTTTCATGTTTTTAATTTTTTTTCACCATTATAATTCCTCAGCGTCACCGATATATGTATAAGCTAAACTATCCCGTTTTGCACAACCTTAACGGACGCCGGTATACATACATACATACGTACACATATAAGTAGCATATGAAATAACATTTGCATGCCAGCAAACATAGGCTCCGCATAGAGATCGTAAAGGGTGTCCTAAACTGACCTATCTCATTACCATCAAATAACTCATGTACAAAAGGTGGGTGACACTTCCCGAAAAATACAAGCATATGTAGTTCATACGAGTATTAGTTTTTATTTGTTTCGATTTTTTTTTAAACATCCTATGCAGCAAGGTGTTAGGTCACTACATTGACCAGTCCATCAGGTGTTTTTACGATATATGCAAATATATCGTAATGCGATACGAGTATACGATCTCAACTGTGGAACATAGCCAAGACCACCACTTTTAAGTTAGGTGATGAAAGTTTATGGACACTTGGCGCAAAAATACACCAAATATGTAATAAATAGATACATACATATATAAATACATAAATACATCCAATTTACAATAAAATACATACATATATGCATAAACTTTGTGTCATGTCATAATTTCATAAAACGAAACTTTTTTTGTGGTTTAATTTTTTTTCTTTGGTTATTTTTTCTACATCACTTGCCGACCAATATTACGCCCACTTTCAGCAGGTGGCGGCTCGGAAACCTGTACTTTCCGACCGTCACTGCAGCATGAACAGCGAAGGCGCGGCTCGGAAACCGGTCCTTTCCGACGACCCAGGCAACGCGGCTTTGGATCCCGTCTTTTCAGACCGTCTGCCCTGCAAAAAGAAACGTCGAACGACTGGCGTGGGAACTCGTCCTTCCCGTTCTTTCCGACCATCTGATAACCAAAAGAATGGGCGGCGAGTTGACTCGGGAACACGTCCTTCCCGATCACTAAGACGATACGCCCCATACAATTACCCCAACGAAGAGAAGAGACGCTACAACTAGCGCGACAACGTATGTACGTATGTTCAGCCTTAATGTTTCTTTCTTTTACCGTCCGTGTAGAGCACAGGAGACTATGACATAGGAACACGAAGCGGCTCAAGGAAAAAACAAGCGAGCGGCTCATTGAAAACCAACCGAAAAATAATAACATGTGATGTGGTGTGAACTGGTAGGTGAAGGATGTTCACTCTCAGGATTTTGCTTACCGCAAGGGAGCCGGCATGTTTACGACGGCAGCGTAAATAATTTTCTAACCGCCCTAATATGTATCATGTACACATACGCATACATATGCAACCGCGAATTATTCCGGTTCACCGTATTTCCCGCCGGATAATTCCTTTTGGTAATTTTTCCGTTTTACCTTTTTTCCAATAAAATTGCGGTTGACGGCAACCGTACATTTTTTCTAAAATCACTTAGTCTCAGGATCTCTGAAGCGACACACGTCAACTAATACTTCACACCACAAGGTAAAGCCATTATTGATATCCACATATAACTCATTATATCTTTGATATATCTACATATATATGTACATTTGATTGAAATTCAACTTGACTTAACCAAAACGAAATTTCTATCTTTTATTTAAAAATTCCAATTGCGCGTCTGGATTGCCCCATTGGGAGACACGACACACAATTGTACACTTGACAAATTCTTTTTTATAAATTAAGCTATACACTATATATCCAACTACGTAGTTGGGTTAAAAGAAGCCCACTCTGCACTCTGAGAGGGGATTTTTTAACCCTTATCGGGATCATGTATACGACCATATACAATTTGTGAATTTATATTAGAGTAAAAAAGCTAATCATCGAAAGGTTTTGGTAAAGTAATCTATCTTGTATGTGATTTGTTCGATCAGTTCGTAAATTATGGTTTTTTGTTTATTTATTAATTTATTTATTTATTAATCAACAACAAACCAAGTGCTTAATGACTATGTGATATGAATATGGATATAAATTTTATATTATAATAAAGTCAAAATAATAATTGATAATTGATAAGAGAGACTCTAGGACAAGAGTTTTAAGAGCACACTTTTAAAAGTAAATTTTGAAAAAGAAAAATCAACGTCTAAGACAGAAGAATAAGCATTGAATTGAGTAAGTGCCCTCCGTAAAGGGGCATTCATCCCATAGACAGTTTTAGCAATACGAAGAAAAAACAATTCATTACAGCGCAGAATACCTACGTGCCGGAACATTGAAACAAATTTTCATTAGAAGGTACGGGCAATCGATGCCACCTGCAATGATATCAAAAACAAAGCACAGCGATAAAAGAGTATGCCTGGACTCCAACGACATTAAATTAATCAATAAACAGCGAGAACGATAAGATGGGATAGGATCCTCAAATCTCAACGAACGCAGAGCAATGCGTAAAAAAGACTTTTGAACAGACTCTATTCTATTAACATAGATAGCATGAAAGCGGCGCCAGATAAATGCTGCATAATCCAATCTCGACCGCACCAGTGTTGAGTACAACAGTTTGAGTGTGTAAGGATCTGAAAAAGAAGAGCAATTACGACGAATAAAGGCCAACATAGCAAATGATTTAGGAACAATGAAATTTATGTGAGCCGTAAAATTGAGCTTGGAATCAAAATATACTCCCAAGTCTTTAAATTCACTGATTGAGATAAGCGGAACATTTAAGATGGAATAGGAAGTAGGAATATTGTTTAGTAGTTTTGAATAGGTGGGGTAGTGACATTTACTAGCATTTAGTGACAAATTATTTCGCACACACCAGCGATATAAATTTTCAAGCTCAGACTGGAGAATTAACGAATCTTCCAGACACGTAATTTCATGATAAATTTTCAGATCATCTGCATAGATGAGGAAATTACAATTATTAAAACAGGTGGAGACATCATTTTTGAAAAGGACAAACAATAACGGTCCTAAGATACTACCTTGAGGAACACCAGAAGAAGCAACAAAAAAATAAGACGAGACATTATCAACTCGAACAGCACAACGTCTATTATCCAAATAGGAAGTAATCCACTTCAAAAGCTCAGAATGAAAACCAAAACCTGCAAGTTTAGTTATCAGTATGCGATGAGATACTATATCAAAAGCCTTGGAGAAATCTGTATAAATTGCATCGACTTGGAATCCCTTTTGAAAGGTTTCGAAACAATCCTCCGTAAAAGTTGCTAAATTTGTTAACGTAGATCTACCCGGAATGAAACCATGCTGATTAGGGCATAACAAATGTTTAACAGCATAGTATATTTTATCCTTAACTATGCACTCAAACAGTTTAGAGACAGAAGTAAGTTTGGAGATCGGTCTATAATTTTTAATATCGTTTTTGCTTCCACATTTAAGGATAGGAGTGATAAACGTAAATTTCCAGTCATCTAGAAAAATACCAGCAGATAGTGAGCTGTTAAAGATATATCTCAAAGGCGTAATCAGTGCGGGACAACATTTAAATAAAATAACCGAAATGCCATCCACATCAGTGTTAGTCTGATCTAATGTTTAATACTGCAAATTAACACTTATTTCACTTTTGCCCAACGTTTCGCTTGAAATTCTAGCTTCTATAGGGGGCGACACTACTTATTTGAACCAACGAAAAATATAAACAAAAATAAAGCATAGAAAACAATAATTTTAAGCGTGTTTGTTTTTAGTTTTCTCATCGACTTTTGGAATATGACAGATATTATTATATATTATTTGTGAATTTATATTAGAGTAAAAAAGCTAATCATCGAAAGGTTTTGGTAAAGTAATCTATCTTGTATGTGATTTGTTCGATCAGTTCGTAAATTATGTTTTTGTTGGCTAGTCTGATCTAATGTTTAATACTGCAAATTAACACTTATTTCACTTTTGCCCAACGTTTCGCTTGAAATTGTAGCATCTATAGGGGGCGACACTACTCATTTGAACCAACGAAAAATATAAACAAAAATAAAGCATATAAACAATAATTTCAAGCGTTTGTTTTTAGTTTTCTCATCGACTTTTGGAATACGACAGATGTTATTCCCCTAATGCACCACGCTTATGTTTGACATTGTCTGCCGATTAGAAAGAAGCTATTTTATTATTTTTAAGGTTACTCGCCCCGGCCGGAATTCTACGGAATTGCACACGCTACACACTCGGCTACGACGGTAGCCGTTCAATAATTCTGTCACCAGACAATTCGATATTGGTTTTCTTATTATTAATGAGTTTCTTTAAATGTATTACAAGGCACAACAGGCTTTTTGAAAATAATATTGATTTTTTCTGCTAATCACTTAATACTTTTTAGTTTTTTAAACTACTAACTAACTTTTGTTGATCGTCTTATCTGTTTTTATACTGGTACCCAGGGTGTTATAACTTCGTTTACCTAACGGTTGTTTGTAACGGCATAAAACAACCGCTATAACTAAAGATATATTTGTATACCACAATTCTTAGAATTAATAGCGAATGGATTGTCTGTCTATCCGAGCGTCCGGTCGGATAGCTCCAGTAAACATTGAGCTATTTCAAAACTACTTTGGTATTCCAATTGGGCGAAATTGGATAATAACCACGCCCACATAACGTCGTTTTGTAAAAATCAAAAGACCGCGATATTTCAGTAACTATTGAAGATAATTTGCTAAAGTTTGACATATAGGATAGCCCTGGAAAGGGGAAAACGTGTGTATTTAAATTTGCAAAATGAGCGTGGCCTCGACCAAAAATTATAAAAAAATTTAAAATGCCCTACGAAACCATCGTATCAAAAAAACTTTTGCAGTCAGTAAGCAAAGTTCCAAAAGTTGCAAAAATTGAGCCAAACCTGCGCTCACCTCTCATATAGTGGTAATTTTAAACAAGTAAGGAAGAGTTTTACCGCCATATGCTGACGACCTCACAACTTGAAAGTTGCCAGGCTTACTGTGCCTAAAACGATGTCGTAGAATATAACCAGAGAACGTATATTAGACATAGAAGCTTTAAGTTAGGATGATCGTGTGAATTGTCAAAAACCATCAATATTTTTTGGCATACTTCAACATTTCAATGGGGCTGGGAAAATCCGAGAGTCAGAATTTAACAGAGCTGAGCGAATACAAAATTTGTTTAACAGAATATGATTTCTAATAAATGTTACTTGTCTTGGCTCGTTATTTTATTTTGGAATGATATTAATAAATTTATGGAAGCATCTAAATAATTAATTTGATGTGAAATTTGGTTTTACTTATGTAAATACGTGCATGGTAAGAAAGATCCAATTTGGCTAAACATATGTATGTATGCAAACATTTCACATGTAATATGCACTGAGTTTTATAGTTTAATAAATTATGAAAAAATGGAAATTTTATATATTATTAGGTAGAAAATGAACGGAGCTAGACAAATCCAGGGTTATGTATAAATATGGGAAAAGTAACTTGACTAAATGGCTGTTTTGATGAGAGAATTTCCTACGCTCATTTCATTACACAAAGTCATAAAATGTAAATTACCTTATTTATAAAAAGTTCTATAGATTTAAAACCTTTATAGAGTGGCATTTTCATACAATTTTATGATTTATAAAGCATTAAAGGTATTGTTTAATTTTTATAAATGTGAGTGTGAAACTAGGTACCAATGCATGTACATATGAATGTACATATGTATGTGCATATGTCTATTTATTTTTTATTTTCATATATTAATTAATTACTAAGTTATAGCTACAAGGCCTTAAGCTTAACTAGATAACATATTATTGTACATATCTTTTAACTTAGAGTGGAAAATATAATTTTGTTGTTTTTAGGAATTTGATAATGTTGGTGGTCGCTTCCTTGGAAGGATAGGAAAGGGCAAGTACGGGATTGGAGTTTTAATATCGTGTGTCTCTGTCTTGTGTAAAGCGGGCAGTCCACCAGTAAGTGCTTGATAGTTACTAGCAGAGAACTTGTAAGAAACGAGAAGGCGCAAATATCAAAAGAGTTTTTTCATCAACAAAATTTGCGCGTGCGTACAAAAGAATTCACCTCCGAAAAATACTGCATTTAATTCTACAATACCAATAAAAACCATTTTTACCATATTTTGCTATATTTAGAGCAGAGGGGGGCTATTCCGGAGGCGAGCGGCTGCATGTGTACAAAAAGAAGATAAGTAATAAATCAAAACAAAAACGATAGCAGAAAAATAAGTAAGCAAAAAAACCCCGTTTCTGGATCGCGAGAAGCAACTTGAGAAGGCAGATGAGTTATGCAACAAGTGTGCATAGGAGAAGGGTGTAAAGGGAAAGGAAGAATCGTCAAAAGAATATTCTCTCGAGTTTTCGGCAATTTTTGTGTCAATCGCCATCACCGCGTGCACATGTACGTAAATGAATTGATGCGCGCATGAATTGCTTAACATATGTATGCATGTATGTATGTACAATGTTTCGCTGTGCTCTTGTGCTGAAAAATTGCGCACGTGTGAATGAATCTTTTCTTGATTCTACTTAAGTACATATGTATAATGAACCATAGTAGATATTTCATTAAAATATATAATTTTTTCATGTTTTTATTAAACTTATTTTCAACCGCAGCTGCCAAGAATGATAAAAACAAGATTACGACAACGCCGGCAGCGTATACGTCACAGAAATCCTCTGCCAAGAATAATGAAAAAAGGAGGGTGATAATTTGGCAATAACAAAGCAATTACAAAGAATTCCACCCAAATTTTGGTCACAGCGTCATCAGCAGGAAATGTGATAATTAAGATAATTTTATACAAATATTTCAAAATTAACGTTTAGCATAAACAAAATGCAGCACAATCTATATTTCCCAGTTTGTATTCGTAAACAAACACTCAGAACATCTTGCTACGTCATTCTGTCAAACGAAGCAAGTACAAAGTAACGGAAGTGCTTTTGTCGTCACCTTGTTTTCTCTGCGCCGTGCGCAGCTGCACTTGTGCCTGCAGCGACGCCAAATATTCTGAAGTATCTCAAACTACATACGTACCTACATACATGCATACATATGTTAAGCAATTCATGCGCGCATCAATTCATTTGCGTACATGTGCATGCGCTGATGGCGATTGACACAAAAATTGCCGAAAACTCGAAAGAATATTCTGTTGACGATTCCCCCTTTCCCTTTACAGCCTTCTCTTATACACACTTGTTGCATAACTCATCTGCCGCCTCAAGTTGCTCCTCACGATCCAGAAACGGTTTTGTTGTTTACTTATTTTTCTTCTATCGTTTTTGTTTTGATTTATTACTTATCTTCTTTTGTACACATGCAGCCGCCCGCCTAAGCAATAGAGCCCCTCTGCTCTTAATATAACAAAATATGGTGAAAATAGTTTTTATTGGAATGGTAGAATTAGATGCAGTATTTTTCGGAGGTGAATTCTTTCGGTCGCACGCGCAAATTTTGTTGATGAAAAAGCTCTTTTAACATTTGCGCCTTCTTGTTTCTTACAAGTTCTCTGATATAACATACTGATGAGAACAAAACAACTACACTACGGAGGTTATCATAATAAGCTGGTGGCGTTTTTTCCGCATAATTTTAGGCGCAGTAAACTTCCCAGGTAATGACTTTTGTCAGGTAGTTAGCATAGGGCGGTAAACCTCTTCCTTACATGTTGAAAATTACCATTATATGAGAGGTGGGCCTAGGTTTCGCACGATTTTTGCAAATTATATGAACATATTTATTCTTTATTATAGTAAACAATTTCCATTCTATAGTTGTTAAACATAAGTATTTATAATTATGTTTTTATAGAAATGGAAATATCATCGTGGCAACTGTGAACCGCTTCATAAGTAAGTGGGTAATATTACCATCCAAATTTGAAAAAGCCCCGTCAATTTGCGTTCGAGCAGGTTACTATACATGCTAGACCTAGTAGCGATCTAAACCTGCTTTTCTTAAGAAACTTCTATTATATTCTCAGTAGACTTTAGGTACCTATAGATTAAAATCCTCAAAAATTATAACTTAGAATATCGCGGAGCTCTGATTTTATTCCTGCAAAACACCAGCACATAAATATTATTATGATTAAATGGAATATCTTCTAAATTTATTCGCCCAGAATATACATTTTTATTCTACACAGTTCAATTGAATAAGCAATTTACCGTTTTGCTTATGTAGAAATACCTCGTTTATTCCTATTCCGCGTTTCGGTGCAATCTATGTATTCTTATCTCGCTTGATACTTATGTATAAGAACCTGGAACTGCAAAGTGTTCAAAGAGAAGACTCCACGTCTCAACGAAACATAACAAAAAACTGAAGAAAGCATCAGATAGTCGACAATCGAAAGCTTTGGACATTATGAAAAAAATTGAAGTTTTGATGTTCAAGAAACCTTGACGTTAAGCGTTGTTGTTAGGCTTTAGAGGTATTTAAATCAATCAGTTCTATACACTTTGCTTCTAAATCTCTAAATAGGTTAGGTGGAATAAAAGTGTCTAATATAGATAGACCGTCAGCACTGGTGGCTCGACTGCAAGCTACATATAAAGCTGCTCTAGACGAGTAAACAAAAACTTTGTTGTAGGTAAAACCCTCGCTTTGTGGATTGTTATTCCATCTGTGGGAACAACATGAACTTTGTTTCTTTCCATTGGTATTCGCCCATTCCTTTTATATTGAAAAGCTTTCACAGTCTTTTCAATTACATTAAAAGTGATAATATATTTAGCTGTGTTTTTTAAAGTTAAAGAAAATGAAAGACTCAAAAAATTTGAACTTTGTACAGCTACACCTTTTCCCTTTACTACATCTCCAGCGGTTGACACAAGGGTCGCCGTTGGAATTTTGCTAAGTTATAGTGCATTAAAATTTGCATCTTCGTTGGACCAGGATAAATGAATTGATTCTTCGAGTACTTGATTTGAACTAACTATCCGGCTTTCAATCAAAGATATGCCCTCAATCCTCAAAAAGCCAGTTGCTTCTCATTACTTCAATTAACTCAAAATATTTAACTAAATACCACAAAGGAGCGCAGTCTCAAGTACTATAAGCATCTCTGGGATTGGGAGACAATGGCCTTAAATCACCAAAAATAATAATGGGAATTCCTCCAAAAGGTTTACTATTTTTGAAGATTTGTTTAAGTCTACCATCAACAAAGTTAAGCATTCGAGCCCCTACCACTGATATTTCATCAATTATTTTTAATTTTAATTCAATCCATTTGGAATATATGGGGTTTTTAATATATTTGTTAAGTACCCACAATTCTCGATTCTACTGGTTTACAGCAAGTGAAAACACAGAGTCCGCATATTCCAAAAGTTGCTTTTCCGGTAGAGGCACAAATCAGAACTCTTAAAGGACTTGGTCTGATATATTGCAGACATCAAACGGCTCTTTCCGACTTCTGCTCCAACACAGAAAGGACTTGTTCGCAAAAATACAGTGCAAAATTAACTAAATATTCCCGAATGCTCCAGCTGCAATGAAAAGTACAAAGTTGAAAATTCTAATTTATATGAGTTTGTTGTATTATGATGTAAAATTCTATAAAAAAAAGCTTTATTTTACTTTTTACTCATTTTTGCTTTTTTTGCTAAAGGAGTTCATCGTCTATTTTCAGGCAACTGCAGCTGCACAAAATTTTTAAAATATGAAGTAGGGCAAAAGTAAAATTTTGAAAAGTTTTTGTCAAAGTGATTTTTTGAAACAACTTTAAAAAGGTTTTAGTTGTTATTATATACGAAGAGAAACGTAGTTTGATTTTCCTTCTTTTGAGTACAGAAACGCTAAAACCGATCGACTTTTTTTTATAAATTTTGTAAATTTTCTAAATATGAAGAGGGGAAAATTAAAATTTTGGAGAGTTTTTGGAAAAGTGATTTTTTCAAACAACTCTAAAAAGTTTTCAGTTGTTAATATGTCCATGCCAAAGAAACGTAATACGATTGCCCTTGGTTTTTGGAAACGTTAAAATCAATCGACTTTTTCTTATAAATTTTGTCACTTTTTAAAATATGCTAATATTTACTTCATTTTGTAGCTTCTATAAATTTCACTATTTTAATTGGATTACAGATTTATGGTGCCCAAGAGATATTTAATGGCTTTGACAGTGAGAAAAATCAGCAGTTTTATGTATATATACATAAGTGTTTATACATGTAATAAAAATTTTGATTAATAATGTAATTTTTAATGTAAAGCATTGTTTACATTTTGTAATTTAAATTATAGTTAGTTTTAGTAAAAGTGTTTGTAATGTTTAAAAAATAAAAAAATAAAAAACTTAAAATGTAAATGTTTTGATTTAACATTCTTAAAATATTTTTAAATCCTTTTGAAGGAAAACACAACCCGCACAGGTTTACGATGGAAATGAAAGGAAATCAGCTATAATTTGTCACTTATGGTGGAGCTTAATGGGGGCGACTGTAATGCGTGATCAAACGTACAAAATTATCTACTTTTTTAGCCGGTATTGAAGATAATGAAATGCACGTTTTATTTAGTTTTTTAACGGCTCGTGGCAACCGACAACGCTCGCTCGGGTGACTGAGTATGTGCGTACATAAGTTTAACAATACCATACATACATGTTAACAAAATATAGTTCTAGAAATAATAAGAATAAATACTGACATATTTACAAGTGGACTACAACATTTACATACTACATGCGCCCATAGAAATGGCATGAGGCGGATTGAACAACGCAATACCCGACGCCGCTTACAAACATATTTACAACGTGGGGTGAACTATGCAGACAGTACATCTCAGTACAGCAGAACCTTACCTTCCAATATGCCTTTCTATACCTTGCACACTTCTACAATATGTCACTGGATGGTTATTCAGCAAGGTGGATGGAAAGTTCACCGCATGGCAACTGAAGAGGAGGAGGCAAAGGGAGCCATCTCAACCTGTATGCTTGCTTACTCCTGCACGGGAGGCCGCTGAAGCACCCCGAACGTCGGATGAAACGCAACCGTCCTATAATGGCTGCCAAGTCTATGACAGTTGAGATACATATCGACAATGAGAAAGGATCGCTGTCCAAAGGGCAGAGAGACTTTCTCGAAAGCTATCACAAACCACACTTCAACGGAATGCGCATGGAGGACGGTATCATTAAGATACAGTGCTCTGGCATTCACGAGAATGGCTGAACAAAATGGTAGCGAATATGCTATCCTGAGAAAAATACAAAATCGTCCTAAGAGATGGAAGCATTCGCAGATTGGTAAGAGCCTCTGTTTGGATATTGGGTCCACACCGGAAGCTAAGTGAGGTTCTGAAACGTATCGGTGTCCAGAACGAAGGGCTGAATACAAGTCAACGGTGAGTGTACTCCTTTACTAGAAATGAGGCAACTTCAGGCAATGAATTGGGCGCTTTTCTGGTGATGGATATAGACGTTGGTTCGTTGAAAGTTCTTCGAACTAGATACGAATACCGTCCCCACCTACACCTGGGACGGATTCATTTCCAAGCCCAGAATAAGGAAAGGGAGAAGGCGAATAAATAAATCGCGGATTTATCTCTTGTAGGTATGACTGAGACTATTTTTACGCAAATTAATCTGCTGTATAGCAAATCGTCCACTGCTCTCCTAAACTATAATTCCCAAATAATTCTACTTCAGGAACCATGGGTATGTTGTGGCGTATTTGGGCTCTTGGAGGGATTTCTTGGGGTAACGTCCTTCAATTTATAGGGGCAGGAAGGCTGCGGGCATACATTGTATTGGCGGTCGTCGAGCCGAGGTCATCGTAGTCTCGGCCTACCTTGCATAAGACTCTGTATTTCCCCCTCCTTCGAGGAAAATTATGAACATCTTGCTTAGTCAAGTCGTCTGGGCGAAGTGCAACCCTTGCGGCAACAAGCTACTAGACTATCCTACGGGCTGATAATACACAACGTAGGTAATATACCTACATTTTTTACCACCAGAAGACAAGAAGTGACCGACCTGACTTTCGCTAATGTAGGTATGGAGGATTATATGAAAGGATGGATGGTCTTGGAAGAGGAAACTCGTTCTGATCATCGATTCATTGAGTTTCGGCTGGACACTGATACAAACCAGGCACCTAAAGGTCGAAATCCTCGATAGGCGGATTGGCAAAAGTTTGGGTTGCTCCTTGAATCTTGAATAAGGAACTTCTCAAAAATAAAACATTTAAAATCAACTGAAGAGGCGACCCACCGGGTCTTGATATCAAGCTTTAAAGCTTGCCCGGCTTTTGGTCATGTTCCCACGCTTTGGAGAAAAGTTAGGGTAGTCGTCATTCCCAAACCGAGAAAAGATGATTACACACAAACAAAAAGGTCCAGGCCAATCAGTCTGACATCTTTTATGCTGAACACACATCAGATCAAAAGTTTTGGAGTATTTATCAACAAGGATAAAGGAGTGGAAAATCCTGTGAAGCATCTTGTAACAAAGATTGAAGTGGGATTGGAAGCTGGTACAAAATTTTTTTCAGCCAAAAGAAAAAATACGTGCCTCATTAAATCAACCAAAAACAACATATTTAAATTTTATCAAAATACAAAAATATGACCAGCTCGGACCGGTTGACTTGAAATGGAAAGGGCCAACTGTTTAATATGGTTTGAATTTATATAAATTAAAGTTGTACACTGCGAATCGCTACTTGATGTGTATGAGCCGGTCGTCAGACGCGGCAATAATAACACTAGTTGTACGTTTAACAAATATACTTTATTGGCCAGGCACGATGTGCTCCGGCTTATGCTCAACTTAAATCTAACCTAGCCCAAAATCTAACTTAACCATTAAGCCCTAAGAACGCGTATTCAGTGGTCGACGCTGCCGGCTTTGACGTCTGCGTCGTGCTGACTCTGCTTCCGACAATTGTTTATCCAATTGGTGATAGTGCAAGCAACGATCGCTGGTCAATTGTTTACGCAATCGGCTATTGACACTGTTTATGTAAGAACGCTCGCTTGCGTGTGGCTGCTGTCCGTCCGCCTCGTCGCCTTGGTGGTTGTTATTATTTACGTAAGCTGCTGGCACGGCGAATGATATGTCGTTGCTTTAGTGGCGGTCGTTGCCCACACAATCTGCTGATGAGGCAAGATGTTGTATTGGCCTCACCACATTCGTTTCCAACTGGAAATTGGGCACTGTATGTTAACTACTCCCCCCTTCGAAACACGATCGTCCTCTTTCGTTGCCATGTCTTTCACCACCAGGTTGATCTCGTGTAATGCTCGTGTTTTCTTCTTGTACTGCCAGAGGAAAGCGAGGCCACTGATCAACGCAGTTACTCCCAGACCCAGGATGAAAGCAAGTGTCCGGCTCGTGACGGTCGTTAGTTCTTCTTTAATTTCGTCAATGGTTTGTAGATTTTGATTGTTGAGGCGGTGAAGGTAAGGCAAACTCAAAATGGTCTCATGGCCAGTGATGTTCAGTAGGGGTGAAGCAGCAATACCTGGAGCCTTTTCCAGCCTGCTCATTCTGTTAACGTACTTAGTGCCGTTCAGGAACACAACATCCTCGAAAGTTACGAGATACGTGCCACTTACATTTCTCTCTGGTGCTTCATCAATGGCAATTCTGGTTGGGCTGTCATTAATGATTATGACTCCATCGCCAACTATGGTGCTAGCGTTCAGGTGACTCGGTTGCGTGTTACAATATGCTGTGCCACCGGTGTGAAGTTGCAGTGTGCATGTTGTATTTGTAGTTAATCTGCAGAACGTTGAAGTTTTTGTTGCTTCACAGTTGTTGACCGCAAAAATTCCGCTCTTGCACTCGACCACTGTGTTTTCGTTGATTTGCAGCACGACGTCGTTGTGTACCACCGGAAAAATCAAAACTTTCCTACACAAAAACTCAATTCTAGGATATTTGATTATAAAATGAATTACATCATTGTGCTGAATAACTTTAACGGTTGACACTTCCATTAGTAAAGTGATTGCTATATCTGTGATTGGCCCAACCAATATGGATTTCAAACCCTCGTCATCTATGATTACTGGATTTACTATCTTTATTTTTGCAAGGGTTATTGCGAGCATTATATTTTGAATTTCCGTGATCATAATTCTATTTCGAGTAAGTAAAATTTCAAAAAGGTGCGCCGTGTCGATTTTTAGCGTTGAATGACGCTATACGGTAGGGTTTTCAGGCAAAATTGAAACCAGAGAGAAATTTGTAAAAAAAGTGAGGGTAAAGAGATAGATGCGGGTATGCTGAAGTAAAAAAGTGAGGAACAGAAGTGTAGTGAGGTGGGGGGCATTTCTGGGGCAGCTGTTTGCTCAATGTTTGCTACTCACTTATTCTCAGCGACGACCAATATAATAGTGGTCGTGCTTGTGAGCGAACTTTTCTATTCTCTTGCTTGTAGAGAATAAAATTTGCACTAGTTGCTTTAATGCATACATACATACTGACAGAGCGCTCAGTGACCACATTCATTAACGCCAGTGATAGCTATGTATGTATGTATCATGTCAGCTGGTTGCTCAATGTTTGCTACTCACTTATTCTCAGCGACGACCAATACAATAGTCGTCATTCAACGTTCAACGTTACGATACCTCGTAGGCCTCGCACAAGGCTGCACTGACTTTTTTTTTCTTTCTTAGCTTCTTTGAGGAGTTCATTTACCGTATTAGTTAGTGCGTTAATCTGCTCCTGTGTATTTGTGTTAATCACTACTTGTCTATTGTTGGATTCTATTAGTTGGGCTTCTGTCATTCTAATTTGGTGGAAATCGTCCGCGTCTGGGGTACCTGTGATAAATTTAAGGGCTGAACCCAGAAAGTCTAGGCATCTTGCCATTCTATGATGCACGCTTATAGCGGCTAGTAATGTTCTAACATGTCCATTGTCAGTCTCTAGCAACTTTCGCATGTGCGACTGCGGGAACAGGTCTGTCATGTTGGCAGTTTCGTCTGTCATGCGCACAAACTCGGTCAAATTAGTTGAGTGCCTAAGGGGGAGCGTGGAGAGGGGGAGCGTTTACTATATCAATCCCATATTGGTTCTTCAACAGGGTCACAATGGTGTCCGAGTTTAAGGACGCCTCATTGTCACAATAGACAGTTTTTGTTCCTGGGAAGAAATTAATCAATTGGAGGATGGGTATTTTTACATCCGTTATTGTCCGAGACGGTATCGGTTGAACTACCGCAAATTTAGAGAATTTATCAACACAAGTTAAAAAATATTTCTTGTCTGTGGAGAAAATATCTATGTGTAGCATTTCCCCTGCGTATGACGGAATCGGCGTAAAGCCGAGTTCCTGCCTTCTAGGGTGTCGATCGTATTTGGCTTTCGTGCATATTTTGCAGTTTGTGACAATTTCGTTTGCCAATTTGGACATTTTCGGAAAATAATCTGTTTTACATTTTCCTGCGCTGCTCTATGAGCACGATTGTGTTCAGTAATAACTATTTCCCTTTGTTCATCCTTGTTCGTAATATCCGACACCATGTTTTTGCCGTAACAGAATTTGGTAGATGGGAAGCACCTTACCAATTCGTGTTGTATGCTGGCTAGCGCCGGTAGCTCGCAGTGAATCACGTTCACCACGAGGGGGTTAATAACCTCCTTTACTTCGTCAATGAGGCTGTTTCTATCCATGAAGTGAATAGCGTGGCGGGTTTTTCCGCCAAAGAGTATAAAATTTCGTTTCAAAGGAACAGGTCTGTCATGTTGGCAGTTTCGTCTGTCATGCGCACAAACTCGGTCAAATTAGTTGAGTGCCTCAGGTAATTGTATTCGTTCCATACTAGTGCGTCGCCGTCCACTACCAGTATGTAATGCGAGTGTGAGTAATCCGTTAATTTGGCTGCCGCTATCCCGAAAGTGAGAAGTATTGTGATTGAAAACCTAAAGAAGCAATATAAGGTGATTAGTATCGTAAACCTAGTTAAACAGAATATAAACTTCTAAGGCTAAGTACTTCATCTAAGGTTGTCCTTATGGACTATCCTTCCATTTATTAGGACAGGGGGGTTAACTTGTTCCCTAACCTTCTATTAGTTTTTACCATTACCTTTTCCTCCACTTCAAAGACCCTGTTCTGCCTTGAAGGGTTATTTCTAGCCAGCTGCGCCTGTTGCGCTTGTTCAATTTTACTTTTTACTTCCTTTTAGAATTCTTTGGTTGAGGCGTATATTACCTCAATAGGCTCTTTATTTGTGACCGAATGTATTGTCCGGTTGTATTCAATGGTAGCTTGAGTGATCAGGTCGATTGTATCGCTTATTCTTCTTTCAAGTTTGAGGCACCTAGCAATTTCTACCAAGGTACTATGAAATTTCTCTACCTGTGCGTTGGAAGTACTGTGGAGAGGGGGAGCGTTTACTATATCAATCCCATATTGGTTCTTCAACAGGGTCACAATGGTGTCCGAGTTGAAGGACACCTCATTGTCACAATAGACAGTTTTTGTTCCTGGGAAGAAATTAATCAATTGGAGGATGGGTATTTTTACATCCGTTATTGTCCGAGACGGTATCGGTTGAACTACCGCAAATTTAGAGAATTTATCAACACAAGTTAAAAAATGTTTCTTGTCTGTGGAGAAAATATCTATGTGTAGCATTTCCCTGCGTATGACGGAATCGGCGTAACGCCGAGTTCCTGCCTTCTAGATTGTCGATCGTATTTGGCTTTCGTGCATATTTTGCAGTTTGTGACAATTTCGTTTGCCAATTTGGACATTTTCGGAAAATAATAGTCACAGAGGATCTGTTTTACATTTTCCTGCGCAGCTCTATGAGCACGATTGTGTTCAGTAGTAACTATTTCCCTTTGTTCATCCTTGTTCGTAATATCCGACACCATGTTTTTGCAGTACCAGAATTTGGTAGATGGGAAGCACCTTACCAATTCGTGTTGTATGCTGGCTAGCGCCGGTAGCTCGCAGTGAATCACGTTCACCACGAGGGGGTTAATAACCTCCTTTACTTCGTCAATGAGGCTGTTTCTATCCATGAAGTGAATAGCGTGGCGGGTTTTTCCGCCAAAGAGTATAAAATTTCGTTTCAAAGGAAAACGCGACTCTTCCAAAACTATTTGATTCCTGAAGCAGTTTATGGGTTTTTCCGTTGCTTCGACCGTGTAGGTCAGTGATAACTCACTGTGAACTGTCGCCGCGTCAGATTTGGGTTCGTTTTCCAACGAATTTATGTTTTGCCGGGAGAGAGCATCTGCGACAGAGTTTTCCTTACCAGGCTTATAATGAATTTTAGCCTTATGTTCGTCTATGAATGCTTTCCACCGTTTTATCTTTGCATTCGGGTTCTTGTCAGAAACCGCAAACGTTAGAAGCTGGTGGTCTGTATAGATGTTGATAACCCTAGTTCCGTAGAGATAATTTTGAAGTTTCCCTAAAGCCCATACTATGGCCAGTAATTCTCTTTCGTTTGTTGCGTAATGCATTTCCCTATCTTTCACCGCTCTTGAAATCATTTTAATGGGTTTACCATTCTGCGAGAGGACTGCGCCAATGCCGTGAGCGGAGGCGTCTGTCGTTAAGTCAAATGGTTTTTTTAAAATCTGGATACATTAAGATGACATCTTCAGATGCAAGGATGTTTCTTAATCTTTCGAAGGCATTGCGTTGCGCTTCACTAAAATCAATGGGTACCCTTCTGGACCTGTGTTTACTTACTGAGCCATTTCCACCTTTTAGGATCTCAGTTAGAGGCCTTGCTATGGAGGCGAAATCTTTTACAAAACACCTTTACAAACACATAGAAAGGATCTAAGGCTGAACAAATCCTTAGGTTCAGGATATTCTTGAACGCCTTTGACCTTAGCGGGGTCAGTTTTTGCCCCACCTCTTGTTATTATGAAACCGAGATACTCCACACTTGTTTTAAAAAAAATGTGTTTTTTCTCGTGACACTTTCATGTTGGCTTCACACAGTTTTTCCAAACCCCAATTTATGTGTTTGACATACTCCGATTCACTTTCGGAAAAAATTATGACGTCATCGACGTAAACATAGCATGATTTGCCAATTTGTTCGCGTAAGACGTCGTCAATCGCCCTTTGGAAGATGCTTCCAGCATTCTTCAAACCGAATGGCAATCGACAAAATTCATATTTCCCACCGTTAACGGAAAAAGACGTTTTCTCGCGATCCTGTTCGGCGAAGGCAATCTGATGGTAGCCTGACTTTAAATCTAAAGTCGTAAAGTACTTGGCTTTCCCTAAATTTGCCAGAATCATTGAAATATTCGGCATTGGGTACTTATCGGCAATAGTGCGCTCGTTGAGCTTCCTAAAATCAATATCCAGACGTTTATTTTTGTTGCCTTATTCGTCGTAACCCTATTTGTATACGACCCAGGTTGGGTTATTGTAAGGGGACCTTGACGGTCTAATGATTTTATTACGTAGCAATTCTCTTATTTCCTTTTCGACAAAATCTGCTACTCCCATTGGGTGAGGGTACACCTTCGAATAAATAGGCTCATTATGTATGTCGTTGACATTTGTAAAGTTAACGTTGCTGCATTTATGGTATTGCAGATCTTCTAACATGGTACCATAATTTATTTTGCCTCCGTCTAGGTCAATAGTCGCCCCACCTGCGTTAGCAGGTCAAGGCCTATGATTCCGTCGAACAGTGTTAGACTATCCAACACAAAGAATGGGGATGTTACCCCGAAAATATTTATCAGGCATTTTTGTTAGACCCATGGATAGAGTTCACATTAAACGGGGAGTCTACCGCTTTTACGCCTTTAAGCTCCTTTATGGGCCTGACATAATTTTTTGCCGCCCCCGTGTCAATTAAAAACCTCAGTGTTTTCCCAGCCAACGTCCGCTTAAGGAACGGTAGCCGGGAGTGGCCTCTAAAAAATTAATAGAGCCACCTTCGTAGTCAATTCAATTTTCATTGTCTACCTATGCTACTGCAGCTGCGGCAGCAACCTTAGACGCTGGGGATCCTGATCAATATCCGAATGATTCAAATTGTTGATCCTTTGACGCCTAAAATCTGTCATACGCTCTGAATTATTCTGTCTCTTATTTCCCTGGACGGCAGCATTGTGAATACCGGAAGCTTGTGCCTGTTGGTATTCCGTTGGTTGCCTAAATTTAAATGAAGTAGGATCGATGTCCATAGGTTCGGGGCCTCTACCATGAAAATCCCTATCATTTTGGCGTTGCCTAAATGATGAAGCCTTTGCTGCATTATTTCTGCCCTGACTCTTGAAGTAATGTGGATTTTTTGCGTGATTGGCATCGTCGCCACTATTCTGTGAATAATTATTTTGCCGCCGAGTTTGGGACTTTTGACCCCCTGAGCTCTCTCTTCGGCATTTTTAGCGTAAGTTGCCGCGAACATGTTCCTATCGTGATTCGACTCAGCCTCGCGGGCTAGTGCCAAGGCACTTGGTAGATCCTTTGGCCTAGCTGGGAATACAGCCTGGTGTAGGGGTATTTTTAAACCCGATACGAACGTGGTTAGGGCATCACATCTAAATTTTTCATTTAGGACAGCTGCAGCAGCTGCGTCATATGTCATAACCGTTTTATTTGTTATGAGGGTCAGTTTCTTTTCTATCCCATCATAGTACTGTGACAAGCTCAAATCGCCCTGACGCAAGGTATCTAACTCTTGTTGGAGAATGCGCACTGGAGTTTTTTCAGCGTAGGTGAAATCTAATCGTGCCACAATGGCCTTAAAATTTAAAACTGTGTTAAATGAGGCCAGTATATTATTTGCTGAACCCCTAATCTTATTCCGAATAATACCTACTGCCTCATAATGCCTTACGCTGCCTTCATAAGGTTCGAATAATTCGTAGGAAATATATTCCTCTTCTTTACCATCAAACTCTGGCAATGACTTGACGAGGTCTAACGTCTGACTACACAATTTTCCCGGCACTACCGCAATTTTCTGGTAGCTTTCTACTTCAGGGGTCGTGACTCTCAATGCACTCATCTCGTTTCTAACTTCACTAATTTTTTCATCAATAATCTGTTTCCATTGAGCGGCCTGTGCCGCCAATGCGGCTACTAACGACGCTTGTACCTGTCTTGCGTACATACCCGTTTCTGTTTTCACTACGTCTGCCACACTTAACCTGTTAGTATGGTTTATCAATTCCTGCACTGAGTTATCGTAAAGCTCTTTATCGTGAGGGGGGTGGCTCATTAGACCCTGAACAAACTAACACACACAAATATTCTTTCCCTCAAACGCGGCACAATCGTTAACGGCCACTAAAACAATAAAAAAAAGAATAAAAGAAAGATCACTTCACTCTTTATACAATGCTGCTTTATTAATTTCACAAAGGACGACGATTGGCAGTGCCATTCACTTACGTGATTTTCCAATAAATAATTCCGTTGCTCTGTGGTTGGGTTGTTGATTGTTGATCGCTAATTTTCCTTTTCGTGCCCCACGTTGGGCGCCAATTAAAGTTGTACACTGCCAATCGCTATTTGATGTGTATGAGCCGGTCGTCAGACGCGGCAATAATAACACTAGTTGTACGTTTCACAAATATACTTTATTGACCAGGCACGATGTGCTCCGGCTTATGCTCAACTTAAATCTAACCTAGCCCAAAACCTAACTTAACCATTAAGCCCTAAGAACGCGTATTCAGTGGTCGACGCTGCCGGCTTTGACGTCTGCATCGTGCTGACTCTGCTTCCGACAATTGTTTATCCAATTAGTGATAGTGCATGCAACGATCGCTGATCAATTGTTTACGAAAAAGATGATTACACACAAACAAAAAGGTCCAGGCCAATCAGTCTGACATCTTTTATGCTGAACAGCCTGGAGCGCAGTCGAAACCCACATCAGATAAAAAGTTTTGGTGTATTTATCAACATGAATAACAGAGTGGAAAATCCCGTGAATCAGCTCAACATGATCTTGTAACAAAACTCGAAGTGGGATTGGAAGCAGGTGAGTACAAAATGGGAATTTTGGCTAATATTGATTATATTTGCTCAGGGGCCGGAAGGCAGAGGGTGGAAGACATTATTATAAGGTGGGCCCACTCTATGCTATCTAGAAGACGACGGTCTTTGCATCATGGCAGAGGTTGGAAGAGGTTGCCCTCAAGGCGGTATGCTCTCACTTATCTAATGGTGCTTGGAAGTGGACTTCCTATTAACGGAAATCCAAGACTTCGTTCACATCCAAGCTTACGTGGATGATGTTTGTGCGTTAGCATCATGAAGATCTCTCCAAGAGGTCTGTGGAAACATGTTGTACTGCGCAGAGTCTGTCTGTCAATCCCAGTAAGACAACACTGGTATTGTTTACGAGGAAAAGAAAATTGGAGGGTCTCAGTCATCCGTGTGGTACTTTAGGTACACAAAATCCTAGTCAGACCAATCATTACGTATTTTTCTGTAGTTTACTGTAGTTTACTGGCCACTGTTTCTATGTTAAACAGACTGCAGAGGTGCGTATGTATGTATAGAAATCACGGGCGCTATAGGCACGACATCAGGAGCGGTTCTGAATGCATCGTTGGACTTGCTACCCTTCGACTTAACGATCCAAGAGGAGGCAATGAAAACTATGTGTCGACTACACTAGTTTGAATTTTGGACGATGATTAGAACTCCGGACACAGAAAGTCGTTTGCAAGGTTGTCAGAGCTATACCCTTTGTTTTTGCGCTTAAATGGCAGACTGATAACGAGAATCTCTTTTGGTAAAAAAAATATACCGTAAGCTTTTCTACAAGATAGAGCAAGAAGAGCATTCATGCCATAATTAGTTTTTCAGAAACCAAATTTGAAGGATTCAAACAGTCGAAGGTTCTTGTATGGAATATTGAACTGCATTTACCTAGCAGGAAAGAGCAGTCAATAGTGCCAGTAATGACTCTAATCACAACTGAGGTCGATAAAATGGATCTTCTGTTTTCAGGTGTGTTTAAATCAATCAACAAACATCGAGATCCGACCGACGGTAAAGATCGTATCAAAGCTTTCTGTACTCTCTCAAGGCGGTTGTAAACACCTATTTGGTATGGTCTCCAGGTGACAGCGGCATACTCTAATCTCGATCCAACAAAAACACAGTATAGTGGTTTAATAGTGTACGGATTAGTGAATGCAAAACAATTTCGACGTACGAATGTAAGCACCGTATAAGATCGTGTTATGACATGGTTAACATGGCTAGGCCTAAGTCCTTAATTTTATCAACAAATTTCAGGTGAGAGCCAGAAATACTATACGAGATTGCAAAGTATATGCCGATTTAGCAAAAGTAATGTGAAAGCATTTGCTTATATTTAGCGACAAACCATTTAAATAGCACCAATTGTGAACATTGCGTAGGTCGGTTTGCTACCTTTCAAAATCACGAGCGTTGTTAATGACTGCGTATATTTTAAGGTCATCAGCATACAACAAGTATTCAGCAAACGAAAACCAATATCATTAATAAATACCGAATGAACCAATATCATTAATAAATAACATAAAAAAGAGGGGCTCTAGAATGCTCCCCTGCGGAACATCAGACGACGCAACAAACGGATGGGATGTGACATTATCAACGGAAACAACGCAACGTCTATTGTATAAATATGACTTGATCCACGACAAAAACGTGGAGTGAAACCCCAATGAAGCAAGCTTTGATGACAGTATCTGGTGGGAAACTTTGGCAAATGCCTTAGAGAAATCAGTGTAAATTGTGTCAACTTTAGATCTGCTATCGAACGCAGAAATGCAATAATCACTGAAAATGGACAAATTAGTGACAGCGAGCGACATACATCGAAACCATGCTGATTAGTAGAAATTAGGATTTTAACAGCAAACAGAATTTAAATATATTATTATATTATTTTAGTTGTCAGAGGCACTGCAAAGCACAAGCAAATTTTCAGCAAAAAAGAAGAAAGACCATACGCGTCAGTTTTAGACGAAGGTTTGAGGTTTCTAATGCCATTGATGACGTCAGTAACAGATAAACACAAATATCCAAAATTAAGCGAGGAATTACTCCTGGAAGGAAAATGAGAATCCAAAACATCGTCGGATTCAAAATCAATAGAGCAAAAAAATCAGCGAATAAGTTTGCAGAATCTACGGCAGAATTCGCATATTTCCCATTGTAAAATAAATTATTTGGCACCGTCGAACGTTGAATTGATGAATTGCCAGAAGGCCTTCGAATCCGAAATAATATTGGTTTCGAAATTCAAAATATAATTTCTGTACAAGAACTTATTTGACCAGTTAAATTTCTTTAGATATCGCTGGAATTTTAAATAATGTAGTGAATCTCTAGTCTTTCTATATAGCTGTAAAATTGGTTTTCCAAATTCTTCTGATGCTTTAGCCGTTTGGTGCGCCAGGTATCTTACACACTTTCTTATTAAAAATAGGAACGTACTTCAAGCAGATCTCAGAGATCTTGCTTTTAAAGTTATGAAAACAAGAAGTAACATCATTGCCGTGGAAAGCATTACACCAATCGATATTCAATAAAATTTCACTAAAAGTAGGGAAATCACATGCCCTGTAATTGAATTTGATATTAGGCTCGTCAGAAACCTCAGTAAATTCATAAAACTCTAACTCGAGAGTACGAGGAACATGGTGTTTATCAGTAGGGGAAATGGATATAATACATTCCGAGAAGTTGTAGCGAACATTATTGGAAGTAAACACTAAATCTTAGATTCTGTTAAAAAAATCCATTAATTTTAAGTAAATCAACAACGTTATTTCGACTGAAGAATTAGCATTAGAAGCCACAAATCTACTCGAGTTACGAAGTGGGGACCAACAAAAATGACATAAATTAAAATCCAACGAGGACACCACCGCCTCTGGAACATCCCGTTTTGACATGGGGCACAGTCTTTACGAAAAACATCATAAAGATTGGGATCAAAAATTTGACTATTGAAAAAAACTTTCATTCAGCCAAGATTCCTGAAATACAAAAATATCTAACTCTAGGAAAGAACTTTTCATATACATAGTTGAACATTTAGACCGAAGACCACAAATGTTCTGAAAGTAAATTTTTAAGTATTTATTACTAGCATTGGATTCAATTACGGAATTTGCAGTGTTATGATGTTTTTTTAATAGCTTATCATAATTACACTGAGATACGCCTGACTTAAAATTAATCTTTTTGAAGTCCTTAACATTGGCATCCTTGTTTATAAGTATATGGCATATAAAAAAGTTTTTATGAATTTCTGCAAATTTAGCATCATAATCCAAAATATGCAGCCACTTCATTTTAGAAACAACACTGAGTTCATTGTTATGGTTGGAACCAAAAACTAAAGGTTGTTTAAGCTTCTTTCGGCTACCTGCCCCCATTGGGAGGTTTGAAGCCAAAGGGTTTAAAAGATCGCCTGTATTTTAACCGTGGCAGGGGGTGCATTTGTAGTTTATAACCAAAATGACTCCTTGAACAGCTATAACATAACACCTAACAAAATAATTTAGCTTCCGCACTTCGGGGTAAGACTACGCAGGCACCAGCGCCTCGCAGAAGCAAAGCTTCGTCTTCCCAGCTTTGGGTAAGACTGCGTAGGCGCAAGCGTCAAAAGCCCCATTTCGCTCTAGAAAGGGCTCTTTCAGGCTGGAAGTGAAGGAAGCGATGGACGTGGACATTGAGGCACCCGAACAGGAGCCGGAACTCTTCGACGCTGAAAGAATCGTCCCTTCCAGACCAATACAAAGGGTGTTTCCGAAGGTGGAACTGCTTCACAGCGACGGAGACTGCGAAGTTCACGTCACCATCAGCCGTGGCGTAAGAGCGGTCATTTATATGAGAGTACTGCAAATCAGCCTTCACAGATCTTGAGAAGCATCGCCACTCTTCTAGATCTCCTGACCAAAGGCGACGGACGTGGATATTGGGGCACCCGAACAGGAGCCAGATCTCTCCGACGCTGAAAGCATCGTCCTTCCAGACCAATGCAATGGGTGTTTGCGGAGGAGGAAATGCTTCGCAGCGACGGAGAGTGCGAAGTTCACGTCACCATCGTAGCCTTGGCGTGAGAGCGGTCATTTATATGAAAGTACTGCAAATCAGCCTTCACAAATCTAAAGCAGCATCGCCACTCTTCTAGATCTCCTGACTAAAGGCGAAGTAAACAACAGTCTGTGGATTGAATTTAAGCTTTTCGTAGAGCACGGTAAAAGTAGAATTGGAGCTTGTATTCTTCCTAAAGCAGATTTAAATATCTTTCATTTACCTAATTACAGTGCTGGCAACACAATAAGGTCAATTGGCAGGAGTGCAAACAGCTGCCGCGGGCCTATAAAAATATTTAAGTGAGACAATGAGATCTTCCTGGAGAAATGCCTATGGCTTTATAGCGGATTCTTCCGAGACTGTCAGGCTACGGAAGAGTCTCAATATGGGTGAGGAGAAATCGGTTTTACATCTACTGTGTACGTACACATAATTCATAATTTGTTTGATGGAAAAGAAAATACCACCAGATGCTTTTTGGAAAGTTTTTTATGTAAAACGCGTTGGCAGCTTTTCGTTTTTTTAACCCTTTCAAAATTTGCGTCAGCACTTATGTATCACCTTACTCGTCTACATATTTTAAAAATTGTTTTCAAAAATTTCTTTCAACAAAACTAAAGATAAAAATCGTTTAAATACTGGCGGCATAAATGGAATTGTCAAAAAATTCTTCAAATTTAACAATTACCCTGCTGCAAATATTCACACACAGCCGGGCTTACTAAAAATTAAACTATAATATAAAGGTATTACAGATTGCAAATAATTTCCAGAACTTACATGCACATGCTTAGTATCAAATTTCTGCTTGAAAAAATTCTGGGTTTAAGATATCGTTGTTTTCGGGTCGACGAAAAAGCATAGTTTTAATAGCGGGGTTTACACAGTCACTCTGATATGAAAATATACCATGATGCAAAAAACAAATAATAGCACGCAAACATGAGTGCTTTTTGTCACGTAACTAATGCGGGATCTTCCCATAGTGGTGAAATAATTTCACCATTTTTTACCAGAACAGTTCTTAAGAGTAAAAAAGAAAAGAGAAACAAGAAATTTAAAAAAATTAACAGGTTAGAAGAACTATAAAAAATAAGTGATTTAAGTCTCACGGCGTTTTTGAAGAGAATTGCAAAAATATTGTAATTTCTTAAAACAAAATATTATTTACATGCATACGTACGTTGAAGAAATGTTTATATTGGTAATTGTATAAACAAGTTGTCAAGCTTTGTGGGCTTTTCGCTTAGTATAACGATTTTTAAGTTGCTTAGAACGTACATATTGTAATTCGTAAATGTAGATTCCAGCTAGCGCTGTGAATATCGTAAATTTTGTCAGATTTTTTCTACGACGAAGCAGAATTTAATTTCAAAAAGCAAAGTGAAGTAGAACTTCGTAGGACACAATTGAAATTCAGAATTTCAAAAAAGAAAAATTAGAAACAAAATTTTTTACAATTTGCAAAACTTTGTAGTGCAAAAATTCAAAAATTCAACAAATTCTCACAACAAAAAGCATTTTTTATTTTAAATTTTCAGAAACATTGCAACTATACTTCCCAACTTCTATTAAAAACATTCCGAAGAATTCTAAATTTGCAGCTTTATTGCCGATTAAATTTTAATAGAATAAAGTACAGGTGGTTCGTGTGGTTCAGAATTCGCATAGATTTTTAATGTTTTGTTTGCTTAGGATGCAAGGAATTTCCTCTCTTATAAATAAAATTTCGTGAACATTGCACATACTGAACTTAGGGGATAAAAGTGCCTATTTCAAATTATTTCAAAATTCTTTAAGAACTTTGAAGTATTTTTGTGAGCATTTGCTATTTGTTTCTTATTTGTGTATTTATTTAAGTTAAGAGGTTATTAAAAATAATATATCAAAATTGAAACGTAGCAAAATTTGTCAAATATTCACACCTCACTAATTTAACCGCAACTGTATATATAACAATAAATATATTTTTAAAGTTTCTAAGCCTGAATTTAATGTACCCTTAATTTACTTTTACCAAATATTTGTCGATTTAGAATAAAACAAAATTACCCTCTTACACAATTTCGACCAGTTGTATATTTAATTAGTGTCATTTGAATGATAATCCACTTTTCATAGGACAAATGTACACACATTTGTTTAATCACTTTAACCGAATAACCGAAAGATAATGTATCTCGTTTTGCAATTTGTAAGCATTAACCGGTGTGCACACAATTGTTATTTAAGTCCTAAGACTAGGATACAAAAATAAATCTAGTACCGCAAAAGTTTACGGTAGCTGGTACTATTACTATTATTACTAAATGTATGAAACCATTCTATATAAGTATTACAAGTATCAATTTCATGCTCAAAGCACCATATCATTCTGAGTAAAATTACCAGCTTGTATCTAGATTCGGGTTAACATAAAAAAACAAATTACCACCAGGTTTCTATTGAAAAGTATTGTAATACGATATTGAAGTAATTCTGTTCTAAACACCGTTGCTCCAAATGCTTTCATATATTTAATAAAATTTCCGCGTATACACATGTGTATACATACTTATGTACATATATTAGGTATATAAAAGCTTGAAACTTTGTTTAAGTACGTTCATAATTTTAATATTTTATAATATTTCTGATACCAAAGCTCTGGAATTGTCGAACGGTTGAATATTTGAAACTGCGACGGCATCTCTGGAACACTCTGTGTTGAAAGCTACATTCATCAGAGAAGTTGATGCGTCATCAATGGAGGCCACATTTATACAGGGTATATACGATGGTGGATATGTGCGCAAATCCTCCGCACAAAACACTTCTAACGAATTGTTATATATTCGAGAAAATTCCTCGGGGCATAATAACACCGGTGGACGTAAAACCTCGATGACAGCTTCCTGATTGTAGAAATAAGTTTTCATGAGTAAAATATTCCAGAAAGTAGTTCTACAGAATTAGGTATAAAAGGTATACAAATTATAACTGCATAATTTTTTTTTTTTTTTGCAAAAATGCTCCTCGAACGTTATACAAATTATTCAAAGCAAGTTTCATAACATTTTAAATGAGACGAATATTTTTCAGAGATGCTATCGGATGAGCTGTTCAAATTAAAATATGTACGTACTTTTAACGAATTGAGGAAAACGCAATAAAGTCAGGGCTTATTACATAAATCCAATGAGGTGCAAAAGTTGTAAAAATCTTGGACTTACAACCATGGTTAAAAAATTGAAACAACACGTATGCGTTTTTTTCATTTTGATTGGTTTAAATTAAATTTAAAATTTCAGTTTCTTTTTTATACGAATTCGCAACAATAGTTTAACCTTTATAACTATTGTGATTAAAGTTAAATATGTACTTATGTATATATAAAAATAATAAAACATCTTTAAGGTACTGTTAACACAGAAGCAAATGCATTCTTCTCATTAACATACATACGTATGTCTAAAGTGTGGTTCTTTAAATCTTTTGGAAATCAAATATAGTTAAGATCTGGAGTTTGAAATAATTTCTTGTACAGTATTATGTTATTTAGTGTTTTAGTAGTATTTTTTCGCAGTTTTGTATACATTAGGCTTATCTCAAAAAATCTTTATGGAGCTTTGGCAACTTTTACACCCTTTTCGTATTCTGTGTACACTTATTACCGGTGAACGATGATAATCGTAATAACGTGGTAATAACGACAAAATAAGTGTTTACTTCATTTTTGGAAACAAAAGGTAGCTAGGAACGTATGCTTCAGCCACATAGCTAGCTAATAAACTATTACGTCGACCACGCTTGACTGCCTGAACTACAACAACACACACCCCATCTGAATGTAATTTGTCAGTTTACCGTTTGAGCTAACGTGCGGGAGACCTTCCCGAGACACACCCAGATTTACCCGCTTCGCCCAGCAATTTAAATGGGAAAGGAATGCTAGTCAGACACTCGCTTCCAAATATCGAGGCTCCACTCAGGTGTAGCTAGAATGGGGTCGCCCTCCAAAACGTGCCCAGGGGTGAGAGTCGGTAGGTCGTTTGGATCATCAGTCAAGGCCCATGACGGGCATGAGTTATCCGCTTTGATTTGCTTTAGCACAGTGTAGAACTTCTCGAAAGTGAGCCCTGCGCTACGTATTAAGTGATATTTTGTGCTTTTAATACCGGCTTCTCGTACACCTCCGAAATATGGAGACCCTGGATGTACAGTGTCACGAAACACCTCGAGTACTCATTGCTTTCGTTACTCAGTGCCGTGTTCTCTTAACTCCACATTCGCACCAGCGTGTACTAAAGCAAACGAAGAGACCTCTGTTTTTTGTAGTACGAATAAAATAAAGACCACCGTTATCCAATCCACAGTGACTGAAATCTCTTGAAATATTGCAGCGCTGAGCAGGAAGGCTATCCATAATTTGTGTTTCAGCAGAGCTGCGTTGTCTAATACAACGAATACTTCTGATAATATAACCCTTGGCAAATGAACGAGAATCGATGATCCAGTATCGTCGTCTTAAAAAATGAAGTGTTGATTGAACGCCTCTATATACAGTACACTCGTAAGCTTGTGATATTAACAATGCACTGCGCTTTGGCAATATGGCAGAAAAGCATTCGTATATTGGATGCCATTCCCAAGACTGCCGGTTCTATGCACCGGAATGACCCGAGTTTTACCCGGCCAAGGGCTGTTATTTCGGCGCATACCATTTATCGTTTATCATCTCTGGAGCAATGCCTTGCAGTAGTGTTGCTCCACACACTTCTGCTCAGGGCTGGAGTTGAATCCAACCCTGGCACAGAAACAAATTTGCTGCGTATGCCAGAGAAGGTTCCATTCAAACTCCACCTCGGTAAGGTTTAACACGTGCGATGGATGGAGCCATCTTAAGGTCTACTCAGCCCTTAAGACACATAAGGAGTAGACCACACGGTATGTAGTCCCGTGTTGATTTCGCTCTCAAGCGCCAACAGCCTCTACGGCCCAAAACATCGCGCCAATTGCCATGGTGCCACCAAGCACCCATGAGGCCTCCACTGCTCCAAGGAGCAAGCAGCAACACGCAATCTCCCTACCCATCCATCCTCATCCCGCTCCCACCCAAGAGTTAGGTACCCAGCAGCTCTTGGTGCCCTATACTGTCTGTTCCGTGTGCCAGGCCAGAATACGTCGGAATGTGGCATCAGTTAGGTGCAATTTGTGCCAAGCCTGGTGTCACTTTCGAACGTGTTCTGGTCTGCGCCGCATACGCTTTCTCTGGCGCTGCCCCCAATATCCACCAGGTAGCAACCTGCACAGCGGCTAGCGCAACTGAGGCAAGGTGGGCAACCGCACCAGTCACCTGCACCCCCCATCGCGTCGACTTATCCTGGGCAGATTAAGCTCCTTCAGATGAACTGCAACGGCCTCCAGAGCAAGATCGAAGAGATAACCGACTTTATGAGAAGGCATGGTCTGTTGATAGCTGCGATCCAAGAGACAAACGAGCACAGCAATTCAACTCTGTTCACTACCCTTGAATATCAGAGCATAGCTATCCGGTCAGGCAATGTCGAGCTCGAAATATTTAATATATATATACCCCCTGTTACCTGCTGCTCGGCAGGATATCACCATGACATAGGTGCGCTCCTTAGAGGTTAAAGCCGTTTGGAAGTTGGTGACTTCAACGCGCACCACGATCTCTGGCATTCAAGCCTACCAGCTGATCGTAGGGGAAACGATTTGGCAGAGCAGATAGATGATTCGACATTATTCACAATGAATGATGATGCCCCCACCAGGATTATGGGTAGTTACAGCAGCTCGCCTGACCTAACAATAGCTAGCGCAGGTCTGATAAAGAGCATAACGTGGCGACCTATGCTATTGCTTGCATCAGACCTGTCAACTTTGTCTCCGCGGATCGAAAGACTTTTATCAACTTTAAAAAATCTGATTAGTCTGGATTCGCGGACTTGAATGAGAGTGCCTTCGGTGCCCTACCCAGACCAACAGATATTCGCGCTGGCGAACGAGAGTTCCGCAGGGTTGTCACGACCGCTACGGCCCGCTTCGTTCCCGCTAGACGAATACCGGAAATTCGTCCGCACATCCCAGTGGAAGCGGCAACACTAGCCAATGAACGTGACCACCTTCGCCTGTCTGATCCCCAAAATCCCCGCATCAGAGATTTAAACGTGGACACTGGTTGACGAACATAAGCGGAACAAGTGGAAGGAGAACCTGAAGTCCTGCAACTTTGCGGCAGGTGTAGGCAGGAGTGGAGATTTCATTCGGTGACCACGCCTCGTCGGTGTTGTTCCTGATTAAAGATTCTTAGCTATTAATGTGAATCGTTCCCACGACGCTCCCACAAGTGGCCCTTATATTCCACAGGATCTTTAATAACGCCCTCAGGTAATATGTTTAATTAAATTTTCCGCTTACATTTCTTAACAATTAGGATTGCATCTATTTTCTTTTTCCTTAAATTTAAACATAGTTCGAGGTCTTGTATAAAACTAGATTAAGTTGTATATGCATAAAATGTCATATTTTTGAAAAAACAAACGTCAATAGTGCAGAGTTTATATTAAAATTTTGTTAAGTAAATGAAGAAATTTTAACATTGTTTGTGCCCAAATTTTATAAATATCGGCAATTGGTCATTATGGGCTAAGGATGTTGATGCTGAAAAATTTGGGCCCCAATGAAGTAGCATACCTTACGAGACGTTTCAGCCTGTCGATGACCACCCTCATCATTGCAGAGATCTGGAAGACTGGGAGGGTGATACCGCTGTTGAAGCCAGGGAAACCGGCTGAAAAGGGAGAATGTTATCGACCGATTTCCCTTCTTCCACCAGTGGTAAAAACACTCGAGGCTATGCTGCTTCCCTATTTCACTCACCACCTGGGCCCGGCTAAGCATCAACACGTCTTCCGGAAAGTGCACAGTACAACAACAGCGCTAAACGCCATAAACACCCAGGTTATTCGTGGCCTCAACCGTAACCGTCCCTGTGACAGAACCGTCTAAGTGGCGTTGGCCTTTGATACGGTCAATCACTCAACGCTACTTGAAGACGTTGAGACATCTACTCTCCCACAGGGTCTGAAGCGGTGGACTGTGAACTACCTGAGTGGTCGACAGGCGCCGGTGTATTTTAGAGACCTCAGGGTAGCGTTCTCTCCCCGGTTCTGTTTAATCATAAGCTTTCTCAACCACCCGAGAGGGTTTCAATAGTCTCATATGCCGACGATTGTACGATTATGACTTCCGACAATGCAATTGATGACATGTGCTCAAAAGTGAATGGTTACCTCTCAGACCTTGCTCGTTTCTTCACTGGTCGGAACTGGTTTCTATCCCCTGCTAAGTCCCCGGTGACCTTATTTACCACTTGGACGAAGGAGGCCAGGATGCAATTAGATATGCATGTGGACGGTACACCTGTATCGACAGTAAACCACCCAAAAATCTCAGATGTTACATTTGACAGCCTGACCTCTTTCTCTGCGCACACAACTGCAGTCGTCAATAAACTACAAAGCCGAAACAAAGTCCTCAAGTCGCTAGCCGGCTGCACTTGGGGCAAAGACAAAGAAACGTTGTTGCCAACATACAAGGCGATTGGCCGGTTTTAAACTACGCCGCTCCAATTTGGTCGCCTGCGACAAGCAGGACCCTGTGGATGAGATTACAGGCTACCCAGAACGCAGCACTCCGGACGGCAGCGGGATGCCTTCTGATGTCTCCTGTCGAACACCTACACCATGAGGCTTCAATGCTCCCAGTTAGGAAGCACAACTTTATGCTCGCCAGGCAGTTCCTCGTTGGTTGCTATCGTAGTGGCCACCCAAACGGGTACCTGCTTGCTGAGAATATGCCTCCGAGACACGTCAGGGAGCATTTCCTTGATATGACCGCTGGGATCCAGTCGCACACCACCAACAGACTGGACCCTGCTGCCTGCCGGGTAGTCCTGAACGACATTCCCCGAGAGACAATCACCACCTTCATCAACTCTCGCCCTGTGAATTCCGTCCTCGGGGTCAAACCCCCACCCATAGCAGAGGAGGAGCTCCAGCTGCCTCGTGAATCCCGTGTCACTCTGGCCCAACTACGTTCCGGATATTGTAGCAGGTTAAACTCCTACTTATCCAGACATACTCAATGTGTGCCCGGCATGTGATAACTCCCCGCACGATACCACTCACCTTTTCACTTGCCCCGTAAAACCGACTCATCTAACCCCGCTGTCCCTTTGGCCCGACCCTGTCGAAAATCCCCGTTTCTTGGGCCTCCCTCTAGATGAGTTTGATGATAACGACCATGGTTGAACCGATATTGCAACATGAACGATGATTTTTTGTTACTAGTGATGCTATGTCTTCAAAATTCGTTGATGCAGTGATGATATTCTGCTGTAGCCACTTATCTTCGCCATGATACAGCCAATCGGACCCGTTCTACCACAGGGCTAAATTTGCCAGTTGCTAGGGATATACTTCGCGCGATACTACGTCGACTTTAGCAAATGCAATGCCGAATGCCCAGTGTATTTCAACACATTCTTTCAAACACTTTTGGCGTAGAATACGTCTTACCTTACGGTATGGGCACCAATGTCAGGTTTTCATTGTTGTACTCTCTATTTCTTTAATTATAAGGAAACGGCTCGATTAATTTTTTTTTTTTTTTTTTTGTAGTCAAATGAAGATGTTAGCTTTCGTTTGACATACATTTCATGTTGGTTGATATCTTCCTAATATTTAAATTTCTCAAATGAAAATTGTATAAACACATGCACACAAATATGTGTGTGGTGTTTGGTTGAGTGTTTGCTGTTGGGCGATTTAAATGTACTCGTGCAGCCCTTTCTTTGTATTGCATAATTTTAGGCGGGCAAGTTAAAGTAGAGTAAAAGAAGAGAAAATGCTGCCAAGCACTGCAAAAAAAAATAATAAAATTGATTCGCGTATGTTATTTATCATTTATCTTTACTATTGATAACAGCCATTGACTTCGTTTTTGCGAGAAATTTAATTGATAATTTAAAAACATTTGTATCCTATTTTTCCTATCATAAGCTTATGTATATCATCCAAAGTAACTATCAAATAAAGAAATTCATTTGCTTGTATTATTTATCATTTATTGTTACATATGTTTTCTGTCTTATCGGATGGCGTATTCTACGTTAAACTTAATGGCCGTGTCTCTGACACAGCCTGCTTCTTTTTGTCTTACGCAAGTAAGTGCACGCCAATCTGTAAGCTGTTGCCTATGTTTTCTAGTCAGTCTGAAGAATGGCCACTTTCTAGCTCCCGTTAGCTGGTGAGCTGCCCATTGCAGTATATATGTAGCTTAATTTATGCGGAAAACTTGATATGACATCAGCGATCGCTCTGGGACAACGCTTTACATGAAGTTCAGATCATCCTCATCCTTATACGGCCAACCCAAAAAATGTTGCACTCTATAGAAAATAGATTAAAACTATTACCACAACTAAATCCAAATAGGCTAGAGAAAAGTAACATCAAAAAATTATAGAAAAGTTTAATAGTGCTCGCCTCTTGGCAGGTATAGGCAACCTCCGTGTGTATTTCAGCCATGGAAAAACTTTTCACAAAAACCATTTTCCGTTCGGAGTGAGCATAAAAGTGTAGGCTCCTCAATTTGTATTACAACATCAAGACGCGCACCACCAACAGCAGCAGATTGTGTGGGCAACGACCGCCACTAAAGCAACGACATATCATTCGCCGTGCCAGCAGCTTACGTAAATAATAACAACCACCAAGGCGACGAGGCGGACGGACAGCAAGCCACACGCAAGCGATCGTTCTTACATAAACAGTGTCAATAGCCGATTGCGTAAACAATTGACCAGCGATCGTTGCTTGCACTATCACCAATTGGATAAACAATTGTCGGAAGCAGAGTCAGCACGACGCAGACGTCAAAGCCGGCAGCGTCGACCACTGAATACGCGTTCTTAGGGCTTAATGGTTAAGTTAGGATTTGGGGTAGGTTAGATTTAAGTTGAGCATAAGCCGGAGCACATCGTGCCTGGTCAATAAAGTATATTTGTGAAACGTACAACTAGTGTTATTATTGCCGCGTCTGACGACCGGCTCATACACATCAAATAGCGATTCGCAGTGTACAACTTTAATTGGCGCCCAACGTGGGGCACGAAAAGGAAAATTAGCGATCAACAATCAACAACCCAACCACAGAGCAACGGAATTATTTATTGGAAAATCACGTAAGTGAATGGCACAGCCAATCGTCGTCCTTTGTGAAATTAATAAAGCAGCATTGTATAAAGAGTGAAGTGATCTTTTTTTTATTCTTTTTTTTATTGTTTTGGTGGCCGTTAACGATTGTGCCGCGTTTGAGTGAAAGAATATTTGTGTGTGTTAGTTTGTTCAGGGTCTAATGAGCCACCCCCCTCACGATAAAGAGCTTTACGATAACTCAATGCAGGAATTGATAAACCATACTAACAGGTTAAGTGTGGCAGACGTAGTGAAAACAGAAACGGGTATGGACGCAAGACAGGTACAAGCGTCGTTAGTAGCCGCATTGGCGGCACAGGCCGCTCAATGGAAACAGATTATTGATGAAAAAATTAGTGAAGTTAAAAACGAGATGAGTGCATTGAGAGTCACGACCCCTGATGTAGAAAGCTACCAGAAAATTGCGGTAGTGCAGGGAAAATCGTGTAGTCAGACGTTAGACCTCGTCAAGTCATTGCCAGAGTTTGATGGTAAACAAGAGGAATATATTTCGTGGAGGCAGGCAGCGATGGCCGCCTACGAATTATTCGAACCTTATGAAGGCAGCGTAAGGCATTATGAGGCAGTAGGTATTATTCGGAATAAGATTAGGGGTTCAGCAAATAATATACTGGCCTCATTTAACACAGTTTTAAATTTTAAGGCCATTGTGGCACGATTAGATTTCACCTACGCTGAAAAAACTCCAGTGCGCATTCTCCAACAAGAGTTAGATACCTTGCGTCAGGGCGATTTGAGCTTGTCACAGTACTATGATGGGATAGAAAAGAAACTGACCCTCATAACAAATAAAACGGTTATGACATATGACGCAGCTGCTGCAGCTGTCCTAAATGAAAAATTTAGATGTGATGTCCTAACCACGTTCGTATCGGGTTTAAAAATACCCCTACTCCAGGCTGTATTCCCAGCTAGGCCAAAGGATCTACCAAGTGCCTTGGCACTAGCCCGCGAGACCGAGTCGAATCACGATAGGTACATGTTCGCGGCAACTTACGCTAAAAATGCCGAAGAGAGAGCTCAAAAGTCAGGGGGTCAAAAGTCCCAAACTCGGCGGCAAAGTAATTATTCACAGAATAGTGGCGACGATGCCAATCACGCAAAAAATCCACATAACTTCAAGAGTCAGGGCAGAAATAATGCAGCAAAGGCTTCATCATTTAGGCAACGCCAAAATGATAGGGATTTTCATGGTAGAGGCCCCGAACCTATGGACATCGATCCTAGTTCATTTAAATTTAGGCAACCAACGGAATACCAACAGGCACAAGCTTCCGGTATTCACAATGCTGCCGTCCAGGGAAATAAGAGACATAATAATTCAGAGCGTATGACAGATTTTAGGCGTCAAAGGATCAACAATTTGAATCATTCGGATATTGATCAGGATCCCCAGCGTCTAAGGTTGCTGCCGCAGCTGCAGTAGCATAGGTAGACAATGAAAATTGAATTGACTACGAAGGTGGCTCTATTAATTTTTTAGAGGCCACTCCCGGCTACCGTTCCTTAAGCGGACGTTGGCTGGGAAAACACTGAGGTTTTTAATTGACACGGGGGCGGCAAAAAATTATGTCAGGCCCATAAAGGAGCTTAAAGGCGTAAAACCGGTAGACTCCCCGTTTAATGTGAACTCTATCCATGGGTCTAACAAAAATGCCTGATAAATATTTTCGGGGAAACATCCCCATTCTTTGTGTTGGATAGTCTAACACTGTTCGACGGAATCATAGGCCTTGACCTGCTAACGCAGGTGGGCGCGACTATTGACCTAGACGGAGGCAAAATAAATTATGGTACCATGTCAGAAGATCTGCAATACCATAAATGCAGCAGCGTTAACTTTACAAATGTCAACGACACACAGGTACCAAGTTCAGTAAAGGCAGAATTTAAAAAAATGATCCTGAAAAGGATTAAGGCATTTGCAGACTCTAACGAGCTGTTGCCATTTAACACTTCGGTTGTGGCCACGATCCGAACCGAGGATAATGAGCCTATTTATTCGAAGGTGTACCCTCACCCAATGGGAGTAGCAGATTTTGTCGAAAAGGAAATAAGAGAATTGCTACGCAATAAAATCATTAGACCGTCAAGGTCCCCTTACAATAACCCAACCTGGGTCGTAGACAAATAGGGTTACGACGAATAAGGCAACAAAAATAAACGTCTGGTTATTGATTTTAGGAAGCTCAACGAGCGCACTATTGCCGATAAGTACCCAATGCCGAATATTTCAATGATTCTGGCAAATTTAGGGAAAGCCAAGTACTTTACGACTTTAGATTTAAAGTCAGGCTACCATCAGATTGCCCTCGCCGAACAGGATCGCGAGAAAACGTCTTTTTCCGTTAACGGTGGGAAATATGAATTTTGTCGATTGCCATTCGGTTTGGAGAATGCTGGAAGCATCTTCCAAAGGGCAATTGACGACGTCTTACGCGAACAAATTGGCAAATCATGCTATGTTTACGTCGATGACGTCATAATTTTTTCCGAAAGTGAATCGGAGTATGTCAAACACATAAATTGGGGTTTGGAAAAACTGTGTGAAGCCAACATGAAAGTGTCACGAGAAAAAACACATTTTTTTAAAACAAGTGTGGAGTATCTCGGTTTCATAATAACAAGAGGTGGGGCAAAAACTGACCCCGCAAAGGTCAAAGGCGTTCAAGAATATCCTGAACCTGAGGATTTGTTCAGCCTTAGATCCTTTCTATGTGTTTGTAAAGGTGTTTTGTAAAAGATTTCGCCTCCATAGCAAGGCCTCTAACTGAGATCCTAAAAGGTGGAAATGGCTCAGTAAGTAAACACAGGTCCAGAAGGGTACCCATTGATTTTAGTGAAGCGCAACGCAATGCCTTCGAAAGATTAAGAAACATCCTTGCATCTGAAGATGTCATCTTAATGTATCCAGATTTTAAAAAAACCATTTGACTTAACGACAGACGCCTCCGCTCACGGCATTGGCGCAGTCCTCTCGCAGAATGGTAAACCCATTAAAATGATTTCAAGAGCGGTGAAAGATAGGGAAATGCATTACGCAACAAACGAAAGAGAATTACTGGCCATAGTATGGGCTTTAGGGAAACTTCAAAATTATCTCTACGGAACTAGGGTTATCAACATCTATACAGACCACCAGCTTCTAACGTTTGCGGTTTCTGACAAGAACCCGAATGCAAAGATAAAACGGTGGAAAGCATTCATAGACGAACATAAGGCTAAAATTCATTATAAGCCTGGTAAGGAAAACTCTGTCGCAGATGCTCTCTCCCGGCAAAACATAAATGCGTTGGAAAACGAGCCCAAATCTGACGCGGCGACAGTTCACAGTGAGTTATCACTGACCTACACGGTCGAAGCAACGGAAAAACCCATAAACTGCTTCAGGAATCAAATAGTTTTGGAAGAGTCGCGTTTTCCTTTGAAACGAAATTTTATACTCTTTGGCGGAAAAACCCGCCACGCTATTCACTTCATGGATAGAAACAGCCTCATTGACGAAGTAAAGGAGGTTATTAACCCCCTCGTGGTGAACGTGATTCACTGCGAGCTACCGGCGCTAGCCAGCATACAACACGAATTGGTAAGGTGCTTCCCATCTACCAAATTCTGGTACTGCAAAAACATGGTGTCGGATATTACGAACAAGGATGAACAAAGGGAAATAGTTACTACTGAACACAATCGTGCTCATAGAGCTGCGCAGGAAAATGTAAAACAGATCCTCTGTGACTATTATTTTCCGAAAATGTCCAAATTGGCAAACGAAATTGTCACAAACTGCAAAATATGCACGAAAGCCAAATACGATCGACACCCTAGAAGGCAGGAACTCGGCGTTACGCCGATTCCGTCATACGCAGGGAAATGCTACACATAGATATTTTCTCCACAGACAAGAAACATTTTTTAACTTGTGTTGATAAATTCTCTAAATTTGCGGTAGTTCAACCGATACCGTCTCGGACAATAACGGATGTAAAAATACCCATCCTCCAATTGATTAATTTCTTCCCAGGAACAAAAACTGTCTATTGTGACAATGAGGTGTCCTTCAACTCGGACACCATTGTGACCCTGTTGAAGAACCAATATGGGATTGATATAGTAAACGCTCCCCCTCTCCACAGTACTTCCAACGCACAGGTAGAGAAATTTCATAGTACCTTGGTAGAAATTGCTAGGTGCCTCAAACTTGAAAGAAGAATAAGCGATACAATCGACCTGATCACTCAAGCTACCATTGAATACAACCGGACAATACATTCGGTCACAAATAAAGAGCCTATTGAGGTAATATACGCCTCAACCAAAGAATTCTAAAAGGAAGTAAAAAGTAAAATTGAACAAGCGCAACAGGCGCAGCTGGCTAGAAATAACCCTTCAAGGCAGAACAGGGTCTTTGAAGTGGAGGAAAAGGTAATGGTAAAAACTAATAGAAGGTTAGGGAACAAGTTAACCCCCCTGTGTGAGGAGAAGAGAGTGGAGGCAGACTTGGGGGCAACAGTCCTAATAAATGGAAGGATAGTCCATAAGGACAACCTTAGATGAAGTACTTAGCCTTAGAAGTTTATATTCTGTTTAACTAGGTTTACGATACTAATCACCTTATATTGCTTCTTTAGGTTTTCAATCACAATACTTCTCACTTTCGGGATAGCGGCAGCCAAATTAACGGATTACTCACACTCGCATTACATACTGGTAGTGGACGGCGACGCACTAGTATGGAACGAATACAATTACCTGAGGCACTCAACTAATTTGACCGAGTTTGTGCGCATGACAGACGAAACTGCCAACATGACAGACCTGTTCCTTTGAAACGAAATTTTATACTCTTTGGCGGAAAAACCCGCCACGCTATTCACTTCATGGATAGAAACAGCCTCATTGACGAAGTAAAGGAGGTTATTAACCCCCTCGTGGTGAACGTGATTCACTGCGAGCTAACGGCGCTAGCCAGCATACAACACGAATTGGTAAGGTGCTTCCCATCTACCAAATTCTGTTACTGCAAAAACATGGTGTCGGATATTACGAACAAGGATGAACAAAGGGAAATTGTTACTACTGAACACAATCGTGCTCATAGAGCTGCGCAGGAAAATGTAAAACAGATCCTCTGTGACTATTATTTTCCGAAAATGTCCAAATTGGCAAACGAAATTGTCACAAACTGCAAAATATGCACGAAAGCCAAATACGATCGACACCCTAGAAGGCAGGAACTCGGCTTTACGCCGATTCCGTCATACGCAGGGGAAATGCTACACATAGATATTTTCTCCACAGACAAGAAATATTTTTTAACTTGTGTTGATAAATTCTCTAAATTTGCGGTAGTTCAACCGATACCGTCTCGGACAATAACGGATGTAAAAATACCCATCCTCCAATTGATTAATTTCTTCCCAGGAAAAACTGTCTATTGTGACAATGAGGCGTCCTTAAACTCGGGCACCATTGTGACCCTGTTGAAGAACCAATATGGGATTGATATAGTAAACGCTCCCCCTCTCCACGCTCCCCCTTAGGCACTCAACTAATTTGACCGAGTTTGTGCGCATGACAGACGAAACTGCCAACATGACAGACCTGTTCCCGCAGTCGCACATGCGAAAGTTGCTAGAGACTGACAATGGACATGTTAGAACATTACTAGCCGCTATAAGCGTGCATCATAGAATGGCAAGATGCCTAGACTTTCTGGGTTCAGCCCTTAAATTTATCACAGGTACCCCAGACGCGGACGATTTCCACTAAATTAGAATGACAGAAGCCCAACTAATAGAATCCAACAATAGACAAGTAGTGATTAACACAAATACACAGGAGCAGATTAACGCACTAACTAATACGGTAAATGAACTCCTCAAAGAAGCTAAGAAAGAAAAAATCGACACGGCGCACCTTTTTGAAATTTTACTTACTCGAAATAGAATTGTGATCACGGAAATTCAAAATATAATGCTCGCAATAACCCTTGCTAAAAAAAAAAGGTAGTAAATCCAGTAATCATAGATGACGAGGGTTTGAAATCCATATTGGTTGGGCCAATCACAGATATAGCAATCACTGAACTAATGGAAGTGTCAACCGTTAAAGTTATTCAGCACAATGATGTAATTCATTTTATAATCAAATATCCTAGAATTGAGTTTTTGTGTAGGAAAGTTTTGATTTTTCCGGTGGTACACAACGACGTCGTGCTGCAAATCAACGAAAACACAGTGGTCGAGTGCAAGAGCGGAATTGTTGCGGTCAACAACTGTGAAGCAACAACAACTTCAACGTTCTGCAGATTAACTACAAATACAAAATGCACACTGCAACTTCACACCGGTGGCACAGCATATTGTAACACGCAACCGAGTCACCTGAACGCAAGCACCATAGTTGGCGATGGAGTCATAATCATTAATGACAGCCCAACCAGAATTGCCATTGATGAAGCACCTGAGAGAAATGTAAGTGGCACGTATCTCGTAACTTTCGAGGATGTTGTGTTCCTGAACGGCACTAAGTACGTTAACATAATGAGCAGGCTGGAAAAGGCTCCAGGTATTGCTGCTTCACCCCTACTGAACATCACTGGCCATGAGACCATTTTGAGTTTGCCTTACCTTCACCGCCTCAACAATCAAAATCTACAAACCATTGACGAAATTAAAGAAGAACTAACGACCGTCACGAGCCGGACACTTGCTTTCATCCTGGGTCTGGGAGTAACTGCGTTGATCAGTGGCCTCGCTTTCCTCTGGCAGTACAAGAAGAAAACACGAGCATTACACGAGATCAACCTGGTGGTGAAAGACATGGCAACGAACGAGGACGATCGTGTTTCGAAGGGGGGAGTAGTTAACATATATTGCCTAATTTCCAGTTGGAAACGAATGGGGTGAGGCCAATACAACATCTTGCCTCATCAGCAGATTGTGTGGGCAACGACCGCCACTAAAGCAACGACATATCATTCCCCGTGCCAGCAGCTTACGTAAATAATAACAACCACCAAGGCGACGAGGCGGACGGACAGCAGCCACACGCAAGCGAGCGTTCTTACATAAACAGTGTCAATAGCCGATTGCGTAAACAATTGACCAGCGATCGTTGCTTACACTATCACCAATTGGATAAACAATTGTCGGAAGCAGAGTCAGCACGACGCAGGCGTCAAAGCCGGCAGCGTCGACCACTGAATACGCGTTCTTAGGGCTTAATGTTTAAGTTAGATTTTGGGCTAGGTTAGATTTAAGTTGAGCATAAGCCGGAGCACATCGTGCCTGGCCAATAAAGTATATTTGTGAAACGTACAACTAGTGTTATTATTGCCGCGTCTGACGACCGGCTCATACACATCAAGTAGCGATTCGCAGTGTACAACTTTAATTTACATATATAAATTCAAACCATATTAAACAGTTGGCCCTTTCCATTTCAAGTCAACCGGTCCGAGCTGGTCATATTTTTGTATTTTGATAAAATTTAAATATGTTGTTTTTGGTTGATTTAATGAGGCACGTATTTTTTCTTTTGGCTGAAAAAAATTTTGTACCAGCTTCCAATCCCACTTCAATCTTTGTTACAAGATGATTCACAGGATTTTCCACTCCTTTATCCTTGTTGATAAATACACTAAAACTTTTGATCTGATGTGTGTTCAGCATAAAAGATGTCAGACTGATTGGCCTGGACCTTTTTGTTTTTCAACTTTTCTCCAAAGCGTGGGAACATGACCAAAAGCCGGGCAAGCTTTAAAGCTTGATATTAAGACCCGGTGGGTCGCCTCTTCAGTTGATTTTAAATGTTTTATTTTTGGGAAGTCCCTTATTCAAGATTCAAGGAGCAACCCAAACTTTTGCCAATCCGCCTATCGAGGATTTCGACCTTTAGGTGCCTGGTTTGTATCAGTGTCCAGCCGAAACTCAATGAATCGATGATCAGAACGAGTTTCCTCTTCCAAGACCATCCATCCTTTCATATAATCCTCCATACCTACATTAGCGAAGGTCAGGTCGGTCACTTCTTGTCTTCTGGTGGTAAAAAATGTAGGTATATTACCTACGTTGTGTATTACCAGCCCGTAGGATAGTCTAGTAGCTTGTTGCCGCGAGGGTTGCACTTCGCCCAGACGACTTGACTAAGCAAGATGTTCATAATTTTCCTCGAAGGAGGGGGAAATACGGAGTCTTATGCAAGGTAGGCCGAGACTACGATGACCTCGGCTCGACGACCGCCAATACAATGTATGTATGAAGTAGAATTATTTGGGAATTATAGTTTAGGAGAGCGGTGGACGATTTGCTATACAGCAGATTAATTTGCTTAAAAATAGTCTCAGTCATACCTACAAGAGATAAATCCGCGATTTATTTATTCGCCTTCTCCCTTTCCTTATTCTGGGCTTGGAAATGAATCCGTCCCAGGTGTAGGTGGGGACGGTATCCGTATCTAGTTCGAAGAACTTTCAACGAGCCAACGTCTATATCCACCACCAGAAAAGCGCCCAATTCATTGCCTGAAGTTGCCTCATTTCTAGTAAAGGAGTACACTCGCCGTTGACTTGTATTCAGCCCTTCGTTCTGGACACCGATACGTTTCAGAACCTCATTTAGCTTCCGGTGTGGACCCAATATCCAAACAGAGGCTCTTACCAATCTGCGAATGCTTCCATCTCTTAGGACGATTTTGTATTTTTCTCAGGATAGCATATTCGCTACCATTTTGTTCAGCCATTCTCGTGAATGCCAGAGCACTGTATCTTAATGATACCGTCCTCCATGCGCATTCCGTTGAAGTGTGGTTTGTGATAGCTTTCGAGAAAGTTTCTCTGCCCTTTGGACAGCGATCCTTTCTCATTGTCGATATGTATCTCAACTGTCATAGACTTGGCAGCCATTATAGGAAGGTTGAGTTTCATCCGACGTTCGGGGTGCTTCAGCGGCCTCCCGTGCAGGAGTAAGCAAGCATACAGGTTGAGATGGCTCCTTTTGCCTCCTCCTCTTCAGTTGCCATGCGGTGAACTTTCCATCCACCTTGCTGAATAACCATCCAGTGACATATTGTAGAAGTGTGCAAGGTATAGAAAGGCATATTGGAAGGTAAGGTTCTGCTGTACTGAATTGTACTGTCTGCATAGTTCACCCCACGTTGTAAATATGTTTATAAGCGGCGTCGGGTATTGCGTTGTTCAATCCGCCTCATGCCATTTCTATGGGCGCATGTAGTATGTAAATGTTGTAGTCCACTTGTAAATATATCAGTATTTATTCTTATTATTTCTAGAACTATATTTTGTTAACATGTATGTATGGTATTGTTAAACTTATGTACGCACATACCCAGTCACCCGAGCGAGCGTTGTCGGTTGCCACGAGCCGTTAAAAAACTAAATAAAACGTGCATTTCATTATCTTCAATACCGGCTAAAAAAGTAGATAATTTTGTACGTGTGATCACGCATTACAGTCGCCCCCATTAAGCTCCACCATAAGTGAAAAATTATAGCTGCTATCATGACGCAAGAGATGCGTCGCTGCTGCTATACCGAGGGCTGGTGCTCGACACTGTTGCAGTTGAGCAGGCAGTTGCATAAGGGTGCTAGTAAAGTTAAGACCTATTTAGTTAAATTAGTTTCTGTTGTCAAAGGCCTTTAATAAATTTAATATTATAACGTTTAAATATTCTTGAGTTTCTTTTAGGGCGAGTTGGCCCTTCTATTTTTTTGAGTGTAAGGTTCAAGGAGCCTTTAATTGGCGCACGAGCAGGGACCAGTAGTGAAAACGGTGAAAAAATAACATTTTTTGTGTTTTATACTAAGTGAGAGCTGTAAGCAATAAAAACCTACTAGCAAGTGAAAGTAGAGTGAAAGTGTAGAGTACACAGTACAAGATAAGCCGGCGTTACATGTTCAAATAACTTTAGTGAGTTAAAAACATTGTCGATATTCTCTTTTTCTGTTATATATCCCCAGGTAGCGATGGAATCATTGCAAGCCACTGTAACGAACCTGACTGGTGCCGTCAATGCACTCCTTGAGCAGATGAACAGCGTGGAGAGGCGGGTCTCTTCCCTCGACTCGTTTCGATCACGGCTCGTCCAGCTCGAGGCTGGTAGAACTGTGGATGTGGCAGAAGAACTGGAGGTGCAGCCTAGAGTTCCTGCCACAGAAGCCGACTTGAAGGAGATCTGTAGGCTCCCAGACTCTGTAAAGGAGTTGCAGGCGTTCGACGGTAATCCTGTTCGATATGTGTCATGGGTGCACTCGGTAGAGAGCATCCTAACAGATTTCAAGGTAGTGAAGGATAAGCCAATTTATCGCGCTATCCTCCATCATATTCGCCAGAAGGTACGTGGAGCACGTGCTCTAATTTCATATAACATCTTCGACACGAATTGGGTCGAAATTAAAGAGTGTTTGTCGCTCCACTACGCGTATAAACGCGATATCTGCAAATTGGAGTACCAACTCCACCAATTATCTCAAAAGGATTCGAGGATCGACGAATTCTATGCCGCCGTGAATCACCAATTTTCCTTAAGTATTGATAAAATTAAAACGGAGTCCTACTCCGAAGAAACAACGAGGGTACTGGTGGATACTTACAGAAATCGTGCCTTGGATGTCTTAATTCTTGGTCTGAATGGGGAGCTTGCAAAAATGCTTCTCTTGAGGCATACTGTGCATGCCTTAAAATCCAAAACACGAATTTCCGGAATCTTACCATTCATACTGCACGAACCAACAACCGTGTGGTTGCTCCAATAAACACCATCCCAGGCCGAATGCATGGTTTCAGTACCGATAGGGCTCTACCGCTTCCGCCTAGGACAACATGGCGTCCTCAGGAGCGTCGCCCTCCTCTTGAAAAACGTGATCGCCAGTTTACTCCGAAACAAGATCAACCACCAGTTGAGAAGATGGACGTTGAACAATCCGTACAAACAAAGCGCGTTAATTACATGAATCGGCCAACTCCCTTCAAGCGTGGTGCTAAATCCAACAATCTGCCACGTAAACAACAGAGATTGTACCATATTTCTACAGATGACTCCGGACAGAAAGGAGATTGCTCCGTTACCACGGAAGAAGAGGATTTTCTATCCAACGGCCATCTAGCGTACCATACATAGAGTACAGGCTGCTGGACGGGCGCACATTAGACTTCCTGGTTGACATTGGTGCTAATAGAAATTTCATCAAGCCATCGGTGATCAGGCAGGGTAAACCAGTCAGTTAGTCCTTCATTGTAAGATCAGTTGGAGGTTGTATAGGCATAAAGGAAAAAGCGTCATTGAAGTTTTTTAATAATCTTGGTATCGATTCCGACGCAACGTTCTTTGTCCTGCCTGAACTGCGCACGTTCGACGGAATTATTGGGGACGATACCCTTAAGGATATAGGCGCGGTAGTTGATAGGAAAAATAATGTTTTAGAAATTAATAAATTTAAAATACCACTCAAAGCTCGGATATCCTCTGAGGTGAATTTTGCGATATCGAAGGATCTTCCATGCGAAACTGTAGGAAGATAACCGAACTTATTGGCTGGTATAGTGACCTGTTCTTGCCTATCAATGGAAACGAATTAGTAGACACCAACGTGCGTACAGAGATGAGGACATCGACATCTGACCCGATTTACAGCAAAAGTTATCCTTATCCCTGCATGCGAAAAGAGGTTGAGACACTAGTACAAGAACTTCTTAAAGAAGGAGTTATACGGCCATCAAAAAGCCCTTATAATTCCCCAATTTGGGTGGTTCCGAAGAAGCCTAAAGCGAACGGCGAAAAACAATTTCGCATGGTCATAGACTATAAAAGATTGAACGCCGTTACCATCGCAGATACATATTTACCCCATTCCAGACATAAACGCAACTTTGGCTAGCCTAGGTCAATCTAAATTTTATACGACTATTGACTTGACATCTGGTTTCCACCAGATACCTATGAAGGCATCCGATATTCCCAAGACAGCATTTTCTACGATGAATGAGAAATACGAATTCTCAAGGCTACCTTTCGGGTTAAAAATGCCCCAGCAATCTTCCAGCGAATGATCGGCGATATACTCAAGCAATATATTGGTAAAATTTGCTATGTGTACATTGACGATATCATCGTATTCGGGAAAGATGCAGATGATGATTTACAAAATGTGGAGAAAGTATTTTCAAGATTGCTTGAGGCTAACCCGAAGGTCAACCAGGACAAAACGTGTTTCCTCAAAACTGAAGTCGAATTCCTTGGGTACACACCCGACGGCGTTCGCCCTGATCCAAAGAAGATTGAGGCGATGAATCAGATCCTGCCACCACGAAACCTAAAGGACCTTAAGAACTTCCTGAGTATGGCATCATACTATCGGAAGTTTATTCGCGACTACGCTAAAATCGCGAAGCCATTGACAAACCTTACGCGTGGGGAAAATGCGCAGGTTAAGGCTAGGGTTTCAAAGAAGGTGGAAATTAAACTCGATAGTGAGGCACTACAAGCCTTTGTCGACTTGAAACGGGTGCTCACTTCCGCCGATGTCCTTGCATTCACAGATTTCCAGAAACCTTTTAATCTACGGATGCTTCGAACTATGCTATAGGAGCAGTGCTAACATAAGGGGAAATAGGTAGGGGTAAACCAATTGCGTATATTTCTCGTTCTCTAAACAAGACCGAGGAAAATTACGCTATGAATGAGAAGGGGATGCTGGCTATAGTACGGACATTAGATAACTTGAGGTCCTACCTTTACGGTGCAAAAAAGATAAAAATCCACACCGATCACCAACCTTTAACCTTTTCCTTAAGCTGTCGCATCACCAACTCGAAATTAAAGCGCTGGAAGGCGAGAATTGAAGAATATAATTGCGAGCTTATCTACAAGCCCGGAAAAGCTAATGTTGTCGCCGACGCACCTCGCCTAAAAATTCAAGTTAATGCTTTATCTGACTCTATTGTAGCTGAACCTGCCGGTAGCGATGTAGGAAACCCTGAAGAAGGAGCCCCATCTGAAGCCATGATGCACTCCGCTGAACAGGACAACTCCGATCTTATACCCCACGTGGAGGCTCCAATAAATGTCTTCCGCAATCAAGTGATATTTAGGGTAGGCCAGGGATCTCGATGTCACGAACAGCCTCATCCCGGTTACAATAGATACTACATATCATTGCTCGCATTCGACAGTGCGACATTTCCATACTTAAGGAGAGCCTTAATCCTAACTTAGTTTAATGGGATAAAAATTACTGAAGAATACCTTTATTTGTTGCAAAACGTTTACGTTAACCACTTCCACAGATATAAGATTGGGGTCGCGCAAAATATAGTGGAAGATGTAACCATCACCGATAGAATGTTTAACATAATAGAGCAGGTGCATCGTCGAGCCCACAGGAATCCTAGGGAAAATAAGGAACAAATCCTTGAAGAATATTAATTTCCAGGTATGGCTAAGCAAGTCAAAGACTATGTTGCCCAGTGCGATGTCTGTAAATTCAACAAGTATGACAGACAGCCTGCGAAACCCATATCCAACCAACTCCAATCCCTAATTATCCTTGTGAAATTCTTCATATTGACCTTTTTGAAATAGAAAAACAAAAATTTCTAAGCTGTATAGACAAATTTTCAAAATTCCCAAAACTGTTTCCCATAAAAAATAAATCGTCCATCCATCTTCGTAGGAAGCTAACGGATGTCCTGCACTACTTTTCTGTGCCAAAAATACTCGTTATGGACAACGAGCGCGGGTTCCTAACTCAACTCGTACTCAATTATATCAGGTCTATAGGCGTAGAAATTTACCAAACCCCAACACAACGAAGCGAAGCAAATGGGCAGGTTGAGCGGCTTCATTCAACCATAATCGAAATATACCGCTGCACCGCTCGCGACTTATCCCCAAACGAGCGCGTTTCTATAGCCGTAGATAATACCATGCACTCCTCTATAAAGAAAAAACCGGTGGATATATTCTTGAACAGAACAGCCAGGATCAATTACCAAAATTTGGCAAACTTTAGGGATGAAACTCATGAAAATATTAAGGCACTATTGCTGCATGAGCAAGAATCCAGAAATTCAAGAATAAATGAAAAACGATCGCCACCACGGGTATTCAACACCGGCGATACGCTGTTTATTGCTAACAAACAGATTAAACCGAAGCAAAAACCTTTATTTAAAAGGAAAACCGTCGCAGAAAATAGAAATGCGACCATATTAACCGAGAGTGGAAAAAAATTCCACAAGTCGGATGTAAAAATTGTGTAAAGAGCACATGATAACATTGGTCATAAAGTAAAGATAGTGAAGATTCTCCAGACCTGGCGGTTCGGGATGCAAGCGTATGTTTGTAGTCTATGGGGTCAGAATGGTTCAATTCCATTCATCCTGGTGGCCTAGGCTGACTCAATCGAAGTGGTTCAACTCCTCCACCAGAATCTATCGCTTATTAGCGTGAAGCCACCCGCACCATGAGTAGGTATTTTGCTACCATACGAGTAAACGCTTTTGACTAAAAGGGATTCACGCGGGCCTTCCATAGTCAATAATACCTATAAGCAATGCATTTACTGAAATTCAAATTGCGAAATGCAATTCGTGAGAAAACGTGCGAAAAAGCGCAAAAAAGGAATAATAACAAATTACAAAAATACCAACAGAAAATTTAAGCAAAGCAATGCTCAAGTGGTAGAAAAACAAAAATCATTATTTTCTTTTTCTATAATTTCTCACTTTGTTTAAATATATAATGAAAAAGTATACAACACTAATACTTTAACATATTCTTATAACAAAACTAATCGCTAAACTAATCTATTAAATTTCAACTAACCGCTGTTTCATTACTGGGTTCCCAAACCAAAAAATTATTGAAAACAAAAATTTATATTCTCTAAACCTTTACTAACCACTATGCAATTCACAGTTAGGATAAGAGAACATAGACATAAGGGCAAATTGTTTAGCTTAAAAAAAAATGATATTTTTAACATGCTTTACAAATAGAGAGTAATATTAACGATAGAAATAGAATAATTTAAAATAGATTTATAAGTCATTTAGAATATTACTTAAATTTTTTTTCTTTTTACTATTTTAATATCAGATTTAATGTAATTAATAATTTAATAACATAATTAATTTAATGAAACTTATATTATTTTTATAATAAGACTTTTGTTCCGGCAAATTTTTGTAACTATGTGAATGGGTTTAAGGGGACATTATTATAATTAGTTAAATCATTATTTTTAATTCATAGCATCAGCTTTTGCGCAATAGCGCACTCCTATGACCTATTCAAGGTAGATGTGCTGTTAGCAACTATTCGGGACGGATATGGATGGATCATCGACGGGCATTTCAAACTAATCCACACTGTGAATCTGGAACACTATACAACTATAGCGAACCAATTAGAAAATGCCGTGAATGATCTAACCGAAACACCAGCAGTTGCGGAAATACTCTCATTTCAGCTGAGCAGAATCCCTACGCACGTAGGGGAATTGGAAGGATACGAATCAACTAAACCAAAGCGATCGATAAACTGGATTGGGTCGGCTTGGAAATGGATCGCCGGCTCACTCGACGCAGCCGATTGGGATACAGTAATTCGGATCGAAAATACCTTAAACCAAAATAACAATCAGCAGTATAAGGTAAATCTGAATTTTTCAAAAAACACTGATGAACTCTTGCAGAAACTGAATGGAATTGTGGTCGCCAATGATGTCTTGTACCAAGAGAACTTTGAGAGAATCTCTCAAGAAATTCAGCACAAGTTCAACCTGCTGAAGGAAGATGTCAATGAGCTCATTCGTGCCTGCCAAATGGCCAAGGCTGGCGTGGTCAATACCAACCTTTTGAGTAAAGAAGAAGTCAACCAACTTGTCAGTGAGATAAATGTATTTCCATATAGTAATGCTATCGAGGCCATTGAGTATAGCCAGCCTTCGATCTACACCAACAGTACGCTATTGCTGTATGTGTTATCCCTGCCTTAGGTGACTGAAGAACGGTTTAACCACCTAATACCACGAGCTATTCTCCAAGAGGGTCACCGAGTGGAGTTGGCGTACAAAGCGATGTTGATCAACAAGCGTGAGACGTATGGGATAAAGAAGGATTGCCTTCGGCTAACCTCTGCAAGGGTCTGCGAACGGAAATCATTAGAATTGTTACCAGAGACTGGCTGCATTGCACGTCTCCTCAAGTGAGGACACGCCAGTTGCAGTTACCTGACCTACAACGAATCTAGCATTGAACTGATCAAGGAAGATACAATTATCCTCGAGAATTTCAGTGGAAGCATGGTTCTTATATTCTACATATGGAAAACGAGACCGTTACCATTAACAACCAGAGCTACGCGAGTTCAAGAATCTCAGGACTCAAGTTCTTCCACCAGTTTTGACTAGCATAACCAATCGAAGCATGGCCCTGAACCTTAACCTCGAGATGGCGATTGACAACGTCCAACTACTGGGCCACCTTACGGAAAAAACGAATTGGTTTACAATTATCGAATCCCAGGGATAAGTCGCTCTATTGCTGGCGATTTGATGTATTTGGCGCAAAATCACCGCAAAGGTTAACTTACCTGAACAAAAGACTCCTTACCGAGACGCAATAGTATCCAACGTAGGAGGCGCTCTTCCTTGCCGCATGATCTGCGGGATGGATATTTTTGAAGGGGTAGGAGTTAACATATTCGCTAGTGCCCAGTCTAGACAGTTCCCATAGTCAGCCACGACACGTGCCCTGTGTCAGCAGAATTCTATTTCTTCATATACTGTAACTGCGCCTTAGCATAACCAACGCTACAACTGTGGGAAATCAAGGCCTCGGTCGTTACCACTAGACATGCTTACGCAAGCATTCCAGAATACAGTGAAATGCCCGTGGGAAACTAACATCATAGCCGGCACAACGGAACATCATGACGCAAGAGATGCGTCGCTGCTGCTATACCGAGGGCTGGTGCTCCACACTGTTGCAGTTGAGCAGGCAGTTGCATAGGAGTGCTAGTAAAGTTAAGACCTATTTAGTTAAATTAGTTTCTGTTGTCAAAGGACTTTAATAAATTTAATATTATAACGTTTAAATATTCTTGAGTTTCTTTTAGGGCGAGTTGGCCTTCTATTTTCAAGGATCCTTATCTTGTATGTATGTTCATACATGTGTACATATGTATGTAGGTAGTTGCAGCAGCAGTATGTACTTGTACCCCACTTTATTTCAATGGTTATATAGTGCGTAAATATGCATTTGCATGCGGATATATGTATGTATTTAGGCAGCCGTAGGCGTAGTTTTCTTCAGTGGAATATTCTGCAGTAACTTCCACATATTCGCAGTGGACTTTCTTTAAATTACACACATACATATGTAAACACGGATGTAGATAGCCAACCAGCATTTGGGACGTTATGTAGGCATAGATAACTAGATACGAAACTTTCTCAATTGCTCACAGAATAGGGGGACTGAACTCGTGTGTGATGATGGCAACATTGCCACTTCAGTCCTCCTACTACGATATCAGCTGATAGACGAAATGGCGAGCTGCCAGAGGCAAATAACGAAATAATTGGCAAAACCAGAGCGTTTTCTGTTTGGATACAATAAGAGAGTGAATGTTGTTTTGCTGATATTTGAATATTGAAATACTAAAAACGACTTGCATTTGATTTTTGAAAGTAAGTATTATAACGTGTATTTCTTATTTTCCGAATTTAAAAAGAAACCCCTTTTAATTCCTAATGCTCAGTGTTATTTTTTGCTGCTGTATTCTTTATTAAATTTCAATGGTATTATGGAAGCTGCAAAATCTCCTACAAATGCTTTTGAAATTCTCAGATTTGTTTTTTCCATAGTGGCACCATTGGAAAATTTTATAAAAAACGCGCATTTTGACAGCGCTCTCACGAAGGAAAGAGTTTCGCATCAAGTTACAACGAGACAAACTAATGTGAGCGAAAATTTAAAAAAATTCTTTACATTGTTAGATCCAGGTGACACACCTCACAAGTCTCCTCTACAAAAGCGTAAAAAAAGTGTAGTGAATCTTAATAACTCATACGACTTTCCAGTGCTTGGTCAGAAACAACCAAAATTGCAGTGCCCCAAATACGTTATCATAAAGAGCGTAGTGCCTAAAAAACCAATCACCAGCTACGAATTTTTCTTGTGTCGAAAACTCTAAAAAATATTTGCTCAGAACCTCTGCAACAAATCTCCTTGACGCGCGACGGCAATTTGTTGGTATTGACTAGAAATGTGATACACACAAACCAATTTCTTAAAGCAAAGAACTTAGTGAATGTTTGTCCGATAACAAGCGAATTGCATCCCACATTAAATACCATAAAAGGCGTAATATTTGCTCCTTCTTTACGACATCTATCTGAATCGGAAATCATTGATCAAGATGTAACTTGGTGTCAAAAATTAAAAAAATTCCTAAATGCGAACTTGTGAATACATTTCTCCACATAATTTCTTTCAACAAATATGAACTCCCAAAAGAATTAAAAATCGGGTTTCTTGTCTGTAAAGTCGAGCTATATATACAAGCTCCATTACAATGCAAAAATTGTTTCAAACTAGGGCATACCAAGAAACAATGCAAAAGCGAGGAAAAGTGTGAAGTATGTGCTTCTTCTGTTCACGACTCTATCACGTGCAAAGAGGTAAAATGCATCAATTGCAATCATGCTCACAGAGATAACAACAAAAATTGTCCGGCCATACAGCAAAGAAAAGAACCTATTAAAATAAAAACTATTACAAAAATGTGACTACGAAACAGCAATAGAAAAAGTAAAATCTTAACAAAAAAATTACGACATCCCGATTGAAACTCTCGACAAAGCCATTGAAAAAAGACAAAAACGTACATCTTCTCGCAGACAAATCACTCATAACGTGACTGCAGCAGATTTAGCATATAACAACAATTCCTCTTCTTCTACCCATCCTCACATAATACACACAATGTCAAATTCTGAAACAAACAACTCTACCTCAATTACAAACCCAGAAAAAGACAACGTCCACATAAACAATTGTACTGAAAATATAAGCACTTTTTTGAACCACCTAGATCCCACATCGCCATACCTTACATACAATACAATCAAATTACTCAATTTCAGCAACAGCTCATTTAACTCAGACATAGGCATAGAATAACTTGAGCAGCATCTCTTGAGTATATATTGATTAATATATACTCTCTGAGGTTGTATGTTATAGCAACACCCCTCAATATAATATGAACTTAAATATAATATAAAATTACTGAAATTAGCGTTTCCGGCACATGCCAACTTTTAGTGCGATGCACTTATATGCAACTTGCACTTTCTGCCAACTTGTATTCTTCTTAGTACTATGAACCTTTTTCCTAAATTAAATTTATTAATGCTGATTTGCATTTCCGGTAGGTGCAAATCGAAGTAAACAATTCCAAAGAATTGTTTACCAACTTTAACTGACAGAATATGCAAGGTAGACATTCAATCAATTATAAGTACCACTGTTTTTAGTAATTAAGTCAGTCTTAAGATAGATTCAAACCAATAAAGTAAAAAAAGCTTTCGCTTCTAAAAAACAGAAACTTCGTTTTTTTATTAGTAAAAAAACTCAAATAGAAAAGTGGCGCAGTCGGTAGGATACCGCAATTATCCTATCCATCATAAAGAAAGAACGATAAGTGAATTTTTATTCTTAGTGCGGTATTAAGACCGAACTTTCGCGAAGTGGACATAAAGAAAAAAGTGAAGTAGAAGTGAGTCAGTGAAAGATTGCTGCACACAATACCACTTTTTCCATAAAATCGCGAAAAATTGTTTTAACCTTTTATGGTAAAAGATTACCAAAATAGAAAAAACTTTAACAACTGTGACTGGCAAAAGATTGCGCTCAATCGTGAAAAAAAGGGTTTTAAATAACTTTTGTGAGCAAAAGATTGCCGCAATTTAAAAAAAGGAAGAACTCTTAACAGTTATATTGCTCGCGTGAAATATTGTGATTATCACAACCATAGCTAAAATTTTGTGGACTCAAGAAAAACAAAAAACGCGGAGCAAAGGTCAAAAAGATTGTCCTAACATCGAAATTTTAGTGTAAAAACCTGAATGGACGAAAGATAGTCCTAGTTCTAATAAAGACCTTTCGGTGAAAGAAAAAAAAAGAAGACTTTGTCACAAATTAAAACAAAAAGCTTAGTGGACGAAGGAACCGTCACATTTTCAACAACGATAACATAACAACCTACGATACAGCATACCCATATAGCAGTGTACAGCAGCATTAAGTGGAGAAAGGAACCACCACCTTTTTAACAACAACCCCAACAACAACCCCAACAGCCTTCAACAACACTAAGGTAGTAGTAAAATAGCTTTATTTGTATAACTATTTAAACGTAAACAAATTAAGACATAAAAATGGCTCAGATAAATTTTGATCCTCTTAAATATTTATCAAGCCTACCCGAATATAATGGCGACCCTAGGGACCTACGGACTTTTATTAATTTAATTGACAGAGTCCACCCAATATTACAAACGTACGATGAACTATCTCAAGCAATTTTTTCTGATATAATTAAAAGTAAACTGAAAGGAAAGGCTAGAGAAATAATAGAAATCAATTGCGAAGCAGTTTCATGGCATAGCATAAAGACGGTACTTCAAAACAATTTCGGCGACAGACTAAGCTGTGATGACCTGTTTGACCTACTCAGAGCAACTACTTTCAAGACTACAAGCCTAGACTTTTACGACGAAATCAAAAACAAACTCGACGTCTTAACAATAAAACACTATTCGTCATCGGACAAGGTCAAGAAGCAGCGAACGCTCTCGCTCAAAATAATTGCCGTACAGCCCTTAACGTTTTCAAATCCAAAATTCCAGAGCCAATGAAGACAATCCTGGCCTGTAGAAATCCAGAAACTTTAGAGGGAGCTATGAATATCCTGTTTGAAGCAGGATATGCTCACCTTAAGGTAGATAATCAGCAATTTTTCCCCCAAATTAGATCTGAGGCATTCAAAATCTAATTACCAAAATAAACAAAACTCACAAAACCCTAATTCACAAAATAGGCAATTTAACCATAACCAACGCCATAGGCAAAATTTCATAATAACAACTACCAAAACCATCTTAATTCTAACCAACAAAACCCTAATTATCAAAATCGATACAATCCCTCACGACAATTTAACCCCTTGCAAAGAGAGTCCTTTCAACAAAACAATCGCTTTCCATTACCTGAACCCATGGATATAAACAAATACGAAATAGATGGAACTGAAAATTTACTATATACCACTAATCCTCCGCAACAATTTAACCCAATGCAAAGAGAGTCCTTTCAACAAAACAAGACCTTTCCATTATCTAAATCCTCGGACATAAACAGACACGAAATAGCCGAAAACGAGAATTTTCGTTATATTGCCTCGGAGAACTTCCATATATAAAAGTGAAGACAAAACTAGGACATATAAAATTGATAATAGATACAGGTGCATCTAATTCAATTTTAAATCCTGGTATTTGTCATCCCAAGTGGATTCAGAAAATTAATCCCACTTACATAAACACCTTGCAACATAAAATCTGTATAAACGAAAAAGCAAATATTAAAGTTTTTGAAGAATTCGGTACAGGACTCGACGTAAGCGAGTTCTACATAACTAAATTTCATGACTTCTACGACGGTTTAATAGGTAACGATTTATTAAGGCCTTTAAAAGCCAGCATAAATTACACGGATAATACAATTAAATTTGGAAAACACATATTAACTCTTTTTGTCAAAAGCGAAGATGGCGACAAGATGGAGAAAAACGTAACTTCAAGTAAAGACCTTTCTTACAATATGAAATTAGACTTAACTTCTAAGTCAGAAAATGCATTCAAGCCGAAAGTGGACAACGCAAATTTTAATGTTATTAAAGCAAAAGAATATAAACCACTGAAAGATCAAATTTGGATTCAGCACCATAATCTTGATGAAAAAACTAAACTTTTGCCCATCATAAACAAATATTCGGATATTTTTTATCAAGAAAATACCAAATTGAGTTTCACATCAGCGATCAAACATAAAATAAGGACTACCGATAACATACCAATATTTACCAAATCATATAGATATCCTTATATTCATAAAAAGGAAGTAGAAAACCAAATTCAGGAAATGCTTAATGATAAAATCATAAGGCACAGCAATTCTCCATATTCAGCACCCATATGGATCGTTGCAAAGAAGGCTGACGCCAGTGGAAAAGCTAAATGGAGACTTGTAATAGACTATCGTAAACTTAACGAAGTAACGATAGATGATAAATATCCAATCCCCAATATCGATGAAATATTAGACAAATTAGGCAGATGCCAATATTTACCACTCTCGATTTAGCAAAGGGATTTCATCAAATAGAAATCGAGGAAAATGACATTCATAAGACCGCCTTCAGTGTGGAAGGAGGACATTACGAATTCTTGCGAATGCCGTTTGGTCTGAAGACAGCACCAGCGACGTTCCAAAGACTCATGAATAACATCCTTAAAGATTACATAAATAAAATCTGCCTCGTATACTTGGATGATATTATTATTTTTTCTACCTCTCTACAGGAACACCTCGATTCCATAAAACAAATTTTTAATCGTTTAAAAGAAGCCAATCTTAAGGTACAATTAGATAAACCATTTTAATCCTACACAACTAAATGCAATTTTCATAGATGACGCATTTTTCGACGTTTTTAAGACCACTTACAAGGAACTATTTTCTAATAGCAGAGATTTCAAAATTACAAGATGTTTTACCTTATTAGAGGATATAGAAGATGAAGATAAGTTAACTGAAGTCATTGAAAAGGAGCACCTAGATAAAAACCATAGAGGTATACAGGCCGTTTTCGAAGAACTAAAGACACAAATCTACAACCCTAAACTAAAACTAAGAGTAACACAATTAATAAATAACTGCGAAATTTGTAATTTAGAAAAATATGATAGAAGACCTCCTAAAATACCCTATAAAATTACCGAAACGCCCTCTAAACCCCGCGAAATTGTTCACATTGATGTTTTCTACACATTAGGAAAACAAACTTTTATGACGATAATCGATAAATTTACAAAATTTGCTGTAGCCTTTAGAATTAATGGAAGGAATTGGATAGAATTCAAAACTAAACTATTACTTTATCTCAACACTTACGGTAAAATCGAAAAAATTATTGTTGACAATGAACTCGGCTTCAAAGCCATACCAATGCAACAATTTCTAAAGGACGAAAATATTATAATACATTACACATCTAACAGTAACCACACTTCAAATGCAGATATTGAAAGGTTACACAATACAATTAATGAACACATTAGACTTTTAAGACACAACGAAAGGAGTCGCCATGAGACAGTAGAAGAAAAAATTTGTAGGATTATAGGTTTTTATAATAACAAAAACTAAACCAATCGACTTTATAAATGGGAAAATCCACGAAGACAAATATGAAGAAATCCATGATGTAATGCTAAAAAAAGGAAAATTACATAAACAAATTAAATAAGGATAGAAAGGATGTTGATATTCAAAGAGGTACCAAATTCATAAAATAAATTAGAGGTGGTAAGAACCATGGAAAATATAGGAAAATAGATGCTAGTATAATTGATGACGAACATTTACAGGACACTAAGAACGGTTTAAAATATTATAAAACACATGTGAAACAAAATAAAAAATATCAAATCAAAAATAACCCTAAAATACAGACTAAACATTGAAAACCCATATACTATTATATACACTATTTTAGATGACACTTTGGATTCTGACGATTGCATTTTTAACGACCATCTATGCACAATCTATCGACATTCAGGACTTAACCTACAATAACGGATATATACCGATCAAAACAGGAGAACAAAAAGTAATTGATCGATATAACAAAATCCTTCACATTGTCAATGTAACTACTTACACGGACACATTAAATTTAATCTCTGAAAATATACAAACACTTAACGCGAGCACGGTCGAAACTAAGACATTATTAGACACCATAGGTAAAAATTTTGCACTGTTAAATGGAAAAATAAATAGCTTAAATCCACACTTTAAACAAAAAAGAGGACTAATAAACGTATTGGAAAAAGGGCTAAAGCTTATTGCAGGTACTATGGACAATGACGACGAACTTGAACTAAGCAACTCACTGAAGTCACTATATAAAAACGAAGAGTCCTTAACAAACAAAATTAATAATCTCACCTTCGTCAACCGTTTCATATCTTCGCAGATACAAAACATTACCGAACACATAAACCAAAAACAAATTCTAATAGGAAGTTATTTAAACAAATTTAAGAATTTTATGCAAAATAAAATAGCGACAATAGAAGACGAAATAACGTTCATGGAACACATTTACCAAGTAAACAATGACATTTCACTCTTACGGGACCATGTCGACGATATTGGACAGATAATATTCTCTAGCAAATTGGGAATAACTCCCACGGATATTTTAACAAACACAGAGCTTGACTTGATAAATGATTTTGCCAGTTACACAAATATTAAAATAGCCGTCGCCTTACATGAGAAGAATATCGTTATAATCCTTCGGATTCCACAATATTCAAAAGAAATTCTATCGAAAATTATATTTGAGCCAATTCCCAATTTAAACAACAAATCAATTATATTGAATACCTATGAAATGTTAGTAGATTCGAAAAATACCATTCAAAAATTTAATTAAAAAATCTGATAAATGTATTTCAAGCATATTAAACTATGAAGAAGCATACTGCGATATGCAAATTCTACAAGAATCAGTCGTAATCGAAATTCTTCCTGGTATATTAATATTTAAAAACTTCTATTCCAAATTCAAGCATAATTGTAACAAAATTGATATCAAAATAAGCGGAAATTTTTTAATAAAATCTGAAATCGGTGAAATTAACGCAATCAACAAAACTTTTAGTAATGTTAAACTAAAATTTTACGATCAATTTATTCTACCTAATATTATAACAAAAATTAAAGAAAAATCTAATAATTTTCCTAATTTAAAGTTAGAATCATTATACTTAGAACAAATAGAACATACACAATATATTCAACAAATACAATACCAAACAAAAAAATCTAATTTTATCAACGTAAGCACAAACATAACAATTGTCATTACCATCATAATGTTAACAATATTTACTATGTATAAAACAAATAAAAAACTGTCCATCTTGCATATTTCGTCGGAGCCTCAATCTAACGGTGGGGGTGTTATAGCAAAACCCCTCAATATAATATGAACTTAAATATAATATAAAATTACTGAATTAGCATTTCCGGCACATGCCAACTTTTAGTGCGATGCACTTATATGCAACTTGCACTTTCTGCAAACTTGCATTCTTCTTAGTACAATGAACCTTTTTCCTAAATTAAATTTATTAATGCTGATTTGCATTTCCGGTAGGTGCAAATCGAAGTAAACAATTCCAAAGAATTGTTTACCAACTTTAACTGACAGAATATGCACGGTAGACATTCAATCAATTATAAGTACCACTGTTTTTAGTAATTAAGTCAGTCTTAAGATAGATTCACACCAATAAAGTAAAAAAAGCTTTCGCTTTTAAAAAACAGAAACTTCGTTTTTTTTTTATTAGTAAAAAAAATCAAATAGAAAAGTGTTGTACTCATAGTTTCTCTCTCTCTTTTATTCTGATGGTACTGAAAATTCTCCAGTAGAATTTGAATGGCTGCCATAATAACTTACATGAGCTCCAACTTATAATCAAGAAATATTCACCTGACAAAATTGCTCTCCAAGAAACCCACCTCAACACACACTCCATTAACTTAAAAAAAATTAAATTATGTGCTCCGTACTACACCTATGCAAGCAAATGCAAAATGTGGATCCGCTCTATTTATAAAGAAATCTATCGAACACTCCATTTTGTCGCTCAATCCAAACATATGTGGTGTCTCTACTATGATCAAAACCGAAGTTGATTTAGTGATCTGCTCTATTTACATACACCCAACTGACAACTTTCCTACCAGTGAATTACAAGCTCTTTGCAACAATAGTCAATACCCTTTTCTAATCTTGGGGGACTTTAACGCCCACAGCACTATTTGGGGATCTCCCCACACAGATATACGCGGAGCCGCCACTGAAAAACTACTGTTAAACTAAAATTTGACCATTTTAAATAATGGGTCTCCTACCCACTTTTCTAGTAGAGCAACCTTCACTCATATTGATCTCTCATTAGTATCTTCACAACTTCACCCTTTTTTATCCTGGGAAGTCGACTCACAGTTACAAGGCAGCGATCACTTTCCCATTTATATTAAATTTTCCAAACCAATGGATGCAAGTTTCCCATATGAAATCCTTAGCTAACCCACAAGCAGCAGTATCGGCCGATTTATGCTTGAAACCCGTCGAAAATTGGGTTCAGCGTCTGGACTTCTGGAAGCGTGCCCGTGGTGGTCATGCAAAAGAAATCGAGTTCCGTACATAATGGCATGTACTTTCACAGGAATATAGAATTTAATTCATATCCCAAATCATTTTTGTTTTATTTAAGAAAACTTTTGTAGCGTTCCTATTGAAACACCCTTTACATGTGTTTGTAACTCGCCTTGTAATTCTGAAAATACTTCCACTTTTCGGGGGCGCTGCTTGGAAAATTCCATTTGTGTTCGAACCCCTTTGCAAATGCATACATGTTTTCCTCATCACATTCCTGTATTTCGCTCCTTAAAGCCAGCTTTGTAGGTAACTTGCCTCACTTGCGACACTATGGAACCACTCTGTAGCAGGAAGCGGCAAAAATGCCTCATTGCAAAGTACCTGTTGATTGAAATCACTAACAATTTTTAGTGTAACACACAGAATTTTACGATACATATTCCAAAACCATTGCCAGTTTGGCTTTTTTTGAAATGAAATCATCCGGACTAGTATTTCGTTTACGCAGCAAGTATGGGAGTAATATTTCATATAGTTCTTTCATTAAAAAGGCTGACTGAGCTCTTCAAGCTTTCGAAATCAATCTCAAACCTACCCTGTTGTATTCCTTTCCAGGATATGAGGATTTACACGACAGCTTGAGACTTTCCTGTTGTGGCGTTCTCCCATTATGGCAAGCTCTCTGCCGGCTACCAATAATTCAAAAATTACGGTTGTTACCAAATCTCTCCTTAAATTTAATAGAAGTAAATGATAAAATGTAATTCAACGCGTTTAAGTGAAATAAAATATAGAACTTATCAATCGCTGATTTCCTGTAATTAGCCGGGAACTTTCTTGAATTTTAGTAACAAAATTTTATCTGTGCTTATGCTCAACTTGAAAATTTATTTTTTGTTTACGTTTTGTGATTCTTCTTTTTCTATTGTGTACCAATTACCATACATAAACAAGCGCCAAAAATAGTTGCCTACCCCTATTTCAATGCAGAAGAACTAAGTCGTAATATTTCTTGACATGTTTCTTGAGAGCTGCATACAGGCCTTTAAAATGATCGTCATGTTGATGTTTGATTCCACTGTCATACACTTCTTTAAATGTAAGTAGGCCTAACGTCAGAAAAACAGCAGCGCATGCCGATCTCGGATACATACATATGTATGTCTCCATAATACACTTATGATCTTCTAATAATAACACTAATGTTTGTATTTACCAAATCCAAAATAAAAAGGCACCCACGACTTTTAGTTCTAGGCGCAACACTAATTACGATTTTAAATTTTTGTAGAAGTAAATGAATTTTCACTTTATTTTATTATATGCACGTATGGGCTATATGCAAACATTTTCGTATACAGAACAAAATGCATTAATTAGGCACTGAGTATGCGGGAAAAAGTAATTGAATATTTTTAGATATATTCGGCTCAGCCAACATGAAAAAAGGTATTCCAAGTTGCATATTGCTTCGCGTTTGTGCATTTCATAATTGCAGCATGCTTATAATATTTATATGCATTGTATCGTGCCCAATTTGTTTTTCATAATATTGAAAACTATTAGGTCTTTTCGATGAAGACGCTCTCGTGCAGAAAAAATGTTTGAAAAAGGTTTTGCACCAAACTGTATTTTTTGAGTTTACACTATAACTTTTTTACACTAAACCACTCTAGCTTCTTAGCTGCTGTAAGTTAGTGCAGCATAAGAACACAGTGTTGTTTCAATTGGGTTGGGGAAATTCGCTGAAGCTTTTGCACTAAACTGTTTTTCACTTTCACTTAAGTGCACTCGTCAAGCATACCTATTATCTATGAAATTTTAACAAACAAAACTGCATACTGGCACTCTCATTCCGGTCAAACACGCATACTCGCTAACTCGTTATTGTTCGCCAGTACTATTGACCACATACTAATTTTACATTTAATCAATATTGATTTATTAATTACAAAAAATATTCCTGGGACATCTTATAATTTTAAAATATTTGTAATAAATATATAACAAATGCAATAACGAAATTTCGGAGTATAAGAAAGATTTACTATAGTTAAAGAAACATTCGCGAAAGTACGGAAACGCGAAACCGGATTTAAGTTGCAATCTTTTAATATAGTTGATTGTTCTTCGGCGCATGGTTAAGAAAATGCAGACCTAAAATCAGAGCTGTTAAAAAATGACAATTTTAATTATTTTCTCTATTTCACTGCAAAGAAGCATACTTGTTTATTCGAATAGTAATTTAGTGGTCTTAAGTAAAATATACAAATGGTATTTTCTTCTTTGTTGTGCACTATAAGTTCGATCTTAAATCTTCTCTCGAATTTAGTAATTTTAGTGCTTAGCATTTCCATGTTCTTCGATGATATGGTCTTCCCTTTCCCGGGACCGTCCCTATCCAAACTGAGTAGGGTTCGATCGGCTGCCTGTTATTTGGCTCTGTGAACTGGTGTTGGGTCTATAATCACTTCCAAAACACCATCGGACACGTACGTCAGGTTCCCGCTATGTATACTAGTGCTAAAAATCGTACGAGTTCGAATGGAGAAGATAATTTGGAAGATACCTGCTTCCTGTCCATATGACAATGTAGTAAAAAAGGAAACTAATTAAGTGATGTTGCTAAAAAGTTAAAGATGCAGTTAAAGCAAAGGTTCAGTACATATTTTGCCTTAACTCTTAAAGCGAATATTGCTGTCACTGCAGCTATGTTGACTCCAAATGTCAAATTGAATTGGGTCACGGTTCTGCAAAAACATCGAATTGTCTGATGACATAATTATTGAACGGCTACCGCCGTAGCTGAGTGTGTTGCATTTGTGCGTTCCATTCGGTACGCCCCTAGCTCGAATCCATCGAAATTAACGGAAGAGCTTTTTTCTAAAAGCGGTCGCCACTCGATAGGCAATGGCAAGCCTCCGAGTGTATTCTTGTCATGCTAAGCTTCTTACAAAGTCATGTGCCGTTCGGAGTCGGCGTAAAACTGTTGGTCCCTTTGATGTACACCCAAAATTATTACACCAATTCGTTTTTTAATCGAAAATTCAGTAGTCAATTATATTTAATAGGAAATAATAAAAACAATTATGATTATTGGCAATTAATAAAAATAATCAAAAACAAAAAGATGATCGAACTATTTTTTCAATACGTTTAACGCTCTTATGTGAAACATACAAATAGTATTTTGTTCACTCCTAAGTTCCTCTTTAATAGAGTGTTACCCTATCGCCCCCTATCCATCGAGCCTTCAGTGTACCAGTGCTTGCATGGAGATGTATTTCCAGAGAAAACGCACTGCATGTAGCTTTATGTCCTAATTCGATCTTAAATCTTCTCTCGAAGTTAGCAACCTTGATAACATCAGGCTTGAGCTCAGCATTTCCATTATACTAAGTAGGGTTTCATCGGCTGCATGTTATACAAGTATTTAATCGATACTTTCATATTGCAATCAAGTATTTTTGGTGTCAATAATATCACCAAGTGTAATAAGTAGGTATCGGATAAAACTACTTTATATCGATTATGAACATCGATATTTTAAAAAGATTTCAAACCATCGAACATAGTTCGCAAGTAACTATAGCAACATTGCTATAAATAAAAGTATATACTCGATAATTTTTGGTTGGTGTCGGTTTGGTATCGATGGTTTTCCAAAAAAATACTTCTTAGTAAAAGGGGACGTTCAAAGTCAACTTTACAGTTATTTCATTATAATTATAAACACGCCCAGGCCCCATATTGATCAAAACGAATGCTAATATTTAAGGCCGTTTATTGAGATTTATTTCTGAAAATTTATGAATCTGGTAATTGTCGCTTATTTTAAAAATACAATATTAATTTTTATTTTCATGAGAAAAACACTCATTTTTATGTTTTACCTATAAAAACACGATGCATTTTCTATAATAAATACAATCTTTTTTCGAACATCCTTCCATCTTGCCAAGTCTAGCAATCTTAGGTACATTGGCATTGATCCAGCTTACACAGTCCTACAATTGGTAATTGTGATACCACTTGGATCCAAATTTTGTCCCCTTAGTCCCGTTGAACCAGTTAGCGGAACAGACGAACTTGAGATGCTGCCGTGTTTTCTCTCCTGCAACAGCGTTTAGCTTAGTACTTATCAAGGGTTTGATTTTCCCATTGTGGCACCACTTACAAATGTGTATTCAAACGACTTCAGATCACTGAGGTTGTGCACTATGACTCAGCCTTCCCGGATGAGGAGATCTAGTCGAAAGATTGGGGTCAGCATTCGCTTAGTTGTGAAAGACATTTGTGTTGATCGAGTCAAAGTCGTATCTATTCATGTTCTTGGTGATCTATCCGTGATCTAGCATAGTGAAGGCATTTTCGTCGTGGCTGCAGTTTTCTTGTCAGGTTGAGTTCTACTGGTGCCAGAAGCAGGGGCGGCGAAACGTTCTGAGCCCGGATGGGTAGGTCTGCTGGTGGTAAGAACATAACCTGTGAAGAAAATGGGTCGTCGGAAAGGAACTTATTGTCTAATTGTCGTATAATATTTGGAAAAGTTTTCATTTCTGCAGAGAAAACACAGCCATGCGTTTGGAATTCCGAAAAATGAAGTCAATCATAAGGATTTCTACAGAAACCCGAAAAGCTTCGAACATATTCTGGAACAAGTCTCATGCCCCATTCGTTGTCGCTCAAGACTGGAGTTTTCGTTTTGCGTCGCTTAATACATAGAGCCATATCTTTATCGCTATTTTTTTAGTCTGCATTCGTCAAAAACACCCCTATAAATCACAGCAATTTTCGACAAATCTACCGTCTCACTAAGAGTACGGCGGCCGCCATATCCTAGTGTGTAGCGTGTGCGCGCTTCATTTGGTGGGCCCCGGGTTCAAATCCTTGTCGAGGCAAGCAACATCAAAAATTATAGAAAAGTTTTTTCTAAAGTGATCGCCCCATGAAAAGAAAAACATCTCACAAAAAAAATTCGCCGTTCGGAGTCGGCATAAAACTGTAGGTCCCTCTATTTGTGTTGCAACATCAAGACGCATACCACAAATTGTTGGAGAAGTTCGGCCAAAATCGCTTAAGCGGTTATAGCGCCAATTAAGTAAGTAAGTAAGGTTTTCAAATGTGTTAAATGGTCGAACGGGTTTAATTTTCTACAACCATTTGCATGTGATTTAACAGGCTTAGGAACTGATTTTGCCATTTAACCAATAAAACGCTATTTAACAGATTTAAACCATCAATTTGAATACAGTGTAACCTGTAAAATGCCATTTAATTGGTTCAAAGCGGCCATTTGAGAGCGGTATAAGACTGTCGTAAGCTCAAGTCAGTGCTTACCATAACAAAATATCAGCAAAGAAAAACAACAACGTTGTATGTGAAATGAAGTGCGATGGGAAATCGGGATAAAATATACATATGCACAACAAAGCGATTACTCGCAATTCGAATCATCGAATAAAAATGCTACAACTGCACCGGCACAACAGTTAGCGAATAGATTTCGAATATATAAAAATATTAGACTTGAAGAATAAAGAGAGGACAAGATAATCATTAAAAGGGCTGAACATACGACGTTGACAATGTAAACTATGCAACATCAATAATGTGGTCAAGCAGATGAACGATAAATTAGAAAGCTGTCCTTACCACTTAAAATTGTGATTAGATGAAATTTTTTATTTTCAGTATTTTTATGAGTATCTGCAAAGAGGTTGAGAGTACTAAAATATCATTGGGATACACAACACAAATTTTGTTAATGTATTCTTGGCAGCATTTTCTCTTCTTTTACTCTACTTTAACTTGCCCGCCTAAAATTATGCAATACAAAGAAAGGGCTGCACGAGTACATTTCTTTGTTTTGCATAATTTTAGGCGGGCAAGTTAAAGTAGAGTAAAAGAAGAGAAAATGCTGCCAAGCACTGCAAAAAAAATAATAAAATGGATTCGCGTATGTTATTTATCATTTATCTTTACTATTGATAACAGCCATTGACTTCGTTTTTGCGAGAAATTTAATTGATAATTTAAAAACATTTTTATCCTATTTTTCCTATCATAAGCTTATGTATATCATCCAAAGTAACTATCAAATAAAGAAATTCATTTGCTTGTATTATTTATCATTTATTGTTACATATGTTTTCTGTCTTATCGGATGGCGTATTCTACGTTAAACTTAATGGCCGTGTCTCTGACACAGCCTGCTTCTTTTTTTTTTTTTTTTGTAGTCAAATGAAGATGTTAGCTTTCGTTTGACATACATTTCATGTTGGTTGATATCTTCCTAATATTTAAATTTCTCAAATGAAAATTGTATAAACACATGCACACAAATATGTGTGTGGTGCTTGGTTGAGTGTTTGCTGTTGGGGGCGATTTAAATGTACTCGTGCAGCCCTTTCTTTGTATTGCATAATTTTAGGCGGGCAAGTTAAAGTAGAGTAAAAGAAGAGAAAATGCTGCCAAGCACTGCAAAAAAATAATAAAATTGATTCGCGTATGTTATTTATCATTTATCTTTACTATTGATAACAGCCATTGACTTCGTTTTTGCGAGAAATTTAATTGATAATTTAAAAACATTTTTATCCTATTTTTCCTATCATAAGCTTATGTATATCATCCAAAGTAACTATCAAATAAAGAAATTCATTTTCTTGTATTATTTATCATTTATTGTTACATATGTTTTCTGTCTTATCGGATGGCGTATTCTACGTTAAACTTAATGGCCGTGTCTCTGACACAGCCTGCTTCTTTTTTTAGTAACATTTCGATTTTGGGTTTTTATCTGATTGAAGATGATTAAGTGAGATAGTCTTCACTTCACTTATATCCATTAACTGTTTTTCAATATTATCTCCGTATTCTCCATAGGAAATCGTATAGCGATTTCTAGGTAATTAAATTCACAACGACATGAAATTTTTATTCTTATATTTGGCTACTCGATGTTGCCATTTAATGTCCTAACCAAAGTACTCTCGGATTCTAAATCTGGCAAATAAAATTTAAAACTTTTGTCTTTCTTATCTTTTATCCCCTTCTTGCGTGAAGAATCATACAGAAAAAAACAATTATTTTAACGTATTTTTACACGAAGTTCAAAGAACTTCTTGACATTTCAAATCTAATTAATACTCTACTCTACTCTAAAAAGTCTGAAATTCGCCTCAAAAATAGTATTCGTTTGCAAAATATTTTAAAACTCACATATCTTGCCCTCATGTGTGATTTTACACATGCAAATTCGCTTGTATTTTCAATGTATGCACATATGTATGTATGTACATATGTGCATATGTATGTACATAGTACATACATGTAAATGAATGTTAGCGATCACATGTATGTACATATGTACAGAGAACGTATATTAGACAGAGAAGCATTAAGTTAGGATGACGGTGTGAATTGTCAAAATGCATCAATAATTCTCGTCCAGCTCACCATTCTAATGGCCGACAGGGGAAATTGTGAGAGTGGCGAGTTAAAAGAGCTGAGCGAAGGCAAAATTTGTTTAACAGACTATGATTTCTGATAAATTTTAATTGTTTTGGCTCGAATTTTAGATTTTGCCAATATATCCACGAATTGATATAATCATCTAAATATTCAATTTGACGTGAAATTTTGCTTTACTTAAATATGTGCATGATAAGAGTGAGCCAATTTTGGTTTTATGCATGCATTATATACATATGTATTATAAGCGTAACAATCGTTATCATACTAAGTATACATATGTATCTAAATACACATACATATATAGATAATATGTAGTACATGTGTACGTATATAAATATCCAAATATACGTATGTATGTATATATATTTACATGTGTATATGGATATGTATATACAGACATATGTACATATGTATATATATAAGTATGTATGTACATAAGTATGTACTAAAAAATGTCAACAAGTGCACATGCATTCATATGCATTATATCTGTCATCATAATATATTTATTTATTGTTATGTAGATATATACAGCATTTATTTCATCCCTCCGCCAGCGTGTTTGTTTTCAACCGCAGCGCAACTGCAGTACAGCAACAAAAAATTCATTCATAAACGCACGCGCATATTATTGAAAGCAAATTTCCGTTCATTCATAAATGCGAGCATTTCATCTCCCCACAAACACATGCGCCCCTCATCCATCACATTTTTCGCGACGAAGACAAAAACTTCAAATGGGAATGTAGGTATTATTTTGGCCCGCTTGTACCCGTAAAATATTTCATGAAGAAATTCATCTATTATTAATCTAATATGTTTGCTTAGGGGTCGTGCACATATTACGTAATGCGATAGGGGGGTGGCGGGGGTTTGCGATTTGTGACGAAGTGTGACATGTGATTTCCCTTTGGGTAATATATAACATATATCAATTAACATTGTATTTTATTTTACGATTAATAAAAACAATTTTTCTGAAAGTGTGACATGGTGGGGGGTCTGAAATGATCAAAAAGTTGCGTTACGTAATATGTGCACGACCCCTTATCATTATAAACGTGTTTTGCACGAAATCCTGTTATATATATCATTTAAAGCCTAATTATTCCAAATCGGCGCAACCAAACGCCTTACCGCTACGCCTACTTGCATACATATGTACATTACATATATGTATGTCAATATGTAGTCTAAATATTGGTCGCATTTATGTCAGGGCTTACGTGTTATCTCAAATGTAGCACAAGTAGCAGAATAATATATTTAGGAGTCGAAAATCTACTACCTTTTAACAAATTTTTCTACAATTGTCTAACTGAACGCAAACATTGCTATAATTATTGTATTTTGTAAGACGTTTAATTAATCATACTACTTTTCCTACTTCCTGAACCAACAATCTGAGTCAATGACCTATACAAAAGACTTTCAACACGAAATTACAAATAAACCGTACCATTTTTATTCTAAGAGGGTATAAAGGACCAGAATTTTCGTTGTAAATTGAATTCTGTGGTGTATAACTTAACGCCATCTTATGTATGTATCTATATGTAAGTATTTTCTTTCAGATCTTCCTCTATTCGATCTAGTAAATCATATTTGTATCATACTCCACTTTTTTCTTGTGCCTATCTCAAATACAAATTAATTCAACTAAACCCTGATTAATGATGGCGGCTTTGCGACGCAGCTTTTTCGTGTGAATTGCGGGCAGAAGCAACTATTTCTGTGGAGTTTTGACAAAACAGCTTATTTGGCTTTCGAGGTTTTAATTTTCAAATCAATAAATTTCTATCTTTGACGTACAAATTTAATATTTAAATTAATCTTTTACCCCGATAGCCTGTTGAACTATTGCTTTGTTTAACTATTTGTATAAATATTTCATTAGAACGTTGTTATTTTTGACATGGTAAAAATTGAAGACCAACTGGAGATAAGATATTTGGTCAAACTTTGCGCGCAGACTTAGAGTTCGGTTGAATGTGCGCGCATGTGAACAAACATATGTACATACATACATATGTAATTATTTCTATTCTATTTACATATCTACACATATGCTTATACGCGCCCTTTTGCATGGAAGTAATTCGATTAAATATGCATTGTTAAATAAATGCATGCATGTGCATACATATGATAAACAATAAATGCAATTTCTTTAGTGTTTTTTGAAGATTTTGTTTAACTACTTAAAATATTTATTGAAAGTTATGTATGGAAAATATTAGTAGAATAAAATAAAACACTAAAATTGAAATTATAGAAGAATACATATTTTTAATATTTTTTTTTAAATGCTGGAAATAGAATTGCGAAAATTCCTTATCAAAACAATAGGAAAATTTTCGCCAAAAAACATCTGCAACCACACAATGTAGCTGATAACAGAGAACGTACATTAATTTTCTCTAAAATTGTTGTTTTCGCTCAACCGATGTTAAATTTTGCCCCTTGTAGGTGAAAAATTATTGGGTGGTGAGCTGGACGAAAAATAGACCTTTTCCCAAAAACGGGGAACGACAACAGGAATGAAGTGGGATGCTACTTAATAAATACTTACATAATAAATTGTATGTCTTGTAAAACGTGTTTTTTTTTAGTTATATTGTTATTAGAACGTTCCGTTTATGCATGTATGCATGGATGTAGTACAGCGCAGTCACGTCGTTCCACACATCACGTTCGCGTTTGGAGTTCGTTTTTGATCGGCACTGAAGTACAGTAATGCCTCGATTTACGTCGTCTCGATTTACGTTGTTTCGATTTGCGTCGTCAAATATTTTGTTCCTTTCAACTTCGATTTGCGTCGCCATTCGATTTACGTCGTCTCAGTTTGTATGTATGTATGACTTATGTATGTAAATATGTACTACATATGTAAGTAGGGGAATCCCAGTTTTTAATTTAAACGTTTAAAAATTTTGTGTGTGCAACAACAACTAAAGTATTGCCTCTCATGGACAGGTCGTGTGTGTTTGGCAGCGCGTCGTGTGTGTTACTTTTTCAATCTGTTTTTGATCGTCGGGCGCAACGTAGTAAATATGAGCTCAAAAATTAAAACTAATAAAGTAACATCTCAAATAAAAAAGAAAAGAAATGTAATTTCGTTAAAAACTAAATTAGATATTATTCGCCGTTATAACAATGGGGAAAAGGCTTTTATTATTGCCAGTACGATGGATCTTCCACCAACCACAGTTCGAACAATAATAAAAAATTCAGCTGAAATCCGTGAAAGTGCAACATCGGCTGGAGCTGCTTCTGTTGAAACTACCACAAAAAAAAGGCCAGTACTGATGGAAAAAATGGAAAATGCACTAATACTGTGGATAAAAGACTTAAGTGAAAAAAATATTCCAGTAACTACGTTAATTATCCAAAGAAAAGCGATAAGTTTGTTTAAATTTCTAAAATCTGACTCTGTGAATTCCGATTTTTGTTTTAACGCCAGCGGAGGATGGCTACATAAATTTAAAAAAAGAGCACAACTTCACAACATAAAAGTTGTCGGAGAATCTGCAAGTGCAGATAGTGATGCAGCTAAAAGTTTTCCGCAAATATTAAAATAAATAATTGATGATGGTGAATACACCCCTCAGCAAGTTTTCAATGTCGACGAGACCGGACTTTTCTGGAAACGTATGCCGGGGAGAACATTTATATCAAAAGAGGGAAAATCAGCAGCAGGGCCAAAGGTTTCGAAGGATAGGCTTACGCTTTTGCTCGGTGGTAATGCTGCAGGAGACTTGAAGCTTAAGCCCTTGTTAATATATAAATCCGAAACTCCAAGAGCTATGAAAAACGTTTGCAAGCAAAATCTTCCTGTAATTTGGATGTCTAACAAAAAAGCTTGGATGACTTCTAAACTCTTTGACGATTGGTTTAAGACACATTTTTGTCCTGAAGTTAAGAAATATTGCGAAAGGAATAATATGTCTTATAAAGCATTGCTTTTAATGGATAATGCTCCGGGCCACACTATCAGTTTGAATAACATGAATGACAATATTAAAATTGTATTTTTACCTCCCAATACCACGTCTCTTATTCAACCTATGGACCAGGGAGTTATTGCAGCATTCAAAAAATATTATTTACGACGAAGTTTTAACGACCTCATTGATGCAATCGACAAACAATCAGACCAAAATGATAAAAATGACGATGTTGTCAGACAATTTTGGAAAAAATATGATGTCATGCAAGCAGTGAATAGTATCAACAAAAGTTGGGATGAAGTCTCTGCGTCGACCATGAGAAATGCATGGAAAAACATATGGCCTGAATGCACAACTGAAGGTGGAAATGATGGAAATCTGAACGATATAAACACGGAAATTGTACGTTTGGCCCACTCATTAGGGTTTTCTGATATTGAAGATTCTGATGTTGTTGAACACTTAAATTTGGAGGATGAACCGTTAACTAACTCGGAGCTATTTGAGTTGACAAATCTTTCAAATCAACATGGTATAGAAGAAGAAACTTCAGATATCGAAACTTGTGGAGAGGATTCTGAAATTCCATTGAAAAAACTGTCAGAAGCCCTTGCCAGCGTAAATAAGGCTATGCAAATTTTGGAAGAATTTGACAAAGATGACGAAAGAGTTGATTCGACAAAAAAATCAATAAACGCAAGCCTTAAATATTACCGGGATCTGTACGAGCAGAAAAAGTTGGCATTAACCCAGAAGCGAATTGATACATTCTTTAAACCAATTTTATCAGAAACGCCTGTTTTAAGCGAAAGTAGTGCTGAAGATGGTGACCTCAACATGCTAGTTTCAGAAATTCTCACCGAAACATCGTCGGATAGTGATTCCTATAATTAATACTCTTAACATACAATTACATATACATATAATAAACAAACATATGGATTTTTTTATACTTTTTATCTGAACACATGTTTAAGTTTTTATTTATTTTATGAATTTTTTTTTTTAAATCGAAATTTTTTAATATGTATTGAATTGTTGATTTTTTGTTGATATGTTTACTTTAGATATTATTTAATTTTTTTAACTGAATTTTATATTTGTTTTAAAATTCTTATACGAGAATTAAATGTTTATAACAAATATTATATGTATGTATGCACAATAAAAGACTGAATTACTTGTAATTTTTAAGTTTTTTTTATGAAATGAAGTGAGCGTTAACGTACATGACCAATATCAAATTCGATTTACGTCGTTTCGATTAACGTCGTCAATTTCCGGAACCAATCACGACGTAAATCGAGGCATTACTGTACTAAATTTTCGCTTCGCTACGCGTTGTACTTGGTACTAATAGTCCATTGCTGGCGAGTCTGCGTGTTTTTTTGTAAGTTTACACCATAATATTTCAGGAACGAATAGAGTAATTTGTAATTTAATAATTTTGCCAGATTGTATTCACCAACTTTTTTCATTTGATATACATATATTTCAACTCCGTTGCTATTGTAGTTTACAAAAGCTTATTTTGCCAGACAGTCACTGGTTTTTGATTTGTTTCGTGGGCTCAATGCCGAAACCACGTTGTCTCCAAACCAAACTTGACATGGGATGGCGGAATATCGTTCCAATATACATCATCTTTTCGCCCTGTCGGATATACAGAAGTTCAAAAAGAAACAGCTTATAACATTAAGTTGGACAATTTTTTTCCCGTCATACAGTCTGGGTCAAAATTTGTTGTCTCAAGGTATGGCAATGGTGGGCATATTGCGAAAAACAAAAGGAGCAATCCACTAAAAATTCGGCAATGCAAAAAGATCCCTTTGTTCCAATCAATTCACCGAAAACACATCATACATATGTCGGCAGGAAAAACAAATGCATACTTCTACAGAGTACATTGCAAACTGGAGGGGTTTTTTGTAAGAGCTTGGTATATATTCAGAAAAAAGGCGTACTGCGAAGTGAGCCATCAGTATCTTTACTTTGTAGCAATAGGGGAGATTGTCAAAATAACTCAAGGCGATGTTATTGCAGTTCGTTAGCACATCACAATGCCAACACAAACTTGCGAACCCCCAAAACCTCGCAAGAGGTCACCGCCATCGTTTAAAGCTATGCGGAAAATGTGTAAAACCGCTACACAGATTATTTAATTCCTTGAGACATATGTATAGCGAAAAATCAAAACATAAAAACTGCAAACATAAAATTATGGATTGCTTCTGCCAAAATTGCTTAATTGAATAATTCAGGTAAAAAATGTAAGGGTAAATACAGGTTAATAAACTTAATGTAAATGAGTGCTCATATAGGGCGATGAAAGTCCTGGAAACAGTTTTTATGGGGTGCCAGACATAGATTCAGGTTGCATTTCATGTAATAGATTTGTGTATCAGATTTTTTACAATGCTTGCAACGTTTTTTCCCAGATTTGTCGTGCATACCTGGAACATGACGAACATTATCATATTTGACATCGTTGGATGGTCTCAAACACTTTACTTCCCTTTCAGACGTTTCTGCTGCTGTACTGCCTGATGGCCTTCCAACTGTACGTGTAGGTTTATATTTGCATAATCCAGATGCTATTTCTTCACGAAACTGGGGTAATTTTATAGTTTCCTCGGGGTGTGTACGACGATATGAAATATATGCATTTGTCACTGTCATGTCGATAAAGTGATAGAACAATCGCGTCATTGCATCCCGCGTCTTCAAACGAATATGATATCTGCCTATCAGTCCGTCCATAAGGTCAACACCCTCCATGTGACAGTTGTACTCTTTTATGATTTGGGGGCAATCAACTTCAATATATTGTTTCTTTTTTCGATCATAGCGTGCTGCTTTTGATGGTTGTGTTGAAGGATTGTTTGTCAAAACCGGTTTTGCCCCCACGTAGCTCGACGCCAATCTAACAGCTCTGTTATCCTTCCATAAAACTGTTGATATCTCTACGCCATAAGCTGCACCAGTATATTCCGCACAGTAACCTCTTTTCGCTCTTTTGAATTCTTCGTCTTTCTCTGTTGGTAATTTACAGTTGGAAATTCGATTAGAACGAATTGTACCAAGACTGTAAATTCCTTTACCTCGAAGGTAGTTAAGGAGGGGTAATGATGTGTAAAAATTGTCGAAATAAATTATATAATTTTGAAATTCTGGAACAATGCGTGTGAGGCGTACAACAACATTTGAGGTGGCACCCAGATCCGGAGCTCCTGGTTGAATTGTATTGTCACCTGCACCGTTATAGATCTCAAATCGATAAGAGTACCCAAACGAATCACATAACACGAAAAGTTGTATGCCCCATTTGTGTGGTTTGTTAGGCATGTATTGCCGGAGATGGTGCTTCATTTTAGTTGCACATCTGTTCGTCTACACAAAGACGTGCTGTTTTGGGTACAGAATCGAAACTCTTAATGAAGAGGCCAGAGATTTTTCGTATTCTATACAACGAATCATAGCCTGGTTCGCCTTTTTTTAATCGCAGTTCTTGGTCCGCAAAACTCAAATATCTTTTGATGTTTTCGAAGTTTCTGCAAGACATGGTGCTTCGAATAGGTTCAAAAGCATTTCTGCTCCAATAGCTTTCTAATTTTGGATACCGATATAACGACATATATAGAACACAGCCTATGAACAGATTAATTTCAGTTTTAGTTACTGAAAACGAAGTATTTGTGTCCTCTTGTAGAGCAGCACGATTAGTTTCCTCAACAGTAAGTTTAATAATGTCTGCGGTGAAGAGATATTAAAAGGTCTGTAAAGGACTTTTCAAGTTCTGTAAAGATTTCGGTAAAGCTGTGTTGCTACTTCGTTGACATGGAGTTGCATTGGTTTTTTTTCCACACGATTTTTGAAAATTCACTTGATTTTATATTAATATCTACCAACGATCCACTAAAACCCACATCAGATGGAATTATACGAGGGCCTTCAACTTCAGTTTCTGGTAGAGGGGAACGTACTCGTTTTGGTGGCTTGAAACGTAACGGTGTTGATGTTGACTGACCTGGTGCAATTTGTGATGTCAAAGGCACTGTTGTAAAATGTATTAAATAAAAAACCAACAACAATAAAGCTGGTTATTATCTGGGCTAGCCACAGAAATGTTGCTCAGGTTCAGAGACAAGTTCGAAGGATCGACAAAAATCGAGCTTGAATCACAACCTTCCATTCCCCGTACGCATTGGGGAATCGCCAAATCTGTCTGGTCTCCATATTTGATGTGGTTTTCGACACGAAAGTCAGGGTCGGCACAAGAATCATCGCTGTAGAAGTCATCGCTAATGAGCTCATCACCACTTTCTAGCATTATCTTCTCTATTTCAGTATCTGTCATTTTAGAAAGATTGCATTTTCGGCGCTTATCTTATCTTATTAGAAACATCCATATAGAAGCGAAATAAGCGTGAAAAAAATGAATATAAGTAAAAAGCCAATAAAATCATATATTTGACGTAATCCGTTATAACCGTCTAGAGACGGTTATCAATAAATGTTATCAAAAGCAGATAACATAAATTATTTTTTCAATAATGCTAATTTATTCGTATTATACATATTTTTTTACACTTACTTTAATTTTTTTGATTAAATCAAATGAGCAAGAAATATTTTACACGCTTTTTCAAAATCACTTTTATACACAACATTTAAAAGCACACTCTGCAATGAATTATGACACCCAACTAGCGAAAAATTTCAAAGCACATGCCAAAACGTATTAATTCCTACATCGGCGTTGGCGTACGGTACTTTATAAAATATATAGATATGTGAAAGCAGCAAACAAATTTTTTTTTCTACACATTTGCCAATGAGACAACAGACCGTCTGTAGACGGTTATAACGGTTAGAGGGTTAAAAAATTTCGCGCCTCTCAGTTTAAGTTGATGAAGAAACCGAAGATTCTGATGACAGAGTTGAGGATCCAAATTATATTCGTGAACAAATCGAACCAGAAAATGATGAGATGGTAAATAATTGATTGCAAGTGTTAGACTCCTCATCAGTTGTGAATGCAGTTTACTTGTCTATGAATGTAAGCAATTTAACTGAAGAACCACAACCAACTTCAGAAAAGTAGGTAGTGGCTAACGAAGAGCGTCCAACACGACTGAATAAAACAGTAGCGATGTCGGTTCCTAGACAAGATAGGCCCAATCAAGCCAAAGAAAGGACTCGTTCTCCACTACCAATCATATATCAGATGGTGGATTTACTGGAGGTTGTCAGTATTAAGTATCTGTATCTGTTAATAAAACGAAAATTGCCTTATTTTGCGGGGAGCTAATGTTAGCTCACACAACCGCGTTTATTAAAATGAGAAATCAATCTAATCTTAAAATTTACAATTTTATTCTTTTATACTAAACTCTAGGCCTGACTGCAACTTCATTTTGTTGTTGTGGCCTATTTCCATTTCCTCCTCACTGTCCGTGTAAATGTTGCGTCTTTTGATGTTACGCAATCGATGGGTGCTGAGTCTGGATTCCCATATTGTGTAATTGTTTACACAATTGCGTGTGGTCGCTGAGTACAATTGTGCTAGGCTGTTCTTCTTACTAGTCGCTGGCCTACATAGTTGCGCACCGTTTGCCATAAGTGCTTTGTCGTAAATTTACTTGGTGTAATCGAAATATGATAGGTAATCATATTTCGGCGACATATGCGCTGTTACGATTGCTTTTCTAGCAACGTTTGCATTGTTGGCTTTCACTTGAGTTGACTTTTAAATATTTAAATATGTGTCAACTTGGTGCAGCTAATTTATGATTGGTAATCGTATTTCAAATGGAATTTGGGTTATTTGATTCTCTGGAGAGCGGGTCTGCTAAAAGTGGCTAATTTATGACGGCTAGTCATGTTTCGGCTATGTGGGTGATTTTTGGTGCGGGACTGCTTGAAGTATTTAATTTACTACGGCTGATTGTATGTTGAATGATGCGGGTGATTTTAACTTACACTAAGTTAACTTAGTCGATAAAGTATATATTATTTCTCTCTCAGACTTAGACAATTTTAACAAAGATTCGTCTGAATTCAAAAGCATTGTTTGACGTAAAATATTTTTGCAGCTGCATGTGAACGAAAATGCATTCAGAGGTAAAACAGATTTGCCATCTGAAGTGAAAGAATTCGAATCCTTAATTCATTTTTCCACCTAAAAAGATAAACGTGGGATTCGTCGATATATTGGGGTTTTAATATTTATGTCGATTTCCCGTTTTCCCAACGCCGAGGAAAATTTAAGCGAATATGGATTTTACCAGATTGTATATCAAAAAACAGGCTCAACAAAGACTTGCCATTAAACGATGAATCACAGCACCTAAAAAAAGTTGTGTAGGTTATGATCCCTTTTTTCGAATACGAAAGCTGGCGACATATTTGATTGCGCGTTTTGATTTTATTCCGAAAAGTGTCAACCATATATTGTATTTCGACAACATTTACTTTTACACAACGCTACCACTGTTTATGCACACGGTAGGTGTCGATTCAATAAACTTAAATATGGGTCGCAATGGATTCCGAATCACAATGCAAGATATGGTAACAAGAATATTTTACCGCCTTTTCAACATGGCTATAACAAATGCGTCCGGTTTATATAGAAACCGCTGAAGACAAAATAAAAAAAACTAATTAGGTCCATTGGCTTTCCCATTTTGGATATTTCTACCTACAGTGCTTACTTTGGTTTGTTTGGGCCTATTTGGCCTGATTGCCTATTGGATTCTGATCAGTTCATTATGTTTATGAAACTGCAGGGAAAGAATTGTCTGATGCACAAAAATATGAAAATGAACGCGTTCGAGCTCGTAATATACGATTGAATCCCGTCGATTATGGTAAAGCGTCTGCGGTACAATTATCACCAAAAGAAAAATTTCGTTGAGAATCTTCTCCCTGTCATCGATCAACTTATTGTTTCGTTGAAAGAACCAATTTCTGCATACGAAGTCGATAATGAGCGATTCGGTTTTTTATCTGAGATTAGCACGATGGAACCTTCTCAGTTGGAATTGGTAGCCAAGAAACTTGTTGGATTCTATCCTCTAGATTTAGAAGACAATTTAGCTAGGGAATTAGTGCATCTCGCAGCTTTTTCGAAACAATATGAAAAACCAGACAAAGAACCGATGGAAGCATTTTTATATCGTATAATTATTCAGAAGAATGTTCAATCCATATTTTGCAATGCAGAAATAGCTCTACGTATGTACTTGTCCATGATGCTGACGAACTGCAGTGGAGAAAGATCTTTTTTGAAACTGAAAATCCTCAAAAACAGATTGCGAACAAGCATGACACAAGATCGTTTGACAAATCTCATGCTTCTCAGTGTCGAAAGTGATGTTCTCCGTGATTTGAGTTTGGATGATGTCATCGATACGTTTGCTAATAAAAAATCTCGTAAAGTACCTCTTGCTTAAGATAACAATTTATAGAAGAGCATTCAATAAAAAACATGTGAAATTACAATGAATTTAAATTTTCCGAGTTTAAAAAAAATTAAAAAATTATGAAGGCCCCCACCAAACGTAGGTCCCAGGGCCTCAAATCTCTAAATCCAGCCCTGTTTAAATCACTCCACTCACGATATCCAGAACGTGATGATGAATTGTATTTATGAAGTATTTAAAATTCTGACCTGTATTATTTAAAAATATGTTATGACTTAAGCAATTCGCTTTATTACGTGGGTAGAAATTATTCGAATTTATTTGGTTACTATTATGATTTTGAATTTATTATTTCGAATAAAAAATTTAGGATTTATAATATAGTCATCCAATCCAATTAAACTGTAAGTGGCTGTCCTATTTACCGCATTTATTATCCAATATTCGAACGTTTCCGCCAACAATTACTTAAACCTTTGAATGAGCATCCCTGTAAAAATTTATTTCATCACATCAACATTCGCACTATCGACATTTAACTCCGTTATGCTATTTATAATTAATAGAGGCTTTTCTACAGAGTTCATTACTAGTTGATACTCTCAGATTATTTAATTCACCTGTCAGAGAAACTTGTTTCTTTGTGGGCCTGAAAACTCGTTTTAATTTGGAATTGCCCTCCCAGGTAGGTTTAATACCAACGAAGTGTTTGCTGACTAACTTATTTTAAAAATTAATTCTTCCTGGCTTATATAATATCTTAGGCCTCTCTATCGTTTCTATAAAATAAGGTAATTTCGTTATGCTGATGTCAAAAGGTCTCAAATATTTTAAATCCTGTCCTTTTCAATTCTTGGATTTACTGTAACAAACGGTCCACTTCGGTGAATCGCAGTGTTGTTTAAATTTTATAAAAACTGAGGGCCCGCAATACCGTGATGGATGGCGGGTTTTGTTTTTTCAATATTATAGGCTGTACAAATATTTTTCCGTTATTTGCTTTTATATTCAATTACCAACTTATACTAAATTTATTCTGATGACAGCAAAAGAGTAAAGTGAGGTAAAAAATTAAAAAATGTCAACAAATGCACCTGAGCAAATAGATTCAATGGAAATATGCTCAATCGTGCGTTGCAAAGTAACATTCCTACAGGAAGCAACTCGTTTTCTGTTTTCTAAAGGCTATAGTCAAAACATAGTCGCACCGAGCTGAATTAAATATATCCTAATTGTTTGTTTTCACATTTTCGTGTTCTTCAAATCATTATAAAATAATTTTACACTAAAAATATATAGATATATGGAGTTTACGTCTCAGATTTGTTTCATAGTTTTTATATTATAGTACCAATTGACAGAGCCCTCAAGATTTTTTAAAATTTTTTTGGGCAGCAATTTTCGAAATAACGATAAAAAAACATCTTTTTTTAAATGCCCATGCTATTGCGGGAAATACACAGACATGGAGATTTTTTTTAATCGTGTTGAATTGAAAAACGTTATAAGGCGTGATTTCTATAATATTTCAAAATTTTGAATAAAAAGTGTTAATTTTTAAAAAACACGCTCTGATTGATTTATTAAAAGACTAGCATTCATATCCGAACTTTTGCGCCCAGTCCGATGACGGGATAATAATGGAATCTATTTTTGTAAATTTTTTTCAATTTCATGTTTTATAGCGCAAAAGAAGATTCACCAAGCAATGTGGCTTTCTCCTGATCGAAAAACGATAAACCAAATTGATCATATCGCTATAGACGGCAGGTATGGTTCCAGAAAATGAGACGTAGGTACGCCTCTGTGCGGCAAAGAACGTGCGTATAATTACTCATAAAAAACTCGACGTCGGAAAGCTGCAATCGCAACAGACAGCTACAAACTGCACCACTCGACTTTCACACCTGCTCACTAAGAGCACTATCTCAGGAAACTGGAATTTGTGGTCATTGGGAGCACATTTACCTTTCTTTACGAACGTTAACGAGGCTCTTGGATTTCAGCGACACCAAAAGAGTAACTGGTACGATGCGAAATATCGCGCCTCCGGAGAAAAGAAAGACGCTGCCTATAGGGTCACGCTACGTTCGGGCGCAACTTTTTAGGAGCGCTATCGAAAGTTGAGAGTGGAAGAGAGATGTATTACTCGAACAAAGAAACGATAGCCCGAAATAATTGAGTGCGAAGAGATTGAGATGTTAGGCAACAGAAAAAGCGCCCGAAAATTGCATCAGAAAGTGTTGGGACTTACGGAAGGTTTTAAGACCAAGGCAAAATTCTATTAGCACAAAAAAAGCGATCTGTTGACTGATATCCAAATGACACTTAAATTGGGGTGGGAACATTAATCCACTTTGCTAAATGGTCATAGCGAAAGCGTCGACGAACAAGATGAAGATCCCGAACCCCAAATCACCGATGACGGCATTAACAGCCCATCACCCGACCTAGATGAAGGTCGGACAGCAATAACGCAGGTAAGGAGCAACAAAGCGGCGGGCGCTGATGGATTACAAGCGTAACTATTCAAGCTAGGTAGCAGTGAGTTGGTAAGATGTATTTAGCAGCTCATTTGCAGAAAATGGCCGGACAAATGCATGCCCAGCGATTGGAATTTAACTGTGCTTTGGCCTATCCGCAAGAAGGGTGGTCCAGCAATATGGGCCTATTACCGCGGGATCAAAGAACTTATTGGAACTTACGAGTGCAGCTTTAGACCCGGTAAATCTACCATCAACCAGATATTAGCGATACGTCAAATATTGGAAAAACACTTGAGTTGAGGATCGACACCCACCATCACCTTGTCGACTTTAAAGCAGCGCGAGAAGAAGTTGCCAATATGGCGTGATGTCTAAACTTGGTATTCTTGCGAAACTAATACGGCTATGTATAATAATGTTGACCAGCTCAGTCAAAATTGGGAAGGACTTCTCCGAGCGACCAAAACGAGGCTGCAGATAGGCTGACTCCCTATCGTTCGACTTCTATAACATTATGTTGCAAAAGATATTTCAAGGTGCAGAATTAAAGCGGACAGACACCATCTTTTATAAGAGTGTACAACTACAGGCGTAAGGTGATGCCATCGACATCATTATCCTCAACAACAGCCCATGTTTCCTTTTCAAGTTGGATAAAGAAGCGAAGCGAATGAGTCTAGAAGTGAACGACGGCAAGACGAAGTTGGCTCTCGCGTCACTGTTTTCAGTTACAATTTTGACAAAGTAGAGCACTTTGTTTATCTCGGAAACAGTATTAACACCAACAGTGATACCAGCCTCGAAATCTGGCAAACAGTCGATCTTGCTCTCTCGGCGAACGAAAACTACGCTCTACAAATCCCTTATCATGCCCGCGCTATTGTATGGGGCAGAAGCATGACCGCTATCAACATCAGATGATATCTCTCTGAAAGATGTTTGGACCCTTGCGTCTTTGCGTCGGCGAATACCGGAAACGATGGAGCGATGAGCGGTATGAGCTTTATAGGGGCATTGGTTGCAGATATGAGGAAGTCCTCCTCTACGTTGAAAAGATTACGTCTGCTTATTCTTACCCCGAGCTGGCGAAGACGAAGTTTTACATTTGCTACGCGCTGCCCCTGCGTGGTTTTACCTTGAAATGCCGAATTTAAATTTTTTGGTTTTTTTTTATTTTGGTCGTACAGCCACCTGCCTGACGAGGCGAGCGCAGTGGCCTGAATAAAATCAAGGGGAATCAGATCATACACCACGACAGCGCCCCTTGCCGCGGTAATGCCAGCTTACTCGCTGAGGTGGCCCGGTATCAGGAAGGCGCCGTTACTACATGGCTGCAAACCGTCCAATGGGAAAAGTGACGCGGAACACCCTGGATTAGGTAGGAGGATTGGTTGGTAGGGAGAGGAGGGATGGAAAAACATTGGGAGGAATTCAAGGGAGGTAGAAGTGAAATCGGTGATACAGTAATCTCCATATAGGAAGCCGTATAAGATCAGGTCCTATAAAAATTCCCATGGGAAGCCTCCCTCTTAGTTCATGATGACATGGAAGCCCCCGAAAGAAAGAACCATACATTCTTTGGCTCGTAAATCTTCCTAGAAATCAAAACCCATGAAAATCGATGTATGAATATAAAACGAAATGAATCTTTATTTGGGCTAAGTTAAAAACTTTGCTGTTTTCTCAACACCTGTAGGCTCGCGAAGAAACGAATTCATAGAAATCGTCTTGAAAACAACCAAATCCAACGTCCGAAATAGAGGTATATAAAGTATGCGTATGTGCATGTTTATGTATGGGTCTGTGGGCAAATCATCTACAACCTTTAGATGTATGGCTCGGACTTCGAGGCAGCGACCCAGCGCTTTTTACGTCAGGGCTATCTGGAATGGACCGCAGTAGTCGACTCCCGTGTAACTGAACTGGCGAACATAGGTGGTCAAGCGGTCTGCTGCCAGCTGGCCTATCATTGGTGTATTAGGCTTGGCGGTGTTAGCTTTACATGTTGGGCAAGATCTTTTAACTGGCATCAGTACAGAACGGATATGCGGCACCCCATAATTTTGTCGGGCTTCATTGATCGGCAAACCATCGTTTTGATGGTGTAACTCCTTATGCTAATGCGCGATGATTAGAGGTGTAAAATAATAATGCTGCGGCAATATAACTAGACGACGAGCTGGCATAGGAAGATAATACGCTGTATTAATTCAGCTGTTAACTTTTATTAACTAATCGTCGTTAGCATATATACGTGAGTGGACTCGGATACGGTCTGCTTTCGTTGCAGTTGGAGAATTTAGATTTATTTAGATAGATTTCTGGCATTGTGTACGAACCTTAAGGCCCAGCCTTTAAATAAGATGAAAAATTCTGGAACTATGTAACAGGTTTACCTCGTGTGGCATCATTAGCCACATTCAGTGACGTTGGTAACCACCTCCACTGATATAGTTCCGTTGAAGCAAGAATCTCCGATATCTAGCTGGCAACGAATTGCTTATATTCACGGGTGGTGGACCTAATCCACAATTGGACTGTTTTTGCGTCGATCCAAAAGACGTCCCGATCAATAATAAAATCATGACATTCTTGCATTGATTTGGACAAACGATATCCCCAGAACAGCGGCTTTGACCTCTCAACGCGGCACTGTCATTCCTTTCAAGGGGCGCAACGAAGATATGCAACTGGTGGTCATCAGCTGTCGTTAATAATGTGGATTAGCACCTTGGTACGGTAAACGACGATACATTCTGGAAAATTTCCCACCATGAAGTCCACTTGAGGTTAAGCTGTTGCGGCAGTAGCTCGTCCCAATCTGTTCCACGTCTCTAGAGTGATTGTAGTAGAAGCTTTATGAAAAATGTGACATTGGTTAGGAACCCAAATGGGTCGTAAATCGCCATTACAATACCCAAAAGTTCACGTTTTGTTGGAGAGCGTTTGCAGTTTAAAACATATCGAGCAATTTTGTAAAACTTGAATTGATACCCAAGACCTTATCTACTGTAGGCTTATACTCTATATCCAAAACAGTAATCGTTGGGAATTTCGATCGGCATTTATGATTTTCGCCTGTGAAAACATATCTTGGATGTCAGCTGCAACGGCAGTAACACCCTAGTGGAATTTGTGTACGATAATGATAAGTGACTGAGCATGGTCAACACCTTTCAATAAATCCGAATTCAATGATATGTTACAGGTAGCGGCAGCGGGGTCGAAAACTATACGCAGTTTGTTGGGTTTGTGTTGAGATGTAAAATAGAACGATACCTCATACTATTAAATACAACTCTGCTATGTATACCACCATACATATTCTGTCAAATAAAATGAAATTTGTATACTCTTTTCTTCCGGTTTGTACTACCATTAAACGTGTCGTGTTTTTATTCACTGCCTGAGATATTTAACTTTACTACAGCTTATGGGCCTATAATACGCATAAATAATATATCATTTAATTGGGAGAGTGAATTTACATTACGGCTTAGTAAGTAATAAACGCGAATCGCTGGTTTTTAATAAATAACCGGAGATTGAGCGCGCGAAAATGGCGACAAACGCTGTAACTTTCTCCTTCGAGAAGCTGAAAGGTCGGGAAAACTTCGACATCTGGAAGCGACACGCAAAATCGTATCTCATCATTAAGAACTGCTGGAAGGTGGTTGAAAGTGAACTACCTGCAGATGCTGCTGAAAAGGATAAGAGTTGTGATGAACGTGCCTTGGCTGAAATAACATTAATGGTAGAACCAAACAATTTTTCTCATATTGCTACTGCTGCATATGAGGACACGGGCCTCACCCGTAAAGTGGAATTGCTGAAACAATTAGTTCAGTGTAAGCTTTCTGACTATGTGTCAGTACAAGAGTATGTGAATTCGATTGTCATGACGTCATTGAAAGTGAAGAACGCTGGACTCAACATAGATGATGAGCTCACTGCATCGTTAATGTTAGCAGGGCTGCCAGATGATTTTCGTCCACTAGTGTTAGCCGTGGAAAATAGTAAAGAGACACTCACCATTGATAGTGTAAAAACTCTTTTGTTACAAGACGCTAAGTTCGATAACAATGATAAAAATGGTGAAAATGCGCTTATTCAAAGGACAAGTGCAGCTTTAAAAACAAACCAAATCAATATCGATGCCACTCTTGCAAGCCCTAATAAATCAATAATTGAAATATCGTACAATTTTCTCATTTTTCACTTCTATCAGTGCGTGAAGGGTTTCTACAGAAAAAATTTCATTGTAAAAAGCTTACAATTATTCAGCACTTCGAGTATTTTTCATCATTTTAATTTTTTAATGGAAAATTACTGTTAACATTGTAGTATGTACCACAAAAACGTATATTTTCTATAAGAACTCATAACTCAGAAAAAAAAATCTTCGCTATCAGAGATTTGGGTAGGTTGTAGTTCAAAATGTCTCTTACCCGGTAAAAAAGTTTGAGAGAAAAAAAAAAAACTTTTTGAGAAATTAAATTTAAAAAAAGTTGCACCTTTTGTTAATTGTTAAATAAAAAATTTTAAATAATGAAAATCAATAATTATATCATTCTGTCTTGAAGTGACAAGAATTACTGACATTTGAGTAAAAACATTGTTGCAATCCATTAAATTTTGACAAAGTTATGGGCATTTAAAAAAAAATTCTCAATGTCAATTCGGATAATCGATTTTTGACTGAAAAACAAAATCCCGTTTAATTCGGGCGAAAATTTTTTCCGAGCCAAAAGAAAAAATACGTGTCTCATTATTTGCACCAACAAACAATGTATTTGAGTTTGGCCGAAATTAAAAATCATGCTCGTACCTGACCGGTTGTCTGGAAATGGAAAGCACCAGCTGTAATAAAAAACGTTGAATATGTGCCGGAGTTGTGCGCAAATCTCTTGTCGGTGAGACAAATGACCAAAAATGGAAATACAGTTATATTTGATGGTGATGAATGTAAAATTTATAACAATAGGCACAATTTAATAGCAATAGCAAATGCTGTGAACGATCTCTATCGTTTAAATTGTGACATTTTATCCATTCAAGAAGTGAATACACAAAGTGTTTTTCTTAATCGAAATGATTTTGAATTGTGGCATAGAAGAATGGGTCATATTTGCCCTGAGCATTTAAAGAAAGCTAAGTGTTGGCATAGAATTTGGGAAAGTTAGCAATGAAAAATGTGTAGTTTGTGTAAAAGGAAAACAAAAACGTTGCTCGTTTAAGAATAGTGGAACTAGAGCAAAAGCCTTGCTTGATATAGTTAACTCGGACGTGATGGGTCCGTTTACTGAAAAATCTTTTTCTGGTGCTCGCTTATTACTCACATTTGTTGATGACTTTTCCCATATGCTATTTGTGGTGCCAATTAAACACAAATCAGAAGTATTTGATGAGTTTTTAAAGTTTAAAAAGAGTTGAAAAGCAATGTTCACGAAAAATAAAAGTCCTTAGGTCTGATAATGGCACGGAATATCTAAATGATAAATTTAAAAAACTTTGCGAAATAGAAGGTATAGTGCACCAAACTACCTCACCGTACACTCCGTTGCCGAAAGACTTAGCCGCACAATAATTGAACGAGTGCGGCGCATGTTAATAGATTCTGGTTTGAAACACAAATTTTGGGCTGAAGCTGTAAATACAGCGGTGTATATTCTTAATCGAATACCATACGCATTGAATGAAAAAAGTCCTCAAGAAATATTTACAAATAAAAAGCCGAATCTAAAATTTATAAAAGTGTTTGGTTGCAAAGCCATGGTGCATGTGCCTCGCGAAAAGCGAAGAAAGCTTGACCCGAAATCGGTTGAGTGCGTAATGGTTGGCTATAGTAGTGACTCAAAAGCGTATAGGTTATTTATCCCTAAAATACAAAAAATTGTAGTAAGCCGCCATGTTGTTTTTATTGAATCGCATAATAATAATGCTGAAAAAAAACTAAATATTTGATTGGGAATCGGGATGTGAATCCTTCAATATTGTTGATTCAGGTGAGGATGTAGATATGAAAGAATCGCCAATTATTGAAAATAAGCTATCAGAAGTAGTATGTGAAGAAATTGATACACTCACGCCACTTAAAGAAGAGTCTGATAGTGACTAGCCAATCAGTTCGTGCCTGATACAGCAGAGTTCGATTCACCCTATGAAAGCGCAAACGATGCCGACGACTTCGAGGACGCAAATGGTCTAAGGCGTTCGAAAAGAATCGCGGAAAAACAGTTTGGCGTAAACTTTTCTGTGCAACATGCAGAAGACTGGAAAGCTGCAGAAGACTGGAAAGCTGCAGTAGACGCGGAAATGAATTCTTTGCATTTAAACAAAACTTGGCAGCTGAGTGAATTACCTCCTGGAAAGAAAGCAATTAGGTCCAGATGGGTATTTAAAACCGAAATAGTTGGTAATGGCACGGTTGTTCGACATAAAGCCAGGTTAGTAGTCAACGTATATAATCAAAAAAAAGGTATCGACTATGAGGAAACGTTTGCCCCTGTGGTCCGGTATACCTCTTTACGTTTTCTATTGGCACTAGCGGCAAAGCATGACCTACTGATTCATCAAATGGATGCGGTTACAGCATTTCTCAATGCTGAGCTCAAAGATGAAATTTACATGGCGCAGCCCGATGGTTTGATGATGGCTCTGGTCGTATTTGTAGACTAAATAAATCTCTATATGGGCTAAGGCAGTCAAGCCGACTGTGGAATGAAAAATTCAATAACGTTTTATTAAAATTAGACCTGATACGCAGCAATACAGACCAGTGTGCCTAGTACAAGGTTGGAGATGACGTGATGCTATTTGTAGCTGTTTATGTTGACGATGTGTTACTTTTCTCGAATGACGAGTCAAGCTTAAATACCTTAAAGAAACAGTTGGCATCGGAATTTAAAATGAAAGACCTTGGTAAAGTGCCAACAGTTCTTGGCATGCGTGTTAGGAAAGATTTAGTTAACGGCAATATAAAAGTTGACCAGTCCCAATATATCGCTGATATGCTCGAACGCTTTGGAATGTTTGATAGCAATCCAGTTGCGACACCAATCGACTGAAATCAGCATATAAGTACCAAAATTTGTCCACTCAGCGAAGCGGATAAACAAGAGATGGCAAAAGTTCCATACATGCAAGCAATTGGATGTTTGCTATTCGCTGCACAAATAACACGCCCTGATATCAGTTTTGCTATAAATTTGCTTAGTCGTTTTTCCACAAATCCAGGAAAGGCACACAGGGCTGCAGTGAAACGCGTCATGCGAAACTTAAAGGGTACCATAAACTACGGTATAGTGTTTAGCAAAGAAGCGTGTAATCTGACTGGGGTTTGCGACGCAGATTTGGCTAGCGATCTCGATGAAAGGCGATCTATAACGGTCGCTTTAATTCTGCCATAGTTTGATTAAAATAATTAAATGAAGTTATCCGCTTTCTGTTTATTTAATAAATGAAGTATCTGTATAATTTATAGAGTTTGAGGCCAGGTTTGAATTAGGGAATATTATGAGAAACAACAATTTTTCAAAGTGGTAGAAGTGATAGCTGCTATTTCGGAGATCACCACTTCTCCTCATCAGACTTCTTTCTTTCTAGATTTTACCTGGCTTCGAACCATGGTACACGGGATTGCTAGGCGAGCACGCAACCACTCAGCCACGCTAACCGTGTGAAATTGCTTGTTTTCTCATTATCCCTATCTCCAACCATACCGCTATTAATTGTGACATCGCCACTATGTGCTTAATAGTTGGTTGCGTGCTCGCCTAGCAATCCCGTGTACCATGGTTCGAAGCTTCAGGAAAGGTGTTGAGGTGTAAAACAGAACGATACCGCATACTATTAAATACAACTCTGCTATGTATACTACCCTATATATTCTGTCAAATAAAATGAAATTTTTATACTCTTTTCTTCCGGTTTGTACTACCATTAAACGTGTCGTGTTTTTATTCACTGCCTGAAATATTTAACTTCACTTCAGTTTGTTTAGATTGACTTCCAAAATGTGGCAAGTACCAGGTAGTAAGACTTTATTTAAGTGCTTCATCCGATGACAACAACCGGGCATAATCCTTAGTAATATACTTTTCGATCTCAGTTGCGGCAAAACTGTCTTACTTGAGCATTCGCATCTCAATATTCTATAACGGATTTTAAGCCATATCGTCACTAGGCGGGAGTGAAGTTGCCTCATTTCGCGACAGCAAACCCAATTCGTATTTTTCACCCTCAGCTTTAGTAGTCCCCTATAAAATGTCCCTGGCTCGACGATCATCATCTGACTCAAGCAGGACGTTTGTACTCTGTACTCCAAAGTTTTCTATTGAATAGTGTTCTTGTACTAACCTATGTAACTCCTGCAACGACTGCGACTCATGACTCATGCTACAACACGACTGATATAAATAAGAACGATATAGATACGAACGAATAATACGAATAAATACGAACCACTAGACGCTAACTGAATCGATCAAAAAATGACACTGAAGTTGGTACAGCCCCAAAACCGGTTTGTCTCGTATTCAAACTTTACAACGGACGATGCAAAATCGTTTCAATATATTTACATCACCTTTTTAACCTGTCGGAAAAACAGAAATAAGCTGTTAAAAATATAATCAATAAAATTAAGGTACCACTGTCGTATGTTCAAAGCCAGAGCCAGAAAATAAACCTCTTGGAACAAATGCTGTTCACGCATTTTAAACCGCTTGCACCGCAAAGTTACAGTTGAAGAGCTCGGTCTGGTGCACTGCCAAGAATTTGACCACAAAAAAACATACTGCACCCCACCGTCAAGACCGGACCAATCTCCAATCTTCTGCATCAGCCTTAGCACTTGTCTCTGGCAACACTTCCAACAGTATCGAAGCCTTAATCGTCTCCTTGCAACAAAACATGATAAATTCCATGATTCTATTCGATCAACTGTGCAAGAAGTTATGAAAAATTAAAATCAGCTTATCCAATTGAATGCTGGCAAACATAGAAAATAAGTGCTCCCTCTAAAAATATGACCATGGAATGGCCATGGAATATCTCAACACCGACTAAAGCTCTTGAGGTTTTTGAACGAAAAGATCGCTGTCATGCTCTCTGTCGAAATGCAGTGAACAAAAAAAAATTGTCGTAGATATGAGTATACCAAATTTATACCTCAAATCGTCCGGAGTGCAAAGCGCAAGGCGCAACAGCAGTCCTAATTAAAAGACAAATCAAAGAAATATTATTCCCACGTTTGTTAAGAATTACTCGCAAGCTACTTCAATCAATAATCGTGTTTACGAGTTCGGGCAATATTACTTTGTCCGCACTGTCCGTATATTTTCGCACTTACTGTTGCAATAAACAACGTTGGATATACATCACCAGAAATACCCTCTTACTGGCCAACAGACACTTACAAAGATTCTTGAACTTATAAAATTTGCCGTAAAAATCAGACTCCAATATAATCCGATACAGGTTTCACATGAAGCTGAAATCCAACCTTCATGGGCTCATCACGTTCCCCACTAAAACTGGGGGCAAGATTAGTTCTGTACATTAGTATTATTAAGTTGTATGGGTAGCAGTTAAGAGATAATGCATGTGCCAGTAATTTGGATATCATTCAAAGAGCTCAATTAAAATTCTTAGGACATTCACTGCAGCTCCGTTGAACATTCGGATTGAGAAGATCCATTCCTGAATATTCTCTGCACAACAGACAGACATTCTAACAGATCCCAGCCTCACATTATCAACCTTTGCGGGTGACACTGCGATCCTTAGCAGATCTCGATGCCCAAACATTGCATCCAGACTTCTAGTTTAGTATTTACTGCCCCTGGAGGGGTGGTTGTATAACTGCCGCATAAAAGTCAATGAGCAAAAGAGTAAAAACGTCACCTTCACATTAAATAGGAGTTCCAGTCCGGTCTTTAAATAGCGCTAAGCGATTACACAGTACGACAAAATCAAAAACATACAGCAAAACGCCGAGACACGTATTTCTTTATTTTTAGCCTATTTTCATATTCTGTTAACATCTCTCATGCGTACCAACCACTGTCGTACTGTGTTATAAGCGCCTTGCAAAACATCACGAATACCTGTACAGATTCAAAAACAACTGCTGCAGCGTTTCAGCTTCTAACAGTTATTAAACCCCTAGACTGCAGTCCTAACCGAGCATTGTTTAATAAGTGCACATGCACTAAAATTAAGGGCCCCCTCGCGAATTAGGGACCTAACGAATATGATTAGGAATATGAAGTTAATATGGACGACATATTAACTAGCAGGCAATTAAACAGATAATGACATTTCGTGCTACCATCCGCAGTAGAAAAAATCTTTATTATTCTTTCTTTTGTTTAAAATTAAAAAATTGAAGTAAAGAAGAAAATGAGCTCCTTGTGTTATCAGTGCCACCGTAGCCGAGTGTGTAGAGTGTGCGCGCTTCATTCAGTGAGACGCGGGTTCGAATCCTGGCCGGGACAAGTAACATCAAAAATTATAGAAAAGTCTTTTCTAATAACGGTCGCCCTTCGGCAGGCAATGACAAACCTCCAATTCTGCTATGAAAAACTTCTCACAAAAACCAATCGCTGTTCGGAGTCGGCGTAAAACTGTAGGTCTCTCAATTTGTTTTACAATATCAAAGCGCACACCATAAATTGTAGAAGAAGTTAGGTAAGCAAGTAAATACAGAGCACCTATACAAAGGTTCGTTGGGAAAAGGTGTTAAGGAGTGTGATTGGCACACTTGCTGAGCTCAATTTACGCGCACGATAGAGCCGAAGTGACCTTTTGTATGGATGACATTTGGAAATAGTTCAAATTTGCGTCGCTAATTTACTTTCGGAAGGTGAACTAAATGAATATAGGGTGCAAAGGTTTATGTGTTTTATACCATCATCGCATCCGTCACTGAAACTGAATCAATCTAAATAATGAAATTGTAAATGAAGAAAAATTTAAGAATTAATTAATGTTATTTGTTGTTAGCATTTTGCTCTTCGTATCTCAATGAGAAAGTGTTTAACGGGACCCGTGAAGCAATCGAAAAATCAAATCGGATGGTGGCACACATTAACACAATCAGCAAGAGAAAACCGCGAACCTCTGAACCTCTGAACTTCTCATGAACGATTTCTCAATCAGGTGGTGCTTGCTTTGAATATTTGTTAATTGAATTGTCCGACTCTGCGTCCAGGGTTTATAATCCTAATAAATATTGTAATTTATCTAACATTTTCAATATTCCATCTTCTTTTGCTGTTTATTCAATTGTGATTGATTGATTATGAGAATCCAATTGTTTGTGGTGGGTTTGATATCAATGTACTTCATGAGGATCCATGTACTTCTCGGTTATTAGATGATGTTGTCCTAGTATTTCTTATCGATTATTTTATTGTTTCTGTATGAATTTGATCTCCGAATGATGCCTAACTGCAACAATTCATCAACTATTTCTTCAACTACGCGCTGTTTCGGGATGGAAATATTGTAAGGTCTCGATTCTCGACTTTCCCAATTCGGGCAACCTTTCTCCGAAACAGCACGCATATGCATTCACTAGATCGATCAGATTTTGCTCCACATCCGCTGCCAATGACCCCCAATATCTAAAACCCCTCTACTAACTGCCATAACTGTGCATGTGCCACCTTCAATTACCACTTTTCCTTTAGCTAGCACGTCGATTCCAATAAGTGCGTCATGCGTCATCATGGAGTCATTTACAATTAGCAACTCGACAATACGTAACACATCATCCAACCTAATGCGCGCTGATACTTTTCCGTGGCACACAACCTCACCACCAGCAAAACCAATTAGTTTTTCTTTACACGCAACGACGCATAACCCACACTTCTCTGCAATCGAGCGCTTCACTAAGGATTTGCTGCTACCCGAATCTATGAGCGCTTTACATTTACAATCTGTGACACCTATAATCGTAATTTCCTTACACAGTTCCATGCACACATTCTTATCAACAATTTTATTTATTAATGTCTCACTGTCTCCACATTCTACACTTTCTCCATATTCATCACTTGCTCTTTGGTTTTATGTCACCCGTCCTTTTAGGTTTTGCACAATTTCTAGCAATGTGCCCTCTTTCCCTACAATTGTAGCAAATTGGTCCGATTTCGTTTTTATTCCCATTAGGTTTCTTCACGTCCACTAAAACATCCGTCGCTTGCTGCATGGTATGTCTTTGATTGAATTCACTCACCCTATTTCGATTTTCAAAATGAGTAGATAAATTCACAAGTGACTGTAACAAGTCGGCACATTTTGAAAACTTCATCGCGCTTAACGTTTTACGCAAGTTATCATTGGCTAATCCGTTTACAATATATCGTATAATTGAACTGTCATCGATATTATCTCGACGGCCTATCGCTAATATTTTATAGTAATACGCAATTAATTTCTCACCCTTATTCATTTTCGTATTCATCATCCGTATGTGGGTATCCGCAGAATTTCTCACATACGGAAAATCTGTCAGAAACGCAACCACAAATTCATTCCATTCCCGGAATACCGGCTGAGTATCAGCCCATCGCTTAGCTATCCCACCCAACCTACTGAGAACAGCAAATATTACAAATGTATCTTCCCAGTTACACATTGCTCTCAACTGCTCCACTCTCTCGATGAATTGTGTTGATGAGTATGTGTTGTCAGTAAGGTTGATCTCCGGCAGAACCGCTTCTATTTCACTCGGCTTATTTGTGTGCATGTTTCTCGCTGCATATGCACATCTCTCTCCGGCTCTCATAAATGCTGAATCAGACCAAGGTGCTGATCGGTTTGAATATTCTAATGGCGTTGCAAGTCCACTGTATGCTACATCTGCTGCTTGCTCTGTTATTGTATGCGCCTGAGTGAACGGCACTCTTTGACTCGACGTCGGCATAGTTTGCCTCGGCTGTATTGTATAAAACTAGCTGCTGCGACGTCGGCATCATCCCAGCGTACTGCGAAGCAAGTGGAAAATTCCGTTCCACTGGCATTTGAAACGAAGTAGGCAATGCTTGTGAAGCTAGTACAGCTACTGATGCTGTTTCTAGCATCTGCGCCCGTGTGACCGCAGGCGGTGACGTACCACACGAAGCGTCAAGCAAAGCATTGTAATTATCTGCGCCTGATTCCGGTACATTCGCTCCTACTGGACGAAGAGTCTGCAACTGTACACTTAGCATCCGCACGGCACCACAAAGTGCGCCAACCTGCACCTCGAGCTGCGTCATGACTCATACGTCGTCCCTTGAGGATTCCTCAATCCGTTTCGGACTCGCATCATTTGCCTGTGCTACCGTTGCACCCGTGGGCAAATACGAATTTAATATCGGTGTCAGTACTTCTGCATCTACATCTTGCAGTCTGCTGATTAATTCGGCTTTCGTGCCACTTGTTTTAAATTGAAGTTTCTGCAACACTTCTTTTAACTCCGTGACTGTTAAGCAATTAAGGTCCATTCCGACTTCTGAGAACTGTCGCTGTAGACATTTTCAGGACAACCAGCTTTTTCAAGTTCAATTTAACGGCTGACTCGTTCGGCATTTATTGAGAACCCTTTCACATTTCAGCATAATCAGAATGAATATGTCAAGACACATACAATGAGAATGAACAAAATAAAAGAGAAGTGAACATAAAGAATAAATGAAAGACAAACAATATAAAATAGATAAACAGAGATGCCAATGAATATAAACGTAGCAATGACAAAACGAAATAAATGACCCTGTTAAAATATATGTATGGAATCAAAACGGCATTTCTCAGCACAGGTTGGAGTTCTTAAAGTTCTTAAACGATAATGAGATCGATGCTTCCAAATATCAGGATACGATGTTTATACAATAAATCATTCGGATAGCAAGGCACATGGAGGGACAACAGTTCTAATTAGAAAACGAATGAAACACCTTCAATAAGCGTGTTTACGAGTTCGGACAATATAATTTTGTCTGCCCTGTCCATATATCGTTCTCCAATCGGTGAATCTATTTATGGACCTCTACAGCACTCTTGGAGATCGCTTCATCGCAGATGGCGACTACAATGTTAAGCATCCACAATAAGGTTAATTAATACAAAAGGAGGGCAACTCTACAAATCACTTATTAATGCATCAAGCAACCCTGGCTATGCATCACCGGGAACGACCACTTGCATACCCTACAAAGATTCCTGATCTTATAGACTTTGCCGTGAGAAGAAGACTCCAAAATAGCCCCAACAGACGCTTCAAACCCCTGGTGGGCCTTCAAACCGAGAATGTCGGAGTAGCATTTGGGTGAAATCACCTGGAAGTTGTGAGCTGCTTGAACTGCGTGCAGATGAATCGTTCTGGCCACTCCCAGGTGAATGGCGATCAGAGACTTTCCCGACTTTCTTGGGCTTCAACACACGGCTTCATCTCTTTTGAAAATCCTTACCTTTTTACTTATGCGAATTCAAAAATTATCCTTGTTCAAACACCTTGTAAATTAAATATTGTTAATTACCTTTATGGATAGGTTGTCTAACAGGCAAGCACGAATTTTATAAATGTCCGCTCGCTAATAATTGCCTCAGATGGTTGCTCAATGAAATCAGATTATATTCAATACTTAAAGCTGTCGTAGTTTTTACAGCCTCCATAGCTGCCAAAGTTACCACTGGGTACAAAAGCAGTCACCGCTTTCACACCCATACGAGTATAAACGTACATACGCTACTCTATTTACCTGGTTTCCCGCTCCTTCGCTATTCCTGTTAGCAAAACACACTTAGTTGGTGAAATATGTATGCACACACACACATACACGTGTTTAAGCAGAACAGGCTGAACCAGTTCAAAATAAGGTGGACTTCAATAATACTCGGATGTTTTAAATTAAATTACAAACAATTTAATAAAATAATTAATACAAACACACAATTAAAATTAAATTAAGCAAATAATAAAATAAACTCACGGGGAGATTTCGCTCAATACTCGAAAAACTTAACCATTCCATATATACATACATACATATAAATAGTAACCCAGGTAATCTCAAATCCTTCACACTCTGACAGGTACAAGGACTAGATCCAAGTCCCATCTCGACGGAGGAATCAAATTACATTCACAAAAAATTTGCTGTCGTAATCTCAAAACTCGACAAATATTGTGAAATATGGTGGAGCTTAGGCGAAGTGAACCACACCGAGGCCGGACTGGAGACGTAACTCGAAAAGCATAGAGTCCTGGTGGATGCAGCCAACGAAGCAATTCAGATGAGCAAAGCAGATGAAAGGACTGGGAAAACGTGCAATACCTACGATAGCTCCACCGACGACGTGTTGAATACAAGGTTGAGGATTAACGAGTTACTCAGCCAATTCCAGTCAAACGCGGAACTCAACAGAAGCATTACGTCTGCCATGCAATTGTCCCAAATTATACCAGATACGCATAACTATCTTAAACTACCTGCTTGTGATACGAAATTCTTCTATCGTGGATATGAAGACTGACCATCTTTTAGAGACATTTCCACAGCAGTGTACAGAAATCATCCAAGTTACCTCAGACCCTAATACTATACCACTTGTGACAGAATACAGGAACAAAAACTCCTCTCCTTATTAAAAATCATGCTTTAAATGATCTGAATTTTCAACTCGCTTGCACTCAAAACTCGCTACGAAAGTCGCAGACTTGTGGTTGATTGTCAAATCCAAACTCTTTACTGAATCTTTTTGTATCCATTGTTATCAGCTATATTATGAATTGTTGACAATTCTTTCTTATATGCTTCCTGTGTTAGAGGTGTTCATTCTAGTTTATCTACTACTGTGGATGTGTGTGTATTACTGTATCTGTGGCGTTGGTTTTCTATGAATTTCATAATTGATCTTTCCTAGGGTATTGTCTATCGTGATTGTCAGATCCAGATAGTTTATTCTTCCCTCCTTTTCTCTTCCCATCGTAAATTCAGGGAGTGAAATACATGAAAATCAAAAAATCAAATAAAAATATTACATCTGCGTCAAAAAGTTGTTGAGTTATAAGAAATTTGTATAGAGCGTACCGCCCAGCTTTCCGAAATGATACACAGTTTTACACATGTACACAATTCCGTCTGTCTGTCCGTTCATCTGTGCATTGGAGAACTCGGGAAAATATTGCGGCATCCAATGAAATTTGGTATACACATTGCCCGTACTTTGGTATTGTAAATGGGCGAAATAGGATAAATACAATGCCCACATAACGGCGTTTTGCGCGAATCGAAGAAATGCGATATTTCAGTAACCAGTAAAGATAATTTGCTCAAATTTAATACTTTGGAAAAGGGGCATGACATTCATTTTTATATATAGGTTTAAGTATTTTGATTACATAGGTTAGGTTAGGTTGGAGTGGTTGGAGGAGGCCAATTGAGTTACCACAAAGAAAAATTGCACCATGCGAAGAAGAAATTACCCCTCACTAAACCATTTTGCCTCGCTGATGAACCTCAACAGGCAATTTACCTCGGTGCTTCAAACCTTACTAAGGTCATCCAAAAACGGTGTCCCAGATACCGCATCCTGCTTTTACACAGTGCCGGGCACTTACACAGTAAATGAAAGATCGTTTTCTCCTCCATTTAGGCCACGTCCGCCTTGAGGTTTGACAGGTCGTATTTTGCCTCCATCTATTATCAGCTTGTTTACATGTACATTCTCTGAGTAGCAGTTTGCAAGTGGAAAATGGCATACCAATGCATTTTTTATCCTGAAGAATCTGCTTGGTGTCAAAGCACACCTATCCGTGCTGCTCGAAATAGAGCACAACTTGTTCAAAATACAAGAATGCCCTTGGTTTTCAGGATGCCACTGGGATGTCTCTCTTAGTCGCAGAGCAGTCATCGCTGTCATCTGTTTTCCAGCCAAATCTAAAGGGAGGAGATCTAAAATTGCGTTCAAGGCCTCATTTGGCGTGGTTCTGGGCGCGCCACTTATACAGATCATACCAGATCTTTGCACCTTGGTGATTAGCCTGAGGTTAACCTCTTTTTCTAATGCAGACTACCATACGTTCACCCCATATAGGAGAATTGGTCTGACGACCGCTGTAAAAATCCACCGACAGATCCGGGATGTAGAGGGCTATGGAAGCCTTTTCATAACGTTGAACTAAGTTAACTTTCCAGTTCAACTTCTTATCTAAAGTAATGCCTAGAAATTTGGCACTTGTAGAAAGACTTAACCGGATACCATTTAGTACCGGTAGTGTTACCGAAGGCATTTTATACTTTCCCGTGAAGATTACAAGTTCCACCTTATTTGAGCTGACTCGTATCTCGCAGTAGCGTATTTACGGTAAGGTTCCACAGAAGTGGGTATAGGACCCCGTCTTGGGGCGTCCCCCTCGACACGTGCCGCGACAGCTCGCTCGCATCCAGCTTAGCCCTTACTGCTCTGCAACAGAGTAGCTGGCCGATGAACTCAACCAGTGACCGTTCAACTCCTAGATCCCTAATGGCGCCAGTTATGGAATCTGGAAACACGTTGTTAGAAGCGCCTTCCATGTCCAGGAATGCTACGAGACAGAATTCCTTGACGCTTTGGATAGCCCATTTAACCTTTTCTTCCGAAACCGGTACGTTGGCAGGGTTTTAAGAAATAAACGGAGGAATTTTTTCCTCCGCAGTTGTGTTCCCAGAAAAGTGGGCAAGTGGGAGCTGTACCAGCTCGAGACTAAGTCTCTTGGCTTTGTTGAATTTTGTTCTGCAAGATTTACGTAGTGAGTCCAACTCACGTGACCACCAATGGGGTTTACGCTTGTCCCATTGTTTAGGTTCAGGGCAAGCCTGATCTAGGACATTTGAGCAGGACAGCGTAAAAACGTTTATCATGTTTTCTAGATCCCCGATACAATTGGGTTCATTAAGAGGTTCGCCCTTTAGCGTATCCTCAATAACCATTTATAAGAGCGCAGATTTGTGTTTCTTTAGGTTTTTACGCACTTTTGGGCTGGTAATAGAAGAGTTCAATACAATTTCAATATAACGATGGTCAGAGAAGGAGTGTTCAGCTAGAACCCGCCAACTCTCAATCATTTCAGATAGACTAACACTACATAGAGTTATATCTAATACTTCTTTATTGTTGCTAGTAATGAAGGTGGGATCCCTACCTTTGTATAAGTAGGTTAGTTGCTAGAAGGTAGTTGAAAAGTAACTCACCTCGATCATTTATGCCCCTGCTTCCCTATTGAACGTGGTGAGCATTCGCATCCCTGCCGACCAAAATGTGTCCGCAAAAGTTCCGCAGCATAGAGGGAGGAGGCTGCTCGGCTTCGTACTGCATGTATACTGATGCCAGCAAGATGGACATGCCCCTTATCTCCACAAGAATTGCGGTGACGTCGCCATCACTTTAATAAGTTAAAGGAAAGATATCTAAATCTGCTTTAGCCAGACGCTGCCCTCAGCGTCGGAGAGTTCCAGCTCCGGCTCCGGTTCGGGTGCGTCAATGCCCACGTTCATTGCCTCTTCTCTAGAAGCCCGATGGACTCCTTATTCAGCGACAAGACCACTTGTCTAGAAGAGCCTCCCAGGTCGTCACAGGCGGCCACCTTAGTGTGGCCCTGGTACCAACCAGCGTCCTTACAGGCAGGGGGGGTTGCAGGTTTCTCCAGCAGAACGTCAAAAATGACGTTTGCCAGAGCTGCCTCCACCCACCTCCATTGGTCCTTTGGTATGGACCCGAGCTCGTTGCCTCGATCCAGGATACCAATAAGGATCCTGTCCTTCGCAAGCTCGGCAAAACTAGGCCACCCAGCAGTGTGATCGGATTCTTTTTAGTACCCGGTTTTCCACCGAAGCTCCAGTGACGCGGAAGCTAAGCTGCAGGGCTTTCGCATTTTCCAGCGCTTCCTTCACGCTCTGGGGCCTAACGATTATCAGCGAATTTCAACCGCTCCGACTCCATCTTTTGCGAGACGTTTCCAGCACAATCCCCACAGCTTTACTGGTGCTAGGCCCCAGCATAATACCCATAGTCACGGGTCGGCCTGTTACCTCCACTTCCAGCCCGAAGAGCAAAGCGGCGCGTTAGGCGCCTGTGCCTGCGCATTCTTACCTCGAGATGGTGAAGAAGAAATTTTTTTGCAAGGCGCCCCCCTCGGCTTACCCCGAGATGGAGAAAAGTTTTTTTGTGTTTTGTTTTGGTTTTGTTAGTTATATTCTTCTTGGTCGTACGACCACCTGCCCGACGAGGCAAGCGCTGCGGTCTGAAAATTATCAGAGGGGAAATTGGAGGGTACACCACGACAGCGCCCCTTGCCGCGGTAAGGCCAAACTTACTCCCTGAGGTGGCTCGGTGTCAAGGAGGCGCCGTTAAAATACAGCCGGAATTTAGACCCCCTGGCTGCAAACCGACCAATGGGCACGGTAACGGTTAACACCCTGGGTTAGGGAGGAGTAGCTAGAAAGAAGGTAGAGATGCAAGGTATACGGGAGTGGGAGATATTGGTACGGTAATCTCCACATAAGAAGCCCTGTAAGATCGAGTCCTACACTGATTCTCATATGGAGCCTCCCTCTTAGTTCGTGGTGGCATGGGAATCCTCGAAAGAAGCAACCATGCCAACACTTAAGCCTCATCCCCTCGCCAAGGAGACGAACGATGATTGCATACAACAAGTAAAGTTTATTTGAAATAAAAACTTGTGCTGTTTATTTAAAGTTCGGTGCAGCCAAACTAAGACCCTTCTTTTGAATTACTTCTGTCATCAGTAACATTTAGTAATCTTAAAGTTTGGAGATTGATTCAATAAAGCGATTGCATCATGAAACACATGCAATACATTTGTATTTGACGATTCTAAAAAGTAGTGCGATTGATTATTTATTGTGACGGACACTATTGTTTTCTAACAACAAAAAAACACGATGTGAAGAGAAAGTCATCTTAACTTCAATTAAATAATTTTTTGAGTAACAAAAGCTCGTCGAAATCTGCTTTACGTGGATGTATCTTGGGGCGATTTTCTGCCATCCCTTGTTACATGAACAATGAGCACAATGCCACAATGCTGAAAGTGTGTCTCCAAACCAAACTTGACAAAATCCTTTCAACATACATAATCGTTCATGACTCTCCAGTTTGATGAATTTAAAATCATGGGCTGATTTATTTTTTTACAAAAAAAGCCCAAAGCTTAAATTTGTTTGTCAATTTGCTTCAAGATTTGTCTTTGCATGCGATTTAATGGGAATTACTGTGTCTTGTTCAAATAAATTTCATTAATGAATAAAATCTAGTATAGAGTCATACAATACATTATACACTTGTTTATGACTATGTTAAATTTGAATAAAAAAGAATTATCATAATAATCTATAAAAAAATGTTCAATTCGAAATCCTCTGTTTTACCCAGATTTAGTACAATTGAGATAACGTGGAAACTATAACTAAAATATGATGGTGTTAGTCTGCTTATCAATGGAATAAATTTATATTTATACAAATATTTTAAAGACATCTACGTCAAAAATTGTCAGAGTCAATATTCAGCCCAATCGCATGAATACCTATGCGATCAAAACTGTTACGAGGATCGAGAGTTTCACTTTGTTAGCGACCTCAGCTCCTTCGAACGCCTACGGTCGACCCTCGATCAGAGGGTTCATGCAGTTCTGCATGTCGTAGTAGTTGTCCAGGGTTCGATGAGCCGACAGGGAGCCCATCTATCCAACAGAAGTCCGTGGGCAAACAAAGGACGCCCCACCCTCTCCCTGGATGAACTAATGATTTTCATGATATCCCGCTGAGCGAGCTCACCAGCCATGCAATTTCCTGCAATGCCGCTATGGCCCGGCACCCAAATTAGTCCAATGTCAAGGTATTCAGCGGCGGCTGAGAGAAAAGTCATACACTCCGCCACAAGCAGACTCTCAGAATAAATATTTGCCCATCTATAGGGCATTGCATTGGAGAGTAGCCAATCGGATGCCTACTTGATTGCGGCCACCTCCGCCTGCAACACACTGCAGTAGTCCGGAAGCCTAAATTTCCGACGGAATGATAGCTCCTCGCAGAAGACACTCCCCCCAACCTTTCCATTCAGCTTCGAACCATCCGTGAAGAAGTTCACCGGACCCCGTCCCAAACGCTACCCTCCTCCCAATCCCCTTAACGGGATGTGAGTGGAGAAGGAACCATCGGGGATAGAATCGGCAGACAGCAATCAGTTTCTAGAGGGACCAAGTGGAAACTGGCAAGAATTTCAGAATGATCATGGGCCGAATTGAAGCTGCATCTATTGGTCTTTAGTCGGGTTGCAGCACGGGCTCCAGCAACCTTGCTGGCAATGTCCACATGTAACACGCTTAGCATAACTTTGAGCACGAGAGTGGATGCGGTTCGAAGCGCCCACAGATTCCAATGAGTGCGGTTCTGCTGAACTTTCGATACCTTATCCAGTGAGTTCCGCTGTATAAAGCATTATGGGCCTAATTATTGTTTCATAAAACCAATTACTTGCTTCGGGAGACAGGCCCCACCTCTTCCTAATAGGACCCCGGCAGCAGTATTTAGCAACCGATGCCTATTCCACTCTTTCCTAAATATTGGCTCCCCGGAGAGCCTAACGTCTAGACACCAGAAGCTTGTAGTTTGAAAGAAGCCTCTCTTCCTCCGCCCTTTCGTACAGCCTAAGAATGCTAATGACGGACCCCGCGACCGAGGAGACGCGACTAGTGCTCTCAGTGTCCGAGGTGACGGAGTCCACCTCCTTACTCATAGAGGCTTAATCGACATTCCCAGATTCCTCGGCTTTAGATCCGCAGACTTCCGGGACCACCTCCGGTCCAACTGGAAGGATGAAGCACCCTTCCAAACCTCCACCATCTAAGCAATCGCCGCCTTATAAAGAGTAGCTGACCGCTCGTCGGCACACGATATTGTTTTAAAAAGCCCTGAGTGCCAGCCCGCACTCTCGCAGCGAGGAGGGTGACTAGGGCCTATTGATTAGGGAGGTCTCTCCCTATTGGGATTGCTGTTTTTAGATATATATGGAAAGTTTAGTTTAGTTAGTTACATTTGAAAACTACGGTTCTCCCATATGCAGGAACGGTTCTCACAACTTGTTCAACACGCACTTCTTCCAAAATCAAATTTAAATCCAAATCTTTAATATCAGCAGTTGTAGATGCTACCAATTAGAAGATACTTCAGGAAAAACATAACGAGCTCATTACTATTTTCAAATTATTCGGGAATAATATGAGAAAACAAAATATTTTTCAAAGTGGGAGAAGTGATAGATGCTATTTCGGAGACCACCACATCCCCTTATCTGAGTCCTTTTTCTTTCTAGACTTTACCCAGGTTTAAACCATGGTACTCGAAATTGATAGGCGAGCATTTAACCATTCAACCACGCTAACCGTGTGCAATTTCCCCTGTTTTCTGTTTGCCCAGCAAGTCGAAGGTTGTGAATTCATACCCGAGTCATAAAAAAATCTGAAAAGGTGATGTGGTGATCTCCGCAATAGCAGCTATAATTTGTACCGCTCTGACTATTAATATTTTTTCCTTATTTTTTCTTATAACTGGCTCAACAATCCTATACTTTTGCTTAAACTATTAAAGAATATTTGCATTATCTGCCCTGCGGAGGCATATCCAACGTGGGGTATTCAAAAATATAGGCATTTCGAGCCACGCCGAGGCACAGCCATCTGGGTATATCCAAAAATATAATAAATTGGTGGAGATAAAAGTTTGAAATATGGAAGTAAAGTGTAATTGTACGCTTTAAAAACATAAACAGAAGTCACTGAATTGTATTCAATTGGCTGTTGTTTTTCCAGGGTTGGACGTGCTAATATTCTATTATATGAAATTTTCGGTTGACATAATTTTTATGGTGTTTCCTTCCTTATTGTCTATTTTGTTTTTATCTTTTTATTTGCGTCTCAATAAATTCTCTGCACATACTATGTCTCACGTGCTTTTGATTCTCGCTTAGTAACCTCCTCATCAGTGCAGTGTTATAAAGCCATAAGCAATAATTATGGCATTATTGTACTTTTGATTTGGTTAGGTTAACAATAGTTCACCTTTTGCCTTAACATGCAAACCTCTAAGAATCTTCCTATGAAACTTTGGAGGAATGTTGTGTTAATGCTTATTTCACTAAATCCATCATTTAAACCTATCAGTTATATACACTACATGTTGTTAAATTATATGCAAATTGTTCTGGATACTTTTTTTTTGCAGTGTATGTGAACTATTCAGAAGGAGTCACTTGTTGACGAGCATTCGCGCGACCGCCGGTAAAGAAACAAATATAACTTTGTTGGAATATCATCCGCTACCCTCAAGTGAATAGAGAGTACTTCTCCGTTTGTCCGTTCTTTTGACATATAGGCTCTTCAATTCGTATCTGAGAAAATATTTGTTGGCTTTCTTTACTATTCTCGTGCTTGCTTCCGTCTTCGTCTCTCTGGTTATTTTTTACAAATTTTGGTGTAATATCCACTGCAAGACATTGTTTGTTATACCATATATTTTCCATAATAGCATGTATTTTTAGTAGTTATCGTTTGTGTAAGTATATTGTTAGTAGCCCGCCTATATTAAAGTTTTCGACAGGGAGGAAAGTTTATGTAAATACGGGCTGTGGATGGGAAACCCAACTTCGGCCATTCTCATGGAGGTTTTCATGTAAACCTTTAAGGGTAATATATTGAGGAACTAAAAACAAAATAAGGTGTGACATTTTTAGGAGATACGTTGATGACATTATCTGCGTAGTAGAAAGCGGATTGGAAGCCGATAAAAAGATTGTGTGTGTCTATTCTTCTTTCTCGGGTCTTTCCAAGATCTGGCGTACCGTGAATATTTGGTGGATGGTAGATTTACCAGGTTTAAACACACACTGATAAAGTCCAATCAGTTCGTTCACGGTGGGCTTCAGTCGTTCACACAATATGCTCAACAGAACCAGCTATGCTAAGAATAATGATCCCGCGACATTTGGCGCTTTTTGCAGGATCGCTCTTTTTGTGGTGTGGGCAGAGTACACTTAAATTCCAATCTGTTGGCATGCGTTCGTCCGACCATATTTTGCAAATATGCTGATGTATGCATTTTACCAGCCCCTCGCCTTCGCACACGAATAGCTCTGCTAGCAGTTCGTCAGCACCAGAAGTCTTATTGTTTTTTAGCGGCGCTATTACCGTTCAAGTTTGTTCAGGTCATTCCTACAGGAAATTGCCCTGGTCTTGAAACCCCAACTTCGGTCGTTTTTCCTAGCAGCTATCTCGGCTTCTCTTTACTTTTCTTGGAAGATGCGTCTCGCATCCTTCTTCAACTACCGATATATCTCCCACGCATAGTTCGCGTTGCGCCCGACCGCAGCGCGGACCAGTAGACAGCGCCTTTCTTTTCCACCAGGAGATACCATGAACCTGGAACTACATGCTACCATGTTTCGGCCTCCGGCGAAGTTTATCAGCCTCAGTCCGTTATTTGATGTTTCATCGTGAAGGCTTAATTTACCGACTGTGGAACCAAAGATCCTTTCCCTTCCCACCTTGTCATTACAATCGCCTAGCACGCGTTTTATGTCGTGACTGGGGCAGCGTTCATATGCGCGCTCAAGGCGCTCGTGGAAGTGATCTGTGGTCACACCATCCTTCTCTTCCATAGGGGCGAAATATTGAAAAATCTCGCACTGATACAGATTACGGCGATATGCTCTTTCATTGAGGCAACGAAAGTACCTCGCTTCGTAATCTCTCTGTCAGCACAAATCCGATCCCGAATTTGTGCTCTTTTACATCCCAGCTTTGGTAGGCGTCGCAAGGTCCGGTCCTCTATATTTCTTGCCCCGTCCATCGCAACTCTTGGATGGCGCTGATGTCAGCCTTTGCATTTACGAGGGCATCCAGCTTCCGGGCATCTCCCCAATTAAGTATTCTGCGGATTACCTCAACAAACAACATAAAAACATAAAATTACCGATGGAAAGAGAAAACGAGAAAAGAATTAGCTATCAGGGTTTGACAATCATGATAGACAAGAACATATGAAAGTACAATTATCCAAAGCAACAGCAGCAAACGAAGGCAGCACTAAGGCAACTAGTTAATAGACTAGATCGAACACCTCTTAAACAGGAAGCAAATAAAAAAGAATTTTACACAATTTATAACCTAGCTGAAAACAATGGATCCAAAAAGCTCTGGCGCATAAAATTAGAAGGAATCATGGAGCGCTAAACTGAAGCAGCAAAGAGAATGATAAGAAGACTTCGACGGTAATATCATATATGAAACGGTGACATACAGGGTTGCAAACTTTTTCAAAAAATACAACATTGGGACAGCATTTAAAACAGTAAATAACTTAAGGCAAATCTGTCCGACCCGCATAAATACAGGGGACCCTCTAAATATGGAAGGGGTATACAAACTGACTTACAAATGCCAATACAGCTGAACAGGACAGACGGGACTTAAAATAAGGTCAAGAACACATACGGGACTATAACAAAAAGATGCAGAAGCCCACAGCAATACCTGAGTCTAACTTTCCCAGTCATATGTGCAAAAAAACATTTTCACCAGCAAATATTAAGGAAACTGTCAAAATTTTGCAAGTGTGACAGAAAGGCAGGTGAAAATATGCAAATATAGAAACACAAAACATATGATGGAATATTAATAAACAAACAAACATTAACTCTGACGTCATATTTGAACCCTTGAAACTTGTTTACAAAACAACAAAATAAAAATTTAAGTAGATCAAGGGTTAATAACACAAAATATCCCACAAGGCTAAAATTACTGACTTCTACCTAACTAAACACACCACAAATGCGACCGCAAAATAACCCAAAATTTGTATAATATGTAGATATATGTATACGCGCAAATGTGCAAGAGAAGACGTTAAGTGAACAAACCGAAAAATAACCAAAATTGACAAGGGATGACAGAAAATCGAAGACGCTAACTGAACAGAACGAAAAATGACACTGAATATGGCGCAACAATTTTGGTAAAAGCTGTTTAGCGTAATCTCACTTGGGGAGGGCATGCCTCAAAAATTTAATTCTCTTCCCAATTTCGCAGCAATTCTCGGGATCTGCTCAAAAGATTTTGGGACCAAGAACTGCTCCTATCGGTTCTCACTCACACATACACATACATATTACTTATCGGAGAAAAGATGGCTGCTAAGTAGTAAAACTCCCGTTTAGGTCAGAATTTTCCTACTCAGTCGCACTAGGGCACCCCAAACCCGCATCTCAGCAGCAATACATCAGCAGAGAACGAAATGCTCAGAGGAAGGCTGAACTCAAAAGCACATACTCGAAAGTCCTGGAAGAATATTTAACTCTAAACCACCCTAAAAGGAGTGCCCTCACAGATACGTTTTCGTACTCAGTAGATTCGCTCCCTGCCACAGGCACCGCTACTAAGCAACATATCTTGTCATCTGTCTCAAAACTTTTCGATCTGGCAGGATGGCTGGGACAAACTGGAAATGAAACGCTTTCCAGAAAAATTTCTCAGCAAGCAAATATATAGAGGTATCCAGTTGGGTGCAATTCAATACTGATGTCTCAATCCAGCTACATAGTTTCTCAGATGCGTCTGAAAAAGCTTTCTGCGCTTGTGGATATTTAAGAGTTTAGCATGGTGAAACTGCAACTTCTCATCTACTCGGAGTAAAGAGAAAAGTTGCGCCCCTACATACTGTTTCTCACACAAGGGTGGAACTCTGCAGCGCAGCCCTTCTCACGAAGTTAGTGAAACAGATTTGATCTTAACTACATCTTCATGAAATAATCGTGACCCCAGCCCAAATTATCAAAAATGTCAATAACGCGACAAGGCGACATGTTTATAGCGCCGACAATCCAGAAGATCTAGGCCCACGCGGAGCAAATCTCCAAGACCTTGTTGACTGATCACTTTGTTGAAAAGGACCAGAAAGGCTAACAAAGCCCCCCGCCCTCTGGCTGAAAAGTACGCCAAACCACCCATCTCTACCAGAACAAAGGCAAATCGAAGCACTTCACTCCACCGAAAGCACCGTTCCTAGACAACTTCTCCTACGACTCAAGAGCTCTTAGAGTAGTAGTACTCATTTTACGGTTTATAAGTATACATTAGAAGCAAAAAGTACGACAAACAAAAGACATTCCCACGACAGTCGGTTCTACGTTTAGATCGGCCTACCCCATAAGTTGTCTGTCTCCCCTGGATCAACTCCTTGCAGCAGGGTTGCTTCACCTCCTTCTGATCAGGGCTGGCATCGAGCCTAACCCTGGTCCAGAAACCTATTTTTGCTGCGTTTGCCAGAAAAAGCTCCATCCGAACTCCACTTCGGTAAGTTGTAATTCGTGCGACGGATGGAGCCATCTTAAGGTCTGCTCTGGCCTTAAGACCCATAAGGAGTGGCCCACAAATTATGTGGCCCCATGTTGTTCGCGCCCTACAGCGCCCATAGCCTCTACGGCTCCCCTAGTTGCACCTAGTGCACCGGTGCCTAGCACCGGCAGAACCTCTACGGTTCGCAGGAGCACACAACAACATGGACGCTCCCCTCCCCTCCCCCCCCAATCTAGCTCCGCCCCCCGTGTGGGGAGTAGCCAGCAGCTCCTGGTACCCCACACAGTCTGTTCCGTGTGTCAGGCTAGGATTTACCGGAATGCGACATCAGTCAGGTGCAATTCGTGCCAAGGCTGGTGTCACTTTCGAGTACGTTCTGGCCTGCGCACCACACGTGAATGGTCGGGTGACTACCTGGCTCCCTGCAACCCCACGCGCCAGTGGCGGCGCTGCCAAACAACACCTTAAGGCAGCCCAACGTGCCAATGCATCTGCAGCAGGGACCAGGTGGGCAACATCACCCTTCCCTCACACCCCTCCCCGCGACGACTCTACCGAGGCAAACGAGACTCCTTCAACTGAACTGCAATGGGCTGCAGGGCAAGATTGAGGAGATAACCGACTTTATGAGTAGGCATAATCTTTCAATAGCTGCGATCCAAGAAACGAAATTACACAGCAACTCAACCCTGTTGAGTTGCAACGGCTACAATGTGCATCGTAAGGATCGCGAGCGAGGTAATGGTGGTGGCTTAGCATTCAGCACCCATCACAGAGTGCAGTATCGTCTTATTGAAGAAGACATCGCAGGACACTACCTTAGTATGTCAAGGAATAGCTGTCCGGTCAGGCGATGTCGAGCTCGAAATATTTAATATTTATATACCCCCTGTCACTTGCTGCTCGGCTGGATATCACCCTGATATAGGTGCGCTCCTTAGAGGTTAAAGCCGTTTGGAAGTTGGTGACTTCAACGCGCACCACGATCTCTGGCATTCAAGCCTACCAGCTGATCGTAGGGGAAATGATTTGACAGAGCAGATAGACGATTCGACATTCTGCACGATGAGTGATGATGCCCCCACTAGGATTATGGGTAGTTGCAGCAGCTCGCCTGACCTAACAATAGCTAGCGCAGGTCTGATAAATAGCATAACGTGGCGACCTATGCTATCGCTTGATTCAGACCACCTACCTATAATCATCTCGATTGACAGACCTGCTGACTTTGTCTCCGCGGACCTCCGGACCTATATCAACTTTAAAAAGGCTGACTGGGGCAGGTTCGCGGAGTTCACAGAAAATGCCTTCAGGCCTCTTCCCACACCCACTGACGTTCGAAAAGGCGAACAGAAGTTTCGCAAGGTGGTTGCGTCAGCTGCGGCCCGCTTCATTCCGGCAGGGAGGATCCCCGAGATCCATCCCAACTTCCCGGCCTAAGCGGCCGCTCTAGCGAACGAACGCGACCACCTTCGCCGCTCCGATCCCCGAGATCCGAACATCCAGGATTTAAATGTGGAGATTCGGAGGCTTGGACCAAAACAAGCGAAAGAGCATTTGAAGTCCTGTAACCTGGTCACGGGTGTTGGTAAGCTCTGGTCTACCGTGAAGTCCTTATCCAACCCGACGAAGAACGACGACCGAGTGGAAATTTCATTCGGCAATTTATACTGCATCCTTCGGGGGATAGGACCAAGCGGAAGGTGACCAGGAGGCTGCGCAAACTACCGAACAACAGCGCGCCTCTTACCTTCACTTGTGGCGAGGTAAAGGAGGTCATCGGGAAGGCGAAAGCCTCCAAGGCCATTGGCCCTGACGGGCTAAGCGTGTTGATGCTGAAAAATTTCGGCCCCGCGGGAGTTGAGTTCCTCACAGGGATCCTCAATTTGTCCATGGCCACCCTCATCATTCCAGACATCTGGAAGGTTGGGAGGGCGGTCCCACTACTGAAACCAGGGAAACCGGCCGACAAGGGGATTCCTATCGGCCGATTTCCCTGCTTTCACCTGTGGTAAAGACACTTGAGGCCCTACTCCTCCCGTATTATACATACCACCTTGGGTCAGCTAAGCATCAACATGGCTTCCGGAAAGTGCACAGCACAACAACAGCACTTAATGCCATAAACACGCAGGTGGACCGCGGTCTTAACCAAAACCGCCCCTGCGAGAGAACCGTCCTAGTAGCGTTGGACCTGTCTAAAGCTTTCGACACAGTCAGCCACTCCACGTTACTAGCTGACGTGGAAGCATCAACTCTCCCGCAGGGACTGAAACGGTGGACCGCGAATTACCTGAGTGGTCGTCAATCATCAGTATGGTTTAGAGATAAAACATCGAAACCAAGGAAGATTAAACAAGGGGTACCGCAGGGTGGCGTCCTGTCCCCATTATTGTTTAATCACTATATCTCCAAGCTCCCTCAACCGCCAGAGGGAGTCACGATTGTCTCCTATGCTGGTGCTTGCTCGATAATGGCAACCGGCAATGTAATTGATGATCTGTGTTTGAAAGTGAACGGGTATCTCTCTGATCTTGCCCATTTTTTCACTAGCCGAAACCTGGCGCTGTCCCCTGCTAAGTCTTTGGCGACCCTTTTTACCACCTGGACGAAGGAGGTCAGGCTGGATCTTAACATCCATTTCGATGGCACTTCCATTCCGACGGTTAACCACCCGAAGATTCTGGGGGTGACTTTCGACAGCCTGCTCTCCTTCTCCGCGCACACTACCGCAATCGCCAATAGAGTACAGAGCCGCAACAATGTCCTCAAGTCGCTCGCCGGCAGCTCTTGGGCTAAAGACAAAGAAACGTTGTTGGCAACATACAAGGCGATTGGCCGGCCGGTAATAAATTATGCTGCGCCAGTTTGGTCGCCGGGAACCAGCAGGACACAGTGGATGAAGCTGCAGACCTGCCAGAACGCCGCACTCCGCACGGTGACGGGATGTCTTCTGATGTCGCCTGAGGAGCATCGCCACCAAGAGGTCAATGTGCTCCGAGTTAAGGAGCACAATCTCATGCTCGCAAGCAGTTCCTTGCTGGATGTCACCGTTCGGGGCATCCAAATAGGCACCTGCTTGCAGTGGAGCTGCCCCCCAGGCACATTACAAGACATCTTCTAGAACTAAAGGACGAGATCCAGCCACTCATCACGCAACCGCTGGATCCGGAGGCGTACCGGCGGGTCCTAAGCAACATCCATAGAGACACAGTCACTAACATCATTGACTCCCGCCAGGCAAATGCAGTCATCGGAGCCGACTCGCTTTGCTGGAAGGTACGACGAGGCTCATGCTGAGAGAAAAGCCACCTTGGCGATTCACAAAAAAATCGAGAATTTTGATTTTGTGTCCCTTCTTTTCTCAAGATGAAATTTTGCGAACAATCAATTTACTTTCAAAGCAATTGAAGTCGGGAAAATTTGATCTACTGTCCCCACTTGATCAATTGCAAAATGCCTTGCTAGGTATAAAGAAGCTGAGGAACGGATTTGATTCATTATTTCAAGGTGTTACAACAATATGTGATATGTGGAAAATACCGAAAAAGTCTGTGGAAAAAAGATCACGTAAAGTTAAAGGTTACTTCGATGAACTTTAGCAAGATGAAAGATTTACTGATTCTGAACAGCAATTCCGAGTGGCAACTTTCTATCCGATGATTGATACCATATCTTCGCAACTTGAAAATAGATTTGCTGAAATAAACGATGTTTTGGATGACATAATTCCGAGCACGTGCTTCGATTAAAAATTTAGGCGAAAATTTTGGACGACGTGTCGTCTTCGTTTTCCTCCGAACTGCTTTATATCAAGTCTACGGTTCAGAATGAAATTATCGCTATAAAAGATGTCAAAGAGTTGGCACAGTTCTTGATTATTCAGAATGCCGCATTGTCTTCGAGTTATACAGACGTTTGCACGGCTCTTCTTACTTATGTTTTTTTTTTTCAAAATTAAAATTGGTCAAAAAATACTTGCGAAGCACGATGGCAAAAGAAAGGCTAATCAACGTGTCACTATTATCAATTGAGAATCCAAGAGCACGCAAAACAGACTTTAGTAAAGTAATCGACAAATTTACTTCCGTGAAATGAAGAAAAAAGAATGTCCAGTAGGTACTCTAGTTATAGACACTCATCTCTATTGTATAAGCAACAACTAATACATAGTATATTTCATACTTATAGGTGTATATCAAATAGTATATTAATAGCATTCTATAAACTGTACATAATAAATATATATAAGTAACCGCTCAATAAAAAATATTTTTCGCGATTTTTAATTTTTGAAAAAATTGTCGACAAAGTGGCCTCCATCTTTTGTTCTGTCCTGAGGCCACTTCAGCGCAAGTTCTGGCCGTGCCTTAAAGCTAGAACCCCACAGCAGTATTTTCAGGTGTTGTGGTTTCCATGCGATAATTTTCAGACATGAAATTTCACCACAATGTTTACATTTTACAAAAGGTCTGTTCGATGAATGCACTTGGTGGATGGGCGGAAAGACGCAAGAACAACTAAACGTAAAGAAGAAGATTTAAAACATATAGAATTTTCTTTAATCCAATGAAAGATTTTATTAATTTTTGAAATATATATACAAATTGCACCGTTTTCGCTCTTGCACTAAACGGCTTTGAGCTTAGTCCGATGTTGTTCACTCATGGACCAATTTACTGTGTGGAATATACCAAACTATTGAGAATTATAGCACGACATACAAATTTTCAATGAAATGTTAAAAACGAAAGTGCATAGAGAAGAATAAATGTCAGAAATAGTGATGCCTACTCATACTTTTGCGGCAATATACCGAAATGAAGTAGTAGATACTATTTTCTTCATGTTTCATATCATTGACAATGTGCGTACCGAATTCCTCAAAATTATATCAAACACCATGTTTGATTCCACCATGTGTTGAAACGATTTTCCGTCAACCGTTGTCAAGTTTTGTTTAGAGACAAACCGGTTTCAGCGTTCTGGCATTGGATTCAATGTTCATGTAACAAGGAATGACAGAAAATCGTTCCAAATTACATCAACCATCATAGGATATATATCAATTTGGAAAAGTGGGCGGAGAGAGAAGATTTGAATTCGTCTTATATTCACAACTATTCGGTGGATGAATGAAAGTTGGATATGTGCACAGATACTTACATCTTATAAATCGAACTGTGTATTGTCTTAGAAAAATGGGCGGTGCCACCCCTATTCAACAAAAGATACGAATTCCTTATCACTCCGCAACCATTTGATGCAAGGTGTAACGAATATTGTAAGCCGTAAAGCACAGCAAAGCAAGCCTGGTACGCTAGTATAAGATCATTTTGAAACCTTAAACGAAGTTTATTGATTTAAATAAAAACAAAAAGAAATTAGTATGATTTTTACGTGCCCACCCTTTTTTCAAAGTTTTGCTCTCTCATATGGAAATACCAAATTTGAAAAAATTCGCGATATGATTTAGTAATATCATGAATAATTTGATTGGTTGTTCATAACCGTTTTATGAGAGATGAGCACGATTTATTCTGATTCCTATAATCTCCGAAATTTTGTTTTCTGGGTAGAAGAATTTAACATATAAGTTTCCGAGATATACCTATTTGCACTAAGGTGGGCGATACCATGTTCTTTCCCAACATTTAAGACGCCATGCATGTATTTTATTCTCAGCCCGTATCGTGTTTATCAAATTTCAACAAGTTTCTTTGTGTAGGCAATAAATATCAATTTTGTTTTATTTTTGTATGTCATCGTTATTTGAGAGGTGAGCGTGGGTTTTAACGAGTTATATTAATTGTAAGGACATTCCTTGGGGTGTGATCGATCTGGAGCGTAATAGGGTATGGTTGACCTGGAGTGCAATGAGCTATAGTCGAGCTTCTGGTCATGCAGTTACAGTTGAGCGGTTTTATTCAATCCCGACACTTACGCTGACGTTCGTGCACTCTGGGGAAGTTGTTGTAACCACCCCATGTGGAGCCTTAGGTCACGGCAGAAAGAGAGGAAGCTCTAGGAAGCTCACCATTAGGTACTGCTGCACTCGTCTTGGAGCACACGGCTCGCTATACAAATACATCTCAAAAACTAAAAACATCACTACCTGGTTATGCGCTGGGTTTGGGACACGCTACTTAAAAAAGTTTCAACACGCCTTGGATGAGATCTCCCGTTTTTTATGACGATCACACGCAATGTATTAAGGACTATGATTTCAGGGCATGCACCTGGAATATCCGAGCCCTTAAGAGGAACGGAGCTGCTGCCCGACTGGTTGATGGGCACCACCGCCATGCAAGTAATGACACGGACGGGACAAAGTGCAAAAGCCATTAGACCTCGCGACGTCTACTACAGCTTCCATGTAAAGGAGCACAAGTTTGGAGTTGGATTTGTGGTGGGCGAGACTTTGTCGTTCCAAGTACTGCCGTTCACTCCGAATCTATGCGCGACTTTTCAACATATGGCTGATTCGTGACCCCGCCCCGATAGAAGAGAATAACGATGTGGACAAGGATCACTTCTATGAACACCGGGAAAGCATCCACGAGGGCTGCCATCATCACGATATCAAAATCCAGGGAAAGAAGATCCACCAAGCCACGTGGCTGTATCCTGATCGAACCCCGCGAAACCTAATCCATTATGTTGCGATAGATGAAAGGAATGTTTCCAGTGTACTAGACGTACGTACACTCCGAGGACAAAATATCGACTCGGATTATTATCTTGTCTCAGCCAGGATGCACATACGCCCTGCGCAGAAACAAACGTGTGTCAAATTCACAAGGAAAGTTTGACTTCGGACAGCTGCAATCGCAAAGCTCCTAACTTCACTACGTGACTCCCACACTGGGAGCACATTTTTCCATCACTACATACCGCCGCTGAGGAAGTCATTGGCTTTCAGCGCTACAAAAAAACAACATGTACGTGAGTGCGAAGAGCCTGAGATGCTGAAAGTGTTTTGAGCGGGGCAAATTACTGTAGAACAAGAACAGCGACGTGGTGACTATTGTTCAAATCCCACTCCACTTTGGTAAATGGTGGCACAGAAAGCTTCGATGGAGAGGACGAAGACCACGAACCCTAAATCACAAATGACGGCAATAACATCCCGTCGCCCGACCTCGATGAAGATGAACAACACAGCCGCTGAGGCTGATGGATTACCAGCTAATTTATTCAAGCATAGTGGCGAGGAGCTGGTAAGGTGTATGCACCAGCTCATTTCTAAAATATGGTCGGACGAATGCCTCCCGCCGATTGGAATTTAAGTGTGCTGTGCCCAATCCACAAGAAGGGTGATCCTGCAATACCACGTACTTAATTCGAATCAATTTCAGATCAGCTTTCGACAGCCATGTCGCGATGTCTGAATTTGATATCTCTGCAAAACTAATATGGCTATGTAAAATGAGTCAGAGCTGGCAAGGGCTTCTCCGTACCGTTTGATACCAAGCAAAGTTTCACACACGGTGACTTACTGTCATGTGGCTTCTTTATCATTATGTTTGAAAAGATAATTAAAGCTGCAGAATTAAACCGGTCGGACACCATCTTTTATAAGAGTGTACAACATCTGACGTATGCCGATTACATCGACATCGCTGGCCTCAACAATCTCGCCGTTTGCTCTGCCTTTTCCAAGCTGGATAAAGAGACAAAGCGAATGAATCTGGGGATAATCGAGTGCAAAACTAAGTACCTTCTTTCGTCATGTAACCAGTCAGCGCATTCGCTTCTTGGCTCCCGCGTCCCAGTTGAGAGTTACAATTTTGATAAAGTAAAGGACTTGGTTTACCATGGAACCAGCTTTAACACCAAAATAGTAATGGTAGCCTCGAAATCCAGCAAATAACCTCTATTGCCAACAAATACTACTTTGGCTGAGTAGACGAAGGAACGATGCGGTATGAGCTTCACCGCGACATAGACATATTTCAGCGAATTAAGATTCTAGTTTTTTCTAATAGCGGTCGCCCTTCGGCAGGCAATGACGAACCTCCGAGTGTATTTCTGCCATGAAACAAACTTCTCACAAAAACAAACAAAACAAAATCGCTTTTCGGAGTCGGCGTAAAACTGTAGGTCTCTCCATTTGTGTTACAACATTAAGCCGCACACCACAAAATGTAGGAGAAGTTCAGCCAAAATCGTTTAAGCGATTATAGCGCCAATTAAGTAAATACGTAAGTATTTAATTCTTTATAAAAAACGGTTTCCCTGTTTATGTAGACAAAGTGACTTATATAAGGCGAACAGAAATTAAATAATTAAATAAGCCCCAGGAACAAATTTGGTATTTTAATACATTTGCCTTTAACGACACGTGTTAAATGGTTGATCCTGTTGAATTGAAAACAACAAATTTTAGGTTAGGATTGAATTATCTTTTCCAATATTATGTTAAAGAAGTCACGCGGCAGGGAGTCACCCAGTCTGAAGCCTCGTTCTGTATCAAACGGGTCGGAGAGGTCCTTCACAATTCCAACTGAACTCGTAGTGTCGCTCAGCATCCTTTTACATAGTATGCAGGATACCGAATTCAGACATTGCGAAATAGAATCAAGTTTGCTATATACGAGTGGAGCACAATTATTTTAACAGCTAACTTTCTCCTGGTCTCAATGGGTGTAAGCAAAGTTGACATTCTTAATCGACGTAGAACTGTTTATACATCACTTACAACTTTATTCATGTGGTCAGAACAATTCAACGTAGAATTAATAATAAAGCCGAGCTTTCATATCTTGTCAGTAAACATTAGGGTACTATTACCACTCGACAGTTTTGGAATATTCTCTACATGTACTACATGGTTGCTACCGGGCAACACATAAGACATCACAGCATTTAGTCAAAGTCAGGCCCATTGCGAAATTGCAGACAGATCACTAACAATTTGTAAACGCAAATCCTCCACAAGACCAACACGACTGGACAAATACAACTGGATATCGTCGGCATAAGAGTGAAAGCTGACATACTGACACACAGAAAATATATCATTGACAAAAAGACTAAACAAACGGGGCCAGGGACAGAACCTTGCGGCACACCAGAGGCAACGATTCTCGACATGGAGGAGGTTGTTTTGCAATTAAATTTTTGAGTTCTTCCCGCAAGATAGCTGGCCATGAGCTTAACACAGCTATCCGAAAAGCCAAAAAAATATTTAAGCTTTTTGCAACCACCAAGTCAAATGCTTTAGAAAAATACATAAGACAAATAAGTGTTAGATCACTATTGTCAAAATGAATGCCGTATAGCAGCTATGTTTAGGTCTAAATTCAGACTGCCATTGGGATAATAGATTATTTCGCTTAACAAGAGACGAAATTTGTGATGCCATCAGGGACTCACACACTTTAGAAAAGGCTAGCAGAATGCTTATCGGTCTATAATCACTTGGGTTAGTGGCAATATTCTTTTTTGGAACTGGGATAATCACAGCCCTTTTCCATACTGTTCGAAAAGATGCAGTTGTAAAGCAATGATTTATTATATGTGTTAGAGTACTCAAAATAAAGGGCAACACAAGTTTCACAAACTTCAAGGATATTCCATCTTCCCCAATAACGTAACCGATTTTAAAACTTGAAGTTTCATTTACTCCATCACATTGACATTTTTCCTTCGAAGCTAATTGATCAAAAAAATTTTTCCGGAGGGCTATTGTTGATTTTACTGGCGCTAGAAAAATAATCATTAAGTATATTAAGTATATTTAAGTATACTTATTTTTCCATTAACATTAAATTTTTTCAAAGTAAACCATAGTTCTTTTGGTAGAGACGGGTTCAATTTAGATTTACAGTACAACTGCTTCGCACGCCCAATAATGTTAGTAGTTTATTTCGAGCAACTTCATACTGTGACAAAGCACAGTCAGTACATGCCCTTCTCCATTTTGCATATAACTTATTGCGAGTTTTAATAGCTATCGTTGTTATTGGGCCACCGTCATTAGCTTTTGTAAATTATGTTTCAGAGTTATTAGATACAACTTAAGGTTTACTCTTTAGGTAAACCTGCAATAAATTGCCACACTTCTTCCATTTGTGGTTGTGCGGTCGTGACGTTTCATATTAAAGTTTGGGATGCCACGAAAGTATCCCTGATTACGATCACTTGTAGCGAGTAGCTTCACAGTAATAGGACAACCGCTGCTTTTTTCCCCATTGCTTTTTGCAGTTCGCAGCCGAAAAAAAACGCGCAAAGGTGGAGGTTACTACAGCTACTTGAGGGATCCCGTTTAAGATTAGATCAGTGGAAACTGCACTGCTTTCAAGAGCACTAAGCTGAACCTTCGTAGTAATAAGTTCGCTGCACAGACTGAGAACATCAGCGCACGCATTTTCCACTCCAGTGACTCTCTTCTCGATAGCCGCAGTGGGCAATCTTAACTTTTCTGTTTCAGCAAGCAGTTCACCAATCTTCAATATCTTGGAGAGGGAGCCATCCTGTGGTTCCCCTTGTTTAATCCTTCTCGGTTTTGACGTTGAGTCTCTAAAATATACCGAGGACAGTCGCAGAACGAAATTTTCACTCGACCATCACGCTTCGCCAGGTTGGATAAATACCTTACGATGGTCCAAAGCTTACCCAACACTTGTCGCAAAGTTGCACTACTTCAGGCGCTCTTCCCAGTTATTCTGCTTGTGTTGGTTTACCAAAGTCCGAATCTCCTAGTTTACATCGCTGATGTGAAGAGATTTTGGGGATCGGACTGGCGGAAGTGAACTCGCTTGTTGGCTAAAGCTGCCGATTTTACTGGGAAATTTTCACGAATTTCTGGTATACGTCCTGCGGGTACGAAGCACGCAGTAGCGGTCATGACCACCTTACGGAACTGTCGGTCGCCTACACGAGCACCTGTCGGTGTGGCAAGGGCACAAAAGAAACTCTCGGAGAACTCAGCGTATTCAGACAAATCAGCCATTTTTAAGTGGCTAAAAATCCTTCTGAGACAAAGTCGGCGGGTCTGTCGATCGTGATGACGATCGGTAGGGGGTGGGATGCAAGCGTAGCATAGGTCGACACGTTATGGGAGCGTCGTCATTAATTGTGCGGAACATCGGCTCATCTATCTGCTCAGCAAATCCATTTTCCCTACGATCTACTGACAGGCTTGAGTTCCTTAGATTATGGTGCCCATTAAAGTCTCCTATTACCAAACGGGTTTAACCTCTGAAGAGATCACCTATGTCAGGGTGATATCTTGCTGGGAAACGGGTGGCAGGGGGTATACATGTAGATTCAATAATTCGATAAGACGATACTGCAGTGTGTGATGAGTGATAAACGCTAGGCCACCACCAGTATCACGATCGCGATCATTATGTTGCACTTTGTGTCCGTTGCAATTCAACAAAGTTGAAATTGCTGTGCAATTTCGTTTCTTGGATCGTTGCTATCAACATACCCTGTCTTCTCATAAAGTCAGCTATCTCCCCGATTTTGCTCTGGAGTCCTTTGAAGATGATCTGCAGGAGCTTGATCTGAATTGGATAAGTCGTCCGATGTGTGGTGTGAGGGACAGGTGTGGTTGTCCACCTTGTCTCAGTCGCGCTTACCGCTGGGCAGGTTGCTACTAGAGATGGGGGGCAGCGCCGCTGGAGGTGTATGTGGCTGCAGAGCTCTTCCACATGAGGCGAGGTCACCTGTTCGCTCACGTGTGGTGCGCAGACCGGAACACGCTCGACAGTAACACCAGCCTTGGCACGAATTGCACCTGACTGATGTCACGTTCCGGGGAACCCTAGGCTGACACATGAAACAGACAGTGTAGGGCATCAATAGCAGCTGGGCACCACCTGCACTTGAGTGGAAGCAGGATGACGTTATTGGGAAGGTTGATTAGTGCTCCTTATGGTCGTGCAGGCCCCTGGGTGCTAGGTGGCACCGGCATAATTAGCACGATGTTTTGAGCCGTAGGGGCCGTTGGCGCTTAAGAGCGCAAGCAACATGGGGCATATACCATGTGGAAAACTCTCTATGGGTCTGAGGATACCTTAAGATGCCTCCATCCATCGCACATATTACTCTTTACTGAGGTAAAGTTTGAACAGAGCCTTTTCTAGCAAACCCGCCCCAACTGTTGGGAATGCACTTTTACGTTGTTTGGACAAATAACAGAACGATTACAAGTTTGGTAACTATTGATTCGTCAAGGAACTCGCGTTTAGCAGCGGAGGCGCCATCTTGTATTATGGCATTCTTTCTAAGAAGAAGTATGTAAGTAAATGGAATGGGTTTTCACCCTGATGACATGCAATTATAAAATTTTCCATATGGATTCCACATCTCGTGAAACCCAAAACCATCCACCGGCTGTAATGACTTTCATTATGGCATACAGAGAGACATGGTAGCACTCTTAAATGTTCTGCAGAAATGGTTTACCGAATGTTTTAGTATCATCCTAGCGAGATATGGGCAGACGGTCTCTCTTGAACCCGGGTTCTCGTAGCTGCGACAGAACCAGTTGTAAGACACGCCGATTCTTTCGGCATGTACTGCTAAGAGCCAGTGCTCTGTGGAGACTGCCGTATGTTTGTTGGTATTTTCTTTGCTCATTCTTGCCGGGTAAACCCTTACGAGTTCGGCAATTCTGCCTTTGAACTCTCTGCGCGAGACAGCTCGCCGGTTCAGCCCCCGATTTTTTTCCGTAAATATCCCTACTTCCCGGAATCCATATTAGGGTAATCTCTTACGTATTAGAAATAGTTGGGATCTCAACCACTAGTTGGGATCTGACTGAGATAGAAGACAGTGTCTGAATATCCACTATGTCGCGGGTGCATTCTGCTTAAGGAGGTGCATTCTGATTTAAGCAAACATTTCGGCCTGAAAAGCACTTACATGGTCCGGCAGCGGAAGGATAATTTTTGATTATATTTCTCAACGAACATCGCTGCTCGGAGCCCGCATTCCCTCTTTGACCCGTTCGTAAAGACAGTTAAGTCCTCCAATGGTTAGTCCCTCCCTGAGACCATTACAAGAGGCTTAGAAAGTTCGTGAGAGGTATGTGAATAAGCCAAGTTTTAATCAGGACGATGTCCAAGGACAGCGCTTTAATGTCAGGCGGAAGTGCGCTGAGAATGCAGTTGTGCCCAAATATTGTTAGCAGAAGAGTTTTCTATAAAGGTGTTTATAGGTAATAATTGAATTCCATATAATTTCACTTCGTTTGACTCACCCAGTTCTGGCGCTCGAAACTTTGGTTTTGGGAAATCGGCAATTAGGGTTTCTTTGTGACAAAGATAATTATTTATGGCCCCGGAATTCACCATCTTTAGCTCCCATACCATGACTTCCCTTATAACCGAATGTAACTGACCCAATACCAGTATCGCTACATTATAAGCCACTATCTTGACTCTCTGAGAATCAGTATTTTATTGAAAACCATAAACCATAACGGCGGTGATAGCACACCCTCTGAGGGATGTCATTCACTACTTATTCGGCCCTGCCCAGTGATCCCAATTCAGTGTGAATTAAGCTACTCTTTAGAATAGAAACCATCCATGGCTAGGCACAGTAATCAAGACTTATACGTTTGTCTCTAATGTAATACTTTTATTTTATTAAAATTTCATTTTATCTTTTTTTTTCATTAGAAAGAACCTCCACGGTCCTTTGAATTTTCTCAAAACTCTGATGTGCTATAGCAAAACCTATTTTCATATTCTGTTAACATTTAACATATGTACCAAAAATTTGATTTTGTCGTACTGTGTTATAATCTCAATTGTTATTAGCCACACATTAGCACATAAATAGAAGGTCTATTGAAAGTATGAAGTTAATTTCTGTGCCAGCTGCATCCATTTTTATAGGCTCAGAACTTTACTCAGTCAAGCGCTGGGAAAACTTAATCTTATTAAAAAGATACTGCGAGGTATAAATTATACAAATTAATCAGTTAAAGTTGTGTTTTTATTTAAACTTTATTTATGGCAAGCGGTGGCTGTGCCGGTGAGCTAAAACTGAAACTAATTTTAGTTCTAAGCTACGAAGTCACTTGCACCTTTGTATTCTTGGGGTTTCTGTTATTGCTAGATAACAACTGTGCGGCACCAGCTATTGCGCCTGGATGCGGTGTAGATGGTTAAGTTTGCAACTTTCGGTCAGCACAGTGGGTTACCTGTGGCCAGCTTGAGAATGGGAATTCTCTGACTCAGGCCACTTGCGGACTTTTGTCCTTTAAACCCTAAGGTAATTTGTATATAATATCTTTTTGCATTTAATTTTTCTTGTGTTTCAAAAGTAGGGTTATAAAAAGTAAGGAAGGTGGTAGGCCAACTTATTATTTATTATTTATTTCTTTTAAATAAAAAACCGGCGTGTACCTAAATGCAGCTAAGTAAAATATCTTTGTGGCTTTCAAACTGGCAACACTGCCGATGAACATATATGTATGTACTCATATGAACATACATTTTATAAATGTACATATGCACTAATTTTCCTTTCTGGTTCAGAACAAGTTCAGGACCTCAATGGTCCCGAATGAGTAAGAAACCAGCCTCATACTATTACGAATCCAACCCCGAACTAGTTTCGCACTGATCCTGGAGTTGTATCCAACCAGTCCTGAGCTAGTATTTAACTGTGCCCAAAGTCATCCCAAACCAATCCCGAAATGGTACCGAAATAGTGTGAAAAATGCGCTTTTATGCACCGCCTAATGCAAGTTCAGTAAACATCAACGGAATTTCACAAAGTTCTCAATAGCAGTTTTTTATCTAATCGTAATCGGCATTAACATTTAATAACTAACTACTGCTGTATTGCAGTAATATTTATATCGTTTGTGTCACTTACAGCTTATTACCGCTTGCTCTAGCATCCGCATCAGAAGGTCACTGCAATGTCATTGCAGATCTGCACTTCCTTTTGTATTTGTTGAAATTCTCCCTTTGGTTTCCGTGATAAATGAAAGTAGCCATGCCGTCCCAACACCGCTCATCATGTCATTAATTGAATATGTTAGGATTATGCTCTCTCCACTGCATGAGCATAAATAGCATATTTGCAAAACCAAGTTATGCGCAAAATCGAGAATTAATTTTTTTCGTTCATAGCATGCATGTGTCAAATACTTACAGACGCTCCAACTTTTTGCTTAATTCCAAAAGAAATAACAGCTGCCACAGGGTAGCAGAAAGCTTGCTACCAAACGCAGTCAAACGCACGCATGAGCATGAAAGAATTGCAAAGTATTTGAACAAATGAAACAACAACAAAATTATCCAATCACGATATTTATGCTATATACATATGTATGTATAGGTGATTTCATATCAGATTTGCAGTCGATGTTGCAAATTTCGACGAGATTTTTTATATACATTTTATCAAAAATAAATTGAGAGGCATTTTTTCGCTCACAATTTATGTCTGGCCGAACTGTAATTTTTGATGAACTGCCCTTTTTCAGTGGCAGTGGCAATTTACAGCTCCAATAACTCGGGAACGGTACATCGTAGAAAAAAATTGCCTGAAAGTAAGAGCTAGGATTTTCATTCTACTTTGCGATGCTGTATTACAAAACAATTGTTTAAACAATTTTTTACTAGCAAAAGTATTGATACGTATTAATTACAAAATTTTTTTGATTTGTCTTTTTTCATCTCAATGAGTTCTCTAAAGTCTCCCGAAAATATATTGAAATGTTATGATGGAATCAGAAATAGATTTTGAGTCATAAAATTTCAAAATAATCACATGCACCGTCCGCGCGCTCAGCCCTAGGGCGTGCAGCGACCAACGAGCGTCAATTCACTTTACGCGCATTACGAGGGATAATAGTGAAGTGAATTGATGCTTTTTAGGTAGTAGGCAACGGGTCGGTAATATCCTTGTTATGTCCCAAATGCAATTCTAATAAGCATCCATTGCATCGGTGAAATTTGAAGATTTCGGTGAGATTCTAGAACACTAATGTGTTGATTCCTTCTAAGAACTGGAAAACAAGATTTTAATTTATCATTTAAATTCTAGCATTGTCTTACCTTTTAACTGAATTATTTCACATTTGAATGAGAATGTGCAGATAACTTTAACCGCCCTGTTGTATTTTGAGGTAGTTTCGAAAAGATTTTTAAAATTAACAAAAAATATACTTCAACTTTATTTTTGGCAACATATGTATATAATGCATACATGAAGTAAAGTTAAAGTTTTTTCACATATTTTCTTGGGCGGTATGAATACAGCTCTGTCCAAAAATGTAGTGTTAGAACCCAAAAATTACATCAAGTAAACTCAGCTGAGCCTAATTCTGACATCTACAGGCTAAAATTTTCTCTGGTTGTTATTCAAAATAGTTCTTATTTTCAAATAAACGCACGTTAAATACTGATTTAATTTTTTCACGGTCAACGATATCACAAATATATACATATATAAGTTGCATACGTTTGGAGACGTGTAAGGAGTGTCGCACAGAGATCGAGTTCAGATTACCCTAATGAAAAATTTAAAATGTTTATATGATATATTCGCTAAAGTGGTATAGATTTTGGGTTTATATTAAAAAAGTTGTTTTAGTTTGGTTGGTCTCCCTAGGGGAAATTACTTATATCTTCTTTGACAGATAACCCTTTGAAAATGGTGTCAAAAAGCTACAACTAACTTCAAGTATTAGCTTAATTTCTACTATGAATATGCCTGTTAATGTTTTGGTCAACATGCAATTGGTGTTTCGAAATACAGTGACCAAATCTCTCTCAAATCTAAATCCTGTCTTCAGAGATGGACATATAGTAAAATTTATTAAGCATTTTTTTGCTGCCAGGGTCACAAATATGTAAGATCGTTCACACCCGAAAACTGCCTTCGGTTTGATACATAAATATAATGCAGTGTACCAACAGGAACATTAGCGCAACCATAATTTCGATGCAGCCTCGTTGGTTTGCAGTCGCATTTTTAATCGTTTAACAGGATTTATCGAAATTACGAAACCGCGCCTTTACTTGGCATTCCTAGCCGTGAGTCGAATTTTCTCAGCTATCCATCCAACTCCAACTTATATGAAATCACAAGGTTGCAAACAAACACAGAAATCGAGACGCTACGAGGAAAGGGCTTGCATTTTATGCGATGAATTTGTTCGCATTTAAAGGAAAAATTTGTAGGCATTTTCAAAAATAACCTCTGAAAAAGGTAAACAAGTCGCAAATAATTTTGGAAAAGTGTCAAAAAAGAAAGTTTTCTAAAAGTCGATTGCTGGTTTCTTTTTTGTTTATTTAAATACGTGATCGCGCGGTGTATTCATTGGTCCTTCTCAGCCGAGAAACTGACCCAACATCTAATTGTAATTCAGTCCACCATCATCTCGAAGGCAAGAATTTACTACAACTAGCTATTAATGCATCACCTAACACAAAATGGCTCTCATGCATAAAACGTGAGCTTGAGCTCGGACTCGAGTTTTTGAGTAAACGGTGCTTGTCGTATGCACAAGAAATTTTGATGCATTTGCTTTTACTCACTGTTCAAGTTTGAACTCGTCTTGCTCAGTTTGAACTAAGTTAGATGTTTAATTGCGAGTTAGTGCTCAGTTTCATATGCTCCGATAGGAGCTCTTCCGGGCCGGAGGTGAGTGTTGCACGCCGGCCCGTGACTTCGGGTGTTATGGCGGGGCCTAGCACCAGCAAAGCTGCGGGGATTGTGCTGGAAACGGCAGATCCATCCGTGGCGGTAGGCACTAGGGGTCCGCCAAACACCGGCGCGGCTGCGAAGCCTAGTCTCGCGAAGGCAACGGTCTCACGGCCTGGCCCGAGTGGACTAAGGCGACAAGCAGCCGCACAAGATAGTATAGAGGGCGTGGCAGCGATGGAAACTACGAGGCACGCCCCTCTGATGTTGGAGTCGGAGCGGTTCAAATTTGCTGACAAGCGTAAGGCCGCGAAGACGTTAAAAAGATACGACGGGGTCCCGTTGGAAACGCTGTCCCAGAGCGCGAAGGAAGCGGTGGAAAGAGCGAAAGCCCTGCTGCATAACTTCCGGATCACTGGGGCTTCGGTGGAAAACCGGGTGCCTCCGTCAAAACGACAAAGATCGGCAGAGGAAAAAACTCCGGCCTCGAAGATAATCCGGCCGCACTCCTGGGTGGGCAGGCCTAGCTTTGCCGAGGTTGTGAAGGACAGGATCTTTATTGGGGTCCTGGACCGAGGCAACGAGCTCGGGTCCATACCAAAGGACCAGTGGAGGTGGGTGAAGGCAGCTCTGGCGAACGTCATCTTTGACGTTCTGCTGGAGAACCCCGGAACCCCCCCTGCCTGTAAGGACGCTGGTTGGTACCAGGGCCACATTAAGGTGGTCGCCTGTGAGGACCTGAGATCGGTGGCGCTGTATAAGGCCGCCGTTGCAAAGGTGGGCCCTGTCTACCCAGGGGCTAAGTTGGAGGTGGTGGACTGGAAGGACATTCCAGTCAGACCCCGGGCGAGGGCATGGGTTCCGGTGACACCATCGGCACCGGAAAGCATCCTAAAGATGCTTCAGGTGATGAACCCGGCCCTCCCAACAAGTGATTGGAGAGTCGTCCGGGTCGAGGACGCGGAAGGCCCTTCGAGACAAGTGGCCTTGTCCCTAAACAGGGAGTCCATCGGACTCCTTGAGAAGAGGCAAGACCGCGTCTGCTATGGCCTCGATGAGGTCATCATTAAGGTGTACCGCGGGGACGCTCAGCGTGCCTCTGGTGCGGGTGCAGCAATGGACGTGGACATTGAGGCACCCGAACCGGAGCGGGAACCGGAACTCTCCGACGCTGAAGGCAGCGTCTCCTCTCAGACAAACTTTGCACCAACAATGCACAGGATGTTTGCGGAGGAGCAGCTGCTGCTCAGCGACGGAGAGTGCGAGGTTGATGTCACCGTCGTGGCTGGAGGGGAGGTAGCGGCTTTCTCGCATGAGAATTCGGCAGATAAACCTCCATCGCTCTAAAGCAGCCGCAGGTGCTCTCCTAGGTCGCCTGAGCAAAGGGGACGTTACGGTGGTACTCATTCAGGAACCCTAGGTTTGTAACTCTAGGGTATGTGGGTTGAGTGCCACCAGCTTTAAGCTTTTCGTGGAGCGCGGTAAAGGTAAAATTAGAGCCTGCATTCTGGCTAAAGCAGATTTAAATATCTTTCTTTTACCTAATTACAATGATGGCGACGTCACGGGAATTCTCGCAGAGATAGGGGGTATGTCAATGGTGCTGGCATCGGCTTACATGCCGTACGAAGCCGAGTACCCCCCTCCCTCTATGGTGCGGAACTTAGTGTCCAAATTTGAGAGCGGACACATGTTGGTCGGCAGCGACGCAAATGCTCACCATGTCAACTGGGGGAGCACGGACATCAATGATCGAGGTGAGTTACTCTTCAACTACCTTCTAACTACTAACCTACTTATATGCAACAAAGGTAGGGATCCCACCTTCATTACTATCAATCGTAAAGAAGTTTTATATATAACTCTATGCAGTGACAGTCTATCTGAATTGATCGAGAGTTGGAGGGTTCTAAATAAACACTCCTTCTCTGATCATCGTTATATTGAAATCGTATTGAACTTTGCTTTTACCAGCCCAAAGGTGCGAAAAAAACTAAAAAACACAGATTGGTGCTCTTACAAAATGTTATTTGAGGATAGGCTAAACAGCGAACCTCTTATTGAACCTAATTGTATCGGGGATCTAGAGAACATGGTGGACGTTTTTACGCTGACCTGCTCAAATGCCCTAAATCAGGCTTGCCCTGGACCAAAACAGTGGGGCAAACGTAAACCCCATTGGTGGTCACGCGAGTTGGACTCACTACAAAAATCTTGTAGGAAAAACTTCAACAAAGCCAAGAGACTTAGTCTCGAGCTGGTATGGCTAGAGTACAAAAAGTCTCTTCAGACCTATAAAAAAGCTTTAAGGGTGGCAAAGAGATCCTCGTGCAGAAACTTCTGCAGCGGCATCGAGGGTGCTTCCGAGACAGCCAGGCTGAGGAAGATTTTCTCAGGATCCCCTAACCCGATAGGTTTCTTGCAAAAGCAAGACGGTTCCTGGAACTCAACGGGAAAGGAAACCCTTGAATTGCTATTAGATACCCATTTCCCTGGTAGTACAACTGCGGAGGAAGGAACTCCTCCGTTCATCTCCTCCAACCCCGTTAACATACCGGTTTCGGAAGAAAAGGTTAAATCGGCTATCCAAAGCTTTAAACCATACAAATCTGCAGGGCCGGATGGACTACTGTCTAATGACCAACATGCCTACCGCAAAGGCGAATCTACTGAGACTGCACTCCATAGCTTGGTCGGCTATATTGAGAAGTCTCTCAGCGTCAAGGAATTCTGTCTTGTAGCCTTCCTGGACATTGAAGGCGCCTTTAATAACGTATTTCCAGATGCTATAACTGGCGCCGTTAGGGATCTAGGGGTTGAACACTCACTGGTTGACTTTATCGGCCAGCTACTCTGTTGCAGAGTAGTAAGGGCTAAGCTGGGTGCGAGCGAATTGTCTCGGCACGTGTCGAGGGGGACGCCACAAGGAGGCGTCCTATCCCCACTCCTATGGAACCTCACCGTAAATACACTACTGCGAGATACGACATGGGGTGGCGCAAAAGTCGTCGCGTACGCTGATGACGTCGCGATTGCAATCAGGGGAAAGTTTCAAGTGGTCCACCCACTGCGGGTTCAGGGTCAGCTCAAGTAAGGTGGAACTTGTACTTTTCACGAGAAGGCATAAAGTGCCTTCGGTGACTCCGCCGGTACTAAACGGTACCCGGTTAATTCTTTCTACAAGTGCCAAATTTCTAGGCGTTATTTTAGATAGGAAGTTGAGCTGGAAGGAGAATCTAGTTCAACGTCATGAGAAGGCTTCCGTAGCCCTCTACACATGTAAGAGAGCCATAGGCAGGAAATGGGGTCTTAATCCCGGGATCTGTCGATGGATTTTCACAGTGGTCGTCAGACCAATACTCCTATATGGGGTGATCGTGTTGTGGCCTGCATTAGAAAAGAGGTTGACCTTAGACTACTCACCAAGGTGCAAAGATCTAGTATGATCTGCATAATTGGGGCGCTAAGAACCACTCCAAATGAGGCCTTGAACGTCATTTTAGACCTTATTCCTTTAGATTTGGTTGGACAACAAATGGCAGCGATGACTGCTTTGCGACTAAGAGAGACATCCCAGTGGCACCCTGAAAGCCAAGGGCACTCTTGTATTTTGAATAAGTTCTGCTCTATTCCGAGCAGCACGGATCGGTGCGCCTTGACATCGGTTTCTGAAAGTAATTTTATTACACGTATTCCAATCAGGGAGGTGTGGAGACTTGAGTTTCATACTCCACCTGATAGCATTGTCATCTATACAGATGGCTCGAAACTCGATAGTAAGGTAGGAGGAGGCGTTCTCTCACGAAACCCTCTCCTGCAAATTTCCTTTAGGTTACCAGATCACTGGAACGTCTTCCAGGCTGAGGTCTCAGCTATCAGGGAGGCGGTAGAGAAGATTGGGACCGGGATTATAGAAAGAGACATCTTCATTTTTAGTGACAACCAGGCTGCAATCAGAGCTCTGAGCTCTTTCACTTTTAACTCTAAAATCGCGCTGGACTGCCGCCTATCTCTGCAGGAGATGGGCAATCAGAACAGACTGTACCTCATTTGGGTCCCTGGTCACCGGGAAATAGAGGGAAACTGCATGGCAGACGAACTTGCAAGACAAGGTACGACCAAGCAGATTCCTCAAGATAAAGAACGCATTGGTATGCCGTTTGCCACTTGCAAACCGCTACTCAGAGATTGTACATATAAGCAAGCTGACAACAGATGGAGGCAAAATACGATCTGTCGAACCTCAAGGCAGATGTGGCCTAAATGGGACCGGAAACGGTCGCGCAGCGTTCTCTCTCTAAGTAGGGAAAACATTTCCAACGTCATCGGGGCTCTAACAGGGCACTGTCTGATAGGGAAACATGCTGAAAGGTTGGGAGTACCCTTCCGAAGATGCTGTAGGAGCTGCAAGAACGACGAGGAGGAGGAAACGATCTTGCATTTACTGTGTAAGTGTCCTGCACTGTGTAAAAGCAGAATGCGATATCTGGGATCACCGTTTTTGGATGACCTTAGTGAGGTTTCAAGCACCGAGGTAAATTGTCTGTTGAAGTTCATCAGCGAGGCAAAATGGTTTGGTGAGGGGTAATTTTTTCCTTTTGGATGGTACAAATTTTTCCTTGTAGTAACACAATGGGCCTCCTAATATTGGCCTAAGTGAGCCGCTGTAAGCGGCTGCCACTCCAACCTACCTACATATGCCTTATAGTTGACTCGCGTATATTAAAAAGGAAACATGGCGGAATATTTCGTGCCACAAAGAAATACAAAATATTATCAAAAGCGTAAAACAAAAGTGAAAATAAAAAATTATACAGGTTTGTGTCCTTAATTTTTCACCTCTTTTTTATACAAATAATTATAAAATTATAAATACGTAGGTTTAATGATAGTAGCATCTGTTGGCTGGCTAACTACTTCCTCGGAGAGGCGTAAAAAACGCGTGGTGATGCTCTCACCAAAATTGACAAAATGCGACTGTATTTAAGATTTTGTGCAGATCCTGGGTTCCAAAATGGTGTAGCCACAGTTATTGGAGTCCACCAGTCAACTGTGTCGCGAACTATTGCGGAAGTTGCGAAAATTATATCCCCCAAGGCAAGCGAGGGGATCAAATTCCCGAAAGGTTCTGAAGAAATTAAGGATACGCAAATGAATGGCAAGCAAATTATTGTTTCCCATTTGCAATTGGAGTAATTGATTACACTCACATAAAAATAAAAAAAAAACCACAAATCAAAGCGATGAGTATATTTGTAGAAAAGGTTTCCATTCTATAAATATGCAGGCAACTTGTGATGGACAAGAAATTTTTACAAACGTTGAGATATCCTGGCCTGGATCAGTCCGTGACTCACGTATCTTAAGAAATAGCGAGGTACGTAGAATAATGGAAAATGCAACGAACGATGCTTTACTTCTTGGGGATGAAGGCTATGCAATATGCCCTTGGCTGATGACACCATTCCGAAACCCAACAACTGAGTTAGAAAAAACATTCAACAAAGTATTTACAAGGGAACGTGTAATAGAACGGTGTTTTGGACAACTAAAGCAAAGATTTTCTATACTACAATACAAAATTCGTGTGTCGAGAGAAATAGCACGTAATAGCCAGTTGTTTCATTTTGCATAACATCGCTAAATTTTTAAAAGACGATTATATAAAAGACGAATATAACAACAATGATATATGGTAATTAGAAAGTGACACCGAACAACACACAACAAAATGATCACAAATTTATTATCAAATCAATTGTTTATAAAATAATATACATGTAAGTTAACTCTCATAGAGTTGTAAAAAAATAAGGTTGCGGCGAACCAACTCGTTCGCCGACTTTTGAAATTAAACACAAGTTTAAGAAATGTTACAATTTTAATTCCGTGCGCCTTGCGCACTCCAACAGAACTAACTTTACAATTCCAATTTACTTAAAAGGTAAGTTCTTAGCCTAGTAGCCCCAACGATAACTTCCATGGCTCCAACTTGCTGATGTAGCACTTTCCACACTTTTGGTATGGCGCGCCTGTCCACGACTCCAACTTGCTGATGTAGCGGTTCCCACATTTTGGTATGGCGCGCCGGATGCGCGTGTGTCATGTCAGCGAAAGTTCTGCCCGTGTGAATGCAAGTTGCGTAACCGAGTAGCGGCCACCTGCATGGCAACGTGAGCAAGTGTACGAACCGTGGGATACCGTAGTGATAACTCCTCCCCCTTTAAAGATCTGCGACCCAGTGTTAACTTAAAAAGTTTAGAGGATAGGCTAGATGAGGTGCGTAGGCAATCCCCAGATACTGATCCGCAGGAGGCATATGAGCCTCTTATCAGTCCTCAGACGGAGGCAGAACTAAACGAAATTGCTAGGTTACCAGATTGTGTAAAGGAGCTACTAGTTTTTGAGGGAAATCAGGAACAATATTCGTCCTGGATGCACAGTGCGGAAGAAATAGTTAATGATTACAAGATAGTAAGGCATAAGCCTATATTTAGGGCCATCTTACGCCATATAAGGCACAAGATCTGGGGGGCGGCAGACGCCGCATTAGTTGCGCATAATATTCTAGATGGCGATTGGCACCAGATAAAAGAAATCCTTTCTCTGCATTACGCAGACATCAGAGATGTGGAAACTTTAGAACAACAATTAATTCAGATGACTCAGGGACGCCAAAAAGTGTCCGATTTTTATGCACAAATAAATAGGCAGTTATCACTCATGATTAACACAATAAAAAGCGAGAAATACGATCATGCGGAAACAGTCATGGCATTAGCGGAGACACATCGGAGAAGGGCACTAGACGTGTTCATAAGGGGGTTGAACGGGGATCTTCCGACCCTGCTTTTGGTTCAAAAACCCAAATCTCTGCCCGAGGCTTACTCGGCGTGTTTGGCGTTCATGAACGTAGACCGAAGAAACGCCATATACCGCCCGCCACGCGCAGCAAACCCACATGACAGGTTTTTCAATAACAATTTCATAGCTTCCACTTCTCGATATCCTAACAACAGTTATTCAGGCACAAGCAAACCTTACTCAGGCCAAAGCCAACAAGGACTAAATCCAAGTTTTCCAAGTAAGGTTCAAAGCCAAGCCGGGGGAAACTGGGACTACCCCAGCTCAAATCAAACAAGAAACACTGATCAAACCATGCGAAGTTGGCGCAGTAAGTATAATACTTCAGGAGAAAGTAAAATGGATGTCGATCCTTCCGGCCGAACTCGGCAATTTAATAATTCTGGCCAATTTCGGAGGTATGAGAGTTTGAAGAGGGGCCCAAACTCCGGAAAATTTTCCGGGCAAACAAATCCATACAAGCAGCAGAAACTTTTTCATTTATTACAGGTAAACGGAACGGATGACGCGAACAAAGTGCCTGTATCCAATCAGGAACAAAACATATTTAGAATATGATACGCCAAATCAAGGCACTCTAGAGTTTTTGGTGGATACGGGGGCCAACAAAAACTATATCAGCGAGCGCGTGGCACAGACAACCATGCCAGTGGAAAAACCATTTCAGGTAACCTCCGCAGGGGGTAAAATTAAAATAGAGAAGAAAGTTTGTGGAAATTTTTTTAAGTTTGTCGGAAGAGACATCTCCACTACATTTTTTGTTCTTCCAGGACTTAAGTCCTTTGATGGCATCCTAGGCGATGATAAACTTACAGAAATCAAAGCAGTACTAGATAGGGAATTGAATCTTCTTATTTTAAAACCAGATATTGTGTTACCCCTTAAACGGAGAAACGCACAACAAGTCAATAGCATCACCGCAGACCTTCGTATTGATCCTTGCATTGCGCAGCATACAAAGGAGAAACTTCACAGAATACTGGACAGACATGAACAGCTTTTTGGCCCAGTCGACCGAAGCACAGATATTGACACCAACGTTCAGGCGGAAATTAAGACAACAACTGATGATCCTATTTATACAAAAAGCTACCCTTATCCTGTTAACATGCGTATTGAAGTCGATAGACAGATTCAGGAACTCCTTTCAGAAGGCATTATTCGTCCTTCAAAAAGTCCATACAATTCTCACATTTGGATTGTCCCAAAAAAATCCCAGCCGGACGAAGAAAAAAAGTATCGAATGGTAATTGATTTTAAAAGGCTAAACGCCGTAACCATCCTTGATACATACCCCATTCCAGATATAAATGGAACTATTGCTAGCCTCGGAAACGCAAAATATTTTACCACGCTTGACTTGACTTCGGGATTCCACCAAATCCCTATGAAACAGTGCGACATTCCAAAAACACCTTTTTCTATCATGAATGGCAAATATGAATTTTTGCGGCTTCCTTTCGGCCTAAAAAATGCGCCTTCTATCTTCCAGCGCATGATAGACTATGTCCTCAATGAACTCATAGGGCGGATATGTTTCGTCTACATTGACGACATAATTATTTTTAGTAAAGACGAGCCCACCCATTGACGGGATATTGAGACGATCCTTTGTAGAATATCGGTCACAGGTCTTAAAGTTAATCTGCAAAAAACGCAGTTTTTAAAACAAAGCGTTGAATTCCTTGGCTATGTGGTGACTTCCGAGGGAATTCTGCCAGATCCAAAAAAAGTAAACTCAATAAGAAATATGCTACCACCATCGAATTTAAAGGAGCTCAAAAGCTTCTTGGGACTAACCTTCTATTACAGGAAGTTCATTCGCGATTATGCTAAAATCGCCAAGCCACTTACCAACCTAACAAGAGGGGAGCACGCTCAAATAAAGGCAACTCAATCTAAGAAAGTGGCAATTACCCTAAATAAAGAAGCCCTTAAGACATTTGAGGACCTTAAAGAGGTTTTGACAACTTCGGAGGTCCTGACTTTTCCCAATTTCGAAAAAGCCTTCAACTTAACGACGGACGCTTCCGACTTCGCCATTGGTGCCGTATTGTCTCAGGACTATGACGGTAAGGACAAACCAATAGCATTCATATCAAGAAGTTTAACATCCACAGAAGAAGTGTATGCGACCAATGAAAAGGAGATGCTAGCGATCGTTTGGGCGCTAGATAATCTCCGAAATTATTTGTACGGCACAAAGAAGATACGTATACTTACAGATCACCAACCGCTAACTTTTTCGCTCAGCAATCGTAACTACAACGCCAAGCTCAAACGCTGGAAATCTAGAATAGAGGAGTATAACTACGAACTTATCTACAAACCTGGTAAGTCCAACGTCGTAGCCGATGCCCTATCCCGCCTAAAAACTCAGGTAAACCAACTAACGGACTCAACCGTGTGAATGTGATACAGTTCACAGCGCGGAACTGGATAACTCCGACCTGATTCCATCCGTCGAGGTGCCGTTGAATGTTTTCAGAAACCAAATTGTATTCGGCGGTAGGCTTCACGTCCTCGAGGAACCTCACCCAGGATATTCAAGGCACTATGTAGGAATAGAGGGTATGGGCGAAAGCGAACTTGTTAGCATACTTAAGGAAAAATTAAGACCCAGCGTTATTAACGGAGTAAAAATGCCAGAAAGCCATTTGGGCTTACTTCAAAAGGTATACTTAGAACATTTCTCCAATTATAAGATTCGCGTAGCTCAAACGCTCGTGCAGGATTTGCGAAATCCCGACGTGGTGTGCCAGGTGATAATGAAGAAACATAAAAGGGCACACCGCAATGATAAAGAGAATAGGCAGCAGATTTTAGAGCATTACTACTTTCCGAGAATGAGCAGCCAGTTAGTAGTAAATACGACAGACACCCAAACAGGCCAGAACTTCGGAGTACACCCATCCCTTCACGACCATGTGAGATAATTCACGTAGATATTTTCGAAATCCAAGGACGAAAATTTTTAAACTGCAGAGATAAATTCTCAAAATTTGCAAAACTCTTTCACATCAGAAACAAATCAAGTTTGCACCTTAAAGACAAAGTGATCAAACTACTGCACTATTTTACGATCCCAAAGGTCCTAGTAACTGATAATGAGCGCGGGTTGATTAGCCCGCTAATTAGGAATCTGTTAGAATCACTGGGAATTCGACTTTACCGCACACCATCGCAAAAAAGCGAGGTGAATGGTCAAGTCGAACGATTTCATTCCACCTTAATCGAAATATTTAGATGCCTAAAGACGGAAACCCCTGATCTCAGGACAAAAGAGCTCGTAAATATTGCAGTAGATCGCTATAACAATTCAGTTCACTCGGTTATAGACAGAAAACCGACTGATATTTTTTTCAATCGCTCAAAAGCTTCAAACTATCAAGAACTTCTTGAAAAAAGTCGAAAAATTAATAGATATTGGAAAATGATATTAGAACAGAAACAAATGTCGCAAATCAGAAATCACAATAGGAACAAACCCTTACCGGAGCGTTATGACAGGAACGATGTCATATACGTGAAGGATAAGCAAATAAAAGGAAAACAGCGACCGCCTTACAAAAAAGAAACTGTTGCTAAAGATAATAAGGTTACAGTCACCACACTTAGTGGTAAAAAAATTCACAAGTTGCACATAAAAAATGTGAAGCGCTAAAGAAACTATACGACAAAAACAAATACAAATACCTAAAGGATGCTTAACTACTTTTTTGCGCCTAATCCGCAAAACAAACAAGAAATAAAAGATCCTTGCGCCTAATCCGCAAGGCAAATATAAATAAAAGATCTTTGCCCCTAATCCGCAAAGCAAACAGAATAAAAGATTTTTGCGCCCAATCCGCAAAACAAACAAGAAATAAAAGATCCTTGCGCGTAATCCGCAAGGCAAATATAAATAAAAGATCTTTGCGCCTACTCCGCAAAGCAAACAGAATAAATGATATTTGCGCCTAATCCGCAAGATAATATAAAAAAAAAAGAAAAATTATTTTTTTTTTAAATACAAAAAAAAGGATTTTTATCTTTTCATTTAAATAGCTGCGCTCAAACCGCAAAGCAATGTAAGAAGATAAGAATTTTTCTTTTTTTACAAGAATAAAAGAAACAATTGCAAGCTTCTAGTAGTAGTTTTAGCGAACGCTTCATTTTCTGTGCGAAACACTTTTGGAATTTATTTAATTACTAACCAGAACATATTAAAATTCTAATATTAAAACATATTAACTATTAAAAACTGAGGATTTTCTTTTTTTTGACGTTATTTTCTTAGAAAATTTTGTAGAAAATCCAGCCGCAAAATTATTTATATCTAATAGAATTAGTAGAGAAAAGTTGTTAAGGATTAATGAAAATTAGATTACAAAGTGTAAAAATTGATTTTTTTTTTTATTTTTGGCCTAACTTTCGTAAAGAAGCATATAAAATTCAATTACTAATTTAAGCATATCCAATAGAATTAGGAAAAAAAAGTTTAAGAACTACTAACCCACTAACAGTCAGTAGCAAGTATATACATTTAGCTATGGAAAATTTATTGTACAAATAGAAATTTTGTATTTTTTGGCCTATTTTCGTGAGAAATGTACACTAAATTCAATTACTAATGTAATAGTAACCAATAAAGTTAGCATCGAAGAAGCTTTGCTACTATCCCACTAGCAACATTAAAATCAATTACTAGTTTAACCCTGCTGGTTGGTTAAGACCATTTGGTCCAATTTTTTTTTTGTTTTCTTTGTAACTTTGGAACGGTGATATGTACTGTCTAAATTTTTCAGCTCAGGTGGTCTTTTTATAAAACAATATTATGTGCGAAAATTTAATTCTCTGACTTAAAACTGGACTAAGATAAATTGAAAATTACGAATCTTAGGTTAAGGGACCATTTGGTCCATAGTATATTTTCTTTGATTTTCTTTACATTAATTTTCCAAAAATAAGTATTTATTAGTTTGTTCGATATTTTTTGGCACTACATGATGAGCAAATAAATGTGTTTCGGTTGGTTTTGCAAATAAACGCACTGCAAATGGAGCATTTTACATCAGACTTAGACTTGCAGCAACTACAAATTCCTCGCTTTCGAGCTCCTGACCTAGAAGCATTTTTAGAGCAGGCCACTGGTGCTGGGTTTTACCAGAGATGAGTAAATAATAAAATAATAATATTTAGCAAGTATTGAACCAAACTAAATATAAAGACTAAGATTAAATTGTTATTTTGTATGAAAACTGCAGTATGGACCAAATGGTCCTCTAACCTAAGATTCGTAAGTTTTTTTTAACCTAACAGCAGGGTTAATTATAACCAATAATGTTACTATAGAAAAACCTTTATTACTAACCAACTAACAACTGTAGATTTAGAGATAACATTTTGCATTACAGACTGCCACTGCTGGCGTCTGCCATCAGCGGTCTTCATATCTTCCACTATAAGGCACCGATGGTAACGATCCAGAATGGAAGCGGCTGGATTATCAGCGGAACATTTAAATTAATCCACATCATCGACCTTCAAAAATACGCCACGACTATGATGCAAATGAGAGATTTGGCGAGCCGCTTGGTCAAACAGTCTGATGACAGGCTCCTGGCAGAGCTCTATAGTAACCAGATGATGGAGGGATCGTAAAATAGTGCAGTAGTTTGATCACTTTGTCTTTAAGGTGCAAACTTGATTTGTTTCTGATGTGAAAGAGTTTTGCAAATTTTGAGAATTTATCTATGCAGCTTAAAAATTTTTGTCCTTGGATTTCAAAAATATCTACGTGAATTATCTCACATGGTCGTGAAGGGATGGGTGTACTCTGAAGTTCTGGCCTGTTTGGGTGTCTGTCGTATTTATTAGATTTGCATGTTTCGCATGCCAGTACATACTTCCTAATCTGGCTGCTCATTCTCGGAAAGTAGTAATGCTCTAAAATCTGCTGCCTATTCTCTTTATCATTGCGGTGTGCCATTTTATGTTCCTTCATTATCACCTGGCACACCACGTCGGGATTGCGCAAATCCTGCACGACCGTTTGAGCTACGCGAATCTTATAATTGGAGAAATGTTCTAAGTATACCTTTTGAAGTAAGCCCAAATGGCTTTCTGGCATTTTTACTCCGTTAATAACGCTGGGTCTTAATTTTTCCTTAAGTATGCTAACAAGTTCGCTTTCGCCCATACCCTCTATTTCTACATAGTGCCTTGAATATCCTGGGTGAGGTTCCTCGAGGATGTGAGGCCTACCGCCGAATACAATTTGGTTTCTGAAAACATTCAACGGCACCTCGACGGATGGAATCAGGTCGGAGTTATCCAGTTCCGCGCTGCGAACTGTATCACATTCACTCGCGGTGTCTGTCGTTGATCCTGCGGTTGCTCTTTAGCTGGATACCTCTGAAGCCGAAACGGTTGAGGCCGTTAGTTGATTTACCTGAGTTTTTAGGCGGGATAGGGCATCGGCTACGACGTTGGACTTACCAGGTTTGTAGATAAGTTCGTAGTTATACTCCTCTATTCTAGATTTCCAGCGTTTGAGCTTGGCGTTGTAGTTACGATTGCTGAGCGAAAAAGTTAGCGGTTGGTGATCTGTAAATATACGTATCTTCTTTGCGCCGTACAAATAATTTCGGAGATTATCTAGCGCCCAAACGATCGCTAGCATCTCCTTTTCATTGGTCGCATACCCTTCTTCTGTGGATGTTAAACTTCTTGATATGAATGCTATTGGTTTGTCCTTACCGTCATAGTCCTGAGACAATACGGCACCAATGGCGAAGTCGGAAGCGTCCGTCGTTAAGTTGAAGGCTTTTTCGAAATTGGGAAAAGTCAGGACCTCCGAAGTTGTCAAAACCTCTTTAAGGTCCTCAAATGTCTTAAGGGCTTCTTTATTTAGGGTAATTGCCACTTTCTTAGATTGAGTTGCCTTTATTTGAGCGTGCTCCCCTCTTGTTAGGTTGGTAAGTGGCTTGGCGATTTTAGCATAATCGCGAATGAACTTCCTGTAATAGGAGGTTAGTCCCAAGAAGCTTTTGAGCTCCTTTAAATTCGATGGTGGTAGCATATTTCTTATTGAGTTTACTTTTTTGGATCTGGCAGAATTCCCTCGGAAGTCACCACATAGCCAAGGAATTCAACGCTTTGTTTTAAAAACTGCGTTTTTTGCAGATTAACTTTAAGACCTGTGGCCGATAGTCTACAAAGGATCGTCTCAATATCCCGTCAATGGGTGGGCTCGTCTTTACTAATAATAAATATGTCGTTTATCATGCGCTGGATGATAGAAGGCGCATTTTTTAGGTCGAAAGGAAGCCGCAAAAATTCATATTTGCCATTCATGGTAGAAAAAGCTGTTTTTGGAATGTCGCACTGTTTCATAGGGATTTGGTGGAATCCCGAAATCAAGTCAAGCGTGGTAAAATATTTACTAATGCGGCGTCTGCCGCCCCCCGGATCTTGTGCCTTATATGGCGTAAGATGGCCCTAAATATAGGCTTATGCCTTACTATCTTGTAATCATTAACTATTTCTTCCGCACTGTGCATCCAGGACGAATATTGTTCCTAATTTCCCTCAAAAACTTGTAGCTCCTTTACACAATCTGGTAACCTAGCAATTTCGTTTAGTTCTGCCTCCGTCTGAGGACTGATAAGAGGCTCATATGCCTCCTGCGGATCAGTATCTGGGGATTGCCTACGCACCTCATCTAGTCTATCCTCTAAACTTTTTAAGTTAGCACTGAGTCCTTGTAAGGACTGTGAACTGTCTCTGGCCTCTACGGATTGTAGACGGGCTTCTACAACTTTCAACTGCTGTAGAACGGCATTTACGGCGCCGTTCATTTCCGTTAGGGACCTTTTCATTTCCTCCGGATTCATTGTTGTTTCTGAAAATATAGACGGAAAAAAAAATTTTTTGTTTCTCTTATTAACTTACATAACCCAGAACTTCATTCGGGTTTTAGCGCTTGTTGCTCTTCGAGTCGAGTCACTTTTCTATATGTAAAGTAAACAAATTACTTTAACTACTTGTACTTGTAACAAGTCACTTTAAGTATTTCTTTTTTGTCTTCACTTTAAATACTTTCACTTGAAACAAGTCACTTTAAATATTTCTTTTTTGTATTCACTTTAAATACTTTTACTTGAAACAAGTCACTTTAAATACTTTTCTTTCAAAGAAGTCACTTTAAATACTTTTACTTGAAACAAGTCACTTTAAATACTTTCACTTGAAACAAATCAATTGTGCAACCAGCTCGGGCGCCAGTTAACTCTCATCAAAGGAGAGTTGTAAAAAAATAAGGTTGCGGCGAACCAACTCGTTCGCCGACTTTTGAAATTAAACACAAGTTTAAGAAATGTTACAATTTTAATTCCGTGCGCCTTGCGCACTCCAACAGAACTAACTTTACAATTCCAATTTACTTAAAGGTAAGTTCTTAGCCTAGTAGCCCCAACGATAACTTCCATGGCTCCAACTTGCTGATGTAGCACTTCCCACACTTTTGGTATGGCGCGCCTGTCCACGACTCTAACTTGCTGATGTAGCGGTTCCCACATTTTGGTATGGCGCGCCGGATGCGCGTGTGTCATGTCAGCGAAAGTTCAGCCCGTGTGAATGCAAGTTGCGTAACCGAGTAGCGGTCACCTGCATGGCAACGTGAGCAAGTGTACGAACCGTGGGATACCGTAATGATAACTTGTATGTAATTCATTTTTTTTTTGAATAGTAATAATATATGAATATGATTCACTTTTTTTTTGTAAATAAAAATAATGTAAATATAATTCACTTTTTTGGGCATTAAATATTAATTAATTAATTAATAATAAAATAACAAAATTCATGAAACTGCATAGTTTTTTCCACAACTTTATCTTGCAAAATTTCAATTTTTAGAGTAAGTACTTTGTTTTGCTTTAACAAAACAAGCCGATTTTGAAAATTTAACTCATTTGTTTCAGCAGGTTCATAACAAGTCAAAGCTTCTGTTGACTTTTTGTTAACCTTCAAAAAATAAACAAAATTTAGCAAAATCTATAACACGATAATAAAAGAAAATACAGGTTGATCATCATTATCAGTGCAACGGCGCTTTCGTTGTTGCTTTGCTACAGATGTTGTTGTTGTTTTTTATGTTGTTGTTGCTGATGTCTCTTCTAATGTTTCAAACGTACAGTTGTCATCATTGGTTCCAAGAGAAAGATGAACTGTAACAAATAAATGAAGAGCGAAATCAACAACAAATATTAATTCGATAACGATACACTTACCTGGTAGTTTGTTTGGTGAGGGATTAGAATCAGCACAAAGCAATTCTGACAAATCAGTTTCCCATTGTTTTAAAATAATTTTTTTATTGCCTGTTTTATTAATATCGATCTTATTTTTTATACGGCATTTCATAACAGCTATTTTTTTAATAATATTTTTCCGGTTAATTCGATTCCAAATTTTTGCTTAATTTGTTTTACACATGTTTCTATTGTTTTTTTTTTATTTTTTTACTTTTAACGGTTGGTAACTTACTTTTTTCGAGTAAGTATTTGTTTTCTTTTATTTTTTCAACTAAAAATTTGGAAATTCCGTCATTTTCTATTTTATTATTTAATTCTAATTCTAATTCACTATCACTTGACATGTTTTCACTTCTTCAAACATTCACGTTTGATCTCCCTTTGCTTAAGTAATTGCAAACGGTTTGAACTCATTTTTATGCATACGAAACTGAGCAAAAGCTGTTGCTCTTTGCTTGAACTCAAATTTTGAGCAATTGCTCACCTGACTCAACTCAGCGCTTTTACTCGTTTTTATGCATGAGATCCATTGTCACATCTTCCGCATAACCAGCACAATACTAGAGCAACTTTAAAACTGTATAGATTCGTATTACAAAAGGTATGTACATACGTAGGGTTTTTCGTGGAGTGCGGAGAACAAAGTGATCCAGTGCACCATTTTTTGACAGTTGAAAATTTTATTTAATTTAAAGGCAGTTAAGAATGAATGCGGTGGCTTATAAAAGGACTGCAGCGCGACATAAATAATTGCATCTCATCGCTTTGATGTCATCAAATTGACATTTGAAATTGGGATGCAATTGTCAAATACTTGTTTCCACATAATTGCCAGAATGTACACTGGCACTACGGAAACAATACATAGGAAAAAGAAACAGGAATATAGAAATGGGAAGACATAGACCGATTCTTATCAAATCGGTTCCAAACCTTGGAAACGGTATCAGGTCTTAGAGCAGGCAAAACTTCTAAGCTTTCTAAGCCGCACAATATATGGTATATTAACGACAAGCGCTTATCAGACTATCTAGAAAATTTGACAAAGCAATACCCACAAATTAACACCGGCCGATAAAATAGAGAACGTTAAGAGTAGTATTGGTTGCTGAATTGGTTATCAGCTGGGCACACGGTGTCAAGATGCACTAGCTCATTATATTGCAGCACGTGCCACTCAAGACAATACATTGAGTGTGACACTAATTTTTCCACTACAACTCAATCATTCTCAGACTTAATGCTAGCGGATTAAAGGTTCGTCATAAACCAGCCTGTTGATCTTGTTTTCAGTGGAGATATCTATCCCCAAATCATTTTGGACGGTATGAAGACGAACGTACTAAATACGCAAAGAAACCATGCTCGGTTAGATACAAATTGAGGCAACCAAACCAACTAACCATATGTTTTCATTCCAAATTTTTCGTTGAACAGTGCAGACGTATTGAGCAAAGTTGCAGTGTAAAACGCGAATTTGTTAAAGGTTTTCCAGTTGAATTATTGAACGAAATGCTCTAATACTTATCGAGTGTGGACACATAGTACAAGTAATTGCTGAACGTGAAAAAATTGATATTTATGGTTAGATAATATTCCTAAACGAAAAATAGCATCGTAGACATAAACACACACATTCACAAAAACAAATGCACCTCAACGAGCCGGTCACTACTTCTATTTTCCATGCATTTATCAGCTGTTCTCTTATCAGCTGCTCTTTGTTCCTACATCTACTGCTACAAGCGCCATCTACTTGTGTTTGTTGGGCTTCATTTCGAGCTGCGAACATGAGTATGAATACAAGAATCAAAACCATATGCATTGTACACCAATCCCGCCAAAAAACTCTTGCTTTATTTGATAAGGCGGGAAAAACTGAGAGTCCACCTTCTACATGAATCTTACGACCTGAAGAGAAGATGGAGAGTATGGTGAGTCAACTGACTGTCTATATGAAAGAGTTCGAAGAAGGAATGATGCAGAGACTCGGTGAAATTGCTGCTGAGGTCCAACAAGTAAAGTTAAGAATGATGAAGCTGGAAGAACGAAAAGCAGAAATGATAAAGAACGTGCACAGGTGACGGATCATAGAAAGAAGTTGCAACTATTGAAGGCAAGCGTCTGAGAATATGAAAATGCTTCCGTCGATAGTGATATTATAATCGATGGCGTGCCCCATGTGCAGGAGGAAAGGCTGAGAGATGTTTTTAATGACATCTGCCAAGCTGTCCAACTAAATGCTCCCCTATTCGTGCTGCCTTCCGTGCACGCCTTGTTTGTTCAGTCTTTTCTGCAATGATGTGTTATATGTGTATGCATGGATATGCCGACGCTATACAATTGTACTTGATTTGTCTGCTATAACGCAATGGGCAGGTGATAACCAGTTATGTCTGAACTCTTCTAAGTCCTTTGTGTTGGCAATAAGTACTAGTGTTGAAAATATTCCTGGACTGCTTATTGGTAATAACGGTATTATGTTTACAAGCAAGATTAAAAATTTAGGCTTTGTCATTAATTCTAGTTTGACCAGTTCTGCTCATGTAAACAGTGTTTTTAGTAGTGTATATATGCTTTTCTACGCAGATTGAGAATCTCTGCTTCATTTACACCGTTGGAAACCAGGTGCTATTCAGCTAGACAACTCATCATGCCTCGTATAATATACTCTGAACTTGTATACAGCATTCATGACTCGAATTCCTCTCATAAAATTAATGTTCTATCCAATAATGAATCGATTAAGTCTGTATTGAACAGAGGTAACTACAAGGTGATAATACATAATTATTTTGAGTCCCTGTAATGAGCGCGATTGTGATAAACTATTTTCCTTTTAATAATTTTTTCTTCTGTCTCTTCTCATTTACCTTCTGTGATATTATTATATTTTATTGTCTACTTTTATATATACATTGATAATAAAAATTGGTTTATAGTACTTCTTGTTAGTTGAAAGCTCACTTAATTTTAATTTTAACGTATTTGAATCATATCACTACTTAACGAAGTTGATGTACTTTTAAAAGATTGTTATCTTGCATGTATAACCATTCTCCCCATGAATAAATAAAAAATTAATCTGGATAAGCAGTTAGCTCTCTTTTGCCGCCCAGGCCGGATTACGTTAACAAATCTGCCTAGGACCATCAATTAAGTGCATGCTCTCAGTTCTTCCGGAACGAGACGGGACCAGCGAGGAATCCTATTTTACAAAAGAAGTGCAATAGAGTAATCATGGAAAACGAGAAATTAGTACACATGTCAAAAATTCAAGCCAACGTGCCAGCCAACTCTACAGACTACTACTTCTTACCACACGACTCTGTTTTGAAGGAAGAAAGTACGTCAGCAAAAGTACGAGTAGTATTCGACGCATCAAGTCCCACCGCTAAAAGCATAAGTTTAAACGACGTGCTGCTTCCTGGTCCATAACTACAGGCCGATTTAACCATCCTGATGCTCCGCTGGAGACTAATTAAATATGTCTTCAATAGCGATATCGAGAAGATGTATCGGCAAATTTCGGCAAAGGACACTCAAAGCAAGTATCAGCGAATCATGTTTCGTCCGAAGGAACCTATCAGTCTGTGCGAGTTGAAGACTGTAACCTTCGGCATTAACTGTGCTCCTTATCTCGCAATTAAGTCATTACATCAATTACGTGGGTAACTCTTATCCAATAGCATCAAATATTTTAAAGAAACGCATGTACATGGACGATGTACTTGCCGGCGGTCACAGCATCGAATCGGCGATAAGAGCTCGAGACGAAATATGGCCCGTATTATAATCGGTAAGATTCCCATTACGAAAATGGACTTCGAATTGCGGTGCAATTCTGAAAGGAATAAAAAGGTTTCATTTCTTAAGGTATAAGGTGGACCACTTCTACTATATAGCAAAACCGATAGAGGAATGCAACGTACTCCCGAAAAGAGCGATACTGTCTGCTGTCGCAAAACGATTTGCCCGCTCGGGTGGTTGGCACACATTATACTAGTTGCCAAAACCCTCATGCAAAACATATGCTTAGAGGGAACAGACTGTTATGGAACAGTAACCCCAACCACCTTGGAGCGTAGCAAGCGGTTATTCAGGAATTGACAATATCCGAATTCCAAGATGGGTATATTTTTCGTAACCGAGGAAATACTGGTACACGGTTTTATTGATTCTACTGTCTATTTAAGGGGCAAAACTGAAGACAAAGTCCATAGCAAGAGTCGCCCCAGTTTAAACGATATCGTTACCGCGACTAAAACTTTGCGGGCATTTATATTGGCAGAACCCATAGAAGCAGCCAACAAAAATCTCAACATTGGGCATAGTCCTTGAACAAGGTTAGAGGCAAGGATTGGCTTCACATTTTTTCAGCGTAGAACCCTGCAGATTTTGCCAATAGAGGACTTCGCCATGAATTAGTCAACAACTCTTTGTGGTGGCAGGGACCCTCTTGGCTAAAAGAAGGTGTTTCAAATACGCCAACACAAGATTTAGCCTATCAGACAGAGATTGAGAAAAAATGGTGGAAGTTCATATGATGCAAATTAATAATTTTAATGAAATCCTAGATAGATTTTCAGATCTACCGAGAGCTTTGAGAGTCTTACCATATGTGATGAGATTTTATCAAAGAACTCACTCGAAAACAAAAACTTCGTTTTAGCACTGTTTTGCTTAATTTCCTCCGATGAAATTAACGCAACGGAACAAATCTAAATAAAATTTTGTCAGGAGTGATTCTACAAGGAAGAATACTCTAGCCTGAAACCTAAGAAAGCAATCGATGCTAAAAGTGAAGTTCTGCCAATTAATCCCTTGACAAAGATCAGATTGTGAGAACTGGATGCTGGAAGTTAGCACTGGATTCTCAGGGCAAAAGATATTATTCGATCCGTCATCCACAATTGTAAGAACGTACCTTGCATTCATAAATACAGGAGTCGACTTTGCCCAACCTCTCAATATCAAAAGTTTTCGCGGCGAAGAATGTGTACTCCGACAACGGTAAGCATTCTGTCGGAGCTTTTCGATCATTACGATCTAAACTTAAAGTCTTTATGGCTGAAACCCGCGGTAATACTTTGTCTAAATATAGTCATCAATTGCTTACATGACATTTTATACCCGCAGTCTCTTCTTACATGGCCGGTTTTGGGAGGAAGGTATGAAGAACCATTTCAAAAAGTTGCATGTGACAATAAATTCATGAATCTTGTCTCAACTTGCGACCAATAAGTCTCTCGTCGAATGAACCATCTGACTTGAACCGCTTACGCCAGGTCACTTTTTAGTTGGTGGACGTATACACTAGCTCCACCAGAAATAAATATGGAGAAAAATCTGCCTCCATCGTATACCGATCGAAGAAACATGAAGCTCTACACCAAACCTTTTGTAAAAGATGGGAGGCTGAGTATTTATTGGAGACGTAAAAACGCATCAAATGGAAACACCCACAAACAAACGTAAGATCTGGAGACCTTGTTGTCGTGAAGGAAGATAATCTGGCACCTAATGCATGGAGAATGGGACGAATCGTTAAACTGCACCCAGGTTCCGACAACCCGGTACGAGGAGTGGATGTCGCGATCGAGAAGGACCAAATCACGAGACCGCTCGTAAAATTGGTCCTGCTATCAACCTACAATGAGAATAGCTATGAAACAATGACCACTTAATCGGGGAACCTAACATCCTTAACAGATGCCACTTCTGTCTCCTACAAAATTCCATTTCTGTCTAAACTAACGCATCTTACGTCTAGCTTTCTAATCGTGGAAAGTTTTTCGCACTGCAATCCACAATCTGCTGAAACTTGCAGTCGCTTTTAAATAAGCTATCGAGAAATATTAAAATTCTACTGGTTGAAATTTTGTAGCATATAAGATGAAATTGGAACAGGGTAGCATTATTTTAATAAACAAGAAAAAAATAAGTATGCATCACTACTCATTTCTGGAGCTTTAAAACAAAAAACAAACCGTTTTATATTTCTATTCAAATTTGTTAACTTGTTAAGAACCCCACTTACTAAATTCACCTTGAATTTTATATTCATAAGATTAATTGTTTCTTTCAGACGCTCGAAAAAGAACTTTAATTCAGTTCAAGGCGAATTCATATAAGGGGGTGTTATAAGTACAACTACGAAATTTCTAAGCATGTATTTTGTTTTTGCTTTTGCGTAAGAATTGTTTGCATACATTTGGTTTTTGTTTTTACTGCTTTTGAAAGCTTATACGCAAAAGCAAAAACAAAATACCTGTAGGTGAATAAAAAATCAAATCGGCTGCTTTAGTAATTGCATTTTATATGGATTCCCCTTGATTCAGTTTGTTCCAATGCGAATTCATATAAGGTGTGGTTCAAGGAGAATTCAAATAATGTAAAGTTGACAAGCAGCAGATTGAATTCGCTTCTTCTTCTTCTTAATTGGCGCTATAACCGCCTAGGCGATTTTGGCCGATTTCAATATTGCACGCCAGCCGCTCCTCTGCTTTGCTGCCTGGCGCCAGTTAGATATCCCAAGTGTAGTCAAGTCCTTCTCCACCTGGTCTTTCCAACATAGAGGAGGCCTTCCTCTTCCTCTGCTACCACCAGCGGGTACCGCGTCGAATACTTTCAGGGCTGGAGCATTTTCTTCCATACGTACCACATGACCTAGCCAGCGTAGCCGCTGAATCTTAATTCGCTGAACTATGTCTATGTCGCGGTACAGCTCATACAACTCATCGTTCCATCGTCTGCGGTATTTGCCATCGCAAAGACGTAAAGGACCAAAAGTCTTTCGGAGAATCTTTCTCTCGAACACTCCAAGCGCCATCTCATCCGATGTTGATAGGGTCCATGCTTCTGCGCCATACATTAGCACGGGCATGATGAGGGACTTATAGAGCGTGGTTTTCGTTCGTCGAGAGAGGGCTTTACTGTTCATTTGCCTACTCAGCCCAAAGTAGCACTTGTTGGCAAGAGAGATTCTTCGTTGGATTTCAAGGCTGACATTATTGTTGGTGTTGATGCTGGTTCCAAGATAAACAAAGTCCTCTACTTTGTCAAAATTGTAACTGTCAACAGTGATGCGGGAGCCAAGGCGCGAATACGCTGACTGTTTATTTGATGACAGGAGGTACTTCGTTTTGTCCCCGTTCACCTCCAGACCCATTCGCTTCGCTTCCTTGTCCAGCTTTGAAAAGGCAGAACTAACGGCGCGGTTGTTGAGGCCAATGATATCGATGTCATCGGCATACGCCAGCAGTTGAACACTCTTATAAAAGATGGTACCTGACCTGTTTAATTCTGCAGCTCGAATTATCGTTTCTAGCCTAATGTTAAAGAAGTCACACGATAGGGAGTCACCCTGTCTGAAACCTCGTTTGGTATCAAACGGCTCGGAGAGGTCCTTCCCAACTCTGACTGAGCTGGTGGTGTTGCTCAGTGTCATTTTACATAGCCGTATTAGTTTTGCAGGGATACCAAAGTCAGACATCGCGGCATATAGGCAACTTCTTCTCGTGCTGTCGAAAGCTGATTTAAAGTCGACAAATAGATGGTGTGTGTCGATCCTCTTCTCACGGGTCTTTTCCAATATTTGGCGTATCGTGAATATCTGGTCGATGGTAGCCACACTGATAAGGTCCAATCAGTTCGTTGACGGTTGGCTTTAGTCTTTCACACAATACACTCGATAGAACCTTATACGAAATGTTAAGAAGGCTGATCCCGCGGTAGTTGGCGCATATTGCAGGATCGCCCTTCTTGTGGATTGGGCAGAGTACACTTAAATTCCAATCGGCGGGCATGCATTCGTGCGACCATATTCTGCAAATAAGCTGGTGCATGCACCTTACCAGCTCCTTGCCACCATGCTTGAATAGCTCAGCTGGCAACCCATCAGCTCCAGCGGCTTTGTTGTTCCGTAGCCGCATAATTGCTATTCGAACTTCATCGAGGTCGGGTGACGGGATGTTAATGCCGTCATCAGCGATTTGGGGCTCGGGATCTTCATCTTCTCCGGCGACGCTTTCGCTGTCACCATTTAGCAGAGTGGAGAAGTGTTCCCTCCACAATCTAAGTGCGCTTTGGACATCAGTCACCAGATCGCCGTTCTTGTTCTTACAGGAATTCGCCCCGGTCTTAAAACCTTCCGTAAGTCGCCGCACCTTTTGGTAAAATTTTCGGGCGCTTTTCATGTCGGCTAGCATCTCAAGCTCTTCACACTCACGTATTTCGGCCTCTCTCTTCTTTCTACGGACGATACGTCTCTCTTCCTTTCTCAACTCCCGGTAGCGTTCCCATACAGCTCGCGTTGCGCCCGATCGCAGCGTGGCCCTGTAGGCAGCATCTTTATTTTCCGAAGCGGCGCGGCATTCCTCATCATACCAGTCATTTTTTCGGTTTCGCTGAAAGCCAACGACTTCTTCAGCGGTGGTACGCAGTGATCGAGAAATGTGCTCCCAGTGCTCGCAAATTCCGGTTTCTTGAGAAGTGCTCTCAGTGAGCAGGTGTGAGAGTCGATTGAATTCGCTTAGTGAATGTTAAGTCAAAATGATGTGTTTGTTGTTAACCATACTGCCATTGTGCATATAATTTGTTAACACCACCTGATATCCGAATTCATATAAGGTTGTGTTATTTTTATTCTGATTGTTATTATTAACTGGCGAAAGTGAAATAATTTGAGAGTCCAAGCTCAAGTTATATATTCTGCACGCCAGTTGAACAACCGTTGCAATTCCAACCACATCCAAATATAACAACGTTGCAGAGCCTATTTACCCCTAACAATAATAGTAGGTTAGGTAAGGTTACAGCGGCTGCCCTTGTACCATTGCATAGGATGAGAGCACAGTTGTGATACCAGTTGGGAAGTATGTGCTGTCTGATCCCCTAAAAAGTCGATGCTGGTTCGGGGAGAGCTTGCCGTTTTTTATGTTTTGCCGAATTTGTGCATCTAATAGCCTCTTAGGGTTTTAAAGAGAAACGAAGTGAGACTAGTGGGCCTAAATCCTTCCGTGTGCCATGTGGAGGCTTACTTCCTTTTTGTAGAAAGAATAGCTTTAAACTTGTCCACCCGTAAACGAATTTTTGCCCAGTCAGTTCGTTTCTTATTCCAGTATGCTGCTAGAGGAGCAGGATTCCGACTACGTTCAAAGCTAACATAGAAGGAGGCCAATCTTTTATTTAGTCAGAAAAACTGCTCGACTTGAGGGTAATGCCCACTACTTTTCTTGTTTCTTTCACATAGGAGCTTTGGTTAGGCGTACGTTTGAAATAATTATTTTATGCTGTTTTCGGTTCGCTCTACCGACTCCCTTAATTCGACGGGTAAAGGGCCATCGCCGATCTTTCTTAGCATCCTCGCCTGAGCTCTCGCTGCGCCCTGATAGGCTATCACGGTGTAGGCCCTTTCTTCGTTTGAGGTAACTCGGGCGAATGAAGACCCTGTCTCCTTGGGGGGCAACCATTCCTCGACTAGGCCTGCCGGTATTGGGCAAACATCCACCCAAATTGGGTTTGGAACCAACCATCTTTGTATTGGGAATCGGTTGAGAACTTCCATCAAGTTCGCGGATGTCCTCGAAGTAGAGGATGGGCAGTTGGGAGCTGTTGGCAGTGTAGGGGCACTTTGCATCCTCGTCGCCATTTGTAGCTTCACATCAGGGGTTCGGGGCAACTTGCACTGGACGCTGAAAGATACTTGCCATATACATACATGTGTATCAGGCATATGCCGTGGAGGCATGTTCGGAGCCGTGCTCGTGGTACCCGAAGAAATAATACCGAGCTGAACTTATCGGTGGCTGAATTTAGGAAGAAGTGCGGACCGGTGCCCGGGAGGCTGGGTTCGAATACAATAAGATGCCCCAGCCTGCTATTGATGCTTCATATGACGTATTGTCGAAAGCACCTGAAAAATCAAATGAACATATGGCAATCTGCTTGTATTCAAGCGCCTTTTCAATATCCTGGGTACGGCAGTGTGTTACAGTTACAGTAGATTTACCTTCCCTTAAAAAATGCGATCACCGTTTTGATCAGAAAGGAGATCAAACTCATGAGTAAATACCACTTCACTTTATGTATGAATATCCAACTCATTCCATGTTGGTGGGATATGTGCCAGCAGTAAACTAGCTCTCCTTATTATGAAAAATGTTTTTGACATCGGGGCAATACCCTGTTGCTGAAGCTATGGTTAAATGTCTTCCGGCCCCTGAGATTTATATGAACTAATCGTTTAAATAAGCCTGAACAGCTTTTCATCACTGAAAACTCTTTACTTTATACCCCGTATCCTTTTGTTTGCACACCCCGTGCGATGCAGGCAAAGAAACATTAAATAGAGTAAACACAAAATACATTTAAAGGCGCGGTATCGCAAAAAATATAAAAAGGAGCAGCATCATATCTATATAAAGCAGTTACATTTTTATTGTCACTGAGAAAGGCTGAACCGATTTGGATAATATTTTGCTGGTAAGTTAACTGTGACCCTGGTAGTTTTTTGTATAAAAAAATTGCCGGTAGGTGGTGCTCCGGTCGAGATATTTCTAAAAACGGTATTAATGGATCGATTTCGTTAATTTTTAACATGAAGCTTGACTGTGCAGTCAAAAACGTTTCTGCAAAAGATAAGCCCGGTAGCTGACCTTAGAGTCGAGATATTACAAAAAATCGTATTTATGGATAAAGCTATTAATGGATCGATTTCGTTAATTTTTAACATGAAGCTTGACTGTGCAGTCAAAAACGTTTCTGCAAAAGATAAGCCCGGTAGCTGACGTTAGAGTCGAGATATTACAAAAAATCGTATTTATGGATAAAGCTAATGAAAAATATAAAGACCAATGAAAAACTTAAATTAAAACAAGAAATCAATGTGATTATTTTGGAGTTAATGTTTTTTACTTAAAAATAGGGAACATTACCTCAATATTAATCTCCAATATTTTCTCCTTTTTGGAATAAACATAAGTAGGATTTCATCAAACTGGGGAAATTTTCATTTCCACAAAACAAGTAAAAGAAAACGGTCAATTCCCTCAACATTAATAAAAAACTATTCTCATGGCAAGTTAATTTTTCCAAAAAACAAAGGAAATAATACTGCAACTAAGGAAATATGGCTTCTTCAAACTGGGTAAAATCGTTTACTTATTTTAAGGCAAACCATGTCCTTAGCAATTTCAAAGAAATTTTAGAGAAAAAGTAATTTTTTCTAGTGCCAAGGAATGCTTTATCTGATATTTTATGTATGTACATATGTCTTTTTAATTAAGTACATACAGACAGTTGATAACAAATTATTATCTTTTACAGAATACATCATAAAAGTAAGGATGCCCTTTCAAGAAAATGACATTATTCATGAAAACGTATTTAAAGTAAAAATTGCCAGAATCGTTACGGATGCATCCACCAAAGATATTCTAAAAATTTCGGTTGAAGTTGTTAACCAAAGCTCAGTAGCCCAAAAATTTTCAGTACTTCTAAGAAATTATGAAATAGCAAGTGCTGCTGCCAAATCAAATGTATTGACAAGTTTACAACCACACATCAGCGAGACTATCACCTTTCTGTTGCCATTTTTAATGGACACCAGCCATAAGCGCATACAATTTAGCTGCGATGGTAAAATATTTATCTTTGATAAAATTGTGTATGTAGCTTAGTAAATATGTAAGTAGTATACCACTTTAAATTTGCACGGAGTTTTTCTTAGAATGTATGTATATAAAATATCTCTCAAGGCAACAGACATAAGTCATGCTTTCGTACCCACTATCCAGTCAATAACAGATTAGCAAGTTTTTAATGGATAAATTGATACTAGTAAGAAATCTTCTGTTTTGTGTATATTCAAAAATTGTTTCAACTAATAACAGTTTGTTATTGCCTGTCTGTTATTGCCCCCGGGCCGCTATTATATCGACGGCTTAGAGCTCGGGGCGCACCGAATGGAGCGCAAACATACAACATACTCTGCTACGGCAGTAGCCGTGCAATAATTCTGTCATCAGACAAATCGATGCACGTCTTTGCAGAACCTTGCCCAAACTCAATTTGACATTTGGAGTCAGCATAACTGCAGTGACAGAAATATTCGCTTTAAGAGTTAAGGCAAAATATGTGCTGAACCTTTGCTTTAACTACATCTCTTGCTTTTAAGCAACATAACTTAAATTGTTTTCATTTGTTTACTAACTGTTCAAAGATTGTCATCGGAACAGAAATAAGTTACCCGTAAACCACATTACCTTCTCGGTTTGAAACCGTATTATTTTCAGCACTAATATACATAACGGGAGCCTTACATACGAAGGGAAAGACCATATCATCCAAGAGCATTTAAATGCTGAGCACAAGGCTGATATGAAGTTCACTAAATTCAAGAGAAGATTTAAGATCGAACTAGGTAAAGCAACATAGAGTGCGTAGTCACTAGAAAGATACCTCCAGGCGAGCAAACTGCATTGAAACAGCTTCGGAGGGTTTAGTGGTCGGTGTAGGTGATACTCGGGCGGCCGCTGTAGCGGAGTGTGTAGCGTGTGCGCGCTTCATTCGGTGGGTCACGGTTTCGAATCCTGGCCGGGGCAAGTAACATCAAAAATTATGGAAAAAGTTTTTTCTAATAGCGGTCACCCCAGGCATGAAAAAAATGTCTCACTAAAATCATTCGCCATTCGGAGTCGGCGTAAAACTCTAGATCCCTCAAATTGTAGGAGAAGTTCGACCAAAATTGCTTAAGCGGTTATAGAGCCAGTTATGAATGTAATAAAGTAGTTGATACCAGAAATAGTGAAGCAACTTCCAGGTCAGAGACACTACCAAAATTAGCTCATAGTAGTTTCGTAGTATAGAAAGGCTCAACGCTCTAGCAACACATAATAGTATCTGGGTTCCGGGCCACAAAGGCATTAAAGCTAACGCGAAGCCGACACATTACAGAGCAACCTAAACAAGAGTGGTAGCGGCGGCAACGCCGAGCGGTTGGAAAATTTGATTTTGACAGCGCGTTAGGAAGTGATGTTAGCTGCAGAAAACGAAGAATTGACATTGTTGGTGACAATTTTTGCGAATTTGTAGTTGTTGTTCCTTGATGTGACATGGCGCTGCCGCTCTTGTTTAGGTACGACAACTAAGCGGTAGCGCTAGGCGGTGGAAAACGCGACGCTCTCCGCTCTTGTTTAGGTTGCTGTGTTAGCTAGAGATGCCGAACCGACCCCTTTCTGGCGGTAGGGCAATACACTGTTAAAGAGGAGCGTAAGAAAGAAGAGAATACCATTTGCATATTTCATTTAAGATTTCAGTGAAATAGATAAAATATTTAAAATAATCAAGAATGATCAAAAGTAATCCAAGAAAAGTTTGATTATTTTTTAATTTTTTATTATTTTTGTTAATTGAAAATAATCAAAACTTTTTTGCTTATTTCCTATTATAACAAATTTTTCGAATATAAAAACGAATTGGTTTAATCACTCTAATTTCCGAAACCTAGTAATCGTTTTTGTTACTAATTGTTGTCAGCACTTAACAGCTCTGATTTTACTATTACACTATACAAATTTTTATTATGCTAAGAGAGACAGTTGACAATAAATTTTAACTTGATTATACATAAATAGGTAACAGCGGTATGGGGTCAATTATATAATTATATTGCTGAACAATAATGAGAAAACGAGCGCGAACTGTGCTGGCAACGACCGGATTGAGTATATGTGAGTAACCAGAATGAGAGTGCAAGTAAGCGTGAGTACTCACAGAGGGTGCCAACTCATACTTTGTTTAATAGAATTTCATACATAATAGGTCTGTTTGACGAGTGCACTAAAGTGAAGGGCAATGCAGGGCTGAACAACATGTGACAGACTTCAAAGCAATTTAGTCCAAAAACTTCAGCGAACGAAAATGGTTCAATTCACTCAAAATCAAATAAAATCTTCACTTCGGTGAAGAAAATTCCATTTATTTACTTATTTTCTTTAGTTTAGTTGTTCTTTTGAATTTCTGGACTAATTTACACCAGCTATGAAGCTAGAGTAGCTAAACACAGTTTGGTGCATAAAAACCTTTTTCAAACACATTGTTCTGCACTCGAGAACGCTATTCAATATTACGAAAACCAAATTAGACACGATAAATTGCATATTAGAAGCACGCTGCATTAAGGAAATCATTATAAATGCAAAGCAACATCAAAGAATGGGTTTGGAGGTGATTAACTTTGTTGCAAATACACACATTAATATTAACTAAATAATTAAAGGGGAACTCACCTAGCTCATTGATGTCCGTGCTGCCCCATTAGATGTGGTGCGCATTAGTGTCTTCTCCAAGTAGTAGCATAGTGCCCAGCGGATTCCTCACTAGCTCGAAGGTCAGCTCGTTTCTTTAGTACTATAATTCCAGGCTGACGGTCTCCATCGCTAATTGGGGTAAGATAAAATAATTTATATTAGTTTTAACTAAGATGCTGATTTGAGGCTTCCTTTACTCTGAATAACGTATACTTCAGGGTCCGTAAAGTAAAGATCCTATGACCAGTAATCAAGAGTCCTGGACTAAAGCTACGCATACTTCATCTTAAGCCAGATTAAGTAGGAGCACCAGAAATACTGCTTTACAATGATGAAGATTTATCTGGGCACCTTATTCATCACGTGCGTCCCTTCTTGCTGCTACCATCGCGTCGGCTTCTCGCTCGCTGAAAAGCTTTCACTTCGTGTATAGCCGTCGTAAGGCCTCGACCGCTTCCGAACTGGATGAAGCGAAGTCCCCCACCTCTTTCATCTCATGGACGCTTGGCGACTGGTCCGTCTACGCACAACCTACCAGGTTCACGGGGGCCTCGAGGTTTGTTTTATATACTTTCAGGATGATCTTCCCGAAGCCATAGTTCACTATGTAAATTATTCTTCAAGCAGTATATGCTTATAAAAAAAACTACCGAAGTTTGTTAAGCGCTATGCACTGTTGCTTATTTCACGAATTGATTAGAACTAAACTTAAATTATTTTCTACTTTTCTACCCGTCCCTTCGCTTGGCACAATTTCGGTGGTAGAGCTGTTGTTGTTGTTGTTGTTCCACATGCCGGCCAGTATGCAATTCGTCCGGCGTGGGAAAACGCTGAGGCGGACAGTTCTCGCGCTGGCTGACTGGCGTAGCAAAATTCACAGAACCGCTGAGCCAGTGTCTATTCCGCGACATCGAGTTGGCGAGGGGACTCGTGTGTTAACGGCGGGGTGTAATAAGGCCTTTTGAAATAAGGCCTTTAAGGCCTTATTTCGCTTTCGATTGAGAAGTAAAGCCTTTATTAAGAATAAGGTCTTATTTCACTTGATATGTGAAATAAGGTCCTAAAGGTTTTATCTCACTTTTTGGCAATTGCCTGGTATACGGGACAACGGCCAAAAAAGGCTAATAATCCATGCCAATTTACTAAACCACTTTGACCTACAACGTCACCTTGAACAGGCCATTACTCTCCTACGCGCGCCGCGCGCTGCACCGGATGCACGCAATGCCATCCTCGCGCCGAACCTCCCTTGTCAAAAGTTTTTTCACATACCAATTTTTAAAAGCGCAATAAATTCAAGATTATAACCCGGCTTGTAGAAAGAGAATTCTGCTTTTTTGGCCGTTGTCCCCCCTATACCATGTAGACAATTAACCTCTTTTCTTTTTAAATCATAAGACAACTTTTAAAGATTTTAATTTTATTTCAGAAAAATTTTATAAATGTCATACACAAAAAAAAACTAACGAATGTTGAAAGAAAAAGGGAAACATAATTGGAATTTAAACATAAATTAATTTGCCTTCTTGTGCAATTGCTCTACATATTGGGCATAAAATTGGAGTGGAATTGCTTTTGTGGTTATTTTCCATTTTTTGAAAGCAATCACTACAAATTTTGAAATGACTGCATGGCATAATCAAATATTTCTTTGATTTTCAAAGCATATAACGCACGTTAAGCTATTATTATCGCATGTATTGGGAGTAGGAATCTATATCCGATTATTTGCTTCTTCTTCTTCATTACTTGTAAATTCTTCATTGTAGTTAACTGAACTTAAAAGCAACATATTATAGCTGAGCTGTTTGATACAATAGTTTACACATGATTGAAACGCTTCCATTCAATGATTTTTTAAAATCCGTCGATTTAATGAAATCTGTATCCAATAAAAAATCAAGAAACTTATACAAATTTCCATTTTTTGCAAGTTTCTCTGACATTTGTTAATTTTGTAATTCAATTATTTCATTGGAGTATTGTAGTGCGTCCAGCTGGTCTTGCATGAAGAACAGCAAGCATGGCATCTCAATCAAGCCGAATTTGTCTCAACTAATTAAATTGAAATGTTTGTCACTCTCGACATTTATTAAATTATTAACTGTCCTTTGCATATGTAACCAGAAACGCATTTCTCTTTCTGTCACACATAATAGCGCGCAGCCCTCTTACAAGTATATGCAACTTGTCCGAATATTTTGAGATTCGTTTTTTAATAATTTATAAAACTTGTGCATAGCTTAATTGAATCTGACTTTTACGCACCCTCTTCAAAATATACCTATAAATTTTCTCCTAGCGAAACGAATGTTTTACTATTTCATATAACTTGTGTATAATTTTATTAAATTATACTTTTCAAGCAAGTGGGAATCCTCAGCCAATATGATATTTTTATTCACCTGCGTGTATTTTATTGCTGCGTTCGCACAAGAGCTTTCAAAAGCCGTAAAAACAAAAACAAAATGTATGTAAATTTTGGCAAAATCAAAATGCAATATTTTGTAGTTGTTTTTATAACACCACCTTATATGAATTCGCCTTGCTATGAACCTTTTTTCCGAGACAAACATCTTGACATCCATATTTTAATATTTCATGGCACTTGAGTATATTTTAATTAAATTTGACTAAAATAAACTTTATGATCTATTAGCATACCTACAAAACAAAATATATACATAACTTCATAAAAATCGGAAGAGCCGTTTGGGAGGAGTTCGACCAGAAACGCCGTGACCAGAAACGCGTTGACATCAGAACATTGACTAAAATCTGTATGTATCCCTCTGCACATACTAGAGGGTCTGCGTCGGACGGACGATATCTTTAAAGACTTCCGTCAATTGACAAGTCCATGAAATGTACTTGAAAACGGGACGACAGTCGTTAATTCCGAGTCGTTAAATTTTCACATGAAACCAGAAAGGAACACAAACTATCAGAACGAAGTGAGCCAGATTTTTCAATGCACGCTCGCTATGTAAAAGCGAATGGTTCGATATGCTGATTCCCGCTGTGATAATAGTACCTGGCATCCCCCTATCTAATCTCTCATCGCACTTTCCAATTATTCTCTAGCATTTCAACAATTGGTATGCGTTCGAAATGTTTGACCTTATCAAACGAAATATGTAAGTATAAAAGATATTTAACATTGACCTATGGAATACGGAACCAGTTACTAGAGTAAGTTTTAAAAACAAATAATTTACTAAACTTACAGAATAAAGCATGAGATTCAGAATGCCATTTCCTGGCCAGATCTCAGCCGTTTTTATTCGCCAATCAATGATTTCAATAGCGTATTGAAATGCAACTAGTCCAACTACAGTGGAGACAGTGTGCGTAGTGTACCCGAGGAATTTGGAACCTGGTTCGGTGGTTTCGGTGTGGTATGTTCTTCAACGTAACAATATAGCGCATTACAATTGCCTCCGCTACCCTTTTTAAAGTTGGGTCTTTCATGCAATCCAACAAGATATATACGCGTTAACAAATCATTACATCTGTCCGTGTATCGAACACAGAACTTAACTGGTTTAGTGTTTGCCGATTATAAGACCGTCAAGACACTGACTGATATTTGATGTTTGGTCAATCTCTCCAACAATTTTCTGTGGAACAATTTAACACTCTGACTGCCTTTTTCATGAAAGGGCCTATTTTGAGAAAGGGCTAAAATGTAGAAAAAAAAGCCTCGTTTTATACATAATATTTTCGATAAACTACATATTGGCTCGTTCGTCAAAAATTAAAAAAAAAATTTAACTCTCCGTGAAAAACTCAGATCCTCTGGGCTAGTGCCGTTCTCGAAAAGTCTGTTCCTGGTGGCAACCTTTTCATTATTTTCTGCGTTTATTCGGGCTGAGTAATAATTTTGTAAAATTAATTGATTGTGTAATCAATTGCTTGCTATCATACACCAGGAAGTAGATTTCAATATCAGAGTCGTGTGTAGAGACACTAGTGGGAACTTTTATAATGAAATGTAACTTGATAAAAAATTGATTTATTTAGCTGTAATATTCGCTGCATTTTTACGTTGCTCCTTTAACTTTTAACTAGTGGCAGATAATTTCCTCACATATATTTTTTTTCGATATTATGACTCTAATATCATTACTCGTTCTTGATTTTGATGCAGACTGGGTTTGCTACATGTTTGTAACTTGTCTTTATTTGAATTTTCAGTTGTGGCGCAGGTTAGTGAAGTAAAAATGAACACAAATTGGACTAAAGAACGAAGATCGATTACCTTGCAATCTGGAAATAACTTCCACTTTCAGAATTTTGAAGAAACTACAACTATTGCCTCACGAGTTTTCGTTGTTGAAATGGAAAGCCGATGTTTCTGCGTGTGGAAATGCAAATGTCATTGTACAGCAAAACTGGAAACACATTTAAAGCTTCACATATGCCAAACAATGGATTTAGATGAAGAAAAAAAATCAGGAATGCTTCTAGGCTTTTCATGTAATGGAAATTTATTAAACGATTCTTGTGGTACTGCGCCATTTAGTGAAAGCGAAGATGGGTTTTACTTTTTTATAAAAAACGCCAGTGTCCTGCTTCTTTTAATGTTCTTACTTGGTAAGATTACTTTCAATATTTTATTTTACACAATCGGGTTTCTTTGTTTTTATGGGTATTTTTTATACTCGCTTATGCATTATCCACAATCAAAGTTTTAAATTTAAACAAGACATATAAGTTTAAAAGAAGTTTTCTTCCAGTGAAAACACGACAATTAAGATGAATTTTTAAGTTCGATGAAATTGCCTGCAGGATGCATCATTTAATTTTTTCTGGGTTACCCTTTATACCTCGATGGCAGCACCACCGCGTGACCTTATTGAGTAGCCCTTGCATCAGACCTGTCAGTGTATCTAGATGCTTCCCCACTGCCATATCGTAAGCTTTCACATTTCCACCGCCACATTGCATTTCTCTGAGGAGGCTAAAGGCGATGACTCTCCCCTTTAAGTATAGCTCTTACCTAGCTCTTATCAATTTCTTCACAGAAGAGTCCCCCAACTCCTCTTTGATTACCTTTTACATGAGAAAGGTCATGGTATTACATAGCCCCAACCTGCGGAGCGATAATACGAGTATACCTGCCTCTGGACTGATATTGTTAAAGGCACCTTCTATGTCTGAGAAGACTGCTAGGGAGTATTCTTTGCACTCAGGGAAAAATGAAAGAACAAAATAATTGTCTATTATAAGTACAAACGTTTCTTCTTGCTTTAACATTTTTGTTTTATTTTATTTTATATCAATTTTGCTACTTAGTTGATGTAAATAGAACTTTATTATGTTATTTGATGAAGTTGATGTTATAATTTTTTTAACTGGATATTTTTGGTAAAAATCGTCTTACAAATAGGTAACACGATATTGGTTAGGTCATACTTCGTTCAATTTTCCCTCCACCTCTCAGTGTAAACAAACAACTGTTGTCTTACTGTGTCAATTGCTGTAAAATAAATATCACTAATGATATTACTGTCTCTGAACCTTTTGTTACTGATGTTCATGGGGAATTGTTTCGTTAATTAACATTAGCAATAAAGATAAGTGTGTCAATACCACGAGTTAATAATGCATTCGCAACATATGTATATCGCCAAGTTTTGGTGAAATAATTCATGAAATATGTGCTTTGTACTTTGTTATCCTAAATCTACTTAATTTTTTCTTTTTAGTTATATCTGCTATTAAATCGTGTATTGAAGTTTCTTTATCTTTTCATCTTCCCGCTTAAGCAATGATTTTACACTCACCTTGCTCCGGGAAAGAAAAGAATTAAAGATATACGCTTATGTACTTATGTACATATAGTATATACTTAATTTGCTGTGTCTACCCACTTCCCAACAATTCCAATCCATTCGATAATTTTTTCTCCAAATACCAACACCAATTCATGGTTATTCGATTCTTACTTCTCTGTCGCACGTTATGAGTGTGAATGAAACCGCCTGGCTGAAGCAAAAAATCCCCAAAAAGGTAAATAAAGCAACAAAGGATATTTCTGATATTTCCATATGTAAAATTTCGCCAAAATAGGCTCAAATTGGTTAGGTCACAAAATCATGTTATTATTTATAGTATACTAGCTTTTACCCGCGGCTTCGCTCGGATGGCATTCGGCTTAACGTTTATCTAAAACAAAATCTACCCCTATTTCATAATTTCCAATTACTGTTAGTTCCTGAAACTTTTTTGTCATTGGCACCTGCGCAGAATGCCATGCAATCCAGGTTTAGTGAAACCTAATTTATTGTTAGAAATGCCCATGGTAATCAAGCGATGTTCACATTTAAAAGTTTCATTTTATGATTAAGTTTTCTTAAGCTTACTTACTTTGAAACCAATGTCGTATATTTCCTTTAACTTAATAACCTAATTTCATTTACTTTTTGAAATAGGTGACAACCCTCTCCAAGGTATTTTCAAAATAAGGCTGTCTTAAAACTATTACCTATAATACGTTTATTTCAATATTTGATTTAACTTATAATAATTTTAATTAATTTTTTTGAACGCTCTCCCAAAATATTATATAAGTATGTATGTATATATGTACATGTACTTATATATTTATATGTGCCTAATCTGACCCAAATCTGACCAATCGTAGTCGATATGTGTTTACCTTATTAATTTAATTTACTATAAGCTATATACAATATCAACCAGAGATCTGCAATTATTCACTCTTTTGATTCACATTGGTTGAATAACATAAGAAATAGTGCACTAGTCCTATTTCTTATTTTTATTTTAAATTAGGGTTTGCGTTATTAACTTTTGTTCAAAATCTTATGACACTAGGAAAATATTTTATTTGATTTAGTTTTAACTTCAATCGAATTAAAACTCCCGTTAGATTAATTTAAATAGAAAATTAAGTTAAAGTTCATTTTAGAATGTTGCTGTGGCTGCGCCGTTCCAACGCCTATGAGATGAAAGTGAGGTAAATTTATGTAGATGTTTGCAGGCCCGGTAAAAAATGAGAATATGCTGGAATAGACTAGTATTTCCTAATACCAGGACTGACGATGCGCAGGAGCAATTAATGTCTTCCATAACATAATGTCTACCACGCTTTAGATTTCGCTTATCCAAGAGAGCACCGCTCTGTGTGGTTACCAAAATTGGGTGCTTAAAATAATCAGTAGGTTATTAAACACTTAGTAGACGAAAAGTTTTGGGTTTTAGTTTTTAAATTATTTTTCTTACTTTCTATAAGGATTCCACCGATTTAACTGGACATTGAACTTCATAGAACTCAATGAACTTTATTCCTTAAATTTACCAGCGCACTAAACTCTTCACACGTCTGTTTCTTTCAAGGTCACGATATAATGGTCGCGAAGCTCGCTTGGCTTCGGAAAAAGTTACCGTTCTGTGGAACGTGATAGATTTTAAGCCTCGAGTTTTATACAGCGAAGACCAAAATAAATGTATTAATAAGGAGCGTACCTCACCAGTACTAATTGAAAACTGGAGCATAACTACAAGTTCAATGTTGAAAATAAATAAATAAAAGTATGCCTTGATAGATGGAAAGAAATTTTTTGTGAGCAAGTCAGTTCGGTTCTACAGGGGCTGTATGTCCTTACAGTGGTATGTCCCGAGAACCTTGCCGCGTTCATCTTCTATCCGATCCTTTCTTAATCCGAACCCGCGCCTTGAGAAATGCAGGAGCCAGCTTGCTATTAAAATTTTTAGTTTTGATTGCTAGGTGTGAAGTTCCTACGAATTAGCACCTGACCTCTGAAAGCGACTGGTCTTGCCCTCAAATTATAAGTTTGCTTATTAACGTTATGCGTTTTTTGAATATGTCTACGCACAGTAGTACGTATTAGTGCAAGGGTATTGTGACGCTCTTCAGTGTTTTGTATAAAACCGTCTTCAGTCATACCTATATTTGGCAACAATTTATAGTTGTCTCCATGCGTAATCATCTGCTGTTGGAAGGATGTATAGTAGGGCCTCATAGATGTTGACTGATGTACCGGGTTTCGCAAAGCGCAATTAATGCTACTCAAATGCGAATGCCATTTGCGCTGATCCTCATAAGGTACGCGCGAAGGGTCGCGTTGACAGATAAATTTAAATTTAGATAACTGGTCTAACACAATGAAATTGCATATATGACCGTTTGCAAGAGACCGTTTGCAAGAGCACGGGCCAAGAGAAGTAACGTCGAATATGCCCAGAGATTTTTGCTATACCCCTGTGTGCACCCAAGGGATTTTTCGTAACCCTTCGGGTACAACAAGCTCCTGCTAAGAATGCTGTTAATCCTCGTCACCACAGTAATGTTCAGTCCTAGTATCTCAATACCCAACTCAGGCGAGGGCTATCGTTACGAGGACTAAGGTGAAGAAAATTAATGTCAGGTACACAGTCAATCTGTATACCCTCAATTTCTTCTATGCAACCAGAGTATGCACGTGACAGTGCATATGGGACTACATTTTGACTTCCTTTACGGTGCTCTATTGAAAATTTAAATGCCTGCAGCTTAAGCGCTCATCACGCTAGTCACCCGCTCAAATCCGCTCGGTTCATAAGCCAACGTAAACTAGAGTGATCGGTAATAATTTCGAATTCTTGACCTGCAACATACGGAGGAAACTTTTTTACTGCTACCCCCGCTGCTAAACATTCTTGCTCCGTGACTGAGTAGTTCCGCCTCGCTTTATTCAACTTCTGTAAGATATACACGATCGGAACTTCTCTGCTCTCATTCAATTAAGCAAGCACTGCCCCTACTCAATTTTGACTCGCGTCATGTTGTATGATGACGGGTTTTGTAAAATCCAGATATGCAAGGAACGGCGCCGGTGTTTTAAAATTTCAAATGCTTCCTGTGCTCTTTTTATCCAATCAAAAGCTTTACTCTTCTTAAGCATTTCAGTCATAGGTTACCTTACGTCTGCAAATTTCGCAATAAAGGGCCTATACTAGCCCGCCATTCCTAAGACCTGGCGAAGCTGCCATATGGTCTTGGGAAGTGGATACTCTACTATCGCGGAAACTTTTGCAGGGTCTATTTGTACAGCTCCGCGTCCAACTACGCCTTTCGTATGTGATAAGCGACTTCCTGCAGCATGGGTACATGCGACGTGAAATCTTCGGATACCAGCAAAAGATCATCAAGGTAAACGAAAGCGCGCTTCTTCAAATTATATGGAAATACTTTATCCATAAACCGATACATGGTCTGCGGTGCGTTGCATAACCCAAACGGCATAACTGGAGCTTATCTCTAGCGGAATTTGCCAAAAAGCATTTTCTATATCCAAGCTAGATATGAATTCTGCACGCCGAAGTCTGCTCAATATTCCCTCCATATGTGCAATGAGTACGCTTTGTCTTACCAGGCTTTCTAACAAGCACTACAGGCGATAACCATGCGCTGTGTGATTCCTCTATAACACTCAGCTTTAGCATGCGCTCAATTCCCTCTCCAACAAATATTTCTATAACTGGTGAAATCGGAAAATGTCTCTTCTTAATTGGTTCTGCTGTAGCTACGTCTATCTCATGCTCTAAAATGGTAGTTTTCCCAAACCACTTTCCACATACGATGGAAAACACCCAATTGTCGCCCTGAGTTTTTGTTGTTGTTCGTACGTTAATGTGTGAAAATTGTCCTCCTCGTTACCAACGCTAGTCTCATTGATGATATTCGATGCCAACTGGAACGCCTCCCAAAAGTTTACGCCCAAGTATATTTCTCGTGATAAAGGTGGTATTACATAGAACTCGACAGGTTTAGTTTGCTCTTTGCAACTGATAAATAACTCAACAACACCTTAAACTTGTTGCTTCGTTTCATCTGAAGTACCCGCTGCATAAGACCTAAAATCTCCTGGTTTATAAATAATGGTCAATCTTAATTTATTGTGTTTATCATCTTCTCCTTTCCGATAGTCTCTAGCCCGAATAGCAGAACGTGTGTGTGTTAAAATTTGGTCACGGCGCGCTCTATATTCCTTTAGTCTCTCGTGGAAAGGTTTCATTGGATGAAAGCATGGAAAGTCTCGTAATTTAGCAGCATCATTAAGTGGTGCTTTTAAAACCCTAATTAGTTGTGGCACTTTACTTATTGTGCCTTCGAATGCACGCTGTTGTGTTTGCAAACATCCTGCCTTACATTTCCTGCTTTGTTACAATTCGGACAAGTTGGTAAGAAAAATGCTATAAGACCGCAGCCAGACAAAATTCTGGCCGCGGCTTCACACACTGTTTGTAATTATGTCCTGCCTCATCCCAATTCCAACATTTCCTATTAGCTACCTTAGTTGCTGCGATGATTCTTCCTCAATATCGAGGCGTTACATTTCTGATATCTCTCTCCTATGAATACTTCATTGTCTAACAGGCCCTTTTTTCGACCCTTGTACCGTCTCAAAGAAATTCTTTCGCTTTAAACAAGCTCGTCGTAAATCATTCAATGTGACAATGTTCAAATGTAATAATTCTAAACAAATATCTGCCCGTAAATTCCTTATTATAGTTTCTACGAGTTCGCTTCGATATAGCCGTATTCAGAGCGTCGCATATTCATAACACGCCTTCTGAAAACTTTTTAAATGATTCGTTAGGTCTCTGTTTCCTATTGTGAATTGATTGTTTTATGTAAAAGCTGTACGAATGTCTCGGAAATTTGTCTTCAATGCCTCGCAAAAATCAAACCAACCGATTACCCTATATGCCCGATAATAACGCCATAATCAGTTCTTGGCTTTACCTTCAAACAAAATATGAGCATTCTAACAAAGCGAAGTAAAATTGTCTTGCAATGACGAAATTGTCAATGCATGTATTCTGCAAATAAACTCATTTACAGAAATCCCGTCAAATGTTAATTTCCAATTATCAATATGGTCCCTGGACCCAAGAAAGCATCGCGTTGTGGCTGAGAGGAACGTGTGTAGGCTACTTCGGCATAGTATCCGGCTGGTTCTGCAGTCGCTTGCCCTATCATGCTGGTTGTTTCCGTGGAATTAACATCCTCTCTGTCGGGCAGTGGCATACGACGTGGCACAGGATTGCGATTCATAGAAGTTACAAGGTGATGGTAATCATACGTTCAATTGTATTTTGGATATCGCGTGTACTTACTTCTTGCTGTCGTCTTACAATAGTCTCCAATATTTCTTCTAAGCGAGTGAAGTCATTGCTTTGATTTATACGATTTTGCCTGTTCCGGGAGTTACGGTTCAGTCGGCGAGTATTGCCTGTCCTCTGTATTGGTTCTACAATAGCGCGCTCTAAAGACGCAGTATCTGGTCGTGCAAGCCCTCCGCCCGTCATTAGACCTCCATTAGATCTCTAGCCTAATTGCTCGTCCATCAGAATTTGTCAATGAGTTCGTATCACAAACCCTACGACTCAATGGACAAGTATTATTACTACGTAATCATGTTGAAATGCATGTGCAATGGAAGCGATGTTCACATGGAAACACTGCAAAATCGAATTCATTCACAATGTCATTGCATATTGTATACATTCCACACAAACAAAATAAAATTCAAGAAAAATAAAAACTAATAAATCAAACACGTATGTATGTGTAAAATTGGGTTTCTTCACTTCGTAGGCAACGATTTTTTTATTTATTAAATGAGAAACAACAATACAATTGTTATTGCACAGCTAACGAGGAGCACTGGCTGCCAGGGCCTTCGGCTCCCTGGTATATAAAAAATCATGTGTAGGAAAGTGTTACATTGAATCAATTGTTAAATAAATAATAATAAAATTATGGGACTTAAGTCTACCGCTACAGGAAACTAAATTACTTTTCGAAGGTTTTTTAAATCTAAGTACGTAGCAATTTTCTCAATGTTTTGAAGTGGTTTTAAATATATATTTATATATATATATATATTTCTTCTGATAGAGGTGAACTGAGTACATTCACAGAGCATGTGTGTGATCGAAAGTGTAAACGCAGGACAATATTGACAGTGTGGTGAGCTAATACTAGTTAGCCTATACAAATGTGTGGCTATTGTAGGCCCTATGCGTAGTCGGACGAAGGATTTAATATCGTTGCATCGGCATGATGTTGCATACTTGGGTGTGCTTCTGTCAACATTGATTTGCGTGTAGTGGTGTTGGATAGATACATATCTAATCCTTCATTTGTTTTTCATGCTGTTGATAATAAAAGAAATTACGCAGGTCTCTCTTATCAAGTAATTGGCAAGTGATTAAAGGCTCTTTTCCGGCGGACTTAGCGCGCTGATCTGCTAGTTCGTTTCCTGCAATTCCTTTATGCCCTGGTACCCACATTATTTTTAATGAGTGGTTGTTTTCTATTAACTTATCGCGGATGCACGAGGTGATGTAATTTTTGTTGTTAATGTTCAGTAAGGATGATATAGTCGACATACTGTCAGTGCAAATTATGATTTTAGATGAGGAGAGAAGTGCGCAGTCAACTGCTTTCAGTATTGCAGCGGCTTCAGCTGTGTAAACAGACGAAAATTGGGGTAAGTTCCCTGTGTTAATGTTTCCCCACTAGTTACTACTGTTACAGCCGCGAATGTTGTATAGTCTTCTGATATCGATCCTTCAGTGAAAATTGGGCTCCATTCTCGAAGTAGAGGTGCTAAATATTCTCGGAATACTTGTTGATAAAATATTGGGCTGGTGTTTTCCTTCGCATAATTATTATGTTTCAAAGTTACGTTACGACATTTGTGTTTGCGGCAAATGTGGAGCATTTTACATTCTCCTACATTGATATTAGCGCCAGAGCATTTAGACCAATTCGAAATGTCAAAAAGAACATCATGGATATCTTTTTCCACAACGTTTAAATTATTTACTTTACTGAAGAGGAGAACATCATCGACGTAAAAAATATGTGAAACATTATAATATTTAGAAATTATGTCGCTTATTTCGTTAAACGCTATGACAATATTGTACACATTCCACACAATTAAAATAAAATTCAAGAGAAATAAAAGGTAATAAATCAAAAACGTATGTGTAAAATTATTTTTCTTCACTTCGTAAGCAAAGATAGTTATCTCAATTTAATGGTACACGTATATTAAATATTATATTTAAAATCACTTTAGATATTCAACATATTGATGCTTCTTGAGATGCTTCTCAAGTCTATCGCAAAATAACTCGTTATTGTATTTTATGTATTAAATGTATTATGTTTCAATGTGGTCCTTTCCCAGTATCCGTTTCGCAAAAGAAAATAAAATAACGGGTTTCAATACGGACGCGATACGACAGAAAACGACGCCATATTTTTCCCCGCTCTTTTGACATTTCTCTTCAGTAAGATTTGCCATTTCATCATGGAAAGATATACGGTCCAACAACGAGTCGAAATTATAAAAATTTACTACCGAAATTCGCCTCAACTTTAAGAGCGCTACGTCCAATTTATGGTCGTCGTCATTTCCGCCTGAATGGCTTCGTCAATAAGCAAAATATGCGTTATGGGACAATCCACACGTACTCCATGAGTCAACATTGCATCCCGAAAAATTTACGGTTTGGTACGGTTTATTATGGGCCGGCGGCGTCATTGGGCCGTACTTCTTCCGTGATGATCAAGACCGGCACGTTACTGTGAATGGGAATCGCTACCGCTCAATGATAACCGAATATTTTTGGCCCGAATTGGATGATATGGACTTGGACAATAAGTGGTTCCAACAGGACGGCGCCACAAGAAACACAGCGAATGTCACAATCGGTTTATTGAAAACCAAGTTTGGTGAACGTGTTATCTCTCGAAATGGCCCAGTCAATTGGCCGCCTCGATTGATGAACTTCGTACGAATATCGAACGTGAAATTGCAGCAGTATCGGCCGATTTATGCTTGAAAACCGTCGAAAATTGGGTTCAGCGTCTGGACTTCTGCAAGCGTTCCCGTGGTGCCCGTGTAAAAGAAATCGAGTTCCATACATAATAGTATCGAATGTAATTTCACAGGAATAAAGAATTTAATTTATATCGCAAACCGTTTTAGTTTTATTTAAAAAAAACTTGTGTAGCGTTCCTATTGAAGAACCCTGTAATTGTGCTGTTCACATATTAGATTTCGAATGTGGCAATTTTCCCAGATTTACCGATGTGGTATCTCGTTTGTTTCTGCTTTACATGTAAAAAAAAGATACCGCTGGGTTGAGCATGTTAATTTATTGTGGCAAACTGGCATCTCTGATCAGCTGACAAATATTTGTTTTGGACTACACCGAGATGTATACGCGAAACACCATACAGAACATGGAGCAATGGGCAACAGCAGAAGCTGGCAATGTATATGTGCGACAATCGCCCACCTGAAAAGCCGACTACGCAGGTGTATTATGAACGTTTTCTGGAAGCACAACAACTGGCGATGGAGTGGTCGTTGGTGAGGCTGACGGCAAGGCACTTGCGCCGATGTTATGCAAAGGCGCGAAATTGGCAGAATTCGACGGGAGCTGATGCTATGCACGACGGCGAAACAACAGAAAATTATTTCAAAATGCAATGTTTACTATAAAATTCTAAGCATTTGCTTTTTTAGGGATCTGTCCTTTCTTCAGTGATCTGAAAGACATATTTGGCTACAAGGAGTTTGGTTACAACACATCGGTTCTGGATACCGAGGAAAATTCAATGCCGCTTGCAGATTTTAATGCTGAATGCAGTTCAACGATGAGCATAAGAGATGCTGTGTATGTCAATAGCATCTCACCGTCAACCGCAGATACTTTGGACGCAAAAAGGAGTCCAACAATCACTGCAAATATAGGTGTCACACCTGAAGTTGCAGATTGCCTTCAAGGAATCGGTAAGTCACCAGAATCTACGTGCAAATCAATAAACCGTCGGAAAGGGATTCATTCGCGGACCGACCATGCAGATGTGCTCAGTTTGCACTCTGGTTTGTTCAAGGTAAAACAACAAAAATTAGAAATGGGAACAAAAGTAAAAGATGACCAAACCACCAAAAATTTTTAGTTGACAAAGATAAAAGTGAAGATAGAATAAAAATATTAGAAATTGAAATGAAAGAAAAAGTGGCTTTAAAAAAGCTTGAATCGAAATAGAGAATAGGAATGAAAAAATAAAACGTTATGCACTGTATATATGCACGTTAATTAATTGTTTTATTTTTATTGCACACAAAATGTGATAATGCTGTTCTGAGGTCATTTGTTCATAAATTTCTTATGGGAAGTCAGTTTCATCTTCATCTTCCGAATTAGAGTCTTCGTCAGAATAGAATTCAAGCAAAACATTGTGAGGTATGCAGCATGCCAAAATCCATCTATAGAATTTTTTATAATTACTTTCGTTCGATAAACTAAAGCGTAATTCCTTTTAACTACAAAATTTTTTTAATTTTCCAAAGGAATTTTCTAATAAGCGCTCTATATGTGGAGAAGTATTGGTTCAAATCTCGTTGCTTTAGATTTTTCAGTACTTTTTGCCGAAGGGGTGTAATGAGATTTTGGTTGAAAAGATAAGCTGAATTTGCAGCAATCCATTGTATTTGGCAGGTGTAGATTCGGAAAAAATGTTTGCATCATTGGCGCTTCCTCCATATCATATTGTTGCTTGCCTAATTTTAAACGAATAGTCACACCACTTGCATTTTTATGGCATACTGTCTTTTGCGAGAGTAGTATAGTTCGGCATATTTGGAAGGAGACTTATCTAATCTCATTTCGGTGCCCTCAGCATCCTGGAAGCTCTTCCATTATTTTTGCGGCAATTGTCCCCCTTTCTTCCCTTGATGGCCAAAACAAAGAAGTAGATTTTAAATTTATCAGCACGGTGTTGCCACGTTCTGTTACTTTAATGACTGTTCCTCCTTCGCCAAAGCCAAACAATGTTGAAATCTTCCTAATAGATGTGCTCTCTCCACTAGATCCAAGACGAAAAAGAGTTATTTTTAATTGAAGGTCGATGGGAAATTGTCCGACAAATTTTTTGTTTTGGTAATAATTGATAATAATTAATGATAAAAGTATACGCAGCATCTGGTGCGTACGACCGCCATCAAAGTTGGGAAGGACATTTTCGACCCATTGCAAAGTTTTTGGTATGCCTAAATGAATGCTGCTACGATTATGTATCACTGGCTGGGTCCGAGCCACCCCCGAAATCGAACACGCACCTAACAACTTGAACCATTTCCAAATGATTTTTTTTCATATAACACTTTAACAAAAAAAATTATTCAATTGTGAAATATTTTCATTATTCAATTATATGCTGTAACATCAATTAATAGAGATATTACTTAATGCTGAAGTTGCGGATTAAGTATAACTTGTGCTAGGAATAATCGGTACCGTGTGCGAAATATTAAAAAAATTCTTGATTAGACTAACCTCGTCCAGAGATTTTTTGAAGTGATAGTAAAGTTTTTTAGCGTATCGTGCGACTTAATACCTGTTCAACACAGACATGGCACCTCGCAAATAACATCTAGCCAAGCTAAACATTACAAATTCAGAACAAACCGTGAAAACAATTGAATCAGCTATGTATATGACCATACAAAGCAGAAAGTATGTTTGAGAAGTTTTAAGCACAAACGTTATGCGAACAGTGAATAGTTGATACAAAATTTGTGCAAATTTTGTTTTGTCAAATTCTATCATTTGTACCTCGTACTCGGCGCTCGAACGACTGTTTTCTCTCTCGGTGCACAATATACTAATATAATAAACGTTAATGAATAATTAATAACAAAAATGACGAATTTATTAAACACTAACATATGTTCTGAGTGAAGCTGTAGTGCTATTTAATATAGAAATAATTGTAAAAAAATTTGTTCAGTGCGTTGTGCTAAGTGAAAAAGTTTAAGTTTTGCAAAGTTTTGAAATGAATGTTTTTTTGTAGAAATTCCAGACATCACAAGTTCCAAATAATGATGTTCAGCAGTTCTGCGGAAGAAAACTGGAAGATAAGGAAATGTATGAACTTTGAGTGAATTCGTGGACCCCAGATGCATCTTTTGTGTTCCCAGCAACCGAAATCAACAAAAAGAATTTGAAGTTTCAATTTTCGTGGTTACAACAATTCACTTGGCTGGCATATTCAGCTGTTGAAGACGCAGCGTTTTGTAGAATTTGTATTATATTTTCAAATAAACTGGTTGGGAAAGGAAACCACGCGACTTTACGCTATGCAAATAAGAAAAAAACCATCGAAAGTGAAATTCAGAATGAGCAGGAAACGTTGGCAATTGGAAAATCGTCAGAAGCCGAGTTCAATCATCCATGCTGTCTGATTTTGCTGTAGACAAGCACTTGTCCTCCGAGGACATAGAGACGATCGTGCTTTATCTATTGAAACCATCGAACATCCAAACCATCTTGAGAAAACACGTTATTCGTGAAGATTTTTTGTGTTTCGTCCTGGTTGTTGATGTGACTGATGAGGGTCTGGCAAATACTCTGCTGACAATATTAAAGAAACTCGGAGTGGAAAGCGGTTACATGAAAGGGCAAGGTAAACTTTGATTCAAATTATAATTTCATAGTCATTATGATTCACATATGTTGGATATGTTGGAGCTCGAGGGATGAGTGGAGAATTTAAAGGTTGTGTCGCTATTGTGAAAAAGGCAGGTTTGAATGCGCCCTACCAGCATTGCGCGAATCACAATCTAAATCTGACTATCTGTCACGCATGTGGCATTCCACCGATCCGAAACTGCTTTGGAACAAAAAAAAAGGTAGTGAATTTCTTTCGTCAATCTAACAAGGCTGGAAATCTGCTAAGAACCTGATGCTAAACAGACCCGACTTCTGAAATTCTGCGAAACGCTTTGGAAAGAACACCTTGTATCACTTAGCTTGTTTCATGATTGCTTAGAATTTATCGATTCAGCACTTGAAGAAGTAGACGAGCTTGAAGTGAAATCAGTCTAATGACTTGCTCATCATTTCAACGTGATGCAACCAACCTTCAGCTTGACGAAGAGTCTGAGCAATAATTTACAAAAAAAGATTCTGATCTGAGCCAGTGCGTTATATACGCGAATGATGTTCGTGAAGAAATCAAGATCATGCGTACCAGAGCCGACGAAGTATTCGGAGAAATATTCAAATCAGCGGCCCACATTGCTGATTTGATCGGTACTGTGCTGACTGTTCCACGAGGGGCAGGTCGTCAGAAGAATCTAGATAATTATGATGGAAATCCTGAAGAGTACTATCGGTGTTCTATTTCCATTCCTAGATAAATATTCAGAAGAACGTGAATCGAGATTTTTAGAGCGCTGAGAACTGCTTTCCAGAATACAGAACATTATTCCAGCAAGGTGTGCAGAGTTGAAGATGTGGAGAAAGTAATATTCATTAATCATCAGCTGAGCCTTAGAAATGGAAAGTACATTCAAACTTAAGAAATACTGAACACTTACTTATTTCAGATTCTGTTCAAACATACCTGCAAAAGACCTGCCGAAAATCTTTATTGAAGCTCTGGACATTTCTGATAACAATCGTTCATAAAAATTTATAATATAACTGTACAATAATTGTATTCATATTACTATAAAACTGACACTTAAGATCGTAAAGGCATATATGTCATTGAATTTCATTCGAATTAATCTAAATACATTGCAAGTATTCAATAATTGTATGGTCTACTCTAAATTCATCAATAATCTTTGGAGAATAAAGTCGGAAGCACAAGAAATTACAGCAAACAAGTTACGCTGTTCCATCATACCACTATCAAAAACTTCAACATGTAAAAGATTGTTTTCATATTTAGCCATGAAAATGTTCTATTGCAGATTTAAAATCCGGCCCTCCACAACCAATTCTTACTTGGGTGCGCCTGAAAAGCGACTCAAATAACAAACTTGGCAAACATTCAATTAACATAACTAATTAACTTCAGCAATTTACGTTATCGCAATTATCGTTGCACACAGTCAATATAATTTTGCAGCGCTGCTGCTGTATCTGCGAGAGTCTCAGATACACCGAAAGTATGTACATCTATATGTGTTAAGCAATGGGCATACTTGCCAATTGCGCTCAATGCAAATCGCTCCGCTCCCTCGTGATCGCCAATATCTCGCTCGGTATGAGTATCTTCTCACCACTGACAACTGCCCTCAATTTCTGCACTCTTTCGGGCTCTGCTTCTGGATCGGCCTCCTCCGCGGACACAACGCCTGGCTAAATGAGTTCAAGCCGTGCCCCCCATCTATTGTGAACGATTGTTCCAACATCCACAATCCATAATTAAATTTTTAAAATAATTAAACTCCGGAAGTTGGAATTTGTTTGATTTAATTATTATTGGAAAAAGTGGTGAGTGCAGAGGTTTTAAGAAGTGCAGTGAGCCCTTAGTGGAATGAACCCCCTCAAGCGCTACTATGGTCCTTCTGCGCTAAACAGATAGGCACCTGTGAAAACTAATTTATAAAATAAAAAAGATACCAAGAATTTGCAAACAAAAAACCACACAAGAACAAAAGGAAAAGCAAGTTTTCACAAAACAGTAACAAAAAAAGTAAAACATACAACAACGGACGGATAAACGCAACAAAATAAATAGTTTCGGACGCGAAAAGAGGACCAACAATTTTAAAACCCACATACATATGTATGTACATTTACAATCATCTGGGAGAACAGGAAATACGTTGAACAAAGGAAGAGGACAAATTTAACATAGGAACGTCACAGTGAAAAAAAAAACAAGAACCGTGTGTGAGTTGTATCGTTCCATTTATTTAAACTAACCAAACACAAAAAAAAACAAAAATAATTGGTTATATAAGAGAAAAATCTTCTTTTTTAATAAAATGTTTCTCATAACTGACAGCTAAGTACACCAAATATTTAAATCATTGTATACATATTCCCCTTGCATATTTTTATTTAGTCTATTTAATAACTGACACAAAAAACAGGGCACCAATTTATATACAAGTTAACTCTCATTAAAGGAGAGTTGGAAAAAAATAAGATTGCGGCGAACCAACTCGTTCGCCGACTTTTGAAATTAAACACAAGTTTAAGAAAACGTTACAATTTTAATTCCGTGCGCCTTGCGCACTCCAACAGAACTAACTTTACAATTCCAATTTACTTAAAAGGTAAGTTCTTAGCCTAGTAGCCCCAAGGATAACTTCCATGGCTCCAACTTGCTGATGTAGCACTTCCCACACTTTTGGTATGGCGCGCCGGATGCGCGTGTGTCATGTCAGCGAAAGTTCTGCCCGTGTGAATGCAAGTTGCGTAACCGAGTAGCGGTCACCTGCATGGCAACGTGAGCAAGTGTACGAACCGTGGGATACCGTAGTGATAACTCCTCCCCCTTTAAAGATCTGCGACCCGCAGATCAGCGATTGAGCGGCACGGGGGGTTAGTGGCCCTTAAGGAGTAAACACAACTTCCTGGCGGCGATGTATCTTGGTTTCTCCTGGATTTGGCTCCAGGCAGGTCAATTTCTAATCTGTAAAGTTCTGGTGAGGACTCCCCCTTACTGATCTTGCTGCGGCTGGGGTTTTTCGTCCACTGGGTAGGGATTTGGACAGGTGGTAGGTCGAGTTTTTTCGTGTAGCATCTCCACAGCAAAACCGCAATAAGGATTATTGCGCATATTGAAAATGCCTCTGTAACGATAGAGAAATTTATTTTTTCATTTACGTACCCTAGGTATTTGACGTTCGCCATAGTGATATCGTGGACGTATTCCAGGTTGACTCTCATCGTGCTGTTCCTTACATTCGATAATGCCGCTGGTAAAGCTTGCGCTGAAGTAGCTTCTCTACTATAGAAAACCTGATCCCCAATCGTGATGGTCTCGTTGTTGAATTGGATTACGTAGGTACCATTGATGGCATATGTGGCGTTACTACTCTTAACTTCGCCTTGGAAGTTTGAAACAAAAACTGTGCTCTCATTTATTAGTTCGATTAATGTGCCATTCCGCCTGTTGAATTGGCAAGTGGCTTCCCCACCTTTTAACAGTCGCGGCAGGCAACTATTCTCTTCTATCTTATTTATAGACTGCGATCCACATATTGTAGATGAACCTAATACTAGGCAGTCCTTTGTGAGCCCATAAGTTTCCTCCTGGTTCACTAGCATCCTGCTGAATGGTAGGTCTAGTTCTTTCCCGTCGTAGATACCAGCGCGAGTCGTCAATAAGTTAAATTTATCAGTTCTCACCTTCGGCATGGATAGAATGTAGAGAAGCAGTGTCCCATTGGTGTATACCGATGGCGTGCCGTATTCTATTGCCTCAATTATATTCTGGTATGGGAGTGTTTCCATTTCCGAGAGGATTTGATTGACTTCGTCGGTGTCGAGTAGATTGGTGTTAATTATTCCGCGCTTTGCCAGTTGGCATGCCCGGACCACTTCGTTTATCTCTTCACGAAGAAGGACAATGTTGTGAAGTGCGCTTCTCTCAAAGGTTTCAGCTTCAGCTTCCTTCGCCACAGAGTTCACGCGGTCCACTACCTCGTTGATTTTCTTCAAAACCTCTTGAGTCTCGGTGAATAATTTATCATTAACCTTGTATTGGTGATTATTGTTTTCGATGATCTGGTCTTGGCTGTGGAGAATGTTATTCCAGTCAGTTGCGTCTGGAGATCCTGCCAGCCATTTCCATGCTGACCCTATCCAGTCGATAGAACGGGTATTTCTAGCTTTGTCTCTACCTCCCATAAGCTCTTCGAGGCGCTCCATCATCTGGTTACTATAGAGCTCTGCCAGGAGCCTGTCATCAGACTGTTTGACCAAGCGGCTCGCCAAATCTCTCATTTGCATCATAGTCGTGGCGTATTTTTGAAGGTCGATGATGTGGATTAATTTAAATGTTCCGCTGATAATCCAACCGCTTCCATTCTGGATCGTTACCATCGGTGCCTTATAGTGGAAGATATGAAGACCGCTGATGGCTGACGCCAGCAGTGGCAGTCTGTAATGCAAAATGTTATCTCTAAATCTACAGTTGTTAGTTGGTTAGTAATAAAGGTTTTTCTATAGTAACATTATTGGTTATAATTAAACTAGTAATTGATTTTAATGTTGCTAGTGGGATAGTAGCAAAGCTTCTTCGATGCTAACTTTATTGGTTACTATTACATTAGTAATTGAATTTAGTGTACATTTCTCACGAAAATAGGCTAAAAAATACAAAATTTCTATTTGTACAATTAATTTTCCATAGCTAAATGTATATACTTGCTACTGACTGTTAGTGGGTTAGTAGTTCTTAAACTTTTTTTTTCCTAATTCTATTGGATATGCTTAAATTAGTAATTGAATTTTATATGTAAAAGACAATAAAATACAATTCTGCGTTACCTTTGCAAAATACATTAAAATGCGACCCTAACGAAGAGTGATCGGCAACCCGATAAAGACGAACGAGAAGAAAGCAGTTGGTAGAATTATTCGGCGTGAAGCGAAGCAACAGTTTAATTAATTAATTTTCATATTCCTTTAAATACATATAAATTTCTTTTGTTACAATTACATAAGCGACAATAAAATGAATTCAAGAATGTTAGCATTGAAAGAGGTGTTGTCTTAATTTTGTAAAATGTCCTCTTTTAGTTCAGAAGTGAGACGAAACTCACGCGCATGAACAGTGAAAGTTGTGAACAATGAAAACTGATATTTTGTCGTATACAAACGTGAATGTGGCAAAGAGCAGAATAATTAAAGCACTGCGTCGGTGCTTATGTTGAATTGTGAAATTTCGTAGCAAGCAGGCGAGCGTACGAATGGACGAGCGTTTGAAAGCTTCGAAAAAGTAAGCAAAGAAAATACACCGGCTGTAGCAATTGAAGTGTGTGTTGTTGTTGTTATCGGGTGCACGTACGAATGGACGAGCATTCGAGAGAAGCGAGACAGGACAAACACAAAGCGACTGTTGCGTTTGAAAGTGTACTGTTGTTGTAAAGAAACAATCGGACGAATGGACGATCGTGTGGCATCAATAAGTAAACACACATACAAACGAACGAGCGTATGTATGTAAGAGAGAGAAGAATAAACAAGCGAAATATAGTGACAGTTGCAATCCAAATGTAAGTTGTGAACGAAATCGGCGTACGAATGGACGATCGGTTGATAAAAACGAAAAGTAAAGAGAATATTGCGTTGTTTCAAATGTAGTAGAGTTGTCAGAAATCAACGAAAAGCAAAGAGAATATTCATATTAACGATTACCAATTAACGAGTGCAGTTTAATTGTTGTGAGAAATTAGAGAGAATAGACGAGCGTGAGTGATTTTTCTAATCAGAATCATAGCAAAATAAAAAAATAATTAAAAAATAGTAAAAGCAAAATTGACGAGCTGAAGGAGCAGCTACGTAGGCATGACTTGTCAACAACAGGAACAAAAGCAGAACTTGTAATACGGTTGAGTGAGTTTTTAAGATGTGATGAGGTGGAATTAGAAAATTCTGAATCCAATTTGCAAAGCCAAGTAGATGAGTTGCGGGGCTTATTGGAAAATATGATGGGTGTTATGCAAAGGTTGGCTGGCCAAACGCAGTTAAATGAAAATACGGTCACAGATGATCGTGTTGTTATTTCCACACAGAGTACAGTGGGTCAAAATGCAAGTGTGAAGATAATTGCGGAAACTATTCCCGAATTTAACCCCACAGACGAAAATTCATTGACAGTAGAACAATTTATAGATCGTGTAAACAGTGCTATAAACGCATATGAATGGGACGAAAAGTGTTTGCTTTTAGCTATTTATAGCAAATTAAAAGGTGTAGCGCGAATGTGGCTAGATGCAGCTCCCACTTTTTATACTAATTGGAGTGCATTGGCAAATGATTTGCAAAGCGAATTTGGTTATGAGTTAAATGAAGCTGAAGTGCATCATAAAATGGCAAGTACGACGCGCAAACAAAACGAAAAGATTTTAGATTACTGTTTTCGTATGAGTGGACTAGGTCGACGTTATAAACTTAGCGAAAAGGCAACAATAAAATATATTCGGGACGGACTAAAACACCGTGACTTGCAAACTGCAATCGCGGCTATTCGGTTTAATACAATAAAAGATATGCGTGAGACGGTTGAAAACTATTTGCAAAATTTATCGATGACGAAAAATATTAAAAACGAATACGTGAATAAACAATATATGAATAATGTAAAAGACACGAATCAAGGTGCAGTGGAAAAGAAAATTGTAACGTGCTACAATTGTAATGAAAATGGGCATATCGCGCGAAATTGTCCAAAACCGAGACGGCAACGACGATGTAAAGACTGCAACAAATTCCATGGTAATGGTGAGCCTGAGAACTGTGGGCAAAAAGCAAACATTAAGCGCGCACAGTGTCAACCGTTAAAGAACTTTTGCGAGAAAATAATTACTCTCAGTGGTAAGTCATTGGTAGCATTCGTAGATACTGGTAGCGAGTGTAGCCTTATAAGACGTTCAGTAGTAGATAATATGAATACGAGACGACATCAGTGCTCAATGGAAATTAAAGGTATCTGCGGTGGTAAATGCATGCTAACAGAAAAGATAGAAGCCGATATAGTAATTGATGACCTTGCTTTTAATGTAAACCTTTTAATTGTTGACGACCATATGCTGACGACGGATATTCTTTTGGGGCAGGATGTATTTGAAAATGAAAGCGTAGTCGCAGAAATAAAAAGCGACAACTTGACGTTTTCCTCGCAGGTGGTTAAGAAAGAATCTCAATATGCATCTATTAATTCGGGCGATATTGTATGTAGTCTTCACGATGCCAATGTTAAAGATGACTTGCAGAGATTGTTGGGAAAGTATACAGACGTTTTCGCTGAAAAGCTTAGTGACATCGGATTAACAAATGCAATAGAAATGAAGATCGAATTGACAACTAAAGTTCCAATAGCACAAAAACCCTATAGAGTACCGGAACCAAAAAAGCATATAATGGCAGAGATGATTGACGAACTCCTGGCTTGCGACATAATTGAAAAATCCGAATCAGAATACGCAAGTCCAATTATACTAGTTAAAAAGAAAACAGGTGGTGAACGTCTTTGCGTTGATTATCGACGATTAAACCAGTACACCGAGAAAGAAATTTACCCCACTCCGAATATTGAAGAAAGGTTGAGCGAGGCCATGAAATTTAAATATTTTTCAGTTTTAGACATGAACAGTGGTTACTATCAAGTGCCAATCGAAGAAGGGTGTCGTAAATATACCGCTTTTATAACAACCGACGGCTTATTCCAATTTAAGCGGATGCCGTTCGGGTTGCGGAATGCGCCAGCAGTATTCCAACGCCTAATGCAGAATATCAAAGAACTAACTCAACCTGGCGATATGATCCATTATATGGATGACATATTGGTGGGAAGTACTGATTTGGGTGAGATGAACGAAAAGTTAACGCGTGTTCTCCAGGCTTTACGCAAAATGAATCTAACACTAAATTTAAATAAATGCGAGTTTTTTAAGCAATCAATTGAGTTTTTGGGACATCAACTCCACCCAGATGGCATAAGTCCCGGCATCGTAAAAACAGCAGCGGTACATAATTTTTCAACTCCTAAATCGACGACGGATGTAAGAAGATTTCTTGGTCTTAGTGGCTATTTCAGAAGGTTCGTTCCCGGTTACTCGATAATAAGTGAACCTCTACGTAGACTATTGCGTAAAGAACAAGTATTCGAGTGGGCTGATCAACAAGAAGAAGCTTTTCATGCATTGAAGCGAGCTCTAACAACAAAACCGGTTATGACAGGGTACAGGGTTGAGGCAGACCATCAGATTCACACGGATGCCAGCTCTGTCGGCATCGCAGGGGTACTTTTGCAGCGAGATGGAGGTGACTGGAAACCTGTCGCTTATTATAGTAGGTCAACAACAGATAGCGAACGAAAATTCCATAGCTACGAGCTTGAGACGTTAGCGGTTGTAGGCAGTTTAGAAAGATTCCGATATTATGTGCAAGGTAAAGAAATTACGGTTGTGACGGACTGCAACGCAGTAACTGCAGCAATGCATAAAAGAGAGCTCATACCCAGAATTGCACGTTGGTGGTTACGAATCCAAGATTTTTTGGTTAAGTTAGAGCATCGACCAGGCCAACGCATGGAACATGTTGATTTTCTTAGTCGAATGCCGTACGAAGACAGCAAAGATGTAGATACTGCTTCCCTAAAAATTGCAAAGACATCTCTAGACATAGGTGACTGGGTATACAGTATGCAGCTTCAAGATCCTAAAATACGCGACATTATTGAGAAACTATCGCGTGGTGACAGAATTGCAGGTGAAGAATACAAAATTGAAGATGGTCGACTTTACCGTAAAGAGAAAGGTAAAAAGTTATGGGTTGTGCCAAAGACTATGCGGTACAGAATTATTCAAAATATACGCAGAAGTACTTTTGGTTTCCCCGTATGCGTAACTTCATCAAGTCATATATAAAATCTTGTATAGAATGCGCGTATAATAAACAGCGAGGCGGCAAGACGGAGGGAGAGTATCACTTTGATGAAATAGAGCCTGTACCGTTCAAGACAGTACATCTTGATCACCTTGGTCCCTTTCCCCGCAGTAAGAAACATAATGAGCATATAATAGTTTTGGTAGACGCTTTTACCAAACTCACGGTAGCACGAGCCGTTAGAAGTACAGCGACACGACACGTAATATTACTCTTAAACGAGGTAAGCAGCTATTTCGGAGTTCCGGCGCGTATAATAACTGATCGCGGAACCGCGTTCACTTCACATGATTTCAAGCAGTATTGTAGCGTGAACGACGTAAAGCACATTTTAAATGCTGTGCGAACACCGCGAGCAAATGGGCATGCTGAGCGTACCAACAGAACCATTTTGAGTATGCTACTTCCGTCAACCAGCGATGACAAAAATTGGGACGATCAACTAAGGGGTATACAATGGGCGACTAATACAACGAAGAACAAAACGACGCAGCGTACACCACAAGAACTTCTCCTTAGCTTCAAACCACGAGACATCCTTCAAAACAAACTTATTTTGGCATTACATCGAGACGAAGTCCTTAACGACGACGAGATTAAAGAAATTCAAACATGTGCAGCTCAACGGGTAAATTTACAGCGAGAGAAGGCGAAAAAGACGTTCGACGACAAACATCGAAAGCCAACTCAATATGATATTGGCGATCTGGTTGTTGCGCATAATGAACCGGCAAGTACGGGCGGTTCTCGTAAATTGGAACCACTGTTTAAAGGGCCATTCATAATAACGAAGGTAATTGGTAACGACCGATATCTTATTGAAGATTTGCCAGGGTCAAAACGTAAGCAGAGGCATTACACATCGATTTTTGCGTCAGATAAACTTAAGCCGTGGTGCCAGTTACCGAATTTCGATGGGTTTGGCGACGAAAGCGACGGAGACGGGGACGCCTCCAATAATCAGGATTGGCCGAATAAAAGACAATAAAATACAATTCTGCGTTACCTTTGCAAAATACATTAAAATGCGACCCTAACGAAGAGTGATCGGCAACCCGATAAAGACGAACGAGAAGAAAGCAGTTGGTAGAATTATTCGGCGTGAAGCGAAGCAACAGTTTAATTAATTAATTTTCATATTCCTTTAAATACATATAAATTTCTTTTGTTACAATTACATAAGCGACAATAAAATGAATTCAAGAATGTTAGCATTGAAAGAGGTCTTGTCTTAATTTTGTAAAATGTCCTCTTTTATATGCTTCTTTACGAAAGTTAGGCCAAAAATAAAAAAAAAATCAATTTTTACACTTTGTAATTTAATTTTCATTAATCCTTAACAACTTTTCTCTACTAATTCTATTAGATATAAATAATTTTGCGGCTGGATTTTCTACAAAATTTTCTAAGAAAATAACGCCAAAAAAAAGAAAATCCTCAGTTTTTAATAGTTAATATGTGTTAATATTAGAATTTTAACATGTTCTGGTTAGTAATTAAATAAATTCCAAAACTGTTTCGCACAGAAAATGAAGCGTTCGCTAAAACTACTACTAGAAGCTTGCAATTGTTTCTTTTATTCTTGTAAAAAAATAAAAATTCTTATCTTCTTACATTGCTTTGCGGTTTAAGCGCAGCTATTTAAATAAAGAGATAAAAATCCCTTTTTTTGTATTTAAAAAAAAAATAATAATTTTTCTTTTTTTTATATTATCTTGCGGATTAGGCGCAAAGATCATTTATTCTGTTTGCTTTGCGGATTAGGCGCAAGGATCTTTTATTTCTTGTTTGTTTTGCGGATTAGGTGCAAAAATCTTTTATTCTGTTTGCTTTGCGGATTAGGCGCAAAGATCTTTTATTTATATTTGCCTTGCGGATTAGGCGCAAGGATCTTTTATTTCTTGTTTGTTTTGCGGATTAGGCGCAAAAATCTTTTATTCTGTTTGCTTTGCGGATTAGGCGCAAAGATCTTTTATTTATATTTGCCTTGCGGATTAGGCGCAAGGATCTTTTATTTCTTTTGCTTTTGCGGATTAGGCCCAAAAAGTTCTTTAAATATCTTCTTTATATTGGATCAGGAATGCTAACATTTCTCGAACCAGCCATGGGGGATCGTGGTGTCCGTTTTGGGAGCCACGTAGCCATTTGTCAAATTCGATGGCGTCGCAACCTACTAAGGCACGATTTGTCCCACTTACAGGCCCGCTCTTGTAGTTAAGCATCCTTTAGGTATTTGTATTGTTTTGTCGTATAGTTTCTTTAGCGCTTCACATTTTTTATGTGCAACTTGTGAATTTTTTTTACCACTAAGTGTGGTGACTGTAACCTTGTTATCTTTAGCAACAATTTCTTTTTTGTAAGGCGGTCGCTGTTTCCCTTTTGTTTGCTTATCCTTCACGTATATGACATCGTTCCTGTCATAACGCTCCGGTAAGGTTTTGTTCCTATTGTGATTTCTGATTTGCGACATTTGTTTCTGTTCTAATATCATTTTCAAATATGTATTAATTTTTCGACTTTTTTCAAGAAGTTCTTGATAATTAGAAGCTTTTGAGCGATTGAAAAAAATATCAGTCGGGTTTCTGTCTATAACCGAGTGAACTGAATTGTTATAGCGATCTACTGCAATATTTACGAGCTCTTTTGTCCTGAGATCAGGGGTTCCGTTTTTAGGCATCTAAATATTTCGATTAAGGTGGAATGAAATCGTTCGACTTGACCATTCACCTCGCTTTTTTGCGATGGTGTGCGGTAAAGTCGAATTCCCAGTGATTCTAACAGATTCCTAATTAGCGGGCTAATCAACCCGCGCTCATTATCAGTTACTAGGACCTATGGGATCGTAAAATAGTGCAGTAGTTTGATCACTTTGTCTTTAAGGTGCAAACTTGATTTGTTTCTGATGTGAAAGAGTTTTGCAAATTTTGAGAATTTATCTATGCAGCTTAAAAATGTTTGTCCTTGGATTTCAAAAATGTCTACGTGAATTATCTCACATGGTCGTGAAGGGATGGGTGTACTCTGAAGTTCTGGCCTGTTTGGGTGTCTGTCGTATTTATTAGATTTGCATGTTTCGCATGCCAGTACATACTTCCTAATCTAGCTGCTCATTCTCGGAAAGTAGTAATGCTCTAAAATCTGCTGCCTATTCTCTTTATCATTGCGGTGTGCCCTTTTATGTTCCTTCATTATCACCTGGCACACCACGTCGGGATTTCGCAAATCCTGCACGAGCGTTTGAGCTACGCGAATCTTATAATTGGAGAAATGTTCTAAGTATACCTTTTGAAGTAAGCCCAAATGGCTTTCTGGCATTTTTACTCCGTTAATAACGCTGGGTCTTAATTTTTCCTTAAGTATGCTAACAAGTTCGCTTTCGCCCATACCCTCTATTCCTACATAGTGCCTTGAATATCCTGGGTGAGGTTCCTCGAGGATGTGAAGCCTACCGCCGAATACAGTTTGGTTTCTGAAAACATTCAACGGCACCTCGACGGATGGAATCAGGTCGGAGTTATCCTGTTCCGCGCTGTGAACTGTATCACATTCACTCGCGGTGTCTGTCGTTGATCCTGCGGTTGCTCTTTGGCTGGATACCTCTGAAGCCGAAACGGTTGAGTCCGTTAGTTGATTTACCTGAGTTTTTAGGCGGGATAGGGCATCGGCTACGACGTTGGACTTACCAGGTTTGTAGATAAGTTCGTAGTTATACTCCTCTATTCTAGATTTCCAGCGTTTGAGCTTGGCGTTGTAGTTACGATTGCTGAGCGAAAAAGTTAGCGGTTGGTGATCTGTAAATATACGTATCTTCTTTGCGCCGTACAAATAATTTCGGAGATTATCTAGCGCCCAAACGATCGCTAGCATCTCCTTTTCATTGGTCGCATACCCTTCTTCTGTGGATGTTAAACTTCTTGATATGAATGCTATTGGTTTGTCCTTACCGTCATAGTCCTGAGACAATACGGCACCAATGGCGAAGTCGGAAGCATCCGTCGTTAAGTTGAAGGCTTTTTCGAAATTGGGAAAAGTCAGGACCTCCGAAGTTGTCAAAACCTCTTTAAGGTCCTCAAATGTCTTAAGGGCTTCTTTATTTAGGGTAATTGCCACTTTCTTAGATTGAGTTGCCTTTATTTGAGCGTGCTGCCCTCTTGTAAGGTTGGTAAGTGGCTTGGCGATTTTAGCATAATCGCGAATGAACTTCCTGTAATAGGAGGTTAGTCCCAAGAAGCTTTTGAGCTCCTTTAAATTCGATGGTGGTAGCATATTTCTTATTGAGTTTACTTTTTTTGGATCTGGCAGAATTCCCTCGGAAGTCACCACATAGCCAAGGAATTCAACGCTTTGTTTTAAAAACTGCGTTTTTTGCAGATTAACTTTAAGACCTGTGGCCGATAGTCTACAAAGGATCGTCTCAATATCCCGTCAATGGGTGGGCTCGTCTTTACTAAAAATAAATATGTCGTCAATGTAGACGAAACATATCCGCCCTATGAATTCCTTGAGGACATCGTCTATCATGCGCTGGAAGATAGAAGGCGCATTTTTTAGGTCGAAAGGAAGCCGCAAAAATTCATATTTGCCATTCATGGTAGAAAAAGCTGTTTTTGGAATGTCTCACTGTTTCATAGGGATTTGGTGGAATCCCGAAGTCAAGTCAAGCGTGGTAAAATATTTTGCGTTTCCGAGGCTAGCAATAGTTCCATTTATATCTGGAATGGGGTATGTATCTGCGATGGTTACGGCATTTAGCCTTTTAAAATCAATTACCATTCGATACTTTTTTTCTTCGTCCGGCTGGGATTTTTTTGGGACAATCCAAATGGGAGAATTGTATGGACTTTTTGAAGGACGAATAATGCCTTCTGAAAGGAGCTCCTGAATCTGTCTATCGACTTCCACACGCATGTTAACAGGATAAGGGTAGCTTTTTGTATAAATAGGATCATCGGTTGTTGTCTTAATTTCCGCCTGAACGTTGGTGTCAATTTCTGTGCTTCGGTCGACTGGGCCAAAAAGCTGTTCATGTCTGTCCAGTATTCTGTGAAGTTTCTCCTTTGTATGCTGCGCAATGCAAGGATCAAGACGAAGGTCTGCGCTGATTCTATTGACTTGTTGTGCGTTTCTCCGTTTAAGGGGTAACACAATATCTGGTTTTAAAATAAGAAGATTCAATTCCCTATCTAGTACTGCTTTGATTTCTGTAAGTGTATCATCGCCTAGGATGCCATCAAAGGACTTAAGTCCTGGAAGAACAAAAAATGTAGTGGAGATGTCTCTTCCGACAAACTTAAAAAAATTTCCACAAACTTTCTTCTCTATTTTAATTTTACCCCCTGCGGAGGTTACCTGAAATGGTTTTTCCACTGGCATGGTTGTCTGTGCCACGCGCTCGCTGATATAGTTTTTGTTGGCCCCCGTATCCACCAAAAACTCTAGAGTGCCTTGATTTGGCGTATCATATTCTAAATATGGTACGCCGGACACGAGGCGCCTATTGTAAAATTTATCTCATCACCATCATTTTGTTCCTAATTGGATACAGGCACTGTGTTCGCGTCATCCGTTCCGTTTACCTGTAATAAATGAAAAAGCTTCTGCTGCTTGTTTGGATTTGTTTGCCCGGAAAATTTTCCGGAGTTTGGGCCCCTCTTCAAACTCTCATACCTCCGAAATTGGCCAGAATTATTAATATGCCGAGTTCGGCCGGAAGGATCGACATCCATTTTACTTACTCCTTAAGGATTATAGTTACTGCGCCAACTTCGCATGGTTTGATCAGTGTTTCTTGTTTGATTTGAGCTGGGGTAGTCCCAGTTTCCCCCGGCTTGGCTTTGAACCTTACTTGGAAAACTTGGATTTAGTCCTTGTTGGCTTTGGCCTGAGTAAGGTTTGCTTGTGCCTGAATAACTGTTGTTAGGATATCGAGAAGTGGAAGCTACGAAATTGTTATTGAAAAACCTGTCATGTGGGTTTGCTGCGCGTGGCGGGCGGTATATGGCGTTTCTTCGGTCTACGTTTATGAACGCCAAACACGCCGAGTAAGCCTCGGGCAGAGATTTGGGTTTTTGAACCAAAAGCAGGGTCGGAAGATCCCCGTTCAACCCCCTTATGAACACGTCTAGTGCCCTTCTCCGATGTGTCTCCGCTAATGCCATGACTGTTTCCGCATGGTCGTATTTCTCGCTATTTATTGTGTTAATCATGAGTGATAACTGCCTATTTATTTGTGCATAAAAATCGGACACTTTTTGGCGTCCCTGAGTCATCTGAATTAATTGTTGTTCTAAAGTTTCCACATCCCTGATGTCTGCGTAATGGAGAGAAAGGATTTCTTTTATCTGGCGCTAATCGCCATCTAGAATATTATGCGCAACTAATGCGGCGTCTGCCGCCCCCCAGATCTTGTGCCTTATATGGCGTAAGATGGCCCTAAATATAGGCTTATGCCTTACTATCTTGTAATCATTAACTATTTCTTCCGCACTGTGCATCCAGGACGAATATTGTTCCTGATTTCCCTCAAAAACTTGTAGCTCCTTTACACAATCTGGTAACCTAGCAATTTCGTTTAGTTCTGCCTCCGTCTGAGGACTGATAAGAGGCTCATATGCCTCCTGCGGATCAGTATCTGGGGATTGCCTACGCACCTCATTTAGCCTATCCTCTAAACTTTTTAAGTTAGCACTGAGTCCTTGTAAGGACTGTGAACTGTATCTGGCCTCTACGGATTGTAGACGGGCTTCTACAACTTTCAACTGCTGTAGAACGGCATTTACGGTGCCGTTCATTTCCGTTAGGGACCTTTTCATTTCCTCCGGATTCATTGTTGTTTCTGAAAATATAGACGGAAAAAAAATTTTTTGTTTCTCTTATTAACTTACATAACCCAGAACTTCATTCGGGTTTTAGCGCTTTTTGCTCTTCGAGTCGAGTCACTTTTCTATATGTAAAGGAAACAAATTACTTTAACTACTTTTACTTGAAACAAGTCACTTTAAATATTTCTTTTTTGTCTTCACTTCAAATACTTTTACTTGAAACAAGTCACTTTAAATATTTCTTTTTTGTATTCACTTTAAATACTTGAAACAAGTCACTTTAAGTACTTTTCTTTCAAAGAAAATACTTTTACTTGAAACAAGTCACTTTAAATATTTCTTTTTTGTATTCACTTTAAATACTTGAAACAAGTCACTTTAAGTACTTTTCTTTCAAAGAAGTCACTTTAAATACTTTTACTTGAAACAAGTCACTTTAAATACTTTCACTTGAAACAAATCCATTTTGCAACCCGCTCGGGCGCCAGTTAACTCTCATTCAACTCGTTCGCCGACTTTTGAAATTAAACACAAGTTTAAGAAAACGTTACAATTTTAATTCCGTGCGCCTTGCGCACTCCAACAGAACTAACTTTACAATTCCAATTTACTTAAAAGGTAAGTTCTTAGCCTAGTAGCCCCAACGATAACTTCCATGGCTCCAACTTGCTGATGTAGCACTTCCCACACTTTTGGTATGGCGCGTCTGTCCACGACTCCAACTTGCTGATGTAGCGGTTCCCACATTTTGGTATGGCGCGCCGGATGCGCGTGTGTCATGTCAGCGAAAGTTCTGCCCGTGTGAATGCAAGTTGCGTAACCGAGTAGTGGTCACCTGCATGGCAACGTGAGCAAGTGTACGAACCGTGGGATACCGTAGTGATAACTTACATATGTATATACTCGTATGCACAAATATGAGCACGCATTAGTTGTGTTAGACGTAGCCACCTACTTATGTCGATGATATTATATCAGATTAGTTGAAGCTATCTCATTACATAAAGATCTATACCTACACATACTAAGTACATACCTATGTATATATGTACATATGTATATGTATTTCAACAATAAATACAGTTCGCTTAAGATTTCAACATAAATACAATTTGCTTAGGAAATTAAAATGCATACAACAAAAACAGTATACTAAACCTACTCTGCTTATATGCTTATATTTCGTGTATTACATCACAAACAATTGAAGTAAATTAATATTTTCTGTTTGTATTAGAAACAGTAGCAGGATTGAATAAACAAATAAGCAGCAGAGCATAAAAATATAAATATTGCAATTAAAAAACTCCATGTAAATATATATTATCACACAATTAAATACAACAACTCCTAATTTACATTTCTACGCCTAACATAATACATATGTATGTACATTGCCAGCTTAATTTTAATTTTTCACCCGGTCATATATGTATGTAGGCTCTAGCATATAAGCACGCATATACTTATATATGTCCGTACATATATGTATATATATATGTATGTATATATTTATATATACTAATTGTTAATTAGTTATACCCTTTACCACATAAACGGAAAAATTAAAATTAGTAATCCAAAATAAAACAGTGCGGTTTTAACCTAAGTAACATTAAGTGGCAAATAATTAAATTCAAAACAATTAGAAACCACAGTTGCGAGTAAAATAAAAGCAACTAGTGAATATTTAAATTAAAAATAAAAGCTAAAACCCTTTTATATATAGTTATTTAGATCGGATACAAGTACTTACACGTATACTCTTAAATATAACTAAAATTAAATCGCGTTTCACGCAATCAAAATTTAAAATTTTTACAATTACCGAAGCTTTTTTTTTTAATAAATTTAACCAAACTGTACATAAAACAAAAAACGCGCATATTTAAATCGCATAGTTAACTCAAGCGCAGTTTACATATTCAGTATACACTGAGAAAAATCCTAAACAAAATCTGAGCTCGCATTTAAATGCAAGCAGATAAGTCTCCCGTAAAAGAACCAAAAACACCTCAGTTTTTACAAATTTCTAAAATGGTTGATGGTGGTAAGCATCAAAGCACACCTTCAGAAGCTACACGCTCAAAACAGGCTGCAAAGCAAAAAGAGACGAAAGATTTTTCGTCAACAAAATTTATATCAGAAAGTGGCAGTATCTAGTGCAGATTTGCTTCGGCGCCAATAGAAGACAATTCAAAATCAGTTCTGGAAGTAAAAACCCAAAGCCTTGACAATTTTTGGGCATGCCTCCAAACGGCATATGACGTAGTCATTGAAACTGATGATTCAGATTTGCCAAGTAATTTTAAATCCTCGGCTTACGCCAAATATGAAAATGCTTAGACCAATACAAAAAAACAAAGGCTATGATTTCCGATTAGCCAAAATTATTAAAGCCAGTTATTGCACCTACTGCACACCCGGGATTAGAGCTGCCCCAGCTGCAAACGCAAGAAGCAAGTTCAGGCTTCTATCAAAAAGCGCCAACGTGTGATACAGACGTTTTTCATCGAGGTAATGATCAATGGCCCTTCTTCCGGGACATGTTTACAGCCGTATACATAAACCATTCAAAGATATCTCAAGCGGAGAAACTGTATCATCTCAGTTTCAAATCAAAAGGTCAAGCAGGCGCTATAGTAGAACAATTCGCACTTAATGACGACAATTTTTACCTGGCTTGGAAAGCATTAAAATCCCGATACGAAAATAAAAGAGTATTGGTAGATAATCAAGTAACGATTCTAATGAACTTACCAAAAATACAAAGAGAAACAAGTGAAGAGCTTCTCAAATTACAGTCCACTGTTATAAATTGATTGTCGGTTTTATCAACAAAAAATATTCCCACAGATAGCTGGGACACTATTCTGGTAAATTTGTATGTACATGCGCAGCAACATTACCTACCAGAAAAATCGTTAATTTTATGGGACCAATCGTTCTCATCTCGACATCCAACGTGCCAGCAAATGAAAGACTCCCTCACTACCCAATTCAAAATCGAAGAAACGGTAGATAAAAAAGTATCAAAGCCAAAAACTATACAACAAGACCGCAATGAAAGCTTCATTAAGTACCATGCCTGTAACAGTAATTTACAAAATAGAAGTTTTAACAAAACTCAATCGTTTATTTCAGAACAAGATGAATACTAGCCGTGCGAACTGTGTAATGGAGGTCACAAATGAAACCTTGCGAAAAGTTCGAAAAATTTACAATAAACGAAAGAAACCACTTCGTCAGAACCAAAAAACTTTGTAATATTATTCCCTAATAAAAACCTGGCCTCAAGCTCTATAAATTATACAGACGATTCATAAATATAAGGCCAAAAATAATAATTTGTACGAATTGTTTGTCACATTATCACATGTTCAAACACTATGAGCGCAAATTCAATTGCGTTTACTGTCATGAAAGACATCATTCGATGCTTCATTTTATAAGTTTCCAAAGCACATCCCAAAGCAACACAAATTTAAAAAAAAGCAACAGTACCCGAAAATCCCGAAAATTAAAATCCCGACAATGTTCAAAAGCAGCAAGAATACAAACGCTTCATTCAGAAAATGAAAGCAAGATATTATCACCCACACCAGTCGTCTCCTTCGACCACGGATCACAACGATCGTTTATATCAACCAAGGCCCAAAACAAATTAAAATTGCCAGTCCAAAATGCCAATTTTGAAATTTCGGGAATGGGCGGAAGAGTAGTTCAAAACTCAAATAAAATCTGCTCACTACCCCTAATTTCCCTCGAAGTGGACAAAAGAATAAAAGCTCAAGCTCTAGATCTGACGCAACTTACAAATATGTTTCCAAGTTATCACATAAATACCAAGCATTGCAAAAGTTTTCACATCTGAAACTAGAGAGGTGATGAGAAAGTTTCCAACACACTATTAGCACAAAATACCATCATAGGATGGATTTTAAGAGGCCAAGTCCCTGGAAAAACTTGCACATTCACAACTCAAGTGGAAGAAATATCTAAATTCACAGTAGAGAAAATTTTGGGAGTTAGAAGAACTCTCCCCCAAACCCATTACTACACCAGATGATAAGTATTGTGAAGATTATTACAAAGCTCGGACAATGGTCGATACGTCGTTCGACTACCATTTAAGGAACAATTCCCAACCACACTCGCCTCAAGTCATTCCCGAACCTTAGCACTTCAGCAATTTTTAAGCAAGGAAAGAAGCCTACTTAAAAAAAACGAGATTAACACCTCGTATGACAATGTTATCGAGGAATACCTCCAATTAGACCATATGGAAGAAGTCAATTCATGTGAAAAATAACAAAAGGTATGTTTCTAATTTTTGTACTCACGTAAAATTTTAATAATTAACTATTTAAGCTGCAAGTAGTTCTAAGAAATTTCAATTTAAGCGCTACTGTGTGTTTACCTTTAGCGGAGGTATATGCTTACTCAGAAGTACATATGTACATGTACCTTTATTTATGTAAATATGTAGATATCTTTTATTTGATTTCAAGTAAACATGTTTATTGCTCGGTCGTTGGGATCCAAATGGACGAGAAAAACTTAAGCGGAACATCAAAAGCACCGAGTAGTAAGTTTGGCGAAAACAAGAGCCGCGCAAAAACATATACATACATACATTGCAAAGAAAATACAACTCGTGACAAATAATACGGGAACATTCTTCCCTCCAAGAACAACTGTTCTTAATCCAGGACTTAAGAGGAAGGACGGCCTATCGTTGGGAGTGTTTTAGTCGAGTTTGATTACTCTGCTATGTTCCGACTCACATCGTTTTGAGCTTCAGGCTTCATCACTTCCCCACTTAGTCTAGCTGCCGAACGAACATGGTGTTCTAAAGGTAAAAAACAAATTTTTGAAATTGGCCATTTTAATAATTTTGATTTAGCAAAAATTGAGATAACGCGCACTCGTCCATCCTTTTCAGGTGTTCTTCCTGAATTCGCCCAAGGCATTACTGGTCAGGGCCACATCGCTCGTCTACTCCAAGAACTAGGTCATTGATTTTTTCGGGTGTCAATACGCAGACGTCTCGTGGTCAGATGATAAAGGGCAAAGTGGCCTTGAATTAAGACATCCTTCTATCTGTGAAAGTAAAGTTGTTAGTTATTCATAACTTAAAATTCGATCATGCATAACGCGTCGTAGATGGTGTTTCATGCACTTAACTCTTGCTTCGCACAGACCACCAAAATAAAGTCTATTGGCATTGATAGTTGACTCCGTTGAAACACACCTTTAGTTCTTTTGAAGATCTTACAAAATTTGTGCCGCAGTCGAAATATAAGTCCGTGCATGCCCCTCGTCACGCGAAAAATCGACGGCATAAGAAGGCGCACGTTGTTAAATCCGACATTGCTCTTAGGTGTATGACTTTGATGGGCATAAACACAAACATAACCCTTAGTGACCACAGCACTTTCCAAAGTTGCGTTCTTTATGGATATAGGTCCAGCGTAATCAACGCAGCTATGTTTGCAAAGCCTAGTTAAATTTACGCGATGCCGAAAATCGTTTTAGCAAGGCGGACACCAGACAAAATCCAAATTTCAAATCTAAAATTATGAGGCTAGACAACGGATTAGATTTCGTTAAAATTGCAGGAAATTTTGTATATGGCGACAAAGTGGAATTTCAAAAGGTAATAATTTAAGTAAAGTTCTTTCTTTAACCTCCTTTTGATGATGTTAAGCAGACATATGTGTGCGTCCACGTGAAATGGGCCCACTTTGTCGCATCTAGTTTCCGAGGTATATAGATTTTTCGATACATGATTCGAGTTTCGTAATTTTTATTATGGTTTATTATGAAACTATATACATTTACGCGTGGAATGACACCAAATTTAGCCTCCTTGGTATAATAGAAGTAATTAATTTTATTAAAAAAAAAAAAAAAGGGCCCACAAGGAACAACTTTCAACTTCAAATTGATTTTTCTCAATTAGTAATTTTTCGGATATTCAACTTCAAAGTTCTATATTTCCCTCAATTCTTCAGTTAGGATGGTCTAATTTGTCTCAAAATGTTCGGAAATCAACCAAGAAGACGCCTATATTCATTACTCCAATACCGCCGAAGTGGGCCCTTTTCACGTGGACGCACACATATTATGAGGAAAGTCAATTTGTTTATTCAGTTGAATACAAAAAAAAAGTTTGACGAAAATCTCTGGTAGTCAAAACTCCAAAACGGCATATTTCTATGCTAAACTTACAATTTTTTAATTAAACGGAAGCACCGAAAAAATAACACGCAATAATTTATTTAATGTGGAAAATTTACAGAAGAAATCAGGATATTGGGCTCCAGAAATTTAATGGACTACTTTCAATTTCCGCTATTCCAAATTTGAATGAAGCTTGTAAGGGAGTGTGGGCCAAAAGTCCTCGGATTGGGATCAAAACTTTGGGCCATGCCACCAGATTTCTTGAACTTTTAATTCTTGTGGAATCCTCTTGATGCACAGTCGGCCGGGTTGTCCACCGATGGAACATTTCGAACATTATAGAACATTTATATAGCGCTGAATTTCCCCTACACGATTTTCTACGTAGGCATACCAATGGGATGGAGGCTGCTTAATCCAACTCAACACCGTTGTGCTGTCGCTCTAGTATATTGCAGATCGAATGCGATCTGGAGAATTTTGAGTGAACGCATCAAAAACATTTGGAGCCAGTTTCACTAAAAGGGTTATGTTGCATGTTATGTGCAGCTGACATAACTCCAACCTAGGTATAGATGCCGTTTTGATTGGCTTTACCTTTGACTTTGCTTGAAGAAGAGAGACTTTAAGCTTTTCTCAATTGAAATGCGGTCGTATACAACGCGGCATACGCTGCTTGTGAAACATCGCAAAAGCAATGTAGATCAAATTTAAATCTAGGTGAGCAGCCTATCCATCTGGGAATTTTTATCTCATGAAAAGCAGTTAAAGTAGTTTTATATTTATACCATATCGATTTAATATCGGTTGGAACTTCTTCGTCCCAATCCATACCAGCTAGCCACAACCTTTGGAAAAGTAATTTCGCAACTATAGTGGCCGGAGTGAGCCATCCTAAAGGATCAATAAGACGCGCACTGACCGCCAGTATAGAGCGTTTTGTTGTCTTAGTGTCAGACTCAAAACAATTCGTAAAAATAAAGAAATAGAGCTTGTTGTTCCACTGAATACCAAGTGCTTTAGCTACACTATCTCTATTTAAATCAAAGGTGACAGAGTTTTCTCTAAAAGTAGGTTCAACTTTGTTAAGGAATTCTGCAGAATTAGAAATCCATTTCCTAAGTACAAACCCACCTTTATTAAGAAGAGCATATACATAGATCTTTATGTAATGAGATAGCTTCAACTAATCTGATATAATATCATCGACGTAGGTGGCTGCGTCTAATACAACTAATGCGTGCTCATATTCGTGCATACTCGTATAATCTTCGGAAAGCTGACGTAAAACTCTAATTTGGAGATAGGGAGCAGGAATCATACCATATGTTACGATATTCAATACGAAAATTGCGAAGTCATCACTTTGATTAGAACATACAATTTGTTGGTATTTGCGATGAGCGGGATTCACTTCAATTTGACGAAACATTTTGTTTGCATCTGCGGTAAATGCATATCGATGCTTTCGCCATCGTAACAAAATTTGAAACAATTTTTTTTGAAGGCCCAGCAAATAATTCATCATTGAGGGACGTTGTTTCTTTTGACTTACTACTCGTACTACTACTTCTTTTGACTTTATACTACCATCGTAATAACGCCATGGTGAGACATAAAGTAAGAAATCCTTATACTGCTGGCAGTACAGCGGCCGTCCCCTGAATATTTCCTCCAATAGTTTAAAACGTTTTAAGGCATTAATGTGATTATTCTTTAATATCAGCATAGACCCAGAATTAAGTACAGACTTAAAGGATAGATCCACTATGTATCGACTATACTCACTACGCTATATTGTAGTCACGAAATAGTTCTCACAAGCTTCATCATTGCCAGGTCACTCTCTTTTCTGAGGTAGATCTTCTTGCTCCCAAAAGGAACGTCAAAGATTTTCTAAATTTATATTATTCACAATAACTGTATTATCAAAACTGTTAGTAGGTCCAGAGACAACCCATTAAAATATTGTGTTTTGAAACAATAAGTGTTCCTGATGATAAGCGCTGCAGAACGAGCGCTTTACATGTTAATTTATTTTTTTTTTACTGACCAAAGACCTATCAAAATCTCAGTGCGGCAGAGATTATGACTATCACCTACCCCAGTAATTTTACAGCGAATTTTCGCTTTTTTAAGATATGTAGTTGAGATGACTCCTCCGAAATAAGCGTTGCTTGTGAGGCCTGGACCAGAAGTGATCTGAGCTCAATCTCTTCAGTGGGTGATTTGACTAAAACTCGCATAGTGTATAAAATAACGTTGGGATACACTGCCGCGCTATTGGAAGATATAAAAAATGATGTTGGGCTCTCAGCACAATTAGTAGCAGAGCTTACTCGACCGCTGTTGTGGTACAAAGTATCATTGTCTGTATGTAGAACAGTATCCCTGCCAACCATGAGCCGGTAAAAAACTGGATAAAAAGTGGCTCACGTTATCTTCAAAACTGGATAAAAAAGTAGATAATTTTGTGAATGCGCTGTGCGGATTTTATCCACTTTCCCCTTGTACGTGTGATCAGGCATCCCTGTCGTACGCATTAAGCACCGCCATAAAGAAAAAACTATAGCTGATCTCCTCTAATTCCCCTCACCAGCCTACGCAGGGTTGCTTTTTTCTTCAAAAGGTTTCAAAATATTTTAAGAATTTTAAGCCAAAACATTTACGTTATAAATTCTTTATTTTTCAATCATTTAAATATTACAAACATGTGTACTAATCCTAACTATAACTTAAATTAAAAATAAGTATTTATAGATACAAATAATAAATAACAAATAATAAATTTGGTGTTTGGTTGGCCGCAAATCTGCAATGACAAAAATATCACTTAAAATATATCAATATTTCAGTAATTTCAATACATACCTTTAAATTGGGGTTGAGTTGCACCTATTCTGGAAACATAAAAGCTAAATTTACATTTTTAAACAAATAAAATTATAAAAACATATGCTTACCTCCAATATGTTCGATGAATTGACAATTTTCGTCAAAACTCCCGTACATCTAACTGGCTCGCTTTAACACACAGGGGTTTTTAAATGGTGATTTCACTGCTCTAACTTACAGAAATTTTTTGACAGCGCGAAAAAAAGTTGGAAGTGTGTGGGTTAGATGTATAAAAAGTTGTGAATGTGTTTGAAAACTTTTGATTTTCAGGGGAAACTGGATAGCCGTGGCTGGCAGGGATGATGAGCTTTTATACAAACGTTGCATTTGTATGTTGATTTGCATCCTTGCTAATGATGTTCTCTCACAAGGCAATTGAAGAAAATATGTTTAGATGTTAAAAATGCAGCTCTGCCTTTGTAGGATAGTGCCAGATAGTTAAGCGTTTTGGAAATAAATGGGGCTTCTCGCAGAATGAACAGCTGTATTGCTGAGAAGCGTGACTAACTTTAAGACCTATTCGATCAAAGAATGAAAATAGCTCTGTAAGTTTTGGCACTTCAGTGGAAGATTTTAAAGAGCTCGCCATTTTCGACGAGTTTCTGGATATTAATTGGATCAACAAAGTATCCCAATTTGATGTATCGAGCTCAATGTTTTTTTTTAACGAAGCTATGCATTCTTCGGAAGGGTCGAAGATAAGCTTGATGCTTTTGACACTTCCGTTTGAATCAGGAATGGAATATATTTCTAATTAGGGTTTCAACAATTAATTGCTTGTTATTATACCTTTTTTTCAAGCATATACCAGGCAGAATTGTATTTAGGCTAGGTAATCGCCAAGGCTTTAATTAAATTGGCTGCTTCGCCTGACAAAATTCCTTTCAAATAATGAAACTTTTGTATTTTTGAGAGTGAGGGTACATCACGCACCAATGACTTGTAGACATCCTTAAAATGATCCCAGTCCATGCAGTCGCCTGAGAACTTGGGCAATGAACTCTTGGGCAACTCAGCTTCGACTGTCTCCGAGCGGTTGTGAGATCCCACAAAGGAGCTTACGAGCATATCCGATCCCGCCTCGGGCATGCTTTTTAAATCATCAAAAACCTTTCCTTTAAATGTAAACAATATTTCGTAGAATTGATCTAAGCACCCTTCTGATAAATACGACACATCGGACGTAATAAGGGAATATTCGGATATGAAATCTTAGATGTCTTCATGTTTTTCGTTAAAGCGCTTTTGTTGACTCTCCAGCTCTTTTAATATAGACTTTAAAACACCACATGTCTCTCCATAATAGATTTCGCCTTAAAGCGATCGTACATATCCGAAAGGCGCTTTAAATAATCACGCTGACGATCTATAAGTTTATCGCTCATAGTGATACAGATCAAATATGAACTTTACCTTTGCAGGCAGCAGCACGTGCTATGAAGCTTCGAATAGGCAAATTTCTAGTTGAATATATAGTGGGACTGCCGTGGTCCCAGGTTTCGGCACCAAAAAATTCTAATTTTTCTACTCACGTAAAACTTTAATAATTATTTAAGCTGCAAGGTTAGGTTAGGTTACTTTGGTAGCTCCGCAATGGGAACTCACTTAGACATAGTAGAGGAGTCCATTGTGATACCACCTGTTTTATGAACGGTAACGTGAATCTGAAAAATCAGGAAAGATTAACTTGAAAAACGTTGCGTACCCCGAATGAAGTCACGCAAATAACCAACCACCACCCCAGAGAGATTCTCTTGAGTCCTAAAGAAGTACGAGCCTAGGTACTTGAACCTCAGTCTCGCAAAGACAGGGCAGCTGAGCAGAAATGAAAAGATGAATCCACCTCATCCTCCTACATACAGCTGCTGCAGAAAGGGTCAGAGACTATCTTCAGCCTAACCGCATTAATACCCAACGGACAATGCCCAGTCAAAACACCTACGAGGGTCGAGAGTTGCCGCTTAGTAAGCGACCTCAGCTCCTTTGAAACAGAGAGCCCATCTGTCCAAGAGAAGTCTACAGGCAGCCAAAGGAGCCACCATCCTGCATGAAGAAATGAATTCCAGGGTACCCTGCCGAGCGAACTCATCAGCCATGCAGTTCCCTGCAATGTCACTATGGCCCGGTACCCAAATTAGTCTAACGTCGAGATACTCTGAGGCGGCTGCGAGAGAAGTCAGGCACTCCCTGACAAGTTTTGATCTCACCATTAGCGATCTTAAGGCCTTAATAGCGGCCTGACTATCCGAATAAATGTTAGCCCGTCTAGTGGGTATTACCTTGGTTAGTAGCCAATCGGCTGCCTTCTTGATTGCGGCCACCTCTGCCTGAAACACACTACAATAGTCCGAGCTGGAGAAGGCAGACTGCATTATGTATCCGGAGGGAAAAAGGTGGAGCTGGCAGGAATCTTAGAATGCTCAAAGGCCGATCTGAATCTGTATCCATTCCAACCACCGGCACGGGCTGCTGCAACTTTGCCTGCAATGTCTACAGGTAACACGTTAAGCATAACATTTAGCGCGTGAGTGGGTGTGGTCCTAAGTACCCTACTGATCCCAATGAGCGCGGGCCGCTGCACCCGCTCTAGCTGCTTAACCATCGATACCCTATCTAACAAGCTCCACCAGGCCACCACTCTATAAAACATTATAGGCTTAATTATAGTTTCATAGAGCCAGTAGTTTACCTCGGGAGAGAGGCCCCATCTCTTCTCAATAGCACCCCGGCAACAGTTCACTGCAACAGAAGCCTTTTTCACCCTTTCCTCAATATTTTGCCTCCAGGAGAGCTTCCTATCCATAATCAGACCTAGATACTTGGCCTGGTCAGAAAGGACCAGCGGAACGCCACCGATTGAAGGGGGATGGGCATCCGGTACTTTATACCTCCTGGTAAATAAGACGAGCTCCACCTTGCTAGGATTGATCGCGAGCCCATACTCTGCAGACCGTTTTACGATCAAGTTTAGGTAACCCTGCATGATATCAAAAAAGGTGCTAAAAACTTACCCCTGACAATGAGAGCAACATCGTCAGCATAGGCAATAACCGTGCAGCCTTCCCTTTTCAGCTCCTTCAGGACGCCATTGATAACAACGACCCAAAGGAGTGGTGAGAGAACCCCTCTTTATGAAGTGCCTCCACTCACCCATCGTTGAAAGAAGGCGCTGCCCTACTTCGCCACGACCGTCCTGTCACAAAGAGGGTGGTTGAGGAGCCTTACAAGACCCAGTTCAATATTGGCTGAATGTTATTAAAGGCACCTTCTATATCCAGAAAGGCACCAACTGCAAAGTCCTTGTGTTCAAGAGACTCTTCAATGACATTAACAACCGTGTGCAGGACTGTTTCCACTGGCCTGCCATGCTGAGCACGCGGCAATCGCTCCCGCGGTATCTCCTCCCTTATATGAAGATAAGTCAGCTTCTCCAGGGTCTTCAGCAAAAAAGCAGAGAGGCTGAAAGGCCTAAAGTTCTTTGGGGATACATGAGAGCTCTTGCTCGCATTGGGAATAAACGTAACCCTCACATTCATCCAAAGTCTGGGAATATAGCCCCTACTTATGCGACGCTCTTCCAACAAGTCACAAGGAGGGACATAGATGGCACCTGGTTTCACGCTTGTGGCTCCACACGGCTCAGGATTGTGTGGAAAGTGGGAATTGAGGAGAAGCTTGAGCGACTCCTCACTCCTCATCGCCCAATTTCGCAAGCCGTCCCTGAGACATCCCAAACTAAGCCTAGAGGACTCGTGGCAGCCTTCAACGTTCTCGCAGAAGCTTCTCCACGAGTCTCGCTTAGCTTTCCTTATTTCGGATTTATATATTCCCAAGCCGATCCTATAAAGTTCCCAATCCGAGGAGTTTTTACTCTTCCTTGCCTGGTTAAAAAGTCATCTGCTCGAAGCCCTAAGCTCCGAAATTTCCAAAGTCCACTAGTAAGGCTTAGATTTTCCCGAAAGTCTCCTCAGCGGACACGAAATCTCTATCGCTTTATTACACGCAAAAGTGAATTTCTGCACTAAGCTGTCGATCGAACTTTCCGCAGGGAATAAATTCCCCTGAGGTTCCTCAGGAAGAAACTCATGCAGCTTCTTACATTATAGATCCCAATCTGTAATCCTCAGATTCCTATAAGGACGATTTTGGGGACAAACATCGGCCAGGGAGAATTCAATATACCTATGATCAGAGAAGGAGTGATCATTAAGAACCCTCCAGTTCGAGACACGGATTAACAATTCAGACGAAACTCGGGTAAGGTCCAAGACCTCCTCCCTCACCAAAGGTAGGGGGTCACTCACCCTATTACAAATAGACAAATTTTCGCTAAGAAAAAAATCAAAAAGAAACTCACCTCTTGCGTTAATATCCGAGCTTCCCCACCAGGAGTGTATCGGCCTTCTTACGCCTCGCTTACGCCTCGCTTACGCCAAAGCATTCGTCAGCAGCACTGGAGGTGGTTCCACCTCATCGTCGTGAGCCATGTACGCGGACATGAGCAAAGTTCTCCGCCCCGCCCTCGAGGCTCACTGTTACTACGTCTCCATTGCTGAAATTAGACAGAAAATATGTATTTATTTCACGCCTGACGAGCATACGAGCTCTAGGTTTACCTGCGTTACTGGACACTAGAAACTTGTACTTCTTCGTCCCGATGCCAGAAACACCGTTTCTGCTCAGCCACGGTTCCGGGATCAGGACTACATCTACCCCACCTTGTTCGAGGTGGAGCATCCGACTGGCGAACGTGGCCTTAGAGTGCTGGAGAGTGCAAGATAATCATCCTCAGTAATCTCCTCCTGCCCACCTGCGGCAGCGTCCTCGCTATCCGAGGCAAGTACCCTCTCCTCCTGACACGATCCCGCGGACCCAAATCGTCCCCCTCGCCTCCCTACCAACGCGGGTGGGAGCGACTGAACCCCCCGGTTTAACCGCGACCTTGGATGTCGGCTCCGACACTCCTTCACCACCTTTAGCTTTGAGCACAACGGCCCTCCCCCGTACAGAGCCAGCGGAAAGAGGCGGTTTCGCCCTCCCTTTGTTAGCAGAAACTGCTACTCGCAGCGATGAGCCGGTTTTAGGAATCGGCTTCGACACCCCTCTACCGCTCAAATTTTTAAGACTTTTAGAATTCATAATTTTCAATGGGTCCCAACTCAGAGCCGCTATCCGAAACCCGAAAGTGTAGTCGTCCTGAAGAAATGGTCTTATGGTTGTCTATGCCAAAGCAGGGAGGCCAGAGGGTTGACGCACATCCTTTTGAGGTGAACGTTCTGAGCCAGACCAGACGTAAAGACGGGAGTCCTCTTAACCGCACCTACACCACCAACTTAATGGCGGCGGGAATTGAAACGTACTGTGAGACTTTCCAGATTTTAACGGGACGGGACGGCGGTGGCATTAGCCTACCAGCCATTTCTCTTGAGTTTCACTACAACATACTGAGGTGATAGAATACCACAGCCACCAGCCCAAAGCAAACATAATCAAGAAAATGTAGACATAAGGGTAGTCCATGGACAAAGCAGGGGTTATTACCGTTCAGGTTAGGCCGTCAAGGCCGCACGATCATTTACCGTTACCTAAGATGCACCACGAGGGGCGACAATGCATCACATCCCAAGTAGTTCTAAGAAATTTCAATTTAAGCGCTACTGTGTGTTTACCTTTACCGTAGGTATATGCTTACGCAGTATCTTTACATATGTAAATACATCTCTTTTATTTGATTTCAAGTAAACATGTTTACTGCTCCGTCGTTGGGATCTAAATGGACGAGAAAAACTTAAGCAGTGTATCAAAAACATAGAGCAGTATGTTTGGTGAAAATAAGAGCCACGCAAAAACAAGTGGGGAGCGCAAACTGGAATGTTTTAATGTTCTCTCTATGCTCTTTTGATGTTTTATTGCTTTATGTATTTGTCGGTAAGATTTAATAGTAATACCAAGTTTACAAACGTATTGCAAAGTAAGTAGAGTTTAAAAAATCTTTAACACTTAAAATTAATTAATCTCGTACAACTCGAGAACAGATAATACGGGAACAGGTCATCATACATCATTTTACCTCCCCCACCACATAATTTTAAAACCCGAAAAACTTAATAATAAATTGAGAGTGGTATTCAATGCATCGAAATGCACAAGCTCAGATAATTCACTAAATTACGTATTATATACGGGACCCACAATCCAGCCCGATATAATGCTTCCGATACTCCATTGGCGTATGTTCAAATATGTTTTCAATGGAGACGTTGGAAAAAAGGACAGACAAATCCTCGTACATCCAGATGATCAAGACTTTCAGCGAATCGTCTTCCGCAAATCAAGTGACATTCGACTGACGCGACTAGGAAATAAAAATAGTCACACAATTTTTGTAAATTGCTTCCCCTTTCTAGCCATTCGTACACTTCATGAATTTGCAAAATATACTGAAAAAACGCTACCTCTTGCAGCCCCGATGATATCCTCTCGGGATGTTACAGCCTGCCCAAAGCATGTGAATCACTAACCCAAGTGATCCAAGCCCTCTATTCAGCAGGGTTCCCTCTAAAAACGATTACGGTCAATCATCCCGATTAAAAAAAAATAAATAAATACCACTTATTAGATATAAACTTTCACAAATTCGAAAAAGAAAGTAAAACTGAAAACCTTGGCATACAATGGAATGCGGTATCAGATTAATTCTCATACACTCTTGAGTTAATATCGGCTATATCCGCAAAGACCAATATACAAATTTTGTCATCCGAGGCAACAATTTTCGACCCCACAAGCGACAGATCCTCATACAAGAATTATGGCTAGATGGGACAGATGCAAAGTTGCCCCACAAAAGACAGTAAGCCTACCACGGCTTGAACTGTGCGGTGCCTCCTATTCCAAAATTAACTTCAACTGTGCAAACTTGCTTAAGCTTGAGCAATTGCAAGTTATATCTATTGTCAGATTCCGAAATCGTTCTAGCTTGGTTAGAAAAAACCCCCTTTATGGTATGAACATCTGTAATTCAATTCAATTTACATCACTAATTAACTGCGAGAGTCGCAGATACACCGAAAGTATGTACATCTATATGTTTTCAGCAATGAGCATACTTGCCAATTGCGCTCAATGCAAATCGCTCCCCTCCTTGTTGATCGCCAATATCTCGCTCGCTATGAGTCTCTTCCTACCGCTGACAACCGCCGCCAATTTCGGCACTCCTTCGGGCTCTGCTTCTGGATCGGCCTCCTCTGCGGTCATAACGCCAAGTGGGGAATACACACCCCTTGGTCTTCGCATCACCAAGATGACACTCTTTGCGGCTCACCCACTTTTTCTCGCCTTAAGGAAGCCGCCCGTGAAATAAGCGCACTCGAACGCTTGCCTTATGCGCGCTCTAATCGTTATTTGAATAAAAATGAACTTTTATATTTAGCTTCTGAGGAAGAAACGATGGTTTTCAATACAAATTTGATCGCAAGCAATTCTGAAAAGATGACAGAACAAGCACAAGCTGATTCTCGCTTATGCGTTTGAAACTCGCGACCGCGTTCGCAAACGTTGTTACCGCTATAACTATGCTGTGCAAACACATTGTCTGCGCCAACCGCCTTAGCGACCGTAACAAGTTCATGCCGCAATGAGCTGTATTCAGGGCAACCGCTTACTCTCATTGGTCTCCAACTATTATACTGGGTGTTTTTTTTTAGACTGATAGAACTTTAAATTGAAATAAAACAAATACAAAATGAAGTATGACGCCAATTTTTTTTACTTGAAAGATATTTTCATGACGTTTAATATTTAAAAACGATTTCTGGCATATGCCCGCCACGACTAGCTTTGGTGAATTGGATGCGATCAGTCCAATTTTGGACCACTTTTTGGAGCAACTGTGGGCGTATTTCGTTAATAACATGAGTTATGTTGGCTTCCAAAGCTTCAATTGTAGCTGGTTTATCAGCGTAAACCAGAGACTTTACATAACCCCAAAGAAAATAATCCAATGGGGTTAAGTCGCATGATCTTGGAGGCCAATTCACTGTACCAATTTTTGGCATAATGTTATCGCCAAATTGCTCTTTCAACAAATCGATAGTTCGGGTGGCAGTATGAGGCGTGGCACCATCTTGTTAGAACCAAAATTCTTGTAGGTCGATGTTATGCAAATTTGGAAACAAATAATCGGTAATCATTGATCTGTAACGTTCGCCATTGACAGTAAAATTCGCTCCGGCCTCAATTTTAAAGAAATAAGGACCGATGATGCCTCCAGCATGTAAACCACACCATACGGTGCATTTTTTAGGATGCACTGATTGATTCGAAAAAAAACCATTTACGAAATCATAAAAGGCTATTGATTCAGGGGAGCACCTTGTCCAGGAGAGCAGCCCTCTGTGAGGTTACCAAAATTGGGTGTTTAAACTAATCAGTTGATTATTAAACACTTAGTAAACGAAAAGTTTTAGATTTACTTTATATAAGGATTGCAACGATTTAACTGGATATTGAAGTTCATAGCACTCTATGAACTTTTTCTATTTAGCTTTACCAGCGCACTATATACTTCATACGCCTGTTTCTTTCAAGTTCACGATGAAAATGGACTAATCTACAATGGACGCTTGACTTCGGAAGAAGTTACCGTTCAATGGAGCGTAATTGATTTTAAGTCTCGAGTTTTATACAGTGAAGATCAAAATAAATATTGTATATTTGTGGTATCTAAAGGTAACCAAAAAAAAGATGAGTTAATAAGGAGCATACATCCCAAACATTTATTCCAAATTGCAGTCACACAGGTGAAAAGATGGCGAATGCCCTTCTTCTTACTTAATTAATTGGCGCCATAACCTCTTAAGAGGTTTTTGCCGAGTTTAACAAATTGCGCGAATCACTTCTTCTTCCTGCTAACTGTCCTTTTTCACTAGGTCTTTCCAACGCAGAGGAGACCGTTGTCTTCTTCTACCACCACCAGCTATTACCGCGTTCAATTCCTTCAAGACTGGAGCATTTCGGCCATTCGCACGACATGTCCCAGCCAACGTAGCTGCTGTAGTTTAATTCGCTGGACTATGTCTATGCCGCGGAAGAGCTCATGCAGGTCACTGTTTAATATAAATCTTTCGTAGAATCTTTCTCTCGAACACTCCAAGGGCCGTATCATCCGATGCTAACAGCGCCAATGCTCCAGCGTCATACAATAGCACGGGAATGATGAGAGACTTATAGAGGGTGGTTTTGGTTCGAGAGAGGGCTTTACTGCACAACTGCCTACTCATCCCAAAGAAGCACTTGTTGGCAAGAGAGATTCTACGTTGGATTTCCAGGCTGGCATTATTGTAGATGTTAATGCTGGTTCTTAGTCCTTTTTCAGTTCATAATAAAACATAGTATTGACATACAGGGCTGCCGTGGCCAGTCGTATGATACAACGTGAACTACAAGTACAAATTAATGCAGGTAAGAAGTTCAAAAGATTATAATAACGCGAATTACATTCCATGCATCGAATATGGGCGCATGCTCTCATGAAGTACACTTTTTAAGGAGAGGTTTTTGTATTGCTCACGATTTCAACGACGCGATGTAAGATATTAACTGCAAACTAATCAACACTCAAAGTATCTTACAGTATTGCTACAAAGCTGTCAACGTTGGTGTACTCCCCACCGGAAAGCCGTTAATGTCAATTCAGGATGACAGTGAACGGAACGATGTGGTTAGAAGACAAGCTCGAGGACTTGCAAAGAAATTGGGCTCTCTGAAACAGCTATAGACGTTATACAGCGACTATGAATCTGTCCTTATAAGATCAGCCAATGTTCGCTTTCAACCTCTTCGTTCTCAGGTATCGGCAGTGCAACTTTAAGTGAGTGACACATTTCGTACGGAAGCTTTTCTTCCAGTCATTGATGAATTGATAAATGCATTTGAAGACATAACTTTCGCTTACGAACGATTTAATTTTTTTGGGGAGCTGATACACTGAAATCTGATGATATCAATTCACTGCTACAAAACCGCGCCAGCATCTATCAGCCTGTGGACCTAATAAGACTCCACACTGAAAAAACTTAGCACATTCCGGACAATCATCATACCTGGCCCTAAGTCTTGCAGCATGTATACTCGTATTGTCGGCGGCTACTCTTTACCTACCCTACCACAGCTTTTAAGACATAACGAGAACCCCAGCAGACCACCCTCAACACCCTTAAAGTCAGACTAGAAATGTAAATCTACAATTCCCTATTATAGTGTGTTTTATTTGACAAAGTCAAGTCATATTGCATAAGGCCGTTTATTCTCTCGAAAGAACAACTTAAAAAGTACATATGTATGTAAAGGGTGGTTAAATTTTAAGGGCCGATGTTGATTTTGAATAAAAAACAAATTATTTTGGAAATTATTGTAATTTATTTTTATTATGATAATATGGTGTGGTTCAATTATGTATGGAACAAAGTATCGGCCAAATGTCCGCCGCGGCCTCGGCGGCACACCTCCATCCGATGGTCCAAATTTTCGATGACGCTGAGGCATAATTGAGGTTCTATGCCACTAATGTGCCGAATTATCTCATCCTTTAGCTCAAGAATTGTTGCTGGCTTATCGACGTACACCTTTTCTTTCAAATAACCCCAAAGAAAGTAGTCCAACGGTGTCAAATCACATGATCTTGGTGGCCAATTGACATCGCCACCTCGTGAGATAACACGGCCATTGAATTTGTCGCGCAAAAGAGCATTTGTTTCGTTGGCTGTGTGGCAAGTGGCACCATCCTGTTGGAACCACATATCGTCCACATTTATATGTTCCAACTCGGGCCATAAAAAGTTCGTTATCATCTCAAGATAGCGAACACCATTCACAATAACTGCCTGGCCGGCCTCATTTTGGAAAAAATACGGCCCGATGATGCCGCCAGCCCATAAACCGCACCAAACAGTCACTTTTTGTGGGTGCATTGGTTTTTCGACAATCACTCTTGGATTGTCATTCGCTCAAATGCGGCAATTCTGCTTATTTACGAATCCACGAGGTGAAAATGTGCCTCATCACTGAAGATGATTTCCTTCGAAAATTGATCATCCACTGTTGCCATTTCTTGCCAACATTGCGAACGTTGCTCGATTGTGTATCTTTTCATGTTCAAATTGAATTAGTCTGAAATTGAGAAATGTCAAATGAAATGCAGAAAAAAACTTGACTTGGTTCACATTCAACATCGGCCCTTAAAATTTAACCTCCCTTTATAAAGGTTACTAAAAAAAAGTGTAATGCACTGTTTAGACGACCGAATCGTTTCAATGACACAGTTATTCTCCTTCTCATTTTCTGTACCAAGATGCGTACAAGCTATTCATTTTCGTATGTACAAGTTACTTTTTAGTGCACTTCTGTGCTTTATTGAGTCTAATTCAGAACTGACTTTCTACCCTAGCTTACTGCTATGACTTAGCCTAAGTTGCCTTCATCGCCGTCGTCGTCGTCGCTGTCGTTGCGCTTGCATTGTATGATTCTGTCCGCTGCTGCCTCTGTTCGTTGACGTCGTTGCTATCGCGGTGGATAGCTACCTGTTGTACGTGCAATGTCTGTTGTTACCGGTCCGCTGCCTGTTGTGAGTATGCTGAGTCAGCGGACCCCACGGCTATGGTAGTAAGTGAGCAGCGTTAATGGTTGTTTGTCGCTGCCAGTCCGTTGTCTGTTGCGAGTATGCTGGGTCAGCAGATTCCACGGCTTTGGCTGTTGGGCATGGATAGGAGTACTGATTACGTTCAGCATTGCCCTGAACAGGTGTTAGGCAAACAATGCTGACTGTGTAATTGTTGGCTAACGTTTTGGGTTAACTCCTCCCTTCCTAAGTGAGGATCGTCCGCGATTCTCTCAGTCACCTCTTTTACCAAGACATCCATTGCCCTTTTAGCGGTGTGTTTGTTGTATTTGCTTAGGGCAAGTCGCAAGACCATTAGGATAATTAATGATGTTATTGTTACCGTAAAAACCACTGTTTTTGAGTAGACGTCTCCTCTCAGAGTGTCAATGTGGTAAATATTTGCAGCATTCAATTCTTGAAGATAGTTTAGGCTCAAAGTGTCTAAATGTCCCAAAAGGTTGATTCTCTGGGATGTTGGAGTGCCAGGTTTATGAACAAGAGCATTGTTTCTATTGCGATATTCGGTGCCATTTATTTTTACTGGCTGGTCGAAAGTCAACAAATAGGTACCGTTGATGGTTCTAATATTTCGATCTTCACCCTCTATTTTGGCTGTGACATTGTTGATAATGATAATGCCATCGTCGATTTCGTTAATGCCCTTATTATGGTTGCCGGTGGTTGAGCAATTCGCCACTTCTCCCATGATCAGCTGTTGTCCGCAAGTGGTGATTTTTAGAGTTTTGCAGAAAGTAGCGAACGTGGATTTTTCGCATTTTACGGCATGTGCTTTATTTCCGCATCCAGCAACGGTATTGGTTTCCCCAAAGTGTAGTACTCGTCCTTGGTGCGACACGGCGAATAGGCTAAAGATCTTACAAACTTTCTCAGGTATAGGATATTTTATAATAGAATACAAATTGTCTCTGTTTTGTAAAACCTTAATTCTAGACATTCCCAATATTTCTATTATTGTTACATTGGTCGAGTGCTCGTTGGTAATTGTATTTATATCATTATTATCTAATAATAAAGGGCTGACTAAATTTAGTTTGGCCAACGTTATTGAAATTCGAGGGTTATTATTCTATTTCTAGCTAGTATTGTTTCGTATAAGTGTCCCGTATCTATTTTTTCTTTTTTTGTTGTAGCAATGATTTTATTTATTTTTTCTGTGATTTCCAATATCTTCTGCTGAATGTGGGTATTTATCCTATATTGTTTGTTGTTAGAGTCAACGAGCATGTCCTGTCTCATCTGTAGTCTCTGGAAGTCGGTAAAGTCTGAGGTGCCGGCAATGACCTTCAGTGCCGTACCCAAAAAGTTCAAGCTTCGTGCTTGTCGGTGGTGAACGTCAACAGTTCGCAGTGGTGTTTCGATGTGCGTTATATCAGAATTTAGTAGCTTCCTCATGTGCGTTTGCGGGAAAAGGTCGGTTAGATTTCTTATCTCATCGTTCATGGTTGAGTACATTGTCAAGTTGGGGAAGTGCGTCAGGTATCCGTAATGTTCCCATAATATTGCGTCTCCGTCTACGATTGGGATATAATTAGCGTTAGTGTAGTCCGTGAGTTTTTCCGCTAAAGTGATCGTCAAAAAGAATGTCGCTGTTGTTATCCTGCAATTAAAAATGACAATATTTGTACTAGTCTATTAAGGTGGTCGAAGGATGTCCTTGTGAACCCTCCTCCCCTTTATAAGAACGGTGGTGCCTAGGTCCTGCTCAACTGTTTCTTCTACGTATATTGCTGAAAGTTTATTGCCTAGCCTACGGTTAACTTTAACTAAGACCTTGTCACCAGCGTTATATGTCATATTCTGACGACCCTTATTGTGGTATTCGTGATCAGAGGCCTGTACTTTTTCAATACGTTTTCGAATTGATTCTGTTATATTGGCTGAACCGGAGTGAATCATGTCTATTGGTTTTCTATTGGTAGCTGAATGAATTGTCTTATTATACTCTATAGTGGCTAACAAAATTAAGTCAACGGTGTCGCTCAGATTTCTTTCGAATTTCAGGCACCTAGCTATTTCACTCAAAGTACTGTGGAAACGCTCCACTTGCCCGTTTGAGGTACTATGAAGTGGAGGGGCGTTTGCAATCTTCACATTGTTGTAGTCTAACAATATTGATTTTATGGTATTTGAATTAAGTGACTTTTTATTGTCACAGTATATTGTTTTAACGTTCGGAAAAATGTTTATTAGCTGTAAAAATGGCGGTTTTACGTCTATGATAGTCCTAGATGCGATTTTCTGCACCATAGCAAATTTTGAAAACTTGTCAACGCAAGTTAGAAAAAATTTTTGATCCGTAGAGAAAATATCGACGTGTAATATTTCTCCAATGCTAGACGGTATCGGTGTTTCTGCGATAACATGTTTTTTTGGGTGTCGGTCGTATTTCGACTTTGAACAGATTCAGCAGTTTGCTGCCACCTCTCTTGCTTTTTTATCCATTTTTGGGAAAAAATAGTCGGCCAAGATCTGTTTGACATTTTCCTGTGCCGCCCTGTGAGCTCGATTGTGCTCTGCAATTATTATTTCCTTTTGGTCATTTTCGGTGAAGATATCCGAAACCATTTTTTCTGTATGGCGGAATTTCACGTTGGGATGGAGTTCAACCAGCCGGTGTTGAATTTTTGCCAAAAATGGTAAGCTGCAGTGTATTGCATTAACTACGCCATCGTTAATGACTTCCTGCAGTGTTTTTAGTAGCGACTCTAAATCACAAAATGAAACTATATGCCTGCTTTTTGACCCAAATATGATAAAGGTCTGCTTTGACAGGATTTCGCTATCTTGAAGTATTATCTGATTTCGGAAGCAGTTAACAGGTTTATCCACCGTTTCAATGGTGTAAGTCAGTGACTCTTCACTATGCATAGTGGCGCAGTCAGAGCTTGCTTCCATTTCGACTTCCACCATATTCATGTGCTGTCTTGACAATGCGTCAGCAACATGATTTTCTTTACCTGGCTTATAAAGAATCTTCGCGTTGAAGCTCTCTGTGAGAGATTTCCAGCGCTTAATTTTAGCATTTGGATTTTTATCCGAAACTGCAAATGTCAGAGGATGGTGGTCAGTGAAAATGTTCAATTGGTTTACACCATATAAGTAATTTCTCAAACTGTTGAGGGCCCACACTATTGCTAATAGTTCTCTTTCGTTTGTTGCCAGATGCTCTTCCCTATCTCTTAGAGTCCTTGATATCATGGTTATGGGCTTCTGTTCCTGTGAAAGTACAGCCCCTAAACCCCTTGAGGAAGCGTCGGTCGTCAGATCAAACGGTTTAGTGAAATCAGGATACGTTAGTGTGACGTCCTCTGAGGCCAGAACTTCTTTAAGTTTGTTGAATGCTTCTACACCTTCTGGTGTTAATTGAATTTTAATTTTTTTCGACTGGGTGGCACTTACTTTGCCATTTTCCCCTTTAAGCATGTCGGTCAGTGGTTTTGCTATACTGGCAAAGTCTTTGATAAAACATCTATAGTAACTTGCCAATCCTAGGAAGGAGCGAAGTCCTCGAAGTGTGGTCGGTTGCTCATAGCATTTTATGCCGTTGTTTTTTTCAGGACTTGTTTTTATACCACCTCTTGATACCACAAAGCCTAAATAGTCTACATCTGTTTTAAAAAATTTTGATTTCTCTATCGATACCTTCATATTAGCTTCACAGAGATTGCGTAACACCCATTCGATGTCCCTTACGTGATCTTCTGCTGTCTTTGAGTAGATAATTACGTCATCGACGTAAACGTGGCATGTCTTGCCAATTTGCTCCCTCAGAACATCATCAATTGCTCTTTGAAATATACTGGGGGCGTTTTTAAGCCCGAAAGGCAGGCGGCAGAATTCATACTTGCCGTTGTTTACAGAGAAGGCGGTTTTTTCCCGGTCTCTTTCTGCTAATTCATTCTGGTGAAATCCAGATTTCAAATCGAGGGTGGTAAAATATTGTGCACCCTTTAGATTTGACAATATCACCATTGCATTTGGCATTGGATACTTGTCCTCGATTGTGACCTCATTCAGCTTCCTGAAGTCGATCACTAGTCGCTTTTTTTTATTTCCTGTTTGATCTACCCCTTTTTTATCAACAACCCAAATCGGATTATTGTAAGGAGATCTGGATGTGCGAATGATGCCATTTGCTAACAAATCGGCTACTTCCTTATTGACAAACTCAGTTACACTCATCGGGTAAGAATAGAGTCTAGAATACACCGGCTCTTCGGTTTTTGTCCTAATGGTAGCGATTATATTTGTATTAAAAGGCAAGGACTCGTTAGGGTCTGCAAAAGCCTTCTTTTTATTCTCTATAATTTTACAAAACTGATTTCGGATAGAAGAAGGAATTTCTTCGCTTCTTACATCAATGAAATTCACATTTTTTCACTCATGGAACAACAGCTTTTCGTTTCCGAAATCATGTCGTATTATTCCATTGCTCAAGTCTATTTGAGCGTTTACTTGGTTTAGTAGGTCTAATCCAATTATACCGTCAAACGTTGCTATATTGGGCAGTATGAAAAAATCTGTCCATATACCGAACAACCTAATTCTGCATTTTTGCTTTACTGGGCTATTTCCATGTAGTGACTTAACCAAAAATGGTGTGGATGCCGGAATGATATTTTTAAGTTCTGGCAAGGGTTTGATGTAGTTCTTTGACGCACCCGTGCCCACTAATAGCCTTATTCTTTTTCCATGGTCCCCTACTCCTCGCTCAATCCACGGGAGTTGGGACTTCCCCCTAAAAAATTGAGCTGCTCCTCTTCAAGATTTTCTATTTCATCTTCGGCCTCTTGATTATAAGCTGCCTCTTGATTGTCTTGATTTAAATTGTTTACTCTCTGCACTTTTGATCCAGTGTTTCTTCCCGATTCTGCTTGTCGTTTACCAATTTGTTGTTGTTGGTTGAAGTTAGGGCCCTGTTTAAAGTTACTCCTATATTGCTGTTGACCCTGATTCGTTTTTTGCGATTGACGCCAGTTTGAATTCTGGCGCAGCCGCGATTCTGATGGATCCACATCTATTGGTATTGGTTGATCCCGTTGATCATTTTCGTTACCACCCCTTTTCGGTTGCCTATTGGAGAAATGCGGGTTCTTTTGTGTAGTTCGCATCCTCTGGTCTGAATTGCTAATACCAGTTTTCTTAAATCTATTTGGATCTTCACAAGATGCCGCAAAGCTTGTGGCGAACACATACCGTTCTCGGTTCGATTCAACTTCTTGCGCCAAGGCTAAAGTGCTTGGTAAATCATCCGGTCGAGACGCGAACAGAATGTCGCACAGAGGTCTTTTTAGTCCTGAGATAAATATTCTTAATGCGTCTGCCCTATATTTTGTGCAGATTGATTCAGCAATAGAACCTTCATGTGTCATAATTGTCTTGTTTGTGAGGAGGGTCAATTTCTTCTCCACCTCATCGAAATATTTTAGGACCGAAAGGTTGCCCTGTCGAAGCGTACAGAGCTCTTGCTCAATTAGATAAATAGGACGTTTGTCCGCATATGTAAAATCTAACCTAGCAATTATTGTGTCAAAGTTGAGCACGGTATTAAAAGATGCCAAAACGGCATCGGAGGGTCCCTTTATTTTATTTCTTATTATCCCCACAGCCTGGTAGTGCCTGGAGCTGCCCTGATAGTTTTTAAATACTTCATACGCTGTGTGGGCGGCTTGACGCCATGAAACGTAAGTGCTGACCTGTCCGTCAAATTCCGGCAAAGATTTAACCAGATCAAGTGGTTCTTCACATTTTACACCCGCTGTGATTCTCACCGGTTCATAAATTTGTGGGTTTTTATCTGTTTTTAAATTCGTTATCTGTTCTGTCAGTCGGTTAAGCTTTTGTTCAAAAGCTTCTTGCTGTTGTTGCAGTGCGCCTGTCATGGCAGCCTGCACTAAAGCCGTTAATTGATTTGCGTCCATTATATTTCTCTTTGAAATTTGTAAGCTAGGATAGGTAGCAATTCCTCTAAATTGCCGTCGCTATTGCTCATTAAACCGTTGTTAAACGCAAAAGAGAATACTAGCTAAAGCGCTACTCAATTCAACCAATGTGTAACAAAGATGCAACTATTTCGCACAGGTTATTAAATTTGTGTCCAACGTCCCCTTTATAAATTATAGCACTGTCACACTTCCCTTCTAAAGGCTTTCCTTTAGGTTTTTTTTCAAAAATACATTTACCTCACTTACAAAATATCGTCCCTTTTTCAGGAGAAGAAATTTTTTATTAACAGCAATAATTTCTATGGTTTAACAATTTATTTAGTTCCAATTCACAAACAAACATTTTTAGTCAAGCACCTTCCTTAATATTCACTATAATTTCATTTTCATAATTTATAAATTTTCAAAAATTTATTCATTTTCCTTCAAAAGGTTGGCCTTTACATTTGATATTTTTTCTTTTTTTTTACATAAATTGGCACGAATTTTTCACTGACAGAATGTCGTTAGTTAAAAAAAAAAAGTTTCCAGACATTTTCTTACTTTACAATTTATTTAATATCTTTTTTATAAATTTGTCAACATAATTTTTCTTTCTTTAAATCTTTACACTTTCACTTTTTTAACGAGCACTCTACTTACAATTTAAAGGCTACTTTATAATATTCCATTAAAAGATCCAATTGTGTTGTTCTTATCCTTATCCTTTGGGGTGCAGGCTCCGTTTAGATCCTTATACTCCTTTTAGCTATGTTAACCGATCACTTCTTTGATTTTGGTTCGAACTTAAAAACCGCTGTTGGCCGCCAGTTACTTTTTAGTGCACTTCTGTGCTTTATTGAGTCTAATTCAGAACTGACTTTCTACCCTAGCTTACTGCTATGACTTAGCCTAAGTTGCCTTCATCGCCGTCGTCGTCGTCGCTGTCGTTGCGCTTGCATTGTAGGATTCTGTCCTCTGTTCGTTGACGTCGTTGCTATCGCGGTGGATAGCTACCTGTTGTACGTGCAATGTCTGTTGTTACCGGTCCGCTGCCTGTTGTGAGTATGCTGAGTCAGCGGATCCCACGGCTATGGTAGTAAGTGAGCAGCGTTAATGGTTGTTTGTCGCTGCCAGTCCGTTGTCTGTTGCGAGTATGCTGGGTCAGCGGATCCCACGGCTTTGGCTGTTGGGCATGGATAGGAGTACTGATTACGTTCAGCATTGCCCTGAACAGGTGTTAGGTAGACAATGCTGACTGTGTAATTGTTGGCTAACGTTTTGGGTTAACTTACATCTCTGTATGTAAATGATCAAAAGCGAGACAGAGTTCCAGAGAAACTTATATACTAACAACCAATGGCTTACAAACTATGTTATGCATGCACGTATGTATACAATTGAACCAAAGTGAGACAGAGTTTCAGAGAAACTTATACCAACAACGTCTGGTACACATTCATGTATGTAACAATAAAGCGAAGAGCGAGCTGGTTGGTTATTAGCTATTTACGTAACTATCTACATGTGTATATACGTATGAATTATATCTACTTAATTACAGTGGGTAATATATAAACAGAACATACATTGGTACAGTGTGGCCTACTACAACTCGGCCAACCTGAGTTGAGATGTCTTGATCTCTCCCTTGTTTATCTTGGCTCCCCTTGAACCACGGACGCATGTTCCCTACTGCCCATACACCTTTATATGGTATTCTAGATTGTTGAAACCCTTCGACATCCTCGAGAAAATATATATCATTGCGCAAAACTTTTACTACTTTCTAAGGCCCTTTGAACCTGGGAAGCAGTTTTTTAGATGTACCTACGTGGGAATTGAATGTCTTTACTACGACGTAACCAGCCTCTTTGAATTTGGTCGCAATTTGCCTTGCCCTACCTGTATACTGATTATTGTAATTTTGTACCTGTTTCTCATTCTCTCTCGCATTTTATCTCACATCCTTGTGGCTTTCTAAGGCTGGTTTTTCTAAGATTTCTATTAGTACGTCTTCTACTATTCCTCGCTGTTTTACACCGAAAAGCATGACGCTGTGGTATTCTTTGATTGTCAATTCCGCCATCATCGGCCCTAATGTTCTGTTCACTATTTCGACTTGTCCGTTAGCCTGTAGAGAACTTGTCGCAATCTTCATGTGTTTTACGTTTTCTGCAAAAAGGTTAATACGTACTACTTCGAAAGGACTACCGTCTTTTGGAATATTGTGCAGAAACCCTTCTCCGCGTCCCCGTTTTGACGAAAATACTATACACCTTAAACAGTTTTGCATGTGAGCTGCTATTTTAGATTTCATTTGTGGAAACCAGTAACTTTTTAAGACCAGATCTAACGTTTTGTCAATCCCTGTATGCCTCATCTCGTCATGATATTTAAACATGACATGAGTTTCCATCTCAGTTGGAATATAAAAGAGAACCCCACCGTTTTCTCTTTTCCTATATATGTATAACCCCATTTGGCATTTCGAATAAACTGTGTTCTTTCTTCAAACGTATTCGTATCACTCGTGACAATATTATTACATCTATGTACTTAGCGCATCAACGTGCTGCATTCAAAAGTCCGGTCTATGTTCTAAAACATAGTCGTAGTTTTGAAGTTCTACAGCCCATCGCGCTATTCTCGGATTTAACTCTTTTTTGTTAAGAGTCGGTGCCAGCGAATTGCAGTCTGTGACTATTTTAAACTCTAAGACTTGTAAATACACACGAAACCTTTTGACAGCGTAAGTTATGGAAAGCGTTTCCATCTCGAAGCTATGATACTTTGACTCTGTTTCGCTTGTACATTTCGAGAAGTAAAAGACTGGATGCATTTTCACATCTGCTTTCTTCTGTAAGTATCGCTCCAAAGCCTGTCGAGTTTGCATCACAATGCAACTCTGTTTTATCTTGGGGACTATACAAAGCCAGTATTGGTTCTTCTAATGACTTTTCTTTGAGTATTTCAAAAACTCTTAAAGAAATATTTTGCCATTGTTAAATGAGAAGTACGAATATGATTTTCAAAAACCAAGTGAATTTAAACTGCAAAATAATGAAAGAGTGGTATTGGAAACATTTCTAACACATATAAATGCTAATTTAGCTTCAGTAGTTATTAATAAGTCAGTTTGTTGTATTAGAGAAGCATTTACAATTTTAGAAGCCACTAAAAGCAACAATTAACATGGCAGATAATGCGTTAATAATAAATAAAAAAGAACAAGTTCATTGACGAAAAATATACTTATGAATGAGAGTGTCATGCACTACAGCAGGAAGAAATCAAGGAATAATTAAATAACTTAAATAAAGAAGAATATAATATAATTTCAAATTTAATAAAAACGAATAAATGTTTATTTTATCATGATGGAGATAATTTATCCGTAATGAAAAGCACTTATCATGAAACCGTGACAAAAACGAATAATCCTGTTTATTCTAAAATATACAGGTATCTACAAATTCATGAGGTGGAGATAACAAAACAAATTAATGATATGATATTAAAACATGTAATTTCTGCTGTAAACAAACGGATTTTTTGGGCCATGTTCTTAGAGGGTGTTAAAGTAAATCCCGCGAAAATTAAAAATATTCTGGAACTGAACTTACCAACAACACAAAAACAAATTAAATCGTTTTTAGGTGATACGGGTTAATATAGAAAGTTTGTGCGAGATTATGCTAAAGTGGCACAACCTATGACACAATATTTGAAAAAAGATAAAAAAATTAACATAACAGATCCTGAATATATGAATTCATTTGAGAAATTAAAAAGATTGCTTACGGAAACTCCAATTCTAAGGTATCCCCACTTTAAGAAAAAAATTAAATTGATTACTGATGCAAGTAATTTTCCAATTGGAGCATTACTTCAACAGGATAATCACCCGATCTGCTATGCCAGCAGAACTTTAAATTATCATGAAAGAAATTATTCCACTACGGCAAAAGAGCTTTTGGCAATTGTATGGGCTGTAAATTATTTTCGTCCTTACTTATATGGTGTACAATTTGACTTACAAACCGATCATCAACCACTCAAATGGTTGTATGCAAAATCACAATGCAAAGATGTAAATTCAAGGTTGCAAAGGTGGATACTAAGATTAGGAGAACATAATATGAATATCAAATATATTCAAGGAAAAGATAATAAAATGGCAGACTTTTTGAGCCGCATAAATTCTGATACCAAAGAAATAAATTTGATTGAAAATCAGGATATTTTAGGGGATGATTCTGATGAATCTGTACAAAATAATAAATATGATGGAAGTATTAATACTATACATTTGCCGAGGGGAAACTTCAATGATCATATATCTATACTAGAGACAGTAGTTAATCGTTTTAAAACACAGATAATTTTAACTAAAAGAAAGAAAAGAGAATTTGAAATAAAATTTGGTAATAAAATTCTGTATATTACTTTGGAGGATAGATTGCCAGATGTGTTACGAAGACATATTAAATCAGGTAAAGTAGGAATTTATTCAGAATTAAGAGATCATGAGTACAATTTGTTACAATTAAGGATTCTGGCAATTTATAATCAAAAAGAAAATATAAAATTCGTAAAATGCAGTTTTAGGGCGAAAGACATGAATAGCGAGGATGAAAACTTACAAAAAATACATAAATACCATAAACATGAATCGGGCCATACAGGAATTAATGGATGTTATGAGGAATTAAAGAAAATACTTTATTTCCCACGATTAAAAGCAATTATTCAAAAGTAAAAAAATAATTGTGATTCTTTCAATAGAGCTAAGAATGATAGAAATCCATTAAACCCGAAAGATCAATTAACAGCGACACCTTCTAATATAAATCAAATAATTCATGCCGATATCTATACAAATAATAAAAATAACTTTATTACATTCATAGATCGATTTTCTAAGCATGCATCTGCATTTCATTTAGAGGATAGAAATTGTATTACTCTGGTTGAAAAACTAAGACAATGTTTTTCCATTAAAGGGAAACCTAATATGATTATATTCGATAATGAATTTAATTGTATTAATGTGAAAAATTTTCTGAGAAAGGAAATTGTACAAATTCACTTTACCGGTAATTCAGATATAGAGAGATTTCATAGTACGTTGGGAGAAAAACTTAGGCTTTTGGAGGCTGAAAAATCAAGGATGTCTATGAAATAAAAAGTGTTTAAATGTATAGAACGGTATAATAATTTGATTCATTCAACTATTAAGGCTAAACCTCAAGATGTTTTGGAAGGAAAGGTGGATAAACAGAAAATTATTGAATAACATCACAGAAAAAAAGAAGAAGTTATTTCTAAACTTAATAAATAAAGAGAAGATTTTATACAGGATAAGGAAGAAGGACATGTAAAGAACTATAAAGCAGTTAAACATAAATATGAACCCAGATATAGAAAGATGAGATTTAATAATATTCATCCAATAAATATTAAAAGAACTATGAAATTTGCAGGTATATTTGATACTTGCGATGTTGATAGTATCAGTACCAACGGTAAACGGAGATAGAGAAGCTTGAGGGCCAAAAAGGATACATTGAAGTTACAATTGATGGTGCTAATTTTGCTGATTCGTATAATACAGTATTACACATAATAAACCCTAAAGAAATATTTGAAATCATTGATAACTTGTAGAATAATATAGAACGATCAGGACTTGGAGCTAAAGCAAACCCATTGGAAATACAGCTAGAAATGATGAAGAGAAAGGCACAAACATTAATACCAAATCGGCATTTTGTGGGAAGGACACAAAAATGGTTATTTGGAACTATGGATGATGAAGACAGACAACAAGTAGAAGAACATTTGCGGATAAATGAGATAAATAATCATAAGGCTATAGAAAGTTTAAATTAACAAATTAACATTAATGTTCACTTTAATGAATCATTTTCTAAATTGAAATAAATAATACAACATGACTGAATAATGATAGGTAATAAAATAAATAGTCTTCAGAAACATACTGACGAAGTTGAAGTACAACTTCTTGAAACTGATTTTATAATAAAATTGTTGGATACAGATCCAAAAGAAACAAATATGTGGCAACATCTTACTTTTGACAATCAAATGTCGCTTTTATACGTGTCGGCATCTGATTGGTTTTTAGCATAATACTTAGCGAGTAACTGATCTATTGTTTTACTTATTGTTATAACTTTTGTCGGAAGCTTTTGGGAAATAAATCGCGTGACACGGTCAAAAGAGATTTTGGCGACGAGGATAAAAAGAATTGAGTAACATAAATTCGACACTGCGATGACAACGTCGTCGGTGGAACAAGTGATAGCACATTTGCTCGTACAGCAGACTGAGACCCAACAAGCAACGCAGCAACTTCTTCAAAAGGTAGTGAAGCAGCTAACCTCTAATAGTTCAACATGTGGAGCACCTTCCAACAGCAGCGTAAGCCGGGAGCAATTGATGGACATTTTAGCAAAACAAATGCAAGAGTTTGAGCGTGAACCGGAGGACCAGAACACTTTTGAAGCCTGGTACGAAAGATACCAAGACATTTTTGAGGAAGACGCCAATCAATTGAGTGACGCGGATAAAACAAGGCTTTTGTTACGCAAAGTTAGTTCCGCAGTGTACAAGCGAAATTAACTTCAGCACCACCGTGAGCCAACTAACAGCAATGTTTGGGGAGAAGCACTCACTTTTTAATATACGCTTTAAATGTTTTCAAATCGTAAAAAATTACGTAGAAGATTACATTTCATACATTGCAAGGGTTAATCGGCAATGCGAAAAATTCCAGCTCGACAAATTTAGTAAAGACAATTTAAATTGCTTGATATTTGCAAGCGGCTTGCAAACACAGACAGACGCAAGTTTCCGTAACGAAATACTGAAGATGCTCGATGATGAAAAACCAGATAAGCCATTTACTCTGGAGACAATCAATGCAGAAATTCAACGTACCCTTCAACGTCAGCAGGAAATTAAGATGATTGGTAATACCCAAGCCGTAACACATGCAATTCATGCGCAACACAAAGGCACAGGCCAACAGCAAAAACAGTTGGGGGAAAATGCACAGAAAACACCACCTTCTCCATGTTGGTTTTGCGGAGGTGTGCACTATGCTCGGTATTGTACATACGCGAGTCACAAATGTAACCAATGCGGAACCGTGGGCCACAAGGAAGGCTACTGTAATATAAATAAACGTAACCAGCAAAAACATAAACCACATGACAAAACAACAAAGCCAACTGACACGGTGGCACAAACAAAAAGAAGCAGGCTGTGTCAGAGACACGGCCATTAAGTTTAACGTAGAATACGCCATCCGATTAGACAGAAAACATACATATGTAACAATAAATGATAAATAGTACAAGCAAATGAATTTCTTTATTTTTTAACATACTAAACGTCAACTTCCAGCTGTTGTCGAACAGCATCAATCAGCATTGTTATTTTGCAGTGCTTGGCAGCATTTTCTCTTCTTTTACTCTACTTTAACTTGCCCGCCTAAAATTATGCAATACAAAGAAATGGCTGCACGAGTACATTTAAATCGCCCAACAGCAAACACTCAACCAAACACCACACACATATTTGTGTGCATGTGTTTATACAATTTTCAATTGAGAAATTTAAATATTAGGAAGATATCAACCAACATGAAATGTATGTCAAACGAAAGCTCACATCTTCATTTGACTACAAAAAAAAAAAAAAAATTAATCGAGCCGTTTCCTTATAATTAAAGAAATAGAGATTACAACAATAAAAACCCGACATTGGTGCCCATACCGTAAGGTAAGACGTATTCTACGCCAAAAAAATAATAGATTTCTCGAAACGCAGGAAACACACAGACATTTTCATAAACGGCAATAAAGCACGTTTACAACTGGACACCGCTTCAGACTGCGCCATGATTTCGAATGAAATGTGGGAAAACATTAATAAGCGAGTTTACTGTAACCATTGTACATCAAGGCGAAGAAAAGCAAATGCGAATTTTAGTTACGTCAGTTTTGAAGAATTCGGTCTGTGGGACATACCCATCAACTCATTCTGTACGAGGCTACAACTTGCAGCGAAAGAGACAGAAGAAATATCGAAATTTAAAACAGAGTTTCATACAGTGTTCTGCAAACAACTTGGACATTGTGAAAAGATAAAAATTCACCTTACATTGAAGCCTAACGCTATAGCAAAATTTTGTCCAAAACGTCCAGTACCTTATGCAGTTACAACAATGGTAGAAGCAGAGCTAAAGAGACTTGAAACCGCAGGTGTCATTTCACCGACTAACTATTCAGATTGGGCAGCCCCAATTGTAGAAGTGAAGCGGCCAAATGGGAAAATAAGGATTTGTGAAGAGTACTCAACCGGTCTTAACGCAAGTGTAGAGTCACATTTTCAAGTAAGTACTTCTCGCGCTTCGATTTCAATCATACGTACATGCAATTCGACGTAGACGAGGTAACTAAATCTATTTTAACTATCAATACTCACCGTGGTTAATATGAGTTCAACAGACTTGTTTCTGGAATAAAATCAGCACCAGGCAACCAAAAGCATCAATCAGCATTGTAAATCAATCAACCAAGTACTACAGCGCTTCGCAGAATACAACATCACCGTTAACTACGATAAATGTGAGTTTTTCCAAACTAAGATCAAATACTTGGGTCATATAATTGATTTCGAAGGCATTCGACCGGATCCAAGTAAGATCACTGCCATTACAAATTTACCAAGCCCAACGAATGTTAGCGAGCTCAGATCGTTTCTTGGTTCAGTAAATTTTTATTGCAAATTCATTGGGACAATGAGATCATTACGAGCACCGCTTGATGAATTATTGCAATGCAAAAAGAAATGGTATCTTATGGTCAGCAGAATGTGAAGCAGCTTTTCAGAAATTCAAAACCTTCTTAACGTCAGACTTAATGCTCACCCACTTCAATCCACAACTACCAATTATGATGCATCTTCACAAGCACTGGGAGCACAAATCTCTCATATAATGCCAGATGGAAGTGAAAAACCAGTGGCACTCGCATCAAGGTCTCTGACATCGGAAGAAAAGAACTATGGCCAAATAGAAAAAGAAGCCTTAGCCTTAGTTGTCGCTGTAAAGAAATTTCACCGCATGGTATATGGTCAAAAATTTACTCTCCGTACTGAGCATAAGCCACTACTAGCAATTTTTGGATCACACAAGGGTATTCTAGTATACGCAGCGAGTAGACTTCAAAGATGGGCTCTCATCCTTATGTCATATGACTTTAGCATTACACATGTAAAAACCGAAAATTTTGGAAACGTTGATATATTGTCGAGGTTGATACCCCCAAAGCAACTTGACGAAGAAGAATTTGTTATTGCAGGCTCTACGTTGGAATTTAATATTCAATCAGTAGTACAAGACAGCATAAATATACTACCAATCACCCACCATATGATTCAAGAAGCTACGCGAAAGGACATACATACATCTTCAGCAGGTTAGGCAACATGTTCAAACAGGATGGCCCGTAAATGCAAAATCATTGCATGCTAGTGATTTGATTCCGCATTACAACCGCAAAGAATCGCTAGCAGTAGTCGATGAAATTCTGCTAACTGGAGATCGTATCGTCATTCCTTCAACTTACAGAAAACGAATATTGAAGACGATACACAAAGGTCATCAAGGGCAGCAGCGAATGAAGTCCAATGCACGTAGTCATGTTTATTGGCCAAACGTCGATAGGGACATCGAAGACTACGTTCGCACATGTGAAATGTGTCAGCTCAACGCTAAGACATCTACAAAATCCACCCTAAGTTCATGGCCCATATCAGATAGAGCTATGCAATGCATCCATATATACTTCGCTGGTCCTATTCGATCACAATATTAGTTCGTTATAGTCGATTCATTTTCCAAGTGGCCAGAGGCAAACCAATGTACATACAACAATGTCAACAGCCAAGGTCATAGAAATTGTATCCCGAATGCATCGTATCAGACAACGGTACACAATTTGTAAGCGCAGAGTTTAAACAATTTTGCAACATTCGAGGCATACAGCATTTAAGAACAGCTCCATACCATCCCCAGAGTAATGGACAAGCAGACCGGTATGTTGACCTAGTTAAACGGGCGTTAGAAAAATCATACGCGGGGAGCCGAAAGACTACACAAATTTGCAAGAATTTCTACTCCAGTATCAGTCAACACCTAACCCAAACTGCGTGGAAGGAAAGTCACCTGCGGAATTGTTCATAGGTAGAAACCTCCGTAGAGAAATTGACTTATTGCTTATACGAAAATGGAACAACAATTTGACATTAAGCATGGCGCTAAGCAACGACAGTTTGAGGAGAGTCAGAAAGATTTCGTAAAAATATTTAAAAACAACAAAATGGTTTGGCAACCAGGAGTCATACAAAGAAAGATTGGCAGTGTTAATTCCTATGTACACGTTTTGGAAAATGGCCGAAGTCGGGTTATAAATTCACGTGCGAATCAAATTCGAAAACGCAGCTTTGACACCGAACAGTCATGGTCAGAACCAGACGTAGCTGAACCACAGTATCAACATCAATCTCAGCAAGAAGAACCACGAAGTTCTCCACGATCCGACGCATCACCAACAGATATACAAGGCGACCACCAACATGACAGCAGCAATATGCAGTTTCCAACTAACAAAGGGAGATGTTGGATACAGATCCAAAAGAAACAAATATGTGGCAACATCTTACTTTTGACAACCAAATGTTGCTTTTATACGTGTCGGCATCTGATTGGTTTTTAGCATAATACTTAGCGAGTAACTGATCTATTGTTTTACTTATTGTTATAACTTTTGTCGGAAGTTTTTGGGAAATAAACCGCGTGACACGGTCACAACAAAAATTAAAAATTTTACAAGACAATGTGGATCATATTCAGGAAAATACTTTTGCTTCTAGGACAAGAATTCTTCATAGTAATATCTTAACAAATGAGCAAATTGAGTATTACAATGTAGATTTAAATAAATTACAAAATATTTAACTTGGGACATTAATTGATGACAATGAATGTATCATAATCGTAATTAGAATACCAAAAGATTTAATATATCTACCAATTTCATATATAATACCTATAGGAGATAATAAACAAAAATAATTAATGTTTGACCTAATATCAATCGTTAAATATAATAAGTCTATACTAATCTATGAAGAAAATATAGATCTGAATAAATTACGAAATTTAAAAAACTGTTTAACAAAAAATAATTGCTTACACATATATACATATATAACAATGTATCTGAAGAAATTGAAGTAAAAGAAGGAACATTATTATTGAAAAATTTTAAAAATATCACTTTAAATAATACATGTAATGAAAAAGAATGGCTATTAAATGAAAATTTTTTGGTAGCATTCAATGAATATCCGATTATAATAAATAATAAAAAATGGGATAATACTGAAAAAGTATTAACACAAAGTATCACAGATATAATTTTCTTTAATAACACTAAAAATCAAAATGAAAAATTAATATTTGAGGAGATTTTGCTTAAGAGAATAGAAAATATTGATAAAATCGATGAAATAAATTATGTAAAGAAACAATATTATATATTATACATATACATTTCTAATAATTATAATAATCATTATTATTATGACTCAGGAGAGTCCTAAATCAAAGGGGGGAGAAGTTACGTTAGCAACTCCACCAAATTCACTTCCTATATATGTATTTTCAATACAGTACATAAACAAAATTTGCAAACAATGTTGTAACATATTCAATTTTTTTATTGGCATTTACTTTGTTACCCTCTAACCCATTGAAATTACTCAAATTTAGATTCAAGCAATAATTTCCACTTATTCGTGAAATACTTTGTTGCGTTGTGAATAAATTGTTACATATCATATTTCACTTCAACTGCACCTAATGTGAAATAAACTATTGGTAATAATGTAAACAATATAACAAAATGTAAATAACACAACAAAGTAATAATTATTAAGAAACTAAGAATTAATGACACATATATGAAATCACAAATAAGAAAACAAATTTGTAATAATGAAGTTATAAATAGTTGAATATGAAAAATTTAGATTCAGAACTAAAGTTTATTTCGAAGAATAAGCATTTAAAGCTTAGTTCCATTATTTGCGTAAGAATTCGTACTGCCCTAATGGAGTGGCGAAAGAAGTAAATTTGACAGAATCAGTATGCATACAAACATGAAAAAACCCCATTTTTCAAATCTAACTTCGTAAAGAACTCTTTTCCTGCTAATATATCTATTAAATCGTCTATTAGAGGGATGGAGTAATTATCTTTCGCTCTTACCTTATTAAGTGTTCGTTAGTCGACACTCATCCTAATGTCACTTGTCCTTTTGCGCACTAACACTATAGGAGATACAAACTCCGACTCGCTGGGTCTGACGAAATCTTTCTTCAAGTATTCTTCTAACAGGTTAGGTTAGTTTTTGTTTGTGAACTTGACTTATGTTATCATCAATCTTAATATTAAATACCTTGCATTCATATTTGTAGCAAAGAACTGTCAAAGAAATTAGATTCTCGCTTGTCGTGTTCACTTTCATTTGAAAAACAATATTCGGAACAAGAATTTACATACATCACAATCGTTAACCTCATTATCATTTGCTAATTCATTTATTTCTACATTTCCTTTTGCATTAGTTTCAATCAATTCGTTCTCTTATATTCTCTTAATCTCACAATTATCGTTTTCATTTATTTTGCTTTGCGAAATATTTTCCGCCGTATCTTTCAACAAATATTTTCTATTATTTCTTTACTTTCATTTTCTTTTTGTTGAACTTTTCTGGTTTTTTCTTCCCTCATCAACTTATACTTACAAGTTCTAAGAAAATCTCTTCCCAAAACTGCCTCATAGACCATTGTTCCATCCGCAACAACAACAAAACTTATATAAAATTCTTTATTATTTATCAAAACTGAACAAAAAATCTGGTTAAAAGTTGTTATTTTGGATTTATTCAAGCCAAAATAGATAGAATTCGGCATTCAAAGAAACATACACATGTTCACTATTTTTCAAAATAAAATGGAAAAATCTTACATAGTAGTTGTCGTCACGCACCAACTAAACTGTCTTTTTCCTGTCTGGACATTCCGCTGCATGATGAGCTACACTTCTGCATGCATAATATGCTCCTTACTCCCTCTTCGACTTTCGGCAATCAGCAGAGTAATGACCACGAGAATTACATCTGAAACATCTAATCTCGAGAACTTGTGATGTCGTAGCCGAATGCCTGTCTCCTTGTAGTCGAATTTTCGCGAATGCTTGCAGTAATTGGGTCTTTGTAGAATAACATTGCATATCCGCCTGTGTACGCAACGGCCCATCAAGAATTCCTTCGATAACGTTCTCGACGAACTCATCCTCGTTCAACTGAACGGTGTTACCAGCATCGCTTTGTCGTTGAAAAATTCGCCAAACGAGTATCCAGCTTTCCAATTGCGAGCTAAAAAATGTTTCCGCAAAGACAGCTTATTTACTTCAATTCTAGTAGTAGTTCCAGAGAACATCAAACAATGAGAAGGTGCAAAATTTGGTTCGATCCAAATGAATTTTGAAAGGTTTTGTCTAAGGAATGGACATGTTAAATTTTTATTTCGCCGCCTACTTAACAGGCATGAAAAATGTGAATTAACATTTCCACTGTTCAAATTGTTGCTGAAATGTTGATAAGTGGCAGATGTTTATGGGAATATTGTTACAAATGTGTTTAATATTATTAATCCATTTGAAATCTCGTTCGCAAAAAAAAAAATTGTCGGGAAAAATTATTAAAAAATTATTTCTAAAATTTTCCATAACCTCATTAAAGATACAAATTAAAAAAAAATATAAACAAATAAATAAAATTAAATTGCATATGAATGTATTTATGTACTGTACATATGCACATTATGTAGTAATTTTACTTGCAAGTCATTATGAATATTTTTCTAAATTAAAAAAAAGCTGAAATTCGAAGTATTGATAATGTTGCAAGTGTATATAGAAATTTTTTTTACAAACTATGAAATTAATAAATAATTAACTCTTTTTACATTTTTCAAAAAATTTTCAGGATAAATTACTTAAAATAAAAGAAAAAAATTTGGCTTGCATTAAAATTATTTGTTAAATTTTTACGAAAAAAGGCATAATATTTTTATCATGACTTCATGAATATTTAAAAAAATTAAAAAAATTTGAAATATTAAAATATCCAAGCATATTTATATTTTTACTTACAATTATGGATTAATAAAATTTTGATGTTCGTTTAATTAATCAAAATTGTTAAAACTGATTTTTTATAATATTATAAATATTACTATGAGTTTGATTTGGTTTCCTATGTTGATTTCCTTTTTCTGAAGATGCGAAATAATATGCGATCTACATATGTATATTATAAATTTGTTCATTTGTATCAAAAATTTGTCTTGGCAAAAAATATTCACGGGAAACCGTATCAAGTAGCGATTTAGATCAGAGAATTTAATTGTGTTCTGTGGTGCAGTTGCTTTAAGAGACGCCGCAATATTCTTTATGCTTTCGTTTGCGCGAGTTCGGAACCTGGCCACGCGCTTTTGGCTTAAAATTTATTTGGATTTTTACTTTTTTGCAAATTCTTGCACTAGCTTACACACATACGTATGTATGTACATATATATATTGATATAAATATGTATGTATACTTCCAGAGAATACTACATATTTCATAAATAACTAATATACCATCAAGTATACAATCATATATGCACACATCCATATGTATGCATATGTATCTATGTACATATTTACATACATATGTACATATATCTAAATACATAAATTCATATGCATACACATATACATATGTATGTATGTATGTATTTACGTGCATGTGCATATATTCAACCTTGACCTACGCTTAATCTAAGTAAATCAAATTACAGCGCAATCACAACCGCAGCTGCATTTGTGCCTGCGCCGGCGTCAAATATTCTAAAATATCTGAAACTACATACAACTACAAAAAATTCATTCATAAACGCGTGCGCGAATTCCTAAACACAAATGCCGTTCATTCATAAGCGCAAGCATTTCATCTCCCCGCGCACGCAAATGTCCCCTCAACGATCTTTTTCGCGATGAACACAAAAATGCTAAAATCTTCAATTTTACAAACCATCGACGGTCTTTGAAAATTTCAACACCGCAATATCAGACAATAATGCAATTTGCCAACGTAGTCTGACAAATTGCTGGCATCCTAGAATGTTCTAGAACATTCTAGAACTTCTGACCAAATGCGCATCAATTCATTTGCGTACACGTGCACGCGCAATTGCCGAAAAACAGAAAAGAATATTCTTTTGCTTACCGTTCCCTTTCCCTTTCAACCCTTCTCTTATCCACAATTGTTGCATAACTCCTCTTCCGTCTCAACTTGCCCCGTTGGCAAGCAAAAAACAGATTTTTTCTCGGGTTACTACTTTTTCTTCTTTGTTTCATTTTTAGTTGGATTCGTAAATTGTTCTTCTTTTTTGCGCACACATTGCTATGATTTGCATAAATAGCCGTTTAAGCGTGCGCAATGGAGTGTCTGCTGTGGCTTAGCGCGTATAGTCGCCAGCCACATTATCATATTGCATGTTTTAGCTTTTGCCCCATAATTCGAATCCCATCTTTTTTTTCGTGCCATGTCTATTTTTATGCATTTTTTTAAAAATTAAATACGATATATTTATTAACTTTGTTGAATATTTTCCAGTAATGGCGTTTATTTCGTGGTAGTGTTACCACACGTATTACATTTCGATTTATACATTTGGTGCTGCCACCATATAGCTATTTACAATAGATATTGAACTTATTCTATTACATTATGTTATGCTAGATACTACTTTCTACTACAGCTCGGCCAATCTGACCTAGTAATGATCGACCTCGATCATCTGGTTCAGTAAATAACACTTAAGATAACAATAAATTAAGTTACATCACCCAGGTCGGTGCTGCCTTCATTCGCACTATCTTTCTCTTTACTTTTCCAAAGCCTAATATTACAAGCTTCTACGACACTGTCGTAGGGTATTTGAGTAATTTGCCCATTTTCTATATCTTTTATTACGTAGCGGTCATTGGGGAGTACCTTGTGGATTGTATACGGTCCCTTAAATTTTGGCAGAAGTTTCTTATTAACCCCCACCGTTGTATCTACATTCTTTATCACCACGAAGTCCCCCTTTTCAAATGAATTCACCCTCATCTTCCTCTGCTCACTCCGGCTTAAATTGTATTTTTGCACTTTCTTAATATTCTCTTCGGCGCTGTTACGCAGCGCCTCTAAATCCCTCCCCCGCGGGCCTGAAATGTATTCGTCTAGGTATTCAGTGAGCTTGTCAACTATTTCACCTCTTTGGTTTACTCCGAAAAGGGCTTGACTTGGTGTAATTCCGATTGACCTATTTATTGTATTGTTTAGTGCAAATTCTATTTTGACTAGCTGCTTTACCCAGTCAGCGTGAGAAACGGGATCACTTAGTTTTGCCAACATTCCAACTAAACTTCGATGTATTCTTTCGGCCTGCCCGTTTGCCTGTAGCGAGTGTACGGCTACCTTTACATGGGCGACGATTTTGTTTTCTATATACTCTTCAAATTCTTTTGAAGTAAAGCAACTACCTCTGTCTGTTATGCATCTCTGGGGTCGACTATAGTATTCAAAGTATTTGCTAAGTGCCGCAGTCACTTCTTTTGTGCTTGTTGTTAGTACTGGATATAATTTAACGAATTTGGTAAAGGCATCTATCACTAACAAAATGTGTTTTCTTTTTGACTGTAAGGACGGAAGTGGACATAGGTGGTCTAAGTGAATTGTATGGAAAGGTTTGGGGTCTTTAGGGATATTATGCAATTGCCTAGCACCTGGTCTATTAGGTGCGGAATACATGATGCATTTTATGCAATTTTGTTTAAATTTATTAATTTTTTCTTTCATCTTTGGGAACCAATAATTAAATTTTATTTTCTGGTAACACTTCTCGACACCTTGGTGTCCTAATTGCTCATGAATGGTTCTAATTATTTCTCGCTCGAGCTCTTTGGGAACGTAAATACTACCCCGTTCTCCATAGCAAAGTTTTCCATGTTTTCGTTTTCTAATCTCTTCTTCAGGTTTACTATATTCGGGTCTCGCGATTGCGTGATTTGCAGTTGAAAGTCTATGTCTTCGCTATCAATAATTGCGACTGTATTTTCACTGTTGAATTCATTTCGGCTTAGTGCGTCTACATGTGGCATTTTCGTGCCTGCTCTATGGGACATTGAGTAATCGTAGTTTTCTAGTTCTAGTGCCCACCTTGCTATTCGACTATTCACAAGTTTCTTTTTAAGTGTTAATGTAAGTGAGTTGCAATCGGTAATGATTTTAAATTTGATGCCTTCCAAATATACTCTGAACCTACGTAATGCATATATTACAGCAAGAGTTTCCAGCTCGAAGCTATGGTACCTACTTTCTGCATCAGAAGTTCTTTTCGAAAAATAAGCTACCGGGTGTAATTGGTTATCGTCTTGTTTTTTGCAACAGGATTGCGCCAAACCCTTGTGCACTAGCGTCACAGTGCAATTCTGTCTCTTTGATTTGGCTATATATTGCCAATACAGGGCTACATATTAGTTATACCTTTCATGAGAATGAAATGGTATATTAAGTTTGGTCCGATGTTTGTAAGTGCCAGAAGGAGAAGAGATAGACCCATCAAAAAGTATACCTAAATGATCAGGACGATGAGCTGAGTCGATTTAGCCATGTCCGTCTGTCTGTCCGTCTGTCCGTCTGTCCGTCTGTCCGTCTGTTTGAACGCAAACTAGTCCCTCAATTTTAGAGCTATTTTGATGAAATTTGGTGAGCAGGTGTCGTTGTACAAATGATTAAACATTTGTCGGAATCGGCCAGATCGGGTGACTATAACATATAATACAACCGATTATTCAGATATTGAATTTTGCGCCATAACTCCTCCATTTAAGCAGCTAAAGGCTTGAAATTTTGCAGAAATATCAGCCATTATTAGCTACGTATCAGTATTGAAAATCATGAAGATCGGAGAAATATAACATATAGCTCCCATACAACCGATTGTTCAGATATTGCATTTTGCACCATAACTCCTCCATTTAAACAGCTAAAGGCTTGAAATTTTGCAGAAATATCAGCCATTATTAGCTACGTATCAGTATTGAAAATCATGAAGATCGGAGAAATATAACATATAGCTCCCATACAACCGATTGTTCAGATATTGCATTTTGCACCATAACTCCTCCATTTAAGCAGCTAAAGGCTTGAAATTTTGCACAAACATCAACCAATATTAGCTACGTATCAGTATTGAAAATCATGAAGATCGGAGAAATATAACATATAGCTCCCATACAACCGATTGTTCAGATATTGCATTTTGCACCATAACTCCTCCATTTAAACAGCTAAAGGCTTGAAATTTTGCAGAAATATCAGCCATTATTAGCTACGTATCAGTATTGAAAATCATGAAGATCGGAGAAATATAACATATAGCTCCCATACAACCGATTGTTCAGATATTGCATTTTGCACCATAACTCCTCCATTTAAACAGCTAAAGGCTTGAAATTTTGCACAAACATCAACCATTATTAGCTATATATTAGTATTCATCAAGATCGGAGTTCACAGTGTAAATCGGCAAGATAAATTCAGGACAAATATTTATTGCGAAAAGTAATAAGCTCAGCGCAATATCACATGAATCATAGCGTTAAACGTTTGGGAACTATTTACGGATCTGATAACTGTTTTCAAAGACCGACATATGTATGTAGGTCTTACATATTAATACTTAATTATTTGTACTTTTTAAATGTTAAATATCAAGCGTCGATACGATATTAAAAATATTCAAAAACCATTCCCTTCTTAAAACATAGTTCTTTTTAATTACATAAGGAAAAGCATTAAATAATTTATAACAATGCCTGTACTAGAATTATTTTTATTGATTTGAAGGAAATTTTCGCTTTTAACTATAGGTAATACGAAATTCTAATACAATAACACGTTTTTTACTATTCTTCCATTCATGAAAGGTATGAAGCCTTCGGCATAGCCGAAGACAGCGCTGTTTTTACTTGTTTTTCTTTTAATTTTCGGAAAGCAGCAACACATTCATCATTAAAAACAAATTTTACGTCTTGCTTAAGTAAGTTGTATAGTGGGCGGGCTAACATTGAAAATGAATGTACAAATTTTCTGAAATATGAGCATAGTCCTACAAACGATTGCAATTCTCGTTGGTTTTTGGGGATAGGGTAATTTGTTATTGCCCTTATGTGGCTATCTGAAGGCCTAATGCCACATTCGGACACTTTATAGCCTAAATATTCTATTTCTTTGTACGCGAATTTGCACTTGCTTAATTTTAACTGAAGGCTATACTTTGCTAACTTCTCTAACACTTTTTGTACTAAGTGCTGATGTTCCTCTATGCTTTTACTGCCAATAATAATGTCATCTATATAAACAATTATTTCATTGGCTTCCAAAAATGTTTGTAAAACTCTTGTAATAAATCTTTGAAAAATAGCTGGCCCATTTTTTAAGCCAAAAGGCATTCTTAAAAATTCATATTGCCCGCTTGGTATTACAAATGAAGTATACTTTATGGAATCGTCAGCCATTCTAATTTGGAAAAATCCCGATTTTAAGTCTAAAAGGGTAAAAAATTTGTTTTCTCCGAGGTATTCCAAGCAATCTTCTATTAAAGGGAGTGGATAATTGTCCTTTATAATTGATTTATTTAGATTTCTATAGACGATGCACATTCTGGTTTCACCAGATTTTTTCTTCGTAAGTACTATTGGTGACGCATAAGGGGAGTTACTATGTCTTATAATGTTCAACTTTAATAGGTTCTCTATAATACTATTCACTTCTTTCTTTTCAGCAAAAGACAAACGCCTAGGTGAGCAGAAGGTTGGGGTGTTGGACGTAAGTGTGACTTTCGCCTCATAATCAATATTAGGAATATTTTCACTTTGTTTTTCTACGTAAGTGTTTGCTATCATAAGCTCAAGTTTCTTTGCCACAAAACCGTTATTCTTCCTTTAGGTACGATTTGCGACCGTCCAATGCTTCTAAACTTGTATTCTAGTTCTTGTTGCTTAAAATTTGCATATGTATTTAAAATAGATGACATTTTGATGAAACTATTCGGGCTACCCGTATCAAGTAAAGAGAAAAATTTTATATATTTAGGAGTATTTGTGCGATTTGGTATGAAGGCAACACTTACCACTTCCCTGAACCGTATCGGATCGGCATTAGTTTCGTCGTCGTACAGCGCCGCTACCGCTCTCGCTGGAATCGTCAGCCATTCTAATTTGGAAAAATCCCGATTTTAAGTCTAAAAGGGTAAAAAATTTGTTTTCTCCGAGGTATTCCAAGCAATCTTCTATTAAAGGGAGTGGATAATTGTCCTTTATAATTGATTTATTTAGATTTCTATAGACGATGCACATTCTGGTTTCACCAGATTTTTTCTTCGTAAGTACTATTGGTGACGCATAAGGGGAGTTACTATGTCTTATAATGTTCAACTTTAATAGGTTCTCTATAATACTATTCACTTCTTTCTTTTCAGCAAAAGACAAACGCCTAGGTGAGCAGAAGGTTGGGGTGTTGGACGTAAGTGTGACTTTCGCCTCATAATCAATATTAGGAATATTTTCACTTTGTTTTTCTACGTAAGTGTTTGCTATCATAAGCTCAAGTTTCTTTGCCACAAAACCGTTATTCTTCCTTTAGGTACGATTTGCGACCGTCCAATGCTTCTAAACTTGTATTCTAGTTCTTGTTGCTTAAAATTTGCATATGTATTTAAAATAGATGACATTTTGATGAAACTATTCGGGCTACCCGTATCAAGTAAAGAGAAAAATTTTATATATTTAGGAGTATTTGTGCGATTTGGTATGAAGGCAACACTTACCACTTCCCTGAACCGTATCGGATCGGCATTAGTTTCGTCGTCGTACAGCGCCACTACCGCTCTCGCTGGACAATTCCTGTACACATGATCCAACTGTCCACATTTGAAGCAGGAGTTTTTTGGGCGTCTGTCCTGCTTGCAATCTTTAGCCATGTGCCCATAACGCGAACAATTGTAGCATCGTACGGTTTCATCGACCGTAATGCGGTTTGCCGGTCTTTTTGCCAACTTCTCGTATTTTGGTAGCAGTGCTTTAAGTGCCACCAACGTTGTTGTGCCGCTGAAGATTAACGCATTCCCGGTGTTGTCCCGAAGTCCATCGACGATAAATTCCACTAGCTCAGCTTCTGCAATTGGTGCCGCCTGTGCAATCTCCTGCATTGACAGCACATAATGTGTCAAGCTTTCGGACTTTTGCCACATTCGCGTCTCCAGCTTTTTGAACACATCTTTCACGCTTACCGGCTTTTTAAATTCCGCCAAAAGCGCACCTTTCAAATGGGCCCAATCGTCTACCTTTGCCATCCGGAGGTATAGTTGTGCGCTGCCCGTAAGCATGCGGCGCGCAAGTATCGGCATGGCGTTTTCATCGTAGCCGTAGCACTTCACGATTTGCTCAAAATCGTTTATCCACTTTGCAACGTCTGCCTCGTCATCTCCGCTAAATTTTTCCAATGCTTTTTCGATGTCAGTAAAGCTTACTGGTACGTTTTGCGCGGGAGCGCTACCTTCCAGCTTTTGAATTTCGTGCTGGAGTTTTAGGACGCGTAAGCGCTTTTCTAACTGCGCTTCTAGCTCCGTTAGTTCTGCCAGGGCGTCGCCGCCGTTGCTTGCGTCGACTGCGGACATGTCGTTGCGTTCCGTTATTCGGTCGGCAGAGACGTTTTTGTATGCTGTTGCTGCGGAAGCACCGTTATGTTCCGCTACTTTATCGAGTGTGGCGTTTTCGCCGGTGGTCACCGCGGAAGTACCCTTGGGCTGAAGTGAGTCTTCGGAAGTGGCGTTTTTGCCTGTGGTCACTGCTGAAGTACCATCGCTGCTCCTTATGTTGTCAGAAGACTTAGGTGTTGCGTTTTGTGGATGCGCGCCTACCGACGTAGCTAACAGGGCCTTAAGCTGCCTTAGGCTCGCTGTTTCTGGGAATTCGATCCCAACGACTCGCAAAGCGTCCACAATTTGATGTCTTTCTGCCATTTTCACAAAATTTCACTTTATGTTAATAAATTTATAACTTTTTTTCTCAACTTTTCTAAGCGCGGTTCTCGCACACCTGACGCTGTTGAATATTTTCCAGTAATGGCGTTTATTTCGTGGTAGTGTTACCACACGTATTACATTTCGATTTATACATTTGGTGCTGCCACCATATAGCTATTTACAATAGATATTGAACTTATTCTATTACATTATGTTATGCTAGGTACTACTTTCTACTACAACTTTCATAAATTTTTGGAAATCTTTTTTCATTCACATTCCTTTTCCGATTTCATTTCGTTACGAATGAATATACAAAATTATTGAAAAGTTTTCATTTTTTTAAATAGTTTAAGATGTGTAATATAAAGAAATTGGAATAAAATCTTTTATTAAACTATTATGTTTAATATTATTGAATATTAAAAAAAAGAATTTAAAAAAAATATATTAATTAAAATTAAATTTGAATTATTTCACTGCATCAGTTACTAGAAAAAGAAAATATTGAAATAAATTTTAATAAAAAGATCCATTATGTATATTAAATTCGTTTATATTACATTATGTATAAAAATTAAATTTTCAATCAATTATTTACTTTTTTAAATTTATTTAATTCGGAAAATACCTATCAACCTGAAAATGTTCCTGCAACATTGAATTTCTGCATTTGTCTGCTTTTTTAACATGCATTTTACCATTTCGCAGCGTTTTAACATCGGCAAAAAATAACATTTCAATTCCGCAGCGAAAACGTTTCAACTCTGTTAAGAAATAAATAAAAATGTTCGACCTGAGTCGTTTGCACCTTCTCATTGTTTGATGTTCTCTGACTCTACCATCAAGCTCTGTGACGCGACGCATTAGCAGAGAACATCAAACAATGAGAAGGTGCAAAATTTGGTTCGATCCAAATGAATTTTGAAAGGTTTTGTCTAAGGAATCCAGAGCTGCTAAATTTTTATTTCGCCGCCGACTTAGCAGCGATCTTGATATTAATTAACATTGCTGCACAGATTTGCTGCAAAAATTGTTGCAGAAATGTTGGTAAGCTTGCAGGTGTTTATGGGAATATTGTTACAAATGTGTTTATTAATACATTTGAAATCTTGTTTCCAAAAAAAATTTTCAGGAAAAATTATTATTAAAAAATTATTTCTCAAATTTTCCATAAACTTCATTTAAGTTACAAATTTAAAAAAATATAAAGAAATAATTAAAATTAAATTGAATATGAATGTATTTATGTATGTACTGCACATATGCACAATATGTAGTATTTTTACTTGCAAGCCATTATGACATTCGACATTGGACATTTTTTTTTACAAAGTATAAAATTAATAAATCGTTAACACTTGTTTAAATTTTTCAAAAAATTTTCAGGAGAAATTACTTAAAATAAAAGAACAAATTTGTTGAAAAAAGAAATTATTTGTCGAAATTTTACGAAAAAAAGCATAAAATGGTATTTTTTCATGACATCATGAATATTTTAAAAAATGAAAAAAATTTAAATATAACATATCCAAGCATATTTATATTTTTACTTACAAACATGGATTGATAAAATTTTTATGTTCGTTTAATTAAAAAAATTGTTTAAAATGATTTTTATAATATAATAAATATTACTATGAGTTTGCTTCCAATTTAATATTTTATTTGGTTTCCTATGTTGATTTCCTTTTTCTGTTGGTGCGAAATAATATGGGATCTACATACATACATATATTATAAATTTGTTCATTTGTATCAAAAATTTGTCTTGGCAAAAAATATTCACGGGAAACTGAATCAAGTAGCGATTTAGATCAAAGAATTTAATTGTGTTCCGTGGTGCAGTTGCTTTAAGAGACGCCGCAATATTCTTTATGCTTTCATTTGCGCGAGTTCGGAACCTGGCCACGCGCTTTTGGCTTAAAATTTATTTGGATTTTTACTTTTTTGCGAATTCTTGCACTAGCATACATGCATACGTATGTATGTACATATGTATATTGATATAAATATGTATACTTCCAGAGAATACTACATTTTTCATAAATAACTAATATATCATCAAGTATGCAATCATATATGCACATATCCATATGTATGCATATCTATGTACATATTTATATACATATGTACATATATCTAAATACATAAATTCATATGCATACACATATACATATGTATGTATGTATGTATTTACGTGCATGTGCATATATTCAACCTTGACCTACGCTTAATCTAAGTAAATCAAATTACAGCGCAATCACAACCGCAGCTGCATTTGTGCCTGCGCCGGCGTCAAATATTCTAAAATATCTGAAACTACATACAACAACAAAAAATTCATTCATAAACGCGTGCGCGTATTCCTAAACACAAATGCCGTTCATTCATAAGCGCAAGCATTTCATCTCCCCACGCACGCAAATGTTCCCCTCAACAATCATTTCCGCGACGAACACAAAAATGCTAAAATCTTCAATTTTACAAACCATCGACGGTCATTGAAAATTTCAACACCGCAATATCAGACAATAATGCAATTTGCCAGCGTAGTCTGACAAATTGCTGGCATTCTAGAATGTTCTAGAATATTCTAGAACTTCTGACCGAATGCGCATCAATTCATTTGCGTACACGTGCACGCGCAATTGGCGAATCGACACAAAAATTGCCGAAAAACAGAAAAGAATATTCTTTTGCTTACCGTTCCCTTTCCCTTTCAACCCTTCTCTTATCCACAATTGTTGCATAACTCCTCTTCCGTCTCAACTTGCCCCGTTGGCAAGCAAAAAACAGATTTTTTCTCGGGTTACTACTTTTTCTTCTTTGTTTCATTTTTAGTTGGATTCGTAAATTGTTCTTCTTCTGTGCACCCACATTGCTATGGTTTGCATAAATAGCCGTATAAGCAAACTCCATGAAGTGTCTGCTGTGGCTTAGCGCGTATACATAGTCGCCGGCCACATTATCATATTGCATGTTTTTTAACTCTTGCTCCATAGTTCGAATCCCAGCTTTTTTTCGTGTCATGTCAAATTTTTATGCATTTTTTTTTTTTAATTAAATACGATATATTTCTTAACTTTCATAAATTTTTGGAAATCTTTTTCAATTACATTTATCTTCTAATTTTATTGCATTACAAATGAATTTACGAAATTATCAAAATATATATGTATGTTTTTAAGATATATTTAGTAAGATATTAGATATAGATTTTTATTTATAAATATTGGTATAATAATCAACATAAAACCTTATCCAAATGTATATTTTAACCGATTTACATAATTTTTGCAAATTAAAGTAAAACTATTCAAGTTTTCTAGATGCCACTTGCAACAAATATCTATAAACCAGAAAATGTTCCCGCAACATTGAATTTCTGCAAATGTCTGCAAATCTCTGCTTTTTTAAGATGCATTTTACCATTACGCAGTGTTTTAACATTGGCAAAAAACGTTAATCTAAAATTCCGCAGCGAAAACGTTTCAACTCTGTTAAGAAATAAATAAAAATGTTCGACCTGAGTCGTTTGCACCTTCTCATTGTTGTAAGTTCTCTGGTCACAGCACGATCATCGGAAATTTCCATTGAAGTGCTGCTGAACATTTTGCCGGAGTTCGATTGAAAAGCAAGCGTCGTTATGTGGAACTTCGAATTGAAATAAAACACAAGAAAATCGTTTTAAGGTCCATCAATTTGGCTTTATTGGAAGGATAATTTTATGCCATTAATGTTTAAATATGATTTCGGGCATGTGGCCGCCGCGGCTGGCTCGAATAAAGCCAATTCTACAGGTCCAATTTTCAACCACTTTTTCGAGCATATGGGGCCGTATGTCGGCAATAACGCCACGAATGTTGGCTTCCAATTCCCCTAACGTTTCTGGTTTGTTGGCGTAGACGAGCGACTTCACATATCCCCAAAGAAAATAATCCAATGGTGTCAAATCACACGATCTTGGTGGCCAATTTACAGGTCCATTCCGCGAAATTATGCGCTCATCGAATGTTTCCTTCAATAAATCGATTGTGACGTGCGCTGTGTGGCATGTAGCGCCGTCTTGTTGGAACCACAACTCATCCACATTCATGCCATCCAATTCGGGAACAAAATAGTCGGTTATCATGGCTCTATACCGGTCTCCATTAACGGTAACTGCCTCTCCAGCATTATTGCGGAAGAAATATGGCCCAATGACTCCACCAGCCCATAGAGCACACCAAACAGTCAGTTTTTGTGGATGTAATGGCGTTTCAAGGGTCTCATGTGGATTCTCTTCACTCCAAATGCGGCAATTTTGCTTGTTGACGTAGCCATTCAACCAAAAATGAGCCTCATCACTGAACTAAATTTTGCGATGAAAATCAGCATCGAGATCAATCTCATTTCCGGCCCATACACCAAAATCACGACGCATTGCATGGTCTCGCGGCTTTAATTCTTGCACAAGCTGGATCTTGTAAGGTCGCAAGCCAAGATCTTTGCGCAAAATCTTCCATAAAGTTGATGGACAAAGCTCCAATTGCTGTGCACGGTGGCGAATCGATTCATTCGGGTCCTCTTCAACACTTTGCTCTACAGCGGCAATTGTTTCTTCGGTGCGCACTGTTCGACGTCTCTGCGGATGCGTATTATCACATAGAGTAAACGTAGTGCGAAAACGATCCATGGTTAACCGAATTAATTGCTCTGATGGACGATTATGTCGACCATAAAATTGACGGAGCTCGCGGTAAACTTCGCGAACTGAACCATTATTTTCGAAATAAATTTGCAAGCCAAATTTTTTTCTTTTATTTTAAGTAATTTATCCTGAAAATTTTTTGAAAAATGTAAAAAGAGTTAATTATTTATTAATTTCATAGTTTGTAAAAAAAATTTCTATATACACTTGCAACATTATCAATACTTCGAATTTCAGCTTTTTTTTAATTTTGAAAAATATTCATAATGACTTGCAAGTAAAATTACTACATAATGTGCATATGTACAGTACATAAATACATTCATATGCAATTTAATTTTATTTATTTGTTTATATTTTTTTTTTAATTTGTATCTTTAATGAGGTTATGGAAAATTTTAGAAATAATTTTTTAATAATTTTTCCCGACAATTTTTTTTTTGCGAACGAGATTTCAAATGGATTAATAATATTAAACACATTTGTAACAATATTCCCATAAACATCTGCCACTTATCAACATTTCAGCAACAATTTGAACAGTGGAAATGTTAATTCACATTTTTCATGCCTGTTAAGTAGGCGGCGAAATAAAAATTTAACATGTCCATTCCTTAGACAAAACCTTTCAAAATTCATTTGGATCGAACCAAATTTTGCACCTTCTCATTGTTTGATGTTCTCTGGAACTACTACTAGAATTGAAGTAAATAAGCTGTCTTTGCGGAAACATTTTTTAGCTCGCAATTGGAAAGCTGGATACTCGTTTGGCGAATTTTTCAACGACAAAGCGATGCTGGTAACACCGTTCAGTTGAACGAGGATGAGTTCGTCGAGAACGTTATCGAAGGAATTCTTGATGGGCCGTTGCGTACACAGGCGGATATGCAATGTTATTCTACAAAGACCCAATTACTGCAAGCATTCGCGAAAATTCGACTACAAGGTGACAGGCATTCGGCTACGACATCACAAGTTCTCGAGATTAGATGTTTCAGATGTAATTCTCGTGGTCATTACTCTGCTGATTGCCGAAAGTCGAAGAGGGAGTAAGGAGCATATTATGCATGCAGAAGTGTAGCTCATCATGCAGCGGAATGTCCAGACAGGAAAAAGACAGTTTAGTTGGTGCGTGACGACAACTACTATGTAAGATTTTTCCATTTTATTTTGAAAAATAGTGAACATGTGTATGTTTCTTTGAATGCCGAATTCTATCTATTTTGGCTTGAATAAATCCAAAATAACAACTTTTAACCAGATTTTTTGTTCAGTTTTGATAAATAATAAAGAATTTTATATAAGTTTTGTTGTTGTTGCGGATGGAACAATGGTCTATGAGGCAGTTTTGGGAAGAGATTTTCTTAGAACTTGTAAGTATAAGTTGATGAGGGAAGAAAAAACCAGAAAAGTTCAACAAAAAGAAAATGAAAGTAAAGAAATAATAGAAAATATTTGTTGAAAGATACGGGGGAAAATATTTCGCAAAGCAAAATAAATGAAAACGATAATTGTGAGATTAAGAGAATATAAGAGAACGAATTGATTGAAACTAATGCAAAAGGAAATGTAGAAATAAATGAATTAGCAAATGATAATGAGGTTATCGATTGTGATGTATGTAAATTCTTGTTCCGAATATTGTTTTTCAAATGAAAGTGAACACGACAAGCGAGAATCTAATTTCTTTGACAGTTCTTTGCTACAAATATGAATGCAAGGTATTTAATATTAAGATTGATGATAACATAAGTCAAGTTCACAAACAAAAACTAACCTAACCTGTTAGAAGAATACTTGAAGAAAGATTTCGTCAGACCCAGCGAGTCGGAGTTTGTATCTCCTATAGTGTTAGTGCGCAAAAGGACAAGTGACATTAGGATGAGTGTCGACTAACGAACACTTAATAAGGTAAGAGCGAAAGATAATTACTCGATCCCTCTAATAGACGATTTAATAGATATATTAGCAGGAAAAGAGTTCTTTACGAAGTTAGATTTGAAAAATGGGGTTTTTTCATGTTTGTATGCATACTGATTCTGTCAAATTTACTTCTTTCGCCACTCCATTAGGCCAGTACGAATTCTTACGCAAATAATGGAATTAAGCTTTAAATGCTTATTCTTCGAAATAAACTTTAGTTCTGAATCTAAATTTTTCATATTCAACTATTTATAACTTCATTATTACAAATTTGTTTTCTTATTTGTGATTTCATATATGTGTCATTAATTCTTAGTTTCTTAATAATTATTACTTTGTTGTGTTATTTACATTTTGTTATATTGTTTACATTATTACCAATAGTTTATTTCACATTAGGTGCAGTTGAAGTGAAATATGATATGTAACAATTTATTCACAACGCAACAAAGTATTTCACGAATAAGTGGAAATTATTGCTTGAATCTAAATTTGAGTAATTTCAATGGGTTAGAGGGTAACAAAGTAAATGCCAATAAAAAAATTGAATATGTTACAACATTGTTTGCAAATTTTGTTTATGTACTGTATTGAAAATACATATATAGGAAGTGAATTTGGTGGAGTTGCTAACGTAACTTCTCCCCCCTTTGATTTAGGACTCTCCTGAGTCATAACATTAGTAATTAAAAAGTAAACTTTATTATTTCTTTTGATAAAAATGAATGGCATAATAATAATGATTATTATAATTATTAGAAATGTATATGTATAATATATAATATTGTTTCTTTACATAATTTATTTCATCGATTTTATCAATATTTTCTATTCTCTTAAGCAAAATCTCCTCAAATATTAATTTTTCATTTTGATTTTTAGTGTTATTAAAGAAACTTATATCTGTGATACTTTGTGTTAATACTTTTTCAGTATTATCCCATTTTTTATTATTTATTATAATCGGATATTCATTGAATGCTACCAAAAAATTTCCATTTAATAGCCATTCTTTTTCATTACATGTATTATTTAAAGTGATATTTTTAAAATTTTTCAATAATAATGTTCCTTCTTTTACTTCAATTTCTTCAGATACATTGTTATATATGTATATATGTGTAAGCAATTATTTTTTGTTAAATAGTTTTTTAAATTTCGTAATTTATTCAGATCTATATTTACTTCATAGATTAGTATAGACTTATTATATTTAACGATTGATATTAGGTCAAACATTAATTATTTTTGTTTATTATCTCTTATAGGTATTATATATGAAATTGGTAGATATATTAAATCTTTTGGTATTCTAATTACGATTATGATACATTCATTGTCATCAATTAATGTCCCAAGTTAAATATTTTGTAATTTATTTAAATCTACATTGTAATACTCAATTTGCTCATTTGTTAAGATATTACTATGAAGAATTCTTGTCCTAGAAGCAAAAGTATTTTCCTGAATATGATCCACATTGTCTTGTAAAATTTTTAATTTTTGTTGTGACCGTGTCACGCGGTTTATTTCCCAAAAACTTCCGACAAAAGTTATAACAATAAGTAAAACAATAGATCAGTTACTCGCTAAGTATTATGCTAAAAACCAATCAGATGCCGACACGTATAAAAGCAACATTTGGTTGTCAAAAGTAAGATGTTGCCACATATTTGTTTCTTTTGGATCTGTATCCAACATCTCCCTTTGTTAGTTGGAAACTGCATATTGCTGCTGCCATGTTGGTGGTCGCCTTGTATATCTGTTGGTGATGCGTCGGATCGTGGAGAACTTCGTGGTTCTTCTTGCTGAGATTGATGTTGATACTGTGGTTCAGCTACGTCTGGTTCTGACCATGACTGTTCGGTGTCAAAGCTGCGTTTTCGAATTTGATTCGCACGTGAATTTATAACCCGACTTCGGCCATTTTCCAAAACGCGTACATAGGAATTAACACTGCCAATCTTTCTTTGTATGACTCCTGGTTGCCAAACCATTTTGTTGTTTTTAAATATTTTTACGAAATCTTTCTGACTCTCCTCAAACTGTCGTTGCTTAGCGCCATTCTTAATGTCAAATTGTTGTTCCATTTTCGTATAAGCAATAAGTCAATTTCTCTACGGAGGTTTCTACCTATGAACAATTCCGCAGGAGGTGACTTTCCTTCCACGCAGTTTGGGTTAGGTGTTGACTGATACTGGAGTAGAAATTCTTGCAAATTGGTGTAGTCTTTCGGCTCCCCGCGTATGATTTTTCTAACGCCCGTTTAACTAGGCCAACATACCGGTCTGCTTGTCCATTACTCTGGGGATGGTATGGAGCTGTTCTTAAATGCTGTATGCCTCGAATGTTGCAAAATTGTTTAAACTCTGCGCTTACAAATTGTGTACCGTTGTCTGATACGATGCATTCGGGATACAATTTCTATGACCTTGGCTGTTGACATTGTTGTATGTACATTGGTATGCCTCTGGCCACTTGGAAAATGAATCGACTATAACGAAGTAATATTTTGATCGAATAGGACCAGCGAAGTATATATGGATGCATTGCATAGCTCTATCTGATATGGGCCATGAACTTAGGGTGGATTTTGTAGATGTCTTAGCGTTGAGCTGACACATTTCACATGTGCGAACGTAGTCTTCGATGTCCCTATCGACGTTTGGCCAATAAACATGACTACGTGCAATGGACTTAATTCCCTGCTGCCCTTGATGATTTGTGTATCGTCTTCAATATTCGTTTCCTGTATGTTGAAGGAATGACGATACGATTTCCAGTTAGCAGAATTTCATCGACTACTGCTAGCGATTCTTTGCGGTTGTAATACGGAATCAAATCACTAGCATGCAATGATTTTGCATTTACGGGCCATCCTGTTTGAACATGTTGCATAACCTGCTGAAGATGTATGTCCTTTCGCGTAGCTTCTTGAATCATATGGTGGGTGATTGGTAGTATATTTATGCTGTCTTGTACTACTGATTGAATATTAAATTCCAACGTGGAGCCTGCAATAACAAATTCTTCTTCGTCAAGTTGCGTTGGGGGTATCAACCTCGACAATATATCAACGTTTCCAAAATTTTCGGTTTTTACATGTGTAATGCTAAAGTCATATGACATAAGGATGAGAGCCCATCTTTGAAGTCTACTCGCTGCGTATACTGGAATACCCTTGTGTGATCTAAAAATTGCTAGTAGTGGCTTATGCTCAGTACGGAGAGTAAATTTTTGACCATATACCATGCGGTGAAGTTTCTTTACAGCGACAACTAAGGCTAAGGCTTCTTTTTCTATTTGGCCATAGTTCTTTTCTGCCGATGTCAGATACCTTGATGCGTGTGCCACTGGTTTTTCACTTCCATCTGGCATTATATGAGAGATTTGTGCTCCCAGTCCTTGCGAAGATGCATCATAATTGGTAGTTGTGGATTGAAGTGGGTGAGCATTAAGTCTGACGTTAAGAAGGTTTTGAACTTCTGAAAAGCTGCTTCACATTCTGCTGGCCAATACCATTTCTTTTTGCATTGCAATAATTCATCAAGCGGTGCTCGTAATGATCTCATTGTCCCAATGAATTTGCAATAAAAATTTACTGAACCAAGAAACGATCTGAGCTCGCTAACATTCGTTGGGCTTGGTAAATTTGTAATGGCAGTGATCTTTCTTGGATCCGGTCGAATGCCTTCGAAATCAATTATATGACCCAAGTATTTGATCTTAGTTTGGAAAAATTCACATTTATCGTAGTTAACGGTGATGTTGTATTCTGCGAAGCGCTGTAGTACTTGGTTGATTGATTTACAATGCTGATTGATGCTTTTGGTTGCCACAATGACGTCATCTAGGTAGGGTGTTGCTTCTTGAATACCTGCTAGAATATTTTCTATCGCTTGCTGCGCCTGGTGCTGATTTTATTCCAGAAACAAGTCTGTTGAACTCATATTAACCACGGGGAGTATTGATAGTTAAAATAGATTTAGTTACCTCGTCTACGTCGAATTGCATGTACGTATCATTGAAATCGAAGCGCGAGAAGTACTTACTTGAAAATGTGACTCTACACTTGCGTTAAGACCGGTTAAGTACTCTTCACAAATCCTTATTTTCCCATTTGGCCGCTTCACTTCTACAATTGGGGCTGCCCAATCTGAATAGTTAGTCGGTGAAATGACACCTGCGGTTTCAAGTCTCTTTAGCTCTGCTTCTACCATTGTTGTAACTGCATAAGGTACTGGACGTTTTGGACAAAATTTTGCTATAGCGTTAGGCTTCAATGGAAGGTGAATTTTTATCTTTTCACAATGTCCAAGTTGTTTGCAGAACACTGTATGAAACTCTGTTTTAAATTTCGACATTTCTTCTCTCTCTTTCGCTGTAAGTTGTAGCCTCGTACAGAATGAGTTGATGGGTATGTCCCACAGACCGAATTCTTCAAAAAAAATCTGCTCCTGCGATGTTAAAATCGTTGACTGACGTAACTAAAATTCGCATTTGCTTTTCTTCGCCTTGATGTACAATGGTTACAGTAAACTCGCTTATTAATGTTTTCCCACATTTCCTTCGAAATCATGATGCAGTCTGAAGCGGTGTCCAGTTGCTTTATTGCGGTTTATGAAAATGTCTGTGTGTTTCCTGCGTTTCGAGAAATCTATTATTTTTTTTGTTTGTGCCACCGTGTCAGTTGGCTTTGTTGTTTTGTCATGTGGTTTATGTTTTTGCTGGTTACGTTTATTTATATTACAGTAGCCTTCCTTGTGGCCCCCGGTTCCGCATTGGTTACATTTGTGACTCGCGTATGCACAATACCGAGCATAGTGCACACCTCCGCAAACCCAACATGGAGAAGTTGGGGTTTTCTGTGCATTTTCCCCCAACTGTTTTTGCTGCTGGCCTGTGCCTTTGTGTTGCGTATGAATTGCATGTGTTACGGCTTGGGTATTACCAATCATCTTAATTTCCTGCTGACGTTGAAGCGTACGTTGAATTTCTGCATTGATTGTCTCCAGAGTAAATGGCTTATCTGGTTTTTCATCATCGAGCATCTTCAGTATTTCGTTACGGAAACTTGCGTCTGTCTGTGTTTGCAAGCCGCTTGCAAATATCAAGCAATTTAAATTGTCTTTACTAAATTTGTCGAGCTGGAATTTTTCGCATTGCCGATTAACCCTTGCAATGTATGAAATGTAATCTTCTACGTAATTTTTTACGATTTGAAAACATTTAAAGCGTATATTAAAAAGTGAGTGCTTCTCCCCAAACATTGCAGTTAGTTGGCTCACGGTGGTGCTGAAGTTAATTTCGCTTGGTTTGGCCGGCAGAATTACATTGGCATACTGCTGGTACACTGCGGAACTAACTTTGCGTAACAAAAGCCTTGTTTTATCCGCGTCACTCAATTGATTGGCGTCTTCCTCAAAAATGTCTTGGTATCTTTCGTACCAGGCTTCAAAAGTGTTCTGGTCCTCCGGTTCACGCTCAAACTCTTGCATTTGTTTTGCTAAAATGTCCATCAATTGCTCCCGGCTTACGCTGCTGTTGGAAGGTGCTCCACATGTTGAACTATTAGAGGTTAGCTGCTTCACTACCTTTTGAAGAAGTTGCTGCGTTGCTTGTTGGGTCTCAGTCTGCTGTACGAGCAAATGTGCTATCACTTGTTCCACCGACGACGTTGTCATCGCAGTGTCGAATTTATGTTACTCAATTCTTTTTATCCTCGTCGCCAAAATCTGTTTTGACCGTGTCACGCGATTTATTTCCCAAAAGCTTCCGACAAAAGTTATAACAATAAGTAAAACAATAGATCAGTTACTCGCTAAGTATTATGCTAAAAACCAATCAGATGCCGACACGTATAAAAGCGACATTTGATTGTCAAAAGTAAGATGTTGCCACATATTTGTTTCTTTTGGATCTGTATCCAACAATTTTATTATAAAATCAGTTTCAAGAAGTTGTACTTGAACTTCGTCAGTATGTTTCTGAAGACTATTTATTTTATTACCTATCATTATTCAGTCATGTTGTATTATTTATTTCAATTTAGAAAATGATTCATTAAAGTGAACATTAATGTTAATTTGTTAATTTAAACTTTCTATAGCCTTATGATTATTTATCTCATTTATCCGCAAATGTTCTTCTACTTGTTGTCTGTCTTCATCATCCATAGTTCCAAATAACCATTTTTGTGTCCTTCCCACAAAATGCCGATTTGGTATTAATGTTTGTGCCTTTCTCTTCATCATTTCTAGCTGTATTTCCAATGGGTTTGCTTTAGCTCCAAGTCCTGATCGTTCTATATTATTCTACAAGTTATCAATGATTTCAAATATTTCTTTAGGGTTTATTATGTGTAATACTGTATTATACGAATCAACAAAATTAGCACCATCAATTGTAACTTCAATGTATCCTTTTTGGCCCTCAAGCTTCTCTATCTCCGTTTACCGTTGGTATTACTGATACTATCAACATCGCAAGTATCAAATATACCTGCAAATTTCATAGTTCTTTTAATATTTATTGGATGAATATTATTAAATCTCATCTTTCTATATCTGGGTTCATATTTATGTTTAACTGCTTTATAGTTCTTTACATATCCTTCTTCCTTATCCTGTATAAAATCTTCTCTTTATTTATTAAGTTTAGAAATAACTTCTTCTTTTTTTCTGTGATGTTATTCAATAATTTTCTGTTTATCCACCTTTCCTTCCAAAACATCTTGAGGTTTAGCCTTAATAGTTGAATGAATCAAATTATTATACCGTTCTATACATTTAAACACTTTTTATTTCATAGACATCCTTGATTTTTCAGCCTCCAAAAGCCTAAGTTTTTCTCCCAACGTACTATGAAATCTCTCTATATCTGAATTACCGGTAAAGTGAATTTGTACAATTTCCTTTCTCAGAAAATTTTTCACATTAATACAATTAAATTCATTATCGAATATAATCATATTAGGTTTCCCTTTAATGGAAAAACATTGTCTTAGTTTTTCAACCAGAGTAATACAATTTCTATCCTCTAAATGAAATGCAGATGCATGCTTAGAAAATCGATCTATGAATGTAATAAAGTTATTTTTATTATTTGTATAGATATCGGCATGAATTATTTGATTTATATTAGAAGGTGTCGCTGTTAATTGATCTTTCGGGTTTAATGGATTTCTATCATTCTTAGCTCTATTGAAAGAATCACAATTATTTTTTTACTTTTGAATAATTGCTTTTAATCGTGGGAAATAAAGTATTTTCTTTAATTCCTCATAACATCCATTAATTCCTGTATGGCCCGATTCATGTTTATGGTATTTATGTATTTTTTGTAAGTTTTCATCCTCGCTATTCATGTCTTTCGCCCTAAAACTGCATTTTACGAATTTTATATTTTCTTTTTGATTATAAATTGCCAGAATCCTTAATTGTAACAAATTGTACTCATGATCTCTTAATTCTGAATAAATTCCTACTTTACCTGATTTAATATGTCTTCGTAACACATCTGGCAATCTATCCTCCAAAGTAATATACAGAATTTTATTACCAAATTTTATTTCAAATTCTCTTTTCTTTCTTTTAGTTAAAATTATCTGTGTTTTAAAACGATTAACTACTGTCTCTAGTATAGATATATGATCATTGAAGTTTCCCCTCTGCAAATGTATAGTATTAATACTTCCATCATATTTATTATTTTGTACAGATTCATCAGAATCATCCCCTAAAATATCCTGATTTTTATTTGGTATCAGAATTTATGCGGCTCAAAAAGTCTGCCATTTTATTATCTTTTCCTTGAATATATTTGATATTCATATTATGTTCTCCTAATCTTAGTATCCACCTTTGCAACCTTGAATTTACATCTTTGCATTGTGATTTTGCATACAACCATTTGAGTGGTTGATGATCGGTTTGTAAGTCAAATTGTACACCATATAAGTAAGGACGAAAATAATTTACAGCCCATACAATTGCCAAAAGCTCTTTTGCCGTAGTGGAATAATTTCTTTCATGATAATTTAAAGTTCTGCTGGCATAGCAGATCGGGTGATTATCCTGTTGAAGTAATGCTCCAATTGGAAAATTACTTGCATCAGTAATCAATTTAATTTTTTTCTTAAAGTGGGGATACCTTAGAATTGGAGTTTCCGTAAGCAATCTTTTTAATTTCTCAAATGAATTCATGTATTCAGGATCTGTTATGTTAATTTTTTTATCTTTTTTCAAATATTGTGTCATAGGTTGTGCCACTTTAGCATAATCTCGCACAAACTTTCTATATTAACCCGTATCACCTAAAAACGATTTAATTTGTTTTTGTGTTGTTGGTAAGTTCAGTTCCAGAATATTTTTAATTTTCGCGGGATTTACTTTAACACCCTCTAAGAACATGGCCCAAAAAATCCGTTTGTTTACAGCAGAAATTACATGTTTTAATATCATATCATTAATTTGTTTTGTTATCTCCACCTCATGAATTTGTAGATACGTGTATATTTTAGAATAAACAGGATTATTCGTTTTTGTCACGGTTTCATGATAAGTGCTTTTCATTACGGATAAATTATCTCCATCATGATAAAATAAACATTTATTCGTTTTTATTAAATTTGAAATTATATTATATTCTTCTTTATTTAAGTTATTTAATTATTCCTTGATTTCTTCCTGCTGTAGTGCATGACACTCTCATTCATAAGTATATTTTTCGTCAATGAACTTGTTCTTTTTTATTTATTATTAACGCATTATCTGCCATGTTAATTGTTGCTTTTAGTGGCTTCTAAAATTGTAAATGCTTCTCTAATACAACAAACTGACTTATTAATAACTACTGAAGCTAAATTAGCATTTATATGTGTTAGAAATGTTTCCAATACCACTCTTTCATTATTTTGCAGTTTAAATTCACTTGGTTTTTGAAAATCATATTCGTACTTCTCATTTAACAATGGCAAAATATTTCTTTAAGAGTTTTTGAAATACTCAAAGAAAAGTCATTAGAAGAACCAATACTGGCTTTGTATAGTCCCCAAGATAAAACAGAGTTGCATTGTGATGCAAACTCGACAGGCTTTGGAGCGATACTTACAGAAGAAAGCAGATGTGAAAATGCATCCAGTCTTTTACTTCTCGAAATGTACAAGCGAAACAGAGTCAAAGTATCATAGCTTCGAGATGGAAACGCTTTCCATAATTTACGCTGTCAAAAGGTTTCGTGTGTATTTACAAGTCTTAGAGTTTAAAATAGTCACAGACTGCAATTCGCTGGCACCGACTCTTAACAAAAAAGAGTTAAATCCGAGAATAGCGCGATGGGCTGTAGAACTTCAAAACTACGACTATGTTTTAGAACATAGACCGGACTTTTGAATGCAGCACGTTGATGCGCTAAGTAGATGTAATAATATTGTCACGAGTGATACGAATACGTTTGAAGAAAGAACACAGTTTATTCGAAATGCCAAATGGGGTTATACAAGTTAACGAGAGCACGGATGTGCACTCGAAAAAATTAGAGTTGGGGGCCGGCAACAGGCCCCTCTCCATCCTGTAAAATAAATGAAAACACACAAGTTTGATTAGGAGGTTATTTTGTATATTACCAAAAATACGTCTGCTGTCTTATACTGCCAAATTGGAATGAATACAATGCAATTCTTAAAACTAAGACTTACTGGCTAGATGGCTTGGTTTGGGCGTTAGTTATTTGCTGACGCTGCGCTTCCCACGATTCGCAGTTCGATCACCTGCAATGGCTTTGCGCGTGTACGGGGTAGTGCAGCGTCAGCATGTTCACATGGAAATATACTTATGCTACTGTGTTAACTGCCCCCCCTTTAAGCATCTGCGTCCCGCAGATGAAAAGGTTCTTGTTTTAGATCCTTAGAGTGGTGGGCTGACTGGTCTTGGTCTATGGGGTGGTTGAGTCTGGGAAAACTGATAGTTGTAGTAAGCTTTTTCCAAATTGCGTAGCATGCGCCCGCCAGGATCGTCAATGCGACAGCGTCGATTACCAAGGAGAAGTGGAAGTTTTTGCCGAGTTGCTGCAGGTGGTGGATATTTGTTATGCTGAGCTCGTGGATGTAGTCCAAATTTAACTTTAGTCCTTCGCTAGTAACGTTTGTTAGTGCGGGTGGCAGTGCTTGTACCATGCTTGTTGATGTGCTGGTAAACGTTTGGTTTCCCACCTGGATGGTCTCGTTGTTAAGTAAGATGACGTATGTACCATTTAGAACATTTGAATATGTTGTTCCCCGAATTTTCCCATGGAAGTTTGTTAAAAATAGCGACGTTTCATCAATCATTTCGACGATACTGCTGCTAGCTGGTTCGAAATGGCATTTAGCATCTCCGCCTTTTATTAGTCTTGCTATACATCCGTCCTCGCGTAGTTTAATCAGGGATTTGGGTGAACAAATTGAATAGTTGCCGATGGAAGGGCAATCCTTACTTAGGCCGAACGTTTCTTCTTGGTTTACTAGCATTTTTTCATGGTCCAGTACCACGTGTTGTCCCTTTATAATAGCAGCTCGTGTTATTAGCAGTCGGTAACTGTCTGGTTTCACTTTAGGCATTGAGAGGACATACAAAAGGAGTGTTCCGTTCGAGTATACAGATGCCGTTCCGTATTCGATAGCTTCTATTATGTTTTGGTATGGCAAGGAGTCTTCTTCAAGTATAAGCCTTTGGACTTCTTCTCGATCAAGTAAATTTGTATTTATGATGCCGCTTTTTGCCATTTGGCATGCCTGTACAACCTCCGAGACTTGTTCCTTAAGGATGAGGACTTTGCTCAGGTCTAGGAGTTCAAAATTTTCCTCGCTAATATTTTTGTTTATTGCATTTATGTGAATCATCATTTTGTTTGCCTTTTCAATCGCTTCACGAGTTCCATTGAACAGCTTTTCGTTGACGCGATATTGGTGATTATTGTTGACCACCAACTCGTTGAAGCTTCGTAGAATGTAGTCCCTGTCGGCAGCATCTGGGGAACCAGCAATCCACTTCCATGCTGAACCGATCCAGTCAACAGAGCGTGTCTTTCTTGGCTTTGTCGTCTGCAGTTCTTCAAGGCGTAATTTAGTTTGGTCTAGGTGGAATTGCAACACTGTCCGCACAGCTTCGTTTTCTATCTCGTGCATCGTTGACTCGCTTAGTTTTTCTAACGCCACGATAAAATAGTTAAGGTCGATCACATGGACAAGACTAAAGTGTCCATTCAAGATCCAGCCATGCCCGTGTTCGATAGTCACCAGAGGGGAGTTATAACTGTATATGTTGAAGCCACAAACGCCGTATATGAACAGAAAACTGTTTACAATAGTTATTAACAAAGATCGCATATTTAGTAGAACTAGTGTTGGCTAATTTCGATATTTATTCCGCAAGTCTTATATTTGTCTTTGTTTATCTTCAGGGACGGACAATATGACGGTCTGCAATACATTAATCTTGTTACATTATTTTCATTATATAGATACTTATTGAAATATTTTAATTATTTTATTATTTAGCTACTAGTAAATATTTTGTTTACATAAGATATACACAATAAAACGGAAGTGCGACAATTTTAAAATGTTTTTTTCCTTGTTCTTCACTTGGCCTAATTTAATTAGTAAACAGTTTGCTTATTGGATAGTGATTAGTCAAGTGGGTACAATAATTTTGTCGTCATATTTTTCGTCAATTGCCGTCTCTATGTTTTTTCTTATGCGGAATCCACAGGATATAAGAGCTAAAAAGGGATTTTATTCTTAATTGCTTTTACTGTTCTGAGGAAAATAGTTTTCTCAGCGACTTTGTTTTTTTTTTTTTTTTCCTTTTCTCTTTTTTTTTTTTTGAAAGATTCCAATTTTCAATTGGGGGTTGGCTCATGCCCTGGGGATTGATATCTATTATTAGAATGTTTTTACTTATCTTGTAAATTAAAGATTTGTTTTTTTTTGTTTTCTTAAGCATGAGGTTCTTTAATTTTAAAATTTTTGGGCTTTTTGCCTCTTTTAAGCATTTCTGCTTTTATCCCTCAGAATTTTTGTTATGTTTTTTAATTGTAGTTTTTTTTGTTGGGCAACATTTGCCTATTTGGAAAGCGTTACGCTATTATTTCTTGCTTTGATTTTGAAGCGATTTGTGGGGGCAGATTTTGCCTCTTTCGTTTAGCATTTACTGCTTTTTTGTTCGTCTGTGCTAGGACAGTTTTTCTTTTCGTTGCCATTCCCGTGGTGTGCTTGATTGATTTCTTTCTGTTTTCTTGTTTCTTTTTTGGTTTTTTTTTGTGTTTTTTTTTTATTTTTTTATTTTTTATTTTATTATATGTTTTCGTTACTTGGAAGTAGTTTTAATTTGAGCCTTATGAATTTTCCTACCAGTGTCCGTTACCAAAGTCACTCTATTATCCTTCCCAACAATTTCTTTTTTATACAGTGCCTTCTGTTTCCCTTTTATCTGCTTATCCCTAACATAAATCTCATCGCCTGGCTTAAATTTCTTGGGTTGTTTCCGTTTCCTATTCAAACGTAGATTTCTCAGTTCCTGATTTTTTATTATCTGTTCTCTAATTTCTTTGTGAACTCTGCTTCTGAAGTCAGTTAATCCTTGGTAGTTAATTCGTTCGGTCCTGTTGAAAAAAATGTCGCTAGGTTTTCTTTTTGTTACGGAATGGATTGTTGTGTTGTAACGATCGACTGCGATATACACTAATTCCTTTGGCCTATTGTTACTAATTTCTTTTTGGAGGCATCGATAAATCTCGATAATGGTCGAGTGAAATTTTTCAACCTGACCATTTACCTCACTCCTTTGGATTGGGGTCTGATAAAGTGCAATGCCCAGACCTCTTATGTAGTTGCATACCAAGGGAGTCATGAATCCCCTCTCATTGTCCGTTACTGTCATTTTAGGGGTAGTGAAATAATGGATAAGTTTCGCCAGCTTAGAGCGAAGGGTGACGGATGCTCGGTTTTTTATATGGAAAAGTTTTGCAAATTTGGAAAATTTATCTAAGCAGGATAAAAATTTTTCTCCTTGGATTTCGAAAATGTCTACATGCACTATTTCGCATGGATATTTTGGGATCGGAGTGTCCTTCATTGGGGGCACTGGAGGGTGTCTATCGTACTTATTCGCGAGGCAGGTTTCACAAATAGCAGCGAATTTCCTTATCCTACTCGCCATTTTGGGAAAATAGTATTTTTCCAGAATTTGTTCCTTGTTTTCCCTAGAATTCCTATGGGCCCTCTTATGCTCGTCCTCTATTATTTTGTAAACTCTATCTTCATTCGCAACATCTTCGACCACTCTCTGCGTTATCCTGATTTTGTAAAAAATAAAGTGTTCCAGATATACCTCCTGTAAAAGCTGTATATGGTTTTCTGGAATTTTCACTCCATTTATAAGTGACGGATTCAAACGTTCTTTTAATACCATAGTTAGATTGGCCTTTTCGATGTTATCTAGCCTGATATAATGGCGAGTGAAACCTGGATGTGGATTTTCCACACACGCCATGATGTTGCCCTCCGTGAATATTATTTGGTTTCGGAAAACGTTTAACGGACTTTCTACATGTGGAATAAGGTCTGATGTGTCCTGATCTGCACTGTGAACGGTTCCTACCTCACTTGCAGTTTCTGCAGGTGTTTCGTTGAGTTCTAGAGGCGCTGTTAAATGGTTTACCTGACATGGGATTCTTGAAAGAGCATCTGCCACAACATTTGATTTACCAGGAGTATAAACCAATTCGTGGTTGTACTCTTCTATTCTAGCCTTCCACGTCTTCAACTTTGCGTTGTAATTCCTACTTCCCAACGCGAACGTGAGAGGCTGGTGGTCTGTAAAAATCCTAATTTTTTTTGCTCCATAAAGGTAAGATCGCAAATTATCCAGCGCCCAAACTATTGCCAACATTTCTTTCTCATTTGTGGCATAGTTTTCCTCTGTTCTACTAAGAGACCGTGATATGTAGGCGATTGGTCGATCTTTTCCTGGTTCTCCCTGAGATAACACACCACCAATGGCATAGTTTGAAGCGTCGGTAGTTAGGTTAAATGGTTTTCCGAAATCAGGGAAAGAAAGAATGTCTGAGGATACGAGTAGTTTTTTCAAATTATCGAAAGCTTGAAGAGCGTCGGAATTCAGATCAACGCGGACCCTTCTCGATTGGTTGGCCTTAATTTGTGCGTTTTCGCCCCTGGTGAGATTAGTTAGAGGCTTTGCAACCTTCGCGTAATCTCGAATGAACTTTCGGTAGTATGACGTCATTCCCAAAAAGCTTTTGAGCTCTTTAAGTGTTTGCGGTGGCGAAAGGTTCTCTATAGCTTGGACCTTCGAGAGATCCGGCTTTATCCCATCAGATGTAATTACATAACCTAGAAATTCTACGTCCGTCCTCATGAATTTGGTTTTTTCCAGATTCACTCTCAAATTAGCATCTGCGAGTCTTTCAAATACTATTTCCACGTTTTTTAAGTGATCTTCAGCATTCTTCCCAAAGACGATAATGTCATCGATATACACATAGCATATCCTCCCAATGTATTCCTTCAGGACATCATCAATCATTCGTTGAAATATAGCCGGTGCGTTTTTCAACCCAAATGGTAGTCTTACAAATTCGTACTTGCCATTCATGGTTGAAAACGCTGTTTTAGGTATGTCCGACTCCTTCATCGCAACCTGATGAAAGCCTGAGGCGAGATCAATGGTTGTGAAGTACATTGCGTTACCTAGACTGGCTAGTGTTGCATTTATATCCGGAATAGGATAAGCATCGGAAACGGTAACTGCATTCAAGCGTTTAAAGTCCACAACCATTCTATACTGTTTTTCACCGGAAGGTTTAGGTTTTTTTGGAACTATCCAAATGGGTGAATTATACGGGCTTTTAGATGGTCTTATGATTCCTTCATCACGCAATTCGGTAATTTGTTTCTCCACCTCTTCCCTCATGTTTGCGGGGTACGGGTAACTTTTTGTGTATATGGGCTCTTCTGTCGTGGTTTTTATCTCGGCCCGAACAGAGGTTTTGATGCTTGTTTTTATATTTAGTGGTTCAAATAAATGAGAGTATCTTTCTACGAGAGACTTTAAGCTAGGCAGTGCCGTCTCAGGGATGGCTGGTGCTTCAAAAAAATTTATGCTGCCTACTGCTTTGTTTTTTAGTGGAATTCGAATGTTTGGCTCGATTGTGAGAACGTGATTCTTTCGATCTATTACCGCACCGAGTTCTTTTAGCGTATCATCTCCTATAATGCCGTCAAAAGAATGAAGTCCTGGTAATGCGTAAAAGGTTGTTTTGGTGTCGTTCCCCACATTGCGAAATAGCTTCCCGCAAATTTTCCTATTTATAACAATTGGTCCTGCCGCTGTTTGTACCGAGAAAGGTGGAAGAACTGGTATTGAGTGAGTAGCTAGAGTGGGTTTTACGAAGTTTTTGTTTGCTCCTGTATCTATTAAAAATCTTAAAGCAATATTATTGTTAGTTAGACACGTCAGATAAGGTATGCTAGAAGATGGCGAGCTACTTTTCATATGAAATAGGCTGGTTGGCCGTCCGTCAAAAAATTTACTTGATCCGTTTCGTTTACTGTAGGTTCACAATGATTCGATGGGTCATGCCTGTCTTCAGGACTATTGGTTTCTATATTATACAATTTTTGATGCTTTGGATAGGCCCCTCTTGACGATGTAGGCCCCCTTTTAAAGGCGTTTGTGCTAGAGGGTCGGTTCATATAATTCACCTGCCTAGTTTGGACACTACCGTCGACTTCCATTTTTTCCACGGGTTTGGGGGCAGTAGGTCTGCCTGGCGGCGAGGAGTTCGCACCCAGGCTGAACTGGGGCCTGTCGTAAGAGGTTCTTTGGTATCCTGAAGTTGAATTCCTGTTCACCCAGTTATAATTCATGCGTGCACATGGCGGTGGTATTGGCCTCTGCGGTCCTTGCGTTAAATTATTCGTCGGAACCATTACCCTATTTGCAGAGTTCGTATGCACAATTGTGTTCCGCAACGTCAAGTTTTGGATATCTAAGCATGCTGAGTAAGCTTCCGGTAATGTTTTAGGTTTTTGCACAATCAGCATGCGAGACAACTCTGGACTTAAACCGCGAATAAACACATCTAGTGCCCTGTTTCGGTACGTCTCTACGAGAACTGAAACCGTTTCTTGTGAGTAATCATCACATTTTATTTTGTTCACAATTAACGACAATTGATGGTTGACTGTCGCATAAAATTCGTCAAGCTTGGAAGTCCTTTGCGTCAGTTGGTTCAGCTGATGTTCGAGCGTTCGAATGTCCCTCTTATCGGCATAATGAAGAGATAGGACTCTTTTGATTTCCATCCAATCGCTTTCAAAGAGCCGCATCAGCACCGCCCCGAATTTTTCGCCTGACATGCTGCAGGATAGCTCGATACAAGGGCTTTTCCTTGACCACCTCGTAATCGGACAAAATCCCTTCGACATTGTGAACCCACGAGATGTATTGAGAAGGGCTACCCTCGAAAACTTGTAACTCCTTTACGCAGTCGGGGAGTCTACCTATTTCCCTAAGGTCCTGTTCCGATAATGGAGTTCTCACTACTGCCGGTGGGCTTCGCGGTTGTGTACCCATGTTTACCTGTTCAACACTATTTAACCGTCCATCAATTCTACCCAGATTTTGGTCTAGAATCGTGCTACTAGATTCTATCCTACTTAACCTGGACTCTAGAGTTACTCCGTTACTCTCAATACCACTTAGGCGAACCTCTAGCCTCCTGATCTGCTCGAGGAGAGCGTTTATACCCCCATTAAGCTCATTTACTTTCGTCGTCAAGGCCTCCATTTCAATAAAAGTTATAATTGTTTGATTTACTTAATAATTTTCTTTAAAAATCAAGACACGGGATACGCACTAGTATTTGTACGATTGTAGGTACCGCTCCTTCCTTGCGCTTGGACAGGAAACTGTAAAAGAACAAGAAAGGAACCATAAATAGGTTAGTGAAACTTTTACCGTGTTCTGATGTTAACGGCGACATGTACCCGGTTGGCGTTTCACGGCACATTAGTCTTTAAATAAAAGATTTTGGTCAGGAAGGCTGTGTTATCCGTTTTAGTAGTCAACAATCAGATTGAAGGCAACCTACTAAGGCACAACTCACTTCACAACGTGATTTTGAACCAATTTGCAATTTCCAGTGTGTTCTGATGTGTACGCGGGAAGTACCCCCGAAGACAAGGAATAGTTGCCGCATTCTGATGTGAATCGCAACAAGCACCCGATAAGGGCATACAAAAATTGGCGGCGATTGCATGGTCTCAAAATACGTTAACCAATTGGCTTTTTTTGGGGAATAAATTCCAGCCTAGGAGTTTAGGGACACGGATTCACCCAGCCAATGTGATTGTGTAAGGACGTCCAGCGTTACGATAGTGGAGTGTTTTAGGCTTTAATTTTTTCTTTATTCGTATTGTTTTAACTCGTGTACCTGAGGGTCTACGGGGTCACAGGACAACTTTTAATTTTGTTATTCCCTTCAGAATCACTAAGGACTCAGAGGGCATTGACGTAGTAATTTATAGCGTAAGCCAGAGGGTCTACGGGGTCACAGGCATTAGCAGAATTAGATTAAATTAATAGTGGGCACCTCCGCCCCAAGATTTTAGTTCACTTTTTTATTTTATTTGGATAATTTGACCTCTTCTAGGAAGAGGAGCTTTTACACCCTGGAGTGCTCCTGGAGTTGGAGATCGCAGAGTTAAGCTAATGTTATAAACCGAAGGACACCCAAAGGTAGTCAACGGTTTCAAGGTATTTTGTTATGTGGATGTACAAGCCGTAAATTTATATTTATATTTATTTCACTTTCGCTTTCGCATGTTGCCTTTAACACTTCACTTAGTCACAATCACTATTTGTCACTTATTACACAATCACTTGAAAAGTACTCCCACAGTTAAGTGGCTCCCTTTCATAAGGCCCTACATTTAAGGAGGTCCTTTCACGGCGACCCACATTAAAAGTGGGTCCCTGCTCGGGCGCCAGTTAACGAGAGCACGGATGTGCACTCGAAAAAATTAGAGTTGGGGGCCGGCAACAGGCCCCTCTCCATCCTGTAAAATAAATGAAAACACACAAGTTTGATTAGGAGGCTATTTTGTATATTACCAAAAATACGTCTGCTGTCTTATACTGCCAAATTGGAATGAATACAATGCAATTCTTAAAACTAAGACTTACTGGCTAGACGGCTTGGTTTGGGCGTTAGTTATTTGCTGACGCTGCGCTTCCCACGATTCGCAGTTCGGTAGTCCTTTCGAAGTAGTACGTATTAACCTTTTTGGACTGGTAGATAACTCACGAGCAAAGAAACACATTTTGGTAGTAATTGATGCTAGTACAAAGTACATCTGGTTATACCCAACAAAAACTACAAGTACAAAGGAGGTTATTACAGCTATGAAAGATTCGTTCTTATAGCCGGCCGAAGTGCAGAGTCTCGGATAGAGGTAGTTGCTTCACATCAAATGAGTTCCATCAACTTTTAGAAGCAGAAAACGTAAAACACATGAAGATTGCGACAAGTTCTCTACAGGCTAACGGACAAGTCGAAATAGTGAACAGAACATTAGGGCCGATGATGGCGGAATTGACAATCAAAGAATACCACAGCGTCATGCTTTTCGGTGTAAAACAGCGAGGAATAGTAGAAGACGTACTAATAGAAATCTTAGAAAAACCAGCCTTAGAAAGCCACAAGGATGTGAGATAAAATGCGAGAGAAAATGAGAAACATGTACAAAATTACAATAATCAGAGGGGGAAAGATGTTTAAGCCGCCAGTGCTTAACAAAATGGGACGGCCGTGTGTGCAGCGTGGAGACTACTCCGAACTACAATACCGAGTGTCAATAGCAATACAATAATACAAATAGAACAATACGAGTAGAATTTTAAGTGCAAGTACGCAAGACATTGGAGTGCCTTTTATAAATTGAAAGCTGAATTGTCGAAACGCATAAATTTTTTTTCAATTCACTGTAACATTGACACACCATTTTAAATATTGAAGAACGCAGTAAATAAAATACCTTTGAACTAATTTTCCAAAGAAACTTAAAGTGTTTAATTGTGAATGATAGGAAAGTAAAAGGTGAGTGCGAATGGGCCTAGTGGAAAAAAATTCACTATGTATGCAGGAGTAAATGGAGTATTTAAGGAATTATATCGCTGACGATCTCCAAATCAATTTGAAATATTTGGGAAAGTGGGTCAGATCGATATTTGACACTATTGTGGTGATTGAGCTGATGCTATATAATTGATCGCGGTTTTTTTGTTACAAGTCAGCAGAACAAAGGATTATTTAGCACACTTTTTTTGAGTATTGCACTACAAGCCCTCCCATTCCAGAGATTTTGTAATGGGAGTGTGTAGGGAGAACCAGTGAACGTTTTTTGCGGTGATGCCGTTGCTGCTCGAAAAGTGAGTAGTCACCTACTTCACTTTTTGTTACGCTTACCTTGCTGGTAGAAGACGGTATTTCGTCATCTAGTATTAGCACTGAGGTTGCCACTTGAGCTGTAGTTCTTCGTTGTCTGAAATTGAGTTTCGAAGCGTCAGGTCTAGGAAACACATAGAAAATGACTGTGGTATTCACTTTTTAAGCGTGAATAAATATGAAAGATATTTAGGCGTTCAGACGCTGAGAGACCCCTGAATTTAGGCGCGATTTCATTGCTAAGTTTGAGTTGCTAAATTGAAAAGCAAATGATTTAGCTGACTCAGTGTGGAAAGTCTGAGTTCGAGCTTTGCTTGCGAATGTTGCATTTGGATCGGCCATTCATGGAGTGAGAGGATGGAAATTAGGTTTTAGTTTGCTTGGCCGATAGGCACCTAGTCAACTTTTCAGAAATTTGTTTATTTCTACCGATAAGTAGTTCTTTCCGAGTACTTAGGGATTGCTCCCACAAGGAAAGTGTTTTGCCCGGTAGCTTGGATCAGCATAGGCGATATTATTTTACCATAAGCCCTGCTTGACCTTCGTCTTTAAGCTCAGATAATATAACTTTTGAGTGGGGCCAATTTGGGCTGGTCTTATGTACCATGAACACAAAAGCCGACCATTCTCCACCTCCGAGGACTTCGGTGTCACACGGTGGTACTTTGGGATATACTTCATGAGAGGTTTTTTTTTTGTAGTCATGATGGAATGGTTATAATTATATTTTATAGAAAGCTAAGTAATACTTTTATTTTAAGCCAATTTTTTCTTCTATTATAAGTAATTCCTCCTGAAAATTTTATGAAAAATTTAAAGAAGACTTAATTATTTATTAATTTCATATTTTGTAAAACAAAAATTGCATATACACTTACAGCATTGTTAAAGTGTTGAACATTTTGAATGTCGCCTTTTTTAATATTTGATAATATTCATGATGGCATGCAAGCAAACATTCATACATAGAAAGCTAATAATATTTTTCGAACAAAGTTAATTTTGATTTAACAAACATCTTTTCTCTTTTTAGGAAATTTTTGCTGAAAATTTTATGAAAAAATTGAAAATAAATGTCTATTATTTATTAATTAAATTAAATTTTTTGTAAACAAATGCATATATACTTGCAACATTATGAATACCATGCATTCTAATTTTTGTTAATTTAAAAAAATATTCATGACGACTTGCAAGTAAAAATACGTATTGTGTATTTTTTCATGTACACTTAAACCATTATCAATACTATGAATTCCAGTTATTTTTAATTTAAAAAATACTAATGGCGACTTGCAAATAATAATACAAACTATTGTACATACATTCAAATGCAATTTGATTTGATAATATATCCTGAAAATTTTTTTAAATAATAATTCCTAACAATTTTTCAAAAATTTGGAAAAAAATTTCAATTGTTTCTTAGTCACACATTTTGTAGGAATATTTCCATACACATCTGCGACTTATCAACATTTCAGCAACAATTTTAACGGAGGAAAATGCTTACTCACATTTACATCCCCCTTAAAGCGGCGACGAAATCAAAATCTAGCAGATTTGGATTCCTTAGCCTAAACCGTTGAGATTTCATTTGCTTCGAACCAAAATTTTCACCTTCTCATTATTACAAGTTCTCTGTTTACACATTCTCATTGTTAGATGTTCTCTGGTAATATTCATTTGGTTACAGTCCACTTTCCCTTTCCACAATTCTCTAATGAACAGTTGTTGCTTAGCTCCTCTCCGCCTCAACTTGGCCCGCTGACGATCAGAAAACATGGTTTTGCTTCGTAAATTGTTCTTCTTCTGTTCGCACACATTGATATGATTTGCATTATTAGCCGTTTAAGTAAGCAGTGGAGAACATCTGCTGTGGCTTCGCGTGTTTAGTCACGGTTCACATTAACATATTGCACGTTTTAGCCTTTGCCCCATAGTTCAAACCCCAGCTTTTTTGTACTGTAACAAGTCTTATTTTTATGAATTTGTTTTTAGTTAAATAGGATGTACTAGTAATAACCCCCGATAATCGGGGGACTCCGTTATTTAAAATGAAAAAAGTAAACAATTTTTTTTTTATAAAAACTCAATTTATTCAAGTACTTCATGGAAAACTACATTCGTAGTGGTTTTATTTTGGTCGTAAGTCTTAACTTTGATATCTTGAGAAGATCGTACTCGACTCAATGCGACATACAGCTGGCCATGCGTAAAACAATCCTCCTTGAGGAAAACACCAACTCTTGCTAGAGTCTGCCCTTGAGATTTGTTTATTGTTATTGCGAATGCTACAATTATTGGAAATTGGCGACGCTTTAAAATAAAAGGAAGTGTTGATTCGCTGGGCTGTAAATTTATATGGGGCAATAAAATTTGATTCCCTCGTGATTCACCGGTTAAAATTTCGACCTCCAAACAATTACAATGTAGTGCTTTTACTATCAAGCGAGTCCCATTGACCAACCCTTCATATGTATTAAGATTGCGGATTAACATCACAACTGTTCCAACCTTAAGCGTTAACTCATGAGGCGCTACTCCACTGAAATTAAGGGAGTTTAGAAATTCTGTAGTTAATCTGACATGCTCTTGAGGATCTTCAGAAACGACAGTATCCACGCTATAATATACCCTTTCTTCACCGGGCAACATATTTACTATTTCGCTATTTATTATCGTACAGTGATCATTTTTTGGACACAAAATTGCCCGATCCTTCAAATGGTTTTGACTAATAACACCAGACTGAGGGTGTAATACCCAATCCACTAAATTTTCATTTAGCAAAATTATCTCTTCTGGTATATTGATTTTCGACTCTGGAGAGAGCTCTCGACCTTCTCCAACACGCAAAAGAAAACTGTTATATACGGATTCTTTAGAACGCATATTCGTTGAGAGTTTGAGACACCTAAAAAATTTCCAAAGTGAGCACCGTTTCAAACAATTACCAACTATAGCGGCGCGTGAGCTATTGGGCACCACAGGAAGAACTTGCCTGAAATCACCACCTAACAAAATAACCTTTCCACCAAAAGGTATTTCATTTTGGTGAATATCACGTAATAATCGATCTAAGCATAGTAATGCAGTCCCAGGAACCATGCTAGCTTCGTCCCATATTATTGCTGTAGAACATTTGATTGCTTTTCCGAGGGTGCTATCTGGCTTAATTAGAGAAACAGAAGAATCAGTCAAAGGTATTGGAAATTTGAATATATTATGTGCCGTTCTTCCGCCAGGAAGCAAAATAGAGGCAATCCCTGTCCAAGCCACGGATATCACCTTTTGTCTGAGGCTACGAATATGGTGAATAATACTCTTATACAAAAAAGTTTTGCCAGAGCCGCCAGGACCATCAACAAAGAATGCCTTTACGACAGCGTTGCTACTGGAAATTGCATGGGTTATTTGGTCGAATATAATCTTTTGCTCATGATTAAGCTGTTCGTTTAGTGTTTGCGCGTATAATACTTCATCATCTATATTATAATTCTCAATTCCTGTGTCTTCAGTGGTAAGATCATCTGCAGGTAACCCGAAGTCTTTTAAAGATGTGTTATGTGATTGGAAAATGTGACTAATATTTCTCAATAATAATAGCTCGCTGGTGTTTTCTGAATTATTTCTTAAAAAATCTTCACAAAGATGCAATTAAATTTTCTCCAGAGCTCTATTGGTGAGGTTGGTTCTCCAAATATGCAAATCATTGCAAACATACGTCTCAGTTGCACAGGCATTTTAAAGACAGATGCTTCTTCAAGTGCAGCGGTCCACTCTGTGTCATCCGCTAGCAACTTTCTCTTTACTGCTGATTCCCAATAAGAAGAGAGATGTTCCCTGTTCACGGTTAATATATCTGAATACGACCTGGCTCCTTTTAACGAAGTAAGCAATAAACGTAAAGCAAAGAGTTCCCGATTTCCCGAGTTCCCGATTCTACCAATTGCATTACTCGGACGTTTTCTTCTTTGCCATGAGCGCGACGCATCTTGCCAGGTATAGTACTCAGGAATTTGATAAAACAACAAAGTATTCGCAAATGGATCTATCGCATTCAATTTAAAATATGCGGTTAAAGTGGTATCGCGGCATCGAGCAAGGGTATCAGAAATCGCAGCATTATCATCACGAAAATAAATATTTTGTGAGTCTGGAAGGTGAACGGCTGGAGCTTTTACCATGTGCGACTTTTCTTGCATTGAAAATTCCAAAAGCCTCCTACAGGCTTCAGGGGCGCTAACATATCGAGCGTCTATAAATGTAGATATTTCATCATGATTATCCACGCGATCAATTGGATGTTCAATAATTTGAACTGTTGCGCAATCATATCCTTTGTAAATATATTTGTGGAGGTATTTAACGCTTTTTATCGATGAACATATTTCGACATTAATATGGGCACTGTATTTTTTGGTCAGATATTTATTGTATGGGACTATCCATCGGTTGTCTATTTCAATTAAATTTTTATTGGCACGAACAACTATTTTATTTCCATCATTGCGGCGGCGATATTGAGGATAGCCGTTAACGTTTGAAAGCGTATTAGCATGAAACGTTTTCGGATAGTTTTTGGAGCAAATTCCCGTATCAGTCATGCAGGGCGATGATGGATTAAGTACTCCACACGGGCCATGAATCATACATTTTGAGACTATTTCATACAACTCAGGCTCTGCCTCCTTATTAGGAATCTCAGCGCAAACAACCAGGTCAATTTCAGAAGGCTCGCGAATAACATCTTCTTCGTGAAGTGCTACTAAGATGTGGGCATGTGGTAGACCCCGTTTTTGAAACTCAATGACATTTAGGTAGTATTTCACCTTTCCAAACACATTCCTCTGGGAAATATCTTTCATAAGCTCATTGAGCTTCTGCTTAAAAACCCGGGCTATCAGTTCTGGACGCATTTCCGGTCCCTGGTATCTCTCAATATTCTGAATGACTTCTGGCCATTTTGGGTTGCATGTAAAAGTTATGAAAAGCGACGGTTTTCCATATTTTCTAACCATAGCCATAGCATCCTGGTAATGCATGTTCATATTTCGAGGGGAGCCAACAAAACTTGAAGGAAGTTGCTTGATCCGTGTCAAGAATAAACAACTGGGCGTAGGAGGATTCTGAAGGATGATCTGCATGTAATGGACCTACCCTATGATATATTGATACATGTATTCGGAAGCAATATGGTCCGCGCCCTGTAGGCTCCGCAATTTTCGCTTCGAATGATGCAAAAGCAAACGAACTATTTAGCTGCCGAATATTCTCCAAATAGTGTCCCCGCCAAGAGCTCAAATCATTTTCTAACACAGCTTTCAAAAACTCAGGTACACGTAATTCTTTAAGTTTAACTTTTCCGCCATGACAACATGTCGTAAAGCCATTTCTTACCTAGTAACAATTTCAACCAAATATTAAGACAATAAAGACAATACATACATTACGAATATAAAACAATGAAAAGTATAGGTACCTTTTCACTTCCGAAATGTTTTGCTTTACAGTGTAAACATATGTTAGTCAAACCCCCAAGCGCACTATACTCCGGAAGAACTACGGAGTTTAGGGCAGCTTTGAAATAACTTGCCATAGATCCTGCATGACTACGGCTCTAATAAAACAGGTCAATTCATATACATACATACATTAACAATTAAAAATTCATTTTTATCTATAACATTCACCTCTTCTCTTAGATCTGTTAAACTCCTTTTTCGTCTAATTCGCCTTTGGTTTGGCATTTTATTTTTAATAATTAATCTGAATCTGCACTGAAATTCGATGTAGTATGTATGTATTCGCTGGTAATAGCCGCCTTGACTTTTGGAAGAAAACTGAACTGACTCAAAGCTTACCTAACGCAATAACACTTCTAATCAAAATAACGCCGACAACAATATTTCTGTTAGATTTTGCACTTGCGTCTTCGCCCATATATACATATGTTTGTAAGTATGTATATGTGAATATAAAACAAACCCTGCCAACCATGAGCCGGTAAAAAACTGGATAAAAAGTGGCTCACGTTATCTTCAAAACTGGATAAAAAAGTAGATAATTTTGTGAATGCGCTGTGCGGATTTTATCCACTTTCCCCTTGTACGTGTGATCAGGCATCCCTGTCGTACGCATTAAGCACCGCCATAAAGAAAAAACTATAGCTGATCTCCTCTAATTCCCCTCACCAGCCTACGCAGGGTTGCTTTTTTCTTCAAAAGATTTCAAAATATTTTAAGAATTTTAAGCCAAAACATTTACGTTATAAATTCTTTATTTTTCAATCATTTAAATATTACAAACATGTGTACTAATCCTTACTATAACTTAAATTACAAATAAGTATTTATACAAATAATAAATAATTTTTTACATTATTTGGTGTTTGGTTGGCCGCAAATCTGCAATGACAAAAATATCACTTAAAATATATCACTATTTCAGTAATTTCAATACATACCTTTAAATTGGGGTTGAGTTGCACCTATTCTGGAAACATAAAAGCTAAATTTACATTTTTAAACAAATAAAATTATAAAAACATATGCTTACCTCCAATATGTTCGATGAATTGACAATTTTCGTCAAAACTCCCGTACATCTAACTGGCTCGCTCTAACACACAGGGTTTTTTAAAGGGTGATTTCACTGCTCTAACTTACAGAAATTTTTTGACAGCGCGAAAAAAAAGTTGGAAGTGTGTGGGTGAGATTTATAAAAAGTTGTGAATGTGTTTGAAAACTTTTGATTTTCAGGGGAAACTGGATAGCCGTGGCTGGCAGGGTATATGCTCTGTAGTTGCCTTCACATACTTAAGTAAATGTAGAGCGTATATGTATATCTTTTTTTTATATACATATCGGGACTTGCAATAGGAACGCTACAAAAGTTGTTTTAAATAAAACAAAAACGGTTTGGGATATGAATTAAGTAAATTCTTTATTCCTGTGAAAGTACATTCCATTATGTATGGAACTCGATTTCTTTTGCATGGGTACCACGGGCACGCTTGCAGAAGTCCAGACGATGAACCCAATTTTCGACGGTTTTCAAGCATAAATCGGCCGATACTGCTGCAATTTCACGTTCGATATTCGTACGAAGTTCATCAATCGTCGCTGGCTTGTTGGCATACACCATAGACTTGACGTAGCCCCACAGGGAATAGTCTAACGGCGTGAAATCGCACGACCGAGGCGGCCAATTGACTGAGCCATTTCGTGAGATAACACGTTCACCAAACTTGGTTTGCAATAAATCGATTGTGACATTCGCTGTGTGGCCTGTGGCGCCGTCCTGTTGGAACCTCATATTGTCCAAGTCCATATCATCCAATTCGTGCCAAAAATATTCCTATCGCTCTTAAAGTTGAGGCCATTGACTCCGAATTTCGGTAGTAAATTTTAATAATTTCGACTCGTTGTTAGATCATATGTCTTTCCATAATGAAATGGCAAACCTTGCTGAAGAGAAATGTCAAAAGAGCAGGAAAAATATGGCGTCGTTTTCTGTCACTATCGGTCTACTTTTGTGCGTCCCTATTGCAAGACCCTATATATATATATATTTATTTAACACACATACACAGCAGAGGCAAACTACTTAGAATTCACATAAAATTTTGAACGAGATATGTGTAATCATATGAACATTTTGAAGTTGCCTTTCGATGTTATCAGTAATATCATGAAGTAGAATACTTTACGTTATTTTAATACTACAAGAATTTCGTTGGGGTTTACTTGATAATGCAAGTGCACCATACACTCTTTGTAAACACTTGTAGCACTTACACTATTATTATCCAATTGCGTTTTCCCCTAATTAATTGGTGAGCCGAAGCGATATTTAAAAAAGAAAACAGATTCTAATAGATTAAAAGAGTGCTTATCCAATATATTAAAGAAATATTATCATACGATTCAAAAAGTTATAAGCAAATCAAGATATGGATGAAGCGAGAAATCCGGTATCAGTCTTCAAATTAATCAGTTTATACGGTGAAGTGTATCGTGCTATTATCGTTCTCTTGAGGCTCTCCGGGTTCTATGCTTTGTATCAGTTTATCGCAGTATCAGTCAGTTCTATAGCATCTCACATATCAGGCACAGTATTGCCTGGATTATTCAACTCAGTCACAAGGGCAGACAATTTACCCAACAGAGCTCAGAGAACCATGCATTTCTGAACAGCAAGAATTCAACAGTAGTTCTGCATAAAATTTATGAGTTTTGGGAGAAAGTAATAGTCGCCAGCAGGCGATGATTGCTTTTGGGAATTTCAGTTATTCAGGGCTTTGGGATATTTTTGAAGTAATTACCTCGAATATTACTTTTTTAATTTGATTTAGAGTTATTGCATAAAGCATTTAAACATACCTTGAAATAAAATCATTTAAAATTGAAAATACTTCTTCTTCTTCTCAACCGCCTAGTCGATTTTGACCTTTTTCAAGATGCCACGCCAGTGGCACCTTTGCTTTGCTAACTGGCGCCAGCTAGAGAACGCGGGTGAGGCCAAGTCCTTCTCCATGTGGTATTTCCAACGTAAAGTAGGTCATCCCCTTCTTTTGCTACCATCAGCGGTTACCACGTTGAATACCTTCAAGGCTGGAGAATGTTTGCCGTACGTAAAAAATGAACTAGCCAGCGTAGCCGCTGATTCGTAATTCGCTGAACTACGTCTAGGTCGCCATGTAGCGTCGTTCGTCGAGAAGTGCTTTACTACGAAATTGTATATTCAGAAATCAAGATCAGCGACCGTTTCGCGTTGTACAATTTTCGTGGTACTTCCATTCTTCTTCAAAATTAAAATTACTCGCTTGTTAACTTATGTGAATTTTAATGTAAATTATAGTATTAAACATACATTTTATTCATTAATATCATACGTAATGTAAAAAAATTATGTCATGAATATTTTACCTTTTTAGGACTTTTCAAAGCATTTTCCGGAGGATTATGTTCTGCGACTATTGACCGTTATGGATTTGACCATGCATATCTTGGAGAGGGATATGATGACTCATCCCGCTGTCGACGTTTTCTTATAAATGCTTTTTTTTTCATAGTCTATCCTTTTTTCTTTTTATGTAAGTGTTTTACATCGCCAGATTTGGATATACTAGCAGACAGCGCGGAATGGCCATGTGAAAACGGCTACTGCACTCCAGTACTATTATTAGAAAACAAATTACATTACAAGCATGAACAGTTATTCCCAAACAAACTGAAGGAGGACCAGCATGTACTGTTATATCAGGTTTGCCAATATATTTATTCAAATAGCATATAATGATTAAGAGAGCTATAAATTCCCTAAATATCAGACATATCTAACAAAATGTAAATTAAATGACCAGTATGGTAAAGAAAATCTCATAAAAGTGTGATACTGCTTTTTTCTTATAACGATCATGTTATTTGTGGATGCCTGCCAAATACAAACTGTTAGCCTTTCAAGAGAAACTGAAACTGAATATAAGAAATTGTTAACCCTTTACCTGACAACGATCGGGGTAAAATATGCTTTTGATATACAAAATCTCATCTTATTTTCCCATACTTTATTGTTTTCAATGTAAACAGCAGTAAATTCGTATCACTTATATGTAATTGGAGTTACGTATTCATCAACCACATTTATAAGGTATGAGACGTTAGGAGAAACGTTAAAATACGAGTGCGCGCACATGTGTAATTTTCTTAATCCTTGACCTGTATGCATCTGTTTGAATGCACCCTAAACATAAGCATTCATGAATTTTAAGACTATTTTTTGTTTATAACAAAAACATATTTTTAAATCAAACATATAAAGAATGCAAAGCAATAATGAAAGAAAAAGAAACAAAACAATACATAAATTAATGCTAAATTATTTTTGGTTGGCGCATGGTATGCAGCAGTGTGCTTGGTGTTCTCCGCAAATAGGTCGGCAGCAGAGTGTGCAAGGATGTGCCGTCACCCAGCGTTTTTAGTATGGAACAAATGAAGATATGCTGACTTTCAATTAGGCCAATAGCGTAGGACATTCTCAGCTACAAATTCTCAATTGCGAAGTCGTAAACTTAATGAATGCTTACGGATTAAAGCACAGATTTTCGATGAAATTATGAATTACTTTAAAGCATGTAGTGTCGGGCAATTCGGGCGAACTTGACTCTTTAATTTTATTTGTTTTCGAAAACAATTTATGAGATAGTATTTTGTTCGCATACGCAACGGACGTGCATTTATATCGCTCTGATTATATTAATTGTATCGCTGCAGATTATTCGTTTTGATCACTATTTTCGTGCATACCTTGCCCTGTGATAGTTGGGGTATACATAAATACATAAACAAATAAGTAAATATACATTCCTGGTTTGTGTTAGCGCTAAAATTTGTGTTTATTAAAAAATATTATTGAAGTTCACTAATATTAATTCGCTGTTAAAAATTCGTCGGCAATCTCTACTCCTGCTTTAAACAACAACAGACGTCGCATAAGCAGAGGTTCGCCTTCTGCTAAATTATCTAAATTGGATGAAGATGTTACTCTTTCAATGGTCTTCGCCAAAATAAAAGATATTGAAGCTAAGTTATACTATGTTCTGACTGCGCCGTTAACTCGAGTTTAAGGTTTTGAGTTTATGAACAACTGTCAAGCGTTCGCATTGAGGTGTTTAAGAAACTCGGAGTTTAATTTGACATTTGTTTATTTACTTTCTCCTGTTCGCATTCTGTTTATATATTTTTACGAAAATGCCTCCGAATATAAAGATTGTTTTGTTAATTGTGAAAATATATTTACAAGTGTTTGGATAATGCTTGCACAAAAAGCATGGCAATTTATCGAACAAGAAGTGATTATTTCAAGAAGACGATGTGGTTTTGTTTGACTAAGCAGTTGCTGATATTAACAATTTTACAAAAAAAAATTTCACCAAATTTCAAAGTGCATTGAAAATTGGTAAACTATATATGCAAACTTTTTTTCTGGGTGATTGTTGTTAATTAATATATCTGTGTATAGGATCGGTCAGGTAAATTTTGGGAGATTGATTGCCAAACTAATGGAGAGGAATTCTTTAAACGTAATTTTCGGATGAAGCGAAGCAGCTTTTACAAATTATGTGGTGTCCTTTCTGCTATGGAGAAGAAAGACACAAATTTTCGTAAAGCCATTTGTCTTGAGAAACGCATAGCGATTTCTCTATATTGCATGGGATCGTCTGTCGAATACCGTACTGTGGGTAATATGATTGGAATTGGAAAATCGACTGTTTGCTCAATTGTACTAGAGTTTTGTAAAGAAGCATGGGCTGTATTACAGCCTCTATATTTTTTTTTTATTATTATTATTATTATTTGTTAAGTAGTAAAACGTTATAATATTAAATATGTATCACTCAACTTACAGAATATGGCTTATGCTACCTTAATTCTTAAATGTATTTTAACGTAAGAGTTGTACATACTCGTATGATTAGGAACATTGTACATATATAAAGTAAGGGGGAAAAACTACTATAAAAACCCTTATGAGACGAATAAAAAAGGAAAAAAAGAAGCTAAGTTATAAGCAAACATTGTGACATAAGAGTGGTTCAAGCATGTTGCAGAAGATCTAATATTAATTGGTTATTAGAATAACTACATTTCTGATTAAACTTATCAGAGAGTTTTTCAATTCGTGACGCTATCATTTCTACATCGTTTTCGGCGTGTAATCGCCTTGTGGAATAGTCCCAAGGTGAATTAAGCATCATTCTAAGGAGTTTATTTTGCCGTATTTGTAATCTATTTATATGTGTTTTTGCACAAGTACCGCATACAGGACATGCATACAGGATGATAGATTGGAAAATTACTTTACAAATAACAAGTTTGTTTTCAGTGCTGAGTTCTGATTTGCTGTTGATTAAAGAATATAACATTCTAATGGCGGTATTATATTTATTGTTTATATGGTGAATGTGGTCGCGAAAGATTAACCTTTTGTCGAGTATTACGCCTAAGTATTTAACGGTATTTGACCAATTTATATCATGCCTATTGATAGTGAGGTTTGTACTAGGCAAGTTGCATGAACTTCTTTTTTTAGTAAAAAAGATAGCTTGCGTTTTACCAGCATTAAGTTTTATTTTCCATTTATGACAATAACTAGCGACATGATCCAGTGCATTTTGCATTTTGCTAACTATATCGTGAGCAGACTTATGCGAGTAAAAAATACCAATATCGTCAGCGTACATGGCGTAGTGACAGTTGTCGAACTTTGGGACGTCAGGCACGTATATATTGAACAAAATAGGTCCTATAACTGACCCTTGTGGAACCCCAGCTGGAACTACGGTTAGGTCTGAAAACTCATTGTTTATACAGGCACAATAATAAGAAACTTTGAACAATCTTTATGAGATGGGTAGGACATTTTAAATCTACGAGCTTATATATTAGCCCGTTATGCCAAACGGAGTCAAAAGCCTTTTCAGCATCAAAAATAACTAAAGCGGTGGACTTTTTGTAATTAAAACTTGATTTAACGTGATTGCATATTCTCTTGATTTGGTGTGTGGTTCCGTGAAATTTCCTAAAGACAAACTGTTCATCAGGCAGCACATCATTTTCACTAATAAAATTAGTTAACTTATTTTTTAGTACTTGCTCAAATATTTTTCCGAGACTACTCAAGAGACTTATTGGTCGATAGCTTCCAATTTTGCTTGGGGGTTTTCCAGGCTTTAGTATTGGAATTACTTTTGCCGTTTTCCATGTTTTCGGCAAGTATTGGAGTTTGAGGTATGAATTAATGATAAATGTAAGAAAAATTACTGCTATTTTGGGCAATTTTTTAAGCATTACATTCTTTATAACGTCTAAACGTGTGGATTTATTTAGCTAATGGTCCATATTTTGCTCATTTGGAGAAAGTTAACAACAGGAACAAAACTTTCAGAGCTGTAGTTGTTTATACTACAACAGAGTTCTCGTAATCCACCTTAAAGACACGCCTTTCCGAATCGTTACCTGCGGGACGCAGATCTTTGGAGGGGAAAGTTAACACGCACTTGTCGCAGAAGCTGCTACGGTCCCACGGTTGTCCGTTACACGTTCCGCAGTATATATATATATATGCATTTATTATACTCGAAAACTACGGCAAACGTTGTCCTGTTTATATTTATTTATTAATTTCCCTTTGCATACGCACGTAACCAGGAAATGTATTTCGGGTTGGTCTTATATACGAGGTGACATCCCTCCCAAATATATAACTTGACGTTTTAAACAGTCGGCGACCTTCTTTAACATATAGCTATCTATAAACTTTCTCCTCAGTAACACGAACCGTTTGACACCAATGTTTTACTATTTCATATAACTTATGTATAACTTAATTCAATTCGTCTTTCCAAACAGGTTGGAACTCTCTTCAAAATATACGGATGAAACTTTTTCTCGCCGAGACGAACTGTTTGACACTCATATTTTAATATTTTATATAACGCGTGTATAATTTATTTACATTCGAGCAGGTAAACCCATAAACCTTCTTCTCAACGAAACAATCCGTTTGATACTCACATTTTTTATTTCATATATAAGTGTATATATTAAAATTATCCTCGCTAAGACGAACAGTTTGTCACCCTTGTTAAACAATATCATATGCTTGCCTATGATTTATTTAAATTTCAATTCTAAAAATCTGGCATCCCCTTTTAAAATATTGGTAAGGACCTTATCTCTAATTTAATCAAATTCGATTTTTCAAATAGGTGGCAACCCTCATAAAAGTTAAATATTAACCTTATTTTAAAAACGAACCGTTTGACACCCATATTTTAATATTTCAAATAAATTGTGCATATTTTAACTAGATTTGTTTTTTCAAAATGGAGGGGAACGTTCTCTCAAGCATAAAATATTCTGGACGACCTATTCTCATTCCTACAAAATTTCATAAAGATCCGTTTCGGAGCAGTTCGACCAGAAACAGAGTGACACGAGATTTTATATACTTATATATATAATCCCACGTTTCCATTTGTGGTCAGCCATCTCATGAGAACTTTCAATTTGTTATCATGCGAAGAGTTATCGCAGAGGAAGTTATTTACGTGGCCATTTCATCGCATAAGATTTCATATCAAAAAAGTTATCGAACGCGTTTTTTCTTGCAAAAAATAAAAATTCGAAATGGAAAAACTTTGAAAAATATTCCGATTTCTTATCGCAATGATGTTGCAACCACAAAGCTTTCGTTTAAATGGAAAAAAAGCTGTGAAAGAGGAAAAGTGGCAGTTAATTCCAAGCAATAGTTCTCATGTGATTAGCTCAGAGTTTTACTGCATGAGATCTGCGATAAGCGGTATCTATTTGCAATATATCTTATTAGATGATTCGCTTGAGATCGGCGTTCGCATGTCGAGACACGGGGTAATATATATGTATATACGAGTACATATATGTATATTTAATAAAATGCTTAACGCAAGCAGGAAATAAATGCCAGAGTACGAGCATTTCGTCAAATACCAGCTTATAAAGAAAACTACGGTATGAGTCAGAGCGATATTCGCACTAAACGACAAAGAAAACATGCCGAGCGTCGCCTCCCAATACAACGTAACAACGCTTATTTTTCATACATATGTCTCACCAGGGTACGCAAATACGCCAACGAAAGCTAAAGAGCTTTGCTCTCATCGCTGCCCACTACGACTGCAACAGCAAAGACGGTGAACGCTCTTACATATAAATACTAGCTCCACAAGACTTCAGTAGCAACCCATTGCTTAGCCACCGATTATTCCAGAGAGACTCGTGGAAAGGATGCAGTCACCCCATTTACAACCTGAAGTTACCATTAAGGAGCCCCATAAACGAAACGGATCTCCTCAGTGCACCAATTGGCAAGAATTTGGACACAAGAAGAGAATGCAACAATTGTGGAGTGAACCACTTAGCTAACTGTAGGGAATACCCTCTATACAAGTCATTAAAACGGTGATTAGCCCGAATGGTAAAGCGCAAGGTGGGACAACAGTTCTAATTACAGCAGTACGAATTACTTGAAGCCACTTCAATAAACGTACTTACAAGTTCCTCCACCTTTCTCCATATCGGTGAACCAATTTGTGGACTTCTACAATACTCTTGGTGATCGCTCATCGCGAGCGATTACAACGCAAACCACTTCAACCTTGGCTATGCGTCACCAGGAACATTTACTTACTGGCCAACATGCCCCACAAAGATTCCTGCTTTTAAAGACTTTTCCGTCACAAGAGGAATCCAGAATAACGTGATACTGGCAGACGCCCTTTCCGGCCTCGCTTCAGCCCACACTCCTGTGTTTTTCCTTGCTGGAGTACCCGAAAGCTAAATACTGCCCTAGGATTCTTACGTATTACCAGATATACTGGCTCAAATATAAAATGTACATTAGTATCCACATTGAACTTAATCAAACTAATAGGAGTGAAACAGACATTTAAGGATCCGAGCAGGCTCTAAATATAGTTATAATAGCTGCAGCTTATCAGGTCATCCTACACATGAAAACAAGTCGAAGCAAAACCCTCAAATTACAAATAGTCAAACTTGTTACTGAGAAGAAGCACCTATGTAGAGAATTGCAGAACCACAGGCCACCTGTTCAAAGCAACGGTTAACAGTGGCAACACGGGATCTTAGCAGATCCCTCGAGTCTGAAGAACACTTCGCCCATGCCAAATACATTGAAAGCTTGTCCCCATTCAGCACAAAGTATTAAAAAACCAGTATAAGAGATTAAAATGGGCAATGAGTCCGTTGTGATGAATAAAAATCTAACGTTTTGGCACTTTATCTAAAAAACGTATTACACCCCAAAGAAGTCATTTAAATGAACCAATAATAATAATAGCATCCGCTTGAGATTATGTAGGCCAACAAAGTGCAACTGAACTTTAAGAAACCTCCGGGTCATGATCAAACTTCTTTATCGAAAAATTCGATTATAATAATGATACACCTACCAGCGAAGAAGAAAGCCCATGCTTGCTCATGCTCATAAGCCTGCTAGCTTGCTTTTAAAGGTTCTTGGAAAATCCTTGCTCATCAAGATTGGTGCACATGCGAGGAATTGGTGCCGAAGTTAACCAATTTAAATCAATCGTTTTAAACCATTAATTTGGTTTGTATACATAAAATTAAATCGCTATTCATAGCTGTTAAAAGGGCTTGGTAGTTCAATCTTTCGGTGACCCGATGTGATTGCCGTGTGTGTAAAATATCGTTCAAAGAAAATTGCAGAAATTGTTGGTGGGCATACTTTGAATGCACGTTTACAGCATGGTCCTAGACCGACTGTAGGGTATCAAGCCTCGCGGCTGCCCACACAAGCTTGGAAGAGCTAGATTTTGATTCCACTGGCAGTGATTTATTCATCGCATTTGATACAACTTTAGTAAGCCCCAAGGAGATGTTCTGGTTAGGCAAGGCAGATGGTACCGTCGGTAAGCTGCGAGAGTTGTCGGATAAGGTCACATACGCGCGTTGCAGTAGCTTGGCCCCAAACAGCAGTCGGCGTAGTGATGAAATCTTTAAAGCAGAAATTAAACAAGGTGAGTCAAGCAAAATTGGAAGAAAATTGTGCAATGAGCGAGCGATGGTGGGAGTCATTAACTGCAATTTTTTTTGCGGGAACTTTTTTCACCATGTCCCTCACATTTGGACTCCGGCCCGCAAATACATATATCACAGCTCGCTTCGGTAATCAACTTCAATTTCATAATTCAAGAGCTTTCATCTCAGCTTCAGACATCCGGGATGCCTACTTCCCAACCGAAGGATATTCAGGCGACATTGTACATAAGTCACGTATTTCAGATTATTCAACAAGCACTACTACCGTTGTTACTAAAACAATTGCTGACAATAATCCTGGCATCTCAGTAAGCACCACTAATTGGAGCGTTCCTTTGGATATCTAACTAACTCACCCCACTTTTAATGTACTACAGGCTATCAGATAGAGCCGGAATTCTCTTTGAGCTGCTTTGCGTGTGGTGGAGGTTCAATTAGCACAGGGATTTCACCTACTTCAAACTACTTGTTTCGACAGAGCGCTATCTGATCGTAGGCAACATATCAGTAGATGAAGTGCAACAAATCAGGCAACAAACAACTAGCTTCCTTTCCTAAGGCCCTTTCAGCTAAGGAAGTGGTGTCCCATCAGTTCGGACTTTCTTTCCGAAAATGTTGATGCTCATAGAGAAAGGCTTGGAACTTGATGATGTACAGCGGTAAAATAAATTCTTTTTAGGCACTACGTTGCGCTGTAGTTCAAACTTAATTTCATTGAAAATCACATATCGCTCTCCGCAGCAAAACATAATTTGCATGGTTTAACCAAAAAAATTTGTAAACTGGTTACTCTAATTTAATACTTTGCATTCTTATCCTAACATTGCTCATTGTTGCAATACGTCATTTCCTTTTCTTCTATACTTTGCTGGGGCATATATATTAACATCTGTAGGCTATAGCTTAGCCGAAGTTTAACAATTAAATCAAATCGGTTTTACCATTCGCTGGGTGTAGTGTAATTGGTTTGTATAAATATCATTGCTACTAAAAGGCCTTTGTTGCTCAATATCACCAAAGCGTTTTTATGAAGTATGACAATAATATGCACAATAAAGATTTTCGTAAAGAAAATATTCCCTGAAAAAAGAATTTGATTAATGTCATCTTTATTAAAAATACCTAAAATGTTATTATGAACTTAGAACAAATTTTTATGATTATGAATTTTATATGAATAACATCACAAACTTGTTAATTAATACTTTCATTGTAACTGTTATAATTTCCATTGTTTTATTGAAATTTATAATTGTCGCACAGATTCTTAATATTTGAAAACAATTTTTAAAGGTACATACCCGCTGATTCCTAAAATTAAATTCTGTTTTTCTTCTATATTTGAAAGCATATCGACCGTGGTCCGAAACCCTCCAGTGATTGTGGCAATTGTAACAATTACCGAACACGGATGAGTGCCGGTAAAAGTTTACGCGGCCCTGAAAATCATCTCAATATTACCAGAAATGCAATTTGTGAAAGCCTGTGGGACGAAAATCAAATTAGTGAAGTAGACGAAGAAGACAATACAATATATGTATTAAAAACCTTAACTGACAGCAGAGAATCTATGATAAAGCTGGTAAGGAGTATCTGTTGTTAAAACTATAGTTTTGAAATTATTTAACGGTGCTCGAGTCCCCCCGTTATCAGCAACTCCTTACGACAATTTTCAGGCACGATACTTTTTTGGATAGATGGAAACACGCAAGAAAAACTAACCAAAAGAGAATTAAATTCAAGAACAGATTTTATTCAGTTTTCAAAGATATATAAGTAGATTAGTTGCACCGATTTTCCTTCGGTAGAGCTTTTGCGCAGCCGATGTTTTCATACATAATAAGATACGAAACTCTTTGTATCGTGAGACGTTTTCAAAATGTTATAATACATATGTATGTATACCGATTGTAATACACCAGTTATGTTTGCATCGAATGAATTTGAGTAAAAATTAACAAAAGCTATGTGATGTTGTATGTACTATGCTAAGTAATGTAAGCTAAATTACCCACATACCTACATATGTATATGAGTATACTATATATGTGCCTACGTATGTAAATAACCAAAAAAGGAAATACAAAATTAGAAAACTAAACAAACAAATAAGCAAAACGGCAGGGCAAAGAAGTAAAATGTATTATGTAAGTCTGCTTAGAACTAAAGCAAAGTGAATGTATGTACATATGTCTGAATATGTATACTTAGGTAGGCATAATGCTGTGCGCAGGTGGACATCTGTGCATATATGTATATGGGCAAATACCGCCTATTAGTGATTTCAAGGTGACGTTAAACAACTCATGCATTTTATGCAAATCGGACTGGCACAATGGAGCGGGGAGTGGTGAACTTTTTTGGGGTCCTTTTCAAAGAAGAGCTGTTCTTTCCGAGCAAGGGGATGGGTCCATTACCAAACGTGTATCCAGAGGCAAACACCAGGGGGACTTCTCTCCCCTCTACTATAGAATCTAACCGGTAAACGTCTGAAGATTCTAAGTGAGCTTCTACAATGTGCACTCGGCAAAGTAAATATCTGCTCGAAAGAAAGTGGGCTTAGCGTTAACCCACAAAGACTAAGATGGACTCTTCACGAGAAAATAGGAAATTCCTCCATTAAAACAACCATTATTAAACGGGGTTGAACTTGCTCTCCCAACCGAGGTTAAGTATCTTGGAGTTATTCTAGACTGAAACCTTGAATAGAAGCGGATCATCGAATACCGCTCCAGGAAGCCCATCACCGCGTGCGGTTCAAGCAGATCACAACTTCAGGGTGATTTTACCCAAGTGTCCTCTGGATAGCTCCCGAACATAGCTGTTAAGAATTGATTACTAATCGTAATCATTAGTAATCTGATTACTTTGTATTTGAGAGTGAAATAATTGATTACAATACGATTATCTTGTTCCCAACTAGATTACGTAATGATTACGATTACAAATAATCAAAAAATTATCACGATTACTCCAGATTACTAAAAAGAATCAAAAAGAATCAGAAAGAATCAAAATAAATAATTCATTCTTTCACAGATTCTTTTTGATTATTTTCTCTTCAAAATACCAAACAACTTTCTTCTTTTTGCTTTTTTCATTTTTAAGAAATTTTTTTGTAATTATTTTATTTCTAACAAATAAATATATTAAAGACAAAATAAAGAAATATAATAACAAAAAATTAACCAAATTCATTGATAACAAAATAACAACAAAAATATACACTAACCCCATTTGGAATTTGCTTTCAATAAAACCAATTTCTCAAATGATAAATCCGACATTGACTGACGCCTTGGACTGTTCACTATCCCCGCAAAGGAAAATAGCCTCTCTACTGGTGCTGAGGATGTCAGGGGGGTGTTAAAAGCAACAGAAGCTTCTTTTAGACTGCTATATTTTTCCCAAGTGTCGTCTGTTCTTGAATTGTCATTCAAGTAACAGAAGAAGTGATGGGTTAAAAAAGCCCGACGATCAGAAGCACTTGGCTCAGGAGTAGCATTTGGTCCTTCTTCGTTATCTGTATAAAGATGAAAACGATTTTAAAAAACTTACTAAAAAATGTCTTCAAAATTAAAAAAAACGAAATGAGAAAAGTTGTTTGGTATTTTACATTGAAAAGAATCAAAAAGAATCAAAAATAATCAAAAAGAATCCGTTAAAGAATCAATTATTTATTTTGATTCTTTTTGATTCTTTCTGATTCTTTTCAGTAATCTAGAGTAATCGTGATTATTTTTTGATTATTTGTAATCGTAATCATTACGGAATCCCAATATTTGAAAGGCACAATTAAATAATGATTACAATTCTTTTTAGAAAATAATCTAACCGATTACTAATCGTAATCATAATTTAACAGGTTTGCTCCCGAATATCAGCTTGGGAGGGAGCTTAAGTGGGAAGGCGAACATGGTGGGGCCACTCCGACGTTTTCGGTTTAAGGGTTCATCAGTGTTTTGCAGCGTCTATTCACCAGTAGGTGCAGCTGCGAGCGGGCGACTGACTTCGGGCTCACTATATAAATGTGTAATAAATTAAAAAATGCCCCAGAATCTGGTTGTGCTCTGAGCATGGTACCCGCCACGTAACAACAGCTTCCAATTAATAATTTCAAGAAAAAGCAGGTCATCGTAGGCCCGTAATACATAGTTCACGACAGCTGATTGGGTATACACCGAGGAGTTTACAGCAAAAGAGAGCATGGAGTAATCGAATGGCAAACAACCAGGGATCGCAGCGTGAACAGAGGCCATGACGCACTCATCCCGTTTAAGACGAAGCAGTTGACCGGCCTAGAATAGTGCCGCCGTAACAGTGTTTTTCGCGTTTTAATTTTAATTTTATTTTTATTCATTATTACTATTTCATAATTATTAGAAGCATTTTTTTTTTAATTTTAGACAAATTACCGTTGATTTGTAATAACTTTATATGCGGGCAGTATTCGATGTATGAAAAAAAATTTCATGGCCAAAATTTAAAAAAATCAACGGTGGTTTCTAGTAACTTCAAACTTGAACTTTATGGTACTAAAATTTAATAGGCTTTAAAAGTGCACACCCAAAAAATGTCTAAAGATGCTTCAAAAAAAAGTAAAAATGTTGATAAACATTTTTAGAGTTCTTAAAAATTGTATATACATAAAATGTGAAACATTAATTTACATGGTTTCTGTTATAGTATGAACAGTAGAACGGAAAAAGTTAATCATGGAAAACCTTGGTAATATTATAAAAAAATCACCATTCGAAGTTTTGCCCGCCAATGTATATACATATTTATTGATAGAGTGGTTTTTTATATTTAATTTTCTTGGCTAACTAATTTTTTCATGGTGCTTTTTTCAAGTGTGTATAAGCGGGTTTTAAAAAAATTTAAAGTATGGAGCTTTGTAACCCATTCAATTTTAATATAATAACCTGCAAGTTTAAATTGCCTTAAAGCCTGGTAAACGCTACCCCAAAGGATTTTAGGTCAATCAGTCTTTCGTCGTTTGTCTTGAAAATACTTGAGAGGCTAATTGAACTGCAAATGAAAAATGGGGTTCCTCGTGATACTACTGTACGAGGCTCTTGTCTGGTGGAATTACTTGGTAATAGGCGAGATGGAACGGGTGCAAAGAGCGGCTCTCATTGGAATTAGTGGGACATCAGGACAACACCAACGCTAGCGGTCTGGGAGCTGATGCTGAGTAGAGATTAGCCGGCTCCGTAGCTTCATTGTAAGTGATTTGCAAATTGATTGCCGTTCAGTTAACAACTGTACTGTAGTAACCCAGTGGATCCCAGAGGGTCTATGTGAGCTCCTTAGAAGCAGCCAGTACCAGATAATATATTCGTAATACAGCTTGTTATATATTGACTTTTTCTGTATCTTTGTGATGGTTATAAATTTGCAACTTATATGACGAAATCTGTCAAATATTATCTTTACAATGAAATAGAACTTTGTAGAATAAATGGTTCCGAATGGTAATTTCCAATTCTTGATTATTCAGTTTCCAACATAGTAAATTAATTTTAGATTATTACTAAGTTCTTAATTTGGGGTATAAACATACTCTTATACGTGGTGCATGTGTCTTATCAATCAATTCGGAATGCATGCACCTTATTTATGTTTTAATGATATTTTATATACTTAAATTCAAAACTTTGTTTTGTTATTTAAGTTGCAGCACATAAATATTCAGATTTAACTCAATAAATGCCATGCAATGAAAAAAAAATAGGTCTTTATTTTAGCTGCTTATGGTATTAATTAGCATCTTTAAGGTCTCTTTTTCGGCAGCGTTAGGCCCAAACGAAAATTGTTTCTGGTAACAGTGAATAGGACGCGCTTTCCTCTTTTACAGATTCTCATCATTATCAGATACCATCATCGCTGGAGCGACTAAGTGATTGGGCTTTTCCTCGTTGTTATATCAACCCGCCTTATCTTCAGCCAAGTGAACAAGTTATGAGTTCAGACCTATAAGAAAGAAAGTAAACGACGAGAAGCAGAAATAAAGATAAATATTAAAGCAAAGTTAATGCCAGTCCCGGCCGGTGGAGTCAACCCTCTCTTTCTACTTAATTATTTGAAGTAGACTTGGGCCTTGCCGTGAGCCCCACTGCTGTTACAAGGCCCTCTAATCCGAACATGTGTTCAAGTTTATATATACCGTCGAGTTATGTCAGATCTATATGCTCAATAGTCAGCGGCATCCACTTCCCCTCTGTGACAGCAGTGCAACACCCACACCAATCCCACACAACGTACACCAACGCATAAGGTTCTTCTTGTGATTCTCATAAATTTATACATTTAAAAATCATTCAATAATAGGGCTTATTTTCCCGGAATCTAGACTAATACTTCATATCTTATGTACTACTCGTCAAGGCTCCGAAATATTCTTCTAAAGGGTATATTTTTAGACATATGGTTTTCAAGAACAAATAAAACTCGTACAACTTAATGCTGTGGCGGCCGTCGTAGCCGAGTGTGTAGCGTAGGCGCGCTTCATTCGGTTGGTCCCAGGTTCGAATCCAGCTCGGTGCAAGTAACATCAAAAATTATAGAAAAAGTTTTTTCTAATAGCGGTCGCCCCTCGGCAGGCAACTGCAAACCTCCGAGTGTATTTCTGCCATGAAAACAAAAAAAACTTCTCACAAAAACATTCGCCGTTCGTATATGGTGTAAAACTCCCTCAATTTGTGTTACAACATCAAAACGCACACCACAAATTGTAGAAGTTCGGCAAAAATCGCTTAAGCGGTTATAGCGCCAATTAAGTAAGTAAGTAATGACCAAGAATTTAGCTTAATTATAAAGATAAGAGTTCGTGATTATGATTTAAAAATGATTTCGGGCAACTGATTGCCGCAATTTTCGACCACTTTTTGCAGCAATTGGGGCCGTATGCCAGCAATAACGCGTCGAATATTCTCGGGCGTAGACAAGCGACTTCATATAACCCCACAATAAATAGTCCAGCGGTGTTAAATCGCACGATCTTGGAGATCACTCCACAGTTCCACGACACAAAAGTCTCCGTCAATAAATTTATTGTTTCCTTGGCTGCATGGGGTGTAGCGCCATCTTGTTGGAACCCAAGGTCGTCCACGTCAACATCCTCCAATTCAGGCATGAAAAGTCATTAATCATGGCTCTATAGTGTTCCCCATTGATTGTAAAATTATGGCCGGCTTGACTTTTGAAGGAATATGAACCAATGATTCCCACTGCCCAAGGAGCACACGAAAGTATGACTTTTTGAAGATGTAACAGCGCCTCAACAATGACTTGTGGATTATAAACACTCCAGATGCGACAATTTTGTTTATTAACATACCTATTCAACCAAAAGTAAGTTTCATCGCTGAACAAAAATGCCGACCGAATATTGGACGCCGCGCGATGCTTCGCGTGAACCGAACCGTTATTTTGGTAATAAATTTGCACGATTTGCAGCGTTGTCCCAGAGTAAGTCTCTTTTGTATAAAGTGGCAAAGCAAACCAAGTAACAGCTGTCAAAAAGACCAATCCCGAAAAAATATTGCTTCATTGAAAACCACACGTCTCAATAAAACACCAGTTATATGTGTCTAGAGGTAATTTTTACAACTAAATGTGCTGATTGCATTTACCAATATTTCTGTATGTAACCAAATATGTGCGCTATAATGATCTCAAAAAGTATTCCCTTCTATTTTGAATGTGCCCAATAGCCAGGCACACCAGTGTACCCGGCATCTAATACTCCACACTCCTAACAAGTCTGCTATTTTTTTTGTATGTATGCACTCACTCGTCTCCAATGAGGCGTCTGCATGTGGGAGCAGCGATCGCTGAAAATAGAAATTATAAACAATTCAACAAAAGAAACAACTTCCATGGGGCATTAGCAAGATTTACTCTTAAGTGCGAGATACAGTATCTAGACCGATGACATATCTCAGGAGGGCAACAACACGCATTTAATTAATTTCCGCGTTCATTATTTGCAGGGTTACGGCGAGGCATATGCCAATCAAATCGGTATTTTAACATTATTCGCAAAAATGGTTGAAATATTTAAATTGGTTTATTTCTATTCAAAAAAAAGTGTATTAACTCGGGGATAATAATAACAATTCACTAGCAAAGTTATGCGGCAAGGAAGTGAGGTTATGTTTAGTGGAGTGACCGGAAAAATGTTGTGTCAGTGATAGGAGCATCTGGTCTGAGGTAGGAGGATCTGGTCTGATATCGAGAACGCCTATGAGGGCTAGAGCGCGTGGAAGCTCCCTCACAAGTTTCCCGCGCCGAGTTCTGGTGCTCTGGGTTGCGTGAAAATCAGCTGGTTATTATGCACAACATTTAAAGAGGGTAGAAAGTTTGAAGCCCACATTCTCCAATTATGATGCTCTGGGGGTATCCCTGTCTGGTATGGACCTGAAACGCTAATTTTTTCTTTAGATATTTTTATTTTTACGATTATTATGCACAAATGTTTATGGTCATATTTCATTTGATCAAATATGTATATCATTATTACATTTTTTTAAGTGTTCGACAGTTTTTTAAATTTTGCCTACATTTTTGCATTCCTATTATATTCGGTTTAACATTCATATATATTAAGCTGTTATCTTTGCTGATTCACCCATTTCGAGAATTTCTGCAGCGGTTCTTATGACAACCGATATCTTCGTTTTAACGACCGCAGTTATTACTTTTTTCACTATAAATTAACTATTTTTAACTTAACACTTTGCAAGCCTTCGATCCAAACACGCTTTTTAATCTAATTTTTGTACCGGGTTGCTTAGCGGTCACGACCGTTGACCATTTGTTTACCAAGAATTTCTCTGTTTTCATCCAATTTTCAACGTACATGTCCTGCAAAAATTCAATGACCGTTTCACGAATGCATTGGGCAACTTAACCATTACATATAAATTACATATGGAAATTCGATGGTAAAGATTTGTAAAAAGAAATAACATCATCAAACTTTTGTACTTTAATCATTTACTTTATTCACTTGAACATATCGTGTACATAGGAATGTTGAATGTTTCGTTTTACAGAAGAAGAAGAATACCAAAACAAAGAAAACGGTGTTACCTGATAAATAAATCGATAAATTCATAAACTGAATTACATAAGCAATGTTTTTTTGTTGCTTCAAATTGTTTATTCCGCGATGGTAGCATGACGAATGTAACCAAAATTAAATTGTGAATTTCTTTGGAAGTGTAGGCGCCAGCCATATTGCGTCAAGCATATTGAGTCGAGGGTACTTATTAAAAATGTAAATCAGAGCGTCTGCCGAATGTCCACAGAAAGCTGCGAAGATCTTCACGCAGAACTGGCTATTCGTATGCCAATGTATACTTTAGATGCGGTTTTTGATTTTTCCAGGTTTATTTCGTTCCATATGCATATTTATTAATCCATCACAAACCCCTTTGCGGATATCATATCTTTTTACCTGAAAGGCTCTTCAGGAGATATTGAAGCAGTGATAAAAAGGACCTTATCAGATGAAGTAATTCAGCATTGCAATTGCAATGGCCGGGGCGGCAGCAAATCGCTATATAAATTTAAAATTGTTAGCGTGGCTCTATGTGGTAATTTATATTTATCACTTATTTTCTGAATTTCTAATTACATACTTTTTTTTGGTAATATTTTGCAGACATTTTCAAACTTCAGGGCTGTATAGAGTTTGAAAAGGAAGTATGAAGGAGCGTTGAATATAGAAATAATTGGCAAAAACAGTAACGCTATTTCTCCAACAAGCGCAATATGCCAATATAATAAGCTTAGTTTTAGACATAGATTAAAACCAGCAATAGTAAAAACTAAATGTTGTCTCATATATCCCAATAATAAATTAATAAAGCTAAATTTGATGCAATAATATACATAATAAGAAATTTAAGAAAACAAACTTAAAACCTAATGTACGATGTGATTCAATAATAAAAAATGTAAGAAAACTTGCAAAAAATTATATTTTCTTAAAACCTAAGCAAAATGTGATGCAATAATAAATAAGGTAAGAAAACTTATAAAAAATGTAAGAAAAAAAATTAAAAATTTTCTTAAAACCTAAAGTAAAATATGATGCAAAAATAAATAATGTAATAAAACTTGTAACAAATTATAAATTTTCTAAAAGACTAAAGTAAACTTAATGTAATAAAGCTGGCAATAATAAAAAACATTAATAAATTAAAAAATAGTAGAACTAAGATCTATAATATTACTTATTAACAATGTTTTTAAACTAATGATATTTTTATGAATTAAAATAATTAATAGTATACAACTAAAGCAATAAAATACTATATTTTTAAATATGAAAAAGTGCATTCTATAGATATAAAAACGATTGGTAAATAACATTGAAGTAGAGATATGTATACCAAAATGAAAAATAAATGCATTTCATTTGTAAATAAATTGGGACTTATGTTAATTATTTTACTGTAAAATGTCGTTAAAAATCATTGTTAAATGGTTTGGAGTTTTACACTCCAATGACTAGACATTTTCTTGAAAAATTACCGTCAATATAACAGTAGCTTTTTAATAAAAACTCCCCGTCACATGTCTAGTAAAACAACGGGTATTTATGACTTGAATGGGCAGCGCAGCTATACATTTTGATATGCTTATAAGCTATGAGTTAGAGACGTATGTACAATCACACAAATAGGTACGTATGTTATGGAAAGAAACGGTAAAAAAGTCCCAAAGCGTTTAGGAAATGTTACTGAAAGGTTTACGGAAACTTTTAGTCACGGCTCCAGGTCAAATTACAAGTATTTCTACCAGTATCTTTCTTACAGGGATGTTTATTCTCTAGTTTACATATATGAGATTAGCAGGAACACATACACAAGCACAATGAGTAGTGCAGACAATCAGATTATGATATTAGAATCTACTGTAGTGGCAAAATGCAGTAAGCAGACTAGTTGAAAAATGCAAAAAGCCCGGCGCATCGACATTCTGCGAAGAAATTTAAAACCTGGTAAACCCTTGTTTACAGCAACTACTCCGAAACATGCAGGACTACATCCGCCCGCAACATATCCTGATCATATCTAGAAGATTCCCCCCAGGCCTGGACTTCTCGGAGGGGCCCGTATTTCTCAAGAAATTGATTGAATAGTTAAATTTGAATGCTTTTGATAGTCGATTAATTCAACCATTTATTTGAAAGTTGTGATTACCGATAAAGCGCGTTCTTGCGTGCATGTACAAAAAGAACCCTTACATACATAAGCAAAAACTGGCATAGTAATGTAATAAGAGTCGGCATAACAACCTCCAACCGAGCCCACTACACTTTTCAGTGCGATTTCTTAGCGTAAAGGCACTTTCACATGTACACTTTAGGAAAGTTCCTCCCCACCATCGAATATCACCAGATGCTTCCCTAGCCGTTCCAAATTGAGAATTTACGACTTTGTTTGAAGTTTTTCGTGTTCCAAGAATGTTATTATTTTATGCTCGGTGCTTCGAGAATGAAATTGGTCAGCAGAAGCCAGAGCAATTTTGTGAACTTAGATTTGAAAGGCTGTCCTTAAGGTGAGCTGAAATATTTAATTCACAAACAAGTTTGCATCGCTTTCGGAAAATATTCGTGACTCACAAGAGCCCGCAGAAAAGGACCCGTATAATTTGAATAATTATTTCTGGCCAAAAGTTTATATATATGAACTGATTAATACTTTCTATTGATTTTCGAAATCGTATAAAAAAATTGGTTTCACCCAACATCAACTATAAAGCAAATTCAATACACATGTGATGAACTGATGAGAGCATAGAACGTCATATTTCACTTATTCTTTAAAAACATTGAAGTAGTAAGTAGTAGTTGATAGTTGATGAAATTGATGAAGGGCCCGCATTTCTTCTCTGCGGCCCTGCCAAATATAAATGGTCTCTATTGGAGTTCGGGATTGTTATTTTGGCAATGACAGCGCTTTGATTTTCACGGGATCGACATCTAGGTGTGGTACGTAAGAAGACAGCTTAAAGTTTCTAATAACTAGCTGACTGCAATCCCAGACTGAAAAGCTCCATTCCTGAATTTGCTCCCATAGTTGTTCCATGAGCTTCATGTTTGCTGCGGTATGGACCCAACGAGCACTAGCCAGCACGCACTGCAAAGATGAAATTATTATGTTTAGTTTTCTAATTGCTGAATTCGTATCGTCGCTATTAGTAATAGGTTTTACGACAAGTCAAATCGGTTTCTCTATAGGAGCTTGTTCATTCAGATGCTGAGCTGGCGTTTTCGGAGATTCTATTACAGCTGACTCAAATAGCTGCTTGTATTTAAAGATCAGCTTAGATATTGGGGTGAAGTAGTCTTTGATAAAATATTTGTCATTGTAGTAGTCTCGGCAGCACATCCCACACCCAATCGTTGTGTTTCCAATGTAAGTTTATATCAGCTCTCCCGTTATAAGTTGAGATACTATCAATTAATTAAGTAGATCCATATTAGTGTGTCTGCTGATACAATGGTCATTATAAAGTTTATTTTTCTGTGTCCCATCCTTTGGTTGATCATGATGCTGGCCACTTCGGGAACACCAATATATTAAGTTTTATGTATTTTGTCAAAGCGTATAATTACAATTATCCAGGTGATTCAGGAGGATAAATTCTTGATTGATTTTTTGATTGATTGAGATGCTATTTTCAATAATTATTAATAAGTTTGTTAAACCAGTTGGACCAGGAAAATTTCATGTATAAAAGTTCAAGCTGCGCTGGGCTAGGTACCCGCAACGTAAAAGCGGCTTCCAATGAAAAAGTTGAACAAAAAGCCTCGGATAAGACCGTCCTATTCTGATGACGACTGCGGCAAATGGTTAAAGAACAATGATTTAAGGGCATGCACCTGGAATGTTCGGACCCTTAATTGTAAAAGTGCCGCTGCCCGGCTGTCCTTGTAACGGCAAAGGCTGGCATCACCTCCATCCAAGAGATGCGATGGACGGGGCAAGGAATGAAGCAGATCGGGCCCTGCAACGTCTACTACAGCTGTCATGTTAAGGAACGCCAGTTCGGTGTTGGATTTGTAGTGGGAGAGAGATTTCGTCGCAAAGTATTCTCGTTCACTCCGGTGGATAACCGTCTGGCCACGATTCGCATCGAAGCGAGATGCTTTAACATTTCGCTGATTTGCGTCCACGGCCCTAAGGAAGAGAAGGACGATATTGCATGTATCAGCTCATTTACACCTGCCAGCTGATTGGAATTTTAGTGTACTCTGCCCAATCCACAAAAAGGGCGATCCTGCAATATGCGCCAACTAACGCAGGATCAGTCTCCTTAGCATAGTATGTATTGTGTGAAAGACAAAGCCAAATCTTCGAAAAGACCCAAGGAAGAAGAATAGACACCCACCATCTTTTTGTCGACTTCAAATCCGCTTTCGATAGAATGAGAAGAAGCTACTTATTTGCCGCAATGTATGAATTCGTTATCCCAACAAAACTAATACAACGACGTTGAGGAACACCACCAGCTCCATCAAAATCGGGAGAGATCCTCCAAGCCGTGTGAAACCAAACGAGGTTTCAGACAGCGTGACTCCCTTTCGTGCGAATTCTATGTCGGATTGAATCTGCGTTCAGCAGTAATATCTGCTCCAACTGAAGTCATTTGAAAGCATCTGTTATACATATTTCTAAATGTTCGGTAGGAAATGTTGTGATTCTGGTGTTTCACCATGAAGCAAATAATGCAATGGCTCTGGTAGCAAGGGCAACGGGGGTAATTTAACCTTGCCACTGACACAGCACAATCCAGGCGTTGCTGCAGCGAACTTCAATACACCGCAATGGTTACATAAAACCTCCATTAGGCCAATTTGAATGGAAGGATGCGAGCTGTAGTCAATTGTGCAATCGTAATGAAAGCTTCTCGATTCAAATCAACAGTTGAAGCACTTCTTCTTTCGCGTTGATTTTGATTTCCCCGACGCGGTTCTCCTGGGATTTCTTGTTCATCCGTATTCAATTGATCGGCAATATTCCGAACTCTACTTGCGTTACGGGCTAGATGTGAAAAATTAGATCTTCTGGCTCGCGGCATTGTGAATAACAGTGTTTATATATATACTCATGTATGTCTGCCTGACCATTCGCCTAATCAAGTGTTGTCTGCATAAGCATGTAGATTTGCAGTTCGGCAAACGTGGAAAACATCATTTAGAAATAAACTGAAAAGGAATGGACCAAGAATATAACCTTGGGGTACAATCGTTAATACAACTAGCAGAGCTCCTTTTGGGAACAGGCAGTACTGTAGCAACTTTCCACATGTGCGGAAAGGAAAACGTAGTTACACAATGATTTATGATGTGGAAAAGAGTTCCAAGGATATGCGGCATCACAACCTTTATTAACTTTATTGGGAGTGCGTCTTCCTCTTCAGTGTTTGAACTTATTCTAAGGACACAGCTTCCCACATCATATTCTGTTACTCAAACGGTATGCCGTTAAAACATAAATCACTACACGGAACAAATGATGGTAGCTCTGCACTTGACGTACAACTTTCGAGGAAAGCACCATTAACTAAGTCCGGAGGTAAGGTACAACGCACGTCCTCCTTCCTTCGTACCTTTACATTATATATAACAGCTACTTAGACCCTTCTATTGCACTACGGTCGAAATGAACATCATTCCGGAATGGCCCGAACAGGCAAAGCAGATTTCAAAATACCTACAAGAAAGTCAAGTTTGTCATCAATAGATTCATAGAGCCAGCAAGCTCTCCAGTCAATACTGCTTAAGTCAGAGAAAAGCTCACTTGCATTAAGGTATCGATAGTCTCTGTAGGAGAGAAACCTTGCCTCATTAGAACGGTCAATATTAATATCCAAACAGCAAAAGATTAGGCCATGGTCCGATACGAAGGGTATTTGGTCAAACTTTAGAACACTGGTCAAGTCGGAAACAATAAAATAGTCATGTAAACTAGAGTTGTAGGTCATGGCATACCTTGTTGGAACAACAGTATTCAATAATGTAAGTCCGTTGCTACACAATCAAGAAAAATATCACTACAACAATCAAGTAGAAGAATATTGACATTAAAATCCCCACATACAACAATATTACTGTAATCAACAATATAATCAGATAAGACATCAAACAACGAGTTTAGGCATACAGATTTATGAGGATTGTATACGCAGGAGACAAGGGCTTTAAAATGCTTACCAGACACTTCAACTAGTATAAATTCTGTGTCGTTACCACCTGATTTAGATAGGATTCTCATATGAAGATTGCATCTACAATAAATAGCAACTCCACCACCGTTCTTGCCGATACTATCATTTCCCATTATATTATAGTTATACATATATACCAGCAAAGGTATTAAACTAACATCAAACCATGTCCCAGATACATAAAAAATATCAATTAACGAACACTAAACATATATCTAGTTTAGTCAAGCATTTAAGTTACGTGCATTGAAATGATGTTGAGGGCTTTCTGTTGGCTACATAAAACATTAATCTTACCAAGGCTGTTATCAGTAACGCTAGAAGTCCTGCATTGCATATTCTTGTGAATAATAAACAAAATCAATTTTAGGTTTAACAGAAACATTAAGAAGAAATAACATAATAGAACAGAACAGAACATTAATTAAATACTTAAGACTGTAATAAAAAAAAAAACAGCTGAAAATAGAATAACACACACAAAGCGAGTACATAACATCAGCGAAATCGCAGTAAGTCTTCCTCAGAGGAGATTATAATAGCAGGTGTGCTCTTTTCGCAACGAAGATATACAGCGCCTTTGAGCGTAAACACTGGCTTCACCTTTTCTGCACGTCTGATCTTGATTGCCTCCTGAAACAACTTTCTGCTCTCAACAGAGAGATTTTCAAAAATGCTAAACCTGCCCTCAATTCCCAACGCATTAAGAGGAATTGCGGATTTAATTCTCTTACGAGAATGAGGCAAGAGTACGGTTACGGTCCAAGAGAGAATAGAATTTTATAACTAAAGCGCTATTTGGGTTCACCGTATACTTTTTGGTGCGGAATATATCCTTTATCTGCGGCACCATGTAGTCAATAGAAAGACAAATTTGGTTAAAAATGCTCTGGGAGTTTTCACCTTCCAAATACGGCACACCAAATGCAATGACATCAACAGCGGGATCAGAAGTTGCCTTCTGCGACAGCACACTTTCAATAGACGTCCATAGAAATTTAATCTCACCGTCTTGCTTTACCATCCCAGCCTCCAATGTCGCGATCCGCTCCGCTGACTCGTCTGCTTTTGTTGTCAGTGCAGTGATTTCTCTTTCTAACTTTTTAGAAAGCTTCTGTTTCTATCTACGAAATTTTGGAAGAGAGCCCTTCCAGTTCTCTTACTGCAACCAATATTGGGCGAAGGGCGACATTATCGTCGAATTTAATTGCATCATAAAATCGTTAAGCGAAACCTATTAAACCAGCCTTATTACGTCCTTTCGAATCTAAATATAACCTAATACTTTTCGTTCTAAAAGAGTTAAAAGGCTACTCCGGCTAAAACACACCATACCAAAATTTATCTCTTAACAAAAAGTGTAAAAACAAGTACTATTTGTAATTAAATTTCCTAAACATATTCTAAATTTATTACACTATTCTACCAAAATGGTTTAATTTTTTTATCAAAATTTAATTAGTAAAATATAATTATTTAAATATCTAGCCTTTTCGTACTAAAATATTTTCATGAACTCAAATCATGGAAGAATTTAAAAGTCGAACATACTTAATATTTAGGCGGCTATACCTAAAAATTTTCTAAATCCAACATAACCGTCGCAAACTTTTTTTTATCAATATAATAAAATAACAAACAAATAACAATAAAAAAATAACGCTTTTAATATGAAATTAATAATTTCATAAAATTAACAGTAAATTTAAAATATAAATTTTATGGCAGCCCAACAAAATGTTTTATGAAGTTTGACCTCTTTAACTAAAATGTAAAATTCTATTATAAACTTATTTCGGGACGGGACGAAAAATGGGACCGGGAATTCTTCTTGAATTCCTCGGCAAATGGGGATCGTGGTGCCGACCTTACCAAAAAAATATACCACCAAGTTGCTTTCTTTAATTAATTTGACTTTATTAATTAGCTGAAACAAGTATAGATGTGCCTTACATGTGTAGAGCTTGGATTTCTCTTCCAAAGTGGTCGAGAACCGCGTGATCACAGAAGGCGAGTCTCTCAAGCGAGGTGGGTAACAAGACTCGATAAAGAGGAGACGAAGTAAAAAGTCGACATCTGCAAATGGAATTTTCTTTCTAATTCTGTCGTACGGCTGCAGACCGAAGCATGCCGCCCGCCTTTTAGTATCGCTGCAAAAAACTAAATGCAACTTCAAATTTTTATTAAGTATACAATTAATTTAAGTATGTAGTAGTGTAAAAATTGTTTTTGTTTAACAACTCATTTATTCTATTAGATATTAAAAATCCATTATTATTTTTTTACACTTCCTTTATTACAGTGACATCTAGTATGCGCTGCCACCAGTGAGCATGCATCCAAACAGCGTGTTGTGGGCAGCTTACTGGTGAAAGTTGCTTTCATAAGTCTCGGCCGTAAAGTCATCCAATTGAAACCTTCCCCGGGCCGTTACTTTAATCGCCACCGCTGTCGTAAGGGCAGATATCCCTAAAGTTATGTCGACCGTTCCAGCAATCTGTTATATAGCGTCTTCCATACCTCGGTGAATGGGATTGTTGGTGGCAGTGTGGTAGGTGCTCTTTGCACCGCTGACCAGACACTCGGCAGAGAAACTTTCGTTACCGTTTTCAAGCAACTTCCCTTCGTCGGTCGATTCACCGCAGGTACAGACATTTTGCGGATGGGACGGCACGACTTTTTCGTTCCTAGAAACAGATTATCCGAGAGATCCGATAAACAGATTATTTTAAAAGGGGATAAAAGCACAATATTCACAATTGGACAGGTTATATTCGTGCGCTCTTCGCATTCCTACAACTCGAGCCCGGCTATTGACAATTGAAATTGTATTTTCCGTGACTTGAGGGTTTGCAGTAGCAAGTGAGAGGGTGTGGGGGGAAAGAGGTGCCATCAATTCGGAATCCTTATATATGGGGCGATAAGACGTGAATTTTGACAAGATTTGATTCTTGTCAGCAACGTAGTGAGCTGTTTAATGGTAAAACACATGCGGTTCGCTACCTTCCATTCCGTGAAGTGCATTTTAAAGTTTTTTATAACCGCCTTCCAAACCCCTCTCATTTGAGGTCTCCTGGGGTGTATAATGTCAAATGATACTCTGATGAGTGAATGTCTGACACGTTTAGTTGGCTACAGCGCTCCTGCAAATTTGGTGCCATTTTCCGACTACAGATTCTGAGGGCAGCCTCGCTGGGACACAAGCTGGTAAGAATGTGGCAGTGGACGAATCGCTTGCGGCCTTTTCGTGTATTGCCTTTGTCACGAAATATTCAAAAGCACAGACATATCCCTCCGTTATGCGGCACATCCCGTAATACTCTTTATTTCAAAGAGTTCAGTGAAGTCACCTCCTATATTCGTAAAGAATCTGAAACCATCTGTGCTTTCCGGTGGCAAAGTGGCCATTCATTGTTCCTGCACCTTCTTTCTGTAAGTAGTGCCATCTCTCTCATGGACAATAAATAGCTTTTACTAAATTTATCGTTCTTAATATCCCTTATTCTGGTCTCAGAATTCTCAACATGAGCTGATTTCCCCCGTAAAGGCGTAAAGGGAAATAGTGTGCGGCGGGTTTGGTCAAAGGCTGAGATAACATTGAAGGCTCTACTTCCTCCATTAATTAAAAACAAATGCTATACTTCGATGCATTAAAGGCGAACACCCACGCACACGGATTCGTGTACTCGGAGACCAGCAGCATTTGGTACTGAAGGAGAAGATCTTCTGGGCAGAGCGAGAGCAGACAACTTGGAGATATCGTTAATATTAGCGGAAGCAATTGTTTCTACGGGATGTTGTCGTCGGGAGCGGACGGAGTCAGCGGCAGCCACGGCAACAGTAGGTTCATTGGTAGTACGGTGGCTGAATCTCCGATTTGGGCGATTGGCGATTGGCAGGGGAAAGACTGGCGGTAATCGGTGGTTGCACTCGTGGCACGGCGTGTCACTCTTCTCGGCAGCGGAGTGTGTAACTCTACGGACACTAATCAGACTGATTAGAAACATCACTGAATACCACCGTTCCCGTAGTCGCACACTACATAAGCAGGGGCTGTAACGGGCAGTAAAGCGAAGGGTTGGAATATGCCTAAAAACATCGGCCCCTTTCACTTGACCAATCGAAGGGCTCGAATATTCCTAAAAGGCATCGGCACTCTTCTACTTAGCTAAGCAGACTGAAATGCGACAATCTGCGACCCATTTATATGAATTGGTCCTACGTTTGTGAAGAACTCATGGTGCGTATTTGGTGAAGCCTTGCCAATCAGCAACTGGTAGCCAGTAATAAGTGTAATGTAACGAAAAGTCCACTCTTCTTTCAAAAATAACTTTCGCAGCTCATTAATTTAACTGGCAAGGACCTGTTTGAGTTCGCGTCCAGATTTTGTGTTTGGCCATCCGCCTGAAAAACTCCGCGTTCGTTATCCTTTGCAAAAACCAAGTGATACCATGGAGCGCTATACAATTGTTATTAAGAGTGCCTGTGGAAAGACAGCTAAAGAACGGAAGGCGCAACTGGCTGGTCCCGAATCTGCACCCAGCGTTGGAATTCTGTAGAAAAGTAACGACCGCCTTCATTCGTGTGCAACGTGCGTGTCACAGTAGGCCACAGGTCAACATCCACCCACCAAGAGGCTATAGAGCGTAAGAACTATATTGAATAATTAATAATAATAAAGATATTGATGAAATTAAAAAGAGATACAAATTGAAAAGAAAGCGATAGACAGAAACTAAAGAAGTCGAAAGCCCTACAAAACTAATATAAATTTTTTTATAAAACAAAAGAAGAAATTTAATAACAAATAAAACGTTAATTATGAAAATAAAAGAAGCAATTTAATAACGAATATAACGTTAATTATAGAAGCTTACGGCAATTTAAATATATTTGAAAAAATTTTGTTTGATTTCCAACTTGCTAAAACCAAGGGCTCGGATTCACTACCTCCAGCTTATAATATAAACAAACTGCAATTCAGCACTCAAGGGATCCTCCAGAGATATATAAATTATAAACTAGTTATCTTGTTATACAATAATAAAAAGTAAAAGAGCCGCGTTTCACCACCTAACGGGGGATCCAGCGTTTCTTAATAACTGTAGTCTAGCTCTGCGATTCACCGCTCAACAGACCCTCCAGAGTATAAGGACAAATTAATAAAATAACATCTTTAAGTTAGTTAAAAATAAGTATAAGCAATGTCGAACCCCAACAACATTATCCGACCTTCAATGCTTAACGCATTTCCACAACCCCTCCCCAAACCATTATTTTATCCTCTAACGCATTTTATATTTATTACAACAGAAAAGTCGAAATTTAGTCTACGAAAGCCAAAAAGGAACTCCCAAATAGTATTCGGGCAAGAAGATAAAACTAAAACTGCAGAGGGCTACTCCGCAAATGAATTGGAAATGCTGGCAATTACTTGGATTTTACCTGAAAAGCAGTAATTTCCATCGATCACCGACCACAAGTTGTTTGTTAGTTAATGACGCGAGTCTGTCCCTTTTTGTTAAATAACTTTTGTAACTCACTAATTTAACTTATTTATGGGCTGCAGTGTTTGTATGTCGGTTTTGGGTTGGGGAACATTTTATCGCAAGAAGAGCCACATGCACTGCATAGCGGCAAAGGTCATGACCATTGTGTCGCAGCAGAATACTATTTTACAACCGCATGTCTGAATTTTAGCAGAGGTTTCGCAAACTGTCACCCTTATGGAATAATTACCGGGTGCCGTCCGTTGTACGGCAATATAGAAGATGCTAATATCCTCCAAATAACTACATTCCCATCAGGGAATATACTAAGAGAGATAATGGGGCTTTTGGCGTTGACTGTATTTTATGCTGTTACCCACAAATGTTGCCCACATACCGGTTTCTTAAGCCATGAGGGGACGATCATAGAATCGCTCCATTTGTAGGTTACTAACTGCGCACCTTCGAACTATGAATTTGCTAATAATTCTCCAGAAACGTTTCTTTCTATAGTAACAAATTTCGGGATAAACTTTCATCCCAGTCTATTTTGGTTAGCCTGACATATTCTTATCTCGCTTGGTGTATTCCTGCTTCTTGGAAATCGGATGTATGGTGAAACAGAACATGCCATGCACTGCAATCGAATTCCCAAAACCTTTGTCTGTCTCATTTCATCGATTTCCAAGAAGTTATAATTGTATATACATATGCTCTTTAGATAGTCCAGCCAAAATTTCTTTGCAATTTGATGCCCAATTCCTTAGGGGGAAGCTAGAACTGTTAAGAGCTTCGATTACTTCGTCGCGCATTTGTATGCCAACCGTGGGCTCCTGCCAGACCGTCACCTACATACATACATATGTATATTGCTTTACGTCCTATGCTGCCAAAGGAAAACTCCTTTTTAAATCGTATGCAAGCCGATGTAACATCCTTATTGCTAACTATAACACACAGTTTGCTTCAAAGGTCACGGTCATAAGTTCGTTGTCCGGGTTGTATTCCATCTTCAACTCTGGTCTCCTGATATAACCGGCCTCGGTTCGCCAGAATTGACACGCTGTGCCACTCGTATCGTTCGATATTCGTACGAAGTTCATCAATCGTCGCTGGCTTGTTGGCATAGACCATAGACTTGACGTAGGTTTGTTCCTTGCATAACCTGCTAGTAGGTTGCAACAATTGGCCGAATGGAAAGTGAAACTGGTTTCGCAACTATAACACACCGGGTATCAGACACCGTTTCTAACGTCTGGAACCGACTAGGGAAAAAGTGGTTACTCCCACATCGGAATTTCCGCCTTCCTCACAATTCCCTGTTTCCATAATGCTGAAATGGTATCTGACTTAATACCAGAAACACAAATATCGCATTCCATTTTCCTATTTTGATTAATAGAGCCCATTTGCCATCTGTGCAGAACACTTTAATTGACCCGAAAAAATTCGATAAATCAAAGTCGGAATTGTGCCAAGAACTAAATATGAACAACGAAGTTAATAAACTTACAAGTAGCGCAGTACAAAACGAGGAATCAAAAATTACAAAAAAAAATATTTTAAAAAAAATTTCAAAACTTGATTTTTCACTAAACGATATACAATATACAAAAACAAATTACAATTTCACTACGGTATTCTGCCGCTTCCAGAATTCTGCCTTAGTTGAACTGTTTTGCCCTGACGATATCTATTTTCTAGCAGATGCTTTTTCCTGTTACCCTCGGTTATTTTGGGTAGCATTTTTCACTCAATACTGTGGATACAGTACTCACACGATAGTTGTTTTTGTTGGGCCTTTGATATTGGCGTTGCTGATGTTCGGTGAACCCTTGGTATTGGCCTAGCTGCTGCTCGTAACCCTTTGGTATGGCCCTTGCTGCAGTTCGTTGGGCTTTTGGGTATGGGCCTTGCTGCTGCTCGTTTGGCTGTTGATGGGAGACTTGCTGCAGAATCCTTGGGTTATTGCTGTAGAATCGAACGGATGGATGTTGCTCTGATGGTTGCTACAAAATCTTTTGGCTGTTGGTGTGAGCCTTGCTGAAAAATCGCGCTGACACCTAACTATTTTGCACATAGTGCCGAAGCTCCTGTGACCCTACAGCCGGAGCTAAAACCTCACTGCAATTGGGTTTTTGTGGATGCACCTCACGTTATAGCAACACTAAATTCCTACTAAATGCCAGTGCAAGCCACTGGGGACTTCACTTCACTGCCCTTTTTGTTGTTTGTGGCAGATTAGTACTGCCACTTTTGTCACTGCGGCGGAAGCGCTAGCGCGGTCAATGCTACTTATTTATTGCTGCTGAGCACTGTTTGGCAACGCGCTATTTCCTACAAAGAAATTTCTATTACACTAGTTTATAAATATTTGATAAATTAGTAGTACCTCTTCAGAAAACTGGTTCTTAGACAAATTTTGGGCCGCTGGACACGAAAAAAACTTTCACTTAATTTTCCAAAGAAGTATTTTCGAGATTTAAACGAAACCCCTGTTCTCGAGGTCCCTTATAGTTATTGCCAAAATGCTCCAAAACAACAAATAAAGCTAACCTTTTATGGTTATGATTTTAAAGGTGCATTATACTACTTTGGCAGATTTGCAACTGAAATAGTGAATGTGTCAATTATTTATATTGACCGCTTTTTGTCAATTTGTAATAACTTTTACATTTTTCGTCTAATTTAAGCGTTGTTTGATTCACATTTTTCTTTCAATAAAACATTTTTAAATATTTATTCACAAAGTTTATTCAATGAAAACAGTGAATAAAAATCACCAATTCTATCTGCCTTTATTTTTGCATGTGGTAGTCAATATCTCAAATAGTACTATTCCGATTCACAGAGTGACAGACGCGGCGAGCAAAATTTTTTCAGAGCCCCAATTAAAACTCCTGCACCTCTAGATAGTCCAGTCTTGGGGGAACACGATTTTTTCGAAACACATTGTAAAGATTCGTGTCGAAAAATTCACTATCACAGAAATTCACACTAAGCCAGCTCTCCATCAGCACTATGATTATGTGATTCGTCGAAGAGTTTTTCCGATTTGGTTCCTAAACCGGATGCATTTGGAAAGCATGTATGTGTATGCGTAGCTGTTTTGCTTGGACTTTATCATAGGTGGATGGATCGAGTTAAGCTGCATAGCCTTTGGGAAAAGACCTAACGGGACGTACTTTAACGTTAGATATCCACAGGGAGAACTTTTCGTGCCACTATTTAGATACACCTAGCTAAAAATTGATTTTTTAAGGCGAGCATTTGGGTTATTCTTCTTTACTATCATAAACACCTTAAGAACTTTTTGTCTATACGTTGTTCATAAATGGAGAGAGATAAAACCATTTCATTTTTGATGCAACACTAAACTCATTAATATTACTTGACTAGTGTCTTGCGATTGGCTGCAGCCGTTAAAGCGTTGAGCGAACCAGTAGCAGATTACTGTCGCTCCTTTACAGCGACCAACAGCAGAGTTATCATGCCTATTTGCGCAGGCAAATAATACGGAGGTCGAGTGAATGCAAGCATTACTTTTTTTAGCAACAGCATTAAGCCAAGGCGGCGGTTACATTGGTCACTTGGACAAGCCAAGACTGAAAAACATGAAGCGCGCGTAGATGTATTTTCACCAAAAGATTAATTGTTTTGTCACACACATTTATGCACAAAGCCACGAAGTTCTCTAACATCCGCTGTGAGTCGTGGGACTGCAGAGGTAATTTCTTCAGTATGAAGTGTACATATGCATTTAATTTCTAGCCACAGAAACTGTTTATCGGGCTGAAAAGGTGCTTGAACAGACCCAGATTTAATAGCTAAGCATTCATGGAGAATCCATAGAAGGATCAAATTGTTTACATTTCCAACTTCGCATACTTATTGAAATTGTCGGATTAGCTGATGGCGTGCGTTTAGCGATTTTTAATGATCTCTCATCGCGAATACCAGCAGCAGGGGGGTTGCGGGTAGATGTATGCACAATAATTGTAGCAATACGTAATGTCTGTGCTAAGCAGAACTTTTGTTCGCACACATACGACATTTTATACAAACGTATGACAATGCATTTTAAAGCGAAAAAATATTATATTTATAAAGGACGACATATGTGTATGTGTGCGGCTGCCTTAGTCGAGTGTATAGCGTGTGTGCACCGCATTCGGTGGTACCCGGGATAAAATCCTGGCAAGGGCATATAATATCAAAAATTATAGAAAACTTCTTTCTAATAGCGGTCACCCCTCGGCAGATAATGGGAAACCTCCGAGTGTATTTCTCCCATAAATGATACGTTTCACTAAAATTATTTGCCGTTCGGAGTCGGCGTAAAATCGTAGGCCCCTCAATTTGTGTTACAATATTTAGACGCTCACCGCAAATTGTAGGAGACCCTTTCCTTTTCAAATCAACCGCTAATAGCCATTTGGCCAAAATATAGCTCAAACTATCTAGTTATTGACAAAAACCTGTAGCTGATATTGTGACTGAAAAAATGTTACGTATACGTCCATCTGCATTCCGATACTTGGTAGTCGATATCATCACTAAGAATGAGTTTAGTATGGGGACTTCGTGTGTAAGATACAACGCAAAATTTGTCAACATTTAGACTTAGATTATATTTACCACACCAATCAATCTCTTAAAGCGTCTAAGTCCCTGAAAAATTATGAGAGTTCGAAGAATCTTTTGTAAGATTACAAATTTATACATCGCCTGCAAAGGCTAAACACCTTGACCAAGTAATTTGTGCAGGAAAATCATTAACAAAAAGCAAAAAATTAGAGGACCAACATGAGCCTCTTGCGGGGAGATCAAGCTGGACATGGTGCTCCATTGCCAATATTATTCGTTTGCTTATTATCGCTAAATTCCAAAAGCTGACAGGGTCGATTTTAAATTGCATTCACTTTTATAAAGAAATTTCCTGTAAAGTGACTTATGTATAGTATCGAATTTTTTACATCTACATATTTGTTCCTATCTCTCAATATATGGAACCTTAAGAATTTTTCAAAAACCTTGATTTTCTTATTTTTTAAGGAGCATAACCTGGCGTTAAATCATAGTGGCTTGCTATTTCAAGACACTTGTTCCAAATTAACGAATAAAGAAATAATTCAGGTAAACCTTCAATGAATCATTTTATAGATGAGTCCGTAACTGATTCAGGGCAGCTCCAATCAATTACTTTAAGTTCCTTGTTAGGGAAATGTTAGAATGATATGGTAGTCCCTTAGGGGGAACTCAGACATATAAAAGGAATCCATTGTGATACCAATTGTTGTTTGAACGATAACGTAACCGAAAGGTTAACGGGAGAAACTCTGCTTATCTTATCGTTATCCTCCAAACAGCGACAAAGGAAGTCGGTGACTATATTCAGTCTAACCGCATGAATACCCATCGGACAGATAATCGGAGTTAATCGCGTCTAAGTTATCATTTTTAGAACAATCGTTTCGGGTTTTGAAGCCATATAATTAAAATTTTATTGTTAAAGCTTTGTGATGAATACTACATATATAGAGAAATTGACACGAGGTTTAATTCACAGCCGCCGTAGTCGAGTGCGCAGCGTGTGCACGCTTCATTCGGTGGGTCCCGGGTTCAAATCATGGCCGGGGCAAATAACATCAAACATTATAGAAAAATTGGGGTGCTTTAGGAGCTTTTCGGTCGGTAATATCTTGTTAACAAAATAACAATATTTTTGCTTACAACAATGATTGCACTTACATTTTTAATTACATTGACAATAGTAACAATATCAAAACAAACAAAAAGGAGGACGTAGACAATATAAACTGCGCATACAGAACAGCAATAACGAGTGATGGTTAAACAGAGAGACAAAAAAGTAGTGTGTAGGTCAATAATTGGAGTTTTATTTTAATTTTTGTTTTTATATTTTTGTTTATTTTGATGTTGTTACTATTTTCAATGTAATTAAAAATGTAAGTGCAATCATTGTTGTAAGCAAAAATATTGTTATTTTGTTAACACTTGTTTTTATGCTTTATGTACAATAAAATGCAGATTCCCTGATGAAGGCGCGGAAGACGCCGAAACGCGTAGGAGAAAAAAAAGAAACTTTTTGTTTGCTTTTAAGATATTACCGACCGAAACGCTCCTAAAGCATCCCAGTTGTAAATTAAACTTTGGTCCTAAGAAAAATAAAAACAATTTTTTTCTAATAGCAGTCGCTCCTCGGCAGACAATGGCAAATCTCCGGGTGTATTCTGCCATAAAAAAGCCTTTAATAACGAAGCATTCGCCGTTCAGAGTCGGCGTAAAACTGTAGGTCCCTCAATTTGTGTTACAACAATAATAAGTAAGTAAGAACCATAAAATATACTCATTTAATTCTCTTGGATACACTCCTTGACATAGAAAATCGGCCGAATTTCCTTTTGAGCTGACGTGACGCCACTGTTCTGCTCGTGTTGTTTCTTTGACGGTTGCAATCCGGTTTTCTATGAATGTGGTATGATGACGAATTTATCCAAGCCAACACTATTTCGGAATCTGTCCAAAGCCATATTGGGTTGTAAAATTGAAGATCTGGCGTGATTCGTGCTGTTAATTTGGCACCTAGTGCTGCTGCACACTAATCTAGACCAGGTATTGCTCCATTTTTGAGTGGCACCACTCCTAAAAAAGAGGGGCCGGTTTTGAAAGTCGTGCGAAAATAAACTGCCGCTCCATCCGACTTTTCATAGGCATCGGTACAATTATACAGATTATGGTGGTCCTCTGTTCTCTCCTGTGTGTCGTAATATCAGCTGACTTTTCAACACATCCACGCCTGATCGATCTGTGAGCCATTCTGTGTACAACTTTTCAGGTAGTGACTAATCCCAATCTAGGTCTAATTCCCATAACTCTTGAATTAAAATTTTGACTGTGACAAAAATAGGTGAAAGGATTTCTAATGCTACAGTGCTTTTTTTTACTTATTCCATGTTTAGTCCTAGGGTTTTAATGGAGTTCGCCTTTGTCTTTTCAAAATCTGAATTCACTTCCCGATGTTCTTGTGGAAAAAAGCGAAGTAGTTGTTAATAATTTGCCCACCAATTGCGCAAATTAAACCCACTTTCTTTCATGATTTTCGTTAGTTGTTGCTGCATCTGCATGGCAATTAATACACTGCTTGTTCCACCTAGGCCATCATCGACATAAAAGTTCTCTTGGGGAAATAGCGAACCCAACGGGTAGTAAACATTTAGCTGCAAGGCGCTCTTGTGTCATATGTCATAATATTAAGTTCATAAAATGTTATGGGATTTTTGATATCCATCCACCACATGATGAATTGAAATTTACGATCTTCTGGTGATATTAAAATCTGTCTACACATTTTTTTTACATCAGTGGTGAAAACAAATCTCGGAAATCGAGATCGCAAGATATTGGATTCAGTGATTGTCCTGCTGATGTTTTCACTGAAGCGTCAATAATGATGGTTCGATGCCACTACTTCGAAGTAAATACTCGAGCTCTTCCACTAAAACCGAGTTTTTGTTTCTACTTCATGAATCAGAAGTATTCAGCTCGCAATTGTTTATTTTTCTACAACTCCATGAGTCAGTCACCCAGCGCATGAGGATATTGGTGAAATGGTTTTCACTATAAAACATTGTTCGCGATTTTTTGAGGTACTTCGCGCAAAGTGCTCTCCACATTGTTTTTCTGACAAGGATGGTTACTTCTTGCTGGTTTTCATTTCTTCAAATTTCTAAAATCGCGCTATAGATATGTCGAGATGCCGCAAGATAAACTTTTCGAGTTCTCCTCCTGTAATTTTCCAGATACAATCCATCCAAATAGCAGTAGTTATTATTATTATTATTATTATTATTTTTTATTAAAAGTATAATTAAAATTACATATTAATATAATTGCACTAGCTACCAGGGCTATCAGCTTGGTTAAGAGATATAAAGAATACTGAGTGAGTTTAGATTAGTTGAAAAATATTAAGTTCTTTAAGAAAATTCGACATGTTTTTAATATTTGTTTCAGAAGGGATGGAAATCGGATTAGGATCTAGCTGTAGTTAAATAGCCCAGTTGACGATATAGGGACTTCACATTTGCATGCAATAGCATACAAAACTCGATTTTATCTTAACCCAACTTAGGCGGTTTTTTTTGTGGTTTTGCTATCGTTGAAGATGCACCTGATGGTTGTTCCAGAAATTGGTTTATTAGTGATGCCATAGGAACTCTTTTATTGTTGTAGCTTTCTTGTAACAGCTTCCAAGCAGTCTCATAATTTTCTGCTGTGGCGGAAAGATGCCTAATGAGCTCTTCAGCTTTTCCTATGACATTAGCCATAAGGTACCACATTTTTGTATAGTTGGGGTTTGTTGTTTGTCAACCAGTTGAAAAAATAGATAAAAAATGGTTGGGCATCCTTTTATAGTTTTCATTGAACTTTGGGACTGTTAGTTTTGGCAATGATAGCACCTTGTTTTTCACGGTTTCGACATCATGGTCTGGTACATATGAACGCAGCTTAAAGTTGAAAATAACACGCTTCTCAAGCGTCCATATCATATCCTTCGCTCAGCGGATCCTGCCCACATTCCCATGGTGAAAAATGCAATCCTTGGATTTGCGTTTGGGTTGGCATCATTACGTTCTGTCTTCTATTACCGAAATTGTAGCAGTAAGTCCTGTTGATTTATTGTTAATCGTTATGGGCGTTGCCGCAAGTCCCGATGGTTTGTTCAACGGAACCTGTTCGTTCGGATCCTCTGCTGGAGTTTTCCAAGTATCTCCTATGGCTGACTCAAATATCTACTTGTACTTGAATGTGTGCTCAGATATTTTGTCGAGCAGTCTTCGGTGAAATACTTGTGGTCAAGTTGAGCATGTTCGAGGCTCCGGATTTTGTTGTCGGTGGTTTCGAATTCTGCTCATGTCACATCTACTATTCTTAGTCTTTCTCCTTAGTAGTCGGCTGATTTCCTTGAAGCTGAGCCCTTTTTGTAGTTGCGAGTAATTATTTCTATAAACTATCCCGTCATATGCTGAGATGCCGTCAGTTGATTCATGAGAATCTAGTTTGGATATGCTTAGGTAGTGGCCGTTGTAAAATCTTTTGTTGGTGTACTTCGGTCCTAGCTTCCTAGAGATTGTATGGATTTTTTTCTAATGTAGAGTTCCTGTGATAAGCCAAAGTCACAGCACCCTAAAGCTCGTATTAATTAAATTCTAGTGTAGGGTCCTTGTGTGTTAAACAAAGGTTGTAGCTTCCTTGAGCTTGTATTGATTATACTCCAGCGTAGAGTTCTTGGCCCAAATTTCAGGTTAGTCGGAAGCGATGATCCAGGACCAAGTTACAGGTTGGTTGGTCGTGAATGCTGATAAAGTCGGGGTCCCCAAAATTTTTAGTTTCAGCTAGTTTGCTGCACCTTGTACATTCACCTGGATAAAATGTATAGCAATTTCTTTATTGATTAAGATCAAGTCAATTCTTAATAGGTTTGTCAAAGCAGTTGCACTAGGGTAATTTTCTGTATAATAACACAGGCACTTGGGAGGAGGCGGCCGCCGTAGCCAAGTGTGTAGCGTGTGCGCGCTTCATCAATAATAATAATAATTATAGAAAAAGTTTTTCTAATAGTGGTCGCCCCTCCAAGTGTATTTCTGCCATGAAAACATTTCTTACTTACATTATTTGCCGTTTGCAGTCGGCGTAAAGCAGTAGGTCCCTCAATTTGTGTAACAACATCAAGACGCATACCACAAATTGTAGGAGAAGTTCAGTCAAAATCGCTTAAGCGGTTATAGCAGCAATTAAATAAAATTAAAAATAAAACTTGGGACTTGGTTATCAACGGAGAGTCACGCTTGGTTGCCCTTAGAACTCCTTACAACTTTATTTAAAATACATTATTTTAAATATAAATTAATTGCTGATATATTTTTGGCAATATTGAGTAATATTAATGGAATTCGGCAATATGGCTTATAAAAGAATCCATTTGGATAAAACAAAACATAAAGTGGTGATTTGCGGTTCAAGATAACCAAACATTGTTTACGTTTGCATTAAATACCTAGGTACGATGAACTTAGAAATTACTTTATTTTAATTTCATTCAAACATATATGCGCACATATATATGTATGAACATGCACACTGTTACAAACCACTAGAATGAGAGCGCTCTAACTTTCCGTTAGGTCCACTCATTTGAATATAATATTAGAAAACAATGCCCCATATAGTAAATCCAAATTTTCCCAACCTTCCATAGTTCTGCCACCTGCTTCCACCAAGAATCCTGCGCCAGTTGATCCGGGCCAGTATTTCGCTCTGTGATACTGCGTCTTCAAATGGTGCGTACTCGTAAGCTCCCAAGAGGCATCCAACTGCCCTATTTCTAAGAAGCGTTTGTAGAAAATTTTTGCAGTCATTTACTTCACAATACAATGACGGAGTTTAAGCAACTTCTTAAAATTTACATAAAGTTCTTAGTAAAATACGCGTACGTTCGAATTTATGAAGGCTTGTTACTGGATTTTTTCTCAAAACCAACTTCCTCTTATCACAACCGATGAAATGCAAAATAACACAGCAAAGATCTGATACACATGATATTGCCAATTTTAAGATGCTGACACAAATTCATATAAAATGTGATATTATACCAAATGAACATTTTAGGTGTAGCGCCGTGAAATGAAAATCCAATTGAAATAGTGAATGTTGCAAAAATCTAAATTGCCGGCTTTATTTAATTTTAAATTTTTTGTGTTCTTTAGGTTTCCCTGTGCTCTACGATTTTGTAATGAAATTCTCTTTCAACGAAATATTTGTAAGTCTTTTTTTACAAATTTTATACATTGAAAACAGTAGGTTAGGTTAGGTTACTGTGGTAGTTCCCGCAAAGGGAACTCACTTAGACATAGTAGGAGTCCATTGTGATACCTAATTTATGAACGGTAACGTGAATCGGAAAATCAGGAAAGATTAACCTGAGAAACGTTGCGTGCCCCGAATGAGTCACGCAAATTACCAATCTCCACCCCAGAAAGCCTCTGGAGTCCTAAAGAAGTACGAGCCTAGGTACTTGAACCTCAGTCTCGCTAATGCAGGGCAGCTGAGCAGAAAATGACAAGATGAATCCACCTCATCCCCTCCATACAGCTGCGGCAGAAAGGGTCAGATACTATTTTCAGCCTAACCGCATGAATACCCAACGGACCATGCCCAGTCAAAACACCAACGAGGGTCGAGAGTTGCCGCTTAGTTAGCGACCTCAGCTCTTTTGAGCGCTTACGATCCACTCTCGGCCAGAGGGACTTTGCAATTCTGCATGTCGTGGCAATTTCCCAGCGCTCGCTGAGACGACAGAGAGCCCAACTCTCTCCAGGAGAAGCCCGTAGGCAGTCAAAAGAGTCCCACCCCCTCCCTGCAAGGAGAAATGACTTCCAGGGTACCTTGCCGAGCGAGCTCATCAGCCATGCAGTTCCCAGCAATGTCGCTATGGCCGGTACCCAAATTATTCTAACGTCGAGATATTCCGAGGCGGCTGCGAGGGAAGTCAGGCATTCCCTGACCAGTTTTGATCTCACCATTAGCGATCCTAAGGCCTTAATAGCGGCCTGACTATCCGAATAAATGTTAGCCCGTCTACAGGGCATTACATTGGTAAGTAGCCAATCGGCTGCCTCCTTTATTGCGGCCACCTCTAATTGTGCGGGGTGATCCTATTAGCAGAATTAATTAATGTTTTACTTTCACAGTTCGACGTTGGCCAGCCAGTGATCTACAAATGGACTGACTCCACCATTGTGCTCTCTTGGCTAAGGCAGACCCCTGTTACTGAGCCACGTTCGTGGCGAATCGAGTTGCCAAAATATAGGGGCTCGTCGGAGTGAAAGGATGGAATCATGTGGAGTCAAGCGATAACCCAGCTGATTTAGGTAGCCGTGGCTTATCTCCCCAAGAATTGGTGACGAGCACTCTGTGGTGGCAGGGCCCTAGTTGGTTAAAGCAGAAACCGTCTGGCTGGCCCCAAAAAAGTGATGACGGTGGAGACAGGGCTGGAGCAAAAGGTCGTTCGAGTCCATACAGGTCGTATTTTGCAAGGGACGGACATTTTAGGACTATTCTCCGGCTTCTCTCGTGCCATAAAGGTAATTGCACGGATTTTTCAATTTTACTACAAGGCACATCCGGTACACAAATCAACCCCACGACAGGAAACGTCAGAAATAACTGCGGAGGAAATTCGAAAGGCAAAAATGAGTCTTATTATGTTAGCGCAAAAACAGTGATTCTCCAATGAGTATCAAGCACTCGTGACGTCAAAGCCAGTGAGCGCAAAAAGCTCCATCCGCACTCCCAATCCCTTCCTCGATAAGAACGGAATCATGAGAGTTGGAGGAATGCTTGCGTTGGCTGGGCTACCCTACATCGAACGATACCCTGTTATTTTACCGTATTATTGCCAATTTTCCGGACTTCTCGTCAGATTCTCACATCTGATTTCTCTGCATGGGGGAATCAACTCATGTTGAGACTCTCTCTTGAATGTTGGATCGTACGAATGAAAAATTTGGTAAAAAACACGATTCATTATTGTAAAGTTTGTCTCATTCACAGAAAAAAGACAGGAAAGCAACTGATGGCATAATTACCCCCTGAACGATCGGACTTATCTCTCCCCTTCGCCAATACAGGCGTGGATTTTAATGACCCGTTCGAGGTTAAGAATTTCACCGGCACGGCGGGCCTAATAACAAAAGGTTATGTCTGCGGTTTTGTTTGTTTTGCTACGAAAGAAATACATTTGGAGGCAACCAGTGACTTATCGACTTCCACGTTTCTGGCGGCATTTTCCCGTTTTGTAGCAAAACGAGGCTGTTCCCGCAGCATGCACTCCGACAATGGGATGAACTTTGTAGGAGCCAACAAATCATTAAGGCAAGATTTCCGAAGCTTTCTTGCCGAAACCTCGCGTTTAACCACACAATCATATGCACATCAAGAAATATCCTGCCTCTTCATCCCTCCGGGAGCTCCCCACATGGGAGGGCTTTGGGAAGCAGGTGTAAAGAGCTTCAAACCCCATTTCCGTAAGGGCGCCAACACTATGCGGCTCACGATGGAGGAGCTCTCGACGTTGCTGGCCAAGATAGAAGCTTGTCTGAATTCGAGACCCATTAGTCCGCTTTCAGAAAACCTCGCGTCAACAGAACCCCTCACGCCAGGACATTTTCTGATCGGCAGTCCGCTCCACGCGATTGCAGAACCTGAGATTAGAGGAAACCCGATGACGATCATAAACCGATGTCAAAAGATAAAGGCAATTCATCAAGAATTCTGACAGCGGTGGAAGGAGGAATATCTGAGAGAACTACACAAGCGAGTCATCCGGCAATACCCTCAACAAAATATCGAAATAGATGACTTCGTGGTTATCAAAGGTGATAACTTACCCCGGAACGAGTGGCGACTTAGCAGAGGTGTAAAGGTTTTTTCAGGAAAAGATGGCCGCGTACGGGTCGAAGACATACGTACGACAAGAGGCGTAATTACACGCCCAATCGTTAAACTAGTATTATTACCTCTAGTCAAACAAAATTAACGATTTCTATATTTTTAGAAAATGCCCGAAAAGGATCCGAATGGCCCGAGATAAAAAGCGATGCCCAGTGTGCAAGCACAACCACAACCTCCTTTTCTGCCGGCAGATGCGCAGCATGGAACCAGAGGAAAGACTGCGTTCTGTCCTCCTGCACGCCCACTGCTCAAACTGCATGTCGCCGCGTCATGCAACCAAGGAGCGTCCGCCACCGTCTCCTCCACCTTTGGGAAACTCCCAGGAGCGGGGAAGACGTGTCGGAAGAACACAATGCGGTAGATGAAGGGCACGACAGCAACCAGCGGAAGCAGCAACGGGTACCCTGACTTTGCCGAACGAAGAAGTGCTGGAAATCGGTGCGAGCGACGAGGACATCCAGCAGGCGGTTGAAGATGCGCATGCATCAACTGAGCCTCGGGTATTCAGACTTCCTCTGTCCGATATCTGCCGCCCCCCAACACGATCATAGAGCAGAAGGTCGGTTTCTCGCCAATCCGATGTCTGTAACCACCCCAGACGAGTAAGAGACGTCCGAGAGCTAATTAAGGGACCTGTCCGAAGAGCTCTGGGGCAATCTGTCCTTAAGCCGAATATAATGGTAAAGGTTATGACCGGCGGGAAGATGCACACAGTACGCGCTATACTCGATCCTGGTCAGAGCACCACGACCATTTCGAGAGCCCTCGCTCGGTGACTACACGCCGCGCCACGTAAACATACTTACAAAATATGGTTAATGCATCAAGTGCCTTATAAGTATATTCTTAAAAGTAAATTTTGAAGAAGAGAGATCAAACTCTAAGGAAGAAGAAAAAGCATTGAGTTGACAAAGCCCCCTTCTTAAAGGAGTGTTCATGCCATAAACGGTTTTTGCTAAACCAACATAAAATAATTCATGACAACGAAGAATACGTGGAGGAACAAAAAAACCAATTCTCATAAGAAGGTAAGGACAATCAATAGAGCCTGAGATGATGTCAAATACAAAACACATCGATAAAAGAGTACGCCTCGCATCTAAGGCCATAAGGTTAATTAATAGACAGCGAGAACGGTAAGACGGTAGAGGTTCAGTAAATCTTAGCGAGCGAAAAGCAAATCTAGCAAAGACCCTTTGAACAGACTCTAATCTGTTGATATGAATCGAATGAAACGGTCTCCAAATAAATACAGCATATTCCATTCTAGAGCGAACGAAGGACGTATACAAAAGTTTGAAAGTATAAGGATCGGAGAATGCAGAACAATTACGACGAACAAATGCCAACATTGCAAACGATTTAGAAATAATATAATTGATATGAGTTGTAAAGCTAAGCTTGGTATCAAAGTAGACACCCAAGTCCTTAAATTCGCACTTTGACTTCAGCGGCACGTTTGAGATACAGTAGGAAGTAGAAACCGGTCTCAACAACTTAGCATAGGAGGTATAATGACATTTGCTAATATTAAGGTCTAGACAGTTACGCAAACACCAATTGTATAAGTTGTCGACCTCGGCCTGGAGAGTTAGTGAATCTTGCGGACATCTTATTTCATGATAAATCTTCAGGTCATCGGCATACAGAAGGAAGTTACACTTAGAGAAACAAGAGGAAATATCATTAATAAAGAGGACAAATAATAAAGGACCTAAGATACTACCCTGCGGCACACCTGAGGAAGCAATGAATGAACGGGATGTTACATTTTCAATTACGACAGTACAGCGCCTGTTGTTTAGATACGAATCCACTTCAAGAATATAGAGTGGAAGCCTATTTTGGCCAGTTTAGCAATCAAGATACGATGGGATACCCTATCGAAGGCCTTAGAGAAATCCGTATAAATGGCATCAATTTGGTATCCCTTTTGAAAGGATGCAAAACAGTCTTCCGTAAAAACCGCTAAGTTAGTTACCGTGGATCTGCCCGGCAAAAACCCATGTTGATTAAGACATAACAAGTGCTTAGTAGCCCAGTATATTTTATCCTTAACGATAGACTCAAACAACTTTGAGACTGTAGTGAGCTTTGAGATCGGCCTATAGTTCGCGATATCATTTTTGTTACCACTTTTGAATATCGGCGTAATGAAAACCCGTTTCCAGTCGTCGAGGAACATCCCAGCAGCCAATGACATATTAAATATGTGTCTCAAAGGCTCGATCAGAGATGGGCAGCTTTTTATAAAAATAACTGAGAGGCCATCTGCGTCAGTATTAGTGGAGTACTTTAAATTAACTATGCCATTAACAATATCTTCATTAGACAAAACTAAGTTCCCGAAGTTTAGAGAACTATTTGAGTTTGAAGAAAGGTCCTCTGGAACAACACTATCAGAGTTTTCTAAAAGAAAATTAGACGAAAAAAAGTCAGCAAAAAGATTAACAGCATCCAAAATAGAATTAGCTGAAACACCTTTAAACTGAACTGATGCGGGAATATTTGAGCAGTTTTTTCTCGACTTTATATAACTCCAGAAAAACTTAGGGTTTCTTTTTATGTTACTTTCTACGTTGTGTATGTAATTTCTATATGAAGATTTATTAAGCTTGTTAAATTTTGCTCTATAAAACACATAACGTTCGCGCAGATTAACGTCGTTTGAACGTTTGAACTTTTTGTAATACTTGTTCTTCAGGTTCCTTAGGCGTTTGAGCTCTTTAGAGAACCAAGGTAGCTTAAAAGTTTTTGACAGTAATTGTGGGATATGATTCACACAAATTTCATAAACGTAAGACTTAAAAATATCGAAACACCTAGTTACATCATTCTTCCCAAAAAGCTGAGACCAATCTAATTCAAGCAAATTATTATTTAGCTCATTAAAATCACAAAGAGAGTAATTAAAAGCTACCCTCTGAATGCCAGTTGGCAACTCAAAAAATTCAATTTCCAACACTAGTGGAGTATGGTGCTGATTTGGAGGAGAGATGTAGCTAGATGCATGATAAAGCTTAAAGTTTAAATTAAAGCTAACAAAAATCAAATCCAAAATACGGTTTAATTCATTAAGGAACCCATTGACTTGATATAATTCAACGCAATGCAGATTACACTGCGCAACAGCCATTTTGGTGCCGGAGATTTATCAGCTGATTTTAGGTAAACTTGGTGCGCTGATTTCAAATCTGCATTAAGTTTTTCTCTAGCAGCTCTAGTTTTTAAGATACACCAATCGATGGTCTTCGCCCTTAACTGAAATTTCAAAATTGCAAACAAATTTATAATTTTTTTTCGAAATTCAATATTTATTTTTAATTTAATGTAAAATGATTAAAATATGTTTTACAATTTTAATTTACATTTAGAAAATTTCTTTTTCGTGACATTCTAGAATGAGTACCTGGAGCACAGTCTCTTATTAAGCTCCAACAATAGTCTGCCATCATATGACTATCCCATCTTCCTTGGTAACGAGATTCCATTATTTTCATGTCCTGATGGAAACGCTCACCTTGCTCTTCACTTGTGTTTCCTAAATTCTCTGGAAAGTGGGCTAAATGACTGTGCAGGTAGTGAACTTTGATGCTCATGTTACATCCAATATTTCGGAAATTTTCTAGCATGTTGTTCACTAATTCCTCATAATGAGTGGCTTTGTAGTTGCCCAAAAAGTTCTTAACAACTGCTTCAAATGATATCCATGCACTCCGTTCATGGTTAGTCATCGAATTTTTAAAATGAGGATCTTTTATTAATTGTCTTATTTGTGGACCATCCAGAATACCAGCTTTGAGCTTTTCGGGAGTTATTCCTGGCATTTTTCGGCCTATGTACGCAAAACATTCTCCATCTTTATTAAGTGCCTTCACAAATTGTTTCATCAATCCCAGTTTTATATGCAATGGGGGAAGTATAATTTTATCTCTGGTAACTAAGGGCTCACGTATTACATTTTTAACACCAACAACCATTGCATCTCTTACAGGCCAATCTTTTTTCTGCCAGTGATCTGTTTTGGCTCTGCTGTCCCAAAGGCATAAGAAGCAAGGAAATTTTGTGTAGCCACTTTGTTGGCCAAGGAGAAAATTAACCATTTTTAAGTCCACACAAATTACCCATTGATGTTCATGGTACTTAATCGCATTCATCACCAAAGCAATAGTATCATATTCTTCTTTTAGTTTTGTTGAATGGGCAATTGGTATTGCCCCATATTTGTTGCCATTGTGCAAAATAACACATTTCAAACTCCACTTACAGCTGTCTATAAATAACCGCCAATCGCTTGATTGATATCTATGTATGCCCATTTCTTTCAAAAGTCCAGTAATGTCATTACAAAATACAACACTTTCTTCTTGAGAGAAAAAACGAAGTAAATTTTTCTCTCTTGTTCGGTAGAAAGTTATTTTTGTTCCGGGATTCAGGCTGTTTTTGTCTTTCAATCTCGATGCAAGCACCTCACTACCTTCCTTTGATAGACCAAGGTCTCGAATCAAGTCTGATAACTCTTCCTGACTGAAGCTTTGCGAAGTTGATTGTGTTTCTGTAAAGTCACTGTCTGAATCGCGAGTGCTGTTTAAAGCATCACCTGCAGGGATTGATTCATCTGCCGACAGCTCAAGAAACTCATGAAATGTTGGAATTGGAATTTCATTTGAATGAGGGATAGGACGTCTTGCTGAGGGCATATCAGGATACTTCCACTTGCCACGGTTATTTCTATTTATGCCAGTGATGTTGACCTTGCAAAAGTAGCAATCATAACTGTGATTTGTAGGTTCTCGCCAAATCATTGGAATTCCGAATTTCAGACATTTACGTTTACCATTGGTCCACTGACGTAAGTGTTCAATGCAAGTCTTGCAGACAATATGCGGAGCCCAGTTTTTATCCTGGTCACCAAGTCTAACGCCAAAGTACGCCAAATAGGATTTTTTAATAAATGCAGAAATTGACTTTCTGTTTGGTTTTAATGTAAATTCTCCACAAATGTAACAGAACACATCAGCTTTATTCACACATCTTCTTCGATCCATACTCAATATTTTACAATATCAACAATATTACACAGTACAATATAATCAAATATACACAAGAGATCAAATAACGCACGGCTTATCAACACAACTTTGCTTAATGAAACTGCAAATTTATTTGTGATATTTATACGCCCAAGGAAAATATGCGCTGCGCCGACAATATTGATAACGGTAAATTGAACACATTGACATAGTGGGACTTTTTGCTGCCAATCAGCGTTGCCAAAGTGAGGGGAATTCCCCAATATGCAAAATTTGGAAGTAACATTTGTGCTACTTATATGACCATTGCTGTGAGCGTGTTTAGGTTAGTGGGGATATGCATATGCACATAAATGTGTGTGCATATCTATAAAACTAGAGCTGCTAGGGAAGAATGGTTTACAGTTTTGAAACCAGCGTACAAAATGTATATAAGAACAGTTCAAAAACCGCAGGCACCAAAAAAAAAATATTTTTTTGTTGCGCAGTGTTATCAATTAAATATGATTCCAAAAAACTATTAACGTTAGACGGCGTGAGGAAATTATTATTATCTAGATAACTCCAGGAAATACTACTTAAATTAAAATCACCTAGAACACAGAGTTGCCTATCCCCTATTTTCGCATGAAGGTCAAGTATGTTGTCGACATGAGCCCTGTACAAATAATCAGAGCTGCCCGGCGGAATGTATGAAACACAAATGTAGAGCACACCACATGCACCCTGTAGCTTTACACAGATCTGGCCCACGATAGAATTTTCATCTAGAAGCGGAGAAACAGTAGCCCGAAGATGGCGGCGGATAGCTATTAGTACACCACCCCCCCTACTTACACCTAATTTAGCGTAATCTCTGTCCTTGCGGAAGATGTCAAACAGGACCGGATCAAAAAATTCTGCATCATAAAAATTGGAATTGAGCCAAGATTCAGTTAGCGCGAAGCAGTCGAATTCCAGTTCTGAGCTTAAAATGCGGACGGATTCAGATTTGGTTCTGAGCCCAGAGGTATTTTGATAATAGATTTTAATTTTACTGCTACTTGAAATCGATTGCGTTATTATTTCTGGTGTAGCACCTGAGGATCCTTTTGAAAAAAATCAAAAGGCCTAATCGCGACATTAGCTGGCCAAATATCCGACGAAAGCAACTTGTCATAATAACATTCCGGAATTCCAAGCTTAAAACTTACACGCTTAAGAGCTTTTCGGAGCCTTTCTTCACAAGCATAAAGCAGGAAATCGTCTCTTTATTGATACCGGCGTACTTTGCCACATACTCAATGATATTTTCAGTTGTCACAGTAGACACAAACGAAGAAAGATACAGCCATTTTAAACGAACTACAACTTCAAGTTCTGAGTTCGTATTAGTTCCAAACACACACGGTTTCTGTTTTTTATGAGCGCGTTTTTTAGTCACAGAAAACCACTGTGCATTCTGTGTCGGAGGATTATTACCGGCTGCGTCAGGTTTTGATGCTGCGGCAGCGGCATACGAAGACGTCGGAGCAGCGAAACCTTCACTAGCATAGGGAGCATCACTAGCAGTTGTAATAGGCCGCAGTGAAGAGCTGGAGAGCGCACTCACAGCTGACAGTGGAGTGACACCAGAAGAAGATGAAGAAAAACTGGTTTTTGAAGCAGCGAGCACAGAAAAACCAGTATTAATAACAGGAGCAGTAGAAGAAATGTTTTCAGCAGTAACATGAGCAGTCAAACTGGTATTATTACCAGGAACCACAGAAACGATATTATTAGCAACAGCATCAGCTGTTAGCGCGGCACCGGCGGCATCACAAGCATGATAATGGGTAGCTTTAGATGTTTTCGCAGTTGAACTAGTTGAACTAGCAACAATGTCACTTATTTTAGACTTTGAACGCGTAATAATTGATTTCTCACTGATAGCAGGTGCCGGTGTAATAGAGTTATCACTTGTTGGCTCAATTAATGATACAAATATGCTTTTAATTTTATCCAAATCTGCAATCGCATTTAGGATTTTGTCTTTAAGTCCACATTGGGCCATACAATTAGCACAGAGAGACATTTTGCGAAAGAAAAAGTAATGCTTAATATGTTTAAGTGCAGAGCGAAAGAAAACGCACGTCCGAACAAGTCAACACAATAAACGATATTTTTGTTTGAAGCATTATTTTTTATCTGTGTGTGTGCACACAGTGGAAGTGAAAAAGATCATGTAGTTATCTGTCTTAAAAAATCGGTCCCCATTTTAAGGTCCCCGTTTCCAGAATTCAAGAGGAATTCAGGACCCTATTTAACCCCGCCCTTAACAATTTCTTTTAGTTATACCTGCTATCAAAACGTGTATTGCAGTTTTCGTATTTATTGATCTTTCCATTTTCCCGTTTACGAAATGCTTTTACGCTCTGCATGTTCAATGCTGCGGAAACCAGTAGCACAAACAAAAAAGAATATCACTGCATAAGTATATACGAAATTCTTGGCCGTGTCCTGGCGATAAAAAGTTGACGCAGTGGGGTTGCCGGACGACAGCAGGCAGTGTCTCGGCCACCTCCATCCTGCGTATTTCCCGATAAAATAGCAAGCGTTGGTCGTTGGTACAAACCGGGCAGCAGTCTGGTCTTATAGAGGAATGTGGGGTTTGCTTTCCTGTGCATTCCATATTGATTTGCTGAAAAGAGAGAGAAACTGAATTTTTTGCTTTAACAGGAGGCTGAACGAGATTGCCAGTATCGCTAGTATAATCCGTAGTGTACCAGAGTAGTCGAGGGCGACTCAAAATTCGCCCCTCAGATCTCTGCGAAACACGCTAGGTCGCTTGAGTGGGCAAAGGGGGGTACTGAGTGAGAGCGCGAGTGCGCCTCCGAAAAGCTCAACCTCAAAGGGACAGCGTTCTCAGGAGGGAGAAATCTCTTCAATCAAGCCGCCCAGGACTAGGGTCGTGCCCAAATCATTCAAGGAAGTCGCTAAACAGGCGGACTCCATTATCTTGGGTGTCATCTCTAGGATGGATTGGAAGCGTGTGGCCCGAAGCCGGGGACAAGGAGGATCTGCCTTCGCGTCCGCGAGCTCGTGTCTGGCTCCCTGCGGAGCCCTCCGCACCAGAGGAAATCGGGAAAATCCTCCGCTATTGCAATTCGAACTTCCTACGAACAATTGAATGGTCGTTCCGTTTGAGGAACCTTATCGGCAAGCGCTGATTTTGCTTAACGCAGAGTCTCTCGGCCCTCTCGTAGAGCTGTAGGGGGTCATATCCTATGGCTTCGAGAAAGTAGCCCTTAAGGTCTACCAATCGGATGCCAGAGTGGAACGGTGGAGCTGCAGAGGGTCATATTCTATGGCTTCGAGAAAGTAGCCCATAAGGTCTACCAATCGGATGCCAGAGTGGAACGGTGGAACTTATTGAGGCCTCCATGAGCATCTCCTCGGTTGCGGGGTCCATCTTCAGTGCAAATATGCTATTCAACGCGGCGGAGGAGGAGAGGCTTCTTGACTCGGATATCGAGCACGCCCCCGCAGGGTGGCCGGAAGGGATCACTGAGGATGATTATCCTGCAGATCAATCTCCAGCACTCTAGGGCGGCCAAGCTAAGGCTCCACTTTAAGCAAGGTGGGGCAGAGGAAGTCCTGATCCAGGAAACGTGGCTAAGCACTAACGGTGTTTCTGGCATCGGGACGAAGAAGTACAAGCTTCTGGTGTCCAGCAATGGAGGTAAACCTAGGTATGCTCGTCAGGCGGGAAATTAATACATATTTTCTGTCTTCTGTTCAGCAATGAAGACGTTGTAACAGTGAGCCCGAGGGCGGGGTCGAGGAACTCTGGCTCATATCCGCGTACATGGCTCACGACGACGAGGTGGAATCACCTTCAGAGGAACCTCAGGGGAATTTATGTATATTCAATTCTCCCGATGCTCGTCCTCATAATCTTGTCTATAGTAATCCGAAGAACACAGATTGGGATCTATACTGTAGGAATTTGCAGGAGTTTCTTCCAGAGAAACCTCAGGGGAATCTACTCCTTTCCGAAAACTCGATCGACAGCTTAGTGGAGAGATTCACCGTAGCCTGTAATAAAGCGATCGAGATCTCATGTCCACTGAAGAGGCCTTCAGGCAAATCTAAGCCACACTGGTGGACGTTAGAAATTTCGGAGCTTAGGGCTTCGAGTAGACGACTTTTTAACTAAGCGAAGAGTAGGAAACCCTCGGACTGGGAACTTTGTAGGATCGAGTTGGGAACATATAAATCCGAATTAAGGAAAGCTAAGCGAGACCTGTGGAGAAGCTTCAGCGAGAACGTTGAAAGTTGCCACGAGTTCTCTAGGTTTAGGCGGGAACCAGCGAAGGCTCCCGTACCCTTGGGATGACACAGGGACGACTTGGGAAATTGGGCGATGAGCAGTGAGGAGTCGCTCAAGCTTCCCTTCTCTTCTTTTGTGATGAAGACCCTGAAGAGGCTGATTGATCTTTATATAACGGATGGGATTCCTCGTGAGCGATTGTCGCGTGCTCAGCGTGCTTAATCGAAGGGCCAGTCTGTGTAAACAGCCCTGCACACGGTTGTTAGCGGTATTGAAGAGTCTCTGGAACACAAGGACTTTGCAGTTGGCGCCTTTCTGGATATAGAAGGTGCCCTTAATTAAATGCAGCCACAAGCAATAGTCAGATCCCTGGTGGAGCTTGCGGTTGAACCGGGTCTTATAAGGCTCGTCAACCACCTTCTCTGTGACAGAACTGTCATGGCGGAGAGGGGCAGCACCTCCATTCAACGAAGGGTGAATAGTGGTCCTGATGGATCTGGAAAGGAATGGCTGCTCGGTTATTACATATGCCGACGATGAAGATAAGTTTTTGAGCACCCTTTTTGACATCATGCAGGTTTAAATAATTTGATCGTAAAATGGTCTACAGGATGGGGCGCGATATCAATCCTAGCAAGATGGAGCTCGTCTTATTTACCAGAAGGTATTGAGTACCGGATTCCCATCCCCCTTCAATAGGTGGCGTCCCACTTGTGCTTTCTGAATGGGTCAAGTATCTAAGTCTGATTCTGGACAGGAAGCTCTCCTCGGGGCCAAATATTGAGGAAAGGGTGAAAAAAGCTTCGGTTGCGGTAAACTGTTGCCGGGGTGCTATTGGGAAGAGATGGGGCCTCTCTCTCAAGGTAAATTACCCTCTCTCCCAAAGTAAATTACTGGCCTTATGAAACTATAATTAGGCCTATAATATTTTATGGAGTGGTTGTCTGGTGGAACTCACTGGATAAGGTATCGAAAGTTAAGCAGCTAGAGCGGGTGCAGCGATCTGCGCTCATTGGAATCAGTGGGGTGCTTAGGACCACACCCACTCTCACGCTCAATGTTATGCTTAACGTGTTACCTCAGCTCGGCCTTTGGGCATTCAAGGATTCTTGCCAGCTTCGACTTTGTCCCTCCGGAAACGGATTGCTGTCCGCCAGGTCCATCCCGTGGTTGCTCCTTCTCCACTCACATCCCGCTAAGGGAGGAATGGTAGGGGGGTAGCATGTGGGGCGGGAGGACGGTGAACTTTTTCACGGATGGCTCGAAGCTGGACAGAAAGGTTGGGAAGGGGGGTGCCTTCTGCGAGGAGCTCTCCCTCCGCCGAAATTTTAATCTTCCGGACTATTATAGTGTGTTTTAGGCAGAGATGGCTGCAATCAAGGAGGCAGCCGATTGGCTACTCGCCAATGCAATGCCCACTAGACGGGCTAACATTTATTCTGATAGTCAGGCCGCTATTAATTATTAATAGTTAATATTAATAATAATTAATATGAATCATAATTAATACTAATTACAAATGGTGGGCCAATAGTGTGAGCCTTACGGCCAAATCGTTCGGCCGTTGGTGTGGGCATTGCCGCAGAACTCGTTGAGCCGTTGGTTTGGACCTTGCTGCAGAATCGTTGGGTCGTTGGTGTGGGCCTTGCCGCAAAACTCGTTGGGCCGTTAATGTGGGCCTTGTAAAAACCCTTGGGCCGTTGATGCGGCCCTTGCTGTGCAACCACCGGTGAAAAGGTGATGAGGGTCATGGCTGCACCTAAGGCTATAGCAGTTTCCTGCAAATCAAACCAATTAGATAACACGTATACTTACAATTTTTTTTTTTGGTGTATTGGGAGTTGCGCGCACGTTTACAAAAATTTATTTTATATGTTGTGTTAGGTTCGCTTGTTTTCTTTGTTCAAGTTTTGTGGCCCATTCACAATAGGTTCGCAAATTAAAAAATTTTACTGGTTTAAACCAACACACACGAATATCATTGATGCAATTAAGGAACAACAAAACAATTCAAGAAATGAAAAAGAAACCTCGATATTATGAAGACAATCGGCATTTGTAAAAATCTTGACTTTTTGGTTTTCGTGATGTTTTTTACGAAAAAATTGATTGTGGTTTAACCACGAAAGACCTCAAACAGATACGGCTTCCTCTTGAATTCCGCCAAACAGAAAGTATGTCAAATTGCTTCTTTAGTTAAGTTTATCTTGCAAAGGGCGAAACCCTCATCCGTGGAAGGGATCAGGACTCGAGAAGGATGAGACAAAGTTACGAGTCACATTAATCACGGTTTGCATAGGTATAATAAATATACATATATATATATATATTTATACAAATATATACATATATAATATACAACAATACATACTTTATTTGAAATTGTTTTCACTGAAGAATTTTAACATTATAATATTGTGAATATACAAGTAGTGATTCATTCAACTTCTTAAACTTAGATTTGTAAAAACGTACATACAGAATGTTTTCTTATTAAACGAAACTGAACGTTAATTTAGAACTAATGTAAGGCGTTATATTCACAAAGCGCACGTAATAATCGGCTCGGATACTCTGCGGATGGATGTTGATGGACGTTCATATACCGAATGTACCAAGGAGCTCCATTTGGTGTCCTAAAGGTTTTTGATTGAGCTCTTTGTATGAGGTCCACATTACTGGCGCATGCATTACCCCACAACTGTGAGCCGTACGTCCAGAATGGCTTTATAATACTAGTGTACAGAACCACTTTGCACTCCAGTTTTCATTTGAGTTTTCTTAGACCCAATGTGCTTACGCCAGGTGAGGCGCCCGTCGAGATGCCCACCAAGTTGCCAGTTGATTGGTCTGTGGACTCGTAATGCTATTTATGGACGTGTTTACTCTTTTATCCAATTGTTGGCCAACCGCTTCTCCTCGAGCTGTAATTACTGAGCTAGAACTCTGCATTGTTAGGGCATCGAGATATCTACTGGGTAGAGAATATTCAGGAATGGCCCAAGAACGCTTCATTGAGGAACTCCGCCTGTGATATCGAATTCTTGCGTTATGAACTTGTTTTGTCATACGGGAAAAACTCGGTTGCTGTATCCAATCTTGTGGAGCAAGGTCGTTTCAAAAAGATTTGAAAAGCAAGGTAGCAAGCTTATTGGACTGTATGAACAAGCTTGGGTTTTGTGCTTACCTGGTTTGGGTATCATTATTATGATGGACTTCTTCCAATGTATCGGATGAATGGCCATATCTCAGTATAGCGTTAAAGAGATTTGATCATCTGCGGGGTTAGTAGATCATGTCTTGGTGCTCTCTTTAAGTTCAGTTGCACTTTGATGACTTTCACAATCTCAAGTGGATGCACTTTTATTGCCTCAGTTTTTGAGACAGCAGGGAGTATAGGTAAAATATATCCGTTTGGTGACAGGTTTGGCTGAAATACGTGTTTCAGATGACGCGCCAAGACGTAAGCTTATTTTTCATCACTTCTATTTTCACTTTCGCTGGTGGCTGCATACAAGTTTTCGCTTTCCATACAGGTGCAGGTTGGGGACAAGCTTTCAATATATTTAGCATGAGTGAGCTGTTCGTCAGCCTTAAGCGCTCTACTTAGCTTGCGCGTTGCGACTTTTAGCTGTTCTTATTCAGCAGGTGATCTGTGACTCTGCCATTCTCTACGCAGGTTTTTATTTGGATTTCTTGTTTTCCATTGTGGAGTGGCCTGATAAGCAGCATAAGTTAAAACTGAATTTAGAGCCCGCTCGAATTCTTCAATGTGTTTTTCATTCCTTATAGTTGGAATAAACTCATTGCGACCAGTGATGTCCATCTTACATTTGAGTCATTTTTGAAACTAGGTTCTTCTTCGGAGGTCGTGAGAATGACTTCTGCAGTATTATTGTCCTGAACTGTATTGCTAAGCAATGCAAATCTATTGCTGCTTAATAGAGACTTTTTCTCTCTTTTGCTGTCCTCTCGTATTGATTTTGCTTTGTTTCATATACTTATATTTTTGGCGCTGAGTTTTCTTTTTATTTGGACATAGCGATCCATACCTGTCTGCTCCACTGACTATGATCTTGGATTTGCAGATGTTTTTGGTATTGTGTTCGATTTATGATAAATTGACATAATCGGGGGCTAAGCAATGGTTACTGCTGAAATTGTTGAGGAGCTAGTACTTGTAAAGGCGTTCAGCATCATTGATGTTGCCGATGACGAAACTGCAGTTGTAGTGGGCACCGATGAGTGGGAAGCGCATTGCTAACTCTATGACAAACTTGAATCAATGGCGATGACAGTAGTCGAGCGTCCACTTTCTTAGTTATTTTTGGCGATGGCGTTATTGCGGGTCCCAGTGACACATACGAAAAATAAGCGTTGTTGCGTTGTGCTGACAGACAACGCTCGTCTTCGTCTCTTTGTCGCTGAGTGCGAATATCACTCTGGCTCTTACTGCAGTTTTCTTTACGAGCTGATAATTGGCGAAATACGCGGACGCTTGCTTTACTATCAGCTTGCGTAAATTGTGATTATTATTGTTATTTTATTTATTTTATTAAACGACAATATTAATTTTTGAGCTCAAGGCCAGTATAAGGAAAAGCATATTGGAAAAAGGGCAACAACAGTCAGGAGTGGTAGAAATTATAGATATTTCGGAGATCACCAAATATCCTCATCAGATTTCTTTTCATGACTCCACCGGAATTCGAACCCAGAACCTATGACTTGCTGGGCAGGTGCGTAGCCAAGGGACCACAACCGGCTTGCAAGCTGCTGTTGCGTTTTACCACTTTTCCTTATGTTTTACCAACACAATTCAAGTACGACAGTCTGCCGCTATTAAAGTGGATGTGTAGTTAATTGTTGTTGGGTAACACAAAATCTATTTAGTTTATTATTCCTAAAATTTGTTACGTTTGGTATGCTCATCCATTTCAAATATTCATACTTATATTATTATAATTTTTCCAATATGCTTTTCTTTATACTGGCCGTGAGCTCAAAAATTAATATTGTCGTTTAATAAAAAATCAGGCCGAAAAATAATATAATTATGTTTATTTATTTTATGTTGTTGAATTTTCACACATTTTACTGATTTCGGAACGAATTTAAAAGACGTCTGCACTATACAGCGGCGAAGTTATAAACTTAACAAATAAATCCACGGCAAAAGTTGAAGGGCATCCGCCTAAACCGCTATTTATTTAGATCTCTACTTGTGAACATTTTGGGCAAAAATTCCAAAATTTAAAAGAAAAAATGTCAGCAATTTACAGGACTACGTTGACAAAGTGCTGTATTGCCTGAAATTGCTATGTTGAGACTTTTCAGTGACCGTCGATGGTTTGTAAATTTGAAGTTCTTAGCATTTTTGTGTTTGTCGCGAAAAACATTAAATGGGACGGCGCTTGTGTGCGCGGGGAGAGGAAATGCTTTCAGAAATACGCGAGTGTGTTTATGAATGAATTTTTTGTTGTTGTATATAGTTTCTTATATTTTAGAATATTCGGGAGTGGCGTACGTGCAGCTGCCTAGCTCAAGGTTGAATTTGTGCACATACCTATATGTACACGCATGTATGCATATTATTAATGTAAGACACATTTTTGATACAAATAAACAAATTTGTAACATATGTAGAACTCATAGTCACCTCTTTTTAATTTTTGATAATATTCATGATTGCATGCAAGTAAAAAAAATTACATACTGCATTATTCGTCCTTCTTTCGAAGAAACCTATTAATATGTTTCGTAAACAGTTAATAAGTAATTGTAAGAAATTTGTCTTGAATTTGTTTTTTTTTTAATTAAAAAAAAATATTCATGATGATTTGCAAGTTAAAATATTACATATTGTGCACACATCATATGCAATTTAATATCAATAATTTTTCAAATATTTTTTCTTTTATAAACTAGGCTTTCCAAACAATTTAGAAAACAGATTGTAATTGTTTATTAATCACACATTTTGTAAGATCATTCCACTAACATCTGCAACTTATCAATATATCAGAAACAATTTGGACAATGAAAATGTTAATTCACATTTACATCCCTGTTAGGTTCGCGGCGAAATCAAAATTTAGCAACTGTGGATTCCTTACCCGAAACCTATCAGATTACGTTTGATTCGAGCCGAATTTTGCACCTTTAGCATCGCTTATGCACGTTTTCCTCTTGCCGCGAAATGAATTTTGTATGGAAAACTTTTGCCGTATATACGTACATAAGTACTTCACATTAGCATGAGACAACTGATGAGGTCAGCGCATTGAATGACACGCTGAAACTTTCGTACGCTTTCTATACAAAATTCATTGTGCATAAAAAAAAAAACGGTTAGTACTTTCGTTTCATTGAAATACGCCAATTTCTTTGCGAATTATTTTTAATATACTGCAGTACTACAATTATATACTTATACAAAAATTCACAAAAAAAAAGCTTAACTCCCTAATGATGACCCAATTTAAAATTTTAACTCATATCTTAAATAAACAACACTGTAAAAATGCATTAGTACATTAATTCATTCACTAATTAGTATATTATGATTAAAAGTATATTAAGATTAAAATATTTTAAATATTGTTTAGGGATCAATAGATAACTATTGATATAAATATCAACACAGTATAAAAACATTAATACATTTGCTTAAAACTATTGCTCTGTCAAAACGTCCAATTTAAGTGACATGACCAGTTGATTTTTTGCTCCAGATAGGTATGGCTTTTATGAAAAACAGCTTGGTCGATGCCATAAAATTAAAATTAGGTACAATTAAATCGTGAGATCGGGCAGACTTTGGAAGCATTATCTTTTCATAAAGATATTGAGATGTACATACATATGTGTGGTAATAAGGCGAAAAAAGAATATGCAGCTTCCAGCTTTCATGTAGTCAGTGATTTCACTGTGTCCCACAGGCAGATATATGGTCAAACTAAAGAAGTCCATACACATAACGCATCACGTAACTAAAAGCAACATTAATATTATGCTCAGAATATGAATCTAGATTTCTGTAAACCACTTCACAGTGCTTGATAAATGGTATGATTAATTTTATTGCCAGTTTCCGCCTAAAATCAACAGGAGTACATAACGCAGACTGACGTAAATTACGCAACACCGCATGTAGCTGAATTAACCCATAACTGACTAACGTTACATATATGTAACAGTAACATAGATTTAGATAACGATGCACGAAAATAACTTTGAACGGCTATAATTGGATTTATGCGCGCATAAATACGAAAGTGTATCCATAAGCTTTGCAACGAAGCGTGGTGGGATCAGTTTACTGAGGACCACCGAAGTGAATAGAAGTTTATAGTGTGTGTGATTTTCTTGTGTGCCCTGTTTTGCAGTAATGAGAAAGCGAAAAATGTAAGTAATTGTTTTCAAATGGTTTTTATCACTTTTTAGGGAGAATTTTCGTGCAGGTTTATTAGTGCTGTGATAACGAAAAATTAGAAAACCAAAACAAAAAAAAAATTTGGATTTCGTTTGTGTTAAGACTTTGAAAAATCAGCGTTACATATACATATGTAACGTTGGTCACTACTATAATAAGTATACTTATTTTTTTCTTTGCTTCGTTTTTATTTATTTAAGTGATGTTTTACGCACTGAAGAGCTCATTGAGCTGCTAGAAGCACAAAGTGACGGCGAACGTGACGTCGAGAAGATAGGTTTAGAGCCACCAGATGAAGAAAATATTTCAGACGAGGATTGCTCGAATGAAGATGAAGGAGGAACATTGAGAAATTTATCTAGAAGACAGAGGATGACTACTTGTGAAGTGGTATATGCAGGAGCGTTTGACGATGACTTCGAAGAAAATAATCTAATCGCTGAAGACGAGCTGGCAAAATACATCAAAGATGTGCTGGAACATTCATTGTCGAATGTGGAAACGAACCTTCTTGAAACACCTCCTCGTTTGCAAAAGGGATTGCCTACATCATTTTTTTACAAAGAACAATACATCGATGACCGAAACATCGCAAAACACTGCATCATATCCTATTGAAGTGGCAACAAGCACTCATCAAACTACACCTCCCGTTGTGGAAATGGTGACAAGTTCCCAACAAATGACACCTTCTTTTGAGCCAGTGACAACTTCATCTGAAATAACTCCACAAAAACTTCCTTAAGCGTATGTGCGATTAACCCCACTGAAACTGGCACTACGTACGCCACCGAGAAACACAGAGCCTCCAGCAAAACGGCAAAAGAAAAGTCAACCAGTGCCAATCGCTTCAATGAAGCAAACAAGGCCACGAGCAATTATGAATAAAGATTTGAGTTGGGTTGCACAAGAAGAATATGCCAGACCACTGGGCATTTTCCCCGATTCTATCCAACGGCCTATGATATTGCACCTTACGCATTTTTTTTAAATTTTTCGATGATGAAGTAGTCAATATGCTGTATGATCAAACAAATAAATATGCTGTGTTCAAGGATCCAAACAAGCCTAGTCCAGCAATTACACCGCAAGAAATGCGAGTATTTCTGGGGATTCTCACTGTAACAGGATATCGTCCCGCCCCTGCCAAAAGGGATTACTGGTCTGAGGATGATGACATGGATAGTATTATGATTCAAGAAGCCATGAGACGCCATCGTTTCGAAACGATACACATCAACCTACATTTTGCAGACATGTCTCAGTATAATGGGAAAGACAAAATATGGAAGCTGCGTCCACTCACCGATAAACTGAAGGAACGCTTCCGAAAGAGCTTTGTCCCAGAGCAACATCTCTCTTATGATGAAAGTATGGTAGAATACCTCGGCCGCCATAGTTGCAAGCAGTTTATAAGAGGAAAGCCTGTGCGATTCGGCTATAAAATGTGGTCGCTAAACACACCTCACGGCTACTTAATAAATTTCGAGATGTAACAAGGTTCAAATCCGAGGATCAACCCAGCGTACATAGAAAAGTATCCGAAACCAACAGAACCGCTCTTCTGTATGCTGGACGAGTTTGATGAAGAGGTGGAACAGTACCCTTTCTCGATCCATTTTGACAACTTGTTTACAAATGTAAACGTCCTCTTAGGATTGAAAGAAAGAGGCTACGAAGGTACAGTAACCATGCGGGAGAACTACATTCCTAAATCTTGTATTCTTCCATCCAAAAAGGAGCTCATCAAGATGAAAGTTGAACGTGGGAGGACAGACGGTGTGAAATTGGAAAAGGTGGATATATACTTCACAAAATGGAACGATAATTTCATTGTCACAGTAGCGTCTACAATATACGGCATACATCCTATATCTACTGCTCCGAGATACTCCCGCGAAGTCCGTAAAAAGATAGATGTTCCACGTCCTTTGGCAATTAGTCGTTAAAATAGCTTCATGGGTGGAACAGACCGAATGGATCAAAACGTCGGTACTTATCGCATATCAGCCAGACAAAGAAAGTGGTGGTCATCAATTTTTACTTGGCTTGTTGACGTCTCTATGCAGAATGCTTGGCTTCTATATCGCAAAGGTGGACGCAATGTGTCTCAACTTCAATTCCGCCAATCCACTGCTAGATATTATTGCAGAACTCTTGGTGTTGCGAAACCACCTGGCGGTTATCGTCGACCAAAAATTGATACCGAATTTGCAAGCTCACTATATGGTTGCCAGGAGCATTTCATAGCAAGAATTCCACTTGGAAAGAGACGAAGATGTCTAGGCTCCAATTGCAAATCTAGCGTTACAGCCGAATGTGTAAAATGCAATGTTGGATTGTGCGTTGATTGCTTTCAAAAGTATCACTTTATACCTATAAACTAAACGTTACAGTTTATTTTGTGCCCGCTTCTATTTTATGTTACTTTATTCAAAAAAACCCAATATGTGAATTTTTATATAAAATGAATTGTTTTGTGTTGCTTTTAAATTGTTTTCGAAATGAATTTGCTATTTTTTTAAATAAATGACAGTATATACTTACTTTTTGTTAAATCGCACAATTCGTATGGAAGTGAACAACGTTACATATATGTAATAGCCCAGTCTGTCTCAACCCCACGCAAAAAAAAAATTTTTTTCCTCTATCAATTTAAGAGGCTAAGTATAAGCGCTACACAAAATTTCAACAAAATCTACACATATTTAGGTTTCTGTCAGTAATGGTTAATATGGTCCACACACATCAAACTACAAATAATTACAAACCCTACATTTGCAATTTTGTCAACATATTTAATAAAGCAGTTGCATATGCACAGGGATGGGGTATAATGAACATATAATTTTCTTCTACAAATAGGTAATGCGTACTGGATGAGGAAGTGGGCGATTCCACTTGCCTTACAACAAAGGATAAGTGGTCTGGGAATGAACTCAAAGTGGGATGTCAGTTAATACACCATTCAATGTTCATTAAAACAAAAGTTTGGTTTGCGCCACAGAATGCACTGTCTACTAAGTGACATAGATTTGCCGATAAATTTTGGCTATATCGGCAATTAGCACATGAATGCGAAACTTTAGTCAAATTGTTACAATATCATTTTATAGATTTGGTCCAACACGAAGAATGTTATTGAGAGCCCTTCTATGCGGATAATACGATTTAGCTCTGCACGAATTTGCAGTATTCAGTCTTGAGTGCTGGATCGCGTAGCGTTATTTTCTCCTTGGTATTAAATCGTCGATTTGCGGTATCGAGTGTTCCTCAATGGATCGTAGGGGAATGGTAGTCGATCATTCATTAGCGCACAGTTTAACTCGAACTCCGCAGCGTACTCGTGGTTGTGCGCCCGGAGATAAAGCTTTACTGCGCAAGTCTCCAGCTGAGCACGAGCCACTAGTGTTGTTCCATGCGTATTATTGAAACAAAGCTGCTTGTTTTTAACTAGGACGTAGCGCTGCATTTGATTTAGCGCTATAAATCTGCTGTATTAGATGCCGTATGGTGGTTGCTTTCATTACAAAGCGTGCATTTGCTTGTCGTCCCTGCGAATGCTGATTTTGACCCTGGGGATTTAGTTGGTACAATTAATGAGCCTCTGCCCAGGAATCCTTTGTTTGGCTCATTAATATATACAGTTTGGCATCGGCATTCGATGAATTCGTCACAACTTCTTCCTCCTACCTCATATCCGGATTAAATTTTGCTGCTTATAGTTGGAACAGTATGCTCTGCCCTCCATAATTTGATTTGACATTTCCTCTCAATAATATTAACAGTTTGGCATCGGCATTCGATGAATTCGACCCAACTTCTTTCTCCTACCTCATATCGGGATCAAATTTTGCTACTCTTAATTTGATATGAAAATTCTCTCAATATCGAAACGTCTACGGGTAGGGATGCAATTAAATATCGCTTGCAGATGCGAATGAAAGACGTACCTCTTGTTGTCATATCTGGTGACCAACAGCTAAATGGATCGTTAGTAGTTGCCGTTTGTGTGAAGTAGCGGTAGACATAGTGTTTAGTCGAGTGGGAAGCGTGTGTGCACTTTATTCGCTATGTTTCGTGTTCCAATCCTGACAGAGGTAAGGAACATCAAAAGTTATAGTAAATTTTGTATAAAGCGGTCGCTCCCCGGCAAGCAGTTAACTTCTGACAAAAATCATCTGCCGTTCGGTGTCGGCGTAAAAATATAGGTCCACCAATTTTTGTTACAACATCAAGACGCACACCACAAATTATAGAAGTTCGCTCAAATATCACGCTATGGTGGAAGCCCCAAATTATTATATAATATTATTATTAAGGTGTGTGAAGCATAAGCATTAGTACTGAAACTTCGCTATTTCCTTTAACCCGACGTTATTGTGTACCAGTATTGTAAACATATGAAAGAATTCTAGCCATTCGGTGAAGCTGCCATTTAACTTGGTTAGCTGTAGCTTCGGCAGACTATGACGAGGCGTCGATGGTGATGGGGGGCAATTTTTGTACTGCTAAGTGGATCCACTATGCGCAATTCTGACATGCGTTCGATGACTTCACTCTTCACTTCGCAAAAGGTGTCCTCGAATGCTGTGATACGTCTAGTGGCTCGAGCTCTGTCTGTAGAAGCTCGAGTGTGTGAAAGTGATCTTCCACCAGCTGCAACTTCGTCTCAAATTGGTATTGTGACATGTTGTGTAGGAGATGGATATTGGTGTGTAGGTCCATGATGCGCTTAATTAACCGCTGGCGCTGCAACATCCTTACCTGGATGTTTTGCATTGTTGACTCCCGGTCTGACTCTGTACTCAAGACAACTTATAAACGAGCGCTCATACCCGACTCGCTACTAGCCGGTTACCACGATGTAAGAACTAGCCTATGCAGTCACTACGACTAAACTGATTTGGTGATATACTGCGAACTCAGGTGATATGATAAGAGCATACCAATGTGATAGGGAGATCATCGTCCGTGGAAATTAAGTGGGGTCGTGTGTGCATATGTACATAACAACTATCGTGGTGACTTAGTAAAACGAACATTCGCTACAATATGTGCTCCAACATATACAAAATTTATAAAACAGTAAATTTTCGCTACTTTCTAAATTAAGTTTAATTATCAACATAGAATGCAAAGTGTCCACTTTTAAATACGTATTGTTTTTGAAGTCTATAACGCATTCATGTGAAATAATTCATTCTATCGATGCATTCGGGGCAAACAAAATAAGTGATATGCTGTAGTAACATGCAACCATCGTTGCTCTGTATAAGTTTTTGCGTAATTCTGTCTTTTTAGATAATAACCCTTCTTGATTTAATTGCTTACTAAGGTCTGACCAGACCTATACAAACTTTTACTTAAATTTTTATATAAAAATAATTAATATACAAATTTATTACTTCATGGTAACCTTAACGAATTTATTAAGACCCACTACGCAACATGAAATTTACAAAATAAGTATTGCTTAAAATATTATTTAAAATATACAAAACTTATACCTTTACTGTACAACATAGGTCTGTTCAAGCTTATACGATATGAGCTTAAACCTGACCTAACCTATGATAAAATAAAACTCACATGCATGCAAATTCGAACAAGTAGTTCATTTAAATTAAAAATTTAGTTATATACTAGAAATTTCCGGCAGACGCTGTCCTGCCCATATTTGTCCTGTGGCGGGATTTTAATGCCGTCATCAGCGATTTTGGTTGAGATCTTCCTCTTCTCCGGCAACGCTTTCGCTGTCACTAAATATTTAAGAAATGTAGAAGGGTGACCTCCGCAAGTTTTTTTGTTTTTTTTTTTATAATAATTTTATTTGCAATCTGTCCATTGGACAATAAGCTAATTGTATAACAATTAAAAGTTAATTACCAGGAATAGGTTATTTCCAGTGACACTATCTATTATACAAGTAAAACTAAACTTAGGTCTATATACAATGCTTCATTTTTGATGCCTTGTTTAATATCGATATGTTATATCTACGACATGACATCTTTTCAATTCTCTTAATGATTCGCTTTTGTCGAGTAGATTAGTAGCTAGTTCATTTTCGTGACATCTTAATCTTTGAAGATAGTTTTGTGTTAATCTGACGATTTCTTCTCTGACAAAAGGAGTTTTGAGGTCTTTGTGAATGGCGTTATTGGAGACATACCAAGGAGCATTAACAATACTTCTTAGGGTTTTATTCTGATACGGTTGCAATATTTCAATATTTGAATTACTCGCAGTACCCCAAAGTTGCATAGCGTATGCCCAAACCGGCTTAAGCATAACTTTGTACATAAGTATCTTGTTTCCTAAACTCAGCACCAAGCACCAAGCAGCCAGGACATTCTTCGTGTTTTTAGTGCAAGTTGAGTTCTTTTCGCTTTAATGTGAAATTTCTACGAAAGTCTGCGGTCTAGATGGATTCCCAAGTGCTTGACAGAATCAGTGTGTGGTATCTCGATTCCATTAAGTAACACTTTTGGGCACGTCTCTCTTCTAAGTGCAAATGTGATATGAGTCGATTTTTGGGCATTGACCTTTATTTTCCATTTGTGGAGCCAATCTTCCAACAAGTTAAGTTGCGTTAGCAGAAGTTGAGATGTCCCTCTGTGATCATCGCTTGTTGCTATAAACGCAGTATCATCAGCATACGTTGCTACATTTATGTCATTATCATTAATATGATTGGAAGGTCGGCCCATTGGCATTCCATGCTGCTATACGAAGATCCACTTGCATAACTTTTTTATAAGAGACATTATCATAGTTAACAGATTATTTGTAAGTTCGTATTGCTTTGCTAGAAGCTGTTCAATCCTTTCAAGCGCACTTTTGTTTCTGGATTTCGAGCTACCTTCAAGAACTTGAGCATATGTTGGTTGCCTTTCAGCGTGTATTGAAGTTCCGGATCTGTTTGGAGGTGCAAAGTTTGGCAGGTTATCAATGTCATTTTTATTAAATTGATGAGGAAATGCCGAATATGGTGTTTTCTTTGCAGTTATTTGTTGGTAAACTTTGCAGCCTTTGTAGCTAGCAGCATGATTTCCAAAACAGTTGGCACATTTAGCGCGCATTTTACGCATTTGAATTTTTTCGTGCAGTATGATTTGTATGCCCATATTCCTGGCACCGAAAACACTGAACTGCATCATTTACCTTTCTTGGAGGTTCAACATTAATGTTAGCATTGCCAATTTGTCTTAATTTGTAAATTTCAGCGTTTTTGTTATCTGGTTCGAGATCCACAAAGAAAAGGTGTAGCGGCTGTTTGGTTATACGGCTTTTAATATTATTAACACTTCTAACTTTATAACCTAGAGTCTCTATCTCATTTCGTATCTCTTCGCAAGGGGTAGAAAAATGCAAATTTTTAATAACTACTCAAAATGCTCTCTCCTGCTTAATTTGGAAAGTATGAAATTTAATTTTGTCATCTCTTAAGATTTTAACTAGTTTTCTATAGCTCTCTATTGTCTTAATCATTATTCTAACATGACCATCCCTTTGAGACTTATAGCTATAGATTTGCTTACTTATTTTAGATGTTATCTAATTCAGCATACTGTTAATGTCGTTTACTTCGGGCAGAAAAATAGGTGGTGGCTTAGCAGCTTCTTCAACTTCAGCATTTGTAAGTGGATTGCACTCATTGTTGTTTTCACTTTGTTTCGCCTGCTCAAAGTCCAAGTCTTGGTTGTCATACTCAGCGCTTGATAGTAGTTAGAATACTTTGTTGATTCGGAGTCCAGTGCAGTGCCATCTTCCCAGACGGGCCCGATGGGCCCGGGCCCTGGGCCCCGTTATCCGTGGGGGCCCCGCGGCAAAGTATTTATATAATTTATTTTATCTACTTATTTACTCATTCTTTTCTCAACAGAAGAACAAAGTGGTGTGGACTTTGAACATAGTTCTGCGCCTCAGCTAGACACAACCGAAAAAAATGATAATTGTAAAAGTTCGGTTGAGAAAGAAATTACACTAAAAGAAAATTCATCAAGCGACCCTGCTGACTACTTAAGTGAAATACATACGGAAAAGACATGTGAATTTTGGATTTCCAAAGGACCTGCATTTTTTCATAATAGAGATTCTGACTTTTCCGAAGCTGCGGTAACTTACAAGGAAACTTCAGGCAGATATAAAGTTAGAAGTTTAACCAAACAAATACTCTTGCGACAGTTAAAAAACAAAGAGAAGTTGGTTGTTATATTCGCCCTCTAAGAAGTCTCTATTTTGCTTTTCTTGTTGTCTATTTAATCTTTCCAAAACAAGTCTGTGTTCTTCGGGTGGATGCAATGACTGGAAGCATATAAATCACATAATTTGTGAACACGAAAATAGTTTAGAGCATAGAAAGTTTATGATGACTTATTTAACACGCAGTGAAACCGTAGGAAGAATCGATGTCGGTTTACTTAACCAACATAAAAATGAAGTACAATATTGGAAAAAAGTTATGCAGAGAATAGTTGCAGTTATAAAGTTTTTGGCATCAAGAGGTCTTCCATTTCGTAGCGAGAACGAAACCTTGGGATCTGAAAAGAATGGAAATTATTTGGGATGTATGGAGTTAATAAGCGAATTCGATCCTTTCTTAGCAAGTCATTTAAAAAACTATGGTAATCCAGGAAAAGGACACGTTTCATATTTATCAGCAAATATATGTAATGAATTTATTAACATTATGAGTCAGTATGTCATGAAAACAATAATTAATGAGGTGAGAGCTGCAAAATATTACTCCATAAGCGTAGACAGCACGCCAGACTTATCCCACATTGACCAGTTGACGTTCATAATTCGTTATATTAAAGAAGAGGTTCCAGTTGAAAGATTCATAAAATTCATTCCCATAAAAGAGCATGGATCGGAATATTTAGCAGATACAGTACTATCACTTTTACAAGATTGTGATATATCTATAGACGATTGCAAAGGACAAAGTTACGACAATGCGTCAAATATGGCAGGAAAATATTCCGGTTTGCAAGCGAGAATAAAAGAAAAATGTGAATTCGCAACTTTTGTACCATGCGCAGGACATTCGCTCAATTTGGTTGGTGTTCATGCTGCTGGTTGAGTCCGAGAGGTAACAAGTTTCTTTGACACGATTTAAAAGCTCTATACGTATTTTTCGTCTTCTACCTATCGTTGGAATAAACTGACAGAGTTTTTGGGGCAAAATAAAGTTGTAAAAAGCCTTTCCGAAACTAGATGGTCTGCTCGTGCAGATGCAGTTAACGCTTTACATTTAGGTTACAAGCAAATTGATAAATGTTTGACCTCTATCGCTCAAAATTCTGAACAGGCACAAGAAACAAGAAATGACGCGTTTAATTTGCACCAGAAAATGGAAAAACTAGAATTTTTAGTTCTCATCGAAGTATGGAGTACTCTTCCGTCAATGATAAATAAAACATACCTCAGCTTACAGCAAGAAACAATGACATTGGACGTTGCCACAAATTTATTGACTGCTCTTGCTAACTTCATTACTTCTGTCAGAGATAAATATGATCAGTTTGAATCATCCGCTAAGGAGAAAAACGCAGACGCAGAATATAAGGACTTACGCTCTAGAGAAAAATCCAGGAGCTCACGAATGGTATATTTTGATGGCCCTGCACCTGCTGTGAATCTAAAGGGCAAAGAAAAATTCAAAATTGAAACTTTTTTTGAAGTAATTGACAACCTGACAACGAATCTGCAACACCGATTGAGCATATACAAAGACATAAATGACCGGTTTGGTTTCTTGGTCAAGTTGACAATTTTAAGCGCAGACAATGTAGCAGAAAGTTGCAAAAAACTTGTTCAAATTTATCACAGAGACATTTCAGAAGAATTAGTTGTAGAATGCTTTCATTTGACAGAATTTTTAAAAATTGATAAAAAAGACAAACTCACTTTTATAGAATTGTATACACTCTTAAGGCAAGATAAAATTGTAGGGACTTTTCCAAATGTCGAAATTGCAGTTAGAATTTTGTTAACTTTGATGGTAACAAATTGCAGTGGGGAACGGTCATTTTCTAAATTAAGCAGAATCAAAAATGAATTAAGGACAACAATGCTGCAAGAAAGACTTAACAATTTATCCTTAATGTCGATAGAAAATGAATTACTGACAGAAATAAATTTTGAGGAAGTAATAGAAGAGTTTGCAAACAAAAAATGTAGAAGGAAATCTCTGACATAAATTGCTTTTAAATTAAATAACAAAATATAAGTGTGTATGTATGCACATATGTTTGCATAAAGAATATATATTTTGAATAAAAAATTGCTTGAATTAAAAAGGAAATTAAAAAATGTGTATTAATTATTGCAATTGGAAATTGGAAAAGGGCCCCCATATTCAAAAAGGACCAGGGGCCCCCACAGACCTAAAGACGGCCCTGGTCCAGTGCTGTTTTTTTCTTCATTACCTTAGGTGACGTAGTGATCACTCGTTTTCTCGTTGTTGGCATTTGCCATGCCATAACGGGTTCGTCCTTACCGTCGCACATTCTCAATGATTATTTATCATTGCTTCGCTTTTGGTTACTGCTGTAGGCTGCAGCTCAGAAATATAACAATGAATGTATGTTGTTGTTGCTTATAGCAGAAACCTTTATGTACAGCGAAAATATCACTTTACTTAACCGCAGTCAGTTAGAAGGATTTCGTTTCCATCTAAAAATTTTGGATTTTCACTGACCTCTTCTTTTTTCGTGTCTGATTCTAAGATTATTGCAGCTGAGAAAATTCTATGTTCGTTTCTTAACCCTTCGTTGGTGTGGTGACTAAAAGTTCCTTGAGTGGTGTGGTGGGGTATGACATACCCCATGCCTATCAATTTCAAATAAATACCAAATTCCAATAATAGCAATATTTTGTGGTGATTTATTATTCTTTAACTAATTTTTAAAAAGTGTTAATTTGAAAACATAACAATTTTTCCTTCGTATTCAATATTATAGCCATAAAAAAAAGACAATATAAATTATTCCAAAAAGTGAGGTTCCAGTTTTCTGAAACATAATTTTTTTTGTATTTAAACAATTTCAAAACTGTTTTTACATTTCAAAAGTAAAAATAACATTTATTTAAAGGAAAGAAAATTCACTGTAATGCATTAATTACATAAAAAGTTATGGCGATCGAATATGATACCCCAGCCCACTTTGAAAGGCTGTCCCATGGAACAGAAATATCTGGGGTATGTAAAACGTGGCAGATCTCCTGTATTTGAATGTTAATGAAAGCTATTGGGAGCGATAACGTATTCCTTAAACAAAAACATATATATATTTAAGGAAATACATGTGCTGGGGTATGACATACCCCACCACACCTCCGAAGGGTTAAGGTGCCATACTCAAATAAGGCAAAAAATTAGCCTTTTCTACCCTATGAAGCTTTGACATAATAAGCTGATAGCTTAAAACGAAAGTATTATAAAAGGCAAGTGTTAGAAAAGGTCCGATGCCTATTATTGATGTTTATGTGACATTTTGTTTGGAGGAAAAGAAAAAGGCAAAAACATGTATTTTTATAGGGTTGGGTGCAACATTAAACAAATGGTGCATTGTGTCGCCCATTTTTAGGTAGATACAAATTCACCATAAGTGTGCTGTGCTCACCAGTCTCCAGGTGCCGTTAGTGCTCTAACAGGAATTTGCCTCGACCGAAAAACCTTCCGTAAGTCGGCACACCTTTTGGTTAAATTTTCGGGTGCTTTCACTGTCGGCTAGCATCTTAACTTTAGCGCACTCGCACGGAGTTTCGTTGCACATACCCACAAAACACTCAATTTGCCAACAGGTGGGTGGCGAGGATTTCGCGTATTATTCTTTTTGCAAAATTAGCAAAATAAAATAAAAATCTAAAAACCTATTATGCGGTTCCAACCTATTTGTATTACATGTGATTTTAGATCACATTGCGCACGCAAAGGTAAAACAGATTAAATCTACCCTAAGATTTCTAACTGAATTTCTAGAGAAAAACATATTAAATGTACCCTAAGATTTCTATCCGTGTTTCTAGAGAAAAATACATTAAAATCTACCCTGAGGTTTCTGTCTGTGTTTTTTATACCGATCAAACTATTTCACGAGATTCTTAACCCATTGTATATTTGTTAGAATGGTTACTTTCATCCGTTTAGCCGAATCAGTAGCAGAATTTGAATCTGACTACAGTGATACACTTCCGACAGACAGATATTCTCTTGCTATACAGCAAGAAGAATTTAAAGCTTTATGGGAGAAGACAAAATTAGCGTACGACACTCTTATAAGCAATGGGGGATAACCCCCAAAGATATTAGCGCGAATAGAAAGAAACTTAAAAGTAGATTCGGGAGTATGTCCAAGATCACTCGGTTCGCGAACATAATATTCACCTTCCCCCGTGTGATACCGATTTCTTCAGAGGTGACTATCTGTCCCTGCCAACATTTCGCGATATGTTTACGGCCATATAATTTTTAAATAAACGTTTCAGCTCGGTTGAGAAGCTTTTCCATCTCAACCAAAAAACACAGGGTGGTCCTAAAGACATAGTGAGAAAAGGTCCATTAACAAATCAGCAAGGGCACTGATTGATTTTGGTTCTGAGTGTTCTTTTATAACCGAAAGACTCAGTCAAAGAATCAACTTGCCGGCAAAGAAAATGCATGCCCACGTATCAGGCATAATCAATCATGTCTCTGCGCAAGTTAAAGGGGCATGTTATATAGAAATGCGGTCACCAGTCGACCCATTATTTTCTATAAACTCCACCATTATTGTCTTGCCGCGTTAAACCGGAAATCTGGCGACCAAGTTGCAAGCAGTCCCGCTTATCGCCAAGTAAACAAAAGCTTAGGTTGAGTTTACACCAAGCTCAGATACCACAATAAATACTCATTACTAATACCCAAAAATAAACTTTGTTTCTCAAATTATTTGAATTTATTAAGTAACTCGCCACCCGATTTGTTTTTTTATTAGTACATATCTTACCTACATACATACATATATGTATACGTATACATATACGTAGTTTCAGACATGACTCGCTACGCAGCCCTGAGGAAGAAGGCCGAAAATGACCCTCAAAGGTTTGTAATGCCGTGCCACCTCTGCCAGAAGAGGCATGCTATAAGAGTCTGTCCTATGTTTTGCGATAAGGTGTCAGAAGAGAGACCGCGAGAGGCACTTTTAGGCCGCTACTGCGGCAACTGCCTAACCATGGCACACAAGACAGAAGAATACACTACGCTATACTTGAAGGAGCAATGGAAGTCGTGGAGCCAGCAGGTGGAGGAAGCGGAGTACGAAGATAGCGTACTCTCGATCCATGCGACAGATGTGGAGGAAGGCGAAATTGTTGAACCTGAAGCGGAAACTCGGCCTTTCGGCCCGGCAACAGAGAGGAGAGAGGAAACCCCGTCTTTTCGCCCCCTCCTATAACACGAGCGCCATCTCTCTACCGTGGAGTTTGGGTCAACCCTCCGACCCCTGATTGCGATCGCTCCAACGACAGTAGTCAAGGTGGAAGCTGGAAGGCAAGCCGCGGTGGTTGCCAATTACCAGCGAATTAGCCCCACCAGCCAGGTGTACCCAGCCTTGGCGGCGCCTTACGCGCACGCACGTTTAGCGGACCCGAAGTTTTACGGGCCACTCCCATTAGGCTAGTGCAGGTAGCTGATAGCTATGCGAACATCATCATGTCTGGAAGACTGCCAATTTTTGGCTGGGTTCTTTCTGGCGCGCGCCGCGCATGATAAAGCTCCGCTATAACAGTACCTCCACAGTGCTCAAGCAGACAGAAGCTCGAAGTTTTTAATGTTGTGATATATTTATATTTTTAAGTATGTCTTGTTTTTACATCTGAATAAATTTTAAAGTGCACTGAATTGAAACACACGACTTTTTCTGTAGTCAGTCTTTTTATCTCCCATCTATTCCATAGCTACTTGGTAGAGCAACATAAAGCCACGACGATTGCGGGTCAAGGAACCGGGCACAGAAATAAAAAGCGCATAAGAAATTCTTACAGAATTGAAAAATTTAAATTAAACATGTGATGTGGTGTGAACTGGTAGTTGGATAATGTTTTTCCTCAGGATTTTATTTACCGCATGGGGCTGGCATGTAGTCTAAATATTTTTCTAACCGCCCTAATGCGTATCCTCACACACAAGTACGTATACATGTATGCAATCGCAAATTATTCCTGTTCACCGTATTTCTCGCCGGATAATTATTTTTGTTAACTTTTCCTTCTCCGCACATTTTTTGTAAAAAATCTTTTCTTCTCGGGATACCAGAGAAACACGTCGACTACCACATCGCACCACAAGGTTAAGTTATTCTAACTTATCATTGTAATCAACCACCAATCATTGCCTTTTATATTTGATTAAGTATTATTTCCAACTAATACACTTATATTTTCGTCTTTTATTCAAAAAACACGTGTACGTCTGGCCTCACCCCTTGGGACCCCGAATATAAACACCTTCAAAATGTGTTGTTTTGAGTAAATCACACGGCTAAATCAACTGGTCCTTGTTATAATGCTTACATTAATTTCGAGACAGTTTGATTAAAAATTACAATTACACCAGCTGCTGTGCTTTTGAGCATTTAAAACTTCGCTGATTTTGTTATATCCATAAATTTTGAATTTTAGCAATGCCGCATTTATGATATAAAAATTAATAGCGAAAATCTTGCATACTTTTGGGGTATATTGGCTTGAAAATACAATCCACAATAGGAATTGTTGCTGTCACTTTATTTTATTTTGACAGCTCCTTCGCGAAGTCTGAATTTGTTTTTTTTTTGTTTTCTATCACTGATATGTGCCGCCACAAATAAAATTAAATAATTGATATCATTTTTTCTTGTTCGTTTCATTTGCAAACAAAGAATTACCACCAACTATTTAAAGCTAAGTATTTATAAATATAGGAATATATTCCTATCGTTCGTTTTTCTACTTTTTTTAACTGTGCTTCTTCTTCTTTTCTGGAAAGACCTGTGGTGTACTCTGGATGGCAAATGAAACAGGTATACTCATAAAGGTTAAGTTGAACCGAAGTTTAATTTTGGAAACCACTGTATTGGTGCATGCACTTCTTAGATGGTGAATGCAATTATGATGAAAATTAAGGTTTTCTATAAAATAATTACGATAGATGTGACCACTTTCCAAAAAGCTTGTAAATTCTTGTCTTATACTCGGAGACACATAATTATTGTCTTGTCGATTTATGTCCTGGATTTTCAAATCCATAAACAAGTGGCAAACTTTTACACAGTTAACGCCAACATCCGGGATGGTTGACCGCCCTATTTATGACTTAACATTTCAGTTGAGAAGGATGGAAAAGTTAAGCGCTCTTGTGTGCTAAGGTCCTCGTTTTCAATTGAGATGGACAGGAAAAATGTCTTTTGAGTGCTTAGGTCCTCTCCGTAGGAAATAAGTTGACCTTAATTCTACTGCGATATTTAAACACCAAGCGGCATTTTTATACATATTTTTTTAATTCAATTGGATAAAAGTAATATATTAACTGATTCAAATATTAAAATCCATATTAGTAATAGGCATGCATTTACAAAATAATTCATGCGCGCACCAATTCATTTGCGTACATGCGCACAAACATTTCGCGCGGTTCAAGACCCTTTCCTTTTAACTAAATAAGGTATATAATATTACCCTTCATTAATTTTTGGGAATACAAAGAAATCGCATTAAATTATTTTATTAAATTATTATGTTCGGTATTATTAAAAAGTAAAAAAAGAATAAAAAAGTTATATTAATTAAAATAGAAAATATAGAAATAAATTTTAAATTTGTGTATTTTTTCGGCTTTCTAACACGCATTTTAACATTTTTCGGCCTCAACATTGCCGGAAAATGTAAATTTAAAAGTCCGCAGCGAAAACGCTTCAGCCTCTGTTAAAAAATAAATAAAAATGTTCGACCTTTTAGGCATAATTCAAACCCCTCCACTGAAGAATATCAAAATCATTATCAACTACAAGATTTGCTAATTTTTTCTTCGAAACTAAATATTTGCTGTGGTTGGAGAAAGCTCAAAAAATTATGAGTTGTAAGCTGAAACGGAAGAACGAAGTTCAGTTTGACTTTGTTCGTTACTTGTATCAGTCTTGTGACTTTTCATTGTCTTTCTGCATTCAAGTTTTATACTAAATGTTCCATTTCTATTAAATATAACTGCCTTAACGGCAGGAGAGAATATGAAAAAGTATTTTGTGGTATATTGCCATGCTTGGTAAAGCTATAGTCTCTAGCACATTATTCATAGTGCTTTTACAATTTCGGCAATATATGCATCTTCATCGTTTGGCTTGCACTATTTCCTAAAAGTGTCTATGCTTATGTACTGTTTTTAAAAAAGGAGTGGCATTCTTTTCAGCGCCTAATATTTTAAATAGGTGATTCTTCGAAAGGTTTTCATACTTGAAGTGCAATTCTAATGCAATTTAGACTAATATTATTCATGAGCCATTTCGAAGTAGAATTGCAAAGTTTTACAGTAAATTTGAAGAAAGTTTCTGAATCTTTATTGCAATATTCCCACCTTAAAAAAGAAAATGAAACAAACTATCAGTTTAGCATGTAAAATTGGATAATTTTAAAGAAAATTTTGGGTTTGAATGTAATTACCTGTGCATATTTCGGCTTCCATTAGCTTCATTCCGAAAAGATGAGTGACAAATTGAATCGTCAAATATAAATATGATGTGCGTAAGTAATCATTTTTACCGCACGAATTTGATCGCGTAATTTTTGAAAACTTTATACTTATATATTTTACCTACATTTCGCAGAATTTGTGTTGGTTGGGGTAGTAACTTGCTAACTTTTATGTGATGCCCATGTTTTGCGCCAGTTCCTATTAGAGATTCATCAGGTTAGAGTCTTCCACAGTTTAAAATTATTGCTAGCTCTATTATCGACAAAGTAAGTACTGATATTCCAGCTTGTTTTAGTTTCAATGTCGTTACATTTCTATATTAAATATCACTAATGTGCGTTTCATCAAATTTTAAGTACTATTATTTAGGCATTTTGTATCTGCTAAAATATTTTTGGTTTCCTATTCAAGTTTTCCCTTCTTTACCAAAAATTTCCAATACTTTACTCTTTTATATTCATTTTGAATAATTTTGGCTTTTATATTCGAAATGCAAATACAATCGTATGTGTTAAACTTTGAACCTAGATAAAATAAAGGTTTTTAATAATAATTTGATAATTAAGTCGACTTGCATCTTCTCGCCCATTTTAATTTTTTTACGAGGGCATTTTGCGCGTTATTAGGAATTAGTCACATGTTGAAGCGGATGAACACTAGGTAGGATAACCAATTGCATGTAAAGCAACAATACTAAGTCGGAAATAAGTATATACGTTAAGCCAACTCGGTAAAAAGGTATCCGACCTGAGTTGCAGTGTGGGGTAGTGCAAAAACTATGCTATTGTGAATGAGCCAGAAGAAAATACATGGGAAATTAGTTTAAAACCTAATCCATTTTTATTTGCATAGTATTTTTGAATAAATAACTACGTCAACCTAAAATTTGTTTGCACAACTATTTTCCGTTCGTAAATAGCACTAACAAATGTCATGTTTCATGAAAGATGCTAACAGTGTTGCTTTTGCAACTAAACTAATTTTATACGAGCTGGAGCGTTCATTTACAAGTCAGTAACAATAAAACGGGCCCAATAATTTAATGAAATTAAATCAACTAATTATTTGGGAAATCCTACAGTTTGTTTGGGCCTTTACAATTTACAATTGCCGATGTATACGAAACCTGGTATTAAAATTGCGAGTTTTGTTATATACGTAAATACATGACTGCTTGCGAAGCTGACTCTACTAATACATGCAGTAGTTAATAAGTCTTTTCGGCGCCGCACATATTTCCTACATATGTATATATCAGAGAACTTGTAACAAGTGCTGCATGTTCTCTGGTTATCGCATACAAAATTCATGGCGCGCCAAACTTTAAAAACTTTCGTTTGATTGAATGCGCCAATTTTTACCAATTATTTTTAATAGACTACGTTACTACTGTCGGAGCCAAAAGCCTTCAAAAGCTGGTTACCCTGATGGTCTTCCTGCACAGCTGCTAGCTACAAAGATATGCTGTGGCTGGAAGATTGCCGGTGGTTTTCTTCGAGCACGATCGAGTATTTAAGCCAAGGTTCCGTTTAAACTGTTGTCACTTTTTTGGAGCAGCAGACAGCAGCGAGGGAACCTTAGCAAAAAAAGGTAATTCATCTCTGATATACATTAAGGTTCTTGAACATACTTCTTTATATATATATATATAGATATATATATCACTATATATCTTCTTATATATGACATATACATACTATTAATAAACCCTTAATTTCCTAACACTAATACCAAGATTTCCAGTTCTAATTTTCTGCATAAATTGTTGGAGTTCGTACTAGCGAATCATTGAGTTATCATCAACAGAATTACAATTATATACTTATACAATAACTCACTTAACTTTCGAATGATGACCCACTTTACAAATTTTTACTCATATTTTAAATTAACAACACTGTCATATGTATATGAATTTGTATGTTCATTCATTCATTTATTAGTTTATTGCGATTATAAGCATATTAAGATTAAACTATTTTATAGTGCAACAAACTAATTATAAATATTGTTTAGGTATTAATAGATATATATTAATATAAATATTAATACAAAAACTTACAGTATAGAAACTATTGTTCTGTCTGTCTATCAAAACGTACAATTTAACCCAATAGTGCTCATTTTTACTTATGTGTAACGCAGCGCATTTGAATTTGAAACACCCGTTAGTCATATCACGCTAGTGAAATTAAAAATTTTTGTTTTCAGATAAATATAATGAAACATAGAAACCCGTGCCAATCAATCACTGAAAACGCGACGAAGAACATATATATAGTAATATATTTAAAAATATTTTTGGCAGCCAAGAAATATACGTATATATATATATATGTATATAGATGTTGAATTAGGCTTGGCAGCGGTAGGTCCCCCACTCCTCTACTCCTCAGCGCTTTTATTTGGATTATTTTTTGTGCATGTGCAAGCCGTAGAAAAACTACTTCCGTGTTCTTATTTCATATGTGTAAACACGTTAGTGATGAGAGTTATTTTTACATTTAGATATTTGACTTCGGAAGAAGCTACAAATATCCTCGAAGAGTTGAAATCGAATAATGAGGGTGATGATGACGATGTGTCACAAAACGCTTGGAGTTTACATAGAATAGCATTCAATGTTCCTTAAATACAAAAGATTAGTTTGCGTTACAAAATCCACTGTCACTTAGTTCCCTTGGATCGACTTAGATTTGCCGATACATTTTGGCTATATCGGCAATTAGCACATGAATGCGAAATCTTAGTAAAACTGTTAAGAATCCTTCCATTACAGTGCCGCACAATGCGTCAAACGCCACAATGACGTCATGGTGGGGAATGTATGTCCCCACTTTGGCGCTACTCTATGCGCGTCATGTGATTTAACTCTATATACCCTCGCTTTGATGTATCGAGTGATTCCCAACGGGTTGTCGGCGAAGAGTAGTAGAACGATGAATTTATTCATTAGTCTAACAGGAACTTCCGGGCGTACTCGAGGGGTTCGTCCTTACGTAGATCACATACCCACGATAACTGCACCGTCTTCCTTTTCTCAGTATTGGTCCCTAGGTCCCTGCTCGGGCGCCATTTGTGTCTTGTTGTCGTATCTGGTTGTGCGCTTGGAGATAAAGCTCTACTGGGGCCAGTCTCTAGCAGAACACGAGTCATTAGTTTGTTCCATGTGTTTTATGCAGCGATTCGGTTCTTGATTACCCAAAGATGATTGTGGAGCTCGATGAAGGAGCGTGTGATGCAGTGCCTCCGACCCTTAACATCGATTGATTGTTGAACAACTTGGTGCTATGTAATTTGCACCCGGGTAAATTTTTAACCAGAATGGAGCGCTGCATTGAATTTAGCGCTATAAATCTGCTGCATTAAATGCCGTATAGTGGTTACTTTCATTACAAAGCGTGTATTTGCTTGTAGTATCTACGGATGCTGATTATTGCCCTGAATTCTTGCAGCTGATGTGCTTCGGCCCAGGAATCCTTTGTTAGCTTCAATAATATTTAAATTTTGGCATCGTTACAGCTTCTCCTCCTACTTCATATCTGGATCAAAGTTCGCTACTATTAGTCGAAGTAGTAAATTAAATATCGCTTACAGATGCGAATGAAAGACGTACCTCTTGTTGCCGTATCTAGTGACCAACAGATCAAATAATCGTTAGCAGTTGCCGTTGGTGACATCTAGCGATTGACTCAAGCGGTAGATATGGTGTGTAGTCGAGTTTGCGCTTTACTCGCTATGTTATAAGTTCCAATCCTGAACGAGGCAAGGAATATCAAACACTATATACATTTTTTTCTAATAGCAGTCGTCCTTCCACACCCCTAATTATAGCCGAAGTTTTTCCATACGCCATACTATGGAGGATGCGCCAATTATTATATATTATTTTATTATGGTGTGAGAAGAACAAACATAAAAACTGATGTCTAGGAGATGGATAACTTAGCACTTAAATGTTTTACAGCCCCGAATGCATCGATGTACCGAATTATTTCACTAATGAATGCGTTATAGACTGCAAAAAAACGTATTAAGAAGTGTACACTTTGCATGCTATGTTAATACTTAAACTATATATAGAAAATTTCGATAATTCACTTTATTTATTTTATATATGTTGGAGGACATAATTTGTATTACGTAGTCAGCACTATAGTGCTCTTCTTGTCACATAGGTAAAGATCTCTACAGACAGCTATACAATCAACTACGGCGGCCGCAGACTCGACTATGGATCTTTTTAGTAAAACCTATTTCCAAATTTTAATTTTTACTGTGTATGGAATTGAAAAAATCGAATTTAATTTTAATTAATATAATTCTTTTCATTCTTTTTTCCTTTTTAATAATAACAAACATAATAAAATAATTTAATGCAATTTCTTTGTTTTGTACATCTTAAATTATTACAAAAAACATTCGACAAATGAAAATTTTTCTACAATTCTGTATGTTTATTTGTATCGAAATGAAATCAGAATAAAATAGTAAATCAAAAAAATTTCCAAAAAATAAATGAGGGTTAATATCATACATACATCTTATTTAACTAAAAATAAATTCATAAAAATAAGACTTGTTACAGTACAAAAGAGCTGGGGTTTGAACTATGGGGCAAAGGCTAAAACGTGCAATATGTTAATGTGAACCGCGACTAAACACGCGAAGCCACAGCAGATGGTCTCCACTGCTTACTTAAACGGCTAATAATGCAAATCATATCAATGTGTGCGAATAGAAGAAGAACAATTTACGAAGCAAACCACGAAAAACCATGTTTTCTGATCGTCAGCGGGCCAAGTTGAGGCGGCCTGTAACCAAATGAATATTACCAGAGAACATCTAACAATGAGATTGTGCAAACAGAGAGCTTGGAATAATTAGAAGGCAAAAGTTTTGGTTCGAAGCAAATGAAATCTCAACGGTTTCGGCTAAGGAATAACAATGTGCTAAATTTTGATTTCGTCGCCGCATTAGAGGGATGTAAATGTGTCATTTTCCTCTGTTAAAATTGTTGCTGAAATGTTGATAAATCGCAGATGTGTATGGGCATATTCCTACAAAATGTGTGACTAAGAAACAATTGAAATCTTTTTCCAAATTTTTGAAAAATTTTCAGGAAATATTATTTAAAAAAAGAAAAAATATTTAAAAAATAATTAAAATCAAATCGCATTTGAATGTAAGTACAATATCTTGTATTTTTACTTGCAAGTCGCCATTAGTATTTTTTAAAGTAAAAATAACTGCAATTCATAGTATTGATAATGGTTTAAGTGTACATGAAAAAATATTAAAAAATAAATACAATTAAATTGCATTGGATGTATTCATTATGTTGCAAGTGTGTGTGCATTTGTTTACAAAAAAATAAATTAATAAATAATCAACATTTATTTTCAAATTTTTCATAAAATTTTCAGCAAAAATTTTCTAAAAGAGGAAAAGATGTTTGTTAAATCAAAATTAGCTTTGTTCGAAAAATATTATTAGCTTTCTATGTATGAATGCTTACTTGCATGCCATCATAAATATTATCAAATATTAAACAAAGGCGAAATTCAAAATGTTCAACACTTTAACAATGCTCCAAGTGTATATGCAATTTTTGTTTAACAAAATATGAAATTCATAAATAATTAAGTCTTCTTTAAATTGTTCATACAATTTTCAGCAGAAATTACTTATAATAGAAGAAAAAATTGGCTTAAAATAAAAGTATTTATTAACTTTCTATAAAAAATAATCATAATCATTCCATCATGAATACAAAAAAAAATCTCTCATGAATTATATCCCAAAGTACCACCGTGTGACACCGAAGTCCTTCTCGGCGGAGGTGGAGAATGGTCGGCTTTTGTGTTCATGGTACATAAGACCAGCCCAAATTGGCCCCACTCAAAAGTTATATTATCTGAGCTTAAAGACGAAGGTCAAGCAGGGCTTATGGTAAAACCATATCGTCTATGCTGACCCAAGCTACCTGGCGAAACACTTTCCTTGTGGGAGCAATCCCTAAGTACTCGGAAAGAACTACCTCTCGGTAAAAATAATCAAATTTCTGACAAGTTGGTTCGGTGCCTATCGGCCAAGCTAACTAAAACATAATTTCCATCCTCTCACTCCATGAATGGCCGATCCAAATGCAACATTTGCAAACAAAGCTCGAACTCAGACTTTAAACACTGAGTCAGCTAAATCATTTGCTCTTCAATTTAGCAACTCAAATCGCGCCTAAATGTATGCGGTTCTACAATTCAGCTATCATAAAAGGCACTCAAATGTCTTGCACACTTGCACTTAAAAATTGTATTGTTGTTCTATTTGTATTATTGTATTGTTATTGCATTGTATTGTTGTATTGTTGTTGGCCTCGGTATTGTAGTTCGGAGTAGTCTCCACGCTGCACATACGGCCGTTACATTTTGTTTAGCACTGGCGGCTTAAACATCTTTCACCCTCTGCAGGGATGTGGCCTTTAGCATATCCTGCAGCTCCTGCAGGGCATCAATGGTATTACCAAGGGCACGATTGGTTTTGAGCTAAGACTGCTGCATTGGAGTGAAGCACAGGTTAACGGGAGAGTGCTGATTGGCATGTACTGCCAATTAGTGCCTTAAGGGCCATACATTCCCATATTGTCTGCGGAACATTCGTTAAGGAATTTAACGAAGTTGCGTTCTGTTGCGCGCTGAACGCCAATAAACGTTTTTCGGTCGTCGCTCATCATTTTTTCTGCTAACGAAGCGAGCATATGCTTAATTTTTAACGACCCTGCAAAGTCTACTCCGGTAGTGCAAAAGAGAAGCACACCTTTGATTTCGGCCATGCATCCGTGTGACAGGAAAGCCGTTCCGGCCCATGCCACCAGAGTGAGGAAGTCGCAAAGCCTCTCTGCTTGCAACCGCTGCTCCCGAGGTTCTCTGAATTGTTAGATTGTTAACAATAGCAACAAAGCGCAATATACCGTTTGGAAGATGCCCCCGGATTTGGGAGGTATGGTTTGAAACATACGTCTTCCATGTGCATAGTGGCTTATACCCAAGCAATAATGTGACCATAAGAATATGTTACATGCCTCTAAGTGGCGGAGTTTTCGAACATTCTTGACCAATATTGCCAGTACAACTGCGTTACAAATTCCTAGGCGTGGCAAGGTCACCATTTTGAAAGGAGCAACCTTGCCTTTCGCAACCAAAAGAGAGGATTTTGTTTGGTCGTCGGATGTCGACCGGCGCACAGTATGGGTATTTTGTCCTAGAGCAAAGTTAACCCATCGAGGAATTTCGATGTTGAAGAGGGCTGACAGATTTCTGCGAATTCTTGCCGCTTTAACAAAGTAATGGAGTTGGCGCATCCATCCCAATCAATGCAATCAATCCAGAGTTCTTTAAGTAGAACCTTCGCATGAAACATCACTAGCGAGAACCATTTTGCCGGGTCAAATATTCATGCATTATCATCAGATACGATTCTGTGTGGTCTTGAATTGGCGAATCTACAAATTTTGCACAGTATCTCATGAAACTGTCACTTTCTGCAATAAACTTTTGCGCGGAGAGGTCAAAGGTTCTGGATTTAGAGGGCGTTATTGAGGATGCCCTTTTTGCGCTTGTGGCTTCGGGTATCAATGCACGATTGTTTTGGTGGGCTGTGTCCAAGTGGCATTCGGGATAATCCCTCGTATTGTGTTCTCAAAAATGAAAACAAAGTCGTGAACAGAGAGTATTGTATTATGTCTCCGAAAATTTGAAAAAATGTGATAAGATTTTGTTACGATGTTTGTATTTCTTTTTCTTGCAAATTACATGGAATATATATTTGCGTTAATTTGGTTCAAAGTTATTTAACAACAATAAAGAACGTGGGAACAGAGCGCCCAATTTACATATGTGGAATATTGATTTAAAAATTGTAGTAATATAAAAAAAAAAAATCACAAACACTTTCACTGTTATATATGTACGTGGTTGAAATATACTTATATGTAGATATTTAACATTATATGCAAATTGTTAGCAACACTGGGAAAATATTGGTTTCGTTATTTTAATTTAGACAGATGCACTCAGGAAAATTTCCCTAATGGATTGCATCTATCTAAATAATTTAATACCTTGTTTTACACTTGTCACCAGTATTCGCTGTTATGATGTATGAATGCGCACACAACATGTAAACATACATATACGTGCGTATGCATGTATAACTGCGTTGGAGGACGGGTCCGTGTGTAGAAGTCCTCGCAAGTGCTCTATGAGCACCTTGAGCGCGCGTACACACGCTGCCCATGGAATGATATAAAACTCTTGCTAGCCGGTTTTAATGCAAAAGTGAGAAGGGAAGGGATCTTTGGTACATTCAGTCTACACGACGAAAAATCTTGTAACAGACTGAGGCTGGTCGACTTCTCCGGTGCCCGAATCATGGAAGTACCGGGTTCAAGCATAAAGAGATACATCAAGCTACGGGACTATCTCGTGAGGGAAAAACGTGAAATAAAATTGATCATGTTCTGGTAGACGGAAGGAATGCTTCCAGTGCCTTAGACGTGCGCACTATTCGAGGAGCTAATATCGACTCGGATCATTATCTTGCCGCTGCTCAGATGCGTACCCGTCTCTGTGCAGCAAAAAGCGCGCGCTCAGTGACACGAGGAAAGCTCGGCGTCCAAAAGCTGCAATCACAACAGATGGTCGACAGTTTCGCCACACAACTTCCACTCCAGCTCTCTGAGAGCAATGTTCAATAAGCAGATATCTGCTCGCAATGGAACCACCATTCTCTCTCATTACGTACCGCCGATGACGAGGTCATTGGTTTTCAGCGAGCCCGAAAAACCGACTGGTACGATGAAAAATAAAGTTGCTGCCTACAGGGCCACGCTGCAACTACCAGCAGAGCTATCCAAGTGTGCGACGAGGTCCATGCACCAGCTCATTTGTAAAATATTGTAACTGTACTCTGGCCAATGCACAAAAAGGGAGATTCTGCAATATGGGCCATCTATCACTGGATCAGTCTTCTTAATATATCATATAAGGTTCTGTCGAGCGAATTGTGTTGACGCCTGAGCCCACCGTACACAGACTGATTGGACCTTATCAGTGCGGCTTTAGGTTGGGTTAGGTTGGAGTGGCAGCCGCCTGCAGCGGCTCACTTAGGCCAGTATAAGGAGGCCCATTGTGTTACCACAAGAAAAAATTTTGTACCATCCAAGAGGAAATTACCCCTCAACAAACAATTTTGCATCGCTGATGAACCTCAGCAGGCAATTTACCTCGGTGCTTGAAACCTCACTAAGGTCATCCAAAAACGGTGATCCCAGATATCGCATTCTGCTTTTACACAGTGCAGGACACTTACACAGTAAATGCAAGATCGTTTCCTCCTCCTCGTCGTTCTTGCAGCTCCTACAGCATATTCGGAAGGGTACTCCCAACCTTTCAGCATGTTTCCCTATCAGACAGTGCCCTGTTAGAGCCCCGATGACGTTGGAAATATTTTCCCTTCTTAGAGAGGGAGAACGCTGCGCGACCGTTTCCGATCCCATTTAGGCCACGTCTGCCTTGAGGTTCGACAGGTCGTATTTTGCCTCCATCTGTTGTCAGCTTGTTTATATGTACAACGTACAATCTCTGAGTAGCAGTTTGCAAGTGGCAAACGGCATACCAATGCGTTTTTTATCTTGAAGAATCTGCTTGGTCGTATCTTGTCTTGCAAGTTCGTCTGCCATGCAGTTTCCCTCTATGTCCCAGTGACCAGGGACCCAAATAAAGTACAGTCTGTTCTGCTTGGCCATCTCCGGCAGTCCAGCGCGATGTTCGAGTTAAACGTGAGAGAGCTCAGAGCTTTGATTGCAGCCTGGCTGTCACTAAAAATGAAGATGTCTCTTCCTATAATCCCGGTCCCAATCTTCTCTACCGCCTCCCAGATAGCTGAGACCTCAGCCTGAAAGACGCTGCAGTGATCTGGTAACCTAAAGGAAATTTGCAGGAGAGGGTTTCGTGAGAAGACGCCTCCTCCTACCTGATTATCGAGTTTCTAGCCATCTATATAGATGAAAACGCGTACTTGGCCCTATACTTTATACGATTTTTACATCTGACATACCCGAAATCGAAAATGTACTAATTGCTACATACGCTGATGACACTGCTATATTAGCATCAAGTCAGTCCCCAGTTGATGCAAGCAATCTAGTTCAGAGAGAACTAAATGAGATACAGATGTGGCTTGACCGATGGAAAATAAGAGTAAACAATACCAAATCGGTGCACGTTTTGTTTTCATTGAGACGGGAAGAATGCCCTTCACTGCAACTAAATGGTAATATAATTCCCAAACATGATAGTGTCAAATATCTTGGCATACATTTGGACAAACGGTTAACCTGGAAATGTCATATACAAGCCAAAAGTAAACATCTGAAGATTAAAACCAGCAAACTTTACTGGTTACTAGGCCCAAAATCGCCTTTAGATCTTAATAATAAGATTTTAATATACAAGGTTATACTAAAGCCAGTATGGACCTACGGAGTTCAACTGTGGGGCACTGCTTCCAATTCGAACATAGAAATCTTACAAAGATATCAGTCAAAAACTTTAAGACTTATTACGAGTGCACCTGGTTCATCACTAATAAAGCCATTCATTCTGATCTAAAAGTTCCTTTTATAAAAAATGAAATTAAAAAAATTAGTACAAAATATTTACATAGAATAAGTAATCATGAAAATCCGCTAGCAATTGCATTACTTGATGAATCTAATGAAATTATTAGACTTAAAAGACATCATGTATTAGACCTTCCATTTAGAACTTAATAGCTAAATATAAAGTTAAAATGTATTAAAATGTAACAAAAGAGTCGGAGTTGCATATACATATGTAGTACATAAGTATATTATTATTGACCTCAGTGGAGTTCAATAATATAAGTAGTTTTGTTAATTAATTATATAATTTGCTTATTATTTTAAAATAGATTGCAAATAAACGTATTAAATAAAAAAAAAAAAAAAATGTACCGATGTCCAAGCACACCGGTCCGTGCTGCTTGGAATAGAGCAGAACTTGTTCAAAATACTAGAGTGCCCTTGGCATTCAGGGTGCCACTGGGATGTCTCTCTTAGTCTCAAAGCAGTCATCGCTGCCGTCTGTTGTCCGACCAAATCTAAAGGAAGGAGGTCTAAAATGGCATTCAAAGCTTCATTTGGCGTGGTTCTGAGCGCCCCGCTTATGCAGATCATACTAGATCTTTGCACCTTGGTGAGTAATCTGAGGTTAACCTCTTTGTCTAAAGCAGGCCACCATACGATCACCCCATATAGGAAAATTGGTATGACGACCGCTGTGAAAATCCACCGACAGATCTGGGGATTAAGACCCCATTTCTTGCCTATGGCTCTCTTACATGTGTAGAGGGCTACGGAAGCCTTCTTATGACGTTGAACTAGATTCTCCTTCCAGCTCAACTTCCTATCTAAAATAACGCCTAGAAATTTGGCACTTGTAGAGAGACTTAACCGGGTACCCTTTAGTACCGGTGGAGTCACCGAAGGCACTTTATACCTTCTCGTGAAAAGTACAAGTTTCACCTTACTTGAGCTGACCCTGAGCCCGCAGTGGGTGGACCACTTGGATACCTCCCGAAGTGCTCGTTGCATCAGCTCGCATAATGTCTGCGGAAACTTTCCCCTGATTGCAATCGCGACGTCATCAGCGTACGCGACGACTTTTGCGCCGCCCCATGCCGTATCTCGCAGTAGCGTATTTACGGTGAGGTTCCATATGGGTGGGGATAGGACGCCTCCTTGTGGCGTCCCCCTCGACACGTGCCGTGACAATTCGCTCGCACCCAGCTTAGCCCTAACTACTCTGCAACAGAGTAGCTGGCCGATAAAGTCAACCAGTGAGTGTTCATCCCCTAGATCCCTAACGGCGCCAGTTATAGCTTCTGGAAATACGTTATTAAAGGCGCCTTCAATGTCCAGGAAGGCTACAAGACAGAACTCCTTGACATTGAGAGACTTCTTAATATAGCCGACCAAGCTATGGAGAGAAGTCTCAGTAGATTTACCTTTGCGGTAGGCATGTTGGTCATTAGACAGTAGTCGACTGTCGATGGTATCGGACAGGTAGCTACTAACAATCCTTCCAAGCGCCTTAAGAACAAATGATGATAGACTGACAGGCATAAGATCCTTTGGATTAGTGTGTGAGGCCTTACCGGCTTTAGGAATAAAGACAGCCGTGACATTTCTCCATGCCAACGGTATAAGATTCAGTTTGAAACTGGCCCTGACCAGACCTCCAGTGTCTTAATTAGCTAGGCAGGTATTATCCCATCCGTCCTTGCAGATTTGCATGGTTTAAAGCTCTGGATAGCCCATTTAACCTTTTCTTCCGAAACCGGAATGTTGACGGGGCTGGAAGAGATGAACGGAAGAATTCCTTCCTCCGCAAATGTGTTCCCAAGGAAATGGGTATCTAGTAGCAGTTCAAGGGTTTCCTTTCCCGTTGAGGTCCAGCTCACGTGACCACCAATGGGGCTTACGTTTGCCCCACTGCTTTGGTCCAGGGCAAGCCTGATCTAGGGCATTTGAGCAGGTCAATGTAAAAACGTCCATCATGTTCTCTAGATCCCCGATACAAATAGGTTCAATAAGAGGTTCGCTGGTTAGCCTATCCTCAAATAACCTTTTATAAGAGCACCAATCCGTGTCTTTTAGGTTTTTACGCACCTATGGGCTGGTAATAGAAAAGTTCAATACGATTTCAATATAACGATGATCAGAGAAGGAGCGTTCATCTAGAACCCGCCAACTTCCGATCAATTCAGATAGTCTATCACTGCACAGAGTTATACATATCTAAAACTTGATGCATATATGTAAGTAGGTTAGGTACAATAAGGTAGTTGAAAAGTAACTCACCTCGATCACTGATATCCGTGCTCCCTGTTGACATGGTGAGCATTCGCGTCGCTGCCAACCAAAATGTGTCCGCTCTCATAACTGGACACCAAGTTACGCACCATAGGGGGAGGAGGGTACTCGGCTTTGTACGGCATGTAAGCCGATGCCATCAGGAAAGACATACCCCCTATCTCCGCGAGAATTGCCGTGACGTCGCCATCACTGTAATCAGGTAAAAGAAAGATATTTAAATCTGCTTTGTCCAGAATACAGACTCTAATTTTACCTTTACCGCGCTCCATGTAAAGCTTAAAACCGGTGGCACTCAACCCACAAACCCTTGAGTTGCAAACCCAAGGTTCCTGAATGAGTACCACCGTAATGTCGCCTTTGCTCAGGCGACCTAGGAGAGCAACTGAGGCTGCTTTAGAGCGATGGAGGTTAATCTGCAGCACTCTCATGCGAGAAAGCCGCTTCCTCCCCTCCAGCCACGACGGTGACATCAGCCTCGCACTCTCCGTCGCTGAGCAGCAGCTCCTCCTCCGCAAACATCCTATGCATTGTTGGTGCAAGGTTCGTCTGGGAGGAGACGCTGTCTTCAGCGTCAGAGAGTTCCGGGTCCGGCTCCGGTTCGGGTGCCTCAATGACCGCGTCCATTGCTGCACCCGCACCAGAGGCACGCTGAGCTTCCCAGTGGTACACCTTAATGATGACCTCATCGAGGCCATATGAGACGCGGTCTTGCCTCTTCTCTAGAAGTCCGATGGACTCCTACTTTAGGGACAAGACCACTTGTCTCGAAGGGCCTTCCGCGTCCTGGACCCGGACGATCCTCCAATCACTTGTTGAGAGGGCCGGGTTCATCACCTGAAGCATCTTTAGGATGCTTTCCGGTGCCGATGGTGTCACCGGAATTCAGGTCCTCGCCCGGGATCTGACCAACTTGGCCCCTGGGTAGACAGGGCCCACCTTTGCAACGGCGACCTTGTACAGCGCCACCGATCTCAGGTCCTCACAGGCGACCACCTTAATGTGGCCCTGGTACCAACTAGCGTCCTTACAGGCCGGGAGGTTCCAGGATTCTCCAGCAGAACGTCAAAGATGACGTTCGCCAGAGCTGCCTTCACCCACCTCCACTGGTTCTTTGGTATGGACCCGAGCTCGTTGTCTCGGCCCAGAACCCTAATAAGGATCCTGTCCTTCGCAACCTCGGCAAAGCTAGGCCTGCCCACCCAGGAGTGCCGCCGGATTCTCTTCGTCGCCGGAGTTTGTTCCTCCGCCTATCTTTGGTCGTTTAGGCGGAGGCACCCGTTTTTCCACCGAAGCCCCAGTGACCCGGTAGTTAGGCAGCCGGGCTTTCGCCCTTTCCACCGCTTCCTTCGTGCTCTGGGGCAACATTTCCAACGGGACCCCGTCGGATCTTTTTAACGTCTTCGCAGACTTACGGTTATCTACGAATTTCAGCCGCTCCAACTCCATCTTCTGAGAGGGGGGGCTCGTAGTTTCCAGTACTGCCACGCTCTCCATATTTTCGTATGGGGCTGCTTGTCGCCTTAATCCATTCGGGCCAGGCCGTGAGACCCCTGCCTTCGCTACCGCCACGGAACGATCTGCCGTTTCCAGGACAATCCCCGCAGCTTTACCCGCCATAACACCCATGGTCACGGGTCGGTATGTAACTCCCACCTCCAGCCCGGAAGAGCCCCTAACGGAGCGAAGCGGCGCGTTACGCGCTTGCGCCTGCGCATTCTTGTGCGGCTTTAGGCCTGGCAAATCTACCGTCGACCAAGTATTCACAATACTCCAAATCTTGGAAAGTTCCGAGAAAGAAAAATAGACACATACCATCGTTTTGTGGACTTCAAATAAATTTTCGATAGCACGAGAAGAAGCTGCCTATTTGCTGCAATGTCTCAATTTGGTATCCCAACAAAAATAATACGGTTATGTAAAATGATGTTGAGCAACACCACCAGCCCCGTCAGAATCGAGAAGGACCTCTCCGAGCTGTTTGAAACCAAACGAGGTTTCAGACAGGGTGACTTTCTTGCACAATGTTACATGCCGGAAATCAGCTCATGGTGAGGGTGATTCATCAAGAATATTATATTAGTATATTTTTCACTATAAAACGTGTACGTTCTGCAAAAAGTATATGAGATCCCAAATCGTGTCCGCATGACCTCCCGAACTAGTGTTATATACTCTCCCATTCCTTACTGGAGTGGTCTTCGGTGGACCGATCTTAACAAAGTTGCCATCTCCTCGAAGAGTTACCTGCGCAAAGACCTAGATTTGTAAATTTGTCTGCTTCCCAATGTAAGTAAGTCACCTTGAGTTGTGATCTGACCTGTCCCCCCAAGCGTCTCGGGCAGCGTTTGCAAGAGTCGTTGTACGACATGGCCTGCCCCGTAATGGCAAAGACTTCAAAGGCGCCCAGGTCTCAATTTTACTCAAGGAAACATTCGCCGACATTGCCACCAAACACGCAATCCATGAAGTATCCTGGCAGTTCATTCTGGCGTGCACGCCGCACATGACAGGGCTATTTAAAGCGGTCGTGAAAAGTTTCGAGCTCCGCTACATCAGAGGCGATCCTTAACTCCAGGCCGCTTCCGCCTATGACTCAAGATCAACTTGCACTTACACCTGGATATTTTCTACGTGGAGAGCCATTGTTTCCTCTATACAAACATAACGACGAAAATCTGTCCCTGATCAATAAATGGCAGAGGTAAAGGTTATCCATCATCAATTCAGCACACGGTAGACAAACTTAAGAACAACTTCAAAAAGGTGATGATTTTTATTTTTTTTTTTGGAGTCAGTATCAAGTTTTCAGAAATGATCGCTTGTGTGGAGTCCGGGGTGATGTTCTATACGCAGTTCATTCCGCAATTCCTGCAGAAGAAAGTTGTTTCTACTATTGAATCCATTGCATTTAATTGTAAACTTAGATCTTTGCAATAGGCAATTTTATCTGTATCTATCCCATATGTTTCTTTACTTAAAGCCGTTAGTTCTATGATTAAATCTTCTGATCAATAATTGTCTTGGGTAACTTTAACCTTCCCCACATATCCTGGAAATTATTTGCTATGACATGCAGTTTCTTCTCGGTTGGGTAACTGCGACTTTTTGGATGAGATGGATGAACTTTGTCTAAAGCAGATTAATGTTCATTCAGGACGTTTACTATCCTGCTATTGGTATAACATAAATGCAATTATTGTGAACTAATGCAGTAAAACTCTTCTATAGTCCGTCTTTAAGGAAGCGGCGTAGGTATTTGAAATTACCGGCGAATAACAAAGCAGTCTGCTATTAAAATGTTTGAGACAATTGTCACAAATCAGTTGAAATATTCGACGTCGACATCAATCGCAAACTCTAAGCACGGATTTTGTAAGAGCAAACTATTACCAATTTACTGGAATTCACAACTCATGTTTGAAACAGAGTTAAAGCAAATATATATATTAATATTTTTTGGCTTATTTATCTTTATATCAAACAATAATTTAATGAGCTGAAGGCCAGTCTTTAATATGAAAAATTTAATTTTTTATATAACTATTTTTTTTTATACAATTCTTTCTTTTAAAAATCTGGCCTTGAGCTCATAAAATTATTGTTTGATTTAAAGAAATTATTAAACATATGCTATATAGTGACTTAAGTAAAGCTTTTGACAAATTATGCTACTTTTTCTCCTCCGTTCGGCTTCTTCTTACCTACAATGACAGATCTCAAATAGTTGTATTTATCAATGATATCAGTTCTTGATTCTTATCAGCAAGATTTCTGCTTTATGCAGATGACCTTAAGATAAATCCTTTGTTCAGTAGCTGTCTTGATTCGGAGTTGATAAAAAGTGATTCAGATCATGTTACTTACTGGTGTGACAAAAACCGCTTATCGCTGAACGTAAAAAATGGTTCAAATTACTTTTTCTAAGCGTTTCAATATTATTGACACTTCTTATCACACTTCTAACTGGCCTCTGCCACGGGTAAACAAATCAAAGGCTTAGGGGTTATATTTGATTCGAAGCTTACTTTTTTATTGAAGTTTTCAAGTCTTTTTATGCTCCAAATTCTCCTTTTGCTAGAGCTCTAATTCAGCTCAATAGAATTTATAAATTTATCGAGACCGATTTCTCATGTTTTGTTTTTCATTTTTCCCTTAACCACTTATTAATCAATGATCGTGTCTACTTAGCCTATAAAAACTTACTGTACTGATTGACTTAATTAAATAAATAAATAGTAATGCTTCTTTCAATGTCATAAATCGTTCTTCAGGAGTTCCCTAAGCCAGCCGCCTAGGCTTGATCCTCTTCTTGATATTTATAAATGGTATTACTACTGCAATAAAATATTCGATAATACTAATGTATGCCGATGATGTGAAATACTTTAGGACGTATTCGGCTACTGAAGAAAGATTCTTATTACAAACAGATGTTAACAGCTTAATTAGTTGGAAGGCCGCCATAGCCGAGTGCATAGCGCATCATTCGGAGGATCCCAGTTTCGTTTCCTGACCGGGGCAACTCGGAGTGTATTTCTGCCATGAAAAAAACCTTTTGAAAAAAATCGTTTGTCTTTCAGCGTAAAACTGTAAATCCTCCAATTTGCGTTACAACGTCAAGACGCACACCACAAATTTTAGGAGAAGTTCGGCCAAATATCAAACTAAAGCCAAATTATTATTGTTACTATTACTCCTCGGCCTTGTCGCCTAACTGAACTGAAGCAGAGGAAGTGAATGAAGCCCCCATGGGTATGGAGGTGGACTCCGTAAGGTCGGATGCTGAAAGTGCTGGTGGCGTCTCCTCGTTCGTGGGGTCCGTCATCAAAAATAATAGGCTGTTGGACTGGATTGAGGAGGAGAGGCTTCTGGCCTCAAATATTAAGGACGCCGTCGCAGATGGCATGGAAGGGACCGTTGAGGTTGATTATCTTGGAAATCAATCTCAAACACTCCAATGCGGCGTCTGCCAATTTAGTGCTCCACCTTAAGCAAGGTGGGGCAGATGTAGTCCTGATTCAAGAGCCGTGGCTGAGCAGCAACGGTAATTCTGACATTGGGACGAAGAACTACATGGGAAGTGACCTTATGTTTGTAACTGCGGACTGGGAACTAACCAGGATCGAGTTGGGAATTTATAAATCCGACATAAGGAAAGCTAACCGGAATTCGTGGAAAAGCTTCTGCGAGAACTTGAAAGGCGCCCTCTAGGCTTAGGCGCGTGCTTGCGAGGGCTCACGTTCCTTTGAGATACCTGAGAGACGACTTGGGAAGCTGGACGATGAGCAGTGAAGGGTCGCTTGATAGAGGAGTGTCGTATGAGCTCTCATATATCCGCTAATGACTTCAGACCAATCAGCCTCTTTACTTTTCTATTAAAAGCTGATTGATCTGCATATAAAAATGGGATTCCTCGTGGGCGATTGTGGAGTGCTTAGTGGAAACAGCCCTGCACATGGTTGGTAACGAAATAGAATATTCCTTTGAACACGAAGACTTCGCAATTGCTGCCTTTCTGGGTATAGAGGGGACCTTTAATAACGTCCAGCTGGAGGTAATAGGCGGCCGCTTGGGTGAGCTTGGAATCGAACAGGGCCTTATAAAGCTAACCTACCGCCTTCCCTGTTACAAAACCGTCGTGGTGGAGTGGAGCAGCACCTCCATACAACGAAGGGTGCGTAGGAGCACTCCGCAAGGTGAAGATCCTTTACCACTCCGTTGGGTCGTTGTTATCAACAGCGTCCTCAAGGAGTTGGAAAGGAGAGGCTGCCCGGTTATTGCCTATGTGGTCAAACGGGCACTAATTGTTTGGACATTCTATTTGACATCTTGTAGGGTTAACTAAACATGATCGTGAAGTGGTCTACGGGGTGTGGGGTCGTTATTAATCCTAACAAGACGGAGCTCCCCTTGGGAAGGTTGACACTTGTTATATATATGTGACAGAAACAGAAATACGTTTACTGGTGGTATATGCAAAGGACAATTATTTATCTAACGTGGGCAGGACAACGTCTGCTGGGAATTTGTAGTATATAACTAAAATTTTAATTTGAAATACTTTTCACAAATGTATGTATATGTGGACATTATTATGGCAGTTGAGTTTTATATTTATTATAGGTTAGGTTAGGTTAGAACGGCTGCCCACGTGCAAAACCACGGTATTACACGTAGGCTAACAAAGCCCGTTGGGATTCCGCTGGCGAAAGCGATGCATTTCCTTTCCCTCTTATCTTAGAAGGTGAACCATCAAATGCGCCTTACTGCCATGTATTGCCCATGGCGGGGCCGTGACATTGATAGTATTGGATGCTCTCCACTTCTTCTTCGTCCCTGCAACTACGAGAGAAATCGCTGGTTAGGCAAGCAGTGTCGAGTTATACGATGCGAGACCTTTTCCTGGGCGGGATAAGGGAAAAGGGAAGAAACCGGTTGACCACGACAGATCAACATGCTTTAACAAGTCTACTGTTCTCCTCAGGAACTGACCTGTGTCCAGTTGTTCTTATTTGCAGTCTATCGAACTCCTGGAGAACAGGCAAGGCCGTATTTCGTGCTCTTCGAGGTCGCTTGGCCAAAGACGACGTTGCGCTAATACAGGAGCCATGGGGGTTCAAGGATCTAAGGGTTGAGTGCCATGGGTTTTAAGTTTTTGGTGGGACGCGGTTAAGTATTCTGGCTAAAGCGGATTTAAATAAAGAGTACATGCCTTTCGACCTTGAGCACCCTCGTCACTCGACGTTGTGCAACCTGTTGACCAAGTGTGAGAGCGGAAACATTCCGTTCCGCATCGACGCAAATGCTCACCACGTTCAGTGTGGGAACACGAACGTAAATGATCAAGGTGAGAATTGCAACTATCCTACTTACATATATGCAACAAAGATAGGGAGCCTTCCTTCATTACTAAACATCGTACAGAAGTATTGGATATAACTCTATGCAGTAGTGGATTAATTAATTGATTGAGAGTTGGGGATTTCTAGAGGTACACTCCTTCTCTGACCATTGAGATTGTACTCAGTTTCTCTCTGGCTAGCCCGAAACTGAGAAACAACCTAAAAAAACTGGAATTGGGGCTCTTATAAAAAGGTATTTGAGGACAAGTTAAACAGCGAAACCATCAAAAAACCCAATTTACCGACGATCTAGAGAATATGGTCAATATTTTTACATTGACTAGCTCAGAGGCGCTAAGCCAGGCTTGCCCTGAACCTAAACTATGTGGCACACGTAAACCCCATTGGCGATCGCGTGAGGTAGACTTTTTCCGCAAATCCTGCAGGAAGTAATTCGATGAGGCCCACAGACTTAGTTGTGAGCTGCAATGGCATGAATACAAATAGTTGCTCCGAGCCTATAAAAAAGCTTCAAGGGAGGCAAAGAGACATCGTGGATAAGTTTTAGTGGCGGCGTCGAGGAAGCATCCGAAGATCCTCAAACCCGATAGCCTTCTTACAAAGTCAAGAAGGGTCCTCGACCTCAACGTGGAAAGAAACCCTTGAACTGCTAATGGACAACCACTTTCCTGGGAACACAACCGATGGGCAAAACACCACTCCCTGCATTTTCTCCAATACCGTAAATGTATAGGTTTCGGTAAGAGAGGGCTTATTTCAAACATAATCATAAGTTTATACGTCACGGCCGTGTTTATTCCCAAGGTCGAGAAGGCCTCACACACTAATCCAAAGGATCTTAGGCGTATCAGCCTATTTCGTTTGATCTTCAGACACTTGAGAATATTGTTAGCAGTTTCCTCTCTGATACCGTCGGTAGTCGACTAGTGGCTGATGACCAACATGCCTACCGCAAAGGCAAATCTACTGAGAGCGCACTCCATAACCTGGTCGGCTATATTGAGAAGTCTCTCAAAGTTATGGACTTCTGTCTCGTAGCCTTCCTGGACATTGAAAACGCTTTCAACAACGTACCCCCAGAAGCTATAACTGACGCCGTTAGGAGCTAAGTTTCCGCAAGCACTGTGCGAGCTGAAACAACGAACGCTTCGGGATGTATCCAACTGGCCCACCCGCTCCGGGCTTAGGGTCAGCTAGAATGTGGTGTAGCTCATTCTCTTTACGAGGCGGTACACGATCCAGCACTCAAGACTGAATACTGCAAATTCGTGCAGGGTATATGGAGCTAAACCACATTATCGGCATAGAGCCGCACGTATTCCGCGCCAAGTTGGGCAGATACATTTCCCACAACTGCGTCATTGTTAAGTTTGACGCATTGTGCGGCACTCTAATGGAAGGGCCCTCAATAGCATTCTTCGTGTTGGACCAAATCTATAAAATGATATAGTAACTATTTTCGCATTCATGTGCTAATTGCTGATATAGCCAAAATGTATCTGCAAATCTATGTCACTTAGTAGACAGTGCATTCTCTGGCGCAAACTAAACATTTGTTTTAAGGAACATTGAATGGTATATTAACTGGCATCCCACTTTCAGTTCATTCTTAAACCAATTAACCTTTGTTGTGGGTAAAGGCAAGTGGAAACGCCCACTTTATTAAATATGTTGACAAAATGACAAATGTACCATATTAATTCAGCTGCATGCGGTGTTGCGTAATTGTCTGCGCATACTGCGTTAGTCTGCGTTATGTACTCTTGTTGATGTTAGACGGAAACTGTCAATGCAATTAAAAATATCATTTATCAAGCATTGTAAAGTGGTTTACAGAAAGCTAGATTCATATTCTGAGCATAATATTATGGTTGCTTTTAGCTATGTGACGCGTTATCTGTATGGACTGCGTCGGTTATTGTAAAAGTCCAAACCAACTGTAGGATTTCCCAAATAAGTAGTTGATTAGTAGGATATAAAAACCTTTTGGAAGTAATATTATATATTAATCATTAAATTATTATTGAGTGATTAGTGTCCACTCGCTTCAACAAGTGATTAGTTCTAAATAATGCGAAAATGCAATGGGCGAAGAAGATGCAAGTGCACTTAATTCTCAAATTTCTATTAAAAAATATTATTTTCTTTGAGTTCAAATTGTAACAAATAAGATTATATTTGCGTTTCAAATATAAAGTTCAAAAATAATTATAAATGAATTTAGAAGAGTTAAGTCTGGGAAGTTTTTGTAAAAGTAGAGAAAAATTTAATAAGAAATCGGGAGTATTGCAGCCTGTAGAAAATGCCTAAATGAGTACAAGGTTTTCATAAATAGTACTTCAAATTAGGTGAAACGTATATTAGTGATATTTGATATAGAAATATGACGAAAAATTTGGCGCAGGAAATGGGCGTCGACGTTGAAACTAAAAAAAGGTAGAATATAATTCTAACTTTGTGAAAAATAGAGAGTTACCAATAATTTTAAATTGTGGGAGACTCTGTCATGTCATCCGTGTCTATTTGCAATCTCTTGAATTTTGTACCAACAGAGCGGAATTCATCTGCTCTGCACACTCACTCATTTATATCGGTTGCTGAGATTTGAGTGCGTATGCAAGCGAATCATGATGGAAAGAATACAGAAGGTGACGCAGATTGTGGTACAGCTAACCCTCTCTTGGAAATTTGAGAATATTTTGTTGAAAAAAAACCGTGAATGTATGTTTACTCGCAATCATGTGCATTCTTTCCAGCGTGTTTAACAATTTTAGTGAGTATTCTTTCTTAGATGTATACCAACATGTTTCCTCTCATTTTTCTCCACCGGTAAATCTGGTGTGACGTCACAGCCAAGTTACTCTTCGATCTGATCAATTAGCGCAATCTTGTACTCTATCATTCTTGCAAGCGAATGTGATGACAAAAGCACTTCCGTTACTTCGTGCTTGCCTCGTTTGAACGATTGACGTCATTAAAGTCTCTTATAATGCTGATTACGCTGAAATATTCGTCTGCCTTCTCTCTCCTGACTATAAACTCATTTTTTGTTGCATCTGCCAACTCTATTGCTTCATCGAGATCTTGATTTTCAGTTAGAACGAAACTCGAAAATTTAAGGCTTTATTCGCTGTTAGCGCTGAAACGCTGCAGCAGTTGTTTTTGATTCTGATCAGGTATTCGAAATGTTTTCTAAGGCGCTTATAACTACAGGTTGTAAGTGGAGATAAATTTGGCCACAGGATTGTTTCAATTTAGTCCTTGAATCATCTTGAAGTTACAAATTTTTAGAAATTGCATCTTGCAGTACGAGCAACCGTTTAGGCAAATTGAAAAAAAGTGTACTCACTAATCAGAACAATTTTGCATGCAGCACTGACCCCCTAATTGAAACTATGAGCTGCACAATGCGAATACATAGCAAGTTTGTGTTTTCCCTGAATATAAGCTGTGCTCCATGAATTTCTCCATTCATTGCACACGCACCGTCATAACATTGACCGATAAAGAACTATGATTCCAAAAAATCTAGAATGGAATTTAGAAGAGTTAAGTCTGGGAAGTTTTTGTAAAAGTAGAGAAAAATTTAATAAGAAATCGGGAGTATTGCAGCCTGTAGAAAATGCCTAAATGAGTACAAGGTTTTCATAAATAGTACTTCAAATTAGGTGAAACGTATATTAGTGATATTTGATATAGAAATATGACGAAAACATTTGGCGCAGGAAATGGGCGTCGACGTTGAAACTAAAAAACGGTAGAATATAATTCTAACTTTGTGAAAAATAGAGAGTTACCAATATTTTTAAATTGTGGGAGACTCTGTCCTGTCATCCGTGTCTATTTGCAATCTCTTGAATTTTGTACCAACAGAGCGGAATTCATCTGCTCTGCACACACACTCATTTATATCGGTTGCTGAGATTTGAGTGCGTATGCAAGCGAATCATGATGGAAAGAATACAGAAGGTGACGCAGATTGTGGTACAGCTAACCCTCTCTTGGAAATTTGAGAATATTTTGTTGAAAAAAAACCGTGAATGTATGTTTACTCGCAATCATGTGCATTCTTTCCAGTGTGTTTAACAATTTTAGTGAGTATTCTTTCTTAGATGTATACCAACATGTTTCCTCTCATTTTTCTCCACCGGTAAATCTGGTGTGACGTCACAGCCAAGTTACTCTTCGATCTGATCAATTAGCGCAATCTTGTACTCTATCATTCTTGCAAGCGAATGTGATGACAAAAGCACTTCCGTTACTTCGTGCTTGCCTCGTTTGAACGATTGACGTCATTAAAGTCTCTTATAATGCTGATTACGCTGAAATATTCGTCTGCCTTCTCTCTCCTGACTATAAACTCATTTTTTGTTGCATCTGCCAACTCTATTGCTTCATCGAGATCTTGATTTTCAGTTAGAACGAAACTCGAAAATTTAAGGCTTTATTCGCTGTTAGCGCTGAAACGCTGCAGCAGTTGTTTTTGATTCTGATCAGGTATTCGAAATGTTTTCTAAGGCGCTTATAACTACAGGTTGTAAGTGGAGATAAATTTGGCCACAGGATTGTTTCAATTTAGTCCTTGAATCATCTTGAAGTTACAAATTTTTAGAAATTGCATCTTGCAGTACGAGCAACCGTTTAGGCTAATTGAAAAAAAGTGTACTCACTAATCAGAACAATTTTGCATGCAGCACTGACCCCCTAATTGAAACTATGAGCTGCACAATGCGAATACATAGCAAGTTTGTGTTTTCCCTGAATATAAGCTGTGCTCCATGAATTTCTCCATTCATTGCACATGCACCGTCATAACATTGACCGATAAAGAACTATGATTCCAAAAAATCTAGAATGGCATCTGACAATCCTTTTCCAGTGAACTGCGTAGTCGGAACAGAACTTAAAAAATCTTTACAAATCACCTGAGTCGCATATTTTATATCCAATGTACCGGATACAACTTGAAATTTGTTCGACTCCCAAAATCGTGAAAGCTTTGGAATTGTTGATCCTATCGATGAGCTGTTATATATCAAGTCATAGCAAATGATTATAAGTTCATTCAGGCACGATTGCTGATGTAATTCGCGTTTTTTCGGGGAATTCATTAATTGATTGTATAACTTCAAATCACTCAACGCTCGATATCTTAGCAATGCTCGAAAGTTTCCATATATGTGATTGGGTTCTTCTAAAGTGATACTTCCAGTATCACTACTTCCGCGAAGAGCTAAGCCTTGCTGATCGCAAAGAATTATAATTTGGATTACGGCTTCCATATGCTTTTTGCTCTTATTTAAAAACTCGCCTCTTTGCTCCGATAATTTTGCGTGAATGGATAACATAGGTTGCTTTTCAACTTCGGCTCTCATTTGTGATTTTAATATGGGCGTTTTTTGATATTTAATTGCCGAATGGTTAGTGAAGCGTTCTATAGCTTTTTTCCAATTTGTGAGAGGTTTCGTCACAAGGCTACTTAATTTTTGACGCAGTAGTTGTTGGAAATGTAATATATCATCACCGCGTAAGCTAACCATTTATACTTCAGTAGCCAAGAACCAGAAGCCCTGATACCAGAATTTGATCAAGTTCTTTCGGAGTCCAAATTTTGCCTTGAAGTTGCCTCGTAGAATTAAGACTTTCAGTTATGGGTTTTCCAGTTTTCCCGAATAGTTATAGTTACGGGTTAGTTGAGTTAGTACGGGTTTGTTGAGCTCATTCCAGGCGTAGATGAATTCAAATGCGAAGAAAGTTCTGTTTGTGAAAATGCTTCAGGTTTAAGCGGATAGAGTTTCCGATAGCAACACTGTTACAGATCTAAGTGGTTGCGAACACTAAGGAATTTCTGATTGCGAAACTGTCGCAGGTTCAGCATTTAACTGGTAATTAATAGACAATAACCAAATAAATGCGTGCCCTGTGGGGTACGGTCGGGAGTCCAATGGGTTACGGCCGATTTTTTGGGTATGCAGTTACATCAAAGCGAGAGTCTTCAACATCTCTCTGATTTGTGCCCACCCCGTGACACCGTGACAGAAGAGAAGGAAGATGTGATCAAGGATCACTTCTATGAGCGCCTCGAATTCATCTACGAGTGCTGCCCCCGTCACAATATCAAAATCGTGCTTGGCAACTTCAATGCCAAGGGGGCTGATGAGGTGATCTTTGTTCGCACTGTCGAAAAATTCAGTCTCCATCACAAAGCCTCCTCTATCAAACTGAGACTGATCTACCTTGTCGGTGGTCGAAACAATGTTGTCTGCAGCACCAGATTTCAGCTGGTGACTTTAGTAAGCCGTTAAACCGAACATGTCGCAGTGGGCTTACTAAAGCTCCCTATCTTTCTGCCCTTGACCCATGACTCCACATATTCACAATACGCCAAATATTGGAAAATACCTATAAGGAGACGGTCGACACAACCCATCTATTTGTCTGCTTTCAATCAACTTTACACAGCATGAGAAGAAGTTGCCTATATGCCACGATATCTGAATTTGATATTCCTGCGAAACTAATACAGCTATGTAAAATGTCGCTGAGCAACATAACCAGTTCAGTCAGAATTGGGAAGGACCTCTCCGAGTCGTTTGATATCAAGCGAAGTTTCAGACAGGGTGACTCCCTGCCGTGTGACTTCTTTAGCAATATGTTGGAAAAGATAATTCAAGTGTGTAACTACTAGCATATGCCGATAATATTTCTGCCTTTTCCACGCTGTATAAAGAAGCGGAGCGAATGGGTTTGAAGGAGAGCGGGGGCAAACCTTAGTACCTACTGTCACCAAGTAAACAGTCAGCGTATTCGCGTCTTGGCTCACGCGTCACTGTTTACTGTCACAATTTTGACAAAGTTGAGATTTTTTGTTAACTTGGAACGAGATTTAACATTATGAGCAGTAAAACCCTCTCTCGAACACGAAACCACCCTCTATAATTCCCTCAGCTTGCCAGGGTTATTGTATGGCGCAGAAGCATGACCGCTGTCAGCACCAGATGAGATGGGCTTGGAGTATTCGAGAAAAAGATTATCCGAAAGACTTTTACGTCTTTGCGACGGTGAATAGCGCAAGCGATGGAACGATGAGTTGTATGTATTGAATTCTCTTTCTTGCAGATGCTTTTTTTGCTTAACTTTATACGGCTTTTTAGTTTATTAAAGTAAGCGTGTTTTGAATTTGTATACCCGTGCTTAATGGTGCCCCGTGTACTATTACTTTGTTCACCTAACGGTTGTTTGTAACAGCATAAAGTAACCGACATAGATATAGACACATATGCATATACCAAATTCTTAGAATTAATAGCGAATTTGATTAAGCCATGTCTGTCTGTCCGTCCGTCCGTCAGTCGGATAACTCGAGTCAATATTGAGCTATCTAAACGAAACTTGGTATTGTAAAAAGGCGAATTCGGACAATAACCACGCCCACATTTTTGTCAAAATCAAAAAATCTCGATATCAATAACTATTCCAGGTAATTTGCTCAAATTTGACACATAGGGTTGGGTTTGAGAAGGAAATACACATGTAAACTTTTTTTTTGGAGAATGGGCGTGGCCCCCACTTATAAGAAAAACTCATATCTCCGAAACTGCCAGATCAAACTCTACCGAATTTGGTACACATACCGAATTTCAAGCTAGAAAGCAGAACTATGAAAACTGTTAAAACCGGACGAAAACCACGCCCACCTCTCATATAACGGTAATTGTGAAATTTTGAATTTTGAAAAAACCCCGATATTTAAGCCAGCATTAAAGGTAATTCGCTCAAATTTAGTACGAAGAATGGACATATACCAACAAATACACCGAATCAAAAAAATTTGGAAATGGTCGAGGCACTTTAGAGCAAATAAGTATACCTCTGAGACCATTCTACCAAACTGTACCAAATTTGGTGCAGGCAATGCATTTTGTGTTGGTAAATAAAATTTCGAAAATTGTTAAAATCCTACAAAAACTCTATTGTGCCGGTAATTTACATAAATCAAAAACCGCGATATTTAAGCTAACATTAAAGGCGATTCGCTCAAATTCAATATGAGGGCAGGGCCTACACTAACAAATACATCGCCTACTTTAGAGCAAATCTCCAAAACCATGCTACCAAAGTTGGTAGACACATCACATTTAATATGAGTAAGAAAAATTCCAAAAATTGTACAAATCAGACCTAACTACCTCCACCTCTCATATAACGGTAATTTTCAAAAATCAAAAAATGCGGTATTAAATACTTTTAAAGAGAATTTGATTGAATTGAATATAAAGAATGAAGTTTCACAAGCAAATACACTGAATAAAAAACGGTAATAGGCATGGCACCACCCACTTTCGAAAAATTTGGTGTACACATTGCATTACTTTTTATGCAACGATAATTTACCACACATCAAAATATTCAATATTTTACTAAATAATGTCGCGAACGCTTTCAAATTTGGTATGAAGAATTTAATTCGGGAGAGATATAATAATGTTTATACTAATTTCCCTTTTTTAAATAAATCGATAATCGCCGTTTAGGATTTCAAAATTTTGTTATAAAGGGTGGTTAAATTTTAAGGGCCTATGTTGATTTTGAATAAAACTCAAATTATTTTGGAAATTTTTGTAATTTCTTTTTATTATGATAATATGGTGTGGTTCAATTATGTATGGAACAAAGTATCGGCCAAATGTCCGCCGCGGCCTCGGCGGCACACCTCCATCCGATGGTCCAAATTTTCGATGAAGCTGAGGCATAATTGAGGTTCTATGCCATTAATGTGCCGAATTATCTCATCCTTTGGCTCAAGAATTGTTGCTGGCTTATCGACGTACACCTTTTCTTTCAAATAACCTCAAAGAAAGTAGTCCAACGGTGTCAAATCACATGATCTTGGTGGCCAATTGACATCGCCACCACGTGAGATAACACGGCCATTGAATTTGTCGCGCAAAATAGCATTTGTTTCGTTGGCTGAGTGGCAAGTGGCACCATCCTGTTGGAACGACATATCGTCCACATTTATATGTTCCAACTCGGGCCATAAAAAGTTCGTTATCATCTCAAGATAGCGAACACCATTCACAATAACTGCCTGGCCGGCCTCATTTTGGAAAAAATACGGCCCGATGATGCCGCCAGCCCATAAACCGCACCAAACAGTCACTTTTTGTGGGTGCATTGGTTTTTCGACAATCACTCTTGGATTATCATTCGCCCAAATGCGGCAATTCTGCTTGTTGACGAATCCACGAGGTGAAAATGTGCCTCATCACTGAAGATTTGAACTGACTGGTTTGAACGCCCATTTTCATAATAAATGAATGAATCAAATGAAATGCAGAAAAAAACTTGACGTTTAGGTGTGGTTCACATTCAACATCGGCCCTTAAAATTTAACCACCCTTTATTAGTAAAGCCGGCTTGCTTTGACGCGCCAATAAAGACATTTTTTTTTAGATATTGCACACTGCTTTTGTCCTTGCAATACACTTAATACCTTGCCCTTAAGGAAACATGTAGATATATATCGAATGTCTAAAATCGTCGTCAAATAGCTGGAAAAAAATTTGTGAATAGTAGTTTCGTCTTAAATGGGGGCATGGTTCCGCCTTTTTCCCCAACAAATAATATATCTCATGTATAGGGTTTATATATCAAATATTGGTCATCTGCATCAAATACTTGTTGAGTTTCAAGGAATTTGGGTGTTTCATTGTAAGGGCGTGGCTCCGCCCATTTTTCCAAAATTATACACAGTTTGATCTATAAAACATATGCACGTATATACCGACATATCTGCATAGAGTAGTTGCGAATATAAGACGAATTCAAATATTCTCTTAAATGGGGGTGGGGCACCCCAGACCACATGCACCAGCTACTGTAAAAGTTTCTTAAATATCGGTTAAGTGATTTGGACACCTACAAGGGAATCACAATTAATTTTTATATATAAGATTAACTTTGAAATAAAAATCTGTACCGGGTGTTTAAGGTTCGGTTGAATCCGAACTTAGGCTCTTCTGTACTTTTCACATCCGAGCGCAGTCGTGCCCACGGTTTTATAACTTTATTCACTTAACGGGTTTTGTAACAGCATAAAGCAAGCCAGATAGATATACTTATAGGCATGAGTATGCTTTGGTTTTCAACTGAGTATGAAACATTTTGAAAATTATATAAGCCGCAATATTCTGGCACAGTTACCACGATAGTATTTGCATTTTTGTCTTTGACTAAATTCCCATATTTTAATTTTAGGAATAGAATTAGCAAATTTTATATACACTTATAGTTTAAAAGGTAAAAATATTAATTATAAGTACTTATATTTTACAAGTATAGTATGGGAATTGTTTAATATAAAAAAAAAATATGTACAAATAAGAAAATATTTTAAATATAATATTTTAATATATATAGTTTATACTTTCATAAACATATAACTGTAAAGACAAAGTAATTAATTTTTTCAAATACTTACTTGTTTAAATAAAATTTCACCGCAACTATCAACCATCACCTTTATTAATTTTGAGAACGTCGCTAGATGTTACGAACCAAAACTGGTAATTGATTCTTATCGGGGCCATCAAATGTGTTTACAGCTTTTATATTAATTTTTTCCTACAATTTGAGGTGTGCGTCTTGATTTCGTAACAGGGAACAGCAGTTTTACGCTGACTAGGAATGCCAAATTTATCTTAAAGGTACGAAGTAGTTTGTTCATACGTAAACTGAAGTCATATATTTATATATCTATATGTACATATATCAATTATTATAACTTCATCATCAGATAATTTCGAGATCTGCCTTTAACATTTTGACACTACTTATATTTGTTTGTTTTGTTTTGACAATATTCAAAGCTAGAGATAATAAATTAATGTTTCGCCGTTGTAGATATTTTAAACAAATATGCATTTATTTAACGCCTGTGGCCTGCGTCTTAATATTGCGACATAAATTGTATAGTTTTCCGCCGACTCCAAACGGAGTAGTTCAGTAGCTGCGACGCTCCCACTGCTGCCCGTTACACAGTGCCAGCACATTTCAAGTTCATTATAGTATAATGTAACTCGCGACATTTGCATTCAATACTGCACCCGTGGGAAGTCAAGGTCATGGCCGGCTTCGATTTTTTTAGCTCCTCTCTCCATTGTTAATAAAGCAAAAGCAAACACTAAACTGATTATTATATATGAATATAAATTTTAATAAAAAATAAGGACAGTTTTTCCATGCATTTGTCCTCGATGTGTGTATTGTAAACTTTGTAACAGAATTTATGGCATGACTAAGTACATTCCGATACGCTTTCATGCGAAGCATAGAAACGTGGAATCGAAAAAAAAATTGTATAACAAATAAAATCTATAATTTACTATACTTACTAATGCGAATGCAAAACCGGCGCCACTCAAATAAAGATAATTCAAAGTGAAAATTAAGAAGACAGTGACTTTAATAAATTTTTAATAAAGTGGTGATAGCGGAGGCAAAATGCCGCCATCTGAGTGCAAGGAGTGCACAGTGAAATTGGTACAATTAGATGATTCTGTTTCATGTTCGGGTGGATGTGCTGCGTTTTCTGCATTAAATATAGCAATATAAAAAGACACGAAATAAAATTGATGAGTGAAAATGTAAACATCAAATGGTTTTGTAATCAATGTACTCTGTGCGATTCAAATACAAAATTTGTTGAAATCAAACATTTAATACAAAAATGCGATCAAAACAAGCTTGGAAAGGTGGAAATGAGAGATCTTATGGAAGAAGTTTTGTTTAATAAAATCTCACAGTTGAAAACCAGTTTAGTTACGGATTTTAATTCACTACTGCAACATAATGTGGAAATTAAGATAAGTCAAATTAGAAAAGACATACTAGCGGAATTAGCTAAAGCATTAGAAAAAAATAACGAGAAATTAAACGAAGTTTGGTCGGGTATAAACATTAACAATAACAAAACTAATGTAAATAACAAAATGACATATTCTCAAGCAGCCACTCAAAGTGAAAACAGAATTGTTATTAAACCAAAAGACAAAGCAAAGAAAAACAGACAAACTAAAGAAGCGCTAAAAACAGTGATAGAACCTACCAATGTCATGTGAGCACAGTGAGAGATACATATTAACAACGGCGGGATAATAGTGCAATGCAAAAACAAGGAATAATGCGAACTGGTACAGAAGAAGATAGCGGAACAAATTGGAAACGACAACGAGGTGGAAAAAAGAAGGATAAGAAGGAGTTTAAAAAAATATTTAAAATTGTTGGTCTAACAGAGAGACTAAGCAATGAGCGCTTAGTTGAATGCATTGCGAAACAAAATAGTATATGTGAGGGTAAAGAATTCAAAGTTATAAAAGTTTTTGAAAACTTGAATCGAAGAGAAGAATGTTTTAATGCTCTTATTGAAACTGACATTGAAACGTATGAAAAAATATTAAAACAAAAGAGAGTTAATGTAGAGTGGGACTCGTGCATTACTATGGAATATGTTAGAGTATTTAGATGCTTTAAATGCTTGGGATTCAATCACAAGGCGGTTGATTGTATTAACAAAAAAGCCTGTGGCAAATGTGGAGGAAATCACGACGCTAAAGAATGTATGTCAAATGTTTATACTTAGTTGTGGAAATTGTCGTGAATTAGTACAAAAAAAGCTATTAGATGTGGATGTACATATATTGCGTTTAGTAGAGAATGCCCTGTATATAAAAAATACATTGAGAGTAAGACTAAAACTAGAAAGTAGCAATCAAGAAGTAATGATCTAAATTGTTTATATCTTAATATTAATGTATTTTAAGTAATAGGAATGAGTAAGAAAAACTTATTGAAATTAAGAATCCTGCCTTATTATTAAGTGCTGAAACATGTACGACAAATAAAATTACAAATGAAGAGTTAAACATACGAGCATATAAGCTAGTGCACAAATATCAATTTGAGTTGTATAAGTTAGCCCAGAATTCGGGAGAATGGGATGAATACAAAGACGTTAAAAGAAAATATAAAAAATTAGTGAATATTAAAAAAACTAAGCATATGGAATATAATATAAATATGAATAGACATGATAGTAAAAGGATGTGGAGATATCTTAAACAGGCAATAAGCATGGTAAATGAAAGTTCATCAATCAAAAAGGTTGTAATGAATGGACTAATATACGAAAATGAATCGGAAATAGCGAGTAAACTAAATAAATATTTTGTAGATAGTATTACAGATATTTGCAGCAATAAAGAATTAGATAGTAGAAACATTAATGCAAATAATCAGTTAAATGCTGATATTACATTTAAATTTGGCAAAGTTAAAACAGATGACATCGAATAACTTGTTAATAAGTTTAAAGCCAAAAAGGGTGGTAAAATATTATTGTCGGAAGGCGTTGTAAGGGACGCGATACCATATTTAGGTTTTTTCTATTCTAAAATAATAAATGAAAGTTTAAGTAGTGGCATAGTCTCAAAAATGTGGAAAACTTAAACTATTGTCCCAATAGAAAAAGTTAAAAATACGATAAACGCAGATGAGTTTCACCCAATTAACACATTAGCAAGTGACGAAAAAATTTTAGAAATCGTGGTAAAAAACCAATTAGTTCAATATTTAGAAAATAATAAGATACTGATTCCGCAACAATCAGGATTTAGACGAAATCACTCTTGTGAAACAGCATTGAACATGGTTATAGCTGAATGGAAAGAAGAGCTTAATGATAAGAAATCGATAATAGCAGTTTTCATCGATCTAAAAAGAGCGTTTGAAACAATAGATCAACAAATATTATTGGAAAAACTATCAGGCATTGGTATTAAAGATGTTGAATTGCATTGGTTTAGAAATTTTTTAACAAATCGGAAGCAAAGAACAATAGTTGGTTCGAAATTGTCAGAGGAAGTGGACGTCAAGATTGGCTTGCCCCAGGGTTCTGTTCTTGCGCCATTTGATTTAATATCTACATTAACGGTATTAATTCAGTCTTGAAATTCAGTTGTATAAAACTATTTGCTGACGATGCATTAATTTCGATTAATGGTAAGAACGAAAAAGATATAAGAGAGAAGTTGCAAAGTGATCTAGATGCTTTGTGTGTCTGGCTATGTGCTAACCGACTTAAAATTAATATTGAAAAAACTAAATACATGGTAATAACAAGAAAGAACATTGTTAATATTGAATCTATCAAAATAAACAATACGGAAATTGAAAACGTACAGAGAATTAAGTACCTGGGTATCGTAATAGATTACAAATTAAAATTTGACGGTCATATTGACCACACAATAAGTAAAATAGCTGCTAAACTATAGTTTATTAAAAGATCCTGTAAATATTTAAGTAATTATTATAAAGTAAGAGTATATATGTAGATCAATAGTTGAGCCATACTTTATATATTGTTCTACAATTTTCTTTATCATGAAAGATTCGCAAATTGATTAACTGCAAAAAATGCAAAATAAAGCTATGCGTTTTATATTGAACAAACATTATGATACTCCAATAAGAGAAATGCTACTCAGTTTGAATTGGTTTAGCGTAAAACAACTAATATTTTTTTACGCAATGGAATTTATATACAATATCAAGAACGGACATTTGCCCGATTATTTGAGAACAAGTATTAAATTTAACTACGAGGTTCGTGACAAAAATACCAGACGGAAAAATGATTTCAAATTGCCTAATTATAAAACAGAATCTGAAAAAAACAGTATTTTTTATAAGGGCTTAAAATGCTTCAATGAATTGCCTGACAACATTAAAAATTGTGACACTAATTTGTTCAAAAAAATATTATTTGAGTATACAAAATCATTGAATATAGGAAAGAGTTTGTAGTTTGTGTTGATTTGAGATAAATATATCAATATTTCAATATTTTGTATTCAAACATTGTACATATTGCTAATGAAATGTAAATAATAATATCTCTTAAGTGATTTTTTGGTTTGTTTTTGTTTGAACTAGACTCTACGAAGTCGTAATAAATAAAAATAAATAAATAAATCATTACGCCACTGCCGGGGAAGTAAGCGATTGCCACAGCGACCAGATAGTCGAGTTCGAGCCGAGCTGCAGTTTAGTGAAATCAGTCCATTTATTCTGTTAACCTATAAGAACTAGTTGCAAAATAGATCTAAGTGTTGTATTAATTAACTTGTGTTAATTTATGGGCGAGCTGACCCGTAAATTCTCTTCTTTCAAGTGCAGGGTTAAAGATTCTTTACCTAGCGCTCGAGCAGGGACCAGTAAGCTATAAAAACTAGTAAACTAGGAAAATCTGCAAAAACTGCGGAAAAAATTAAGAAAGTGTACATTGCGATAAATACTTTTTTATTATTATTATAATTATAAAGAGAAACAATTATAAATAATTGCTACACTTAAAAGATTTTTAAAGCACTGGCTGCCAGGGCCGTCGGCTATAAATATAAAATTTCTTAAACTAATAAAGTGGTGAGTGACAAGAAGTGGACACTGATGATTGGTGGTATAATAAGCAATAAACAAACAGCATAAAACCACCAGCAGATCCATACCCAGTGTGAAGACAGACTCATTTATCCAAAACGAATTCAGGCAGAAAGAAAATACACATACAATCTGACTAGGTCTATTAATGTGATTATAGAGAAGATGAATTCTCATGAAAGGCGAGTGGCACATTTGGACACAGTTAGGTCTAGGCTTGGTGTGTCAGAAGCTTGTCTTATGAATCAGCATAAAAAGTGGTGGCTCAAGCCTCAACCGAAGGATATTAACCAGCTTGCTGACTGCGTCAAGGAGCTGCATATATTCGACGGCAATCCAGTGAAATATGTGTCGAGGTTGTAAAAGGCAAGCCCCCTATCGTGCGTGGTCCATTGTACACTATCGTACAATATTCAATAACAGTTGAACAAGACTTAAAAAATGTCTTTCGCTGCATTACAAGACAAATGATACGTCCACACCATTGAGCTCCAGCTTCACCAGTTGCATAAATTGACGTTCACAGAAGTACCGTACAAAATATCAAAAAAAAACCCAGGAAACGAAAAATGATGAACAATGGAAGGATTTTCTATTATCAGCTCATCTACCGTACCATACTTAAAATATGAGCGGCCTAATGGACGCGTGCTTGATTTCCTCATATACACCGGTGGAAATAGAAACGTAATTCAACAAGCTATCGTGACAAAAACTATCCCGATACGAAAACTATTTAATGTAGCATCTATGGAGGATTCGGTGTCCATAAAAGAAAAATTACAGCGTAGGCAATCCCTCTGGATTTAACTTTTTTAAATTACCGATTCTAAGTGAATGTGGGGGAATAATCGGTGACGACATGTTAAGAGAATTGGGGAGAATCGGGCAATTGTCAGGAAGAACAACTTACTAAAAATAGGGAACTATAAACTTCCACTCAAATCGCGTACATCCTGCGATGTTAGTTTTACATTAGGCAATGATATGCCTCCTGGGGCTCGCAGAAAAATTGGTATCCTGTTATTGAGATATTCTGAGCTTTTTAAACCTCTTAATGGAATTGAGCTAATAGACAGACGTATTCGCGCCGGAATGGAAACAGCTGCCCCCTAACTCATCTACAGTATAACATACCCATACCCAGCGTGTATGAGGAACGAATTCGAAAGAAAAAGCAGGCTCATAGTAGAAGCTCCCATAAATGTGTTAAGTAACCAAATTATCCTTAGAGAGGGGGCGTGTAGTGAGAGCCACATACGGGCTATAGAAGGCATTTTATTACGTTAACATGGCTTAACTGTAACAGTTCGGTTCCTGATCTTAAAAAGTATCGTAACCCAATCCTAATAACACTGGACCACGAATTTCAACTTTTTCTCTTTACCAGAAACGCCGTTATGAAATTCGCATGTAAAATCACCCCTTGATTTCGAAAATTTCATTTTTGATTCTATGGTACCGTTTTTGAGATATTTGCAATTTACCGTTATTCGAAAAAACCAAAAAGATGGCTCCCTTTAATTACGTATATCTCACGAACGGGTCAAGCAATTGCAAAAAAGTTTACAGAATCGGAAAGACGATAAAATTTTCTATAAATGTATGATACATTGTTTTTTGCTCACCCAGATAGTTTTCGAGATATTAGCTTATCATTTTAGATTTTTGTTTTTTTTTATGAAAAAAATTACTCTTTCCGAGAGCAGCATTCCAAAACCACAACTTTTTTTCCAGATATTTTTTCTTTACATAAAGCTCTGTTTAATTAGAAAAAAGATAAGCTATCATCGAAGAAAATCAATGCAAAACTACGTAAGTTATAAATGATCAAATAAAAATGCCCAGGTTGCGCAACTTCAATGTATGTATACATACATATATTAAAGGTATAAAGTGCAAATGCGAGATTATCCGGATAAACGAATAACACCATAACAATGATAATACTTTTTCTTTAAATAAATCAAATAGTACTTTTAATACTCGAAACTTCATAACATCTGCAAGGCTCGCCGGAGATAGTTCAGTTCATAAGTCAAATTTCAAAACCGTGATTTATTAAAAAAAATAAAATGAGTAAAAGGACGCGAGAATGTGAGTGTAATAACGATCCAGTTATGTTCTGTTTCATGTGTAGCCAACATGGACACCGAACACTTTGTGTACATCGTGTCGAGTAGAATTGATTCAGTCGGAATCAGGACAACAAATAAAATTTGAGACACCAATGATATGGAGAGAACCTACTTGCCATTCAATAGAGTGTTATATTTGTCAAACAAAAGTACTTGGCGTTGGAAGATCAAGAAGAGTAACCTATGCTAGCGTACCTACTGTGACATTACCAGTACTACATTCAACGGCAGTTACGGATCCAGTTCCATTGTCAACAGTAATATCCAATATCCATTGTCAACAGTAATATCTGAGTGCGGGGAATCAAGTTGTACTGAATTTCGCATGGGAAACGAGAGAAACCTTCTGTTACAAGCACAACTTAATGATTGGATAAGAGATTTGGAACTATCCAAGGAAAAGGCCGAGATCCACACTTCTCGTATGCAACAATTTAAATTTGTGTCATCCGATGTAAAGGTGATATATTGTAGAACTCGTCACGACCCATTTTCCAAACACTATACCAAGAACGACAGTATATGCTACTGCAACGACATTCCTAGTTTATTCAAAGAGTTTGGTCAAACATATGATTCAAAAGAGTGGCGATTGTTCATAGACAGCAATAAACTGAGTTTGAAGGCTGCATTATTGCATATTGGTAACAAAAAGCACATGCAGTAAATACAAAGGAAACCTACGAGGAAATGCAAAAAATACTCAAATTTATCAAATATGAAGAGCATGATTGGAAAATATGTTCTGATCTCAAAGTCGTTGCAATGCTATGCGGTCTACAAAGTGGCTACACCAAGCACTGCTGCTTCCTGTGCAAGTGGGATAGCCGAGCTCGTAAGGACCACTACGTCAGAAAGGATTAGCCGGAAAGAGTCGAGTTTTTTGTTGGACCACAAATAAAAAAGTTGATCAACAATAATCAATTCAAAGGACTACTCTCATCAGTTGAGGCAGCCGCGTGGGAATCCTTTGAAAAGGTCGTTGCTTCTTTTCTCGGTAGACACAAAAGCCCTAACTACGAGCAGATAGTGAACGACTTAATCAATAATTATGCGAAAATGGGTAAATATTAAAGGCTTCTTAAAATTAATTTCCCAAAATTTTATAACTTGTTTACCTAACTAATAATTTCTTTCCAGGCGTAAATATGTCTTTAAAAATTCACTTTCTCCACTCACATTTGAGCGTTTTTCCGGCAAATCTTGGCGACGAAAGTGACGAACATGGCGAAAAGTTTCATCAGCAAATGAAATTAATTGAGAATCGATATCAAGGATTCTGGGACGTCGCAATGATGGATGATTACTGCTGGTTTCTCATAAGAGAAACCGATCATAAACTGAATAAGCGTCAAAGTAGAACACATATTTAATTATTTCGACTACATAGTAAAATCAAATTAAGATAAAGATTGTTAGAATATAGTATAAACATAAATAAATTTAAAAAAAGTTAAAAATATGGTTAATTTCATTCATAAATTGAACTTTTAACTCAATAGAAACAGAGCATAGCTAGATATTTCACTCTTCTTTATACCATACATAAGTTTTGAGGTATACGTTGAAATTGCGCAACCTGGGCATTTTTGTTTGATCGTTTATAACTTACGTAGTTTTGCATTGATTTTCTTCGATGATAGCTTATCTTTTTTCTAATTAAACAGAGCTTTACGTAAAGAAAAAATATCTGGAAAAAAAGTTGTGGGTTTGGAATGCTGCTCTCGGAAAGAGTAATTTTTTTCATATTTTTTCATAAAAACAAAACAAAAATCTAAAATGATAAGCTAATATCTCGAAAACTATCTGGTTGAGCAAAAAACAATGTATCATACATTTATAGAAAATTTTATCGGCCTTCCGATTCTGTAAACTTTTTTGCAATTGCTTGACCCGTTCGTTAGATATACGTAATTAAAGGGAGCCATCTTTTTGGCTTTTTCGAATAACGGTAAATTGCAAATATTTCAAAAACGGTACCATAGAATCAAAAATGAACTCGATTTTCGAAATCAAGGGGTGGTTTTACATACGAATTTCATAACGGCGTCTCTGGTAAATTTTGGCCGTCGACCAGTGTAATCATTGAAATCTGTGAATGTTCTCCTCCCGATTTGGAAAATGGTTATGTCAACCATTTTAACAGACACAATAATACAGTCACACAACGTATGATGAAAGTTGTGACAGTTGCTGAGAGGATATTCAATATAATAAAGCAAGGGCGCAACGAGCTCAACAGAAACCTTGTGAAAATGGGGAACAAATATTTTAAAATTTTTATTTTTTTATTTAAAAAAAAAAACGACTCATCTGCGTACGAAATTGCGAGCAGTTGCGCTAAACTATCTCCCATGAACTCTAGCTATGGACAATGTGAGCGGGGTTTTTAACACCTCTTGGTTTAAACTGTATTAGATCCTTCTGAATAGACGTACATATATATCAAACGCCAACGCAACGAAGCAAGGTAGCTACATTCTACCTTAATCGGAATTGATCGTTGCCTTGGCTATGAATACCGTATACTACCAACCAAAAACGCGCCGCGATAACTGTTAATAGATATACTAAAAACAAACCCATTCCGTGATAAGAAGGAAAACCACGGGCGTGCTCCACAACAGGACAGCAAGAATAAATTAACAGGAGTTAACTAACTTTTGCACACAAACGAAGGCATAATGGTCCTACTATTAATAATAGTGTCCGCTCGCCCCCTCGCAATGTCAATAGTGTCTCTGTCGATGAAAACAGAAATGCGACCATAATCACACAAAGTGCGTAAAAGTTCCACAAATAGAACATCAAAAATGTTTAAAAATAAATTCCTACGCAGATCCTTATCCCCATTTTTTTTTTGTATTCGATCAATCGTATTGGTTCAATTCCCATTTAAGTACTCGGTGGTCCGAGCGACCACAATCGAAGTGGCTCAACTTTTCCGGGAGAATGGTTGAAGATTCAAATAAAGAAAGGAAAATACCAGAAAAAACCAGTTGAAGACTCAAATTTAACATCAGTTGTTTTATTAAACCAACGTTTTATTTTAAATTAAAATATAAACTAAGGTAAAATTCTAACAAAATTTTCTAAGGAAAGCTTAGGTGCTCACTAAATTATATTAAAAAACAAAACAGAAACAATTGATTAAAATAAAAAAAACAGGGGAGACAAAAAGATCAAGATCCAAAAAATAAAAAAAAAACCAAAATAAAATGCGAAAGCGCTCCAAACTAAAAACTATAAATGGGAATGGAATAAAAAAATAAAACCAAAAAACTCGCATACTATCTAATAATTAAAAAGACTGTTAATATGTGCGTAGACTAATATAAGAAAATATTTTTGTTAGTGCAACATACATAATTATAGATTAGAACGAAGACATACCCGTCAGAAAAATTCCTCAGTAAGCAACACGTACTGATAGTGCTAGAAGCCAATAAGTAACTACTAAATTAGATTGGTACTTTAGTAAATACGCGCCTTTGTTAAATTTTTGGCATACACACTTCAAAAGTATTTAAAATTTAATTACACGAAAAAACGCTATCTTTGATTGAATAAATACTAACCTTAGAATTTATCTTGTAGTCAAAATCTCATTTCAAAAAAAGTAAAATTTGTATAATGATCTTTCCTAACCAATTGGGAAATAAAAATGGATTAATCTAGTGGTTTGTCATCTAATTCATAGAATGTGCTTTTGGGCAACAGCACAATCATATGTCATATTTAAGATAGACTCTCCCGTCCTAACCGTTCGCGATAAGCGGTCTCCTGGTAATATGTAACAGTTCTTCCCATATTTTTTAAAAGTCACACTAAAGTCACTCTCTTCGAAGCTGTTTTGTTCTAACAATAATTCTACGTTAATACCGCAAAAAACTGAATCCACAGAAAAACATTTTACTTCAATAAAGTTTAATATCATTATTTCTGTGACGTTCACGGACATATGTTTTTTTCAAAAGGTTTCTGCCTATTTCATCAAACAAATATTTCAATTTGGGTATGGAAGCGTGGATGTCTGCTTCTTAAGATTGCATTTCTAAATTCACCCAGTTTATAATTAAAATAAATATACAAAATATGTAATAAACTTTATATATGTACATAAAGGTGTGCGAATCATTAATTTCGTTACTTTGAATGTTTTCAAAATCCACTAAAGTAAAATAGTATTTGAAAAAAAGTGGTAGTCAATATTTTTCAAAAATAAATCAAATCCTATCGAAAACGTTTCATTAACAGCAAAATACGCTAAATTCAATATGTTGGACATACGTACGCAAATTATAAGAACGGTTAGTTATATTTTTAAAATATATTTTTTTTCAGTTAGCATTGGTTGAGCGGGTGAGCTTCAACTTAAAACTGATCTTACATCTCGTAATGCTATTACTTATATCTAAATATTCTACAGACGCTGCAGTCGCTGCCGGTACTGCTGCTGTGAATGCTGCTGGCTTCGCTATAAGTGGATTGTGATGTTTTCGTGGAGTCGTAGATGCAGGTGTTTCCCTAGACACCAGCTCAGTGTAATTCATTCCCACGTAATTGTGGGAATCACAAAAACTTCTGGACATCGATATGCAACTACTCTGCAGCTGCAGGTTTTATCTTCTACATATTGTTGATCGTTGCCTGCTATCTTGGCAACGAAAATACACTGGCTCAAACCATTCGTAAGAATTTACTGTTGGCCTTGCACGTGTTAACTCCCCCCCTTCTAAATGAAGACCGTCCTCGGACTTTTTAAAGCTATCGATGACAGCCTGGATATCATGTCTTTAAGGTCTTCTGTTTTGCCTTTGCCGCAGTTTGGGGAAGGAGTAGCAGCCAATCAGGATGGCGATAGCAGCTAGAATGATAATAAAGGCCACACCACGGTTCTTTCCTCTATTTTAGTAAAGTATCTTAGGTTTTTCACACCCATTTTCCAGACATATGGTAGGCTCAACATTTCTTGATGGTTGGTGATATTGACAAGTGTTGCCGTCGCCGAAGTTGGTAATTTCGTCACTATGCCATTTTCATTTTTAAAGTAAGATGGTGAGCAATGTTTCATGTAAATGATTAGTGTCAATGTACTTAACTTTCACATTTTTTGTGATTAGGTTCACCGTATCTGTTAGATTATTTAACTTTTCCTGTACTACTGTGTTGATTTCTATTTGTCTATTTTGTGAGTTAATTAGCTATTGTTATCGAAATTTTATATTTGCTGCAATAATTTCAAAGCTGCTCCTAAAATATTTATTCGAGCCTGTCTGTGGTGAATGCCCAACGTCCCCAAAAGTGTTTTTATATGCGCAATGTGAGGAGCTGTAAAGTGGAGGCGATTCACAATATCAACACCAAACTGGTTTTTAGCAGTGACTTTATTGTTTCGGAATTTAATGATGCCTCGTTATCACAGTAGACAGTCTTAGTATACTGAAATATGTTCATCAGTTGCAGAATTGGGCCCTTCAAATCCACAATAGTGCGCGATGGTACATGCTGTACCACCGCAAATTTAGAAAAGCAAGTATCTTTAGTCTGTAGAGAAAATGTCGATATGCAACATTTCTTCAGCATAGGACGGCGTTGGAGTTACCCCTAATGCCTGCCACGGGATCAGAGAACTTACAACAATGAGAAGGTGCAAAATTTGGTTCGATCCAAATGAATTTTGAAAGGTTTTGTCTAAGGAATGGACATGTTAAATTTTTATTTCGCCCCCGACTTAACAGCGTTGAAAAATGTGAATTAACATTTCCACTGTTCAAATTGTTGCTGAAATGTTGATAAATGGCAGATGTTTATGGGAATATTGTTACAAATGTGTTTATTATTAATCCATTTGAAACCGTTTCCAATTTGTTAGAAAAATTATTAAAAAATTATTTCTAAAATTTTCCATAAACTACATTAAAGTTACAAATTTAAAAAAAATATAAACAAATAATTAAAATTAAATTGCATAGGAATGTATTTATGTACTGTACATACATATGCACATTATGTAGTATTTTTACTTGCAAGTCATTATGAATATTTTTCAAAATTAAAAAAAGCTGAAATTCGAAGTATTGATAATGCTGCAAGTGTATAGAACATTTTTTTTTTTACAAAATATGAAATTAATACATAATTAACACTTTTTTAAATTTTTCAAAAAATTTTCATGAGAAATTACTTAAAATAAAAGAAGAAAAGTTGGCTTAAATTAAAATTATATGTTGAATTTTTACGAAAAAAGCATAAAATGAAATTTTTATCATGACATCATGAATATTTAAAAAAATTAAAAAAAAGTGAAATATTAAAATATCCAAGCATATTTATATTTTTACTTACAATTATGGATTAATAAAATTTTTATGTTCGTTTAATTAATGAAAATTGTTAAAACTGATTTTTTATAATATAATAAATATTACTATGAGTTTGATTTGGTTCCCTATGTTGATTTCCTTTTTCTGTAGATGCGAAATAATATGCGATCTACATACATATGTACATATATTATAAATTTGTTCATTTGTATCAAAAATTTGTCTTGGCAAAAAATATTCACGGGAAACCGTATCAAGTAGCTATTTAGATCAGAGAATTTAATTGTGTTCTGTGGTGCAGTTGCTTTAAGAGGCGCCGCAATATTCTTTATGCTTTCGTTTTGCGCGAGTTCGGAACCTGGCCACGCGCTTTTGGCGTAAAATTTATTTAGATTTTTACTTTTTTGCAAATTCTTGCACTAGCGTACACACATACGTATGTATGTACATATGTATATTGATATAAATATGTATACTTCCAGAGAATACTTCATATTTCATAAATAACTAATATATCATCAAGTATACAATCATATATGCACACATCCATATGTATGCATATCTATGTATATATGTATGTATCTCTGTACATAAATTCATATGCATCCATGTACATACATACTCACATACTATGTATGTATTTACTTACGTGCATGTGCATAAATTCAACCTTGACCTACGCTAGATCAAAATCAAATCACAGCGCAATCACAACCGCAGCTGCACTTGTGCCTGCGCCAGCGCCAAATATTCTAAAATATCTGAAACTACATACAACAACAAAAAATTCATTCATAAACGCGTGCGCGTATTCCTAAAAACAAATGCCGTTCATTCATAAGCGCAAGCATTTCATCTCCCCGCGCACGCAAGTGTTCCCCTCAACGATCTTTTTCGCGACGAACACAAAAATGCTAAAATCTTCAATTTTACAAACCATCGACGGTCATTGAAAATTTCAACACCGCAATATCAGACAATAATGCAATTTACCAACGTACATAGTCTGACATATTGCTGGCATTCTAGAATGTTCTAGAACATTCTAGAACTTCTGACCAAATGCGCATCAATTCATTTGCGTACACGTGCACGCGCAATTGGCGAATCGACACAAAAATTGCCGAAAAACAGAAAAGAATATTCTTTTGCTTACCGTTCCCTTTCCCTTTCAACCCTTCTCTTATCCACAATTGTTGCATAACTCCTCTTCCGTCTCAACTTGCCCCGCTAGCAAGCAAAAAACAGTTTTTTCTCGGGTTACTACTTTTTCTTCTTTGTTTCATTTTTAGTTGGATTCGTAAATTGATCTTCTTTTTTGCGCACACATTGCTATGATTTGCATAAATAGCCGTATAAGCGAACACCATCAAGTGTCTGCTGTGGCTTAGCCGCCTGCCACATTATCATATTGCATGTTTTAGCTTTTGCCCCATAGTTCGAATCCCAGATTTTTTTTCGTGCCATGTCTAATTTTTATTCATTTTTTTTTTTTAATTAAATACAATATATTTATTAACTTTCATACATTTTTGGAAATCTTGTTTCAATTACATTTATCTTCTAATTTTATTACGTTACAAATGAATATACAAAATTATTGAAAAGTTTTAATTTTTTTTTAAATAGCTTAAGATGTGTAATATAAAGAAATTGGAATAAAATCTTTTATTAAACTATTATGTTTAATATTATTTAATATAAAAAAAAAAAAGATTTTAAAAATATATATTAATTAAAATTAAATTTGAATTATTTCACTTCATTAGTAACTAGAAAAAGAAAATACTGAAATAAATGTTAATAAAAAGATCCATTATATTAAATTCGTTTATATTACATTATATATAAAAATTAAATTTTCAATCAATTATTTCCTTTTTTAAATTTATTTAATTCGATTGATTTTCTGCATTTGGCTGCTTTTTAACATGCATTTTACCATTTCGCAGCGGTTTAACATTGGCAAAAAATGTTAATCTAAAATTCCGCAGCGAAAACGTTTCAACTCTGTTAAGAAATAAATCAAAATGTTCGACCTGAGTCGTTTGCACCTTCTCATTGTTTGATGTTCTCTGCACGGGATGTCCGCTGTATTTGGCCTTGTTGCAAAGTTTACAATTTGCCATAATTTCGTTTGCTAGCTTCGTAATTTTCAGAGGATCTGCTTCACGTTTTCTTGAGCCACTCTGTGGGTAGGATTGTGCTCGGCTGTAACTACCTCCATTTGTTCATTCTTATTGACAAGATCCGACACCTTGCGTTGCAATGCCGAAACTTCGTTGACGGGAAATATGTAACCAAATCGTGTTGAATGCTTGCGAAGGTTGGCAGATCGCAGATTTATGACCACACTAATCAACAAGTGTCCTCCTGTCAGTGAACTGAATTTCTTCATGGCGAGTCCGTTTGCCGAAATACATGAAATTCCGTTTCAAATCAAGGTTCGCATTCTCTAGAACAATTTGGTTTCGAAGGCAATTGAGTGGTTTCTCTGTTGATTCGATTGTATGCGAAAGCGAAATTTCGCTGTAGATGGTAGGCACATTGGACTGCGCTTCCTCCTCTAGGACATGGATGTTCTGTCGTGGCAGTGCGTCAGTAACGTAGTTTTCTTTACTAGGTTTATAAAAAATTTGTGCGTTGCGCTCATCAATAAAAATCTTCCAACGTTAAATTTTGGCGCTCGGATTTTGGTCTGAAAACGCAAACGTGAGTGGTTGGTGATCCGTATAAATATTCAGATTCTTAACACCGTAAAGGTAATTTCTAAGGCTCTTGAGAGCCCAGACGATGTAAGTAAGTTCTGCTCTCGATATTTCAGGGACCTAGAGATCATAGTGATCGGCTTTCCTCCCTGAGATAACACAGCCCATATACGCATACAAGAAACATCCTTCATTAGATCGAATGGCTTCTTAAAATCCGGGTAGGGTAATATAACATCTTCAGATGCCAGGATCTCTTCTAGTTTGTTGAAGGCTTGCAACTGTTTTTCATCTAGGTTTATTTTTACTTTTTGGATTGTGTGGCTTTAATTTTCACGTTTTCACCCCTAAGGATATCCGTCAGAGACTTTGCACCTATAATAACTTGCGAGTCCTAAAAGGGGGGGGTTCTCGTAATTTCGAATTACCTCGATCTTACTAGGACTTGTCTTAATACCGTCCTTGGGCACAACGAAGCCCAAATACTCCACACTCTGTTTGAAGAAGCGCCATGTTTCTCGTGAGACCCGCATTGTGCTCGGCGTGTCTTTCCCCGTTTTTAGTCCACAAGGAAGCATACAAAATTCATACTTCCCATACTTCCCATGGCCGACTAAAAAGCGGTTTTTTCTCTGTCCTTGTCGGCAAGTGCTATGTATTTGGTGAAAACCTGAAATGAGGTCAATCGTTGTGAAATACGTGACCCTTTCTAAGTATAATAATATGGCCGTAAGATTAGGGATTGGGTACTAATTGTCGATGGTTTTCTGGTTCAATTTCCTAAAGTCTATAACCAGAAGTTTTTTTGCATTGCCCTGATCATCTTTACCGCGACACAAATTGGGTTATTGTATGGCGATCTAGACGGCTATTCTTCAACATGTCCTGGATTTCTGTATTAACAAAGTCTGTCACACCCATAGGATATGGGTATAATTTTGAATATACTGGGTCATTGCTCTTAGTACGAATAGCGGCGGCAATGTTCGTATTATATGGGAGAGCTTCATTTGGGTCTGAAGAAACCCTTACTAAATTTTTGATCATATTATGAAATTTGAATCTTACAACTTGTGGAACCGCTACGAGTATATCTACTACTTAGGTGAAATTTACATTACCACACCTAAAGAATTTAAGCTCCTCAAAGCCAAAACTCGTTGTTATTCCTTTATTATGAAAATCTAATGTAGCGTTTGTCTGCGTCAATAGATCAAGCCCCACCATTTCGTCGGAAGTTCAGAGCAGGGGAGCAAAAAAGGGGCTGTTTGTACCAAACAAGTTGACGGTGCATTTTTCCATAATATTATTAAAGCCATGGATTGACTTTGCTAAGAACTGATTTTCCACCGGTATTATATTTTTGAGTTCTTTCAGGGGATTAAAATAATTTTTCGACGCCCCTGTGTCAATTAGTAATTTAATTCTTCTCCCCCTAATTTTCCTTGCAATGAAAGGTAGCAGGGAGCTTTCTCTAAAAAATTGATTTGTTCTGAATCAGATAGTTCCTCGTCCATTGCCGCACCTTCCAAATTTGCTACAGCCTAGTACTCATCGTTCTCTTGATCTGAGGATAAGTGGTCGATCCTTAGCTGTTTTGGTCCTGTTAATCGAGCTAAGCCATTATATGCCCTTTTGGCAGGCAGGCTGCCCATATACTTGATTCTGATTTGCATGAGGCTACACCCAGCTCCGGGATGGAACACCATTGTTGCGCTGAGGCCGCGTGCTTTGCCTATAGCGAAGTGAAGAATCTACTTCCTTAGGTTGCACTGGTTCTATCTTTATGACTTCTACTGAAATGAGGGTTCTTTGGAGCATAAACATCTTTGACTGGAGTTCTTCCACCAGGACCCCTTTCCCTAAGCTGTTGCCTCACCTCAAATCTTTGAGTTTTATCTTCTAAACTCCTAGGGTAAGTACTCGCGAACAAGTATCGGGCATGGGTTAATTCCACCTCCTGAGCTAGTGCTAAATCAGATGGGAGGTCGCTAGGTCGTGTTATAAACAGCACATCACGAAGTGGTCTCCTAGTTCCTGAAATAAATAAGCGCAAAGCGTCCATCCTGTACTTTTCATTGTTTTACCGTGTACCATAATTGTCTTGTTGGTGAGAAGTGTTAGTTTCTTCGCAACCTCGTCGTGGTACTGCAGGAGCGTCAAACCTCGAAGCCTTAAGAGCTCCTGTTCTATCAAGCAGAGGGGTCGTTTGCCGCTGTATGTAAAATTAAGGCGACTAACTATAGCCCTGAAGTTAATTACAGTGTTGAAGGATGTCAACACTATATCTGCCGGTCCCTTCACCTTATTCCTAATTGTGGCAACAGCTTGGTAATGCATATTGCTATATTCATACTTCTCAAAAATTTTGTATGCAGTCTGGGCTGCTTGCCGCCAAAAACATAACGGCAAAGGAAGATATATGTAGATATGGCAATTTCTGAGAAAATAACCGCAAATCAAAATTTTGATATATGACGGATCAAAACATCCACCGCACTTCGTTGCCAATAAAATTTTAATAGCCCAAAAGATCACGATAGTTTGCTTGGATTTTGGCCATTAAGCGAGGAAATTTACAAATGACGACCGCAGCATAATGAAAAAAAATGTACGAAGGAATATTCTTATATACTTCTTATATACTTATATGAAAGCTCATAACGCAGGTGGAAAGCAATGACCATCCTATCGGCGCACCTTATTAGTAAAATTATGAAGTTTTCCAATTAAATTTAAACCAATGCGAAGTTCCTCAATAGCTGCTTTGTCGAACAGTTATTGAAGAAGGCATTGATATTGCGATCTTTAGCGAGCAATAAATATAAAAAAAAAAAATTTCTAGGCTTGATTGCTTTATTCACAAAAATGAACTGAACTACAATTACCTTCTTAAGCCTATTTAAACTAATAAGACCCGTTGTATTTGTAGGTGGCTTAATGTACCAATTACAGCGACGATACATGCGAAGTTCCTCAATAGCTGCTTTGTCGAACAGTTATTGAAGAAGGCATTGATATTGCAATCTTTAGCGAGCAATAAATACAAAAAAAAAAATTGTTCTAGGCTTGATTGCTTTATTCACAAAAATGAACTGAACTACAATTACCTTCTTAAGCCTATTTAAACTAATAAGACCCGTTGTATTTGTAGGTGGCTTAATGTACCAATTACAGCGACGATACATGCGAAGTTCCTCAATAGCTGCTTTGTCGAACAGTTATTGAAGAAGGCATTGATATTGCGATCTTAAGCGAACAATAAATATAAAAAAAAAATTTTTTCTAGGCTTGATTGGGTGCCGTGACATAATCCCCACGGACATAATCCCCATTACAATTATGGGGATTATAACTTCTTTTTTTTCGGCCATAACCCCCATAATGGAATGGGGACTATGTCCAAAAAAAATCGGTCATAATACCCAGAAAGTAGCGGACATAATCCCCGTAATAATGGGGATTATGTCCAAAACGATGGCGGACATAAACCCTATTATGGGGATTATGACCATTTCCGATACGGTCATAATCCCCACTTTTGTTTTTGAAATATTTGCAAATTATTTGTCTAAAATTGGAATACTTGACATTAGAGGATGGAAAACAGTTATGTGTACCGTTAACAAATTTTGACGTTGATCGAAATCTTCACATTTTAAGAAGGATTTTTTGTCAGTTGTGCCTTTGAAGTGAAGTAGTTAACACAATGTGGGAAGAAGTTAATTTTGAAAACATCGCGGGTGTGCGAAAAAATAGTGTGTTAGTGTAGTACATTCCGTCTGAAAAGCAAATATATGCATTTAAATCGACAAGACTCAATAAAAGAACTGGAATTTCAATAAAAAGTTATGAATGTTATGAAAAAAATTGTAATGTTAGAGTTGATGTAATAGAATCAACTAAAACATGTTTAAGGCGCCTCAAGAATGAAGTACATTCTAACCATGGGGACCAGGAATCCAGAATGAAAGAATTTAAGCTGCGTAACGCCATTATAGAAGAGGTCGCAAAACCGAATCTCCAAGTGAATAAAGTTCGTACAGTTTTTAACAATGAATGTCAAAAGCGAAAGGATGTTTCAACGTCAGTTGTTTATAAAAAAATGCATGGCCAATTACGTCGAATTAAAACAGAGTGTATGCCAAATTCGCCACAAACACCTCATGAATTCATAGAAATATTTGCAAATAATGAGCACATGACTAATTTTGGAATGTGCGAAAGCAATGTGGACCAGAAATTTTACACTTGTACAGTGATCGAAAGTGATGCCATAACCTACACATTATTTTTTTCGCCGCCGATTGGAGAGCTAGTGAAAACGGTTGCAGCAGACGAGAGGCATTACATGATGGATGCTACATTTTCCGTAGTTCCCTCATGTGGTTATAAACAGCTTCTTATTATACATGTGGGAATAGGATATCGGGGTAGGTGGCAACACTAAGTAGGCGAACAAGGAACGATCGGACAAAGAAACGAATGAGAAGGAACGAACGGACAGGAGACGTACGTAGGAATAAGGAAAAGGTATCCATCAAGTTAGTTGAATATAATACGTTGAAGCGCGCACAAGAGTCGTCAAACTTTGCGAAACGTTAGAATAAGGTATAATCCTTTTATGTATCACTTAAACTTTGAAATAAATGTGACTGTAATTTGAGTGTCAAAAGAGTCTTTTCCTACAATTTAGAGTAAATCGAAATTTAAAAAACGATAGTGCATGCGTGCCGGCAAATCAAAGCGAAAAAGTGATTCTGCCGAAATACGCAATAGACAAACCAGCATGCGCACAAATAAAACGCAGGCGAAATAGCACCGTACGCAGAAGCAATTTGATTTGTGCAAAAGCAAAAGCAGACAATTTGCGGAAGAATCCACAAGAGAGTAGTGAAATTGTGCAAACCGTGGCGTACGTACTGTACGTAAATTCCAATAACCCTAAAACTTGGGGCGCTCCAACGGGCACAGTACCGTTTTACCAGTGAATGACAGTTATATGAAGTCAGGCGTCCAAGTAGTCGCAGTGAATCGGGAAAAGACAAATTGAAAGCCTAAAAACGAAAGTGCTAAAAACTTGAGCCAAAAAGAGATAGCAACGTGTGCGCGTGGGTATAGTGCAGAACAGTGCGTTCAATAGCGGTCCAACGAACCTGAAAAGCAGCAGCACATAACCGCACTTGTTATGTACTTGGGTGTACATATGTAGGTATCGCCATATACCGCGCAGTGAACCTGAAAACAGCTACTTTTTATGTACTTGGGTGTACATGTATATATTGCCATATACGGCGCAGAGCAGCACGGCGAACAACAGCACGGTTAGGCTTATAACAGCGGCACATTCGCAAACTTGCTATGTGTTTGCGCTTATAACAGCATATGCAGCGCAGAGCAGAAAAACTTCGAACAACAGCAACGTATTTACCTAATATTTATGTGCTTGTGTGTATAATAGAAAGTGAAGCACAACGACGCATCGAACATATTATATAAGCCGAAATAAACAACGGCGTATGTATAAACTCTGAGGTGCTCTTATGTACATACATACACACGCACAGATACGACGCAAGACAGAGCGTCGATCAGGTAGTGAGAGCAAGCGGGCGTACGCTTTGCAGTTGCGGTACATCGAAACATCAGAACAGGCAGCGGCAGCGAAGACAGTAGAACGGGCAGCGACATCGAAGCAGCGGTGACCCAGCAGGAACCAAGAGAAGTAGCGGTGTTGAGTAATATAAATAGTAGTATTATAAGTAGTTTTGTCGAAATTTGAAATTAATATTTCTTGATATTCAAAATTATAATAAGTGAAATTGCGCACCCATATGTCTGTACGTACTATTGGTTAAAGAAATTACATTTAATTCAACATCTTTGTTCGTAATATACGTGTAAGTTTTTTTCGTAATTAACAAATTGTAAGGTGGATACCGATACGATCAGGGCAATGACCGTGGAAATGTTGAAAGAAAGACTTAGGGAACTGAATTTGAGTGTAGTGGGTAGGAAAAAGGAGTTGCAGATGCGATTGTTGCGACATATAGTCTTTGAAGGGGAAGAAGAAGGCGAAGATGCGCTCAGTGAAAATGAATCGACAAATTCAATTTACGATGATGCTCCGGCAGATAATGGAAGTGGGCAAAGAGCGATGTTTACGCTACGCGAGATAGAAGATAGTGTTTCGTCATTTGCTGGTGACGGTACCCGTGGAGTGAATCACTGGGTGGAGGAGTTCGAAGATGTTGCCGACACGGTAGGTTGGAATGGCCTACAGAGATACGTATATGCTAAGCAGTTACTTAAAGGGGCTGCTAAGTCGTTCGCTCGTGGGTTAGTAGGTTGCAAAGACTGGAAAAGTTTAAAAGGTGCCCTGGTAGAAGAGTTTGGCGAAAAGTTATGCGCCTCTGAAGCCACCGCGCGTTAAGAACCAGACGGAAGGAGGCTAGAGAAAGCCTACATGAATATTTGTACGCACTTATAGAAATAGGGAAACCAATCAATCTCGACGAAAAGAGCGTGGTAGAATATTTTGTAGAGGGAGTACCAGACACGCGTTCAAGTAAGTCTATGCTGTACCAGGCGCGAGACCTGAAAGAACTAAAAGAACAGATCCGAGTATACGAAAAAATTAGAGGGGGGCCAACGTCATCAAACAGAGTGTCCACGCCTCAGGCAGGTTCAGGAAAAAGTATTAGCGAAATGGTGCCACAAAAGAAAAAATGTTTCAAATACGACAGGGAAGGTCATTTGGCCAGGGAATGTCCGGCGTCAGCGTCCAGTAAGGTAATATGCTTTAAATGTAGGCAACGAGGCCATATAGCCAAGGATTGTAAAATGGATAAAGGGTTAAAAAGTGAGCGAGTAAACACACTGGGCCAACACAAGGAGAGCAAAAGGAAAAGTAGTCTAATATTTATCGATATAACAATTAATCATATTACTTTTAGTGCGTTAGTAGATACCGGTTGCGACTCATGCATAATGAGATACGATACCCTCCTAATGTTAGGCGACGTCGAGCTGAGTAAGGAGAAGCGGCAATTGTACGGAATAGGCAAGGGGCGACTCACGACATTGGGTAGCGTAGATGCCGAAATCGAAATCGACGACGTGGTGTTATAAATCACTTTTCACGTAGTAAGAGAACGCGACATACCGTACGCGGCGATAATAGGAAGCGATGTCCTCAAAGACGTGGAGTTAGTTTTTAGCCAGGGGAAAGTAACCTTTAGGAAACCGAGCACGCGAGCTGGATTGAGTGGTGATGACACCTTTGGGAACCATAGAGAGGTAGAGCCAGGGACCCTGAGCGGTAGCTCTGAAAAGGTTGGTTCAGAGCGAGGCAACGGAGGCACGGGAGAGTGTCAGGTTTCAGAGAATACGGAAACAGCTAGAAGCAGCAGGGGCGCAGGGGTCGATACCGAAATGAGGGAATCGAATCGTAGGGTAGTAAGGTTGACAGGATTAACCCAAGCCGAAGTGACCGACGAACGTGCCAGCTTAGAAGGTAGCAATGATCTTTGTAGGGAGTTTAAAGCGTTGTGTTTGGCCGAAAATGAGGAGCCAGAGAGAGAGTTGAAAGGCATCAACCTATCACATTTAAAAGGAAACATTGCTAGAGAGGTAGAGCGTCTGGTTACCGGCTACGTGCCCGGAAAGCCGTCAAGCGTACCGGTGCAGATGAAGCTTATCTTGTCTGATGATAGACCCGTGTGTCAGCGTCCACGTCGAGTGTCAGCTGACGACCAACGTTTCATTGATAAACAGGTACAATCTATGCTCGAAGAGGGGATAATACGATGCAGCACTTCGGAGTATGCATCACCGGTGGTTCTGACGAAGAAAAAAGATGGGACGAAAAGATTTTGTTGCGATTTTCGAAAACTTAATGAAAAAATCGTTAGGGACAACTTTCCAATGACCCTAGTCGATGAAGTGTTAGACAAGTTGCAGGGCGCGAGAGTTTTTACAACCCTCGACTTGAAAAACGGGTTTTATCACGTACCAATCGAACCGAATTCGCGAAAGTATACGTCGTTTGTTACCCACAGTGGTCAATTCGAATTCTGTTTTGTACCATTTGGGATTACTAACTCACCTGCAGTGTTCTGTAGATTTATTCGAGCGGTCTTCCAGGATATGCTCAAAGATGATACAATTATTGTATACATGGACGACATCGTCATTCCCGCCAAGGATGAGAACGAGTCGTTGGGAAAACTGCGAAGGGTGCTTGAAAGGGCTAGTGAGCATGGGTTGCAGATCAAGTGGGAGAAGTGTCAGTTCATAGAGAGGCAAATTAACTTTTTGGGGTATATTTTGGAAAACGGCCAGATTTTACCGTCAGTAGAGAAAACTAAAGCCGTACGAAACTTTCCTATACCGACAAGTAAAAAGGAAATACAGCGGTTTTTAGGACTAACATCGTTTTTTAGGCGTTTTGTACGAGATTATTCAATAATTGCCAAACCACTCTCAGATTTGCTTAGGACGGAAGAAACTTTTAAAATGGATGTAGACCAGTTGTTAGCGGTAGAAGAATTAAAAAAGGCCCTGATAAAGGCGCCGGCATTAAAACTTTTCAGTCCGTCAGCGGAAACGGAAATACACGCTGACGCGTCTAAATATGGCTTTGGAGCAGTGCTACTGCAAAGGGATTCCGAAGATCGGTTGTTTCACCCAGTAGAATACATGAGCCGCAAAACTACATTGGCGGAAGAAAAGTACAGCGCATTTGAGCTCGAGGTATTAGCGGTGGTCAAGGCATTGCAGAAATGGCACATTTACCTTAAAGATAGGCAATTCAAAATAGTGAGCGATTGCAATGCGTTCGCCATGACCGTCAAGAAAAGAGATGTGCCAGATAGGATAATGCGGTGAGCCATGTACCTACAAGAATACGACTATGTTGTCGAGCACAGATCAGGATCGCGCATGAGGCACGTGGACGCTCTGAGTCGCGTCTATTGTCTACTAGCCGAAGATTCCCTAACAGTTAGGCTGAGTGAGGCGCAAGCGCAAGATACGTGGATTAGGGCAGTAAAGAAGATTTTGGAAACAGGCAATTATGAGGACTTCTTCTTGAAGAACGGGGTAGTTTATTCTGATCCTGTAAAATAATTGCTTGTAGTACCATCCAGCATGGGGACCGAGATCATAAAACTAGCGCACGATCAGAATCATTTTGCTCGTAAAAAGACCCAGGAGCTTGTAGAAAAAAACTACTACATACCGAACTTGGCCGAAAAGGTAGCGAACGTTGTGAAGGGATGCGTGGAATGCATAATTATAGACGCGAAAAGGGGCAAAAAGGAAGGGTTTCTGTCTCCAATTGATAAGGCATGCGAACCGTTAGGGACCTACCACATTGATCATGTCGGACCACTAACCGAAACGCATAAGAAATATAATCACATTCTGGTGATAGTGGACGGGTTTTCGAAGTTTACATGGTTATACCCAACAAAGTCTACTGGAGTGGATGAGGTGATTGACAGGCTAGAAAGACAGGCTTCGATATTCGGCAACCCTAAACGGGTTATAACAGATAGAGGCGCAGCGTTCACGTCGAACACCTTCAGGGACTATTGTAATAGGGAAAACATCCAACATCTTCTAATTGCAACAGGAGTACCGCGCGGGAACGGGCAAGTGGAGCGCGTCCACAAAACGGTCATTCCAATTATTTCGAAGAAGTGCCAAAGCAACCCCACCCAGTGGTACAACCATGTGGCCAAAGTACAACAGGTTCTAAATAACACTATACCGCGCAGCACTAGAACATCACCCTTTAAAATTCTCACCGGGTTAGACATGCGGGTAAACGACTAACCAGATTTGCGACAAATTTTAAACGATTTAACACTAGAGGAGCTAGATACGGAGCGAGACTTAGTTAGACAAAGTGCTCAAGACCATATAAGGAAAATACAAAACGAAAACTGTCAAACGTTCAACCGGAACAGGAAAAGGGAAGTTAGTTATGACGTGGGTCAGTTAGTAGCCATCAAAAAGACTCAATTCGGCACCGCTATGAAACTGAGGCCAAAATACTTGGGGCCGTATAGGGTAACCGCCAAGTTAAACCACGGTAGATACGGGGTGAGCAAAGTGGGCAACCAAGAAGGTCCGGTTAAAACGATAACTATAGCCGAAAACATGAAGCCGTGGAGCTAGTTAGAATAACGTGTCAGGACGGCCGATTGTGGGAATAGGATATCGGGGTAGGTGGCAACACTAAGTAGGCGAACAAGGAACGATCGGACAAAGAAACGAATGAGAAGGAACGAACGGACAGGAGACGTACGTAGGAATAAGGAAAAGGTATCCATCAAGTTAGTTGAATATAATACGTTGAAGCGCGCACAAGAGTCGTCAAACTTTGCGAAACGTTAGAATAAGGTATAATCCTTTTATGTATCACTTAAACTTTGAAATAAATGTGACTGTAATTTGAGTGTCAAAAGAGTCTTTTCCTACATACATTTTATTCATGACAATCACGTAAGTAATACGAAGCGTATACATCAGTATTTTATCTAAATTTGTAAAAGGTATCATTTTATTTCATTCGTTAGAGTATCCTGAAATAGAAATGTTGAGCGCAAATTGTGAATCTAAAGCGCCGCAGGCGAAAATTTGTTAAACAACTCGCCGCGATTTGTTTAAAAAATTTTCGTAATTTTAGTAAATAAAAAGTAGTTCAAAATTTTTCTATTTTTTTCGATTTTGTAAGAAATTGTCTCGTTTTTGCTTAGTAATAAGTAATTTAAATATTCTTTAAAATTGCAGGTATTTCCATTTGCTTTTGTTCTTATGTCAAATAAGAAACAAAAAGCATATCAGCACGTCTTGCAGTTTATTAATTCGAACTTGCTCGAAATGAAACCAAAATCTTTTACGACTGATTTTGAAAAGGGAATGAGGAATGCCATCAAAACGATATTTAAAGAATGTCGATTGAAAGGATGTTGGTTTCATTTCTGTCAAGCTTTGAGGAGAAGAGCCTTAATGATGAAAGATTTTGGGAGCCTAATAAAGAGAGATACTCACGCTAAGCGAATCTTCCAAAAACTGATGGCAATTCCGTTACTTGAGCCGAAAGATATTATACAGAGTTTCAATATTATTCAGCTGAAGCATATAGCATCCCGAGCTATAGAGATGCCTTCGAACAGTTTTTGACCTATTTCGAGAGGCAGTGGATTGAAAAAGTAAGTATTAAAAGAACATTTTGTAAATAAACGGAAATACTTTTTCATCATTTTACATAGGAAACTCCACAGCAGTTATCGCTACACAACGAAAATGTTAGAACTACGAGCGCATTGGAAGGATACAACAGCTATCTTTCTTCGTTAATTCCAACTCATGGCAGCTTCTGGGACTTCCTAAAAGTTATAAAGCAGGAAGAATTCCAGAAGCACAATGAATTGTCACTGGCGCTAGATGGAGTTTACGATGTATTTGAAAGACCCAAGAAAAAATTTAAAAATCAAGCGCACATCATAAGGGAACTGACAGTAAAACTTGATAACAAAAATATAAGTTTGCTGATATTTCTTCAGAGCATTACAAACCGAAAAAATAATATACTGCCAAGCGAGGAAACTTTAAACTTAAATGAGGAAGTTGAATCCGGAAGCGAAGAAGAAATTGCTACCCCGGTTGCAGATGGCCTGCTTTGCGAAGTTTGTTACAAAAACAAAAAAAATACAATATTTAAACCATGTAAGCACGGGAAAATTTGCAGATCCTGTTTCGACAAAATAAATAAACAGCATCAGGAAACCGGGACTTTGACTTTATGTCCGTTTTGTAGGCAGATCGTTGGAAGTGTTGAAGAGTTTTTTATTTAGTTAAGTGTGGCATTTTAATATTGGTACATTGAATTTGTTTAGTTAAGAATTTTGTTTTTGTATTTCCGTTGTACATAAATTTATTATTCATTTAACCAAAAAAAGTAATTTTTTAAGTTGTTTTCTTTCTGGGGATTATGTCCGAAAATTTTTCACAGCAAACGGTCATACAGCAAACGGTCATACTCCCCATGGGGATTATGTCCGTTTTGGAAGCGGACATAATCCCACTCCATTATGGGGGTTATGGCCGAAAAAAAAGAAGTTATAATCCCCATAATTGCAATGGGGATTATGTCCGGGCACCGCTTGATTGCTTTATTCACAAAAATGAACTGAACTACAATTACCTTCTTAAGCCTATTTAAACTAATAAGACCCGTTGTATTTGTAGGTGGCTTAATGTACCAATTACAGCGACGATACAGCGCTAACGACGCCCTATGGCGACTCTTGACTGTTTCGTTGCGAAAATCGTAACTTTTGAACTGACAAAGACATTTCAGGAATTTAAATTGCATCTAATAGAAAAATACCAAAGCTTTAATATATTTCAGGGAAAAATGTAAAAAAAAAAATTTTGTTCAGTGAGAACTAAAGAAAAATTACTGGAAGTTGGTCAATAAATATATGTATGTAGGTACATATAATAAGTTCTCCAATTATTGTAAAAACTTTTATCTGCGCAACAGCTTTATTAATTTTTACTATACTCGGGAAACGTAATGCTTTGGATTAAATCTAAAAATTCCTCTAAAAGACAAATACAATAACAGGTTTGTTTAAAATGTATTGTAAAAGTAGAGATATTTTTAAAAAATGCAAAAAACAAAAGTTTTCATTAAATACTGAAGAAAAATTACTTGAAGTTTGTCTATAAAGTTTTATTTAAGCAGAAGATAAAATAAGTTAAAAACATTCGAAAAGGGGCGTCACACTACCCACTTTTGATAAAAAGTTTTATCTTAGTAGCCGCTTTACTAATCTCTACCAAACTCGGTAGATGCAGTGCGTTCGGTATATATTTAAAATGCATCTGAAAGAAAAGTATCTTGACTTTAAAATAAATATAAATAGATAGTCCCATAATACCTCTTTAAAATTCTTTGCCAAATGAATGATGCTTAATATTTTCTTCATCGTTTTAGTATTTCGTAAATATAAATAGTTTCTGGGAGATGATCCGTGGCGATAGTTTCAGTAACATCTACCAAATTACTTTTCCTTTTGAATGTCGAGGACTCGTCTATGAGTTTTATTTGTCTTCCTCAAGTATGATGGGTTCATGTTACTCGTCAAATAAACTTATACCCGCTAGTCAGTTTCCATGCTTCTTTACAAACTGAATAGTACGACAGGTCTTCTTCTATGTTATAGATTTTATTCCTTAATTCTTTCATAATAGCTGCAACGAAGTTCCTTTTAGTATCTGAAGCTTTAAACACCACATGTAGTTTGGAAATTTCTAGAAGCATAATTAAAATTTTCGAGCTAGTATAATTCACTAGGAAATAAATTATGAAATATATATTAAAATGCTGTCCACTGCTAATTAAAGCGATACAAAATAAAGGTTTCTCAAAAAGTTCGAACAACAAAAAGCTGCTTTCTGATACTCGTACTACCCTCGCGCATATTTTCTTATACCTTCGCATGCGTGTTTTTTTACTCAAGGCTGCTCCACTTTAATTCATACAGAAAGTAAAAGAGCAACCAGGGCCAGATTCATGTTTTGTTATTTTGAATTCAGGTAAGTAAATACTTAATGGTTATGCACTTGTTTTCCAAAGTTCACATTGGGACTTTTTTATCTGCTACCAATGTTGGCAAAAGGGTGGAATCATAGACTTTACTAAAAACACTATCAATACGTCTATGAACTTTTAGGGAAAAATGAACTTGTCCCGTTTGTTTATGCCTAAAATTTACTTACAGACAATGCAATCCTAAGTGTGACGAAAACAAAGTTTTTCAACGTCTACCTCCATAACTACCAAGCCGTGTTTGCGTAATTTTTGAGTGAGTTAAATTTTGGGTGTACTAACCGGGCACGGCCTAATAGGAAAACATGCTGAAAGGCTAGGCGTATCTTTCCGAAAATACTGCAGGAGCTGTAAGAGCTATGAAGAGGAGGAGTCTTACATCTTCTGCACAAGTGTTCTGCACTGTTCAAACCAGGCTGCGGTATCTGGGATGACCGTTTGTGGAAGACCTCAGTGAGGTTTTTAAACATCGAGAATAATTGCCTGATGGGATTCATCATCGATGCAAAATGGTTTAGCAAGGAATAATCCTCCTCTTCTCTACTAAAGTGGGGGCTTTCCCGTTCGCACACCCATAAACTCTGGAGAATGGGAGGCGTTTGGTTTATTGCATTTTCCTAGTACGTCATTCGGCCTTCTCCATTTAAAGGTAAAGAACGCGTTTGCGATTACTACGGATATGATTAATGCTATATTATATGTTAGACAAACTTTGTGGATTTTGATTATTTGGAGGTTGGCAGGCAGGGCCTGAGTGTGAGACCCTCTCCCGATACGTTCTTAACAGGGCGAGCTCGTTTCTCTGCCGCAATCCTCGACAGTGCGTACGCGGACTGGGGAGAGAAACCAATAAGCACGTCAACTGACAGAAGGAAAGCAGAGAAGGATGAGTTGTCCCTCTGGGAAGGTAAATTGAGTGATCTTGTTGGTATGATGGCTCTCCCCAGACGTGCCATACACCAATCAATGCGGGACTTCGTGTACGAGATCACTGAACTCTATGAAGAAGTGAAGCAGGGAAAACGGAGGAAGTGTTCAGAACAGAATATTTCTAAAAACGAGTCCCACGCAAACTTCTCCCTTCTCCTTTTAAAAAAGAAAATCAGGCTTCGAAAAGAGGTCTTAAAAATTACTCCACGCAATCTAACGCGTCGAAGCGAAATACAAACGTTGGAGCAAACACTGGACAATAGGGTAGCATTGTGGAAAATGTGCCGTTGTATAGAGATGCGTTGGCAATTGGTAAGCAACTGCCCCAAGGAGAATGGGTTCCACGCCATCATTATAAAGAAAGTAGGAAGCAGGCCCTACAGCGATATGCTTAAAGCAGTAAAAAGAAGTGCTGACCTAACCGAACCTGGGGAGCAAGTTGAATGAGTACGCAAATTAGCAAACGGCGAAATACGTCTTGAGCTAAATCACGCTCTTATCATATTATTTCCGGCCTTATATTCTTGGGGAACGATTTTTGTAATATTATTGGGCTCGAGGCCAGTTTCTAATAAGGAATAATTACGTGCTTTAGGAAAATACTCTGCCTTTTAATACAGCCTTACAAAAGCTTTTAGAATACGTAGCAGAAATACAAGCTCTCTTCTGACCAGGTGTTCCAGATACTTGGATTTTGGCCATGAAGCTAAAGCACATACCTTTGAAAGGTGGGTCATTAGCGACAAGCCTAGCCATGGGCATTTTGATAAAATAAAAATCGACGAGATCTATTTATGCAGCTGTTATGTACCAAAATGTCTTAGTCAGCAGGAATTTGAATATTTTCTAGACAGTCTTGTCTAAGACGTTGCATGATATTCTACCAAACTAATAATGAAGCAACGTACAGCGAACCAACGAGTGGAAAATAAGTGATATTTATATACATGGTGACCATTTATTCATAATAATGAAAGTAAAAGGTACAACTATAGTTTCTCGACATAATGCCAATAACAACTTAAATGGTTGGTGAATTAATGATTTGTTTTATTCGAAATAAAATAGTTTTATATTCGTTTTTTATGCAAATTATGAAAAAATCGCACCAGAAGGATCATTGGATTTTAATGCTGTCATTTCTTGATCTATGTGCTTTAAAATTTCAAAGCAAATTTTGGTTTCTATATTTGCGTATTTGATATTAGTTATGATAGTATGGTTTTCAAACGGGATTAAATAAGTTCCATTTGTTGCTTTATTTTCGACATTGCTTATTCCTGAAATGAATACTGCGCCTTGTTTAACTATATCTTTATATTTAATTATTCTGTTCACTTTTTTACACTTTCTTTGATTGGTTTGTAATTTAGAACATTATAGAATTTGTTTCCGCAACTTTTAATATTTGCCGCCGTTAAAAGCTTACCGTATATTTTAGCTACAACTCTTGCTTCATAGTGCTAACAACTTCATTTTACTTTCGGGTATTTAATATAAAGAAAAATTATGTTATTTTTATATCAAGCGCAGTTGTTTCCAGGAGTGGAGTCAGATTTGGTTTCTAGCTGAACGGGACAAACCCAAATGATACGGGATTCCCCAAAAAATAAACATATACAATGCTTATTCCTTACACCAAATTATTGTTCAGTTAGTTTAAGTGTGATAATAATTGTTGTTTATTTCAAAACAAATGTTTTAATTAATGCATGGTCTTTGGGTTTATACGTGGCATTTCAACATGATGTTTAATTTTCAAACTAAAAAAACACAGTTGTGAAAGGTTGACATTGCGTGCTCAACTAACGGTTGTTTGCAGCACTTTCAAACAATCGATAAATATATAGAGATATTGGATATATGGATATATACTAAAATGTTCAAAATGAATATCGAAAGTGCTAACCCATGTATGTGTGTTATAAAACGGTAATTTACAAAAATCAAGAAATGGGATAAATGTAACTGTTAAAGCAATTTGTTCAGATTTTATACGGAAGAATAGGCTGCAAGCCGAAATATATGTAATGCGAAATTATTTTAATGAGGAGTGGGACCATCCCACTATAGAGTAAATAAGTACAAATATCTTGGAAGCTTCGTCATCGAAGCCTAGAAAATCTAAAATGCGTTATGCATTTTAAGTCTGTAAGCACAATTTTGAAAATTGTGCAAGGCGTACACAAACCGTGTCCACCTCCAATGTAACCGTAAATTGCAAAAATCAAAAAATCCGATGTTTATTAACTATACAAGGTGATTTGCTCAAATTTAAAAGAAAATATTTGGTTTTAGAATGAATTACATGGAACCAAAATGTTGGGAATGGGTATGGCATAACCCATCTTAGAACAAGTAGGTATTGGCTTGTTTAAGCCGCCGCTAAAATGAAAGCTGCTCAGGTGAAATAGCAGCTTGGCCGAACACTCGTCGAGGTCTCGCTGATATATGCAAACTTACGCTCATCCTCGCAAGTGCGGCTATAATTCTCTTATTATTATCTTTGGCCTTATATGTATGAATCGACTGTAATTTATTGAGCTTTTCAAAGTGGTAGAAGTAATATCTCCTATTTCGGAGATCCCCACATCTCCTCATCAGACTTCTTTCTTTCTAGACTTTACCTGGCTTTGAACCATGGTACACGGAGTTGCTAGGCGAGACACACAACCACTCAGCCACGCTAACCGTGTGAAAAACGTTCGGCCCGCAGACCACATGAACCTACTGTAAAAGTGTCATAAAGATCGGTTGAGTAATTTGGACGCCTATATAGGACTCACATTCATTTTTATTCATAAGATTAATTTTGAAATAAAAACCTGTGCCGGGTGTTTAAGGCTCGGTTGAATCCGATTTACGCTTTACGTTTTAACTGCGTAAGAAACCTTTTGAAAATTATATGATATTCTTAGTAATGGCATTTGTAATCAAAAAGTCATAATTTGAGGGAATTTTAACCTATGCCTGAAATCTACTAAGGATATAATAAAAAAGTGTCTTAAGGAAAGCTGTTTTAGATCGCTGTTAAGTCTAAAATATTCTACTACATCTGCAGGAACGCAAATTGACTGGGCGTTTTCAAATTTGGATGGTAATATGGGTAACACAATTAATTATGAAACGGTCACAGTTACCACGATAGTATTTGCATTTCTGCTTTTGACTAAATTTCCCCATTTTAATTTTAAGAGTACCATTAGTAAATTTTATATAAGTAGTTTTACTTCAAAAGAAAAATATTATTGTAAGTTTTTACATTTCCAAGTATAGAAGGGAAATTGTTTAATATAATAAAAAATAAATACGTACAATTAAGAAAATATTTTATATAATATTTTAATATAGCGAATAGAATAATATTTTTTAAGCATATAACTGTACGTAAACACATACATTAAAAGCATAACAATTTACTTTAGTTTTTATTTAAACGAAAAATAATAGTTCCGTTTTTCAAAATAAAGATTATAATATTCACTGATTTTATCGCAGACAACAAGCACGGTTTATTGGAACAAAACTGCACCAAACTTAGACTCTTCCTTACTTATTTTAATTGCTGTTGTTGAATTATATCGTCTTGCCAAATTGTTCAACTTGCTGTAGTTGTCCAACTTGGCCGTTATCCATTTTTCTATTCACATCAAATTTATCTAGCATTGATTTTTAAGTCCTAATTATTTATTCCAAGTTTATCCTTCAGTTTGCTTTTCTGTGATCCCGATAGGTACAGAACTTGGGTGCTTTCTACCTACTATTTTTTCTATCAATAAAGTTTTTAAACTCGAACATTTACAAAATGTATAAAGTAACGTAATCTTCTTAAATATTTTTAATATTTGTCCGATTGTAAATAAGATATAGCAGCCACAATACAAAGCGCGGCACTTCACTTTTATTATTCTGTGTTTAACTTAATTACAAATTACACCAAACTCTGAAATATCAATGATTTCATACAAAATGTGTGCTATTGTCGAGACCCACCGAATGAATCACGCACACGAGTTACGTTGGCGTCGACGTCAAATACTTCACCGTCGACGTCAACGCCACCAACCGAACCTAACCGATTATATATCAATTGGTTTTCATAAATAAAAACTGAAATTTACAAATATATTTTCTTCTTGTTGTCATAACAACAATGTTTCGACATATAAATATTTCACTTATTACATTTTCGTGGTCGCAATAATAATAATGCGACCAGGGAAATGGAGTATCGACAGTGGCGTAACTATACCATCTGGGGCCCGTGGCAAATTCTTTTGACGGGGCCCTATCAGTAAAAATCGTCACGTTGTACTCAGTTTAATTTTAATAAACTTCGAGGTTTTCAGCGGACTCAATTACACGTTGTATATGTCCCACTGATGGCCATTGGCCTCCTCTCTTAGGAGAGAAGGAATGGTCTGTAGTCCCCATGCTAGCCCAATGCGTATTGGAGACTTCACATTCATCCATAGAACATAATATCTCAATGCATTCATGATCTATTCGCTAGCTTTTCGGTGAAGGAACAACATCGTGAGGAAACCTACATACATTTACAATGAAATAAAAACAACAATTTAATTTCAATAAGATATTTATTAAGAAAAATCTTTTTTTAGAGCTTTCTGTTCCGCAAAAGTGTATATAACATCATCAAAGTTTAAAGATCTGGCCATAGAATTTTCAATAGACAGAATAGCCAAGTTACATAACCTGTCTTGTCCCAGAGAGTTCCATAAATACGTTTTTATCAATTTAAGTTTTGAAAATGATCGTTCAGCACTAGCTGTAGTCACAGGAATTGTAAGAAATAACATTAATGCAGTGCATACTTCAGGAAAGCTGCAGGACATAAAATGATTTTTTATTATTAATAAATCAGCAAGGTCTCTAATACACGAAGATTTTTCTATTTCATCTCTGAAAGTGGATCGAAAACTGAGAATTTCTCTGGCAAATGATTCAGCTATGTCTTTTTTATATACATATCTCAACAAATTCTAGAGCTTTATGTAATAGATCAGTGTCATTTAAAACTTTTAAAGTGGAAGGCTGCAAAACACTGAAATTTGAAACAATTTCATTCATTGGAAGGAAATGCGATTTCAGTTGGTTTATAATGATGTCCAATACTCGATAAAATATGTTCACTTTGAACAAACTTTCCGGATCTTGGAGACGCTCATCTTCGCAAAGCTCATCAAAATGGCGATTTACCTTCCTCTGACGAGTTTTAGAAAATGCAGGGGTGATGGACCATTTTTCTGCTACACTACTTGCTTCCATTTTTAAATTTTCAAATTCATGTCGATACCTTTCCAATTCTTCCAGAAAATTTTTCAAACGTTTTAAGGCATTTGAAAGATCGGTGGCTTTAGACTGAAGTGCTTTAGAGGCTGCATCGATAGTAAGTAGGATCTTGCAATGGAAAGCCAATAACATTAATAAAATTGTAGTTTTCGATCTTCTTTTTGAGTGAAACAGCTTCATTTCTTTCATCTGATTTGCGACTTAACAGAATTGTTTCCGTTAGCGCTTTTTGGACTTCAACAAACCGAACTTTTAAAGCAAAAACGGCATCATAACGTCCTACCCATCTAGTAGGGTTTAATGTTTTTAATGTTATTGAAGTTGAAGACCCACTTTCTTTATTAGATATAAAACTTGATAAAATATTCCATCTTCTGATACTATGCCCAAAAAAATTATAAATTTGTTGAACTGTTTCAAAAAAATTTTGCATATCAATATAGGAATATTTTTGTCATTTATGGATTTAATAATTTGCTTGGACATTGCTAAGGCAGTTTGATCCTTAACTTCATGAAATCCTAAAAATATTTCTTTAATGACAAGTGCCTTTGGGATCCTATTATCATCTTTTTCGGTCATACAATAACGGTAAAGTTCACACATTTGATCAATTTTTGAAATATCTTGAGTTGTATCGAATATGATAGAGTAGAATGGTGCAGCATTTATTTCATTTATGAGTGCGTTTTCTACTTTTAAAACCAGGACAGAAATTAGCTCATTTTGTATTTTTGGACTTAAGTATTTTATCTGGCCCTTTGGTTTACTTAACAATTCTCGTAAAATCGGGTCGTATTTTCCTAATAACTCAACAATACTCAAACAGTTTCCTTTGGAGCTTGGATCACTGCTATCTGCGTTTTCTCTGTGGCCACGAAAGGCTAAATTACACGTTGAAAGTGTCAAGGAGCCTAGAAAGTACTTGGCGCCAAAGAGATTTTTGATCATAGACTCTTGCTCATCATCGAGTGTTCCATGTAGCCGCCACTGTTGATACGTAAGACAGGAATCCAGATGAATTTTTGATGCCTCGTGTCTTTGTATGGCATGTACAATATGTTTCCAGTCGTCATAGCCCTCAATCCAAACATTTTGAATTTTCTTAGATGCCCGATTTGCGAATAACCAACACGGTTCACAATACGCCTTCTGAAGTATTAAAGAATAGAATAGCCATGTACGTTCAAGTTCCACGCCAGACTTGGAAACAATATAGTAATGTTTTTCTAGAAAAGATCTATTGTCGCTATCTTTCAAGAAAGGGCCCTTAGGTTTACAATATCCGTTTTCAATCACGAACCTCTTCACTTGATCAGTTAGCTCTTTAAAATTACCCTTATCAGTAACATATGGCGAAGATACAATATTGTTCATGCTAAAATATAATTCTCTTTGATTTTTGCTAGTACCCTGTTGTGGTTGTTCTGGGTCTGGATAGTCACTGGTGTTGGGTGCTGCGTCTGATAATTCTGGTATACTTTTAGTAAGGTCCAATTCTTCACTTTTGGAGCACTGTTCACTCGACTTTTCATTATTTAAGTCATCATTTTTCAAGTACTGACTAATTTAAGGTAGCTTTTTATTTTTTTCTTCAGTCTCCCTCTCCCTCTTTCTCTTTCGTTTTTCGCTCCCACTTAAATATTTTCTGGAACTAGACATTTTAATATCTAACTTTCATAATCAACTTTACTTTGCCACCATTTTCATATTCAATAAAAGAACAAAAAATCACCACTTAACAAATATAATCACTCAAAGAATACGCACTCAGTAGAGCCCTCATAAAAAAATATCAAATCCGGAATTCCCCTAACATAGTGTTGCTAGCTCGTCCCAGCAGCAGCGCCACGAAAAAAATTAAAGCAAAAAGGGGAATTCCCTGATCGTTGCCAACGTACCGCGACAGAATATGTAGAAACCAATGGATGCGTTCTAAAATGAATAGAGATGTGTAATTACCAGCATTTTGATTGACAGTTTTTTGACGGTCATAAGTACGTAAAATTACTCGTCACGGGTAACGTGTACATCTCTAAAAATGAATCAACATCTTTTTGTTTAGGTTGGTTGAAATGCCTAACGATTAACTTGAAATTGTATTATGGACTTTAGTTGTCTCACTTTGGATTTTAAGCAGAACTTATAAAAATATACTTTTCAAATAAAATAAAATACTCAGGTACAATGTAAAAAATTATTTTTGCGCTCGCGGCCTCTTGGGCCGGGGCCCTCTTAGGTCGGGGGCCCGTGGCATTTTGCCAGCCCTGCCACCCTATTCTTACGCCACTGAGTATCGAATTACAAACAAATATGATGTAAACAATAATAATGTGACAATTGCTGCGTCAATTTTGAAGTAGGTAAACATTAAGCAACATTTAAGGAAAAAAGAAAACAAAATATTGTAACATAAATCAAAGCTTAGATTGAGACAATTTATTGAATAATGAGACAGAATATTTTTCTCCGTTAAAGTGAATGGTCGAGTTTGAATTATTCCCTTTAACTGGCGCAGTCGCGGAAACAATTCCGAAGAATTGTTAGAACCTTTCGATTATCTAAATAGTCGGTTTATCAATAAATTACTAAGTGTTAAATAATGAACGTTTTAACTAACACCCAATGCAAGATAAAATAATATAAAATAATCTGCGAAAAAGTGGAAAAATAAATAAACTACGAAAATTATAGATATCAAAAGGCGAAAACATTATACACTTGTGACAGAGTCAAAAGAACAAACAAATATTAACATAATAGACGTTAATAACAAAAACTTATACAACATAAAATAAACATCAACTAAATTTGTACGATGGAACAACCACAACAAAATCAACCGCAAATGGTAATATCGGCATCTGGCCTTTTCAAGGAGGCTTCCAATGTAAGAGAATATCGGGGAGATACAAATTATGATGTATCGTCTTTCATCAGAGAAGTAGAAATAATCTTACCACTTTTCAACGAGAACCCAACCGTGAAGAGTTACGTATGGGAACGGCACATAAAAATGAAATTACAAGAAGTGTTACAAGTAGTCAAGACGTTACCTGGCGATTCATCGTGGGAACAAATAAAATCTGAATTAATAAAGGAATTTCATCTAAATATTATTGTGTAAGTCAATATTATAACAGATTATAAAGGACTTTAGATAAGTTAAATTCTAAGTATGCATTGGGCATAGAATAACCACTAGAATTCTCGCCCCTCTGGTTTCAACATCGGGCTATTATTGTGTAGTTTGACATTTTGCAACACAAATTCTTACATAAAAAATATATTTAACCCTAGAATCAAATTCTTCGCCGCTTCGGCGACGCCGTATTATAATTTACCCATTGTTATGGTCCGTGCGAATGTTGCCTAGCTACCAGTGTTAACGCAGTAAAAGTAACTTCAAAGCATGTACATTAGGGGTATGACTTTTTCCAATTTTTTCGAAAAAACTATTTTACATGGCCAAACATGATGAGGAACGACGAAAAAATGATAACTGCGTTTTTATTTTTTCATTTTATTGCAAAAACTTCACGGACAAATAAAAAAAGTAACTCTGCATGCAAATTCCATATATGTATTTCCAAGTTCACAAAATAAATATTATCTCTTCTACGTATGTTGTCACTTCTTTGCGCTGTTTCTGATCTCTCTTGACTATATTCTGCTTCTGGTTGCTTTGTTTTCGCTTTCTCATAGTCGTATTATACTACTTCGATAAACTAACGGTACATTGTAACCGCTCAATTTCATGTAAAGTAAATTCTAGTTGTTCACTGAGACGCTAACTAGTTGGTTCTGTGTGGTTTATTGTGATATCAGAAATAACAATGTCTTTTATAAATAGTAGCACAAATGTTCTAAAAAATTCAAAAACATGGACAAACAATTTAACACGCTTTGAAAGAAGTACGACGAAAAGACGAGAATTAAATAATATTGAAAAACATTTAAGTGAAATGTGCAAAATTCCAAATAAGTCGGTCATAATAGGAAGGTAATGCATTGGCGAAGGCGGAAAAATGTAAAAAGGAAATAATCCAGACTATTGCAAAGGAATTGTATAACTTGTGGACAAAGCTCAACTTTCCTAGCATTGCAAGAACATCTATTGAGCGGAAAATAGAAAAAGTTTTGCAAGCATATTCAAAATTTTTGAAAAAACCAAATGGAAAATATAATATAACTACATTCAACCAATTATTTGATGTTACCAATGAGAAAGGGCTTTGGCTTAGCACTCAAGACAAAGCATTATACCGTCTTCAAAAAAATTCGAATGCAGCAGTTGGATATACGACAGCAAAGGAGGTTAATATCCATCCATCCAAAGCTCTTTTACTTCACGCAACAGGTGATACTACCTTTCCTACAAATGAAAACATATGCAATACATCAGTATCATCAATCGAAGATGGCGAGCAATTATAAGTCCCAAATGATGATGAATATGAAGCACCTAAAGGAGTTAAACATGCGGCGAAGTGTTCAACAAAGTCAGCAGTTGCAATGGTTATCACTTCCAAATTAAGTACGAAAAATGCGAGTAAAATATGCAAGGAGCTGGCAAATACTGGAGTTGATATTGCAACGCCGTCACAATCCGGTGTTTATAAAGCATGGGATAGTTATGCTGCTGCTCTATGGCATCTGTCGTGACATGATATAGTTTCTGGTGTTTACGCGGAAGATTTTCAGATTTTGCACCTCTTTTAAATGGGTTCGGGCGATTCATGTAGTTAACGCGTCTACTCTGAATGGACTGATCTACGTCCATCCTCTCCACGGGCGGCTGTGAGGTGGTTGGTTGATTTTGTCGTGGAACAACCTGGCGATCACGTTTGTCAAAGGGGATTCGACGTTCTTGAGGACGCCAGGCAGTCCTTGGTGGGATAGGAGGTGCCCTCTCGGTATTAAAGCCATGCATATGACCCGGAATCGTATTTATTGGTGTTACTATACGGTTATTGGAGCGCGCAGTGTGAATTGTATAGTTTCGGAAGTTCGTGTTTTGAATCTCTAAACACGCAGAATATGCTTCCGGCAGAGTTTTGGGGCGCTGGATAAGGAGCATTTTGGCAAGCTCCCCATTCAAACCACGTACAAATACATCAAGGGCACGGCTCCTGTGCGTGTCGTTATAGTTTCCTAGGAGTACGACTCCGTTTTAATTTTATTGATAATTAATGAAAACTGATGATTCACGGCCTCATAAAATTCATCGAGCCGTGAATCCTTTTGTGATAACTGGTGGAGCTGATACTCCAATGTACGGATATCGCGTTTGTCCGCATAATGGAGTGATAAGCACTCCTTAATGGCGACCCAGATCGTGTCGTAAATATTGTAGGATATCGAAGCAGCATCGGCTACTCCCCGTACCCTTTGGCGAATGTGTTGCAGGATTGCCCTATAAATTGGTGGGGGGGGGCTCTTGTTCTTGTGCATCATTTTCTGTTCTCCCAGCCTCCAGGAGGACGAGCAGTGTTCGAAGCGAGTCTAAGGAGGATACTCGCCTCTCCGTGCTGTTCATTTGCTCAAGGAGCGCATTGACAGCACCCGTCAGGTTTGTCACGGTGGTTTGTAAGGAAATCGACTATTTAACTTACAAAAATATAGGTATCATTCGAGATCTTTCGTCCTATAATGTACACAAGCACTTCACTGTCGTTTGGTTGTTTAGCGCACTTGTGGTTTTTCCTTGCACTTTATTTCTCTATTTATTTTTTATTAATTCCGTTCAAGGAATATTTCTCTTATTATTTTAACACACTTGTGGTTTTTCCACTTGCACTTTATTTATATTTAAGGATATTTTTTCCACTGAACACACTACTGGTCCCTGCTCGGTCGCCAGTTAAAGGATCTTTGATCCTACACTTAAAAAAATAGAATTTAAGGGCCAACTTGCCCAAGGAAAACACTAATTAGAACGTTTTAAAAATATTTATTCAATTAGAACTACACAATTTAGTCTTAAGAATACTAGCACTCCTATGCAACTGACTTCATAGCTGCCACCAACCCAAACACCAGCCGTCGGTGTGTCGGCAGCGACGCAACCCTTGCGTAATGGTTTGTCATGGTGCCGACTGTGGCCTTGGTTTCCCACGGGCATATTTCGCTGCGTTGCGAAATGTTTCGATTGCGTAAATATGGCCGGCGGTAACGACCGTGGCCTTGGTTTCCCATAGGTGTTGTATTGCCCAATTGCATTATATGGTGAAATGCAATTCTGCTGACACAGCGGCACGTGTATTGGTTGACTGTGGGAACTGTGTGTTTTAGGTGCTGGCAAATATGTTAACTTGTATGTGTCTACGTTCTTTTGACAGTGTTAAGTAGAATTCTTATGTTCTTATGGCAGAAGCTCCACGACTACGGGCGCTAACGCACAGAATTTGAACATGAATTCGGATATGCATTCGAACGCTCACATATGTGGTTGAAATAAATAGGTATGCATGTTGCATTAGCTTGTTGAAATGACAACTGTAAAACGCTTGTAAACAAATACTATGGAGTTTCTCGATTTTTACGTGTATTGAACCATGACAACACGCATACGCTTGTTATGGAGATTGACCTTAAGATAGTGGCACACAAAATAAACAACAGTTTTAAAACAACTGTATTTGCTTATTTGAGTTTGGGCTGCCATTCGACGAAGGTAAACTTAATAAAATATGGCTCAACAAAGTCACCACGATCATTAACACATACCACTAACAAAATAATACTGATCTCCAATAACTATTTTGTTAACGTTAGTTGTGGCTATGCTTCACCTTAACTGTTCAAATTAATTTTTCTCATATACCCCATCTGTTTACCTATTGAAATGTATACCAAAATGAAGATAGTTTTGCGAAAATTATGGAATGGCTGCCTGCAAAAATGGCTAAAGATACTGGAATGGAAAGGATCCTGCCATTAAATTTGTGTAGTGAGTGAAATCAATATCAACCTTAGTAATGGTTTTTTGGACAACCTCTTTACAATATATTTGTTTAAATGCCTGCTTCGATAACAAATTATTTTAATTGTCATCTTTTATATTGTTCAATCGATTTATTTGTATGCAAATTTATCTAATTTAAAACATGTCAATTTGTTTTATGAAGCTGCGGCCATCATCGTTCAAAGTTTTTAATATTGGCGAACAAGTTAAACAGAAATTATGCCAAGCAGCAGAGCTCGTGGAAACATTAAAAAATGCACGAATTGTTTACAGAATATTGAACCATCCCATTGGAAATGTTCGAAGTATACCTTACGGGATTACATACTGTGTGCAAGGATACTTTCTCCTATCCTTAGAAGGAACGTATGAATTTGTTAATTATCATCCATTAGTGCAATACTACGGGATGTCTACAGACGTAAGTAGATTTTGAAACCAGTGCTCATTACACTATTTTGCAATAAATATCTGGAAAAAATACCAAAAAATGCATGGAAAAAGTAGAGTTCGTATAGTCCGAGCTCGAAACACCTTTGTTAATATTCTGTCTATTGAAATATTTACACCTAATTTAAAAAATTGTATTGCTTAACTGTTAAATGCGATCAATGCAAGCATTACCTTATTTAAAAGACAATTAAAATTCGGTTTTAACGAAATACCGGACTTACTTTAAAGCAATTCTACATTATTCTAGGTTTTCATAAAATCGATTTATTGGCGTAATGGGTTTCCATATCCCTACTATGAATAAAGAACTTCATTACATACTTAGAATTTCATCCGATCTTACTTACATACTTCTTTAATTGGCGTTATAACCGATTAAGCGATTTTGACCATACTTGTCCTACAATTCGTAGTGTGCGTCTAGATGTTGTAACACAAATTGAGGGACCTACAGTTTCACGCCGACTCCTAACGGCGAATTTATTTTGTGAGAAGTTTTTTTCATGGCAGGAATAGACTCGAAGGGTTTTCCATTGCCTGTCGAGGGGCGACCGCTATTAGAAACAACTTTTCTACAATTTTTGGTGTTACTTGAACAGGATTCGAACCCGGGACCCACCGAATGAACCACGCACACGAGTTACGTTGGCGTCGACGTCAAATACTTCACCGTCGACCTCAACGCCACCAACCGAACCTAACCGATTATATATCAATTGGTTCTCATAAATAAAAACTGAAATTTACAAATACATATATTTTCTTCTTCTTGTCATAACAACAATGTTGCGACATATAAGTATTTCACTTATTCGCATTATTATTATTGCGACCATGAAAATGGAGTATCGAATTACAAACAAATATGATGTAAACAATAATAATGTGACAATTGCTGCGTCAATTTTGAAGTAGGTAAACATTAAGCAACATTTAAAGAAAAAAGAAAACAAAATATTGTAACATAAATCAAAGCTTAGATTGAGACCGAATATTTTTCTCCGATAAAGTGAATGGTCGAGTTTGATTTATTCCCGTTAACTGGCGTAGTCGCGGAAACAATTCCGAAGAATTGTTAGAACATTTCGATTATCTAAATAGTCGATTTATCGATAAATTACTAAGTGTTAAATAATGAACGTCTTAACTAACATTCAAGTGCAAGATAAAGTAAAATAAAATTATCTGCGAAAAAGTGGAACAATAAATAAACTATTAAAAAAATAGATATCAGAAGGCGAAAACATTATACACTTGAGACAGAGTCAAAAGAATAAACAAATATAAATAATAATAGAAAGACGTTAATAACAAGAACTTACTGAACAGAAATGTCAAAACGAAATGCCATTTACCTGCTGTCAAGTGACAGCTATCCCTATCGAAAGTTCTATCAGTCTAAAAAAGACACGTTACCTGGCGATTCATCGTGGGAACAAATAAAATCTGAATTAATAAAGAATTTTGGCGTAGAAGAGAGTTATCTTCAGCTATATTATCAAGCCATTTCATCTAAATACTATTGTGCAAGTCAATATTATAACAGATTATAAAGAAGTTTAGATAAGCTGAATTCTAAGTATGCATTGGACATAGAAAAACCACAAGAATTTTCACCAGGGACGATTGAGTCCTTAATATTAAAGACATTAGTGGAATTAACAATTTAATGAAGAAATCATATGCGTAATAGACTCAGGTTCCATCAGGTCCATACTTGACAGAAAAAACTAATAAACCACAAAATATTTCTATTAAGTAAACCATTAAAAGTCCGATCATTTAATAGTGAAGAATTAATAAAGTGGGAAACAATAACGAGCTTTCCACTCGAATTTAAGTTGAGGCAAACATGGCTTGGAAAATTACTGATTTAAGAAATAAAGGATTTGATGCAATCCTGGGACAAAATGTATTAAGGCCATTACCAGCAGTTATTGACATGCCAAACGCTACACTAACAATTAATGAAAACATTATAAACTTTAAACAGTCATGCCCGTACAAGGCTAACGAGATACATCAATTGGAAAGTATGGAGCATGACCATTTATACATTGAAAATCTATTAAAAAACTTAAATGAGGAAGAAAAATTTAAAATAATAACGAAGGTGATAATCTTACGAGTACACCAGCCATTCGGCACGGAATTGTGACTACAACTGATACTCCAGTATATTCGGAAATTTATAGATACTAACAGGTGCATGAGGAGGAGATAACTAGGCAAATGCAGGAAATGTTAAGACAAGGCATAATTAGAAATAGCAATTACCCTTACAATAGTCCCTTATGGAGTGTACAAAAAAAATCAGACAACTCTCAAATAAAGAAATGGCGAATCGTCATAGATTACAGGAAGCTAAATGACATAACAATTGATGATAAGTTTCCAATACCAAATATCGAAAACATCTTAGATAAATTGGGAGGACCAATGTATTTTACCACACTTGATCTTGTTAAAGGATTTCATCAAACCCTAAAAGAAGAGGACCGTAAGAAAACCGCGATTTCAACCCCTTTTGGCCATTACAAATACGTGAGAATGCCCTTCGGTCTCAAAAACGCCTCGTCAACCTTTCAAAGGCTGATGCATTGTGTCCTTAAGGAGCACAATTTTCACAAAACAGAAAAGATACACGAATTATAATTACCAAAAACCGCAAGACAAAAAGAATACTTTCTGGGAGCCGCAGGGTATTATCGAAAATTTATTAAAGCCTACGCAAAGGTAGCACAACCAATGACACATTTTCTGAAGAAAAGCGTTAAAATATAAATGATTCTAAATACACAAATTCTTTTCAAAAATTAAAACAGATAATGACAGAAGCCCCAGTTTTAAGATATCCAGATTTTAAAAAGAAATTTACATTGACTACTGATACAAGGAATTATGCAAGCAGAACACGGATACAACGGAAAAGGAATTGTTAGCAATAGTTTGGACTACAAATTATTTTCGACTATATTTGTATGGTGTTCAATTTGATATGCTAACAGATCATCAGCCATTAAAATGGTTATATATCAAAGCCCACTGTAAGGATATCAACCCTAGATTACAGAGATGGATTCTAAAATTAGGGGAATATAACATGAATGTAGATTATATAAAGGGAAAGGAAAATGAAGTTGCGGACTTTTTGAGTGGAATCAACAATGATTCAGATTCAATAAATCTTATAGAAACAGGTAGCAATTTATCTTTGCAAAATAGCGATGACGAAAACAATGCAGATACAATCCACTCTAAGAGGAGGAGGAATTGAATAATCTTATACCCATTCTTGATACAATAGTCAACCGATTTAAAACTCAGATCATTTTAACAAATAATAAACAACTAGGGTTTGAAGTCAAACATAACAACAATAAAATGTATATTAGGGGTGTCCTTATTTTCAAACATCGGTTTTCTATATATTCCCGGCCAGAAATCGGTTCCTTTATGTATTTAGATAAAACGGTAAAAGTTTGGGGTCAATGCGATAACATTTAGTGGACCCGGAAGCCAGCTGAAAAATTCAATAGGTCAGTATGGGCAAATATCAATGTTCATACATTCGCCTTATATTAGACGCAGTTTTTATAGTATATTTAACAAAACATACATATATGTATACAAAAATAATTATTCCATTTTTGTATTCTTATTCGGTAATAACATTTAAAATAATTGTGATAATTTACGTATTTAAAAAAAAAGGCATGCAACACAAGCTTGATATTTTGCAAATTTACCGAAATTTGTTTCTACATTTTGAGCGGGCTGTTTGTAGGCAAACAAATTTCCTGAGAAAAAGTGAACTGTGTGGCGACAATAAGTCGTTCAGAAAATAAAATAGTAACTGCTCATAACGGGACATTTCTGCTGTGAAATATTTCCAAAAGCATGCAAGAGGTTCTTGTGCATATTGTGATTTTAATAAGTAAATATAATTGTAAGCGTTCACAAGCAAGAAATAACAATTATTTGGTTTAATAAATACTTTAAAATTGTTTGAATTTCGGTGGGCGGTTGTGTTTAAAGTGTAAAAAGTATATAAAATAAACTAATATGTCTAGTTTAGCAACACGAATGTCAGTAGCCAATTTAAGAAAAGTTAGTTTGATTGGATACACAATGCATCAAATTACAGGTGCAAAACTTCCATCTAATCGGCAGGTTTTAGAAGTTTTGTTTTACAATATGAGATTTGTAGATCTTTCAGCAAAGGAAAGCGCAAAACTTGCTATCAAAGCAGCACAAATATTTTGGCAACAAGCACGAATACCGATAAGAAAAGAAGATAAATGTGTTGAGAAGTTATTGAAACTGTACGAAAGTTGGAAAAAAATCCTAAAAACAGTTCCAGAAAAGAGATCCAATTCACAGGAAGAAGTCGTTGATATGTTTGTTGGAAGTTTGGATGATTTATTTGACATGGCCACCGCTAATGCGCTTGAAAAAATGAAGTTAGTAGAAGATAAGAAATTTCTTGAAATGCAACGTCAAAAAGGACGGCCAGGTTGCATGATGGGTGTTGATAAGGTTTTGTACGATCGTGAAGTGCGTGCACAAGAAAGACAGGAGAAAGCAGCATTACGAAAAAGGCGGTATGAAGAACAAAATTCTGAATGTTCTAATATAATCGAGGAAAGCAATGAAAATGATATAGTACTTGTGGAAGCTGGAAATGAAAATGTAGTAATTCCGTTGGAAAAAAATTGTTTGCAAACTGAGTGTAAAAAGCGACGAGGCACTAAAAGTATCATAACACCACGATTGTTAGCAGCATCAGACAATGCCAAAGTGTCAGATGGTATGGCCGTACATATTTTAGTAGCCGCTGCTGAAACATTGGGTCATTGTGTGGAAGAACTTGTTATTAATCGATCAACAATTCATCGTATGCGTCAACAAAATCGGCCTGCAGAATTCAAAGATATTTCTACTGAATTTAAAGAAAAGGTGAGTTCCCTATAGTTGACAATGCACTTTTATTAATGTTAATTTATTCAAACACTTAACAAGGCCAATGTAAATGGAGCACTAGTTGTTCATTTTGATGGGAAGTTCATGACAGATATAAAAGTTCGTAGTAAAGTGGAAAGAATTGCTGTTTTAATTAGCTACGATGGAACATCGAAATTTCTTGGAGCACCAAAGATACAGTCGTCGACTGGTGCAAATATTGCTGAAACTGTTTATCAGAGATTAGTCGATTGGAACATTGTTGAACTTGTTAAAGGCATATCTTATGATACAACTGCTGTCAATACTGGTGTTAAAAATGGAGCCGCAGTCCTTTTGGAAAAAAAACTGCAACGCAATCTCATGCACCTACCATGCCGTCATCATATGTACGAAATTATTTTGCGCAACGTTTTTGAATCAAAGATGATGTCAAACTCAGCTCCAGAAATACTCTTGTTTGAACGATTTGTGAAGGCCTGGCCAAACCTTAAGAAAATCTTGTTTAAAACTGATGATAAATTTGTGGCATCAAAAATAAGCCAAGTGGAACGGGACGCTCTTGTAAGCTTCTTGCAGGACCAATTAAAAAAATCGCATAGCCGCGATGACTACAAAGAAATGCTACAACTTGCTTTAACTTTCCTTGGTACAGATTGCTTTAATTTATGTGCTCCAGGTGCAACCAGCAACGCACGGTGGATGGCAAAAGCAATCTATTGTCTCAAAATATATTTATTACGTGATCAGTTTAAACTTACAACCAGGGAATTGAGTGGCATCCGCGATATTTGTATTTTCATTGTTAAAATGTACATCAAAAGTTGGTTCGGAAGTACAAATGCGAATTCAGCACCTAATCAAGATCTTTTCTTTATTAAAGACGCTCTAAATTATACAGATACAGATTCAACAATTTCAGAAGCTATTATTAAAAAAATGTCTAACCACTTATGGTACATCGCCGAAGAAACAGTAGCGTTATCATTTTTTGACTTATCAGTTACCCACGCAGAAAAACGTAAAATGATAAAACAATTAAAAAGCAAGGAACCAGTTGTTCATTTAAAAAATAGCCGAAGCCACTCAAAATTGACAGATTTTCGAACTTACGAACTTAGCGATTTTGTTTCAGAAAAGACAAATTTTTTTTTCAATAATTTTGGGTTATCTTCAGCCTTTTTGGGCGTGGATCCATCCCAATGGGAAAATAATTCAGATTTCGAAAATAATTCGACTTTTTGCCGCAACTTACAAGTTGTTAATGATCCCGCTGAAAGAGGAATAAAATTTTTGCAAGACTACAACAAAATTTTAACGAATGATGAAGAGGAAAAGCAGTTGGTACTCCAAATTGTTGAATCGTATCGCAAAAAATACAAATCATACAAAAAAATTGATTTAATGTAAAATATAAATTTAAATATGTAATATGTATGAAAAAAAATAAAAATGTACAATATTTGCCCATACTGACCTATTAAATTTTTCAGGTGGCTTCCGGGCCCACTAAATGTTATCGTATTGACCCCAAATTTTAACTGTTTACTTTAAATACATAAAGGAACCAAATTCTGGCCGGGAAACTGTAATATAAACATTTTGAAATTTCCCGTTACAAATAAGGACACCCCTAATGTATATATCTCCAACAGACTTGGATAGTAATATTTCAAAATTGAGATATATAGCGAACTTAATGAGCATGAAAACAATAAATAACAACAAAAAATCATAGAGTTATTTGATGGATTCGACAACATTAAGTGCGTCAAATGTTCATACCATGCAAAAGACTTTAATAGTGAAGAGGAAGTTTACATGCATATTCAAAATTATCATAAATTTGAAACAGGTCATACGGGAATAACGGAGAATTATGAAGGTATTAAAAGACACATTTATTTTCCGAATCTAAAGAAGTTAATACACAAATTTGTAAATGACTGCGATGCTTGTAATAGGGCAAAATATGTACGAAAACCAATAAAAGCAAAATTTCAAAAAACAGAAACACCAACCGACATTAATCAACTACGCTGATGTTTATACAAACAGTAAAAACAGCTTTATTACCTTTCTGGATAGATTCTCAAAACATGCAACGGCACTACACCTAGAGGGCAGGAACAGCGTTACATTAGTAGGAAAACTACGACTTTATTTTTCTATAAAAGGCAAACCACTCAAAATAATACTCGACAACGAATTTAAATGTGTTAATGTTAAAGATCTTTTACGAACAAAAATTATAGCAAACCACTTTACCAAACCAAATAGTCAAATAGCAGAAAAATCACGGCTGTCAATACAAGAAATAATTGTTAAATGTACAAGGTGGCGCAAAAGTAAACTTCCGATTATTTTTGGCTGTAATTTAAAAAAAAAAATGGAAAACTTTGATTCTTCTTGTGGATTATTTTTATTTGGTCTTTTAATTTTTTTTACATCAAGTCGAGAATATGATGTCATGTAAATGGCCGCCGCCGCAGTTGATTGTCATTTGAGCCCTTTTTATGGCATTTTCCATCACTTTGGCCAAAACTTCCGGCGATAGGTCCTCACATTCTTGACGGATATTCTCTTTAAGAGCTGCAAGAGTCTGAGGCTTATTGACATAAACCCGCGACTTCAAAAAGCCCCACAAAAAGAAGTCTGGAGCGGTCAAATCAGGCGATCTTGCTGGCCAGTGCAAATCGCCAAAACGGGAGATTAGGCGCCCGGGAAATGCATCCTTCAGCATATCGGTTGTGGCACGTGCAGTGTGTGCCGTTGCACCGTCCTGTTGGAACCACATGTTTTCCAATCCCAATTCATCAAGTTGCGGCAAAAAGAACTCGTTGATCATTGCTCTGTAGCGCTCACCATTCACAGTAACCGTTTGGCCCGCGACGTCTTCGAAGAAAAAAGGTCCGATGACTCCTCCAGCGAAAACAGCACACCATACAGTGACTTTGAGCGGGTGTAATGGCTCTTCGTGGGTTACTCGCGGATTTTCAGTGCCCCAGAAGCGTAAATTTTACTTATTTACGTACCCGCTAAGATGGAAATGGGCCTCATCACTCATGATTATTTTTGATGAAAAATCATCTTCCTCTTGGTGGTGATTAAGGATGGCTTGAGCGTATGTTAGACGCGATTGGCGGTCATCAGCTAACAGCTGATGCACCGTCTGAACTTTGTACGGAAACATCTTCAAATCTTGTACCAAAATTCGCTGTAAAGACCATCGACTGATACTCATTTGCGTGGCACGTCGTCTGGTCGATGTCGACGGCGCTTCCATGACATCCTCGGCTACAGCAGCAATATTCTCTGCAGAACGGCTACTCCGGGGTCTGCCACGCCTGACAGCATCTCGTGTTGTGCCAGTCTCTTCGAGGCGAGCGGCTAAACGTCGCAGTGTTTCACCAGTAGGCGTTGAACGGCCAGGAAATCTGCGACGAAATTCACGTTGTGCCAAAGTCACCGACCGATTATTGGTGAAATAAATAGTCAGCAATATTCCGCGTTCTGGAGCAGTGTAGCGTAACATTGTTTATTAACGTGTATTTCGCATGTGTTTACTACACAAATGTCAAAACAGAACTGACATTAGGGGCCAATCGCAAAATTTATATCATTTTCTGATAGAAGGATTACTTTTGCGCCACCTTGTATAGAGTGGTATAATCCTTCAATTCACTCAGTAATAAAAACAAGACCAATAGATGTACAAGAAAGGAGAACCGATAAGTCAAACATTTTTGATATATTAAAACAAAATAAAGTAAAAGTAATGTAAAAGGGAATATTTGGAGAACACCAGAGAAGAAGGATATGTAAAAAATTATAAAGAGTTAAGCCATAAAAATGAACCAAAGTACAAATATTAAACGACCTAACAAATTTGCAGGTGAATTGGACTTGGATAATATTGCTAATCTTAATACTAATGTCCAAAGCGACTCAATCTCTTCTAAAAATATAGGGGATTGACAGCAATATGGGATTCGTGGAAATTCAGGCGGATGAGGTAATATTAGCAGAAACTTATGATACTATATCACACACAATAAATACAGGCGAAATATTCAATAAAATAAATACTATGCAAATGAACATCAAATATCAAAGTAGGTCTGCCTACGGAAAAAATAAAAATTTTACAATTGCAATTAAACACGATTAAAAATAAAGTACTAACATTAATACCACACAGACATCGCAAAGACTTAGTAAATTTTATTGGAACAAGTCAAAAATGGCTTTTTGGTACCATGGATGATAATGACCGACTGGAAATAGAGAAAAACCTTAATGTAATTGAGTTTAATAACCATAAAGCAATAACAGATTTAAATAAAGAAATAAGCATAAATACCCATTTTAATGAGACATTCTCTAAACTTAAATCAATAATAGAAAGGGACCGCAACACTATAACATCAAAACTCAAGAGTATTACAAAATTTAACAATGACATACAACGAAAAATCTTATCTTCGCACTAAAGTTGAAAATTTTGCAAGATAACATACAGCGAATACAAGATAATGGGCCCGTTTTAATGTAACCTAGTTGCAAAAAGACACTAGTTAGGATAAGAAATAGCATGTAAAACAACAACACTAACTCGGAAAAATATGCGAGTTGAGCCAACTCGGTTATATGATATGGATACATAAACAAAACAAATAACAATGGAACAGGGGTAAGTAAAATTGCTTTTCGTATATTTCACATAAAATTATGAGTTAAAATTTGTTTGCTATTTCAGAATGCAAGAAAAAAGGCGCAAGAGATGGTCATGTGAGAAGACAATTGAGTGTTTTAGATGCTACCTCGCCCGGAAAGCGGAGTTGGAGCACCCAAAAAGAAGGAGGTTGGCCTACGCGAACGTGTTGGAAGACGTGGTATCAATGGCGATCACGGTAGGTTTTAGAAATAAGTATATGTTTGAACAAATTATATTTATTAATCCACTTCCAGGATTTTGAAAGAACGCCGCTGTGCTTGGACAACAACAGCAGAGGAGTTCGTGTGGGTTACAGACCGTTTGAAACACTTTCGGTAAATGTGCTGTCTGGAAAAAATAGCTAACAGAAATTACTCTGTCTAGCAACAGCTTTTTAAAACGTTACAGTGAGTTTCAGTGAAAACCTTGTATTGAATTTTTTGCAATGTTTTTGATGTAAATTCTTTGTGCTCGTTTTTATAAAACCCGTGTACATGCGGAAGAGCATCAACATAACAATTTTTCAAGAAACATCGGTAACATTTTGCTGTACAATGTACAAGGGTTTTATAAAAGCGAGCGCGAAGAATTTACATCAAAAACATTGCAAAAACTTCATTAAAATGTTTTCACTGAAACTGGATTTTTTTAAATTTGCTTTTGGTTTGTTATTTTATTTGTAATTAGAATAAGCAGTGATCTGAATTGAATTTTATATGTGAAACTCCTTGTGAATTTGTTTTAGTTTTATAGATTTTAAGTTGAATGAAATGCAATGAATTCTTGTAAATATTTTTATTAGTGAATTTGAAGATATAAATATATATGTATATGCATTGAAATTTTTATATAATATTTTGTTGTCTTAAGTAATTAAAAAGGGTTTGCCTTCTGTCAAGGGCTGCGTCTTGGTTTCATTCTTCAAAACCTTCATCAAGTGCAAACGTATTTTCATCACTCACATCGTTGATATCGCACAAATTTGCTAGTTGCCTAAATGCCACTGTATTGCTTTCATACCAAATGTACATATACACGGATTTTTTGTGGTAATATACGCGTTCTGCCACCACCAGATGTGGCAGGTACGCAGTTAAGACTCCGAATACTTCACTGAAAATAAAATAGCATTAAGTTTATGCATTTCTTTTGCACACATTTTGTTATTACTTGTTAGATATTCCACCGCTTGGCGCCTTAGCCTCATGTGCATTTTGAAATCTGCCTCACTAATTGCATCGAGTGTACCTTCAAAATTGGAGCACTTCTCATGTGCCTTGTTTTCCACTCTACGAGTCTTTAGAAGAGTTGGAGCTTGCATACATCGTTTCGAATACTTCTAGTACTTCTTGCATCTCTCTATTGCGACGTGATTCGCAATGCTCACCCGTGTACAAAGACACCATCTACAAAAGTAAAAGGTTATTTAATGCATTTATTTAATGTTTTTAAATAAATTTAATAACTTACCACAGAATCCTCAGAATTGCTCATTTTGTTTTGCTTCTTTAAAATTTCACTAAACAAATCATATGTTTAATGACAGATATTGCCAGTGTTGTGAAGTAACTAAAAGGAAATTTTATCCGAGTTGGAGTGTTTTTTTGCAACTAGGTTACAAAAGAACGGGCCTAATATTGTGATATTTAAATCGATCGCTGCTTTTAATGTCGTATCTAATTTGAATTGTTTGAAAATGAGCACATATGTATGTACAACAAAAAGCGGTTGGTTCTTGCTTTTTGAAAATTCCGTCTTGTGTAGTGTGTTAAAATAAACAAAGATTCTCTGTGAAAAACGCTTTTTAACTTCATTTTAATTCAAAGAAAGATAATCAAGTTTATGTTAAAATTTAGGTAAAAATTAGGTAACAATTTTCTGGCTACCAGTAGATGAACAGAGTAACGTAGGTGATTGGGTGTCAGTTACTCTCATTTAGCTGTTCGAACGATAGATAAGTTAGTTGCCGGTAATTTATAATGTTTTCCTCTTCTAGATCGTACCCCTTCTATGTGTGGAGGGATACACGACCAACCATTCAGTGTTCTTCCTAGAGAATTCACGTTTGAGCGAATCAATGAAGATCTCGTTATGATCCCTTCGAAGTTCTTTTTCGTCTGCTCGCTGTATACATATGTGAATAGAAACCCCTTTTCCTGCTAAAAAGTTGCTTATCACCATTATATACTACTACTACAAATAGCAGCCCTAAAAAAGGTAATTCCCATATGGGGGAAGCGTCGGTATAAATGAGGATCGCGCGGCTGTCAACGGATTTATTTCTGGCGGTATAAGGCTTGCGTTTAGAATTTAGAAGAATCGCTCATTTAAACATATTTTTTTAGTAACACACATAACCTGTGTATGGCACTGTTGGAAAATTTCATTTATGACTGTTTCATGGTTGACGTGTTTGAACTTTCAGTGGTACATCCTTGCATAGTGTAGTATATTGAGCAAAAAATGCAATACATAATTCCGTTCTTGCCAACTAAGCAATTACGTAAGAAGAACATTTTGTAGACGCAGCAGGTTACCGCGACCCAATACCGCGACTGCCAACCAGTGTTTAGTTTTGCTGTTCATTTAAAGTTATCAAATATTTTGCCGGAAGATTTAGAATTCTTTGAAAAATCTGATAATTTATATGCACTAAATGTACAAGATGTAGGATGTAGATCGATAATAATATAAACTCAATCAACGGTAGCATTTATTCCGTTCTTCTCAAGTTTCTGCTTGCTCCGCTGAAGCGTTGGTACATCTGTTTCTGTGCAATTTTCTATGCGATTAGTTATATTTATATGCATTAATATTTGTATGTGTCATAACAGTTTCATGGGCTCTCTCGTTTTGAATTACAAGCACTTGCATACATATTTGCAAAACGGTTGCTAACAAACGAGTTACGAGCTAAACATGCACGTTAATAAACTCATTACGCGATGCCAAGAAGTTACCTGATCAGAAAATTGAAGTACTGCAGCCTGCTTTTGTATCCCTCAATCTTCTTCGCACAGACCCAGAAGAAATATTCCATGGTGGAATCCCGAGTTATCGAATATTAAAATTACCAAACAACATTTCATTATGAAATGACTTTTTTAATTGAAAACCTGCTGATATACAAAACGGCTAGCGCACAACTTAAAAGAGCAACTAAAATAGCAGAAACTAAAAGCTTTGAGCAACTTAGCGCAAACATTAATCCTTCCTTAATAAATATGCTTGTCGGCTCCCCAAATCTGTCCTCATTTGCTTTTATAAATTCTGCAAATGGAAAGATATCGCCGATCACTTCTCCACTTTTTCACTTACATCTGCTAACTCTTGCTTTTCAAACACGATTAATGATCTAAAAGCGGAACGCCTAAACAATGAACCCCCAATCCCTTACCCTCTATCGCCAGCTGCCAATTCTATGTACTAAGTACGAATTTGCACTCTCGTCTGTAAAAGGGAAATATTCTGGCCTTGGAAGAATCTCCTTTCCAATCTACAAAATTTGCCAACCTCAATTAAGAATCGTCTTCTCAAGCTTTACAATCGAATTTTTGGTCCTCATGTATTGTGCCTATACTCAAGCCCAATAAGTCTCGTCTTGATGCAAACAGTTGCCGACCAATTTGTCAATGGATGCCTTTTTACATTTAGATTACATCATATTAAATACATTATCTACCAAAAATCACGTATCTTTATTGGCGGTTGACTTTCAAAAGGCGTTCCACCGCCACCGTTCTACACAAAATGCAACGACCTCTCACGTGTTGTTCAAGTTTTTGAAAATATGCTAGCCGAATTGGCAAAAACAAAAGTCTTGTACATTTGCAAAAAATGCAATTGTAGTAACCTCACTAACTTTTGCATTTAATCTAAATCTTGTTCATGACCCATATGTAGTTTTAAGCCCCACTATAAATATGTTAGGAATAGTCTCATAACAAGATTGACCATAATAGAATATCTTACATCTCAAAAAAGTGACGTCAACCCTTATATGCTTATTAACGTTACCATGACATTGGTACTTTCTAAAATCGAATACGCACTACCGATTTACGGTAACTGTTCAACATCAACAAGGTTTTCACGCCTTATTGCATTGCAATGCGCAGGAGCATACGTGCATTTTCTACTACTCCGTTAGAAAATTCCATCGCCGATGGAACTACCGATTTCAGTCAGTTTTTCTTCCTAAATTGTTATTTACTTCTAACACCCAACTTGCCAAAGACGTAAACAACTCATTATCGCGCAAACGACATTGACGATTCGTGCCTGTTATTTCCCGAGTGCTGACTTATGCAAATCACTTGCAGATAACACCAAATCCAAGACCTAAAGCATCAGCAATCAACAATGGATGATAAACAGTAAGTTGCATATAATCAAAGCACTGCAGCTGCCAAAGGCAAACACGTCTAACGAAATGTACAAAGTTATATTAGCGAAAGGAAAAACCTGCATCAAAAGTCAAGGCTCGAACTTTGTGCTCACCGACTGCTCCAAAAACTTTAACAGAAAAGCTTTTAGAGTAACAAATGGTGATTGGCGATTTAATAAGACATGGAATTTTACATCCTATATGATCCGCATTCACAGCAAAAGTAGCAGACATAGTTGAAGATGTATCCTAAACAAAATGCACTAGTGGCAAATTTATTACTAGTACTTAAGTCAATTTATAGAATTTTTACTATATGATTAACATAACAGCTGAAGGTTCTTGTTGCTAGTGCTGCTTATTACTAATTCTTTAATAATTTGTTATTGTATAAATATTTATAAATAAAACAAAATAAAAAACTATAATTATTATACCAAATTTATTGTTTAGAATGACTTTAAGGTAAAATTACTTCGACGCGAGCATACGACGATACTGACCGATCCTAACAATGTAAATCATAGCAGTAAACCATATCTTGTGAATAGCTTTTTGAATTTTAATCGTAGACAGATTAAAAATGTCTTAAATAAGCTGAATCGGACTTTGGACCTTTTATTTATAAGTAATAATATAACTGCATGCATGAACGAATGCTCTCTACTTTCTCTATTTCTAGTTGCCATCATATTCCTATTTTTCTTAATGTTGAATTCTATGACTTCTCTCCCGTTACCTATGAAAACCATAGTATTTCTTTTAATTTTAAAATATGTGATTTTGATAACTGTAATCATTTATTAAGCTTCTTTAACATTTTTGAATCTAAAACAATTGAAATTGCTCTCATTAATATTCCTCTAAATAAAAACAGGCAATATAAAATTCCATGGCAAACCAAAGACTTGAAGAAGTAAAGAAACAAATTTTGTGGTATATTCAAAAAAACCAGCGATCCGTTCATCTTTTAAAATTCAGAGAATATGCGAAGAAATAAAATTGTTTGGATAATTTTTTTTATAATTACTATATTCAGAATTTTGAAGCCAGTATAAAATCAAATCCAAAAGTTTTCCGCAGTTTCATTAAATATAGGAAATCGAGCTCTAGTAGGCCTTAAGTTTTATTTTTGATGCAAAGGAGCTGATCTCCTCCCAGATTTTATTAAATCCAACGTTACTCCTCAGCCGGACAGAGACTTGGAGTTTGATTGTGATTTCGAATCTTCTGTTGATTTCGGGCTGTTCACTTTGTCTTTAGATGATATTTTTAATGGTATTGTCAAACTTAAGAGTTCTATGTCTCTGTCTGTGTCTCTTAAAAATTGTGGTTCGCTTTTTTATCCTCTGAAGATAATTTTTAATAGATCTATCTCTTCATTTATGATTGGAAAGTGTCTTTATTAAAAGGGGAAACAAATGTAATGTGAGTGTCATTAAAGATTAGGTGTTCTTCGCGGTTAAAAATTTGATTTTCCCTAAATGGCTTCATACCGGGCAGATCTACCATTTTAAATTTGACTGTCTTCTTGGAAGACTAAATTTCAACTTTTCAAAAGGGCTTTCAGGTCGGTGCTTTATATACAGATTTTCCTAAGGCCTCCGATCTAGTTTCGCATGTTATCCTAGTTAAGAAATTAGCGTGCATATGTTTCACTCCGCATTTCTCTCTTGGTTGAAGTCCTATCTGTCGAACAGACGGTGTATGGTTGTCGTTGACAACCCACAGTCTTATTCGTTTATCGCTTCGTCTGTTGTCACCCAAGGTAGTATTTTAGGTCCCTTGCTGTTTGTAAAAAAAAAAAAAAAAAAAATATTGTAACAAAAATCAAAGCTTAGCTTAAAACAAATTATTGAATTAAGAGTGGAAATTCGTCAAGTGGTCTCTCGATTTTTCACAATTCAAAGATGATCATTATTATTTATTGTAATGGGTAGTCTTAAACATCCCCGTAAGGGCTTACGGAGTCGTTTTTCCAAAAATTTGTTTATTTTTTTTTTTTTTGATACCAAAAAACGGTCAATTTTTTTTCTACATTAATTACGCAAAAACTTCTAGATCGAATCATTTCAAATTTTCAGGATATGTTAAAATGACTATAAACTTTATAGAAAAAAATTTACACTAATAACAATAAATTTCTTCCTACTTTTCGATCGTTTGAAAACATATTTTTCAATAGATTATATTTCTTATTTATATTGACTTTAGATTCTGGAAGCAAATTTTTGGGATCGCACTCAAGTTCGTAAATATTCGATATTTTGTCGCGCGACATGCGCGTTGTACGTGCGTTATAACCGTGCACGACAGCGACAGCGCACTCCCCTCGCAAAAAACTATTTGTGCAAGCATTGCTACTCCAAAGAAAAACATATGTGTTTACACTTTTCGAAGGGAAGAGTTTTTTATTTACCTTAATACTAACGTATAAACAGTATTTTTGGTTTTTTGATTAGATGTCAAATATATAAATTTTGTGTTGGTACAACACTTGAACAAGCGACGTCTATATTAATTGGCCCAATCACCTTATATGAACCCGCCTGGTATTTCGTTTATAGTTCTCTCGAGCATGTTTTGTTCAAGTATGTAATTTTGTTGTTGTTTCTAAACGGTATTCACTCATCTGCTTTGTTTTGTCGATTTTTCTTTCAACTGATGCCTTATTCGGTGAAATTATGTGAATGTATATAAAGATACTTAGAATGTTGAACTAATCTCCGATTAAAAATAACTAGTTTGCACAATATCTACACTTTCTGTGAGCAAATGTTTGGCTATGCGCGTTATTGAGACTTTAATATTCAAAATAGTGCTGACCTCGTAAATATAATTCATTCATGTAACTATTGAGAGTTACGTAAAGTTTTAGTGCTTACCACTTTTGCGGACATAGGAAGTTAGTAGAGGTCTACTCTCCTTCATTATCCTCTAAAGTTATCGATGAAGATCCGTACATTGAACCAGGAGTACTATAGTAAAGTAACTGAAGAAAAATTAAAATTTTAGTAATAAGATATGATGGTTACAGCGTATATAGACCCATTAAAACTACCACACCTTTTCCTGTGCGAGACCTTTAACTCAAACCCCGATCTTGATAAGTGAACAAACATTTTTTTTAAGTTTGTTTCTGAATTCTAAGTTTTTTTTATAATTCCACGCTTTTATGCGTGCCACGATAGTTTATATACAATATTTTTGTAAACAGGATCATAGTTACTACATTGATTAATAATTTCCTTTTAAAGACATTAAAGTAATCTGCTACTTCGTTTTCACCGAGCACGACATCGGAATCAATTTTACGCAAGGTAGAATCAAAAATATCAAAATCAGAACGAGCGAAGTTAAACGAGTCCTATATTTCTAATAGAAGTATTGCAAACTTAAGAAACAAAATATTTAAAACTGGATGGGGAAATGGAAGATGAAGGTTCAAATAAAACAAAAGATATATTATTAGTTGTAAAAATTAAATATAGAAAGCGGTGGACACTATTAAGGAAATCATTGACTTGGGATAACCCCAACCCTATGTTATCTCTAAAATAGGATTAATTACTACTATTGATGCTAAAAAGGGTAAACAAACATTGTTTTCTAACAATAGCCAGTTTCAATTTCATAAAATAAAATCTCCCACAACGCACAAAAATCAAGACCAACGCTATCACATGCGACCTATAGGTGCAATCTGCTTTTAGCGGCAGAATGTATGATGCGAATTCGAACACACATTGGAAAAATGAGCAAATGTAGAAACAAATTTCTTTGAAAAATGTGAAGAGAATATATCTATTCGAAGGCTTCGTCTTTCCAAAAACAAAGTGTTCTGTATACTTAAAAAAAATATCACATTATTAACCAACCGCTGGTTAATTTTACTTACTTACTTAATTGGCGCTATAACCGCTAACGAGATTTTTGCCGAGTTCAACAAATTGCGCCAGTCACTCCCTATTTCTCCTAACTGGCGCCAATTGGAAATAGCAAGTGACATCAAGTCCTTTTCCATTTGGTCTTTCCAACGCAGAGGAGGCCGTCCTCTTCCTCTACCACCACCAGATAGTACCGCGTTGAATACTTTCAGGGCTGGAGCATTTTCGTCCATTCGCACGACATGTCCCAGCCAACGCATTTTAATTCACTGTACTATGTCTATGTCACGGTATTCGCCGTCGAAAAGACCTAGAGATCCATAAGTCATTCGTAGAATCTTTCTCTCGAACACCCTAATACCATACCATGGCACGTGCATGATGAGAGACTTGTAGAGTATGGTTTTGGTTCGTCTAGGACTTTACTGCACAATCGCCTACTCAGCCCAAAGTAGCACTTGTTGGCAAGAGAGATTCTACGTTGGATTTCCAGGCTGGCATTATTGTAGGTGTTAATGCTGGTTCCCAAATAAACAAAATCCTCCACTTTTTCGAAATTATAATTGTTTGCCCTTGTTCACTTCCAGACCCATACGTTTCGCTTTTTTATCTATTTATTTGACGGCAGGAGGTACTTGGTTTTGCCCTCGTTCACTTCCAGACCCATACGTTTCGCTTCTTTATCCAGTTTGGAAAAGGCAGAAGTAACGGCGCGATCAATGATATCGGCATCATCAGCATACCCCAGAAGGTGCACGCTCTTATAAAATAAGATGGCTGAACGGTTGAACTCTGCATCGAATTATCTTTTCCAACATAAGGTTAAAGAAGCCGCAAGAAAGAGTGTCACTGTGTCTGAAACCTTGTTTGGTTTCAAACGGCTCGGAGAGGTCTTTCCCGATTCTGACGGGGCTGGATGTGTTGCCCAACGTCATTTTACATAGTTGTATTAGTTTTCTTCTCATCCTATCGAAAACGAATTTGAAGTCGACAAAACATGGTGTGTGTAGATTCTTCTTTCTCGGGTCTTTTCCAAGATTTGGCGTACCGTGAATATTTGGTCGAAGGTAGATTTGCCAGGTCTTATGCCACATTGATATTATCTAAGCAGTACGGTGGGCTTCAGTCCTTCACACAGTATGCTCGACCGAACCTTATATGCTGTGCTTAGAAGACTGATCCCGCGGTAGTTGGCGCATATTGCAGGATCGCCCTCTTTATGGATTGGGCAGAGTACACAAGTATACATTCCACTCAGCAGACATGCGTTCGTGCGACCATATTTTGCAAATGAGCTGGTGCATGCACTTTACCAGCCCCTCGCCGCCGCACTTGAATAGCTCTGTTGGCAGCCCGTTTTTAACCGTGCTATTGCCGTTCGAATTTCGTCTAGGTCGGTTAACGGTACTTCGACTCCGTCCTCATTAATGTGAGGTTCGGGTCCATCATCTTCGATGTTTTCCGCGGCACTACCATTATTCAGAGTGAAGAAGTGCTCCCTCACCGTTTTGGTGTACTCTGGATATCGGTCATCATGACGGTGTTTTCATTCTTACAGGAAATTGGCCCTGTCTTGAAACCTTCTGTAAGCCGCCGTACCTACTGATAAAATTTTCGGGCGTTTTTCCTATCGACTAGCATCTCAAGCTTCTCGCACTCGTGCATCTCTCTCTTCTTTTTTCGGAAAATGCGCCTCGCTTCCTTCTTCAATTCCCGATATCTCTCCAGGTGCGGTCTCGTTTTGCGAATCGTCCAAACGATGGGTAGGCGCTTACTTGCTTAGGGGATGCACAACAGCGTAACTAGCGCGTATTTGTAGTTACCTTCAACTCCTTGACAGCCGATACTTTGTGTGGTTTGTTGTGGATTTATCCTTACTCACCACACGACCCCAGTATTTTAGCTCCTTTAAAAAAAAACGCACTTCTCTATGTTGAGCTTCAGGCTTGAATTCTGGGAATTCAGAACACTTTGGAGAGGTGTCGGATGTGTTCCTCGATGGATGTGCTGGAAACAGTGACTTCGTCCAGGTAGGCGAACGAGTGTGGCTCTAACTCGGGCGGGTAACGCGGTCTAACGCTCGCTGGAACTTCGCTGCGGCGGAGTGGAGACCAAATGTCATCACGCTTTTGGAAGAGGTCACGATCTCTCACCGAAAATGCGGCGCACTCCTAGGATATGCTGGATTCTCAGTAGCGGATAAGCGTAAGGTACAGACCGCGAATTCAGCTGTGGGTAGTGTATGCATAGCCTCCACTTCCAATTCTTCTTTTTAATCATTGCAATTGGGGCGCTATGTGGGCTATGCTAAGGCTCTATACATCGCTTGTCCAAAGCTCGTTGACCAATTCGTTGATAATCTCCTACATGCGGAAATTCTTCAGGAAATAACTCTGCTTAACGAACACACTTTGTTCTCAGTCTAAAATGCCTTGACCTCAAGACTCAACAGGAGATTGTGGACGGGTGGCGGTTTTGGTGACATCTGGGAATTTTTGCAGGTTTGTTCAGCCACAGTTATGCACGTGGCCTCCCCAAAAGGCATTGAAGTCGATTTAAATATCAGAACCTCTCTTTCGCAGCGTATGTGCGCGGGAGGGGCAGTTCATCCTAATGATCATGCCATCTGCTAGCCCTGGAATAATCAGTTGTTAATTTTCGTGAGCTTCGTCGCCCGGGCCGACCGTCGTGTCCATAGCCTCGGTCGGTCATCCCCTATCAGTACTCTCGCTTCCACCGTCTTGACTCTCGATGGTGGGAACCGTTTGGCGATCGCTACCCTAGTGAAGCTCTGCATGTGCCTGATGCTGGCCCTAAATGGAAGCAAAGCGTCGTGGTTGTGGTTACTTCCGCTTGCTCTCGGGGGATCTGCTCGTATTCGCGCGTTACGGTAGCCGTACGCGACATGGTCGCGTTCTCCGCATCTTCTACAAGCTGTTCTCGGGTCAACTGTCTCGACGTCTGCCTATGCCATCATTCAATCGTCGCCGCTCAGTCGCTTTGGCGTTGTATTATTAGAGTTCACTTGGTGGCTCTGTGTAATCGATTGGCGGCGGAAATAACACCCCAATTCGTAGAGTCGAGGTGGCAACAGTATTGATTCAACGGGCTTGATTCATTTCCCTGTCAGTCATACCATTTTCGTAGTCTTCCGTAAAGCTCACAAGTTCTTCCAGCGACTGAAACTCATGCCGATTGCTGGTAAAGCTGGCACCTCATCAAATTTTGTAGTACGAGGACGTAGTCCATGAAGGGTGCGTGAAATCGCTGTCGGATGTCCTCGACCAACCTCTCGAAGTATCGGGACGACAGACGAAATTTTACGAAGTCTCTTTTGAAAAGCTCCCAGGTAGACCATCGTGGTCGCGAAGCCTGCTTGATCCCACATCAGTTCTGGCATTGCTATTCAGAGCGCGGGTAGGCTGATCTCCTAGTCCTCAGATAGCTCTTCAATTTGCTCGAGGAATTCTAGAGGGTCTTTGACACCATTAAACTTGAACCTCCACTTTCTCACTCGGTCAATAACCGAGGCATAAATAATTCCTCCTTTCGTAGGTAATATATTTACGATAACTTCACCGTCCCCTTTTTCTCGGTATTGCTAAATCCTTGCTCGGGCGCCATTTGTGACAAACTTCGTGTTCGCACTGGCGTATCCTCAGTGGTTGTCTGGGTTCTCCACAAAATAAAGAACTCGTTTTTGTCTATTTGTGTATTACTATTTCGCACTAGTTCTCTTAGTCTTCTTTTATCATAGAAGAGTCGAAGTAGAACCTACCCACAATCTTCGAATAGTGGGAGAAGTAACTGCGTGTCTCTTAATACTTATTCTGTTCTTAGCAGAGAGAGACTAACCTGTCCGCCTCCTAATACCTAATACAGGGAGTCGCGCCTACCCTATATTTTTAAAAACTCATATGTGTAGCTCAGGCAAATGTCGACTCACGACTGCCGTTCACTGCTTGCCGGCCGCAGCAGGACGCAGTCAGTCGCATTAGTCCCGTTGTGCTTCCCTTTATTTGTTTATATTGAGTGGGTTAATTCATATATGTATGTTTATATCATTTATATTTCTTTGTTTCCTTAAAGATAAGTTGTGGGGCTCAAGCCGTTAGTTGGGGTCCTCACAAATTCACATTAATAAAGTCATGAAATTATTACTAGAAAAAAACACATCCCACGTTCATATTTGTTTCTGGTGTAGACAATTTTAATAGTTTTCAGTCCACATCGTGGATCGACCACATTTCCACGTAACTATTTCGTTTTAGGCCCTTCTTTTTCTCACAGTCATGAAATTCGCATAATTAAGCAACATCAAAGCGTTCATCGTCATACTCGGTAGGGCCTTTAGCTCTAACTTCGCTCTCAGCATAGCTATTATACCAGTGAGAATTCCTGTTTGGTTTTGTTAACCGTACACTAATGTCAATATGAGCTACAACAAACATATAACTTCGACAACCTAAGCAATAAGCGAATCAATGCAGAGGCTTGGCTAACATCACCTTAAATAAATTTGCCCTGTATTGTGCAGATACAGCAAGAATGATAGAATATCTTCTCATTCGTATAGTTACAGTTCAATGGATGTAGCGAAACTATATGAGAAGCAAACACGCCATTCCACAAACCCAAAGGCTACTACGATCAGAAGTCCACAGGAAATTTATTGTAAAGAAACAAGTACAACAAAACAAAGTGGTAGTGGAAATACAGTATGAACCGCATACAATAACCACAGTATTAATTACCTATATTAAACCGCATTAGATACTGCACCGAAACGCTTTCGTGACTTCCACATGCCCTTGGTTGGTGTTTAAAATAAATCAAAGACTTGATGTTATACTTTGCATGGTTTACAAATTTATTACAACAAATCATTTCTGTGACATAGTAGAGACTTCAGGCATCATCATTTATCAATTTTAATTAATTTGTTCAAATGAAAGTTACCACAAGCTTTTAATAAATTTTCCCTTAGTATATTCTCACTTGAGCCTCCTTTCACATCTCATAACGGCAACGTGCATAATCAATATAAACACGAATACCAATATTAAAGTCCCTCTCCCCGTCTCTTCTAACATCTACATTACCAATACTAATTTTATCAGCCAACTCTGTGGTAATTTGTCTTGGCACTTTCTCAAATGTACATGGGAATACTCGTACTTCTATGCTCTTTTATTTGTTAATTTTATCAAAATATAGGTGCATGCCTATCTCTGCAACTTAAAATGGACCTCTGAACTTAGGATCTAATATCGCTTGATGTCGAATCTAGACAAAATCTCTTTGTTATATTAAATGAGAAACCTGCTTTGGTTAGAACACAAAATAAAGTCACCGGAAGAAGAACAGTGTGACAAAGTTATGTCGTTTATTTTCCTACGAGCATTCTCTAAAAATAACCTGTTCCTGTACAGAAATAAAACGCGGCTAACAAAAAATCCTTTGTTGTAAACGGTATACAACAAGGTTCTCGTAGCGTACAACATTCTTGGATTTATATCCAATATAAATACAAAAGAGGCGACCTATGAAATCGGCACCTACAAACAGAGTGGTATTGTCGGTTATCGCTAAAACCTATGATACTCTTGGATGAATATCACCAACGATAATGGTCGAAAGGATACTGATGCAAAAGATCTGACTGAAACGCACGGAACGGAACAAGTTTGTCTCCCCAACTATATTGGGTCTGAACATTTCTCCGAATTATAGCGACATTAATCGAGTACTAATTAAATATTAAAGTAAAAAGTAAATTTTTCGCCAACAGCCAGTGTTTAAATACATGGATTCTGTGACGAATCCGAAAAAACATACTTCTCAACGGTCTATCTTCAAGTGGAAAGAGATGACAAAGCCCTGGTTCAGTCCAAAACTAGAGTGGCCCTTGCGGAGCCGCACAACTCGAAGAAAGCATGGAATCGGTAATCAATAATCTGGATCTAGGACACCGAAAGGCACATCTTTGGACTAACTCGATAATTGTCCTTTCTTGGGCACTCAACTCATGAACAATCACCATTTGGTGCCCGTCGCAAACCGAAAATAAACGAGAAAGTAGGACTGGCTACATGTAGACTCAATATCAAATTATGCAGATCAAGGAAGATGAGGTTTGCTAGGAAATGAATTGCTCAACAACACCTTATGGTGGCAAGGTAATGCAAAATGGCCGAATCAATAAGCAACGTGAACGATATTCTTCATCGATTTTTGCATTTTCCGAGAACTTTGAGAGTAAAACGTATGATATCGAGATTCTCTCGGAATGACTCATAAGAAAGTAAAGGCTTCATTTGAGTTAAAGTCTTAATAACAATTTCACAGAAGCAATTTGGCAGCAAAGAATGTCAAAATTTAAAGTAAAGCAAAACTATAGGACCAAAGAGTGAAATTGGCCCTTAGCCCATTTCTAGGTACCGATAAAATCATCAGAATAAGTCGGGGTTTGGGCGCCTCCCTCGGTCTGGCATATAATGTGCGTCATACAATTTGCCTTCCGTATAATTGTAGGTTATCACAAGTTATCGTCAAATTCGTCTATCAAGTCTCATTGCAGGGTGAAAGCGAGGTAATGATGCGCCTGATTCCAACACAACACTGGACTCCCAAAGCGAAAAATATGATTTGGTCTACTATCCACAACTGTAAGATCTGCACGATCTATAAAAAGCGGGCGCAAACGCAACACATGGGGATGCTTCCCCGAGAAAGAACAACATTTTCATGCGCTTTTAAAAATAAAGGAATAGATTTCCTTAGACCATTTGCAATTAAAAACTGCCGCGTATCAAAAGGATACGTGTGCCTTCCTGTTAGAGCCTCACGATCACTTCGACCGCAATTAAAAGCATTCATTACTGACATTGAGACAAAACTTCATGGAAATATGCTAATAAATTTCTTACGTGGCATTTCATACCTGCCGGCACCCCTCACATAGAGGACTGTGCTAAAAATTTTAATAGCCACTTTAAAAATATCGCCTCTGGACATATGCTTTTGAGGAGCTCACTACCCTTCTATGCAGAATAGAATCGTGCCTCAATTCGAGGCCATTGACCTCCGCAAATGAAAAATCAGGTCCTCTAACTTCAGATCACTTTTCAATAGAAGCACATTTACTTGCCCCACCAGAGATTGAGATCAATGCAAATCCTGCCTCCATCGTGAACCGATGGCAGAAACTGAGGGCTCTGCACCAACCTTTCTGCAAAATATAAAAAAAGAGATTGAGAAGTATGGCTAAAAATTTGCCTTTATAGGGATTATAGGGATTCGTCAGTGTTCTCCTACATACATATAATTATTTAAATTTTTTTTTATTACCTCGACTCTAGCGCTATCTAGCGGATCAATCGTTCATAAAACGTACTTCTCGTTGCACTCCATTAAGCATGACTAGTTTAAGCAAAATCAAAACATAATCCGGATTATTTTTATTAGCTCGACTTTAGCGCCATCTAGTTGGTCAATCATTCTTAAAACGGATTTATCATCGATCTACAATAAACTGTTTCAAATTTAAAATTGAATCATAACCGAATGGATTTTATTGAATAGCTTCACTCTAGCACCATATAGTGGATTCCTTTTTGTTTTATAAAAATCATCAAAATCTGTCAATAAATACAGATTTTTGTGAGTAACTCGACTCATGCGCCATCTAGGGGATCAAAATATAGCTTATGCCCGAGCGAAGGGTCTAAGGAATATATTATTCAAATTTGGTACACATCCGTTTATCGGTTTTGAGCCAGATTATCACAAAAAAAAAACGGTTACATCGTAACATAAATACAACAACAATCAAACGCATTGGTAAACTACTTACACATATTTCTACTGTACTACGCCAGCCGGTCGACGGGCATATATAGTCAGATAGATTTTGCACAAATTCTGGATAAGACTCATTAGAGCTCAGGTTTAAAGAACTGGGCGAACGAATGTTGATTGATCGGTATGATTTTTTACAAACAATAAGTGTATCGGAATTGGTACTAGTACAAATGGGGCCAAAATTAATGGTGCGCTGGTGGGCATGCCTATAATGTTTAAGATAAAATTAAGTTATAAACTTTACTTATAAAATAATTGGAATCAGATTCGAAAAATTTCATAACCTGAGCTTTGTGCCAAGAACCATAATCCATACACTGACGCCACTATTCAGTTTAAATAAAAAGGTGTCATTATGGCGCACTGCTGCGGGCCCATCATATAGTCACCGTATTTTGGTGGGCGCACCTTAAGCCAGTTTTTTGATGGAATATGGGGTCGAATTGAAAGTCTCGAATTTAGTTGGACTTTTGTGGAAGTTAAGATGCAGCAAAATGTTGGGATCTTAGATTTTTCCATTTTGTTCTAAACTCGTTGAAAGCAGCTCTCCCAAAACTTTAATAATTAGCGACCTCTGAAATAAAATGAAGAACATTTTAATTACCCAAAAATAAACCACACTACTTACCGCGAAGTCTAAGAACGACATTTGTCAGTTCACGGAAATAATAATTTTGGTGTAGTACACACGAGTTCAACTTCACTTCAAAAATTCCACAAATACTAAAATACAACCGTAACAATCCGAACTTTATAAAAATTATTACACTTATTGTGTAGCTACCGAGCTTTTTTGGAAACTAATACTTTGCGAATAAATTAAACGACCGAATCCGTCTTAAAAAATTACAAATTTATTAACTTAAATAGCGATGACTGCAGGCGGGTTCGAATTAGCTCGTGCAGTCTAATTAGCGATCAAAAAACGAATGTAATTGCTCTGCTGTTGACAAACCGGCAGAGACCTGCTGACGCCTACACATAAGGTGAAGGGTTAGCAAAGGCAAATATGATAAATGCATGTGGTATGTACATATGTATATATATATGATAATGAGAATAATTTTGGGTTTTCTTACTTCACAGAGCAAGTTGCAATGGATGTGTACGCACATATATGCGGGTAAGTATTAGCGCAGTGACAATGCGTTTGTATGTACATATGTACATATGTATACAAATATATATGAGTGCTAGAACAGCGACTGAGTTAGTTACGTCGACAGCGCTGCTTCTGCTGCTTGCGATGCCCATTTTGGCTGCATAACCAAACATACTCCCCCCGTTGGAAGATTCAGGCTTTCAACATCATCCTGTTTCGGAAGTGGGTACAGCTTTCTGATTGCTCTTCGGATGGCTCCAGTCGCCATCTTAAGCTCAGCAACCCTCGATACTCCATCTGAACTACAAATAAGTTTTGTGACTCTAGCCAGTGGCCACTTAAGCGGTGGCAAATTTTCGTCTTTCACCGTAACAATATCATTGACGCATAAGCCGGGTTTCTGTACTCGCCACTTGGAACGCTGCTGCAGAAGCGTTAAGTACTCTTCACGCCAACGGACCCCAAAAGATTTGCTGGTAGTACGACACGCGCTGTCATTGGTCTAAGCGATTGAAGTTAAGCTTTGTGACATAAGGTTGATCAAATAAAAGGATTGGATCCGTTCCAATGAAGTGCGCTGGTGTCAAAACATCTAGATCATCAGGATGCTCTGAAAGTGGAAGAATAGGTCTAGAATGAATGATTGCCGCTATGTGGCTAACGAGTGTGTGCAGCTCACCAAAATTTAACAAAGAAGAGGCAACTGTTCGATAAAATTGCCAATTGATGGTATTGTCCAAGCAAAATTCGTGAACTGCGTTGATATGATCGTCACTGAGAAAAAGGCGTCGCAGTTCGACAAGCTCATTCCTAGCGCCGTCAGTAGCGTTGTCAGACCATTTTCGAGCGGGTCGACAGCGTGTGAGAATGAAGCGATTGAGTGCGTTTAGAAAGGCCCTCGTGGAGAGATCCATAACTAACTCTATAAGAACAGCCTTCGTAGCGAAGCATATGAAGATGCAGATATAACACTTTACGGCCGGCCTGTTACGTACTTCGTTCTTGTAGAAGAATGGGCCACAGTAATCAACACCAGTGACCATGAAGGCGTACGATGTGTTTACTCTGTCATCAGGAAGGTCCGCCATAATATGCTCAGCTAACTGCGGCTTAGCTCGAAAACAGGTGCATTTGCTTACTGAACTTGATACGTTTTTCGGCCTCCAATTGGCCAATACTGCAGACGGATGTTAGCGAGCAGTGCGCGAGGACCAGCGTAAGTTGCGCCTATGAAAGTGCATGATAATTGCGTGAGTTACCGGATGACGTTTAGGCAATATAACGGGATGTTGTGCGTCGAAGTCCAAGGCCGAGTTTTTGAGTCGCCCACCTACGCGAAGTAGTCTATAGTTATCGATAAATGGTGAAAGAGGCGCGATACAACTAGATGGCTTCACACCTTGTCTGGCTTGCAAGGCATCGTAGTCGACCCTGAGATGAGTTTTTTGAATTGTGCGCAAAAGTAATTTCCTTCCTTGACGAATGTGATGAACAGTCAACCCAGAACACTGTATGCGATGGCGAAATTTGTAGATGCAGCCAAATACATGTTGTAGCCTTATAAAAGAATTAGTGTATTTGCATTCGAGCGAGATATCGGTGCACCGTGGTACCGCGAGTAGTACCCTCTCTCGCAGCTCCGGCAGCAGTTGTGCCGTACTGCAAGGCATGGGCCATTTACTTCGTTCCTCAGCCAAGAACTTGGGACCATGGATCTATAGTGATGACTCGATGAGTTCGCTGGTAGATGCGCCCCTAGACAAAATGTCAGCTGGATTAAGTTTGGTGGGCACATAATGCCATTCCATTTCTGCTGTAAGCTCTTGGATTGCTGCTATGCGATTAGAGGCGAGAACTTGGAACCTTGATGGCTCGTCGCGTATCCATGACAAGACGACTGCTGAATTCGACCAACAATGAAACGGGCATGCAAAAGGTTCCATTTCAGCTTCTTCATGAATGAGTTGTGCAAACAATGCAGCACAGTAAGTGTCTTAAGAGGGGCCACGCGAGACTTCGAGCATAGTAGATGCACTTGCCTCTCTTCCTCATTGCCGGACACAACATATACACACGCCCCGTAGGCATCGCTAAACCCGTGAACTTCAACAAGACCACTCCGTAGGATTGACAATCGAGGCAAACCGAGTTTTGGTATGCGCTCAAGTTCTGCGCACAAACTATTCCACGATGAATCTAACGATGTGGGCAAGCTTTCATCCCAGTCGAGCCTTTCCTTCCACAGCTGCTGGAAGAATATCTTTGCTTAGGAAATTATTGGACCAATAAGACCAAACGGATCATAGAAGCGAGCAATCGTATCCTCGGTTGGATAAGATAAGATAAGAGTTATTAGAGCACCACTTACGCAATTTGAAACGCCCTTTGGCCAACCGATTAGTGACTTGCTCCATGATCTCTCTGACTTCTTAAACGGAACTACCACCTGTGATGAGATCGTCGACATAGAAGTCACGCCGCAATATTTCAGAGCCGATAGGAAACGAGAGCTGTTCGTCAAAAGCTAATTGGTGCATTGATCGCACCGACAAAAACGAGGCCGGACGAGTACCGTAGGTGACTGTATCGAGTCTGAGAACTAGAACTTCCTTCATTGCAAATAGCTGTCCGGCTCTGACACTCGGACACAACGATACATTTTGCAAATGTCGCCTGTCAAAGCCACTGGAAATGTTCGAAAACGTAACAATATGTTGGAAAGCTTAGGTTGTATGGTAGGCCCTGTCATAAGCACGTCGTAAAGCGAGCGGGCGGACGATGAAGTCGCAGAACCGTCGAACACGACCCGCAGTTTTGTAGTGGTGCTTGCTTCCTTCAAGACGCAGTGGTGAGGCAAAAAATATTTACAAAGATGACGATTGTCCTTGATGACTAACGACATATGTTTCAAACCCAAGTGTTCTTGAATGAAAGCGAATTTAGCTGTGGTTGGCTCTCCAATTTGCGTTCAAGATTCAAAAAACGATGAAACGCTTGTTGATACGACTCACCCAATACGTCTATGTCGGATTTGACAGGTAGGCGAACAGGATAATCACTAGTTGGCAATCGAATAAAACTAGCCTTAAAGTGCACCTCACAATCCAATTCCTCTTTAGTGTACTGCCGATGCAATTCGCGGCGAAGAGTCGCCACCTATAACCACCCATCCTAATCTAGTCTTTTGAAGTAACGGCAGACCAGGCGCGAGCTTGATTTGACCAACACACAAAATCTCATAGAAGAGACTTTCACCGATGAGCATACCGATCCGCTGAGATTTATAAAAATCCGGATCGGCTAAGCGAATTTTGGATGGAATATTCCACGATGCGATCCCCACAGTACACTTTGGTTGATTCTCCGTTATGCTGGGAGCCACCAATGCTGTTATGGAAGCTGAGTAGTCCGAAGTTTGAGAACGAAGATTAATGTTGACGGTGAAACCGCCGGATACGAATTTGGTTGGTTGGTTGACTTGGTTCTGCGTAGCTGTAGTTGATGAGCGAGACGAGATGTGATGATGTGCAACTGTGACCCGGAGTCGAGCAGCGCATGGCAAGGTACCCATGTACCTACATTGTTCTTAACGTTGATGATTGCAGTAGCCAGGAGCACAGCATCATGACTTAGATTCTGCGCAGACATACAAGTTGGCGTCGAGGGCGAAATAGCAGCCAAAGTGCGATTTGGCGGTTGTGCAGCAGTTTTCGATGACGATTGAGAGTTCTGCTCTACAGATGTTGTTTCTTGCCTATTGAGGTTAACAAAATGAAATAGACTATGATGCTTGGCACCACATGAGCGACATAAACCAGCATTGCGCGCTCTGAGCTGGTGCCCTCTTCGGAGGCAATTCAAACATGAAGCTTGCCTTTTGGCTTCTTTCAGACGTAGTTGTGGCGACAAATTATTAAAACGACTGCAGCTGTATATAGCATGGTCTATGCTGTCACAGAAACCACAACCATTTGATGCGTTAGTAGTAACAAGAGATTTTCTACTGGGATTAGTAATTCTATTATTCTTGCCTACCTGAGAAATGCGTGTGTACGATGCAATGGAATGATCAACGTTTTCCAGCTTCTGGCAGCGTTTCTCCAGAAATGTCGTAAATTGCTCACATGAGGGTATTACATCCAACGGAGCAGCTTCTTCCCATTTGGCTTGCGTGGCGCTGTCTACTTTTTGCAAAAGGGTGTGTATCATTATGCACCCAGCTATCTGCTCCGAATTTCCTATGGTCTGCAATGCTCGCAGATTTGCGTTTGCCTTGTCTGGCAGCTCTCGAAGCTTCACTGATGACGCGGAGCCTACCTTATTGAGCCCAAGAATCTCAGTGATGTGTGCCTGGAAAATAAGACGTTGATTATTGAAACGTTTATTAAGTAACTCTAAAGCAATAATGTAGTTAGATCCTGTAATCTCCAAAGAACGGATTGCATCCAACGCTGAACCCTTTAAGGAGGATCGTAAATGCTGCAGCTTCTCGATGTCTTTGAGATCAGGATCCTTATCAATGACGGTCGAAAACATTGAAATTTGCATTATAATTGTTTGCCTTTCCATGATCTTGTCGCAAGTTTGAGCATGGTGGCATTTGTGACTGGCGTATGATATGCGTGACCGTAGTGAAATGAGCAAATCATCTAAGCTGATTCGCAGCTGTCCCTTATTCTCGTCAAAATCTAGCTCTTCGAGGTTGTCATAAGCTGAGCAGAATTTTTCAGACATTTGCTCAAGACCTTCCGGTGGCGTACATTTAGATCAGCGTCAGTGAGCGAACTTATGCGGTCACCTTCAAGTGCCCGATCAATTGCTTGTACCTGCATATAAATTGACCGTTCGAAAATATCGCCTGACTAGTTACCGTTAGAAAATTAACGGGTTCAATAACGCGCGATTTTTACAACGGAGCACAAATGCTCTTATACCGAATGTAATTGGCAGATTAACGGCATAAATTTAGCGAACGTTTTTTGTATTATGTAGTTATGTACATGTGCATGTACAAGCGGTGCGTACAGTACAGCCACTCATGCACTAATTAAATTATGTTTCTATTTATATGCCCACCACTCTATGTACTAGGCCGTTAGCGGGTCCAAAAACACGCGTTGTTAGTACCGAGTACAGAATGTGAGTGGGCAAATTTACTCCATGTAATTTATGTACATACATATGTACAAAGGGTGCAAGCACTACAAACACTAGTTCCTTAATATGTTTATGCACAGCTTCACTCCTCTATACTAATGTCCTTTGTTGTTGTTTTAGAGGAAATTAGTTCGACCCGAATTATTTTTTATTAAAAAGGCGAAATTAACAACGATCACGGCATAGCACCGAATTTCTGTATGTGCTTTCGTGCACATACATATACACATATGGTAGCACAGTATAATTATGTTTGTTCACACAATAGGCAACGCAGAAATGCCTTTAACAGTTTTGGTTTTTCACAGTGCCATTTTTATAATCACAACTGTATGCGCACTTGTATGTAGCAAAACCACTATATTGTTGTTGGCTGCTGTGAGTTTCACCGAAACTTGCGAATTAGTTTTTAATATTTTATATTTTATTAAAACGCGATTATCGACGACAAATCACGTCGGGGTCACAAAAAAATGTGTAGCTACCGAGCTTTTTCGGAAACTAATACTTTGCGAATAAATTAAACGACCGAATTTGTTTTACAAAATTACAAATTTATTAACTTAAATAGCGATGACTGCAGGAGGGTTCGAATTAGCCCGTTCAGTCTAATTAGCGATCAAAACACGAATGTAATTGGTCTGCTGTTGACAAAACGGCAGAGACCTGCTGACGCCTACACATAAGGTGAAGGGCCAGCAAAGGCAAATATGATATATGCATCTGATATGTACATATGTATATATATATGATAATGAGAATAGTTTTGGGTTTTCTTACTTCACAGAGCAAGTTACAATGAATGCGTACTCACATATTAATTTCAAACTGGGTGTTCCATCAGTAAATTACCAAACAATATTGGATGCATCGCTTTGGCCTGCGAATGTAAGAGTCAGACCATTTCGTTTTTTTCAAAAACAGGCAGCTCAAACTAAACCAGTGTAATAGGTAATGGTTGTGATCGAACTGTTGATTCTAAGACGGAGTTGCAAATATACTATCAAAGCATTTCGGGCTTAAGAACCAAATCAAATACGATTCTTCAATATACTGCTCAGGAGACTTATGATGTTCTCGTCATTGTAGAGACCTGGTTGAATCCAGACTTCTACGATAGTGAATTCTTTGACCCAAACTTATACGATGTTTTCCGCAAAGATCGCGATTCAGTTAAAACTGGGTGTTCTAGAGGAGGCGGTGTTCTAATTGCCGTGAGACGAAAGTATCGTGCTTTCTCGGTGAAGTTTAGAAATGATGACTCGTTGCTTGATCAATTGTGTGTATGCATCAGGTGCTGTGATTATTATGGATCTTTATATATAATTGCTTCGTATATTCCGCCTAATAGCAGCTTTGACTTATACAAGGCCCATGTGGATAATGTAGTTGCACTAGCTCTAGATAATTTAAATTTTAACAACCTTTGTGTATTTGGAGACTTTAACTTGTGTAATGTTAGATGGTGTGATAATTCGAGGAATTCCGATTTCATCCCCAATAATATTGTCACTAATCATAAATCGTACTTTGCAGACAACTTTTTAAGCCTTAATCTTACTCAAATAAACGTTGTACTCAATGAATTAAATAGATTATTAGATCTTATGTTTGTAAGTGATGATATGAGCTGGTGCTTTCCATTTCCAGACAACCGGTCAGGTACGAGCATGATTTCTAATTTCGACAAAACTCAAATACATTGTTAGTTGGTGCAAATAATGAGACACGTATTTTTTCTTTTGGCTCGGAAAAATTTTTTGCCCGAATTAAACGCGATTTTGTTTTTCAGTCAAAACTCGATTATTCAAGTTGACTGTGAGAATTTTTTTTTTAAATGTCCATAACTTTGTCAAAAGTTAAATTGATATAAATATTGATTTCCATTACTTGAAATTTTTTATTTAACAATAAACAAAAAGTGAAATTTTTTTTTAACATTTATTTTCTCAAAAAGCGTATTTTTTTTCTCTGAAACTTTTTCAGCGGGAAATAGACACTTTGAACTACAATCAGTATAAATCACCAATAGTAAAGATTTTTTTTTCGGAGTTATGATTTTTTCTAGATATAATTCGTTTTTGTGGTACATACTGTAATATTCTTATATTGTTTGACTTAATGGAGCATTATTATGTAATATATCAGCAAAAAGTAGTTATTGTGACATGTTGCCAAAAATTCACGATGCACCAATATGCGTTGGGATGAAAGTTGGGCTGTAATTAGGTGGACTTTGTGACATTTTCAGCGATGCTCTTTTCATACTTAATACATTATCGCGTATCCTAAATACATTGAATTTAAATAAATAACAAAATTGAACTTTTTTGAGTTACAGATTTTACACATAATACCAATATGTCGGCGAACTCATTTTTCCGAAAGAAAAAGTGTAAAGATTTGGAGTCGAATCACTTGAAAGTTGTGTACGAGTCAGCAAAAATTAAGTTTCACAAATTGGGCGATTTTGCACAGAAACTACAATCATTGTTTCCTAATGCAACAATTCGTTATAAAGACGAAGTGTGCACCTATTGTAACTCAAAATTGTTGAAAAAAATCGCCGATTCACCATTATTATCACCGAAATCGAGTAGCAGTTCGTCGCTTACTAGCATGATGTCTTCCGATCAATTATATATTCATGTGGCAAATCTAGAGGCTATACAAAAATTCAACGAGGAACTTGGAATCTACGCCCCGGTGACCAGGGACCCAAATGAGGTACAGTCTGTTCTGCTTGGCCATCTCCTGCAGAGAAAGGCGGCAGTACAGCCCGATGTTCGAATTAAACGTGAAAGAGCTCACAGCTTTGATTGCAGCCTGGCTATAACTAAAAATGAAGATATCTCTTCATAGAATCACGGTCCTAAGCATCTCTACCGCTGCCATGATAGCGGAGATCTCAGCCTGGAAGATGCTGCAGTGATCTGGTAACCTAAAGGAATTTTGCAGGAGAGGGTTTCGTGAGAAAACACCTCTTCCTACTTTATTATTTAGTTTGAAGCCATATGTATAGATGGCAATACTATCAGGTGGAGTATGAAACTCAAGTTTCCACTCCTCCCTGCTTGCAATTCGTGTAATAAAGTTACTTTCAGAAACCGATGTCGAAGCACACCGATCCGCGCTGCTTGGAATAGAGCAAAACTTGTTTAAAATACAAGAATGCCCTGGGCTTTCAGAATGCCACTGGGGCGTCTCTCTTAGTCGCAAATCGTTCATCGCTGCTATATGTTGTCCAACCAAATCTAAAGAAAGGAGATCTAAAATAGCGCTCAAAGCTCATTTGGTCATGGGAGGCAAAGGGATCCTCGTGGAGAATTTTTTGTGCCGGTATCGAGGATACCTCCGAGACTGCCTGGCTACGAAAGATTCTCTCGAGATCCTCAAATCCGTTAGGCTTCTTACAAAAGGAAGGTTGTTCGCTCCTGTGGCAGAATTCCCATCAGTTAGGTTTGACTTCATATTTTGTATATTGTACAGGCCTCACAGTTGTGAATTGAAGACTTTATCAAATTTTTGACTATTGGAATCCAATATTGTGTTCGGATAAGGCGAAGCATAAGCTGATTTTCTCCATGCAAAGAGATTTGGTGGATAAACAAAACGATGGGACAACCTGCAGTTATATGGAATGATTATTGGATGTCGCTCGTTATACGCTAGGTCCTGCGCTGCTCCAAGGCGACACCCAGCTCTAATGATGTCATCCTTATCTAAAAGTGGATTAAGAGGGAGTAGTTCACTCTTGGCGTCGATGGATTTTTCCAACTTCAATTTGCCATATTCCCCACCGTAATAACTCTTTTGATAGATTTTTATCAAGCGTTGTGTCGATGATTTAATTTCACCATATGAAATTAAGATGACTTCTCATGAAATAAAGCTCTTGTTTTTCGATGAGTTCTTTGAAAGAATCTCATTACATATGATAATACTCTCAAAGCCATCGATAGATCTGAGAAACGGTCTAAAGTATCGACATATTTCACTTTTGTTGTACAAACGTGCATTCTTTTTTCCTCAACTATAGTACTTAAGAAGATTCCTGTCACTACAAAGGATTGTTGACCAATTCGACTACTCGCTAAGTCAGCTGGATTAGATGTTGAATCCACATGCAACCACTTCTTGCTTCCGACTTTCTTTATAATTTTTGTAATTCTATATGCTACGAACGAAGACCATGATCACGGAGGTTTCCGTATCCACGTTAGTACAATTGTGGAATCGGTCCACATATTTACGCTGATATGTCCTAAATCAAGACTGTAGATGAAGGAGTCAACAACCTACGTAAGTAGTACCGCTCCACACAGTTCCAGTCGTGGAAGCGATATTCTTTTGACGGGGGCGACTCTGATAAAGAAGGGTAACAAAAACTTTGTCATCTCATTTCACACGTACATATGCAGTAGCCGCATTTGCCTTTTCCTGACCACAATGCCGCTGAAATTTCGTCCCTTGTCTTAATGGTAGAGTCCACGCTGTGTCCTCCTGCAAGTATGTCATCTACGTACATGCATTTTCGCAGAATATTAGCTGCTATTGGATGCGAGTTTTCTACGTCAACGGCCAACTGCAGAAGTGTCCTTATCGCCAGGTAAGGAGCACAGTTTATTCCAAACGTAACCGGGAGTTAAGGCATGACTCGATTCGGCATAAAAGAGTTGTGAACTCTTCGAATGTAGAACTGAAGCCGGAAGCAATCTTTTTAAAACTTTTTACCCCTGCTTCCCACAATCCGCCCATATGAGGCGCTGCAGTGGGTAAGAAATGCCATGTGATTATCTGATGGCTATATTTAATCATTGTATTATTTCGCGCTTCAGTTATAATTGCTTTGAATTCTGATCGTAGAGATCGCGAAGCTCCGACAAAGTTGGTGCCATTGTCGGATTAAACATTTTTTGGGCATCCTCTCCTGGCCATGAACCTAGCAAAAGCTGCCAAAAAAGATGCAGTGCTAAGGTCATTGGTGGCTTCCAAGTGTATAGCCTTAGTGGCGAAACACACAAACAGGCAGACGTAACCTTTTGACATGCGACAACCTCTGCCGCGGAAGCTTTTGATATCGAAAGGTCCTGCGAAATCTACACCCGTGTTTGTAAATGCACGCGAATAGGAGTTGCGTTCCTGAGGGAGCACTCCCATAAGCTGCGTTTGGGTTTGTTTTCTGTGGATTGTGCAGACCTTACAATTATGGATGACAGACTTGACCATATTTTTGACTCGGGGAATCCAGTATTGCGTTCGAATGAGACGCAGCATTAATTGATTCTCGCCATGCAGGGAGATTTTATGGATAAATTGGACAACAAGACGGGCCAATCGGCACTTATAAGGAAGGATTATTGGGTGACGCTCGAATAAAACTAGCCTTAAAGTGCACCTCACAATCCAATTCCTCTTTAGTGTACTTAACGATGGAGGAGCCGGAACTCTCAAGCTCCCAAAATCGTCGAACTTGATCATCTGTTGAAAAAGATATTCATTGTCGGTATCAGAGGTAGATAATGCGGCCACTGCGATGCAATTCGCGGCGAAGAGTCGCCACCTATAACCACCCATCCTAATCTAGTCTTTTGAAGTAACGGCAGACCAGGCGCGAGCTTGATTTGACCAACACACAAAATCTCATAGAAGAGACTTTCACCGATGAGCATACCGATCCGCTGAGATTTATAAAAATCCGGATCGGCTAAGCGAATTTTGGATGGAATATTCCACGATGCGATCCCCACAGTACACTTTGGTTGATTCTCCGTTATGCTGGGAGCCACCAATGCTGTTATGGAAGCTGAGTAGTCCGAAGTTTGAGAACGAAGATTAATGTTGACGGTGAAACCGCCGGATACGAATTTGGTTGGTTGGTTGACTTGGTTCTGCGTAGCTGTAGTTGATGAGCGAGACGAGATGTGATGATGTGCAACTGTGACCCGGAGTCGAGCAGCGCATGGCAAGGTACCCATGTACCTACATTGTTCTTAACGTTGATGATTGCAGTAGCCAGGAGCACAGCATCATGACTTAGATTCTGCGCAGACATACAAGCTGGCGTCGAGGGCGAAATAGCAGCCAAAGTGCGATTTGGCGGTTGTGCAGCAGTTTTCGATGACGATTGAGAGTTCTGCTCTACAGATGTTGTTTCTTGCCTATTGAGGTTAACAAAATGAAATAGACTATGATGCTTGGCACCACATGAGCGACATAAACCAGCATTGCGCGCTCTGAGCTGGTGCCCTCTTCGGAGGCAATTCAAACATGAAGCTTGCCTTTTGGCTTCTTTCAGACGTAGTTGTGGCGACAAATTATTAAAACGACTGCAGCTGTATATAGCATGGTCTATGCTGTCACAGAAACCACAACCATTTGATGCGTTAGTAGTAACAAGAGATTTTCTACTGGGATTAGTAATTCTATTATTCTTGCCTACCTGAGAAATGCGTGTGTACGATGCAATGGAATGATCAACGTTTTCCAGCTTCTGGCAGCGTTTCTCCAGAAATGTCGTAAATTGCTCACATGAGGGTATTACATCCAACGGAGCAGCTTCTTCCCATTTGGCTTGCGTGGCGCTGTCTACTTTTTGCAAAAGGGTGTGTATCATTATGCACCCAGCTATCTGCTCCGAATTTCCTATGGTCTGCAATGCTCGCAGATTTGCGTTTGCCTTGTCTGGCAGCTCTCGAAGCTTCACTGATGACGCGGAGCCTACCTTATTGAGCCCAAGAATCTCAGTGATGTGTGCCTGGAAAATAAGACGTTGATTATTGAAACGTTTATTAAGTAACTCTAAAGCAATAATGTAGTTAGATCCTGTAATCTCCAAAGAACGGATTGCATCCAACGCTGAACCCTTTAAGGAGGATCGTAAATGCTGCAGCTTCTCGATGTCTTTGAGATCAGGATCCTTATCAATGACGGTCGAAAACATTGAAATTTGCATTATAATTGTTTGCCTTTCCATGATCTTGTCGCAAGTTTGAGCATGGTGGCATTTGTGACTGGCGTATGATATGCGTGACCGTAGTGAAATGAGCAAATCATCTAAGCTGATTCGCAGCTGTCCCTTATTCTCGTCAAAATCTAGCTCTTCGAGGTTGTCATAAGCTGAGCAGAATTTTTCAGACATTTGCTCAAGACCTTCCGGTGGCGTACATTTAGATCAGCGTCAGTGAGCGAACTTATGCGGTCACCTTCAAGTGCCCGATCAATTGCTTGTACCTGCATATAAATTGACCGTTCGAAAATATCGCCTGACTAGTTACCGTTAGAAAATTAACGGGTTCAATAACGCGCGATTTTTACAACGGAGCACAAATGCTCTTATACCGAATGTAATTGGCAGATTAACGGCATAAATTTAGCGAACGTTTTTTCTATTATGTAGTTATGTACATGTGCATGTACAAGCGGTGCGTACAGTACAGCCACTCATGCACTAATTAAATTATGTTTCTATTTATATGCCCACCACTCTATGTACTAGGCCGTTAGCGGGTCCAAAAACACGCGTTGTTAGTACCGAGTACAGAATGTGAGTGGGCAAATTTACTCCATGTAATTTATGTACATACATATGTACAAAGGGTGCACGCACTACAAACACTAGTTCCTTAATATGTTTATGCACAGCTTCACTCCTCTATACTAATGTCCTTTGTTGTTGTTTTAGAGGACATTAGTTCGACCCGAATTATTTTTTATTAAAAAGGCGAAATTAACGACGATCACGTTATGCCGGCACCGAATTTCTGTATGTGCTTTCGTGCACATACATATACACATATGGTAGCACAGTATAATTATGTTTGTTCACACAATAGGCAACGCAGAAATGCCTTTAACAGTTTTGGTTTTTCACAGTGCCATTTTTATAATCACAACTGTATGCGCACTTGTATGTAGCTAAACCACTATATTGTTGTTGGCTGCTGTGAGTTTCACCGAAACTTGCGAATTAGTTTTTAATATTTTATATTTTATTAAAACGCGATTATCGACGACAAATCACGTCGGGGTCACAAAAAAATGTGTAGCTACCGAGCTTTTTCGGAAACTAATACTTTGCGAATAAATTAAACGACCGAATTTGTTTTAAAAAATTACAAATTTATTAACTTAAATAGCGATGACTGCAGGAGGGTTCGAATTAGCCCGTTCAGTCTAATTAGCGATCAAAACACGAATGTAATTGCTCTGCTGTTGACAAAACGGCAGAGACCTGCTGACGCCTACACATAAGGTGAAGGGCCAGCAAAGGCAAATATGATATATGCATCTGATATGTACATATGTATATATATATGATAATGAGAATAGTTTTGGGTTTTCTTACTTCACAGAGCAAGTTACAATGAATGCGTACTCACATATTAATTTCAAACTGGGTGTTCCATCAGTAAATTACCAAACAATATTGGATGCATCGCTTTGGCCTGCGAATGTAAGAGTCAGACCATTTCGTTTTTTTCAAAAACAGGCAGCTCAAACTAAACCAGTGTAATAGGTAATGGTTGTGATCGAACTGTTGATTCTAAGACGGAGTTGCAAATATACTATCAAAGCATTTCGGGCTTAAGAACCAAATCAAATACGATTCTTCAATATACTGCTCAGGAGACTTATGATGTTCTCGTCATTGTAGAGACCTGGTTGAATCCAGACTTCTACGATAGTGAATTCTTTGACCCAAACTTATACGATGTTTTCCGCAAAGATCGCGATTCAGTTAAAACTGGGTGTTCTAGAGGAGGCGGTGTTCTAATTGCCGTGAGACGAAAGTATCGTGCTTTCTCGGTGAAGTTTAGAAATGATGACTCGTTGCTTGATCAATTGTGTGTATGCATCAGGTGCTGTGATTATTATGGATCTTTATATATAATTGCTTCGTATATTCCGCCTAATAGCAGCTTTGACTTATACAAGGCCCATGTGGATAATGTAGTTGCACTAGCTCTAGATAATTTAAATTTTAACAACCTTTGTGTATTTGGAGACTTTAACTTGTGTAATGTTAGATGGTGTGATAATTCGAGGAATTCCGATTTCATCCCCAATAATATTGTCACTAATCATAAATCGTACTTTGCAGACAACTTTTTAAGCCTTAATCTTACTCAAATAAACGTTGTACTCAATGAATTAAATAGATTATTAGATCTTATGTTTGTAAGTGATGATATGAGCTGGTGCTTTCCATTTCCAGACAACCGGTCAGGTACGAGCATGATTTTTAATTTCGACAAAACTCAAATACATTGTTAGTTGGTGCAAATAATGAGACACGTATTTTTTCTTTTGGCTCGGAAAAATTTTTTGGCCGAATTAAACGCGATTTTGTTTTTCAGTCAAAACTCGATTATTCAAGTTGACTGTGAGAATTTTTTTTTTAAATGTCCATAACTTTGTCAAAAGTTAAATTGATATAAATATTGATTTCCATTACTTGAAATTTTTTATTTAACAATAAACAAAAAGTGAAAATTTTTTTTAACATTTCTTTTCTCAAAAAGTGTATTTTTTTTCTCTGAAACTTTTTCAGCGGGAAATAGACACTTTGAACTACAATCAGTATAAATCACCAATAGTAAAGATTTTTTTTTCGGAGTTATGATTTTTTCTAGATATAATTCGTTTTTGTGGTACATACTGTAATATTCTTATATTGTTTGACTTAATGGAGCATTATTATGTAATATATCAGCAAAAAGTAGTTATTGTGACATGTTGCCAAAAATTCACGATGCACCAATATGCGTTGGGATGAAAGTTGGGCTGTAATTAGGTGGACTTTGTGACATTTTCAGCGATGCTGTTCTCTTTTCATACTTAATACATTATCGCGTATCCTAAATACATTGAATTTAAATAAATAACAAAATTGAACTTTTTTGAGTTACAGATTTTACACATAATACCAATATGTCGGCGAACTCATTTTTCCGAAAGAAAAAGTGTAAAGATTTGGAGTCGAATCACTTGAAAGTTGTGTACGAGTCAGCAAAAATTAAGTTTCACAAATTGGGCGATTTTGCACAGAAACTACAATCATTGTTTCCTAATGCAACAATTCGTTATAAAGACGAAGTGTGCACCTATTGTAACTCAAAATTGTTGAAAAAAATCGCCGATTCACCATTATTATCGCCGAAATCGAGTAGCAGTTCGTCGCTTACTAGCATGATGTCTTCCGATCAATTATATATTCAAGTGGCAAATCTAGAGGCTATACAAAAATTCAACGAGGAACTTGGAATCTACGCCGCGGTGACCAGGGACCCAAATGAGGTACAGTCTGTTCTGCTTGGCCATCTCCTGCAGAGAAAGGCGGCAGTACAGCCCGATGTTCGAATTAAACGTGAAAGAGCTCAGAGCTTTGATTGCAGCCTGGCTATAACTAAAAATGAAGATATCTCTTCATAGAATCACGGTCCTAAGCATCTCTACCGCTGCCATGATAGCGGAGATCTCAGCCTGGAAGATGCTGCAGTGATCTGGTAACCTAAAGGAATTTTGCAGGAGAGGGTTTCGTGAGAAAACACCTCTTCCTACTTTATTATTTAGTTTGAAGCCATATGTATAGATGGCAATACTATCAGGTGGAGTATGAAACTCAAGTTTCCACTCCTCCCTGCTTGCAATTCGTGTAATAAAGTTACTTTCAGAAACCGATGTCGAAGCACACCGATCCGCGCTGCTTGGAATAGAGCAAAACTTGTTTAAAATACAAGAATGCCCTGGGCTTTCAGAATGCCACTGGGGCGTCTCTCTTAGTCGCAAATCGTTCATCGCTGCTATATGTTGTCCAACCAAATCTAAAGAAAGGAGATCTAAAATAGCGCTCAAAGCTCATTTGGCCATGGGAGGCAAAGGGATACTCGCGGAGAATTTTTTGTGCCGGTATCGAGGATACCTCCGAGACTGCCTGGCTACGAAAGATTCTCTCGAGATCCTCAAATCCGTTAGGCTTCTTACAAAAGGAAGGTTGTTCGCTCCTGTGGCAGAATTCCCATCAGTTAGGTTTGACTTCATATTTTGTATATTGTACAGGCCTCACAGTTGTGAATTGAAGACTTTATCAAATTTTTGACTATTGGAATCCAATATTGTGTTCGGATAAGGCGAAGCATAAGCTGATTTTCTCCATGCAAAGAGATTTGGTGGATAAACAAAACGATGGGACAACCTGCAGTTATATGGAATGATTATTGGATGTCGCTCGTTATACGCTAGGTCCTGCGCTGCTCCAAGGCGACACCCAGCTCTAATGATGTCATCCTTATCTAAAAGTGGATTAAGAGGGAGTAGTTCACTCTTGGCGTCGATGGATTTTTCCAACTTCAATTTGCCATATTCCCCACCGTAATAACTCTTTTGATAGATTTTTATCAAGCGTTGTGTCGATGATTTAATTTCACCATATGAAATTAAGATGACTTCTCATGAAATAAAGCTCTTGTTCTTCGATGAGTTCTTTGAAAGAATCTCATTACATATGATAATACTCTCAAAGCCATCGATAGATCTGAGAAACGGTCTAAAGTATCGACATATTTCACTTTTGTTGTACAAACGTGCATTCTTTTTTCCTCAACTATAGTACTTAAGAAGATTCCTGTCACTACAAAGGATTGTTGACCAATTCGACTACTCGCTAAGTCAGCTGGATTAGATGTTGAATCCACATGCAACCACTTCTTGCTTCCGACTTTCTTTATAATTTTTGTAATTCTATATGCTACGAACGAAGACCATGATCACGGAGGTTTCCGTATCCACGTTAGTACAATTGTGGAATCGGTCCACATATTTACGCTGATATGTCCTAAATCAAGATTGTAGATGAAGGAGTCAACAACCTACGTAAGTAGTACCGCTCCACACAGTTCCAGTCGTGGAAGCGATATTCTTTTGACGGGGGCGACTCTGATAAAGAAGGGTAACAAAAACTTTGTCATCTCATTTCACACGTACATATGCAGTAGCCGCATTTGCCTTTTCCTGACCACAATGCCGCTGAAATTTCGTCCCTTGTCTTAATGGTAGAGTCCACGCTGTGTCCTCCTGCAAGTATGTCATCTACGTACATGCATTTTCGCAGAATATTAGCTGCTATTGGATGCGAGTTTTCTACGTCAACGGCCAACTGCAGAAGTGTCCTTATCGCCAGGTAAGGAGCACAGTTTATTCCAAACGTAACCGGGAGTTAAGGCATGACTCGATTCGGCATAAAAGAGTTGTGAACTCTTCGAATGTAGAACTGAAGCCGGAAGCAATCTTTTTAAAACTTTTTACCCCTGCTTCCCACAATCCGCCCATATGAGGCGCTGCAGTGGGTAAGAAATGCCATGTGATTATCTGATGGCTATATTTAATCATTGTATTATTTCGCGCTTCAGTTATAATTGCTTTGAATTCTGATCGTAGAGATCGCGAAGCTCCGACAAAGTTGGTGCCATTGTCGGATTAAACATTTTTTGGGCATCCTCTCCTGGCCATGAACCTAGCAAAAGCTGCCAAAAAAGATGCAGTGCTAAGGTCATTGGTGGCTTCCAAGTGTATAGCCTTAGTGGCGAAACACACAAACAGGCAGACGTAACCTTTTGACATGCGACAACCTCTGCCGCGGAAGTTTTTGATATCGAAAGGTCCTGCGAAATCTACACCCGTGTTTGTAAATGCACGCGAATAGGAGTTGCGTTCCTGAGGGAGCACTCCCATAAGCTGCGTTTGGGTTTGTTTTCTGTGGATTGTGCAGACCTTACAATTATGGATGACAGACTTGACCATATTTTTGACTCGGGGAATCCAGTATTGCGTTCGAATGAGACGCAGCATTAATTGATTCTCGCCATGCAGGGAGATTTTATGGATAAATTGAACAACAAGACGGGCCAATCGGCACTTATAAGGAAGGATTATTGGGTGACGCTCGTTGTACGCTAAATCCAGCGATGCGCCAAGACGACCTCCAGTCCTCATAATCCCATTTTTATCTAAGAAAGGGTTAAGGGGTAGCACTTCGCTTTTTCTATCGATGGGTTTCTTTGACTTTAGATTCGAATAATCATCACAGTAGTATTGCTTCTGGTAAAGGATTATTAAGCGTTGTGTCGTTGCCTTAATTTTATCGGATGAAATTAAACAAGACTCTGCTCGAAAGGAAGCTTTTTTGTTCGGATGAGTGCTTTGGTAGAATCTCATGATATATGACAAGATTCTCAAAGCTCTCGGTAAATCTGAAAACCTATCGAGAATGTCATCAAAATTTTTTATTGTTACGGTTGCACATAAATGCGCCCTTTTTTCTTCGATGTTGGTGTTATAGCTTGTCTCTTGTCTTGGCCAATTTTCCTTGTCTTCTTGCAACCAAGAAGGGCCATGCCACCACAGAGTGTTATCGACTAATTCGTAGGCGAGAACTCCTCTGCTTGCCATATCTGCTGGTTTTGAACCCGACTCCACATGAAGCCAGTCAGTATTTCCGACTTTGTCGACAATTTTGGTTATACGATGTGCTACGAACATTGACCACGAACATGGAGGTTTACGTATCCATGCAAGCACAATTGTGGAATCTGTTCATAAGTGTACTTGTACCTGTCCTAGTGGTAGGTTGCCAAGTACCGACTCAATACTTTCGGCGAGCAATACCGCGCCGCAGAGTTCTAATCGGGGCAGGGAAATAGTTTTAACTGGAGCAACTTTTGCTTTTGCTACCAGCAGATTCACTAGAACTTCACTACCCTGCATAACCCGTAAGTATACCGTAGTTGCATACCCTTTTTCTGAAGCATCGCAGAAGCCATGTACTTCGACGTCATGGGCGGGAGAAAAATAGACCCAACGCGGTATCTTAATCCTCTCTATCTCGCGGTAGTGTTTGGTGAAATTTTGCCATTTTTCCAAAGTAGTTGAAGACGCAGGTTCATCCCACTCTGTGCCTTCCAGCCAAATGTTTTGCATCAATATTTTGGCTACTATTACAATGGGCGCAAGCCATCCTAGCGGATCGAACAGCTTGGCGATCGAAGACAATATCGACCTTTTAGTGATTGTGTCACTATGGTCCATTGGTCTTGTTAGGAAGTAAAAATAATCCGAATGGGCGTTCCACCTTATTCCAAGAGCTTTAACTGTGCTGGTGTCTTCGAATTTCAAAAAAATCTTCGCTTAGTAGATCCTTTTTTGGAATGTCTGCAATTATATCCTCGCAGTTGGCCGTCCATTTTCGTAAGGGAAAACCTGCTGACCGCAGTACCGTAGAAATTTCGTCCCTTGCCTTTATGGTAGATTCGATGCTGTGTCCTCCTGCAAGTACGTCATCTACGTACATGCATTTTCGCAGAATATTAGCTGCTATTGGATGCGAGCTTTCTACGTCATCGGCCAACTGCAACAGTGTTCTTATCGCCAGGTAAGGAGCACAGTTTATTCCAAACGTAACCGTCTTTAATTCATATAGGCTCGTTGATTCGTTCGGATTTACCCGAAAGACAATGCGCATATATTTCGTCTGGTTATCATTTATCCAAATTTGTCGGCATATCTTTTCGATGTCACTGTTAAAGACATATCTATATAACCTCCAGCGTAGGATAAGTATTGGAAGATTTGCTTGTAGTACTGGGCCCGGTAGTAGTACGTCATTTAAACTCTTTCAATTAGGTGTTGCACTTAAAGCATTGAAAACTATGGGATTTTTTGTTGAGGTACTCTTCGTCTTTGTAACGGCGTGATGAGGCAGGGAATAATTATCAAAAGAGTCTGCTGATATGTTGCCATTTATTCTTGTCCAGTGTCCTAGTGTCTCATATTCTGCTAACACCCTATATACACTTTTGCAGGACGGGATCCTTGGCTAACCGTGTCTCACTCCGGTTAAGGGCCTAGGTGAATGGTTAAGTAACCAGTACTGGAAATTCCTGTCTACATTGTGCATTTTCCTGCATTATTTCTGGTGGTAGTCTTTTGATAAAGCTCCTCGCAGTATTTGTCCTCTTCTTTGATGCTTTTTTCTTGAGTAAATCCTTTAACTCCCAGAACGCCGTAAGTTGCTTATTCAGCACAACTTCGGTAAAGTACAAGACTATTTTCTGTTTGGATTTGTTGTGTCAGTACTACCTGCTATTATCCAACCGAATACTGTGGATAAATGTCTCCAACAAGAATTAGGTCAATTTGCTCTTTGACGAAAAACCTTTTATCCGCTAATACCAAGTCAGGAAATTCTTGCCTGGTCATCCCGCTGGTATTTGTTGTAGGCAGATTTCAAGTTAATTGTGGTAAAGACAGGACAGTTGTATTCAAGCTATATATGTGGCATGCTTCTTTACCCTGGGCATTTACCGGATTAGTGATGGCCAAAACTTGGGAATGCAAATTTTTTGCTAAAAGATTGATTCTGCGTTTGAGGCTCTCTGCTATAAACGGACACTCAGAATCAGAATCAATAAGTGCTCTTGCAGAAAAATCTGTGCCACTGAGACGTATGTTTACGCGAGCTGTTCCCAATAGCACACCCGTATTTGTGTTTTCAATCCATGGCTTAACATTTATGTTTGCGTTTCCAGTCGCTTTATCGGAATCACGTTATGTTTGCGCCTGCCTCGATGTCGAAATAAAAGCGCTTGTGCATCTTGACACACTGTCCGGAACTAAGAAAATTCAGGCAACAATTGTTTTCTTTTAAAAAATGTATTCTTTTTGGAGGTATTAGCTGTAGAAAACGGGAACTGCTGCGCTATTTGTGCTCATTTGTGTGGCACATAGTTCAAGTGAAATCGGTCACGCTTGCTTGGAAGGCACCAAGTATTTTTGTGGGGCTTCTAAAGGATGACGTGTGATTTGCGGCGGCTTTGACAAACTCATAGCTTTGCTATCCTTCAACTCTGATAATGCCTCTGGTGTTTGAAACCTATTCGACAGGAACTTGTCCACTTTGGTATGCCTTCCCACTTTGGTATGCCATTTTTCTGGTCTATGGTTTGCTCACATGGAGCCAGTGTGCTGTCCAGCAGTTTCGTTGAGCACAGATATACAACAATTTCATCCCAGCTTGAGATATAAATTTGAGGACTCTTGAGAGATGATAAACTATTGTTTATTTCACGCTGCAAACTTTTAATTAATCCACCATACTCATATTCTATTGACTTCATGTTAAACAAAATTTTTAATTGTGTGTTAACTAGAATACGCTTATTTTCATAGCGCCAACACAAGTTTTTCCACGCAGTGTAGAAGAGGACACTTTCGTACAATGTCCTTGGCCTCCCCTTGTGTCTTACAGTTTAGATAAAAAAGTTTTTCAACCGGGGTGAGGTGGTTTCCGTAAACATATCGCGGAATGTTGCCCATGACATATAGTATGACATGTCTGTATCTCACGGTCTAAAGTGGATATCGTGTTCGCGGACGGACTGCTCTTCTACGCCTATTCTTACTTTTGACAGTACTTCGGCTTGAGTAGCCATAGCGGACATGCATTCGACATAGTTCACGAAGCATACTCTATTTTTCTTCCTAGATAAACCTTCTGAATTAGTAAGCGCATCGTACGCTACTTAGGCTCTTTCCTACAATGCTTTTAACTCGTCTTGCTGAATATCAGCTCTTTCCGCCATACGGATATAAGTATGAATCGATTCTAACAAATATACAATGGGTTAAAAATCCCTTGAAATAGTTTGATCGCTCTGTTTTTTTCTAGAAACACATATAGAAACCTTAGGGTATATTTAATGTGTTTTTCTTTCCAAACACAGATCTAAATCTTAGGGTAGATTTAATGTGTTTTGTTTTGCAATGGGATCTAAACCACACGTATTACAAATAGGTTGGAAACGCAAAATAGAACACAAGCCCAACAAGCAAAAAATAACGCCTTACAAGGTTTTGTTAAAAAAATTGATTTTTTTTTATTTTGCTAATTTTCTTTTTTCAGCAGCGACTGGTTTTTTATATTGTGTAAAAAGAACAAATACGTGAAACCCTTGCCACCCAACTGTTGGCAAACTAAAGTATGTGTGTGTATGTGCAATGAAACTCCGTGCCACTTCACGAAATATACAAGAGTGATTGTGTGAACAAAATTAAATTAGGTTAAAATCATCCCAGAATTCAAACTGAATATGTGAATCACCGTGTAACCCGTATACAATAATTAATTGGAATTTAAAATAAAATAAGTACTGCGACTTATATGAGCTGCGAAAAGGAATTGTTTAAAAAAAGGTGCAAACCGTGTTTATTTTATCGCAAAATCACTTTCGCAATGGGAAACCTAAGTGTACTCGGGTAACGAAGCGTGGATTTTTATAATTCACTGAAATTTTGTGTATGTGGAATAAAAAGTACACTTGTCCTTGAATTGAACCCACGTACCTTTTGATATTGCGGCTCTGAGATTTTTTTTAAGTAATCGATGTGGACTGTATAAAAACTCGGCGTAGGGAACAATTCGCCATTGCATATGTATGCGTAAGTGTTTATGAGTGTACACATTAGGGCGGTTAGAAAAATATTTAGGCTACCGTCCTAAACATACATATACATATATATGTACGTTGGTACATATCTGCTGGCATGTTGTTACTCTTTTTTTACATTACTAATGCCGAATTTTCACAAACATATTTTACATATGTGCAAAGAAGGTAAATAAATTTCAAAGCAGAATGAAGACTTTCGTGGAAACCTCTTTTTATAAGTGACGTGTGAGCCAAAAATACATTCGTGAACAAAGTTGAAGTCAAGCTAGCATCTGTCACCTCCACCTCAACAGCCACCATTACCACCTCCGCATACAAAACCAGTAATGCCAGCTATCGCCACCTCCACAAACAGCGGTTTACATATAACGGCAATCTACGTCGGCGCTACCAGCACCACTCTCGGTTCCTCCGCAGCATGCCTCACTGTCACCAACAACAGCAATCCTACATTTTACTTAGGACTGTGAGTAAAAAATTCATACGCATAAGTGCATACATACACACATACTGGCAAATAAACGGCGTATTTTGTTGCGCCTCAAGAAGCCTTCTTCTTAATTGGCATCATAACCGGCTAGGCGATTTTGGCCGATTTCAACAAGTCGCGCCAGTTGCTCCTCTGCTTTGATAATTGGCGCAGCTAGAGATTCCAAGTGAAGCCAAGTTGTTCTCCTCCCGGCCTTACCAACGTAGTGGAGACCATCCTCTTCCTCTGCTATCACCAGCTGTCGTTATAAAGGTCATAAAACTTATAGTTGCATTATTTGCGGCATTCGGCGTCGCAAAGACGTAACGTTCCAAATAGCGTGCGCCATGCAATAACACGGAATGATGTGGCACTATAATCGCTTACGAGATTTTTGCCGAGCTCACTCCTTCTTCTTGTTACCTGACGCCAATTGGAAATACCATGTAACGTTAAGTCCTTTTCCACTGGCCCTTCCAACGCAGAGGAGATCGTCCCCTTCTTCTACCTCCACCAGCTGGTACCGCTTTGAATACCTCCAGGGTTGGAGCATTTTTGGCCTTTTGCACGATATGTCCCTGCCAACGTAGGCGGTGCATTTTAATTTGCTGGAATATATCTATTTGCTGTAGCAAAGACGTAAAGGTCCATCAATTTTTGGAGAATCTTTCTCTCGAATACTCTAAGGACGGTATCATCCGATGCTGACAGTGCCCATGCCTCAGCGCCATACAAAAGCACAGGCAAGATGAGGGACTTATAGAGTGAGAGTTTCGTTTGTCGAGAGGGCCTTACGCGCAGTTGGTTTCTAGGTTGGATTTCCAGGGTGTCATTATTGTAGGTGGTAATGCTGGATACACAAAGACCTCTCCTTTGTTTAAATTGTTACTATAAACAGTTAGGCGCGGTACTTAGTTTTGCCTTCGTTTACCTCCAGACCTAAACGTTTCGGTTCTTTATCCAGTTTGGAAAAGGCAGAAGTGAAAGCGCGGTGGTGGAGTCCGATTATGTCGATATCATGTCTGAACGGTTCAATTCTACTGCTCGAATTGTCTTTTCTAACATAAGACTTGCGAAATCGTACGAAAGAGGGTTACCCTGTCTGAAACCTCGTTTGGTTTCAATATTTTCAGAGAGGTTCCTCCCGATTATGACGGAGTTGGTGGTGTTACTCAACATCATTTTACATAGCCGTATTAAATTGGCAGCTTCTTCTTGTGCTATCGAAAGCGGATTTGAAGTCGACAAAAAGATGATGTGGTTTGTCGTATCGTGAATAATAAGTCGGTAGTAATTTCTTAGATCTAAAGTCACATTTATCCGGTCCACTCAGTTCGTTCATGGCGGGCTTCAGTCGTTTGCTTATATGATATGATAAGGAGACTGAACCCCCAGTAGTTGGCGCATATTGCAGGGTCGTCCTTTTTGTGGATTGGGCAGAGTACAATTAAACTCCAATCAGATGGCATGCGTTCGTCCGACCATATTTTGCAAATGAGCTGGTGCATGCAGCTTACCAGCCCCAGAAGTCCGTGGGCACCAGCGGCTTAATTGTTTCTTAGCCGCGCTATTACCGTTCGAGGTTTGTCCAGGTCTGCGAATCCGTCTTCATTGATTGGATGTTCGGGTTCATCATCTTCGATCTTTTGCGCGCCATTATTATTAAGCAGAGAGAAGGTTTGAGTGTACTCTGGACATCAGTCACCAGGTCGCCGTTGTTGTTCTAACCGGAACTTGCTCCGGTCTAAAAACCTTCCGTAAGTCGCCGCAGCTTTTGGTAAAATTGTTCGGAGCTTTTCCTGTCTGCTACCATCTCAACCTCTTCGCACTCACGTATTTTGGCCTCTCTCTTCTTTCTGCGAACAATACGTATCTCTTCCTTTCTCAACTGCCGGTAGCATTCCCATATAGCTCGCCGTGCGCCATAGCGTGACTTGTGGGCAGGCAATGGAAACATGCCTTGAATCTATCACAATATGATCGATTTGCTTTCGCGTTTTTCGATCTTGAGCCAGCCACTGGCTTGGTGTATTTTCTTGTACTGAAACCCGGTGATACAGACTACCAAGTTTCAAACCTCGGCAAAGTGGATCAGCCTCTGCCCGTTAGCGGAGGTTTCGTCTTGGAGACTGAGTTTTCCGACAGTGTGACCAAAGATCCCTTCTTTACCCATCCTGGCGTTGAAGTCGCCAGACACGATTTTATATCGTGACGGGGCAGCAAAAAAATAGGGCGGGAATATATTTATTTGAAAATACCTTAACAATAATATGTTAGAAGTCTAAATCAGCATCAAAAATTTCATAACGTTTCGTATAGGGTTATGATCTGAGGTGATTTTAGTAAAAACAAACTTTGGTAATTTCAAATCGATCTAGCTTAGCTAAAACTTAATATCATTGCGAAATGATTTGTTTGAAGTCTTAAGCTATAATTGTACAAATATTCTCCAAATAATCCGTGTAGCACGACTTGGCTTTAAGTGGTCAACCGCTTTAAGCGACGTAATCTATGAAAAAAATTTCCAGTTAAAACGACGAAACTCTTAAAAATTCACAGAAAATTAGAAACTTCGCACATCATGTTATTATACATATGTTCGTCGAGAAACTTAAGTAATAAGCACTTGATAGTTGAAATGTTTTGGCGATGGGTTAGTGACTCAAATGAGTAACTATTTTTTATAGTAGAATTATATAAAAAAAAAAATAATTAAAATAAGAGTTCTATTTATGCGACGTTCGGTTGGTACAACGTATTTTAATCGGACCATTAGAAGTCGCTATAACCGGATTTCGCTATATCTGTACATACAGTACTGTTTTGTGCATACATATTATAAGTATTGTGTATCGATATGTAATTTAAAAAAAATAATTAGACGATTATTCGTTCAAAATTTCCAGAACAACGAAAACGTAAACACCAAAAATACAAAAAAAAAGAAAACAAAGAACAAAATCCACAATATTAAAGGTTTATTAACCCTACATAGTTCCGAATTTGTGGGAACCAAAAGTATATTTGAAGTATACCGCAGGTTTTATCGACAATTATATGACCTGGCTTGGTGTGGCAATCGTTACCTACCATACTCAGGATTGTGGTACCACCCTAAAGATGCAAATTATTGACCTTACGTTACAATCGCCGATTTTCGAGAGAATATTCGAATTTAGTTTGTTTGTCGTTCCTCTAAAGCTTTTTAACAATATCGTTGAGGCTGTCATCTTGAAGTTGCATGCTGAAGATCCAGTCTTCGTCTTCAATCTCGACCTTATCGATTCCTAGAGAAGCAATCTCAATATTGTGAGGTGGTTCATCTGGATTACGGCTAAATGCACCAACGTGCAATACGTAGAAGTAGCATAACTGTTTTGATTTCGCTACAATCCGTAATAGCTTTCATGTTTTTGTTGGCTTCTTATTAACGAAATATTTTGGGGGTTTCAACAACTGCTAGCGTCTCCACCTCATAACTGTAATATTTACTTGCGTCTGACATTGTCGATCGAGAATAATATGTTATCGGCTTCCAGTCGTTGCCTTATTTCTGCAGAAGAACGCCTGCCAAGCGTATCGCACTAGCATCGGTATGAATTTGATGATCCGCATTCGTTAGATATGCTGCAATTACTGGTGTATGATTTAAATATATTGAGTGCATTGGTTTTCAAATATCCCCAAATGAAAAGCTAATCTTTCCGTACAATTTTTCGAAAAGTATCAGATATAACAACATAAAAAGGAACAATTTTTCGGAAACAACCAGGTAAACCCAGAAATTGTCTAACTTCCATCAAGTTTTGTGATCAGCGGCTGTCTTTACACTCCGTTATACCGTATGCTGATTCAATCGTCAATTGTGTACACACATACGGTTGGTACCATCCTTCGTCTTTACCATTATTACAGTACTAGCAAACTCAGACTGAGGTTTGCATATGATACCATCTAGGAAATCTTTTCACATGTTCGCGACTACGATTTTTTCAGTTCAGGAATCCTACACGGCCATTTCTTAGGTTCCGTAAAATCAAGAATTTAGTTATTAAAAAGATAAGGGTTTGTCATTATGTTTTAAAAATGAGTTCGGGCAAGGAACCGCCGCGGCTGGCTCGAATAAGTTCCAGCCAAGAGGCCAAATTATCGACCACTTTTTGCAGAAATGGGGGCTGTATGTCATCAATAACGCGCTCTTCCAAGGTATCAATCGTCTGGAGCTTATCTGCGTAGACAAGCAACTTCACTTGACCCCACAATAAATAGTCCAGCCGCACGATCTTGGAATCCACAACACATTCCCACGACGCGAGTTAATGCGCTCACCAAAAGTTTCCTTCAATAAATTTATTGTTTTCTTGGCTATATGGCATGTAGCGCCCTCTTGTTGGAACCAAAGGTCGAAACATCAACATCCGTCACTTCAGGCACGAAAAAGTCATTAATCGCGGTTCTATAGCATTCCCTATTAACTGTAAGTTTATGGTCGGCTTGATTTTTGAAGAAATCTGGAGCAATGATTTCCTCTGCCCATAGAGCACACCAAACAGTAGCTTTTTGAGGATTAACCTTCCTATACTCGCGCGTTGGTCTGTGAGACCGACGAAACACATTTTCGTAATTATTTTTATGCAGGTAAATCCTAAGAAGTTGAGTTCCTTGCTAGCTGCCGGATTTGTGGCTAACTTCGTTTTAGTGCACGCCGCGCGTTCGGGCGAAACACACGTGTTGTAGCACTCGTCACCAATCGGTCCACGAGACCGACGCGAGTATAGGTGTAACTTTTTGTGTAAGTATTAATATAATTTATTTCGTGCATTTGTATATTTTTTACGGACTTTGATTACTTTATAAAGTATATATAGTAAAATATATGTATGTATGTTGCTCTATATTATATTTTGACCAATTTTATCATTCTTTTTTAGGTTTTAATTCATATCAAAATGGACGATGATCACATCAGATTGTTGCTGGAAGAATTAAGTTCTAGCTCAAGCTATGAAGACGAAAATGACAGTGAGGTGGAAGATAACGTGGAGGTACAAGAAGAGACATACGATACCGAGCAAGACGATGACAATGACGAGATATCTGAGGAAGAACATAATGAACGATCCCATGATTTTTACTTAGGAAAAGATGGACAGACAAGGTGGAATAAATCTCCTGCCTCAAACCCAACTAGGCGACGTGCTAGAAATATAGTTACTCAACTTCCAGGCGCTAGAGGAGAAGCTAGAAATTTGAAGGAACCAGGTGAGCTGTGGCGGCTTTTTTTTTCGGAGGGCACTATCAGCCTAATAGTAAAGTACACTAATGAACAAATTAATCGCATGAAGCATAATTTCACAAGAGAGAGAGACTGCGCCGATACAGACAATATTGAAATTGAAGCTTTTTTAGGCCTTTTACTATTTGCTGGAGTCAGAAGGAACGCTCGTCTAAATGCCAAAGATTTTTTCAGAACTGACGGGTCATCCCCGGAGATATTTCGTTTGACTATGGGATTATCCAGGTTCTTTCTATTGATGCGTTGTCTCAGATTTGACAGTAAAGATACACGAGAAGAGAGAATACAACTGGACAAACTGGCACCTATTAGAGAGTTGTTTGATATAGTTGTGGGAACGTTCAAAAAATATTACAGCGTGTCTCAGTATGTTACAATTGACGAGAAGTTAGAGGCTTTTAGAGGACGTTGTAACTTTCGCCAGTACATTCCATCAAAACCCAACAAATATGGAATCAAAATTTATGCGTTGACAGATGCCAAAATGTTTTATACCCTTACCATGGAAGTTTATGTTGGGAAGCAACCAGACGGTCCAAACCAAGTTGATAACTCCGCTTTGGCTTTGGTTTTGCGATTGAGTGAAAATATTCACAATACTGGGCGTAATATCACATGTGATAACTTCTTCACTAGTATTCCATTGATAGATAAGCTTGAGTCTCAACACAAATTGACAGTTATTGGGACAATTCGTAAAAACAAACGAGAATTGCCTAAAAATTTCACGGAAATACGAGGAAGAGCCGAAAAATCTAGTTTATTCGGGCACCGAGGCAATTGCAGTCTTGTATCCTATGTACCAAAAAAAGGCAAAAATGTCCTTCTCGTATCCAGCATGCACGATGATGCCCAGATCAATGAAGATACAGGTAAACCGGAAATTATAATGGACTACAATAGAACCAAAGGTGGAGTAGATAGCGTAGACAAAATGTGTGAGACTTACAACGTCGCACGTGGGACAAATAGATGGCCAATGGTGATATTTTACAGCCTAATGAATGTAGCGGGTATAAATACGTTTATAATATACCTGCATAATAACCCTAACAAGAAAATTAGCCGTCGAGTCTTCCTTGAAGCCTTAGCATACGATTTGATCAATCCGCAACTTAGACGACGGGCTCTCATTTCATCCTTGCCGAGAAGCATAAGACTCAGGCTCACCGAAATATGCAAATTAGATGGACCCGAGTCTGCAGCAACATCTAACAATAATAAAGTAGGTCGTTGTGGATACTGCTCTTCAAAAAAAAACCGCAAGACACGTTACAACTGTGCCACCTGCAAAAAATACTTTTGTTTGGAGCATGCTGTAACCGTATGCCCTGATTGCTATGGCGAGGCTCAAAATTAAGTCAAACATAGATAAATATGTTTATTGATATGTTTGTTGTTATTAATAAGAAGTTTAATTTGTTTTTAAAAAGAAGTTCAGATTTTATTTTTATTTTTTAGTACTTAAGAAAATAATCTCAAATTTTAAGACTGATTTGTGATAAAACTATAAGTCGGTAAAATAATTAATAAAATAACTTTTAGTTATACTGTTTTGTTTCATTACATCCTAAACTTTAAAAAAATAGTAATAGTTTATGTGTTTCTTGTTAAAAAAAATATGTTGTAGGGGTACAAACTATCGGTCTGTGACACCGTGCGCGAGTATAGGTGTTACAAAAATTGGCGCGAGTATAGGAAGGTTAACGGCGTCTCAACAATGGCTTGGGGATTATCAACACTCCAAATGCGACAAAATTGCTTATTAACGTATCCATTCAACCAAGAGTGAGCTTGATCGTTATAGGCCGCGCGAACTGAACCTTTATTTTGGTATTAAATTTGCATGACTTGCAAATGTTGTTTCGGAGTAAGTCTATTTATTATGAAATGGCAAACCAAACTAAGTATATAACAGCTGTCATTTTGGATTCGTATTGTTTTAAATTCGTTTATTATTTTAAAAATAAACTCACCCTTGCTTTTTGTTGCGATAAAGCCATAAGTAAAAATGTAGTGCCCTGGAAGCACATCAATTGTCAAAAACTCGAATTGTATTACAGAAATCTAAAGCATATCATTACCGTATATCTATTTGTATATTAATGTCAGTTTTATTTCCCGAAATGTTTGTACCTCCAATATAACTTTTATGGTGCCGTGCAATAAAGCCATAGGAAATAAAGTCATAATGGCCTTATTACATATTAAAGTGAGAAATAGGGCCATAATTTTGATATGGTGTCATTTCTCTAGCCTTAAGTGAAATAAAGCCATTATGGCCTTATTGCACATTTACAATTTCTCAAACGTGTTTTTTTAATACATATATGTACTTATTTCAACAAAATATTTGTATATCTCCTCCATATAAACAAGAAATTAATGCTGCACGCATTGCCCATCTGTCAAATCAACAGCTGATGTAAAGCTACGTTTCCAATACAAAATTAGAATGAAATGCGATGAACTTACTTAAGTTATTAGGCAAGCAAGACAAATACATTTAATTTTGCCTTTTGCGGAGAAAACTCGCCGCCACAAAACTACTAAACCACTTTGACCTGCAACGCCACCTATAACATGCAATTCACAAGTGTGTTCACTTTTGGTATCTAGAAAAACAAACAACATTTTTCGCGAGGGAGGGTCGTTGCGAGGATGGCACACCGCGGGGACCGGAGCAGCGCGCGCGGCGCGCGAATGGTGAATCGCGAAGCGGCGCGAAGGCGAGTAAGCGCAGATCGAATTAATTCGGAAATAATAAGTTACCATGTTTTTGTTTTATTAGTTATATGGCTTTAATGCAATGTTTATGGTATTGTTTCACTTTACTTTTATTTTATTTATATACGGCATCATTTTACAAATTAAATTTTTACCGATCGACTGACATATGGGCAGACTTCCATAATGTTCATACACTTGCCGTCAATAAAAACGCACCACCACTTTGGAAGAATATCTTCAGCTATATAACAGCAAATTTGAAAAAATTTCTACTATATCTAGTATGCACTGAGAAATAAATCTTTTTTATGAAATTGGGTTGCACACTGTTCAGTTATAGTCGTGTTTGGTTGTGTATTTGAAAAGTTGTGCAAAATGCCAAATAATCAGAAGAAATTAACGCGTGATCAAAAAACTCGCATATTGGCGTTAGATGAAGAAAAGTTATCTTCTAGGCAAATAGCAGCTAGAATTGGTTATATCCATTCAATTATTGTTCGCCTTTTACCAAAAAAAAAGAGAATAGTGATGTGTTGGAGCGTAAAAAGAGATCAGGTCGTCCTCGAAAGTCAACTGAGAGAACAGACAAAATACTCCGGCGGATAAGTTTAAGCGACCGCTTTAAAAGTGCACTTTCTATATGGGCGGAGATGCAAAATTTTAACCAAGTAGATTTAAGTGTCGAAACCATACGCCGACGGCTTAGAGATGTGGATTTATATGGAAGACGCCCTGCCAAAGAGCCACTATTAACACAAAAAATGAAGGCTGCACGAATTTCTTGGCTAAACAGTACCAAAATTGGGATCCAAATGATTGACAACAGATTATGTGGTCTGACGAAAGCAAATTTAATTTGCTAAGCGCACAAAATTTGCTTTACGTGTGCACTGCAGGTGGTGAGAGGTTCCGAAATAATTGTGTGGTAAAGAAAGTTAAGTTCCCTCAAAGTCAAATGATTTGGGGCTGCTTTTCATACCATGTTTTGGGGCCTCTACAACTTGTTGATGGAATAATGAATGCACAAAAATATGCGACAGTGATTAACAATTTTTTAGTACCCGCAATTGAAGAGCATTATTCTTATACGGATCACGTTTTTATTGACCGTAAGTGTATATGTATATGTAATATTTGTATACAGTTTGACTGCGATGTGCATACAAAGCAGCTATGTTTAGTTGGAATGCAAGGCAAAAATACGCAAAGTTAATTTTTTACATGCGCAGAAAAAGCGGACAAACCGCAGAATGAGAGAAAATTTCTTAGCATTGTTTGTGCAAAATGCGTTTATTTCGTCAACGAATGGGTGGATGCTGTCTAAGGTACAAAAAGAGGACGAGCGATCCGCAAAAGGCGCAATCTTGTATTATCTCGTTATTGTTTGTGATCGACGTGACTGCGCTCTACTACATACTCCATGCATAAACGGATTTGAGCTAACATCTATTCACGATAGACAAATCCTCTCTTTACGCTCAGATACATATGTTGACACAACAAATTTAGGAGATGTATGTACATAAGTGTATATGCGTATATATAATAATAATATAATAAATAATGCTATTCACGCAAAGTGTAAAAGTATTTCTTAAATATATAAGAAAACTGCAATACATGTTTTAATAACGGGTATAACTAAAAAGTAAGAGACAAATAATTAACAGAAAGTAATCTATATCATTTTTAAAAAGCTAGAGGTGCTCGAAATTAATTGCTAATAAATAATAGTTAAAATTGATAATATTTGAAAGAGCGTAGAAAAACATCTAATAACTTTTTTTTAACAGTAGATTTAGTAAAACAATTTAGTACAAAACACTCCACGGTGATATGATATAGATTTTTTTCTGTTAATTTCTTTACACATATTATTTTCAGCCTTTTAGTTCTATCTACCATTAAATGGTGTTGTTTTAGTGTTTTAAACTATCACTTATTACAATGTAGAACACTTTCAGCACACTAACGGTTTTCTCAGTTGTGCACTCTTCTCACTTCTCTCACACTGCAAATAAGCATCAACTTTATTTATGACGCCGAATATATTGTTGTTGTTATAGGGCTAGCTATCACCTGCTAGATCAGCTTACCCAGATGACGGCACTAGATTAGTGGATTTGTTGAGGCATGTGATTTGGTGGCTTGAATCGTGGGGGATTCTCCAGATGACGGACATTCGTTTATGATATCGGGGTCGAGTGTGGATAAATAGGACTTGAGCCTACTACAATATCCAGACCTTAGTTGGGGCGGAGTGACGCGGGATTCTCGAGGCAGCTGAAGCTCTTCTTCTGCTGCGGGTGGTGGTTTGATTACAATGACATCATTCACATTACGAGAGTTCGCAAAGGTAGTAATTAACTTTTGGTGAACGCTGATCAGAGCCTACCTCTACACCATCGGATTCAGTGGCTGATTGGTGAACGACTGGGTCTCTCTTTTGAGTTCACGAAGTTGTCCTCTAATGAGCCTGGGAGGCAGCTCGGCGATTTGCAAGTTCCTGTTTGGGTGTCCCGTGCGGTGGCATCCACTCAAAAACTACTTGCTGAGCAGGAGATTTTACTACTTAACGGGGAGCGTACATGTTTCTTGATGGAGGTGTGCCTCAGGCGACATCAGAAGACATCCCGTTACAGTCCGGAGTGCGGCGTTGACAGGTCTATAGCTTGTCCACTGATACCTTGTCCTACTAGTCCGCCGGCGTCCTGATTGGAGCAGCACGTTATGATATTTATTAGACCTGCGCTAGGTATTGTTAAGTCAGGCGAGCTGTAGCAACCACCCACAATCCAGGTGGTGGCGTGGTCGTTCATTGCGCAAAATTTCGAATCGTCTGTCTGCTCAGCCAATTCATTTCCCCTACGATCCGCTGGTAGGCTAGAATGCCAAAGATCATGATGCGCCTTAAAGTCAGCCACTACCATACCGTTTTAACCTCTGAGGAGCCCACCTATGTCAGGGTGAACTTGAAGGGGGGGTGGGTGATAAACGCTAGTCCGCCACCATTATCTCGCTCGCTATCCTTACGATGCACATTGTAGCCGCTACACTCACCTCCGTTGCACGAATTATAGCTTACCGACCCGGGTCATTCCGGTACATAGAACCGAATGTCTGGGGGATGAATTTACTCATTTGTTGCGTCGCTACTACCGTCTTAGAACATTTTAGAACAAAATTACTTACTTAATTGGCGCTATAACCGCTTAAGCGATTTTGGCATAACTTCTCCTACAATTCATGGCGTGCCTCTTGATGTTGTACCACAAATTGCGGTACCTACAGTTTTACGTCGACTTCGAACCGCGAGTGTTTTTTTGGGAGAAGTTTTTTTCATGACAGAAATACCCTCGGAAGATTTACAACCGGGACCCATCGAATGAAGCGCGCACACCCTACACACTTGGCTACGGCGGTTGCCAGAACAGAATGGTTAGTTGAAAAAAAATCTTCTTACAATATGGACATAATGCGTCTTTTGGAAGTCAGCCATCATGTTGAAATCACTGACACTGTCAATAAATGAAGTTCATTACTAATATAAATTTAATTTTCGAATATCTTGCTCGTGTTGCATGTTTTAACACCAACGTTTTGTTGATAGGTTATTTACGCGAATGCACTTTTTGGCAATCTTTGCCACTTGAAACATTCTTTACTTCGATTCTTTTCGTTGAATTGTCACACGTAGTACACGCAATAGTAGGTAAGTTTCTTAACAATTCGTCGAGAGTTTCGCGCATTTCCTTCATTGTGTTAAAGTTCAATACAACAATGGCAGATTGCAGCTCGTTAAATTTTAAACATTTATGCACATATCTTATAATTGCACGCTCTCTTAGCCTCTGTCGTTTGCCCATTGAACTCATGTGAAAATAATAGTCAACAACTTTTTCACCTTACTTACGCATTGCACTGCTCATAATAAAGTTAATATCAGCCTCGTCTAACTTTGTACCGAATTCTTAATGCCGTTAAAAATTCATTTCAAGCTGCGTATAAACTTTGTTGTTCCGCTACCCATAAACGCACTACGTCTTTCAATCGACAGAAAACCGCCAGCAGAACAAACTTTTCTACCCAAGCATTTGCAGTCACATCACTATTGACGCGCTTATTTTTTATTACGTACACACGACACGTTGGAAATTTCAGGCACAGTTATTATTACTATGGAGTGGTTCTCATTGGCCTTGGCTGCATTTTGCGTTGGTTCGTTTTTGGGTTTCATTCGTTATATATGTATGTAGTTGTTTTTGCATTTCTAATAAAATATGGATTTTTTGTTTTTCGTTAACGTCACTCACGCAGCTGCCATTTTCGCTTTCATTACGCTCGAATCGAACGGTATAACCAAGGCGGATTCATATAAGGTGATGTTATTAGCACAAAAACCAAATTTACATGTACTTTGTTTCTGTTTTTTGCGTACCGATTGTCAAAGTTAATCGACTATTTCTGACTGAAAAATTAGTTGTTATGGTGACCCCGTTTTATATGAATTTGCCTTGAGAGTAACGTCTAGTTGAAAACGTTGAACCATGAACGTGGACGCTTTTTGAGCTTAGGCTCTAATTTTCAGAAAATTATGCGGATCATTTCATCAATTGTTCGTTGGTATTTTACCTTTTTAAGCAAATGCTTGATATTATATTATTTAGTTTTTGTTCTTTTTCATGACGCGAGTTCCTATCACTTCTGAACTAAAAACGAAGGTTGTAAGTTAAAAGATTTCAATTTATATGAAAATGTATTAGACGAAATAGATTCAAATATTATATTAACAAGGGAAATGTAATTTTTGGAATAAAAAAATCGACAACGCAGCCGAGTTTCAACCAACACATTCTCGACTCTTCTCCGAAAAATGTATTCTTCACCCAAGCTAAGAGATTACTTTATAGTATTATGCGCAAAAAGTTGTTTACTATTTAAAGGCTGCAGCAGTGTTTTCAGTCCAATGTAATTGTTTAAGCTCATTTTCAGGTGTCAATGTTAACATTTCATGTAGAGGACTAAAATCTGCTGCTGACATTTGAACATAAGTATCTATGATAGTAATTTACCATGCATAAAAATTTCTGTAATTTATTTACTGAAAATGATTTAAAAAAATTTGTAATTATTTCAACTCTTTCGAAAGTAAGTTATACCTTTACTTGAAATTTCATATTAACTTTTTCAAGTATTTCAAATACAAATTTCAACAAGTTCAGTTTACTTATCATTTGCAACAAGAAAAGAATATCGTTAATATAGACAAACACAAATGCTAAGCCTGAAAATATCTCATTAATAAAAAGTTGAAATGTTTGTGCACTCTTTCGTAGGCCAAAAGGCATTCATACGAACTCAAACAATCCGAACGGTGTAGGTATTGTTGTTTTATGCATATCTATTTTAGCCACTGTAATCTGGTCATATGCACGAATGAGAGTTTGAAGGTCTGCATATATGGTTATTTTTAATTCAATGAAATCTAGTCGGCGATGCTTAGAGAACGGTAGAACTTTGCTTTCAATCCTGTGAACCCTTTAGTGTTGTATTAGTCTAGTGTAATGGAAGTTCGTTTAAAGTTTTGGAAAATATATTTTTAGTAACTGATATTATAAATAAGAAAACGTCACAGAAACCAGAGGATCCAGAAAAATCTCTAAAAAGTTCGCACCAATATATGGAAATTTGAAATCGCGTCTTGAACCTAAACTAATTTTCAAAAGTTGTGTCCCAAATGATTTAATAAAAGAACTGTTGGCTGCTGTAAAATTAAGATATAAATTTCTTTTATGTGGTCTGAATTTATGAAAAAGGGAACGACCGAAACAATTATATCGGTATCAATTAAAAAATGTATTTTATTTCATTTATCATAAATAAATAGGTGGCGAGAAGAGTTAATCTTATTCCCATCACTAGCTACCGTCATAATGGAATGTTGCAGCTTTAAACATTCAAATTTAATTGAATTTCCTTATCTTGATTGCATAGCGTGGTTGAATACATTTATTGGTCTTATGGTTAAATTTCTTCTCGTTCTAGAAATATTCCTATCCCTGGACCTTGATCATATTCTAAATTCATTAATATCAAAAGCACTTTTATATAAATTTATATAAATCGTTGAGTTAATTATGTTAAATTTTTAACACACTGTTTTAGAACATTATTTTTAATACTTGCTATTGAAGGGGATTCGGAAATTTGAGGTTTATTAATTAAATCAAAAAATTTACCAGTGACAATATCAGCTCCGTTTTTATTTTGGGATTTATTTGAAGTTAAATGCTCTTGAATTTGTTGTAGTTATTTCCTTATTTATAATTTGAATAATAATTAACGACTAACTGCTTCCGTATTTGAATAGCTGTTCTAATCCCTTTTTTAATTGTTTCATGTTGTTCTTTTAGAAGAACAATACGAACCAAGGCGAATTCACATATGGTAGAGTTGTAAGTCCCCATGTATTTTGTTTTTGCTTTTGCGTAAGAGTTGTTAAAATTTACATATATTTTGTTTCTGCTTCTGCGACTTTGGAAAGCTCATACGCACAAGCTAAAACAAAATATATGTAGGCGAATAAACAAAAATTAAATCGGGTGCTATATTATCTACACTTTCTATGAGTTCTATTTGATAAAAACATTTGGAAATTTGATGCTATCATACTGAAATTTTAATATTTTATAAATATTTATAACAAGAATTAAAAAATAGAGTAATAAATAATTTAGTTATTGTTTGTTTCTTTTCCAAACAAAATTTTAATTCACGATTTAAATAAATTCGCCATAAAACTTACAGTTTAAGCAAGAAGGGCATGCACCTGGAATGTCCGGACCCTTAATTGTTAAGGTGTATCTACCCGCCTAGTGGATGCCCTCGTAAAGGCAAAGGCTGACATCACCGCCATCCAAGAGATGCAATGGGCGGGGCAAGGAATGCAGAGGGTCAGACCTTGCGACGTCTACTACAGTTGCCATGTAAAGGAGCGCAAGTCGGTGTTCGATTTGCGGTGGGAGAGAGACTTCATCGCCAAGTACTGTCATTCACTTCAGTGGAAAATCGCCTCGCTACGCTTAGCTTCAAAGCTAGATTCTTTGATATCTCGCTGATATGCGCCCACGCGTCTACTGAAGATAAGGACGATGTGTCCAAAGATCACTTCTATGAGCGGCTTGGATCGTGCTAAGCGATTTTAATGCCAAGGTGGGAAAGGAAAGCATTTTCGATCCCACAGTCGGTAAATTCAGCCTACACGACGAAACATCCGCTAACGGACTAAGGCTGATCGACTTCTCCGGGGGGCGAAACATGGTAGTATGTAGTGTCGGGCTCAAACATAAAGATATAGATCAAGCTACGTGACTATCTTGTGATGGAGGAGCTAATATCGACTCGGATCAATATCTTGTCGCAGCCAAGATTCTCACGTGCCTCCGTGCAGTAAAAAGCGTGCGCTAAGTGGCACGAGGAAAACTCGACAACCAAAAGCTGCAATCACAACAGATGGCTTACTGTTTTGCCACTCGACTTTCACTCCAGCTCTCTGAAAGCCATGTTCAACAAGAAGTTATCTGGGCGCAATGGAACCATATTTCTCGCTCATTACGTAATGCTACTGAAAAGGCATCGAACGGTAATAGCGCGGCTAAAAAGCAGCAAGGCTATTGAAGTGTGGCTGATAAAGTGCACGCCCCAGCTCATTTGCAAAATATAGTCGGACGAACGCATGCTAGCTGATTGGAATTTAAGTGTACTCTGCCCAACCTACAAAAAGGGCAATCCTGCAACACATGCCAAATACTGATATGATACGGATATGTTAAATGACGTTGAGCGAGCCGTTTGAAACCAAACGAGGTTTCAGACAGGACGACTCTCTTTCGAGCGATTTCTTTAACCTAATGTTAGCAAAGATAATTCGAGCTGTAGAGTTGATCTGTTCAGGCCCATATTTTATATGAGCGTGCAACATCGATATCAGATATCATCGGCCTTTCCAAACTGGTAAAGAAGTGAAAAGTAAGAGTCTGGAGGTGAACGAGGTCAAAACTAAGCACACTCGCACTCACGTCTTGGCGCCAGCATCACTGTTGAAAATAACAATTTCGAAAAAGTGGAAGACTTTGTTTCTCTTGGAACCAGCATTAATACCTACAAAAACGTCAGCCTGGAAATCAAACGTAGAATCTCTCTTGCCAACAAGTGGTGCTTAGCGCTTAGTAGGCAACTGCGCAGTAAAGCCCTCTCCCGACGTACCAAAGCCATACCATAGAAGTCTCTTATCATGTCCGTTCTTTCGCATGGCGCTGAAGCATGGTCACTGAAGTGTTCGAGAGAAAGACTCTCTGAAAGATTTTTGGACCTCGCTCTACATATGAGATTTGCCGCGACATAGATGTAGTCCAGCGAATTAAAATACAGCAGCTATGTTGGCTGGGACATGTCGTGGGAATGGCCGAAAGTGCTCCAGTCTTGAAGGAATTAAACGTGGTATCAGCTGGTGGTGCTAGAGGATGAAGATGGCCTCCTTTGCGTTGGAAAGGCCAAGTGGAAAATGACTTCACGTCACTTCGTATTTCCAATTGGCGCCAATTAGCAGGAAGAAGGACTTGCGCAATTTTTTGGCTCGGCCAAAATCTCGTAACATATTATAGCGCCAATTAAGGAAAAAATAAAGTGTTTGCTTAAAAAGATAAGTAAAAGTTTATTGGTTGAAAACTTCCAGAACAATGAAAAAGTAAATGAACATTTTCATTATGAACCTAGTCATAAAGTAAATAAACCGTACAACGAGCAACAAAATTCAATATAATACAGTTGGCCACGTATGTTTATTAGATTATTTTTAACAATTTTGTATAAAAGTTTAGCTCATTCTGCAACATAAATCACATAAGTAAAAGTTTCAAGCTCTTTAGGAAATGTACAAAAATTCATTAAATTTCAAGAAACTGTCATACAATTTTAAACCTTTTAATCAGAATTTTTAAAAAACAATTTAAAATTCATATTTATGTATATTATATTATTTTTCGGTCTGTTTTTTATTAAAAGATAATATTAATTTGTGAGCTCAAGGCCAGTATAAGTGAAATGGACGAACACGCCCTAACGTAACAAAATTCTAACAATAATAAAACTAAAAATAGATTTTGTGTTACACTACAATTAAAAACCACACATTCACTTAATAGCGACAGACTGTCGTACTTGAATTGTGTTGGTAGGGCATAAGGAAAAGCAGCTTACATGCCGACTGTGGTCCATTGGCTACGCACTTGCCCAGCAAGTCGTAGGTTGTGGGTTCGAGTGCCGGTGGAGTCATGAAAGAAATCTGATGAAGAGATGTGATGATCTCCGAAATAGCTATAATTTCTACCACTCCTGACTGTTGTGTTCTTTTTCCAATATACTTTTCCTTATATTGGCCTTGAGCTCACAATTAATATTATCAATTTAAAATTCTTTATTCTTTTTTAAATTTTTCAAGCTTTTATGCATTTTTTAAAAAGTTTGAAACTTTTATTTGTATGTTTTATGTTATGCTTTTATAAAAAATTATTGAAAATAAATTAATAAACATAAGTGAATATAATATAAGGAATACAAGTAATTAATAAACATAAGTTATATTCAAGTTTGTTGCTTATGATATGCACAACACAATATATACGTTTGTTGTAATATTCTAGCTTTTTCATACCCAAGCGCACTGGTGCCCAGGGTATTATAACTTTGTTAACGGTTGTTTGTAGCAGCATAATATAACAGAGATATAAATAGACATATATATTCCAAAATTCTTAGAATTGATAGCGAATTTGATTAAGCCATGTCTGTCTGTTCGTTTGTCCCTCCGTCTGTCAGTCGGTTAACTCGAGTAAATATCGAGCTATCTTAACGAAACTTAGTATACACATTGCAAATGGGTGAAATCGGACGATAACCACGCCCACAAAACGGTATTTTGTGAAAAACAAAACACAACGATATTTCAGTAACTATTGCAGCTAATTTGACACCTTGGATTGCATTTGGAAAAGGAATACACGTATATATTTTTTTTGGAAAATGGGTGCGTCCCGCCCACTTTATAAGAAAAACTTATGTATATCTCCGAAACTACTTACCAAACTCAACCAAATTTCGTACACATGCCGCATTTCAAGTCAGTAAGTTGTATAATGAAAATTGTTAAACTCGCACAAAAATAAAGCCCCCGCCTATCTTATAACCGCATTTGGAAACGGGCGTGGCACTGCCCACTTAAGAGCAAATAAGTATATCTCTGAAACTAAACTACCAACTGCACCAAATTTGGTGGACATATTACATTTTGGGTCAATAGCAAAGTTTCCACCCCTCATGTAACGGTGATTTTCAAAAATAAAAAAAGACCCGATGTTTTAATCCGCATTAAAGACAATTCACTCAAATTCAACATGAGGGATGGACCTTTACTAACAAATACACCGAATTAAAAAAAATTGGAGCAAATAAGGATGTCTCTGAAACCATACTACCAAATTTGGTAGACATATCACATTTAATACGGGTAATTAATATTCCAAAAACTGTACAAATCGGACCGAAACTACGCTCATCTCTCATATAACGGTAATTTTCACAAATCAAAATACGCGGTATTTAAGTAACTTTTAAAAAAAATTTCATAAGGTTATTATGTAGAATGAGGCTGCACAAGCAAATACACGGAATAAAATAAAAAAATGGTAATAATCGGCACCACCAGCATCCGAACAACCAGGTAAATCTCAAAACCTATGCCACCAAATTTGGCGCACACATTGCATTTCGAGTCAATAATCAAAATTTCGAAAATTGTAAAAATCGTACAACCATATCCCATGTCTCACATAACGGCGAAAAAATCGGATATTTTTTAACTATACAAGGTAATTTGCTTAAATTTTATAGACAAGATTCATTATGAAATACATGGAATCATAAATGTTGGGAATGGCCATGGTATCGCCCACCTTAGATCAAATTAAAAAATACTTATACCTCGATCTAAAGAAAATGTGTATATGACAAAAAGTGGAGAACAAATAGTAAATAAAAGTTTTATCTTAAATTGGGTTGCGAGTCCGCCTTTTTCCTCAACAAATAATATATAGCCTCATATGTATATGGGATCGATACACCTAATTTTGTTCATCTGCATCGAATAGTTGTGGAGTTGCAAGAAATTTGGCTTGTATAGGCCGTGACTCCGCCCCTGATCAATAAGACATGTGTACGTATATGGCCACATATCATTCATCTGCACCGAATAGTTGCGAATATAAGACGAATTCAAATTTTCTCTTAAGGATCGGTTAAGTAATTTGGACGCCTACAAAGGACTCACAATCAACTTTTTATATAAGATTAACTTTGAAATAAAAACCTGTACCGGGTGTTTAAGGTTCGGTTGAATCCGAGTTTAGGCTCTTCTGTACTTTTCACATCCGAGCGCAGTGGTGTCCAGAGTTTTATAACTTTATTCACTTAACGGCTTTTGTAACAACATAAAGCAAACCAGATAGATATGCTTATAGGCATGAGCTTTGGTTTTCAACTGAGTAAGAAACATTTTGAAAATAATATAAGCCGCTATATTCTTAGTAATGACATTTGCAATCAGAAAGTCACAATTTGAGGGGACTTCAATCTATGCCTGAAGTCAACTGTTCTCAGTAGAATAGAAAACTCTGTTAAGGAAAGCAGTTTTAGATCGCTGTTAGGTCTAAAATGTTCTACTACACCTGCAGGGATGCAAATTGACTGGGTGTTTTTAAATTTGGATGGAAATATGGTTAACGAAATTAATTATGAAACGGTAACAGCTACCACGATAGAATTTGCATTCCTGTCTTTGACTAAATTCCCATATTTTAATTTTAGGAATAGAATTAGCAAATTTTATATATACTTATAATTTAAAAGAAAAATTTAATTATAACCTTACATTTTATAAGTATAGTATAGAAATTGTTTAATATAATAAAGAAAATGGTTATGTCAACCATTTTAACAAACACAAGATTACAGTCACACAACGTATGATGAAAGTTGTGACAATTGCTGAGAGGATATTCAATATAATAAAGCAAGGGCGCAAGCGTGCTCAACGGAAACCTCGTGAAAATGGGGAACAAATATTTTAAAAGTTTTTTTTTTTTTATTTAAAAAAAAACGACTCATCTGCGTACGAAATTGCGCAATGATAGCGGGTTTTTTAACATCACTTGGTTTAAACTATATTAAATACTACCAACCAAAAACGCGCCGCCATAACTGTTAATAGTTATACTAAAAACAAACCCATTCCGTGATAAGAAGGAAAACCACGGGCGTGCTCCACAACAGGACAGCAAGAATAAATTAACAGGAGTTAACTAACTTTTGCACACAAACGAAGGCATAATGGTCCTACTATTAATAATAGTGTCCGCTCGCCCCCTCGCAATGCCAATAGTGTCGCTGTCGATGAAAATAGAAATGCGACTATAATCACACAAAGTGCGAAAAAGTTCCACAAATAGAACATCAAAAATGTTTAAAAATAAATTCCTACGCAGATCCTTATCCCCATTTTTTTTTTGTATTCGATCAGTCGTATTGGTTCGAATCCCATTTAAGTACTCGGTGGTGACCACACTCGAAGGGGCTCAACTTTTCCGGGAGACTATGTCTTTGATTGGCGTGAAGCCACACGAAGCCACACGCGAACATTGCACGTTTGAGTTAATAATTAATAAAAAAAGCAAATAAAATGGTTGAAGATTCAAATAAAGAAAGGAAAATACCAGAAAAAAACCAGTTCAAGACTCAAATTTAACATCAGTTGTTTTATTAAACCAACGTTTTATTTTAAATTAAAATATAAACTAAGGTAAAATTCTAACAAAATTTTCTAACGAATGCTTAGGTACTCACTAATTTATATTAAAAAACAAAACAGAAACAATTGATTAAAATAAAAAAAAAAACAGGGTAGACAAAAATATCATGAACCAACAAATAAAAAAAAAACCAAAATAAAATGCGAAAGCGAAGAAAATATTTTTGTTAGTGCAACATACATAATTATAGATTAGAACGAAGACATACCCGTCAGACAAATTCCTCAGTAAGCAACACGTACTGATAGTGTTAGAAGCCAATAGGTAACTACTAAATTAGATTGGTAATTTAGTAAATATGCGCCTTTGTTAAATTTTTGGCATACACACTTCAAAAGTATTTAAAATTTAGTTACACGAAAAAACGCTATCTTTTATTGAATAAATACTAACCTTAGAATTTATCTTGTAGTCAAAATCTCATTTCAAAAAAAGTAAAATTTGTATAATGATCTTTCCTAACCAATTGGGAAATAAAAATGGATTAATCTAGTGGTTTGTCATCTAATTCATAGAATGTGCCTTTGGGCAACAGCACAAACATATGTCATATTTATGATAGACTCTCCCGTCCTAACCGTTCGCGATAAGCGGTCTCCTGGTAACATGTAACAGTTCTTCCCATATTTTTTAAAAGTCACACTAAAGTCACTCTCTTTGAATGGTTTCAAAATCCACTAAAGTAAAATAGTATTTGAGAGCATCCATTGCTCTAGTATGCGATTAACATTTGCTGTCCTACGTAGCCAAAATATTCCTGACATTTTTAGCAGCCAGATCTTTCAAGAGCACTACTACAAAAGTGGTAGTCAATATTTTTCAAAAATAAATCAAATCCTATCGAAAACGTTTCATTAACAGCAAATACGCTAAATTCAATATGTTGCAACATTTGCTGTCCTACGTAGCCAAAATATTCCTGAATTTTTTGGCAGCCAGATCTTTCAAGAGCAGTACTCCAAAAGTGGTAGTCAATATTTTTCAAAAATAAATCAAATCCTATCGAAAACGTTTCATTAACAGCAAAATACGCTAAATTCAATATGTTGGACATACGTACGCAAATTATAAGAACGGTTAGTTATATTTTTAAAATATATTTTTTTTCAGTTAGCATTGGTTGAGCGGGTGAGCTTCAACTTAAAACTGATCTTACATCTCGTAATGCTATTACTTATATCTAAATATTCTACAGACGCTGCAGTCGCTGCCGGTACTGCTGCTGTGAATGCTGCTGGCTTCGCTATAGGTGGATTGTGATGTTTTCGTGGAGTCGTAGATGCAGGTGTTTCCCTAGACACCAGCTCAGTGTAATTCATTCCCACGTAATTGTGGGAATCACAAAAACTTCTGGACATCGATATGCAACTACTCTGCAGCTGCAGGTTTTATCTTCTACATATTGTTGATCGTTGCCTGCTATCTTGGCAACGAAAATACACTGGCTCAAACCATTCGTAAGAATTTACTGTTGGCCTTGCACGTGTTAACTCCCCCCCTTCTAAATGAAGACCGTCCTCGGACTTTTTAAAGCTATCGATGACAGCCTGGATATCATGTCTTTAAGGTCTTCTGTTTTGCCTTTGCCGCAGTTTGGGGAAGGAGTAGCAGCCAATCAGGATGGCGATAGCAGCTAGAATGATAATAAAGGCCACACCACGGTTCTTTCCTCTATTTTAGTAAAGTATCTTAGGTTTTTCACACCCATTTTCCAGACATATGGTAGGCTCAACATTTCTTGATGGTTGGTGATATTGACAAGTGTTGCCGTCGCCGAAGTTGGTAATTTCGTCACTATGCCATTTTCATTTTTAAAGTAAGATGGTGAGCAATGTTTCATGTAAATGATTAGTGTCAATGTACTTAACTTTCACATTTTTTGTGATTAGGTTCACCGTATCTGTTAGATTATTTAACTTTTCCTGTACTACTGTGTTGATTTCTATTTGTCTATTTTGTGAGTTAATTAGCTATTGTTATCGAAATTTTATATTTGCTGCAATAATTTCAAAGCTGCTCCTAAAATATTTATTCGAGCCTGTCTGTGGTGAAAGTCCAACGTCCCCAAAAGTGTTTTTATATGCGCAATGTGAGGAGCTGTAAAGTGGAGGCGATTCACAATATCAACACCAAACTGGTTTTTAGCAGTGACTTTATTGTTTCGGAATTAAATGATGCCTCCTTATCACAGTAGACAGTCTTAGTATACGGAAATATGTTCATCAGTTGTAGAATTTGGCCCTTCAAATCCACAATAGTGCGAGATGCTACATGCTGTACCACCGCAAATTTAGAAAATTGATCAAGACAAGTAAGCAAGTATCTTTAGTCTGTAGAGAAAATGTCGATATGCAACATTTCTTCAGCATAGGACGGCGTTGGAGTTACCCCTAATGCCTGCCACGGGATGTCCCGTGTATTTGGCCTTGTTGCAAAGTTTACAATTTGCCATAATTTCGTTTGCTAGCTTCGTAATTTTCAGAGGATCTGCTTCACGTTTTCTTGAGCCACTCTGTGGGTAGGATTGTGCTCGGCTGTAACTACCTCCATTTGTTCATTCTTATTGACAATATCCGACACCTTGCGTTGCAATGCCGAAACTTCGTTGACGGGAAAGATGTAACCAAATCGTGTTGAATGCTTGCGAAGGTTGGCAGATCGCAATATATAGCATTCACCACGTTTGGATTTATGACCACCTTAATCTCGTTAACAAGTGTCCTCCTGTCAGTGAACTGAATTTCTTCATGGCGAGTCCGTTTGCCGAAATACATGAAATTCCGTTTCAAATCAAGGTTCGCATTCTCTAGAACAATTTGGTTTCGAAAGCAATTGAGTGGTTTCTCTGTTGATTCGATTGTATGCGAAAGCGAAATTTCGCTGCAGATGGTAGGCACATTGGACTGCGCTTCCTCCTCTAGGACATGGAAGTTCTGTCGTGGCAGTGCGTCAGTAACGTAGTTTTCTTTACCAGGTTTATAAAAAATTTGTGCGTTGCGCTCATCAATAAAAATCTTCCAACGTTAAATTTTGGCGCTCGGATTTTGGTCTGAAAACGCAAACGTGAGTGGTTGGTGATCCGTATAAATATTCAGATTCTTAACACCGTAAAGGTAATTTCTAAGGCTCTTGAGAGCCCAGACGATGTAAGTAAGTTCTGCTCTCGATATTTCAGGGACCTAGAGATCATAGTGATCGGCTTTCCTCCCTGAGATAACACAGCCCATATACGCATACAAGAAACATCCTTCATTAGATCGAATGGCTTCTTAAAATCCGGGTAGGGTAATATAACATCTTCAGATGCCAGGATCTCTTCTAGTTTGTTGAAGGCTTGCAACTATTTTTCATCTAGGTTTATTTTTACTTTTTGGATTGTGTGGCTTTAATTTTCACGTTTTCACCCCTAAGGATATCCGTCAGAGACTTTGCACCTATAATAACTTGCGAGTCCTAAAAGGGGGGGGTTCTCGTAATTTCGAATTACCTCGATCTTACTAGGACTTGTCTTAATACCGTCCTTGGGCACAACGAAGCCCAAATACTCCACACTCTGTTTGAAGAAGCGCCATGTTTCTCGTGAGACCCGCATTGTGCTCGGCGTGTCTTTCCCCGTTTTCAGTCCACAAGGAAGCATACAAAATTCATACTTCCCATACTTCCCATGGCCGACTAAAAAGCGGTTTTTTCTCTGTCCTTGTCGGCAAGTGCTATGTATTTGGTGAAAACCTGAAATGAGGTCAATCGTTGTGAAATACGTGACCCTTTCTAAGTATAATAATATGGCCGTAAGATTAGGGATTGGGTACTAATTGTCGATGGTTTTCTGGTTCAATTTCCTAAAGTCTATAACCAGAAGTTTTTTTGCATTGCCCTGATCATCTTTACCGCGACACAAATTGGGTTATTGTATGGCGATCTAGACGGCTATTCTTCAACATGTCCTGGATTTCTGTATTAACAAAGTCTGTCACACCCATAGGATATGGGTATAATTTTGAATATACTGGGTCATTGCTCTTAGTACGAATAGCGGCGGCAATGTTCGTATTATATGGGAGAGCTTCATTTGGGTCTGAAGAAACCCTTACTAAATTTTTGATCATATTATGAAATTTGAATCTTACAACTTGTGGAACCGCTACGAGTATATCTACTACTTAGGTGAAATTTACATTACCACACCTAAAGAATTTAAGCTCCTCAAAGCCAAAACTCGTTGTTATTCCTTTATTATGAAAATCTAATGTAGCGTTTGTCTGCGTCAACAGATCAAGCCCCACCATTTCGTCGGAAGTTCAGAGCAGGGGAGCAAAAAAGGGGCTGTTTGTACCAAACAAGTTGACGGTGCATTTTTCCATAATATTATTAAAGCCATGGATTGACTTTGCTAAGAACTGATTTTCCACCGGTATTATATTTTTGAGTTCTTTCAGGGGATTAAAATAATTTTTCGACGCCCCTGTGTCAATTAGTAATTTAATTCTTCTCCCCCTAATTGTCCTTGCAATGAAAGGTAGCAGGGAGCTTTCTCTAAAAAATTGATTTGTTCTGAATCAGATAGTTCCTCGTCCATTGCCGCACCTTCCAAATTTGCTACAGCCTAGTACTCATCGTTCTCTTGATCTGAGGATAAGTGGTCGATCCTTTGCTGTTTTGGTCCTGTTAATCGAGCTAAGCCATTATATGCCCTTTTGGCAGGCAGGCTGCCCATATACTTGATTCTGATTTGCATGAGGCTACACCCAGCTCCGGGATGGAACACCATTGTTGCGTTGAGGCCGCGTGCTTTGCCTATAGCGAAGTGAAGAATCTACTTCCTTAGGTTGCACTGGTTCTATCTTTATGACTTCTACTGAAATGAGGGTTCTTTGGAGCATAAACATCTTTGACTGGAGTTCTTCCACCAGGACCCCTTTCCCTAAGCTGTTGCCTCACCTCAAATCTTTGAGTTTTATCTTCTAAACTCCTAGGGTAAGTACTCGCGAACAAGTATCGGGCATGGGTTAATTCCACCTCCTGAGCTAGTGCTAAATCAGATGGGAGGTCGCTAGGTCGTGTTATAAACAGCACATCACGAAGTGGTCTCCTAGTTCCTGAAATAAATAAGCGCAAAGCGTCCATCCTGTACTTTTCATTGTTTTACCGTGTACCATAATTGTCTTGTTGGTGAGAAGTGTTAGTTTCTTCGCAACCTCGTCGTGGTACTGCAGGAGCGTCAAACCTCGAAGCCTTAAGAGCTCCTGTTCTATCAAGTAGAGGGGTCGTTTGCCGCTGTATGTAAAATTAAGGCGACTAACTATAGCCCTGAAGTTAATTACAGTGTTGAAGGATGTCAACACTATATCTGCCGGTCCCTTCACCTTATTCCTAATTGTGGCAACAGCTTGGTAATGCATATTGCTATATTCATACTTCTCAAAAATTTTGTATGCAGTCTGGGCTGCTTGCCGCCAAAAACATAACGGCAAAGGAAGATATATGTAGATATGGCAATTTCTGAGAAAATAACCGCAAATCAAAATTTTGATATATGACGGATCAAAACATCCACCGCACTTCGTTGCCAATAAAATTTTAATAGCCCAAAAGATCACGATAGTTTGCTTGGATTTTGGCCATTAAGCGAGGAAATTTACAAATGACGACCGCAGCATAATGAAAAAAAATGTACGAAGGAATATTCTTATATACTTCTTATATACTTATATGAAAGCTCATAACGCAGGTGGAAAGCAATGACCATCCTATCGGCGCACCTTATTAGTAAAATTATGAAGTTTTCCAATTAAATTTAAACCAATGCGAAGTTCCTCAATAGCTGCTTTGTCGAACAGTTATTGAAGAAGGCATTGATATTGCGATCTTTAGCGAGCAATAAATATAAAAAAAAAAAAATTTCTAGGCTTGATTGCTTTATTCACAAAAATGAACTGAACTACAATTACCTTCTTAAGCCTATTTAAACTAATAAGACCCGTTGTATTTGTAGGTGGCTTAATGTACCAATTACAGCGACGATACATGCGAAGTTCCTCAATAGCTGCTTTGTCGAACAGTTATTGAAGAAGGCATTGATATTGCGATCTTAAGCGAGCAATAAATATAAAAAAAAAATTTTTTCTAGGCTTGATTGGGTGCCGTGACATAATCCCCACGGACATAATCCCCCTTACAATTATGGGGATTATAACTTCTTCTTTTTCGGCCATAACCCCCATAATGGAATGGGGATTATGTCCAAAAAAAATCGGTCATAATACCCAGAAAGTAGCGGACATAATCCCCGTAATAATGGGTATTATGTCCAAAACGATGGCGGACATAAACCCTGGTCATAATCCCCACTTTTGTTTTTGAAATATTTGCAAATTATTTGTCTAAAATTGGAATACTTGACATTAGTGGATGGAAACAGTTATGTGTACCGTTAACAAATTTTGACGTTGATCGAAATCTTCACATTTTAAGAAGGATTTTTTGTCAGTTGTGCCTTTGAAGTGAAGTAGTTAACACAATGTGGGAAGAAGTTAATTTTGAAAACATCGCGGGTGTGCGAAAAAATAGTGTGTTAGTGTAGTACATTCCGTCTGAAAAGCAAATATATGCATTTAAATCGACAAGACTCAATAAAAGAACTGGAATTTCAATAAAAAGTTATGAATGTTATGAAAAAAATTGTAATGTTAGAGTTGATGTAATAGAATCAACTAAAACATGTTTAAGGCGCCTCAAGAATGAAGTACATTCTAACCATGGGGACCAGGAATCCAGAATGAAAGAATTTAAGCTACGTAACGCCATTATAGAAGAGGTCGCAAAACCGAATCTCCAAGTGAATAAAGTTCGTACAGTTTTTAACAATGAATGTCAAAAGCGAAAGGATGTTTCAACGTCAGTTGTTTATAAAAAAATGCATCGCCAATTACGTCGAATTAAAACAGAGTGTATGCCAAAATCGCCACAAACACCTCATGAATTCATAGAAATATTTGCAAATAATGAGCACATGACTAATTTTGGAATGTGCGAAAGCAATGTGGACCAGAAATTTTACACTTGTACAGTGATCGAAAGTGATGCCATAACCTACACATTATTTTTTTCGCCGCCGATTGGAGAGCTAGTGAAAACGGTTGCAGCAGACGAGAGGCATTACATGATGGATGCTACATTTTCCGTAGTTCCCTCATGTGGTTATAAACAGCTTCTTATTATACATTTTATTCATGACAATCACGTAAGTAATACGAAGCGTATACATCAGTATTTTATCTAAATTTGTAAAAGGTATCATTTTATTTCATTCGTTAGAGTATCCTGAAATAGAAATGTTGAGCGCAAATTGTGGATCTAAAGCGCCGCAGGCGAAAATTTGTTAAACAACTCGCCGCGATTTGTTTAAAAAATTTTCGTAATTTTAGTAAATAAAAAGTACTTCAAAATTGTTCTATTTTTTTCGATTTTGTAAGAAATTGTCTCATTTTTGCTTAGTAATAAGTAATTTAAATATTCTTTAAAATTGCAGGTATTTCCATTTGCTTTTGTTCTTATGTCAAATAAGAAACAAAAAGCATATCAGCACGTCTTGCAGTTTATTAATTCGAACTTACTCGAAATGAAACCAAAATCTTTTACGACTGATTTTGAAAAGGGAATGAGGAATGCCATCAAAACGATATTTAAAGAATGTCGATTGAAAGGATGTTGGTTTCATTTCTGTCAAGCTTTGAGGAGAAGAGCCTTAATGATGAAAGATTTTGGGAGCCTAATAAAGAGAGATACTCACGCTAAGCGAATCTTCCAAAAACTGATGGCAATTCCGTTACTTGAGCCGACAGATATTATACAGAGTTTCAATATTATTCAGCTGAAGCATATATCATCCCGAGCTATAGAGATGCCTTCGAACAGTTTTTGACCTATTTCGAGAGGCAGTGGATTGAAAAAGTAAGTATTAAAAGAACATTTTGTAAATAAACGGAAATACTTTTTCATCATTTTACATAGGAAACTCCACAGCAGTTATCGCTACACAACGAAAATGTTAGAACTACGAGCGCATTGGAAGGATACAACAGCTATCTTTCTTCGTTAATTCCAACTCATGGCAGCTTCTGGGACTTCCTAAAAGTTATAAAGCAGGAAGAATTCCAGAAGCACAATGAATTGTCACTGGCGCTAGATGGAGTTTACGATGTATTTGAAAGACCCAAGAAAAAATTTAAAAATCAAGCGCACATCATAAGGGAACTGACAGTAAAACTTGATAACAAAAATATAAGTTTGCCGATATTTCTTCAGAGCATTACAAACCGAAAAAATAATATACTGCCAAGCGAGGAAACTTTAAACTTAAATGAGGAAGTTGAATCCGGAAGCGAAGAAGAAATTGCTACCCCGGTTGCAGATGGCCTGCTTTGTGAAGTTTGTTACAAAAACAAAAAAAATACAATATTTAAACCATGTAAACAGCATCAGGAAACCGGGACTTTGACTTTATGTCCGTTTTGTAGGCAGATCGTTGGAAGTGTTGAAGAGTTTTTTATTTAGTTAAGTGTGGCATTTTAATATTGGTACATTGAATTTGTTTAATTAAGAATTTTGTTTTTGTTAATAGTTTTGAAATATTTTTTATTTTAGAATTTTGTTTTTTGTTAAGAATTCCGACATATTTCCGTTGTACATAAATTTATTATTCATTTAACCAAAAAAAGTAATTTTTTAAGTTGTTTTCTTTCTGGGGATTATGTCCGAAAATTTTTCACAGCAAACGGTCATACTCCCCATGGGGATTATGTCCGCTTCCAAAACGGACATAATCCCCACTCCATTATGGGGGTTATGGCCGAAAAAAAAGAAGTTATAATCCCCATAATTGCAATGGGGATTATGTCCGTGGGGATTATGTCCGGGCACCGCTGGATTGCTTTATTCACAAAAATGAACTGAACTACAATTACCTTCTTAAGCCTATTTAAACTAATAAGACCCGTTGTATTTGTAGGTGGCTTAATGTACCAATTACAGCGGCGATTCAGCGCTAACGACGCCCTATGGCGACTCTTGACTGTTTCGTTGCGAAAATCGTAACTTTTGAACTGACAAAGACATTTCAGGAATTTAAATTGCATCTAATAGAAAAATACCAAAGCTTTAATATATTTCAGGGAAAAATGTAAAAAAAAAAATTTTGTTCAGTGAGAACTAAAGAAAAATTACTGGAAGTTGGTCAATAAATATATGTATGTAGGTACATATAATAAGTTCTCCAATTATTGTAAAAACTTTTATCTGCGCAACAGCTTTATTAATTTTTACTATACTCGGGAAACGTAATGCTTTGGATTAAATCTAAAAATTCCTCTAAAAGACAAATACAATAACAGGTTTGTTTAAAATGTATTGTAAAAGTAGAGATATTTTTAAAAAATGCAAAAAACAAAAGTTTTCATTAAATACTGAAGAAAAATTACTTGAAGTTTGTCTATAAAGTTTTATTTAAGCAGAAGATAAAATAAGTTAAAAACATTCGAAAAGGGGCGTCACACTACCCACTTTTGATAAAAAGTTTTATCTTAGTAGCCGCTTTACTAATCTCTACCAAACTCGGTAGATGCAGTGCGTTCGGTATATATTTAAAATGCATCTGAAAGAAAAGTATCTTGACTTTAAAATAAATATAAATAGATAGTCCCATAATACCTCTTTAAAATTCTTTGCCAAATGAATGATGCTTAATATTTTCTTCATCGTTTTAGTATTTCGTAAATATAAATAGTTTCTGGGAGATGATCCGTGGCGATAGTTTCAGTAACATCTACCAAATTACTTTTCCTTTTGAATGTCGAGGACTCGTCTATGAGTTTTATTTGTCTTCCTCAAGTATGATGGGTTCATGATACTCGTCAAATAAACTTATACCCGCTAGTCAGTTTCCATGCTTCTTTACAAACTGAATAGTACGACAGATCTCCGTCTTCTTCTATGTTATAGATTTTATTCCTTAATTCTTTCATAATAGCTGCAACGAAGTACAGTTTAGTATCTAAAGCTTTAAACACCACATGTAGTTTGGAAATTTCTAGAAGCATTATTAAAATTTTCGAGCTAGTATAATTCACTAAAATGCTGCTGTCCACTGCTAATTAAAGCGATACAAAATAAAGGTTTCATAAAAAATTCGAACAACAAAAAGCTGCTTTCTGATACTCGTACTACCCTCGCGCCCATTTTCTTATACCTTCGCATGCGTGTTTTGTACTCAAGGCTGCTCCACTTTAATTCATACAGAAAGTAAAAGAGCAACCAGGGCCAGATTCATGTTTTGTTATTTTGAATTCAGGTAAGTAAATACTTAACAAATAACCAGCACTTGTTTTCCATAGTTCATATTGGGACTTTTTTATCTGCTACCAATGTTGGCAAAAGGGTGGAATCATAGACTTTACTAAAAACAGTGTCAATACGTCTATGAACTTTTAGGGAAAAATGAACTTTTCCCGTTTGTTTATGCCTAAAATTTACTTACAGACAATGCAATCCTAAATGTGATGAAAATAAAGTTTTTCAACGTCTACCTCCATAACTACCAAGCCATGTTTGCGTAATTTTTGGGTGAGTTAAATTTTGGGTATACTAACCGGGCACGGCCTAATAGGAAAACATGCTGAAAGGCTAGGCGTATCTTTCCGAAAATACTGCAGGAGCTGTAAGAACTATGAAGAGGAGGGGTCTTACATCTTCTGCATAAGTGTTCTGCATAGTGCAAACCAGGCTGCGGTATCTGGGATGACCGTTTGTGGAAGACCTCAGTGAGGTTTTTAAACATCGAGATTAATTGCCTGATGAATCCCATCAACGATGCAAAATGGTTTAGCAAGGAATAATCCTCCTCTTCTCTACTCAAGTGGGAACTTTCCCGTTCGCACACCCATAAACTCTGGAAAATGAGAGGCGTTTGGTTTATTGCCTTTTCCTAGTACGTCATTCGGCCTTCTCCATTTAAAGGTAAAGAACGCGTTTGCGATTACTACGGATATGATTAATGCTATATTATATGTTAGACAAACTTTGTTGATTTTGATTATCTGGAGGTTGGCAGGCAGGGCCTGAGTGTGAGACCCTCTCCCGATACGTTCTTAACAGGGCGAGCCCGCAATCCTCGAAAGCGCGTACGCGGACTGGGGAGAGAAACCAATGAGCACGTCAACTGACAGACTTAAAAGACATCATGTATTAGACCTTCCATTTAGAACTTAATAGCTAAATATAAAATTAAAATGTATTAAAATGTAACAAAAGAGTCGGAGTTGCATATATGTAAGTACATATGTATATTATTATTGACCTCAATGGAGTTCAATAATATAAGTAATTTTGTTAATTAATTATATAATTTGCTTATTATTTTAAAATAGATTGCAAATAAACGTATTAAATAAAAATAAAAAAACCTGACAGAACGAAAGCAGAGAAGGATGAGTTGTCCCTCTGGGAAGGTAAATTGAGTGATCTTGTTGGTATGATGGCTCTCCCCAGACGTGCCATACACCAATCAATGCGGGACTTCGTGTACGAGATCATTGAACTCTATGAAGAAGTGAAGCAGGGAAAACGGAGGAAGTGTTCAGAACAGAATGTTTCTAAAAACGAGTCCCACGCAAACTTCTCCCTTCTCCTTTTAAAAAAGAAAATCAGGCTTCGAAAAGAGGTCTTAAAAATTACTCCACGCAATCTAACGCGTCGAAGCGAAATACAAACGTTGGAGCAAACACTGGACGATAGGGTAGCATTGTGGAAAATGTGCCGTTGTATAGAGATGCGTTGGCAATTGGTAAGCAACTGCCCCAAGGGGAATGGGTTCCACGCCATCATTATAAAGAAAGTAGGAAGCAGGCCCTACAGCGATATGCTTAAAGCTGTAAAAAAAAGTGCTGACCTAAGCGAACCTGGGGAGCAAGTTGAATGAGTACGCAAATTAGCAAACGGCGAAATACGTCTTGAGCTAAATCACGCTCTTATCATATTATTTTCGGCCTTATATTCTTGGGGAATGATTTTTGCAATATTATTGCGCTCGAGGCCAGTTTCTAATAGGGAATAATCACGTGCTTGAGGAAAATACTCTGCCTTTTAATACAGCCTTACAAAAGCTTCTAGAATATGTAGCAGAAATACAAGCTCTCTTCTGACCAGGTGTTCCAGATACTTGGATTTTGGCCATGAAGCTAAAGCATATAGTACCTTTGAAAGGTGGGTCATTAGCGACAAGCCTAGCCATGGGCATTTTGATAAAATAAAAATCGACGGGATCTATTTATGCAGCTGTTATGTACCAAAGTGTCTTAGTCAGCAGGAATTTGAATATTTTCTAGACAGTCTTGTCTAAGACGTTGCATGATATTCTACCAAAGTAATAATGAAGCAACGTACAACGAACCAACGAGTGGAAGATAAGTGATATTTATATACATGGTGACCATTTATTCATAATAATGAAAGTAAAAGGTACAACTATAGTTTAATATTCGTTTTTTATGCAAATTATGAAAAAAGCGCACCAGAAGGATCATTGGATTTTAATGCTGTCATTTCTTGATCTATGTGCTTTAAAATTTCAAAGCAAATTTTGGTTTCTATATTTGCGTATTTGATATTAGTTATGATAGTATGGTTTTCAAACGGGATTAAATAAGTTCCATTTATTGCTTTATTTTCGACATTGCTTATTCCTGAAATGAATACTGCGCCTTGTTTAACTATATCTTTATATTTAATTATTCTGTTCACTTTTTTACACTTTCTTTGATTGGTTTGTAATTTAGAACATTATAGAATTTGTTTCCGCAACTTTTAATATTTGCCGCCGTTAAAAGCTTACCGTATATTTTAGCTACAACTCTTGCTTCATAGTGCTAACAACTTCATTTTACTTACGGGTATTTAATATAAAGAAAAATTATGTTATTTTTATATCAAGCGCAGTTGTTTCCAGGAGTGGAGTCAGATTTGGTTTCTAGCTGAACGGGACAAACCCAAATGATACGGGATTCCCCAAAAAATAAACATATACAATGCTTATTCCTTACACCAAATTATTGTTCAGTTAGTTTAAGTGTGATAATAATTGTTGTTTATTTCAAAACAAATGTTTTAATTAATGCATGGTCTTTGGGTTTATACGTGGCATTTCAACATGATGTTTAATTTTCAAACTAAAAAAACACAGTTGTGAAAGGTTGACATTGCGTGCTCAACTAACGGTTGTTTGCAGCACTTTCAAACAATCGATAGATATATAGAGATATTGGATATATGGATATATACTAAAATGTTCAAAATGAATATCGAAAGTGCTTACCCATGTATGTGTGTTATAAAACGGTAATTTACAAAAATCAAGAAATGGGATAAATGTAACTGTTAAAGCAATTTGTTCAAACTTTATACGGAAGAATAGGCTGCAAGCCGAAATATCGTCGCTCGCATGACCAACTAACGGAACTGACATTTACAAAATTTTACAGGAGAGCAGTTTTAATATTTTTGACCCTTTATTCCATTGTCCCTGTCGAAAGGTATGCATGATATTTCCCGTCTGCTTTTCTAATTATGTACTCTGACGTCTACTCTTCAATATTATTATGGCAAAATGGTATTATATTGGATTTTAATGCGATTTTTTGATTGCAATGCAGATACGTTACCTTTGTGACATTTTTTTTTGCCTAGTTGCAGATACGTTTTTTGGACAGGATTTTGAATTGAATTTTTTTTTTAATCCAGGGTGTCAAGCGTCACCGTGCCCATTGGTCGGTTTGCAGCCAGGGGGTTTAAATTCCGGCTGTATTTTAACGGCGCCTCCCTGACACCGGGCCACCTCAGGGAGTAAGTTTGGCCTTACCGCGGCAAGGGGCGCTGTCGTGGTGTACCACCCATTTCCCCCTCAATATTACTAGACCGCTGCGCTTGCCTCGTCGAGCAGGTGGTCGTACGACCAAGATGAATACAACCAAAGAAACAAAAACAACAACAACAAAAAACAAAAAAATTGTCTTCCCCATCTCGGGGAAAGACAAGCATGAAAAATTCTTCTTCCCCATCTCGGGGTAAGAATGCGCAGGCGCAAGCGCCTAACGCGCCGCTTCGCTCCCATAGGAGCTCTTCCGGGCTGGTGGTGAGTTTTGCACGCCGGCCCGTGACTTCGGATGTCATGGTCGGACCTAGCACCAGCAAAGTTGCGGGGATTGTGCTGGAAACGGCAGATCCCTCAGTGGCGGTAGGCACTAGGGGCCCGCCAAACACCGGCGCGGCTGCGAAGCCTAGTCTCGCGAAGGCAACGGTCTCACGGCCTGGCCCGAGTGGACTAAGGCGACAAGCAGCCGCACAAGATAGTATAGAGGGCGTGGTAGCGATGGAAACTACGAGCCACGCCCCTCTGATGTTGGAGTCGGAGCGGTTCAAATTCGCTGACAAGCGTAAGGCCGCGAAGACGTTAAAAAGATACGACGGGGTCCCGTTGGAAACGCTGTCCCAGAGCGCGAAGGAAGCGGTGGAAAGGGCGAAAGCCCTGCTGCCTAACTTCCGGGTCACTGGGGCTTCGGTGGGAAACCGGGTGCCTCCGTCAAAACGACCAAAGATAGGCGGAGGAACAAACTCCGGCCTCTAAGAGAATCCGGCCGCACTCGTGGGTAGGCAGGCCTAGCTTTGCCGAGGTTGCGAAGGACAGGATCCTTATTGGGGTCCTGGACCGAGGCAACGAGCTCGGGTCCATACCAAAGGACCAGTGGAGGTGGGTGAAGGCAGCTCTGGCGAACGTCATCTTTGACGTTCTGCTGGAGAACCCTGGAACCCCCCCTGCCTGTAAGGACGCTGGTTGGTACCAGGGCCACATTAAGGTGGTCGCCTGTGAGGACCTGAGATCTGTGGCGCTGTATAAGGCCGCCGTTGCAAAGGTGGGCCCTGTCTACCCAGGGGCTAAGTTGGAGCTGGTAGACTGGAAGGACATTCCAGTCAGACCCCGGGCGAGGGCATGGGTTCCGGTGACACCATCGGCACCGGAAAGCATCCTAAAGATGCTTCAGGTGATGAACCCGGCTCTCCCAACAAGTGATTGGAGGGTCGTCCGGGTCGAGGAAGGCCCTTCGAGACAGGTGGTACTGTCCCTAAACAAGGAGTCCATCGGACTCCTTGAGAAGAGGCAAGGCCGCGTTTGCTATGGCCTCCATGAGGTCATCATTAAGGTGTACCGCGGGGACGCTCAGCGTGCCTCTGGTGCGGGTGCAGCAATGGACGTGGACATTGAGGCACCCGCACCGGAGCCGGAACCGGAACTCTCCGACGCTGAAGGCAGCGTCTCCTCTCAGACAAACTTTGCACCAACAATGCACAGGATGTTTGCGGAGGAGGAGCTGCTGCTCAGTGACGAAGAGTGCGAGGCTGATGTCACCGTCGTGGCTGGAGGGGAGGAAGCGGCTTTCTCGCATGAGAATTCTGCAGATAAACCTCCATCGCTCTAAAGCAGCCTCAGCTGCTCTCCTAGGTCGCCTGAGCAAAGGCGACGTTACGGTGGTACTCATTCAGGAACCTTGGGTTTGTAACTCAAGGGTATGTGGGCTGAGTGCCACCGGGTTTAAGCTTTTCGTCGAGCGTGGTAAAGGTAAAATTAGAGCCTGCATTCTGGCTAAAGCAGATTTAAATATCTTTCTTTTACCTAATTACAGTGATGGCGACGTCACGGCAATTCTCGCGGAGATAGGGGTATGTCACTGGTGCTGGTATCGGCTTACATGCCGTACGAAGCCGAGTACCCCCCTCCCTCTATGGTGTGGAACTTAGTGTCCAAATACGAGAGCGGACACATGTTGGTCGGCAGCGACGCAAATGCTCACCATGTCAACTGGGGGAGCACGGACATCAATCATCGAGGTGAGTTACTCTTCAATTACCTTCTAACTACTAACCTACTTATATGCAACAAAGGTAGGGATCCCACCTCCATTACTAGTAATCGTAAAGAAGTTTTAGATATAACTCTATGCAGTGATAGTCTATCTGAACTGATCGAGAGTTGGAGGGTTCTAGATGAACACTCCTTCTCTGATCATCGTTATATTTAAATCGTATTGAACTTTTCTATTATCAGCCCAAAGGTGCGAAAAAACCTAAAAAACACAGATTGGTGCTCTTACAAAATGTTATTTGAGGATAGGCTAAACAGCGAACCTCTAATTGAACCTAATTGTATCGGGGATCTAGAGAACATGGTGGACGTTTTTACGCTGACCTCCTCAAATGCCCTAAATCAGGCTTGCCCTGAACCAAAACAGTGGGGCAAACGTAAACCCCATTGGTGGTCACGCGAGTTGGACTCACTACGAAAATCTTGTAGGAAAAACTTCAACAAAGCCAAGAGACTTAGTCTCGAGCTGGTATGGCTAGAGTACAAAAAGTCTCTCCAGACCTATAAAAAAGCTTTAAGGGTGGCAAAGAGATACTCATGGAGAAACTTCTGCGGTGGCATCGAGGATGTTTCCGAGACAGCCAGGCTAAGGAAGATTCTCTCAGGATCCCCTAACCCGATAAGTTTCTTGCAAAAGCAAGACGGTTCCTGGACCTCAACGGGAAAGGAATCCCTTGAATTGCTATTAGATACCCATTTCCCTGGTAGTACAACTGCGGAGGAAGGAACTCCTCTGCTCATCTCCTCCAACCCCGTAAACATACCGGTTTCGGAAGAAAAGGTTAAATGGGCTATCCAAAGCTTTAAACCATACAAATCGGCTGGGCCAGATGGGATAATGCCTGCCCAGCTAATTAAGACACTATAGCTGTCTGCAAAATGGCTCTCTACTATTTTCAGGGCCTGTTTCAAACTAAATCACATACCGTCGGCATGGAGAAATGTCACGGCTGTCTTTATTCCTAAAGCCGGTAAGGCCTCACACACTAATCCAAAGGATCTTAGGCCTATCAGTCTATCATCCTTTGCTCTTAAGGCACTTGAAAGGATTATTAGTAGCTACCTGTCCGATACCATCGACAGTCGACTACTGTTTAATGACCAACATGCCTACCGCAAAGGCAAATCTACTGAGACTGCACTCCATAGCTTGGTCGGCTATATTGAGAAGTCTCTCAGCGTCAAGGAATTCTGTCTTGTAGCCTTCCTGGACATTGAAGGCGCCTTTAATAACGTATTTCCAGAAGCTATAACTGGCGCCGTTAGGGATCTAGGGGATGAACACTCACTGGTTGACTTTATCGGCCAGCTACTCTGTTGCAGAGTAGTTAGGGCTAAGCTGGGTGCGAGCGAATTGTCACGGCACGTGTCGAGGGGGACGCCACAAGGAGGCGTCCTATCCCCACCCATATGGAACCTCACCGTAAATACGCTACTGCGAGATACGGCATGGGGCGGCGCAAAAGTCGTCGCGTACGCTGATGACGTCGCGATTGCAATCAGGGGAAAGTTTCCGCAGACATTATGCGAGCTGATGCAACGAGCACTTCGGGAGGTATCCAAGTGGTCCACCCACTGCGGGCTCAGGGTCAGCTCAAGTAAGGTGAAACTTGTACTTTTCACGAGAAGGTATAAAGTGCCTTCGGTGACTCCACCGGTACTAAAGGGTACCCGGTTAAGTCTCTCTACAAGTGCCAAATTTCTAGGCGTTATTTTAGATAGGAAGTTGAGCTGGAAGGAGAATCTAGTTCAACGTCATAAGAAGGCTTCCGTAGCCCTCTACACATGTAAGAGAGCCATAGGCAAGAAATGGGGTCTTAATCCCTGGATCTGTCGATGGATTTTCACAGCGGTCGTCAGACCAATACTCCTATATGGGGTGATCGTGTGGTGGCCTGCATTAGAAAAAGAGGTTAACCTTAGACTACTCACCAAGGTGCAAAGATCTAGTATGATCTGCATAAGTGGGGCGCTCAGAACCACTCCAAATGAGGCCTTGAACGTCATTTTAGACCTTATTCCTTTAGATATGGTTGGACAACAAATGACAGCGATGACTGCTTTGCGACTAAGAGAGACATCCCAGTGGCACCCTGAAAGCCAAGGGCACTCTTGTATTTTGAATAAGTTCTGCTCTATTCCGAGCTGCACGGATCGGTGCGCCTTGACATCGGTTTCTGAAAGTAATTTTATTACACGTATTCCAAGCAGGGAGGAGTGGAATCTTGAGTTTCATACTCCACCTGACAGCAATGTCATCTATACAGATGGCTCAAAACTCGATAATAAGGTAGGAGGAGGCGTCTTCTCACGAAACCCTCTCCTGCAAATTTCCTTTAGGTTATCAGATCACTGCAGCGTCTTTCAGGCTGAGGTCTCAGCTATCTGGGAGGCGGTAGAGAAGATTGGGACCGGGATTATAGGAAGAGACATCTTCATTTTTAGTGACAGCCAGGCTGCAATCAGAGCTCTGAGCTCTTTCACTTTTAACTCTAAAATCGCGCTGGACTGCCGCCTATCTCTGCAGGAGATGGCCAAGCAGAACAGACTGTACCTCATTTGGGTCCCTGGTCACCGGGACATAGAGGGAAACTGCATGGCAGACGAACTTGCAAGACAAGGTACGACCAAGCAGATTCTTCAAGATAAAGAACGCATTGGTATGCCGTTTGCCACTTGCAAACTGCTACTCAGAGATTGTACATATAAGCAAGCTGACAATAGATGGAGGCATAACACGACCTGTCGAACCTCAAGGCAGATGTGGCCTAAATGGGACCGGAAACGGTCGCGCAGCGTTCTCTCTCTAAGTAGGGAAAACATTTCCAACGTCATCGGGGCTCTAACATGGCACTGTCTGATAGGGAAACATGCTGAAAGGTTGGGAGTACCCTTCCGAAGATGCTGTAGGAGTTGCAAGAACGACGAGGAGGAGGAAACGATCTTGCATTTACTGTGTAAGTGTCCTGCACTGTGTAAAAGCAGAATGCGATATCTGGGATCACCGTTTTTGGATGACCTTAGTGAGGTTTCAAGCACCGAGGTAAATTGTCTGTTGAAGTTCATCAGCGAGGCAAATTGGTTTGGTGAGGGGTAATTTTTCCTTTTGGATGGTACAAATTTTTCCTTGTAGTAACACAATGGGCCTCCTAATATTGGCCTAAGTGAGCCGCTGTAGGCGGCTGCCACTCCAACCTACCTACCATAGATATGAAATACAAAAATAAAAAAATTTAATGAAAAAAATATTTGTAATTAATGAGGAAGGGATTTATAAAAATTTGTATGTTCACATAACTTGATTACTGGCGTATCTCCAGTAGTAAGCGCTACTAAATCTTCGTATTTATTTTGAGGTATTTTAGGAGGAGTCGTGTTTAGTTTTGAAATCTCTCCCGTCAATAAACTGACAACAGGGCGTTTTAGAGTCAAGGATCTATAATTTTTGTCTGTATGTTTATTTTTAAAAAACAATTTGAAAGGTTCTCCTTTTTCTACTCTGTACTCAACCATTTCGGTCCAGTTTATTGGTTCTCCTGAGTCGTCTTTTCGAATGGATAATAGTTTAAGATCGGTCGACAATTTCTTGAAATTTAAAAAATCAGAATAATCCATGGTAACTACATCGTATGGCTTCTTTATCCGCGCCAGCCTGAATATTGGGTTTAGTTGACTTGGAACATGAACATCACCACTTTTCTTTAAGGCGTAGGAGATAGCGCTGTGGGCAGAATCTCCTTCGTTTTGTCAATGGCAAGGTACCGATATTCTTAGCTCTATTTCTTCAATATTAGTTGAGTTGTTTACTATATATAGTAAAGTAGCATCTGTCACTGAATTTTTGTTCTGACCACTACATCCGTCGGCAAACAGATAAACTTTTTTGCAGCCTTTATTGTCATACTTCTGAAGAAAATGATAAACAGCAGTAGACACTTCAGATGCGCCTCGTTTGCTAATTCCTTCGTGCCACGTGTAGCAAGAACAATCACCAGATGCAATATTATAGAATGTCAAATTATATACAGAAAGGCGTCTCTTATAAAATACAGCATTGCCCATTGAAATTGGAAGACTTATGACTTGCTGCATGTCAAAAGTTGCGTACAGAATTGTCGGGTCTATTTTAGCGGCTTCTTTACATCCATTTCTAATTAGTCGAAATTTGTTTTTTTCCTCATTGTGTATTTCAAACCGTTTGCTTAAATTATTTTTGACTTCTTCAGTTCCTTTATGATAACTCATACATAGTCCACACTGATCTTTTTTGGGCCGATGGAATGACAAATTTTTTGTTTGAAATATCTTTCGATAAGTCGAAAGGCTGGCAACAGCGCCCTCTCCAATTTCCTTTGTAAACAAACTATACATTTTTTTTATTGTCAGATCACCGTTAAGGTACTCTCGAGTCGAGTTGTTACGGCAATAATGAGACTCCACTCGTGGAAATCTATCAATATGGCTTTCCACTTGAAGAGTTATAAGTCGATCTCTTTCGATGTAATTTTGACGACGACCTCCTCGTTTATCTTTGTCTACAACTCCTGTTGAGGTAATTTAAGACATCGCTGTCCTGACTACTTGTTCGGAAACTGCTAGTGTATTTAGGAAAAAAAATTTACAAACTTGTTTACGTACGCCATTTAATGGAAGGTAATATTTCTGACTATTTTTTCTTCTTGTGAGCGGACCAGCTGTCTTACGTTTTGTTGAATTTTTTTCAATATACCGTACAATATATTCCCTTTGGAATTGCAATGATCCCAATGCCCAAAAGTCTTTAAATATTAACTGACGAGTTTGTTCGGAAAAACAAAAACAGCTGCGGCTTTTCTTTTTACAAAGTTCTATATTGCACGTAGGACCCAGTATTCGTTTAGGTATTGTTTTGTTATGAATTCGGGTCTGATACTCCTTTCCAGAGTTCTTCAATTTTTGTGCCACTTTCTTTTTGTTAGATTTGGTAGCTTTATGTTTTTGAGCATGCGATTCACCACCTTCTACTTCATACATTTCAGGAAAATCATCAGACGTTTCTATGGAGTGCGAAGTTCCTGGTAAGGGATCATAATGCGTTTCACATGTTATATTTATGGTAAAATGAGTAGAGCAGAACAAACAACCACATTTAAAGCAGGAACTGATAACATTTCTGCCGCATCCTAGAACTTCACAAGATTGTTCCAACTTTTCTGCCATGTTTAAGACCTTCACTAAGGAAATTCTACATTTGTTTTTGATTTAACAAAATATTTGTACACTTCTACTTACCTTTTATTATGCCACTATTCCTTTTGATAATAACACTTAAAAGATTTTTTAACTACACGTGTACCAATGAACATTACAATTGATGAGAATCGCACGACATTATAACGGTAAAAATTATGGCATATAATTGCAGTAACATGTGTTTTTGTTCTTCTTCTTCCTTTTGAAATAATTTGGCAGTCACTGTTGATATGGCATTATCACTGACACTGCAAAGCATTGCCATTGCAAGGCGTTAGCAGTGCAAAGCATTGCCACTACAAACCATTGCCTTTCGAAATAGTTAAATAATATTAAATTTAGTTGTTTAAGCACTTAACAATGATATTCGATAATATTTAGTATTAATATCCGAACATTTCTTATGACTTCCGAAAACTGGATATTATCCAGGACACCCTAATGTTTATTGGCTCATTTATATTTTTATACCCTACCACTCTGTGGAACAGGGTATTATAAGTTAGGTTTGCCCCAAATGTTTGTAACACCTCGAAATATGCGAGCTAGACCCACCTTAAAGTATACCGATCGGCTCAGAATCACTACCTGATTCGATTTAAGCATGTCTGTCCATCCGTCCGTCCGTCTATATTATAGTAGGCCACGCCCGACTTTAGCCTTTTCTTACTTGTTTTATAAGAATACTGTAGTTTTGCATGCATTTTGTTGGCATATTAAATAATATCTTGCAATAATATTGGAAAATTTATTTATAAAGTATAGCAGTAGGTATTAAATTGCAGTTACGTTAGTTAGTGAAAAATTTTTTTGGTCCATCTGCAGATACGTTGAAAATGTTATGGCGTTTTCTGAGATAACGGTACTATATACAATCACATAATTTACACACAAGATGCGACATGCCGAAAGAAGCCCCATAGTGGTCCTAACTCAATTTCGGAAAAAATGTCAGTTCCGTTAGTTGGTCATGCGAGCGACAATATATGTAATGCGAAATTATTTTAATGAGGAGTGGCACCATCCCACTATAGAGTTAATAAGTACAAATATCTTGGAAGCTGCGTCATCGAAGCCTAGAAAATCTAAAATGCGTTATACATTTTAATTCAGTGAGCACAATTTTGAAAATTGTGCAAGGCGTACACAAACCGTGTCCACCTCTCATGTAACCGTAAATTGCAAAAATCAAAAAATCTGATGTTTATTAACTATACAAGGTGATTTGCTCAAATTTAAAAGAAAATTTTGGTTTTAGAATGAATTACATGGAACCACAATGTTGGGAATGGGTATGGCATATCCCATCTTAGAACAAGTAGGTATTGCCCTGTTTAAGCCGCCGCTAAAATGAAAGCAGCTCAGGTGGAATAGCAGCTTGGCGAAAGGGTTTAGTTCAGTCATAACCGTTGCTTACTGGACACTCGTCGAGGTCTCGCTGACATATACAAACTTTCGCTCATCCTCGCAAGTGCGGCTATAATTCTCTTATTATTATTTTTGGCCTTATTTTTTATGAATCGTCTGTAATTTATTGAGCTTGAGGTCAGGGTTGCATTAGGGAACAATATGAGAAAAATTTTCAAAGTGGTAGAAGTGATAGCTGCTATTTCGGAGATCACCACATCTCATCAGACTTCTTTCTTTCTAAACTTTAGCTGGCTTTGAACCATGGTACACGGAGTTGCTAGGCGAGCACGCAACCACTCAGCCACGCTTACCGTGTGAAAATTGTTTGTTTTCTCATTATCCCTATCTCCAACCGTACCTATATTAAGTGTGACGACGCCAATATTACTTTAGTTAATTCCTATAGTTATTATTACTCCGGTCGTACTTTCGCGAAAAATAGAGAAAAAGAAATTTTTAAGCTGCATGAACAAATTTTCGAAATTTACTAAATTGTTTCCCATTAAAAGTAAATCGTCCTAACCCCACTCGTACTTCATTATTTCAGATCTCTAGGAATAGAAATCTACCAAACGCCAACTCAACGAAGTGAGGCAAACTACATTCGACCTTTGTCGAAATTTACCGTTGCATCACAGGTGAATTTGCATGGTTCTCCTCTAAAGAAGAAGTTTCTATAGATATACATAGATAGCTACAACAAAACCATATATTCAATTGCGAAACAGAAACCAGTAGCTATATTCTTGAACAATACATCCAGGTTAAACTAGAAAAATTTAACAGATTATAGGGATCAAATGAATATCAAGGTATTGCTATTGCATGAAGAAGAACGAAGAAATGCAAGATTAAATAGAAAACAACCGCCACCGCGAGAATTTAATAAAGGTGATAAGCATCGAAATGTGCATGAATGAAATACGTAATGAATACGAAAATTAAATATAGTATATAACTAGCTGACCCGGCGAACATTGCTCCGCCTTAGAAGCAATAAATGAGCAGATTCTTGATTTTATGAGTTTAAATTTTTTATTACGATAATAAATATAAGTAAGTAAAAAATCAATTATTGTAATGATTCTTTATTGGCCATGTATTTTAGTGCATAGGCTGCACTCTTCAGTGAAGCACCTTGTGATAGACGATATTTTTAGTTTTATTACTATGTGCAAGAACAAATAACGCAGCTGGTCTTCCGACCCTTGAACATGCCGCATATAATTGACCATGGGAAAAACATGGATTTTCTAGATTTCGACCACAAACTTTCAAGGATTGGCCTTGTGATTTGTTAATGGTCATGGCGAATGCAAGACGGATCGGAAATTGAAGTCGTTTAAACTCAAACGGCATGTCGGTTGGGATCATCGGGATCCTCGGAATGAGAACTTCCTCACCTTCAAATTTTCCTTTGAGTATCGTCGCGTAAATCACATTGTTCATCAATTTACTTACCACCAAACGCGTTCCGTTGCACAGTTTTGGTGGGTTTATGTTTCGAAGCATGATTATTACGGAACCAACCTTTAGTCGTAAATTATGCGGTGGTAAGCCAGGCACATCCAAGGAGCTTAAAAATTAAATTGGATAGTTGGTGGCATCATCTGCATTTGTTGCACAGTCAATAGATTTGAACGAATGTAGTGTACTAATGACCTCATTCTGAATTATGTAGTAGCAATGAGTGCAATGGCTCGGGTGGGGGAGTCAATAATGGCAATTTCACTTTCCCATTAAGGCAGCACAATCTTGGCGTTTCTCCGGAAAACTTCAATACTCGCAAACCACATCCATTGGCCCAATGCGAACGCTAGTATGCATGCAGTAATCAGTGCTGCAATCATATCGAAACGCTGCTCGATTCAAATCAGTACTTGATAAATTTTTCCTTGTGCGTCGAAAATTATCAAGATGTTGATCTCTTAGGTTTGCTCGATGATTTCTCATAGCCAACCGAGCCTTTGCATGAACTGCCTCGCTTTGCTCTTCACGTGCAATTTTTTGTACTTCTTCAGTCCTTTCATTCGCAACGTTTTGCATCCTAGTTGCATTACGGCTTTTTCGGGGAAGATTTGATCGTCTTGGACGCGGCATTTTAATGATAATAATATCGGCACAATATTTATAGACACTCGAAACAAACACAAAAACCGGTAAACTTCAAAATTTCTAACTGTCAATTTTTCACCCAACAAAATTCGTAAAAGTAAACAAAATACATGTTAATATTGGCAATTCACACCAATTACATGGATATTGCAATTCTCCGCTAGATGTCACTACAATTTACATCGATATTACCTTTCGCCGCCAGAGTACATGTAAATTTTGATTTTCATACAAAAAAGCAAAAGCAAAATATATGAAGGGCGAAGAAAAAAAATCAAATTTACCGTTTTTTTTTGTCGTCCCACGGTAACGGGATAAAAAGTATCTTATAACCTGCCCCTGGTTCTAAGCTACCTCCCCCCAATTTTCAGCCAAATCGGTTCAGCCGTTCTTGAGTTATAATTGGTGTAACTAACACGACTTTCTTTTATATATATAGATATATAAAATAAACTTAGACTTCAAGGTCAAACATTTTAGATTCAATTTAAATTAAAGCTTAAAAAGTAATTTCAAATTTTAATTTTTTATAAAAACTTGATAAATTTAATTAAAAATTAGGAATCATCTGATATTTAATTCAGGAAACAACAAACTTTATAAATAAATATCAAATAAAAAAACTCTGTAATAAGGAAAAACCATATATGCTTTTAATTTTCAACCTGTATTGAAATTCAGAAACTTGGATCATTTAATTTAAATGTACTATCAAATCAAGAGCTATTAATAACAAAAGCACTAACCGCAAAGCTAAGTAACTAACATTTAATTTGATAAACAATTAAAATGTTTCCATATATTATAATAATTCTAAAATAAGTAAGAATAAAAGTAAAAATTACAATTTCACGCATACTAGAGCAATTAAGAATAAATTAAAATAATTAAAACTTTCTTTAAAATTAAGAACTGGATTCTGGTTATTTTGTTTTAACTTGATTTTAAGCCATTAAGTTTTATTTTATAAGAAAGCTTTTCAATAGGGCTAGGCAAACAGTCGACTGATATGTAATCGAGAGCTAAGAAGGTCCAAAAAGATCACTTGGTGTGAGCATTGCGGTAACATCTTACCGCCAGAGATATTTCCCCTATCGCCCTTAAACTGGACTATTCGAATGGTATCTGTACTCTCAAAAAGCCAGACCGCATCTATACTGAATCCCCTGTCAACGTTAAGTGAATATAAGTATCCATCCGGATGGTATCTACCCCTGCCCTCTGTAGTACGGTCTTTCTCCGATATCTGGAACACTCTAAGAGTTGTAACAAAGACTGAGGTTGAAGTGGTATTCATACTCAAAGTGGGGAAAAATTCTGTAAATCTTCCGAAGGCATATGAACCTATCAGCCTCAGCTCCTTTCTGATCAAAACGTTCGAAAAACTTATTGACGGTCATATTTGATATAATTACCTAAGGGAATATCCTTTATGCCATATCAGGTAGGTAAATCTACTATAACTGCAATATGCTGCATAAATCAGGACATTGAAAAGGAGTTTGGTACAAGCATTTTGCCTTATGTGCATTTCTTGATGTTTCACGTGCTAGCAGCTGTGTTAGGGTTGTTTCATTAGCATAGCTCGAAGCTGTCAACAATATTTAGATGCGGGAAGTTACTTGGTAAAGCCTTACGAGATTTCCTTCTTGACGTCGAGCTTCGCTATCGTCGTGGCCGGACGAGTAATTAATCCGGCGATTGTTCTCATGACTGCGCTTCGTATTATCTTACAGCCATTCCACCCTCTCAACTTCCATCGGGAAGAAAACTAGTTTGGAAGCTCATCGCTTACGTACAAGCTGCTATTATTGCAACGAATGTTCCGCTCAATGACAAAATTATAAACGCACACTCCACTGCGGAATGTTTATCGCTAAAGAACGGAGCACAGATTAGCGAGGTTATCATCGAAATTCAATCTCCGAGGGAGATAGCAAATCTGCGAACCGAAATTGCTGCACTTTCGAAGCAAAATTAGGTGTGAATCAGCCGACTTGCTAAGCTAGCCTAGTGCAATGACAGAGCAGATATTCTCAGTCTTAATGCTAGCGGACGACATTTTCTTCATCAATGAACCGGTCGATCTCGTACTCAGTGGAGCTATCTACCCCCCAGATCATTTTGACCGGCATGAAGAAGAACGTACTAAATATCCTTTTGGCCCAAGAAACCATGATTGCTTGAATACTAACCGATACAGCTGAGGCAACCAAACCAACCAACCATATGGATTCATTTTATAGTGAAATCACTCTGAACAAGTAAATTCGGTTGGGTCTCGTAGGAGCGAACATATTAGCCGAAAATTGAGAACATCTTCTATTCGATTGGGCAGGGTGGTAAATTCTTGGAAGAAAAATTTGTGCGATCCGGGAGTCTGCTTAAAATTACCGGCCGTACATGTGTGGGACTCTAGGAGGATTAAACTTCCATTTTATGTCATTGAAATATACATTTTTTAATAAAAGTTTTGAGCCGGGGAATACAGTATTCTTACCCCGCCATATATTGCCGAAGGCGCAATTCGGCATGTAATACTAATTCGTGGAGAAAACGTTTCTATATTGAAGTGAAATACTCATTCTTTTTCAGAATATCTAGACAGTTTTTCGTAATTTTTCTCAAGTAAAAGCCTGTCGAGTTGTAATATTGGGGCGGCCATGGAATGGGTTATTTTCATACCTTGTGCTAATTGGTGAAGAGTGCGTATAACTTGATAGGGCGCACAATTAACACCGAATGTGAAAGTTTTTAATTTAAAGTCTTGGTTTGGACGATTAGTAGATGTACGAGAAACTAACTTTTGGAAATCTTGATCACTTTATCGATACATTTTATGACATCGACATTGAAAACAAATTTGTACATTCGCCATTTTAAATGAGTAGCATCAAGTCGGGTTGGACGGTTGGCCCGGTATGTCAAGCGTCATTAAGAGAGAGACCAGCGCCGGGACACTTTGATGCATTGAATGCTTCTCGGAATTTTTTCTTTTTTTTGGGTTTGGAAACCGCGTGGTGATAGATAAAAGGACATTATTTGTCTTCTGAAAATTTTTGATACGAAGTCGTTTCTTCCATTTGATTAGTTCCCAGAACCTTTGAAGTTAAAGAGACAACATTTAATTGGATATTTTTTCGGCAATCTGACCGCTTAAGATCTAACTTTTTGGATACCTTGTCGCATTATTTGGGGGAATAAGATCTCTGCCTGTTACGATATCGATCTGAGCTGGAGATTAGCAGTTCATATCTATTAATTTGAGATGAGACTACTTCTCGTTGGTTGCAGCTTAGTTCGAAAGTTGGAAGCCATCTGGTCAGTTGTGACAGCACAATAGCTTAAGCTTTAATTTTTATACTTTGGTCGGTGGAGACTAATCTTCCACTCTTCCACCAATGCCCGAGGTTTCGAAGTTAGATTGTTGGCATGGTGGTCTTAATTTTGTCTGTGCTATTTAAGAGATGAAGCCCCGTTCTGTCCCTTCACCGATCAACAAAACCTCTGTGTTCTACTGACACAATAGCAGTGGGGAGAAGAACTTTGTTATCATTTTCTGAACAAAATAACTGTACTGTAATAACTCAGGTTAAATCTGAACATAAGGCTGTTCATCAAGTACTTCCACACAACTGCCGGTTTGAATTCTCGAGCCGTTAACCGACGCTGTCCCTAGTTGCGAAGTGGTTCTATATACTCGTTCACTTTTTTTATTGGCGCTATAATCTCTTAAGAGATTTTAACCGAGTTTAACAAATTGCGCCAGTCACTCCTTCTTGCTGCTAAATGGCGCCAATTGGAAATACCAAGTGACGGCAAGTCCTATTCCACTTAGTCTGTCCAAACTAGAGGAGACCGTCGTCTTCCTCTGCCACCATCAGCTGGTATCGCGTTGAATACTTTCAGGGCTAAAACATTTTCGTCCACTCGGACGACATGTCCCAGCCAACGTAGCCGCTGTATTTAAATTCGCTTGATTATGTCTATGTCACGGTAAGGCTCATATAGCTCACCGTTCGATCGTCTGCGACATTCCCGGTCGCAAAGGCGTAGAGGTTAGCCGGTCTTTCCTAGAATCTTCCTCTTGAACACTCCAAGGGATACCTCATCCGATTCTGGCAGTGCCCATGCTTCAGCGCCATACAAAAAAATTGCCATGATGAGAGACTTATATCGTGTGGTTTTGGTTCGTCGAGGACTTAACTGCGCAATTGCCTACTCAGCCCAAAGTAGCACTAGTTGACATTAATGTAGGTGTCAATGCTGGTTCCAGATAAACAAAGTCCTCCACTTTTTCGAAATTATAACTGTCAACAGTGATGCGGCAGCCAAGACGCGAGTGCGTTGACTGTCTACTCGTATTTAATAACAGGAAGTACTTAGTTTTGCCCTCGATCACATCCAATCCCATACGTTTCATTTCTTTATCCGGTTTGGAAAAGGCAAAAGTAACGGCCCGGTTGTTGAGGCCAATGATATCCATATCATCAGCTTACGCCAGAAGTTGCACGCCCTTATAAAATATTGTGACTGAACGGTTCAACTCTGCAGCTCGAGTTATCTTTTCTAACATAAAGTTAAAAAGCCGCACGAAAGAGAGTTACCCTGTCTGATTACCGATTCTAACGGAGCTGGTGGTGTTGCTCAACGTCATTTTACATAGCCGTATTAGTTTTTTTGGGATACAAAATTGCGACATTGCAGCAAATAGGCAGCTTCTTCTCGTGCTAATTGAAGTCCACAAAAAGATGGTGTGTGCCTATTTTTCCTTCTAGGGTCTTTCCCAAAATGTGACGTATCGTGAATAGTTGGTCGATGGTAGATTTGCCAGGTCTAAGCCCACACTAATAAGGTCTAATCAGTACGGTCACGGTGGGTTTCAGTCGTTCACTCAATATGCCCGACAGAACCTTATATCCTATGCTAAGAAGACTGCTCCCACGGTAGTTGGCGCACATTGCAGGATCGGCCTTTTTGTGGATTGGGCTGAGTACCCTTAAACTATAATCAAATTTTGCAAATAAGTTGGTGCATGCACTTTACCGGCCCCTCGCGGCCGCCCTTGAATAGCTCTGCTGGCAGGCCGTCAGCACCAGTGGCTTTATAGTTTTTTATCCGCGCTATTGCCGTTCGAGTTTTGTTCAGGTCAATGTTTTCCGCGCAACTATCATTAAGCAGCGTAGAGAAGTGCTCCCTCCATAGTTTGATTGCACTCTGGATACCGGCCATCAGATCGCCGTTTTCATTCTTTCAGGAAATTCTCCCGGTCTTGAAGCCTTCTGTAAGCCGTCGAACATTTTGATAAAATTTTCGGGCGGTTTTCCTATCCAGCTAGCATCTCGAGCTCCTCGCGCTCGCGCATTCTCGCTTGCTTCTTCAACTCCCGATATATATCCCGCACGGTTGGCGTTGCGCTCAATCGCAGTTTGGCCCTATAGGCGGCATCTTTCTTTTCATTGCGGCGAGGCATTCCTCATCGTACCAGTCGTTTTTTCGGGCTCGCTGAAAACCAATGACTTCTTCAGCGGCATTACGTAATGACCGAGAAATATGGTCCCATTGTGCGCAGATATGCGCTTGGTGAATATTGCTTTCAGACAGCTGGAGTACAAGTTGAGTGGAGAAACGGTCGGCTATATATTGTGATTGCAGCTTTTGGACGTCAAGCTTTCCTCGTGTCACTGAGCGCGCTTTGCGCTACACAGAGGCGCTTGCGAGTCTTGGGTGCGACAAGATTACGATTCGAGTCGATATTAGCTCCTCGAATAGTGCGCGCGTCTAAGACACTGGATGCATTCCTTCCGTCTACCACAACATGATCAATGTAATTTCGTGTTTTTTCATCAGGAGATAGCCATGTAGCTTGATATATATTTCTATACTTGAACCTGGTACTACATACTACCATGCTTTGGGCCCCCGCGAAGTCGATCAGCCTCAATCCGTTAGCGGATGTTTCGTCGTGTAGGCTGAATTTACCGACTGTGGGACCAAGGATCCCTTCCTTCCCCACCTTGGCATTAAAATCCCCTAGCACGAGTTTTATATCGTGATGGGAGCACCGTTCGTACACGCTCAAGGCGCTCAAAGAAATGATCTTGGGTCTCATCGTCCTTATCTTCCGTTTATCAACTATCGTTGTGTTGCCGTGATTTGTGTACAGATTGGTGTGGCGCAACCGGGCACGTGTCGGTGGCGCGAAACAGCGGTCAAAGATCCAGAACCCCCGTAGTGTGGATCCTGCAAGTGAAGGGTATTGTTGGCGAGCGCCGCTTCATTCGGTGCGGCGTGCTACTGGCGGGTTCGGCGTTCGCATGGGTTAGTGCCCGAGCAGGGTAAGTCGCCCACGGTCCGGCATTTGGCACGTGGAGCGTGTCGGTGACTCTACCGCATCGGTCGACCGGTTCTCGTCCGAGGAAGCCTTGTTCCATCCCGCGAGTTTTTCCGGTAATCGCTACCGGGGTCCCCCTGGGGTGCGGTGTTCACCAAGCGGTTTTTGGACCGTGTTGACCGTCCACGTAGTCGCTGTTCCCTGAGCGTGTCCTTTTTGTTGGTGCTTTCCCTGTGCTTCCCTCCGGTTGTGTGGGGTTAGGTACCTGTGTGCTGTGGTTGACAGCGTATTCGGTAAGCCGTGGTGGAGGGCGCGCCAGTGATGCCCCCAAAACGTAGGAAGAGGGTCGGTCTTCTCGCCCGCAAGGGGGCTGAAGGATCGACCACTGCGGTCGACTGCTCGACGTCGGGCACGGAGGCGGACGGAGTGAGCGGGGAACCCACGGTAGGTTCCCCCCCGCGTATGGTGGCGCGTACGATGTCGCCATCGGTTGTGGCCAGTGAGTTAGTGGTTGCGGCGAAACGCACTTCGGGTTCGGGAATGGCGGATAGGGTTGAGGAGACGGAGGAGGCCATAAGCGCCCCTCCGGTCGGTGAGTCTGGGAGGGATGGGGTGGGTGGCCCGAAGGCGAAGGGGAGCGCGGCCTGGATAAGGGGGATGAAGGCAGTCGCGGCTAGGTTTAACGGGGCTGTCTTCGATCTCGAGGGTGCCAAACTGGTGGAGCGGAAGAGGCTGATAGAGTTTTCCTCGGAGTACGAGGAGCTCCTCATGACGGCGATTGCCAAGAATGCCCGTCTGCGAGGCCAGGTGGCGGCCCTTGGTGTTGTGGGGGGGGGGAGGCTTCTGCCCGCTTGCCTGTGGTGGCCCCGGCTGGATTGTCGCGGATGGCGGCTCCTGTAGCCCCGGATGCGGTGATTCCTAAACCGGTGGAAACGTATGCATGTGTGGTAAGGAGTAAGGAGGCAGTGGCGACCTCGAGTGAGGTAGTAGCCAAAGTCGTGAAGGAGGTGGGCCCCTCCCTTGGGGTTAGGGTCCACGATGTGAAGCCAATTAAGGGTGGTGGTGCGATCATTCGTACCCCCTCGTCGGCTGAGACGGAGAAGGTCGTACGCAACAAGCGTTTCGGGGAGGTGGGGCTGAACGTCGTGGCGAACAGCAAGCTGGGGCCTAGGGTCGTAGTCCAGGGGGTGCACAGGGCGATTTATCCTGACGAGTTCATTGAGGAACTGTTCCGGCTGAGCTTTCCGGACATCAGCCCTGGGGGTCAGAGGGAGATCAGACTGTGCGGTCGCCCCTGGCAGGTCTCCGCTGACGGGGTGACGAACGTCGTCCTGGAAGGCACGGACAAGTTAATGTCCGCCCTCCTGGGAGCTGAACGTTGCTACGTCAAGTGGTATGCCTTCCGAGTGCGGCCGTACAGCTAGGTGCCCAGCTGTCATAGGTGCATGGGTTTTGACCATATTGTGCGAAACTGCCGTATGAATCGGGATGTCTGCAGGCGCTGCGGGGAGGAAGGGCATCAGGAGGGCAGTGTGTCAACGTGGTGCGCTGCCGCAACTGTGCGTTCAGGGGAAGGCCGGCCGACCACTATATGTTGTCGGAGGCATGCCCTGTGCATGGTGCGATTGCTGCCCGGGCGCGTGCTAGGCACTAATGGAAGGGATCCTCCAACTAAACTGCCAGGGGTCTTACGCGGAGATGTGTGAATTGGGGGAGTACATGTTGGAGGGTGGCTGCGGCGTTGCCTTGCGTCAGGAGCCCTACTCCACCAATGGGGTAGTTAGGGGCCTCCATGGAGGCTTCAGAACCTTTACAGACCTTGGAGTCAATGCCGCGGTTGTTGTATGTGAGCCCGATTACGAATGCGTAGTCGTGGACTCTCTGAGCGGGTGGTGTGTGTATGTGTTGAGGGGGGTTTCGGTAGAGTGTTTGTCGCTAGCCTGTACTGTAGGTATAGCAAGCCCTTAGAGCCCTATCTGGGGTACCTAGATACGGTGCTACTACTTGCGAGTAGCTCACCGGTCATCGTGGGTATGGATACCTGAGCCACAATCGGGGCGAGATGTTGAGCGAATGGATGGTAGCCAATGGCTCCCATGTAATGAACGAGCCCAGTGAGTTTTACACGTTTGACGGGCCTAATGGCGTGAGTGATATTGACGTGACGTTTACGAATGAGGCAGCAACCAGAGCGTTTAGTTTTGGGTGGGTGGTCAGGGGGGGTTGGGAATTAGTGATCACAATTTGATTCCAATTGCGGTTGCTCCTCATGCTCCTCCTGCAGTGAGTGTGTGTCCATTGAGGCGATGGCGTACCTCTGGTACTGACTGGAACCAATATGGACAGTGCAAATGCTTGTCAGGGTAAAAGAGGAGGAATAGAGGAGGTTTGTTGGGATGAATGAGAATGACCCCTGGGGTCAGGTCTACCGGATCTGCAGAGGTCGTCGGAGTGAGGTGGTCTCCTCCCTTCGCGTCGGTGACTCTCTGTTATCGTCGTGGAGAGAGTGTGCGAATTTTCTCTTAGGAGCGTTCTTTCCTAGGGCGGAAGAGGAGGTTCCCCATGCACAGGCGGTGCCTGTTCCTCCAATAGAGATTGAGGAGCTGGAAAATGCATTTGGGTCATGGTGGAACGACTTCGGGAGCTAACGCGGGGTAGCTTGTCGGATAGGCAGTATGGATTTACGAAAGGACGTAGTACGGAGAATGCGTGGATGTATGTTCAGAATGTGGTTAGGGAGAATGTCACCAAATATGTCCTTGGCATATTTGTTGACTTCAAGGGGGCATTGCCTATCTGCGCTGGGATCGTGTGGTGCAACGCTTGGAAGAGCTCGGCTGTCTGGAGGTGACCCTTTGGAGGCGTTACTTTTCGGGCAGAAGGGCCTCCATCGTTGGCGTAAATGGGAGCGTGGTTGTGGTCGTAACTCGTGGGTGTCCGCAGGGGTCCATCGGTGGTCCATTCATTTGGAACATGATGATGGATCCTTTGCTCCGGCAGCTCGAGTCACTGTGTAAATGCAGTGCGTATGCGGATGACCTTCTGCTTTTAGTGGAGGGCCAGTTTAGAGCGAATTTGGAACAAGTGAGTGCGCAGCTCCTTGGAGTTGTGCACGCTTGGGGTGTAAGGGTAGGTGTGGATGTATCGGTGGACAAAACGGTGACCAAGCTGCTGAAAGGCATTCTGTCATCGTCGCGCCCACCGGTTGTCCATATGAATGTGGTCAGCATTAGGTACGTGACGGAAGTCAGGTATCTGGGGATGACCATGAGTGAAAGGATGTGTTTCACCCCACACTTGGTGCGAGTGAAGGAGCGGCTGCAAGCGGTGCTTGGTACTTTGCGGCGTGTTTTGCGGCACGAATGGGGCCTTGGTCGGCGAGCCGTTCGTACTATCTATCGTGGACTTTTCGTGGCTTGTGCCACGTACGGGGCCGCGGTGTTACGAGACGGCTGCGACGGTCGTAGGTCGCAGACAACTGATGTCGTGTCAGCGAATCATGTTGCTGGCCTGCCTGCCTGTATGCCGCACTGTTTCGACTGATGCATTGCAGGTGTTGATGGGTGTGCCCCCTCTTGATCTGGTGGTTACACAGCTTGCTGTTTCCTTCCGGTTGAGAAGGGGGATAAGGTTACCGTTGCTGCGTGATGAATGGATTTCTGACGCTGATGTGCAGGGCGGGTATCTAGACAGCCGTAGGCTCCTAGCCGAGTGTGTTGTGCGGAAGTGGCAAGACCGTTGGGACAATTGTCCTCATGGTCGGATGACATACGAGTACTTTCGGGATGTTTCATTTGTGACCCGGAATCCTGACTTTGGATTTTCCCTCAGCCTGGGCTTTCTTCTGACCGGTCACGGGCCTCTTAATGCATTTTTGCATGATAGGCACCTGGCCGCGTCGGAGCAATGTTCATGTGGGGCCCAAAGTGAGGACTGGGGCCCCATCAAAGCGGATTGCCCGATGTACTCAGACATTAGTGATCTGGGGGTAATGGGCATCAGTCGGACGAACGGAAGATTGGATGTTAGTGGTGTGTTGCACACTCGTCAGACTGCCGATATGTTGGGTGCATATGCGAGGGAGGTATTTAAGCGGCGAAAACGTTTATTGGAGTAGTTGGAGAAGGGTATTTTTTTTTTTTTTTTTTTTATTTGGTTGCGACCCGGTAGGCTGGGAATCTTCATAGATACGAGAAGCCCGTGCGACTCGCATGCCCGATTTGCCTCCTGGCACCTACGGACTAAACCCAACCTCCTTCGTACGCTGGGCCTGTGGCATCCCCGCGGGACTATCAATTCCGATATTACTTCGCAGGGCAGGCACTGGACATTATTATCTATCGTCACTCAACGTGCGTTTTCGCGCCGCGCTGTTCTTTCATCTTCTCTGAGGAGCTTCATTATTTCAGCGATAATATCTGCACATTCCTTCCATTTGTCTGAATTAGACAACATCGCCTTCAGCAGGCCTTTGGGGGTTACTGCGCTTCCTATACAGCGTTCAAGTTGGTTACGCTGATTTTCGAATTTGTGGCAGTTCATAAGAATATGCTCCGCGTTTTCTAGTTGGCCATCGTAATGCAAACAATAGGGATGGTCTGCATGCGTGAACCTGTGGAGGTACTGTCGGAAACAGCCATGTCCGGTGAGGAACTGCGTGAGGTAGAAACTAGTTTCCCCGTGCTTTCTGTTGATCCATTCATCTACCCTTGGGATCAACTCTTTTGTCCATCGCCCTTTCGTAGACGATTCCCACCTTTGTTGCCACTCTTTGATGCTACGTTGCATGATCTCTTTACGGTTGATTGGGCTGCCCTTCATTTCTGCCGCCGCCTTTGCCGCTATGTCTAGCGGGCACCTTCCAGCCAGCAGGTTTGCGGCTTCGTCTGACACTGTCACGAAAGCACAGCATACCCTCAGCGACGCTAGTCTATGCACTGAGGCTGGTGCTCTCACATATGCGGGAACAGATGTAGCAGGTGCCCAAATTGGTGCCGCATACATCAGGATCGACGAACTGACGCTCGCCAGCAGAGTTCGTATTTGTGGTCTTGGACCTCCCATATTTGGCATAAGTCTTGAAATAGCCGTACCAACTTTCCTCGCTTTGATGCCAGCATAATTCAAATGTTCCTTGAAGCTCAGCCGGCAATCAAGTACGACACCGAGATATTTTAAAGCGGGGCTCGACTCTATGGTGCAGCCACCTACTCTTATTTGAATATTCTCCAGCTTTTTTCGACTAGTCATTAGCAGCGCTTCCGTCTTATGATCCGCTAATTCTAGCCCTGCTGTTTGAAGCCAAGTTTTTGCAGTGGCTATGGTTTCACTACACATTCGCGATACGTCGACTAAGTGTTTTGCCACCACTACAATAGCTATATCATCAGCGTAGCCTACTATGGATACACCCTCCGATTTAGTTATTTTAAGGATGCCATCGTACATAATATTCCATAGGAGTGGCCCGAGGACTGACCCCTGGGGCACACCTCCTGAAATATTGTACTTCTTCGGGCCTTCATTGGTGTCGTAGAAGAGCACTCTATCATTGAAGTAGCTCATCATTATGCGGGTTAAATAGTCCGGAACGTTTAAATTAATCATTGCCTTTATTATTTGGCCCCAGTTGGCAGAGTTGAATGCGTTTTTCACATCCAGCGTGACTACGGCACAGTACTGCTTGGTACCTTCAAACCACCTTTTGCCCTCGAGTGCTTGACGCGCGATATTGCACACAGCAGCTACAGCATCCACAGTTGAGCGCTTTTTACGGAACCCGTATTGCCAAGTTGAGAGACCTCTGTCCCCTTCCGTTATCGCTTGAAGCCTCGAGCATATAATGGCCTCCAGCAGTTTCCCTGCGGTATCCAGCATACACAAGGGCCTGTGCGATGACGGTTCTTCTGGGGGCTTGTTGCCTTTAGGCAGTAGGACCAGCCGTTGCCGCTTCCATTTTTTTGGAAAAATACCTTCCTGGATGCACTTGGTGAATAACTCGCTAAAAAGTTCAGGCTTTTTTCTAACGATATATTTTAGAACGCCATTCGGAACTCCGTCCATACCAGGTGATTTGTTGGTCTTAACCTTGGCTGCAGCGGCGAGCACTTCGGCACTGCTAACCGGCGGAATCTCAGTGGCTTCAACCATCAACTCACGCGGTACACTACACATATCTTGCTGCGGAAACAACCCAGAAACGATGCGCTTCATTATTTTCGGACACACCGGCGACTTTGCGTTGCTCCCTTTCAATTTTTTTAGCACAATGTTGTACCCACTGCCCCAAGGGTTATCGTCAATATCTTTGATTAGTTCCTTGAAAGCTTCCCGCTTGCTTTGCTGGATTGCTTTTCGAAGTTCATGGCGCTTGCTTTTGTATGCGGCTTGGAGACGTAGATGTTCAGGGTTATTTCTTGCCCTTTTTCGTTGGTATTGTCGCCGCAGCCTGAGGCATTCCCCCCGCAGCTCCGCTATTTCCTGATTCCACCAGTATACTGGAGTTCTCCCGTTTCCGCTCTTTTTTCGTGGCATCGAAGCGTCACAGATGTTGGTGACCAACTTCATTAGCGAATTAGCACTGGAGTCAGTGTTGACATATTCGGTGCTATCCACGAGTGTATCCGGGAGGAGTTCAGTCATATACTCCAGCATGCTACTGTCTAGCATTTTGACTTTCCAGCCAGCTTTTTGTGACTTCCTGATTCGGTTTCCCCGAGCACAGGTCCGCAGCGGGTGGATTACAACAGAAATCGCTAAGTGGTCACTATATGTGAAATCTTCTAGGACCTCCCATTCTATTCTGCTAAATAGCGCCGGGCTGCAGAAGGTCAAGTCAATAATCGATCCCGCGCTCCCTTTCTGGTAGGTATTTTTGCCCCCTTTGTTAAGTAGCACGATGTCGAGATTAACGAAAGCTTCAAGAAGTGCCTGGCCCCGGGCAGTTGTTTTTGGGCTTCCCCATTCTACTGCCCACGCATTAAAGTCTCCAGCGATGATGACTGGAGTTTTCCCGGCAGCATCATCTGCTAGACGGCTTAACATGTTTTTATAACTTTCTATAGACTCGCTTGGTGGGGCGTAGCAGCTATAGAAGTGGATTCCCCCAATTTTTGAATAAATGAAGCCCTCTTGCTGACTATTGCCCCGTGTTTCGAAGGGAAGAGCCCCGCATGCCCAGATTGCAGATTTACCCATCTTATCCTGCAGCCAGCTTCCCTCCACTGAGGGTGCCCTGTACTGCTCGCTGATAAGAGCAACGTCGATACTTTTCTCGACGATTGCTTGTTTTAGGAGGTTTTGCGCCGCCTCACAGTGGTTCAGATTAATTTGTAAGCACTTAATCATTGCTTTAACTGTTTTACTGCTTTTTTGTATGCTGGGCATCTGAAACTACCAGTGGGGTGGTCCTGCCCAACACCGGCCCCTATTTTGCATATGACGCATTTTGGTGCTGCCTTACATAGCTTGGCAATGCAGATTTACAATGCCTGGATATGTGGCCGAAATCAAGACATCGATAGCATCTGAGTGGGCTAATTACTTCTCGGATTCTGCAATTCACCCACCCTATACGGATTCGTCCCGCCTCCACCATGATTTGTGCATCTCGCACTGGAAGGTTTATGACCGCGGTTTGTGTGCCATTTCTCATTGCCTTCATGGACTTCACTGTGACAGATTCCACATTATTTAATGTTGAGAACTGATCCTGTATAGCGTTGCCAATGTCTTCTGCGGTTGTGGCTACATCTACGTCACGGATCTCTACCGTCAATGTGGGGCTTAAAACCTTTATATTTGCAGCGTTTTTCAGCAACTCGGTTGCTCGTTCCTTAAATTTGCTTGCCACTTGCCCGCTCTTATCGCGAAGTTGGACGAGTAAGTCTCCTCTCGCTGTTGTTGTGATTTTATTCACACTCTCCCCAAGTTCTTTCATATCCGGCTGCTGCTTCATCTGCTTGATGATATCCGCGTATGTGGTTGTTCCCGTTTTGGATATGATGATTGCGTCAGGCTTCGATGATTTTCTCGACATTCTGCTGACTTTTCGCTGGTTTTGGACTACTGTCCATTTATTAGAACGATCGTCTACTTCCCCAGCTTTCTTGCTTATCATCATTTCTGGATGGTTCTTCTTCGAACTCGTCTGTACTAGGCCTATGTTGCCCGTGGGCTTCCGGCCGCTCCCCTCTTTTGCGGTTTGCACGTACTGCTCTTTTGTTTTGGGCTTGACCGTTACACTTGCCTGTACCATTGCCTCGGCGTGCAGCTTGGAAATTTCTGCAACTAGATCTCGCATGGGCTGGTGGATTGACCTCCTACCACCACCCATCATACTTAGTAGCTCGTTGATTTTGATGCCTAGTTCTTTCATCGGGTTTTCAACGTTCGCTGGGGTGTTGTCAGCCATAGATGTACATCCACGGCTGATGTCTGGTGGAGAGGAGTGTGAGCGGGCATTTTCGGGTGCCTTCCCCGCACTCGTTGGCGGATTTTGGCCCTTTGCCACAGGTGGAGAACACTGTGGGGTGACTTTATCCCCCTCGTCCCCCCTTGCACTTTTGCCACTTCCATCACTACCTGATCCACTTAATTTTCGCTTTTTGTTCTCGTTTCTTACTATTTTATCCTGTGCTCTAATTCTAGGGGGAGAGTGGAGAATGATGGATCTCCGCCTGAATGGATTTTCAGGATCTTCAGCCATTTTGGTGCAAACAAATATATAATCATTTGCCTCTCAGCCACACCAATAATACACTGCTTTTTTTGTGCTCACTGCTGTTTATAATTATGATCGAACACAAAACAAGAGCTTTAACACTTTATGGTTCGCGTCCACACTGAGCTTAACGAACTTTATTGTAAGCTTTGGCCGGAGCTTTCTTTGTAGCAGCTTTAACTAAAGCTTCTTGGCAGCTTGTCACCAAACGCGCACTCAGGATCAGCTGTTTAACGCGCCAACACTACTTTTGTTTTGGCTTACAAGCTTTTTACTGTAAAGCTATCTCCTTCTGTTGCTTCACTAAAAACCACTTATCTCACTCGCACTTGCGATAACTTGTTGGCCTCTCTCGCAATTATCTTGTGTTTTGTTTGGATTTTACATCACAGGCTATTTTCAAATAGCAAAATACCAAATCACAGAAATAAATACCTCAGTCTTAAGTGTCACTATCACAGATGGGTATTCCACTCACAGTTTGTTTGCCTCGTGGAATACTTACTCCTTTGAGGATATTCCCTTTGGTTTTCCTTAATTTTTCACAAAAAGCCGAGAGCAGCTCAACAACACGTCCACTTGATTTTCCACTTGGAATGTGTAATGAGTGTGTGTGTGAATGAATATGGTCGTGAATTTGGTGATAGGCTGCGTGAATTGGTACGAGGTGTATGGGGTTCAGCTCCAGGCCACCAGTCCGGAGCTGTATGGAAGCTCAACTGGTAGTGGCTTTGGCCACGAAGTCCGGCCGGAGACTTAAATCTGGTACCACGGGGAACAGGAGCCCCAGAGCTCGCTCTGGCCTGTTCGTTGGGTACGGCCCCTAGGGGAGTTTCGTGGTGGCTGTGGTTCAATACCCAAATGCGGGTAGAGCTTGATCTTGTGTCAAAGTTCAATGTGGAGTTGCACTGCAACCGGGTGCCGGACCCATAGTACGGAAGAGGTGTTAGATAGGCCTCGAACCCTACCAAGATGGTTAGTGTGTCCATTCCACACTGCCAATTGGTTCCGAGAATGCTTGCGCATCTTGGGTTGCTGATCAACGCATTAACTTGATCCGTTGTGCTTTTGAGCGCCATGGAGTTAGGCCGTCGTCGGCAGGTACCCACGTAAAATACTCCGGACGATGCCTACATGTAAACGAAGTCATAATTTTTTTTGTAAAATGCTAAACAACACCTAAAGGACATTGACTGAGTGCTAAAGAAACTTTACGCTGCTAATATGCGTGTTTCCGCGGACAAGTCAAAATTTTCCCAGGAAACTGATGAGTCTCTAGGTTTGATAGTATCCAAAGAAGGTAGGCTATGCCCGAAAAAGTCAGGGCTATTTTGGACTTTGCTATCCCCAAACCGTTAAGAGCCCTAAGATCGTTCCTAGGTTTAAATGGTTATTACATACAGTTTATAACTGACTATACTTATAATACAAAGCCATTGCGAAATACTTGCGTGCAGAAAACGGGAGACTATTACCATGACTTCGAGAACCATATCTCCCTCCAATAGAAAAACTGTATGCAACCATCGGGAGGGATCTCTGGGCAATCGTATGGGCTTTGCATAAACTGCTAGTCACACGCTTAATGTGCTCTAAATGACTGCCTGCTAGCGACCCAGTGCACTTGCAGTGCGCAACAACAAAAGCACTAGCCTAACTAAAAAACATACGCACAGGAGATGACAAAAACTTAGCAACCGCCTAACTCAGTATAGGCAATGTGGGAGCAACAGCAATATCACCAACAGATCAAATGAACTATATTAAGGAGGTACAACAACAAAATTAGAACAACTGCCCAAAATGTACAAAGGGCAATCTCACACAAAACTACCACAACACAAAAACCAAGAAGAGATGTGCACCCGAGGTGAGGTTCAACCAATGCGATACGAACCCACTCGCAATACCCCCCATGCTACCCGCGCTAACTTTAACCCTCCAAATGACTGGGCTCAGGGTGCGGAAAGCTAAAAGGATGGGGTTATTACAAAACTTAGCGAGGCCTAGAGACAGCACTAAAACCTGTCCAAAAATGGGACAACACAAGAAGATACTTATTGGCTGGGCTCGGGGCTTGCTCCGACGGCAACGTCTGCAGCTCTTTTAAAGCAATAACTGCATAAAAATCGCAAATCACCAAAATCGAAAAAGGAACACACAACAACCGTGGAATATTTCACTGCCGTCATAGCAGCTCTCATCACGCATTCCTATGGGTTTCTAACCTTACTCTCCCATTGGAGACGTAGTCGCTGGTTAGCAACGCACACCGACCACCAGTATTGTCAACACTTGGGCTTATTTTTTGGGATTTTAAGAAACTACTAAAATTCCACATTTTGTCACTGAATCCCGCTATAGTTTTTGGAGAGAAAGGAAAAACAGAATAAAAACAGGGAGGAAACAAATAAAATATTTTGTTATTATGGCGTAAAACACCTTAACATCTAGACTGACCATCAGCCACTTACCTTCGCTTTTTTCGACAAAAATTCAAATTCTGTAGCCAGAGTATGCCAATAAATGTTTGTGGAAATTGTGTAGATGCTAATAACCAGTTAGGTTTAAAGTTTAATACTGAACACAACATTATGAGTCATGATTGTCCAGTTTACCAGAGAAAGTTAAAGTTGGAAAAACAGCAACCAAATTATCATGTAAAGAAAACAAGGTGCAGTTGTATTTATTTAAACATTTGTAGTTTTCTAGCTAACAAAGCAGAACTAGAAAGGCTTATAGAAGAAGTAAACCCGGACATAGTGTTATGCTCAGAAGCATGCCTTACCTCAGATATTAGTGATGGTGAAATTAATATTTCATTTTACACAACTATTCGATGCGACTCTCATAGTAGACATACGGGAGGTGCTGTGTTATTATTAAAAGAAGGTATCGAGTACAAAGTAAGATACAATAGATCGATAGACAAAAATGTCTGATGTGCAATAATACAATTAAAAAACTGTGATATTAAATGGCAAATAGGTGTATTGTACCATTCACCAAGTTCTAGCGACAGTGAATTTTTAAACCATTTAGAATCGATAGTAACAGAGGTATGTGAAACAGGTACAAACTCCCTTATTATTGGAGACTTCAATATAAACCTAAATGTTAATTCTTCTGGTTGTAATAAACTAAATGAAATATTTGCGAGAAGTTCAATGAAACAAATGGTTAATTTCAATACTCGAATTGCAGAAATGTCTCAAACAAAAATTGATCTCCTTTATGCAAACGCGAACGTACATAATATCTTGCGAGAGACTAGAGCAGAATAAAATTTCTGATCATGAAACTATTTCATTCACTATTAAAGTCAATAATTCGAACCCATTACGTAGAACAATTACGAAAATGTCCTGGCAAAATTATACAATTGAAAATTTAATTAATTTACTAAGAAAATGCGACAAATTATATAAACGCCAGTTTTACCAGTTGTATGAGTTTACTAACATATGAGGAAAATAGAATTTCAAAATTGAGAAATAATTGGTATGACCATGAAATATGAAACTCCCCAAAGCATTGCATTAAACCATTTTTTTATTGAAAGAATTTTTGAAATAAATGAGAATATTGAAATCGTAGATAGTGGTGGCGAGTCGGAATCAAGGGTAGAAACAAGAATAAAATTTGAAGAAGTTAATACAAATGATATTGCTGACATAGTTAAACAGTTAAAACATAAAATAGGCGGAAAGAAAATATTGTCAGAAGGAGTTATAAAAGATTCAGTTGAATACATGGACCTTTTTTATGCTGACATTATAAATAAAAGTATAAAAACTGGTATAGTTCCTGACTCGTGGAAAGTATCTACAATAATACCCATAAAAAAAGTAAAAAAGTCAATAATAGCCGAAGATCTTAGACCTATTAACACATTGCCAAACATAGAGAAATTGTTAGAGATATCGATAAAGAAGCAACTTACTAATTATTTGGAAAATAATCAAATACTAATGAAAGCACAGTCAGGCTTTAGAGAAAAGCACTCTTGTGAAACCGCTTTAAATTTGGTAATATCTGACTGGAAAGAAATTCTCAATTTGAAGAAAAGTACTGTTGCAGTTTTCATTGATCTTAAGAGAGCGTTCGAAACAATTGACAGAAATATAATGCTAGCCAAATTACATAATACTGGTGTAAGGGATACGGAATTGCGGTGGTTTAAGAGCTTTCTCACTAACCGCAAACAAAAAACTGTAATGGAATCGGCAGCCTCAGAGGAAGCGTTGGTGGAAATAGGATTACCACAAGGATCGGTTTTGGCTCCAATTCTATTCAACATATACATTAATGATATATCATCAGCTATAAAGCACAGCAGTATAAGATTGTTTGCGGACGATGCATTACTGGAAATAAGTGAAACGGATATAATGGTAGCTATGGACAAAATGCAACAGGATTTAAATTCACTTTATAGGTGGCTTTGCAAGAATAAATTAAAACTCAATGTTAGCAAAACAAATTTTATGATCATATCTAGATCGCTGAATAAAGAAACACGTAAATTTAACCTGCACATTATGGGTACAAACATTGAGGAATTAAACATAATTAAATACTTAGGTATTCAGATCGATAACAAATTGAAATTCAATGACCACATCGATTATATTGTTGGAAAAATTGCAAAGAAAATTGGATTTATGAAAAGATCTTGCAAATATATAAGTAGGAAATATAAAATTATGGTGTATAGATCTATTATAGAGCCCCACTTTTTGTTTTGTCCAACGATATTTTTGATTTCGAATGAAGCACAAATAGATAAGCTACAGGTTATGCAAAATAAGGCCATGAGATTTATTTTGAACATGCGGTATGATACCCCAGTAAAAAACATGATCGAAACCTTGAATTGGTTGAGCGTTAAACAGCAAATCTTTTATCAAAGTATGAAATTTATTTTTAATATTAAGTATGGTAACCTACCAGAGTACCTGAGTGTAAAACTTAATTTTGTTAATGAAACTCATTCCCATGGAGTGAGGGAGAATAATAATTTTAGATTGCCTCTTCTTAAAACAGAAATAGACAAGCAAAATATATTTTATAAAGGTTTAAAAAGTTACAATGAACTTCCTAATTATATAAAGAACAGTAACAATTTCAATAGTTTTAAAAAGAGTTTATTTGAATACTGTAGAACCCTTCCTCTAAGATTAAATTTTTCTTTCTTACTTTTCATGCTCTACCATGGATCAATTTTCTGATGGAATGAAGTGAATATGGGAGGGGCAGGATTTGCCTTTATATAACATAAATACTCAGGTGGACTGACTTGGCGCTGTCACCTATGTTGGTCGGAAATATAATATCATACAATATGATCAAAGTGCTATTTACGGATGACCACTTAAAGCTGCATGAAGACCTCGGCCGTCTCTGAAAATAGTTAAAGTCGGCATCCATAGCGCTTTGATATTAAAAAAAAAAAAAAATATTGTAGTGAGACTATCACTGTCCACTGTTATGAACAAAGCCGAGTACCAAGATATCTAAATTGAGACTAGCACTGTCCACTGAAATGAGCTGATCCAAGAGTAACGCGATGTTTACTGATGGCCACTTTGTCCGTATTGAGACCTCGTCAGTCTCAGCAGGCCCTAAAAGTCGGCACCCAATGAGCAGTTAAAATTTATGCGAATATAACTTATGCATTATAAATAATATTTTAAAATTGTACTTTTAATGAATTTTGTTTACAGTTAGTTCTTTTAATGTGTGAAAAAAAGGAAGTAAATTATTGTATAGTTGTAAGTTTTAGGCCTAAAAAGCCGTAATAATAAATAAATAAATAAAAATAAATAAAACAAAAATTAAAAGATGGCGCGCTTTTGTAAAGTTTCACCACAAATCTGGCAACAAAAATTGTGTCGCCGATGCTCTCCAGGACATATTCATATGTATATATGCACTGGATTACGAGGTTGGCGCAGAAAGTATGACCGCTAACAATGAGGAGACTAACAATGCTCATTATACTGTGAGCGAACCTCAGATTATTCTTGAAGAAGGCAGCACATTGGGAGGACGACAATACTCTTTAGATCGAATAAACCTTACCAATTATGGGATACAATGAAATACATGAAATAGTTCTTAAACGTTCGCTGTAAACAAAGATCAATGCGAAATTCTCCAAACCGAACATAATCGAGCACATAGGCATATTCGAAAAAATGAATAGCAAGTCCTTGGAAGCTATTATTCAACCTATTTACTGAAAAACATGTCAAGATGCCAAATATCAGCGGAAATATTCCGAAATAGGATCAACTTCATACCCGGAGAAATCCTTCAGGTTGATATTTACTCAACTGGCAAAACACATTTTCTGACAGCAATAGATATGTTTTCCGAAATCCCAACAGTATGTAAAGCACATATAAAAGAACCATCCTGTAATGGTTGTCCACTGGTTTTTCTCAGCGTACATATTTCTTGTAGATAAACTAAGCTTTATTGCTTTCACTTTGCAATAAAAGCTGTCGCCAAAAAGAAAAAATGCTGTAAGCTCTTGCTTATAATATTGTAAGCTCTTGCTTATACTGTATGTATGTTGATCTGCATTGAAAGCTATGCTTTTTGCCAACGGGTTCTTTTCGCTATTTGAAAATATACATATGTACATATGTATGTATGCATATATCGACAGGTGAATAAATGAAAGAGACATAATTAGTATAACGTAACGTAAAGAAATACAAAAAAGAAAGCTGAACAACAACAAACCCATTGATTTGCTTAAACTCTTTCGATCAGTGAAACGCTCAAACGCTAGTACGCAGAGATCGGCAGATTGGCCTGATTTAAACATTATTATGTTATGAAAATGTTAAATTAGTTCACATCACGTATATAAAAAAATTGTTATTATAAAGTTAATGCACTGAAATAATCATGAATTATTTAAATAAATTGTGAATTTATAACGTAATAATGAATTTGTATAAGGGATCTTTGCGACAATTTAAGACATAAGATCATGGCAGGGTAGGGTAAAGACTGAGCATGCCGATTTCCAACTTAAACATCGCCACCAATGAGCCTTTGACGGCATGAGAGTTTCTAATAGTGTTTTCGCTGAATAGTAGTAGTTTTTTTAGTTGTATTGATAAGGAGGTACGGAAATCGCGCTTGAGATTTTCGTTTTCGACACGAGCGAACTAATCCTGCTGGCCATGACTAAATACACCCGCGCTTTTCGTAATGTAACAGGTAAACAGTCCATATATATCATGTATTGTGTAGAGGCTTACCGTTTCAATTCTTCTTTTATTTAACCTTTCCCGTTCTAAATTAATGATTTAGAAAAAATTTATAATTATAATTTGGAGTGATTATTGGTGTGCGTTTTGATGTTGGAACACCAATTTATATTAAAACTAGCGAGCCCCCTGCACACTTTGTAGTGCAAAAAAGAAAATAAAAAAACCAATTCAAGTTCATTTAAATCAGTGGTAAATTGCTTTTATTGTAATGTTCTGTGGTAAATATACAAAAACCGTTTGTGTCCATGTGAGAAAACTGATACTCTAAATTCACTCCACAAATTCCTAAGGATTGGCCTTGCGCCTGATTAATGGTAACCGCAAACGCAAGGCGAACAGGAAACTGAAGTCGTTTAAATTCAAATGGCATATCAGACGGAATCATTGGATTGCGTGGAATGAATACATCTTCGCCTTTGAATTTTCCTGTCAAAATAGTAGCTTCAATTACATAAGCCATCAACCTTTTTATAGCAAGTCTTGTACCATTACACAAACGGGGTTGATTAATATTGCGAAGCATAATAATAGTGGCTCCAACTTTCAATTGGAGATTATGCGGAGGCAATCCTGGTAAGTCCAACGAATTCAAAAATTCTGTTGGATAATTCACAACATCTTCTTCATTCGTAACAGTATCCATAGACTTGTACGACACCAATTCGCCAGGAATCTTTGATTGTATAGCCATGTTTAATTCAGTAACACCTTTGTTCTTTGCCGCTAAAATTGCTCTGTCACTCAACCATGCATGGCATGTATATTGTTGTGCTATGTTAGTGAAAACACATTCCATCAATTCCTCTTTTGACTGTACGAAACGGCAAAAATCATTTGGCAATGTTATTAATCCAGTGTCATCAACTGGCATTGCACCATTTCCAATTTTCAGCAATTGCTTAGAGAGCTGATCAGCAGATGGATCATTCTGCAACTGAACACGAACGTTGGTAGTGAGTTTCAATATTTTAACAAATCTCCATAAATATGAAGACTTTAAGCAAGCGTTAATTTCATCGGCCGCGGTCGATCTAGGAATGACGGGCAATGTTTGCCTAAAATCGCCTGACAATAAAATCAATGCACCACCAAACAACGCTGAATTATCTCGGAAATCTTTCATTGTTCTTTCCAAAGCTTCAACAGATTTCTTATTCGCCATAGTGCATTCATCCCAAATAATGATACCGCAACGTTTCAATAATTTTGCCGTTCCAGATGTTTTTGAAACGTTACATGTGGGAGTTTCATTTACTTGGTAATTCAATGGCAATTTCAAAACAGAATGTGCTGTCCGACCACCATCTAACAAAGTGGCTGCAATGCCAGAAGACGCCAATGTCAATGCAATTTTATTCTGGGAACGTATCGTTGCCAATAACAATTAAATTAGAAACGATTTTCCGGTGCCTCCTGGTGCATCCAGGAAATAAAATCCACCGGCTTCACTATTGACAGCTTGCATAATATTATCGTACGCCTTTTTTTGCTCCGCATTCAATGTCGAAAGATTTGCGTGGACAAAAGCATTTAATTCGTTTCGATCGTATTGTTGTTCACGTTGCAGTTCTAACTCAAAAATGTCATGCATTGCACGATTAGGTGATGGCATTCCCAATTGTGGTTATGCCTTATTAGCAATCTGCAAACAGAAATCTTCAATACAAATGAATGCTTCATTGCAAATTTCTGGCGTGAAATCCATTGCAGGATTACGATTTTCTTGACGTACTCGAAACAGAATATCTTCCGATAGACAGTCTTGAAATTTTGTCCACAATTCAGATGGATTCGATGGAAAACAGGTAGACAAAATAATTGCAAACAATGCTCGAATTTGACAAGGATGAGCGACAACTGCTGCATCTGCAAGTGTTTGTTCCCAATGAATATCATTTTCCAACAAATTGAGCTGTTGACACGCTTGTCGATATGTCGTATGCAAAACTCCATTGATTGTTCTTAACTGTCGTAATGATGTTGGCCCACGAACGTTTATTAACAGCAAACGTAACTAAAAGCACTCAGCATTATTTGGGTGAACAGTATAAATACGTCCCAAAGCATCACTTGAATATAAATTTTGATGTCCATCAACACGTTTTCCTTGCTTGCGCCGTTGGAACTCCTTTTTTGATGCACTCCACGTAAAATAAGTTGACACTTCTGCATACAATAACGTTCTGGCAAAAGCATCAACTTCACACAATTTAAAAAATGCAGTTAGAGTTGTATGAGGTGGTGATAGAGCTCTCTGTGCAGCATTTTCGGTAGTGAAATACACACGCTGGCCATTTTCAAGATGAACAGCTAAGTGAACAACAGCTGGATATCTCTCGTGAATTTGAAATGAAAAAATACAGCTAATGTAACGTCCCATTTGATACTTATGTATTTCGTCGTTTCTATTTGGATCAGTAGCTCCATATACGGCCATATCACTACCTTTATTTACATATTTGCAAATGTATTTAATGGACTTGACAGAATTGCGGTATTCGACATTAATATGCGCTTTGAATACTTTCGACAATAAAGGTGAATACAGCACAATCCAACGATTATCGACTTCAACGTTTTGATTTTGTACTCTTATGGTATCTGATCTACCATTATTTTGAGTTGATCGACGACGATATAATGGGTAACCATCATTTCCAGTGATTGTATCTGAAACCAAAGCTCTAGGATAACGTTTACTACATTTGCCATCAACTATACATGGGGAGTTAATGTTGAATGCTCCACATGGACCGTGTATCATATTTTGCACAACAACATCATATAATTCAGGATCACTTATTTGATTAGGAATTTCAGCACATACCACATTGTCAACTTCATGCGGTGTGATTTTATTCACCAACCATATTAAAATGTGAGCGTGTGGCAAACCACGCTTTTGCCACTCCACAGAGTACATCCAGCATTTGACATCACCAAACACTTTAGATTTCACTATAAAATGCATAAGCGCTATCAATTTTTGCTTAAAAACACGGGCAGTGATATCATGGCGGTCGGTTGGACTTTGGCCAGCGAATAAATTATCTTTAATGTCACTCCATTGCGGATTACACGTAAATGTTATAAATAAATCCGGTCGACCGTAATGACGCACATAAGTCATTGCATCCTGCGCATACTCATGCATATGACGTGGGCTGCCTGTGTACGTTGAAGGCAAAATGGTAATTTTCCCAAGATCATTAACATTACCATCATTATTTATAGCATCACGCAATTGGATTACACCTCCGAACGTAATTTCTTCGGATTAAATCGTATGAAATTTAGTCGTTCACTTTCAATTTTGGCGTACATATCAACAACAAATTGATGGAAAAGTCTACGACAATGCAAAATATGATTAATATCATTTTGACGGACCATAAGGGGATATGAATAATAATTCATTGCGCTAACTTTTTTATTTGATTCCGCTCCTAAAATTTAAAATTATTCGAAAAACGATGAAAATTAAATAAAATTTAAATGAACTAACCGGTAGAAGGGTTGATCATTTTAATGTTAACATGATAACCGTCTTCTCCTCGACAAAACAACAATGGGTACTGTAATCCATCATAGCAGCGATGAGTTTCAGATACTCTTTGCAGTTGCATATTTCTACGTCGCAGCACAATGCCACGGGAATTGAATTCATCGCCTACGATTACAATAGCGACATCATCCATTGTGGGCGCATTAAAACGTCTGACATGTTGCCCAGGAGGCGTTTTGTCAGCTCGAATCACAATTGCATATTCATCTGATGGCATTTGATCGAGAGCAGTTTGAAAAAGTCGCACTAATCCATTTTCAGCATGCAACATATTCTGCAAACGCTCGATAATATCCCTCCGCAAATTTGATGATATATCACAACGACGATTGGTTTCCACATTTGAGTTACCCACAAAGTATATTTGCAAAAATTGATAGGTTTGATCAGGAAAGGGTAATAAAGAACCAAGTCGATGGTAAACTTGGCCTTGAATCTATTGAAGATTGAAATTTTCCCAATAGTACGTTTCGCGATCATCTAAATAAACATCAAAACAAACAAAAATACCTTGAAAGTTGGCATAAAATTGTCCCGCATAGTATTCGTCGCTCCAAATGAAGTCATTTGAAATGCAGAGTTATACCCTTGTATGTTTTCCAGAAAATGCTTTGAAATTGGTGAGTTTGAACAACACAATCCAGATATCTCATGTTTAAACTTAAATCCCTTGCAATAACTGCAAACAGTAGTCATTGGTCCAATTGAAACCTTGCCATGAGAAACGTAATCAAAGTTTGCATCATAATTGAATGCAGCACGCTCCAAAGTACGTCGCACGTACGGACGTTGAGTTGGATTTCGCATAGTCCTACCACGTGCCATGGCGTTTCGAGCAGCCAAAGTATTATTTGCACGCTGTTCGTCACTTTGAGATGCTCTAGATGCCGCAACATTTCTAGTATGACGTGATTGACGCCCCAAATTGCTGCGCGTACGTACCATTTTGTATTAAAAATTTTTGCTTCAACAATTAAATATTAAGTAATTGAAATTTTATTTATTCACGAAATTCAAAAGTTGAAGCACATATGTTAGTTGAATAAAACAATTATTAAGAATTGAAATAGATCAGCTAATCATGAAATTTCAGTCATAGCAGGCAGTCAAAAGCTAGCTCCTTGGAGAAAAATCCGTTACAGCATTACATATATATATTAGCTGTTAGGGTAACATATAAGTCGTTAGCTGTTAAGTTAACATATAAGTCGAAAGGAGAAAAAGTCCGTTACAGCATCACATGTATATATTAGCTGTTAAGTTAACATATAACTCGTTAGCTGTTAAGTTAACATATAAGTCGAAATGAATGCAGTGTTCACCAAAATGGCTATAACTCATGAACCAATCCACACACAGAGACCGTTTATACATAAATGGTATTGATGTCACCTTTCATATGAACCGGCATTCCAGAGAACATCAGTCACTAACACAATAGAAGTTATTTATATATATATAGACTAGCAATTACTAAAAATTCAATACAGAGCAAGTTACTAATTAAGCATAATTCCAAATCACTTGTAAGATTGGATGGCGTGAAGAAACTATTATTGCCCATTAAGCTCCACCAAATATTACACAGATTAAAGTCGCCGAATACACGAAGTTGGCTGCCACCAATTCACTCGTGGAATGCCAGTGTGTTGTCAACATATGCTTTATAGATGGCGTTAGAAATATCAGGCGGAATGTAGGACACACAAATTCAAAGCAAGCCGCATGCATATGCATAGCTGATCCACCAGGGAGTTAACATCTTGAGGCGGACATAATGAAGTTCTTAGCTGTTTTCGTGCAACTATTAGCACGCCACCTCCTCTACTAACACCAGCTTTAGAGCAACCTCTGTCTTTGCAGAAAAAATCAAATAGGACTGGGTCGAAGAACACTGCATCAAAGAAATTTCCATTCAACCAAGTTTCAGTTATAATATAGCAGGCAAATTCCGATATATTTAGAAATATGATCTCTGATGTAAATAAACGTTACGGACCACAAAACAATGATATATGCTGCCGTTTGCGACGAACCACAACTGCAGAATCAAAATTATCATCAGACCCAACTACGCAAAGTCGATATTTTTACGATTTTTAGACAATTTAGGCGTTTTTCTCCACAGTATCGGCATACTTAGAAATAGCGGCAGTGGCACCAGCTATAGGTGAGGAAGCAGAAGTGCCAGAAAGCGGCATTGGTAATGAATCTGAGGAATCATTCACAGCTGACGACGTTTTCACAGCAGACGCTAAATTATTGGAAACAGTTGTGCTTCTACAGCATCGTTAAATGACGCGAAGAGAGTGGACAATTGAGTGTTCTTATGCATTTTAATTGGCTGAGCAACAACACTACCACTAGCTTTAACTTTTGATCGAGTCATGCGTTTATTTTCAAGTTACTATTTATTGCGGAATAATGACATAAAACCATTTTAATTATGCCCAAATCCGCAATCGCATTTAATATTTTATCTTTGAACTCATAGTGACCCACATAATTGCGAAAAAAATATATGGGCATCACACATATATGAGAAACAATTGCAACTTAGTTGATAGAGAATTACTTCACAGCCAAAAGTATTAGAACATTAGCTCCAATATTTCTCTTAGTGAAAGTATCGATACTTGCATGGTATTTTAACGCAACCACATAGCAATCATGCACAATCTGATTATTAGCCGTTCCCTACAAATGATGCTATAATTGGAGCAGTTTTTCCTGAAATGATGGCAAAACACACTGGTTTTATTGAAAAAAGTTATACAAAAAACCGGGGAAGCCTTCGCTTCAAGAGGGGAGTAGATAAAACCAGTGTTGAGACAGTTTCCCAGCGGAACGAAACTGATTTTCCAAAGATTTTGAACAAAACTATGCCAGCTGGTAAATTCAAACTTTATTTTACATAGTTCTCACGCACATAGATAGTTAGTAGAATGCGAAATTTCTTATTACGGATATAAACTTCAGTGATATTTAATTTCAAACTCGCCTTTCACCCCGTCACAGATATGACTATAATTTATCGAGGAAGTGCGAAAATAGTATATTAATTTTTCGTAAGTAATCGCTTTTAGACAGTGGCGGTAACAATCCATTCCGCAGTATGGCTAGAAATTTGTATCGCCACCCTACTCCACATCTCGAGCCACGTCTAAAACTACAATCCTTGAAACCAGTCAATCCAGGATACCACTATAATTTTGGACTACGTACCTGTCCATCCTTTGCTAATCTCACTTCAAGTGCCACACATTTCGATGTAATAAAGGATCAACCACAACAACAAAGTCCCCGATACACAATGGCCTCGATTTATCATTGAAATTCCATTTCTTATGCGAGGAAGTTAAAGAGCACAAGCACATTACGTAAACGATAAAAAATTCTCGCGGGATACCACGCCTTGCCATAAAATTTCGTATAGCCAATACACAAGATGTAATCACAGAATACGTGAACCGCTTTCATGGTTGTGCACGTGACATAAACTCCGTAGCATTTTTATCGTAATTAAAATATAATAGAATTGACGAACTTCATTAACAGCATGATTCATGATTTAAATGATGATATAAATTATGGTAGCGCATTATTATTAATGCAGTTATAGGGTTATATTTTGCTGGAATTATCGTCTTTTTTTTACACCTATCAAACATGCCGTATCGATCCGCCCATCAATGCGCAGAATGTTGTTGTTATCCAAATAAGGTGATATTTTGAATATAGTACTTGCTTTAGACAATAGTTTATTATTCTTCAACATGTCAATTTCCTATACATACATGCTTCGCAGTGCTTGCTGATATAATATGTGTTCCGATTTTATAATCTCTTCTTGAATGAGTTCTCCATATTGTAGATCTTGCCTTCGTATCTTCGATTTGATATTATTTATAAAACGAAAGGCCAATGGTGGTTTGCTTCAATAACGTCATAAATCTCCTTTATATAATATGTGTTCCGATTTTATAATCTCTTCTTGAATGAGTTCTCCATATTGTAGATCTTGCTTTCGTACCTTCGATTTCATATTATTTATAAAACGGAAGGCAAATGCTGGTTTGCTTCAATAACGTCATCAATCTCCTCTATAAGCAACAGGTGTCGGTTCATCTCCACCGGAATGATTTTTGGTTAGCTCCTCCCACATATCTAAGCAACGTTCATCTTCAACACCGGCCTTTAATTGAGACGATAAATTAACGCCTATATTTTCTAGCGAGTAACATTTTTTCTATTTCTTGCAGCTCCACATTACCTTCAGATATACACTCACAAATATGAAAACTATTAGATTGCTTAAAATTTGGTACGCAAGTTCCGTAAATCAACCATCGCTACAGGTTCAGTAAGCTTTCCTTCTCGTTGGTGTGGAATTCCCAATTTTCAATTATCTACTCCTATAAGAAGCCGCGGCATAGCATGTTCCTAACTTTTCATTGGAATATATTTTAAATGTTTAAATTGCTTACATAGTGCTGCAATATCTACTGTTTGTGTTGGCTACGACAATTTACGTACTGTGTGTAAGTTTAATGTTATTTTCTTCGCTTGATTTGTCTAAAGTTTCTACATTTACTATTGGGCCCGTTTTAATGTAACCTAGCTACAAAAGAACGCTCCAACTCGGATAAAATTTTCTTTATTTGCAAAAGCAACCCTGTTAGCCTCTTTCATGAAAGTTGCGATTTGTGTAGTGCTATTTAGGAACGGAAAATAGTTGTGCCGGCAATTTTTAGGTTTATGTAGTTATATTACTATTATTATTATTTATTAGAGCAATATAAAATATTACACTAACTAATGGAGCACACTAGCTACTTAGGCCTTCAGTGCTTCTTTTTTTTTAACATTATACTACTTTATTTGCAGGTACAAAAATAATAAATTTTTAGATTTGTCAATATTTGTTTATATGCTATTGATTAAGCCGATATCTTTTATGAAGTTGAATATTTTAAGTACATTATCTACGGTAATGTTTTTTAGGAGTACGGAAGGTTGGATGGATGGAAGTGTTAGGATAGTCTTTTGGTGTATAAAACTGAACAGTTATCAAGGATGCGTAGAAGGTTCAGGTTATTTCTGCAAAATGGGCAAACGGGCGGAGGAGTGGATACAAGGAGATGTTCGTGTGTTAGTTTTGAGTGGCCAATCCTTAAACGGGTAAAGATACTGGTTTGCGTTTTTGATAGGGTAGATGGAAAGATTGATTTTATGCATTCAGGGTTGAAGTTAGTGTAGGGGTGATTGAAGTGAGTCCATGTGTTTTGTTGTTGTAGCGAGAGGTAATTAGTGGTAAGCTGACGGATATCCTTTGGTATGTGAGGGTCAAACGTTATTACAGGGGAGAGGTGCAAACTGTTGGCTGCAGAATCAGCATATTCCTTTCCAGTGATACCTTTGTGCCCAGGGATCCATATTACTATTATTTTACCCGCTTTTTTTATTAACCAGTCACGAATTTGGGAAATAACTTGATTGCTGTTGTGAATATTTTCCAGAGCGTGTACGACAGAATAGCTGCCTGTGAAAATTGCGAACCTTCCTTTAGCATTGGATGCGTGTATTACTGCCTTCAGAATCGCGAAAGCTTCGGATGAAAAGATAGAACTGTGGCTTGGGAGTCGACCTCCGGTTAACAATTTACCGTCCCTATCAACAGCAGCGAATGTGGTACTGTATTCAACTTTTGAACCATCGGTGTATATTTGGGATCTATTGATTAAATCTTTCCTGCCGGCTAATTCGTGGAAGAGCTGTTTAAATGTGTCAGGGCTCGTGCTACCTTTTGGAAAGGAATGAAGGCTGGAATCAATTGAGCTGGAAAGTAGGAGCCAAGGTGCTTGGCGGCTTACCTTAGAACAAGTTGGAGGAATTTGGATACCCAGATCTTTTAGATTTGAGATGCAATGGCGTATGGTGGACTTAACTTTATAGGTGCGTTTGTGCCAAGCAGCATTTTTCAAAATATCAAACAGGGGTCTATTAGTTGTAGTTAAGAGCTTTGGAATGAGCTTAATAGTGGCCATTTTATATCTTTCGGGGATGGATGGCAGCCCGGCCTCGGCAAGGACACATTTAATTGGAGATGTTGGAAAAGCGTACACGCTTCTGCGTACTGCGGTGTGATAAGGCATGTTAAGCAGTTGAGGATGAGAATTTGCGCATCCTCCATAAATAGAGAGGCCATAGTCTATTTTGGACAGAATTAATGCCCTAGTTATATCCACAAGTGTATTGGTGTGAATGTGTAGATGTTTTGAAGTCAGGTATTTGATTATGTTAAGTCTTGTCAAAAGATTTTTTCTAAGGTACGGACAGTGTTCTTTGTATGTGTTTTTGGAATCGAATATGATGCCAAGTACTTTCAAATGACTTACGTTTTTTATAATTGCATTTGCTATATTTACTTGTAACTGAGGACAGTTCATTTTTCGGCAAATGTGTAAAATTTTGCATTTGCTGTGTGATAAAATTGCTCCTGAGTATTGCCCCCAGGAGTTAATATCTTCTAGCAACTTCGAAAGAGTTGTTTGTACTTTGTTGATATCTTTTTCTTTTGTATAAAAGAAAGCATCATCGGCATATATTCTGAAGTCTAAGCTTTTGTGCACGGATGCGACTTTATTAAGCTGTTCAAAGGCTATAACAAAAAGGACTACGGAAAGGGGTGAACCCTGCGGGATGCCGTTTTCGAGCGAATATGTGGAAGAAAAATAGCCATTTACTCGAGTCTGGAATCTACGACCTGTGAGGAAAGACTTTATTAGCTTATACACCCTTGGTCCAACTCCCCAGGATGCAAGCTGTTCGAGAACGACATGAGCGCCAATGCGGCCAAAGGCCTTTTCAAAATCCGTTGACAGGATTGTTACGTGGTTTTTTGTTGTTAGTGAGTCCGCAATATAGTGCTGCAGGGGCAGGAGCCCTTCTAGAGTGCCATGATGTTTTTTAAAGGCCACTTGGTTGGGACTGACGAGATTGTTTTTTGTTGGCTTGTTAGGTTTGGGTATAGGAATAACTGTGGCTGAAAGCCAGGTGTGCGGGTAGCTGCCGGTTTGTAGGATTCTGTTGTAAAGGGATAAGGGGAACTTTTGCAGGAGTTGGGAAGGTTACGTAGCATAGGGTAGGATATTCTGTCTCTACCAGGGGTTTTTCCTTTAGCATGTTGCAGGGAAAGTTGTAGTTCTATCGGAGTGAAGTTAACCTCTAGACTTCGGGCATCATTAGTTAGTGTAGGCGGGTTATATGATTGGGTCAGTAATGCTCGTTTGCTGGTGATATAATTCGACGGGAAGTTGGAATCCATAGCGTAATCTGACCAGGTATTTCCGAAGGCGTTGGCAATATCTGGAGAGCAGGTTAGTATGTTGTTTGGGAGGTGGATGGCTGTGATGGGAGTTGGTGGGAGACCTGTAATAGTTTTTATAGAAGCCCAGATTTTCTTGGGTGTGGATGCTGGGTTTAGTTTTTCTGTAAGTTCTGTAATTGCTGTCCTTTTAGCGGTCTTAACGGATTTTTTGAACAGTGCATTAGCTTTTTTATACTCTATTAGGTTGGGAAGGGACGGGAAGGATTTGTATGTTTGCCAAAGCCTTTGCTTATTGGTACGAAGAGTGCTTAAGTCTTTATTCCACCACGTTGCATATTTCTTTTTTAAATGTGAAGTGTTACTTTGGGGGATATCTATATTGGCCGCCGATTTAATGGCTTTTGTGATTTTTGATGCATATTGATGGGTGTTAGTAAAGCGCCAATCTCTGAAGTTTTTTCACAAATGGATTGATAGAGTTGCCAGTTGTCGGCAGCCATCTTAAAATTTGGTGATCTTTTTAGACGGCAGAGAATTAAGTTGGTTTGAATCTCACAAAATACCGGATAATGGTCGCTTCCATATAGATTGTCGAGGACATACCAATTGCACCTAGGGCTTAAATTTGCATCAACTAAAGTAAGGTCAATATGTGTAAACGTGTTATGCGTAGAGAAGTGTGTGGGAGATCCATCATTTAAGATGACGAGATTTTTCGTGAAAATAATATTTTCCATCGTTGTACCGCGGGCGTTAGGTTTTGGTGAGCCCCAAAACGGACTCCAGGCATTGAAGTCCCCTAAAAGTAGCGTGGAATTGTGGGTGTGGGATAACAGAGAGAAAATATCACTTTCGGAAAAGTGTTGGTTAGGCGGTATGTAAGTGTTAACTATTGTAAATGAAAGGGAAATGTTGAACTCGATGGCTATGGACAAGGGGATTGAGTTTTGGAATACTATTTTGTGGGGTATATCACTCTTAATGAGAATGGCCACTCCTTGCTTGGAAGTATTATTGCAATGGCTATTGTTAAATAATCCTAAGTAGTTTTTTGGAGTAACTATGTGTTTAGTATTGGGGGGAATATGGGTTTCTTGGAGGCATATCACACCAGGTTTGGTGTCCCTGACTAAAAGATCAAGCTCATTGTAATTATTAAAATACCCTTTGATATTCCTTTGTGCAATTTTAAACGACATTAGTTGGATATATAATGTAAGCTTTAAAGTAAATACTTATAATATTGACAAAGTATTGTTATAGTAGATGAGCTTTTGGATATATATGTATATGTATAAATAAATTTTAAGTATATGTATGTGTGTAGAATGTATGCATACATATTTCTTGTTCATGATTGTACATATCATTTATCAGTTGTAGTAAATTTTTGTATAGAATTGTATGTATGTATGTATGTAAATAAATATGTTATTGTTTGAATGAAGAGAAGTTTTAGTTAATATTGTTCGTTGTTATTGTTTCAAGGTGTTCTTCAACAGGCGTTGCTATTGTTGGAGACGTGACTATGTTATTGGTAGTGGTCGAAGCTGACGCTCGGAAGTGCTCTGTTGCGTTTGATTGTTGTTGTGGGAGAGTGTCAAATTCCATGGTACTTGCTGTAGTTGCTTCGTAGGTAGCGTGGTTTGCTGGGAGAATAGGAGACAAATATTCGTAGTAGTTTGTATTCAAAGTACCATATTTATCAGCTGCTGATATACTCGTGTTTTGAATATTGCTCGATGTGATGTAATTATTGTTGTGATGCTGTTCTTGCTGGTGGGTGTAGTTTTCGGTTTCTTTTGTAGATTGTTGGTTCATTATGTTATTGTTGATTGAGTTGTTTTTTGGGTGTTATTGCAGAGCTGTTGGAATTTGATTTTACGTTTTTTTTCAGGTACGAAGGTGGGTTACGAGACTTGTAGATTTTGTTGGCTTCGCGCATAGAGCACTTTTCTTCCGTTTTTATTTTTAACACTTCATTTGCCTGTTGGTATTTTGGGCAAGAGTTGGAAGTTGCTGCGTGTTCGCCAGCGCAGTTCGCACAGTAGGTTCTTATGCATGGTACTGGAACATGTGGGGGAAGATTACACGAGAAACAAGCGGGAAGGTTCTTGCAATGTTTTTGGGTATGACCCAGTTTTTGGCAAATCTTGCAGCGCATTGGGTTGGGGTAATAAGGCCGGACAGATGTGCTGATCCATGCGATATTTATCTTATCGGGTAGGTGATAGCTATCGAATGTAATGAGTACAACACCAGTTGGTTTTGAGACTCCATCGATCGTGCGTTGGAATTTATATACGCTTGTCACATTATATTCTTTAAGTCCTTCCACAATTTCTTCTTCGGAGACGTTATTTAAGAATGGTGCATACACTGTACCCTTGACGCTGTTGAGGTTTTCGTGATATCTGGCAGTTATTTCACATATACCAGGCAGAGTTTTTGTATCCAAAAATTTTTTTGCGAATGCTTGATTTTTGAGTAGCAGTACCAAGCTTCCGTCTGGAAGCGGAAGGATTTTATTGATTTCCTTACATATAACAAGTAAGGCTTTGTGAATCGCGAATATTGAATAGGACGAAAGATTTTTGTTAGAATCGGTGGCTTTGATTGTGATGAATTTTGGATAATCTTTCTTGGTCACTGGAAGTTCTGGGAACTGTTCAAATAAGTTTCCAGCTTGAGGTTTTTTTCTTTTCGGACGTGGGCTGGAAGATAATAGGGCAAACCTATTATCCCCAAAGTTAGTGGCCCCAGGGGCCATTTTACACTCTTATCAATGCACAAGGGTTAAGATGGTATGTAAGTGTGATGAAAACAGAAGAAAAAGCACGAGAGTAACACGTAGGTACTACGCTTAAGCACTGAGAAACACTATAATATATTCGATCGAGGAGCGCTAACAACCGTTCACGGCGAATGCTTGTCGATGACTGATTTAGTTATATATTTACAAATACTATGCAAATAAAAACGAATTAGGTCTTAAATCTAAAATTCCCATGTATTTTCTTAGGGCTAATTCACAATAGCGGAGTTCTTTCACTTCCCAACACTACATCTCAGGTCGGATATCATTTAACCGAGTTGGCTCAATTCACATATTTTTCCGAGTTAGTGTTGTTGCTTTATAGGCAATTCGTTATCCTACCTAGTGTTCTTTTGCAACTAGGTTACAAAGAAATGGGACCATTCTTGAAAACTCTTCTTCTCGCTGTATTTTACCAGTCCACTTCAAACACAGTGCGTGTGACTGGCCGCTGAGCTGCAATTCGTTAGCAATTTCTACATCTAACAAACTTATTGAAGAGAATTCATCGATAAACGGAAAAGTATTAAACATTTTCTCATTTTTTTCCTTCAGCGTTACCCAAATAATTTTAAAGAGAATATCTCCTCTTTGTGGGTTATGTGCATTGCATTTATATTTCTGAATGTTTGCACTTACTTCTCTTGATTTCAGTTGAGGTGGGTTTGGCTTCTGCTTCTGCTGAATACAACGTTGCGATGAAATAGAGCGTGATGCTTAAGCTCACAGCCGTTTGCGCCAATACTACTGCTCAAGAGGTAAACTTTGCGTGTTGTTGTAAGCACTGTTTACATAAATTGAACTTTCATTCTCTTTTTTCTTTCCCCAATGGCGGATCTAGGTGGTGGCTATAGGGGGTATAGGGCTCGCCCCCGTCATTTTACCCTTAATTAAAGCAAAAATCTGAAAGACAAGAAATTACAAGAAATACTAAAAATATAGTACTAGTAAACTTTGGTTACGTAGAGGAAGAAAATGGTTCACGCAGTCGTCTTCATAAGACTAAGAAATGGGCGCGATGTTTAAATACTTTTTGAATTCAGCTAATATTAAAGAATCTTCATACGTCAAAATGAAGAAATACGCCATTTTCATTTTTTGATCATAACTTTAAAAAAAAACCGTTCGCTAATTGCCATTTTGCCAGAATACATACCAAACTCCCTATTTATTGACACAATATTTTTACCGAAAAAATATACGATATACATTTAACGGAAACTCATTCCACTACACATCATCTTTTCACCCAGTCGCAAAAAAAAGAAGATAAAAAAAACAAAAAGTACACTATAATTCGGCTTTTAACTATGAACGATTCTAAACAATTAAAAAAAAAACGCCAAAAGAAAAAATACGTACCTCATTAAATCAACCAAAAAGCACCATATTTAAGTTTTATCAAAATACAAAAATATGACGTGCGCGGACCGGTTGACTTGAAATGGAATGGGCCAACTGTTTAATAAGGTTTGAATTTACATAAGTTAAACGAAAGCATAATTAGTTTATTAAAAATATATATATTTTTACGGCAGCAAGCCGTGTTGTTTATTTGAATCCAAAATTGGGACTAACTTACAAACTTCAAATATTCTTACAACTATGCCTCGACGTCATGTCGCCACTGCGGCTGCGATGATAACCTTGATGGTGAGAGTTTGGTGTCCAGACGTTTGTCAGCAAATTCGACGGATACGTGTGTTCTAACTGGAGATAGGAATGCAGGCAACCTGTGCAGTCGTGAGAATAGTTGCGAAGACAGCGCTTATTAGCGTGAGAATATTTTTATGTGAAGTCTAAGTGTTAACGGCGTTAACTCCTCCCTCCTTAAAATCGCTTGTTCTCGAGCGTCTGAAAAACTTGGAAAGTTCTTGTTTCTGGTGCTGGCACTTGGTTGGTGGCTTCTAGCTGTTGATTGGCCTGTGCAATAGCTTCCACTGGTTGTTCTGAAGGTTTATTTAGTTCCCTTCTTTTGTGGCAATATTTCCTGGAGCTGGTATTATTGATTTGTAGCTCGGTGAGTGCTTATAGTGATAAAATTCTAGTTAAGCTTTCTTCTATTGGTGTTGGCTGTGCTATTGCTGGCATTATCCTTAATGGAGGTGCTTCGAAATTTTGGTATGCTTTTCCGTTGGCGGTTATTGTTTAATTTTTGAAATTTATAATGTATGTTCTATTCATGGCCTACGAGTTGTTCCCTATTGTTATGTTGCCTTGAAAATTTTTAAGGAAAAGTATTTCTGGTGCGATGAGCTCGTCGCTGGGAATGTGGTGGCAGTTAATAAATTGGCACGAAGACTTGCGGCTTTGTATTAATTTAGGGATACAAAAATCATTACTTAAATCTAACTATTCAGTTTGTTTACAAATACTAACTCTTTTATATTTCTTACAATTATTTTGTATTCCAAATATTCTCTCTTTATTCCTCAAAACATTATTGTATCTTAAATCAATGATTACATTATTTTTAATAACAGCTTTCAATAATAGATTATCGTAAATTTCTTTTGTTGTTAATGGTATCTTGAGGATATATAAAATTGATGAAACATTTCTTAGTACGCTAACCTCCGCTAATTCTAGTGCCTCTTCAACGGTATCCAAAGGCATATTTTCCTTATTCATTTCTTTTACTGCTAGGTCAATTTCCTTTTTGTTTAATATTATTGAGTTTACGAGTCCTATTCTAGCCCATTGTATGCCTTATTGCTATTTCATCTGCTATTACACTCTCTTTTTTTATGGCGTTCAGTAAATTGTTAGTAATTTCAGTGATTTTATTGACTTGTTGGCTTAATGCATTGTTTATAATTATCTGTTTATTGTAATTTGTCAATAGGTATTCCATGTTATTATTTATCATGTTAAGGTCATTATGATCGGGACTTTCCGCTATGTATTTTCAAGCGGTGCCAAGGAAATTTAGAGATCTTCGAGTTTTAGGAGTTCGGATGTGTTGTACGATTTCCAACATTTCGATAGTTTGTTGCATTTCGTGCTGTAGGGTAGGATAGAAGGGATTTGATGGTGATAAGTTCCTGTCTATTATGCCTGTCATATTGTCCAAAAGGTTTCTGTATATTTGAGTGGCAATGATGTGAAGGAAATTTAGGGTTCCGTCCTTTATTTTAGAATAACCATTATCGATGGTTATTAGATGGGCTGAGGAGTAGTCGTGGATTTGAACTTCTGTATAAGCAATGCAGGCGAATAAACTGAAAATATGTAATTTATATCTGTGATTGTAAGTTTAGCCATTTTTTATTATTATATTTGTTCATTATACTATAAAACGTACGCCTATGGCATATTATTCGATTTTATCTAACAGCTATAATCGTACGCCTATGGCATATTACTCGACTTTGAAAGATTACTTTAAGTCCTATATTTAAATTCTAAGCCAAATTTCTCCTTATCTTAGGTTCACTTCTTCCTTATCATATTTTATCCATTTATAATTATTATTAATAAATTTTATTTCACTTAAACTTTTTAAATGTTTTCTTTTATATTTTTGTTTTATTTTATCTTTTTTTTTGTTTTTTATTATTACTTTTTTTTTATTATCATATTTTTTTTTTTACTTTGTTCTTTTATGATGCCCTTATGTGGCTCTTATGCACTGACCTTCCGGATTGAGTAGTTACTGTGTTGCCTTTGTCTTCGGGGACTATTTCCCCTCTGTATCGCGGGGTAAGTTTATTGCCTAAACAGTTATTAATTTTTACGTAAATAATGTCATTAGGCGAGTACGTCTTAAGTCCTGGTCGATTTTTATTGTGAAATGCAAGGTCCTTTTCTTGTTTATTTACTGTGTTTCTGATATTTTTGAGTCTATCCTTTTCAATTAATGTGGGGTCGCTGTAAACGGATCTGCCAAAAAATATTTCGATAGGTTTTCTTTTTGTAGTAGAATGAATTGAATAGTTATAATTGCAAACGGATATATTCAATAATTCTTCAAAATTACTATGATTGTTTTCTGCTTTGACAGAGCGCATTATTTCGGAAAGAGTTGAGTTGAAACGTTCCACCTGACCATTGACTGAACTTGTACATGGGGTGTTTTAAATATTTCTATGCCATATTGATTTTCCAACATGAATCTTATAGAAGCAGAACTTATGGATTTTTCGTTGTCAATTACAATCCTTTCAGGTGTTCCGAATGATGTCAGTAGCTCTTGTAAGGGGGTTTTGATATCCTCTGTTGCTCTTGAGTTTATAATTTTAGCTTGCGCATATTTGGAAAATTTGTCTATGGCTGTAAGGATAACTTTTTTATTGGTGTGGTAAATATCAATATGAACAATGTGTCCTGGGTAACTAGGAATGGGGGTTGCCTTTAGTGCTGGTTTCTGAGGATGTCTCTTGTATTTATTTTCCTGGCATATTTTACACTGGTTCGTAATTCCTTTAATTTTTGCATTCATTTGAGGGAAATAAAAGTTTTCTAAAAGTTGGGCCTTATTTTCGTTGGGGTTCCTGTGTGCTCTTTTGTTTTCTTTTATTATTTCAGATTCCTTGTCTGTCCCCTGCGTTAAGTCCTTGACTGTCTTTCGAGTGTAACGTATTTTATAGCGGCTGAAATGTAATGGATAAATGGCTTGGATTCTACCAAGAATGTAGTCTTCGGTTGTAATCGCATTTGTAACTGTGGGATTTAAATATCGTTTGAGTAGAGCAATTACTTTTTCTTCCGTGTAGCTCGTTTTTTCGATAATATGTCTATGGTAGGTAGGAAAGGGTAACTTAAATGGATAGGATGATGTGTCTGCTGTTTTAATGAACAACTGATTTTTAAAAACATTTATAGGCTATCGGTATAAGGAGTAAGATTTTGGGATGAGCTTTCGTCGCTATGTTGGGTTGCTGTGAGAGAATTGAAGACTGAGGTGGTCTTGATAACCCATCGGCTACTATATTGGTTTTTCCTGGTTTGTCTTTATCTGTAATTTATCTAATTGCATTATCGGATGTCATAATCGTACAGTCGTCGGCATATGAGACTATTGAAAACCTCTCGGGTGGTTGAGAAAGCTTCGAGTTATAATGATTAAACAGAACCCGGGAGAGAACGACGACGCCTGTCGGTAGTTCACAGTCCACCGCTTCAGACCCCGTGGGAGAGTAAATGTCTCAACGTCTTCAAGTAGCGTTGAGTGATTGACCGTATCAAAGGCCAACGTCACTAACACGGTTCTGTCACAGGGACGGTTACCGTTGAGGCCACGAATAACCTGGGTGTTTATGACGTTTAGTGCTGTTGCTGTGCTGTGCACCTTTCGAAAGCTGTGTTGATGCTTAGCCGGGCCCAGGTGGTGAGTGAAATAGGGAAGCAGCATAGCCTCGAGTGTCTTTACCACTGGTGAAAGAAGGAAAATCGGTCGATAAGATTCTCCCTTTTCTGCCGGTTTCCCTGGCTTCAACAGCGCATATATGTATATTAAGCTCGACATTGCCTGACCGGATAGCTACGGTGGAGGCCCCATGGGTGCTGGGTGGCACCGGGGCAATTGCCGCGATGTTTTGGACCGTAGAGGCTGTTGGCGCTTGAGAGCGAAAGCAACACGGGGCTACATACCGTGTGGTCTACTCCTTATGTGGGTTACGGGCTGAGCAGACCTTAAGTTGGCTCCATCTATCGCACGTATTAAACATTATCAAGGTGGAGTTTGAATGGATCCCTCTCTGGCATACGCAGCAAATTTGTTTCTGTGCCGGCGATGTATTCAACTCCAGCCCTGAGCAAAAGTGTGTGGAGCAACACTACAGCAAGGCATTGCTCCAGAGATGATAATGCTTTTCTGTCATATTGCCAAAGCGCAGTGCATTATTAATATCACAAGCTTACGAGTGTACTATATATGGGGGCGTTCAATCTACACTTAATTTTTTAAGACGACAATAGTGGATCATCGATTCTCGTTCATTTGCCAAGGGTTATATTCTCAGAAGTATTCGTTGTATTAGACAACGCAGCTCTGCTGCCACACAAATTATGGATAGCCTTCCTGCTCATCGCTGCAATATTTCAAGAGATTTCAGTCACTGTGGGTTGGATTACGGCGGTCTTTATTCTATTCGTACTACAAAAAACACAGGTCTATGTGGCTCTTTTTGTTTGCTTTAGTACACGAGCAATTTATTTGGAATTCGTCAGCGACATGAGTAATTTTCTTCTCACTGCGCGGATAATGCCCTCATATAACAGTGACTGTGCTATGACTTTCGCTGGTGCGAATGCGGAGTTAAGAGAACACGGCGCTGAGTTACGAAAGCAATGAGTACTCGAGGTGTTTCGTGACACTGTACCTCCAGGGTCTCCATATTTCGGAGGTGTGCGGGAAGCCGGTATTAAAAGCACAAAATATCAATTAATAGGTAGCGCAGGGCTCACGTTCGAGGAGTTCCACACTGTGCTAAAGCAAATCAAAGCGGATAACTCATGTCCTCCATGGGCCTTGACTGATGATCCAAACGACCTACAGACTCTCACCCCTGCACCCGAGTCGAGCCTCGATATTTGGGAGCGAGTGTCTGACAAGCATTATTTCCCCACCTAAATTGCTGGGCGTGTGTCGGGAAGGCCTCCCGTACGTTGGCTCAAAAGGTAAACTGACAAATTACATTCAGATGGTTTGTGTGTTTTTGTAGTTCAGGCAGTCAATCGTGGTCGGTGCAATAGTTCATTAGCTAGCTATATGGCTGAAACATACGTTCCTAGCTACCATTTGTTTCCAAAAATGAAGTAAACACTATTTTGTCGTTATTACGACGATAATCAAGTTCACCGGTAATAAGTGTACACAGAATACGAAAAGGGTGTAAAAGTTGCCAAAGCTCCATAAACATTTTTTGAGATAAGCCTAATTTATACAAAACTGCGAAAAAATACTACTAAAACACTAAATAACATAATACTGTACAAGAAATTATTTCAAACTCCAGATCCTAACTATATTTGATTTCCAAAAGATTTAAAGAACCACACTTTAGACATACATATGTACATATGTTAATGAGAAGAAAGCATTTACTTCTGTGTTAACAGTACCTTAAAGATGTTTTACTATTTTTTATATATATACATATGTACATATTTAATTTTAATTACAATAGTTATAAAAGTTAAACTATTGTTGCGAATTCGCATAAAAAAGAAACTGAAATTTTTAATTTAATTTAAACCAATCAAATTTTAAAAAAAACGCATACAAGTTGTTTCATTTTTTCAACCATGGTTATAAGACCAAGATTTTTACAACTTTTGTACCTCATTGGATTTATGTAATAAGCTCTGACTTTTTTCTTAATTCGTTAAGAGTACATAATTTAATTTGAACAGCTCATCCGATAGCATCTGTGAAAAATATTCGTCTCATTTAAAATGTTATGAAACTTGCTTTGAATAATTTGTATAACGTTCGAGCAGCATTTTTGTGAAAAAAAATTATGCAGTTATAATTTGTATACTTTTTATACCTAACTCAGTAGAATTACTTTGTGGAATATTTTACTCATAAAAACTTATTTCTACAAACAGGAAGCTGTCATCGAGGTTTTACGTCCACCGGTGTTATTATGCCCCGAAGAATTTTCTCGAATATATAACAATTCGTTAGAAGTGTTTTGTGCGGAAGATTTGCGCACATATCCACCATCGAATATACCCTGTATAAATGTGGCCTCCATTGATGACGCATCAACTTCTCTGATGAATGTAGCTTTCAACACAGAGTGTTCCAGAGATGCCGTCGCAGTTTCAAATATTCAACCGTTCGACAATTCCAGAGCTTTGGTATCAGAAATATTATAAAATATTAAAATTATGAACAAAGTTTCAAGCTTTTATATACCTAATATATGTAAGTATTTATACACATGTGTATACGCGGAAATTGTATTAAATATATGAAAGTATTTGGAGCAACGGTGTTTAGAACAAAATTAATTCAATATCGTATTACAATACTTTTCAATAGAAACCCGGTGGTAATTTGGTTTTTTATGTTAACCCGAATCTAGATACAAGCTGGTAATTTTATTCAGAATGATAAGGTGCTTTGAGCATGAAATTGATGCTTGTAATACTTATATTGAATGGTTTCATACATTTAGTAATAATAGTAATAGTACCAGCTACCGTAAACTTTCACGGTACAAGATTTATTTTTGTATCCTAGTTTTAGGATTTAAATAACAATTGTGTGTCCACCGGTTATTGCTTACATATTGCTAACGAGATACATTATCTTTCTTCTTTAAAATAATTTAGCAGCTATTAAAAAAAAAGCAAAGAAAATTTATATTCGGTTAAAATGATTAAACAAATGTGTGTACATTTGCCCTATGAAAAGTGGATTATCATTCAAATGACACTAATTAAATATACAACTGGTCGAAATTGTAAGAGGGTATTTTTGTTTTATTCTAAATCGACAGATATTTGGTAAAAGTAAATTAAGGGTACATTAAATTCAGGTTTAGAAACTTTAAAAATATATTTATTGTTATATATACAGTTGCGGGAAAATAAGAGAGGTGTGAATATCTGACAAATTTGCTACGTTTCAATTTTGATATATTATTTTTAATAACCTCTTAACTTAAATAAATACACAAATAAGAAACAAATAAGAAATGCTCACAAAAATACTTCAAAGTTCTTAAAGAATTTTAAATAATTTGAAATAGGCACTTTTATCCCCTAAGTTCAGTATGTGCAATGTTCACGAAATTTTATTTATAAGGGAGGAAATTCCTTGCATCCTAAGCAAACAAATCATTAAAAATCTATGCGAATTCTGAACCACATGAACCACCTGTACTTTATTCTATTAAAATTTAATCGGCAATAAAACTGCAAATTTAGAATTCTTCTGAAAGTTTTTAATATAAGTTGGGAAGTATAGATGCAATGTTTCTGAAAATTAAAAAAAATGTTTTTTGTTGTGAGAATTTGTTGAATATACTGAATTTTTGCACTAAAAAATTTTGTTTCTAATTTTGCTTCTCGTAATTCTTCTTTTTTGAAATTCTGAATTTCAATTGTGTCCCATGAAGATCTACTTCACTTCGCTTTTCGAAATTAAATTCTGCTTCGTCGTAGAAAAAATCTGACAAAAGTTACGATATTCACAGCTCTAGCTGGAATCTAAATTTAGGAATTACAATATGTACGTTCTAAGCAACTTAAAAATCGTTATACTAAGCAAAAAGCGCACAAAGCTTGACAACTTGTTTATACAATTACCAATATATGTATGTATGCATGTAAATAATATTTTGTTTTAAGAAATTACAATATTTTTGCAATTCTCTTCAAAAACGCCGTGAGACTTAAATCACTTATTTTTTTAATAGTTCTTCTAACCTGTTAATTTTTTTAAATTTCTTGTATCTCTTTTCTTTTTTACTCTTAAGAATTGTTCTGGTAAAAAATGGTGAAATTATTTCACCACCATGGTAAGATCCCGCATTAGTTACGTGACAAAAAGCACTCATGTTTGCGTGCTATTATTTGTTTTTTGCATCATGATATATTTTCATATCAGAGTGACTGTGTAAGCCCCGCTATTAAAACTTTGCTTTTTCGTCGACCCGAAAATACCGATATCTTAAGCCCAGAATATTTTCAAGCAGAAATTTGATACCAAGCATGTGCATGTAAGTTCTGGAAATTATTTGCAATCTATAATACCTTTTTATTATAGTTTAATTTTTAGTAAGCCCGGCTGTGTGTGAATATTTGCAGCAGGGTAATTGTTAAATTTGAAGAAATTTTTGACAGTTCCATTTATGCCGCCAGTATTTAAACGATTTTTATCTTTAGTTTTGTTGAAAGAAATTTTTGAAAACAATTTTTAAAATATGTAGACAGTGAGGTGACACATAAGTGCTGACACAAATTTTGAAAGGGTTAAAAAAAACGAAAAGCTGCCAACGCGTTTTACATAAAAAACTTTCCAAAAAGCATCTGGGGGTATTTTCTTTTCCATCAAACAAATTATGAAATTCGAGCATTTTTAGTTCTCTGAACTTACATATTTAGGAAAACAGTGCTTAGAAAAAAAAAGAAAAAGTGTCTGAAAACTTGACCTTAACTACACATTTAGGCCGTAATTAGAAGACCCTTTGTGTAACCACAAACACTGACACCATCCGAAGAAGGGTTACTCCTTACAAAACCATTTTACTTCGCTGACGAATTTCATCAGGCAATTAACCTCGGGTTTGAAACCTCACTAAGGTCATTCAGAATCGGTGATCCCAGATAATACTGTGTACTCTGTACGTACACAGTAGATGTAAAACCGATTTCTCCTCCTCGTAATTCTTGCAGCATCTTCAGAAAGGTAAGCCTGACGTAAGCATCTTTTTTTTTAAGGCAGGCCACCATACGATCACTCCATACTCCACTCCCCCCCTATTGAGAAACTTCCGTAGCCTGACTGTCTCGCAAGCATCCGCTATGAAGCCATAGGCATTTCTCCAGGAAGATCTCATTGTCTCACTTAAATATTTTTATAGGCCCGCGCCAGCTGTTTGTACTCCTGCCAATTGGCCTTATTGTGTTACTTCCTGCAAAATTTTCGGAGTGAGTCTAGCTCGCCACTACTGTAATTAGGTAAATGAAAGATATTTAAATCTGCTTTAGGAAGAATACAAGCTCCAATTCTACTTTTACCGTGCTCTACGAAAAGCTTAAATTCAATCCACAGACTGTTGTTTACTTCGCCTTTAGTCAGGAGATCTAGAAGAGTGGCGATGCTGCTTTAGATTTGTGAAGGCTGATTTGCAGTACTTTCATATAAATGACCGCTCTCACGCCAAGGCTACGATGGTGACGTGAACTTCGCACTCTCCGTCGCTGTGAAGCAGTTCCTCCTCCGCAAACACCCATTGCATTGGTCTGGAAGGACGATGCTTTCAGCGTCGGAGAGATCCGGCTCCTGTTCGGGTGCCCCAATATCCACGTCCGTCGTCTTTGGTCAGGAGATCTAGTAGAGTGGCGGTGCTTCTTAAGATCTGTGAACGCTGATTTGCAGTACTCTCATATAAATGACCGCTCTTACGTCATGGCTACGATGGTGACGTGAACTTCGCAGTCTCCGTCGCTGTGAAGCAGTTCCACCTTCGGAAACACCCTTTGTATTGGTCTAGAAGAGACGATTCTTTCAGCGTCGAAGAGTTCCGGCTCCAGTTCGGGTGCCTCAATGTCCACGTCCATCGCTGCATCCGCTTCCTTCACTTCCAGCCTGAAAGAGCCCTTTCTAGAGCGAAATGGGGCTTTTTACGCTTGCGCCTACGCAGCCTTACCCAAAGCTGGGAAGACGAAACTTTGATTCTGCGAGGCGCTGGTGCCTGCGTAGTCTTACCCCGAAGTGCGGAAGCTAAATTATTTTGTTAGGTGTTATGTTATAGCTGTTCAAGGAGTTTTGTGCTTGCCCATGACTTCGCATCGATTTCAAGAGAGCAATGAGTGCGCGGGAGTGTCTTGCATCTTTGCTTATAAGTTACATTCTTATAATCAGTTTGATTAAGTTCGGCGTGGTATTAATTTCTCTAAGGCGGCTAAAAGCGATATTTGGTTATATTTCGAAAATAATACAGACACCGGTTTTGCTGTCTGTAAAACGTGTAAAAATAAACTTAAAAATAATAGAGTGTCTAATTTAAAAACGCACTTAAGTAACTTGCACAAAATTTACTTAAATGAAAGTAAAGAGGCATCGTCAATTTTGTCAAAAGCAACTACAAAAACAATTCGAAAAAAGAAATATAAAATTGAATTGAATAAAAAAGTACTGCTGAGATCGTATGTAGGATTGGTAACGGAGGACCGCATTCCATGTAATATTTTAAATTCCCCAAACCTACGAAATTTTGTCGATCCCATTTGTGACGCGATACGTTTAGGGGACGGGAAAAAAATTACTCTGAATGCATCGAACTGTAAAAAAACATTTTCATTTCATTTAACTAAAATACTACTATTTATTAAATAAAATGCATTCACTTCAATTCCCTAAAGTCTGCACTTATTTAACAAAGGGTGCCATTTTTCAAGACTGTTCACTGTCTAGTTTTTATCAAAATTGGTAAAGTTTGGTGTCTAAAGATGCGTTTAGACCCCAGTATCAACAATCCGAAAGGGGGAAATTAAAATTTAATTTCTGTGAGGTGATACGAAAGACTGGGAGTAAAAATGACACGCATTTTTCATGCAAGTAAAAGGAAGACGCATAAAATGTTTAATAAAAAGGGGTACACATAAATTTGCTCAGTAAAAGGTGGGCATAGAGAAATTAATACCACGCCGAACTTTATCAAACTGATTATAAAAATGTAAGTTATAAGCAAAGATGCAAGACACTCTCCCGCGCACTCATTGCTCTATTGAAATCGATGCGAAGTCATGGGCAAGCACAAAACAGCATTGCTTTTGCTTGCAAAAAGTTTGATTTTCTAATTTTACGACTGCTATTGCATACAACTTGCATAAGCAAGGAAATTGCTTCTACTTCGACTTGTGGCGCTGACGAAAATCAAAAGCAACTAAAAAACAAAACTTTAAAAAAACGCGACAAGCAAGGCACCTTGCTGTTTGCCGCTTAGTGAGTTTTGCTTATGCTTTGTCTGCGACTGCTTTGTTGTTGAGAATAGTAAGTTTAAGCAAAAGCAAATGAGATGAAAGTTATTGTAGTTTTTCAAACACTGGTCATTAGCATCAAGCATTGCCGGTGACATCCATCTTTGTGTCCTCGGGGATTTTAATTTATGTCATTTTTGTTGGTCCCCACTTCGTAACTCGAGCAGATTTGTGGCTTCTAATGCTAATTCTTCAGTCGAAATAACGTTGTTGATTTACTTAAAATTAATGGATTTTTTTAACAGAATCTAAGATTTAGTGTTTACTTCCAATAATGTTCGCTACAACTTCTCGGAATGTATTATATCCATTTCCCCTACTGATAAACACCATGTTCCTCGTACTCACGAGTTAGAGTTTTATGAATTTACTGAGGTTTCTGACGAGCCTAATATCAAATTCAATTACAGGGCATGTGATTTCCCTACTTTGAGTGAAATTTTATTGAATATCGATTGGTGTAATGCTTTCCACGGCAATGATGTTACTTCTTGTTTTCATAACTTTAAAAGCAAGATCTCTGTGCTTGAAGTACGTTCCTATTTTTAATAAGAAAGTGTATAAGATACCTGGCGCACCAAACGGCTAAAGCATCTGAAGAATTTGAAAAACCAATTTTACAGCTATATAGAAAGACTAGAGATTCACTACATTATTTAAAATTCCAGCGATATCTAAAGAAATTTAACTGGTCAAATAAGTTCTTGTACAGAAATTATATTTTGAATTTCGAAACCAATATTATTTCGGATTCGAAGGCCTTCTGGCAATTCATCAATTCAACGTTCGACGGTGCCAAATAAATTATTTTACAATGAGAAATATGCGAATTCTGCCATAGATTCTGCAAACTTATTCGCTGATTTTTTTGCTCTATTGATTTTGAATCCGACGATGTTTTGGATTTTCATTTTCCTTCCAGCAGTAATTCCTCGCTTAATTTTGGATATTTGTGTTTATCTGTTACTGACGTCATCAATGGCATTAGAAACCTCAAACCTTCGTCTAAAACTGACGCGTATGGTCTTTCTTCTTTTTTGCTGAAAATTTGCTTGTGCTTTGCAGTGCCTCTGACAACTAAAATAATATAATAATATATTTAAATTCTGGTATTTTTGTGGATGATTGGAAGTTGGCATTTGTTTCCCCTATATTTCAGAGGGGAAACAAAAACGATGTTCGTAACTTCAGCCCGACTTCAAAGTTCTCGTCTGTCTCAAAACTTTGTGAGGTAATTGTTAATGAAAAGTTATATTTTGCTGTTAAAATCCTAATTTCTACTAATCAGCATGGTTTCGATGTATGTCGCTCGCTGTCACTAATTTGTCCATTTTCAGTGATTATTGCATTTCTGCGTTCGAAAACAGATCTAAAGTTGACACAATTTACACTGATTTCTCTAAGGCATTTGCCAAAGTTTCCCACCAGATACTGTCATCAAAGCTTGCTTCATTGGGGTTTCACTCCACGTTTTTGTCGTGAATCAAGTCATATTTATACAATAGACGTTGCGTTGTTTCCGTTGATAATGTCACATCCCATCCGTTTGTTGCGTCGTCTGATGTTCCGCAGGGGAGCATTCTAGAGCCCCTCTTTTTTATGTTATTTATTAATGATATTGGTTCATGATTTTCGTTTGCTGAATACTTGTTGTATGCTGATGACCTTAAAATATACGCAGTCATTAACAACACTCGTGATTTTGAAAGTTAGCAAACCGACCTACGCAATATTCACAATTGGTGCTATTTGAATCGTTTGTCGCTAAATATAAGCAAATGCTACCACGTAACTTTTGCTAAATCGGCTTCTGCTTTTCATATCTCGTATAGTATTTCTGGCTCTCACCTGAAATCTGTTGATAAAATTAAGGACTTAGGCCTAGCCATGTTAACCATGTCATAACACGATCTTATACGATGCTTGCATTCCTACGTCGAAATTGTTTTGCATTCTCTAATCCGTACACTATTAAACCACTATACTGTGCTTTTGTTAGATCGAGATTAGAGTATACCGCCTACTGGAGACCATACCAAATAGGTGTTCCAACCGCCTTGAGAGAGTACAGAAAGCTTTGATATGATCTTTAAACTTCTCAGAACCCTTACCGTCGTACGGATCTCGATGTTTGTTGATTGACTGCCCTTTTCTGCTAGGTAAATGCAGTTCAATATTCCATACAAGAACCTTCTACAGTTTGAATCCTTCAAAACTGGTTTCTCAAAAACTATTAACCTTTTGTTCGACATGTGCTTTCCATGTAATTTTTCTATCTGTATATTTCCATAGACCTCCCGGAGAGATCCTCCTGATGCTAACGCACAAACATCATCCGCGTAAGCTTGGATGTGAACGAAGTCTTGCGTTTCCGTTAATAGGAAGTCCACTACCAAGCACCATAAGAGAAGTGAGAGTATACCGCCTTGAGGGCAACCTCTTCCAGCCTCTGCCGTGATGTAAATACCATCTTTCTTCCCACAGTCAGCAGTCTTCTGGGTCCACCTTATAATAGTTTCTTCCACCCCCGGCCTTCCGGCCCTGAGCACATAGAATCAATTGTAGTGTTGTCAAAAGCCCCTCAATATCAGCGAAAACTCCCATTGCGTACTCACCTGCTTTTAACCCTACTTCTTTGTTCCAAGAGAGCTGATTCACAGGATTTTCCACTCTGGTATTCATGGTGATAAATACCAAGCGGACACCTCACCAAAACCTTTTATCTGATGTGTTTTCCGAGCATGCGCTCCAACATGAAAGATGTCAGACTGATTGTCCTGAAGCTTTTTGCTAGTGTGTAACCATCTTTTACCGGTTTTAAAATGAATACTACCCTAACTTCACTTCAAAGCGTGGGAATATGACCACAAGCCGGACAAGCTCTGAAGCGCGTTATCAAAACCCTAATGAGCTTATTTATGAGCTAAACTAATTGTTACACTGTAGGTCGTCTCTTCAATTGATTTTAAACTTTTTACTTTTAGGAAGTCTGGTATTCTAGATTCAAAGAGAAACCCAAAGTCTTCCTCATCATCGTTGGTCTCCTTGACGTGGGGATGAGGCTTAGGTGTTGGCATGGTTGCTCCTCGCGGATTTCCATGACACCACGAACTAAGAAAGAAGCTCCATATATGACTCAATGTAGGACTCGAACTTGAACTGCTTCTTATGTGGAGATTACCGCACCAACATCTCTCAACTCCCAGCTCTCCTTCCTCCCTAGTCAATCCTCCCCCTAAGCCAGGGTGTTAAGCGTCACCGTGCCCATTGGTGGGTTTGCAGCCAGGGGGTCTAAATTCCGGCGCCTCCCTGACACCGGGCCACCTCAGGGAGTATGTTTGGCCTTACCGCGGCAAGGGGCGCTGTCGTGGTGTACCACAATTTTGCCCCTTTACTTTTTCAGACCACTGCGCTTGCTTCGTCGAGCAGGTGGTCGTACGACCAAGATGAATACAACTAAAAAACAAACATATACACATAAAACCTAATCTTCCCCATCTCGGCGTAAGACTATGCAGGCGGGAGCGCCTAGCACACAAATTTCTTCTTCCCCATCTCGGGGGTCTAACGCGCCGCTTCGCCCCGATAGGGGCTCTTCCGGGCTGGAGGTGGGTGTTGCACGCCGAACCATGACTATGGGTGCTATGGCGGGGCCTAGCACCAGTAAAGCTGCGGAGATTGTGCTGGAAACGGCAGATCGTTCCGTGGGGGTAGGCACTAGGGCCCCGCCAAACACCGGCGAGGCAGCGAAGCCTAATCTTACGAAAGCAGGGGTCTCACGGCCTGGCCCGAGCGGACTAAGGCGGCAGGCAGCTACACATGATAATATGGAGGGCGTGGCAGCGATGGACACTACGAGCCACGCCCCTCTGAAGTTGGAGTCGGAGCGGCTCAAATTCGCAGACAAGTGAAAGGCCGCGAAGACGCTAAGGAGATACGACAGCGCGAAGGAAGCGATGGAAAGGGCGAAAGCCCTGCTGCCTAATTTCCGGGTCACTGGAGCTTCAGTTGAAAACCGGGTGCCTTCTTCTAAACGACAGAGATCGGCGGAGGAACAAACTCCGGCGACGAAGAGAATCCGGCCGCACTCCTGGTTGGGCAAGCCTAGCTTTGCAGAGGTTGCGAAGGACAGGATCCTTATTGGGGTCCTGGGCCGAGGCAACGAGCTCGAGTCCTTACCAAAGGACCAGTGGAGGTGGGTGAAGGCAGCTCTGGCGAACGTCGTCTTTGACGTTCTGCTGGAGAACTCCGGAACCTCCCGGCCTGTAAGGACGCTGGGTGGTACCAGGGCCATATTAAGGTAGTAGCCTGTGAGGACCAGAGATCGGTGGCGCTGTATAAGGCCGCCGTTGCAAAGGTGGGCCCTGTCTACCCAGGGGCAAAGTTGGAGGTGGTGGACTGGAAGGGCATTCCAGTCAGACCACGGGCGAGAGCATGGGTTCCGGTGACACCATCGGCACCGGAAATCATCCTTAAGATGCTCCAGGTGATGAACCCGGCCGTCCCGACAAGTGATTGGAGGGTCGTCCGGGTCGAGGACGCGGGAGGCCCTTCTAGACAAGTGGTAGTGTCCCTTAACAAGGAGTCCATTGGGATTCTGGAGAAGAGGCAAGGCCGTGTTTCATATGGCCTGGATGAGGTCATCATCAAAGTGTACCGCGGGGACGCTCAGCGTGCTTCTGGGGCGGGGGAAGCAATGGACGTGGACATTGAGGCACCCGAACTGGAGCCGGAACCGGAACTCACCGACGCTGAAGGCAGCGTCTCCTCCCAGACAAACCTTGCACCAACAATGCATATGATGTTTGCAGAGGAGGAGTTGCTTCTCAGTGACGGGGAGGGTGATGCTGACGTCACCGTCGTAGCTGGAAGGGAGGAAGCGGCTGTCTCGTACGAGGGTGCTGCAAATAAACCTCCATCCCTCCAAAGCAGCCTCAGCTGCTCTCCTAGTTCGCCTAAGCAAAGGCGACATTACGGTGGTACTCATTCAGGAACCTTGGGTTTGCAACTCAAGGGTATGTGGGTTGAGTGCCACCGGTTTTAACCATTCGTGGAGCGCGGTAAAGGTAAAAATTAGAGCCTGTATTCTGGCTAAGGCAGATTTAAATATCTTTCTTTTACCTAATTACAGTGATGGCGACGTCACGGCAATTCTCGCGGAGATAGGGGGTATGTCGATCGTGCTGGCATCGGCTTACATGCCGTACGAACCCTCCTCTCTCTATGGTTCGGAATTTAGTGTCCAAGTATGAGAGCGGACACATGTTGGTCGTTAGCGACGCAAATGCTCACCATATCAACTGAGGGAGCACGGGCGTCAATGATCGAAGTGAGTTACTTTTCAATTACCTTCTAACTACTAACCTACATATATGCAACAAAGGTAGGGATCCCACCTTCATTACTAGCAATCGTAAAGAAGTTTTAGATATAACTCTATGTAGTGTTAGTCTATCTGAATTGATCGAGAGTTGGCGGGTTCTAGATAAGCACTCCTTCTCTGATCATCGTTATATTTCTTTTACCAGCCCGAAAGTGCGCAAAAACCTAAAAAACACGGATTGGCGCTCTTATAAAAGGTTATTTGAGGATAGGCTAACCAGCGAACCTCTTATTGAACCTAATTGCATCGGGATCTAGAGAACATGGCGAACGTTTTTACGATGACCTGCTCAAATGCCCTAGATCAGGCTTGCCCTGAATCTTAACAATGGGGCAAACGTAAACCCCATTGGTGGTCACGTGAGTTGGACTCACTACGTAAATCTTGTAGGAAAAATTTCAACAAAGCCAAAAGACTTAATCTGGAACTGGTATGGCAAGAGTACAAAAAGTCTCTCCAGACCTATAAAAAGCTTTAAAGGCGGCAAAAAGATCTTCGCGGAGAAACTTCTGCGGCGGCATCGAAGGTGTTTCCGAGACAGCTAGGCTAAGGAAGGTTCTCTCAGGATCCTCTAACCCGATAGGTTTCTTGCAGAAGCAAGACGGTTCCTGGACCTCAACTGGAAAGGAGACCCTTGAACTGCTACTAGACACCCACTTCCCTGGGAACACAACTGCGGAGGAAAGAATTCCTCCGTCTGTTTCTTCCAACCCCGTCAACATACCGGTTTCGGAAGAAAAGGTTAAATGGGCTATCCAAAGCTTTAAGCAATACAAATCTGCAGGGCCGGATGGGAAAATACCTGCTCAGCTAACTAAGACACTGGAGGTGTCTGCAAAATGGCTCTCTACTATTTTCAGGGCCTGTTTCAAACTAAATCACATACCGTTGGCATAGAGAAATGTCACGGCTGTTTTTATTCCTAAAGCTGGTAAGGCCTCACACACTAATCCAAAAGATCTTAGGCCTATCAGTCTATCATCATTTGCTCTTAAGACACTTGAAAGGATTGTTAGTAGCTACTATCTAATGACCAGCATGCCTACCGCAAAGGCAAATGTACTGAGACTGCACTCCATAGCTTGATCGGCTATATAGAGAAGTCTCTCTGTGTCAAGGAGTTCTGTCTTGTAGCCTGCCTGGACATTGAAGGCTCCTTCAATAACGTGCTTCCAGAAGCCATAATTGGCGCCGTTAGGGATCTAGGAGCTGAATGCTCACTGGTTGAGTTAATCGGCCAGCTACTCAGTTGCAAGTAGTAAGGGCTAAGCTGGGTGCGAGCGAATTGTCGCGGCACGTGTCGAAGGGGACGCATCAAGGAGGTGTCCTATCCCCACTTCTGTGGAACCTCACCGTTAATACGCTGCTGCGCGATACGGTATGGGGTGGCGCAAAAGTTGTCGCGTATACTGATGACGTCACGATCGCAGTCAGGGGAAAGTTTCCGCAAACATTATGCGAGCTGATGCAACGAGAAGTTATAAAGTGCCTTCGGTGACTCCACCGGTACTAAATGGTTTCCGGTTAAGTATTTCTACAAGTGAAAAATTTCTAGGCGTTGTTTTAGATAGGAAGTTAAACTGGAAAAAAAACCTTTTTCAACGTCATGCAAAGGCTTCCATAGCCCTCTACACATGTAAGAGAGCCATAGGCAGGTAATGGGGTCGTAATCTTCGGATCTGTCGGTGGATTTTCACAGCGGTCGCCAGACCAATTTTCCTATATGGGGTGATCGTATGGTGGCCTGCTTTATATAAAGAGGTTAACCTCAGGCTACTCACCAAGAAGCAAAGATCTAGTATGATCTGCATGATTTGGTCGGGCAACAGACGGCAGGGACGACTGCTTTGCGGCTAAGAGAGACATCACAGTGGCACCCTGAAGGCCAAGGGCACTCTAGTATTTTGAACAAGTTCTGATCTATTCCGAGCAGCACGGATCGGTGTGCTTGGACATCGGTAAATGAAAGTAACTTTATTACACGAATTCCAAGCAGGGCGGAGTGGAAACCTGAGTTTCATACCCCACCTGATAGCATTTTCATCTATATAGATGGCTAGAAACTCGATAATCAGGTAGGAGGGGGCGTTTTCTCACGAAACCCTTTCCTGCAAATTTCCTTTAGGCTCCCAGATCACTGGAGCGTCTTCCAGGCTGAGGTCTCAGCTATCATGGAAGCGGTGAAGAAGATAGGGACCGGGGTTATAGGAAGAGACATCTTCATTTTTAGTGACAGCCAGGCTGCAATCAGAGCTCAGCTCTTTCACGTTTAACTCGAACATCGCGCTGGACTGCCGCCGATCTCTACAGGAGATGGCTAAGCTGAACAGAATACACTTCATTTGGGTCCCTGGTCACCGGGTCGCGCAGCGTTCTCTCTCTAAGAAGGATGACCTTAGTAAGGTTTCAAACACCGAGGTAAATTGTCTGTTGAAGTTCATCAATGAGGCAAACTGGTTTGATAAGGGGTAATTTCTTTTTGGATGGCACAAAAGTTTTCTTTGTGGTAACACAATGAGCCTAATAATGGCCTAAGTGAGCCGCTGAAGGCGGCTTCCACTCCAACCTAACCTTACCTAACCACACCTCTTGCCAATACACCTTTTGAGGATTTTGACCTTTCGGTACCTGGTTTGTAGCAGTGCGCAGCGGAAACTCAATGAATCGGTGATCAGAAAGAGTTCCCTCTTCCAAGCCCCTTCATCCTTTGATATGATCCTCCATACCTTTATTAGCGATGGTCAGATCGATCACTTCTTGTCTTCTGGTCGTACAAAATTATTACGACCCGTAGGCCAGAGTGTAGTAGCTTTTTGCCGCGAGAGTTGCACTTCGTGCTACCCCACATAGTGTTTTGTGAGTTTGTTTCACAGCCTACTATAAGGCCCACACCACTTGACTCAGCGCACTGCAAGATGTCTATGAGTTCCCTCGAAGGAAGGGGAAGTACGGAGTAGTATGGTAGGTAGGCCGAATCTACGATGACCTCGGCTTGGCGACCGCCAATACAGTACCGGATTTTTATCGCAACATCTTGAGAGCAAAACTCTCTAAGCATCGCACATTCGACTGATCGCGGAACTACAATGCATGCCGGCGACTTTTCTGACCCTATAAACAGAAAAACGTTACCCCAAGAAATCCCTCCAAGACCCCAAATGTGCCCATGACATACCCATGGTTCCTGAATTAATATTAGTTGAGGATTTGTATGCAGCTTTGAATGGGTTAACCGTTATCGGTTCTGAAACTGCTACCAGTGTCTAGCCTGAAAGTGAAAAATGCCTTCTAAAAATGTTGCAGCTTGTGCAACGTGGTATCGTAAGGTTGCTCGTATGCTAGTTCATTCTCCTCCGCATTCAAAAGCAGGCTCTCCATTGACAGAGTCAATGTGCCATCATCCGCCAGTAATTTGGTTCTACTAAGACCCTAGATGTCAGTCTCAGTCATAGGAGATGGTGAGCTTTAGGCCTGCACATCCCATGCCTAGGCGGCCGACGAATCGGTGGGGGGGTTTCCGGCTTGCTGTATTTGGCCCGTCATGCACCTACTACCCGAAAAGCACTAAATGCCATTCGGGTTACTGCAGCCAAGCAGTACTTGGTCACCGTTCACAAGATAGCATACAAGGGTATGGAGGGCTTTTGTCTGTACTAGTACACAAAACCGCACTACCACCCATTGACAAGGTCTGATTAGTGATTTGGCTAAGCCCACCACCTGCGACACCTTCGTAAAGGAGACAGTTGGGTTGTACGCGTTTAAAACTTACTTATTAATTGGCGCTATAACCTCTTAAGGGATTTTGGCCGAGCTCAACAGATTGCGCCAGTCCCTCCTTCTTCCTGCTAACTAGCGCCAATTGGAAACACCAAGTGACGTGGAGTCCTTTTCCACTTGGTCTTTCCAACGCAAAGGAGGGCGTCCTCTTCCTCTACTACCACCAGCTGGTACCGCGTTATACTTTCAAGGCTGGAGCACTTTCGTCCATTCGCATGACATGTCCCAACCAATGCTGGTTCCCATATAAAAAAAAGTCCTCCACTTTTTCGCAACTGTAATTGTTAACAGTGATGCGGAAGCCAAGATGTGAGTGCGCAGACAAGTTATTTGACGCCTTCGTTCACTGCCAGACCCATACGTTTCATTTCTTTATCCAGTTTGGAAAAGGCGAAAATAACTGCGCGGTTGGTGAGGCCGATGATATCGATATCATCAGCTTACGCCAGAAGTTGCACGCTCTTATAAAATATGGTGCCTGAACGGTTCAACTCTGCAGCTCGAATTATCTGATCTATCATTAAGTTAAAAAGCCGCACGAAAGAGAGTCACTCTGTCTGAAACCTCGTTTGGTTTCAAATGGCTCGGAAAGGTCGATCCCGATTCTAACGGAGCTGGTGGTGTTGCTCAACGTCATTTTACATAGCCGTATTAGTTTTGTTGGGATACCAAATTCAGGCATTGCGGCAAATAGGCAGCTTTTTTTCTTGCTATCGAAAGCGGATTTGAAGTCAACAAAAAGATGGTGTGTCTATTCTTCTTTTTCGGGTCTTTCCCAAGATTTCGCGCTTATTAAGTCATGTGAGAATTTTATAGACAAGTGAGAATTTTACGAAACCACAGAAATGATTGTTGATAAATTTGTCTATATTTTTAATTAAAATACGAATGTATAAAAAGCCATGATCCATTAAAAATATATTTCAGTATTAATTTTTTCTAACACAATTCTCAAAAGTTCATCAGTGAAATTAATTTTTTGCATAATTAAAATGCCTGGTTTACTATATGATTTTCTTAACGATTATGATGAAGATGTTTTATTTGATGTGGATTGTGATATTACCAAAGGAATTAGAGTTTTCTCTTTTTGTTTTAAACTGAGTGAACAAGCGCGAAGGAATGTCATCAGGGAAAACTGGAGGAGTAATATTTGGGTGTTTAAGTTACAAGCATTTTGTGAAAGTTTCATACGATAACTATATAACAAACAGATGGAATACTATTTTCGTTTTAAACTTAATGGAACTCCTAGAAAATATGAAAAGGAGGGAACATATTGGAAGTTTGAAGTCAATGTTCTTGGCTTTAAGTTAGATGAACATTGCGCTACATACTGCACACAATTTCTTGTTGCAGTAAATTTTGATGTATTTACAATAATAAAAGAAACAGTATTGTTTTAATTATTTTTATTTCTTTTATATTCAAATAAACTGTATTATTTCAAATTTAAAACATTTGTACATTTATAAATAAACCATTTGTTACAACTAAATTTAATAAATGCATATAAACTTTTTTTCAAGTGATTAATACGTGCAAAACCACCAATACCTTTATATTTATATACAATTCCTAAAAGTTCATTAAGAAGTTTATCTTCATGGATCCATTCAACATCACAGCTAATATTGTGCTTTTTGGTGAAGTTCGAGAGCATTCCAAATCGATATCATCCGCTATAATTTCATCATCAAACCACTGTTGTATTAAAAATTTTAATTTTTGAATATCTCTATCATTTTTAAAATTAACTTCAAATGAGGGATCTTCTTTCGCCTTATCATTTAAATTAATTTTTGCAACATTTAATAACCCTTTAGTGTCTATAATCCCATTTATAGGAACAGTTGCTAGTGTTGATTCACAAAGATCAACACAATTATTTACATTTTTGGTGTTAGCTTTTAGTGGGGTGGCTTTTTGTGTTGATCCTTCAGCTGATTTTATCTTTACAGGTCGTTGTCTCTTACGCTTATTTGCTACATATGTCTTCACTTCAGTTGAATCTTGAAGGGATTGGGCGGGCTCTTCTAGTTTTTGAAGCTGCTTATTAAATTCTTCTTCATCAAAATTTTTTAACATCTTTTCGAATTCCTCTTGATCGAACACAAAATTAAACATTTATTGTTCGCTGTCAAAGGCTGTAGAATCCATTGCTCTACGTTAATGTGCCCGCCATAAATATAATATTACAATTAGTTTATTTCAAAATAAAATTTATATCTATTTATAGCTTTTTCAACCGTTTATCAAAATTGTTTTTTTTGTTTTATATTATATACGTTAACCATTGTCATAAATTTGTGGTTTCTTTATCACACAGATTACAACCACCTAGGTTCGTTAAACATGGCTGCATATAAGTTATAAATTTTTTTCATTGTTTTATATCGTGAATAAAGCGAAATGCAATTACATATATCTACTATTTCCTTGTATGAATTATCAGCAAAATGACAATCTTTCTTATGTAACCCATTTGGTGAATATATGAATGGTTCGGATAAACATGATCGCAATTCATTTATTATAGAATAAAAAAATATTTGATGTTCATTATCAATTAAATCGGTATATTTTCTTAAAAACTTTTCTAAATAATTCGGGAAAGACATTTTTATTTTTTTTTATTTTTATTTTTTTTATTTTTTTTATATTTTTTTTTTCCTTTTCTCTCTACTCTTTACTTGATACTAAATTAGAAATTATAAAACCCCTACTAGTAGTACGTAACTGGTGGTTTGCGAAACCACAATTTCCGCAAAATACATACCGATAGACATATGTATACATATATGTATATATATACATACATATGTACATATATACATACATATATATACATATGTATACATATATGTACATTTAGAAAGATAAGGCTACTTATCCCAATGCCTATAAATTAGTCATCTTTTCAGTGAAATCATACAGTAAATTATTTGAAGCGGCTATTGTTTCAACTCATTTATATTTCAAAGGATAATAAAATTATTTTATAAGAATTTTTAACATTGTTTAACCACCAACACTTCTAATAAACGGCAATAAACTATAATATTTCCACATTATGCAGCAAGCTCTTAAGGATTTAAAAGCAGTTTCGAAGAAAAAAAATGAACAAAAACCAATATTGAAGGCGATTGATGTTTCAATTAATAAAAAATTAAGAATATTAAAAGCCCAAAGGGTGAAGACAAAGTTTGGGGAGACGGTAATGATAGAACTAGATGATAGCGTTCTTTTTCTTTCGAAATCCTACAACTCCTTAGAAGATTCAACTATTGAAACAATAAATAATAATTCATTTTATATTGAATTGATTAAGCCTGGTGAAAAATTTACTTCTCCGTTATTAAAATTTCATACAGCATAAACTTTTTTTGAATGCTTTTTCAAAAAAAAAAAAAAAAAAAAAAAAAAAAAAAAAAAAAAAATGTATCCGTGTAGTTTTTGTGAAAAGATATATACTCGGAAGAGGAGTTTAGACAAGCATATTACAATGAAACATCAAGTTTCAAAAATAATAATTTTTTGTGAGCAATGTAAAATTCAATTGGAAGAAAATGTATGGGCATCACACGTGAGAACAAACATGCATAAAAAAAAATTGTATGTATAGTGTGAAAAGTAATGTTAAATGTATTAATGCTATGTTTAATAATCGTATTGAAACATACGTTTTGGAAAACGATCAACCAAATGATTTAGTTATTGAAAATTTTTTCGAAAAACATGAAGATGAATTATCTGAACTTTTACTGAAATCTTTAGAAAAGCATGAAAACATCAAATTTAACTTTGAATTATTTTGTAAATATATTCAAATAAAAGAAAATATTGAAGAATTTGCTATAATGTCACATCAAACATTAATGACTGAAGCATTTATGGAGAACAACAATGTTGTTAATATAATTAAAAAGTTTAGTAAATTGATTGAAAAAATGAATACATTTCAAGAGCGAGATAGTGGTTGGAGTCTAAGTGAAATTATTCATCTAGAAGTAAACATAAATAAATACCAACCAATTAGAGGCTCGTTATATATACCACTACCAAAAATAATTGCAGATAAAAAAGCATGTGTTAATATTGTTAACAATGATATATATTGCTTTAAGTGGGCCATAATTTCATCTCTTTATCAACCCTCAAAACACAGAGAAAGGTGCTCTTCATATAACATTAAAAATATCGAAGATTCCATTATAACTTTAAATAATGAAAAAGTAGTCAATTTTGAAAATTTAAATTTTCCATTACAAATAAAAGATATTAAAATATTTGAATCAAATAATTCAGATATTAGTGTAAATGTGTTTCGTATAGAGGACAATTTGATAATAGGTCCCTTTTATTTAACAAAAGAAGAAAAAACGCATCACGTTAATCTTATTTCTTTATACAGTGATGATTTCAATGAAAGTCATTATGTTTGGATAAAATATTTAAGTAGATTACTTGGATCACAAGTTACAAGAGTTAAGAAAAGATTATATATTTGTAATACATGTCTAATACATTTTTATGAGGAAGAAAAATTATTTATTCATAAAATGCATTGTAGAAAAATTGTAACACGTATGCCTGAGCCTGAAAAAAGAATATTAAAATTTAAAAATTTCAAAAAACAATTAGATGTACCATTTACTATATATGCAGATTTCGAATGTATTCTAAAACCAATAGATATTCAAACTTCTACTAAGACTCAATGTGTACAAGAACATATTCCTTATGCCTATTGTTATTTTATTAAGTGTTCATATAATAATCAACTGAATCGTTTTAAAATATATAGCGGTTTTGATGCTCCAAAACATTTTTTTAAAAGTATTTTCGATGATGTTTTAGATATTTACCACCGTTATTTGAGTAAAACAGTAAGAATGCATCCATTAACTGCCAACCAACTTAGTCATCAAAAAGAGGATATAGTTTGTCATATTTGTGGAATGGAACTTTTATTAAATGATAGGGTAGCAGACCATTCTCATTTAACAGGTGAATATAGAGGTCCGGCACATAAAAAATGTAATTTAGAGTATCAGATAGTAAATTTTATTCCAATATTTTTTCATAATTTATCGAAATATGATTGTCATCTATTCATTAAAGAGTTGTCATCTGTTAAGGGGAATATAAATATTATTACCTTAAACAAAGAATTATATATTTCGATATCAAAGAGAATATATGTTAATGATAAAGATACAATTGAACTTCGTTTTTTAGATTCATTTGGATTCATGCCTTCTAGTTTAGACAGTTTAGCAAAGAATTTAAACAATAATGATTTAGAAACAACAAAGGCTTTTTTCCCTAACGATTATCACTTTATCTTGATGAAACGTAAAGGTATTTTTCCATATGACTACCTAGATTCTGAAGAACGTCTCAATGAAACACAATTACTAGCTCGTTCACATTTCTTTAATAAATTATCAAATGAATCATGTAGTATTGATGATTATCAGCATGCACAAAATGTTTGGGCAACATTTAATTGTTCCAATTTATTAGATTATTTATTACTATATTTAAAAGTAGATGTGCTTCTCCTCAGTGACAGTTTTGAAAATTTTAGAAAATTATGTAAAGGAATATATCGATTAGACCCATGTCAATATTATACATCTCCAGGATTATCTTGGGACGCGATGCTCAAAATAACTAGAATAGAATTAGAATTGTTGACTGATGAAAACATGCATAATTTTATTTTGTCAGGGATTAGGGGAGGTATTGTTCAATGTTGTAAACGGCGTTCAGTTGCTAACAATAAATATTTAAGTGATTACGATGCGACTAAGCTTTCAAATTATATAATTTATTTAGATGTCAATAATTTATATGGTTATGCTATGTCACAATATCTTCCTCATAATAATTTTGAATGGGTTGAAAACGTGGAGGAGTTTAACGTTTTTAGTATACCAGAAGATTCTTTAGTTGGATACATATTAGAAGTAGATTTAGATTATCCCATAACCACTCACAATATTCATAATGACTTACCATTTTGTTTTGAAAATAAAAAAGTTGATTCAATGAAAATCTCAAAGTTGATTGGTGATTTAGGAAACAAAATAAAATATATTATTCATTATAAAAATTTACAACAATGTATTAAACATGGACTTGTTTTAAAGAAAATTCATAGAATTCTACAATTTAATCAATCGGATTGGTTAAAAAAATATATTGATTTAAATAATTATCATAGAACATTAGCAGCAAATAAGTTTGAAGAAAATTTCTTTAAATTATTAAATAATGCGGTGTATGGAAAAACTATGGAAAATGTAGATAAAAGAGTAAATGTTAAATTAGTACAAGATTGGGAAAATACTAATCTTGGGGGAAGAGGTAGGAAAAAATTAGGTGCTAGAGCCTTAATAGCAAAACCAAATTTCCATAGTCTAAGCAAATTTTCTGATAATTTAATAGCTATTCAAATGAAACAAGTGTCCATTCTATACAATAAACCGATATATATTGGTTTTTCCGTTTTAGAACTTTCTAAATTTAAAATGTATAGTTTCCATTATGATTATATCAAAGAGAAATATAAAAATAATATTGATTTGAATTATATGGATACTGATTCATTCATATATGATATTCAAACTGACGACTTTTTTAATGATATTCGCGTTGACATTTCAAAATTTTTCGATACCTCTTCATATTTAATAGACAATATTTTTAACTTTCCTCAGTTGAATAAGAAGGTTCTAGGTATGATGAAGGATGAATGTAATGGAAAGTTAATAAAAGAATTTATTGGTTTAAGAGCGAAAATGTATTCATTTAGAATTGATAACGATATAAATGAAATTAAGAAAATTAAAGGAATAAAAAATAGTGTAACTTCTACATTGAGTTTAAGTGATTTTAGAAAATGTCTGTTGGAAAATAAATTGTGTAATGAATCAATGTATATATTTAGATCTAAATTACATACGGTTTATACTCAAAATATTTATAAAGTAGCTCTAATTAATATAGATGATAAGCGAATTGTACGAGAAAATCATATTAATACTTATGCTTATGAACATTTCGAAACACTATAGGAGTGCTTTATTGTTGTAATAAAAAAAAAAAAAAAAAAAAAAAAAAAAAAAAAAAACAATTTATATTTTATGTTATTTATTTTTTATTGAATAAAAATTTTAAACATAATTGACCACATATTACAGTGTTATATTTTTGTTTCTGCTCATAATTGTAATGTATTGGTGGCTTCAGGTAATTAATTAGTTCTATCGGTGGCTGTAAATTTCCAAAACTATCAAAATATTCTTTATAATTTTTGTTTTTATAGTATGCTACCCAATGAGTGCCAGGACCATCAACATCATCTAAATTAAGAATTCCACATTCTTGAGATTTCGGTTTATTCGGTAAAGAATTTCTCATAAAAATTCCCCTGAAATCTTTAAGATGTTTGCAATATTTCATTAAATCTACATCCGTCAATGGTCTTTTGGGTAGCTTTTTTGTTAGTTTTTTTGATATGGTCGTAAATATAAACCATATCCCTTTTTATATGGCTTGAGGAATAAGCCCTTTCCCATAGCGATCGATTCCATATATCTATTATGACGGCAAGCCTCAGCCAATTGCTCCTTTCCATTTCTGATATCATTAAAAACTTTTGCTATAGCTGATCCACCAGATGCTATACCACCAAGTGCACCTAACGCCGTTAAAATAGGAAGTAGTGGTAAAATTCCACCAATTTTTGGAACTGGAATTATTCTCGGTATGTTAATTTTTTTATTTTTTAAGCTAGACTTTATAGCATCCTGAGAAATGTTATAAGCCTCATTAAATGACTGCGGCTTCCTTTTTTAAGCATATTGACACCTTTTTTAACTGCCATCAAAAAAGATTTATTAGATGTCACCTTACAGTTTTTCATCTTTTTACGTTTTTTACATTTAGATGTATTTCTTTTTTTATTTTTAATACCCATTCCCAATTTGAGTTTTGCTTTCATTGCATTTGTAACGAACCAAGCGTTTGCTCGCTCTTTGAAATCACTGTCCTTAGATGTAACACGCTGCCAGGCTTTCTCAGGTAAAACTTTATCAGCTTGGTGTCTGATATTTATATCTTTCGCTTGGGAATATGCAATATCATGTTCTCTGCAAGCTGCATCTAAATGATTTATACCCTGATCTCCTCTTTCTATCCGTTGTCGGAGTTTTGTTCCTGGGCCACAAAATTGATACCCGGGTAAATGAAGTTCAATAGGTAAAGAATTAATCAAACTATTTGCAAAACCCTGTCCAATCTTTTTATGTATAAGTCCCATTAGGTGAGTTTTTTTAATTAAATGATGACCTTATTATAAAAGCGATGGTTTATATTGCTATAAATCTAGTAATCAAAATGAAAGTTGTTAAACAACGTCTCCAACTTAAGGTTAATAATGCCGACAATTATATAAATGTTAAAAATGTTTCTAGACATAGTCCCCTTTTACCAAATTCCATACGAGCGCTGATTGTGGGACCATCAAATTGTGGAAAAACTAATGTTATGCTTAGTTTGATTGAAAGCCCAAACGGTCTTAATTTCCGAAATATATACATTTATTCTAAATCATTATATCAGCCAAAATATATCTATCTAAAAAGACTTATTGACCCAATAAAAGGAATAAATCTTTATACATTTAGTGAAAACGTTGATGTTATTAAGCCCACTGAAGCCAAACCGGACTCAATTTTTATATTCGATGATGTAATATGTGGAAAACAAAGTACAATACGAGATTATTTTGGTATGGGTCGACATAAAAACATTGATTCTTTTTATTTATGTCAAACTTATACAAGAATTCCTAAACACTTAATTCGTGATAATGCAAACATGATTATTGTATTCAAGCAAGATGAAATGAATCTTAAGCATATCTATAATGATCATGTTATTGGAGATATGTTATATAAAACATTTTTAAAAATTTGCACCGAGTCTTGGAGAAATAAATATGACTTTGTTGTTATAAGTAAAGACGATCCTATAAACAAAGGTCGATATCGAAAGGGTTTTGATAATTTTATACAATTATAAAACCTCTATAAAACCCATATACCAGACCAGATTCTTATCAGATATTCAGCTGATAGGTAGCAGATTTTTCACTCACTCGTTAAAGAACATGTTAAATAATCATATGAATGTATTAGCAAATCTTGCTAAGACCAGGAAAGTATTAAAGGAAAAAATTAAAAGAATGAAATCGGGAGAATTGGATAGAATTAATTTGTTGGAGGATACATTTAAACCCATTTCAAAACCATTAAATGATTTAGTTGATAATTTGAAAAACTCTAATCAATATAATGTTACTAATTATAATGGCGATCATGATGAAGGAATTTGGCAGACGGATAGTGAAAAAAAAAGTGAAGAGATGGACGTTGATACATTGTCAACCGTTGAAAATTATGAGAAAGCTAATAATCTTAATAATAAAATAAACACTTTTTCGAATATCTCAGAATTAGAAAATTCTGCAGATAGTTCCCAGAAACAAAATGTTAAGAAGCGAAATCCTATTAATATTATTAATGACCAATGTTTTGATAAAAAACAAAAATTAGATAAGGTTGTTAGCATTAGAAGCAAAATAAATTTTATGAATGATCCTGAAAAGCCAGCATCATATATTCCAAGTAAACCTAATGATAATGAATTACTAAAAAGAGCTGCACAAAGCAATGTAATGAAAACTAAAACAAATATTGATAATAAACCTGAAAAGCGAAAAGCTATTGATATCATTAATGACCAATGTTTTAATAAAAGCCAAAAATTAAATAAGGTTGTTAGCGTTAGACAAAAAATAAATTATATGAATAATTGTGAACGACCAGAACCATATATTCCCAGTAAAGCAAATGATGAAGAATTACAAAAAAAGGCTGTAGAAAACCAAAGTCAAGCTGAAACGTATAATAATAATACTTCTCCAACTGAAAATGTTATTTTAAGAAGAATCGAAGAAGATCCTGATCTGTGGGAAAGACATAAACTTGTAAAACGTCAGTGTAAAAATCAACTAAATGAAGACTTTAAACGGATTAAGCTTACTCATCCCAATTCACTATTACAAAACATAAAATTGCTTAAAGATCTTAAAATGCTTGATACATTGTATGGTCTGGATAGAGATTCAAATGGCCGATTGCGATTTGGATTGAAACCATTAAAAATTAATTCCAAAGACATTATACATATCGGGAAGGATAAATGGAAAATGACACCAGGTCTGTTTGAGTTAATATTTCATAAAAACCCCAAACATTATAAAAAGTGTGATTTGAAAACTTATCGTCAGATCTTATTAGATACAAGCGCTCACAAACGTAATTATAACCCAAATAGTCAAATTAAGGGAACAAAATCTTTTAAATATCTACATATTATTAGGAAATTGTTCAATTATAATCCACACTCATTCATAAGTGGTAGAGGTTTATTGAAATCATTCGATTGTCGCAAAAATATTTATCAATATTGGGATAACCCTAATGAGTTGGTGGATAGATTGAGATTGCTTATATCTTCAACAAGTGCCGCCCATAACAACCATCACAACGAGATTATATCAATTATTGAAGAGTTGCGGGAAGCAAATACATATTATTAAATAATATGAGTATAAATAAATTTGGGCATTTCTCTTTTGATCATAGTAATGGATCAAAAGCGAAATCAATTCTAGACCGAAACAAAAATCTTAATTTAAACAAGAAAAGAATAATTAACCTAGCTGCTCCTATAGAAGACGATGATGCCATTTCAAAAGCATTCCTTTTAGAAACATTAAATAAGATGAAAACCAAATTAGAACATCAAATCAAAGAAATAAATGTAATCCTGAATACTAGTATTAAAAATGACATATCAATTCTTGAGGGTCTAATAGACCAACGAATAAAAGATGCATGTGGGGAAGAATTAGATGATATAAAAAACTATTTATCAACTATTGAGGATTATTTGATGCGTTTCGTTGTGTTGAAACAACACCCAACTGAAAAAGACGTTGAAGCGGTAAAAATAAAGTTCCCTACTATAAAAGGATTAACAAAATGAATAACAAAAGAGCTATTGTAGAAGAATTACATAAACAAGCTAGAAAAAGTTTTAAACGAAGACGAGTTATTATTAAAGGCATCGATGATTTATGGCAAGCTGACTTGGTGGTAATGACTCAGTATTCCAAAAGTAATAATCATTATCAATACCTTTTAACTGTAATCGATACATTTTCTAAAAAAGCATGGGCCGAAGCAGTTAAGGATAAAACTAAAGAAAATGTAACAAATGCAATGACTAAGATTTTAAACTCAAGTAACCGAATACCGAAAAACCTACAAACAGATGATGGAAAGGAATTTTATAATACTTATTTTAAGAGATTATTACAAACAAAAAATATCAATCATTATTCAACATTTTCATTATTAAAAGCATCTATAATAGAGCGATTTAATAGGACATTAAAAGGAATGATGTGGAAAGAGTTTAGTTTTCGGGGAACCTATAAATGGATTGATATCTATAAAAATTTAGTCAATGATTACAATAATACTATTCACAGGACCATCAGAATGACTCCAAATGAGGTAAATTCCTCGAATGAACAACATTTATTGAATACTGCATACAACAATTTAAAAGTTTTTCATAGACCAAAATTTAAAATAAATGATGAGGTTAGAATAAGTAAATATAAACATGTATTTGAAAAGGGGTATACACCAAATTGGACAACAGAAGTTTTTAAAATAAAATCAATTAAAAACACAAATCCTACAACATATATACTTGAAGACTATCATTGCTATTAAGGGTGGATTCTATGAATATGAACTAATGAAAACTAAACTCCCTCATGTATATTTAGTTGAAAAAGTTTTGAGACGTCGAAACAATAGAGTTTATGTTAAATGGTTAGGATTCTCTTCTGAACACAATTCCTGGGTAAATGATAATGACTTAAATTAAAAAATAAAATTAAAAAAAAATATATATATACATATATATATATGTATATATATATATAAAAAGTGTTTTAAGAATTATTTCAGTTAAGTATTTAATGATAACCTATCAACATGTCGATTACATTAACCATAAATGGTAACTCATCTATACTGATTGCAAATTATTTCCCTCCCATAGAACTCAAGCAAGACTATGTTTGTGGGTTAATTAGTTTTGACTCGTATCATACAATTCCAAATGTGGACAAAGAAAACAATTTGTTTCACATTGGATCGAATGTTTTTGAGATACCTGTTGGAACATATGAATTGGATGATATAGTTGAGAAAATAAGCAACATGTATGAACCTTTGAATCGAGGGTTTATTGATATAAAAGCTAATCCTAATACATTTCGAACCGAAATTATGAGTAATAACGAAGAAGTGAATTTTGAGAAAAAATACACTATTGGTCCATTACTAGGTTTCAGTAAAAGAATATTGGAGCCAAAGATTGTTCATTACTCTGACAATCCAGTGGATATAACAAAAATAAACACAATATCTGTTGAATGTAATATCATCTACGGATCATATATAAATGAAATATCTGCGCATACAATACATCAGTTTTCTCTTAGAGTTAGTCCAGGGTATAAAATCTCAGAAATACCTGTTAATGTTATATATTTACCGGTTAATACTCGTCAAATAAGCACTCTAGTTCTTAAAGTTGTTGATCAAACGGGTAGCCTGATTAATTTTCGTGGAGAAGACATATCAATAAGACTACATTTAAAACCTATCTAAAGGGGGGGGGGGGGGGAAATGATAATTTTTAATAAAAAGCAAATACATACAGATTTTGTGAATAGTTTCCAATCATCCTCAAAAGTATTGGTTACAAAAACAAAAAATCTACGCTCTAAAGAGGTAAATTCTTCTGTTCAACATAAAATTGATTTAACCCCATCGAATAAGGAGTTTCTAATAAGCCTAGGATTTAATTTGAAAAATGAGTGATATAATAAACGTTTTGTACAAGCCCATTTTTGATGATAGTATCATAAAAAATTATTATCATACCTACATACCATACTTACAATCGTTTCAAAACAATGATGAAATTCGGATCCCCATACAAAATCAAGACCTATGTATATGTGCTACCAAGTGAGAGTATGTTATACATTGAGGGATTCATATCAAAAAGTGATGCAACAATTTCAAAAACTGTGCAGCTGCTAAATAATTGTATGGCCTATTTATTCGAGGAGATACGATATGAAATAAATGGAATAGAAATTGATCGCACTAGAAAGTTGGGTATTGCAACAGAAATGAAAAATTATGTATCACTTAACGAATTTGAGAGTACAAATCTAAAAAAATGCAGGGGTGGTGCCCTTTTAAAAATATTAACTTAAAAACTGGACATTTCAATTTTTGTATACCATTAAAAAACCTGCTTGGGTTTGCTGAAGATTTTGATAAAATTATTGTTAATTGTAAACATGAATTAATCTTAATACGAGCTAAAAGAAGATGATGCTGTTATGATGACAACTATAGAAACAGAAAAGCTTACATTAAAACTTTTAAATATTACATGGAAAGTGCCACATATTCAACTTTCAGACTCGTATCGGTTAACTATGTTGAAAATAATTAATAGTAAACAACCGCTAAACATTTCATTTAGAAGTTGGGATGTCTACCATAACCCCTCTCTACAGGAAAGCACGAATATCTTATGGAATGTTAAAATGGTTGGTGAAAATGAAAGACCTCGCTATATTCTTTTAGGATTTCAAAATGATAAAAAATTTAAACATTGTGACTTATTAGATGTCAAAGTTCACCTTAACTCCGCTACATATCCATATGATGATCTTAATATTAAATTTGAACGAAATCGGTATGCTCTATTATATGACATGTATTTAAAATTTCAACAAAGTTACTATGGACGCACTCCCCAACCACTTTTATCACCTGATCAATTTGTTGAAAATGCTCCAATAATTGTTTTAGATGTAACACATCAAAATGAATCTATAAAAAGCGGCCCCATCGATATTCGGATTGAATTAAAATTTCACAAGTCCGTCCCTGCCAACACCGCTGCTTATTGTATACTTATCCACGATAAAATGTATGAATATATTCCATTTACAAATGTTGTTAAAAAGATTATTTAAAAATTTAAAAATAAAATAAAAAATTATTTTTATTTAAAGTAAGTTATTTACAGATGGGATTTTTTTTACAATGTTTACATTGCAATTGATTATAAATTTTAGTATAAGTGTCAAAAATGTTGTAGGCATCCTTATCCAGACGCTCTAGGTATGAGCAATGGCAAGTGTCTGGGCCAACTGTGCAATTAGAATTCGACCAAACGCAGTCTTGATAATGTTCACCGAAACGATTCTTTATTTTATTTTATTTATCTCTATACTCATTTTTTGAATGAATATCCAAAAGTATTTTCTCCTGCTCTTCAGGCAAAATATGTTCAAAGTTTTTTAGAAAATTAAATATATCTACAGCTTACGACGACATGTCTTTGATTACTGAACCTTCATATGTAATGTTTGTTAATAACGATCAACATGAATTATTGTTGGGCTTATATCGTATGAAGTGCGCTCATGTAATGCTTCTCGTTCATGTAATTCCTCCGTATTGTTTTCCGAAAATTCAAAACAATAGATATTTAGAGTACGCTTTCACATAATTGCTATAATAAGAGCATTTAATTCGAATTTCACAATTATCGTAAACTAAATTGAAATGTCGATAAAAAACCCCTGGGCTTTCAAGAATACCTCCAATTCTTTTTTCCTTTTCAACTAAATCTTTTTTAAAAACGTCAATAGCCTCGAGTATGGTGTATACACTTCTTTTCACACTATGCGACTCAGTCCTTTTGGTCGGGGTAAGTTGGTCTAAAAGATCCCCAAGGGCTCTGCGTTGTTGTTGTTGTTGTTTTTAATAATTGGGGGTTCAGCTCAGGAAAACTTTGATCTATCAACTGAATTGTCACATTTAAATTGATTATAATAATAGCTTGTTACATAAGTTAAATACAACAGGTGTAGAAGTAGAATTTTTATTAAATTAGTTAATGTCATCTTTTTTTTTGTAATGTATATGTATACGTCTACAATATGTTATACAATGACCATATATATGTTTGTCTATAGTTTTTTACATCAATTACTTCTACATTTGGTCTTTTATATGAAGTATCCTGGACTAGAACCTTTTCAATGTCACCATTACTTAGAATTCGTTCAGTTTCAATTTCACGATATTCAAAGCACTTGATACTCAACAGTTTGTCAATATATGTATCTGCTATCATAAGTACAACGAATGGGTATATCAAAATTATCATATTCCAATTTGAAATGTCGATAAAATGCTTGTTTTGACTCAATGATTCCTCCAATATCAGATTCCTTTTCAATAATCTCTCTACGAAATGCCTCTATAGCTTCATCTATAGTAAAAATTCTCATAGGTTTCCCTTCAGTTGTAAAGTCAACTATAGAAGATGGTGTGATTGTTGTATATGATTGAGTTATTTTGGTAGGGGGTAGAGATCGTTGTATTATCTCTACAATGGGGGTCGATGACGACAATGAGGATGTCGTTGACAACACTTCAATTTCTTCGTTATAATTCGTTAATAGAGGCTCACTTTGTTTAAGTAATAAGAATGAAATATTTATTTGTAAAATATCGTTACTATTCGGTAATGTTAAATTAAATGAATACTTTTCGAGTTTTGGTTTATCGCAAACCCTTTATTATCTAGTTTTTGCCAAAATGGTGCTCCGTAGACAGCTTTGAAAACAAGTAATAATGACAATAATAAAATATAAAACTTAAATTCCATTGTGTCATATCCCCTTCTCTACAACAATTTAAAATGAGGGTGATATTTGAAAAATATGTATTTATATACTTACTTTTCTTCTTCTTCTTAGTCTTTAAAATAAAAAACACTAAGCTTAAAATCTCTAATCCTGTTTTATTTCATTATAATTTAAATTACAATCCAGTATGTACTTAAACAAAATATATGCTGTTTTTAAAGCACAACGAATTTGTAGTCTATTTATTTTTACATTACACTCACTATGAAAATGATACTGACAACGCACAGCATCTGTGTGTAAATTATATAATCTAGAGAGATTCAATACATCACATTCTGTACTCTCCTCTTCAATGTTAAACACCGGCTTTTGTAGGAACTCTGCTATCCACACTTGCTTTTCTTCTCCCTTTACATACACTTTTAAGTTTTTCAATGCCGTCATCAAATAGTTTCTTACAGCTTTAAAGTTTTCACATCCATAGGTCCATAATAAATTATGGTGGTGTAACATTAACCAATTAGCTTGTCGTTGATAATCCTTACTCAGATCTGAAAATTCAAACGGAGCTTTGATGTGAAAACAATGAAACTCTTCATTATTGAAGACCACAGCTATTTCCTTTATAATAAATCTATTATTATATGTTTTGAAGCCTTGAACATCTACTGTCGCAAACATTTTAAAAATTAATACTGAAATATATTTTTAATTGATCACGGCTATTTATACATTCGTATTTCAAATAAAAATATAGACAAATTTATCAACATTCATATTTATGTACTTGTCTATAAAATTCTCACATGGCTTCTATCTAAAAAAACCACAAAATAAACATACAAACAAACAGCAAAACTAACAAAATTATCAAACACACACACACACACACACAGTGTGGAAAGTCAAGTGGACGTGTTGTTGAGCTGCTCTCGGCTTTTTGTGAAAAAATTAAGGAAAACCAAAGGGAATATCCTCAAAGGAGTAAGTATTCCACGAGGCAAACAAACTGTGAGTGGAATACCCATCTGTGATAGTGACACTTAAGATTGAGGTACATATTTATTTCTGTGATTTGGTATTTTGCTATTTGAAAATAGCCTGTGATGTAAAATCCAAACAAAACACAAGATAATTGCGAGAGAGGCCAACAAGTTATCTCTTTATCGCAAGTGCGAGTGAGATAAGTGGTTTTTAGTGAAGTAACAGAAGGAGATAGCTTTACAGTAAAAAGCTTGTAAGCCAAAACAAAAGTAGTTTTTGGCGCGTTAAACAGCTGATCCTGAGTGCGCGTTTGGTGACAAGCTGCCAAGAAGCTTTAGTTAAAGCTGCTACAAAGAAAGCTCCGGCCAAAGCTTACAATAAAGTTCGGTAAGCTCAGTGTGGACGCGTACCATAAAGTGTTAAAGCTCTTGTTTTGTGTTCGATCATAATTATAAACAGCAGTGAGCACAAAAAAAGCAGTGTATTATTGGTGTGGCTGAGAGGCAAATGATTATATATTTGTTTGCACCAAAATGGCTGAAGATCCTGAAAATCCATTCAGGCGGAGGTCCATCATTCTCCACTCTCCCCCTAGAATTAGAGCACAGGATAAAATAGTAAGAAAAGAGAACAAAAAGCGAAAATTAAGTGGATCAGGTAGTGATGGAAGTGGCAAAAGTGCAAGGGGGGACGAGGGGGATAAAGTCACCCCACAGTGTTCTCCACCTGTGGCAAAGGGCCAAAATCCGCCAACGAGTGCGGGGAAGGCACCCGAAAATGCCCGCTCACACTCCTCTCCACCAGACATCAGCCGTGGATGTACATCTATGGCTGACAACACCCCAGCGAACGTTGAAAACCCGATGAAAGAACTAGGCATCAAAATCAACGAGCTACTAAGTATGATGGGTGGTGGTAGGAGGTCAATCCACCAGCCCATGCGAGATCTAGTTGCAGAAATTCCCAAGCTGCACGCCGAGGCAATGGTACAGGCAAGTGTAACGGTCAAGCCCAAAACAAAAGAGCAGTACGTGCAAACCGCAAAAGAGGGGAGCGGCCGGAAGCCCACGGGCAACATAGGCCTAGTACAGACGAGTTCGAAGAAGAACCATCCAGAAATGATGATAAGCAAGAAAGCTGGGGAAGTAGACGATCGGTCTAATAAATGGACAGTAGTCCAAAACCAGCGAAAAGTCAGCAGAATGTCGAGAAAATCATCGAAGCCTGCCGCAATCATCATATCAAAAACGGGAACAACCACATACGCGGATATCATCAAGCAGATGAAGCAGCAGCCGGATATGAAAGAACTTGGGGAGAGTGTGAATAAAATCACATAAACAGCGAGAGGAGACTTACTCGTCCAACTTCGCGATAAGACCGGGCAAGTGGCAAGCAAATTTAAGGAACGAGCAACCGAGTTGCGAATCGTGGCGAGGGTGGGAAAGGAAGGGATCTTTGGTCACACTGTCGGAAAATTCAGTCTCCACGACGAAACCTCCGCCAACGGACTGAGACTGATCGACTTTGCCGGGGCCCGAAACATGGTGGTCTGTAGCACCAGGTTTCAGCATAAAAAAAATACACTTGGCTACGTGGCTGTCTCCAGATCGAAAAACGCGAAACCAAATCGATCATATTGCGATAGACGGAAGGCATGCTTCCAGTATATTAGACGTACGTACACTCCGAGGACCGAACATCGACTCGGATCATTATCTTGTCGCAGCCAAGATGCGCATACGCCTCTGTGCATCAAAAAACGTGCGTGTAAATACACAGCGAAAGCTTGACGTCGGAAAGCTGCAATCGCAACAGACAGCTGCAAACTTCACCACTCGACTCTCACACCTGCTCACTGAGAGCACTTCTCAAGAAACCGGAATTTGCGAGCACTGGGAGCACATTTCTCGATCACTGCGTACCACCGCTGAAGAAGTCGTTGGCTTTCAGCGAAACCGAAAAAATGACTGGTATGATGAGGAATGCCGCGCCGCTTCGGAAAATAAAGATGCTGCCTACAGGGCCACGCTGCGATCGGGCGCAACGCGAGCTGTATGGGAACGCTACCGGGAGTTGAGAAAGGAAGAGAGACGTATCGTCCGTAGAAAGAAGAGAGAGACCGAAATACGTGAGTGTGAAGAGCTTGAGATGCTAGCCGACATGAAAAGCGCCCGAAAATTTTACCAAAAGGTGCGGCGACTTACGGAAGGTTTTAAGACCGGGGCGAATTCCTGTAAGAACAAGAACGGCGATCTGGTGACTGATGTCCAAAGCGCACTTAGATTGTGGAGGGAACACTTCTCCACTCTGCTAAATGGTGACAGCGAAAGCGTCGGCGGAGAAGATGAAGATCCCGAACCCCAAATCGCTGATGACGGCATTAACATCCCGTCACCCGACCTCGATGAAGTTCGAATAGCAATTATGCGGCTACGGAACAACAAAGCCGCTGGAGCTGATGGGTTACCAGCTGAGCTATTCAAGCATGGTGGCGAGGAGCTGGTAAGGTGCATGCACCAGCTTATTTGCAGAATATGGTCGGACGAATGCATGCCCGCCGATTGGAATTTAAGTGTACTCTGCCCAATCCACAAGAAGGGTGATCCTGCAATATGCGCCAACTACCGCGGGATCAGCCTTCTTAACATTTCGTATAAGGTTCTATCGAGTGTATTGTGTGAAAGACTAAAGCCAACCGTCAACGAACTGATTGGACCTTATCAGTGTGGCTTTAGACCTGGTAAATCTACCATCGACCAGATATTCACGATACGCCAAATATTGGAAAAGACCCGTGAGAAGAGGATCGACACACACCATCTATTTGTCGACTTTAAATCAGCTTTCGACAGCACGAGAAGAAGTTGCCTATATGCCGCGATGTCTGACTTTGGTATCCCTGCAAAACTAATACGGCTATGTAAAATGACACTGAGCAACACCACCAGCTCAGTCAGAGTTGGGAAGGACCTCTCCGAGCCGTTTGATACCAAACGAGGTTTCAGACAGGGTGACTCCCTATCGTGTGACTTCTTTAACATTATGCTAGAAAAGATAATTCGACCTGCAGAATTAAACCGGTCAGGTACCATCTTTTATAAGAGTGTGCAACTGCTGGCGTATGCCGATGACATCGATATCATTGGCCTCAACAACCGCGCCGTTAGTTCTGCCTTTTCAAAGCTGGACAAGGAAGCGAAGCGAATGGGTCTGGAGGGGAACGAGGACAAAACGAAGTACCTCCTGTCATCAACTAAACAGTCAGCGCATTCGCGCCTTGGCTCCCGCATCACTGTTGACAGTTACAATTTTGACAAAGTAGAGGACTTTGTTTATCTTGGAACCAGCATCAACACCAACAATAATGTCAGCCTTGAAATCCAACGAAGAATCTCTCTTGCCAACAAGTGCTACTTTGGGCTGAGTAGGCAAATGAACAGTAAAGCCCTCTCTCGACGAACGAAAACCACGCTCTATAAGTCCCTCATCATGCCCGTGCTAATGTATGGCGCAGAAGCATGGACCCTATCAACATCGGTTGAGATGGCGCTTGGAGTGTTCGAGAGAAAGATTCTCCGAAAGATTTTTGGTCCTTTACGTCTTTGCGATGGCGAATACCGCAGACGATGGAACGATGAGTTGTATGAGCTGTACCGCGACATAGACATAGTTCAGCGAATTAAGATTCAGCGGCTACGCTGGCTAGGTCATGTGGTACGTATGGAAGAAAATGCTCCAGCCCTGAAAGTATTCGACGCGGTACCCGCTGGTGGTAGCAGAGGAAGAGGAAGGCCTCCTCTACGTTGGAAAGACCAGGTGGAGAAGGACTTGACTACACTTGGGATATCTAACTGGCGCCAGGCAGCAAAGCAGAGGAGCGGCTGGCGTGCAATATTGAAATCGGCCAAAATCGCCTAGGCGGTTATAGCGCCAATTAAGAAGAAGAAGCAACCGAGTTGCTGAAAAACACTGCAAATATAAAGGTTTTAAGCCCCACATTGACGGTAGAGATCCGTGACGTAGATGTAGCCACAACCGCAGAAGACATTGGCAACGCTATACAGGATCAGTTCTCAAAATTAAATAATGTGGAATCTGTCACAGTGAAGTCCATGAAGGCAATGAGAAATGGCACACAAACCGCGGTCATAAACCTTCCAGTGCGAGATGCACAAATCATGGTGGAGGCGGGACGAATCCGTATAGGGTGGGTGAATTGCAGAATCCGAGAAGTAATTAGCCCACTCAGATGCTATCGATGTCTTGATTTCGGCCACATATCCAGGCATTGCAAATCTGCAGAGGATCGTAGCGGCACGTGCTTGCGATGTGGAGAAAAGGGACACATTGCCAAGCTATGTAAGGCAGCACCAAAATGCGTCATATGCAAAATAGGGGCCGGTGTTGGGCAGGACCACCCCACTGGTAGTTTCAGATGCCCAGCATACAAAAAAGCAGTAAAACAGTTAAAGCAATGATTAAGTGCTTACAAATTAATCTGAACCACTGTGAGGCGGCGCAAAACCTCCTAAAACAAGCAATCGTCGAGAAAAGTATCGACGTTGCTCTTATCAGCGAGCAGTACAGGGCACCCTCAGTGGAGGGAAGCTGGCTGCAGGATAAGAGGGGTAAATCTGCAATCTGGGCATGCGGGGCTCTTCTCTTCGAAACACGGGGCAATAGTCAGCAAGAGGGCTTCATTTATTCAAAAATTGGGGGAATCCACTTCTATAGCTGCTACGCCCCACCAAGCGAGTCTATAGAAAGTTATAAAAACATGTTAAGCCGTCTAGCAGATGATGCTGCCGGGAAAACTCCAGTCATCATCGCTGGAGACTTTAATGCGTGGGCAGTAGAATGGGGAAGCCCAAAAACAACTGCCCGGGGCCAGGCACTTCTTGAAGCTTTCGTTAATCTCGACATCGTGCTACTTAACAAAGGGGGCAAAAATACCTACCAGAAAGGGAGCGCGGGATCGATTATTGACTTGACCTTCTGCAGCCCGGCGCTATTTAGCAGAATAGAATGGGAGGTCCTAGAAGATTTTACATATAGTGACCACTTAGCGATTTCTGTTGTAATCCACCCGCTGCGGACCTGTGCTCGGGGAAACCGAATCAGGAAGTCACAAAAAGCTGGCTGGAAAGTCAAAATGCTAGACAGTAGCATGCTGGAGTATATGACAGAACTCCTCCCGGATACACTCGTGGATAGCACCGAATATGTCAACACTGACTCCTGTGCTAATTCGCTAATGAAGTTGGTCACCAACATCTGTGACGCTTCGATGCCACGAAAAAAGAGCGGAAACGGGAGAACTCCAGTATACTGGTGGAATCAGGAAAAAGCGGAGCTGCGGGGGGAATGCCTCAGGCTGCGGCGACAATACCAACGAAAAAGGGCAAGAAATAACCCTGAACATCTACGTCTCCAAGCCGCATACAAAAGCAAGCGCCATGAACTTCGAAAAGCAATCCAGCAAAGCAAGCGGGAAGCTTTCAAGGAACTAATCAAAGATATTGACGATAACCCTTGGGGCAGTGGGTACAACATTGTGCTAAAAAAATTGAAAGGGAGCAACGCAAAGTCGCCGGTGTGTCCGAAAATAATGAAGCGCATCGTTTCTGGTTTGTTTCCGCAGCAAGATATGTGTAGTGTACCGCGTGAGTTGATGGTTGAAGCCACTGAGATTCCGCCGGTTAGCAGTGCCGAAGTGCTCGCCGCTGCAGCCAAGGTTAAGACCAACAAATCACCTGGTATGGACGGAGTTCCGAATGGCGTTCTAAAATATATCGTTAGAAAAAAGCCTGAACTTTTTAGCGAGTTATTCACCAAGTGCATCCAGGAAGGTATTTTTCCAAAAAAATGGAAGCGGCAACGGCTGGTCCTACTGCCTAAAGGCAACAAGCCCCCAGAAGAACCGTCATCGCACAGGCCCTTGTGTATGCTGGATACCGCAGGGAAACTGCTGGAGGCCATTATATGCTCGAGGCTTCAAGCGATAACGGAAGGGGACAGAGGTCTCTCAACTTGGCAATACGGGTTCCGTAAAAAGCGCTCAACTGTGGATGCTGTAGCTGCTGTGTGCAATATCGCGCGTCAAGCACTTGAGGGCAAAAAGTGGTTTGAAGGTACCAAGCAGTACTGTGCCGTAGTCACGCTGGATGTGAAAAACGCATTCAACTCTGCCAACTGGGGCCAAATAATAAAGGCAATGATTAGTTTAAACGTTCCGCATAATGATGAGCTACTTCAATGATAGAGTGCTCTTCTACGACACCAATGAAGGCCCGAAGAAGTACAATATTTCAGGAGGTGTGCCCCAGGGGTCAGTCCTCGGGCCACTCCTATGGAATATTATGTACGATGGCATCCTTAAAATAACTAAATCGGAGGGTGTATCCATAGTAGGCTACGCTGATGATATAGCTATTGTAGTGGTGGCAAAACACTTAGTCGACGTATCGCGAATGTGTAGTGAAACCATAGCCACTGCAAAAACTTGGCTTCAAACAGCAGGGCTAGAATTAGCGGATCATAAGACGGAAGCGCTGCTAATGACTAGTCGAAAAAAGCTGGAGAATAGTCAAATAAGAGTAGGTGGCTGCACCATAGAGTCGAGCCCCGCTTTAAAATATCTCGGTGTCGTACTTGATTGCCGGCTGAGCTTCAAGGAACATTTGAATTATGCTGGCATCAAAGCGAGGAAAGTTGGTACGGCTATTTCAAGACTTATGCCAAATATGGGAGGTCCAAGACCACAAATACGAACTCTGCTGGCGAGCGTCAGTTCGTCGATCCTGATGTATGCGGCACCAATTTGGGCACCTGCTACATCTGTTCCCGCATATGTGAGAGCACCAGCCTCAGTGCATAGACTAGCGTCGCTGAGGGTATGCTGTGCTTTCGTGACAGTGTCAGACGAAGCCGCAAACCTGCTGGCTGGAAGGTGCCCGCTAGACATAGCGGCAAAGGCGGCGGCAGAAATGAAGGGCAGCCCAATCAACCTTAAAGAGATCATGCAACGTAGCATCAAAGAGTGGCAACAAAGGTGGGAATCGTCTACGAAAGGGCGATGGACAAAAGAGTTGATCCCAAGGGTAGATGAATGGATCAACAGAAAGCACGGGGAAACTAGTTTCTACCTCACGCAGTTCCTCACCGGACATGGCTGTTTCCGACAGTACCTCCACAGGTCCACGCATGCAGACCATCCCTATTGTTTGCATTGCGATGGCCAACTAGAAAACGCGGAGCATATTCTTATGAACTGCCACAAATTCGAAGATCAGCGTAACCAACTTGAACGCTGTATAGGAAGCGCAGTAACCCCCAAAGGCCTGCTGAAGGCGATGTTGTCTAATTCAGACAAATGGAAGGAATGTGCAGATATTATCGCTGAAATAATGAAGCTCCTCAGAGAAGATGAAGGAACAGCGCGGCGCGAAAACGCACGTTGAGTGACGATAGATAATAATGTCCAGTGCCTGCCCTGCGAAGTAATATCGGAATTGATAGTCCCGCGGGGATGCCACAGGCCCAGATTCCCAGCCTACCGGGTCGCAACCAAATAAAAAAAAAAAAATAAAAAAAAAACACACACACACACACACACACGCACACACGCACACGAAAAAAAAAAGACACACGCACACACCGAACGAAAAAAAAAAGACACCTGGTCACATTAAATTCACACGCCTAAAAACCGCAAAAGAAACATACACACACTTGCGGTCACACTAAATTCTCACGCATATATGTATGTATGACAGTATGTATATACTTTTCCTTTCACCAAATGGGGTAGAACCCGTATATTACTACTACTAGCAAATAATCATCTTGTGACATATTGTAGCAGTGTGCAAGGCATAGAAAGGCTTATTTTAAGGTAAAGTTCCGCTGTAATGGGGTGTACTGTTTGCATAGTTCACCGTTCGTTGTAAATATGTTTGTAAGCGTCGTCGGTATTGCGTTGCTCAATTTGCCTCATACCATTATAGTAAGCCCTACCAGCCACGAGCCGTTAAAAAACTGGATGAAACGTGGATTTCATTAACTTCAAAACTGGCTAAGTGAGTATATAATTTTGTCCGTGTGATCGGGCGTCACTGTCGCCCGCATAAAGTTCCGCCATAAATGAAAAACTATAGCTGATTTCCTTTAATTTCTATTGTAAGCCTGCGCGGGTGCGTTTTTCTTCAAAAGAATTTTATAATATTTTAGGAACATTTTAGGAATTATGCGGGGAATATTTAGTAAATTTTTGCGAACAAGTCCTTTCTGTGTGGGAGCAATTCGAAAATATACATATAAACATATTAATCCACAATCCGAAAACATTGTACTTACAATTAGCTCAACCGTACCCGACTATTCTATTGTTGGCTGAAAAATTTACACTGCACTTTGTTCTATTTTTATATTCTAGATGGTTGCAGCAGCACTATGCATTTGTACCACACTTTATTTCAATGGTTATATAGTGCATATATATGTATTTACAAGGGTTTATATGCATTTAGGCAGCCGCGGCCGTAGTTTTCTTCAGTTTAATATTCTACTGTAACTTCCATATTTCGTATCAAGCTATCTATGCTATAGGGCATGCTCTCCCGATCAGAAATTGGCACTTCACCCTGTAGTTCTGAATGAAATGCTTGCAAATGCTGATTAAGAAGAAGGTACTCAGGTCCAATTTTCAGTGCGCGTTCAACAAAGTCTAAACGCACAATCTTGCGCTGAAAACCTTTCCCTTACTTTGTTACCCTTTTAATTAAAGATACATGTATGTACTTACTGAAAAATATCTGCTTCTGATGTAAGTTTCTTTCTGGAATTTATTTGGTTTGGTTGGGCGCAGTTCTGCAATGAGAAAAATATCAATGAAAATATATATGTACATACATAAATATTTCACTTATTTCAACACATATCTTTAAATTTGGAATAAGTCACAACTATTCTGGAATCATAAACGGGAAATTTACATTTTTAAACAAATAAAGTTATAAAAACATATGCTTACCTCCATCCTTACATCCAACTGCCTCGCTCGAACACACAGGGTTGGTATCGTATCACTGCAATAACTTAGGGAAAGTTTTTGACAGTACAAAAAAGAAGTTCGTAAGCGTGTCTATACGTACTATATATGCATGTGTTACAACAACACTGCAAAAATTATTGGACTAAGTGGCCCATTGTGGCTAAATTGTAGTGACTACAATTATGCTCCTATGTCATGTAGAAGCGAACCAACTCATGCCACCAAACCACCGCTCTGTTACACGACTAGTATTTCTCTTGATTTAACGATCGTAACTGGTACACGATGTTTGTTTGGTTGTGTTGCCAAGAAGTAAAATTAAATTATTTCGTTTAATAAATTAATAATCAAAATGATTTTACAACATTAAAAATTTATTGTGTTTATTTTACTCTTCGTTTTATTTAAACTATGCGCGTGTTCGATGTAATTAAGCTTATTTCGTTTTGCAATATAAATATTAGACAATTTATTTTATAGGCAACTCTGGTATCATCCAATTGCACATGTGCTTTTATAGAGAACCGATGAAAACGAAAGTTTAGTGGTCGAGAAGGCAGTGACCAAACATGTCGAAATTACGTGCTTGTGAGTAAATAAATGCAATGAATTAAGGTTTTCGTTTTGCGTATTCATAAATATGAATATGTTGAATTTTGTCGTTTTACTCTGACTAAAGGAAACACAAGGTTTAATATAAATGTTTATACAGGGGTTTTCAATATGAACGCCACAAAAGTTTTTTTAAATAAAATAAAGACGGTTTGGGATATGATTTAAATTCTTTACTACTGTGAAAGTACATTCGATGCTATTATGTATGTAACTCGATTTCTTTTGCATGGGCACCACGGGCACGCTTGCAGAAGTTCAGACGCTGAACCCAATTTTCGACGGGTTTCAAGAATAAATCGGCCGATACTGTTGCAATTTCAGGTTCGATATTTGTACGAAGTTCATCAATCGTCGCTGGCTTGTTGGCATAAACCATAGACTTGACGTAGCCCCACAGGAAATAGTCTAACGGACTAGTGAAAGTTGAGGCCATTGACTCCGAATTTCGGTAGTAAATTTTAATAATTTCGACTCGTTGTTAGATCGTATATCTTTCCATGATGAAATGGCAAACCTTACTGAAGAGAAATGTCAAAAGAGCGGGAAAAAATATGTCGTCATTTGCTGTCACTATCGGTCTACTTCCCCCGTTATTTGAATGATGTTTACTTGTCTCGAAACGGCTTACTTTCAATGGCAAAAATTAACGAAAGTACTCCATGGAGTAATATATTAGAGTAGTTTTGTGTTACTCGGATGTAATGCAGAGCTGGAGTATATGGTCTTGCTCTAGGACATCGCAATGTTAATTGGACCGTTTTTACTTCATACATTTAGAGTACTCTTTGTCCCTGATGGAGTATTCTTTACATGCGTGCCTGGAGTACTCGCGTTTTTTTCTGGGAAGTGTTGCACGACAACGTGTATATATGATAGCGCGTAAGTATTGGAACTAGCAGGGCAATTAGGAGTTGGAAGTTTGAAAAGATAGAATAAGTACGACCGTTAAACAAGAAACATCTCGTTTAATTTAGATCGGAATGCTAAACTCCTTAAAAGTGGGATCGAGTATCGTGTTTTTTGGGAAAATTTTGAAGTTACAAGTCTGAAAACTCAAAAAAATTTTCCCGGTCACAACGACACAAACTAAAGTGAGCGAAAATTAAAAAAATTTTATTTTTAGCGCCCTATTAAAACGTTTTGAGGTTTATAAAGTTTTGTAAGCTCAGCGTTCCACCATGGGACCGCTTTGCCTTTGCTACTTTTTAGAGCAGACAAACCTCTTTAAAACACTTAACTAAAGTATTCGATAAGCAGTGAGTCGCATCTTCAATTAGTTATCCTTTCTTTCAATGAATTTCCTCCTGAGAACAAAACTTTCTAAGCGCAGGAATGTGCAACTGATCGCGGAAATATAATGCACGTCCGCGGCCGTTTTGTGCAATATGTTACCTCAAGAAAACCGTCTTACTTACTTACTTAATTGGGGGTTTAACCGCTTAAAGCTATTTATACGTGGCGGCGACCAAGCTTAGCGCACAACCCTATTCTGGGGCATATTTAATTTAGGACACATTTTTATAGCGAGCCCTGGGGGCCGTTTCCATGGCCGACCAGACAGCTAAACCTGTTGTGAATGTAATAACTAACGGATGGGTTTCGCATTTCGGTATCTTAGGCTAGATTATTACGGATCTTTGCCAGCAGTTTGAAACATAGATGGTAAGTAATGATTAGATAATATTAATGATTGCTAATTAACCATCTTTTTCGAAATTCTCTAATTCATTAAACAATTCGAATTACTTCAACTAATTCCCATTAGATAATTGAAATTTTTATTCCATTGGTAAATCTAATTGCAATTAGTTACCATTAGCAAAAAAAATTGGTTTACCTTTACAATTAGAAATCTAATTGACTTCTGCTAATGCAATTAGATATTCAATTAGCTCGAATTAGAATCAATTATTTTCATATTTTCAAAAACAAAAAAAAAACTAAAATATTCTTAATATGAATTTCACACACATATTTATTACTTATGTACGTATATTACATACATGCACACACATTTAACGTACGTACTAACCGTTTAATGACTACAATGACCGGGTATATTCGCTTTCAGCAATACGAGCTTTTCGAAAGAAAACTCCGTCAAGCGACCCCACCTTGGACTATTAATAATGCCCGCAAAGGAAAATAGTCGCTCCACAGGGCCTGAAGACGTAAGCGGTGTGTTGCAAAACAGTGCTATTTTCTTTAATGTAGGATATTTGCACCATATATTGGAAGTTTTATCAGCATCATTCAAATATTGATGCATCATATACATATATGTACATCAGTAATAAATATGTGTGTGAAATTCATATTATGAATATTTTAGTTTTTTTTTTTGAAAATATGAAAAAATTGATACTTATTCGAGCTAATTATAATTATAATTATATATACTATAATAATTATAGTATAATTGCATTAGCAGAAGTCAATTAGATTTCTAATTGTAAAGGTAAACAATTTTTTTGCTAATGGCAACTAATGCCAATTAGATGGGATTTGAGAAAGGAATACGCGTGCATAATTTTTTTTTTTGGAAAATGGGCGTGGCCCCTCCCACTTTATAAGAAAAACTTATATCTTGGAACCAAATGACCAAATTTGGGACATATACCGCATTTCAAGCCAATACCAAAATTATGAAAATTGTTAAAAGCGGACAAAAACCAAAAACCAGGCCGGCCCACCTCTCATATAACGGTAAATTTCAAAAAAATTAAAAAATTCGATATTTAAGTTAGCAATAAAGGCAATTCGCTCAAATTTCGATAAGCAGTGAGTCGCATCTTCAATTAGTTATCCTTTCTTTCAATGAATTTCCTCCTGAGAACAAAACTTTCTAAGCGCAGGAATGTGCAACTGATCGCGGAAATATAATGCACGTCCGCGGCCGTTTTGTGCAATATGTTACCTCAAGAAAACCGTCTTACTTACTTACTTAATTGGGGGTTTAACCGCTTAAAGCTATTTATACGTGGCGGCGACCAAGCTTAGCGCACAACCCTATTCTGGGGCATATTTAATTTAGGACACATTTTTATAGCGAGCCCTGGGGGCCGTTTCCATGGCCGACCAGACAGCTAAACCTGTTGTGAATGTAATAACTAACGGATGGGTTTCGCATTTCGGTATCTTAGGCTAGATTATTACGGATCTTTGCCAGCAGTTTGAAACATAGATGGTAAGTAATGATTAGATAATATTAATGATTGCTAATTAACCATCTTTTTCGAAATTCTCTAATTCATTAAACAATTCGAATTACTTCAACTAATTCCCATTAGATAATTGAAATTTTTATTCCATTGGTAAATCTAATTGCAATTAGTTACCATTAGCAAAAAAAATTGGTTTACCTTTACAATTAGAAATCTAATTGACTTCTGCTAATGCAATTAGATATTCAATTAGCTCGAATTAGAATCAATTATTTTCATATTTTCAAAAACAAAAAAAAAACTAAAATATTCTTAATATGAATTTCACACACATATTTATTACTTATGTACGTATATTACATACATGCACACACATTTAACGTACGTACTAACCGTTTAATGACTACAATGACCGGGTATATTCGCTTTCAGCAATACGAGCTTTTCGAAAGAAAACTCCGTCAAGCGACCCCACCTTGGACTATTAATAATGCCCGCAAAGGAAAATAGTCGCTCCACAGGGCCTGAAGACGTAAGCGGTGTGTTGCAAAACAGTGCTATTTTCTTTAATGTAGGATATTTGCACCATATATTGGAAGTTTTATCAGCATCATTCAAATATTGATGCATCATATACATATATGTACATCAGTAATAAATATGTGTGTGAAATTCATATTATGAATATTTTAGTTTTTTTTTTTGAAAATATGAAAAAATTGATACTTATTCGAGCTAATTATAATTATAATTATATATACTATAATAATTATAGTATAATTGCATTAGCAGAAGTCAATTAGATTTCTAATTGTAAAGGTAAACAATTTTTTTGCTAATGGCAACTAATGCCAATTAGATGGGATTTGAGAAAGGAATACGCGTGCATAATTTTTTTTTTTGGAAAATGGGCGTGGCCCCTCCCACTTTATAAGAAAAACTTATATCTTGGAACCAAATGACCAAATTTGGGACATATACCGCATTTCAAGCCAATACCAAAATTATGAAAATTGTTAAAAGCGGACAAAAACCAAAAACCAGGCCGGCCCACCTCTCATATAACGGTAAATTTCAAAAAAATTAAAAAATTCGATATTTAAGTTAGCAATAAAGGCAATTCGCTCAAATTTCGATAAGCAGTGAGTCGCATCTTCAATTAGTTATCCTTTCTTTCAATGAATTTCCTCCTGAGAACAAAACTTTCTAAGCGCAGGAATGTGCAACTGATCGCGGAAATATAATGCACGTCCGCGGCCGTTTTGTGCAATATGTTACCTCAAGAAAACCGTCTTACTTACTTACTTAATTTGGGGTTTAACCGCTTAAAGCTATTTATACGTGGCGGCCACCAAGCTTAGCGCACAACCCTATTCTGGGGCATATTTAATTTAGGACACATTTTTATGGCGAGCCCTGGGGGCCGTTTCCATGGCCGACCAGACAGCTAAACCTGTTGTGAATGTAATAACTAACGGATGGGTTTCGCATTTCGGTATCTTAGGCTAGATTATTACGGATCTTTGCCAGCAGTTTGAAACATAGATGGTAAGTAATGATTAGATAATATTAATGATTGCTAATTAACCATCTTTTTCGAAATTCTCTAATTCACTAAACAATTCGAATTACTTCAACTAATTCCCATTAGATAATTGAAATTTTTATTCCAATGGTAAATCTAATTGCAATTAGTTACCATTAGCAAAAAAAATTGGTTTACCTTTACAATTAGAAATCTAATTGACTTCTGCTAATGCAATTAGATATTCAATTAGCTCGAATTAGAATCAATTATTTTCATATTTTCAAAAACAAAAAAAAAACTAAAATATTCTTAATATGAATTTCACACACATATTTATTACTTATGTACGTATATTACATACATGCACACACATTTAACGTACGTACTAACCGTTTAATGACTACAATGACCGGGTATATTCGCTTTCAGCAATACGAGCTTTTCGAAAGAAAACTCCGTCAAGCGACCCCGCCTTGGACTATTAATAATGCCCGCAAAGGAAAATAGTCGCTCCACAGGGCCTGAAGACGTAAGCGGTGTGTTGCAAAACAGTGCTATTTTCTTTAATGTAGGATATTTGCACCATATATTGGAAGTTTTATCAGCATCATTCAAATATTGATGCATCATATACATATATGTACATCAGTAATAAATATGTGTGTGAAATTCATATTATGAATATTTTAGTTTTTTTTTTGAAAATATGAAAAAATTGATACTTATTCGAGCTAATTATAATTATAATTATATATACTATAATAATTATAGTATAATTGCATTAGCAGAAGTCAATTAGATTTCTAATTGTAAAGGTAAACAATTTTTTTGCTAATGGCAACTAATGCCAATTAGATGGGATTTGAGAAAGGAATACGCGTGCATAATTTTTTTTTTTGGAAAATGGGCGTGGCCCCTCCCACTTTATAAGAAAAACTTATATCTAGGAACCAAATGACCAAATTTGGGACATATACCGCATTTCAAGCCAATACCAAAATTATGAAAATTGTTAAAAGCGGACAAAAACCAAAAACCAGGCCGGCCCACCTCTCATATAACGGTAAATTTCAAAAAAATTAAAAAATTCGATATTTAAGTTAGCAATAAAGGCAATTCGCTCAAATTTAATATGAAGAATGGACCTACACTAACAAATACACTGATTCAAAAACGTTTGGAAACGGGCGTGGTACCACCCACTTTTGGACAAATAAGGAAAGTATATCTCTGAAACCATGCTACCCAAGTCTACAAGATTAAGTAGGCATATCAAATTTAATGTAAGCAAAATTTCAAAAATTGTTCAAATCGGACCAGAACTACGTTCATCAATCATATAACGGTAATGCTCAAAAATCAAAAACGCGGTATTTAAGTAACTTTTAAAAAGAATTTGATTAAATTTAATATGTAGAATGAGGCTGCAGGAAATAAAATAAAAAATTGGTCATAACCACTTTCGAACAACCAGGTATATCTCAAAAACCTATGCGACCAAACTACCAAATTTGACGCACGCATTGCATTTCAAATCATTAAGTAAATTTTAAAAATTGTAAAAATCGTACAACCATATCCCATCTCTCATATATGTATATTTTAACTATACAAGGTAATTTGCTCAAATTTTATAGACAAGATTCATTATGAAATACATGGAATCATAAATGTTGGGAATGGCGTGCTATCGCCCACCTTAGGGCAAATTAAAATATACTTTATACCTTGATCTAAAGAAAATGTGTATATGAATGTCAAATAGCTGAGCAACAAATGGTAAATAGAAGTTTCATCTTAAATTGGATTGCGCCTTTTTCCCTAACAAATAATATATAGCCTCATATATGGGATCGATACACCTAATTTTGTTCATCTACATCGAATAGTTGTGGAGTTACAAGAAATTTGGCTTGTAGAGGGCGTGGCACCGCCCCTTTTACAAAATGATACACAGCTTGATCAATAGTATCATTCATCTGCTCCGAATAGTTGCGAATATAAGACGAATTCAAATTTTCTCTTAAATGGGCGTGGCACCGCCCACTTTTCCAAATTTATATATACCTAACGTTCGGCCCGCAGACCACAAAATACTCAATTGAGGGGAATGATATTTGTCTCCGGGTTCAGGTATCCACCATAGAAACAATCGACATCTGGGTCAAAAAAATTCAGTCTTTCAAATTGTAATGGAAATTTGCCTATAAAGTCATCACGAATGGAATTTAATGTCTTAAATGATTCTAGCTGTTCCCGTATATATGCACAGATTTTTACAAGGGAACGAATAATAACGATGAGACAGTTAACGGGGTTTGGCTTTGCTACTCATCAACCATAGGGAAAGTTTACTGTTATGTGTGTAAGTTAAAAGTTCCTCCAACGCAGTGTAGAGCTGTGATTGAAGACATGCATCGGCGCATTTTTCTGGACAAGAAGCCTTTGAAAATCACCTGAAACCCATCATTATAAAGGCGCACTGATGCGGAGTTGGCTAAAGCAGAAGAGAAACAAGGGTAATGTTGACAGAAATTATTAATGCGCATCGTCAGCACAATCAAGTTAATTTCAGAAAGACGTTTGGCCTTAATAGATGATGGGGAAAAGATGAGATCAGTGAAAAATGGAAAATTTTTGGGGATCATAGAATAGCTAGGTGAGTATGATCAAATTCTCGCGACTCATTTAAAGGAATAAGCCACTCAAGGAAGTGGGCACATGAACTACTTTTTTTACGGTACTACTGTTAAGTATTGTAGTGGTTTGAGCACAAAGCACTACATCCGTTATAGTCTTGATGCATTTCGTGGGAAGCTGCATCGTCTCAGTCTTTCGCATTGGCACTTGTACTTTTTTTTGTTTGTTTGTTTGTCTTGTACCTCAGGAACTACGGTACTTTTCAACTAAAGCAAAAAGGCAAACGGTGTGAAAGAACCAGTTTCAACTACTTGCCGTCAACTATTTGTGAACAATTATGCGGGAGAAGGTGCTCAATGAAATAATAAATAGAATGAAAAAGTTCAAATACTTCAGAATCGGCAGATTCGACACCCAATAAAGCTTATATTGATCAGGTGGTAATCGAAAAAGTTCTGAGTCGCGATCTTTTATCCTGTAATACACCTGACTATGCTTAATGTAATGTATCGTACCATTGGGTTCGAGTGCGTTCGTAACCTTTTGGTTAAATCTTACCTTGGTTGCACTTCTAAAGATGTGTTTCCTTTGGTTATTGCATCGTGGCAGTTTTGTGTGGAATTGCCCTTTGCACATTTTCGGCAGTTGCACTAATTTTGTTGCTGTCAATCCCTAATATAGTTCATTTGATCAGTTGGTAATATTGTTGTTGCTCTCACATAACAGGCAATCTAGCCCGTCTCCACTGATTCGTGCGGTCGCTAAGTTTTTGTCGTCTCCTGTTAGGCCTATATTTGTTAGTGTTTTTGTTGTTGCGAACTGCTGGTGCACTGGGCCGCTGGCAGGCAGTCATTTAGAGCTCATTCATGTTTTCGCAAGTAGATACGGGTTCATCAGTTAGCCTATTTAAACCGTACATACTTAATAAAGAAGTTATTAAAATTAAATCAATCATTTTAAAAAGAGCAACTGGAAAAGTCTTGCTAGATAAGACGCAAGAAGCTGTTGGTTGTGAAAATCAGAACCTACATTTTTTTGAATATGATTCCTCCAGCAACTATGAAGGACTTTTAGGTTTTGATATACTGAGAAAACTGAATGCAAAAATTACTTTAGAAAACAATACTATAATTTTAAATGGAAGAATGTAGAAGTTTTTAGAAACGAACAATTCAGGTCAAAACTTGGATAGCTTACTAAATATTGGCAATGACGATGAAGATGAAAATAAATTAAGACTAGACCATTTGAATGCTGGATAATGCAAAAAACTTAAGGAACTGCTACAAAAATTCAAAAATATTTTCTATATAGAAGGAGAACAATTACCGTTTACACACAAAATAAAACGTAAAATAAAAACCATGCATGAAGATCCGATTTATGTGAAATCCAATAGATATCCCGAAGTGCACAAAGCGGTAGTGAATAGGCAAATAGCGGAAATGCTAAAGCAAAAAGTCATCTGCAATAGCGATTCTCTGATTTCGGTACCACTCTGGGTTGTACCAAAAAAACAGATTCATCTGGTAAAGAGAAATGGAGAATAGTGTTGGACTTTCGGAAACTTAATGCTATAACTGTAGACGATATGTATCCGATTCCCAATATGGACGAAATCCTTGATAAGCTGGGTAAATGCATGTACTTATACACTATAGATCTGGCACAAGGTTTCCATCAAATTGAAATGAAGTGGGCATTACGAGTTTCTACGTATGCCTTTTGGGCTAAAAAATGACCCAGCCACTTTTCAAAGGCTGATGAATACAGTCTTGGAAGAGCTAATTGGAAACAATTGTATGGTATATTTAGACGACATTGTCGTTTTTAGTACATCACTCCAGGAGCATATCGAATCGCTCGATAAAGTCTTCCAAAGATTGACTAATTACAATCTAAAAATACAATGGGATAAATGTGAGTTCTTAAAGCGTGAAACACTGTTTTTAGGGCATGTAGTGACTCCTACAGGTATAAAACCTAACCCGAATAAAATAAAGGTAATCATAAATTATCCTATACCCAGAACAGAGAAAGATATCAAACAGTTCTTAGGCTTGGCGGGATTCCACCGTAAATTCATTCAAAATTTTGCAAAGATTACCAAACCTTTGACAAATTGTTTAAAAAAAGGTAATAAGATAAACAGTGAGGACAAGGAATATCAAAATGCTGTAAACGCTATAAAAATATTGATCTCACAAGATCCCATTCTGGTATACCCGAATTTTGAGAAGCCATTTACGCTAACTACGGATGCATCCAACGTGGCCTTAGGAACAGTTTTAAGCCAACAAAGCTTCGCTAGCCGCACTTTGAACGAGCACGAGCTCCATTATTTGACTACGGAGAGGCTGCATAATTTGAAAGAGCCAAACTCAAAACTTCAAAGATGGGACTCGCCTTAAAGCCAGATGCATTGTCTCACATTAAAGTCGAGGAATGTAATGCAGAAAAAGATGAAATCGCCTCGAATTGTGCAACAATTCATTCCACTGATGAAGATGGCGATAGTTTTATCCAAATAACTGAACGCCCCTTAAATATTTATAAAAATCAATTTAAGTTAGTTAGAGGAAGGCAAAATGGTTGCAATTTTGAAAACCGACCAAGACCAAGGTATAAATAATGTTAACATCAAACAATGGTGTAATCAGTTGAATATAAAGGTTGAAGTAACAACAGGAAAAACAGGGATTGATGATATTGAACGCCTTCACAAAACACTCAACGAAAAGCTGCGATTAATAAACACATCAGTAGTGCGATTCACTAACTTTAAACGGTGCGACAATTGCTACTTTTGATGGCAATATTTGCCGTTTGCACTAACGATTGTGCGATTCACTAACTTATTCTTAACGACACTTAACAGCTGTTTCGTTTTATTTATTCAAAGTGATAAAGAGTGGCACCTCTGTCAAACTAAATGTCAAAATAAGCGAAAATCACAAAGAGGAATAGAGAAAAAAACAAACGAATGCCTGCTGTCAAATATAAATTTGAACGTTTTTATTATATTTCATTAAAGTGAAACAGATATTAGTTTGTTTCAAACTACAAACACTTAAAATTCTTTACATATATTGCAATGTTCCACTGTAGCAGAATTCCGGACTCTCCTCTGAGTGTTTTGTTAATCAACTCGACTCCAAGGAATATGCGGAATCACCTGCAAGTATGCCATGGTTCTCATTTTCAAACTTCGCGTTGTGCTCCAGCGTATTTAGGATTTACATACATATATTTAATTTTTTTTAATTATAATCATTAATCTATATATTACAACTAAACTATATTTATGTTTTTATACATGGATCCTTGTAAAATTTTGCTTTTACCTTTAGCATATTAATTGAATGGTAGATGTGGTGGTTGGCATAAGCCTCCTCATGATTCCTTGGTGGTAAAATTGATATATGCGTGGAATCCCACGAAGGGAGACGACGCCGAAGCAAACATTTCTTTGGCTGATTGGCGTTTCACTTGGGTCATAGGAAACCTCACTTTCTGGCGAAACAACGAATCATTGATTGCATCCGTTACCCGATGAATGCCGGCTTACGGATAACTAGCTCATGGACATTCCCCTTTGCTCGCCTACGGGTCATTGATAGCATTGATACCAGTTGCGAAGAATCTCAAAGCCACTAGAACCTACCAATATAAAAGTAAACCTTAAAATTGCCTACAGGGTTAAAGATTACACAAGCTACCTGTTTCTCAGTCGATTTTTCTGTTATCCAGGAGCCCCTTGTTTGGTTGTTAAGCTGAGAAATTGGGTATTCAGCCAAGTTTGGAGTTAACTAATACAGCTTCTGAAATTCTGTTGAAAGGGATAATATACATCCCGGAGTAAACGTCGATCCTTCGTCACCTCGTGATAAATCATATCTCAAATATTCAAACGACATTATTTAATGTCCCTTTTTTAATTACAAGAAAACAAATAACCAAATTTTAAATTTGTCTTTTATTTAAGTTGAAATCACTAATTTCACTTTTCTCGATGGAGTTAACAACACCAAATTTGTTGTCGTTTAGTTTTCGGTCATCGACTAGCTAACATCAACAGCTGATTCGGCGAATGCGAAAATCGTTAAAAAATGGTTGCTGAATAGCAGGGTCGTTAAAATTTTGGTTAAGTTGAGTTAACCAATCGAATATCTTTAAAATAAATTAGTGAATCGCACTACAGATGACAAAGAACTAAAATACTTAGAAATAGAACAAACAATTTATACTTATAATCATTTAATCAGTCACTCTACTACTGTATAAATCCCATATAACATTTTTTTTAACAAAAAATTACCACAAAATAATCCTCAATTAATTAAAATGAGAAGAATAAGCAGTCTGAATAAACACCAGAAAGAAAATGAGATTGATACTAATTTTGTAAATGCTGAAAATTCAAGAAAGATATTGGATAAAATATGCAATCCCCATAGACAAGTAAAACTATTACAAACGGAAGAAGATGGAGAACACCATATCGTTAAATTTAAAAATCAAAAAGTTAGAAAATATAAAAGCCAGTTCAAAAGAAAAAAAAAGAATTATTAATGATTTGAATATCACACTGAAAGAAACAATTCTGTGAATCAAATTTTTTAAATTTAGGCTATAAGCATTGAAAGAATCAATATATCTTAACTTATTTTCGGAATGTAAAACAGAAAAGCAAAAAATGAATGTATTAAATTATAGTTTGCTTATATAAATAGAATACAAAGTATAGTTAAATACATATAAGTTATACAATGCCATGAGGACATTGTAACTTCTAAAGGTTGGAGGAGTAACGTATCGTACCTACATACATATGTACACACGGTACACTCTAATCTGCTGAACCTATCTCATATTTCACATTCCTATACTGAGAGATAAGAGAAGAGAAGCGTGGGCGACTTCACTGGATTTAGAGGTTGAAGCAGCAAATCACTTCTAGTTTTGCTTTTGAATGAATAAAGTGTAAAATTTTCAATTTATATTTCCGTGTTTAACTTAGAAATCTTTTATATACCTATATATATGTATATACGCTATGGTACGGATAAGCCGTATCAGTACAGTATCAAAGAGTTCAGAAAATGCTAACTCGTGACATTCCTTCACGTTCAGCATTGCTCTCATCATCTGACATCAGATTACATTTGGTAGGGGGATCATACGTAACTCCCCCCTTATTACTTTTAGGATTCTCCTGGATCCTTATATTTGACATTTTAATTTTTACATTATTTCGCTTACCGAAATAACTAGCAATACAATTAATGATATAATCACTATTAAAATAACATTTATTCCATATGAAACATTTTTGTGGTATTTTAATTCTTGAATTTCTTTTAAGTTTTCAATGTTGCTTAATACAAATTTTCCAAAGTTTACTTTTGGCTTATATGGTTGATCTTATAGTTTCACTGGGTATACATATTTGTCATAGAACTCTTTTGTACAGTTTTCATATGATCGATTTTTTATTTCGATCTTGCAATTCGAAAAACTGATTATGTAATTTGTTTGAAGTGTAAATTTTCTTTTATCGCAGTTCTGAATCATTTAATCATGATTTGCATTTTTTACCAACAGCGTACCATCTGACAACTCTTGCATATAGGTTTTATTATAATGTTGGAATATATAATTATTTTGAAAAATACAATTTTCGCTTAATAATAAGTTTCTTAACAAAGTGTTGGCTTTATATTGATAGAGACTTGCTTGTAGCGTTACAATATCCTCGTCAATTTGATCAATTTATAAATTATTCCTGTTTGGCAGTGGTGTGATTAACTTTAAATCGGGAGAGAAATATGTTTTAGGTACCTGAATTGCAAGTACGATTGACTCATTTTTATAAGTCAAAACTCCTACTTTTGCAAGTTTTAGCCTATAAAAATCTGTCTTGAATGAGTCTATTTCATCTTTTGTTAATATTGCTTAGTGTATAAGGCTCTCAGTTACCCAGATCAACCTCCACCACGCGCGAGCAGATTCTTCTGTTATAGTTAGGAGGTCCGCCTCGGAAGATCTGGGTATAATTCTGGCTCAGGTGCCGTGGGTCTACAAAGGCCAGGTAAGGCCTACAGGAGTCAAACAGTAAGGTAATTTGGGATCTCTCATCTGAAAGACCCAGACCATGTGTAGTGCTTAAGAGCAATATTGATTACTGTTGCATTACAGAGCACATAACTCGGGACTTGGTAGCAGTTCAGGCAAGGCTGGAGGTGGATGGAGTATCCAAGGGCATAGTTCTTGCCGCTGCTTATTTTCCAGGGGACATTAACACCATCCCTCCACCCTAGGGCCAACAGCTAATCAGGTATTGTGAGAATGCAAAACTTCCCCTTATCATTGGATGTGACTAATGCACATAGCGAAGGGTGGGGGGCAGCACCGACACCAACAAAAGGGGTAAGTCTTTACTAGAATACATACTTAGTAATGATCTGGACATATGTAACGTCGGGCATACACCGACGTTTGTCACCAGAACCAGAGAAGAGGTACTTGACACTACTTTCAGCAATAAACTGGCGGGTAATCTGATCTCGGAATGGGAAGTTTCTACGGAACCCTCTCTGTCGGATCATAGAACCATCCAGTTTAATTTGAAAGTTAAGTCAAGAGCGGGGAAATCCATGAGAAACCTCAGGAGAGCAGATTGGGAGAAATATAGCAACCTAGTTAAATTAAACTTATCTAGTATAGGACACACTCGTAGGGAAACGAATTGTATGGAGTTAGAAAGCAGGGTAACAAGGCTTAATGACATAGTCACAGACGCCTTCAACTGTAGCTGCCCTGTGACAAAACCAAAGGGTGAAACCAAAACCCCCTGGTGGTCCCAGCATCTCTCTTCCCTTAGGAAAACGGTGCGGAAGCTATTCAACAAAGCAAAAGGCACTGGATGTTGGTGCTGAATACGCAGCAAATTTAACGAAGTACAGTAAGGAGATAAGAAAAGCAAAAAGAGACAGCTTTAGAAGCTTCTGCGAGGACATTGCTTCCATTCCAGTTGCAGCAAGACTTCACAGAGCTCTAGCAAAAGAGAAAATAGATACTAAACTAGCAATTAAACTACCGGACGGTACGTATACCGCTAGTGAAGAGGAAAGAGCGTTGGCTCTGCTGTCGACTCACTTCCCGGATGTCTCCACAACTGACATGGAGCCAGCTGACTGGGTGGTGGCTAAAAGTATATTTACCCACCATTCAATAAGGTGGGCCATGAGTTCGGTTGAACGGTATAAGTCTCCGGGAGTTGATGGCATACTGCCAGTGATGCTCCATGTCAGTTGTGGAGACATCCGGGAAGTGAGTCGACAGCAGAGCCAACGCTCTTTCCTCTTCACTAGCGGTATACGTACCGTCTGGTAGTTTAACTAGCAATTATCAACTACTGGCAGTTGATGGCATACTGCCAGTGATGTTACAGCAGGGTGACGAAGGAATAATCTCACACCTTGTGAAGGTTATGAGGGACTCGTTTGCTCTCGCTTACATTCCAATGGTGTGTGGTGGCTGTGGTTCAATACCCAAATGCGGGTAGAGCTTGACCTTGTGTCAAAGTTCAATGTGGAGTTGCACTGCAACCGGGTGCCGGACCCATAGTACGGCAGAGGTGTTAGATAGGCCTCGAAGTGTGTCCAATCCACACTGCCAATTGGTTCCGAGAATGCTTGCGCATCTTGGGGCGCTGATCAACGCATTAACTTGATCCGTTGTGCTTTTGAGCGGCGTGGAGTTAGGCGGTCGTCGGAAGGTACCCACGTAAAACACTCCGGACGATTCCAATGGTGTGGAGGAGAGCTTATGTAATTTTTATACCTAAGGTAGGAAAAAGGGATAACTCGCTAAGGAAGTCTTTTAGAGCAATCAGTTTAACCTTCTTTTTACTCAAAACAATGGAGAACATCACTGATAATGAGGTAAGGTCAAAGGCGAAGGAAACCGCTTCACTCCAGTCAGCATGCGTACAGGGCGGGACGATCTACTATGAGGACGGATATACAGAGTGCTTTTGACTTCGAAAAGACAGCTATATGTACCTTTCTGGACATAGAAGGAGCTTTCGGCAACGCCTCGCATACAGGGGTATGCCAAGTGCTAACAAAAAGAAACGTCCACTCATCCATATGCAATTGGATATAAGCACTACTTAAGACCAGAACAGCAGAAACAACTGTAGCAGGCAGCGTTGTGTTGCTGAAACTTAGTAAGCGATGCCCAAAAGGGGGAGTAATCTCGCCTTTTCTGTGGAGCCTGGTAGTGGATGAATTGCTACAGTTGCTAACTGACAACGTTATTGCCGTTATAGCAAGAGGAAAATACGAAAGCTCGCTATGTGGTATCGTACAAAAAGCGCTCAATTTTACAAAAGCATGGTGCGCCGGGGTGGGGCTCAATATCAACCCACTCAAGACGGCCATCGTACAATTCAGCAGAAAAATGAAACTACTAGGGATGAGAACTATCTCCCTGGCAGGGATTGAAGTCGGCATGGTGAGCAAAGTGAAGTTACTCGGTTTGACAATAGACTCGAAGTTACTCTGGAGGGAACATGTCGATGCGATAGCATCCAAGGCAACTAAAGCAATAATGGTGTGCAGACGTCTAGCGGGAAAATCCCGGGGTTGCAGCCCAAATATGCTTAGATGGATGTACACGTGATTGTTAGGCCGATAGTAACCTATGGGGCGGTGGCGTGGGTATCAAGAACCTCCCTTTCAACGGTGAGGAAATCACTGAAAAGGCTCCAACGGCTAGCGTGTGTGTGCCTAACAGGAGCTATTCGCACGTGTCCGACAAGAGCACTAGAGGTGATCCTAGACCTAATGCCACTCCACATAGTTATAGAACAGAAAGCAAGAAGAACCCTGCACAACATTGCTAAGGAAGGGTATGGGAAAGGGAAAGTATATCGTCTGTGAAACTGGAGACGCTGAGCGCGCGGCTATCACTAGCTCAACTCCCCAGGGACGATATCATCAAAGTTACAAATTTTGGATGGAATTTTAAAATTTAATTAGGAAGCAAAGCAACATGGAGCGTACCCGCACTAGAACGACACCTCCAAGTTAGCAACCTGCACTGGTACACTGACGGTTCTGAAGCACCGGAAGGCATAGGATCGTATGAGATGAAATCCTCCCTTATGCTTGAATGCATTGAGAGATTTAACACATTAGCAATCATATTCACCTCCTCTGGATCCCAGGCTATCAAGGCATCGAAGGTAATGAGGAAGCTGATGGATTAGCAAGGGAGGCGGCTCTAAAAGCGCCTATAGGGCCCGAGCCTTTCCCAGTGTTAGGACAACACACTATCAAGGAAGAGCTTAGGATAGAAGAAAACAACTTGAGGGAAGAACACTGGCAACTTGAGCCGAGGTTACGTCAGGCGAAGTCTACTGGGAGGATAAAACCATAAACGCTTCAAGCAGTTTATGCATCTCTCGAAGAACAGTCTGAGGATGCTCACAGGCTTTTTCACAGGACACTGCAGGCTGCGAGGTCATCTGCACAGGCTCGGAATATGGTCGAACGAGTCCTGCCGCTTTTGCGACTTGGCTCCGGAGACCCCGATACACCTGTTGTGTGAGTGTGACGCTATCTCGAGAAGACGGCAAAATTACCAGGGTATACATAGCCCAGCCGAAGAATATGTACGATCGTTGCCACCAACTAATATATTAACTTCCTAAAAGAGGTACTGTAAAAAACAGGAGGCACAATGGATCTTTAAGGTCGAAGTGCAAACTTCAAATATATATCTATCTATCTTGGTGTATAAAGTTATATATTGCTGCTGCTATATTGTTCTGTGTTTCTTTAATTTTTTCCTCTAAGTACCTTAAATTGTTTTACTGATCATTAAAGAAAACTTTTTTTTTTAGTTTCATTATTCTGTTTGTACCAGGTTCAATGAGTTCAACACTTGCTTCCTGTCATTTTGTTTTGTATTCTTTAATTGATTCAGGCTATTGTTGAAATGTGTGTTTATCGAAATTTGCTTATTTAAATTAATTATCTCATTGCGACTATTTTCTTCCTATGTCGTTAGATGCTCTTCTATATCCTGCCTGTCTTCATCGTCCATTATACCGAATAACCATTTGTAAGCTGTGCCTGCTATGTTAATGAGCCCTCTCTTCCTCCTATTTTCCCTCCCTATTTTTGCCTTTACAACTTCTACTTCATTTAAAAGTAGTTCTTTGTTATTTATAAGTATATTACTTTCTATAATGTTTACTTGAATCTTATCAACCACTTCACTTATCTCTTTTGGTTTAATTATATGTAGAATAGTATTTTCATCCCGTACTATCTCTACTTCTCCCAAATGAATTATGGTATAGTCTGCTTCTTCTGTACTCGTAATTGGTGTCACTTGCAATTTCCCTTCTATCATCTTCTTATTCAAAACCTTTGCTATAATGGTTACCCATATCTGAAACTGAGAAAAAAAAATCGTGATATATAAAAACTATTCGTGAACGTTTGCATTCGCATCTCCGTTGTAGGAATTCGTACTAAATCTATCATCATCGTCATTATCATCATTGGTCAAGTTGGGTATTCCCGCAAACTTTTGTGGTCTTTTTATATTAGTAATGTGTACATTTTGTAGAGGATTAATTCAGAAATATGGCTGATCCTTATGCCTTACTCGTCTGTAGTTTTTAATGGGTCCTGTTTGTCTATTTTCTATACATTCTTCTCTATTTTGGTTATGCTTGGTTATTGCTTTTTCTTTTGCTACTTTAATTCTATCTTGTAATATGGATGAACAAGCGCTTTCCTTAGCGAACATAGGGGAACATTTGATAGTAGAATGATGCCGATCATTATAGTTTGCTATAACGATGTGCATTCTCATTTCCGTTGAGAGACTTGAATCTTCAATTCCAGTTAGTTTCCCTAATAGGGTTGCGTGGAGTCTCTCAATATCTGCGTTGCCAGTGTGGTTATTAGGCTTTGTGAGGTGGATCTCTACATTTTCGTCATTTAAATAATTAACTGTTCTGCTCTAAATTCATTATCCATTACGATTTTTTTCGGTTTCCAAATTTCGCAAAATCTTCCATTATTATTGCTTTCTTTGCTCTTCAATTTCTATCAGTTATTGAAAACTTCGTTATTTTATCAATTGTTGTAACAAACGAATGTTTGTTAAAATGAAATATGTCGATATGTATAACTTCGTTTTTATCAGGTGTTTCAGTTAGGTTAAATTTGGGTTTAATTGGTTTGCGGTCGTATTTAATCTGTTGACATTTTTGGCAATTATTATTTATAAACTGTGTATGTTCCCTTAATTTTGGATAGTATATTTTATCCTTCAAAGAATTATAAGTTTTATTTATGCCACTGTACATAGATTCATAATTGTGATAAAGTGAAATTTGCTTGTGAAGTTCTTCTTCTATAACTATTTCCGTTGCCCTTTTTGTGCATTTTATAAACTTAATTTTGTTGTCACAACTAAATAATGTTATAAGCGTCATTTGAATTTTGTTGTAATCCGACTCGGAAACTTCTGAGAAAATCCCTACTTTTCCATTATATATATATCGTATGAAAGTACTTTTAAGTGAATTTTCATCATCCATTGGATTTATTTCCAAAATCCTTCTTTTGCGAACTGTTTGCATTTCTTCTGTTGGACTATAACTTAAAATGATTTGTGTTCTGTACTTATTTACAATTCCTTCTTCATCTGCAGAATGGATTGTATCAGACATCTCGAGATTTGACTCATTGTCATTGTTTTGATTTATTTTTGGTGAATTTTCTAGCCTACTCAAAAAATCTGCCACAACGGTATCTTTGCCGTTGGGGTATTCAATTCCGTAATTATATTCTTGAAGTTTCAAAAGCCACCTTTGATGGCATTGGGAAAATTCTTTTCCTTTGTATTTATTATTCAAATATTTAATTGGACAATGATCAGTAATGATTTTAAATTTTGTGCCATAAATGTAGGGACTGAACTAAGTTATTGAATATATGATTGCCAGAAATTCTTTATCTGTTGTAGCGTATTTTTGTTTATGATCGTTTAAAGTTCTAGAAATGTATTACACTGGCTGACCTTGTTGTGAAAGAACTGCCCGTATTGCATAGTCACTTGCATCGGTTATAATAGGGAATTCTTTATCGTATTCTGGGAATTTCAAAATTGGAAGAGACGAGATTAATGTCTTCCAGAAAATGGCAGTGTACAGCGGATCCTTTGAATTTATTTTCTGTCCTTTTTTAAAATATTTTATCATGGGGTATGCTATTTTGGAGCAAACTTTAATACATTTTTTATATTAGCCTGTAGTTCCTAAAAATTTTTCAGTTTTTAGGATTGCTAGTTCCTGTATAGCTTGAATTTTGATAGGGTTAGGCTTAATACCTTCTTTTGTTAATATATGTCCTAAAATCTGTGTTTCCATTCTCAGAGAACTGCATTTGTCTGCTTCAATTATGTTTTGATAGTGTTGAACAAAATTTATGCTCCTCTAAAGATGTTACTACAACATCATTGAGATACACAACAAAAATTTTGTTAATGTATTCTCTACGAAAAGTAGCAGGGGCATTCTTTAGCCCAAAACGCATACGGACGTATTCATATAGTCCTGCCGTAGTAACAAATGCTGTCTTTTTGATATCCTTTTCTGCCATTAGTATTTGGTGATATCCTTTGGCTAAGTCAATGGTGCAAAAGTACTGCGCTTTGCCCAACTTATGAAACCTGTCTTTCTAATTCAAAAGTTTGTTTCTCACTTCATCCTCATGTTTTGGAGGTAACCTGTAAACTCTAGAATTTATTTGTTGGTCTGTAGTGGTCTTAATCTCATGTACCACTGACTTAGTATTAGCCTATCTCCCTCTTTGTAAAATAAGTTTTACATTTTTTTTTAAGATTTTAAATGATTAAAAATTTTGTTTAAATAAAATCATTTCCCAACAGTAAATCATAGGGCTTATCAAAATCCATTAAAATCCATTTTATCTTAGCGTTTGCTGAATATTTAAATTCTGAGGGACAGCCACTTTTTATTTTAACATTTGGATTTTCAATGTTACCATTTAATGTACTAATAACAGTACTTTCATGATCCACAACTGGTAGATTGAATTTTTCAAAACTTGCTATTTTCATGATACTAATTGTAGAGCTATGGTCTACTAGAGTAAACCACTTTTTTTCAAAAAGTGTAAGTATTATTATTATTTTTCTGTCCTGATCTTCCGAAGCTAGTTTGTAAAAAAATACCTCATCATCCTTAGTATTATTTTTGTGAGTCGAGGAGACTGGTTTCAGGTATTGGCGTAATTTTTCCAAAAACTGCAATAATGTTTCGTACTGTGGTATGGCATTTGGAGACTCCTAGGGCATTTCCCATTCTTTGACGGTTGCAGGGTATAATTTATCTGTTACAAGAAGAACAAGCCAATCATCCGAATGCTCTGAAGGAAGTCCTAGTTGTTTTAAAGCACCAACTGATTCTGTGACAGTATCCACAAGTTTCTCCATGATCAGACATTGGTCCGGATGTTTTATGATATTGCGCAGATAGGAATTGACGAGGCGTCGTTTATATAGAAAAGTTATTTACTGTACACTAACACTGCGAAGCATATCTTCGGTCTCGTCTTGTAAGCTGCCTTTTAAGTACTGCATACGTTGTACAATAGACAGCCTACCATCATCTGTTATAAAACAGCTTCTAAAGTTTTTCGTTCAGAATATATTTTTTCATTCTACAGAGTTCCATTGAAGAAGCAATTTCAGCCTTTGTATATATAGAAATAACTCGTTTATATTCCTTTTTCGGGTTTGGGTGCTATCTATTGTTAACTCGCTTAATAGATTAAAACATACAATTTCAAAGTTTTCAGAGGGGAAACTACACGTCTCAACAAAATATAAAATATTTGTAGAAAGCATCAGATAGTCATTTATAACATCATCAATATAAGCGTGGTGACTCTGGATATTATGAAATAAAATTATAAGTATTGATGTTCGAGAAAGCATGAAGTTAAACGTTGCTGTTAGGGCTTTAGAAGTATTTAACTCAATCAGTTCTATATACCCAACGTCTGATTATTTAAATGAGTTAGGCGGAACAAAAATGCCTAATCTAAATATACCATCAACACTGGTTGCGCGACTGCAAGCTATATACAAAGCTGCTCCAGGCATTCTAGCCCGGTTGTGAAGAACAACGTTGTTGTCCGTATGTAGCTCCCTGTCTTTTATGGAAAGTGGGCAAAAAAGGTGAAGTTTACTGGCCGATTTTCCTTCTTTCACCAGCGATAAAGAGACTTGAAGCTCTGCTCCTATTTCACTTACCACTTGGGTCGGCCAAGCATATTCCCGGCATCCTCAGTAAACCACAGCACTAAACATCATAAACACGCAAGTGAACCCATGGTCTTAACCGTAACCACCACTGTGAAAGAACTGTCTTAGTGGCGTTTGACATGGTCAGTCACCCAACGCTTCTAGAAGACGTTAAGATATCCACTTTCCCACAGCCGTCGGCATATTTTAGAAACTTGAGGCTCAAGATCAAATCCGAGATTGATTTAACAAGGGGTGCCATAGGGTGGTCTCCTTCTTCCTGTATTGTTTAATCATTATAACTTGAAGCTGCCTCAGTTACCCGAGGGCGGACGTAACTTGGACTCAGCCAGTGAATCGATATCTCAAACTATCGATGTCATAATATCATCAGGATTCCCACTGAAACATATCACTGCAGATCACAAATCTCTGCTGAATGATTCGCTCCAGTCTGATCTCCTAGACTCGGTATTTCGCCATTCCTAGATGCAAGCTCCACTAAAATCCTTGGAATAAAATGGAATGCCCTCACACACACGTTTTCGACACAGGCACCGCCACAAAGCGACAGATCTTGTCATGTGTCGCGAAATTTTTCGATCCGGCAGGGTGGCTATCGCCCATTATGATAGCAGCGAAAACTCTCCTTCAACAGCTGTGGATGGAAGGAACAGACTAGGACGAAACTGTCAAACCCACATAACTCCTCAAATTATCCTGTTCGAGTCGCTCGTTGCGTAAGGTCGTGTTACGGGTAGTTGAGGAATAGTGAGACGGTGCAATTTCTTGACTCGATACCTTGTGAAACGTGCATGTGTGTTGTTTCCAACTTATGTTTGAGTTGGAAGTACGACGGGTAAATTGTTTACCAACGCTAGTTTTGTTTTCGAGTTCGACGCGCGACATAGCGGTAGCGTCTTGACGAACTAAAAGCGCGTGTGTTTTTGTTGTCAACCCGCGTGCGAGTTATTATCGAACTAACGCGCGTGTTTATGAGTTCGACGCGCTTGTTTTCGAGCACATAGCGCGCGTACGGTACTTTGTTTATCAACTATCGTTGTGTTGCCGTGATTTGTGTACAGATTGGTGTGACGCAAACGGGCACGTGTCGCTAGCGCGAAACTGCGGTCAAAGATCCAGCACCCCCGTAGCCACACTCCTGCACGTGCAGGGTATTGTTGGCGAGCGCCGCTTCATTCGGTGTGGCGTGCTACTGGCGGGTTCGGCGTTCGTACGTGTTGGTTCCCGAGTAGAGTAAGTCGCCCACGGTCCGGTATTTTGCAAGTGGAGCGTGTCGGTGACCCTACCGCATGGGTCGACTGGTTCTCGTTACGGGGAACTGTTTTTCCGTCCGGCGAATGTTCCGATAAGCCCTACCTGGGTCTCCCTGGGGTGCGGTGCTCACCAAGCGGGTTTTTTTTGCTCCTTGGACGTGCCCTGCTTCTTGGTGCGTTACATGTGCGGGTCGTCGGATTCCGGGGTCCCAGTGGGCTTCCTCCGATTCTGTGGGGCAAGGTACCTTTGTGTTGCTGGTTGTATAGCGGCGGATCGGTAAGCTGTGGTGGAGGGCTCCCTTGCGACGCTGCCGAAACGAAGGAAGAGGGTTGGTCCGAACAGTTGACGGCTCGACGTCAGGCACGGAAGCGGACGCAGAGAGTGGGGGGCGTACGGTAAGCGTGTGGTGGAGATGGAGCCCACTCCGGGTTCGGTTTCGGTACCGGTGAGCTTCGTGGCAAAGGTCGAGGAGTTGGAGATGGTGGAGGCCGTATGCGCCTCTGTGGTCGGCGAGTTCGGTGGAGATCGGGTGGTTGGCCCGAAGGGGAGCGCAGCAAGGTGGATTCGTGGGATAAAGGCAGAGTCCGCTGGGTTTAACGAGGCTGTTTATAGTTTTGAGGCCCCAAACTAGTGGAGTGGAATAGACTGATGGAGTTTTCCTCAGGGTGTGAGGAGCTCCTCATGAAGCCCATGAGCCGAGCATTGCTTCATCAGGTTTCTCTATTTATGACATTCATATGCTTATGCTACGTTTACATACATATATGACACCTTCTCCACCACCTATTTTCAAGAATATAAAAAGCGATATATGTAAAAACATACATATGTTCGTATTTCGGAACTTAAATTTCAATTCAATATCTTAACGAGTTATACTTATATAAGATTTAAGCCTATTTCAATTCATACTTAATAACTACAAATACAATTTTTCGAAATTCGTTTCAATTACATAATTGATTTTAATTATATTGGAGCCGATCCGGTTCCTTTCGAACTCTTTCCGATCGCCTTAGATGTACTTCGGTACCCGAATCCTGCTCCGTAGGTGCGGGCGTTACTTGTGGTAACGCTGCGTTGAGTGGGTTGCTTTTTTATGATGGTTGCATTTGCGATCGTGTTGCTTCCTCGCGCTGGTCGCACTTCTCACCATGCACGTATGCTTTTGTCTGCTCCGGGGCAATGGGTTGAATAAGACGACTAGGTAATTGTTGACCAACGTTGCGTATTTGGTCGACGTGCCGTCTCCATATTCTCCCATCATCAAGTTGAACTTCGTAGTGGATATCCCCGCGTCTGGCAATGATTTTGCCGAATTGCCAGCGTTCACTCGACAAATAATCTCGCACTGAAACCCTCTCGCCTTCAGCGAAAACCTTTTTGGTAATATTTCTGTCCGTATTACCGAGCCTATTTTGCGGTAGTAGAAAATCTAAGCGTGTTTGAATTTGTCGACCAAACATAACCATAGCTGGACTTTTTTCCGTAGCCGGGTGGATTGCTCTTCGGTAGCTGAGTAAAATGTTTTGTAACTCTTTATTCATTGAGCACGATTTAGTCATTGCTGCTGTCAGCTTCTGTTTAACTGTCTGTATGAACCTTTCGGCCTGCCCATTCGTTGCCGGATGATAGGGAGCACCTTGCTTATGCATAATGCCATTCGCTCTTAAGAAGGCTTGAAACTTTAGAGTTAAACTGGGTGCCGTGATCACTTACGAATATATTCGGTATACCAAAAGTTGCAAAAATATCTCGGCATTCGGCGATAGTTGTGTCAGTAGTCATATTGTTAACAATTTTAACAATAGGCCACTTGCTATAGGCATCTACCAAGACGAATAAATACTTGGTATATATTGGGCCTGCGTAGTCTACATGCACGCGCTCGAAGACTTTACTCGGCTGTGCCCAGCAATGTACAGGAACAGCGACTGGATCAGATCGGGTGCTTTGGCAGGATACGCAATTAGAAACCAATTTCTCTATATCCCGGTCTAGGTTAGGCCACCAGCAATAAGAACGACCTAGTGTTTTCATTTTGACGATTCCAAAATGACCGCTGTGTAATTCACTAAGTACGATAGGTCGTAGTGCTATGGGTATGTACACACGGAAACCTCGTAAAAGACAACCTTTTCGCAAAGTGAACTCTATTTGCGGAATTCCAAATCGATGTTTCGCATCACATTCACGGCCGTATTTTAGGCATTCTATCAGCATTTTAACCTCTGATTCTTTTGCTGTAGCTGCACCCAAGTCTTCTGCCGTAACTGGTAAGTTATCTATTAACTGCGCTGTTATCACATCTACTTCTTCTATAAAACAATCGCTCTTTTGCATTGGAAGTCGTGACATGGCATCAGCATTTGCATTTGCTTTACTGCTTTTCTCCCGGATGACGTAATCAAAAGATTCCATAAATATCGCATAGTGTAGCATACGCATCGCAGATAACGTAGGTAAGCCCTTATGTGGCGAAAATATTTGCGCAATAGCTTTATTGTCAGTGACTAAAGTAAAACGTCTCCCAAACACATATTGATAAAACTTTTTGACACCATATACAATTGAGTACGCTTCTTTATCAACCTGGCTGTATCGCTGTTGAACATCGTTTAGTGTTTGCGAGGCAAACTGAATTGGCTTCGCTGTACCATCCGGAAAAGTGTGGCTTAACACGGCTCCAACGCCTGTGGGACTGGCATCCACAGCTAAAACGAGCGGGAGCTGCGGATCGTAATGTGTCAAAACCGTATCGGTTGCATCATTTCTTTAATTCGTTTGAATGATTCACAACATTTTTTATCGAAATTAAAAGCTGAACTTTTGTGCAACAATTTATTCAAAGGATACACGACATCACTAAGGTTTGGAATGAATCTTCCGTAGTAGTTTACTAGTCCAAGAAAAGCCCTTACCTCGTCCTTAGTTGACGGTTGTTTCATATCTTGGATGGCTTCCATTTTCGTTTTCTGTTTTCGTATATCCATTTTGCTGATTTCGTAACCGCAGTACTCGATTTTGTCGCGAAGAAATTGAGACTTATCTAAATGTACACGCATGTTGCGCGTATTTAACCTTTTAAGAACTTCTTCAATTCTTTGTAAATGCGTAATGTCGTCGCTCGCCGTGATCTTTATGTCATCCAAAAACACTTTGACGCCCGTCATATCTCCCAACAGCTGCTCCATAAATCTCTGCCATTTTGCAGGCGCACTCGCAATCCCAAACATCATACGCGTCGGCTGAAATAAACCCTTGTGTGTGTTTAACGTCAACAGCTCTCGATTATCCGGATGAATTTCCAGCTGTAGGTACGCTTTTGTCAAGTCGATTTTTGTAAATTTTTCTCCACCCGCCATTGAACTGAACAACTCGTCGATCGTGGGTAAGGGGTGCTCATCGACTATCAATGCAGGATTGACCGTGAGCTTATAATCCCCACAGATGCGAACCGTACCATCTTTCTTTGGCACTGCAACGATCGGCGTAGCCCATTCTGATTTATCGACCTTCACTAGCAGCCCTTCACGCACCTGTTTGTCTATTTCATTCTCCACTGCTTTCATTAGTGGGAATGGCACTCGCCGCGCCTTTATAAACTTCGGCACGGCGTTCTCTTTTACGTAAAGCCGTTCTTGGTGACCAGTAATTGTACCTACATTCGGTGCTGCTAACAGCGGAAACTTACTTAATATATTTTGTAACTTCTCTTGAGCACTTCCTCTCGATAAAACGTTGACTGTCGCACGCTCTCTCAATTGGTTGTCTATAATATTTTTCCAATCTATATCGATCACCCGCAGCCATTCTCGCCCAAGCAGAGGTAGGCGATCAGAGCGCACGATATACATTCTTGCTCGCACTGGCGCTTTGGCCTTAACTGTTACCCATATGTAACCTAAACATTCCAGCTTTGTTTGACAATAGCTGTATAATTGCAAGTCACTTTTAAGTACTGGTTCGTCATTAAAGTGTTTCTTTGCTTCTTTCAAGCTGATTTTGGTCACTGGGGAGCCGGTGTCAATTTCGAAGTTGATATCAATACTATTTATCTTTAGTGTGCACATCACTTTCGGGTGCAGAGTGTTGCAATTGAGTTTTAGCAAATCGTAAACATAACCTTCACTCTGGTTTTGTTTTTCTATGACGTTTTCACTTTTCGTTTCTTTTAAGCACATCTTTCGCAAATGGCCCCGTTTTCTGCAGTAGTGACATACAACATCCCTGAACTTGCATTTATTGGCCATGTGATTGGCATTGCCACATCGGAAGCATTGTTTGCTTTTTATTACTTTGTCTTTCTCCCGTGCCGTTCTTTCTGGACCTTTTGTATTTGCAGTTTTCTTTTCTGGGGATTTTGCCCGCTGTCTTTCGTGTATTTTATTAACCTCACTCGTCGCGCCTTTTTGATGTAACTCGCACCCTTCTTTCTCTGCTATTTCGTAGGCCTTCGCTATATTAATTGCATCCTCTAATGTTAAACTTTTCTTTTCCAGTAAGCGATTTTGGATTGCTTGGTTTTTCAAACCAAATACTAATTGATTCCGTAATGCAATGTTCAAATAGTCACCAAAATTGCAACCTTTTGCCAGAAGACACAAAGCCACTAAAAACTGTTCGCACGACTCGCCATTTTGTTGCTTCCTTAGATGGAACCTATAGTTTTCTAAAATTTCGTTGGCCTTTGGGTTGAAGTGGCTTTCCAACGTCGATACGATCACTTCGTACTGCAGAGCCTGGCTCGCTGGGCAGCACTTTATCACAGAGCACATTGTAAGTCGTGGCTCCCATATAATGTAGTAGCAATTGACGTTTTTTTGTTGCGTCAGCATTGAAGAGTGATACCGCGGTTTCGAAACGTTTTACCCGGTTCCAGGGCATAGTTTTTACATCGAATGCGTCCAATTGGAACGCCGCTGTTTGTGAAACTATATTGTCTCCTGGCATTGCGTTTTTTCAGCAAATTATTACAATCCTCGTCGCCAGAACTGTCGTATATCTTTGCACGTGTGACTTCTTAATTGGAATGACTTTACATTGCAGTGATTACACAAGTGCCGGAAATAATTCAGGTTTCTCTATTTATGACATTCATATGCTTATGCTACGTTTACATAAATATATGACAGTGAGAAACAGCTGTATGAGCCTGGATGTCTGCAGGCGCTGCGGGGAGGAAGGGCATCAGGAGGGGCAATGTGTCAACGTGGTTCGCTGGCGCAACTGTGCGTACAGGGAAAGTCCGGCCGACCACTTCATGTTGTCGGTGGCCTGCCCACTGTATGGTACTATTGCTGCCCGGGCCCGTGCTAGGCATTAATGGGGAGGATTCTCCAACTTAATGTGTGAATTGGGGAGTATATGTTCAAGGATGGCTGCATTGTTGCCTTGTTTCAGGGTTTTTACAGAACTTTAAGTCAATGCCGCGGCTGTTGTATGCGAGCCCATCTATGAGTGTGTAGTCGTGGACTTTTCCGAGAGGGGTGTGTGTGTGTGTCGAAGGGGGTTTCGGTAAAGACGCTAGCCTGTACTGCAGGTATTGTGGGCAGTAAGAACCATATCAGGGGTACCTGGATAAGGTGCTACTACTTGCGAGTAATCACACCGGGCATCGTAGGTCTGGATGGAAATGCTTCGTTTTCGATGTGGTTCAGTAAAATGTCCAGGCACTTGTCTGGATACCTGAGCCATACTCGGGGCGTAATGTTAAGCGAGTGGATGGTAGCCAATGGCCTCCTTGTGATGAACGAGCTCAGTGAATTTTACAGGTTTGACGGGCCTAGGGCAGAGAGGGGTATTTCATTTCATTTATTGACAAACTATTAGTACAATAAGATTAAAGATAATCCTTCATAGTACAACAGTTATAAAGTAAAAGTAAAGTGACAAATGATATTAAAACTAAGTTTAACATATAAAACATCAGTATTAATATATTGACGTGACAGAGCGTTTAGTTTAGGTGGGTGGTAGGGGGAGGTTGGGGAATAAGTGACCACAATTCGATTCAAATTGCGGTTGCTCCCCATGCTCCTCCTGCAGTGAGTGTGTGTCAATTGAGATGATGGCGTACCTCTGGTAATGACTGGAAGCGATATGGACAGTGTGTTAGAAAAGCGATGTATAGCACATCGCTTGGCGTGTTTAGTGATTTGGGTGTGGGCGAGCAAATTGCCTATCTAATTGAATGTGTGGAGGGTGAACGATAGCATGTTGAAGAAGAGTGAGTTCTTTAGAGCGAGGAAGGTGAAGTGGTGGACGCGTGAGTTGAGCGTGAACTTACTTAATTAGCGCTATAACGGCTTAAGCGATTTCGGCTATGTTTTTTTTAGTTCCAGAAATATCTTCAAAATCAATTGTTTTCGATGAAATTACTGAAAGTTCGATTCATTTCGAAGGCAAATTGATGGGCAATTATAAATTTGTAACAGTTCTAATTTTGTAGTTCTAGAATAACTTAGGCGATCGCCGTAGCCGAGTGTGTAGCATGTGCGCGCTGCTGGCAGGGGCAAGCACCATCAAAAATTATAGAAACATTTTTTTTAATAGCGGTCGCCCCTCGGCAGACAATGGCAAACCTCGGAGTGTATTTCTGCCATGAAAAAACTTCTCACAAAAAACATTTCGCCGTTCGGAACGGCGTAAAGCAGTAGGTCACTCAATTTGTGTTACAACATCAAGATACACACCACAAATTGAACGAGAAGTTCGGCCAAAATCGCTTAATCGCGCTATAACCACCAATTAAATTTAAAAAATAGAATAACTTAGGTATAAATAGTACATGCTCTTCTGTCGAACATGCGGATTTCAGATAGTACAATTTTGTTCAATGGCTCTGTAGAAGTACGTTTTTGTCAAGCATATATTGCAGCAAAGGTTATTCTTCTGAATCATGGTCTAAAATCATATGAAGCTTCCTTTGGCCGCAGCAATAACTACACGGTTAAAGCCCATGTTTTCTACTGGAACGTTATAAACAAGAGCTTCTTGGTCATCCACTTTTAGTTCATCAACATCTTGAGCGAAGTATGAACGCGTAGTTGAAGAGTTACTACATATGAGAAATAACTTGTTCTTCATATAGTTATATCTGGTCACCTTAACCACATACTATATTCTGAGAACTTGTAAGAAATGACAAGGCGGAAATGTTAAATAAGCTTTTTGATAAACAAAATTTTCGGGTGCAGCCGAAAGAATTCACCAGTGGAAAAATTGACCACCACAACGAATTTAAATCTATCATACAAAAAAAAACATTTTCACCATATTTTGCTGTATAATGGCAGAGGAGTTGCTAAGGAGGCAGGCGGCTACATGCGAAAAAGAAGACAAAGCAATAAATTAAAACAATAACTAAAGAAGGAAAATATGTAACTGAAAAAACCTGTTTCTGGATCGCGAGGGACAACTTGAGACGGCAGAGGAGTTATGCAATAAGTGTGTATAAGAGAGGGGTGAAAAAGGAAAGGGGGAATCGTCCACAGAATATTCTTTTGAGTTTTTGGCAATATTTTTGTCGATCGCCATAAGAGCAAATTATGATTGTTATGAATATGGATTGTTATGAATTAAGATATTACATTTGTAGGTATATTATATTTAATTTTTAGATGTCATGCATAAACATATATAGGATGTCTAAATATAATAAATGACTGTATAAAATACATGTAAACAATTTATTTGCATTTATTTAGTTTTTAAAATTAATCGGTAACTGTAGTCATAACACAGCACGGCAAAATCAAAATCGAATGGTACACATGTTAAATGTTAACAGAATATGAAAATAGAGAAATATATGTCTCGGCGTTTTGCACGCCAGAATTATGAGAAAATTCAAAGGACCGTGGAGGTTCACTTCAAATGGAAAAAAAATAATAATAATAATATTAATAAAATAAAAGTATTACATTAGAAGTGAACCTCCACGCTCCTTTGAAGCTTAAAAAAATTCTGACGTGCTACAGCAAAACGGCGAGACACGTATTTCTTTATTTTAAGCCTATTTTCATATTCAGTTAACATTTCTCATGTGTACCAACCACTGTTGTATTGTGTAATAGTTAATACTTTATTTTAAATCCTACTCATTTGAAAACTAAATTTAAAAAAAGAAAAAATAAGTGAAAGTGGGGTTTGAACTCTCGTCAAAGCTAAACTATCAAAGCCACAACAGATGTTGCATTGCGCTTGCCTACATGGCTAATTATGAACATCAAGCATGCATGTTTGTATAATTATATAAAAATCTTCCCGAAAAATTAGAAAAATTTTTAATTCAATTCAATTTTCAATATATAAACAGATAAATAATAATAACAAATTTTCAATATAATATACTTTTCCATAAAAAAAAAATTTTAGTATTCTCCATATGGGGAAAATTCGCAATACGTCCGTAAAAAAATTTTGTCTCTTAAAATTTCCGCCTTATTACGATAAAATGAATGGGGTTTAGAAACAATCGAACAACAGATTTTACTCGAAAACAAAAGAGCGCACCGAAATTTAATAGAGATCAAAAAACGAATCATTCAAAAATTCTATTTCACACAGATGCAGTCTAAGATTAACGAAATTGTGAAACAGTGTTAAATTTGTGTCGAAAACAAATATAATAGACACCCAAATAAATCAAAAATGAAAGGAAGACCTATTCCAGAATATTCGAAATTTTCGTAGAATAATTTTTAATTTTTCTTTCCAAAAGGAAAATAAGAAAGGCTTTTAATTTCGAAATAGAAAAACTGAACAAAATAAAAATATATAAATAGGCGTGACTTAGGAAGTTATAGGAAAAAGAACTATACAATAGTAATAAACAAAAAGTAATAAAAATAAATAAATTAACGAATATTGCATTATTGAAGAACTTTTATTATGTTATTTTTGGATTGATTGCGGCAATAGTCATAAAGGCAGCAAACGTTCAGTTTTTGGACTACTCATCATCCTAACTCGAGACAATTGACTCAGCACTAGCAAAATTACAAATAGGAAACTTTGAAATAATACATATAATAGAATTACAGGACTACGACAGTAACTCGAGACAACAATTAACGAACAGCTCCCAAATCAATCCCATAAAACGTATCCTTGTTTCCCTCATCAATCAATCCAAAAATTACTTAAGTAGAGTTGGGATACATAAAAACACGGGAAACACGGGAAATCCAGAACATATCGACTATTTTAGATGAAAAAGTTAATAACATTTTAAAAAACAACAACCGACAAGTTGTACTAAATAAACTAACTAATGAAGAAGTTAATGAAGTTGTAGAAAACACTAACAAATATATAAATCAATGCAAGAAAAAAAAGTAGTCGGTAACGTCATTTTATTAGAAACAAAATTTAAATTAGCATTAATAAAAGAAGAGCTAATAAACATAGCTTATGCCATTTATTTGGCAAAGTCAAATATATAATTTATATATTTTATCCGATAGCGAAATGGAATTAACAAAGAAAGATGGGGCACTAGAATTTGCCGATATAAAAAAATTGCTTCTATTGAGGAAACCTGAATTTATACAATAAATTAGCCTACAACAAAAAAAGAAAATTATAAAGCATTAGACATTAGACCAGTTAAGAAATACAAATCGATATTATTAAGCAAAAACGAAATATATGTAAAACAAAAAAATTTTAAATCATACAATAGCACATCTGCTAAAAAGTAAATTAAATAATTGCACAAAAATAAATAATCAAGACTAAAACCAATCGCAGAGTTTTCAAATAATATAATGTTTCTAAGCCATTATCAAGGTTTTGTTTGATTTGAAAATGAAAGTGTGAAACTAAACGGAACACACTTCATGAACGACAAATTCAACCACAGAGGTAAAGAATAAAATATATTTCTCAAAAGAAATAACACTGAGAAGCCGTTGGCAACGAGATTAATGTTGTCATTAGAACCAATAAAAGCATTCCAAATTAATGAATTAGTAGAATTCAAAATATTAAAAAAGTAACCAAATATATTTTTCGATTAATTCAATATCTATAGGAATTATTGAGTCAGAATTCGAGAAGTCGCACAGAAAAAAAACTATCAGCTGTTTTTTTAGTGAGTCCAGTGCAAATCGGCAACCATACCATGATCATAATTTTTCTTATACCTAAGTTTTAATTACAAGCTTTTTTAAACATTTGTTAAGTAAAGTTTTGCCTATCATTAGGCTCAAATTTAAATATCTCGATAACCACTGGTCCTATTTACGTGATTTAAAAAGCTTTACGACATTTACCTCAATACTCAATATTATAAGACATTATAAATGCTTATAAGTTATACGTCGGCGGTCGCCGTAGCCGAGGGTGTACTGTGTGCGCGCTTCATTTGGTGGGTCCCGGGTTCAAATCCTGGCAGGGGCAAGTACCATCAAAAATTATAGAAACATTTTTTCTAATAGCGGCCGCCTCTCGACTGGAAATGGTAAACGTCGGAGTGCATTTCTGCTATGAAAAAACGTCGCACAAAAAAGCATTGGCCGTTCGGAGTCGCCGTAAAACTATAGGTCCCTCAATTTGTGTTACAACATCAAGACGCACACAACACATTGTGGGAGAAGTTCGGCCAAAATCGCTTAATCCATTATACCGCCAATTAAGTAAGTAAATATAAATTATATGTCGTAAAGCTTTTTAAGTCAAATAAATAGGTCCAGCGGTTATCGAGATATTTAAATTTTAACCAGATGATAATCAAAACTTTACTTAAAAAGTTTAAAAATTAAATAGAAAAATTAAGTATAGAAAAAATTGTGGGCGTCATATGGTTACCAATTTATAATGGACTCACTAAAAACGCGGCCAACAGTTTTTTTTTCTGAGCGATTTTACGAATTCTGACATTATTGTTTTAGTTATTATAAGTACATTGTTAAGGTTAGGAGTATTACGGAAAATAAATAAAGAAAACCAAGACAACCTGTTTAGAATTCTTGCAGTATTAAATCCAAACCGGATGTAACTTTATTGCACTGTTTTCTTTTACAACTTCATCTTACTTGGTATAATTTATAATTATAGTTCAGACCGAAAAAATAATTTGAGAAAGAATAATGAAAGTAACACAGATGTAATAAATAAAAGTGAAGTATATATAATAAACTTAGCAAATTTGTTTTTCTGGACATTCCGCCCACGTCGATGTTGTGATGTTGCCGGCGTGATCCTTTGCATTAATCTTGCTGTTTCCCCAGCCATCATTGGGCTCTTAATAGCTGCGATCTGTGTTTAAATCGTAACAACCGTAACAGCGTCCGCTCTGGCATGCGTATCCACCACACAGCCCAACGCCCAATAGTTAGGGGCAACCGTTCATCTGGAATCAACAGAAGCTTCCCAATTACCAAATATGGTCACTTCGTCCGAACTTGTAGCTATTGCTATTATTCCGAGGACCATCTTCGCTAAAAATTTTGCTGCACCTGCTTTAGGAGCTTCCGCCGATTCAGAAGCCCAATCTTGTCATCGTTAATATTTTGTTCGAAGATCGCTGTGGAGGGTGTCGTACCAAAAAATTGCCAAGGATCAATGCGCCGCCAACGCTCGGGATTTCAAACACGCCTCCACTTGCTTTACAACGGTGTAAAACCCTTCTAAGGTAAGCGGTTTTAGATGATTTTTCATGGTTTTTACTGCAGCCTCCCACAAGCCGCCGAAGTTAGGTGGGCCGTGTGGAACGAAATGTCAGGTTATGCCTCTCTTCGAACTGTAAATGACAGCTGCCTGCAACTGCAACTTCAACGCGCGTACGACCTCTTTCATTAATTACCAGCCATTCTGGTCCACACCGCCATAGTTCATTACTCACATATTGCATGGTTATATTGCGTGAATCACAGCCAGCTGGATGATCCAACGTTCATACATATCTCCAGTTGCCACAGATTGAACTTGGCCAACACGATTCGAGACGGACTAATTTAATACCACAGGATCGGATCGTATCCACCATAGGGCTGTGGTGGAATCCGACCGAAAGTAGATTTAACGCATTCTGCACTTCATTGCAGCTAACACGGCAGCACAAAGCTTGACTGACTAGTGAGCCAATTGACAGTGAACACCGCTGGCACCAAAAATTGCCGTTTTGCGAAAGTAGTAATTGTGTAATCAATCTTAAAGGTATAAGTAAGACAATCAGGTTTGGTAGCCCAGGCTAGGCCTAACGTGTTGGTCTGCCCGTCCATTTGTAATTCATGTGACGTTTTACATTAGATTAGTTGGCTTAATTGCTTGTAAAATTTTAGTCTCAATAGAATAGATGTGATGCTTCGCGTTACAGGTATGACACCGCCGCTCAGAGGGACACTACGAATGCTGATGGTCGTTGCGAAAGCACTTTACGCATAGCTTACGCTCCATTACAACTTGATCGACACTAGGCGATTGTCTGCGAAAGCTTTCACAGAACATAATGAAATGTTTTCCGGAGCAATTAGTGCAGCGGCCGGAAGTGGTATGATATCCAGATACCCCTCGCATGGCGTTAGATTTTCTCAACGAGGTCTCTCTCATATTTGGTACATCTTATTGCAAGGAACTCTTCCAATTCCTTGAATATATGAACGCTGTTGTTAGACTTCAGGGAAAGCTCCCACGCCTTTCTAGTTATAGGATTCAAATTATGCATAATGGTAAAGATCAACCAATCGTCCGATTGCCCAACGGGACGAGCAAAATATTGTAACACTCGTATAGACGATGTTGCACCATCAAGCAGATTTCTCAGCACTGACAGACACCTTTTGAGCAGGAGGTATCTTTGTTAAGGCTACTAGATGGGCATTAATTTTGACGTGCTTGTTTTCATATTTAGATAGCATTAGATCCCAAGCGATCTTTAAATTAGCATCAACAAATATGATGAAAAGTAGCATTTTCTGAAAAGTGTTCAATATGTATTTTCATGGTTTAAGGTTATCTTTATGAATTATCCTATCTCTATTTTGTATCCTAGCCTTATTACCTAAATCTTCATTAATCTTTTGTTTCCTATACCTAGGACTCATCTTGTTTCTTTGACCTATAAATCTTTCATACACTATATCATTTCCTTTATAATTTTTTGTGCCATTGGGGTTTTTTCTTTTTAGCATTTTCTCCAGAGCTATTTTCAGGAGGATTTCTATATTTTCATGTCCCTTTTTATTATACAGGATCTCGAAAGGTTTTTCATTAGTAACGGAGTGTATCGATTTATTGTATTGTTGAACAGCTCTGTAAATTGCTTCAACATCGTTAATTAAACGGAATTCTTCTTTCATGCATCTGGACATCTCGAGTGGAGATGAATGGACTCTCTCGACCTGCCCATTTGTGGCACTGTGTCGAGGACTACAGAAATATAGTTTGATTTCTAACCTTTGCATTAAACTTTTAAACTGCTGCGTGGTGAATCCTGGCTCGTTATCTAAAGTGACTTTTTTTGCTTCTGGGAAGTTTATGATCACTTCCATGATTTTTTCATCAAGTTTAAGTTTGTCCTCAATTTGCTTAATGACTAAAAATTTTGAATAAGAATCAACGCATGTTATGAATTTTAATTTTTGAACATAAAAAATGTCTATATGAATCTGCTCCCCCTCTTTCTTAGGAATTGGAGCCTCTCCAATAGGTACCGTCTGAGGATTTCTGCAGTATTTATTTCAATTACAAATGTCGCAACTCTTAATGAATCGCAAATTTGTTTGTGATTTTCGATATAGCTCCTATGAGCTCTTGTATGGGTTTGCTCAATTATGATCTTTTGGTCATCTGTATTGATTATATCTATAGGAAACTTCCTAGTGAAGACGAATTTGTTTATAAAGTTGTCCTTTATTGGCTGTTGGATTTCGTATAAAACTTCTGGTGGGCAATGGATTCCTGTTACTAAATTGGGTTGTAAAAACTCTTTAAAAATTCCTATTAAAATGTCTACTGTGTCATATTCTACTATATGCCTTATTCTATCAAAATTCCTTACAGATTCGTGAATTGTGAATTTTGAATTTTTTCCTAATAAAACTTGTTGTTTAAATTCATTCAATGGCTTCAGCGTTTCTTTTATGGCCTCGTGTAAGTTGCTTTCACACAAATGTTGGGTGTAGTCGGTTGATGTATGTAGATTCGTAAAGGTTATTTAAAAATTGTCTGGACAATGCGTCCGCAACGACGGTTGTTGTTCCTGGTTTATATACCATTTTAGGGGAAAATTCTTCTATAAATGAAGTCCATCTTTTAATCTTTGAGTTTGGACTTCTGGTTGAAATTGCAAAGGTAAGTGGTTGGTCGTCTGTATGAATTTCTAAGTCAGATACTCCATACAAATAGTTTCTCAATGTCTTTAATGCCCAGACGATAGCATAAAGCTCCTTTCGTTTGTGGCATAATTTGACTCTGTGCTGTTTAAGGTTTTTGAAATTAAGGTGATTGGTTTTCCTGCTTCCTGTAGAACCGCCCTATTGCGTCGTTCGATGCATCGGTTGTTAATACGAATTTTTTTCCGAAGTCTGGTTGCGTTAGCTTCACTTGATCCTTTAATAAATTTTTAATTTTATTCACAGCTAAAATTCCCTCTTGGTCTAACTTTATTTAAATTTTTTTTTTGACATATATTGCGACACCATTCCATTTTTCCCTGACAAAAATATTGTTGCCGGCTTTGTAATTGTTGCATAGTTTTTAACAAATTTCCTGTAGTAGCCGGCCATCCCTAAAAAACTTCTTAACTGCCCAAGCGAAGTTGGTATGGGGTAATTATTTATTGCTTCAACTTTTTTTGGGTCTGTCATAATAACGTTATGACTAATAATGTAGCCTAAAAACTCTACATCCTGTTCGTAAAATTTAGATTTCTCTATTGAAATCTTCATGTTTGCGTTCCTAAGAATTTGAATAATTTTTTGTAAATGCTCTGTATGTTCTTCAATTGATTTTGAGTAGATGATTATGTCATCTATATAAAAATCGCAAAACTTTCCAATCGTCCATTGCTCTTTGAAATATGCTGGGTCCGTTTTTTAACCCGAAAGGTATACGTAAATACTCGTATTTGCCATTATTAACTGAAAAGGCCGTCCTTTCAATGTGTTCCTTTTTCATGAGTATTTGGTGAAAGCCAGATTCGAGGTCGATTGTTGAGAACCACTTGGCTTCTCCTAAATTTGACAAAATAACATTGGTTTCTGGAGTCGGATATTTATCTGAAATTGTGTGTTCATTTATCTTTTTGTAATCAATCACCATCCTTAATTTTGGTGTTCCATCTTCATTTACTCCCTTCTTGGGTATTACCCATACCGGTGAGTAATATGGGATTTTGCTTCGTTGTATTATTCCTTTTGCTAACATTTGTGGGATTTCTTCATTTATGAATGAATTAACTCCTAAGGGGTAGGGGCACTGTTTGCTCCATATAGGCGATTCAACAGTTGGGCGGCTTTCTGCTTGCACATCCGTTCTAAAGGGTAAACTCAAATCTATGTTTGAATGCATTAATTTAATTTTACGCTCAATTACATTCTTGAGGTTATCAACATTATCCGGCATTCTTTTCCTTAAAGGACCTTCTTGGTTACACTCAATTAACCTTAAATTGCAAATATAATCGTAGGTTTTGGGTATCAGCTCCTTCGTCTGACTCGAAATATATATGTGTTCCTTTACTTTTTCTGTCTCAAGGGTCAGTTTATCTAAATCAATTGTGGCTTTTGCTTTGAAAAGCAAACTCATTCCTATCAAGACATTTGTTTCTAAGTTCGCGATCTCGTAGAATCGGGTTTTTATACCGAATATTATAGCTTCTGAAAAATGTGTTATAATCGTATATTCGTTAATAGTTTTTACTCTTTTAGCTATTTCTAACTTTTTCCTATTGGGTAAAGTGTTGGGTTTGCAGTAGCAACACGTTACTCCTGTATCCAATAAGATTTTTACCGTTGTTCTAGTACCTCTGATTGTTCTGAATATGTGGGGCAGTTCTGTTCCTGTCCCTGATCGTCGCCTAAAAAAGTTTGCTCATTAAAATTATTAATCCTTTGTGCCTTATAGTTCGGTTGGTTACTAAATTGGCTACTATTAGCTTGTCTTTTGGGCGGTGGTTGCTTAAAATTGGGGCGATCTGAATAACTTGGATGAACATAGTTATTGGTGAAGTTTCCTTGGTTATTTTGATATCGATTAAAGTTTCCAGGATTTTGGTTTTGCCTGGGATAGTTATTCTGTCTAAGCATTGACAATGAAGGATCCACCTCCATTGGTTGGGGTTGATGACGGGGCCGATAGTTTCCACTATTCGGTCTAGCTGCATTATGCCTTAGCGGGAACCTAAGGTTGTTCCTCGAATAGTTAACCTTTCTCTGTCCTATAGAATTGTTCAGCAAAATTCGTTCTCATACGATTTGCTTCCATTTCTTGTGCTTTGGCTAAGGCGTTTGGAAGATCTTCGGGTGATAGGTAAAATAAAATATCATTTAATGGGCTTCTTAAGCCTGTTATAAAACCTCTGAGGGCATGCTGTATGTTCTTTTTATTAATTTCCTTTGTCATTTCGGTATTATTGCCATGGGTCATTATGGTTTTATTTATATTAATAGCGTTAGTTTGTGGTTTATATCATTGTAATAATCTATTATTGGCTTACTACCCTGCCTCATAATTCCTAACTCTTGTTCCAGTATGTGAACTGGTCGCTTATCCGCATACGCGAAATCGAGTCTACTTATAATGGCATCAAAATTGAGGACTGTTCCATGATTGGATAGGATATTGTTAGCGTCTCTATTATTTTATTTCTTAGTATGGTTAACGCAGCGAAATATTTTCGATTGCCTCTCACATAAAGACTCATTGAATTGTGCGCTGCTTCGCGCCAACTCACATATGAATCTTCCTTACCTACGAAAGTTGGCATTGACTTTACAACGTCTAAGGTTTCATCACAAATCACTCCGTTAACTATGGCTTGTGGTTCATATTAGGCCCGTATTAGTGGTAAGTGGTTCTAATTTTCTGGCTAGTGTATTTAATTCAACTTGAAGCGCGGCTGTACTTCTGGCAATCATCCTAGCTACTAATTCTGAATCTGTTGTAGTCATGTTTGCGAATTTGTCTTGTGTTTTCTTTGATATTTTAAACAATAAATATTTTAAACAATTTAATAAACAGCGTATTTAACCTTAAAGTAGTACAATTTTCGCTTTTTTATGTGTTTTTACAAAAAAATTATTATTATATGGATTACTATCCTGGAGGGTCCCCTTTGAGGGATTCGCAGAATTTACCTGAGTTATAATGAAATTTTCTTTTATGTTATTGGCTGTACAAGCCGATTTATTAATAATTCCCTCTAGGATATTATTTCAATGATAACGAAATAAACTTACCACTTCCGTAGTGGTTGCTGACGCTGACTGTTGTAGTTGATTTAGTCCACAAGATGATTAATTGTTGTAGTGGTTGCTGGGGCTGGCTGTTGGCGCTGACTGCCGTAGTTGATTGCTGATTCGTTCATTCATTCATTCATTCGATTTTACTTGCTTGCATGTATTTGCTGCTCTAATTCAGGTTCAAGTTCAAAATTTTATTAAAAAGTTCTTGTTTCCATTTATTGTAAAATTTTCATTCGTATTTTTGTTGTATTTTATTAATATTTTTCACTTTCAGTTCACTTTCTCATTTAATAATGGAAAATTTGTATTCACAATATTAAATACTTGCATAAATATCTTTTCCTTTTTTGGATACTTTTATATTTATTTTTGTGGCACTCGCGACCGAATCCTTACTTGGAGTTCTCTGGATAACTATTACACAGTTACGTTGCCCCACGTTGGGCGCCAAGTATTTTGCCTGGCGGCAAAAGAAAAAAAATGTTTTATTTGTTCTATGAGCCTTCGCTCATGACCGTTGCATTTCGGCAAGTAGTAGACATAGCGTCAGCATTATTTCCTCACTCGCAAAGGTGCACCGTGGGAAAGAACAACAAAACTTACGAATGTTTTGATAAATGCAATCTTGGAATTTTTCCTATGTAAAGCTTGGAATAAATGGTGATATAACTTGCATATGCGCCAACTGAGGTTAGTCAGGAAGACCGCACGTGCACTTTAATATTTGCGCACAACAGTTTAAATAGCACCACACCTTTACGATGTAATCCATATGCGCAGAGCTAGATTAGCGGACATAATGGCACGACCACTTTAATGCTTGCACACAACCACCTGGTTGTATTTAACCGCCTCGCTTAATCGGAACATCTGGTGCAGTTGATATTTAGTTCGCTTTGAATTCGCCTCAGCTTTTGATAACTTGCCGTCTTTCATTACAAGTTCCCCGCAATGGTTGCCAAAATGTTTACAATTCTTTTTGTATAAATTCAAACTGGTTGCAACTTTATTGTACTATTTTGTTCAAAGTTTACAGTATAATAAAAGGCACTATAAATTCTTTAGAGAAAAGATAATATAAGAAAGAATAACGAAAGTAACATAGATGCGATAAATGAAAGTAATGTATACATAATAGGATTAGCAAAGTTGCATTTCTAGGCTCAGCCGAAGAACTATAGAATTAGGAATTGAAGACGTTCCAAGTTTTTAAGTTAACTCACCGAACCAGAACACCCGATTTTAAGGGCAGATGAGTTAACACATATTAAATTGTTTACCCTTGATTCGCTATAACAGAGATTTACTCAACACAGTTTGTCATGAACAAAGTTTAGCTGTCACGTTAGTTTAATATTAAAATTTGCACTTAGAATTTTCCACAGGTAAATTCTTTGAGAATTTATTGCTAACTAAATATTATTTTGCACTTGTTTTACAATCGAAGTTGCAACCAATTCAAGGAATTAGCGCAACAAGTAAAATATTGATTACCAACCAAGTGCACACGTATCCGGTTAAATGCTAATTGCTGACGCTAGCGTCTGGTTAATTTTTGCAAGCAGTTGTTGTTGCCTGTAATAACTACATTTTGGGCATAAAGACTAATTAGTCAAATGAAAAATCCACATTTCACATTCTAGAGTGCTTCCTTGCCGTGCACTAAACTACTTATATATATATATATATATATGTATATATTTGATATATACATAAAAATTAAGCAGCAGAAAACCAAAAGGCGGAGCACATTTTTATTAATATACGCACTGCAAACAAAACAAAAATACTACCAAACATTTGCTTGACTACCATCATCCTTAATATGACCAAATATATACACAACCAAACATACAGTACGGTCATCAGTAAACGCACAGCACATTTAACTAACTAAGCGAAAGAGTAATTTGCTCTCAACAGCATTCATACATTATATACATATGTATGTACATACGTACTTACATTTATTTAATTAAAACCCCGATTATTTTAACAACGGTTAACGAAGATAAAACTCCTCAATGCACACCTACAGAATTTACACGATCAAAACAGGGTGCCAAATCCGAAAAGACCACTCAGCCACAAGATTTATCTCAGAAAGTGATAGTATAAGAAGATACTGAACTAAATTATATTTGACACAGCCCTAGAATGAGAATTCATAATCAGATCTAGAAGTGTATTTGCGCACTTAGCAAATCCAGCAATTCTATATAAGATCTACTAAGATTTACAGAAAGGCAAATCCTCTACTGGCACAACTCTTAAGCAAAATAAAACACATATATTTTTTAAAGGGAAAAAGACCTCAGTCATAAAAAACCCTTATACTTAGCCTTTTTATTCATCACTAGCACACTCACGACCGGCACACTCCAAATCTCAACATATACTAACCTTCGTCCAGTGATGACAGTCCCTGTGCGAAATAGAGCATTCGCATGGTGACATCGTCCCTGCACGAAACAGTGCCAGCGAAAACCTCCGGTTTTCCATTAGCTTGAACATATATACAATCATCTTATCTCTAATTAAATTTCTAATGCTGCTCCACATTCACCGGCTCCATCGGTAGTATGCACAACTTCTGTACTGGCCTGGTTAATCGGCTCGTCTGCGTCTCCACAACGACGGATCTTACCAGCTTGTCTTTGCTCACAAATATCTCGCTCACTCGTCCGAGAGCCCACTGTGCAGGTGGAAAGTTTTCCGCCTTAAGCAGCACAAGTTGGCCGACTTTCAGATTTTCTCGCTCTCTACGCCATTTCTTTCTTTCTTGCAGACTGTTTAAATAATCAACTTGCCATCTTGCCAAAAAATGTCGCAACATAGTTTGGCGTTGCTTCCAAAGTCTAAGCCCTCTAGTATCAGACTGATCTTCTAGCACAAATGGAGGAGGTAGCACCAACGGCTCTCCGATAAGGAAGTGGCCTGGTGTCAATGCTTGCACATCATCTGGATCATCTGATAGCGGGTACAATGGTCGGGAATTGAGGATTGCCTCAATCTCAACCAACAATGTCGCGAGCTGGTCTTGTGCCAGCGTTTTCTGGCCCACTATTCTCGTCAAGTGAAACTTCATGGACTTTACAGCGGCTTCATAAATCCCGCCTTGATGCGGAGCGGCAGGAACCATAAAATGCCATTCAGTTCCCTTCATGTTCAAATATTCTAGCACCTCTCGCTCCCTCCAGTATTCGATTGCTGCCTTTATCATTCTGCTAGCACCGACAAAGGTTGTTGCATTATCGCTATAGATTTTCTCGCACCGCCCACACCTTCCAATGAACCTCTCATAGCACGCAATGAACGACTGAGTCGTCAAATCTAGCACCATATCAATATGAATCGCACGCGTTTTCAGGCACACAAAAATCACAATCCAGCATTTGCTTTTCGCTACATAATCGTCTCGGACCCTTATGTGCACATTCAGAGGGCCAGCGTAATCCAACCCAGAGTGCAGGAAAGCCTTTCCAGCGCAAACTCTATCAGCAGGCAAGTCCGCCATCAACTGTTGTTCTAACCTATAATTATAGCGCACACACACCACACATTTGTGGAAGAATTTTCTCAGCTCATCTCTCAAACGCGGAATCCAATACTTTTGACGTATGAACTGCGTCATTACTTGCACCGCTCCGTGTTTGGTCTGCCTATGCGCATAATCCGCTATCAATTGGGCTAGCCTCGAGCCCTTCGCTACGATAGCTTGATGTTTCATTTCGTAATCTTGCTCCGCATTTGCTAGGCGACCTCCAACTCTTAACAAACCATTTTTATCTAAGATCGGTCTTAGCGATTCTATCTTGCTATGTTCTGGGAATCGATGCTCCTTTTCCATCATGGCTAGCTCCTTACGAAAATGTTGCTCTTGCGATTTTCGCAACAAATATTCCATGCCCCATAATTTCTCTTCTTTAGTTGGAATCAGTGAAATTGATTCTTTATTCCTTGACCTTCGCACCCTTTTCGACTTCCTGGCTCTATCTCTTGTTAAAAATCTAGCTTTCAGGTTTTCTACAAACCGTTTTACATATGCCAATATGTTCAATATGCGCTCTAACTTACTCTCATAATGTGTAAGAGGAACAAGCTCTCCGTTCCCCCCCATTTTTGGCACAAAAATGCAAAGTTCTTCTTGATAAACGCTCACTGTATTTACCTTAATTTCTGCTTGCACCTCTCTTGAGCTTTTCATCTTAGCTTGTTCAAACTTATCTACCGGCCACTGCTCCTTTGGCTTAGCAGCTCCACTGGCAAGATCGAATCCCATAATATCTTGAGGCGCCATAAATCCTGTATCAGAATTTTGCCAACTATGGTCACTGGCGATATATACCCATTTGGGTCAAACAATTGCGCCACATGGCTCACAACTACACGCTTAGTTACCACCTCCGGTATTATTGGTGTCTTAACATTAAATGTATACCTATCTTGCGCCACCAGCCACACCAAGCCTAGCACCTTTGCTTCGCTATCAAATTGTACAATAGCCTCCTCGTCAACCGAATTCATTGCCTTCATTAATGATTTACTATTCGATCTCCATTTGCGAAGCTTGAAACCTGCACCATCCAGAATATGCTCCATCTGCTTTGCCAACTTAATGGCTTCTAGCTCATTATCAGCACCTGTTACGCAATCATCCATATACATATCGTTTACAATTGCACCCGCAGCTTCTGGATATTCTTCCTGCACGTCTCTAGCACACTGAATTACCGCTCTTACAGCATTGTATGCTGAAGACGTCATTCCATATGTGACAACAGTTAACCAATATTCTCTTAATGGTTCGTATCTGTTCTTGCGCCAAAAAATACGTTGCAAATCCCATTGGTGCCTAGAAATCTTATCTTGACGGAACATCATTTTAATATCTGCGCTGAACGCTATCTTGTGGCGTCTGAACCGCATTATTGTCTCGCTCAAATCTCTCTGCAACTTCTCGCCCAACAATTGCACCTCATTTAAGGAGATGCCTTTATTTGTGCAACAACTCGCATCAAATACCACGCGAAATTTTTTCACCACGCAATGATGTGGGATATAATACCTTAGCTGATTTTTCTTTACTTGTTCCTTCGCAAGTTGCATATGCCCCAGCTCCTCATACTCTTTCATAAACTCGATATACTGTGCTTTCAATTCTGGATCCTTCTCTAGTCTTTTCTCTAGATATAAAAACCGGCGCAGAGCAATCTCCTTGGAGTCACCAATATCTTGCACATCTTTTAAGGGTATGGTAACCACAAATCTGCCCTCATTATCTCTATAGTAAGTACTCATGAAAATGTTCTCAACTTGCTCCTCTTCTGCTGTTCTAATTTGGCGTTCATTAGTATGTTCTAGCTCCCAAAATTTCTTTAATAATCTCTCTAGCTCCCTGTCATCTTTGCACTCAACAATAGATATGAGCTCACCCGTCTGCTCATCGCGCCGTTGAGCATGCTCGCCAAAAACTACTACGCCCAACATCGTTTCCATTAACGCTATGCCTTCTGCACCTTCTTTCATTACCCCAGTAATACTTCTAGCTACAAAATTTGCTCCCAGCAAAACATGCACCTCCTTTGCTATCCAGTACTCTGGATCAGCAAGCGTTACATCCAATGAATTATGCATTGGTGCAACTCTGGCACCTGACGAAGGTAATATCGGGCATCACTGGCTATCTTTAGGTAAAACCCAAAATTCTACACTCATCTGATTGGTCGAGGCAAACCAAGGCTTAACCAACAGATTCGTTTTCTTGCTCACTTTCAACGGCTCACCTTCTATACCAATCATCTTCTGAGTAATAGGCTCAGTAAGGAAACCATATTTCTTTTGAAATCCACACGTCATTAAGTTTACTTGCGCCCCTGTATCCAAAAGTGCACGCACTGGCCCATATAAATGGCCATTGACCTGAAATCTAATCATTGCTGGTGGCAATAAAGTTCCAATATGTTCCCGCTCCGAATTAAAATGCATTATGTAATCTTAGTATAGGAATTATTATTAGCTTTGCTTTCATGCCCGCAATCGTCCACAATGTGAACCTCACTAGCAATCTTCGGTTTTTTAGCTACCGGCCTAGCCTTTAACTTGCTCACTATCGGACGGATACGCTCTGTAGTCACTTGCTCACTATCTTGCACACTGTTGAGCCGCACTTGCTCTTTTCTAGCTCCGTCCCTTGCACCACCCTGGCGTCAATCCATCTTCCTCTTCTGCTTGCTCTGAAGTCGGACTTCACTCCTGGCTTGCACACTGTTTATTTGCCTTGTCCCGTCACGATTCGGGCAAAGCGCACTGTTGTGTTTGGGTCTGCCTGGACACTTCCAGCACTCTCCCTGATAACAGGCATCTGCACCATGCCCTTTTTTAAAACAATTCGGGCAAAGATTGCGCCGAACCACATACTCCTTACGCGCCCGCAATGTCAACGACATAAATTCCGGGCAATGATACAGCATGTGATTCTCGTTGCATACCTCACATACCGTCTGCCGCAATGCTGCTGCTTTTGACGTAGACGCACCTTCTTCTGCACCTCTAGCACCAATTGACAAAGTCTTCTTGCTCCTGTCCGGCATTACTACTGCCGACTCAACGCGCCTGCGATTTCCCGCCGAGTTTGCCAACGCTAAAGCCTGCTTATCCAGGAAGGCCAGCATCTGGTCAACCTTCGGGGTGTCACTTTCACGCACTAGCTCCCACTGCCTGGCTGTTTCGTTGTTCAGCCGCTCATGCAACATGTGCACCAGAAAGAAATCCCAGTGCTCTACCGGTAATCCCTGCGCCTGCAACTGCCGACGCACCTCATGTGTTACATTTGACATTCGGCTAAGGTCAGTTGCCCTGATCGGGGCCTTCAGTTCTGGCAATCTGGTGAAATTTCTCAAATGCTCCCGGCCAATCAGATAGCTCTGATCATGCATCTGATTTAAGCGCTCCCATGCCTGGACATAATTTTCCGCCGAGAACTGCCATTGCCCAAAGGTAAGCTTGGCGCGCCCAACCAGCGAATTCGTTAGATACATGAACTTGTACGCTGGGTCTATCTCCGGATTCTCATGCACCGATGCCCTGAATCGATCACGGAAGCCAGTCCACTTGGTGGGAGTACCATCAAACTCGCCCCATGTATTTTTCATGTTATTGGCTTGCACCGGCATACGCACTTGCACGTTAATGGATTGATCCTTTGAGACTTTCTTCTCAGCTGGCACCAAAGCATCTATCCTCTCCTGCAATATTGCAGAGGCTTCAAAATAATAGCCCTCTACTAGCGCCAAATTTTCTTCATCAAACTTTTCTAGCACATCGGTGTCCACATCTTCAATCACCACTGCATATTCTATATTGTACGCCTGCCATGCAGACTCTAGCGCCATCATTCGCACCTTCATCTGGCTCACCGCTGCCTGCTCCTCATCTTCACTTTTTGCAAAATCTTGCGCCCGCTTAATTGTAGCCGCGAACGACTTTAATTTTTTATTTTCAGCCATTCTAAAATGAAAACAACAAAATAATCAACATGGATACCAAACTTCAAAATTCCTTGCATTCACGCACACAATTCTTTAAAATTCTGGCTCCATAAAACATATGCACCCATAAATATATGCACACAATCTTTAACATTCTGGCTCCATTAAACATATGCACCCATAAATTTAATATTTCATAACTGGCTCACTATGTATAATAACACCGCAATGATTTATCAAAATCTTGCATGCCGATCTTGCCTAATGTTTTGTTTCCAACTAGCATATGTGTTTGATAAAATACTCAAGCACCCCAAAACCATGCTCACTCATACCTAGCGCCTGCTCAAACATGCCATTGTTGGAATTCTAGCACCACCTGCAGGATTTCTGGCACTCTGCGATTTTCTTTTCGCTTTTGATCTACGATCCACATGCTCACGCACACGCACCAATATATTCTAGCACACATATTGACATATGCACATAACGTATGTACATATGTCGGTCAACAATCTATTTACATATGCACACCATTTGTCTGGCACCAATTTATTCTAGCACACACATTTCCATATGCACCCAACGTATTGTTGCATTACAATTAACTCTCATGCGATAATTTTTACATACAAACTACTCTCAATCTCCCCTTTCCTCCTTTTTTTTTCTCGCGTAACTACGATTACACACAGGCACCACAAGCACACAAAACAAAACGCCGTTGCCAAAAACAACCACCGCTGCGCAGTGGAAATTTCCAGATCTAGCAATACAATGCACTACTCTTTCACTTCCGTGAATTCTTGATCATGTCCCAACATGCACACTCTGCCAATCATTTAAACATTTAAACTTATTTGGCATTATATTTTCTTTACTTTAATAGGCAAGCACACATTGTAAATATTCTTGCTTTCTAGCAACTTCTGCTACTATATAAACATATGTATGTACATATGTATGCATGCATACATTTCACAAGTATCTCTACTCACCGCACCCGCACACTTCGCCATAAGTGGACTGTATCAACTTACTGAGAGTTGTCTGTTTAATTGCTTAAAAACTTTATATTGTCTTTAATCCTTAAATATTCAAAACACTAATCAATCAACTTGTACTCCGCAATGTTAACGCTTCGACACTTTTTCCACAATAATAGAAATAATAGAATTCATCCTGCCCAACAACAGTTGGCAACGCATTCCACTCTCTCTCTGCTCTCATTTTTCGCCTCCATTTTGAAGGAAAAAACCCAAAGGCACCGAATCTGGCTCGACACTGACCAATGTATTTGCGCACTTAGCAAATCCAGCAATTCTATATAAGATCTACTAAGATTTACAGAAAGGCAAATCCTCTACTGGCACAACTCTTAAGCAAAATAAAACACATATATTTTTTAAAGGGAAAAAGACCTCAGTCATAAAAAACCCTTATACTTAGCCTTTTTATTCATCACTGGCACACTCACGACCGGCACACTCCAAATCTCAACATATACTAACCTTCGTCCAGTGACGACAGTCCCTGTGCGAAATAGAGCATTCGCATGGTGACATCGTCCCTGCACGAAACAAGAAGTGAAAACTCAAAGTCTTGACAATTTTTGGGCACGTCTCCAAGCGGCATATAATCCAATCACTAAAACTGATGATTCAGATTTGCCAGAAAGTTTAAAATCTTCGGATTACGTCAAATATGAAGATTGCTTAGACCCATATGAAGAAGCAACCAAAATTATTAAAGCTATTATTGCACCTACTCCACCCCCAAAAGTAGAGCAAAAAGAAACAAGTTTAGTCATATATCTTAAAGGGACATCGTGCCATATAGAATTATTTCATGGAGTTTAGGAAGAATGGCCGTCCTTTCGGGACATTTTTACGTGCGACTATAAATACATAACATAACATACATGTACAAGCTAACTCGAAACTTTAACCAGCTAACTGCCCAGTCAGCGTTGACTGCTTAACATTCGTTTAAGGCAATGCTGAACGCTATCTCCACCCCAGTCCGTGACCAACAGCCAAAATATGATATCCGCTGGTGCAGCACAAATACAGCAAGCAGCGGACCGACAGTGACAAACAAGGACTTACACTGCACATATATCGTGGGATCCGCTGACGCAACACAAATACAACAAACAGCGGATCGACACTGACAAACAACGACTTACACTACACACAGGTGGTGGTAGTCGTGTGATCCGCTGACACAGCACATTGCGGACAGCAACTACAGCAGCGGCGGTGAGGACAGCTTAAGCTAGGTTCTAGCATTAAGTGATTAGCAATAAGCAGTTCGGAATTAGACTCAATGAAGCACGGAAGTGCACAAAAATTAACTGGCGCCCAACGTTAGGCTTTTAAGATCGAACCAATATAGAAAACTCCTCATAAAATAAAGGAACAGAAGCGGTTAAACCTGCAGGGATAAAACAGAGAATTAAACGGAACATAATCGTCCACCAATCCCAACGGAGGAGGACAAGAACAACACCCACTACATTAGGAAAGAAGGAAGACTCAGGAAAAATGGATTACTTCCAAGTAGTCTTTAAGTTATAAGTAGAGTGCTCGTTGAAAAAAGGTGAAAATATAATAAATGTTAAAAGGAAATTTGAAAATTACAAAAGGGTTCGTTTGTAAATCGGAACTGAAGATAATTTTTGCCGAAACACAGCTTTAAAAAAAAAGCAACCCATACCTTGTCAGTGAAATAAAACAAATTTTTGGATAAAAAATAACCAAAGGCAGCTTTTTAGTTGAAAATTGATAAATTTGTGAAAAAGTATGCAAGAAACCTCCTTACAAAAAACTTTTGTTTGGAATTGAAACCGAATAAATTGCAAAGCAAAGAAAATTGTGACACTGCACGTACGTTTCATGGCGTCAAGCCGCCCACACAGCGTACGGGATATTTCGGAACTATCAGGGTAGCTCTATGCGCTACCAGGCTGTGGGGATAATTAGAAACAAACTTAAATGATCGATTAGATTTCACGTTTGCGGACAAACGCCCAATATATCTAATCGAGCAAGAGCTTTCTACTCTTCGACAGGGCAACATTTCAGTCCTACAATATTTCGATGAGGATGAGAAGAAATTGATTCTCCTTACGAATAAACCAATAACGACACACGAAGGTCCCATTGCTGAATAAATCTCCAAAAAATCCATCAGAATCGCGGCTACGCAAAAGACAAGTCAGGGCTAACAAAAATATAGGAACAATTTTAAACAGGGCCCTAGCTTTAACCAACAACATCAAACTGAAAAACGGCAAGCGAAATCGGGTATAAACACTGGACCGAAAATGCAGAGAATTAACAATTTAAATCCCGACAGCCAGGCGACAACCTATAATCAGGTGGCAGAAGATGAATTCGAGAACCTTGAAGAGAAGCAACTACATTTTTTAGGAGTGAGTCCCTGCTCCCGTGGATTGAGCAAATAGTAGGGGACTATCGTTTTCTTGAAGTATAATCTGATTCCTGAAGCAATTGACCGGTTTATCAACCGTTTCAATGGTGTAGGTCAGTGATTCTTCACTGTGTATGGTTGCGCAGTTAGAGCGCACCTCCATTTCGACCCCCATCATATACATGTGCTGCCTTGATAATGCGTCAGCGAAATGATTTTCTTTCCCTGGCTTGTAAAAAATTTTTGCATTGAAGCTTTCTATAAGGTATTTCCAGCTCTTGATTTTCGAGTTCGGATTTTTATCTGAAACTGCAAATGTCAGAGGCTGGTGGTCGGTGAAAATTTTCATCGTACAAGTAATTCCTCAAAGTGTTAAGGGCCCACACAATTGCTAATATTTAGCTCAAAAACCAGACATATAATTTCATTTTGTAATACGGAGTCGCTACTTAAAACACTTCAAGAAGTCATTAACGATGACGTAGTTAACGCAATATACTGTAGTCTTCCAGCCCTGGCAAAAATTCAACACCGACTAGTTGAACTTTATCCAAATGTTAAATTTCGACATATTGAAAAAATGGTTACGGATGTCTTTAACGAAAGTGACCAACACGAGATTATAGTTGCCGAGCACAATCGAGGTCATCGGGCAGCACAGGAGAATGTATAACAGATTTTGAGCAATTATTTTTTCCCAAAGATGGATAGAAAGGCAAGGGAAGTGCCAAACAACTGTCGATTCTGCTCGAAATCCAAATATGACCGACACCCAAAAAAACATGTTATTGCAGCAACACCGATACCATCTAACATCGGTGAGATATTGCACATCGATATTTTTTCTACAGACCAAAAATATTTTCTAATTTGCTTTGTCAAGTTATCAAAATTTGCAATGGTGCAGAAAATCACATCCAGAACCATTGTGAACGTAAAACCATCTCGTTTACAACTAATCAATATTTTTCCAAACGTAAAAAGAATTTACTGTGACAACGAAAAGTCGCTTAATTTACATACCGTAAAGTTAATTCTGCTCGATTACAATAATGTGAAAATAGCGAATGCTCTCCCACTCCATAGTATATCAAATGGACAAGTGGAGCGTTTCCACAGCACTTTGACCGAAATAGCTAGGTGTTTAAAACTCGAAAGAAATTCGAGCGAAACTCAATCCGAAACCGTATAGAAAAAACACTGGCTGCTGATCGCCATAATAATACCATAATAAAAATCGCCAGGACAGGACATTTAACACTGGTGATAAGGTGGTGGTGAAAGTTAATCGAAGGTTAGGTAGTAAACTCTACACTATATGTAGAGTAGGTAGTTGAACAAGACCTAGGTAGCACCGTTCTTAAAAAGGGACAATCTTCGACCACCTTGACAGACAATAAATTAATTATCACCCTTTCATTTTAGGCTGACAACAGTAGTGTTATTGACGGGCACTTTGACGGAAAAACTCACGGACTACACAAACGCTAACTACATCCCAATTTTGGACGGAGAAGCAATATTATGGGAACATTACGGCTACCTCACGCAATTTACTAATTTGGCATTGTATGCAACAATGAACGACGAGACAAAAAATCTAATCGACCTATTCCCTGAGTCGCACATGCGGAAGCTACTAGACTCTGACGTGAATCATATCGAACCACTAATACGATAATGTCGATATTCACCACCTACAAGCACGAAGCCTGAACTTTTTGGGTACAGCACTGAAGGCCATTGCTGGTACGCCTTACTTTGATGACTACCAGAGATTACAGATGAGACAGGACATGGTCGTTGATTGTAACAACAAACAGTATAGGATAAATACCCACATTCAACAGAAAATATTGGAAATCACCGAAAATATAAACAAAATCATTTCTACTACAAAAAAAGAGAAAATAGATACGGTTCATTTATATGAAACAGTATTAGCAAGAAATAGGATAATAAACCTCGAATTACAGGCAGTCACAATTTCGTTAACACTAGCTAAGCTTAATTTAGTTAGTCCTGTATTATTAGACAATAGCGATATAAGCAAAATAATCAACGAGTACTCGACCAATGCAACAATAATCGGTATATTACGAATGTCCAAAATTAAGGTTTTGCAAAACAGAGAAATTTTTTATCTTATTTTAAAATATCCTATGCCTATACTAGTTTGTAAGAAGCTTAGCTTATTCGCCGTGTCTCGCCAAGGACAAGCACTGCACTTCGGGGAACCCAATACTGTTGCTGGGTGCGGAAATAAAGCGTATACCGTAAAATGCGAGCAGTCAACGTTTGCTACTTTTTGTAAAATACTAAATCCCAGCACTTGCGGACAACAACTGGTCGCGGGAGAAGTGGCCAATTGCTCAACCACCGCCAACCATAATAAAGGGACCAAAGAAATCGACGATGGCATTATTATTATCAGCAATTCCACGGTAGCCATACAGGGTAAAAAGGGGGATGTTCGAACCATCAGTTGTACCTATTTGTTGACGTTTGACCAATCAGTAAAAATAAACGGCGCCGAATACTGTAACCAAAATTACACTCCTACTCGGACACCTGTCACTCCAACCGCCCAGAAGATCAACCTTTTAGAACACTTAGAAACTGTGAGCCTGAACTAGCTTCATGTAATGAATGAATAAAATATTAACCACTTTGGCGCTCTGCGAGGAGAAGTCAACTCAAAAACAGTGGTTATTATAGTAGTACTAACTTCACTCATTATCCTAATGGTTTTGCGACTTGCTCTAAGCAAATACAAGAAACACATCGCTAAACGGGCGATAGATGTCATGGTAAAAGAGGTAACAGAGAGAATCGCGGACGACCCTCACTTAGGAAGCGGGGAGTTAACTCGAAAATTTAACCAGCTAACTGTCCAGCCAGAGTTGTCTGCTTAACATTCGTTTAAGGCAATGCTGAACGCCATCACCCCCCCAGTCCGTGACCAACAGCCAAAATATGATATCCGCTGGTGCAGCACAAATACAACAAGCAGCGGACCGACAGTGACAAACAACGACTTACACTACACACAGGTGTTGGTAGTCGTGTGTTCCGCTGACACATCACATTGCGGACAGGTAACAGGGGAGGCGGCAGCAGCGACCTTAGCAGCGACAGCAACTATAGCAGCGGCGGTGAGGACAGTTTAAGCTAGGTTCTAGCATTAAGTGATTAGCTATAAGCAGTTCGGAATTAGACTCAATTAAAATTAACTTACATAAACCATCCGAAGTTATCTCAAGCGTAAAAACAATATAATCTAAGATACAAAACAAGCAGGCGCTATAGTTAAACAATTCGCATCATTATTGAAGTTGCCCATTCTGGCTTGGAATGCACTCAAATCAAGATATGAGAATGAAACTGGTCGATAAACAAGTGACGACTTTAATAAACTTGCCAAAAATACACAGAGAAACATATGGAGCATTTATTAAATTGCAGTATACTGTCACAAACTGCTTGCCATTTCTATCGACACAAAATATTTCGACAGATAACCGGCATCCGATTCTGGTAAATACATGCGCACAACAGAAAAGTCGGTAATCGAGCAATCACTCATATTCCGCAAAAAATGTCCGACGTGGCAAAAAAAGAAAGATTTTCTCCCTATACAGTACGAAATCGCAGAAAGGGTAGATAACAAAATATCTTAGCACAAAAGTACCCAAAAATATCTACATAGAAGCTTAAAAAACCCAAGCCAGTAATCAGAACTCCCATAATAGAAGCTTCAATAGATCGCAAGCATTTAGCAATGGATAAAAGTATATATCATTAAAATTGCGTTAAGGAGGTCAACCCATAAGATCATGCGAGAAGTTTAAAAAATTGAAAGATATAATTTCGTGAAAACGAATAGATTGCACAAATTGTCTCTCACACTGTCACAAATTGACTGATATAAATATTTTTATATGTACTCGTACTCCTCAAAAAGCTCGAACGACAAAATAACCACAGGGCTAGTTCCAACAGCTAGATCAGTAAACACCGAAATGCAATGGACCAGAAAAAGCATACGGTTCAAAATCCTTTCATTCCGAAAATGAAAGCATAATCTCCATCGAGCATCGAGGAGAATTATTCAAGCTTAGAGCTCTAATCGATCAAGGCTCACAACGATCGTTTATCTTATCAAAAGCACAAAATAAATGAAAACTTCCTACCAAAAATTCCATCATTGCACCGTAGGGAATGCGAGAACAGTAATCCAAAACTATTCACTAATCCCGATTTCCAAACTACTAAGAGCATGCGACAAATTGCTATATCTTTATTTATTTAATGATTTATTTTTTTTCGTCAGTTTTTACATAAATAGATTAGAATAATTTAAAAAGTACAAACATAATAGTAGGTAATCATAATTATGAGCAGTATACTTGGTATAGAGATGCACTTAACATAGACTTCAAATTATCCCTGCTTTCCGAAATAAGGAGTAGTTAGTTCTACAACGTGGTATACGAAATATATTATATGACCTTAGATCTCGCGAGGGGCAATTGAAAAAAATTAACTCTAGTAAGAATTACAATTAATATAGTGTGTGTCTTTGTCTCTGATAAACAATATGGAATAGGTATTCCAAGTAGGAGACATCTGCTTTTATATGTGAGCATGTTACCATTCCACTGCAGGCAAAAAATAGTATTTTTGGTAAACCGTTTCTGTTTTTTCTCTATCTGCAAAGAAGAGAAGGTCCCAAATAATGCTGCAGCACTCAAGATTGGACCTGATAAACGAAAAGTATAAGCTCTTTAGAGCATGAAAATTGCGGAATTCAGTTGAGTTCCTTATTATAAGTCCAACTATCGACCTAGATTTGATAACTACGAAGTCAATGTGCCTAGGAAAAGGCATTTCGCAATTAAATATAACACCCAAATCTTTTTTTTTCGTAAATACGCGATAGAGCTGAATTATTGATGGTCTATTAAGCCCATACGTCTACTAAATGACATATATTGTCATATGTCGGCATTTAGAGGCAATGAGTTAACCGCACACCACGTCTGCAACTTATATAAATCGTCCTGAAGTTTCACGCAATCACCTGTCGATTTTACGCAACAAAATTTTTTCAGGTTATCCGCGTATATTAGACAGGATGGATTCCGGGATATCATTAAAAATATGAGAAATAGTAGTGGGCTTAGATGGCTGCCTTGGAGTACGTCGAGGTAACATCTATAACATCTGAGTTTGTGTTATTTATGCGAACAAGCTGAGTTCTATCAATCAGAAAAGAATCGAACCACTTAAGGCTATTCGCATGAAACCCCATGTTGTTGAGTTTATTAAGTAAGATATTGTGGTTAACCCCATCAAATCCTTCGTGGAGTCTGTAAATATGGCATCGCATTGGTTGCCATACTCAAATTGTTTCAGAACGAAGGTGGAGAACTGCGTTAAATTTGTAGTTTTGGACTTAACGTTTATAAAACCTTGCTGATTCGGTGATATGCGCTCCTTTACCAGAAAAAATATATTGTCGTATACGAGTTTTTCGAATAACTTAGTTATGCATGATAGCTTACAGATGGGATGGTACTTTTGAACGTCGGACTTGTTACCAGACTTGTGAATAGGTGCGATAAAAGATCTTCTCCATTTAATCAGGAATTCGCCTTGTGCCAGAAATTTGTTGAAGATTATTGATATACCGCTATATTGACATAACGCGGAGGTACAAATGTTTGAGTAATGTGTAAGGGAATCCCCTTCCCCAGGTACATGGTCATTACGAAGTAGCAATAAAGGTTGGCACATCTTATTGACAGCAAATTGTAGGCTTGTTGTGCTCAAATCAGCATGTGACTTTCTTTTGCTGTAGCCACGGAAGATGTAATATTTACTGAGTGAAAAATTTTGCAACGAGATTGCAAATCTGTTGAACATTAGAAGCATATTTGTCTGAGTACTGCAATATGTTTGCGATGCCTGTACTTTTTATTTTATTTATAAATTGCCAGAACTGCTTACATAAACATAATTTTGATATAAGAACTTATTCAAAACATCAAATTGGGTTTTTAATTAACGGTAGGTTTCATAAAGATACATGTCATTATTTGATTTACGACACCGCTTATATGCTTTCGTTTTTCTATTTATAAGCATAGCATAGCAGATTTGCTAACCATAGGAATGGATTTTTTTGTGAACAAACGCGAATTTTAACTTAACTCAGAAAAAGTTATGAACGCGCGACAATTGAGCCATTTTTAAGCCAGCTTCCCAGATAATTCTGTCTAATGAATGCACAATTTCATCGAATTTAGCTTTAGAGAAGTTATTCTGATCCTAAGTGTAAGCCTAATAAAATTAATAAACTGTAAGCTTACACACAGCGTTTTGTGTAAGCTTAGTTAGGTACAGATGGTGACGAGAACGGCTTTATGTCAGATTGATGTTGATTGCCTACGAAAACCAAATCTAGAAACCGATTATTTTCGTTAAAAACATTGTGGATTATCTCATCATTTAATTCAATTAGTGTTACAAACATTGTTGATTTGGTTGAGGTAAAACTCTGCGAAAGGGTCGAGAACCTCGCATTCACTCTCACTAGAAACTTGAAATATTACCAGTTGGCCCACTTGACATAAGGCGGATAAAATCGCCTACGATAGCAATCTTCGGATTATCCCTGCGTTTACTAAATATTTTACAACAATTATTTTTCATGTATTTTATATAGTTCAACCATACTAAGCGGTGGTATATAACTAGCGGATATGAAAAGGTCATGCGATTTATTAGCTACAATTTTAAGAATAGAATGCGAGTTACCATTACAATGCAGTTCGACCTATGTGCGGGACAGAGATGTGGGTACAGCAACAAGTACGCCGCCGCCTTTAGAAAGTCTGGTGGTACTTAAACATCTATCCTTACGAGACGAACAGCTCTCGCGCTAATAAGACGTCTAATAAGACGGCTGTTTTTCGTTTTGATTTATTTCCGCTAAATTCGAATTGAAATATGCAGGAGAAAATAAATAAAAAATAAAACTCAAAAACTATTAAATTCTAAAAAATATATTATCATGCTTTGTGCTTGCGGTCAGAAGGTTGATCGCGCTAAACCAAAGGTGCAGTGTGACAAGTGCAATGATTTCTTTCACTTGGAATGTGTTGGTTTATTACCAGCTGACTTAAACTTTTTGTTGTCATCTGACAAGCCGTTCATGTGCAAAGTGTATATGGCTATGCGTCGAAATTCTATTCGTTCTCCTTCTTCGCCCGTTGTTCGTGAGAAAATTTCATCGAACTCAGCTAATTCGGTCGCTTCGAACTCTCAACATCTTGAAAGTGTAACATCAGTTGAGTGTACTGGGCAGCAAAAAATTACACTAGTCTCTATGTTTAATGTGCTTGCTTCTCTTAGAGCTGAAAATATGCGCGTCCTCTCTTTACTCAGTGTTTTGCACGACGATAAGAAAAAATCACTGGATAAATCAGAATTACTACACGCTGAAATATGTTTACTGCAGTCGAAATTAAGTGAAAAAGATGATGCCATAACACTGTTAACAACTGAAGTAAAAAATCTTCGTGCCTATGTCTGTGCTTGTTTCAAAAATCTAAACAGTGCTGACGCTGTTAATATCAACAATGCTGTGCCAAAAACAAATGTTTTCCCTTTAACCGCTGCTGATCGTAATGCTTCCCTACTGTGATTTCTCTTGCAGCTGCTGCTGGCACCAGTGTTGCCATAGTGGCTACATTTGTAGCCATTTGGCTACATTTAAAATATAAGGCTACAAAGCTACACTGCTTCCTAAATGGCTACTATTTCTTAAAATTTTCAAACTGACTTAATTTTTTTTTTCTTCTTTGTTAAACTATCGCATCATACTACTCAATACCACAAGAAAATATCACAATTACATTGTGATCATACCTTAATTGCATTGTATATATATGCATGGTAGGTGTAAATGTCACAAATGTAAAAGTAGGGTTGGCAAACCATCGATATTGATAGTTTCAGTGACGAGCAACCATCGATAGTATCGATAGTGCCATCGATGGTTTGCCAACCCTATGTCAAAGTATTTACATGCAAATGGTGGCTTGATGAAGTTTGCTTTGAGTGTTTGTTGGCTGCTGATACATTGATGATGGATAGGTAAGCTAATTTTAATGTTAATAATTATAAGAAGGAATAATTAAAAATGTTATATTTCAGATTTATAGTAAAAAAGTCACGGACTGATAAACAGAAGGAAAATGAAGAAAACTTTACTGAAGAAGACATTACTGAAGAAGAAGAACAAGGAAATAACAATGAGCCGTATGTGTTTAGAATTTTGCCAATCCCAGAATTTTATTAAAAATGTTTTGTTTATTTAGTTAAAAGAGCTAAAGAACGAGAAAGTTCAGAACTGAGTGGCTGAAAAAGTTCCTGTGGCTGGAAAACAAAAATGGTCTCGCTTTTTGCAAAGCGTGCAACAAGAACTCTTTAAATATATTGTCACATCTTAACAGACACGCCCGTTGTTCTTCTCATGTACAAAATATGGAAACCAAAAAGAGTCAATTATCGATGGAGACATTTTTGGATACCGAAAAAGAGCAGATGAGCAAAAAGGTTCAATATGCAGAATTTACACTCGTCATGTTTCTTATAACGCACAACTTGCCGTTTTTATTAATGGATGTTTTACCTGCTCTGTTAGCTGAATGTTGCCCGGACTCTGAAGTGGCCAAACGTTTGCAAATTGCCAGAACTAAAGCAACAAACATAACCAAGGAAATTGCTAGCAAAACAACATCCGAGCTTGTTTCAACGTTAAAGAACTGTAAGTTTTCAATAATCATTGACGAAACCACGGATATCTCAATTAAAAAATGTCTGGTAATGGTCGTGAGATACGATGTGAACTTTATTGCAAAGGATCGATTTTTAGCACTTATTGAGCTACCAAAGTGTGATTCAGCTTCAGTATTTGGAGCTGTAAAAAAGTTTTTGTTAGACAACAATATTCCGCTAAAAAATATTACAGGTATGGCAACAGATGGTGCAAGTGTCATGGCTGGCCATTTATCTGGCGTAAAAGCGTTACTGGAGTCAGAAACAAATATTTTTTATTTGAAATGTACTTGCCATTCTTTGCATTTGTGTGTGAGTTATGCCACTAAAATAATACCCGAAGATGTCAATTGGTTATGTCGAAATATATATACATAGCTTCTTTTCGCATAGCCCTAAACGAGTTCATGACTTTAAGGAATTTCAGGAGTATTGCTCCGTGAAACCACATAAAATATTAGGTGTTTGTCAAACACGATGGCTGTCTTTAGAGGGAGTTGTTTCCCGAATAAATGAGCAATGGGACGCCATAAAATTTTTTTTATATATGCAAAATTAGAAGTCAATGCAATTCGATCAAACCAATTGGCTGAAAAAATGGAAGATAATAAAACAAAATCCTATTTCCTATTTCTTTCGTATGCGTTGCCTTTGATTAACAATTTGAACAAAGAGTTTCAGTCAGAAAAAAGTCGTCTTCCATATCTCTATTCGAGTATGAAATCATATTTCTTGTTAATTTTAAATAATTTTATTGCAAAGAACAAAGAACTTCAAGTCAATATTAACTATAAAAGCACTTGTAATCATATTGAACTACCAAAAATATTTATTGGTACAAAAGCAGAAGTTCTATTAAAAAAAAAGGCAACAGCTGATGAAATAAATGAAGTGAAAGGTAATATCCTGGCATTTTACATAGAGCTTTTAGATCAAATAAAATTAAGATTTGATTTCTCCAGGAAGGATTTAGAACTTTTAAAATTAATAACACCTGAGGACGTGATGTCAGCAAATGACAATAATATTTTAGATTTAGTTTTTGAATATGCAGACTTATTTGAATGTGACTGTGATAAAATCATTACGCAATGGACTTTATTTAAATTAAGTAATCACAATTTAAATAGTAATTTGGATATAGACTTATTTTGGGAGAAAGTCGCTTCCATGAAAGATGGACTGGGCGACTTAAAATTTCCTGATCTACATAAGTGGCTTTGTATTTAATTTATTGTCATTGCCTCACAGTTCTGCAGTGGCAGAGAGAAAATTCTCTTCTCTTAAATTAATTAAAACCAGCATTAGAAATAAGTTGGAAGTAAGTACTTTACATGCGATAATGACCTGTAAAGAACTAACGAATAGAAATATTGTTTGGTCAGCAAAAAAAGATTTTCCATGAAAGATGGAGTGGGCGACGTAAAATTTCCAGATCTCAGTGGCTTTGTATTTAATTTATTGTCATTATCTTCTCTTAAATTAATTAAAACCAGCATTAGAAATAAGTTGGAAGTAAGTACTTTACATGCGATAATGACCTGTAAATAACTAACGAATAGAAATATTGTTTGGTCAGCAAAAAAAGATTTTCATTATTTTTACAACTTTGTCAATTAAACACAAGAATTGTTTTTTTTTATTATTTTTATAATAACAATGATATTTAATTATATAATATTTATCACCAAATGTGTTCCTTTAAGTTTAATACAATAATTTTTAAATACATAAAAAACAATGTTAACACAAAGTGGTTATTTTTTTGAGTTAAATAAAATTATATGAATAAAGAAATATGAAATAACTGTCTTTTACAATTTTTAGGTGTAAAAAATGTATGGCTGCATTAAGTTTCGGTTTGCTACACTTTTGGATACAGAAAAAATTTTGGCAGTGGCAACACTGGCTGGCACTAGTACAGTGAGATATCAAGAGTCATCATATGCTGCTGTCGCTGCGCCTACTACTGCAATGCCGTCAATGATCTCATCTGCTCGCGCTTCTGCCAGTACTGCTTCTGCAGTGACTGCGAAGCCTACTCCAAGTGCTACATCTATAGCCGCTCCGTTACCCCACCGCCGCTCACGACTATTTCAATTTCTGATGATTAGCAGCCGTTAGCTGTTGTTGGCTCAAATGACTGGGCTACTGTGCGAAATAAAAAAGTCTCCAAAGCTAAAAACAGCGTTGTTGGGCGTAATAAAAATGTTTTTCTAAATGTAATCGTTAAAAAGAAGTGGGTGCATGTGTCTTCTTTTAAGCCAACTGTTACGGAAGATAGTGTGATTGCTTATGTCTCGAAAAATTCTGGCATTGAAATTAGACATATATCCTGTTTTAAACTTGTGAAGAAAGATGCTCCATTAGATAAACTGCCAATTATTAATTTTAAGTTTGGGGTTACTCCTAGCTTCTATGGAAAAATAATAGATCCGAATGTTTGGCCCGAACATACTTATGTAAGGCCTTTTCGGGTTTTTCAACGAGACCACAATGTAGAGCCAATCAAATAGATAATTGTAAGGCTAAAGGTTTTGAATATACAGCAGTTAATAATAAACTATCTGGCTACTTTCAAAACATTGTTGGTATCCGAACAAAAGCTAAGAAAGTATTTTTAACCACAAGCCGTTGCGAATATGATGTTTACGTTATTGTGGAAACCTGGCTCAATAACAATTTTTTTGATGCTGAATACTTCAATCCAGTCTTATTTCATACATATCGTAAGGACAGGGATGGAAACAAGACCGGGTGCTTAAGAGGTGGTGGAGTTCTCATCGCTATAAAACGTTCCATACGTTCATCAAAAGTCGATCTTATAAACTATGATTCGTTACTTGATCAACTTTGCGTATGTATTTATGGAGCTTACGGAAAAATATTTGTATGTGTATCCTATATCCCGCCTGAAAGCTCGGAGTCGTTTTTTACCGCTCATATAAATAATATTGTTAGTTTGTGTGAAAATAATAAAGAAAGTTACTTCTGCATTTTAGGCAATTTCAAACTCAATAAAATTATCTGATCTAATTTACTAAGTAATGGATTTCTTACTCCAACTAATGTAAATACCACTAAGGAGATCAACTTTATAGACAGTCTTTTTAGCTTTAACCTTATTCAAATTAATTCATTTTTTAATAAAATTGGTAACATTCTGGATCTCATTTTTGTTAATGAGGACTTCATTTTTCATATTAGTGAATGTAATTTTCCAATTTCTAAATCGGATATGCATCATGTGCCTTTATCTTTTTCTTTAGAGTTTTTTGATTTAATTTCGGTTGATAATAATAATGTTAAGCCTCTTGATTTTCGTAATGCAAATCTCGATACCTTAAACGCTGAAATCTTGAAAATAGATTGGAGTGTTTCGTCATTAAAAAATGACTTGGATGGGCTTAACATTTTCTTTCTTAAAAATGTAGCTCCTCTGTTTGTGTGCCATTACATCATATTTTCAATCTCTCACTCTCTACAGGTGAGTTTATTGACCGTTGGAAACTTACTTCCATCACACCAATCTTTCAATCAGGCAATAAAAATGATGTAAAAATTACAGGCCAATATCTAAACTAACTACTTGCTCTAAACTATTTGAAAAGGTAGTAAATAATAAATTACTTTTTTCTGTTAATAATATAATAGACTCTCATCAACATGGTTTTATTAGCGGGCGATCCACAGTTACGATCCTAGCAGTTTTTTCCCAGTATTGTATCTCGGCGTTTAAGTGTGGTTGGCAAGTCGATACGATTTACACGGATTTTTCAAAGGCCTTTGATACAGTTTCGCACAATGTCCTCTGTAGGAAACTTGAATGCTTGGGCTTCCATTCAATTTTTCTTCGCTGGTTGAGATCCTATCTCTTCAACAGAAAATCGTTTGTTGAAATTGAAAACACCAAATCCTACACTTTTGTAGCCTATTCAGGTGTTCCACAGGGCAGTATTCTCGGTCCTATCTTATTTACGCTTTTTATTAATGACATTGGAGCCTGTTTTAACCACTTTAAATTTTTATTATATGCAGATGACTTAAAGCTATTTAGTAAATTAACTTCTCCATCGGATATATCTCTAATACAACAAGACTTAAACAACTTATCGGCTTGGTGCATCGGAAATAAATTATCACTTAATATAAATGTCACTTATTCAAAATCCCTGAATCATATTACATCTTCATACACTCTATCGAATACTATTATTTCCAATGTTAGAGAGTTTTCCAACCTCGGGGTAGTATTTATTTATTTATTTATTTTCAGTCTACAAAGAAATTTCTTACATACTTATTGAAGAATTTAATTAAATAAAGAGAATAAACTTAATTTAAACCTGTCGAAGTTAACATTAAAATCAATAACATTATTGTAGGTATTACATAAACGCAGGCATCTAGCTATCGGCTCGTTATATGAGTAATTGTTCTTATGAAAAGATTCGAAAAATAAGTGCTTGTTCCTAAGATCTCTTTCAGAATTATACATATTGAGAAAGTTACTAAGTTGTTTGCAATTTATGCTGCCATTAATTAATTTATAAACGAAGGATAATGAAAGACAAATTCTGTGGAACTTCAACAAAGCAAATTTAGTAAATATCCTTTGAACTTTTTCAATTTTATTTGAATGGATCCAATAGTAGGGGTTCCAGACCAAGGCACAATATTCCAGACGACTTCTTACTAAAGAAATGTAAAGAGATTTTAAAGTAGTGGGGTCCTTGAAGTCTTCAGAATTTCTTCGTATGAACCCAAGCATAGCGAATGACTTGGAGACAACGTAATCAATATGTTTTGAAAATAAGAGTTTCGAATCAAAAATAACCCCCATATCCTTGACTTCATAGCTACGTTTAAGAGAACAATGGCCTAGAACATAACTATAAAGAATACTCACTGGCTTCTTGGAATAAGTCACAGCGCAACATTTATTAATATTAAGGGATAGATGGTTGTTGAAACACCATTTCTCAAATTCTATAAGATCGGCTTGAAGATTGATGCAATTTGCCAAATGGCGAACTTTCTGGAACAGCTTGACGTCGTCGGCAAACATTAAACATTTAGAAAACTTAAAACAGTTTGGCAAATCGTTAATAAAAATTAGAAATAGCAGCGGACCGAGGTAAGCCCCTTGGGGTATGCCTGCCCATGCGTCAACTAAAACTTTAGACTCGAATGAGTCAACTTTAACACCAAGCTTACGATCATTCAGGAAACTAAAGAAAAAATCAAGGAGCTTCCCACTTATACCATATCCACACAATTTATCCAAGAGGATCGTATGGTTTACTTTATCGAACGCTTTAGAAAAGTCCGTGTAAGCAACGTCGATTTGAGCTTGTTGCTCCAGAGAACTTATTATATTATTCGTATTAAGAGTCAGGTTGGTTTCTGTTGACCTACCCGGAAAAAACCCATGCTGGTATTCTGAAATGGCTCTGTGGCCGTGATCAAATAATTTATTATTGATTATAAAGTCGAACAATTTTGCCAGCGTGCTTTGTTTGACAATAGGTCTATAATTATTAATGTCATTACGATCGCCAGATTTGAATATAGGAACTATGGAGCATAATTTCCAATGATGGAGATAAATTCCATTATTTAGACAGTTTTGAAAAACGAAAGCAACTGGTTTAGCTACTTCCTCTGAAAAAAATTTGAAAAATATAGGAGAGAGTCCTTTTACATCAACTTTCGGGCTAGATTTCATATTTGAGATTGTAGATAGTACGTCGTCTGCAGATATATCAAGAAAATTCAAAGTATTTGCAGGAGGCAAGCTATTGTTAATAAAGGGCGTATCATACTTAACATACACTTTTTGAAAGAATTTTGCAAAAAGATTACACGGGTTCAACACATTGTCGGATACTATACCATCATACTCGAGGGTAGATGGAAGACCAGTAATTTTCCTTCTACAATTAACATAGTGCCAAAAACCAGAAGGGTTGTATTTCAGTTTCGATTCAACATTGAGTATATATTGCCTAAACAGAAAATTATGTAAACAGTCAAACTGTTTTCTCAAGTTTATGAAATTACGATGCTCATTTTCTTATTAAAATTTTTAAAATTTTTTAAATGACAAAGTCAGCGATTAAACCAGGGTAGTTTGTTCCTAATCGTCGAGTATCTCATTGGGACAAAGTTATGGATGGATTCCGCAAATATCAGTGGCATGACGTCATAGGAGGAAATAAGACAATGTGAAGACATTAACAACATCCAATCAATATTATTTAAAAAATCCTTGATTGCAGTACAATTTGCCTTGGATTAATCGCATTCCCGCTTAATGTCGGCTGTTGCACTGGCAAATTTATAAAATGAAAACTTAAGAACAAGTGCTTTGTGGTGAGTGCTATTTATTAAAATTGGTGCTAGACATTCATCGCAATTGACCTTTAAATCGTACGTTGCAAATATGAGATCTAAAGTTTTATCATTATCGTTTAAAATGGAATTACATTGGTTCAGGCCATTAGAAAACAGTGTACTTATGATTTGCGAATCGATGTCAGATTTAACGTTAGATGGTATAAGACTATTTTTAGGTCTTAACCTAGAGATGTTAGGTAAGTTGAAGTCACCAAGGAAAATAATCTCATCACTATCCTTAAAATTATTGACAATAAAGTTAAAATTATCCAAATGATTTTGGTAGATATTGATATCACTGCTCGGTGGAATAGAAGATATTAATAATAAATAATATAACTGACCTACTACCAAATTTAACCTTAACACAAATCTGTTCAATCAGCTTATCAACAATATGTAAACTAATAATATTACTAAATAAGTCGGCTCTCACCGCAAAAAGAACACCGCCACCTCGTTCCAGGACCGATGCTCTCGGACACCGATCAGTGCGATACACAACGTAGTAGTCATCAAAAAATTCGGATGACGATATGGCATCATTTAGCCAAGTTTCCGTGATAGCAATAAAATCATACTCATGCAAAGATAGTTCACGCCGAAACTGCGAAGATTTTGTACGCATACCGCTAACATTCTGGTAATACAATGTATAATTAGTGAGTAGCGTATTTGTATTGAGGTTGTGAGTTGAATCCGCATTCATGTGGTTGGCGTTAACTCTATGGGCTTTGGAAAAAAAGTGAAAGGGCGCACTTCAACGCTGGATGGCCAAAGATTCGGATCGAGCAATTTATTTTAATGCGAAGACGATATCCCCAATTTAAAATTTACTCTTTTCAGTGATTCAATAATTGTACCAATTTTTATAAGTTTAAGGCAAGAAAGCAAAGACTTGTCAATACATGTATGAAACATATTCGACAATATTCTCCGCTGATACTGATGGCTTACAAAAGGACAGATGGACCCACTTCAAACGAATATTTACGTCCAGTTTAGCATTAGGATTACATCCTACAGCAAGAGGCCGACGTTTTCTTATCATTTTGGCACTAATGGTATTGTTACGAACATTTGACAAGTTTTTAACAGCGACCGCTCCAGTGTTATTAAAAGTGTTATTAACAGCAGCATCACCAGAATTCACGTCGACTTCAACAGCAGCGGTAGCAGCACCAGTATTATCGCCGTCAGTATACAAAATACGGTTAGCGACAGTAGGAGTAGTAATGATAGCGGGAGCAGCAGCGGCAGAGCCGGCAGCAGCTTCGGTGGCGGAGAGCAGTGGAGTTACCGCTGTCAATAATGCGGTTGTTATTATCATAAGCATTAACTGTGGCTGGATTACCAAGGGAGCAAGTATTTTTAGAGAGCTTCTACTCTGTATTAGAGCGCGTTAATGTTTTGTTATTATCACTTACACTTGTGGCTTTGTTTTTACTAACTGCTTTATTGTTTATTGTCAGTGTTAGTTGAGCGATCTCCCCTTTTAAGTCTTTAATGTCGTTAACAGCAGCAATGTAAGAGTCACACATTGTTTTTTGTAAAGAGCACAGTTCAGCTTGCAGGTCATCGACTTTAGCAAGCAATTGATTTTTTTTGTTATGAGCAGAAATAAGCAAAGAGAGGATCTGTACGTTATCAGCCTTTAATGCAGAAATTTCACACAGCAATGACTTCAACATTTCGTTCACTGTACATTGGTCATTGCACTTATCATCATTGTTTTTTTGTTCATTGGCTTCGTGCTGTGCACCACCCAGTGAGCCATCACACAGCGAATCCATATCATTAGCGATATTCAAAGAACCCTCATCCCCGGCCAATATGTTAAAGTGGTTAAGAGAAGGAGGCGGTGAGCGAATGGAACCGCGGCGCACACTCGTACACGCTTTACAGCAGAACGGCTTGCCTGACTTATTCAAAAAATCAAGGTCATCCGGCAAAATATTTATACAGGGTAAATGAAAAATTTCACGGCACTTAGCACATTGCGTGTTGGGTTGTAGACGATTTACCCTTTGCCCACACACACACGGCATTGTAAATTAAGTGTCCAAGCAAAAACAACAACACAGTGTTTTACTTTCGCACATATAAGAAAACAAAAGAGCGCGCGCTAAACACGTCTGAGCAGCACGGAAGCTAGAAGCTTTACCTTTGTCAATCATGTTAGCCATATTATTCCAAAGGCTTATGCTAATTTAGCCTTTCTGCGACGTCATGCGAGGGATTTTAAAGACCCCTATACTAGAAAAATATTGTATAACTCCCTAGTTCGTTCCAAGCTCGAATATGCCTCTCTGATTTTGAACCCTATTTATACCTCTCATTCTAATAGAATTGAAAGAGTGCAACGAAATTTTATTCGTTTTGCCTTGCAACCGCTTCACTTTGCTTGTCCATTATCATCCCATAGCGCGCGTTGCATGCTTATAAGTTTGAAGTCTCTTGCAAATAGGCGCATCGTTCAGTCTTTGATGTTTGTTTATGATGTTGTTTGTGGTTCTATTGACTGCCCGGAAATTCTTGAACAGATTAGCTTCAATGTCCCCAACAGAACCCTACGCTTTAATTATCCATTTAATATTAAAACAGAAAAATATAATTACCTTAATTTTGCTCCTGTTAAGAGAGTACTTACTGAACTGAATAGTATACATAGATCCCTTGATCTGGATTTTGCCATGCCTAGATGGATTTTCCGTTCTAGAATTGAGTCTCATTACACATAATATATGTTTCTTTCTAGTATGTAAGAATTAGTTATAAGTCCTTTTTGTATCTAGTCTGTAAGGTTATTGTAACTATTGACTTAAATAAATGAAATGAAATGAAAATGAAATACATTGTGAAGGCGACAATCGAACAATTCAGCAATGTTTATGGCATAATGAGAGCCAAGTTTCAGTTTAAACTATAACATCATACAAAAACGACGAAGAGAAAGGTAGCAGTGGTAGGATTTTAGTTCTGATAGCTCCAGCGTTCTGGTAATACAGCATAAATTGAGCAACATTCGATGAACTTGTGATGAGCATATGGGCATTTTCCGATCTCAAACATTTCAGTTCAGCAAAACCGAAAGCTGGTACTGCAATATGTGGCTGGGCAGCGAAATGAATTAGCGAGCGAGTTGAGATTTGACGAGCCGTGATGCATTGCTTACTCATAAATTGATTGTTTGTTTTCTGCATATATGTATTCTAAATCCGCGGACCGAAGATTTACACAATTGAAATGGTAAATGTTATTGCACTTGGCCCACTGAGTTTTTTGTTGACCGCAGTCAACTTTTTGGCCACAAAAACAAGGCATAGTATTTAATATTTAAGTGTCCTCGCAAAGCAATATCAAAGTCAGCAGACAAATCGATTTACTCTCGCACAAAAGAAAGTTAAAGTAATAAGCTTAGCAATATTAAACCGAGAGCTCAGAAAAACGCGTCCAACTTTTACCGTGAAACCGCAAACTACATATAAAGATATTATAACCCCCACGGAATTATACAACATTACTCATAGTCTGAATTACTCAACAATCGAGCGTTAACATACACGCCTTCACTCCCTCTCAACACTAAAATCCCTAGTTATCATTAATTGACAATGGGCAATGAAATAGTAACAACCCCCGCTCCAACACGAAGCGGGAGTCCGGTTCACTATCAGCAACTGCGGTTGCATCCGCCTCTCAGCAAGAGCCCGCTGTACCAACACAACCGATACATGAAGAGTTCGAACATGCTGTTGTACTCGGTAAGTCTTCTGATCGGTGTCAAGCATTGATTGCCGGTTAAATCTTTAAGAGCCTACAACTTGTTCTGTGTGACCTGAGCAAGTACTTCGCTCAACTTGTGTCCCATTTGTAATTGACGATACAACACCATGCTCCACCATTTTCCAGCACCAAATCGCAATCAGGAACGAAGGCGACAGATAGGACCAGCAAGTCGACACCGGAGATACCGTCATCAAGGTCGCCCACCGCCGTGGGCAGCTTCTGCATGGCCGAACTCCCACTTCCGCATGCCAACACACAATCAACCCACCTGAATGATGGCCCGTCACAAACCACACACACATTCACAATATTAAACACAAGACTGACATTGATATTAAGTATCCACCGCTTTTATACACACACATTTGTAACACACACACATTTGATTTCCTCTGGAAGCGGATAGTCACCCACGCCTCAGGTAACTGGGATAGGGGAATTATCCCTCTACACACGACGCACTGGTGGAAAAACAAATAATGGAGAATAAAATGAGAACTAACATTAACAGAAATAGCAGCACGAAGAAAGGAAGGAAGCGCTAGCAAGCGTACCAAAACACCGATTTCGAGCAACTCGTGGACCTAGTGGATAAAAAACGAGAGTGGGGAGAAAATGCCACATTCCACTGGGAATGCCATGAAGCAACGTGACAAAACCATTATGAAGTTGAACGAATAAATATGGCTACCGCAAAGCTCCATCAACAACAATATCAGGGATTTTCTCAGCCCGATAATGAAGCTCCACGGGGGGCCTTAAAACGAGTTCATCAAAACCAAGAAGATCAAGCGAAATGTTCCTATCAAAATAGCAGTTGTCGAATCAACACGTTACCCAGCGTCATAAAAGGACACCACCTAAACAGAATAAATCCACACTGGATGAAGTGAAAAACTCCATGGTACGAGTATGAAGTATATAGGCAATAGCCCCGCCAGAAATGCGGGAGAGGAAAGAGGTTGGACGCAAGTCAGCCGCAAATCGGACACTGTTGGAAGTAAACTTCCTCCGAGATGGGATTCTCTAGTTATGGGAAAATTGGAGACATACCCTACAGCGATATATTGAGAGCAGTGAAAACCTGTGAAACCCTCTAACTGCTTGGCGTCTTAACAAAGTGGAAATAAAAGCGCTCGCCCTAGAATTGGCAGTAGAAATTCTGGACTTAGACAAAACGGCAAAATAATATATAGCGGTGGGTATCCGCTATCAAGTAGCAAAATATTTTATAGAGGCAGGAAGAATTATGATAAGCTGGGTAGTGTTCAGAATTCGTGAAAAAACTAATTTAAAGAAGTGCTTCAGATCTCTAGAATATGGTCTCGTGGCAAGATTTTTTAAAAGCTCGAAAGATAGAAGAGAATTCTACACGAATTGTGGGCAGACACTATTCGAAAGAATGTGAAAGCATCCTTTCTGTGTATCGTGTAAAAAACGGAGAAACAAATACGGCAATCGAATAGAAAGCCTGAAATGTCCGATTTACCTTGAATCAACCAAAAAAAAAACAAAAATTAAAGTTCTGCAAATAAACTTGAACCATTGCAAAGCTGCACAAGAACTTCTTAACCCTTCGGAGGTGTGGTGGGGTATGTCATACCCCAGCACATGTATTTCCTTAAATATATATATGTTTTTGTTTAAGGAATACGTTATCGCTCCCAATAGCTTTCATTAACATTCAAATACAGGAGATCTGCCACGTTTTACATACCCCAGATATTTCTGTTCCATGGGACAGCCTTTCAAAGTGGGCTGGGGTATCATATTCGATCGCCATAACTTTTTATGTAATTAATGCATTACAGTGAATTTTCTTTCCTTTAAATAAATGTTATTTTTACTTTTGAAATGTAAAAACAGTTTTGAAATTGTTTAAATACAAAAAAAATTATGTTTCAGAAAACTGGAACCTCACTTTTTGGAATAATTTATATTGTCTTTTTTTTATGGCTATAATATTGAATACGAAGGAAAAATTGTTATGTTTTCAAATTAACACTTTTTAAAAATTAGTTAAAGAATAATAAATCACCACAAAATATTGCTATTATTGGAATTTGGTATTTATTTGAAATTGATAGGCATGGGGTATGTCATACCCCACCACACCACTCAAGGAACTTTTAGTCACCACACCAACGAAGGGTTAAACAAAGAGTGTATGAGAAAAACATTGATGCAGTAATAATCTATGAGCAATATAGGAACCCGATCATCGGAACATGGTTTTTAAATTCAAAGAGTAAGGTTGCAATATGAGCATGTGGTAACAAAGCGGTGCACGATAAAATTTTAAGGGGCAAATCTTACTACGGTAGAATTAAAATCGGTGGAATCCCAACCTATAGCTGCTTTGCTCCACCCAGCCTGTTACAAGTGGAATTCGAACACATCCTTGACGAATTGGTTAGGGATGCTATAACAACAACACTGAACATAATAGTTGATAATTACCACGCTTGCGCACTGGAATGGGGTAGTAGAAGAGCAAACTAGCGAGGACATGCACTGCTTATGACGTTTTCCTCAATTGGCGTCGCTTTTGCCAGTACAGGTTTATCAAGTATGATTTGGTGGCAGGTCTAAGACCTATATACACACAGTGAACATATGACCATAATGATTGATCTTGCCAAACATAACCGCACACAAGAGAGATGTGCTTGCGCAAGTAAAGTAGAAACCAAAGGATGGAAATGTGAAACCATCAATGAGGAACTGTTTAGGCTTTTGTAGGACACAAATATATCTAGCTCTAACGATGGAAATGACAAGCAAATATTATAGTTGACCACATTAGTAAGGGTTGTGATGCCGCTGAATCGTTTGAAATGAAACGCAGAGTTCAAAAACGCGATTAAAAGGAGGCAATCGTCCTGCCTCAAAGAACTTTGTGACAAAGCAGACGAAACCCCTTTGGCGTAACTTACAATTTAATAATGTCGAAGACTAAGTGTGGGATGGTACAAGCGCCAGCTGTGTGTATATAGCCGGTTTGAAGATAGTCAGCCAAGTACAAAAAGAAAAAAACTGCGAACATTTAGTGAAAACACATCACAGGAGCTGATTGCGTATGCTTTTAAAAAACAGGAGAGCAAAGATAGACTAATGAACGCGTTTACTCCGCTTTAATACCTGCTTTAATACTTGATGCTTTATTAACTTAGCATCAATATGAAGTTTTGCGCAGTTCTGCCAAGGGAATTGGATTTGATATTTATCCTTCATATTACCAGGTCTTAGAAATAAACAAAAAATGCTACCCTGCAAATGTTCAAGTGATGGAAAGTTGCAGTAAAGTAGGTCTGCAAGAGTTACTTGACCACACAGTAACAAGAATTATGATGACCAAATCGGAAAATGAGGTTGCAGAATTCCCCAATGAACTGCAATTGGTGTCCAAATGGGGCTGTGATGGAAGTTCTGGGCACAGTGAATACCATCAAAAGTTCACAAATTCGAATACATCAGATAAATATATGGTTTTAACATCGTTTGTACCATTGACCCTCACGGAGCGAAACGATGCGTCAAAGATGTGCTGAAAAAATACAGAGCCAAGTCCAACCAGATTTTGTCGACCGTTAACATCAAATGATGGTAACATGGCAGGAAGGTTCTTCCAAAACCCATATAAAACTGCTGACATAACGGGCGTAAAAGAAGAACTTATTCACCGGTTCAAAATTGTTTTAGCGACGATTAATTGCAGTTCAGCGACCGACACCGCAAAGTTCCACTTTTATTGCATGGATACAGAAAAATTCTTTGTCGAACATTATGGCTGATACCAAATGCCGGTAACTGCACTTTGTTATGCATGGTAGCAAGATCATTGCAGAAGCTATTCTTCCAATTGATATGTTGAAATTATTATTGATTATTGAGTTTTTAAATCTGGTATTTACTTTCAATAGGTATGCTGATTGAAGAAGCGCAGGAAGCAAAAATAAGGACTATAGAGAACCTAGATTGTATCGCTCGCGCAGAATTGGTCGTGTTGCCACTAATGAAGACGTGATGCATCAGTTACTGATGTCTTCCGACCCATACACAAATAAATTTCGCCATAAATTAAAAATTAAAAAATTGGAATATGATATTGAAGTACAAAACTTATTAAAAGACTGATTGAAATGATTATTCATATTTTTTTGCAATGCAATTATATGGAAAGTGGTCGTAAAAGTGGGCGGATTTCATTCAAATTTTCTGGAACGTATTATACAATTATAAAATTAATTTTTTGTGAAAATTTAGTCGATCGAGTAAAAATCATGGAAGTTATGTCACTTTTTCAATTTAAGTTGTATGGGAGGTGGGCGTAAAAGTGGGCGGATAGTTTTGATTTTTTTGTCATGTCTTAATAGTATCCAAAAACGCGTCTGTGCCAAATTTTGTAGTTCTACAAACACTCCTTCTATTTTTGGCCACTGCTTGTATGAACTTCAACCAATGTGCGACACGACGAATATTCTTCCGATTGCCGAAATAGAAGTATTGCAGGCTGCTACAAGAATTAAAAATGCTGGAATGCTTATTATGAGATTGGAAGTCCAACCAAATTGGATAAGTCAAGTTCTGTAAAATTTTATAATTAGATGCACCACATCTAAGGAGGCCAAAAGAGGTAGAAAAAGAAAACTTACAACAACACGACGAGCAAACAGCGGGAGCAGAGCAGACCAGGTCTACACCACCGACCGGCTACAGCATCGAGAGCAGAGTACAGTGGTATTAAAGCTACACTCCTTCTAATTTCGTCTCAGTTTTATTACACGAATTTCTTTTAGTTTAACTTTTTTTAATTATATTTAGCATAATTATAATTTTTCCTTTTTAAATTGGCTGGGATTGGCGTCTAAGGATTTTTTTGTTCTTAGTAATTCTAAGCTTCAATTTTTTTTTATATTTCTGCTTTTTTGCACTGTCGCCACGAACATATCTGCTTCGGTTGCCACGTGGCAATTTGAGGTCACTTTCACATTTTTCTTGAATTTTAGTTTTTTTAATTAATCTATTGACCACTCTTTATTTATCTATCGACCTTCAGACGTTTACCTAGCCTAGCATTATCCAATCTTCACTTCAATTCTTTCATCTTTTAGTTTCTTTAATTTTGGACTCTGTTAGGGAATAATGACAGCAACATTATGGGATTTCGATAATTGTGTGATTTTTTAAGAAGCTACTTTACTGGTAGTCTAGAATCATCGTTAAATCAGGTTTACAGCGCGATTTCGTATGGGACAAGAGAATTGTGACAACCACACTTAGTGATTAGTCACTGAGTAGTGCAGTGTCTCACTGGCACTCAGAACTGTGGGGTTAGTTAATTTGACTGTGTACAGCGGACAGACGGACTTATTCCTCTCCCTATAAACTCGCCTACGCAACACCACGCACACATCGATATCATCATTTATACATTTTTACAACAAAAATATATTGAAAAAAATGTTTACATTAACACGAATAAAGCAAAGTTCATTTGAATTAACCAATTAAATCGTGAAAACATTTATTGGGTAATTTTAATTTTTTTATACAAAAATCTCATATTATTAAGTATAGAATTCCTATTGCATGCGTATACGAAAACTCACATCTTATATTATTATAAGTTATCATATACACACATACATATGTATATATTATTATTTTCCAACCTTTTTTTTAGTGCCAACACTCACAACAGTTAATTTGAATTATATTATGTGAGTTTAACAATTTTTTTTATCTCAATATTTTTGAATTGCCAAGTGAGGTTTGAATTACGGATTTTAAATTTGAACATTGCATTTATTAAGAATTTATTTTGATTTGCCTGGCAATATACCAAAGATCGGAACTTGGGTGTTGGTAACGCGACCGATACGTGTGTTTTATCCGGAATTCTGATTGAAGGCAAGATTATTCAGCTGTGACTGTGAATGTCTAAGGAAGAAAACGAGGGAAGAGTGGTACGTGGTTTGGGGATTCTTACCACTAATAGGCCGGTTAATCGAAGCATTTCCCGTACCCTAGACAATCAGGTCATCAGCTCAATATTTAGCAAAAGTGAATCGGGGATTGAGCGTCTGGTAGATTTCGTCCCATTCGACTATTGTAATAGGTGCGCCATCAGAATTTTTTGCACATTTGTTACTGAGTGACCGGACAGCGTATCTAACGCGAACGAATTATTGATCGGAGAGGTCAACAATAACGACGTACGTTTTTCGCGCAAAATAGATTTATTGCGCCAAATGTCGAAAAATAATTCACTAGAAGATGGGGGCAACACTTCGTCGGGGGCGAACCACCCATGGACTCGGAAGCTGGTGGTTCAAAAGCGCAGAGGAATGAACCTGTGAACACTGAGAATAGCGTTGAGCAACTGAGCCGCCTGACTCCTATGATGATGCAACAAAAGGGTATGATTTCGCAGTGCATGAGTGAAGTAAGGCTCATGAGAGGAAACATTGTGAACCTCAGCGGCCGAGACGTCTGCTCAAGCTTTTGGACATCATTCCAGCGTGGCAGCAACTCCGGAGAACAGAGGACGGGCGATAGAACCAAGGAATTGTGCTGGGAAGTATGATAGTAGTAGTAGATCTATTGGGAGGCCTGGAGTTAACACACGTGAGCTATCGAGGTGGAAGAAGATATACCTCGAGAAGTGGCACATTAAATTCAATGGCACTGCCAAGGGGATGAGTATAAAAAGTTTTGTCTTCCGCGTAGAAAAATTGCGAAAGCAGAATAAGATATATTTCTTCCAACTTTTCACGCCTTTCACTGTCTGGTTTCCGGCGGCGCCTTGAAGAAGTATTGGCAAGTGCTCGAGGACTAAGTGGATAATCCCGACTTTGGCTATTTCGAGCTAAAAGCCGAGCTGCTGAGCCGCTTTAAGACTGCTGAGTCCAGCTAAGAAATCATCCTTGAAATCATGGAACGAAAGCAGCAACCTAATGGGAGTTTCGAGGAATTCTGTAGCGAAGTCCACAATATGACGTTCGGGCTACGGAAAAAGAGATGGTGAGACTCTGGTGGAACTTAAAGCCGAGGACAAAAGAACAGAGAAAGTTATAAGAGAAAATAGGAATAGGCCTAGTGCAATAAACGAAATAGAGGTAGAACTAGTGGAGAAGGTAATTGAAGCATTTGATAAGCACAGAAAACAAAAACACTTCCTCCCAGTTAAAGCTCGTCGACGTCCATTGTTGTTTGTCCCAATGTGCCGCAGTCCGCCGTCAACTCCTTTTGTCCTTCACCCTTAAATTTGATGTTGTGTTTCACGTGCGGTATACCGGTGGATCATTTTGCAACATCCCATCAGAAGCAAAAAGACACTAAATGTAAGTCCTCGTTCTCACAATAAGGTATGTTTTGCTTGTGGTAGTGATTTGTCACTTTGTGTCTATCAAAATGATAAGGGAAACTCTAAATTGGCGGAGATGACCGGGAGCTTCAGCCAGTAAACGGGCAACCCGGAAATAAAGAAATAAAAATAGTGAAGAAAGAAAAAGAACCAGTAGTTAAGAAAAATAACAAAGTTGAAGGGAAGCAGAAAATAAAAAGTTTAGATCAGCGTAAGTTAAAGTATGAAACGGCACGTAGGCGAATATTTTGCGAAGATATAATCAATAATAAGAAAAACAGAAATTTCAAGAAAATAGCAAAACTGAGGGAAAGGAAGAGACAATAGTTACACTCAAAGGAGACAGTAGGTTTCTTGCTAAAACAAAAATACGGGGACACGAAGTAGTTATAAGCACTGTTAGATTCAGATACAGGAGCTAGTTGGCAGCGTAAGATTGCAAGCGTGCTACGGAAATGTAAAACGGACTTGATTCTACCGATTAAGGGCCAGAACATTAGAACCGCTAATGGCGGAGAGACCGAGGTAATAGGAGCTACTAAGTGTTGTGGGATGGCACTACAAAAGAATTAGAATTTTTGATAGCACCTGATCTGCAGCCAGAAGTATATTTAGGTGCCGACTTCTGGTAAGCATTTAGGATGAGTGTTGTGAGCAATGGGATTAGGACTAGGAGTAGGGATATCAAATTTCAAATTGTACAAGCGGTGTATCGCCAAACTTTAGACAAAGTTCGCGGATTGAAAGCTACAACGCGAAGTTAGCTCCGAAACAGATAAAATGTTTGGTCTTGCAAGGTATCGGAAACCTCATGACGAGGTTCGTGATAGTAGCGTGAAAATGATTGGGATATACCACGCTAAAGATATTTTCGCAAAGTAGAGTTAATTCTATATGTCGTCATGCGTATTGTCGTAAGTGTCGGGTGTTTGTGCTAAACGTTCTATGTTAATGAGTCTGGTATAACGTTGCTCGATTATTTATTCATTATTCTCATATTCACTTAAGTATTCACTACCATATTAGACCATACATATTTTTGTGATTATTTTTTTATTTAAGCACACATTATTTATTTATTTATTATTTATTTATTCATTTATACACCATTAGCTTCACTTCCCTTTTTTTTTAATATACCCGAGCGCACTGGTGGTGCCCTGGGTATTATAACTTAGTTCACTTAAAGGTAGCATAAAATAATCGAGAGAGATATAGACATACATGATTAAGCCATGTATGTCTGCCAGTCCGTCCATCCCTCCGTCAGTCGGATAACTCGAGTAAATATTCAGCTCTCCTAACGAAACTTGGTACAGACATTGCCCTGTAGTGCGATTCACTAACTTATTTTAACGATATTTGCATGGTTAACTCATCATAACGAAAATTTTAACGATGTTGCTATTCAGCATCCATTTTTTAACGATTTTCGCATTCACAGAATCATCTGTTGTCGTTAGCTAGTAGATTATCGAAAACTAAACGGCAACAAATTTGATGTTGTTAACTTAATCTAGAAAATAATAATTCATGATTTCAATTTAAATAAAAGATAAATTTAAAATTTGGTGATTTGTTTTCTTGAAATAAAAAAAAGGTGCATTAAATTATGTCGTTTGAATATTTGGCTATGCTCTATCACGAGGTGACGAAGAAGTAAGCGCTCCAACGGTGGATCGAAGTTTGCTTCGGGATGTGGGCAATCCCTTTCATTGGAATGCTACAAAAATTGACCCAAGCTGCTAAAGAAATGCATGCTTCAGCGTCGTCACCCTTTGTGGGAGGCACTATTGGGGTCGTCATTGTACTTATATGTATATCATGTTTGCCACCAAAGAATCAGGAGGAGGCTTATGCTAACCTCCATATCTACCATTCAATTAATGTGCAAATGGTAAATGCAAGGATCCAAGTATAAAAGTCATTTTGACTTCATTTTAAAATTTAAAGTTTGGGGCTAGTCAACTCGGCCCTTTTCATACTTACATTGATTTTCTTATTGATCCTCAAAAAACTCCATTAATTTAGTTATACTTGATTTATTCTAAGTACTGGACAATAGTGTGCCTACCTGCAGACTAACCTATTCTAAGCCTAACCCTTCTTATATGTAAGCTTATCGCTACCTTGCACTTGGTGGCTAGACTTATGCAACCAGGTTCCCACGCTGCAACTGTATGCGAGCGGATACGCCAGCAGCTGTGGAAATTCGACGTCGACTCGTTTTCCTCCTAATGAGGTGCCTCTTGCTAGAATTACCTGGTAATGAGTAGAATTTACTTTGGGGACAGAAAGAGCATAGATGAGAAGTGAACCGTTCGAGTACTTGCATGGCTTAGCATATTCCTTCGCCTCCACGAAGTTTTGATATGGAAGCGCTTCCTCTTGAGAGATAATTTGTGCGGCTTCAGTTTGGTCAAGAAGATTTGTGTTGACGACTCCAGTTTTCGCCATTTGGCTTGCTCGAATAATTTCTGAAATTTGCTCCTTTAACATAAGGAACTTATTGAGAACCAGGAATCCATACTTTTCGCGTTTTAGGTAAGAAAATTTATAAATCGCTAGAACGGGATTTCGAGTTCCTCTGGGAAAGTTCCATGCCTGTGGACTCAACAAAAATGCGTTTAAATTCGTAGGCATGATTTGTAATTGATGTTTCTCTTTCAATTTCGCTTCAAATTCAAGGCAGGAATCTTTCCTAAAGAAAATCGTTACAAATATTCAATTTTGTCTTTTTTCTCTATACGCTCTTATTTGATTACAGGGATGCTAGCACTAGGCTTTTTTGAATTCTGAAATAATTTGCTATTTGAATAAAGGATATACATAATAGCAAAATTATCGTACCTTCGAGAAAAATTAATAAGTGCACAATTATTTACATTTTAAGTTAAAATTTACATTTATAGTTTATAATATAAGAGTTTCTCACGCGCTATATTCGCACCTCAGTCTACCCAATAGCGAGCTATATTTATATATATAACTACATACATATGTAAATACAAATGTATTTTCGCTACAATTAGCGAACATATAAAATCAGCAATACAATGGTATACGCAAGTGAATTTAAACAATCAAACAAAAACGGAAACGCAAATGCTAGCAATGGAGATAGCAGCGGAGCAGGGCAGTAGAGCAGCATGCATAGCAGTAGTGTGGGATACTCATATTAAAGTGTGTCTACCCAGCGGACATTCAACAGTGTACACAACGACAAAATAAGTAAAACAAATAACAAAATATGTTGTGCCTTTGATATTGTATAACAATACTTAACAACTAACTGAAATAAAGTGGAATAATTTTGTTACTTTCAAAACGGCAACCTTTGAAATGTATGCCTCTTTAACAGCAACTGCTACATTTTCGTCAATACTTTTCTTCCCCTAATTTTTTATTTTTTTTTATCTCGACCAGTTGTCGAAATTGTGAAAATTAGTTATTTAAATAATTTGATAATACTGTAATTTTTTAAATCTTGTTGCAAGGATTTGATCGCGACCTGATTGGTTTTACTCACTTTATATAAATTATCAATTTATAGTCGATTTGTTTCATTAGTACTTTTCATTTTCGACTTTTCTAAAAATGTAATGGCATCGTTAGGAAAATTCGTTCAACTAACAAATGCTCTTTGGAACTTGAAAGGTGTATCACGCCAACAGTCACGAATCATAGCAGTTTCTCTCTTGAAATTCAAAAAGAAGAGTTAAATTCGCTCTCGCCTAAATTCGAGACTGAATATAATAAATTTTTGTCGAATGAGAATTCAAACTGCACTGATCACGAGACTACTATAGAATCAAATAAGCTCAAATATTCCAATGGCTATCAAGCATATGTTTGCTGCGGAGCTTTGATGGATGAGCACATACACAATCTCACAATGATTACCTATAACTCAAATATGACAACTATTCAGCCTGAACGGTTGATGGGTTTACGTTGCCATGGAGAAATTTAACAGATATGTATGAAAATAGTGGGGGACTTAGACAGATTTCTTACAATTATGTCTCAAACTCTCGAAACAGTATCCGATCTCAAAGGGCATTCTAGCGTCCAACCCAAAGTGAGCATGACATTTAACAATAACACTACTCGACAAAAAAAATCTCCAAGAATAAAATAGGCCCTTCCTAAAGTGAAATTTTCTCCTGATTCCGAATATGACTTTCATTTTCTTGTGGCAGATCTAGTTTCCGAGATATCGGCGAAAATATGAAAATTCCCATTTTTGCAGAACACTACTTCATATAGGTACGGCAAAAATTTGTATTTTTCATTTTTTCGTTTTAAACTGTTGAATTATGCATTATACTAATTCCCATAAAAATTTCTTGCCTTCTTCGCCCTCAAGTATCTTCAGTAGTTTGGCCACTATGCCAAAAAACGTTCAAAAAATGTTGAAAAAAAAACGAAATTTTTTACACAATTTCAGATTTAACCACTTTAAAATCGGAAAAACTCTATTGACGAAAAAAAGTTAGCCCTCCTATGTTGTAGGTAATTTAACTACGAAAATTTTAAGCATACCAGCACAACAATCGGACGTGCCATTGAAACTATAGCCCCGTTAACTTGCAAGCGTCTATCCTACAATTTTTTTATAGAGAAAATTTTTATTCAAACTAGGTTTTTATTTTTTTATAACGTTTTATTATAGACATATGTTTGCACGTTAAACTGTATTCAATTGAGTAATATGAGTATAAATCAGCAATTCAGTAAAAAACAACAACGACAACAACATTAAATACATACATATCTACATCTAAAAAAGTCAAATTGAGCGATTTTACCGTGGTGGTCAATAGTGAGGGACGTGGGTACTTCTAACTACCCGTTTATAATTTTCTGGGTTTGTCTCCCGTATTATTGTCCAGCAATAATCTTCCATCATTTCTTCATTCCAAAAACCTTGGTAACGCTTTTCAAAAATCATGAGGTCTTGGTGAAACCTTTCACCCTGTTCATCACTTTCAGCACCTAGGTTTGCGGGAAAATTATCCAAATGTGAATGCAAAAAATGCATTTTGAGGGACATGTTGCATTTCATAGCACTGTAGTTTTTCAACAAGGCTTTGACCATCTCTCTATAGTTGGGATCTTTGTTGTTGCCAAGAAACCCACTAACGACTTGCTTAAAGCTGTCCCAAGCCGCTGCTTCTACTGATGATAAATGATTCGCAAAATTTTCGTCTTTCAGCAACTTTCTAATTTGCGGACCAACAAATATACCTTCTTTTAATTTGGCTTGAGTTATTTTAGGGAAAAATTTCGTTAGGTACTGGAAGGATGGCGCGTCCTTATTTAAAGCCTTTACAAAATTTTTCATTAATCCTAATTTGATGTGAAGTGCTGGCAAAATAACTCGTTCGGGATTTACTAAAGGCGGGTTTGCGATATTGAAGGCACCTGGTTCGTACTCAGCTCTTGGTGGCCAGTTTTCCTGAATATAATGGGTTTCTCTAGCACGGCTGTCCCAAAGACAGAGAAAACAGCAATATTTAGTGAAACCTCCTTGAAGTCCGAGAACTATAGCTACAACCTAGGATGTATTTCATATACTATTTATTTTAAACTGTACCACCGAAACTGCTTACCTTTAAGTCCGCACAAATTTTCCAATTAAATTGTTTATATTGAATGAGCTCAAGTAAATTTGATATGCTTAAATAAGTTTCTTTAGTATTCTCAGAATGTGCCACTGGTATTGACGGTAACGAATTTCCTTTATGGAGTAATGCTGCTTTTAAACTATGCTTTGAACTGTCTATAAACAAGCGCCAATCATCCACTTTATTTTCTAATTTTAGTGCTTCAAATAAACCTTGAACATCATTGCAGTAGCAAATATTTTCACTTTTAGTAAAAAAAGAAGAGAAAGTCTTGTGTCTATTTCGAAATTTGGAAGTACTTGTCGAAGGGCCCAGGCTGCCCCATTGCTGCAAACGAGATCCTAGAACTTCGCTATCAAATTTCGATAATTTCAAATCTCTGACCAAGTCATTAAGTTCGGCTTGTGAGACTCGATGTGGGATCTCTCCTTCTTGTCCACTTTCTGAATTATCTGCTTCGGAGTCACTTTCGCTTGAGGCTTCAAAACTTATAGGCGGTCTAGGTATGGGTAAGGTATGGTCATGTAGTTTTGGTTTTTTAGCTGATGCCACATTTGGATAACTTATTAATTTCCTCTTTTTTCTCGTTTTACCTTTAAGGTCTATCACGCAAAAATAGCACTGGTCGTGGTTAAAGGGTTCAGTCCACATCATTGGAACACCAAACTTCATGTTATGACCTTTACCCGATACCCATCTCATTAAAGTTAATCTACAGGAGGCGCAAATAAAATTAGGTGTCCAAGATTTATCGAGATTTTTTACACGGAAACCGAAATAATGAAAGTATGCATCTCTGACAGAATTAGTTATTTTCCGAGCTGAGTTTCCGAAAATATAATGTCCGCAAATAAAGCAAAAATCATCCGGATTATTTTTACATTTAAAATCTCTTTTGCAACAAGCCATTTCGTAAACACATCTACCGATATAGTATGTATAAATTTGCACTACAATTTGCAAAACAAAATTTACAACAAACAGTAGTGACAATTAAATACTTGATGTCTTTTTAAATTTATTAGACCCTAAGGTAGAGTGACCAAATGAAATGTCTCGCCAATTTTATCAGAGTAATACTAAAATTGTAGGATAGACGCTTGCAAGTTAACGGGGCTATAGTTTCAATGGCACGTCCGATTGTTGTACTGGTATGCTTAAAATGTTCGTAGTTAAATTACCTACAACATAGGAGGGCTAACTTTTTTTCGTCAATAGAATTTTTCCGATTTTAAAGTGGTTAAATCTGAAATTGTGTAAAAAATTTCGTTTTTTTTTCAACATTTTTTGAACGTTTTTTGGCATAGTGGCCAAACTACTGAAGATACTTGAGGGCGAAGAAGGCAAGAAATTTTTATGGGAATTAGTATAATGCATAATTCAACAGTTAAAAACGAAAAAATGAAAAATGCAAATTTTTGCCGTACCTATATGAAGTAGTGTTCTGCAAAAATGGGAATTTTCATATTTTCGCCGATATCTCGGAAACTAGATCTGCCACAAGAAAATGGAAGTCATATTCGGAATCAGGAGAAAATTTCACTTTAGAAAAGGACTATTTTATTCTTGGAGACTAAAGTTGATCAAAATTTGTCGAGTAGTGTAATAGGTCAAATACTTTCAAACAGTATAATGAACTTCAAACAAAGGCACTAAATATATATCTCGTTAAGACAAACAATGTCAGATGCAAACTCTGTTCATCGTAGTTTCACGTCTGTTAAATGTAGAAAAAACGGACTTCGACTAAGTCTGACAGGGCGTCCATCAAAGCCAGTGTGTCTGATTGTCCTGTTGACAATATCCTATGTATGCTTATAGGGACTATCATGGTGACCATTTGCCACAAAAATAGCTCTTACACTGCCAGAGCCATCATATTCTCAGGATCGGAAGATACCTTTGTCTCTGTACGCCTACCAAAGCGCCTGAATCTGAAATGAAACCAACTCGGAATGATACTCGTACAAAAAGTTTGTACTTTTAGCATTGACTCCCCCGTAATAAGAGTTTTTGGATCAAATTCGATGTTTTCGCCCCTCCGAAGTTGACATGTTTTCTACCGTCACAAACCATAATTGATGCAATTTGGAAACGCTTCCTGATATCCCGCCTGACTAATAATAACTTCTTTCAGTGCCAACAAATTGAGTTCTTAATTTATGGAGACCTTTTTCAACAAGTTGTTTTAAATGGGGTACAGTCGAATATCCTCGACTCTCATGGGTCAAAGTACGTTGTTCGGATGAATTCTAACCGAACCCGCGTCAAGTAGATGGATCCCGAAGACCACGTATCTTTTATTATTTAGTGAGGGCTCATTAGATCAACAAATCGCTAAGTTTTGGGAGTAGAAAAAGTACCAAAGTCCAAGTTTCTTACGCAATAATGAAAGTCGGTATAAAGTTTCGATCCCGTTCTAACTGACACCTCTAAGGGCACATATGGGCGCTTATCGTCATATCGAGTTGAGACAATTTCTCAGAAGTGAAAAGTCTCTGAGCAAAAACATCCTCATAAAGGAGCAATATAGAAAGCTACTTCAAGAATATGAAGATTTGGGTCACCTGCACAAAGTTTATTTGTTTATTTATTTAAATTCAGTCAAAAGTGCTTAATACTATTTAAATTAATTATATAATACACTACGCACTGTGGACATTGGAAGAGATGGATCAAGGTCGGTTATAAGATTCATTTCCGAAAAAGTTCGCAGCAGACGGGCATTTTTAGCATAATTAGTACTAGAAAACCCAATATAAAATATAGAGAACTGCCTCAAATTGCGTAAAGGGATATTAAAAGTTAACCTTACCAAGAGGTCACAACAGGCAATTGATCCGGTTAACATATTTGCACCGAAGGTGCAGGCGAGAATCCTATTTAAAGTCATTAAATTCAAGAGCAGGCAGCGAGATTCATAAGCAGGCAAGCAAAGAGTGAATTTAATAAATACTTTTTGGATGTATTCTAAACTAAACTCGCAGTGTGTACTTGTGAGTTCCAACTCCAAATTGAGCCTGTCTTTATTTAATAATTCAATTCTTAATCTAACCTAAGCTGCTGTCGGTTGTTGTCGTCCCTGTTGCAATTCCAGGAATCTGTTTTACTTTATTTTATTTGCAAAATGTATTTGTAGTGTTGATTGTAAGAGTGAGACATTTATGCAGGTGCATCCGATGTCACATTATCGGAACAGTTGAAATTATGGTCGTCAGCAGTTTTGGTGGGAAAGCGGTTGCATTCCTTAACTATGTATTTGTAGTGTTGATTGTAAGAGTGAGACATTTATGCAGGTGCATCCGATGTCACATTATCGGAACAGTTGACATTATGGTCGTCAGCAGTTTTGGTGGGAAAGCGGTTGCATTCCTTAACTCCCCCCTTTGTAAGATGAATCGTCCCGATTCAATGATGAATAGTTGTTAATTCTTTCTATAATCTGGTCGAAGGACATTACTGGTTCTTTCACTGGTGTCTGATTGATGTTTACTTTGACTCCGTTTTTCTCGTGTTTCCAAATTATTAGTATTATTATTATAAAACTTATAATAATTATTAGGGTGTAATTCATTATGTTGCTTTTCTTAGCTTCATATTTTAGTTCTTTTATTTCATGAATATTTTCAACGTTTCTAAAATGCAACTCTTCCATTGTCAAATTTCTCATGATTGTTACATTGATTAATCTGACTGGGTTTGGTAATAATTGAATTACAAGAGGTTTACGATGTTTATAGATTATGTTATTAATTTCAACAGTACAGTTTTCAAAGCGTATTAAATAGTTTCCATTAATAGTAAAATTGTTTGAGTTACAATTGTGATATATAGTTTGATTTTTTGCATTAATTACATAAACATGATTTGTATCTAATTCTATTACTTTTGATTGATTATTATCTATATATTTGCAGTACATTTTTTGTTTGAATAGATTTCTAATACATTCATCCCTATATTCTTTTAGTTCTTCCTTAAAGGAAGTCTTTTTATATGTAACATCATTTAGAGATAATATTTCATTTTCTTTAATTTAAATTTCTGCCCGATTAACATTAGGGATAGGTTGTATATACATATGTTAATTGATATATTTCTTTAGTAAAACAGGGAATTTTAACTGATATTACAATATTTCCATTCTGAGTGACAATTAGAATTTTTATCTTACTTAATTTATTAAAAGTTATATTAAAATTCTCAATATCGTCATCCGTAATTATATCTCTACTTAAAAGGCCATTCTGACTCGTCATTAAAATTTCTTTAATTCTAATAGAATCGGTTTCAATATACTTAGGTTTTCCAAAAGCTTATTGGTCCATTTTTCTTTTGATACTTTCTCAAATTCTACATTTATTTTATTCATGTTTCGAATCAACTCTTTGTAATGATGGTTTAAGTTAGTGGTAATAACTTCAATTTCGCGGTTAAATTTTTCATTAATATTTTTCTGTAAATTTATTTGTTCAATTGCATTATGTGCATTTACTGTATTTACTTGTAATTTGCCTTCTATTTCTTCGCGATCTTCATCATCCATTGTACCGTAAATATATTTTAATCCTGTTCCTAAAAAGTTAAATAGTCCCCTTTTCTGAATTCTATGATGTGGGGTTAATGTATCTATCTGAATTCTAATATGCTTTATTTTAGCTATCAAAAGTGAGTCAGGTTCTGTTTCATTAAGTACTAGTGCTTCTAGATTGTTAACTTGGTCTTTATACAACGTTGTGTTAATTAAATTGGTAATTCTGTCATATCTTTCAATTAATCTTATTTCATCTAGATTTAGGAGTGAATATCAGTTTCCGTAATTGAGATCTATGATTTCTATCTGCGCTGTAATCAACGGGATCGCCATGCCAATTATGATGAAGTGTAACATTGTGAACCTAAAAATTTTCAGATTTAATATTATCCTTATGTTTTATTCTATTTCTATTTTGGACCATTATCTTATTTCCTAAGTCTGATTTAACTACTTGTTTTTTATACCTAGGTTTTAGTTTACTTTTATATTGATTATCTCTTTCAAATATTATTTCATTTTCATTAAATGTCCGCGTTTGTCTGTTTTTGTTTCTGCTAGTTAACGTCGTTACTTGGGCATCCCTAAGTTTTTTGGATAAATCATTATGTTTAATTTTATTATAAAGAACTTCGAATGGCTTTTTATCTGTTACCGTATGTATTGTTTGATTATAGGATTGAGCTGCTCTAATTATAACTTCTATATCGCTAACTATTTCGAATTCTTCCTTAATACATTGAGCAATTTCTATTATTGTTGAATGTACTCTTTCTATTTGTTCATTAGTTGTTGAATGTTTAGGGTCGCAATATTTAATTTGAATTTTCATCCTTTCTGCAAAAGATTTTAATTGTGCTGAGCTGAATCCTGGTTCGTTATCGCAAGTTATTCTTTTTACTTCTGGGAAGCATTGTATTGCTTCTAATACTTTATCCTGTAATTTAGTTTTATCGTCGATATGTTTAATTACTAAAAATTTGGAGTATGCATCTATTAGTGTTAAGAATTTTAAGTTTAAAGCAAAGAATATATCAATATGAATCTGTTCTCCCTCCTTTGTTGGAATTGGTGCCTCGCCAATTGGTATTTTTTTGGGGTGTCTGTCGTATTTATATTTATTACAGATATTGCAGTTTCTAATAAATTGTTTAAATTGTTTTTTCATTTCAGGACAGTAATAATCCTGAAAAATTTGTTTGATATTTTCCTTATAATTTCTGTGTGCTCTAGTGTGTGTTTGTCTAATAATTTTCTCTTTATCTTCTTCGTTGATTACATCTATTACTACTATGTCTTTGTGAAAAATTTTCTTTGATATTCTATTCCGTAATATTAGTTTTACTTCGTTCAAATCCTTTAAATTACAATTTATTCCGGTTAATAGATTTTTATTTAGTCGGTTTGTTATTATTTCTTTCAAAAATTCCAAGTCTTTGTATTTTATATGATGCCTAAATGAATGAAAACTTTTCGTTCTAAGATGGTCATTGGTGTTATCCCTACTCAATATTATTTGTTGGGGAAATGAATTTAGGGGCTTGTTGATTGTTTTAATGCGAAAAATATCTAAGCTTTCTACTGAATGTGCGGTATCTGTTAAGTCGTCATTTTCCTTTTCTAAATTACTGTTATTTAACATCTGTCTAGAAAGGGCACGTGCTATATGATTTGTGTTCCCTGGTTTATATATAATTTTGGGTGCGTATTCTTCTACTAATGCGTGCCACCTTTTCATTTTCGCATTGGGGTTCCTGGTAGATACTGCAAAGGTTAAAGGTTGGTGATCTGTATGAATTTCTAGATTTGCCACTCCGTATAAATAATTCCTATGATTTTTTAGGGCCCATACAATTGCATATAGCTCCTTCTCGTTAGTTGCGTAATTCTGTTCTGTTCTAGTCAGGGTTTTGAATATAAAGGTAATAGGTTTATTATCCTGCGGAAGTACTGCTCCCACAGCTTCATTTGACGCGCCTGTTGTTAGAATAAATTTCTTATTGAAATTAGGTTGTGTTAATTCTACCTGTTGAACTAATTAATTTTTTAATCGATCTACTGCGTTTAACGCTTCTTCGTCTAATTCAATTATAACTTTTTTTGATTGATTTTGAGAAATTCTTTCGTTTTCTCCCGCTAAATATTTTGTTAATGGTTTTGCTATATGTGCATAGTTGTGCACAAACTTCCGATAATACCCTGTCATTCCTAAGAAACTTCTCAATTGCCTCAGTGTTTTCGGTACAGGGTAGGTTTTTATTGTTTAAATTTTCTTTTCATCAGTTCTAATAACATTATGGGCTACTTTGTAGCCTAAAAACTCCACGTTTGACTTGAAAAATTCTGATTTCTCAAGCGATAATTTCATATGTGCTTTTTGCAGTGTATTTATTATCTTAATTAAATGTTCATAGTGTTCTTCAGCGTTGCTAGAGTAAACTATGATATCGTCTATGTAGACGTGACAAAACTTTCCTAAGTATTGCCGAAGGATGTTATCCATGGCACCGAATGGCATTCGAACGAACTCGTATTTGCCATTGTTTACCGAGATTGCTGTTTTTGGTTTCATTAGTATTTGGTGAAAACCCGATTCCAAATCGATTGTAGAAAAAAAGCTTGCTTTTCCTAAATTTAAGAGTATTACGTCGCAATCTGGGATAGGATATTTATCCGCTATCGTGTTCTCATTCAATTTCTTGTAATCAATAACCATTCTCATTTTTTGAGTACCATCTTCGTTGGCTCCTTTTTTAGGCACTACCCATATTGGAGAATTATATGGGCTTTTGCTGTCTAAATTTAGCTGAGCTATCAACTTCCATAGGTATTGGTTTAGGCTGAGTTTGCCATCCAAAATTTCTATAGTTGTTGTTTTGTTGAATGGGACGTTGATTAAAACGTAAATAATTTGAATATTGCTGATAATTATTTTGTCTTGGGAAATACCTATTATTGTTACTAAAATTTCTATTATCATTCACCTGTCTTCGAGCTTGATGGAATTCACTAGCAAATTTGATCCTAATTTGGTTTGATTCCATTTCTTGGGATTTAGCCAACGCATCTGGCAAATCTATCGGGTTAAGAGACATTAAAATATTGTTTAAAGGATGATTTAGTCCTGTTATAAAAACCCTAAGTGCATCTGAACGATGTCTTTTATTGTATTCTTTAGTTATTTCCGAATTATTCCCGTACGTCATTATTGTTTTGTTAATCATTAGTGTTAGTTGGGAATTCACTTTGTTATAATAATATACCAAATTCAAATTTGTTTGTCTAATTAAATTCAATTCTTGTTCTAATATATGCAGAGGGCGCTTGTCTGCATAGGCAAAGCCTAGACGGCTGATGATCGCGTCTAAATTAAGGGTTGTGCCATGATTTGTTAAAGTATCGTTGGCTTCTTGAGTGATTTTATTCCTCAAAATAGTTAATGCGGCAAAATATTTTCTACTTCCTTTAGCGCATAAGGACATTGTATTATTAGCTGCCTCTCCCCAGCTTACATATCCCGATCCGTTAAATTCTGGTAGGGATTTTATAATGTCTAAAGTTTCATTACATTGAATTGATTCAGTAATAGTTTGTTTTTCAAAATCTGTAACCTTATGGGTATCTGTTAAATTTCGTAATTGAATTTTCAATTGATCTAACTCAATTTTTAAATCTTGCGTCTGCGCTGAAATCAGTCGTGCTAACACTTCATCACTACTTTCTGTTGTATTCACTTATTTACTCACTTATTTATTCAACGTTCTATATAAATATGTATATATAAATTAAATATAATATATATATTTCACTTGTAATAATTAATTTTAATTTTATTCTTAATACACTTTTTTTAAAACTTAAAATTTCTTAAACTTTCTTAAAATTTAAATATTTACTGTTCTCCTTTTGCTTCAGGATACTTATTTGTGTTGATTTCTGGGGATATTCCTTTGTTCTTCGGAGGTCCTTGTTATCCAGATATCTTGTCTTACTTGATTGATGTGTCTGGTACTAGTAGTCACAATTCAATTTTTGTAAGTTGATTCACACTGATTGCTTTATTTCTCCTTATTTTTATCCAGGATACTTTTTAGCGCAATATTAAACTTTGATCTTAAGGATTGTTAAGGAAAGTCCTTTTCCGATCAATTCACTTCACTTTTAATTACTCTGCCCCACGTTGGGCGCCAATTAAACTCGCAGTGTGTACTTGTGAGTTTCAACTCCAAATTGAGTCTGTCTTTATTTAATAATTCAATTCTTAATCTAACCTAAGCTGCTGTCGGTTGTTGTCGTCGCTGTTGCAATTCCAGGAATCTGTTTTACTTTATTTTATTTGCAAAATGTATTTGTAGTGTTGATTGTAAGAGTGAGACATTTATGCAGGTGTATTCGATGTCACATTATCGGAACAGTTGACATTATGGTCGTCAGCAGTTTTGGTGGGAAAGCGGTTGCTTTCCTTAACTTTCGATTGATATGCGAGATTTGATGAGGCCTTAACCTCACAAAAGTTGTAAACAGAAGTTATGGTGTATATTGATCGGAAAAAGCTATGCTATTACGTCGGATAGAAGCTAACATGGCATACGATTTTGGAACAATATAATTAGTATGCGAAGAGAAACTCAATTTTGTATCAAAGTAAATACCTAAGTCCTTAACTTCGGGTACGCATTTTAAAAATGTGCCAGAGATAAAATAACTAGTAGAAATTGGGTAATGCTTTCTAGTCAAAGTGCAGTGAGAACATTTATTAGTGTTCAAACATAGGCGAATGTGTGAACACCAGCCAGAAAACTTATCTAAGTCCGATTGGAGAGCATGACAGTCATCATAGCTTTCTATTACCGAATAGATCTTAAGGTCGTCTGTATATAAAATAAATTTGGATGCAGAAAAACAGGTAGCAATGTCATTGATAAACCGAGTAAAAAACAAAGGTCCCAAAATGCTACCCTGAGGAACACCCGAAGACGCCATGAAGGTCGTGGAGAAACATTGTCAAACGGAACTACATAAATTATGTTAGACAAATACGATTTAACCCATTCAAGAAAGATTGAATGAAATCCCAAACAAGCTTATTTTAATTTAATAAATATCTTGTGCGAAACTCTATCGAAAGCCTTCGAAAAGTCAGTATAAATTGAGTGAGTCAACTTGATACCCATTTGGAAAGGGCGAAAAACAGTATTCCGTAAGCACAGCGAGGTTGGTAACTGTGGATCTGGCTTTAACAAATCCATGTTGAAATCAAACTGTTGACAAAAATAACCAAATTTTCTATAATGATACATTCGAAGAGTTTAGAAACCGTAGATAGTTTAGAAATAGACATCGTTTTTTTTTTACCACCTTTGAAAATAGTTTTTTCAGTCATCAATAAATTCACCAGAAGATAGAGACTTATTAAAGATTATCATAAGAGATACAACAAAAGCAGGACACATTTTAAAACGTACAACTGGCATCCGCTCAACAACCATGAACTTTGACGGTTTTAGTCAGAATATATCTCTTAAGACATCATCCTCCGTTATCTTAACAGACCACAAGGAAAGCGAGAAATTGGAGGCAAAACTATCCCCAACTATATTTTTAGTGTCTGTGTTGAAATTAGGACTAAAAAATTCTACAAAAAGTTGGCCGAGTTAGCGTGCTTATCTTTGAAAAAACCAAAGACTTTAGGATTACTTATAAAACTGGCTTCATACTTCTTAATGTTCTTGAATGTTGAATTTTAACAAACAAAATTTGTCTAAACCGATTTGGCAATGCATATTTTAAGGTGGCGATTATTTAAACGTGTATCAATATGCACATCAAGAAAATGTACGGACAAATGGTTTTCAACACTTAGCATAACCCATACCAACAAATGCTATTTAGAAACTCAAGGACTTTCGGTCTCATTATATACCCGAGGCAGTTAAATCATGAGACCAACTTGTTGAGGCCTTACACTGGGCATCATTATCAGTGGACCTCAAACAGCATGCATATTCTCTTACATAGGTCTTTCAAGTAGTTACCTGCTAGCAACTGATTTTTTGGAAATACACTATTATAACAAAGCTAAGACTTCAGGCATCCGATGGAACACAAGATCGGATAAGTCTTTTTTTCAGCAATGTCAGTGGTGAACAAGGATTCGTTTGCAATACGACAACATCTGCCCACAATTGCCAAATTGTTCGATCCCGCAGCAAATTTGGCTGAAAAAAAAAAACAAATTGGGATGAACACATGAATTCAAAGTCTCTACATGAGTGAAAAATGTTGTAAGATAACTATCCTTAATTCTATATATTTTCCAAGATGGGCTAATTGTCATCCGAACTGTCAAATATAGTTGTATGGGGTTTATGATGCCTCAGAAGCGACATATGGAGCTGCTACCTATATTCGTGTGCAGGATGCAAATTTACATGTTGAAACACATTTGGTTAAGGCCAAAAGAAAATCCGTTTCTGTTAAAACCATCTCTATACCGAGATTGGAATTATCTGGAGCAGTTTTCCTTATCGTTGATTATCTTTTTCCTTAAATGGGAATTGAATACCAGAGGTTATACTTTTGGACTGATTCGACAATTGTTCTCGCTTGATTAGGCAAGCCGCCTCGCTCGTTTTCTACATTTGCGCCTAACCGAGTTTCGTGGAACAGCCCCAAATGGTTTAAACTCAGCCAAGCAAGTTGGCCAAAACCGTAATCCAAAGAAGCCTTTGATTTGTTGAAATCTCCCAATGAGCACATTCTCCCTCGGAATACAAGAAGTTAAAAAACAAAAAGCCTGTGGGAAGGGTCAACGATACATCGGGGTTCTAAGAGCCGTTGGCCGGTTAAATAACGCTCCTTCAACGAGTTTCGATGAGGGCTATTATACAAAATTCTGAAACTTGTGTTTTGTATAAACAACAGGAGAAAACCAAACTCGCGGCTGGTCCTCCAGAATGGAAATAACAAAACTATTTGAAACAACTGTTGTCCCATTTGAAGTGAAAGATTTCACAAGCGGACCTTGTTTGATTACAAAAGCCTATATATGTGTTGTTGTATGCCTTTCGACAAAGGTCATCTTGATGTCACAATCGATCTTTCAACCTCCTCATTTATAGCAGCCCTCTCAAGATTTATTTGTCGCCGAAGTTGTCTAAATCACATATATTCACCAATTTCGTGGACGCCTCAAGATAAATCAAAGTGGACTTTAAAGCATTTCTAAAGTCATGGCCCAAAGTTATAACCAATATCGAAGCAGGAAGAAAAATCTTCAAAAAAAACTTAAGAAAAATTGCAGGTTCTATGAATTATACATTCGAAATATTAACGCTGTTTGCAAGGATGGAGGCACTTTTAAATTTTCATTCAATAAGTATAACATCGAGTCAGCTGTTGTCGTTAGCTAGTCGATTATCGAAAACTAAACAACAAAAAATTTAAAATTCTGTGATCTCTTTTCTTGAAATTATAAACATAACATTAAATAATGTCGTTTGGATATTTTGAATATGACTTATCACGAGGCGATGAAGAAGTAAGTTTTCCCACAGTGGATCGTCGTTTATTCCGGGAGATGGAAAATCGCTTTCATTTGAACGCAACAGAATTTCAGAAGCTGTATCGGTTAACTACAAACTTGCCAAATACCTAATTCCTCAGCTTGGCAGATTTCCTATGACCCAAGTGGAGCACGAAGCTGCTAAAGAAATGTTTGTTTCAGTGGCGTCACATTTTGTGGGATGTACTATTGGGACCGTCGATTGCACTCATGCATTAATTTTGGTGCAAAAGAAGCGTGAGGAGGCCGGTTGAATACAACGCTATTCATATTTCATTTTAATCAAATATAATAAGAACGCGCTCAAATTTATATCAGCAATCATTCATTTGTTTATTTCTAATCCTCTTTGTGTTTTTAGCCCAATTTGACATTTAGTTTGACAGTGACCCGTACAATCGGTAGTGCAAACGGCAAATATTGTCGACAAAAACTGCGATTGTCGGGTCGTTTAAAGTTAGTGAATCGCACTCCAGAAGTGAAACTTGTTCTTTTACCTTATGAAATTGACTAGATTTGATGTAAGCTAATTTTATTTTTCTTATTTAGAAAATGCCGACATTCACTTGTGATTTACTTATGGAGAACCAGACTTCTCGAAATCCGGTTGAGAACGGCACTCAGCTACTGAAGCAACGGCCTTACTCCGAACCATACCTTAAATGCGTAAGACAGCGGAATTAGATGCAAGCGATGCGGTAAATCAGACCTCACAATGCTTCGGGGGCCAAGCTCTGACACAGAACAAGAAGATAAAGACATTGTCAAGCCGAAGAAGAAGAAGAAGCAATGATGACAGAGATCGACAAAACCTGCCCAGACGAAGACATAGACGAGCTCTCCAAACCTTGTGGCGACCCCCAATAGGACGCAGCCGACGCGAAACTTTCCGCAGGCACCCCACACTCTAGATCGACTCGATTCCTCTAGCGTAATGGCGACGACAGACTCAGACTCGATTCGTCGGAGCGGCGTAGCCCGAACCGTCCTCGACGAAAAGCGCGAGCTATCATTGATCAAAGATCAGCAGCACTCCCCTGGAAGGAATTGTTGGTGTTGTCACCTTCGGTGTAATACAGCATGGTATGAACAGTTGGTCGCGCAGAGCACGCTCCTAGGATGGGTTAATTCTGTGCGTGAACCGCTAGGTCAGCCTTAATACTTTCAAGTTATAAATTTTCTTTTATAATAAAAAAGATTTTGAAAAATTTAATTGTTAAGTGAAATGTACTTAAGCAGTATTAATACATTGAATTGCAACGAACAAACTAAATACTTTGCAACATTCGCTTTTCTCAGAAATACAGCAAGGCGGAGTGAACGTTCGCCAAATGACAACCCTCACTTATAGCTTTCGTCAAAAATATTTGCTAAATATTTCAACCTCTCCAATGCTTGCTTCTATTATTTTGCGATCCCTACATCGGATTGACGCAGTAAGTTGAGTTCCATTACCGGCACAAAGCTTTACCCTCAGCTTATCAGCTATTATATCTTTTCCATTTTTTAACATCTGTGATATTTTACATTTTTAAAGTTATTTATCTTGTTGCAGCGTCCATCGGCGGATGAGAGCCGGTAACAACAGCCTTTATTTGAGCGCTATAAAAATTCTTAACGAATGGTCAACGGATTGAATCTATTGTTGACGCATTATTTAAGTGCATATTGCCGAATTTGAGGTAAGTATGTGGCGACCAAATTACCAGTGACGAAAATTTTAAAGTCCAATATTTTGCTGTGTCAAAATGTTGTTCAAAACAGACTTCATTTGCCAAAATTAATTTGGACAGTAAACCGACATAAAAATAAGTAAAAAAGCATATATGTGTACATAAGTATGCACATGTGTAGATGTGCATGTATAGACAAGCACGGCCTTTTACAAAAAAATTTGGCAAGGTATTTTGCATAACAGCAGTGGAAGAGCGAAGTTAGCTCCACCAAATAAAGTGAAGCATCGTAGGAATCTTGCAACATTATTTACAATACCCGAACATCGCCTAGCAGTTTGAAGATATCTGTGGTATGTATGTATTTGCTTATTTCTGATAGAGAATGGTATTTTTGAAGTATTTTTTACCAAGTTTTTTGCAAAGTGACAGATTCTAAATTTTGTAAACAAACAATATTGAAAAAGGAAGAATGAATAATTTCCAATATTTCAGTGAGAAATATGATGTATAGGCAGCGAGCTCATAAATAGATCTACTAATTCTGAAAAAAGTGACTTTTGTTGCTTATTTGAAACAAAAGTAGCGATACCACTGACGGCATCGTCTTCTGTATTCAGTCCACCGTGTATGCTTGTAAGAAATTTCGTCCGCACAAGATCTTCTTCGCCATTATAAAAGGAGTGGACAACGTGAGTGACTTGACTTTATTTTGCACTCATACGTTTATGCATAATTATTATACATAGAGCTGCAAAAATACTTACGTAGATATTACTCTGTTTGTGCGCTAGGATTTGTGTAATAAAACGAGTTTTGGATTGGCGTGATTGTTGGTGTACAATAATACGTCTACTTAATTTGCCATCGCTGAATTTTTATTTTATTTATATCTTAGTTATTATACTTTGATTATTGATTTATAAGGTTATTGTCCATGCTTGTACAAATTTTCATATATATAAGAACTTACATACAAATTATGCTTTTCCGTAAAGGAAAAGACTTTTTAAAAAATGAGTTATTAATCCCGCAGTCAGCGGATAATAAGACAAACGGTGAACTGTTCAGTCAAGATCAATAAAAACTGACTTTATTTCTGCAAGTTGCTCTTATTTATCTACTTTATCATGTTTACTTAAAAACTATTTCACAACGACGCCTTATCATTGCGTCAGCCTGTGATGAAATTCTGATGGAAGAACAAAGGAATATCAAAGAGTATCTATTACCAAATTATTCCATCAGAAGAGGAAAAAATATATAAGTTACATTTCTTAGTCTGCAACGTTGTGAAATTCTTTTATCCATTATTGTTTACAATTGCCATTATGCTGCTATGTGTGGTCTGCCGTTAACTTACATATGTATTTGCTTATGTTTTCAGTTACTTTTTTGCTTACCTTAAGTTTAATAACAAATATTTCTGCGGTAGATAAGTAGGTTATTATGGTGAAGTCAAGAATAGGCCTAAGTAAGTTAGAAATTTCATAATTAAATTATAATAAAATTTGGGCGCTTACACAATAAAGCGTAATGTTTGACCAAACTGCTCCTACAATTTGTGGTGTGCTTTTTGAAGTTATACCAATTGATATTAATAATTATCCTCATAAAAATATGTATTTTACATGAAATGTAAAATATGGAAATGAGGAGTTAACACTTGATTTTGGCGTGGTTGATACGCTTGCGCGCTAGAGGGAACGTAACAGTAATGACAGGCGACAAGATTAATAGACTTAGAACTATGGTACGAAAGACTGATGGGCTTGAGTCTGGTAGAGGGGTCAGCAAAACGCCCACGGACTCGTGCTAGCTGATCACTGAAGCGATTGAAATATTTCCCCGATAACAGAAGCCACTATTCATTATTCTGGAATTTTTAAGGGTGTTAGGTTAATGAAAAAAGATAGTTGATGTTTTCGCCTCCATTTATAAAAAATCTATTCATTCACTTTCATACTTTCATGTTCAAGAAAAGATACAATTGGTTTGAGCTTCTTCCAAGGCAAAATTGACATTGAAATCACCGCTTAAAATCATTGGCATAGTGTGCAAATCTTCTCCTAATTCTGCTGCACCAGAGAGAGTATATGCCAATAATGCTCTATGTATGAATTTTATTATATCGTTAATTCTCTTCATTCGATATTGGAATTACAGCCCAACGAGCGCAAAGAAGTTTCACTTCAAAATCCAAGACAGAGATAGTGGGGCATAATCATAGTCATGTAAAAGCCGGCGCTAAATAAGTTAGAGTGTGCTTTATCTAAAAGTGCACTTTATCTTAATCATTGTCGATATAGTATCGACTTTTTCACTTAAACTCGGCGCTAAAGTTAGAGTATCGAAAAGCTGTTACTAACACCGGCGCTAAATTTGACAAACAGTATTAACGGCCAATTGTTTTCATTTCTTTGATGCGTTACTATTGTGATTTTAAGGAATAAATGTGAAAAATGTCTCTTCTTGACGAAATTGAAAGAGATTTTGAAATGTTTAATGACGATGCATTGCTCAGAATGCCAAAACGTTATAAACCACGATTTGATGCTTTTGAGTTGGGTGATGAAGAATTTTATTGTCGATATAGATTCGATAAAGCAAGCGCCCAGTTTTTAATTGGTATACTTGAAATTGAAGAACCAAGAACCAACAGGGGACTTCCAGTAGCAAAAAGTACACAAATTCTTTGCACCCTACGATTTCTCGGCAGAAATGTACACCAAAGCGAGCTTTCGATTGCACCACCCACGTGCGTATAAAATGTCCCACGAAGAGTGTAGGCCCTTCGATGGCTGGACATTTTCTTAACAGGAAAGGATTTTATTCAATAAATGTTCAGGTATGTCATAAGCTTCAACAATATTTGAATGCAGTTATACAGCAATTTTATTTATATACTTAGATCGTTTGCCATGCCGATTTTAAAATACTAGATATTGTGGCAAGATCTAGAGGTTCAAGACACGATGCCAGAATTTGGGATAACTGCCAATTGAAAACCAAATTAGAGCAAACCAAATCTCAGCACAATGGCGTTTTGGTCGGTGATTCGGGTTATCCAAATTCTTCTATTTTATTAACTCCTCTAAGAAATGCTGTAACAAATAAATAACACATAACACGCATACTATGTTTGATTTTATTAAATTGATTCTTTAAAAATAGGTATAACAGAAGTCACATTGCAACACGATCAAAAATCGAATGCCTAAATGGTCAACTTAAATCCAGCGGTAGCTCTCCTGACGTGAGCAATGGCTTTTTAGCACCCATTTTCATGCGAACCCATTGTTGCTTCATCCTTACCACATCTCTATCAAACCCTGCAGCCCTCATGTCCAAGCGAATAGCTTCCCACGCATCTTTTTTTCGCTTGATTATGCGCAAGTCGTTTTGCTTGTTTTCAATGGTGTGGACGTGCATGTTAATCAACTCCCGCAAGCAATCTTTTTCTCGCACACTCCAGTTTTGTTCCCGTTTCCTTTCCTTTAAAATATAATATACATATGTATGTACATGTTTAATTATTCTTCATATTATCATATTATCAGGATTATTAAATAACTTACGTTTTCCATTCTTGCGTTCAGTTTGATTCTTTTGTTGATTGTTAAAAATTGAGTAAATACACGAAATATCCAAATTGCAGGGTTGCTTTTTGACTGAAATCGTAATAGAATACGTAATTGTAAAAGAATTTTGTGTAAAAGCTGACTCTTTTCAGAACATGGCGCTAACTTGACTGTGATACACATAAAGATAGAGTCCTAATTCTTAGTATTACTCTAACTAAAGTCGTCTTTAACTCAGGACTATGATTATGCCCCAGTGATTCCTGCGACACTGTCACAATTATTCACGAGGTGTATGATGCGGATTTATCGCGCATTTCCGCGAACGTGGTTGTCTTGCGCTTGAAACAACAGAATTTAATTGCTAGTGATTTTCGTGTTACTGCAGATCGTAAGGGTGAAATGCAGGAATTTTCGACGATTGTTGGGAACTAAAATCGCGTATTTTGGTGATGTTGAGATTATATGATCGTATCGGACATCGGCGTATTCCAAGGGAAAGAAGGATCTTAATTCATGGTTCGCTGGCCAACACTAAAGCCGTTTTGTTACATATTTGCAACGAACTTGGCTAAAAGCTATAAAAGTATGAAGGCATCTCGATTTGGTCCAATACGAAAACTACAAGTGGAAAATATGCTGCAAAGTAGTTGCGTTACTCACTGGCGCCAAAAAGGGGTTTCAAAGCACCAATTATTTCTTTGTAATTAAGACGGCCATCAATGGAAACCCAGAGTAACGTTACGTGTTGTATTCTGCCATTACACATTTGCTCGGTTTGGTTCGAAATTTCACCCGACCATTAAACAATGAAGGTGAACCATTTAAAAATTCAAAACCCATTACATTTGACGTTTTATTTATTATTTATGCTGTGATATTTTTTATGTACTCATTATATTCTTGCAGTGTTTTTGTTACAGGCGTTTTCAATGGCTCACATATTTTACAACTTATAAAGACAAATTAATTCATAGATTAGTTGAGTCCAATTGAAAAAACTGATTGACAGAATTTTATAACGAAAAAGCGGGCAATTATGTAGAAATTTTACGGGAAATTATTTCGGCATATCGTGACATGAAAGTTAATATGTCACTGAGATACATTTTTTGGCCAACCATTTAGATTACTTTCTGGACGTTTGTTTTGGATATGTCTTTGTGTCAAGTTTATGTTTTGGTTGTATTAAATTTTTCTCAAAATTTGTTTTTTCATTCAAATTATTCGGTTTTAAACAAATATAGTCCAAAAAATGACGAGTTTTAAGATTTAGAGAAACTAAAATTTCTCCGCTACATATGTAGTTCTCTCATTTATTTCTACAGCTTCGTATTTTATCGCCCTTTTTTATTGGCACTGGACAAATTTCCTATCTCACTTTTCATCTTTTTATTTTAATTCCTCCCATAATGGTATTATTTTTGCATATCTTCAGCGCCTCCCGAATTTTTAAATTTTTAATTATTCGATTATAACAGCTTAACAATAATTAACAACTCCTTGGACCTAATTGTAGCAATAAAATTATTGAACAATAATGTTGCTACCACCTGCAGTTACCTTTTTCTTGATGCAAGGTGATCTGCTAAAGGGAAATGCCTTATGTTGTATTTTTTTAACACTCATACCTGCTTCCGGATTTTCGGAGTAGACTAACAACTTCATTGGTTAAGCGCCAGTTAAATAATTAAAAAAAAAAATATTACGTCTTTAAGTCCAATTGTAATTTACCTTCAACGTAAATAAAAACCATTTTAATGATTCTTCTCTAATTTTAAGCTAACCAGATGAAATTAATGAAATAATATTTAATAAATACAGGAATACTCAAAATTAAAACTTTCATAATCTTTAAAAATAAGAGGAAAATAATATATCTGAAAACAATTTAATCCCAAACAATTAAACGCAGTCCTTAGAGATAAATCATTAATCGAAGTAATTTCAGATAGTGTTAAACAAGACTTTTCGAATTGCAAAATATTGAAGTGCACAAAGCTACTTCGCGATATAGAAGACGAAGGTGAGTTAAATCAACTAATAAAAACTGAACATAAGAGATATTTCAGCAAAGGTATAGATAAAGTCTTCAAAGAACGATGAAAGTACACTCAGTCCTTTTTTTACGCGATTGTTGGTTCCGCCACTAATCGCGTAAAAAAAAAATTGCGTAAAAATGGTTAGTTTTCCAATATTAACTGACGAATTGGTTCCGAATATAAAAAATATCGCGTATAACAAAATATACGCGCAAAAAAATATTGAAAAACAATACAAAAAGTTTCAAACTTAAGACTTATGATTTATTCATTCATAACAAAATAAAAAATACAAAAAAACCATATATAAAAGAGAAGAAAATAGAAAATTGGTAGATTTATTGAAAAAACTGTTGAATGCTGTTTAATCACTGTCATTATCCGTAGTGGAAATTATTCTTAGCCGCTTATTTTGATGGCCTGGACTGATATCACTAGAATGTGTATCAGAATCAATAGTAAGAACTATGGATTGATGCTCTGATTGACTTAGCATCTCCGACTGAGTTTGCACCTGTGGTTGAGTTTGCACCATAAATTCAGTTAATTTTGTTTGAATGCTTCTTTTTGGACCCAATAAACTCTGATGTAATTCTTTATATCTTTACATGCAGAGACTCAATTCTTTTTGAAAACTTCGTACACGTTCGGCATCAGTATCATTTGCTACAAAATAATTTTCCAATTCTGCTGCAAGTTTAAGACCTTGCTTAATCGTCTCTGCTTTAATTGGATGCTCGTCTATTTCGGTGTCGCTGCTATTTTCCGATTCGATTACTTCCGTAGCTATTTCAATCAAATCGTCATCATCGAGCTCTCGGTCTAGAAGAATCTCGTCAATATCTTCTCTCGTCATATCTGCAAGAATTTCTCCTCCCGCGGAACGTGCTAAATCGATGATATCTGAATAATTGCTTGTCACGGACATACCACTTTTAACACATTCTGGCCAAAGAGATTTCCAGCATGCGTTTAACGTATGTTGCCTTATTTCAGAAATTGCTTTTGACGCGTACAAGATGCAATCCTTGATAGAAAAATTTTTCCAAGCATCGGTGAAGTCCAATTCAGGATTTTCCTCCAGTTTTTCTATAATGCACTGAAAAGTTTTTTTGAGGTAGTACATTTTAAAAGTCGCAATAATGCCTTGATCCATCGGTTGGATAATTGATGTAGTATTCGGCGGGAGGAAAATGATATTTACATTAGGATGTTCAATCAACGGATGGCCTGGTGCATTGTCAATTATTAAAAGAGCTTTAAAGGGCTGTTTCTTCTTCTCCAAATAACTTTTAACTTCTGGTACAAAGCATTTAGCAAACCATTCTTGGAATATATTTCCAGTTACCCAGGCTTTTTTATTGGCCATCCAGTGAACACGTAAATTTTTTAAATCTTGGCCCTTTAGTGCTCGCGGCCTGAGACTTTTGTTTACTAACAGCGGTTTAATCATGCGGTCACCAGAAGCATTGCTACATAATAAAAACGTCACACGGTCCTTTGCAGCTTTGAAGCCACCTACTGATTTTTGGGTCTTAGACACATATGTTCGTTTTGGTAACCTCTTCCAAAATAGGCCGGTTTCGTCCGCATTGAAAACTTGGTCTGGCGTGTAATCACCTTCTTGAATAATTTTTAATAACTTTGGTGGATAGTCCTGCGCAGCTTTACTATCAGCTGAAGCAATTTCACCCTTAGTTTTTAAATTATGAAAATTATGTCTTTCAATAAACTTCGAAAACCATCCACCACTAGCTGAAAATTCGTTTTTGTTTGCTTGGTTCGATGTTGATGGTTTTTCAAGTAGTAATCGATTAAAAATACGTAGAGCTTTTTGTTTTATTGTTGTAGTATCAACTGGGATTCTTTTCTGGTTGAGATCCTCAATCCAAATTGTTAATAGGTTTTCCATTTCTTCAATAAAAATATTTCTTGAGTATGAAGTTTTCTTCGCATTTACATTTTTGCCGGAAACTACAGATTTTCTGATTGCATTTTCATTTTTTTTTATTGTCCGCACTGTAGATTCACTGAGTCCAAGCCTCTTTCCCACATTTGTTGGGCCATCTCCCTGCTCTAGATAGTCCAAAACTTTTATTTTTGTTTCTAAAGAAATGCCTTTGCGTTTTTTGTTTTTTCCTGAATTAATTTCCATTGTAAAGCTAGCAAAAATTAAAATTCCTTATTAAAAATTTTTTATTATTTTTATTTTATTTTTAAGTCTTACCAAAACAACTACACCGGCCGCTAGCTAAATACATTATAAATAGATTTGCAATATAAACGAAAACAAGCAATCGCGTTGTTGGGACTTCCCCGAATTATAAACGAAAACAAGCAATCGCGTTGTTGGGACTTCCCCGAATTATAAACGAAAACAAGCAATCGCGTTGTTGGGACTTCCCCGTATTATGTTCGAAAATTGTTTCGTATAAAAATATGTAAACAAACAAAAAACGAAAAAAAGCAATCGCGTTAAAGTGAGAAATTCGCGTAAAAAAAGGAATTTGCGCTGCAAAAATAACCGCGTTAAAGTGAAATCGCGTAAAAAGAGATCGCGTAAAAAAAGGACTGAGTGTAAACTTATTATCCAAATTTACAGTTAGGATTACCCAATCCACCAACAAGTGCAATATATCCAACATTGGGAAATAGACCAGAAATCCCCAGAAAATACTCTTCAGAACAGGGACCTCACATATCGACTATTTCTTTAATTTTAATTTTATAACCTTCACGACATTGGTTTTAATTTTTTGAGTTTTGTTTATTAGTCATATAGGAATCCCTTGATGAAGTTTTTCTTTGCTTTAATTTATATCGAGATAAAACTAACATAACAGAAAATAATAGTAAATATATCATTAAATCATTGTTGGTGCAGAGACTTGCGTTGAAAATGGCCCAGAGTACCTTTTATGTTTGTAGGAATAAGAAGAAGAAGAAATGGACCCATACCCAACTATACTAAAATGATCAGGACCATGAGCTAATTCAGTCATGTCCGTCTGTCCGTCAGTTTGTTTGAACGCAAACTAGTTCCCCAGTTTTAGAGATATCTAAATTAAACTTAGTAGGCAGATGTATTTATATTATTAATCAGTTGTCGGAACCGAACAGATCGGACATTATATAGCTACTATACAACTAACCATAACTTATAGCTCCCATACAACTGACAATATTTAGACAGTAAGTCTTACCAGGTCTACTTGAGAAAATCATCAAAAATAGGTTCTGGTTGGAGACTTTAACATTTATAGCATTCCATAAAATGCGGTTCAACGAACTTGGGCTAAATTCATTGCTATGAAATTTCCCTGGTTAGTGATGAGTTTTCCTGCTCAGCAAGGGCAAAAACGTATGATGCCTCATACAGTGACCATTACGGGTTATTTTTTAGTTCCAACGCTTAATATCAGTACATTTCCATATGTATTTTAATCTTTTAATTTTTCTAGAAAAATACAATTTATTGTGTCATAGTTATTTTAGTGTATTTCAGTTTGTATGAGAAAAATAAGTAGTGTTTTAAAAAATACCCTAACATTGCAGTAGTTTAAAGTAATTTTTTTATATTCATGAGAGGTACAAAGGCTTTGCTAAGACCGTAGGTAGCACTTCTTTACTTGTTTTTACAAAATGTTGAATTTTTAAATTTATTTTTATAAAAGTGTAATTCTATCAATAACATCAACCATAAGTTTTTCATGTATGCATTATTAAAGCCCATTCAATTTTAGTGCAATAAAGTACAAGTTTATCTGATTTAAAAATTTTATCTGAGATATCAAAATATTATTTTTTGATAATGGTTTTTTCGACCTTTTCATTCGTAAGGCATGGTTATGCCGGATCAAGGTCAAGAGATACTTAGTTCTTTTAACTGAAATATAAAATTCATAATAGAACCAAAAGGGTGCGAAAATTAGCTTATCTGGACTATTATTTAACATGGAAACCAACTAAAGTTAAAGCAGTATAGGGAACCAACTTTATCAGGACGAAGCATCAGCTTTAACTCTAAAAACCCCAAGACGATGATAATGAATACAGCAATGGGATGTATACGGTGAATGTTGTAGATATCGAACGATACTTACCACAAACAGATGAATGAAACAGGGAATGAAGTAAGATATATTATTAAAACACTATTAAGATATCTTAAATATCAAACCATCACCAGGGATCAGCAAACTCTATAACATTTAACTCAGTTATCAGTACGATTAACCAAATCAGACTGCTACTGTACAACCAGTGGTCACCCACCAAATTTCGAAAAAGCAACGATTTTACAACATGAACAACATTATCACAAGCGCTGTACCAATCGTCGCTCTCTGCTTGCATTGTATTTTTATTTAACTTTTTTTGTTTTTTGTATTGCTAAGGAAATGTGACTTTTTTCTTTATTTTTGTAAATATTTTATTTGATTGCTTGTATGGTTTGGTGTATGCTGAACATTGTGGATAATTCTAATTGAAAAATCTTAGCCAAAGACGTCAAAATTAAGCCCAGCTGAGATCACCTGATTTGAAGGATGCATTTAGTTTTCGAAACGTTGCATTGGTTGCTATAGCGTGCACAAACTATAACGTGGCTGAAAATAAGAGTACATATATGCCTATATTGGTATTAAATAGAATAAATAATGCCGCCAATTTCATTTGTTTTTTGCAGTTCATAGAATAAATCGACTTTGGTATTGTGCTCAAGAAGCTCACTGAGAAACCTTCATCGCTGCAATATATGCAATGTATGTAATTGATTTAACTATGTTTTAATAGCAATTTAGAACTGCAATTTTTATAAAAAAATTTTAATTATAAGCCTTTTCAAAAGTTTTGTGAATTTGCGTAGATGTTTATGCACGTGCATAAGGCGGTGCTTGAAAATGAAAAAATTTCCAAAAAATGTTGTTTATGTAAATTAAATTATAACAGAAAGAATAGTAGTTGATTTAGCTATGTTTTGTTTGTTTTGTGCGATCACGATACCCAATTGGGAAACCCTGATCAAAAACAGTATTTGCCTGTCAGGTTTTCCTTCCTTATTGTTATTCTAATTTATCGTGCAACTTCTATGTCTGAACTTTGCTATTAGCTCTTATGTAACATTCAGTATTAGCTGTGAAGACTTTTCACTTGTAGTTATTCACAATGATTCTGAGATAGAGACCCTAATTCAAACCTACATATTACTTCGAATTTTTGATATACATACATATTGGGGTGTTTGTGGGCATAAAGTCGAACATGCAATGTGCAAAATGCATTGAGGGTGTAAACAATTTCTTGGTTAATGAACACTTTCTATGCAAATGGTGTTCTGCCGCTAGGCGTAGTTCAATTCCCTCCCTTCCTCTCCCTGTTACGGATAACGTTATGGTGCCTATTTGAGTGAATGGCTTGCCAAATTTTTCGGATACCTCTAATCGGCGTGCTTAACATACTGAGAAAATTCTTTCTTTACAGCCAATGGTGCTGAGATCGAACTCTTCAGCTCAATCGTCTGATGTGAATATCGCGCATAAGGAAACTTTCATTGACATTAAAGAGCAATTAACCATGCAATCTGTGTTCAATAAAATTGCTGCCCTTCGAGCTGAAAATACCCGTTGCGTTGTTATTGTCCAGTCTTTACATGTTGACAATATTATATGCCTATTTCTTCTGCTCCTGCATCTCGCACTAGCGATGTCGAAGATCTTTTACATCGGCCGACTTTGTCTACAACGCCCACTGCTCCCATCATGTATGCTGCTGGTTTGGATAATATTTCTCCGTCTGCCGTGCGTAACATTCGTAAGAGCTCTGAGTTTTCTATTATTTTTTTATCTTCAATGTTCTTTCTAATGTTGTTGATAACCCTGAAATTTTGCAGAGAATAAGTTACTAAAACGCTATATAGTATTTTTTAGGCATAGTCAGTAAGAAACTTTGTATTCATTGACTGAAATAAATATTTGGGCAGTGGTAATACAGCTCTGCCTACGAGTGCCGTAATTTTTTTAAAAATAATTTGACATCACCGATTATGAAGTCGCACCGATTGAACTCTTCGTCTGTGGCCCCCACTCCGCTTGGACTACTGTTGAAAACAAAAAAATCAAGCGAAAGTGAATGCAAGTGAGGTTTTGTAAGAGCAGTGAGGTAACTGATCGCTTTAAGTGCTTACATTTGTCTTTTATCTCACCTACGGTCTCAACTGACAACGTCATTGGATACGTCGAGAAATAAGCCGGCATTGATAAGAATCACATCTTATGCTATAAGCTCATTAAAAAAAGAGTCAAATGTGGATTCTCTTAGGTGCATAAACTCTAAGCCTGGAGCTTATGAGCATAATTATGAGAAAGTTAAGGTCTATTCGACCGTTTCGTTTTTTTCGAAAGCAGGAGGATCAACAGCCTCTGAATTAGCTGCCCGCTCTAGAGCCAATAATCGCATTAAAATATATTATGAAAATGCTTCTGGCCTTAGAAGCAAGGCCGACGATGTGCGAATGAACGCATACTGCGGATATGACGTCTTTGTTGTAACTGAGACTTTGCTCAACTCAAAATGTTTATGTGCTGAGTTTTTCACTCCTTTACCGTAAAGACAGAGATTCGGTTAAAACTGGATATTGCCGAGCAGGCGTTGTACTGATGGCTGTTCGTCGCAATCGTCAGGTTTATCGTATCTCTTTGGATGAGAATGGCACTGTTCTTGACCAACTGTGTGTGCGAATTCGTTGTTTGCATGGTTTTCTTTATCTTTGTGCTTCTTATATAACACCTTTAAGTAATGATAATATCTACAAATTGCACGTTAATAACATACTAGCTTTGTTGTATCGCAACCTAGATCTTCATTACCGCGTGCTAGTATGCTTCATACTCCTTTCGTTGTAGACTTAGAATTCATTGGATTTCTAGAAGTCTGTTTTGATAATACTAAAATTTTCTACAATTTTGATGGTTGTGATTTTAAGATGTTGAATAGCGCTTTACGAGGAATTTTTTTAAATATTTCTTTCGCCGATACTGAAGTTGCAGATTGTTTTAATATATTTAAAACTTTAGTGCAGGACTTATGTTTTACACATGTTCAAGGTTTTAAGAGCAATAAATAGTCAAAGTTCTAAAAAGTTTGAGGAATAAGTTTTTTAGGAAGTTTTAGTCAACAAAAGAATAATGCCTAAAGGAATTTTCATTAACGACTGGAAGCTGGCATCAGTCACTCCTATTTTCAAAAACGGTAACAACGGCGATATTCTTAGTTATATACCCATTTATAAACTGCCAGTGGTCTCTAATCTTTGAATAAGTTGTCAAAGACAAGTTTTATTTTAGTGCAAAAAAACTGATTTTGTTCTAGGCAGCCTGTATTTGTTGCTGATTGGTATACGTTATCTAATCTGTCCCACAAGCTTTCTTAATGGTTTCCAAATCGACTCCATCTATACGGACTTCTCAAAAGCATTTGACAAGATCTCCCACAAAACTTTAGTGTCCAAATTGGAATGGTTTTGGGTTACACTCGACCTTTCTTGATTGGACTAAATCTTACTTGAAAGAAAGGACGAGCACAGTTGTAATTTATGGAGTTTCTTCGAACCAATTTATTGTCAGCTCAGGTGTAACAGGGTTATATATTAAGCCCTTTATTATTCATATTATTTATTAACGATATCCGTTATTGTTTATGTTCTGCTAAATTTCTTCTGTATCAAAAGTTTGAGTGACTCAGCCGTCTTACAGTCTGAGCTAAATAAATTATTTTCTAGGTGCCTTATGAATCGTCTCTTTTTAAATATTAAGAAATGTCATAAAGTGTCCTTTTCTAAACTTCTAAAACCTCTTGATATATTTTATCATATTAATAACACATATCTTGCTTCCGGCGTGATTAAGGACTTAGGTGTTTATTTTATCACACGAGTACTATTAAAATATGTATGTGGTTTCCAATTCACTTGCTTTATCATATTAATAACACATATCTTGCTTCCGGCGTGATTAAAGACTTAGGTGTTTTTGTTTTATTCCAGGTTCAATTTTATCATACGAGTACTATTAAAATATATGGTTTCCAATTCACTTGCTTTGCTTGCTTCGCATTTTGCTGACCCATATACTCTAATTAGATTACCCTGCTTTTATTAGGAGGCCTTGTCACGCAGTCCCTATAAATCGTGTCGAGAGGGTACAAAGAATCTTTGTTCGCTTTCCTTAAGTAATAGATTAACTCTTCTGGCACTATCATTTATCTTTGATTAGATTAGATTTGAATATTCCTTGCAGAAATTTCCGTCGTTTTAACATTTTTCCTATTGGCTTTTGCAAGACAGAATATAGTGTCAATGCTGCAATCATTAGATCGTTAATAGTTTAATTATTTCTCAATTTTTTTTGGATTTTAACCATTCTGGGACTATTTACTTATTTAAACGCAATTGCAAATTTATGTTCTATGTAAAAGATAGGTTTAATACACAATTGTTTTATATACATTAAACTTCATTAATTGATTTTCAATACAAATTTTGTAAGTCTATATGAAAATTAATTGTGTTCTTATGCTAGTTAATTTAAATTATATTTCACTGTTTTCTTCATTTCAAATATACTAAGATATACTTTAAGATTTTTGACAGCTGCGCTTAAATACTTGTATATATATATGTATGCACACTTACTCACAAGCAAAACGACAGTACAAGACTCCACGTCATAAAGTTTATATAATTTAACGTGGTGCAACCGAAATATATTGGATTAAGAAACAACTTTTGTTCTAACCCTAACTTGATCTCGAGACGGGATAAAACACAGGAATAATATTTTTAATGTATTCATATGTCTATGATTTTTCGGCCTGTTTTTATTAAACGATAATATTAATTTGTGAGCTCAAGGCCAGTGTATAAGGAAAAGTATATTGGAAAAAAGACAACAACAGTCAGGAGTGGTAGAAATTATAGCTATTTCGGAGATCACCACATCTCCTCATCAGATTTCTTACATGACTCCACCGGCACTCGAACCCACAACCTACGACTTGCTGAGCAAGTGCGTAGCCAATGGACCACAGCCGGCATGTAAGCTGCTGTTGCTTTTTACCACTTTTCCTTATGTCCTACCAACACAATTCAAGTACGACAGTCTGTCGCTATTAAGTGAATGTGTGGTTTTTAATTTTTGTTGTGTAACACAAATTCTATTTTTAGAATATTGTTAGAATTGTTGTTACGTTTTGGGCGTGCTCGTCCGTTTCAAATATTCATATGTCTATGATTTTTCGGCCTGTTTTTATTAAACGATAATATTAATTTGTGAGCTCAAAGCCAGTGTATAAGGAAAAGTATATTGGAAAAAAGACAACAACAGTCAGGAGTGGTAGAAATTATAGCTATTTCCGAGATCACCTAATCTCCTCATCAGATTTCTTACATGACTCCACCGCCACTCGAACCCACAACCTGCGACTTGCTGAGCAAGTGCGTAGCCAATGGACCACAGCAGGCATGTAAGCTGCTGTTGCTTTTTACCACTTTTCCTTATGTCCTACCAACACAATTCAAGACCGACAGTCTGTCGCTATTAAGTGAATGTGTGGTGTTTAATTTTTGTTGTGTAACACAAATTCTATTTTTAGAATATTGTTAGAATTGTTGTTACGTTTTGGGCGTGCTCGTCCGTTTCAAATATTCATATGTCTATGATTTTTCGGCCTGTTTTTATTAAACGATAATATTAATTTGTGAGCTCAAGGCCAGTGTATAAGGAAAAGTATATTGGAGAAAAGACAACAACAGTCAGGAGCCGGCATATAAGCGACAGACTGTCGTACTTGAATTGTGTTGGTAGGACATAAGGAAAAGTGGTAAAAAGCAACAGCAGCTTACATGCCTGCTGTGGTCCATTGGCTACGCACTTGCTCAGCAAGTCGTAGGTTGTGGGTTCGAGTGCCGGGGAGTCATGTAAGAAATCTGATGAGGAGATTAGGTGATATCGGAAATAGCTATAATTTCTACCACTCCTGACTGTTGTTGTCTTCTTTCCAATATACTTTTCCTTATACACTGGCCTTGAGCTCACAAATTAATATTATCGTTTATTTTCAATATATTTATTTGTTTTAAAAATGTTGGTGAATAATACAAAAAATAAAATAAATACATAATCATAGCGCATTTTTAAAAGCGTTCAGCTAAGTCACAATAATAAGCAAATTTAATTTTTCCATAAAAAAATGATGATTTAAAAATGAAACTCCTGTAGCTAAATTCAACGAACAATAACTAATTTACTTACTAAAAGTAATATACAAGTACAACTTAAATATTGAATTTCATTTATAATTGTTGTATCTTCTTTATCATATCACATTTTCCATATACCCATGTACATTAGGCTGGGCCGAAAAAACTCATTACGTAAAATAAAGATGCCGTAGTGAAAATTTACTGCCTTTGTTGCATCTTAATACACTGTGAAAATTTGGGCTTAGTTTTTCAACTTTTGACCGGATCCCTGGAGGTTTAAAAGGGTCCAGGGTCACAAAAAAACAAGATTTTTCTCAAATAACTTCCAAACCAAAACTCATATCAAAATCTAATATTCAGTAAAGTTGTAGATCAGAAAATTTCCTACAAAATTGTCTCTTGCATATGTTGCCTGTGCCTTATCACTTCTTAGATATGGGGCTTTTTTTAAAACTAACCATTGTAACCACTATGGGGAATTTTATTTTTCTTTACAATTTTATTTTTATTTTTACGTAATATACGAGTACATACATATGTACATATAATTGAAAAGGCTCTGCGTTGAATACTCAATAATAACTTATTGCGAATTATGTTTCGTTGTTTTGATAATGAAAAACGTTCTGCTGCGTAGTAAAAAAAAAAAATTAAAAAATAATAAACGGTAATAAAGATAAGAGATATTTCAGTTCATTATTTCAATTTCACAAGAGCTGTAAGCCCAAAATACAATAACGCAGTGACAGTGGTAGTGGCAGTTTCTGAAATCAGCTGTTACTGTCAATATCGGCAGTGACTGCCGGAGCAAACACAATGCGGCGTCGTCAGTGAGCATAGTTTTCTATAAGCTGCATATGCTGTAGTCCCTCTCACACTCGTTGAAAATGACAGCAGTGGCAGTGAATTTATAATTAGGGCTAAACGGAGCAGTACTCCCAACTGTCACTCCTGTATTGTGTTCAGCTCCATTAGACAGCATTGCTTCTACAAAACAGCTGATTTCGAAAAACAGCCACTGCCACTGCCACTGCGCTATTGTATTTTGGGCTTTAGTCTTGCAATTTCTGGCGTTGTTTCAGTCGAGTGTTTGTCATTAGTGCATCAACAAATAGATTACAATTATTTTCATTAGTGAAGTTTTAATATTGATTGTGAAAAGTTACAAGGTAAACATAACCTATTATTACAAATTTTTGATCAACTTTTATTATAATATTTTATTACAATATTTGCTTCAGCGAAAAGATATTATGGCAAAAATAACAACTCGTACGAAAGACTTGTGTTCACTTTTCGGAAATGTTGAGGATATTTCCCCAAATATTGCACGACAACTACCAACATACCAGGATACTATAAAATGTTACCATTACACTCGAAAGCAGCTTATGGGCCAAGGAAGCCAACAACCACCATCAAGAAAAGTAGCTAATTTAGTTGCAGTAGGAAGGTAGCGGAAGTTTGGAGTCGCGCATCTCTTCCAATATTGACTAATACTCGCATAATTGACATGATTTTAGCTTACAATAAAAAATACCAGAATGTTATTAAACCTCTCAAACGCAGGAACACACAATTTTTAGAAGAAAAGTTGTCTAAATTTAAAAGTGAAGCTTCAAAACTTTTTGATATAAGTATGTCATTGTAAATGTAAAGTACGAGAATCGTGTCAATGCGAGAATTTTCGTAAAGTACCGCTAATTGAGACGGAATTCCTGAATGACCAACGAACTGATCGAAAGATGTTTATAGGGAGTATAGATCAAATCAAAACAAGAGAGCTGCGAAAAAAAGTCGAACGAAAAGAAAAAGTACAACAACTTGAAGCTGCTATGCCAAATCTGATTTCAAATGAAACGGAAATATGTTTGCCTACAAATGAAAGCTCCGATAATACTTCAACTGACGATGAATTTATTTGTCCTTATGTTGACAAATCTAAACGGCAAAAATTAGAAAAGTCTCAGAGTCAAATGAGGTTAGCGTTACCGTCTACGGCAAGGGTTGCAGATTTAACTGGTGCATCGAACAGAACTATTGCTAAAATTGCTACGGCTGTCTTAGAAGATATGCAAATGGTTTCGGTAGATAATAAAACAAATATAATAGATAAAAACAAAATACGTAGAGAAATAATTAAAAATAAAAAATGTCTTCAAAATTCCGCCGACAAAAAATGTATAAAAGGATTGTTCTACGACGGCCGTAAAGACTTAACAATATTCCAGACAGATGGCCGTCGGGTTACGGCGAAAGAGGAACATATTTCCATAATAGAAGAACCTGGAAGTGTTTATTTTGGTCATATTTCATTAAATGCTTTAGACAGTGCTGAAGAAATATTTCAAGGGTTGGTTTCACACTTTTTGGAATGCAATACTAGCCTTGAACATTTGATGGTGCTTGGTGGTGATGGAAGGAGGCGTATTCCGGAAGTTTGAAGTCTTTATTGGCAGACCATTACAATGGAGTGTTTGCATGCTTCATATGAATGAGCTTCCTCTGAGACATTTGCTGCGGGAACTAGATGGCGGTACAGAAGGTCCAAGCTCGTTTTCAGGACATTTGGGAAAACTGCTCGAAGGCTGTGAAAAGTTGCCTGTAGTTTCTTTTCAACCCATTGTAACAACTCTGCCAATACTTTCAGAACAAGAATTAAGCACGGATCAAAAATACTTATATAATATTTGTTGTGCCATCAGTTCTGGTTATTGTTCTGACCGTTTATCTAAAAGAAATCCAGGACGGATAAATCATGCGCGTTGGTTAACTACAGCTAATCGGCTGTTACGGTTGTATGTCGTGACAAATAAGCCTCCAGAAAATCTTGATATCTTGGCCAGATTTATTTTAAAAGTATATGCAACAACGTGGTTTCAAATTAAAACCAAGCCACTTTTACAATATGGTGCTATTCATCTGTGGAATGCCATTAAAGCATCAAGAGAGTTTCCAGATAAAGTCAAAGCAATATTTGAAAGAGTTATTTCTAAAAACGCCTATTTTGCACACCCCGAAAACTTACTTTTGGCTATGCTTTTTGACTCTCGGGAAAATGTAAAAGATTTAGCAATAAATCGAATACTTGCTGCACGGGAAATTTTGCAAAATGGTATACGATTTTTTAAACCACCTGCTGTTTTATTTGAAGCAGATGATTACATTAATTTAATTGACTGGCAGGAGTGCATATTGACAGAACCTCCTTTAACTATGGGACTTTCAGAAGAAAACTTAAAAAAACTGAACAAAGAAAATCAAGTTCTGGGAGAAATTTCAAATTTTCCATGTCATACGCAGGCAGTAGAAAGATGTGTTAAGGCTGTAACGGAAGCATCGTTGAAAGTGTGTGGAGAGACTTCCAGAGACGGCTACCTTAGAGCAAAATTTGATGGGAGAAAATTTTTACCAAAGTTCGACAATAAGAGCCAATACTACAAAGCTGAAGATACAAATAATATAAATTAAGCATTTTCAATTATATGTACATAAGTATGTATATTACGTAAAAATAAAAATAAAATTGTAAAGAAAAATAAAATTCCCCATAGTGGTTACAATGGTTAGTTTTAAAAAAAGCCCCATATCTAAGAAGTGATAAGGCACAGGCAAAATATGCAAGAGACAATTTTGTAGGAAATTTTCTGATCTACAAGTTTACTGAATATTAGATTTTGATATGAGTTTTGGTTTGGAAGTTATTTGAGAAAAATCTTGTTTTTTTGTGACCCTGGACCCTTTTAAACCTCCAGGGATCCGGTCAAAAGTTGAAAAACTAAGCCCAAATTTTCACAGTGTATTAAGATGCAACAAAGGCAGCAAATTTTCACTACGGCAAAATAGATTTGTAAAAATTTTTTTTTTATATTGATTTCGGCCCACGCTAATGTACATATGACTAGAAAAAATGTCCGAATTGAGCCAATTAGGTAAAACTCGGTAACTCTTGTGAATGAGCTTACAGAAAATACATGAGAAACTTGAGTATAATATCAAACCCATTTTTATTTACATATTATTTCAAATATAACACCACGTCTACCAAAAATTTGCCTGCAAAACTATTTTTCGTTCTTTGCTCTGGCAACTAATTGAAATTTTAAGCGAGCTAGTACGTTGTTTTGGTGGTCGGTTACAAAGAAACAGGCCTTTTAAATATTATGATTTTAAACTAGTGTTATGTGTTATATATCAAGTATATTCGTGAATGTGTATGTCATATACATGTACGCACATAAAAGTTGGCCGAGTAAACTCTTTACAATTATCATATTCCACAAACCAGTTTAATTTCGCTAAATTTGATGCGATATAATGATACAAGCATTTGAATATATACACATACATATGTACATACATATCATAGAGGAGTGTCATAATAAAAAAATCCATAATCGTGTGAGGATGCACTACCTGTTCATTTTTAATCCATAGACATTTATAAAATCAAAACATTGCAGTCGTTTTGCTCGAATTTGTGGTTTTATTGAATTAAGTCACTTTTCTAATAAAACTGCGATATGTACATAAGTATGTATACGCCTTATTTTATACGATTATAGAGTTTATAACGTCCTTAATTAAACGGTCTATCTTGGAAATGCAAAAACTAAATTGATTTTCTCAAATTAAGTGGAGATAAAGTTATAAGTTAAGTTTTGTTAAGCTGAGATTTTCAGTTGGTTTTAACTAATAAGTTAAATTTAGAAAAAATAACGTTTTAACAAATAGCGAAATTTAGATAAATTTACGTTACGTCGCAAAAGTTATGCACACATTAATAATCCTCTCACGCGTTCAATTTACCACTAAAATGCGCTTCACGGGTATTTATATGTTGTTCTATTTTATATTTTGTTTTATTTTCAATTTTATGAATTAAAGTACTGTAAGAACAAGCCCATGCGTAGTTTTTCTTCTGAAGCAATGGATGAAAAAGTCAAGAACTTAAAACAATAGCTAAAACACATATTGGACCCTTAAAAATATAATTGCAAAAAAACCTAATCTGCGAGGGTTCTTGGGGAAAGAAAGAGTCGACAACCTTCATAACTTTCATAAAAATTACTGCACTGTTATCGTAAAAAAATATTAAGTTTTAAAACACTATTTATTTTTATTTAACTAAGATGAAATAAATTGTATTTTTCTAGAAAAATTAAAAGATTAAGATGCATATAGAAATGTAATGATATTAAACGTTAGAACTGAAAAATATCCCGTTAAGCTTACTGTAGGAGGTTTGATAAGTTTTTGCCCTTATACTGTCTGCAGGAAAACTCGTCAATAACCAATAAATCGCAGTTTGATGTTTTGTAGCAGAGAAATTTGCTGGCAATGAATTTAGCCCAAGTTGGCTCAATCGCAATCCAAGGAATTCTATAAGTGTTAAAGTCTCCAACTAGAACCTATTCTTGATGATTTTCTCAGACAAGTCAATGACCTACTGTTTTAAAGCAAAACCACATATGTGAACAATCAGTTGTATAGGAGATATAAGTTATAGTAGTCCGAACTTGATGATTTTCTTGTGCACTTTAAATTGACTATAAGTGAGAGAAGTGCCAAATTTCAAATTATTAGCTGCTTTAATTCTAATAATATAAGAAATGATTGTCAAATTGCATGTTCTTAGCTGCCGTAGTTATAATGGAAAACCTCACGTCTGAACAATCAATCAGTTGTAACTAGCTGTGTAATGCCCCATCTGGTCGGTTCCCTTGATTAATAGATTATAGAAATACATCTGCCTATCAAGTTTCATTTAGATATCTCTAAAACTGAGTGACTAGTTTGCGTTCAAGCAGACAGCCGGGCATGGCTAAATCGAATCAGCTCGTGGTCCTGATTCTTTTAGTATACTTCTTTCTCTTATACTTACAAACATCAGGCCAAAGATATAATACCATTACATCTTCATATAGGTATAAGATAAAAATTTATATTTTTTCAGCTGTATCAATTTGTGATATAGTTGTGTAAATTATTCGGTATGCACTATGTACTCATTAAAAAGAGAACCGTAGTTTATTAAGCGCTATGCGCTACTGTTTATTAAACAAGCTAGTAAGAACTAACTTAAAATATTTTCTACCAACTACATATCTACTTCTTGTCCCTATGCTAGGCAAAATTTTTGTGGCAATGTTGTTTTTGTTGCTGCCGCGCTGCTTGCCGGTAAGAATGTAGTTTTGTTGTTATAGCACTTTCCGGTATGCTTGCAATTGTTCGGCGTGGGAAAATGCTTGCGCGGACATTTCTCGTGCTTACTGGCGTGGTGAAATTCTCAGTACCGCTACGCCAGCGTCTATTCCGTGGGGTCGAGTTGGCGAGGGGAATAATGTGTTAACTGCCCTCCGTGTTAATTAAATCATTTATACATTTTCAGTATATGAGGACTGCTCCAATAGTGGTAGCGATAATCTGCATTATCAACATACCTTGGGTAGAACGGGTTCGGATTGCATCGTGTAAGTTCTCGATGCAGTTAAAGTTTCTCAGATTGATTTTGCGCAAATAAGATAAGCTTAAGATTTCCAAATGTTCTGTCAAATTTACGAAAAGTGTTAAAGGAGCTCCAGACCGGAGCGTTGCTTCGCTTTTTCGGTTCGCAGTAGCTTGCAGATAGCATCGCGATGCAATTTGTAAAAGAAATTGTTAAATTATTGATTTATTATTTTTTCGTTATATGCCACCGGAAAGACCTTAACTACACTACGTACATAGTTTCTGTATTCTTGGGAACTAAAAAATAATGTAGGCTATTTCATTATTTAAGATATTTTAAACTTAGAGTTACTTACAATACAATATTGCTTATGCTTACATTAGAAATGCACTCAGTAATCAATATTTTTGAACTTTCTCCTATATCTAGAATTATAGGATCAACAACATTTAACTTCCCCAAAACTATTGAGGTGATGATATTGTCCAGATTTGTTATAACAGATCTATTCCTAGCTATTAATAACTCAATAGATTCCATTTCCTTCGTGTTTCAAACAATTTCGTTAACTGTCTCCGTATTTATTGATTTGTTGCTATATTTGGGTTATTGATGGTCAAGTGCTAGTTCCCTGTATTATACTACATTAAAATCGTCAAAATCTGGAGTAGCAGTTATGTACTTCAGCGCAGTAGCAATTATGGTTATACTCCGTGTATGCCTGAAGTGTTTTTGTCATGTGAAATTGGGGAACAACTGACATATGTATATTTTCAGTTTCCCATAAGACGTTGCGATAGTTTGTCAGATTCGTACGGTGCATTAAATTACCGTATTTGTTCCATATCGCTACACTTCCGTCAATTATTTGTACGCAGTCAGATTTCAAAAAATCGATTCGTTTATATTCCGATCCCCGAGTACCCAAAAGTAGTAGAACTAGTCTGAAAAAAAACCTATTACCGCAAGTTATTTTTATGAACTTTCCTATTATCTATTAAACGAGTGGTTCCTAAATCCTTTTGAACTACTTTTTCAATATATACCTTAGAAAACTTACTACCTATCCTTTAATCTTAACATAAACTAGTGAGTTTACCTTTATTATCCCTTTCGAACTCATTTTCCTTGGCTTTAATTAATTTCGCTTTTCTTTCGGCCTTAAGATCCGATGGCATCGAAAAGTTTAGCTCACTAGGTTTCCATCCAGTTACTGAGTGTATTGATCGGTTGTATTTAGCCGTGGCAAGATGTATCAAACAGGTGGTGTCGTTTATAGCTTGCAAAAGCTTAGTGCACCTTCTGATTTACGCAAGGATGCTGTGAAATCTCCCCACATGCCCCTTTGTTATACTATGAAAAGTTACTTTCAGAGACTTTTCGTTATAAAATGTTACATTTTTCATATTTTCAAAACAATTAGGAACTTGCAATAACGCTTGCCTAACATCGAAAACTTAACGGGACTTAATGGGAATGGCAGTGGGATATTTCGAAAATTTATCTACGCAAGTTTGTCAGTGGAATAAATATGTGTAACCATGTGTAACATTTTTCGGGGCGAGATGGTACCGGTGTTTTGCCTAACTCTGGTTTGGGCGGACGAAGTTGATATTTGGTATTTTTACAAAGTTTTCAGTTTAATGTAATTTCCTCTAATTTCTTCCGCATGTTCGGAAAATAAAAAACATTAAGTATTTATATTCTCCTACTAGCGAAGGGAGGGCGAAACCGCCTGTACGAGGGACGGCCGCTGTGGCCAAAACTAAAGGTGGTGAAGGAGTGTCGGAGCCGACATCCAAGGTCATGGTTAAACCGGGGGTTCAGTCACTGTCACCCGAGTTACATATAGCTATAATAAAGAACCCACTTACGTAAGTGCAAAGCACGATATTGAGGAATTCATTAAACAAATAAACGAAAGTAAAATGTAACATAAAACCGATTTCCGGAATTAGTAAAATTTAAAGACAAAAAGTATAAATCAAAGTTAAAATTGCACAGTTTTCCAAGAAACACAGTATCGTTGCACAATATTGTGTTTGCACATACGTAAAATACCTGACCCAGCAAATATAACAATTTAAGTTAAGCACAACCAAACATACGTAAAATACTGACTAAGCAAATATTGTAATAATCATAAGCTTGATATTATTTTGAAGAGATCAATAAAGTTAGTTAATTAACAGCCCAGGTTTGCGACAGTTCGCTTCCTCCTCAAAATCTGCATTTAATATTTTTTTTAAAAAACGCTTTCGCCGCTCCGAATAATATTATTGGCACAGTCGGTAGGATCCTCAAAAAAAAAATAATAAGTTTAAGAGGATCTAGTGATACGAACGGGACGCGGAAAGCAAATAATAATTAAATAAATAACTCCCAAACTGATCTTGCGAATCCGTAGCCAACGATAAGACGTTGACCGGACCCTCCAAGGTATAATTACAAGAAACAAACTAAAAAAAAAAAAAAAAAAATATACCAATAAAGTGCAGTGTTACTTAAGCGAACTCTAAGTGCTTAACTAAAAATCAGTAAGGACAAGAGAAAACAGCTAAGTTAACGCCACAAATACGGTGTGCAGTGATACGCACAGGGTTGCCAGGTCAGAAATCCTAGAAAACCGGACACGTTTCGTTTGGAGATATGTGTATGTTTAAACGGATTAGATGATTACAAAAGTGTTCTTCGAAAGCAAACCAATTTACAAAAGACGAATAATACATTAAAAACATCGTATTTCTTTTTATTGCTAAAACTTTTATTTTGAAACACACGTTGAGGGATTTACTATATAAAACAATAAAGTTTAACATAAGTATAAACGTTTGTACATATTTATGTATATAGATCATATTAAATAGAAATATTGTCGTATTAAACTAAGAGCTTTTAATAAAAAAAAAGTCAAATTTGTACCATGCCGTCAGTCTTTAATTTTTTTACAAATACTTTTCATTAGAAGTACCAGCTTTCAATAACTTCTTATTGTCGTTAATTTTTTCCTTAAATTCTTAGCATGAATAAGGAACGTTTAAACAAATGCAAATCTCACTTCGGATGGTGGATACGTCGAGGCGGTTTCTTTCGTCTGTCCATATGAACTTCATAACGCTAAAAACGCGTTCTACTCCTGCGTTAGACACAGGAATAGAAAAAATGTACTGCACAATTTTAAACAAATGTGGAGCACCATTGTCTTTGAAAAACGACTTCCACTTATCTTGTAGCGGATATATGGCATTGTTTGGTACCCACTCCTCGAGTTTATTTAATTCATCAAAAAGGGTGTCTGGTGGCGTTTCTGTTTTACAAGGTAGATTATTCCAAAGATGAAGAACCTCATCTAACGTTGGTGTTCCATTCGAAATATCCAAGCAATTTACTGCTTTAAATAAATCGTCTTCAAAAGGAAACCATTTATTTAAATATTCAATAGCTCTGCTAATAGCAAGGTTGGCTTCAAATTGAAATTTATGCTTTAAATCGGCTGGTATATAATCTTTTTTTAAAGCTTGATGCACAGTCATTCCATAAAACTCTTCTTTTAAGCGTTTTTCCAATGAAGCTCGAAAGTCAAACATTGTTTTGTAAAGAGCATACATAGTAAAACTTTCGCTTTGTAGTAAGAGGATGACGGAATTGAAAGAAGCCATTCAATTGTGTATGAAATAAATGTATAACTCTTTATATGTTGGCCTATTTTGTGGGTTCAATTCGCGTTCTTGGTCTTCAATCATCTCCCAAAGAGCAGGAGAACAATTATTGCTACCGAGGATAAGGAAATATATTTTTATTGGTTCCCAGTTTCTCAATATTCTGTCAACAGCTTAAAATAAACTCAGCCAACGCGTTGGAACGTTTTTTATTATTTGTTTGTAGTCGCTTTGAAAAAAATCGAAACAGTCTTTCAGTTTTGTTACTTTCTTTGATGACGAAGAAAATTCTGCGAATATTTTGTTGACCATATTTTCAATATCAAATGACAATAACTTGAAAGCATATTTCGCACAGTTATGCAAAATATGATCATTGCAGTGTGCAGCTACAACTGTTGAATTTTGATCAAGTATTTTTTTAAACACTGATTTGTTAATGCCATAATTTACTGAGCAGTTATCGGCTCCATAAGCGGAAACGTTTGACCACGACAAATTATTTTTTTCTAAAACTGCTGACATCTTTTTGAATATAGATAACGAATCTTCGAACGGGTCTTCATAAAAATCAAGAACTTTAAAGTTTATGCCTTCCTCCAAATTAAAAAACTGTATGGCTACTGGGAACATTTTTCTGTTGCCTTTGTTGGATGCATCGGTAGCGATTGAAAATGGTATGCCACTTTTGACGTCATTCAAAGCAAATTCCATGGAGAACGGAAAAAGTACTTCCTTCACTATAGCCGTTGTTTTTGTGCGGCCCATAGACATCTGTTTAACAATATCAGAATCACTTATTATACTTTTTAAAACTTTGCTTGCGCAGTCTTGGGACAAATACGACAAGTGATGTTTGACACCGTGGTAAACTTGACATATTTCCGGAAGTGCAACCTTTTGGCTTTGGGAAGAATCACTTTTGGTAAAGAATGAATGCAGATTTTGCGACGAACTCGCTGCCCGTACAAAATCTTTGTGCTTTTTTGTTTCAGAATGGTTTCTTAAAGCCTTCACGCCATCATACGCGACCACAATATTTATTCTGCAGTATTTGCAGTAAGCTCTATGTTCGTTGTCTATACAGCGAGACACCCAATCGTTATTTTGCTCCCAACCTTTGTTGTAGGAGCACAACCGGCGGCAAGGTTTTTTGTGGGAAGGCTGCGCTTCGTTTTCGCTCATGGTTATTACTGTTAATATAAATTTGAAGCCAAAATATAGTTTTTAAGTTTACAAACTTTATTATACAACCTACTCCCGCAAAAGAATCAGCAAGCTCAACAGCTGTTTTTTATTTACGAAACGTCATCACACTTGGCACCAATCTATTACAAAACAATTTATCTGCGCCGACTATTTACAAAATTTACGCCGTCATATTTAGAAAATATCGTATTCTGCATACTTAACTCGATTTTTTGGTTTTTTGGATTATGCCAGTTTTCTGGTAAATGAGTGATATGTAGTTCATATGAGCTTTCAGATTTTTTTGGGAGATTTTGCTTTTGGAATAAGAAAAAACCGGACACTCTTTTGTCCGTTTTTTTTTTTTAATTATCACCCGGACAAATAGACCAAAACCCGGACTGTCCGGTGCAAAACCGGACGCCTGGCAACCCTGGATACGCAGTTGCGTAAATTTAAAAAACGGAGAACCAAAAAAGGGCAAAAATTAACCAACGCAGGAAGGAGCACGACAGAAGAAGGATGGCGCAAGAACACCTACAAATGCCACCCGCAGGACTAATAGAGGAGTTGCAAAGGAGAGAGCAGCAGTTAGAGCAGCTCAGAAACGCTTACGTCGACTTGCAACAACGGCAAACAACAAATAGCAGCAGTATGGACAGAATAATGAAGAATATAAGCTATTTACCAGTCTTCACGGGAAAGGGCGAAGTGACAATAAATTCATTCATGAGTAGTGTGGAATATCTACTCTCAACAATTGAAGATCAAGAAACGAGAAGAGAAGCTACGAGGGCCATATACTACAGGACAATACAAGGTGAAGCCAAAAATACAATAATCAACATACCAAACCCCGACGTGTGGACACAAATAAAAAATACGCTAAAACTACGCTACAAACCGGACATGGAGCCGCACGAAGTATACAGAAAAATATGTAATATTAAGGTGAATACGGTGAGTGAACTCGCAAATGAAATACAAAGGATTAAATATAAATCAGATGAGCTTAATATATATTACAAGGGGGATGCAGGAATAGATCTAAGTAATGTAGATGGTGTACTAGTTAATACATTGAAAGAAATAGCCCAAGGGACATTATTAGACAAAATTTACGAAGAACAGGACCTAACTACGATCATAGAACTAATGACTAGGCGACGCTACGAAGACAGTTGTATACGACCAGAATTTAGACGTTTTAAGAAAATGGACGGACAGCCAAGACAGAATAAAGGATTTTATGAAAACAGGCGCTTCGAAAATAGACATTACGAAAGTAGACAATATGAGCAGGTTGGTAATAGAAATAATAATAATGTGGTACAGACAGGTCCAAACCAATATCAAAATAGAAATAATTCGGGTCAATTTAGAAGACCAAATAACTCCGGGCAAATGAGGCAAAATTATCCTAATTTTACATTCAATAGGGAATATAGAGGTAATAATTCGGAGCAGTGGCGAAGAAATCAACAATTTGCTAGAGGAAATAATTCAGGCCAAATAAGGCAAGAACGGGTGGAACCCATGGAAATAGATAATGTAGAGAGGAATATAGACAGATATTCAGTCACAGGAAACCCTAATAGTTATTGCAGCAAAAATCGCTTGCAATCACCTAGGCAAAGTGATGAAGAATTTGAGTGCTATAATGAAGCTAGTAATACAATTTTTTTTACGAAGGAGCCTCGGAATGCCTACCAAAAATGAAACTAATGATTAATAATAAAAAATACATCGCTTTAATTGATACAGGAGCTAGCTTTAGCCTAATTAGTAGCGAAATAAATGATTTTTCACGAATTAAGTTGAAACGCCCAATAATATTCAGTACATTAACAAATAAAGATACAATTAATTATGAAATACATACAGTAGCACCGGACGAATTTAATTTACCCGACAATGCAAGGATTCGATGGAAAGTGACGCCACTAAAAGGACGGAATTATGACTTTATCATAGGTATAGATATTTTGAATTCACTTAATGCGATAATAAATATAGAAGAAAGAAGAATAACACTGAATGAGAGAGAATCCAATTTTTTAAATAATCCTTTCGACTTTAAAGAAGTCTGCACATTAGAAAAAACTGATAATAAAATAGAAGCGATTCAATTAGATCACTTAAATACTGAAGAATATAAGGAAATAATTAAAGTTTTAAGAAGGTTTAACAAATTATTATATAAAGAAGGAGACAAACTCACAAGTACTACTGAAGTACAACATGAAATTAGGACAACCACTAGTGAACAAATTAATGCGAAATTATACAGATACCCACCACAACATGAAGAGGAAGTTCGGAGGCAAATAAAAGAAATGTCCGAACAAGGAATAATAAGGAAAAGTAAATCGAGGTATTCCAGTCCACTAATTGTTGTACCAAAAAAAATGGACAATTCAGGGAAGAAGAAATATAGATTAGTAGTCGATTATAGGAAATTGAATGAAATGACTTTGGATGACAAGTATCCATTACCTAATATATATTCAATCTTAGACAAGTTGGGAAGAGCTCAGTACTTCACAACGCTAGATTTGGCGAAGGGTTACCACCAAATTTTGGTAAAGGAAGAAGACAGGGAAAAGACAGCATTTATTACACCTCACGGTTTGTACGAATTTGTCAGGATGCCATTCGGATTAAAGAATGCACCTGCAACATTCCAGCGATTGATGAACGAAATTTTACGCGACTATATTAACAAGACTTGTGTCGTATATTTAGACGACATATTAATATTTAGCACCTCATTGAACGAACATATAAAAGCAATAAACGACATTTTTTGTATATTAGAAAAGAAGAATCTGAAGATTCAAATAGACAAATGTAATTTTTTAAAAAAGGAGACAGAATATATCGGATATATACTAACAGAAGAAGGTATGAAACCCAACCCAAATAAAATAAAAATTATTCAAGATTTGGAATTACCACGGACAGAAAAACAAATTAAAAGTTTTCTAGGTATCACCGGTTATTACCGAAAATTTATAAAGGACTATGCCAAAGTTGCACAGCCAATCACGAAGTATTTAAAAAAAGGTGTAAAAATTAATCTGAAAGATCCAACTTACATTGAAGCAGTAGAAAAATTAAAAACCCTAATAAGCACCCACCCCATATTGCGTTATCCAGATTTTCAAAAACCATTTACATTAACAACGGACGCAACCAATTATGCAATTGGTGCAATATTATCTCACGAAGGACACCCTGTGTGTTATGCCTCTAGGACCCTAAATAACCATGAGAAAAACTACTCAGCGACAGACAAAGAATTTTTGGCAATAATGTGGAGCGTAAATTACCTCAGGCCATACGTTTATGGTAGAAGATTTAAAATTTTAACAGACCACCAGCCAATTAAATACTTACATTCTAAATATAGAGGAAATGATATGTCACCACGACATCAAAGATGGCTTCTTAAACTAGGGGAGTATCAATTCGATATTGAATATTTACAAGGCAAAGAAAACAAAGTAGCAGATTTTTTAAGTAGATTAGATAAAGAAAGTAATACGGAGGAAGAGAGTCAAAGTTCAAACAATTTTTCAAATCAAGACGAAGACGCTAGCTTAGAAATAAATATGGCAGAAAATATGGAAGATGATGTATCAATGGCTACCATACATTCCGCTGAAGAGAATTTAAATGACCATTTTTTTATAAAAGAAGAAATTGTTAACAAATACAAAACCCAAATAATAATTACCAATAACAAGACAGAAGAGTTTAAGACTATACATGGTGAACGTATAATATTCATTGCTGAACACGATTTTGAAAATATGGAAGACATATTCAGGAGATATATAAGAAAAGGAATAATAGGTATTTTTTCAAAATTATCAGATCACAAATACAATATTGTGCAAGAAAACTAATCCAAATGTTTTCCAATGACACAAATGTTAAGTTCCTTAAATGCACAATAAGAGCTCAAGATATAGAAACTGAAGTAGAGGCTGTAAAGCAAATATCATTTTATCATGTCAGGGAAAGCGCACACTCTGGGATACAAGAGACTTACAACCAAATAAGGACTAAAATATATTACCCGAAACTATTAGAACTGATACAGATCGTCATAAATCAATGCGAAGTTTGTCAAGAAATCAAATATGATAGAAATCCCATTAGACCCAAAATGAAACTTACTGAAACGCCCACAACCAAAAATGAAATTAAACATATTGACACGTTTGTCATCAAAAGATTCTACTTTTTATCTATTATCGATAAATTTTCTAAATACGGCGCCGCTTACCCACTAAACGACAGAAATCATGTTAGTATAATTGAACAACTAGAGGACCATTTCACGAAGATAGGAAAACCAAGAAAGATAATCGCAGACAATGAATTTAAAGCAATAAGGTTAAAAGAATATTTAGATAACGAATATATAACATTACATTTAACAAAACCCAACTCACATACTGGTAACGCAGATATAGAACGATTCCACAGAACGATATTAGAAAAGTTTAGAATGCTGTACAAATTCCATAAAGATATGCCAGTAAAACAATTAGTTCAAAAAGCAATTCGTAATTATAATGAGAGATTCCACTCGACAATAAGATTTAATCCAACAGATGTTCACAATAATAAAGTTGATCATAATATAGTTAGAAAAAATCTAGAAAACGCAAAAACTAAAATACTATCCAAATTAAACAAAACTAGAGAAGATTATAAAGAAATAAGAGATGAGGGATTCATAAAAAACTATAAGGAAGTACGTCATAAGGAGAAGTTGTAAAAGAAACAGATATAGTGCTACATATTGTAAATATAAATGAAATAGAAGAAATTTTAAATCAAATGAAGGACAACATTATACTTATGAAAGCGAAAAACAAAGAACTGCTCAATTAGAATTATTAGATGCTAGGAATAAATTAATGACATTAATACCGAAACAGAGCAGGCAAAAACGAGGACTTTTCAACGCAGTTGGAACTATGTCAAAATGGCTATTTGGCACAATGGACGAAGACGACAAAAATAACATACAACAATTTCTTTCAGATGTATATGATAATAATAATCAACAAGTTAACATAAACGATTATTTGAATGCAACATTAAGACATTTAAAAATGGTTATTAATAATGATAAATTAAATATTGAAAAGGAGTTAAATTCAATTAATAAATTTGTTGAAGCGGAACAGGAACAAAGTGTATATCCGCCAAATATAATATAATTCACCCGAACATTTTAAGAAGTAACGAAATAGAAAAGTATGAAATTGACTATAATAAATTAAAATATTTACAATTAGGAACAGTAATTGTTAACAACACATATTTAATTTTTGGTATCAAAATTCCTAAAACTTTTGTAACGATAAAGCTAAGATATATTATACCAATACCAAATAATGAAGGCAATGAAATTGATTTTGATACTGAGCAAATCTTCGATTTTGAAAATAAAACTTATACATATGTACGAAGAAAATAAACATTTAAAAGAATTAAAAACAACTACACATTGTTTAACAAAAGCCAATTGTCAATTAATTAGAAATAAAGATTTAGAAATACTAAAATTAAATATCAACACAATTGTAATAAAAAATGCAATTAACCTTTATATCGATCATACATGTGATACAAATCAAATTATATTAAATGGAAATTATCTACTGAATTTTTATAATTGCTCATTAAAGATTACTACTTTTCAAATCTAATAGAAAAAGCAGATGAAATACGAACTATTGTAAACAATTATGTAATAAAAAATTTAACACACAAAATGTCATTGGCTCAAATAGAAGAAGAACATAGAACAAATGTAAGAAATATAAAAAATTTGAAGTATCATAATAAAATTTCATTCGGATTTAATGGATTTAACGTAATTATAATAGTTGTCTTGATAATTGTAATAATTGTGAAACACAAAAATATAAAAATTAAATTAAATAGTAGAATTCAGGAGAATTCTTTTCTAAAGGGGGGAGAAGTTACATATAGCTATAATAAAGAACCCACTTACGTAAGTGCAAAGCACGATATTGAGGAATTCATTAAACAAATAAACGAAAGTAAAATGTAACATAAAACCGATTTCCGGAATTAGTAAAATTTAAAGACAAAAAGTATAAATCAAAGTTAAAATTGCACAGTTTTCCAAGAAACACAATATCGTGGCACAATATTGTGTTTGCACATACGTAAAATACCTGACCCAGCAAATATAACAATTTAAGTTAAGCACAACCAAACATACGTAAAATACTTACTAAGCAAATATTGTAATAATCATAAGCTTGATATTATTTTGAAGAGATCAATAAAGTTAGTTAATTAACAGCCCAGGTTTGCGACAGTTCGCTTTCTCCTCAAAATCTGCATTTAATATTTTTTTAAAAACGCTTTCGCCACGACGAATATTACTATTCCCGCGTTGTTAGGGGGGGGAGAGTCGAAGCCGACCTCCGCAGCCTCTAGGGTAGAGGGGGTAGTAATTCCGGCTGTGCGCGCAGGTGGGTCGCAGGGGAAATTGCCCGCGGCCCCTGGAGGGGGAAGACTGGACGAAATTGATAGTACCAGCAAGGGTCTATCCTGCGGTGTACCGGTGCAGTCGAGGGAGTCTCAAATTCCGCGGCGGATGGGCACGGGAAGGAAGGCCCACTTAGATCGTCGCATGGCCTCCAAGATTCTGGAGCGCTATGGCGGCCCGGCGGGTCTCAGATATCTGAAAAGCATGCCAGGTCGCTTGAGTGGGACTAGGGGGTGCTGAGAGAGAGCGCGAGTGTGCCTGCGAAGAGCTCAGCCTCAAAGAGACAGCTGTTTCAAGTGGGGTTTGAGTAATCCGAGGAACCATATCGGCAAGCGTTGATTCTGCTTAATGCGGATTCCCTCGGCCCTATCGCTGAGCAATGGTTATGGCTTCGAGAAGGTATCCCTTAAGGTCTACCAATCGGATGCCAGAGTGACGGGTGGAACTTATTGAGGCCCCCATGAACATCTCCTCGGTTGCGGGGTCCATCTTCAGTATAAATAAGCTATTCTTCTGTTCAGCAATGAAGAAGTTGCAACAGTGAGCCCCGAGGGCGGGGTCGGAAAACTCTGGCTCATATCCGCGTACATGGTTCACGACTAGGTGGAATCACCTCCAGAGGAACCTCAAGGGAATTTAGGTATATTCAATTCTCCCTGGGCGATGCTCGCCCTCATAATCTTCTCTATAGGAATCCGAGGAACCTCAGGAGAATCTACTCCTTTCGGAAAATTCGATCGACAGCTTGGTGGAGAAATTCACTGTAGCCTGTAATAAAGCGACCGTGATTTCGTGTCCGCTGAGGAGGCCTTCAGGCAAATCTAAGCCACACAGGTGGACGTTAGAAATTTCGGTGCTCAGAGCTTCGAGTAGACGACTTTTTTACCAAGCGAAGAGTAGGAAACCCTCGGACTGTGAACTTTATAGGATCGGGTTGGGAATATATAAATCCGAAATTACGAAAGCTAAGCGAGACTCGTGGAGAAGCTTCTGCGAGAACGTTGAAAGTTGCCACGAATTCTCTAGGTTTAGGCGCGTACCTGCGAGGGCTCTCGTACCCTTGGGATGACACAGAGACGACTTGGGAAATTGGGCGATGAGCAGTGAGGTGTCGCTCAAGCTTGTCCTCAATTCTTTTCTGATGAAGACCCTGAAGAGGCTGATTGAGCTTCATATAAGGGATGGCATTCCTCGTGAGCGATTGACGCGTGCTCAGCGTGCTTAATCGAAGGGCAAGTCATTGGAAACAGCCCTGCACACGGTTGTTAACGTTATCGAAAAGTCTCTTGAACACACGGACTTTGCAGCTGGCGCCTTTCTGGATATAGAAGGTGCCTTTAATAACATTCAGCCACAGGCAATAGTCGGATCCCTGGCAGAGCTTGGGGTTGAACCGGGTCTCTGGGACAGAACTGTCGTGGCAGATTGGGGCAACAAGGAGGGTTCTCTCACCTATGCTGATGATGTTGCTCTCATTGTCAGGGGTAAGTTTTTATCGTTATATTGTTTTACAGGATGTGGGCGCGCTATCAATCCTAGCAAGCCGGAGCTCGTCTTATTTACCAGAAGGTATAGAGTTCCGGATGCCCATCCCCCATCAATAGGTGGCGTCCCACTTGCGCTTTCTGAATGGGTCAAGTATCTGGGTCTGGTTCTGGACAGGAAGCTCTCCTCGGGGCCAAATATTTAGGAAAGGGTGAAAAAAGCTTCGGTTGCGGTATACTGTTGCCGGGGTGCTATTGTGAAGATATGGGGCCTCTCTCTCAAGGTAAATTACCCTCTCTCCCAAGGTAAATTACTGCCCTTATGAAACTATAATTAGGCCTATAATGTTTTATGGAGTGGTTGTCTGGTGGAACTCACTGGATAAGGTATCGAAAGTTAAGCAGCTAGAGCGGGTGCAGCGATCTGCGCTCATTGGGATCAGTGGTGTGCTTAGGACCACACCCACTCTCACGCTCAATGTTATGCTTAACGTGTTACCTCAGCTCGACCTTTGGGCATTCAAGGATTCTTGCCAGCTTCGACTTTGCCCCTCCGGAAACGGATTGCTGTCCGCCGGCTACATCCCGTGGTTGCTCCTTCTCCACTCACATCCCGCTAAGGGAGGAATGGTAGGAGGGTAGCGTGTGGGGTGGGAGGACGGTGAACTCTTTTACGGATGGCTCGAAGCTGGACGGAAAGGTTGGGAAGGGGGGTGCCTTCTGCGAGGAGCTCTCCCTCCGCCGAAATTTTAATCTTCCGGACTATTGTAGTGTGTTTTAGGCTGAGGTGGCTGCAATCAAGGAGGCAGCCGATTGACTACTCGCCAATGCAGTGCCCACTAGACGGGCTAACATTTATTCTGATAGTCAGGCCGCTATTAATTATTAATAATTAATATTAATCATAATTAATAATTATTACAAATGGTGGGCCAATAGTGTGAGACTTACGGCCAAACCGTTCGGCCGTTGGTGTGGGCATTGCCGCAAAACTCGTTGAGCCGTTGGTTTGGACCTTGCTGCAGAATCGTTGGGCCGTTAATGTGGGTCTTGTAAAAACCCTTGGGCCGTTGATGCGGCCCTTGCTGTGCAACCACCGGTGAAAAGGTGATGTGGGTCATGGCTGCACCTAAGGCTATAGCAGTTTCCTGCAAATAAAACTAATTAGATAACACGTATACTTACAATTTTAATACTTAGCCGCTGCTCCAATTCCTGGGGCCGCCGTGGTGTATTGTGAGTTGCGCGCACGTTTACAAAAATGTATTTTATATATTTAGTTAGGTTCGCTTGTTTTCTTTGTTCAAGTTTTGTGGCCCATTCACAATAGGTTCGCAAATTAAAATTTTTTACTAGTTTACACCAACACACACGAATATCATTGATGCAATTAAAGAACAACAAAACAATTCAAGAAATGAAAAATAAACCTCGATATTATGAAGGCAATCGGCATTTTAAAAATCTTGACTTTTTGGTTTTCGTGATGTTTTTTACGAAAAAATCGATTGTGGTTTAACCACGAAAGACCTCAAACAGATACGGCTCGAAGGATCGTGTTCAGGACGGGATTAAAAAATTGGGGCCGAGAATTTCTCTTGAATTCCGCCAAACAGAAAGTATGTCAAATTGCTTCTTTAGTTAAGTTTATCTTGCAAAGGGCGAAACCCTCATCCGTGGAAGGGAACAGGACTCGAGAAGGATGAGACAAAGTAACGAGTCACATTAATCACGATTTGCATAGGTATAATAAATATTCATTTGTCAATGCTGCCATTATAAAATAACAAACATATAAACATATTCTGCGCAATTATAAACAATACATACTTTATTTGAAATTGTTTTCACTGAAGAATTTTTACATTATAATATTGTGAATAAACAAGTAGTGATCATTCAACTTCTTAAACTTAGATTTGTAAAAACGTACATACAGAATGTTTTCTTATTAAACGAAACTGAACGTTAATTTAGAACGAATGTAAGGCGTTATATTCACAAAGCGCACGTAATAATCGGCTCGGATACTCTGCGGATGGATGTTGATGGATGTTCATATACCGAATGTACCAAGGAGCTCCATTTGGTGCCCTAAAGGTTTTTGATTGAGCTCTTTGTATGAGGTCCACATTACTGGCGCATGCATTACCCCACAACTGTGAGCCGTACGTCCAGAATGGCTTTATAATACTAGTGTACAGAACCACTTTGCACTCCAGTTTTCATTTGAGTTTTCTTAGACCCAATGTGCTTACGCCAGGTGAGGCGCCCGTCGAGATGCTCACCAAGTTGCCAATTGATTGGTCTGTGGACTCGTAATGCTATTTAGGGACGTGTTTACTCTTTTATTCAATTGTTGGCCAACCGCTCCTCCTCGAGCAGTAATTACTGAGCTAGAACTCTGCATTGTTAGGGCATCGAGATATCTACTGGGTAGAGAATATTCAGGAATGGCCCAAGAACGCTTCGTTGAGGAACTCCGCCTGTGATATCGAATTCTTGCGTTATGAACTTATTTTGTCATACGGGAAAAACTCGGTTGCTGTATCCAATCTTGTGGAGCAAGGTCGTTTCAAAAAGCTTTGAAGAGCAAGGTAGCAAGCTTATTGGACTGTATGAACAAGCTGGGTTTTGTGCTTACCTGGTTTGGGTATCATTATTATGATCGACTTCTTCCAATGTATCGGATGAATGGCCATATCTCAGTATAGCGTTAAAGAGATTTGGTCATCTGCGGGGTTAGTAGATCATGTCTTGGTGCTCTCTTTAAGTTCAGTTGCACTTTGATGACTTTCACAATCTCAAGTGGATGCACTTTTATTGGCTCAGTTTTTGAGACAGCAGGGAGTATAGGTAAAATATATCCGTTTGGTGACAGGTTTGGCTGAAATACGTGTTTCAGATGACGCGCCAAAACGTAAGCTTATTTTTCATCACACCTATTTCCCATTTTGATCTCTTAATGGCACGTTCACTTTCGCTGGTGGCTGTATGCAAGTTTTCGCTTTCCATATATGTAGGTGTAGGTTGGTGACAAGCTTTCAATATATTTAGCATGAGTGAGCTGTTCGTCAGCCTTAAGGGCTCTACTTAGCTTGCGCGTTGCGGCTTTTAGCTGTTCTTATTCAGCAGGTGATCTGTGGTTCTGCCATTCTCTACGCAGGTTTGTATTTGGATTTCTTGTTTTCCATTGTGGAGTGGCCTGATAAGCAGCATAAGTTAAAACTGAATTTAGAGCCCGCTCGAATTCTTCAATGTGTTTTTCATTCCTTATAGTTGGAATAAATTCATTGCGACCCGTGATGTACATCTTACATTTGAGCCATTTTTCAAACTAGGTTCTTCGGTCGTGAGAATGACTTCTGCAGTATTATTGTCCTGAACTGTATTGCTAAGCAATGCAAATCTATTGCTGCTTAATAGAGACTTTTTCTCTCTTTTGCTGTCCTCTCGTATTGATTTTGCTTTGTTTCATATACTTATATTTTTGGCGCAGAGTTTTCTTTTTATTTGGACATAGCGATCCATACCTGTCTGCTCCACTGACCATGATCTTGGATTTGCAGATGTTTTTGGTATTGTGTTCGATTTATGATAAATTGACATAATCGGGGGCTGAGCAATGGTTACTGCAGAAATTGTTGTGGAGCTAGTACTTGTAAAGGCGTTCAGCATCATTGATGTTGCCGATGACGAAACTGCAGTTGTAGTGGGCACCGATGAGAGGAAAGCGCATTGCTAACTCTATGACAAACTTGAATCAATGGCGATGACAGTAGTCGAGCGTCCACTTTCTTAGTTATTTTTGGCGATGGCGTTACTGCGGGTCCCGGTGGCACATACGAAAAATAAGCGTTGTTGCGTTGTGCTGACTGACAACGCTCGTCTTCGTCTCTTTGTCGCTGAGTGCGAATATCACTCTGGCTCTTACTGCAGTTTTCTTTACGAGCTGATAATTGGCGAAATACGCGGACGCTTGCATTTACTATCAGCTTGCGTAAATTGTGATTATTATTGTTATTTTATTTATTCTATTAAACGACAATATTAATTTTTGAGCTCAAGGCCAGTATAAAAAGCATATTGGAAAAAGGACAACAACAGTCCGGAGTGGTAGAAATTATAGCTACTCCGGAGATCACCAAATCTCCTCATCAGATTTCTTTTCATGACTCCACCGGGATTCGAACCCAGAACCTATGACTTGCTGGGCAAGTGCGTAGCCAATGGCCCACAATCGGCTTGCAAGCTGCTGTAGCTTTTTACCACTTTTCCTTATGTTCTACCAACACAATTCAAGTACGACAGTCTGCCGCTATTAAAGCGGATGTGTGGTTAATTGTTGTTGGGTAACACAAAATCTATTTAGTTTATTATTCTTAGAATTTGTTACGTTTGGTATGCTCATCCATTTCAAATATTCATACTAATATTATTATAATTTTTCCAATATGCTTTTCCTTATACTGGCCTTGAGCTCAAAAATTAATATTGTCGTTTAATAAAAAATCAGGCCGAAAAATAATATAATTATGTTTATTTATTTTATGTTGTTGAATTTTCACACATTTTACTGATTTCGGAACGAATTGAAAAGACGTCTGCACTATACATCGGCGAAGTTATAAACTTAACAAATATATCCACGGCAAAAGTTAAAGGGCATCCGCCTAAACCGTTATTTATTTAGATCTCTACTTGTGAACATTTTGGGCAAAAATTCCAAAATTTAAAAGAAAAAATGTCAGCAATTTACAGGACTACGTTGACAAAGTGCTGTATTGCATGAAATTGCTATGTTGAGACTTTTCAGTGACCGTCAATGGTTTGTAAATTTGAAGTTCTTAGCATTTTTGTGTTTGTCGCGAAAAATATTAAATGGGACGGCGCTTGTGCGCGCGGGGAGAGGAAATGCTTTCAGAAATACGCGAGTGTGTTTATGAATGAATTTTTTGTTGTTGTATATAGTTTCTTATATTTTAGAATATTCGGGAGTGGCGTACGTGCAGCTGCCTAGCTCAAGGTTGAATTTGTGCACATACCTATATGTACACGCATGTATGCATATTATTAATGTAAGACACATTTTTGATACAAATAAACAAATTTGTAACATATGTAGAACTCATAGTCACCTCTTTTTAATTTTTGATAATATTCATGATTGCATGCAAGTAAAAAAAAATTACATACTGCATTATTCGTCCTTCTTTCGAAGAAAACTATTAATACGTTTCGTAAACAGTTTATAAGTAATTGTAAGTAATTTTGCTTGAATTTGTTTTTTTTTTTTAATTTAAAAAAATACTCATGATGATTTGCAAGTTAAAATATTACATATTATGCATACATTCATATGCAATTTAATATCAATAATTTTTCAAATATTTTTTCTTTTATAAACTAAGCTTTCCAAACAATTTAGAAAACAGATTGTAATTGTTTATTAATCACACATTTTGTAAGATCATTCCATTAACATCTGCAACTTATCAATATATCAGAAACAATTTGGATAGTGAAAATGATAATTCACATTTACATCCCTGTTAAGTTGGCGGCGAAATCAAAATTTAGCAACTCTGGATTCCTTACCCGAAACCTATCAGATTACGTTTGATTCGAGCCAAATTTTGAAATGAATTTTGTATGGAAAACTTTTGCCGTATATACATACGTAAATAAGTACTTCGCATTAGCATGAGATAAGTGATGAGGTTAGCGCATTGAATGACACGCCGAAACTTTCGTACGCTCTCTATACACAATTCATTGTGACCAAAAAAAAACGGTTAATACTTTCGTTTCATTGAAATACGCCAATTTGTTTGCGAATTATTTTTAAAATACTACAGTACTACCATTATATACTTATACAAAAACTCACAAAAAAAGCTTAACTTACGAATGATGACCTAATTTAAAATTTTAACTCATATCTTAGTACATTAATTCATTCACTAATTAGTATATTATGATTAAAAGTATATTAAGATTAAAATATTTTAAATATTGTTTAGGGATCAATAGATAACCATTGATATAAATATCAACACAGTATAAAAACATTAATACATTTGCTTAAAACTATTGCTCTGTCAAAACGTCCAAATTGTTTAGGGATCAATAGATAACCATTGATATAAATATCAACACAGTATAAAAGCATTAATACATTTGCTTAAAACTATTGCTCTGTCAAAACGTCCAATTTAAGTGACATGACCAGTTGATTTTTTGCTCCAGATACGATGCCATAAAATTAAAATTAGGTACAATTAAATCGCGAGATCGGGCAGACTTTGGAATCATTATCTTTTCATAAAGATATTGAGATGTACATACATATTTGTGTTAATAAGGCGAAAAAAGACTATGTAGCTTCCAGCTTTCATGTAGTCAGTGATTTCACCGTGTCCCACAGGCAGATATATGGTCTAACTAAAGAGGTCCATACACATAACGCATCACGTAACTAAAAGCAACATTTATATTATGCTCAGAATATGAATCTAGCTTTCTGTAAACCACTTTACAGTGCTTGATAAATGGTATGATTAATTTTATTGCCAGTTTCCGCCTAACATCAACAGGAGTACATAACGCAGACTGACGTAAATTACGCAACATCACATGTAGCTGAATTAATATGGTCCACACACATCAAACTACAAATAATTACAAACCCTACATTTGCAATTTTGTCAACATATTTAATAAAACAGTTGCATATGCCCAGGGATGGCGTATAATGAACATATAATTTTCTTCTACAAATAGGTAATGCGTACTGGATAAGGAAGTGGGCGTTTCCACTTGCCTTACAACAAAGGATAAGTGTTCTGGGAATGAACTCAAAGTGGGATGCTAGTTAATGCACCATTCAATGTTCATTAAAACAAAAGTTTGGTTTGCGCCACAGAATGCACTAAGTGACATAGATTTGCCGATACATTTTGGCTATATCGGCAATTAGCACATGAATGCGAAACTTTAGTAAAATTGTTACAATATCATTTTATAGATTTGGTCCAACACGAAGAATGTTATTGAGAGCCCTTCTATGCGGATAATACGATTTAGCTCTGCACGAATTTGCAGTATTCAGTCTTGAGTGCTGGATCGCGTAGCGTTATTTTCTCCTTGGTATTAAATCGTCGATTTGCGATATCGAGTGTTCCTCAATGGATCGTAGGGGAATGGTAGTCGATCATTCATTAGCGCACAGTTTAATTCGAAATCCGCAGCGTACTCGAGGAGTTCCTCCTTCCGTAGATAATATACCCACGATAACTTCACCGTCTTGTTTTTCTCAGTATTACTAGGTCCCCCCTCGGGGGCCATTTGTGTCTTGTTTTCGTATCAGCTGCTTGTTTTAACCAGGGCGTAGCCGTGGGCAATTTTTGTACTGCTAAGTGGATCCACTATGCGCAATTCTGACATGCGTTCGATGACTTCACTCTTCACTTCGCAAAAGGTGTCCTCGAATGCTGTGATTCGTCTAGTGACTCGAGCTCTGTCTGTAGCAGCTCGAGTGTGTGAAAGTGGTCTTCCACCAGCTGCGACTTCGTCTCAAATTGGTATTGTGACATGTTGTGTAGGAGATGAATATTGGTGTGTAGGTCCACGATGCGCTTAATTAACCGCTGACGCTGCAACACCATTACCTGGATGTTTTGCATTGTTGACTCCCGTCTGACTCTGTACTCAAGACAACTTATAAACGAGCGCACATACCCGACTCGCTACTAGGCACGATGTAAGAACTAGCCTATGCAGTCACTACGACTAAACTGATTCGGTGATATACTGCGAACTCAGGTGATATGATAAGAGCATACCAATGCGATAGGAAGATCATCGTCCGTGCAAAATAAGTGGGGTCATGTGTGACTAAGTAAAACGAACATTTGCTACAATATGTGATCCAACATATACAAAATTTATAAAACAGTAAATTTTCGCTACTTTCTAAATTAAGTTTAATTATCAACATAGAATGCAAAGTGTCCACTTTTAAATACGTATTGTTTTTGAAGTCTATAACGCATTCATGTGAAATAATTCATTCTTTCGATGCATTCGGGGCAAACAAAATAAGTGATATGCTGTAGTAACATCCAACCATCGTTGCTCTGTATAAGTTTTTCCGTAATTCTGTCTTTTTAGATAATAACCCTTCTTGATTTAATTGCTTACTAAAGTCTGACCAGACCTATACTAACTTTAACTGAACTTTTCAAATTTATTACTTCATGGTAACCTTAATGAATTTATTAAGACCCATTACGCAACATGAAATTTACAAAATAAGTATTGCTTTAAATATTATTTAAAATATACAAAACCTATACCTTTACTGTACAACATAGGTCTGTTCAAGCTTATACGATATGAGCTTAAACCTGACCTAACCTATGATAAAATAAAACTCACATGCATACAAATTCGAACAAGTATTTCATTTAAATTAAAAATTTAGTTATATACTAGCAATTTCCGGCAGTCGCTGTCCTGCCCATATTTGATAAGTAATTGGCCCTGTGGCGGGATTTTAGTGCCGTCATCAGCGATTTTGGTTGAGATCTTCCTCTTCTCCGGCCACGCTTTCGCTGTCACTAAATATTTAAGAAATGTAGAAGGGTGACCTCCGCAAGTTTTTTTGTTTTTTTTTATAATATATTTATTTGCAATCTGTCCATTGGGCAGTAAGCTAATTGTATAACAATTAAAAGTTAATTAGCAGGAATAGTGTCCAGTGACACTATCTATTATACAAGTAAAACTAAACTTAGGTCTATATACAATGCTTCATTTTTGATGCCTTGTTTAATATCGATATGGTATATCTAGGACATGACATCTTTTCAATCTTCTTAATGATTCGCTTTTGTCGAGCAGATTAGTAGCTAGTTCACTTTCGTGACATCTCAATCTTTGAAGATAGGTTTGAGTTAATCTGACGATTTCTTCTCTGACAAAAGGAGTTTTGAGGTCTTTGTGAATGGCGTAATTGGAGACATACCAAGGAGCATTAACAATACTTCTTAGGGTTTTATTCTGATACCATTGCAATATTTCAATATTTGAATTACTCGCAGTACCCCAAACTTGCATAGCGTATGTCCAAACCGGCTTAAGCATAACTTTGTACAGAAGTATCTTGTTTTCTAACCTCAGCACCAAGCACCAAGCAGCCAGGACATTCTTCGTGTTTTTAGTCCTAGTTGAGTTCTTTTAGCTTTAATGTTAAATTTCCACGAAAGTCTGCGGTCTAGATGGCTCCCCAATTACTTGACAGAATCAGTTTGTGGTATCTCGATTCCATTAAGTAACACTTTTGAGCACGTCTCTCTTCTAAGTGCAAATGTGATATGAGTCGATTTTTGGGCATTGACCTTTATTTTCCATTTGTGCAGCCAATCTTCCAACAAGCTAAGTTGCGTTAGCAGAAGTTGAGATGTCCCTCTGTGATCATCGCTTGTTGCTATAAACGCAGTATCATCAGCATACGTTGCTACATGTATGTCTTCTGAGATTGGCATGTCTGCTGTGAATAAAGTGTATAGAATTGGACCCAGCACACTTCCCTCCGGACCACCAGCATTTATGTCATGAAGGGCAGACGATGAACCTTGTTGCTGCACGTAAAAGTATCGATTGCTAAGATAAGATCTAATTATCAAAAAGTTCGCTGAAGGGAGGAGTTTCTTAATTTTATAAAAGATGCCATCGTGCCATATTCTGTCGAACGGTTGCTGGATATCTAGGAAAACGGCTGAGCAATACAGTTTTTTCTCAAATGCGTCAGTTATGTATTAACAATTCGGTGGCATTGCTCTGGTGTCCCATGATTTCTTCTAAACCCAAACTGATGTTTTGGTATAATGGCGAGGTCATCCAGCACCAGTAATATTCTTCTTAAAAGTATTTTTTCAAATACTTTAGAAAAGCTTACCAGCAAGCTAATCGGACGGTATGACGACGTGTTGCTTTCCGGATTATTTGACTTAGGTATCATTATAACCTCTGCGCATTTCCATTGGCTAGGAGAGTACTCCAATCTTTGCATTGCGTTGAAAATATAACTTAAGATACGTACGCATTTAGGTGGAAGATTCTTCAACGTGCATCCGTCAATTTTGTCATACCCTGGCGATTTTTTATTTTTTATAGATTTTATCTCAGCTTCTACTTCCGCAAGCGTAGTTTGAGGAATAGCCATACTCATTTGGCAAGGTGGCTCAAGGAATTTTGATATGTCGTCATCAACAATCGCGTTGGTAATTTCATTAGGCTGGAAAACTGAGTGGAGGTGGCTAGCAAAAGCTTCAGGTTTTTCCTTATCAGATCGACATCTCCCGCAATTGCTGTTTATAATTACAGCACTTTTTCTAATAGGACGCTTGAGATACTATGTAGCCTTCCAAAGACTGTATTGGTTATTTGCAGAAAAGGGTATAGTTTTAATATTCTGGAGTTGCTGCTGCTTCAAATCGCTGCTTGCCTTGTTGAACAAACTTTTATCAGCTGGGCAACGGGTAATTTGCCAGATCTTTCGTAACCTTCTTTTGGGTTTTATTAGTTGCCTTAACTGAATCGGTAGATAAGGTTGAGGCTGCATGGCTAGCTCTTTTCTTTCAGACTTAGTGAAGAAATTTCCTGCTTGATGAAATGCGTTCGTAAGGCTTTCTACCTGCCACATCAATTTCATTTCCATTTTTGAGTGAAACATCTAGACTGAGGGAGTCTTCCAGCCAGTCTTTAAACGCAGTGAGATTGGTCGAATTTGAAATAATTTTATATGGCTTCGCGGAATCTTTTCCGCTCACTTGCAGAAGTCCGAACGAGTGTCGTGTCGGTGGTTGGCGCCTATTTACGCGAGCTGTGAGGGTTACGTTTATTCCCAAGGGGGGCAAGAGCTCTCATGTATTCCCAAAGGACTTTAGGCCTGTCAGCCTCTCTGCTTTTCTGTTGAAGACCCTGGAGAAGCTGATTGATCTTCATATAAGAGAGGAGATACCGCACGAGCGATTGTCGCGTGCTCAGCATAATTACTCGAAGTTGTTAACGTCATTAAAGAGTCTCTTTAACACAAGGACTTTGCAGTCGGTGCCTTTCTGGATATAGAAGGTGCCTTTAATAACATTCAGCCACAGGCAAGAGTCGGATCCCTGGCGGAGCTTGGGGTTGAACCGGGTCTCTGGGACAGAACTGTCGTGGCGGAGTGGGGCAGCGCCTACATCCAACGAAGGGTGAATAGAGGCACTCAACAAGGAGTGGTTCTCTCACCTATGCTGATGATGTTGCTCTCATTGTCAGGGGTAAGTTTTTATCGTTAAATTGTTTTACAGGATGTGGGCGCGCTATCAATCCTAGCAAGACGGAGATCGTCTTATTTACCTGAAGGTATAGAGTACCGGTTGCGCATCCCCCTTCAATAAGGGGTGTCCCGCAGGTGCTTTCTAACGGGGTCAAGTATCTGGGTCTGATTCTGGACAGGAAGCTATCCTGGGGGCCACATATTGAGGAAAGAGTGGAAAAGGCTTCGGTTGCGGGGTACTGTTGCTGGGGCGCCATTGGCAAGAGATGGAGTCTCTCTGCCAAGGTAAACTACTGGCTTTATGAGACAATAATTAGGCCTATAATATTTTATGAAGTGTTGGTCTGGTGGAACTCGCTAGATAGGTTAAGCAGCTAGAGCGGGAGCAGCGGACCTTGCTCATTGGGAGCAGTAGGGCTCTTCGGACCACACCCACTCTCGCGCTCAATGTTTTGCTTAACGTGTTACCTGTGGATATTTCAGGCAAGGCTGCAGCAGCCCGGCTAGGTTGCAATGGATACAGATTCAGCTCGGCCTTTGGGCATTCTAGGATTCTTGCCAGCTTCAACTTTGTTCTTCCGGAAACAGATTGCTGTCTGCCTGCTCCAGCTCGGGGCTGCTCCCCCTACACTCACATCCCGCGTAGGGAGGAGTGGAATGAGGGTAGCTTGTGGGGCGGCAGGACGGTGAACTTTTTCACGGATGGCTCGAAGCTGCAAATTTTGACTTCAGGCAGAGGAGGCCGCAATCAAGGAGGCAGCCGATTGGCTACTAACTAATGTATTGCCCTCAAGACGGGCTAGCACTTATTCGGATAGTCCGGCCGCTGTTAAGGCCTTAGGATCTCTAATGGTGAGATCAGGGAGTACCTGACTTCTCTCGCAGCCGCCTCAGAGTATCTCGACGTTAGTCTTATTTGAGTACGGGGCCATAGCGACATTGCAGGGAACTGCATGGCTGATGAGCTCGCTCGGCAGGGTACCCTGGAAGTCATTTCTCCTTGCAGGGAGTGGGTGGGGGCTCCTTTGGCTGCCTAAGGGCTTCTCCTGGACAGATGGGCTCTTTGTCGTCCCAGCGAGCGCTGGGAAATTGCCCCGACATGCAGAATTGCAAGGACCCTCTGGCCGAGGGCGCTGAAAGGAGCTGAGGTCGCTTACTAAGCGGCAACTCTCGACCCTCGTAGGTGTTTTGACTGGTCATTGTCCGTTGAGTGCTCATGCGGCTAGGCTGCAGATAGTCTCTGACCCTTTCTGCCGCAGCTGTATGGAAAAGGATGAGGTTGATTCATATTTTCATTTTCTGCTCAGCTGCGCTACTTTTGCGAGACTGAGGTTCAAGTACCTAGGCTCGTACTTCTTTAGGACTCCAGAAAACTTTCTGGGGTGGAAATTTGTAATTTGCGTGACTTCATTCGGGGTACGCAACGTTTCTCAGGGGAATCCCTCCTCATTTTTCCGATTCACGTTACCGTTCATAAAACAGGTGGTATCACAATGGACTACTACTATGTCTGAGTGAGTTCCCCACTGAGGGAACTCCCACAGTAGCCTTACCTAACTAACCTATATTCTCCCGTATAGAACGATGTGCTCTACTGTGTTTCATTACCAGAATTTCATTTTGATCATCTTCGTTAAAAATGTCATTAGATTGTTTCATTGTGCGGCGAAATTTGATTGACGGAAGTAACCATATAATCTTATCCTGCATTTTTCTTAAAGTAGGCAAATCGCAATGAAAAGCAATATCATCATAAGCATTAACGCACTCATCAATCAAAGGTGTTACTTTTCTCCAAATTATATGATTTCGAAATTAACTGACAGGGTTTTCCACCACTGGAATTACTTTTGTTCGAGATTCCTCGTTATGTATCATAGCGGATGTGGAATCCTCTGAATGCTTTCCTGCATTAATGTGTTGCCGAGACAGTGCATTGGGGACAAGATTATACTTACCGGGGTTGTAAAAAAATTCAGGCGACAACTCCTCAACAAACGCTGTCCATCGCTTTATTTGTATTTGGATTCCTATCGGAAACCGCAAAGGTTCAAGGCTAGTGGTCAGTGAAAATATTCAGACGTCCTATAACACATAAATAGTTTCGTAATTTCTGAAGTGCCTACACAATTCCCAAACATTCCTTCTCAATAGTGGCGTAATTTTTATCGGTGGTCGATAACGTCTTGGAAACCATTGTTATTGGTCTACCTCCTTGCGATAATACGGCGTCAGCAGCGTGTGCCGATGCGTTTGTGATTTGGACAAATGGCTTACTGTAATTGGAATATGGCAAAAGTACATCCTCTAGCTCTCTCTTAGTGAACGTATAAAAATGTTCTTTCAGACATGATTGATCGAAATACTGGTCGGCCAATATTTTCATCAAATAAATCGTGTAAAGTTTCATTTCTGGATCTGAAATCATAAGGTAGATACAAATGAACTTTATTTCAAAATTTTTGCCACTACCATACTCACTTGTACACACCGGCCAATAATACTATAGCTAAGTACGCATGAAATAGTTCCTCATCAATTTCGATATGGTTGGTGCCATGAAAATGTTTTCCATGAATCACGGATGTTGTTCACTCTGCTTGATGCATATCTGGTTACACCTGAAAACTATCGGACTTCATTTCACATCATCAAAATAAAAAGTAACTACCCACCCGGACGTTACCTAATGACGTTTTCACCACCCAATCTACGAGTGACGTAGGGCTCACTGCGCCAATTAAATCCATCTTTTGAAACATGCAATGGACCACCATCACAGTTACTGTCAAAATTATCGCCCAACTCCGAAAAATCGCTTTCAGAAGAACTGCTTTCTATTTCTGCACCAGAGCCAGAAACATCGTCATCTTCTTCACTTTCATCTAGTACTTCACTTACTAGCTCTTCGAGAGTTAAAAACTTTGCACGTGACATTATTTGTATTGATGACCACTAATTATATTGCAAAAACTTTGAAAACGCTACAATAACTGAAGCACAACGAAATTTTCACAAATCGCGTCCCGAACGGTAAACAACGCAGTAAAAACACATATGAAATACCTCATGTATCAAAAATGATACATAGCTTGAATTATGAATTTTTTGATTTTCTCATGGCCTACTTGTTAAATTTTTTCTAAATATATTATAAAATAACAGCAGTAGCAAGATAAAAAAAGTAACGAATAATGGGTTAGATAAGCTTTATTTAACGAAAGTTATGACCTCACAAAAAATGAAATGTATCATATTTGATACAAAGCTCGATCTGCGGTTAATCACTTGTGAAATTATGCATATATAATAGCGGTAGCCTCTTGGCAGGTAATGGCAAGCCTGTGAGTGTATTTCTACCGTAAAAAAACTTGTCATAAAGTAATTTTATCTTACAAGTGAAAGCAAAAATATTGATAGAATCATATAATATTAATGCCATTAAATTTAGAATTTTTTATTAAATGCCTTATTGACCGAGATCTCGAGCTACTGACTTCTACATGTTTAATGTGCTTTGGTTTACAAAATAAATTACTTATTTCTTTAGATGATTATCTTTTACTTCGTTTCAATGTTTTTCACTATATATATAGTGTGACGAATAGGAATAGCGAGCCAAAACAAATCAGGTATATGTAAAGCTGCCAGAATATTCCGCATAGCGAAGTTTCCCGATGGCGAAATCAGAGTTGCCAGAAATGTAATATAAGGCAGATTATTCGCGAGTGAAGTAAGAGTTATGGACTAAAGTTATACAAATATTGAATGTGTAATAAAGTTAAAATCAAAAATTATTTGAGAGTTTTTTTTTAACAATTCAGCGATCGAACTCAAGGAAATTAGAAGAGAAACCCTGACAAGAATACTGACGAAATCCATGACAATTTGTGTCAGAAGTGTTGTTAAGGGATTGTTAAGCAAAGTCCCCTAGCAGAAAATCTTGTAAATGACAAAGTTGGATGGATTGAAAATTCCGCAACTCTAAAAGAAGTTATAACAGCAAGGATGCAGTTAAAATCATAGTAGAAAACAAAAGGGACACATATGGATGAGAAATTTTAAAAAAAATTAAAGGATAAGAAACTACTTCTGCGATGTAAAATTGAACTGATAAATTATTTCAACGAGATCAGCGCATACTTTCTCCGACCACAGGTTCTTAGAATTTAGTATACTTCATTTGCCCCCGTCCCTACAGAGATACAAACTATCAGGAGGACTAACTGGGGTTATTACAGATTACGTGTTCTAAAGAATTTGCCTTCTGAGCTACCTAACTTAGTTATTATTTTTATTAAGAGCTGCCAGAAAGCGCTAGTGAGAGCATGCCCCAAAAAAAGAACGCGTTATTCGTGTTGATCGAATTTTAACAAACTTCGTAAAAAATAAAGGAAAGCGTTCAATACTGCTAAGCCCACCTATAAAAAGGCCATTCAAAAAATTAAGCGTGGATGGATTTTTGTATCGGGATAGAGGCTAAAACCGAAGCCTCTAGGCAACGAAAGATACTTGCGAAATCTCCAACAGCACCCAGCTATATTCAAAAGAAAGATGAATCGTGGACTAACTCTAGTTCCAAAACAGTAAAACCATAGATAAACACCAATTTCTTTCGCCGTTTAAGGCATGGCTACATTTCTCCGATCTTAACGCAAAGCAACAAAGTTTGATAGTCGCTATCTTCTCGACATTTTATATTGATGTCAACTACGCGTACTTTCTATCTATCGTTTAAAACGGCTCTTGAAACTGCTCACAACCGCCTCCCATAATCCGTAGGCGACTCTTACGTCCACATTCGTGCCTTCCGGGCAACGCGAGCAACCCATGAACGAGATACGGTAACCAACCCGTGTGGAGCCTTGAGTCACGGCAGATATATAGGGAGCTTAAGTTGGGCCACTCCGACATATTCGGTTTAAGGGCCCACTATAGCCAGCAGCGTCTGTTCACCAGTAGGTGCGGCGTGCGTCTGACTTGGAGCAAGCGGCTTGTTATATAAACGTGTCCTTAAAAACGAAAAAAAAACGCCAGTCTCTGGTTGTGCCCTGGGTTTGGGACCCGCCGCGTAAAAAAACTAAAGCCAGTGAAAAATTTGAACAAGCCTCGGACGAGAGCTTTCACGTACTGTCGTTCACTCCGGTGGACGAGCCACTCGCCACGGCTCGCATCAAAGCGAGATTCTTCTTCATCTCGCTGATTTGTCTCCACGCTCCAATAGAAGAGAAGGAGAGTGTGATAAAAGATCACTTCTATGAGCGCCAAGAAAGTACCTACGAGCGTTGCCCTCTTCACGATATCTAAATTGTGTCTGGCGGGTTCAATACCAGGGTGGGTAAGGAAAGGATCTTTGGTCACACTGTCGAAAAATCCAGCCTCCATGACCAAACCTCCGCTAACGGACTAAGATCGATCGACTTTGCCGGGCTCGAAACATGGTAGTTTGTAGCATTAGGGTTTAGCGCAAGAAAATACCCCAACCCACGTGGCTGTCACCAGATCCAAAAATGAAAACAAATCGATCACATTGCGATAGATGGAAGGCATGCTCCCAGTGTGTTAGATGTAGGTACACTCCGAGGACCGAATATCGACTAGGATCATCATCCTGTCGCATCTAACATTAGTACGTGCCTCTGCGCACCAAAAAGCGTGCGTCAAAATACACAAGGAAAGCTCGACGTAGCGCGAGATAGCTACTAACTTTGCCACTCAATTCTCACACGTGCTGACTAAGAGCATTTCTCAACAACAGGAATTCGCAAGCAGTGGGAGCACATTTCTCCATCGCAACGTACCGCCGCTGAGGAAGACATTGACTTCTACCGAATATGGTCGGACGAATGCATGCCCAAGTACTGATTTGCAGCCTTCTGCACAGTGGCCAACTGTTAGTAACAAAAAACCGAAAGAGATGTCGTTTTTGGTGTTAACTGTAGCACTGAACAAGATGTTGTGACTGCGGAAAAAGGGGTCACATTCCCTCCTTTAAACCAACGGTTTCCCCGGTGCGCTCTTTTAAAACATTTCAAAAGAGAGAACCTCTCAACAACAAAAGGTAGTCAAATTTAATAAATTTGCTTCATCTAAGTTTTTAAATATCAATTTTCAGAATATGGTTGGCATTCGCACTAAGTCTGAAATCATACGTGCTCTGCTCAGAGTGCGTATTTCGACTTCGGTGTCATAATTTTTGTTGAGGGATGGAAAGGATCGGACTCGGATCATTATCTTGTCGCAGTCAAGACGCGTCCGAAACCTGCAATCACAACAGATAGCCGACTATTTCGCCACTCGACTTGCACTCCAGCTCTCTTAGAACAATGTTCAGCAAGCAGTTGAAGAGGTCATTAGTTTTCAGCGAGCCCGAAGAAACCACTGGTACGATAAGAAAAAGAAAGATGCGGCCGCTGCAATCGGGCGCAACGATGACCGTGCGGAGAGATATCGGGAGTTGAAGAAGGAAGCGGGGCGCATTTTCAAAAAAAGAGGAGAGAGGACGAGATGCGCGAGTGTGAGGAGCTTGAAATACTAGCCAACAGGAAGACGCCCGAAAATTGTATCAGAAAGTACTGCGGCTTACAGAAGGTTTCAAGACCGGGGTAATTTCCTGTAAGAATTATAACGGCGACCAGATGGTTGATATCCAGATTACACTCAAACTGTGGAGGGAGCACTTCTTCACGCTGCTTAATGGTAGTAACGAGGAAAAAATCGAAGATGATGAACCCGAACTTCAAATCAATGAAGACGGAGTCGAAGTACCGTTACCCAACCTAAACGAACCCCGAACGGCAATAGCGCGGCTAAGAAACAATAAAGCCGCTGGTGCCCACGGACTTCCAGCAGAGATATTCAAGTGCGGCGGCGAGGGGCTGGTAAAGTGCATGCACTAGCTCATTTGCAAAATATGGTCGGACTAACGCATTCCTGCTGATTGGAATTTAATTGTACTCTGTCCTATCCACAAAAAGGGCGATCATGCAATATGCGCCAACTACCGCGAGATCAGTCTTTTTAGCATATCACGTAAAGTGCGAGCGTATTGTGTGAGCGACTGAAGCCCGAACTGATTGGACCATATCAGTGTGGCTTTAGTCCTGGTGAATCTACCATCCACCAATTATTCACGACTAAGAAAGAAGAATAGACACACACCATCTTTTTGTCGACTTCAAATCCGCTTTCTATAGCACGAGAAGAAGATGCCTATTTTCCGCAATATTTGAATTTAGTATCCCAACAAAACTAATACGGCTATATAAAATGACGTTGAGCAACCCCACTAGCTCCGTCAGAATCGGGAAGGACGTCTCCGAGCCGTTTAAAACCAAACAGGGTAACTCTCTTTCATGCGACTTCTTTAACCTTATGTTAGAAAAGATAATTCGAGCAGCAGAATTGAACCGTTCAGGCACCATATTTTATAAGAGCATTCAACTTCTGGCATATGCTGGTGATATCGATATCATCGGCCTCAAGAACTGCGCCGTTACTTCTGCCTTTTCCAAACTGGATAAAGAATTGAAACCTATGGGACTGGAGGTAAACGAGAGTAAAAATACCTCCTGTCATCAACTAAACAGTCAGCGCACTCACATCTTGGCTCCCGCGTCACTGTTGACAATAACAATTTTAAAAATGTTGAGGACTTCGTTTATCAGAGAACCAGAACTAAAACCTACAATAATATCAGCCTGGAAATCCATCGTGGAATCTCTCTTGCCAACAAGTGATTATTTGCGATGGCAATTGCGCCGTTAGGCCCTCTCTCGACGAACCAAAACCACATTATAAAAGTCTCTCATCATGCCTGTGCTATTGTATGGCGCTGAAGTATGGGCGATGTTAGCATCGGATGGGACGGCGTTCAGAGTTTTCGAGAGAAAAACTCCCCGAAAGATATATGAAACTCTACGTCTTTGCAATGGCGAATAGCGCAGCGATGGAACGATGAGCTGTATGAGCTTTACCGCGGCATAGACATAGTCCAGCGAATTAAAATACAGCGGCTACGTTGACTGGAACATGTCATGCGATGATTGAGGAAAATGCTCCAGCCCTGAAAGTATTCAACGCGGTACCAGCTGGTGATGATCGAGAAAGAGGGCGGCCGTTGGAAAGACCCAGTGGAAAAGGGCTTGACGTCACACGGTATTGCCAATTGGCGCTAGTTAGCAGGAAGAAGAAGTGACTGGCGCAATTTGCTAAACTCGGCCAAAATCTCGTAAGAGGTTATTGCGTCGATTAAGTAAGTGAATAAGTAAATAAGGCACTTTTAGGGCTAAATATCAGCATTATTTGTCTAAAAAAAATCTTTACCGAAATTACATACATTGTGCTGAGAAAAGTATCAAGGCGAGTCCAAGTCTTTTTGGCATTTCATTAAATCCAACAAGTCCTGCACGAGTGTGCCACTTGCGGTTTGTCTAGACGATATAGTTGTGAACTCACCTCAGTAATTTGTCAATAATTTTTGTTGTGCAACGAAGGTTTACCATGAACACGGCGGTTTCCGTATCCACGCGAGGACCATTAAGAAAGCCGTCTACAGATGCAACTTTAGAGATCTCGGCTGTTCTCTTTAGTTAATTCAATTGTTTTGGCAAGCAAAACTGCTGCACAAAGTTCCAATGGAGGTAAGAAGACAGTTTTGACTGGCACTACTCAGGTTTTTGCTATCAAAAAGTTTACGAAAGCGTTGTCCTGAGTTTTGACTCGTAAGTAAACAGTAGCAGCATAAGCCTTTTCTGAAGCCGTGGCTCCTGTCTACCTGGAAAATACACCCATTTTAGTACGCAGATCTATTTAATTTCCCAAACGCCGTTTGTAAAGGTTTACCACCGGTCCAAGGTTGATGAGGTTACAGTATAACCCCAATCTTTACATTCTAACAAGATATTCTGCATTAGACCGTTTAGCGAGATATGGGGCCCAGTTACTGCCGAAAGTGACCGTCCATAATTCATATACATTGATTGGTTCTTTTGGGTCTTTTCGATATCGCTGTTGTATTTGAAGAATCTTAGCGGAGAATGAAAATTGTTAAATTGGCCAGAAGTACCGGCTCTGGGAAGAAGACGTCATTTAAGCTTATGCCATTGTCCCGGTAGAACTGAGAGCAAGCACTCCTAAGCGATGGGGCTAAGCATATATTTTTTTTTGAAAATCTTGTTTAAATGGTAGAGATACGATGCATTTCCCGCCATCCCTTTATTCGGTCGTTCTCTTGTACACTTTCTCGGAGTATCTTTCGCCTTCGTTCAAGCTTCTGTTCCAGGTGACGTCCTTCAGTTCCCAAAAGGCCGCTAACTGCTTATCAATCCTGACCTAATTAAACAATTACGCAACATTGTTGGTTGGATTATCAGTGTCCGCATGTCCAGTTATTATCCAATCGAACACGGTTCCTTAGGCAAGAAGAGTTTCTAGTACATTCTTCTTTATACCGCTCAAAATGAGTTGGGGATAAATATCTCCACCAAGAACAAGGTCGACTTGTTCGTTGGAGAAAAACCTTTTGTCCACCAAAACTAAATCTGGGAATGCTTGCCGTGTCCTTGCGCTTATATGGCAAGTCAGACGATACCCGGTTAGCTGTGGTAAAACCAGTACCACAGTTTGTAATTCTAACAGCGGGTCAATTGGTGACAGCAAATGAGTGGAGCATGATCTTTTAACCTTTGATGACGGCAGGTGATTATACGTTTGAGTTTTTCGGTGATGAAAGAACACTCAGACACATAATCAATCAGTGCTCTGGCAGAAAAGTTAGTACCAGTATTTAATGTCGTTGTTTTTAAGCGCTTTTAACTCCTATTGCTCGATAGCAACTTGTCTTAGGTGCATTATTATAGTCACCTGCTGACTCTTCTAAACGAATAAATGTATCCATTTTATTTTGAAAATATAGAGACGGATTATGGAGACTTCATAAACTTTGTTCGAGATATGCCGATAGATCAATCCCCAATTAGACACACTTATATAAAACGATATTGTGTACAAAAATTGTGATCCGTTTTTTTTTCCTTTTTGCAGGTGTAATAAAAAGATCGTCGATTTTCTTATGCGCTAAATAACATGTATAGTATCACTCGCCACCCTACTTTCCGAATAATTTCAATATAAAATATGAACAGACTGTTAGATGTCCTTATTCGCTTACGTGTGGTTATCTCTTTGTGCAAAATGTTGCAGTGTTAGTGAAATGAACTGCAAATTCGAGCATGAAAACTACTCGTTGTAAGGTTACTAAATACAAGCAAAGAAAAGTGAACCGAAAGCCAATATAATGCAGTACTTCCAAGTTTTTTTATTTAATATTTGATGGAAGCGCCAATTAAGATGAAGAAGAAGAAAATAGGGATGGTTACTTGTTAAATATTTACGTATCTGACTGTGTTTAGCATTAAGGTGAAAGAGCGTTGGGTGAAAATACATGCCTGAACAGGTACACGATGAACAACACGAAATTAATACGGCCGGAGGGCGGCTTTTAGTCGTTGAAAATTGTTTATATACCCATTTCATGAAGATGTATCAAATGATCAGAATCACAAGCTAATTCAAATCAGCCATGTCCGTCGGTCGGTTTGAATGCATACTAGTCTTTCAATTTTAGAGATATCTAAATGAAACTTGGTAACAGATGTTTTTCTATAATGAATTAATCTTTTGTCGGAACCGGCCAAATCGGGCATTATGTAGCAGCTATACAACTGATTCTTCAGATATGAGGTTTTCCATTATCACTTCTGGACAAAAGTAGCTTAGAACATAAAATTTGGCAATCCCTTTCCGTATCACTAATGAAAAGTGTGTAACTAATGAAAATTATTAAGATCGGATTACTAAAACTTATACATAGTTTCGATCAACTGATTACTTAGATATTAGGGTTTACGTTATAACTCCTACAGTTACGCAACTAAGAACATGCAATTTGGCGCTTCTATCACTTATAATTAGCTAAAAGTACATAACAAAAATTGTCGAGATCAGACCACTATACCTTATAGCTCCCATACAACTGATTTTTCAGATATGACGTTTTGCGTTATAACTCCTACACTAAATCAGCAAGAAATATGACACTCCTTCCACTTATAATTAAAACGAAGTATGCAATAAAACTCATCAGGTTCGGGTTTCTACAGCTTATGGTTCCCACACAACTGATTGTTCAAATATCAGATTTTGCTTTAAAACTCCTATATTAGGAGAATATTTATTTATTTATTTATTTTATAAGAGTAATAATTATGAATAACCATTACACTAAAAATTTAACAAGAGCACTGACTACTAAGGTCTTCGGCTCGAGATATATACATATAATGTTGTTTTAGAGATAATTTACTTTAACTATGTAGAACTTAGTATTATGTCGGATGAAAGGTAACAATAACTTTATATATTTAGTTTAGCTAAGTTTTGAAATTTTAGAAAAGCGTTAATACTATCTGAGTTTGCTGATTTCAGATGGTCTGAGGGTTTGCTGTTGCCAACAACTGTTGTTCGGATCTGGCTTAGTCCGGGGCATTCGTCTAGCAGATGTTGCACTGATAAATCTGGTCTATTGCAATATGAGCACGGCGGCTTCGACGATCCATTTAGTAAATGACTATGTGTGGTAATTGAATGTCCAATTCTTAGTCGTACAAATGTTCTAATGCCTCTGCAAGGAGCGTCTGATGGGAAAATTGGTTTAATTCCAAGGGGATTATTTGATTTGTTGTAGTGTTGGTAGGTGGCCCAATCGTCCGCGAGTTTCCCCGCTAAGTAATTTGACGCATACATCCGTAGATCTTTTGGAGTGAGATGGTTAAAAAAATTTAATGGTTGCATCCGTGCTATACTTGTACGTTCATCAGCGACTTCGTTGCCTTTGATTCCAGCATGACCAGGGACCCACATAATTTTTATTGCGTGTTTGTTTTCGTATAAAATATTTCTTATCATATTGATAAGTAGCAGATCGTTTTTTGGGTTCTGCAAGGCTTCAATAACAGATTTGCTGTCGCTGCATATAACATGTTTTTTTCTGGTTTGGGAGGCAAACACTACCGCTTCATGCAGTGCAGCTGCTTCTGCTGTGAAAGCTGAGCAGTATGTAGGCAGGGCACCGACAGAGATTGTGGCACCGGCGCTATTTGTCACAGCAAATGTTGTGCTGGTGTCTGATTTGGATCCGTCGGTGAATATAAACTCCCATTCAGCTTGGAAAAGTTCAATAGCTTCGCTGTAGTGCTGTTTGTATTCGACCGATGATGTTGCAGTTTTTTTTATAGCAGAATAACTTATTATAGAAACAAGGTTTAAGCGTAGTCCACTGTGGATATGTTTGTGTTTTCATAAGAGTCGGCATAAATATAATGTTCAAGCTTTTGGCGAGTGTTATGCACCGGGACAGGACCGAAGGTTTGTTGCTTTGCGTTGTAACCTGTGACGATGTTTCGATTATGTTGAATAGAAGTTTATTCCTGCAGTGCATAATTTTTGGTATTAACATCAGCGTGTTGTTCTGGACTCTGGATGCGATATCTGGTAGTCCCGCTTCTATTAAAACAGCTTTGATTGGCGATGTGGGGAAAGCCCGGATACTTCTTCTGGCGGCGGTGTGATATGGTGCTTGCAGTAGCGCCAGATGAGTTTTGGCGCAGTGACCGTATATAGGCAGCGTGAAATCGATTTTTGATAATATTAACGCTTTCGTAATGTTGACTCGGGTCAAAGTATGTACTTAATAGTGTTTTGACGACAGGTATTTTATAATACTTAATCGAGATAATAAGCTTATTCTAATGTATTTACAATGCTCTTTATATGTAAGTCTTTTGTCAAAAATAACGCCTAGTATGTTTAGAGTGTTAGTGTGGGGGATTACGGTGTTAGAAATGGAAAGGGAAGGGAAGCTACATTTATGCTTTCTGCAGATGTGGAATGTTGCACACTTGTTCAAAGCAATGCTGGCTCCTGAGGACTTGGACCATTTGTCTCAAAATGTTTGAAAACTGTATTTTTATCTGGGAAAGGTCGTTTAAGTCAGAGAAAATTATCAGATCATCGGCATAAGCAAAGTGATTAATTGATGGGAGTCGGGAAATTAAGGAGCTAATTTCATTAAAAGCTATGATGAACAATGTTACTGAAAGCGGGGAATCCTGCCATTGTGCAAATTCAAAATTTTTGAATTATGGTTGTTGACACAAATAAAGAATTTGCGGTTCAGTAAAAAATACTTAATGGTGTGATATATTTTATTGCCGATTTTCCAGCGTTTTAACTGCCGCAGAACAATGTGGGGGCCTATCCTGTCGAAAGCCTTTTCAAAGTCTAGATTGAGAACTGAAACGTGTTTTCGAGAGGACAGAGCGGTTGAGGTAGAGTGCTCAAAATATAGCAGAGGGTCAATCACACCAAGACCCCTTTGAAACGCAAATTGATTGTTAGATATGAAGCCTTTTTGTTTAACGTACCACAGTAACCGAGTTGAAATTATTTTTTCGAAAACTTTAGACATGCAGGGGAGTAAGGATATAGGTCTGTAGTTGGGGATAGTGGTATTCGGTCTGTTGGGTTTAAGGATAGGAATAATCTTTGCGGTTTTCCAGGCCTGCGGGTAAATACCTTGGTCGAAGATGGTGTTATGAGATTTACGAGTGTGTTTCTTAGATTGAATGGGAGGTTTTTGAGGAGGGGATAAGAAACTTTGTCCGCTCCTGGAGTTTTTCCGGCCATTGAGGATATTGTAGTTCAAAATTCTTCTTGTGTAATAGGTAAGTCAGAGAGGATAGCTTTGGTGCAGGGTGAGGAGTTGTGGTAGGGTTCAGATAGGATTTTATTCTTCAGGGTATTAAAATTTGGATGGAAATTAGAAGAATTCGAATAATCGCTCCAAGTGGCTGCAAATTCTTCGGCAATATCCTGTGGACAGTAGATAGGACCCCTTTGGGAGTGGATGAATGGTATATAGTTGCGTTGGACTGATCCTGAAAAAGTTTTTATGTCTGTCCAAATTTGTTTGGGGCTAGATGCCGGAGTGATTTTGGCCGTAATTGTTTCTAGTGCTTTCCTTCTGGCTATTTTTAACTCTCTCCTAAATACCGCGTTCGCTTTTTTAAATTTTACAAGGTTGTCTATTGTTCTACTTCGTTTATACCTGGCCCACAAAGACTGCTTGAGGTTTCTTAAGGATGAGAGAAAAGTAGACCAGTAAGGCAGCTTTGTAGTGAACTGCCTTGATCGGGATTGTGGAATTGTCATGTGAGCAGCGGACCTGATTATCGTTTTAATTGATGAGGCTTCAGCGTTTATATTATGCAGACCTGGCTTACTGCTACATATTTCTGCTGAAAGGGAGAGGAACTTAGGCCACTCCGCTTTGTCTGTTAAAAATTTTGATCTAAGCTTAATCTGGTATTGGTTTGGTAGGTTGAGGGTGGTAATTAGAGGGAAATGATCGCTGTTATGGGGTTCGTTAAGTGTGTGGGATGACAGTTTGGATCCCAGGGAGGCGGATGCGAGTATAATATCCGGATGGGTGAAGGAGCCATGGGTGGAAAAGTGAGTGGGTGAACCGTCGTTAAGGACGATGAGGTTGTTGGATAGTATGATATCTTCAATTATTTCGCCTCTACGATTTGATGAAGTAGAGCCCCAAAGTGGGCTCCACGCATTGAAATCGCCGAGAAAAATGTAGGGAGGGGGAAGTAAGAGCAGGATATTTTGAAGTTCCCTACTATTAAAAGTTTGATGGGGCGGAATATAGCAGGTTATAATAGACAATTTAAATCCAATGTCTATTTCAACTGCTAAAGCGGAGATGTTGGATGGAATGTAGATGATAGCTTTATGTGTGAGAGGTTTTTTCACAAAAAGGGCAATTCTTTGTTTGCATGAAGAATTTTGGGGGAGGTTGTGGAAATAGCTATTGTATTTGTTTGGAGGAAAAGCTGTTTTGTTGTGTGGGAGGTGTGTCTCCTGCAGAGCAATAATATCGGGAGAAAATTCATTTATGAGAATGTTAAGGTCTGGATAGTTGTTTAGCAGTCCATTTAGATTCCATTGTAAAATTTTCATAGTCTATTCTGAGTTATTATCGGCTAAGTAATCGGTTTGGGGTATTTTACTTAAAGTAGAAAAGTTGTGTGGAGGAGAGTGGGCATTTTTTAAGTCATCGACTGAATTTATTGGTGAAGTATGTAGTTTGATTTGAGAGGTTAAGGCTTTTTCTAGTGTGACTGTTGCTTTCTGTATCAAGGTTTGAATTGTTGTTTGTTATGAAATTTTGTTGATTATTGTTTGTGCTGTTTGTGGTTATGGAAGGAGATGATGAAAACAGGTTAGTATTATTTTGGTTTTGGTTTCTAAAAATGTGATTTTCGGCTATAGAGAGAGATGGTGTAGAGGGTTTTCTGTCGCTTTGTTGTGGATTATTTGGAGTATTGTTAGAGGCTGAAGAAAGAAGTGGTGAAGTTTTCGTGTTATTTTGCTGTTGAATATTTAAAATGTTGTTTGTAGCTGCAGTAGGGAGTGGTGAAGAAGTAATTGTGTCATTTTGTAGTTGGGCAATTGGAGTGTCTTTGGTTACAGTGGAAAAGGAGGTAGAGTACTCGTTTAGTTGAGGTGGAATTTGCAATTTATGTATTCTAATTGCATCTCTCATTGAGCACTTGTTGTCGGTTTTTATGAGGATAATCTCTTTCATTTGCTTAAACTTCGGGCATAGCTTGCTGGAAGCGGAGTGGTTACCAGCGCAGTTTACGCAGAAGGTTCGAGTGCATGGTATTGGAAGATGGGGAGGAAGAGCGCACACATCGCATGCAGGTGTATTCTGGCAGCGTTTAGTTGTGTGTCCGAGCAGTTGACAACTTTTGCATCTCATCGGGTTTGAATAATTGGCTCTTACTTTAGTTGTATACCAAGAGACTTCGATTTTCTCTGGCAGATAGTAAGAGTCAAATGTAAGGAGAACAACTCCGCTGGGAAATGCTTTGCCCTCATTGTATTTATGGAATTTATACACACTTACTACTCCATGATCTTTAAGGTTATCCACTATTTCGATCTCTGGTATTTCATTTAAGCACGGAGCGTAAATGGTGCCCTTGGAATAATTAAGGGTATTGTGAAGGTCAATATTAACTTTGCAAATTCCAATCAAATGTTTGGTTGCCAGAATTTTTTTTGCAATATTGGTGTTTTTTACCATTAATAAAAGATTTCCATCTTTTAAGTCCGTGATTTTCATGGGTTCTGAGCTAATATTTTGCAAGGCTTTATGCACAGCAAAACACGAAAATTTATTCAGGGGCTTAATTGTATCAACGGCACTTACCACGAGATATTTCGGGTTGTCTTTTTTAACTGATGGTAAAGCCGGGAAAAATTCTGTAGTTACTGATTTTGCTTTTTTTCTTTTTGGTTGGGGACTAGGGGATAACAGGGCAAACCTGTGAGCATGACGGGATATTTTTTAGCTCTAACGCCTTATGTCGTGATGTTTCCATAGGTATCTTAACTTATAATTATTCTAGAATAATACAATTTATGTTTTCATAGTTACTTTACTTTATTTCAGTGTATATCACTTTGTATGAGAAAAATAAATAGTGTTTTAAAATTTAATATTTTTTTACGCTAACAATGCGGCAGTGTAAATTAAATTTTTATATATTCATGAAAAGTATGCAGGCTTCGACAAGGCGGAAGGCAGCACTTCTGTATATGTCATTGGCTACGATCTGCACAATACACCTGGACGGAAATTAAATTCTGTATTAGAGCCCATTTTATTTGTAAAAAAATTTGGAAATGGACGTGGCACTTTAGAGCTAATGAGTATATCTCGTAAATTTGGTAAACACATAACATTTTATCTAAGTAAGCAAAATTTCGAAAATTGTTTAAATCAAATCAAAACTACGCTCACCTCTCATATAACGATAATTTTCAAATATTAAAGAACGCGATATTTAAGTAAATATTTAAGAGAATTTGCTTACATTTAATATGTTGCAGAAGCAAATACACGCAATAAAAAAAATGGTAATAAGGGTGGCACTTCCCACTTTCGAGTATATAAGTATATCTCAAAAACTATTCCACCAAACTATCGGAGATCTGAAAGCAGAGCACCGCGTTATTCTTAGTAATGGCATTTGTAATTAGAAAGTCATAATTTTCGTGGTTTTAATCCATGCCTAAAGTTTATTGAGTTTTAGATCGGTGTTAGGACTAAAATGATCTACTACACCTGCAGGGACGCAAATTGACTGGGCGTTTTTAAATTTGAATGGTAATATGGTTAACGCTATTACTTATCAAACGGTTCACAGTTACAAGGTTTGTATTTGGATTTCTGCCTTTAAATAGTTCAGCTATTGTAGTTTTAAGAATAGCTTTAGTAAATTTTACTTACACGTTAGAAGAAAAATATAATCATAACTACTTTTATTTTACAAATATAGTATCGAAATTGTTTAATATAATAAAGAATATGTAAATATGTACAATTAAAAAAGATTTTAAATATAATATTTAAATATAGCAAATAGAACAATACTTTCATAAGCAGATAACTTTATGCAAACACATACATTAAAAGCATACCAATTTATTTCAGTTTTTACTGAAATAAAAAAAGTCGTATAGTTCTTAAAAATAAAGATTATTACATTCACAGGTTTTATTGCATACAACAAACACGGTTTACATGGGTACACCCGAACTTAGACTATTTTTTACTTGTTTAACAATTTATTTTTAGTATACATATTGTAATAATTTGTCTACAAAACTTCAAACTATAGCTTCAGAGACTAAAATGGACTTCGTTATGGCTATTATGAACGAATTAATGAGTAAAATACACAACATAGAAGAAGACACATACTTGGAGGAAAAAATTAATTTAATTTACATTAAAATAAAAACCAAATATCTAGCCGCCAATCATTGTATTTATTATTCAGTAAAGTCTAGCACGCCAACCCATCGAAATAGAGGAAGACCAACAAAACTTACGCACGAGTGCTCGATATTCACAAGGAAAAGGAAGCTGGCAGATGCTACTGAAACGATCGCCACGGGCCATTTTTCATTTATCATTATGTAGGACGACTCACTTAACAAAATCAGTAGCATTGGAAAGCCCAGAGCGACTCGTTATGATCAAAAAGAGTATTCTCACACCGCCAAATGCATTTCCTAGGATATACATTTCTGAAAGGTATTTGACATTGTTCCAATCTTCTTCCTCGATACAACAAATTACTCAATCCAAGGAGGAATCAATGCCTCTGAATCCCAAAATGACTAAAGTATCAGCTGAAGTTGACATCCAAAACCAGATGAATCATACCCCTTGTAGATTACTAAGTAAGAAAGAACTAACTACCACAGCTTTTTTATATTATATCAACAAAGTAGATGCAATAATTAGTTAGTACAAGGTATTTACATTAACATTAAATGTCTAATTTGGCATTGGATTTTAAAGAACCCTGTGACATCCAGATGTATTGTGAATAAGTACCAAATGCACCGATTTTAGAAGAGAGTGGTTGAGCGGTTACTGACTAGAGCCCTGCACGAGAATACTCGTTTTCGATTACACTTTGCTGTACACGCTGGACCGCTGCTGTGTTGTTCGAAGACTTCGAGCAGCGAAGCCTAGACAAGCGAGGCGGCCGACAACTTCTGCTGCAACTGCTCGCTGTGCTTCTGCTTGTATAGCAAATATGACGCGCTAGCCCAAGAAGTTGTCGAGAACTTGTGAATGTTTCGAAAACTTGTTTACGATGCCGACGCATGTATGTTAAAATTTCGTTGTGTGGAAGAAAACGCGCAACACCGTCCGCAAAAAAAATTTTCAAAAATCAGCGGTAATTTTGACCTACTTCAAACTTGCACTTTATGATACTAAAATTAAATGGGCTATCAAACTATGTACCGAGAAAAATTTTGAAAACTCTCAATAAAAAGTTGAAATGCAAATATATAACTAAGCACATAGGATATACATGTAGATGTGTATTTCCATTTATAGTATATACATGTATGTATTTAGATATTAAAAAATATAGAAATTCTTGTAAATCCTTTAATGTGTCTAATTTTTTTTGGTTACGAAGTATGTATTGAGATAAAAAAAAATCGCTACCTGTGTTAACCATTTTCACTAAACAGTTTAAAAAGTTCTAAATGCAAAATGTTTACATGTAGGTACACTAATGTATTTCAGTAGGTAGCCAATTCAATTAGTATGTTAACTATTTCCATGTACATACATACATATATGTATTTATGTATAAAATTCCATAATAGGCAAAATTTGAGGAATTTTTTGATCTATTTTCTGCATTTAAAAATGCATACACAGTACTGTTCAATATTTCGGTTACGTTAGATGTGTTTTTGCGAATTTCAACTATAATTATACAATATTTATCATGATGGAAGTTGCAGAGGCTTTGGATCGACAGGCTTCTCCTGATGAAGGAAATATTCAAGCACAAATTGAAAATGGAGAACTTATTTTGAGTGAAAAGCAAGGAAGAAGCAAAGTGTGGCAGGTTTTCGCAAAAATTAGTAAACAAAATGGAGACGAAATACAAAATTACGTCAGCTGCAGGGATTGCCAGAAAATTCTACGTTATAGAAATAAATCGACTTCAAATTTAGTCAAGCATAAGTGCGATATTTTAAAAATGGCTGCGGTTAATGAAAATAAAATTGAGGTAGATGAAGCAACAAAAACACGAATAACCAAAGTGGCTACCAAGTGGATTATCAAAAACTGCAGACCATACAATATAGTAGCTGATGATGGACTAGGAGAACTTTTAGAGCAGTATATACTAATTGGAGCAAAACATGGGGTCAACATTGACGTGAAAAAATCACTTCCACATCCAACCACGATTGCAAGAAATATTGGAGCTGTATACGAATTGTGTTTCAAAAATGTAAAGGATGAAATAAGCACTATAAAAGAAAACGGATTTGGGTTAACATCAGATATTTGGACCGATGACTACAACAAAAGGAGCTATATTGCATTAACGATGCACTTTTTGGTATCTGGCGTTTTATCAGTGCGTTTACTTGGGATGAAATCCATGGAAGGCGAAAGATGTACAAGTAAGTTGGGAAACCGTATTAATTTTGAATTAATACTGAATTTGCAACTCTAGGCGAAAATGTATATACGAAAACAAAGAAGCTTCTTATGGACTTTGGCTGTGAGTTTACACAAAAATCTGTTATAGTAACGGATAGAGGCACAAATATGATAAAAGCATTCCGAAACACGCAACATATAGCCTGTATTAGTCATCTTTTAAGCAACGCCTTACAGAAGTCAGTGGAAGAAGTTTTCGAAATCGCTGAACTAAGTAACTCTTGCACAAAACTAGTAAAATTTTTCAAAAAATCTGGCTTAAATAATAATTTGAGTACATCGTTAAAAAGCAACTGTCCAACGCGTTGGAATACAGTGTTTTATATGCTAAGATCAGTTGAAAATAACTGGGAGGAAATTAGTGCCATACTCGAAAGCAGAAATGAGCTGGGAAGAATCAATGCCATCGACATAGTTTGTTTAAAAGAAGTGGTACTAACACTTCAGCCATTTGAGGAAGCTGTAAAATACTTGGAAGGGGAAAATTACGCAACACTACATTTAGTATTGGTTTACATTCACCAATTAAAAAACGAGTGCCAAACGAAAGACAGTGACTTAGAAGCAGTTAAGAGACTAAAAAAACAGTTGGAATTTTACTTGGTTACGCTGGTCTCGGAAAATACCACAGTTTTCCACAAAATTGCGCTATTCTTGTTTCCTCCGACGAATAAGCTTCTATTGTTTTCTGAAATTGAAAAACAACTAGTTGAGCAGGAATGCATAAAACTTTTAAATGGCATCCAAAGGGATGTTGGAAATATGCGAGAAGTTTGCCCGACTTTGCCAATGTCGAAATATAAAAAATTATTTTTGGATTTTGTAGAAGCTAAAAATAACTGCAACTCGGAGGGAACAATAAGCCAGGAGCTTCAAATGTATAAAGCTGTGCGAGTCATTAATAGCGAAGTCTTTAATGTATACAATTGGTGGGAAATGAATAAAAATAATTTCCCAAATTTGTACAAATTAAGCTGTACCATACTGGCGACACCTGCAAGTAGTGCTTCTTCAGAAAGGGTATTTTCAGCAGCGAAAAATCTTTTGTGTGAAAGAAGATCCACACTAAATGAATTCGCTATAAACCAAATAATGTTTTCCCATTTCAATATGGAGAAAAATGAACTTAATATCGAATTTTAAGAATATATAACAACATATGTAGAAATAAGTGAAAAATTATGTTTAATTTCAAAATAATGTATAACTGGATTCAAAATAAATGCCTAATTTTCTTAACTCATCAACGTTTTTTATCTTATGGAGGATTAATGGTGGGAAACTCACAAAGTGCGTGTTTTAATCACTAGCAATAACAAATATAAAGGGGTTTACCAGAACAATTTATTTCATTGCCGACATTACATATATTACCATATGCATGTACATATATCGTTTGGAAGTATCGAGAGGAAAAAACTCCCTAAGTACCTGCTTTAACCTCTTTCACAAAACAGTTCTGAGTACAAAATGTTTAAATACGTGTATTTCAGTAGGTAGGCAATTCAATTAGTATGTAAATTATTTATGTATGCATATACATATACGTGTGTATAGTTATACAGTATTGTTTAAGCAGTGGAGTGAAAATAAATAGGCTCACTACATTTTGACAAGTTTTGACAAGTTTTGACCATTTTTAATTTGCTTGTTTAGTGTTTCCTATTATTTTCTTTTTAAATATAGCTCATAAGATATCAAAAACTATTTAAATCCAAATTTCTAACTTTATGCAAAAAAAGAGAAAAACTCGGCCAAGTTTCACCTTAAATTCCAACTTTTTAATTAGTTTTAAGAAAAAATTTTGGTATGTAGTTTTGTAGTACATTAAATTTAAGTCTAACAAAATGCAAGTGCCAAGTTTCTGAAAAATCCCGCTGATTTTTAATAATTTTTTTTGCTGGCGGTGTTGGGCATTTTCTTCTATACAAAGTGTGTTCGATCATTTCTATACACAATTTAACTAGTAATATACATATGCACATATGTACATACATATGTAAGTATGTACATTTGTATTTTTGTGACCACGTGCCTACTTACATATGTACATATGTATGTGCACATGCACGCATTTTTTCGCATCGCTCAACTGGCGCAAAATAAATCCATGCGCACATACACACGTTAGGTGTTCGAAGCCTTCTAAAAAATTTCGGAAACTGTACAGTAGTTTTCGAACATTTTTTTCCCGCAAAGTTCGCTTTGAGCAAAACGAACATCTCCGAGTATGCCTGCTACTTTGCGACCGACTGTTTTCGTTGCCGATTGGCAGGCAGCAAGTGAAGCAGTTGGACCGAAAAGCAGCGAACTTTTTCGAACGGCCAAATTTGGTTCTCGTGCAGCCCTCTATTACTGACTTAAAACTTTTTTCAGATGTGGGCAGTGCCACCCTTTTTACAAAATTATTAACTTATATTATTTTATGCTTAAATATACATTTATTTATTAACCAACTTCCAGCAATTTTTCTTCACTATTTACTGAAAAATTTAAGTTTTTGCATTTTACAAAAATATTTCAAGTTTGACTATGAATTCCAAAGCACCCTGCTGTTGCTGCATTCTATGTGTCTACTTATTTTGAAAATATTTTACTTTCTGATGCATTTTAAATTTTTTAAACATTTTCATTAGTTAAAAAGTTATGGTGCTTGCAACGAAAAAAGTAAAAGGCGCTGTGAATATAGCTGCTATAAAACTGATCTGATAACTCCTACACTTAAGGAGCAGGGATACAAAATTTAGCAATCCGTTTTTTTATCATAAATGAAGTGTACATATGTATAAGACTTTCAATATCGGATCACTATACCGTATTGCTCAAATACAACTGATGGTTCTTCAAAATTAAATCTTTAAATCTAGTTAAATTTTAATTTTGTGGAAGAAGAAATATGAATATATTTTTCATAATATTTTTTATTTAAAATCGTTTAGCTGCAGCATGTTGTAATTAGATATGCCAACTGACTATTATATATCGTTTTGTATATAGTTGGAAAAATTAAAATTAGTGGATTTTTTTCTTTGTGTTTTAAAAATGTAATTAAAAAAACGAGAGATTTTCGATATACTGTTAAAGTTATCATTGACCGCAGAATCCGTTTAGTACAAAAATATATTAGCATCTGCGTCTTATGCAGAGTATACACACTGTAACCGTTGGATCAATACCCCGATTATTAATTTAGAAATATTCTATTAAAATTATGTGTTTTAAGTCTCACTTCAAGCAGACTGGCAGATGGCACAAATCTTGGTCCTTTAGTAGAGATTTCTTATTACGTATTATTATACACGAATAAATAAGACTGCCAAAATATTGAAAGATTTTATCCACTAACTATCATTTCGTTAACAATATCTTCCAGTTCCAGTTCCATAAATCATTAAAAAAGTTTTGGCCTCAGTTTTCGTGACCTTTGTCATACAATTTGTAAGCTTGTTTTTTAAAACTGCATGACTAGATTTTTGAAATTCGATGGTGTAAGAATTTGTTTGTCACCAAAATACCATTGTGCGTCGTGTCGGTTTCGCAATTGTCACTTTAGAAATGGAATATAGGATACTATAAAATATATGCTTTTCCACTGCATACACAATTTAAAAGTCTGGCATCACTAAACTAACCTATCACGAAACCAAGCTGGCACCGTAGTTCATTAAGTTACACCTGGATGTATCTATTCTAGGCGGGAAAATAGAAACATAAAGAACCACAAACACGGCACTACTTGTTTTAATAGCAGATATTTATATCTAAAAGGTTAAAAAAACGAAAACTGTTGTAGTGGCACATAGAGCTAAAAGGGGAAAAATAATATTTAATATAATATAATATTTATGCACCAAATATACATATCACTAGAGCCCTTACAGGACTCAATACAATCTCTAAATCTTGTGAGATAGATTTTGCTTCATCAAAACACTCTTTCATAACCCTTCTTAATTATGTATATATAAATAATAGAACTGAAACGTAATATGATATCCGTTTTAATATCGTTTTGTAAGCGTTAAATAGGATATCCTTATCATATGCTTCTAAGGCACACTGCTATTAATATGATATCCTTTTGATATCGAAAACGATAACATTCGTATAGATTTTATTATTGCTATAGGCTCTAGCCTAAAGCTATTTTTATGCCAAACAAGTTTAAAAAATCGATACAATTTCATACTTTTTGAAATCATTTTTCGCTATAACTTCCGAACCAAGAGAGCAGGAAAAAGGCAAAATGTAATTTTACGAAGAAATACTTATTTCTTTGACTAAGCTGTTTAGTAGAGATCAAAGCAAAAAGTCCCGAAGTGAATGGTGAATCGTACTTCAGCACGGTCTCCAACAAAAAATTTATGAAAGTAATCGAAATGTTGGCCAGACAAGAACGGTGAATCCGCCTTATACTCTTTGTAAAAGGATTTTTTCGTAATTGCACAGGCTACGGCGTTTTATTTATTTTTAAACAGTATGAAACTTTATCGGTTTTTTAAATTTGTTTGGGCATTAAAATAGCATTAAGAAAAAGTCAATCTATATTAAGACAAACTTATAAAAATTTTCAGCACCCTATATTTCAAAATCTAGACGCGATAGAAAAAATTAAGAGCCATCTTCAGAATCAGGGAACATTCTGGTTGTTCCACCATGAAATAGAAAGTGTAAGGCAGATTTGCAACTGAGAAATTAGATGCAGAAAAAATTTAAATTGGCCGCCTTTATTTAATTTGTAACAACATTTACGGTTTTTGTCCGATTTAGGCGCTCTTACTCTCTTAACAATTCTTTAATTATTGGTACAAAGGTTATCCACTATAAAAAAATAAATAAAAATAAACATGTTTCGAGAAAGCTCGAAAAAATCCCCATTTTTTGCATTTAAATGCCGGGTACTCAAAAATTACTATTCCGATTTATACAAAAGATACATCAACGTAAAAAAGCTAAATGTATCATTAGAACTGAACTAACAAAAGCTTTATTTGATATTCTGCAGTGGTATGGTATCAACAGAAAAAGAACCTCGAAAGCAAGGTGTTTGACTATATTTCGTAAACGCTTATTTGGAAAAATAAAAGAAATTAAATTTCGTCTTCACAGACACAAAATTAAACTAAAAACATTTTTGAATGAACATTTTTTTTAGTGTCAACTAGAGTTATTGAAAAACTTTTAATAAGTTTCTTTAAAAGTAATTTTAGTATAATAGGCCCGTTCTTTTGTAACCTAGTTGCAAAAAAACACTAGGTAGGATAAAATATAGCATGTAAAACAACAACACTAACTCGGAAAAATATGCGAGTTGAGCCAACTCGGTTATATGATATCCGACCTGAGATGTAGTGCTGTGAAGCAAAAAACCCGCTCTATTGTGAATGGGCTCTGGAAAAATACTTGGGAAATTTTAATCAACTGTCAAATCTTGTTTGTTTTATGGATACATAAACAAAACAAATAAAAATGGAACAAGGGTAAGAAAAATTTGCGCTTCGTATATTTCACATAAAATTATGAACTAAAACATGTTTGTTATTTCAGAATGCAAGAAAAAAGGCGCAAGAGATGGTCATGTTTTATAAAAGCGAGCGCGAAGAATTTACATCAAAAACATTGCAAAAACTTCACTAAAATGTTTTCGCTGAAACTGGATTTTTTTTAAATTTGCTTTTGGTTTGTTATTTTATTTGTAATTAGAATAAGAAGTGATCTGAATTGAATTTTATATGTGATACTCCTTGTGAATTTGTTTTAGTTTTATAGATTTTAAGTTGAATGAAATGCAATGAATTCTTGTAAATATTTTTATTAGTGAATTTGAAGATATAAATATATATGTATATGCATTGAAATTTTTATATAATATTTTGTTGTCTTAAGTAATTAAAAAGGGTTTGCCTTCTGTCAAGGGCTGCGTCTTGGTTTCATTCTTCAAAACCTTCATCAAGTGCAAACGTATTTTCATCACTCACATCGTTGATATCGCACAAATTTGCTAGTTGCCTAAATGCCACTGTATTGCTTTCATACCAAATGTACATATACACGGATTTTTTGTGGTAATATACGCGTTCTGCCACCACCAGATGTGGCAGGTACGCAGTTAAGACTCCGAATACTTCACTGAAAATAAAATAGCATTAAGTTTATGCATTTCTTTTGCACACATTTTGTTATTACTTGTTAGATATTCCACCGCTTGGCGCCTTAGCCTCATGTGCATTTTGAAATCTGCCTCACTAATTGCATCGAGTGTACCTTTAAAATTGGAGCACTTCTCATGTGCCTTGTTTTTCACTCTACGAGTCTTTAGAAGAGTTGGAGCTTGCATACATCGTTTCCAATACTTCTAGTACTTCTTGCATATCTCTATTGCGACGTGATTCGTAATGCTCACCCGTGTACAAAGACACCATCTACAAAAGTAAAAGGTTATTTAATGCATTTATTTAATGATTTTAAATAAATTTAATAACTTACCACAGAATCCTCAGCATTGCTCATTTTGTTTTGCTTCTTTAAAATTTCACTAAACAAATCATATGTTTAATGTGAGTGTTGTGAAGTAACTAAAAGGAAATTTTACCCGAGTTGGAGTGTTTTTTTGGAACTAGGTTACAAAAGAACGGGCCTAATAATATTGTACAAATCGCCCGACAGATCAATCTTCAACACATTAAGGCGGCGTCCGCCGATGTTTTGCTTAACCTTGGGCAAGGTAAAGCTGAAGTGGTCCTAATTCAGGAGTCGTCACTCGGGTATCTGGTATTGAGACAAAGCAGCAGGTGCTGCAAACGAATTCAGGTAAAGCGAGACCATGCATGCTCATTAGGAACGAACTGAAAGCTTTTATTTTGTCTTATTTCGGCTTACAGGGAATATGAGGTGAAAATACCCCGCCGCTGTTTCAAAAAGCAGTAACCGAGGCAAAACCCAGGATAACCGGCATGATCATCGGGCTGATTCTGAGGGGCACGGACATCAACAGCATCCGCCGCTTTTCCATACGAAGCGAAGGTCTAGTTGTTTGCAATAGGGGCAATAACCCAAATTTCATTACCTTGGTCTCGATGAATCTGGAGGTTCTGTTAACAATTGGTCTTGGAACTGCAATCTTACTACAAACTATGGAAACCCGGATCTTGTTCACCTCGATGTACAAGATTTTTAGAGTCCCCCTGGGTTAGCGATGTGACGCTTAGCTCGTGTTTCCTGATAGGGTTGAACATCTGGGTTTAATACTGGACACCAAATTTTTCTGGAAACACAATTATTATTATTAAAGAAGGATCTAAGAAGGTCCTGCTGCCTTGTGCTATTATACGGGCTCTTCGGCAAGCGCGGGGTATCTCGCCTAAAGTTATAAGATCGCTCCATGAGCAGGTAATTAAAATCAGTATGGGATTCTTGTCTGGTGTTCTTGTATCGTTCCCTAGAAGAGACCGTGGTAGTGAACCGGCAGCAAACGGTGCAACGGGCGGCTCGCGCTGAACGTCATATGAAATATATCTCCAATATGTCTTCGTCTTCTTCTTCTTCATTGCCGATTTCAAAATAGCGCGCCAGTCGCTCCTCGGCTTTGCTAACTGGCGCCAGCAAAATGAACCAAGTGTAGCCAAATCTTTCGTCACTTTCTACCGTAGGGAAGGCCTTCCTCTGCCACCACAAGCAGGTGCCGCATTAAAAAGTTTTAAGGTTGACGTAGCCAGCGTTTTCGCCAAATCTTAATTCGCTCAATTATGTGTATGGCGCGGTAAAGATCTGCGATATTCACCGTCGCTATGCTTCTCCGCCATTTAATAGCTTGTGCATCATGAGCGACTTATATATTTTGGTTCGTTGAGAGACGGCTTTACTGCTCATTTCTGTACACAGCCCAAAATAATATCTGTGGGCAAAAGAGATTCCTCGTTGGATTTTGACGTTGAAATTATTATTGATGTTAATGCTGTTTCCCCGATAAACAAAGCCCACTGCGTTGCCAAAATCGTAACTGTCAATAATGACGAGTTTTGCCTTCGTTCATTTTTAGACCCAACCGCTTCGCTTCTTTATCACGTTTGAAAAAGGCAGGACAAATGACGCGAATATTGTTGATGTCATCGGTATACGGCAACAGTATAAAAGATGGCACCTGGCTGGTAAAATTCAGCAGCTCGAATTATCTTACATATTGTTAGGGGTTCGGCGTTCGCACGGGTTAGTGCCCGAGCAGGGTAAGTCGCCCACGGTCCGGCATTTGGCACGTGGAGCGTGTCGGTGATTCTACCGCATCGGTCGACCGGTTCTCGTCTGGGGAACCTTTGTTCCATCCGGCGAGTTTTTCCGGTGATCGCTACCGGGGTCCCCCTGGGGTGTGGTGTTCACCAAGCGGTTTTTGGACCGTGTTGACCGTCCACGTAGTCGCTGTTCCCTGGGCGTCTCCTGTTTGTTGGTGCTTTCCCTGTGCGAATCGTCGGATTCCGGAGTTCCAGGGGGCTTCCCTCCGGTTGGTGTGGGGTTAGCTATCTGTGGGCTGTGGTTGACAGCGTATACGGTAACCCGTGGTGGAGGGCTCGCCAGCGATGCCCCCAACACGCAGGAAGAGGGTCGTTCCCCTCGCCCGCAAGGGGGTGAAGGATCGACCACTGCGGTCGACTGCTCGACGTCGGGCACAGAGGCGGACGGGGAGAGTGGGGAACCGGCGGTATGTTCCCCCCCGCGTAGAGTAGCGCGTACGGTGTCGCCACCGGTTGTGGCCGGTGAGCTAGTGGGTGCGGCGAAACCCACTCCGGGTTCGGGAACGGTGGAGAGGGCTGAGGAGACGGAGGAGGCCGTAAGCGCCCCTCCGGTCGGTGAGTCCGGGAGGGATTGTGTGGGTGGCCCGAAGGGGAGCGCGGGTTGGATAAGGGGGATGAAGGCAGTCACCGCTAGGTTTAGCGGGGCTGTCTTCGATCTCGAGGGTGCCAGCCTGGTGGAGCGGAAGAGGCTGATGGAGTTTTCCTCGGAGTACGAGGAGCTCCTCATGACGGCGATTACCGAGAATGCCCGTCTGCGAGGCCAGGTGGCGGCCCTTGGGGTTATGAGGGGGGAGGCTTCTGCCCGCTTGCCTGTGGTGACCCCGGCGGGATTTTCGAGGATGGCGGCTCCTGTAGCCCCGGATGCAATTCCTAAGCCGGTGGCAACATATGCTTGCGTGGTTAGGACTAAGGAGGCAGTGGCGACCTCGAGTGAGGTAGTTGCCAAGGTGGTGAAGGAGGTGGGCCCCTCCCTAGGGGTTAGGGTTCACGACGTAAAGCCAATCAAGGGTGGTGGTGCGATCATTCGTACCCCCTCGTTGGCTGAGAGGGAAAAGGTTGTGCGGAACAAGCGTTTCGAGGAGGTGGGGCTGAACGTCGTGGCGAACAGCAAGCTGGGGCCTAGGGTCGTAGTCCAGGGGGTGCACAGGGCGATTTCTCCTGACGAGTTCATGGAGGAACTGTTCCGACTGAACTTTCCGGACATCAGCCCTGGGGGTCAGAGGGACATCAGAATGTGCGGTCGCCCATGGCAGGTGTCCGCTGACGGGGTGACGAACGTCGTCCTGGAAGGCACGGACAAGTTAATGTCCGTCCTCCTGGGAGCTGAGCGTTGCTACGTCAAGTGGTACGCTTTCCGAGTGCGGCCGTACAGCTTGGTGCCCAGCTGTCATAGGTTTTGACCATATGGTGCGAAACTGCCGTATGAACCGGGATGTCTGCAGGCGCTGCGGGGAGGAAGGGCATCAGGAGGGGCAGTGTGTCAACGTGGTGCGCTGCCGCAACTGTGCGTTCAGGGGTAGGCCGGCCGACCACTATATGTTGTCGGAGGCATGCCCTGTGTATGGTGCGATTGCTGCCCGGGCGCGTGCTAGACACTAATGGAAGGGATTCTCCAGCTTAACTGCCAGGGGTCTTACGCGGTGATGTGTGAATTGGGGGAGTACATGTTGGAGGGTGGCTGCGGTGTTGCCTTGCTTCAGGACCCCTACTCCACTTGTGGGGTAGTTAGGGGGCTCCCTGGAGGCTTCAGAGTCTTTACAGACCTTGGAGTCAATGCCGCGGTTGTTGTATGTGAGCCCGATTACGAGTGCGTAGTCGTGGACTCTTCTGAGCGGGGGGGTGTGTGTATGTGTTGAGGGGGGTTTCGGCAGAGTGTTTGTCGCTAGCCTGTACTGCAGGTATAGCGAGCCATTAGAGCCCTATCAGGGGTACCTAGATACGGTGCTACTACTTGTGAGTAGCTCACCGGTCATCGTGGGTATGGATGCGAATGCTTCGTCTCCGATGTGGTTCAGTAAAATGTCCAGGCACTCGTCTGGATACCTGAGCCACAATCGGGGCGAGATTTTGAGCGAATGGATGGTAGCCAATGGCTCCCATGTAATGAACGAGCCCAGTGAGTTTTACACGTTTGACGGGCCTAATGGCGTGAGTGATATTGACGTGACGTTTACGAATGAGGCAGCAACCAGAGCGTTTAGTTTTAGGTGGGCGGTCAGGGGGGGTTGGGGAATCAGTGATCACAATTTGATTCAAATTGCGGTTGCTCCCCATGCTCCTCCTGCAGTGAGTGTGTGTCCATTGAGACGATGGCGTACCTCTGGTACTGACTGGAACCAATATGGACAGTGTGTTAGAGAAGCGATGTGTAATACACCGCTTGGCGTGTTTAGTGATTTGGTTGTGGACGAGCAAATTGCTTGTCTGAATGAATGTGTGTGGGGTGTAAACGATAGCATGTTGAAGAAGAGTGAGCAATTCAGAGCGAGGAAAGTGAAATGGTGGACGCGTGAGTTGAGCTTGAAGAGGAGATCCGTTCGGCGGTTGAGACGTTTGTTTCAGCGCGCCCGGCGGGTCAACTCTGAGAGCTTATCCCAGCTCAGACGTCAACTTAGCTGGGAAATGAATGAGCACAAGCAAATGCTTGTCAGGGTAAAAGAAGAGGAATGGAGAAGGTTTGTTGGGATGAATGAGAATGACCCCTGGGGTCAGGTCTACCGGATCTGCAGGGGTCGTCGGAGTGAGGTGGTCACCTCCCTTCGCGTCGGTGACTCCCTGTTATTGTCGAGGAGAGAGTGTGCGAATGTTCTCTTAGGAGCGTTCTTTCCTAGGGCGGAGGAGGAGGTTCCCCATGCACAGGCGGTGCCTGTTCCTCCAATAGAGATTGAAGAGCTGGACAATGCATTTTGGCCTGGTGAGGTCTAGAAGGTCTCCAGGTTTTGACGGTTTGAACGGAGATATTTGCAAATGCTTGTGGAAGTTCATTCCGGAATACTTGGAGGCCATCTATGATAAGTGCATATGGGAGGGTTACTTTCCACTCGAGTGGAAAAAGGCTAGGGTCGTACCTCTCCTGAAGTCGCCCGATAAGATCAGGAGTGATCCTCGGTCTTATCGTGGCATCAGCCTGCTTCCGGTCCTTGGAAAAGTACTGGAGCGGGTCATGGTGGAACGACTTCGGGAGCTAACGCGGGGTAGTTTATCGGATAGGCAATATGGATTTACGAAAGGACGTAGTACGGAGGATGCGTGGATGTATGTTCAGAATGTGGTTAGGGAGAATGTCACCAAATATGTCCTTGGCATATTTGTTGACTTCAAGGGGGCATTTGATTATCTGCGCTGGGATCGTGTGGTGCAACGCTTGGAAGAGCTCGGCTGTCCGGAGGTGACCCTTTGGAGGAGTTACTTTTCGGGCAGGAGGGCCTCCATCGTTGGCGTAAATGGGAGCGTGGATGTGGACGTGGCTCGTGGGTGTCCGCAGGGGTCCATCGGTGGTCCATTCATTTGGAACATGATGATGGATCCTTTGCTCCGGCAGCTCGAGCCACTGTGTAAATGCAGTGCGTATGCGGACGACCTTCTGCTTTTAGTGGAGGGCCAGTCCAGAGCGAATTTGGAACAAGTGAGTGCGCAGCTCCTTGGAGTTGTGCACGCTTGGGGTGTAAGGGTAGGTGTGGATGTATCGGTGGACAAAACGGTGACCATGCTGCTGAAAGGCAGCCTGTCATCGTCGCGCCCACCGGTTGTCCATATGAATGGGGTCAGCATTAGGTACGTGACGGAAGTCAGGTATCTGGGGCTGACCATGAGTGAAAGAATGTGTTTCACTCCACACTTGGTGCGAGTGAAGGAGCGGCTGCAGGCGGTGGTTGGTACCTTGCGGCGTGTTTTGTGGCACGAATGGGGCCTTGGTCGGCGAGCCGTTCGTACTATTTATCGTGGACTTTTCGTGGCTTGTGCCACGTATGGGGCCGCGGTGTGGTACGAGACGGCTGCGACGGTCGTAGGTCGCAGACGACTGGTCTCGTGTCAGCGGATCATGTTGCTGGCCTGCCTGCCTGTATGCCGCACTGTTTCGACTGATGCGTTGCAGGTGTTGATGGGTGTGCCCCCTCTTGATCTGGTGGTTATACAGCTTGCTGTTGCCTTCCGGTTGAGAAGGGGGATGAGGTTACCGTTGCTGCGTGATGAGTGGATTTCTGACGCTGATGTGCAGGGCGGGTATCTAGAGAGCCGTAGGCTCCTAGCCGAGTGTGTTGTGCGGAAGTGGCAGGACCGTTGGGACAATTGTCCTCATGGTCGGGTGACATACGAGTACATCCGGGATGTTTCGTTTGTGACCCAGAATCCTGACTTTGGATTTTCCCTCAGCCTGGGCTTTCTCCTGACCGGTCACGGGCCTCTTAATGCATTTTTGCATGATAGGCACCTGGCCGCGTCGGAGGAATGTTCATGTGGGGCCCAAAGTGAGGACTGGGTCCACATCATAGCGGATTGCCCGATGTACTCAGACATTAGGGATCTGGGGGTAACGGGCATCAGTCGGACAAACGGAAGATTGAATGTTAGTGGTGTGTTGCACACTCGTCAGACTGCTGATATGTTGGGTGCATATGCGAGGGAGGTATTCAAGCGGCGAAGACGATTATTGGAGTAGTTGGAGAAGGGTATATGTATGAGTGTGTGTGTGAATGAATATGGTCGTGAAATTGGTGATAGGCTGAGTGAATTGGTACGAGGTGTATGGGGTTCAGCCCCAGGCCACCAGTCCGGAGCTGTATGGAAGCTCAACTGGTAGTGGCCTCGGCCACGAAGTCCGACCGGAGACTTAAATCTGGTACCACGGGGAACAGGAGCCCCCAGAGTTCGCTCTGGCCTGTTCGTTGGGTACGGCCCCTAGGGGAGTATCGTGGTGGTTGTGGTTCAATACCCAAATGCGGGTAGAGCTTGACCTTGTGTCAAAGTTCAATGTGGAGTTGCATCGCAACCGGGTGCCGGACCCATAGTACGGCAGAGGTGTTAGATAGGCCTCGAACCCTACCAAGGTGGTTAGTGTGTCCATTCCACACTGCCAATTGGTTCCGAGAATGCTTGCGCATCTTGGGGCGCTGATCAACGCATTAACTTGATCCGTTGTGCTTTTGAGCGCCGTGGAGTTGGGCCGTCGTCGGCAGGTACCCACGTAAAACACTCCGGACGATATTGTTAGGGGACCACATATCTGAAACCTCGCTTGGTTTCAAACGCCCCGAAGAGGTCCTTCCCAAATTTTACTGAGCTAGTGGTGTTGCCCATTGCCATTTTACATAGTCGTATAAGATTTGTAGGGATACCAAATTCAGAATATCTGGTCTATGGTAGATTTGTCAGCTTCACAGCCACATTAATAAGGTCCAATCAGTTCGTCGACGGTGTGCCTTCAGGTTTTCACATAATGCGCGCAATAGAACTCTATTTGAACTTATAAAGAAGAGGATCCCGCGGTAGTTGACGCATATTACAGGGTCAATAAAGGCACACTTGAAAACGACTTCTAACAACGAGATTTCGGGGTTTCTCTGGCGAGCTGTCGGCTACTTCTGAATGAAGCGGCTTGCGATCAACCACGAGAACATGTAGGGCCGTTACGTGTTTTGGCCAAAAATAGATCGGGGAGGTCACGGGAGATTCTACGGTTATTCAAGCCCCAGCTCTGATTGATACCGGGGTGCTGACAGCGCGCTGCCTAATGGGAATTCATGCTGTACTCCTCAATATCAGCATCAACCCCTACTGCGGCGGCTGTTTTGAGGATACGGAGGTGGAATCAGCTCAGCACTTTTAACTTAGTTGCACTGCCATCGAGAGACTAAAACTTAAATGTCTCCGATCGTGGCTTATTCAACATATAGAGAATAGAGATTAACTAGCTTCGTAGCTTGGCATCTCAATGAACAGGGTATATGTGAGCTCCTAGGAACACTAAAGGGGGCCTAACATACCTTTAGTTCTATCTTCCATTAAAACGCATTTTTCTTAGTTTTTTAAACTGTTATATATTTATGTAAAAGCAAGAACTACACCCTTTGTCTCATGTCCAATGTACACTTAAAATGTGATGGGGACACTTCTTCACTTTGCTAACTGACAACGAAAGCGTCGCTGTAGATGATGACGATCCCGAACCCCAAATCGCTGGTGACGGTACTAACATCGCGTCACCCGAGCCCAATGAATGTCGAATAGCAATAACCCAGAAACGGAACAACAAAACAGTAGTGCTGCTGGATTACCGGCTGATCTACTCAATTATGGAGGCGGAGAACTTGTAAGAAGCATGCCTCAGCTCATTTCCAGAATATGGCCGAACAAATGCATGCCCGCCGATTGGATTTTAAATAACCAGGAGATTCATCGTACAATATGCGCCACCTACCTCGTTTCCTATAAGGTTCTATTGGGTATTGTGCGACAGACTGAAGCCAACCAACACCGTACTGATTGGACTTTATCGGTGCTGGTAAATTTACCATCAATATACATATATAGGAAAAGTATTGACCCGCACCTTCTATCTGTATTTAAATCGGCTTTCGAATAGGGACGGACGTCTCCGGGCCATTTGATAAAAAGGAGGTGTCAGACAGGGATAGGAATGCCTCGTCTATGTTTGAAGGAACAGGTATATAAAGGCTTGGCTAGCGGGAGAAGCGACTTCCGCCCTATCTTGAAATCGGGCAAGAGCGTAAATTTTCATTTTCGTTTCATTTATTGATAAAAAATTATTAGTACAATAAGATTTGAGATGATCTTTTATAGTACAACAGTTTTAAAGTAAAATTAATGTAACAAAAGATATTAAAACTAAGTTTCAGTCACCGAATAAACCTCGTACTTAGTAGTTGTGTTAGCATCGCTTTCTTGGTCTATTACTATTCAGTTAGCTCTCATTTGGTGTTTCCTTTCATACAGCTCTGCTTATTGAGGCTACTAGTTTAATCTATCCCATTAGTGAACAATAATATCCAATACATAAGTGTTCAAAAGTGTTATAAATGTTCAAAAATGCCCCACGGGGGCACCCAATTTGGGAACAACAGGTTTGCTGCGCTTGCCCAGTGTCCCCAGGCTTAACGTAAAAAAACTTTTCAGAAACTACAGGATGCCTTTCCTGACCTACCACCAACGGAAAGTGACGACTCAAAGTATATCGTGATTAAATACGAAGATCCTACTACAGCTCTTTCGAAGGTCTCATGTTTCCGAGTATATAATGCATTACTTACCGTGAGCAAAGATATAAATAAAATTAGTGAATTGCGCGACGGCAGCTTACTACCGCTAGTGAAAAATGAGCAAGTAGCAGAAAAGTTTATAAAACAAAGCTTCTTTGTAACATTGGCGCTTTTAGCGTTAGTTATCATCAACATTTTAACTGTGATAATTAATGTGCCGGAAAGTGAAATAATAGAAGGATTGAGTTCATACGAAGTTTCTTCTGTGTATAAATTCTCACGAAAATCCGAATTAGATATAAAGCATACTAGCGTTATACTGCCATCGTTCAATAGTTATACCGTACCAAATAAAATCAATATAGCATGAAGGATAACCACTGTGCGTCCATACGTGCCTAATCCAATGCGCTGCAGGTTATGCCAGAAATTAGATCATACACAAAAACATTGTAAAGGCTCTCCAACATGCGAAATTTGCAATTTTCCATTTCTCCATGAAAATGACTGCGTCCGAGTTATGTGTGCGAATTGTTCTGGTGAACATCGCTCCTCTGACAATACATGCCCAAAGTACAAGCAAACTAAGGAAATTTTAAAAATAAAGACACTAGAAAAATGTAGTATAGAGAAAATATCACTGTCCCTTCTTCACTGCCAGCTTTGCTCAGGTTCTCCAACTTACAAACGAGGTTACTTCTGTAACCCAAACAAAAATTTCAACCACCATCTATTCCAAAAAACCAAAAAACACACCAATTACTGCCGGCAATGATTTACCTAGTACATCAAAACAAAACGGGGTCACCTCTGCACCCAATGTCCCAATAAATTCCTTAGCCAGCAATGATTTTTCAACCGCCAAAAATAAGCATATCTCCAATCAAAATCGTTCACCACTAATTTCAAGCAACAATAATGACTCACAACCAGCTAAACAAATCAGCGACAACTGTACCCAACATAACTCGTCTTTAAATCCCAAACTTTCACGAGTAGTCCAACAACAGCCTCATTCATTTCTAACTTAACTCGCTAAATAAATATACTGACTTCAACTATTACTACCAACACAGCCGTACAATCTGACGCACCCAATCATAAAGAAAACATTCCAACAACAAACATTACGTACGATAATCGAGACTTAACAAATAAGGAATATACTGAACAAATAGAAATCGATTCTGAATGAGTACACTTTAAGCTCTTTTTTCTTTGGAACTAGTTCTCAATTGGTGACACTCAGTTCAGCTGACTGCTCATGCGAGTTGCATTTTCTCGCTCTCTTTTATTCTACCGTTTACCCTTTTTTCTGCAAATGTCTTATGTTTTAATATTGCAATGGATTTTAAACGGTTACACTAATAACTATAATGAGCTTTAACTTTTAATACACGATTACACTCCAACTTTAATACTATTAAGTGAAACTCACCTCGCTTTCAACACCATGGCTTTAACCCCTAAGCAGTACATTGGTCTGTTTGACAATTTACCACATATTAGCACAAACAGAAAAGGCATTGCGATTCTCATAAGAAGAGATATCCCATACAAAATTAATACGATTCATTCTAGCTTACCGATTTTGTCGATCGAAGTAAATTTAGTTAAAAAAATTAACATTATATGCACCTATATTGCACCAGATTAACATTTAACAAGTACAGGCATTATTCAAATAATCCACCATACTACTCCTCCATTAACCTTCGCGGGAGATTTTAATGCATGGAGTCCTCTCTGGGGCTCCCCAATAGCCAACACGAGGGATAAAAGTATAGAAGATGCCTTACTTTCGTCTAACTTAATCTGTTTGAACAATGGATCCGCGACACACTTTTCCACTCACTCCTCTTTTTCACATGTAGATCTCACAATGTGTACTGACACACTTGCCACAAAGTGTGAATGGAGTATACTCGACCACCTTCACGGAAGCGACCACTTCCCCATTGTACTAAAATTGCACCTAGGTTCAATAATCAAAAACTACAAAGCAAAAAAAATATTCAAAACTGAATACGCTGACTGCGAGAAGTTTCAGACATATTGTGTGATAAAATGCAATATTAGCCCAATCTCGGAAAACCCGAACCAAGAAAGTGCACGTCGAACAAAAATTATTCGTTCAGCTGTGAATGCTAGCATGCCACAAACAAAGCCAATAACAAGTGCAAAGGCTGTACCTTGGTGGAACAAAGAAATTGCTGAGTTGCGGGCAAGAAAGAAAGCAGCTAGGTATGAATACAAACGGTCTCGATCCTTAGTTAACCTCATCTCTTTCAAAAAAGCGAATGCCCTCTTCCGACGTTCCGCGAAACAGGTTAAGGTAAATGTTGTGAAGATTTCACAAGCAAAATAAATCCATCCTCTACTCCAAAATCAATATGGAACGCTTTATATAAACTTTCAGGGGCGCCTAGAAACTCAACCATTAAATGTGTTAAGGGGCCAACAGGCTTTGGTGAACAATCCAACAGAAATTGCCGAGTTACTGGCAAGTTACTATTCAGAAACAAGTTCTGACAACTCATTTACTTTACAGTTTCAACCCCCTAAAACATCCACATTGTCTGACAGTTCATACTCTGTTCATCCTCTTTCATTTTCTGCTAGACAAATAGAAACCAGCATTTCACTTACTGAATTAGAATTCGTTGCATCTACCGCCAAGATTAAATCTCCTGGTCAAGATAAAATTTCTTACCCAATTATCAGACATACATATGTCGACTGGTATGTTCAGCGAAAGAAGTACATATCACATAATCAAGTTGCAAAAACCACGTATCCATACTATCCTTGGACTTTCACAGATCTTTCGACAGAATTGGACCTCATGCCATTATTCGAGAACTAAGAAAATGGAAAATTGGCAAGAAAATGATACGTTTTATTGAAAACTTTTTTACTTTTCTTCAACACTTCCAGTCTCGAACGGGACGCCGCAAGGCTCCCCTCTTTCTGCCTTTCTTTTTATCTTTGCCTTCAATAATATAAGTCAAGTGATAAATCAATGTAAAGGAATTGAGCACCAGCTCTATGCCGATGATGTTTTAGTCTACACAAAAGTTTCTGACGTTAATTTAGCTCAATCTTTATTTACTAATATACTCGATGACATTGAGTCTTGATCGCGGGAGTCTGGTGCTTCACTTTCATTAAACAAAACGCATGTACTTCATATATGTAGGAAACTAAATTGCAACAGTATTTCACTAACACACAACAACACTAACATCCAATGTAAAACAAAGTTAAAAATATTAGGATTAATTTTTGACTCTAAGTATACCTTTAATGCTCATTGTAAATATGTCAGAAATTCCCTAATGACTAGATTAAACATTATTAAATATCTCTCGACGAAGCAATCTTTTGTTCATCCGAACACGCTCGTCATTGTTGTTAGAGCTTTGATGCTCTAAAAATTAGTTATGGGCTTTCCCTCTATGGCAATTGCGCCAAAAGCACTATCAACCTATTAAGCGCTCCTTACCATTGTACAATTCGGCGTAGCCTCAGGGCGTTTCGAACCTCGCCGATCAAGATCATACTCGCTGAATCTGGGCTGCGAACTACTCAAAACAATTTTATCGATTCTACGCGTCAACTTTTGCGAAATCGGCTGAGAATACCCACTCATTACTAAGCAAAGCCATCACACGTGCCTTCAAATAAAAGGAAATTGCCAAGAATGCCATCAGCTATTACCAGGTGTTTAACTTTTGGCGCAGAAAACAATATGTTACTTAAGATTAGGCCCAAAGCTACTCAAAGGCATCCCCCATGGCTGATCAATGAGAACATATTTCACACTGAACTTTTGAAGTTGTCCAAGCAAAACACACCAAACGAAGTTTTTCAACAAACATTTGCTGAAATGGAATCTACTTATACAAAAAATGACTGGGAGTTATTGTTTACGGATGGCTCCAAGTCCCTTGATTCAACCTCATTTGCAGTTGTTACTGGTAAGGTGAAATAATTTGCAACTGGCTTCTTCCTTCAATGTGTTCTGTCTTTACCACTGAAGCGTCAGCAATTCTTCATGCGGTGGATCACTAACTAGACTAAGGGAAAGTTTCTTATATGTACTGACAGCAGATCATGTATCTGATGTAATCAGATATGCACTCATTTGGGCTCCTCGGAAAATAAAAGTACTGTGGATCGCTGGCCACACTGGCATTTGAGGCAACCACTATGCAGATTTTGCAGCCAAAAATGTAGCAAGGGCACCTGCCTTAACGTATATGGTTTCAACCAAACAAGACATTTCCACCCTTATTAAACACAACAGCCATCAAGAAAACGTAAGTGAATGGAAAACATTCAAACATCATTACACGGACAAAAACCCAGGCAGATATCGGATCATTTACCCATCTAAAGTGCCAATAAGCGCCATGAAGTCCTATACTCGATTAAGGATTGGACACATCACCCTAACGCCCGCTCACTTACTATTGGGCAAAAACCCCTCCAATTGTCCCTTCTGCGATGCCACCGTTTCCATCAACCACATTTTGGAACTCTGCCCGCGTCTTCATGCAACAGGCCATAACTCCGACAGCATTGACCTTATAAAATTACTAAGCGAACCGTCAGAGAAAAACATTAGGATTGTATGCAGATTCTTAAAAACCAATAATTTGTTGAAATATATCTAAGCTGCTCACACCTTAACTAACCCATAGCACATATGTAGATTCTTTACCTAGTTCTAATCACAAGGCGGCTAAAGGCCTCGTAGTTAATGCTGCGTTTATGTATTTATATAATAAAATGCTTTTGTTATATAAATTATTATAAAAAAAAACTTAAAAAAAAGTTTAACATATAAAACAATCAGTATTCATATATGACTAGATTACAAGTACATTTGAGCTTAGGTAGCGAAACTCATCATTATGCTATAGATAATTATATTCAATTTAAAGATTGATTAACGAAAATACTCATAAAGAACATTCTTAAAGTTGCCTTTGTTTAAATTACTTCGAACAGAAACTGGAATAGAATTCCAAATACGAGTAGCGTTGACAAAGAATAGCCTTGCAGAAGTTAGGCAGTTATATTTAGGCACTATAAGGTCAGTTATCCGTGCAGACTTTGGGAATTCTAGTTTACTATATAGATAACTAGGTTCTTTATTCCACAAAAGACGGAATAAGAAAATACAATTTCTGGCTTTCCGATAGTCAGAAATTTCACAACCCAAAAGTCGCGATCTACAGCCAGAAATATGACAAAATCTCGCTAGTCCAAACACATACCGTGTTACATGATTGAAAACTACGTCAATTTTGTGCGCAGATTGAGAACTCAATTTACTATAGATTAGTTCTGGATAACAGATAATTGGTAAAATTAATTGTATGGACAGCTTTCTCCTAATTTCAAACGGAGTAAAATTTGCAGACATTCTTAAATTCCGTAAGATATAATACACTTTACTTACGGTGGAGTTGAGTTGATCGTCACAAGTAATACTAGAATTGATGATAAAACCAAGATTTGTAACCTTAGGCACAAATTTAAGACTCCATTCATCAATGTATAGGGGCGGAGACAGAGACCGTGCCCAAAGTGAGATGGATAACAAATCAACATTAAACTTAGAGCATATACATCCGCATAAGCATGCATATGTGCATGCTGACAAGTATTAAAAATATCGTTTATAAATAAGCTAAATAATAACGGTCCCAAGCAGGGCCGGATTTAGCACAGGGCCAGCGGGGCTATGGCCCCAGGACCCCCCACCAATTAGGGGGCCCCACCAACACAGTATGAAAGTTTTAAATTGGTTCAAATATTTTAAAAAATACAGATATAAGGAAAAAAATTTCATCGAATATAGTGCGAGAACTATTACCATGCTTTTTAAAATAAATTCACTCGAAATTTTTGCAAAATTTTCAACGCTTCACCTTGCGCTTTACATAGAATCGCAATGTAGATCGTTGCAATCAAATTTTTGGCGCGGAAAGATATTTTAAAATGGCCGAGCAGTTGCTTGCTTATTTGGTGTTCCGAAAGCATACTATTGTCTCTTTCTGTCGTACATTTAGAACGAGAAAAATATACTTCAAATGTGCTTGAAGAATTCCTATTAGGTAATAGGATGCGTTTCAGAACACTCGCTGAATTCGTACTTAATTTTCACAGCGTTCCTGAGTATTGACAATAAATTGTTTCGATTACATTGTGTGAAAACAGTGCCTTTTATTTATGTGTAAGAAGAAAGAATTTAGTTTTTGATACACTCTCACTGCAAGTCGAATGTAATTTACGGTAAGTACATATAAAAAAAATCCCAAACAAAGCACACGGATCAAATTATATAATATATTATTCATGAAATATATATAAATTTGTCGCTGACCAAAATTCATGTTTATATATTTTTTAAATGATATTAACTACATATAAGAACACATTTATCTACAATTACTTTCTCAACTCGAATCAGTCAAAATCTACTGGTTCACAGTCAGGTAGAGGCTACTATAATTGTGATCAGTAACCTCTTTCTGACTTAATTAGTAAAATTTTACTGTTCATCAGTTATTTCGACTGATTCATTTAATAATATATCCTTTAGTTCGCAGCAATATACTTTTCATAATAATTTTTTAATCTCCAGTTTCCAGAGAAGCATAAACAAATATCCTCGGAATTATCAGAGTGGAGCATCAAAAAGAAAAGCTGCTGCAGAGAAAGCTCAAAAATTAGATGAGCAGCTTGCGAAAACTCAAAAATTAAGCAGCTTTTTTCAAGTCATCGAGCAACCTAAAACTGAAAATCATGATCTGCCGTCAACTTCTAATCCTGTTTTGGCTCCTGTTTTGGAATCGGAAAAACAAGACGACCCAGCGCAAGACTGACAGGTCGTCGAAGGACCAAAAGAATTTTCTGACAATCTGAATGTGGAAAATGATATCGGAGTTTGGACAGCGCCGTTCACAAACAAAATGATTGATTACTGGATCAAACAAGGCCCATCCGAGTTACAACACTGTGACGAAAATCTCTTTTCGAAGATGTCAGTAACTCAACCCCGCTACGACGTTGATGAGGGCTCTAGAAAATGTACGAAAAATCTATTTTATCAAACGCATCAGAACAAAGAAGTGTTTCATCGCACTTGGTTGTGTTTTTCTCCAACCACTGGAAAAATATACTGCTTCTTGTGTAAGCTCATGACGAATTCACCCAGTATTTTTTTCGCTGGGGAAGGCTTTTGCGATTGGAAGCAAGCCTCCGAATGCCTAGCTCAACACGAAACTTCAAAGAGTCACCTGAATTCCCTCATTGATTTTTCAACTCGTTCCAAGAAATTATCTTGTATCAATTATGCAATTGATGAACAGGCAAATTTTGTACTATCATAAATTAAAAAATATTCAAATTCCTATTTTGATAAAAATTCGAATTATAGGTACAAGAAGAAGCTAGATATTAGAGAGAAGTTCTCAAACGAGTAATAAGTGCTATCAAATTTTTTGCTGAGCGTGGGTTGTCCTTTCGTTGTACTGATGAGACAATTGGTTCACCTAGTAACGGAAATTTCCTTGGTATCATCGAACTTCTTGCGCAGTATGATCCTTTCCTCGCTGGCCACTTGAAATAACACGGTAATAAGGGTAGTGGTCATATTAATTATTTGTCGTCCACAATAGTTGAAGAGTTAATTGATCTTATGGCGGAAAAATTACTGGTTGAGATAACGAATCGCATTAAAAAAGCTAAATATTTTTCTGATTCGGTGGATTCCACACCCGATGTGAGTCATGTTGATCAATTAACTGTGATTTTGAGGTATATGGAAACTTTCAATCTAGTTGAACGTTTTTTGACTTTCATCCCTCATTGTGGTCACAAAGGCGTAGACATGGCGGAAGCTCTTCTTGGTTTTCTTGAACAACAAGGGATTGATATACAAAACTTTCGGATTCAATCCTATGATAATGCTGCAAATATGAGTGGAAAGTATAAAGGCATGCAGGCCATAATATCGGGGGAAAAAGAGTTCTGCAATATTCATCCCTTGTTCTGGTCACTCATTAAAATTGGTAGGACAATCAGCTGCCGGTGCATGTTCTTCTGCAATTCTTTTTTTCGATTTTGTACAAGAACTTTTTGTTTTTTTCACTGCCTCAACAGCTCGATATGAAATATTAATAAGGCATCTTTCGTCTGAGAACACTAAGAAGGTTTTTTATGCACTTGAAAACTTAAGCTATACTCGTTGGTCTTGTCGCGCAGATGCTGTTAAAGCTCTTGTTCATGGCTACAAATCTATTGTTAATGCATTGAATGAGATCCGGAATGATTCCGAACAACAGGACACCGCAAAATGTCAAGCGCGCGGTCTTTTTAAAAATATGTAGCGATTAGAAACTGCAATTTATTCCCAATTTTGGTATGAAATACTCGAAAGATTCAATTCTACTATCCATTATTTACAAAGTTCAACCATGATTCTAAGTACAGCTTTAAATTCGCTGAAATCCTTGAGTTCGTTTGTTGAATCTAAAAGGGGCGCATTTGATTCATATGAAACTGCAGGGAAAGAGTTGTCTGATGCACAAGAATATGAAAATGAACGCGTTCGAGCTCGTAATGTACGATTGAATCCCGACGATTATGGTAAAGCGTCTGCGGTACAATTATCACCAAAAGAAAAACTTCGTGCAGAATCTTTTCTCCCTGTCATCGATCAACTTGTTGTTTCGTTGAAAGAACGAATTTCTGCATACGAGGTCGCTAATGAGCGATTCGGTTTTTTATCTGAGATTAGCACGATGGAACCTTCTCAGTTGGAATTGGCAGCCAAGAAACTTGTTAGACTCTATCCTCTAGATTTAGAAGATAATTTAGCTAGTGAATTAGTGCATCTCGCAACTTTTTCGAAACAATATGAAAAACCAGACAAACAACCGATAGAAGCAATTTTATATCGTATAATTATTCAGAAGAATGTTCAATCCATATTTTGCAATGCAGAAATAGCTCTACGTATGTACTTGGACATGATGGTGACGAACTGCAGTGGAGAAAGATCTTTTTCGAAACTGAGAATCATCAAAAACAGATTACGAACTAGCATGACACAAGATCGTTTGACAAATCCCATGCTTCTCAGTGTCGAAAATGATGTTCTCCGTGATTTGAGTTTTGATGATGTCATCGATACGTTTGCTAATAAAAAAGCTCGTAAAGTACCTCTAGCTTAAGATAACAATTTATAGAAGAGCATTCAATAAAAAAAAAGCATGTGAAATTACAATGAGTTTCAATTTTCCGAGTTTAAGAAAAATTAAAACATTAAGAAGGCCCCCACCAAACGTAGGCCCCAGGGCCTCAAAACTCTAAATCCGGCCCTGGTCCCAAGATAGAACCTTGTGGCACACCCATTAACAGTGGTTTAAGACGAGAGAGTTGTCCACCATTTTTCACACGCTGAGTCCTACCCAAACCCAAAATAGTTTTTTATTTTGAGCAAAGTATGTTATGGTCCACAGAGTCAAAAGCCTTAGAAAAATCAAGTAGGCATAGTAACGTCAGTTGGTTTCTGTCAAAAGGTATTCTTATGTCATCCAAAATTTTAATAATTAACTCTTAAGAAGATTTATTTAACTTAAGTATCTGACGAATAGGTTGCTTGTACCTATATCTTTCTTGCATCCATATAATAAAAAAAAGCCCCAAAATAATAATCTAGATTGCAGTTTTAGATTTGCTTTATTAATTGGATCTAATATTTTATAGGTTTTATTTGCCTCTACCGCAAAAACGTTGCAAAAATCCATAATTTCAGCGTTCGATAAAGCGAATATCAAAGGAAATTTTCATCGAGTAAGAAAATTTAAATTTTCAAACAGAAAGTAGTAGTCAAGGCGAATCCATACAAGTTGGTGTTATAAATACAACTACAAAATTCCTATGAATTTTTGTTTGGTTTCTCCGTAAGAGTTGTCAAAATTTAAATACATTTTGTTTTTGCTCTTACGGCTTTTGAAAGCTCATACGAAAAAACAAAAACAAAATATATGTAGCTGAATAAAAAAAACTCAAATCAGCTGCTCTTATGCCATCACCTTCTATAAATTCGCCTTGGTAATAGTGTAGGAGGCTGCGCTGTCAAAGTTGAAAATTTTTCCGTATGCATAAAAACGTGTATTTCTTCGTCGTCAGCAAGATCATTTCGTCTGTAAATAAAGCGAACAGTTACAATTTTCCTGCGGTTTAATAAAATTTGTGGGCGTAAACAAAGCGGAAAATTTCCTTTTTTACCTAAATAAATCGTCATAACAGTTTAGGTGACCATTAAGATCCCATTGAAGAATCTTAAGTACCGTATTTGAGCTTAAATGTTTAAACGAATTATGAAGCTCAAAAATCGAAATGAGAGTAAAGGCTATGCTAGATAGCAAGGCGAATTCTTATAAGGTGGTGTTATAAGTACAACTACAAAATTTTCATATATTTTGCTTTTGCTTTTGCGTAAGAGTTGTCAAAATTTACATACACTTTGTTTTTGTTTTTAAGGCTTTTGAAAGTTCATACGCAAAAGCAAAAACAAAATACATATAGCTGAATAAAAAAAATCAAACCGGCTGCTATAGTAACTACACCTTATATGAATTCGCCTTGCTAGATAGGAAGCTTGATTCGCTTTATGTGACAGTTTCGCTTTGACAACTGAGATGAATACATACAGTTATACGAAGTTTTCTACATAACCAACGGGTTGAGCTACTAAGCCCAGCTCGAGTCGTGAGGAGCAAAAAGAGTATTCCCGCACCCCCAAATGCATTTCCTAGGAAATATACTTTTGAGAAGGCTTTGGTTGTATTACCCAAAATTACCGAAGTATCAGCTGAAGTTCATCTCCAAAACCTGATGTATCATATCCCAGTGTAGATTACTATGTTAAAAAAAAAACTAAAAAACGGTAAATAAAAACTTCCTGTATTCAAATAACGAAGAAATGCAATTATCACATGAAATACCGCGCGCGTCCGCTGTTTGATACAAACTCTCTTTTATCCTCTTGCCTTTCTAACCATCCTTTTTTGTCCGTGGTCGAAGTGAACGTCACGGTCGCATCATAAATGATAAAAGTAGTAGTAAATACCACAGAAATATGAGTCCATGAACAAATATACATTACATTAATAAGGCGAATATTTAACATTGTAAGCCAATGCAGCGGCATGGTTGATCGGCATTAAAGTCTCATTTTCAGGAGCTGTGTCGTAAGTTATCGGGGTACGGCTCAGTGCCTCTACATGAATCATCCCCCAACGTGCAATGCGTGGTTTAAGTTAATTTTTTTTCCTACGTTACTTATAGCTGCACAGTCGTTACGACTACAAACGTTTTCCCTAACACGTATACCCTAAATCGCTGTACGGCGTCCACTACTGCAATAACCTCCAGTGTATCGTCTACTGAACTCAATAATGATAGAAACCCAGTTTACGACAACGCCGGCAGCGCACACGTCACAGATGTTCATACGACAGGAAAAGCGAGAAAAAAGAAAGGTGATAACTGCACTTGGGCTTTTATTTTAGCTTCAACTGCTACAATACAAAGCTCGGCACTTCATATTTATTATTCTGTGTTTAACTTTTTGTAAAAATCAATCAAAACTTAGAAACCCCAACTTTTAAAGAACCATTTGTGACGTCAATCCTTCAAACGTGGCAGGTACGAAGTAACGGAAGCGCTTTTGTCGTTACCTTCTTTTCTCTGCACCGTGCAACAGTCTCTGTATCACCCCATACAAAGTTATTGGAGGTATCTTTTGCAGTTAATTTATTTAATCTATTTAAGGCTCTCGCGATGACAGCATAATTTTTTACGAATTTTGTATAAAAAAACCCCCGACAATCCCACGAATCGACATAGTTCCGTTTTAATAGTCGGAATTGGAAATCCAAGAATCTCTTTTACTTTACGCCCGCCAGGCGTGATACCGCCACTGTTCCGTTTATTCCCGACGAAGTTTATATCCGTGGCCAAAAACTTACACTTATTTCTTCGCGAATTCAAACATGCCTGTTCAAGCAAATTTAAAAGTAATATTATTATCAAAGAACATAGATTACAAAGAAATTGCATCGCGTTTCGTTTCCTGTGGTTGATGAAAATCAAATTTGTTGAAATGTACCCTTTCAAATTTATAAACTTACCTTATTTTGTTAGAGCTGATTGCATTTTATTTATATGTTTATATGTGTTGTTGTTTGTTTGTAATTGTATATAAATTTTCCAATAACTTACTTGTTTTCCTGTCTTATGCAAATTCGGTTCGGTAGGACCAATGATGAGCGTAGGTTAAAGCGCTGCGTCGGTTTTTCGTAGAGCGGAGAAAGTAAACAAATAAACAATTGAATTGGAATAGCTCCGTACACGTACTCGCCAGTAAAAAAATGTCCAGTACTTGCCATTAACTAAATTTCAGAGCGTAAGCAAAATTTGCTCTAAATTTTTTTCCTTTTTATTGTATGTTTATATATTTAATCACTTTTTTCATTTTTCGCCCCATTTTTATGGAAATAATTAACATTTTTAATAATTAGTTTATATTTGTGATCAACTGAATACTGGTAATCAAGTGTTTTTCGTTCTGGCAAATTGCTACGAGTAAAAATTTATCCCGTGAAAACTTACAACTTCCCCTCAAAGCAACTGTCATTTTCGCCCTCTCAATTTCCACAACTTTGCAAGTTTCTTGCATGTTTTTTGCGTACGAAAACGCCAAACTATGATAATTCGAAGAATTGTTACGAACTATCATAAACTCGTACGTAAAAAACGTAACTAATATGTTTATTTAAAATAAATCGAGGAACTCAACTTACAGCGTCAATCTGCTAACTCTAACAAAATATTTTTCAGTGCGCTACACTGCATACATCGTTATGTACATATGTGTGATCGACACAAAAATTGGCGAAGGACACAAAACAATATTTTTTCGGCTACCGTCCCCTTCCTTTTCCATCCTTCTCTTATCAACACGCACCTCCGCTTCGGTCCCCAGTTGCCCCGCTTACAAAAAAAACAGCGTTTTTCGCGGTTTACTATTTTCGCATTCATTAATATGATTTGCATTGGCCGTTTAAGCATGCGATGCAGAATGTCCACTAAGGCTTCGGTGGTACAGTTGCGTGTGGTATTAACATATTGCAAGTTTTTTTATTTTTTGTCATAGGACAGGGCCCAGCATTTTCGTGGCATGACTACCTTTTATGAGGCTTTTTAATTCACGAGGATATATAAATAATAATAAATTGGATTCATTTTTAGCGTTGAATGACGCTATACGGCAGGGTTTTCAGGCAAAATTGAAACCAGAGAGAAATTTGTAAAAAAAAGTGAGGGTAAAGAGATAGATGCGGGTATGCTGAAGTAAAAAAGTGAGGAACAGAAGTGTAGTGAGGTGGGGGGCATTTCTGGGGCAGCTGTTTGCTCAATGTTTGCTACTCACATATTCTCAGCGACGACCAATATAATAGTGGTCGTGCTTGTGAGCGAACTTTTCTATTCTCTTGCTTGTAGAGAATAAAATTTGCACTAGTTGCTTTAATGCATACATACATACTGACATAGCGCTCAGTGACCACATTCATTAACGCCAGTGATAGCTATGTATGTATGTATCATGTCAGCTGGTTGCTCAATGTTTGCTACTCACTTATTCTCAGCGACGACCAATACAATAGTCGTCATTCAACGTTCAACGTTACGATACCTCGAAACGCACTGACTTTTTTTTGGAAATCTGATCTCGTTTGTCGAATTTTTTGTTTAACTAATATAATATTCGCAAAGAAATTGCATTAAATACATTTATTAAACTATTATTTTTATTACTATTACATAATAAATAAAAAAATAATGAAAACAATAAAGTTGTATAATAACTAAATTTGAATTTGAAATTGAAATTTCTTATCGTTTATCTAAAATTAATTAACCTTAAAATACTTACCAAAAATTATAAACATTGCAACCTACCTTTCTGACAATAACAAATCCTTATAACATTCGCACGCTAATACTCGTATCTGCCTCAGACGTTTGCTCCCCTGTTTTACTCCAAGTAAACGCTCAATAAAGGGAATTAAGATTTAATTGATTTAAAAAGACAAAAAACAGCCAAAAAAGTGCTATCTTCTTGGCCCTGCTGCCTTCATACCTTTCATGAATATTTAAAATTTAATTTAAACTACTGCATTGTTAGCTTACAAAATACTAAATTTTAAAACACTATTTATTTTTCGCATGCAAAATGAAACACACTAAAATAAAGTAAAGTAACTATGATAAAAAATTGTATTTTTCTAGAAAAATTAAAAGATTAAGACACATATGGAAATATCATGATATTAAGTGTTAGAACTAAAAAATTTCCCGTCATAGTCACTGTAGGAGTTTTCAAATGTTTTTGCCCTTATACCGTCTGCAGAAAAACTCGTCAATAATCATTAAATCGGAGTTTCATGTTTTGTAGGAAGAAAATTTTTTAGCTATGAATTTAGCCTAAGTTGGCTCAATTCCATGGAATACTATAAATGTTAAAGTCTCCAACCACAACCTATTCTTGATGATTTTCTCAGTAGACCTGGTAAGATTAAAAAAGTGAATGGCCTACATAATTTCACGGTTTTTATTGTGTAAATATAGTAGTTTTAAAGCAAAACCTCATATCTGAACAATCAGTTGTATACGAGCTAAAGGTTGTAGTGATCCGATCTTGATGATTTTTCTTGTTCACTTTAAATTAATTTTAAGCGAGAGAAGTGCAAAATTTCAAATTATTAGCTGTTTTAATTCAGGGGCTATATCGCTAAATCTCATACCTGAAAATCTGTTTTATGGGAGCTACAAGCTATTGTGAAGGTATCAAATAAATAAAATACTGATTATTTAATGAAATTTAAATGTTAGAATACAAAACAAATAGCTGCACGCCTTGTTCGTTCGCCTCGCTATTCGATACTCCGCAGCTATCCTCTCTTCGTCCTGCATGCTGTTTCTCGGAAGTCAGCTTGACATCTACAGTTTATTAATAATTCTTGCCATCTATAGTTGACAGCTCGGCCAGTCCTGATTGATCGTCTTTCCTGGACGATATTTCGTTAACGTCTTCGTCGATGGTGTTATGCTCACCATCATCTACAAGACTATGCCTTACCCATGGTTTCATATTGTCGTTCGTAAATACTGGTGCATCTGGTAGATCCTCTACCACGTAGCGGTCGTTGGGTAAACCCTTTGTAATGGAAGTTGAGGTAATGCTGCGTCCCAATCTTCATTGGTTTTGATGCTGCATTTATGTGATGCCAAAACTGTCTTATTGACATCGGCCTTATCGGCCTTACCGTTGGCACGGGATGTGCGCACTGCCACTTGAACATGTTGTATCTCGTGTCTTTGACCGAAGTTCAGGAACTCCTTTGAGGTAAAGGCCGTACCCCTGTCGGAAATTATTTGCTTTAGACTTCCATACACAGGTCGTAATATTACATACTTGGTAAACGCACATACACTTACAAGTATATAACAGTTACCTCGTTTGTACGAATGACTCTAGATGGTCTATATGCACCCACCTGAAGGGCATCGGTATACCTTTGCTTAGGTGTAACTATACTTCCTTCTTACCTCCTGTCACTTTATTCATGCAACATTCTGGACACGACGCAATATAAGATTTTACATATGGTCGCATTCGTGCAAACCAGAAGTTCTTCGATACACGCTCGCATGTCTCGTCCAGTCCGAAGTGGCCTGCTACATTATGACACGACTTCACTCTGCGCCAACTGATGCCTCGTGTTACTACTAGCTTTTTTTCCGTTGACTTTGCGGATCATCATCCTTAACTTTGCGTTAATTTGAGGCTGCTATGCCGTTCAGGACTTCGATGATATCTTTCAGTGTTTCGTCTTGTATTTTCATTGATCGACCACTCGATATATTGATTCAGCAATTGTTGTCGGGTCTATTGGAGAAAGTTCTTCGCCCCTGCGCGGTGAATGTAATAGAAGTCAAACTCTCGAAGTTTGAGCCACCACCTTGCTACACATGGTAACAGTGGCGTCGTTGCTTTTGTTACTGCTACAGCATTGCAGTCGGTGACTACCTTAAACCTACATATGTCCCCTCAAGCACATGCGGTATCGCTACAAAGTTTCAACTATTGTTAGAACTTCTAGCTCGTGACGTCGTTGCACTGCCTGCTAAAGTAATAAACAGGTCTCCATTCTTTCTGCATTAGGATAGGATACCAGATAACCCTATGGAGCTCGCAACCGTCTGTACCTCGTATGGTTTCGATGCGTCTACATCGTTAAAACTGGTTTCGTAATTATAATCGATTGCAATTATTCAAAGGCGTTGTTCTGTTCTTTTCAACAGTATCGTTAATGGCTATGCTAAAATGCTATATTCCTTATTGTTATTGGTCTCGGAAAATCTTTGATTACCTTCGTTTTGTTGCACCTGTTCGGCCAAAAATGTAATCTTCGAGAATCTAACCGTAATACGTTTTGCATTTATAGCTTCAAGAAACTCTTGAAGTACGTCGAGACCTTCATCAACTGACTTCGTGACGATGATGACCTCATCCACGTAGTTGACCACTTTGTCACGATTTTCAAGCATTTTAATCAAATTAACAATAACCTCCTGGAAAACCATTGGAGCGTTTACTTGGCCAAAAGGCATAACGTTATGCTCAAACAACCCTTCATGAGTTAAAAATGCAGTATACTTTGTCATATCCAGCACCGTAAAATATTTATTTCCATGGACGTGGTGAAAACGGAACCTGGTACCGTTTGCCCAAGATCGGCTCCGACGCCGTTACGTTGATGGTCATCTCCACATCTTTGCATCTACCAATTTGACTAATCTCTCTGCAAAACATTGTTTAAACATTAATAAAAGATTCATTGCCTTGCTTTTGTCTCCTTTCGGCAAGAAGTTAGATATATTAAATTCCCCTCTCTTGTCTTCTTCCAGACGTAGTACTCCGCTTTCAATCACCATTTGATACCCGTTGTTTTGTAGAACGGCGCAACCCAATAAAATATCGTAGGGTAGCAATCTGGCAGCGAACATATACAATGTCATCTCGCGTTGAACATTATCAATAGTCACCTTGACGTTGACTTGTTTCGTGACCGGCAACTTGGAACCGCCGAATCTAGTAAAGCATCTAATAGCTTCCTTCATCTGCATACCCTTTGCTGCGCTTTCGCATATCAACAAGCATATGCTACCAGTGTCTATGAAAGCTTCCATTCGCCTTCCGTCAAGGTCTACAATTGTTGTAACAGGAGGAGCTTCGTCCTGTTCGTTGTGGCCACCAATCTTCGCAACTGACGTCTTTTTGTTGCAATTCTTGGCTTCATGACCCACTCGTGCATACGAAACACCGTGGTTTTCATTGAGGTTGCGGGCACTTGGTGTGCAATGTGGCGGTAATCGTTGCAATTAAAACATTTTATTTGGGCATATGCTTTAATTTCACTCTTAACTGTTTGATGAGTTGACGCCGTAAGATTCACTGATACGTTGCTGACTGTCGTTAAATTTTTGAGCGCCTGCAACACGCCGCAAGATTCATAGTTACACCTATCATATTCTGAATTTTCATCATTCGACGTTATGGTATTCGTAGATCATCCGCTGATTTCCAGGTCGCTACGCTTAAACCCGGTCTATCCCCACCATTATTGTTTGGCGTTTGTTGCATTTCCTCGTTGCCTGATATCGGTTCTGAGTTGTACCAATGGCTCACGTTAAACTTGCCATCGCCTCTCTCAAACTATTTAGTTGTATTTGTAAATCGTTTGGAGATCCCGCACTTCCTGTTCCAGCTCCACCAGATCTATTTCATCAGCGCCCAACATTTCTTGCAGTTCAGAATGACCTTTAGTGTATTTAGCTGTATCATGTTTGTGGAAAAAAATGTTTTATTAGCAGAAAATTAATATTCTGAGTATAATTTTATTTCACCGTCTTCTTATTTAGAGCTTTCTCTGTGAGTTGTCTGCCTTTATTTCGTTGTCTTTCTCTTGCTGTTCGTTGCTTGCTACTGCCTCAAATTCGTTTTGCCACTCCAATTGGAAGTTCTGTACGCACACCAACCAATTAGCATATCTATCCCTTTTCAAATTAAACGTTGACTCGTAAAAGCAGAGATGTTGAAATAACGTCGCTTTGTAACTGCGCAGTGGAGACTGTTGTATACTACGCTGTCACCTCCGTTTGTAGCATAGTGGCGCCTTCGTTGACTTACGATTTGTCTTTGCATATAAGGATTTGTGTATATGCAAAAAAGTTGTACGATGACACTCACGACGTTTCCGCTTCGCTGTTGCACGGTTTGCAGCAATCCCTATTGGACTCTTCTTTTCAAAGAGAAATGTAGCGTCTTTCAAATGCAGCGTTTGTATACGTACACTCGTTTACCACATTTGTTTATTAGACCGTAGTTGCGTTCTGCTTTGAAATTTGTTGTAATCTTTCGGTCTTCCATAAGAAGACGCTGGCTTTTCGCTGTGGCTTCGTTTTGAAGCACTTATACTGAAAATCTTTTCTTCCCAATGACTATGCGCTATTACGCGCACGTTTGCGCTGCCGTTGATCGTGAAGACTCTCGTCGTTGGTGTATGTACACTTGCACACCCTTGCCATTGCCTTAACGTTTCAAACTTTTTGTAGACGATTGTATAAAAAATCCACCTTCTGAGATGTGCAGGTATCGAAGAAATAAAACACTATTTATTTAATTTAGAATATTAACGAGTTTAATATTAATTTAATGATATTTTAATGTTAGAATACAAAACAAATAACTGCACGTCTTGTTCGTTCGCGTCGCTACTCGATATTCCCCAGCTAGCCTCTCTTCGTCTTGCAACCGGTTGCTCGGAAGTCGGCTTGCCATCTATAGTTTATTAGTTAGGAATCAGGAACCTCATGTCTGAACCATTAGTTGCATGGGAGCTAATAGTTATAACCGACCTCGATGATTTTTGTTGTGTACTTTTAGTTAATGATAAATGAAAGGAGTGCCAGATTACATGTCCTTAGCTGATTTAGTGTAGGAGTTATAACGCAAAACCTCATATCTGAATAATCAATTGATCGGAACTATAAGTTATAGTAATACGATCTTAATAATTTTCGTTACATTCTTGCTCAATACTTACTTTCAACTTTTCACTAATAATACCGGAAAGGATTGCCAAATTTCATGGTATTAGCTGCTTTGGCGTAGGAGTTATATTGGACCTTAGCTACTATAAGCGTCACCCCATTTTATTCCAGATAGTTCAAAGCTCTGCTCTATAATCTTTGAATTCCTCCGCCAAACACTACTCCATTCCGAAAAGCAGCAAGAGGGGATCATGAGGTCCAGCATGGTCCAGTTCTACTTCTAAAACAAAAGGTAAAATCCTGCATATTTCGGTGCAAAAGTGTACGTTTGACAAACAAAACATGAAGTCACAAATGATGGACGCATTAAATCCTGAACGCTCCATTTATTCACTCCGTTTCAAACAACAGGTGTTGATTTTGCTGGCCCACTTGTGGGGACAACATTTTTGCTCTTCGCCGAACATCTCGTGCCAAAGCAGACGTGTGCGTATTTGTATGCATCTCCACAAAGGTTATATACCTTGATTGCAGACGCATTCAAAGCTGCATTCACACGATGCCCCCTAAAACCATGTTCGAAAGAACATTTGTAGGAGCACAGAGAAGACCAAAAATGAGTTGTCTCTTTTACTGCAGAAATATCAGCTGATATCGCAAACAAATATACCGTTTATAAACTTTCTTGCCAATTTATTCCGCCCTACACCTTTCAAATGGCTGTAAGTTAACACCTGCTAACGCGCTCATAGGAAACATTCCCCTCCCATGCAAAATGCTGACGTTGTCAAAAAATAAATGCGCGTGACAAAAATAAGAACAACGGCAGCAGCGCAGTAGCGATCAACCTGAAACTGCAGTCGCTGTGACAACAACGACAGCGACATCAAAAGCGACAGCGGATTGTCCAAATAACTTGAACAGCATCCATAGCAAGAACAACAAAAGCAGCAACAACGATAACAATGACTATAGCGAATTGATGATCTAACTCAAACTACAGTTGCTGTGACAACAGCAATAGCAACATGGGAACTACAATATTCAGTACTACCGATACAATTAAGGAGGGTAGAATAAGCTTTATCTTAATTATAATATTCAGTCTTTTGCCAGGCTCTTAACTCGCTGCCTCCACATATGCGGAAGAAATAAAACTTATAATCAAAATCGTAATCAAGTCTACATAGTATGTAGCGTTTTAACTTACTTTGTACTAAAATTATAACTTGTACTCTGGGAAACAGCTGTGAAAAGCTTCAAAATTCACTTTGCTGAAGTTGCCGGCAATCAAAACTTTTCCTATGAGGAGTTCAATACTCTCCTCATTCGCATTGAGGCAGTTTTAAACTCTAGACCCCTCTCTTCTATGTCTCAAGATCTAGACGATCAGTTTACTCTCCATACCCGATCGGAGCCCTGATAATCTCTCTGTAATAAACAAATGGCAGAAACTAAGGACACTTCACGTACCAATTCAGTACACGCTGAATAAATGAGCACCTACCAGAGCTTCACAAACGGTACAAACGGTAAGGACAGCAAATCAACTTGAAGGAAGCAGACCTAGTCGTCATCAAAGATGATATACTTCCCCCCAATGAATGGCGAGTCGGCCAAATCACAACCCGCAGACATCCCCACCCAAGTAGGGAACGTCACACGTAACATAAAAAAACTCTTTTTATTGCCGCCTACCTAACTGAAAAGAACTTTGTTTCTTATCACCCACGTAGCTCAAATCCTCTTTCTCGCTCTATGTTCTCTCATCTCCATCCGTGCACTAACAACGTCCTTTGAGAATGTATTTACGGACCCCAGTGTTTCCGCAAGTCTAGCTATGCTGCCAAATGCTCTCGCTCCGCAACTACCGTGCATTCCGGGCAATGACTCCGGACGAGTCGAACAAGGTGCACCGCTATTGCATCAATAGCTTAGCTTTCTCCCGCGTGACGGGCAGCTGTCATCCCTGTGGGTTAGCCTACCGAACATTCTTGCACCGATGCTTCTCGACACTGCCAGAGCAGAAGCGTCACAATAAGTGCCAGTTGGAACGTACACCCCCCTTAAATGGCAGCAAATTACGTAGCGCCAACCACGAACGGCAGAGTCGTCCCACCTTCCAACGCCGCATCCGTGGATTGCTTAACCAAGAATGTCAAACAGCTGCAAGATCTGGTTAAGATCTCATCGCCACGGGCCTGCCGGCATTTTTAGGCCATGAGCATTAATCTATTTAATTGATTCTAGTATTTACTCTCCACATAAAATGAATTTACATTGAAATGCTTACTCTTTACCTAAAAGGAATTCACATTGAAATTTCTTACCGTTTACCTAAAATACATTTAACTTAAGACTAACTAAACTAAAATTATAAGACTTGTAACCTAGTTTTATGTCCCAAACTTTTGCGAACACGTAAGTGAATAAATAGGCTGCCTAATAGGCAAGAAAAAATACTTCGCTCGCTACTATCCGACTCAGACTTTTGCTCTACCGTTTCAACTCCAATTAAGTAAACGCTCAATAGTGTATTAAGATTTAATTTATTTAAAAACACAAATATAAAAAGTTTTCTTATTCAAGGCAAAGGTAGAATAGGTCCATTATATTTAAATTGAGTATATTATATTTTAAATATTATTTATTAATTACGCAAAATGAAATTTCAATAATATATATATTTTTTAAATTATATTTAATCCAGATAATCTTATCAACAAGAAAATGTTTCCGCAACTTTGAATTTCTCTGTTTTTCCGGTTTTCTCACACGCATTTAAAATTTTTAGGCTTAGCATTGCCAGAACTAGTAAATTCAAAAATAAATATCGAAATATATTAGGTTCCTTCTGTTGCCCGCGGTCGCATATATTCGACTGAATATTCGTGTTGTCCGTTTTCACTGTGCCCTTTCTTCGTTATACAAAGTTGCATTTGAATAAAATATGAAGTCAGAGTTCCTTAATGGCATTCCACTCCGTCCGTCTTGCAATGTTGGCCGACAGTCGATCCCTCATGTATTATATTTGAAATCTTATTTTTTAAATGTATATAAATAAAAAATGGAATTTTAATAAAATGTATATGATGAAAGTTGAGTTTCCGAGGATTAATAAAAAACACGATGTGTACTGTTCAACGTTTAATGAAGGAGAGAGATCAAAGTTAATACAAAATGGAGATGAGAGTATAAACAGTCGCATTGTTACACAAACAGGGTTGTATCTAAAAGTATTATATTTCAACACCCCTTCTCAATGCGAATGTACTTATTTAAGACTTAACATTTGAACAAATTTATGATGTTTATTCTTACACAAATTCTTTGTCAAAATGTCTGCTATCATGCTATCTGTTGACACATATTCTAGCTTTATATCACCTCTCTCTACAATTTCTCTGACAAAATGGTATCTTATATCTATGTGCTTTGTTCTAGCATGATGTTCAGGATTTTTCGCTAAATGTTGTGCACTGAGATTATCTCCGTATAACACTGTTGGAGTTTCAGTATCACCGCATCCGATATCAATAATTATTCGCCTTAGATGTACCGCTTCTTTCGTTGCTGATGACATCGCCATATATTCTGCTTCTGTGCTACTTAAAGCCACATAATGTTGTTTCTCTGACTTCCAAGAAATAGTACCTCCAGCCAGAAAGAAAACATACCCTGTGTAGGACCTACGATCGATCCTGTTGCCACCCCAGTCTGCATCTGCGTAGCCTTTAAGTGCCTGGCCGCACGCACTATACTGTAATCTCATATCTTTTGTTGATGCCAAATATCTCAGCACATGCTTTATACCTGCCAGGTGCTCACTATGTGGGTCCATATTTCGTTGTGCCAGCTTCGCCACAGAATGAAAAATGTCAGGTCTTGTCGAAAGTGCTAGCCACATCAGCGCCCCAATCGTAGACTGATACGATGTTTGGTTTACCCTTACACAACTGTTGTCATTACATGCCACTTGGAAACCTACATCCAATGGCGTTGATGCTGGCCTACATGACTCTATACCATGTTGCTTCAATAAATCGTTGATGTATTGTGGTTGCCCAATTGAGATTTTACCCAATTCACCTTCATGCTCGATCTGCATGCCCAGAAACATCCGAATAGGACCCTTATCGACGCACTCAAAGTTCTCAGAAATGCTCGCTTTGACCTTAATTATAACTCTCTATGACTGGCATGCTAGAAGTAAATCATCAACATAAACAAGAATGAGACATAGATCACCTTCTATATCTTATTTATACAAGCACGGTTCGCTCTCGCATTGACTGAAACCCAAATCTCGTAGCGTTGTATCTAGCTTGGAATTCCATTCCCTTCCAGACTGTTTTAACCCGTAAATTGCTTTGTTCAGCTTCAACACCTTTGCAGGAAAACGTTGGTCAACATAACCCTTGGGCTGCTTGATGTATATAACATCGTTTAGTTCGCTGTTCAAGTATGCTGTGCATACATCCATCTGGTGAAGATGCAGCTTTAACTCTGCCGCCAATGCCAGTACCAAGCGTATGGTTTCAAACCGACAGACTGGAGAAAACGTATCTTCGTAGTTCACGCCATATTTTTGTGAGCAACCTTTTGCCACCAGACGCGCTTTATACCGCTCAATATCGCCATTCGTATCTTTCTTGAGAGCGTATACCCACTTACAACCGACTACTGCTTGCCCCTTTGCAATTCTTCCAACGACCATGTATTATTTGCTGTTAGAGCCTCAAACTCCTTATACATAGCCTCGCGCCACAAAGCTGCCTGCTTACTTGATTCTGCCTCCTCAAATCTTTGAGGTATCTGCACCTCAGTAGTGCCCAACGCATTCAACACATTGAATGCCTTCCTAGGTCGACCTGGTTTGCCCGTACGAATCAGCTTCGGTCTTCCTCTACCAATATTCTCAACTTGTTCTTCCGCGCTAGCATACTCATCACGTGCATTTTCATCGCTGTTAGTATGCACTTCACATTTTACATGATTATCTGCTTTCGTTTCGAAGCCTTCATTTACTGGAACCTGCACATTCTTCGTAAAATCAAATGAAATTTCTTCTTTACTGGCCCCTTGCTCACTATTGGACTCGTCAAACAGCACGTCACGTTTCTCGACCACTTGCCGTGCATCGACATCGTACAGCCTATATGCCTTGGACACCATAGAATAACCAACCATGCGATATCGTTTTCCCTTTGCTCTAAACTTTTTATGCTGCGTTTTGTCTAATGCTACCGCTAATGAGCCGAACACCCTCAAATGCTTCCCCGAAGGTTTTCTTCCAAACCACGCTTCATACGGCGTTTTGTTATCCAAAGCCCTTGTTGATGAACGATTCCGCAAATAAGCAGCTGTCGCCACTGCTTCTGCCCATAACGCTTCGCACATACCTGAGTGCACCAGCAAACTTCTGGCCATTTCGACCAACGTCCGGTTCGCCCTTTCCGCCACCCCATTGTGCTGCGGGGTGTAGGGTACTGTCAGCTGCCGTACAATGCCATGCTTATCGAAGAAATCATTAAATTCTTTGTTGACGTACTCCCGCCCATTATCACTTCTAACTGCCTTTACCTTCCTGCCAGTTTGCCGCTCCACCATTGTACAAAAAGATATAAATTTATCGTAAACTTCGCTTTTCGATTTGAGAAAATACACAAAAATCCGCCTTGACATGTCAATAAAAGTCAAAAAATATTTTGATCCACCAAGCGATGTTTTCTCGAATGGTCCACATACGTCTGTATGTATCAGTTCCAACAGATTTTTTGACGTGTTTTCTGTTGCATTTGGAAATGGTTGTGTGTGAATTTTACAAGTCATACATGTCTAACATGCCACCTTCGTGGAAAAATCTACCTTTTCTAAACCGTTTACCATTGATTTGTTTGACATCTCAGCTAGACTGGTATAATTTACTTGACCATATCTATTATGCCAAATTACCGCATCCCTCTGCATCACACCAAAACAACTAGTGATTTCGCTGTCGAGCACAAACAATTTGTTGCTTTTTCTCACTCGCAGAATTTCATCGCCTTGCTTTTTAATTATTGCATACTCGCTGCCAAACATTACTGTGCAGCCCATCTCGACTGCGCGACCAACAGAAATAAAATTCCCTCTCATACTTGGAACATACAACACGTTCTTCAACGTTAGCACACACATGTTCGTCATCAGTTTGACGTCGCCTTTACCCTCAGCACGAATATTACTATCAGCTGCCAATGCGATCAATTCTGTATGATCCACAAAATTTGTAAAAAGCTTTCGGTCGCAACACATATGTGCCGTCGCGCCGCTGTCTAAGCACCACTTTGTTCTGTCGAACAAGTCGCAATCCATTGCACCCAATATTGTGAACGAACACTGTTTTTGCTGTTGTTTCGTTGAATCAACCTTTTTTGCTTGGCGATTAACTTTGAAATGTCCACGCTGACCACATTTAAAGCAAACAACGTCTTTCATACTACCTTTCTCTTTTTTTCTACTGCTGCTCTGCGTCGACTTCGCTGCAAACGCTTGCTGTGCGTTACCGTCTCGTTCTGCATCGGCATGCATACCACCGCGACGTTCACCTTCTTCTAGAAGCATCAATTTCAAAATATCGACGGTTGGTAGGATATCCCTCGTTTCCATCGCAATCACGAAATTCTCGAATTCCCTTGGAAGACTGGAGAGCAAGATAATTGCTACTAACTCCTGGTTAAGCTCTATACCCACTTCTGCTAACTTGTCCATAATGGTTGTGAACACGTTTAAGTATGCTGCCACGTCCTCCGCTTCCGTCATCTTGAGACTGAGCAGCTTTTTGTACAGCGAAACTTTTCTCACTGGACCGCTGGGCTGATAAACTTCCTTAAGTCGTTTCCAAGCATCTGCTGCTGACTTACAATGCCGCAAATAGTTCAGCTGTGATGGTTTGACGCTTAATGTGATCATGGCCAATGCCTTTTCATCCTGCGCTATCCACTTAGCCAGATCCTCCGCGTTAATACTCACGTCTTCTTTCTTGGACTCCCCTGATGCCACTTTCCACAACTCAGCATGCACCAAAACGCTCCGCATCTGGATACTCCAAGAATCATAATTATTTTCATCCAGCTTCTCAATTTGGTACATCGCACTCATGTTGAAATTATTTAACTGTTTTATCATGCAGTTATGCAGTTGAACCCACGCAACCTGCGCCCATAACCTGATGAAAGTTGAGTTTCCGAGGATTAATAAAAAACACGATGTGTACTGTTCAACGTTTAATGAAGGAGAGAGATCAAAGTTAATACAAAATGGAGATGAGAGTATAAACAGTCGCATTGTTACATAAACAGGGTTGTATCTAAAAGTATTATATTTCAACAGTATACTTTTTCAAATTTATTTTATTCAGCAAATACATATCAACAAGACAATGTTGGCATTGCCAGAAAATATAAATTAAACATTCGTCTGCCTTCAACTATCAACTACTCTTAAAAAATAAATAAAAATGATCGACCGACGAGGTTGCACCTTCCCATTGTTTGATGTTCTCTGTTGCCCTAGCCTCGCGCCACAAAGCTGCCTGCTTACTTGATTCTGCCTCCTCAAATCTTTGAGGTATCTGCACCTCAGTAGTGCCCAACGCATTCAACACATTGAATGCCTTCCTAGGTCGACCTGGTTTGCCCGTACGAATCAGCTTCGGTCTTCCTCTACCAATATTCTCAACTTGTTCTTCCGCGCTAGCATACTCATCACTTGCATTTTCATCGCTGTTAGTATGCACTTCACATTTTACATGATTATCTGCTTTCGTTTCGAAGCCTTCATTTACTGGAACCTGCACATTCTTCGTAAAATCAAATGAAATTTCTTCTTTACTGGCCCCTTGCTCACTATTGGACTCGTCAAACAGCACGTCACGTTTCTCGACCACTTGCCGTGCATCGACATCGTACAGCCTATATGCCTTGGACACCATAGAATAACCAACCATGCGATATCGTTTTCCCTTTGCTCTAAACTTTTTATGCTGCGTTTTGTCTAATGCTACCGCTAATGAGCCGAACACCCTCAAATGCTTCCCCGAAGGTTTTCTTCCAAACCACGCTTCATACGGCGTTTTGTTATCCAAAGCCCTTGTTGATGAACGATTCCGCAAATAAGCAGCTGTCGCCACTGCTTCTGCCCATAACGCTTCGCACATACCTGAGTGCACCAGCAAACTTCTGGCCATTTCGACCAACGTCCGGTTCGCCCTTTCCGCCACCCCATTGTGCTGCGGGGTGTAGGGTACTGTCAGCTGCCGTACAATGCCATGCTTATCGAAGAAATCATTAAATTCTTTGTTGACGTACTCCCGCCCATTATCACTTCTAACTGCCTTTACCTTCCTGCCAGTTTGCCGCTCCACCATTGTACAAAAAGATATAAATTTATCGTAAACTTCGCTTTTCGATTTGAGAAAATACACAAAAATCCGCCTTGACATGTCAATAAAAGTCAAAAAATATTTTGATCCACCAAGCGATGTTTTCTCGAATGGTCCACATACGTCTGTATGTATCAGTTCCAACAGATTTTTCGACGTGTTTTCTGTTGCATTTGGAAATGGTTGTGTGTGAATTTTACAAGTCATACATGTCTAACATGCCACCTTCGTGGAAAAATCTACCTTTTCTAAACCGTTTACCATTGATTTGTTTGACATCTCAGCTAGACTGGTATAATTTACTTGACCATATCTATTATGCCAAATTACCGCATCCCTCTGCATCACACCAAAACAACTAGTGATTTCGCTGTCGAGCACAAACAATTTGTTGCTTTTTCTCACTCGCAGAATTTCATCGCCTTGCTTTTTAATTATTGCATACTCGCTGCCAAACATTACTGTGCAGCCCATCTCGACTGCGCGACCAACAGAAATAAAATTCCCTCTCATACTTGGAACATACAACACGTTCTTCAACGTTAGCACACACATGTTCGTCATCAGTTTGACGTCGCCTTTACCCTCAGCACGAATATTACTATCAGCTGCCAATGCGATCAATTCTGTATGATCCACAAAATTTGTAAAAAGCTTTCGGTCGCAACACATATGTGCCGTCGCGCCGCTGTCTAAGCACCACTTTGTTCTGTCGAACAAGTCGCAATCCATTGCACCCAATATTGTGAACGAACACTGTTTTTGCTGTTGTTTCGTTGAATCAACCTTTTTTGCTTGGCGATTAACTTTGAAATGTCCACGCTGACCACATTTAAAGCAAACAACGTCTTTCATACTACCTTTCTCTTTTTTTCTACTGCTGCTCTGCGTCGACTTCGCTGCAAACGCTTGCTGTGCGTTACCGTCTCGTTCTGCATCGGCATGCATACCACCGCGACGTTCACCTTCTTCTAGAAGCATCAATTTCAAAATATCGACGGTTGGTAGGATATCCCTCGTTTCCATCGCAATCACGAAATTCTCGAATTCCCTTGGAAGACTGGAGAGCAAGATAATTGCTACTAACTCCTGGTTAAGCTCTATACCCACTTCTGCTAACTTGTCCATAATGGTTGTGAACACGTTTAAGTATGCTGCCACGTCCTCCGCTTCCGTCATCTTGAGACTGAGCAGCTTTTTGTACAGCGAAACTTTTCTCACTGGACCGCTGGGCTGATAAACTTCCTTAAGTCGTTTCCAAGCATCTGCTGCTGACTTACAATGCCGCAAATAGTTCAGCTGTGATGGTTTGACGCTTAATGTGATCATGGCCAATGCCTTTTCATCCTGCGCTATCCACTTAGCCAGATCCTCCGCGTTAATACTCACGTCTTCTTTCTTGGACTCCCCTGATGCCACTTTCCACAACTCAGCATGCACCAAAACGCTCCGCATCTGGATACTCCAAGAATCATAATTATTTTCATCCAGCTTCTCAATTTGGTACATCGCACTCATGTTGAAATTATTTAACTGTTTTATCATGCAGTTATGCAGTTGAACCCACGCAACCTGCGCCCATAACCTGATGAAAGTTGAGTTTCCGAGGATTAATAAAAAACACGATGTGTACTGTTCAACGTTTAATGAAGGAGAGAGATCAAAGTTAATACAAAATGGAGATGAGAGTATAAACAGTCGCATTGTTACATAAACAGGGTTGTATCTAAAAGTATTATATTTCAACAGTATACTTTTTCAAATTTATTTTATTCAGCAAATACATATCAACAAGACAATGTTGGCATTGCCAGAAAATATAAATTAAACATTCGTCTGCCTTCAACTATCAACTACTCTTAAAAAATAAATAAAAATGATCGACCGACGAGGTTGCACCTTCCCATTGTTTGATGTTCTCTGTTGCCCATAAGTTCGGGTGGAACCCACTATTTCGTTGATTGGCAAGAACACATCAATGTGTGCTTACAACACTTAGTTGCCTGTAGGTTCGTCTGAAACCTGAGAAATTATTATTGCTTGACAGTTATTCAAAAACAGATACGATTAGTCCGACAAAGCCAAACGAGCTCGTTTTGAACTATTATGTGATCAACATGCAATGACCAACGAAAGTATACATATTTTTATATTTAAAGAGCTGGCACCATTGGCGCGCCCAACCAAATCCGAAAACTGCAGTACTATCTTGAAATAAATTTCCTTTTTTTTCAATAAAATTTGCGTAACCCCACCAAACTATTTGTCTGTATTCGATTGTACTCTTTATGTTAAAAAAAAAACTGAACCCCGAAACGCATGAAAATATTATAGTATAGGGAGAGGAAACAGATGAAGACGAAACGGAAAATACGCGAAAACCATAAAGCTTAAGATTTATCGTTGTGGCATCTTTGACAAGCGCACTAGGCGCGAATGTTTGCAACGAAGGTACATGTGTACATGTATTCTGTGTTGAAAGCAGCACCATCTTTATCAGTCAACAGTCAACAAGACAACAAATCCGGTTATCGTCAGCGCGAATAGTGCACAACAGAGGTAACGGTCGTTCACGCTTCTGCCAACAGCGAATATCATGGTACGCGATGAAAACAACGAGTTCAGGTCATGTTGCACTTTGCTGGACTCGGGTTTACAGGTTACGTTCATCACCGAATCGCACTTACAGGCAATGGAAGTCACACTAGAGAAAGGGTCGAAATAGAGTTGGAGCATACAGAAATTATCAACGCTGCAAACGCTAACCAATCCTATTTATGACACATCGTGCACTATTCAATCCAACAAGCTCAACGACTAAGCTACGCGTGGTGTTCAACGCCTCCGGCAAAAGTACAAATGGGGTTTCACTCAATGAGAACTTATTATTTATTTCTTATGATTGTTAAGTACAACGTCGCCCTGGAAACGATCACATTAACCATCACTAAACGGAAGATACTATCCAATATCGCCAGAGTGTTCGACCCTATCTGCTGCTTTGCCCCGATTGTTTTTAAAATGGGAGATGAGATTGGTGAGGAAGTTTAATTTTTCGTAAAAGGTAAGAAGTACGTCAAATACAATTTTTTGTGTGACTTGTGTTTTGGATTTCAGGTAAGTATTTCAAAAAATTAAAGTTTGTAACGTTCACAGAGTATTGCCAGTCCCACGAATGTCCAGGTATACAAAGGTTGATTCTAAAGGACGTAATTAACTTCACGTATTGTTCATCGTTAAACAAATCGTATTGGGAGATATTCCCACATACTTGTTTGGCTTTTGAACAAAATACGTTACGAATAAATCGACGACACTGTAAGCGCAGAGATTCCTGAACTGTTCGAAGCTGCAACCAAAAATATGGCTCACAGTCCTTGCGGCCAACATAACCAACATTCTGCATGCATGTTTGGGAATATTTGGATACAATGATATCCATGTCCATCGCTAGTTCACACTATCTCCGGTAATTATGGTTACCCCCTTCAGTGGGAAAACGTTTACAATAAAACTGAAAGGAAATGGCATTACCATCGATAATAATTGGATTGTTCCTCATTCCTCATTCCCCACTGCTCATCAAAACTTCCAAAACTCAGTGCAATGTAGAATTCTGCTACTCTATTAAACCAATAAAGTATGTTTGCAAATGACGATGTTACACGCTATCAATTGGATTGTTATGTGACTGCAATGAGGCGATTTGGCGGATTTTCTCATTCCCGATTCATGAACGATTTGATTGAAGAGGTGTGTCATGTGCAGCAGTTTGTTGGCCAACTTCGGCATGCGAACACCTAAACGTGGAGCGCTTACAAAATACGATTATCGTAAGCCAGATAGTCTGGACAAACCTCTCGTTGTTCACTCCCCAGCAAAAATATGTTTACGACACCTTGATAAAAGCAACTGGCGACAAAAAAGGGGGCATTTTCTTTCTCAATGCAGCTGCTGGAAGTGGTAAAACGTAGCTTACGTCATTATAATTGGCTTCGGATCGTACGAGGCAATTTGGTGGAAGATGCCGTTGAATCTTTAATTGATTGAAGAATCTACATGTAACATATCAAGGCATTCCGAAATAGTGAAAATGTTGCAGAGGAGTAAAATAATTATCTGGAATGAATGCACAAAGACCCACAAATGGGCATTGATGGGATTCGATAGGACTATGCAAGATCTACGTAATAACACGAGATGTTTTGGGGGAGCGACGATTATGTGGCAGGCGATTTTCAGCAAACAATTCCGGTCATTCCAAAATCAATACCAGCTGATTATGTAAATCAATGCTTGTCTTAACTTTCGTGTATGTGGCGTTCTGTAAAAAAGCTTCAATTTACGAAGAATATGCGCGTTGCGTTGCAAAAAGATACGTCTAACCAGGTTTTTTTTTTAAACAATACAGTAGTTCCAGCCGAATGATGTCGATGACTTGAATTTAAAATTTAAAAGTGCAATTCCTGGAAAAAATAAATAGATTGTTTTACCAATGCAGGAAAAACAATCAATAAGCCGACGGATTTCCTAATCTCATAGGATTTGCCAACACTGCCACTACATAATCTATCTATACTACTTATAAAATAAAGTCGCTAAAAAGCTATGTACGGAATTGGCTTCGCACAGAATGCTCCGATTTGAAAGCGGTTTTTTGCATTTCAAAGCTTAGCTGTGTGAGATGGACTTTTTTTATACAATGTGAAGGAATATATAAAGGGGGCGTGGCAATCGGACAAAATGTGGTAAAAAAACATAAATTTTTGGTTTACACAGCCATACATCATAACCTAATCAACCGATTAGAATGAATCTTCCTTGAAGTTAAACTTTGAAATATTTACTTTCGTTCTGCATCAAAAAAAATAGTTGATTTCTTTCTAATTTAACCAAAATTGTTTAAACAAAAGCAGCACTTTTTCCAAAAAAATCTGTTTGTGTGTTTGTTTGCTGCCAACCGAATAAGGCAGCGTGCTTTAAGCGACAGCTGTGGTGAGCCATTCATTTGATGAATTCGCGAAAGAGCTCGGTAGCGTTACTTCACTTCGGACGTATGTATGGATGTATGTATGTTACATAATTTCGCTTTTATTTCGGCTTCACATACATATTTATGCATGGTGCCAGATTAATGCAACAAAAAAGAAAAAGAATGCATGCATATTTTTAAACATACATACATATATACTCCTAAAGTTTAAACAAAAGCACTATGTTTTCGTATGTTTGTATGTACATATACATATACTATGCATATATGTACTTATTTGTGTAGTAGGGAGATTGAATTCTACAACATTTTGTTTTATCCAAATTTGTATGATGATTTCCAAAGACTGAGTACCGATCCATTTTAATTTTTTTTGTTCGGCAACCATGAACATCTTTCTTCAAAAAGAACCGTTGCTTTTCACGAATTATGCTATTAAAGTTTGTATGTTAGTTGCGGGAGTACATTAAAACGATCGCAGTTCATAAAGTTTTATTTTGAAGTGATTTTTATTAATCAAAAGTGCAGATTTAATAAATAATTTGACTTTTGAGTGGTAAGTACATTACAGTGCAATTTTTTATATTATTTAGTGTAATTTTACAACCAAATTTTCCTTAGGGCCATTTTCACAGTTGCGAGTTAACTTACATTCCACAGTTAACTATGAATTTTCGATTCAATTTTAGTAATTTAACTAAATATTCACCACCCAATGTACGATAGACAACATTTTATTTCTAACTAGAGGTTAACTCACCAATATTGGGCAGTTAAACTTGCGATAAGTCGACATGAAAATCGAAAATCGAGAGTTAACTGTGGAATGTAAGTTAACTCGCCACTGTGAAAATTACCATTAGAAAAATAAGTGATTTCTATGAAACATAGTTGTTATTCAAAGCTTAAAGATTTCTATAAAATTTATAAAAGTTCTCAAAATTAGATTAAAATATAATTTCGTATTTTTTATTATAAAAGTTCTCAAAATTAGAAAAAAATATTTGGTTTTTTTATACGGAATTTTAGTAAGTTCTTAAATATGCAATTGACATAGATTATAAATTACTAGCAAACCGGGCAGGTGTTTTTCTTTTCAACCATTTTCTTCTCAGCTATGAAATTTTACCAACTTTCCAGAGCAAAAAATATATACATATGTACATTAGAGTGCTTCAAAAAAAATGTTTGTTTCTTTTTTTAACACTTACCTTTGATGGAAAAAAATTCTCACCAAATATGGCGGCCGCCGTGGTGTGGTGGTAGCGCGCTCCGCCTACCACACTAAAGGTCCTGGGTTCAAGCCCCGTGCAAAGCATCATAAAAAATTTAGAAACAGTTTTTTCAATTAGAAAAAAATTTTCTAAGCGGGGTCGTCCGTCGGCAGTGGTCTAACAAACACTCCGAGTATGTTTCTGGCATGAAATTTCATATGCCTAGCAGATGCCGTTCGGAGTTGGCATAAAACATGTAGGGGGCCCGCCAGTTTGTAGGAAAAATTAAAAAGGAGCACGGCGCAAGAGAAGCTCGGCCTAAATCTACTCGGAGGTAAATCTTGCCAAGTATTTATTTTATTTCAAAGATGGGTCCTATAGCTGAACTCATAGGGGTCGCTATTTTTTTTTTAGTTTCCCATGTAAAATTGGCTTTTTGATATGTAAACATCTTTGCTCACGGTATGGGGGAATACAAAATGAAAGATGTAAGATATGAAGTGTGAATTGCAAGGTACGGTGTGACGACTCTCCAATTTTTTACAAATTTCACTCTTAATAAAATCTCCATATCGCCGCCCTTACCTACATATCGCTTTTCAAAATTACGGTCATTATCCCCAAAACCGCTTTATTTTGGTGTTCTCTAATCCACATTTTCATTCATATCTCCAGAAAGGGTTGACATCGGCTTGAAAGAGGCTATTCATTCAATTCTTGAAGTGTGAAAAAAGTTATTTTCCTTGACGACTTTTTTCGTTGCGCAGTATTGTGATGCCTTTGTGAGGCTGTCCACGAGCTTTCGATTGTGTAGGTCTACTAGGAGGTTATAGTGCGCTAAAAAATCGGCCCCCAGGATCGGTTGCGAAACGTCTGCAATGATGAAGCTCCAACGAAACTGGCGCCGTAAGCCGATGTTTAGATTAAGAGATTTTTCTCCATACGTTTTGATTGTTGACTTGTTAGCGGCGTATAGTTGTGTGCTAGCATCTGGTTGACGTCGTTGTGTCGATGTTGGTGGAATGACGCTGACTTCTGCGCCTGTATCCACTAAAAAATGTAAATTGTTGTTGCGATCGATGACTAAGAGGCGACGGTTAGTCCAAATGGACCTGTCACGTACCGTCGATGGCGACAGGGCTTTTAGTTTAACGATTTCGAACATGGTTTTCGGCATTTCGTGGCTTTGTCTCCGAATTTCGTATGGTATCAGCAGATATCTGAATTAGTTTTCGGCGTAAGCGTACGTCTACGTGAAGACGATCGGCGTCTTTCTCTACCCCGTTGCCCTAATGCTGTTTTTAACTCGGCTACCTCTTTCGTCAACGCGCATAACTGTTGTGACAAAGAAGTTTGATCGCCGTGTGTAGAAATAGAGTTAATGTTTGGGCCGTCGTTAACCTCGATGATTTTATCGGCTAGCAACGCAATTTTATCTAAGGGCTCGGTGCTTATTGATATTATAGAACGTATATTTTGCGGCAATCTGCTAAGCCAAATCGATTTAAGCATACTGTCGTTCATTTCGCGGCCTGCTAGCTGTCGCATCTCGCGTAGCAGGGGGGAAGGTCGCATGTCACCAAGCTCCAAGTCTTGCAGAAGTTTTTTTATTCTTTTTTGTTCAGACTCGGCGAACTGTTCTAGCAAGCGTGACTTGAGCGTTTTATACAAGTCGGTATTCGGAGGGTTGAGAATTATGTCGCTAATTTGAGCGAGAACACTGCTTTCAATTGCGGCCACCACGGTGTGGTACTTTAATTTGTCGCTCGAAATTCCAGCCGCTATAAATTGCGACTCCACCTGTGCAATCCATAATTCGGGCTTCGCGTGCCAAAATGGCGGAATTTTGACAGTCACCTTAGCAATTTCAGTGACACCTCCGGTGGCACGTGGGCCCGCTGTACGCTGTGGATCATCTGGCTGTTGCGTTGTGGAATGTTTTTGTTGTTCTTCATCAGCCATAGCTATCACGTCGGGGTCACCAAATTGTAGATCGTTTTCCAAAGAAAACACGGGTTTTACTACTAATAATAATTATATAAAAAGTTTATTCAAGATTATAATTCGTTCGACGTCGTCGTCGTGATCTTCTGATAGAGAGAGAAAAATATTACAATATGTATCTACACGTATATGTGATATAAAAGCAATTCGGTAAAACAGGGTTTTGTGTTGCTCGGAACGGCAATCAATGCAGCGTAGTATTCTCTTGTACTGTATGGGGTGTTCACTAAGTTATGTGAATCGCCACAAATATAACACAAACATTCGGTACAAACAAAAGGCATTAAATACATATACAAAAGAGATCAAAAAGTGTTTGATTTAATTCTAATAAATTTTGGGCGGGACGAAGTTCACCGGTTCTGCTAGTAATCTATATATTGTAAGCTTAGGAATATTGTGAGTTACCAAAAGGATTGGTAAACGTCATTGTATGGGAATAAAACATATGTATATCATACGAAAAACTATACTGACAGCATCATCTGTCAGAGAAAAACATTATGATTGTATGCAGATTCTTAAAAACCAATAATTTGTTGAAATATATCTAAGCTGCTCACACCTTAACTAACCCATAGCACATATGTAGATTCTTTACCTAGTTCTAATCACAAGGCGGCTAAAGGCCTCGTAGCCAATGCTGCGTTTATGTATTTGTATAATAAAATGCTTTTGTTATATAAATTATTATAAAAAAAAACTTAAAAAAAAGTTTAACATATAAAACAATCAGTATTCATATATGACTAGATTACAAGTACATTTGAGCTTAGGTAGCGAAACTCATCATTATGCTATAGATAATTATATTCAATTTAAAGATTGATTAACGAAAATACTCATAAAGAACATTCTTAAAGTTGCTTCTGTTTAAACTACTACGAACAGAAACTGGAATAGAATTCCAAATACGAGTAGCGTTGACAAAGAATAGCCTTGCAGAAGTTAGGCAGTTATATTTAGGCACTATAAGGTCAGTTATCCGTGCAGACTTTGGGAATTCTAGTTTACTATATAGATAACTAGGTTCTTTATTCCGCAAAAGACGGAATAAGAAAATACAATTTCTGGTCAGAAATTTCACAACCCAAAAGTCGCGATCTACAGCCACAAATATGACAAAATCTCGCTAGTCCAAACACATACCGTGTTACATGATTGAAAACTACGTCAATTTTGTGCGCAGATTGAGAACTCAATTTACTATAGATTAGTTCTGGATAACAGATAATTGGTAAAATTAATTGTATGGACAGCTTTCTCCTAATTTCAAACGGAGTAAAATTTGCAGACATTCTTAAATTCCGTAAGATATAATACACTTTACTTACGGTGGAGTTGAGTTGATCGTCACAAGTAATACTAGAATTGATGATAAAACCAAGATTTGTAACCTTAGGCACAAATTTAAGACTCCATTCATCAATGTATAGGGGCGGAGACAGAGACCGTGCCCAAAGTGAGATGGATAACAAATCAACATTAAACTTAGAGCATATACATCCGCATAAGCATGCATATGTGCATGCTGACAAGTATTAAAAATATCGTTTATAAATAAGCTAAATAATAACGGTCCCAAGCAGGGCCGGATTTAGCACAGGGCCAGCGGGGCTATGGCCCCAGGGCCCCCCACCAATTAGGGGTCCCCACCAACACAGTATGAAAGTTTTAAATTGGTTCAAATATTTTTAAAAATACAGATATAAGGAAAAAAATTTCATCGAATATAGTGCGAGAACCATTACCATGCTTTTTAAAATAAATTCACTCGAAATTTTTGCAAAATTTTCAACGCTTCACCTTGCGCTTTACATAGAATCGCAATGTAGATCGTTGCAATCAAATTTTTGGCGCGGAAAGATATTTTAAAATGGCCGAGCAGTTGCTTGCTTATTTGGTGTTCCGAAAGCATACTATTGTCTCTTTCTGTCGAACATTTAGAACGAGAAAAATATACTTCAAATGTGCTTGAAGAATTCCTATTAGGTACTTAATTTTCACAGCGTTCCTGAGCATTGACAATAAATTGTTTCGATTACATTGTGTGAAAAACAGTGCCTTTTATTTATGTATAAGAAGAAAGAATTTAGTTTTTGATACACTCTCACTGCAAGTCGAATGTAATTTACGGTAAGTACATATAAAAAAAATCCCAAACAAAGCACACGGATCAAATTATATAATATATTATTCATGAAATATATATAAACTAGCAACCCGCACCTTGTTTCACACAGGTTGATAATGTTTAAAACAACTTTATAATTGAAATAAAAGTCATTTTTTGTAATATTTCGGAATAATGACCCTAGTAAATAAACAAAATTTCATAAATAAATAAAGTCCAATTAGAAGATATACATATGTATTTATGTACATACATATTAATTATTCATATTCAGTTAGTTTTTATTTTCAGTTTTATAACACTTCATTGTATACAATGTTCGCAGCTTTCCCATCAGGAGCCAAAACAAATAAATTGTCTTTGTTTGTTACACGGGATAGAGCAACATATAACTGGCCATGCGTAAAACATTGAGATCTAAGGTCCAAACCGGCCACCTTAAGTGTTTGACCTTGAGCCTTATTTATTCTTACTGCAAAACATAATTTGACTGGAAACTGGAGCCGTTTAAATTGAAATGGAAGATCTGTTGGTATTATCGGGATTCTTGGAATCAAGACGTTTTCTCCAGCACCACAGCCAGTCAAAATTGAACACTCAATCAAATGCGTTCTAATTGGTTTGATCAGCAGCCTAGTTCCATTACATAAAGTTGGTGGATTTAAATTGCGTAGTAATATTACAGGAGCTCCTACTTTAACAATTAGTTTATGTGGTGGCGTTCTGGGGGGATTTAGAGAATTTAAAAATTCTATTGGGTAATGTACTGCCTCGCTAATATCTATTATTGTGTCTATTGAGTGGAAAACTTGTGCTTCCGTAGTAAAATTTGAAAGTATTAAGGCATTTACTGCATCCACCTGATCATTGGTAGCTGACAATATTGCCCGCTCCTTAAACCAGTCCAATGAATTGGTTATAATACCACCAACTCTGGGATATACTTTCTCAATTAGATCTTCAATAGTTTGGGTTAAATTACAAATATTTGTCAGATCGATTTGCCCACATTTTTAGCAAGTTATTAGCAAAAAGTGCATTTCCTTGTCCGGAAGTAGAAACTCTCATATTTTCTTTGAGCTGTACTTTATTTATATACGGCCAAAGATAACACATTTTCAGAGATGCGTTATGGGATGTTTACCCATTCGTGTGGTTTTTAATATAAAAATAAGCTAAAAGGGTAAAAGGGCTTTCAGTAAGCTTACAGAACAAAACGTGGGAATTTTGAAAATGGATACCTTTTCGTTGCTAAGTTGAATACTTGAGGAAGCTGCCAAATGAAATAGTTTCAAGGAAAATAACTTTTTTCACACTTCAAGAATTGAATGAATAGCCTCTTTCAAGCCGATGTCAACCCTTTCTGGAGATATGAATGAAAATGTGGATTAGAGAACACCAAAATAAAGCGGTTTTGGGGATAATGACCGTAATTTTGAAAAGCGATATGTAGGTAAGGGCGGCGATATGGAGATTTTATTAAGAGTGAAATTTGTAAAAAATTGGAGAGTCGTCACACCGTACCTTGCAATTCACACTTCATATCTTACATCTTTCATTTTGTATTCCCCCATACCGTGAGCAAAGATGTTTACATATCAAAAAGCCAATTTTACATGGGAAACTAAAAAAAAAAAATAGCGACCCCTATGAGTTCAGCTATAGGACCCATCTTTGAAATAAAATAAATACTTGGCAAGATTTACCTCCGAGTAGATTTAGGCCGAGCTTCTCTTGCGCCGTGCTCCTTTTTAATTTTTCCTACAAACTGGCGGGCCCCCTACATGTTTTATGCCAACTCCGAACGGCATCTGCTAGGCATATGAAATTTCATGCCAGAAACATACTCGGAGTGTTTGTTAGACCACTGCCGACGGACGACCCCGCTTAGAAAATTTTTTTCTAATTGAAAAAACTGTTTCTAAATTTTTTATGATGCTTTGCACGGGGCTTGAACCCAGGACCTTTAGTGTGGTAGGCGGAGCGCGCTACCACCACACCACAGCGGCCGCCATATTTGGTGAGAATTTTTTTCCATCAAAGGTAAGTGTTAAAAAAAGAAACAAACATTTTTTTTGAAGCACTCTAATGTACATATGTATATATTTTTTGCTCTGGAAAGTTGGTAAAATTTCATAGCTGAGAAGAAAATGGTTGAAAAGAAAAACACCTGCCCGGTTTGCTAGTAATTTATAATCTATGTCAATTGCATATTTAAGAACTTACTAAAATTCCGTATAAAAAAACCAAATATTTTTTTCTAATTTTGAGAACTTTTATAATAAAAAATACGAAATTATATTTTAATCTAATTTTGAGAACTTTTATAAATTTTATAGAAATCTTTAAGCTTTGAATAACAACTATGTTTCATAGAAATCACTTATTTTTCTAATGGTAATTTTCACAGTGGCGAGTTAACTTACATTCCACAGTTAACTCTCGATTTTCGATTTTCATGTCGACTTATCGCAAGTTTAACTGCCCAATATTGGTGAGTTAACCTCTAGTTAAAAATAAAATGTTGTCTATCGTACATTGGGTGGTGAATATTTAGTTAAATTACTAAAATTGAATCGAAAATTCATTGTTAACTGTGGAATGTAAGTTAACTCGCAACTGTGAAAATGGCCCTAAGGAAAATTTGGTTGTAAAATTACACTAAATAATATAAAAAATTGCACTGTAATGTACTTACCACTCAAAAGTCAAATTATTTATTAAATCTGCACTTTTGATTAATAAAAATCACTTCAAAATAAAACTTTATGAACTGCGATCGTTTTAATGTACTCCCGCAACTAACATACAAACTTTAATAGCATAATTCGTGAAAAGCAACGGTTCTTTTTGAAGAAAGATGTTCATGGTTGCCGAACAAAAAAAATTAAAATGGATCGGTACTCAGTCTTTGGAAATCATCATACAAATTTGGATAAAACAAAATGTTGTAGAATTCAATCTCCCTACTACACAAATAAGTACATATATGCATAGTATATATGTACATACAAACATACGAAAACATAGTGCTTTTGTTTAAACTTTAGGAGTATATATGTATGTATGTTTAAAAATATGCATGCATTATTTTTCTTTTTTGTTGCATTAATCTGGCACCATGCATAAATATGTATGTGAAGCCGAAATAAAAGCGAAATTATGTAACATACATACATCCATACATACGTCCGAAGTGAAGTAACGCTACCGAGCTCTTTCGCGAATTCATCAAATGAATGGCTCACCACAGCTGTCGCTTAAAGCACGCTGCCTTATTCGGTTGGCAGCAAACAAACACACAAACAGATTTTTTTGGAAAAAGTGCTGCTTTTGTTTAAACAATTTTGGTTAAATTAGAAAGAAATCAACTATTTTTTTTGATGCAGAACGAAAGTAAATATTTCAAAGTTTAACTTCAAGGAAGATTCATTCTAATCGGTTGATTAGGTTATGATGTATGGCTGTGTAAACCAAAAATTTATGTTTTTTTACCACATTTTGTCCGATTGCCACGCCCCCTTTATATATTCCTTCACATTGTATAAAAAAAGTCCATCTCACACAGCTAAGCTTTGAAATGCAAAAAACCGCTTTCAAATCGGAGCATTCTGTGCGAAGCCAATTCCGTACATAGCTTTTTAGCGACTTTATTTTATAAGTAGTATAGATTTGTCGCTGACCAAAATTCATGTTTATATATTTTTTAAATGATATTAACTACATATAAGAACACATTTATCTACAATTACTTTCTCAACTCGAATCAGTCAAAATCTACTGGTTCACAGTCAGGTAGAGGCTACTATAATTGTGATCAGTAACCTCTTTCTGACTTAATTAGTAAAATTTTACTGTTCATCAGTTATTTCGACTGATTCATTTAATAATATATCCTTTAGTTCGCAGCAATATACTTTTCATAATAATTTTTTAATCTCCAGTTTCCAGAGAAGCATAAACAAATATCCTCGGAATTATCAGAGTGGAGCATCAAAAAGAAAAGCTGCTGCAGAGAAAGCTCAAAAATTAGATGAGCAGCTTGCGAAAACTCCCAAATTAAGCAGCTTTTTTCAAGTCATCGAGCAACCTAAAACTCAAAATCATGATCTGCCGTCAACTTCTAATCCTGTTTTGGCTCCTGTTTTGGAATCGGAAAAACAAGACGACCCAGCGCAAGACTGACAGGTCGTCGAAGGACCAAAAGAATTTTCTGACAATCTGAATGTGGAAAATGATATCGGAGTTTGGACAGCGCCGTTCACAAACAAAATGATTGATTACTGGATCAAACAAGGCCCATCCGAGTTACAACACTGTGACGAAAATCTCTTTTCGAAGATGTCAGTAACTCAACCCCGCTACGACGTTGATGAGGGCTCTAGAAAATGTACGAAAAATCTATTTTATCAAACGCATCAGAACAAAGAAGTGTTTCATCGCACTTGGTTGTGTTTTTCTCCAACCACTGGAAAAATATACTGCTTCTTGTGTAAACTCATGACGAATTCACCCAGTATTTTTTTCGCTGGGGAAGGCTTTTGCGATTGGAAGCAAGCCTCCGAATGCCTAGCTCAACACGAAACTTCAAAGAGTCACCTGAATTCCCTCATTGATTTTTCAACTCGTTCCAAGAAATTATCTTGTATCAATTATGCAATTGATGAACAGGCAAATTTTGTACTATCATAAATTAAAAAATATTCAAATTCCTATTTTGATAAAAATTCGAATTATAGGTACAAGAAGAAGCTAGATATTAGAGAGAAGTTCTCAAACGAGTAATAAGTGCTATCAAATTTTTTGCTGAGCGTGGGTTGTCCTTTCGTTGTACTGATGAGACAATTGGTTCACCTAGTAACGGAAATTTCCTTGGTATCATCGAACTTCTTGCGCAGTATGATCCTTTCCTCGTTGGCCACTTGAAATAACACGGTAATAAGGGTAGTGGTCATATTAATTATTTGTCGTCCACAATAGTTGAAGAGTTAATTGATCTTATGGCGGAAAAATTACTGGTTGAGATAACGAATCGCATTAAAAAAGCTAAATATTTTTCTGATTCGGTGGACTCCACACCCGATGTGAGTCATGTTGATCAATTAACTGTGATTTTGAGGTATATGGAAACTTTCAATCTAGTTGAACGTTTTTTGACTTTCATCCCTCATTGTGGTCACAAAGGCGTAGACATGGCGGAAGCTCTTCTTGGTTTTCTTGAACAACAAGGGATTGATATACAAAACTGTCGGATTCAATCCTATGATAATGCTGCAAATATGAGTGGAAAGTATAAAGGCATGCAGGCCATAATATCGGGGGAAAAAGAGTTCTGCAATATTCATCCCTTGTTCTGGTCACTCATTAAATTTGGTAGGACAATCAGCTGCCGGTGCATGTTCTTCTGCAATTCTTTTTTTCGATTTTGTACAAGAACTTTTTGTTTTTTTCACTGCCTCAACAGCTCGATATGAAATATTAATAAGGCATCTTTCGTCTGAGAACACTAAGAAGGTTTTTTATGCACTTGAAAACTTAAGCTATACTCGTTGGTCTTGTCGCGCAGATGCTGTTAAAGCTCTTGTTCACGGCTACAAATCTATTGTTAATGCATTGAATGAGATCCGGAATGATTACGAACAACAGGACACCGCAAAATGTCAAGCGCGCGGTCTTTTTAAAAATATGTAGCGATTAGAAACTGCAATTTATTCCCAATTTTGGTATGAAATACTCGAAAGATTCAATTCTACTATCCATTATTTACAAAGTTCAACCATGATTCTAAGTACAGCTTTAAATTCGCTGAAATCCTTGAGTTCGTTTGTTGAATCTAAAAGGGGCGCATTTGATTCATATGAAACTGCAGGGAAAGAGTTGTCTGATGCACAAGAATATGAAAATGAACGCGTTCGAGCTCGTAATGTACGATTGAATCCCGACGATTATGGTAAAGCGTCTGCGGTACAATTATCACCAAAAGAAAAACTTCGTGCAGAATCTTTTCTCCCTGTCATCGATCAACTTGTTGTTTCGTTGAAAGAACGAATTTCTGCATACGAGGTCGCTAATGAGCGATTCGGTTTTTTATCTGAGATTAGCACGATGGAACCTTCTCAGTTGGAATTGGCAGCCAAGAAACTTGTTAGACTCTATCCTCTAGATTTAGAAGATAATTTAGCTAGTGAATTAGTGCATCTCGCAACTTTTTCGAAACAATATGAAAAACCAGACAAACAACCGATAGAAGCAATTTTATATCGTATAATTATTCAGAAGAATGTTCAATCCATATTTTGCAATGCAGAAATAGCTCTACGTATGTACTTGGACATGATGGTGACGAACTGCAGTGGAGAAAGATCTTTTTCGAAACTGAGAATCATCAAAAACAGATTACGAACTAGCATGACACAAGATCGTTTGACAAATCCCATGCTTCTCAGTGTCGAAAATGATGTTCTCCGTGATTTGAGTTTTGATGATGTCATCGATACGTTTGCTAATAAAAAAGCTCGTAAAGTACCTCTAGCTTAAGATAACAATTTATAGAAGAGCATTCAATAAAAAACATGTGAAATTACAATGAGTTTCAATTTTCCGAGTTTAAGAAAAATTAAAACATTAAGAAGGCCCCCACCAAACGTAGGCCCCAGGGCCTCAAAACTCTAAATCCGGCCCTGGTCCCAAGATAGAACCTTGTGGCACACCCATTAACAGTGGTTTAAGACGAGAGAGTTGTCCACCATTTTTCACACGCTGAGTCCTACCCAGACCCAAAATAGTTTTTTATTTTGAGCAAAGTATGTTATGGTCCACAGAGTCAAAAGCCTTAGAAAAATCAAGTAGGCATAGTAACGTCAGTTGTTTCTGTCAAAAGGTATTCTTATGTCATCCAAAATTTTAATAACAGCCTTGGAAAAACTATGATTAACTCTAAAGAAGATTTATTTAACTTAAGTATCTGACGAATAGGTTGCTTGTATCTACATTTCTTGCATCCATATAATAAAGAAGCCCCAAAATAATAATCTAGATTGCAGTTTTAGAGCTGCTTTATTAATTGGATCTAATATTTTATAGATTTTATTTGCCTCTACCGCAAAAACGTTGCAAAAATCCATAATTTCAGCGTTCGATAAAGCGAATATCAAAGGAAATTTTCATCGAGTAAGAAAATTTAAATTTTCAAACAGAAAGTAGTAGTCAAGGCGAATCCATACAAGTTGGTGATATAAATACAACTACAAAATTCCTATGAATTTTTGTTTTGTTTCTCCGTAAGAGTTGTCAAAATTTAAATACATTTTGTTTTTGCTCTTACGGATTTCGAAAGCTCATACGCAAAAGCAAAAACAAAATACATATAGCTGAATAAAAAAAATCAAACCGGCCTTGCTAGATAGGAAGCTTGATTTGCTTTATGTGACAGTTTCGCTTTGGCAACTGAGATGAATACATACAGTTATACGAAGTTTTCTACATAACCAACGGGTTGAGCTAGTAAGCCCAGCGCGAGTCGTGAGGAGCAAAAAGAGTATTTCCGCACCCCCAAATGCATTTCCTAGGAAATACACTTTTGAGAAGGCTTTGGTTGTATTACCCAAAATTACCGAAGTATCAGCTGAAGTTCACCTCCAAAACCTGATGTATCATATCCCAGTGTAGATTACTATGCAATTATCACATGAAATACCGCGCGCGTCCGCTGTTTGATACAAACTCTCTTTTATTCTCTTGCCTTTCTAACCATCCTTTTTTGTCCGTGGTCGAAGTGAACGTCACGGTCGCATCATAAATGATAAAAGTAGTAGAAAATACCACAGAAATATGAGTCCATGAACAAATATACATTACATTAATAGGGCAAATATTTAACATTGTAAGCCAATGCAGCTGCATGGTTTATAGCGCGATCGGCATTGAAGTCTCATTTTCAGGAGCTGTGTCGTTAGTTAGCGGGGTACGGCTCAGTGCCTCTACATGAATCATCCCCCAACGTGCAATGCGCGGTTTAAGTTAATTTTTTTTCCTACGTTACTTATAGCTGCACAGTCGTTACGACTACAAACGACTTCCCTAACACGTATACCCTAAATGTACGGCGTCCACTACTGCAATAACCTGCAATAACCTCCAGTGTATCGTCTACTGAACTCAATAATGATAGAAACACAGATTACGACAACGCCGGCAGGGCACACGTCACAGATGTTCATACGATAGGAATAGCGAGAAAAAAGAAAGGTGATAACTGCACTTGGGCTTTTATTTTAGCTTCAACTGCTACAATACAAAGCTCGGCACTTCACATTTATTATTCTGTGTTTAACTTTTTGTAAAAATCAATCAAAACTTAGAAACCCCAACTTTTAAAGAACCATTTGTGACGTCAATCCTTCAAACGTGGCAGGTACGAAGTAACGGAAGCGCTTTTGTCGTTACCTTCTTTTCTCTGCACCGTGCAACAGTCTCTGTATCACCCCATACAAAGTTATTGGAGGTATCTTTTGCAGTTAATTTATTTAATCTATTTAAGGCTCTCGCGATGACAGCATAATTTTTTACGAATTTGCTATAAAAAAAAAAACCCGACAATCCCACGAATCGACGTAGTTCTGTTTTAATAGTCGGAACTGGAAATCCAAGAATCTCTTTTACTTTACGCCCGCCAGGCGTGATACCGCCACTGTTCCGTTTATTCCCGACGAAGTTTATATCCGTGGCCAAAAACTTACACTTATTTCTTCGAAAATGCAAACATGCCTGTTCAAGCAAATTTAAAAGTAATATTATTATCAATGAACATAGATTACAAAGAAATTGCATCGCGTTTCGTTTCCTGTGGTTGATGAAAATCAAATTTGTTGAAATGTACCCTTTCAAATTTATAAACTTACCTTATTTTGTTAGAGCTGATTGCATTTTATTTATATGTTTATATGTGTTGTTGTTTGTTTGTAATTGTATATAAATTTTCCAATAACTTACTTGTTTTCCTGTCTTATGCAAATTCGGTTCGGTAGGACCAATGACGAGCGTAGGTTAAAGCGCTGCGTCGGTTTTTCGTAGAGCGGAGAAAGTAAACAAATAAACAATTGAATTGGAATAGCTCCGTACACGTACTCGCCAGTAAAAAAATGTCCAGTACTTGCCATTAACTAAATTTCAGAGCGTAAGCAAAATTTGCTCTAAATTTTTTTCCTTTTTATTGTATGTTTATATATTTAATCACTTTTTTCATTTTTCGCCCCATTTTTATGGAAATAATTAACATTTTTAATAATTAGTTTATATTTGTGATCAACTGAATACTGGTAATCAAGTGTTTTTCGTTCTGGCAAATTGCTACGAGTAAAAATTTATCCCGTGAAAACTTACAACTTCCCCTCAAAGCAACTGTCATTTTCGCCCTCTCAATTTCCACAACTTTGCAAGTTTCTTGCATGTTTTTTGCGTACGAAATCGGCAAACTATGATAATTCGTCAGAATTGTTACGAACTATCATAAACTCGTACGTAAAAAACGTAACTAATATGTTTATTTAAAATAAATCGAGGAACTCAACTTACAGCGTCAATCTGCTAACTCTAACAAAATATTTTTCAGTGCGCTACACTGCATACATCGTTATGTACATATGTGTGATCGACACAAAAATTGGCGAAGGACACAAAACAATATTTTTTCGGCTACCGTCCCCTTCCTTTTCCATCCTTCTCTTATCAACACGCACCTCCGCTTCGGTCCCCAGTTGCCCCGCTTACAAAAAAAACAGCGTTTTTCGCGGTTTACTATTTTCGCATTCATTAATATGATTTGCATTGGCCGTTTAAGCATGCGATGCAGAATGTCCACTAAGGCTTCGGTGGTACAGTTGCGTGTGGTATTAACATATTGCAAGTTTTTTTATTTTTTGTCATAGGACAGGGCCCAGCATTTTCGTGGCATGACTACCTTTTATGAGGCTTTTTAATTCACGAGGATATATAAATAATAATAAATTGGATTCATTTTTTTGGAAATCTGATCTCGTTTGTCGAATTTTTTGTTTAAATAATATAATATTCGCAAAGAAATTGCATTAAATACATTTATTAAACTATTATTTTTATTACTTGTACATAATAAAAAAAATAATAATGAAAACAATAAAGTTGTATAATAACTAAATTTGAATTTGAAATTGAAATTTCTTATCGTTTATCTAAGATTAATTAACCTTAAAATACTTACCAAAAATTATAAACATTGCAACCTACCTTTCTGACAATAACAAATCCTTATAACATTCGCTCGCTAATACTCGTATCTGCCTCAGACGTTTACTCCCCTGTTTTACTCCAAGTAAACGCTCAATAAAGGGAATTAAGATTTAATTGATTTAAAAAGACAAAAAACAGCCAAAAAAGTGCTATCTTCTTGGCCCTGCTGCCTTCATACCTTTCATGAATATTTAAAATTTAATTTAAACTACTGCATTGTTAGCTTACAAAATACTAAATTTTAAAACACTATTTATTTTTCGCATGCAAAATGAAACACACTAAAATAAAGTAAAGTAACTATGATAAAAAATTGTATTTTTCTAGAAAAATTAAAAGATTAAGACACATATGGAAATATCATGATATTAAGTGTTAGAACTAAAAAATATCCCGTCATAGTCACTGTAGGAGTTTTCCAATGTTTTTGCCCTTGTACTGTCTGCAGAAAAACTCGTCAATAATCATTAAATCGGAGTTTCATGTTTTGTAGAAGGAAAATTTTCTAGCTTTGAATTTAGCCTAAGTTGGCTCAATCCCATGGAATACTATAAATGAAAGTCTCCAACCAAAACCTATTCTGGTGATTTTCTCAGTAGACCTGGTAAGATTAAAAAAGTGAATGGCCTACATAATTTCACGGTCTTTATTGTGTAAATATAGTAGTTTTAAAGCAAATCCTCATATCTGAACAATCAGTTGTATACGAGCTAAAGGTTGTAGTGATCCGATCTTGATGATTTTTCTTGTTCACTTTAAATTAATTCGCTAAATCTCATACCTGAAAATCTGTTTTATGGGAGCTACAAGCTATTGTGAAGGTATCAAATAAATAAAATACTGATTATTTAATGAAATTTTAATGTTAGAATACAAAACAAATAGCTGCACGCCTTGTTCGTTCGCCTCGCTATTCGATACTCCGCAGCTATCCTCTCATCGTCCTGCATGCTGTTTCTCGGAAGTCAGCTTGACATCTACAGTTTTTTAATAATTCATGCCATCTATAGTTGACAGCTCGGCCAGTCCTGATTGATCGTCTTTCCTGGACGATATTTCGTTAACGTCTTCGTCGATGGTGTTATGCTCACCATCATCTACAAGACTATGCCTTACCCATGGTTTCATATTGTCGTTCGTAAATACTGGTGCATCTGGTAGATCCTCTACCACGTAGCGGTCGTTGGGTAAACCCTTTGTAATGGAAGTTGAGGTAATGCTGCGTCCCAATCTTCATTGGTTTTGATGCTGCATTTATGTGATGCCAAAACTGTCTTATTGACATGCTCGGCCTTACCGTTGGCACGGGATGTGCGCACTGCCACTTGAACATGTTGTATCTCGTGTCTTTGAACGAAGTTCAGGAACTCCTTTGAGGTAAAGGCCGTACCCCTGTCGGAAATTATTTGCTTTAGACTTCCATACACAGGTCGTAATATTACATACTTGGTAAACGCACATACACTTACAAGTATATAACAGTTACCTCGTTTGTACGAATGACCCTAGATGGTCTATATGCACCCACCTGAAGGGCATCGGTATACCTTTGCTTAGGTGTAACTATACTTCCTTCTTACCTCCTGTCACTTTATTCATGCACCATTCTGGACACGACGCAATATAAGATTTTACATATGGTCCCATACGTGCAAACCAGAAGTTTTTCGATACACGCTCGCATGTCTCGTCCAGTCCGAAATGACCTGCTACATCATGACACGACTTCACTCTGCGCCAACTGATGCCTCGTGTTACTACTAGCCTTTTTTCCGTTGACTTTATCATCTTTAACTTAGCGTTAATTTGAGGCTGCTATGCCGTTCAGGACTTCGATGATATCTTTCAGTGTTTCGTCTTGTATTCGCATTGATCGACCACTCGATATGTTGATTCAGCAATTGTTGTCGGGTCTATTGGAGAAAGTTCTTCGCCCCTGCGCGGTGAATGTAATGGAAGTCAAACTCTCGAAGTTTGAGCCACCACCTTGCTACACATGGTAACAGTGGCGTCGTTGCTTTTGTTACTGCTACAGCATTGCAGTCGGTGACTACCTTAAACCCACAGTCATCGGTCGACATTCGTAGTGAACAGTTTTGCTCTTAGTGACAAATTTATCATCCTTTTCTTTTGCGCTTTTGTACGCACCACGTGTCTGTTTGCATCAGATATTCTGTGAATTTTGACATAGAAAAAAAACTAAATAGTTTTACTATTAAAATAAAAGTTCAGTGAACCCCCTTCAAAATGCCGCCCGAACCCCCCCTTCTGGGGAATAGGTTCAGGGACTTAGCAACCCTATCTAGCCCCCAAAATAAAAAAAGAAAAACAAATAAACCTCAACCTGTGACAGAAGAATTTTTTCCAGCATTACCCGTGAAAGTGTGTGCCACAAACAAAAACCCTAAATTTATTTTGATCTAATCAACTGATGAAAACAAACCGCTTTCTATGTTCAGCGTGTTCGCAAAAAAGAAGGCTCTTGACTCAATCAGTACTGAGATAGAAAAAATTAGCACTCTACGGGATGGCAGCTTGCTTTTCCTTGCCAAAACTCAAAAAGTCGCAGACAAATTTCTTAAAAACAAAGATTTTGGAGGTTTGTGTCCAATTTCTGCAACTTTGCATAAAACTCTCAACTCATCCAAAGGCACCATTTATGATAGAAACTTGATACCCACGCCAGAAAAAGAAATATTGGACGATCTTAAAGCACAAGGTGTTACACAAGTGTACAAATTCACTAAAAAAATCGAGAATAAAGTATCGCCGACGGGAGTCATTCTCTTTACATTTGATTTACATGAACCTCCTAAAGAAATTGACATAGCTTGGTATAAGCTTCGTGTACAACAATACTTCCCCAATCCCATGCGCTGTAAAACGTGCCAGAAACTGGGACACACAGTTAAATATTGCAAGGGCATTCCCACGTGCGGAACATGCAGCCTACCGCCCCACGATCCACTATCATGTACCCGCACAATGTGCACAAACTGTTTCGGTCTCCATTCCGCCTCGTCCCCAGAATGCCCGAAATACCAACAATTAAAAGAAATTCTCAAAATCCAAACTTTAAACAAATGTACTTTTTATAATGCAAAAACAATATACAAACAAAACAACCCTACCCCTCTCATACCTAACTACTCCCTCGTAGTAAGAAATCAAACACAAAACGATACAGAAAATACTCCGGTTCACGTAAGAAAAAATAATCAAAGCGAAGTAGAAAAAACTATTCAAGCAAACGAAAAACAAAGACAAACAAAATCTAACCATTCACCACTTAATTCACAATCCAATCCTACCATTCATAGCATTGCCCAACCGTCAAAAACTCAAACTCCAGTCTCTCCTTTCCAAATGGAAAATTCTCAAATTTCAGTCTCTTCTTCCCAAATATCAAACACTCAAACATCAATCTCTCCCTCTCCTTTTACTATTTCTACTTCCAAACAAACTCCAAACTCAGTTCTTAACTCACCATTATCATTACTTTCTTATCAGAAATCAAACTCAGCAACTCACACCTCACTCTCAACAGAATCTCTTTCCAATGACTTCGAAATATCAAACGAATCTCACAAATCTTCTCTTAGTTTTTTGACCGATGACTCAAAATCAAACTAAATACACTACCCCCTATATTAAGTATAGCGTACGTTGTGTATTTGCTATAGTTAAGAGAACCAAAAATCATATAAGATATGCGCTATTACTACATAATGTAAATGTTATCAAAGCTGGTACGAATACTATCGTTTTTGTTAACTGTTCGCCATGGCTAAGATTTTACAGTGGAACATGAAAGGTTTCAATAATAACTTCAACAATCTGCAAATATTATTGAAAGAATACTCGCCATCAATAGTATCTCTACAAGAAACCCACTTGCAATTCGACAAAAAGCCCCACGTATCGAGAGTATATGTTGGCTACTTCCTTAACTTAAAAAGTAATACCTATGCCAAACAATGAATAGGCGTATTAATTAAAAGCAATATTGCACATAAATGCTTGAATATATACTCCAATTTACAAACAATTGCAATAGAAGTCAACCTTGGCTTTAAAATTACTACAGTCTCTGTTTATATACCGCCAAGCCAAAAATTGAAAGCTGAGGAAATAAACGAGGAAATAAACCCCAATTATCCTGCTCGGGGATTTTAATGCTTGGAGCACTATATGGGGTTCCTCGACCACAAACAAAAGAGGGACGATAATGGAAGACGTTATTCTTTCTAACGATCTCATTATCCTCAATGACGGAAAGCCCACTCATTTTTCCACTCACAAGACCTTCACTAATATTGACCTGACAATCTGCTCAGCTAGTCTAGCACCTAGAATTTCAACCAAGACTCTTGACTATTTATTCTCCAGCGACCATTACCCAGTTGTGTCCGAAATACGCTGTAATCACTCGCCCCATAAAAGTCAACACACGCCAAAGTTCATCTTTGATAAAGCTAATTGGTCCCGATTCTACGATACTGCTTTGCAGATGCACGATATCAGTTCCTCTTCTAATAATATAAATAGAGAAACGGCACTTATTACAAAAATTATTCGATCTGCAGCTCACTCTGCAATACCTCAAACAACAAAAAATCCCACTAATAAATATGTGGCCTGGTGGAATCCTGAGCTAGCATCACTCCGTAAAAATAAACAAGATCTGTGGAAAATGTACAAGCGCACTCTGTCTTTAGATAATCTAATCGAATACAAGAAAGCAAACGCTCTTTTTCGAAGAAAACTGAAGGAAGACAAATTAAAAAGTTTTCAAACATTTACAAAGACCATTAACCCCTCATCTAATATCAAAAAAATCTGGACAGGCATTAATTTACTCACGGGTACTTATAAAAAACATTTTATTACATTTATTACACATGACAACAATCCCATTTATGATTCACTGGAAATATCAAACCTTTTCGCATCCCAATGGTCTGACTTTTCAAAAGATGAGAAATTTCATTCGAACTTCGTTACTCAAAAAGTCGCAACCATTCAAAAAATTTATAAAAACCACACCCCTAGCCCTGGTGCAAGGAAAATTGAGACCCCTATATTTCAGAATGAGTTCACTTCTGCAGTATACACCAGCAGAGGGAAAACACCAGGACCAGATAGAAGGCTTGGAAATCCGCTCATCTTTGTGCCATCCTAAACCCAATAAATCTCTCACGGAAATATCTGGTTATAGACCAATATCGCTCTTATCATGCTTAGGAAAAGTGTTGGAAAAAATTATTGCCAAGAGACTAATGTGGTTCGCTACACGGAGCAATCTTATAAGCCAGCACCAAGTTGCATTCAAAAGAAACCACGGAACAATGGATGCATTATTGTATTTCGAACACAAAGCCTCAATGGCTATTTCAACAAAAAATCACTTAACCTCCTTAAGTCTAGATTTCCAAAAGGCTGTCGACCGAGTCGGTCATCACACTGTCCTAAAAACCCTCGAAGAGTGGAAAATAGGTACAAAAATGTATAATTTTATTAAAAGTTTTTTATCATACCGTAAATTTCGGGTAATCATTAACAATGTATGTTCTAACACATACAATTTATACAATGGCATACCACAAGGTTCGCCTTTATCCGTTGTTTTGTTTATAATTGCATTCAACAATATAAGCTCTATAGTTTCAAAATACAATCACATGGAACACATAATGTACGCTGACGATTTACTGATTTTCTCAGGTAATAAAGATACACACAAAATTAACAATGACTTTGTAAATATTTTACAAGACTTAGCCGAATGGTCTAAGTCTTCCGGAGCTTGTTTAGCTTATGAGAAATGCCAACTTTTCCACATTTGCAAAAAGATAAATTGTATTAGCACACCAATATATTTCAATAATAAAAAAATAGATACAACAGACTGCCTTAAAATATTAGGAATTTTTTTCGACTCTAAACTAAGTTTCAAGCAACATTGTATGTACATTAAAAAGGCTAAACATTGTCAACTATTTATCATCAAGAAAATCATATGTACACATTGAAAATTGTATAAACTTAGTTAAAGTATTAATTTGGTCTAAAATTGACTACGGACTACCTATTTATGGTGACTGCGCCAAAACAAACCTTCGACTTATTCGATCGCCATATTATGCAGCAGCCCGTAGAAGCATTAAAGCATTTAGAACGTCCCCAGTAAAAATGATTCTGGCCGAAACTGGTCTACCTACAATCGAGGAGCGCGTACAAACTTGTACACTTAAACTCATCCCAAAGTTATACTTAAGTTGCAACAAAATTTTACACAAATTAACGCAGAATAATACAAAACATAAACGCTTACCAAAACGACCATCTGCGATCTATCGATGCACTACAGCAGCGAAAGAAATTGGATTACAAATACAACCAACTCTCAGTCCCCCGATAAATACCCGGCATGGCACATTGCAAGCTCCTCGTTTATCCTAAACCTTTACCAATACCGAAAAAACTGCACTAATTCCGCCGTCTATTGCCAACTTTTCCGATCCACGATAGAACCCTACATATCAGAAGGATGGAAATGTATTTACACTGATGGATCGAAGAATAATTACTCCACGTCATTTGCTGCCATTGATTCTAACGAACACACAATCTCAGCTGGCCAACTCTTTCATTTCTGCTCAGTCTTTACGGCAGAGACCACAGCAATCATCGAAGCGATTGAACTCGCTCGGAAAACCAAAGGAAAATATGTTATTTTGACTGACAGCTTTTCAACGATATCCTCCACAAAAAACATAAACAACAACAATCACTTAATCACAATGATACGTAATTCACTCATACAAAACCCCAATAAAATAAAAGTTATGTGGATACCGGGCCATATGGGAATTCGGTGAAATGAATATGCCGACTTATGAGCCAAAATGGCAGCAAACGAACCATTGCATTATTTTCCTTACGTTACCAAAAGTGACATCATTGGAAAAATTACCACCCAGGTAAAATCAATTTTTGATAACAGCTGGAAAAATATAAAACATCACTACACAAACATCAATAAGAATCGAAAAAAGGGTGAATATCCAATTCCATATCATCCCATAGAGGTAACAAATTTCGTAAGGCTTCGTCGGGCACACGCAGTTAACGCACGAGCATATTTTAAAAAATACACCCAGACCAATCTGTCACTTCTACAATCAACACCCGATAACTGTGGAACACATTTTAATAGGCTGCCATGCTTTGACCACCGACCGTACAACCATATTTTGCAGCTTAGACCCAATTCATCTTCTCAGGACACCTTCATCAGAAAACATCAACAAAGTCAATATTTTCCTAAAGAAAATATCGTTATATAATAAATTGTAAATTTTTGTTTTCAATGCTTTAGTCGCTAATACTTTGGTAAGACAAGTTAATATATTTAAAAAAAAAAACAAACAAAAAAAAAAAAAAAAAACAGTTGACTAAATAGCTGAAAGCCTCTGTTGCTATAGCTTGTAAGTAAAATAATAATTAATTATTATTTTTCTATTATAAATAAATAAATAAATACCTTAAACCTACATATGCCCCTCAAGCACATACGGTATCGCTACAAAGTTTCAACTATTGTTAGAACTTCTAGCTCGTGACGTCGTTGCAGTGCCTGCTAAAGTAATAAACAGGTCTCCATTCTTTCTGCATTAGGATAGGATACCAGATAACCCTATGGAGCTCGCATCCGTCTGTACCTCGTATGGTTTCGATGCGTCTACATCGTTAAAACTGGTTTCGTAATTATAATCGATTGCAATTATTCAAAGGCGTTGTTCTGTTCTTTCCAACAGTATCGTTAATGGTTATGCTAAAATGCTATATTCCTTATTGTTATTGGTCTCGGAAAATCTTTGATTACCTTCGTTTTGTTGCACCTGTTCGGCCAAAAATGTAATCTTCGAGAATCTAACCGTAATACGTTTTGCATTTATAGCTTCAAGAAACTCTTGAAGTACGTCGAGACCTTCATCAACTGACTTCGTGACGATGATGACCTCATCCACGTAGTTGACCACTTTGTCACGATTTTCAAGCATTTTAATCAAATTAACAATAACCTCCTGGAAAACCATTGGAGCGTTTACTTGGCCAAAAGGCATAACGTTATGCTCAAACAACCCTTCATGAGTTAAAAATGCAGTATACTTTGTCATATCCAGCACCGTAAAATATTTATTTCCATGGACGTGGTGAAAACGGAACCTGGTACCGTTTGCCCAAGATCGGCTCCGACGCCGTTACGTTGATGGTCATCTCCACATCTTTGCATCTACCAATTTGACTAATCTCTCTGCAAAACATTGTTTAAACATTAATAAAAGATTCGTTGCCTTGCTTTTGTCTCCTTTCGGCAAGAAGTTAGATATATTAAATTCCCCTCTCTTGTCTTCTTCCAGACGTAGTACTCCGCTTTCAATCACCATTTGATACCCGTTGTTTTGTAGAACGGCGCAACCCAATAAAATATCGTAGGGTAGCAATCTGGCAGCGAACATATACAATGTCATCTCGCGTTGAACATTATCAATAGTCACCTTGACGTTGACTTGTTTCGTGACCGGCAACTTGGAACCGCCGAATCTAGTAAAGCATCTAATAGCTTCCTTCATCTGCATACCCTTTGCTGCGCTTTCGCATATCAACAAGCATATGCTACCAGTGTCTATGAAAGCTTCCATTCGCCTTCCGTCAAGGTCTACAATTGTTGTAACAGGAGGAGCTTCGTCCTGTTCGTTGTGGCCACCAATCTTCGCAACTGACGTCTTTTTGTGGCAATTCTTGGCTTCATGACCCACTCGTGCATACGAAACACCGTGGTTTTCATTGAGGTTGCGGGCACTTGGTGTGCAATGTGGCGGTAATCGTTGCAATTAAAACATTTTATTTGGGCATATGCTTTAATTTCACTCTTAACTGTTTGATGAGTTGACGGCGTAAGATTCACTGATACGTTGCTGACTGTCGTTAAATTTTTGAGCGCCTGCAACACGCCGCAAGATTCATAGTTACACCTATCATATTCTGAATTTTCATCATTCGACGTTATGGTATTCGTAGATCATCCGCTGATTTCCAGGTCGCTACGCTTAAACCCGGTCTATCCCCACCATTATTGTTTGGCGTTTGTTGCATTTCCTCGTTGCCTGATATCGGTTCTGAGTTGTACCAATGGCTCACGTTAAACTTGCCATCGCCTCTCTCAAACTATTTAGTTGTATTCGTAAATCGTTTGGAGATCCCGCACTTCCTGTTCCAGCTCCACCAGATCTAGCCCAACATTTCTTGCAGTTCAGAATGACCTTTAGTGTATTTAGCTGTATCATGTTTGTGGAAAAAAATGTTTTATTAGCAGAAAATTAATATTCTGAGTATAATTTTATTTCACCGTCTTCTTATTTAGAGCTTGCTCTGTGAGTTGTCTGCCTTTATTTCGTTGTCTTTCTCTTGCTGTTCGTTGCTTGCTACTGCCTCAAATTCGTTTTGCCACTCCAATTGGAAGTTCTGTACGCACACCAACCAATTAGCATATCTATCCCTTTTCAAATTAAACGTTGACTCGTAAAAGCAGAGATGTTGAAATAACGTCGCTTTGTAACTGCGCAGTGGATACCCTTGTATACTACGCTGTCACCTCCGTTTGTAGCATAGTGGCGCCTTCGTTGACTTACGATTTGTCTTTGCATATAAGGATTTGTGTATATGCAAAGAAGTTGTACGATGACACTCACGACGTTTCCGCTTCGCTGTTGCACGGTTTGCAGCAATCCCTATTGGACTCTTCTTTTCAAAGAGAAATGTAGCGTCTTTCAAATGCAGCGTTTGTATACGTACACTCGTTTACCACATTTGTTTATTAGACCGTAGTTGCGTTCTGCTTTGAAATTTGTTGTAATCTTTCGGTCTTCCATAAGAAGACGCTGGCTTTTCGCTGTGGCTTCGTTTTGAAGCACTTATACTGAAAATCTTTTCTTCCCAATGACTATGCGCTATTACGCGCACGTTTGCGCTGCCGTTGATCGTGAAGACTCTCGTCGTTGGTGTATGTACACTAGCACACCCTTGCCATTGCCTTAACGTTTCAAACTTTTTGTTGACGATTGTATAAAAAATCCACCTTTTATTTATTTAATTTAGAATATTAACGAGTTTAATATTAATTTAATGATATTTTAATGTTAGAATACAAAACAAATAACTGCACGTCTTGTTCGTTCGCGTCGCTACTCGATATTCCCCAGCTAGCCTCTCTTCGTCTTGCAACCGGTTGCTCGGAAGTCGGCTTGCATCTATAGTTTATTAGTTAGGAATCAGGAACCTCATGTCTGAACCATTAGTTGCATGGGAGCTAATAGTTATAACCGACCTCGATGATTTTTGTTGTGTACTTTTAGTTAATGATAAATGAAAGGAGTGCCAGATTACATGTCCTTAGCTCATTTAGTGTAGGAGTTATAACGCAAAACCTCATACCTGAATAATCAATTGATCGAAACTATAAGTTATAGTAATACGATCTTAATAATTTTCGTTACATTCTTGCTCAATACTTACTTTCAACTTTTCACTAATAATACCGGAAAGGATTGCCAAATTTCATGGTATTAGCTGCTTTGGCGTAGGAGTTATATTGGACCTTAGCTACTATAAGCGTCACCCCATTTTATTCCAGATAGTTCAAAGCTCTGCTCTATAATCTTTGAATTCCTCCGCCAAACACTACTCCATTCCGAAAAGCAGCAAGAGGGGATCATGAGGTCCAGCATGGTCCAGTTCTACTTCTAAAACAAAAGGTAAAATCCTGCATATTTCGGTGCAAAAGTGTACGTTTGACAAACAAAACATGAAGTCACAAATGATGGACGCATTAAATCCTGAACGCTCCATTTATTCACTCCGTTTCAAACAACAGGTGTTGATTTTGCTGGCCCACTTGTGGGGACAACATTTTTGCTCTTCGCCGAAAATCTCGTGCCAAAGCAGACGTATGCGTATTTGTATGCATCTCCACAAAGGTTATATACCTTGATTGCAGACGCATTCAAAGCTGCATTCACACGATGCCCCCTAAAACCATGTTCGAAAGAACATTTGTAGGAGCACAGAGAAGACCAAAAATGAGTTGTCTCTTTTACTGCAGAAATATCAGCTGATATCGCAAACAAATATACCGTTAATAGACTTTCTTGCCAATTTATTCCGCCCTACGCCTTTCAAATGGCTGTAAGTTAACACCTGCTAACGCGCTCATAGGAAACATTCCCCTCCCATGCAAAATGCTGACGTTGTCAAAAAATAAATGCGCGTGACAAAAATAAGAACAACGGCAGCAGCGCAGTAGCGATCAACCTGAAACTGCAGTCGCTGTGACAACAACGACAGCGACATCAAAAGCGACAGCGGATTGTCCAAATAACTTGAACAGCATCCATAGCAAGAACAACAAAAACAGCAACAACGATAACAATGACTATAGCGAATTGATGATCTAACTCAAACTACAGTTGCTGTGACAACAGCAATAGCAACATGGGAACTACAATATTCAGTACTACCGATACAATTAAGGAGGGTGGAATAAGCTTTATCTTAATTATAATATTCAGTCTTTTGCCAGGCTCTTAACTCGCTGCCTTCACATATGCGGAAGAAATAAAACTTATAATCAAAATCGTAATCAAGCCTACATAGTATGTAGCGTTTTAACTTACTTTGTACTAAAATTATAACTTGTACTCTGGGAAACAGCTGTGAAAAGCTTCAAAATTCACTTTGCTGAAGTTGCCGGCAATCAAAACTTTTCCTATGAGGAGTTCAATACTCTCCTCATTCGTATTGAGGCAGTTTTAAACTCTAGACCCCTCTCTTCTATGTCTCAAGATCTAGACGATCAGTTTACTCTCCATACCCGATCGGAGCCCTGATAATCTCTCTGTAATAAACAAATGGCAGAAACTAAGGACACTTCGCGTACCAATTCAGTACACGCTGAATAAATGAGCACCTACCAGAGCTTCACAAACGGTACAAACGGTAAGGACAGCAAATCAACTTGAAGGAAGCAGACCTAGTCGTCATCAAAGATGATATACTTCCCCCCAATGAATGGCGAGTCGGCCAAATCACAACCCGCAGACATCCCCACCCAAGTAGGGAACGTCACACGTAACATAAAAAAACTCTTTTTATTGCCACCTACCTAACTGAAAAGAACTTTGTTTCTTATCACCCACGTAGCTCAAATCCTCTTTCTCGCTCTATGTTCTCTCATCTCCATCCGTGCACTAACAACGTCCTTTGAAAATGTATTTACGGACCCCAGTGTTTCCGCAAGTCTAGCTATGCTGCCAAATGCTCTCGCTCCGCAACTACCGTGCATTCCGGGCAATGACTCCGGACGAGTCGACCAAGGTGCACCGCTATTGCATCAATAGCTTAGCTATCTCCCGCGTGACGGGCAGCTGTCATCCCTGTGGGTTAGCCTACCGCACATTCTTGCACCGATGCTTCTCGACACTGCCAGAGCAGAAGCGTCACAATAAGTGCCAGTTGGAACGTACACCCCCCTTAAATGGCAGCAAATTACGTAGCGCCAAGCACGAACGGCAGAGTCGTCCCACCTTCCAACGCCGCATCCGTGGATTGCTTAACCAAGAATGTCAAACAGCTGCAAGATCTGGTTAAGATCTCATCGCCACGGGCCTGCCGACATTTTTAGGACATGAGCATTAATTTATTTAATTGATTCTAGTATTTACTCTCCACATAAAATGAATTTACATTGAAATGCTTACTCTTTACCTAAAAGGAATTCACATTGAAATTTCTTACCGTTTACCTAAAATACATTTAACTTAAGACTAACTAAACTAACTAACTAACCTAGTTTTATGTCCCAAACTTTTGCGAACACGTAAGTGAATAAATAGGCTGCCTAATAGGCAAGAAAAAATCCTTCGCTCGCTACTGTCCGACTCAGACGTTTGCTCTACCGTTTCAACTCCAATTAAGTAAACGCTCAATACTGTATTAAGATTTAATTTATTTAAAAACACAAATATAAAAAGTTTTCTTATTCAAGGCAAAGGTAGAATAGGTCCATTATATTTAAATTGAGTATATTATATTTTAAATATTATTTATTAATTACGCAAAATAAAATTTCAATAATATATATATTTTTTAAATTATATTTAATTCAGATAATCTTATCAACAAGAAAATGTTTCCGCAACTTTGAATTTCTCTGTTTTTCCGGTTTTCTCACACGCATTTAAAATTTTTAGGTTTAGCATTGCCAGAACTAGTAAATTCAAAAATAAATATCGAAATATAGTAGGTTCCTTCTGTTGCCCGCGGTCGCATATATTCGACTGAATATTCGTGTTGTCCGTTTTCACTGTGCCCTTTCTTCGTTATACAAAGTTGCATTTGAATAAAATATGAAGTCAGAGTTCCTTAATGGCATTCCACTCCGTCCGTCTTGCAATGTTGGCCGACAGTCGATCCCTCATGTATTATATTTGAAATCTTATTTTTTAAATGTATATAAATAAAAAAATGGAATTTTAATAAAATGTATACTTTTTCAAATTTATTTTATTCAGCATTATTTCGTTGATTGGCAAGAACACATCAATGTGTGCTTACAACACTTAGTTGCCTGTAAGTTCGTCTGAAACCTGAGAAATTATTATTGCTTGACAGTTATTCAAGAACAGATACGATTAGTCCGACAAAGCCAAACGAGCTCCTTTTGAACTATTATGTGATCAACATGCAATTACCAACGAAAGTATAAATATTTTTATATTTAAAGAGCTGGCACCATTGGCGCGCCCAACCAAATCCGAAAACTGCAGTACTATCTTGAAATAAATTTCCTTTTTTTTCAATAAAATTTGCGTAACCCCACCAAACTATTTGTCTGTGTGCCGTTGACCCGTACATTATTGGTATTCGATTGTACTCTTTATGTTAAAAAAAAAACTGAACCCCGAAACGCATGAAAATATTATAGTATACGGAGAGGAAACAGATGAAGACGAAACGGAAAATACGCGAAAACCATAAAGCTTAAGATTTATCGTTGTGGCATCGGTGACAAGCGCACTAGGCGCGAATGTTTGCAACGAAGGTACATGTGTACATGTATTCTGTGTTGAAAGCAGCACCATCTTTATCAGCCAACAGTCAACAAGACAACAAATCCGGTTATCGTCAGCGCGAATAGTGCACAACAGAGGTAACGGTCGTTCACGCTTCTGCCACCAGCGAATATCATGGTACGCGATGAAAACAACGAGTTCAGGTCATGTTGCACCTTGCTGGACTCGGGTTTACAGGTTACGTTCATCACCGAATCGCACTTACAGGCAATGGAAGTCACACTAGAGAAAGGGTCGAATTACATTTTGAGGCGGTACAAAATACCGGCGTAATTAGGACAGAAATATCATGCTTGCACAAGTTGACACACGCATTGCCTCTACAAAAAATTACCCATCAGAAGTGGACGCAAGTGTTTTAACCATGAATATCTAGAGTTGGAGCATACAGAAATTATCAACGCTGCAAACGCTAACCAATCCTATTTATGACACATCGTGCACTATTCAATCCAACAAGCTCAACGACTAAGCTACGCGTGGTGTTCAACGCCTCCGGCAAAAGTACAAATGGGGTTTCACTCAATGAGAACTTATTATTTATTTCTTATGATTGTTAAGTACAACGTCGCCCTGGAAACGATCACATTAACCATCACTAAACGGAAGATACTATCCAATATCGCCAGAGTGTTCGACCCTATCTGCTGCTTTGCCCCGATTGTTTTTAAAATGGGAGATGAGATTGGTGAGGAAGTTTAATTTTTCGTAAAAGGTAAGAAGTACGTCAAATACAATTTTTTGTGTGACTTGTGTTTTGGATTTCAGGTAAGTATTTCAAAAAATTAAAGTTTGTAACGTTCACAGAGTATTGCCAGTCCCACGAATGTCCAGGTATACAAAGGTTGATTCTAAAGGACGTAATTAACTTCACGTATTGTTCATCGTTAAACAAATCGTATTGGGAGATATTCCCACATACTTGTTTGGCTTTTGAACAAAATACGTTACGAATAAATCGACGACACTGTAAGCGCAGAGATTCCTGAACTGTTCGAAGCTGCAACCAAAAATATGGCTCACAGTCCTTGCGGCCAACATAACCAACATTCTGCATGCATGTTTGGGAATATTTGGATACAATGATATCCATGTCCATCGCTAGTTCACACTATCTCCGGTAATTATGGTTACCCCCTTCAGTGGGAAAACGTTTACAATAAAACTGAAAGGAAATGGCATTACCATCGATAATAATTGGTACCACTGCTCATCAAAACTTCCAAAACTCAGTGCAATGTAGAATTCTGCTACTCTATTAAACCAATAAAGTATGTTTGCAAATGACGATGTTACACGCTATCAATTGGATTGTTATGTGACTGCAATGAGGCGATTTGGCGGATTTTCTCATTCCCGATTCATGAACGATTTGATTGAAGAGGTGTGTCATGTGCAGCAGTTTGTTGGCCAACTTCGGCATGCGAACACCTAAACGTGGAGCGCTTACAAAATACGATTATCGTAAGCCAGATAGTCTGGACAAACCTCTCGTTGTTCACTCCCCAGCAAAAATATGTTTACGACACCTTGATAAAAGCAACTGACGACAAAAAAGGGGGCATTTTCTTTCTCAATGCAGCTGCTGGAAGTGGTAAAACGTAGCTTACGTCATTATAATTGGCTTCGGATCGTACGAGGCAATTTGGTGGAAGATGCCGTTGAATCTTTAATTGATTGAAGAATCTACATGTAACATATCAAGGCATTCCGAAATAGTGAAAATGTTGCAGAGGAGTAAAATAATTATCTGGAATGAATGCACAAAGACCCACAAATGGGCATTGATGGGATTCGATAGGACTATGCAAGATCTACGTAATAACACGAGATGTTTTGGGGGAGCGACGATTATGTGGCAGGCGATTTTCAGCAAACAATTCCGGTCATTCCAAAATCAATACCAGCTGATTATGTAAATCAATGCTTGTCTTAACTTTCGTGTATGTGGCGTTCTGTAAAAAAGCTTCAATTTACGAAGAATATGCGCGTTGCGTTGCAAAAAGATACGTCTAACCAGGTTTTTTTTTTAAACAATACAGTAGTTCCAGCCGAATGATGTCGATGACTTGAATTTAAAATTTAAAAGTGCAATTCCTGGAAAAAATAAATAGATTTCCTAATCCCATAGGATTTGCCAACACTGCCACTACATAATCTACTACTAAAGGTTGAATCTGCTATTATTTATCATGTTACGGAACCTAAATCAACCAAAATTTTACAATGGTACAAATTCACCAATAATATAACACAAACATTCGGTACAAACAAAAGGCATTAAATACATATACAAAAGAGATCAAAAAGTGTTTCATTTAATTCTAATAAATTTTGGGCGGGACGAAGTTCACCAGTTCTGCTAGTAATCTATATTTTGTAAGCTTAGGAATATTGTGAGTTACCAAAAGGATTGGTAAACGTCATTGTATGGGAATAAAACATATATCATACGAAACACTATACTGACAGCATCATCTGTGTGTAAGCAGCATTTTCCTTTGATGTGTGTCCACATCAGTCGTGTGCTCATATTAGTGTTAGTGTGAGTTCATCCGTAATAAAAACAGCTTGGTGCTCTTATAGAACCTATTGAACAACAGCGGTTATTAAGTGGTAATTACGTATAGGGATTGCATAGCGTGTGCAGATTTTATAATAAATAAATCACCATTAGTGTTTATTGAGAATCGACTTAAACTCTGCGATTCTAAAAAAGATCCTTTCAAAGAGAAAGATCTTTTCCGGATGGATTCTTCTAGCAGGATAGAGGGTATATTCGAAGCCTGAAGGCTCCAAAAAATACTAGCAAGATAGTCACAGCATTCAGGTTTATTCAAAACGATGATCGATTTGGTTTTGAAATTACTATATTAGATAACCATTTTTCAGAGTGTACCAATAAAACGGGGTATGATCCAGAACCAAATCTTATAAGGAAAATTATTAATCAGAAGAAACTCTGTTGGGCTATATCTAAATATCCGGGACTAGATGGAAGATATCCAGCACAACTACAACACGTACTGCCAAGTATCTGGGGGTACTTATCGACAGCAAGTTTCTTTGGAACGATAACAACATGAAACGGATTAGGAAAGCTACAACAGCACTCGTAATGCGATTCTCACCCAGGATAGTATACTGTATTTATAATGTCATCGTTCGTCCGATGTTGCTCTATGGAGCTCTAGTTTGTTGGTATACCCTCAGTAACTCGATAGCCTGTTGAAAGAACCGGATGAATGCAACAAAGTATTACACCATGTACCTCAACACCGCTTTGCGCGTGTTTCTAATATTTGACGCAACATATATGAAAGGAGTGAAAGCGCGAACGTAGGTAAATGTGTACTTGGATTAGTGTTGTGAAAGTCCTTCGTGTTGAATAGGCACCAGTATGTGTGCGTGTGATTGAGTGGAGGAAAATGCTAACGCGCAAATACAGCGGGGCATATCGCCAAGCAAATTCGAAATTTGTAGCAGTACAGTTATGATATAATTTAAAGTGTGCAGTAAAAATAAGATTATGCAACACAGGTCTAACCTTTAAAACAAGTGGTTAGCGTGCCCATTATAATTACACCGGAAGGAAAATAGAAATCCTGCTCCAGAGGTTCTCAGCAGTTAGGAGTTACGAGAGGAATCCAACATTGAATAGTTTTGCATTACGCCCTTTTTTTCTTAACCACTGAACACCGATCAGCTGCGCTTATTTACTAATTAGAAGGCAAAAGCACTAATAAGGAAATTCATGAGAACACAGGTTAACGACCGCTAGTAAATAAAGGCGACATAGAGAGAAAGATACACCCGTACACCCAGGAACATACATACATATATTTGCACATAAACCAACAGTGTGGGATTACACATGAGAAGCACCAGAACCAGCACTTCCACGAGTTCATGTCCCAGCGCTCGCCATGTCAACGTCCGTTTCTCCACATAATCATTCATTTCCCTCAGCAACAGCCCCTTGGAATCAGCATTAACACCAACAATAATCTCAGCCTCGAAATCCAACGAAGAATCTCTCATAACAACAAGTGCTACTATGGGCTGAGTAGGCAAAGGAGCTGTAAGACCCTCTCTCGACGAACGCAAATGAGAAAATGCTCGAGGCTTGAAATTATTCAGCACGGTGCCCGCGTTTGCAAGGCAGAGGAGCGACTGACGCGCTATTTTGAAATTTGTTTTTACGTACATGTGATCTAATTTTTTATTTGAAATAACTACACCATTTTTATTTTGCACTTGAAATCTTCGTTAATTTCGGTATTAATTTACACCTTATTTTCACACGGTGAGCGTGGCTGAGTGGTTAAATCCTCACCTAATAACTCCCGATAACCAAGGATTATACCTTGGTAAAGTCTAGAATGAAAGAAGTCTGATGAGGCGATGTCATGATTTCCAAAATAGCAGCTATCTTATTTTCTTATATTATTCCCTAAATAAAAGTTGACATCGAGCCCAGTATAATTACAATTTCCGCATAATTAGTTTATGTAATCAGTTTACTTGGAATACGCAAACGTAGGGGGAAAAGGTGAATGACTATGGCAGTTATTTTAAAACTTTGTTTAGCTCACTAACTGTTCAGATTTCTTGGTCCACATGGTACGACTCAGACGTTTGACTAATTAGAATAGAATCCAAATAAAGAGTGAGGAGAGGAAATTCGGGTCCAGGAGTAAAAACGTTTCGATGAAAGTTTCGAATACCTCATCAATTTCATCAACTATCTTTCTACTTACTACTTCAATGTTTTTAAAGAATAAATCAAACTTTCCGATAACTTTTCCTATAAAAACGGGAATTTTTCACAAAATTGCTCTGGCCTCTGGCGGATCAATTTCATTCTCGAAGCACCGAGCATAACATAACAACATTCTTGCAACACGAAAAACTTCAAACAAAGTCGTAAATTCTCAAATTGGAAACGTCAATGTCACTGCTAAAGTAAAATGCATTTTTCCGGCTGACGCGCATGCATTTCGCCCAAAGTTTTCTAAACGACTAAGGAAGCATCTGGTGACATTCCATGGTGGGGAGGAACTCTCCTATAGTGTACATGTAAAAGTGCCTTAACGCTAAGAAAACGCGCTGAAAAGTGTAGTGGGCTCGGTTGGCGGCTGCTATGCCGACTCTTATAACATTACTTTGCCAGTTTTTGCTTATGTGCGTAACTGTTTTTTTTTACAGGCACGCAAGAACACGCTGTATCGGCAATCACGGCTTTCAAATAAATGTTTGAATTAATCGACTATCAAAAGCATTCTAACTTAACTATTCACTCAATTTCTTGAAAAATACGGGCCCCTTCGAGAACTCCGGGCCTCACACTCATATAAGGGTCACACTTATATAAGTATATATAATTATCTGCTTGCGTTCGATAAGTGAACTCAAATCTAAGAAATATGTATGCGTTCGTCTCGACTTGAGTTTTTTAGATTATATATGTATATATTGTTTTTCTTACGGTTAGTAATAATAAATGGTAACTGATAGAATATAGTAAATAAATATAAAGTTGCAGTTTATTCGAAATTTGGTTTTGGAACTAGTTTTTTAGTCACCATAAAGTGCTAAAGACTATAGGTACTTAAGTCAGGCTTAAGGGGCCTTACAAAACAGTGGGTATGACGTCAAAGCCCAAAACTACTTCAAGCAGTTAAGTAGAGGAGCTAACTCCATCTGACTGCACTACCTACTTCCACCTTCTTCATCTTTTCTCTCTATTGAAATTAGCTTGCGCCTAGGTATCAAAACGTATTTTGTTTTCGTTGCTGAAGATCAGGCAGGTGGGAATGACCAATTTAATTTGAGTGGGTGAATACCGTTCAAACAGTTTTGCATGTGACCAAGCGCTAAGTACAAATGAGGTACTCACAAGGGGTTACGGAGTATGGCGACCATGATTGGAGCGAATGTTGATGTGGTATAATAACTTTTGCAGAGGATTTAGTTTGCATTGACCACTGACAGACAGACATGCACCCATGAGGACCTCGCCCAGATGCAGCACTGCATCACACCAACTCCCCTTATTTTTGAGAAGAAGGGGGCCGTGCGCTCAGGCCCCCCGGAGAAGTTTCAAATTGAATTCTACAATGTAACTGAAAATACAGTATATTACAGAACATGAATAAGTGAATCTAATTAATATGAAAAAAGCGCGTGGGTTGTGTTATCAGTAGAGAACGAGGGAACTTCTGAGGGAACTGGGTTGTGTTATCAGTAGAGAACGAGACTGGAAGAAATCGTTCATTACATAAAGAATCGAAAACTTTTCTCAATAAAGATCTGCTACCAAAGAACTTTGAAATTTTTTTATACTTTTTGAAGAACATATTTTCTGTTGAAATAAATTCCTTTAAAAAATCTATCAGCTCCTCGATCGAGTGCCTCTAGTGACAAATTATCCAGAGCTGCAGGTCAGCTTTGTACCGATATACGGATTGAGTTGCAAAGTGGAATGGTGGAATAATATAAATTTGGAATTTCTAAAAATTCTTTGCAATAATTTAGACCTTTAAACATATATATGAATTTGCATAAATGTAGGCAGTATAAGGTAGAGGTATACGCCGCCGAGCCACGCCGCCGCCGCCGCCGTTTTTTGTCATTTTTCACTCGCCGCCGCCGAGTCATGGAAATATCGGCGCGGCGGCGGCGGCGGCGGCGGCGGCGTGCGGCGCCTGAGGATTAATGTCCAAAATTTGCATGATATACTAACACTGAACTATATCGTACAATTGCGTCCAAATTTGTCGTGAGGGGTAGTACCAATCGACGCGTTTCGATCCTCATAATCATATTTCGATGGTGGAAGGTTAATATTGTTAACTATTTTAAAATTATTAACCAAAAACTTTTCTGGGGTATAGTCCCTTTGTATGAACAATTACACTGTCGAAGACGCACTAAATCGCCAGTTTTCACTTTTAAAACACTAGTAAACTATATGATTTTACTGAATTATTCAAAAACCACAATTCTTTTACAACAATAAGTTGTTTATTTTGTTATTAAAAAGTAAACAATATTCGCGAACTGAAGCGATAAAATGCAAGACGGCAAAACAGCTGTCACTCTAATTATATTCGGTACTAGTGCTGTCGTTTGCTAATTTTCGAGTGAAGTGCTTCGGAGTGATTTGGGAGGAAAAGTGACGTGATTATCGTAGTGACTATTTTGATACACAATTATAGTCGTGGGGTTATTCCACTTAATTTATTTATTAGCTGATTATTTTTTTATATTTTTGACATTTTTTATATTAACCGATGAAATTACATTGATGCTAGTTAAATTTAAAGGTTACGTTACAATTTAACAAGAGTTTTAAAAGCGAACGAGTGTTTTCTATTGCTGGACTTACTATTACTAATAAAAGGTCGCATCTGAGTCCTCACAACGTTAACAAGATAATTTTTATTCATGACAATTATGATTCTTGTAAAGAGAACCTCTTATTGTAACTTCTTGATTGCTTTCACAACTAATTTATTTTTACTGTCCTTTAATGGTTTAACACATATTTTTATGTGCATGTATGTATGCATAGATTTCTATATAATAATCATATGACTGTGAATTGATATTTATATTCTTTAACCAGCATAAGAAATGCTAAGTTAATTTTTTGTGTTACAATTACTTTGTTGTTTTTTATGTTATTTCAATAAAAAAGTGCCTAGTCAACAATTTAAGGCTTAAGTTATTTCTAATACCTTCAGCGCTAGGCATTCATCATTCTAATTCAAGTATGAATTAGAATAAATTTAAATTTATATCCATTAAAAATGGAATTAAATAGAATTCCAATTTGAATAAGAGTGGCGAATGCCTGACGCTCACAAAATGACAGGATAAGTTTAGCAGCTTCATGGTTTTCTATGCTCTTTGGTATGTGGCTGATGGCCAGATGCGCCGGCGCAAATTGAGACGCCGGCGTCGCCGCCGCCGCCGATTATTTCTAAGCTTGACGACGCCGCCGCCGCAATATCTATCGGCGTAAACCTCTAGTATAAGGACATAGTTAGTAATTTGGTATGCGGCGTCATGTTTTCTATTCTATGAATCCAAAATAAAAAATTTATTGTTATCTCATCTTAAAATAAAGTTTTCAAATATTCGCTTGATATAAACATTCTAACACATATATAAATTGCCTAAAATTCAGGGTCAGTCTAAGAGAGCTATGGGAAAATACCACCGGTAAAAATCTGCAAATGCAAGTCGCCCACAATATTGAAATTTTTTCTATTTATCAGTTTCGAAGGCGAAAGATTTTTTCTTCATCCTATCGTTCTCGAAAGAAATGTTCGCGTTCTCGTACGAATGCTTCCGAACCCAGGAAAAATGTGAAAAATTTGGTTTACGGTATAAAGATTTATGTATAAAGTTTAGAACTATCAGATATCCCGTTAAATAATAATATTCAATGAGTTTCGAACTGAACTATAAATCCTGCTAAATCGAACTCATTAAAAATGGGCATTCGTAATTTTTTAAGTAGAAGACCTCGTCTCGAGCGCGATCATGTAAACATATATCTACAAGGTTATAATTAATCTAGTATTTATATTTAACTTACAAATATTAAACATTCTATAGCTTCCATTATTGAATTCTTCTCTGGTTTATTGTTACAATTTATTTCTAATATCATCTTCACTCCAATGCTAATTATTTGGTTATTGCCTATTAATAAACAGTTGAACCCTGAACTCGCGACAGTTTCGCAATTAGAATATCCCTTGTATTCAAATTCACTTAAACCTGGAACAGTTTTGCCATCAGAAACTCTATCTCTGCATCTGCCTAAGCCTGAAGCATTTTCACAAACAGAAATTTCTTCGCCTTTTAAGCCATCTATGACTGGAACGAACTCAACGAACCCGTACGATATGGAACTATTCGTGAATTAACTAATAACTAAAAGCCTCAAAGCAACTTCAAGATAAAGTTTGGATTCCGAAAGAACTTTATCAATTTCCGGTATCGGGGCTTAGAAATTTGAACTTCCAGCAATTTTGGCTGCTAAAGTATAAACGGTTGGCTTGCTCTGCGATGATGAACGGTGCTTTCTGCAAATGCTGTGTCTTATTTGGAGTCAGGGGAGCAGGAGTCAATATCCAACCATTAGGTAACCTTGTGACCTTACAGAATTTTCGATCCCTACTAAGATATCGAGCGTTGAGTGATTTGATAATCTGGAAAGAGAATGCTGAAGAATATTTCTGCAAGATTTTCCAAAAAGTCGGACAGATTTGTGAAGAATACGATATCGGAGCGAAGAAATTCACAGTAGCTTCTCCGATTTCATGTGTAGACTAGCGACATTGAAGAGTGTTATCGTATCTGAATTTATTCGTAACTGATCTTGAAAAGCGTTTTTAAAGCCCCGTAAGCCCATGCAAGTAATTATTTGAAAAACTCTCTGTGATTTTGCATGGCAATTGTGCTGTAGTATTTGTTCACAATTCTGTTAAAGCACTTGATGTCTGCAACGAAAATGCTTTCCCTAATATTCATCAAATCTTGCTTATAATCGTCTGTATAATTTATAGAGCTTGAGGCCAGGTTTGTATTAGGGAATAATATGAGAAAACAACAATTTTTCAAAGTGGTAGAAGTGATAGCTGCTATTTCGGAGATCACCACATCTCCTCATCAGACTTCTTTCTTTCTAGACTTTACCTGGCTTTGAATCATGGCACACGGAGTTGCTATGCGAGCACGCAACCACTCAGCCACGCTAACCGTGTGAAAATTGCTTGTTTTTCTCATTATCCCTATCTCCAACCATACCGCTATTAAGTGTGACATCGCCACTATGTGCATAACAGCGTGGTTGGCACTCTGCGTCAACTGAAAAATTATCTTATAATGAAAGTCGACAAAACGGATTGGCTGCACTTAATATTCATCAAAACTTAAAAGTTGATGAAAACGCAATATTGCGTAAAATTTATTCACATCCATAGAATAATGGTTTTCTTTGAAGAACTTCTTCTATTTTATAAAATAAAATGAAATCCGACGACACAAATAAATCTAAATTGTTGGTACATTTAAAAATAGCAGAGTTTGATGTCGGGAGAAAGAACGAAAATCCTTTTTGGAACACAGATCAGAAATTACACTCTTCTCGTTTAAAGATATTTTTTACATCTTGTAAATCCCAGTAAATCCCAATGTATTTAATAGAATATTTTGTGAACCACCAATACAAGGACAGATTTAAAATGACAAGACTAAAATGTTTCCCTCTGTGAAATTTCGCCATATTGAGAAAAGAGTAATGGGCGTAGCGTATGGGGAAACAGGTTCTAAAGATTACTACTTTCCCGGTATTCGCAAAATACTAAAAGCGATTACTTCGAACAGCAAAACGTGCCTTGAGGCTAAGTGCCAACGTCATCCAGACCGGGCGGAAATAGCACAAACTCTCTTACCATCATACCCAGGGGAAAGCCTACTCCACAGACAATACCCATTTTCTCAATAGTCTCGATAAATTTTCAAAATTCACAATAGTGTTTCAAATTAAATTAAGAACTATAATTAACATAAAAGACGCGCTTTGTGAAAAATATCGAGCAGTTGGTTTGCGTCAAGTTGCAGTGCCGAAAGACTTCCCGGAACCGAAGACCCCAAAAATGTTTCGACGGTTCCGAGGTATGGCAGGTTAGTACCGGGGATATATACAATAATATGTGGCCATTGCAGCTCCGCTACACGACTGTCTCACTAAAAAAAAAATAATAAATTTACCATGACGGATGAAGCCAAGAAGTCATTTGATATATTGTAGCAACGCTTCTTATCGGCCCCAGTACTGACGCACCCGCCTTTAATATACGGTTTAATGTACAGTGCGACGCATCCACTGATGAAGTGGCTGGAGTTTTATTTCAACTTGACGACCAGAACAACGAACGACTAATAGCGTACATATCAGCTAAACTCAACAAAGTACCACGAAGTATAGTAAAGCCGAACTGGATTGTGATACTGAGCCTGACACGCTATCACGAAAATGATAACAAATGAATGATTTGGAAAAAACGGAGAGCCACGGAGAAACAGAACCAACTACCAGACAGCATATCAGATGGCTATGTATATAGAGGAACCCAATTTAATAGGGGGACCAGCATCAAGAATACCAAACCTAAAACTTTGGGTTCCGTCAGATCTGCGAAAGGGGTTAGTAGAATCCCCCTATTTATGATCATTCCGATAACGGGATGAACGGGAACTCATTTGAGAAATGTTTGTTGCATTTCTGACCAAATATGTGACAAAACATGTTAAGACCCCCTTCTATTCGCCACAAGGTAACGCCGAAGAATGTGTCAATCGAAAACCAGAAGGATTAGGACCAGCATATTTGTGATGCAGTATTTGCACTCCGTAGTGGAATACATTCAGCATTAACTACTGTATTTTGCAACGCTCAGTATTCCTACGATTCGACACGGTGTATCATACGAGCAGGGGCAGATTAAGGGTAGGCTACGATTCATCTTGCTTAAATATTTTTTTAAATTTTATTTTAGTTATCTTACTTAGTTGATTTAATTAGAATATTATTATATTTGGCACAGTTGATTTCATCGTTTTATTTTAACTTGATATTTTTGGTTAAAATCGTGTTACAAATAGGTAACGCGATATAGGTTGGGTCATATTTCGTCCAATTTTTCTTCCACCTCTCAGTGTTAGCAACACAGTCGAACAATCGATTTATATCGAGAAAATCGGTTGTAAACAAATTACAGTTGAAATAACGGGATTTCACATGAAGCAAATTTTGTCTGACTTGTCTTACTGTATCAATTGCTGTAAAACAAATCTCATTAAGTAATGATACTATTGTCTCTGAACCGTTTGTTGCTGACGTTCAAAGGGAATTGCTTCCTTCGATCAATTAACATTAGCTATAAAGGTAAATGTGTCAATATCACAAGTTAATAACGCATTCACAATATATATTTGCAAGTTTTCGTAAAATAATTCATAATATGTGATTTTTTTTTTAATTTTCCAAAATCAAACGTGTAAAATTTGCCTTTTAAGAGCCTGATTTTCATTTCTAAAGTGTCATTTGTAAATAAATAATAGTTTAAAAAACTTAAAATAAACACACTTTAATAGCAATAGGTATTAAAAAGCAGAAATTAATTAACATAAAAAAATCTATATCATTTTCAAAAAGCGCGGGGTGTTTTGCAGTATATTGTTAAACTAACTCTACTTTTAAAGAAAATTATTAATATTATACATTTTTTAAACTATTGACAATTAATTTCGAGCACCCCATACTGTTAATTATTTTCTGCTTATTAGGTCTTATCTACTAGTAAAGGGTGTTTATTTTTATTTCTTTTACACGATTACAAATTTTGTACTTTTTAGGTATGTACATACATATATCTGTTATTAAACCGTGCATTGCAGTCTTCGTATTTCTTTATATTTCCGTCTTCCAGCTTTAGCAATGCTTTTATACATATTTTGCATGCACAATGATCTAGGAAAGAAAAGAATTACATATATACGGGTATGTACTTAAGTACATAAATAACCTTAATTTGTTGTATCAAACACATACTGTACATGAATGTAGAGTGATGCTTTATCTTTCATTAATACATGTTGGTGTCCATACGCGGAAACTTATGGATGTGTGTAGCAAGTTCAATCCGTGATGCATGTATGTATGTTTATTTGGGAGGTGGTAAATAAGTCAGAAATATCTGCTCTCAATTTTTAAAATTCTAAAGCACCAGATCCTATTATTGACAATTTAGTTAAAACAACAAGTGTTATGTGTCCAAGTTTTCGACAACTTTTTCTAGAATTAAATTAAATTAATCAAAATACAAGATCGAGCTCTAGATCATTTAATAGGAATAACTATAGAAGTCAAAACAGATGTAAATTAAGATCTCATGATGATCAAAATTTGTCGTGTATTTATATATATGTATTTATAAACTTGGAGAAAAGACCAGAGATGCCAGCAGTCTTGTGTTTTCCAAAAAATATGAATTTGTTAAACTAAAAGCGTCCGTTGTTGTGGCGACAAACCAAAGAAGGTTCAGACCTTTCTACTCGTCGCATATTTAGTATATTTGATAAACCTAATTACTAAATCTCTTAATTGATACTACAAAATTGTTGACGGAATTTCAGTCACTAGTAGCGGATCCGGACTGTACAAAGCCAGTTAAGCATGCGACAGTACATCGACTTATTACGGAAGGAAGCCTTCCATTTTCTAAGCCAAGGCGCCTAGAGCCTATTAAGTACAAAGTAGCTAAAACCGAATTTGATTTTTAAGCTGGAATAGGTATTTGTAGACCTTCGAATTCTTCAGTAGAGGTTATGACCTCTCCAGTTAGTACCAAAGAAAGAATTAAATTATTGCCGTCCTTGTGGTAACTTTCGAAGGCTAAATGTTTTGATGGTACCAGACCTTTACCCTGTACTTCATATTAATGACTTCAGCTATAATCTTAGTAATAAAAATATATTGATGGAGCTAGGAGCTTTTTCCTCAGCCCTTTTCCTCGAAATAAAATGAACCGAACGAACTATGTACTTAAAAAATAATTATTTATGATTAATACATTAGGATATTTGTTAAGTTAAAATATGTATGTCTAATAGCGAAGAATCGAAGAAGCGAAGAATCGGAGAAGCGAAGAAGTAATTTGTGATGCGTGGTTGAGCAACGAAAAGCGACTGAATGCTGTGGACTGTATGGGCAATTAATATACTAGTGACGCTGACGATGAATAGCGAGAGTTGGGTGGCGTGATTTAACTGCAGCCTGGTGTCATTCCATTATGTACCTATGCACATATGTATGTAGGTATACAAACGTGTGTAATTTGGGCTGCATCAATAATGAGTGGTGATGTGATATTTGTCGTGCCGAAAATCCATTTTTTATGCACGCACTTTTACATATGCTCCCGATTAGCGGTGCCATGCAAAATAATAGACTGCTACTACCTATTACTAAATGCAATGCGGGCAGCGACCCAACTGGCGCTGCCGCTGCCCTGACAATGTTGGCAGCGACTCAACTTGCGCTGCTACTGCGATGATTTAACCCTCTGAGGACCCCTGTGCTTCAACATCCACCCCCCCTGGGAAGTGATACTTCTCAGTATTTGATTGAAGATTTTTCTCGAAGAAAGCTTAGCAAGGTTTGGCAACCAGCAAGAAGATGATGTCGATGAAAATTCATGATGAGCGTGGGCACGAAAGGGTGCGATTTTGGTAGCAAAACTGGATGGGTGTCGTCAAATTTTAGCGAAGAGTTTTTAAGGCGACCTCCGATTCCGATAAGTCCCTTGTGCAAGAATGGTGATAACTGCGAAAGTGGTGATTTGCAAGGAATTGGACGATTTGACGGTAGATTTGTGATTTCTTCTACAAATGTGTGATTTTGAATAATGGCGCAGATGGTGTGGTGAAGCATCAGTCATTTCTGATGCGGTTATGTGATCTTGGAGGTCGAGGTGGTGAAGTTTGCGAGCTGTGTCTACGAAGCGCCGCTCATGACAAAAAATACGAATGAGTTTGTGGTGGTTGGTGGAGAATTTGTGCTCGCCGATGATATCTGATGTCGGCTTTATTATGAACGTGATGTTTTGCCGACATTGTGCTGGGATTTCGATGCCGATGAACGATGGTGATGGCGGTGGTGATGGCTAATTGTTAGCTTCAAGCGTTAGTCGAAGATTTTCGATAAGTGACAGTTTTGCGCAGAATGACCCCCATTGCGTGTACACGCAAGGAGGAACACTTTCATCCCAATTTAGACGAAGCTTCCATAATTGCTGCAACAAATCCTTGCACGTGACAATGAGTGAGTTGAGTAATCCCAGGGGGCGAAGAATCTAGCGATGTGAGAGAGAATGGTTTTCTTACTCACTTTCGATGATGGTGGTGATGGTGTGTAGTGAAATAAAAAAAAACTATGATGATTTGACGATACATCTTTGTAACGTCAGCCACTAGCACGAATGTATGCATTCCGAATCTCATGAGAATCGAAAATAGATCATCTTGTATGGTAGATCCAATTCGAAGAATGTCGTTGAGTGCCTTGCCGTTGCATGCGCGGCACGATGCATCGAACACGACGCGAGATTTGGTGGTGCTGCTATCTAACTTCACTACTGCATGGTGTGGTATGTAATTTGCGAAGCTACCAGGATGAGTTAAGCGAATCATGTGATGAAGATCGGAGTATTCTTTTATGAAGAAATTATATTCTCGCTCGAGACATTTGTTGCGACGAAGTTTGGATTCGATGGGCACTAATCGTTTTAGTGCTATATCATAAGAGCTGCCCAACCCGTGTGGTGATTTCTTAAACGGCAAACGAACGATGAACTTATTGGTGTTGGGGCATCTCTTTGTTGTCTCTGCAAAAAATTGTCCGCTTTCGATTTCATCAATAGTTAGATTTGATGGAGTTTGATGTGGATTATGTTCGATGAACCAAAACCTTTCCACAATATGATCTAGTGAAGGCTCCAATGAGAGCGAGCAAGCCTCTGGAACTGTTGAATCATGTGATATTGGTGAAGGCCATGCGTTGGGCAGTATGCAGTCGGTGCCTACTGACGTGGTGTATGATGCGACCAATGACGCCGAAGATATTAGTGGTGAAATTGTGACACAAAGTATCTGGGCCAAGCGTTCAGTTACGAAATGCAAATGCGATGCCGAATCAAGCAGTGCACGATCAAAAATTGTTGCACCCGATTGATTGCGAAGCTGAATTATGGCTGTAGCTAATACGGCTTCTTGACCGTTGTCACAAACCTGAAGTACTGTTGGTGTCGAAGATGATTTTATAGAGGTGGATGGTGTCCATGGCGAAGACGATGATTGTTGAATGGTTGTGGTCAGTTGCGAACGGTGCAAGAGCGAGAGGTGACTGACCCGACACACTTGACATCTATTCGTGGACGGACAGCCTTTCGATGAGTGATGTGGGCCCAGACAGTTTAAGTACAGATTCTTTTTCTTTACTATATCATACCGTTGGACTGGTGGCAGCTTCATGAAGACCGAACAGTTAAAGGCCTTATGAGTTCTAACGCTTTCACATGATATGCATTTTGGTTGATTGGTGGCGATGAGCGACAACTGTTGTGGTGACCGCCGAGGCTGAGACTTCGGTTGCGATGATGATGTTTGTTCTAGTGACCGATGCGATGATTTGGTTGACATAACGCTGTGATCGATGATATCGATGAATTGGAAACGACGCTCGGGAAATGGTGCAAGATCTTCCCATGTTGGCAATGTGAGTGAGGCCTGCTGTGTTCGCTGATCCGACTTAGCAGCCACTTTTTCTTCCCATTTCACTTGTGTTTTGTGGTCGAGTTTAGAAACTACCAAGTGGAGCAGCGGCCCGTTACCGATTTGTGAGGAGGTTGCCATCGACTGCATGGCACGCATGTTGGCATTTATGACGTCAACAATGCTACGAAGATTTCTATCGGTTGGGTTGGTGATGCGTTGGGTGTTGAAGATGTGCTGAAGATGCGCCTGGAATATGAATCGCTTATGGTCAAATCGGGCTTCCAGCAGCTGCAGCGCCTTCTTGTAATTTGCGTTGGTCACCTCTAACGATTGTATGAGGGTAGCTGCGCACCCTGACAGGCTTGAGCGCAGATATTGAAATTTTTTAATACCCAAGAGGTCTGGATTTTTGTCGACGAGAACCACAAATATGTTGTAAAATCCAGCCAGTCCCGATAGCTACCATCAAACGTCGAAAATTTTAATTTCGGCAAATTGATTATCTGCCGCGATGAAGATGGGGTGTGTTGTGGTGGGATCTGGGTGCTGCTCAGCTGCATATCGGATGAGTTGGTGCGCAAAAATGAGAGCCTTTCACTGTACAAAGCCTTGGCCCTACAATAGCTTTCGTCCATGGCCAGGCGATGGTCTTCATCCAGCTGGGTTTCGTCCAGAATCTCCAGCTGCGTCTGTAGCTCCTCGAACGAATCGTAGTAGCGCTCGATTAGCGCTAGTTTGACCTCTACGTGTGGTGCTGATAACGCGCTAAATTGAACCGACGTCATTTCAAGAGCTTTCAAGCGATTAACTAGTGATAATCGCTGACTCTTTTTTACGCGGACTTCACGCGATTCGCGGTACAGAGGAGTTTGCACCCCTGTATCTTCTTGTTCGATATCAGACATACTGATGGCCAATTATGAACGAAAAAAATTTTATAATTAATCACGATAACGAAAATTTGCGAAATTTTATGAGCCGGGCGAAATCCGGCTCGAAGGACCATTATGATGGAGCTAGGAGCTTTTTCCTTAGCCTTTTTCCTCGAAATAAAATGAACCGAACGTACTATGTACTTAGAAAATATTTATTTATGATTAATACATTAGGTTATTTGTTAAGTTAAAATATGTATGTCTAGTAGCGAAGAATCGAAGAATCGAAGAAGCGAAGAATCGGAGAAGCGAAGAAGTAATTTGTGATGCGTGGTTGAGCAACGAAAAGCGACTGAATGCTGTGGACTGTATGGGCAATTAATATACTAGTGACGCTGACGATGAATAGCGGGAGTTGGGTGGCGTGATTTAACTGCAGCCTGTATCATTCCATTATGTACCTATGCACATATGTATGTAGGTATACAAACGTGTGTAATTTGGGCTGCATCAATAATGAGTGGTGGTGTGATATTTGTCGTGCCGAAAATCCATTTTTTATGCACGCACTTTTACATATGCTCCCGATTAGCGGTGCCATGCAAAATAATAGACCGCTACTATTACTAAATGCAATGCGGGCAGCGACCCAACTGGCCCTGCCGCTGCCCTGACAATGTGGGCAGCGACTCAACTTGCGCTGCTACTGCGATGATTTAACCCTCTGAGGACCCCTGTGCTTCAACATATATTTTGGTATGTTTTTGTTCACACGAATGCTTTTGTTCTGCATTCTGCACAAACTTTCCAAAGGCTCATTAATGAAGTATTAAATAGGTTAGACTTTATTTTCACCAAAGTGTATACAGCAAAATGAAACAAATATATGGCATATTTTCTTTCGAAACGCTTATTTGACAACAATATTGCCATTGCGTTAACACATACTCCAGTAGCAACTTATGATTTATGTACAAATATGTTTTTCAAATTTACACACTAATATTTTAAAACTAAGCAAAACTTATATGGCAACGAAAAAAGAAAAAAATGATTTTGCAAACTGAAAGTTTTAGATCATAGACAAAACTAAGGATATTGAAACAATTTCGGACACCTTTGCCTATGCAGCACTGCCCACAATAATTAGGTAGGGATGTTTTGTGTGTCGACAAATGTGGCAAAGAGAGGGAAATGGATGAATGCTAAGGACAAAACAAACCACTTTGAGTTTTTTTCAAGCCTTCTGAGCCTACTATGGCAGTGAAAATTTTATACATAAAGTGAATACTTTATATTCAAATGCTTACATTTGTGTTCCGAACAGAAAATATTTGTCACCCTTTGAGGGGTTCCACAGACTATTATGTCGGGCTCGTTTGAATTCAATAAATTTATATGAAAGTGCGTATATTACCCCAAGTAAATCGCCGCCGTCTAAATGTAACTAAAAAGTTGGCCAACTTTATGTGAGTGCGCATACTGCCGATCAAACAGTCGGCCAAATTACCGAAATTATAGTGAATTTTCCAGTACACATTTATGAATTTTACTTTTTAGAAGCGCATAAATTTGGAAAAGTCGTTGCTTGTTGAAAGTTCAGTTATAAAATTAATAGAAGAATTATAAAGACACCAGCTTTATATAAAAAGATTTAAAATATTATGCTGACATTAATGTAAAGGAAAAGCCTTTGGGGAAGTATGCGTAATAGTTGCCCCGATTGGAATATGATTCATGTCAATGACAAAATAAAACAAGGTACTTATGTACGCGAATATAGTATACTTATTTATCTAATAGTAAGAAAAAAAATATTTAAGGTTGTTATAAAATGTGCTCGCTATAGGAATTAGAACTGAAATTGCAAAGTAGCAGGTCAAATTTTAATTATTGTTGGTAGAAGTTTAAACTGATACCATTTTATGGCACTCGTTAATATTTAAACTATACCATAGTGGAATCAAATGGAGTCTTGAGGAGAAATAAAATATAATGGCATATAATGTCGCACGATGTTCGTATCGCTCCCTCCGCGACTATTAGTAATACATAAATTATCTATAGGGCAATTGAAGTGCGTGTTTTACTCCAACCTTAATTCGCACAAAATTATGAAGTACACAACACGTTTTGATAATATGAACAAAAAATTCTATGTTCATGTCAATTGGTCGGTGAAAAATGGTCACTTATTAGCCAGTATACCAAAACATTCTTTTGGCGTAACTCACATTTTTTTTAGCATACGGCCTCAAAATTTGATTTCCAAGTCCAAATGCTTCATCAACAACAACCGAAAACGGCATGTTATTTCCATCCTCATCATGTGGCAAGTGCCTTCATTCAGAAATATTAAGCTGGTTGTTGGCAAGCCGTTTAACCATTTCAAAACTTTTGAATATTGCCGCATCACTGCTTCTTCCATAAGAACCAACATCAATGGAAACAAAAATTTATAGTCCGCATTAGTCCATGCTATTAAAACGCACGAAGAGCATGTTTTATTATTAAAATATGATTAGCCGAAAAGCGCTGGCTGCATCATTCGAATTTGTTTACCGTTTATCGTCCCCAATGATGTTGGGGAAATCAGTCCCGCTGTAAAATTCGTCAGCAATTTCAAGCCAATTGGCTTCTGTTTTTTGCTACCATATACTCGTAGAGAGGTTGGAGTACCTCCCATATTTTTTTACATGTAGTTTTAATTATTTCTCGTACTGCGGATGCTCCCAGCAAGTATTCAAATAACAACGCTTTAAAACTAGCTGCAGTGGCCAAATACCTGGAAAGAGCAATTTATTACACTGTGATAGCTTTTTCAAAAAAAAAAAAAAGACAAGACCAAACTCGACGGTTTCCCCCTATTTCGGGTCCTACGAATCGAACTGCATCATTACTTTTTTGAGTTACAATCATGGTTTCATACAAAAATTTTTGTTGAAGTTTTTCATCAAAGTGGCCCAATGTAAGAGAAAGGCACATTTTTCTTCGGTCTCTAACTTTTTTAATGTTGACTTTTTTGGTAAACTTTCTTTGGCAAAGCTTCTCAGAATAAGTCCGTCTTTAAGTTCTTAGATGACTGTAAACCCCAAAATCAATGTTTTTTGTGTCCTTATAGCCAATATGTCGAAAAAACTGAAATTTAATCCATTTTTTTAAATGTTTTTTCCCTCACGTTTCGTCAATATTTTAATTTACCCTTTGATACTTATACATTAAGTGACATCTTGTAATAGTAAGAAACTTAAGCAAAGACAACGTTCTGAGCAAACTAACCATTAGAAAAAAAACTTAACAAAATTTGTATTTTTTAAAAAAGCTACACTAACTATGTTTGTGTGCTGTTTTATTTTTTTTGTATCTTATAAGTGTTAACAATAAGTATCATAAATTTGTACACAATATTTAAATTAAATTTAATAAGACTCATCTATCAATGTCCAACACAAATCAGCAAGCAACGAGTCAAGCTTTTAACCACTGCACTGATAAGAAATAACAACAAGTAACGTTTGAAAGAAACGTTAAATGCTTGCCTAAGAGTCAAAATTTAAGCATAGATTGCAGTAGTTAATTTGACTTTGACTTCGCGGAAAGAACATTGTTTTAGTGCCTTGTATATTAAGAAAATAAATTAAAATTAATAAGTGTCCAATTGGCCTATCGTTGTTCGGCTACGTATGTGGAAAATTTACAAGCTCTCGGAGTAGACGCAAAATATCTTCGGGAACTGCCGGCATCTACGAGGAATATTTCGATTTGCCCGTTATAAGAGACGTAGATTGGGTGCCAAATACCATTTGCACGCAATGCAACAACAACCTGCATAACTGGTCAAAAAGACTGTGCCTAAAAATGGGGTTCGGCATCCCAATGATTTGGATAGATCCACAAGGGCATCATACTGGTAACTGCTACGCGTGCAAGAACAAATTTGCAAGACTCAACAAAAAAAACACAGTTTACAAAAGTGTTCAATCTGCACAGCTACCAGTATCTCACTCAGAAAATGTTCCGATACCAAGATGTCCAAGTCCAACTGAGAGATACATATGTTTCGCCAACATTTTCCACCGAGCCTACAGACCTACTCTTAATGTATAACCCAACCGAAGTTGAAAGCCCATGTCGTCACTTGGAGATTTCCCAAGCCCGTTTGAATACGATGGTACGACAGCTGAAATTATCGCAAAGACAAGCGATTTGCCTAGCACATCATCTTCGATCGGTAAATATATTGTCTAAAGATATGAAGGTGTATGGATACCGCAAAAGACAGGAGGAGCTTTTAGATTTCTTTGAGGTTAATGGCGACAATACTTTTTCGTATTGTAAAAATATTCCTGGTCTTATGCAATACATGAACTGTGAGTACAAACCAGAGCAATGGCGCTTGTTTATTGACTCGTCGAAAAATAGTTTAAAAGCAGTATTGCTGTATGTGGATAACACAAAAAATCCGGTTCCAATCGCCATAAGCTCCAACACAAAGGAAACATACGAAGCAATGAAATTAATTTTGGACAGAGTTCAGTATCAGCAGCATCAATGGAAGATATGTGCGGATTTAAAAGTTATCGCCTTGCTTACTGGTTTGCAGACAGGATACACAAAAAATATGTGCTTCATTTGTCATTGGGACACAAGGTACCACGGAAACCAATATAGAATGCGTGATTGGAAGCTTCGCACAGAATTTCATTTAAATGTGGCAAATGTTATCCATATTCCGCTGATACCAGCTAATAACATTTTGCTACCACCACTGCACATAAAATTGGGAACTGTCAAAAATTTCATAAAAGCAATAAATCGAGATGCCGAAGCTTTTAAATGTTTGACAGAAATATTTCCAAGACTAAGTGTTGCGAAAATAAAAGAAGGTATTTTAAGTATTTTAATAGAACGAATGTTATGTTGATACATTATTTTCAGGTGTTCTCAATGGCCCCGATATAAGAAAACTTATGAAGAACGCAAAATTCGGAGAACTTCTAAGGCCAAATGAAAAAATTGCCTGGAACTCCGTTATGACCGTTATAAACCATTGCTTAGGAGTGCACCGGTCTGAAGATTGGAAAAAATATGTGGATGACATGGTAGACGCTTTTGAAGAAATAGGTGTGAATATGTCCTTAAAAATTCATTTCCTTCACCATCACAAGGACCATTTTGAGCAGCAAGTTCCGACTGAATCCGATGAGCATGGAGAAAGATTTCACCAAGTCGCCGCCCCCCTTGAGCATTGGTACAGCGGCAAAAAGCTTGACTCGTTGCTTGCTGATTTGTGTTGGACATTGATAGATGAGTCTTATTAAATTTAATTTAAATATTGTGTACAAATTTATGATACTTATTGATAACACTTATAAGATACAAAAAAAATAAAACAGCACACAAACATAGTTAGTGTAGCTTTTTTAAAAAATACAAATTTTGTTAAGTTTTTTTTCTAATGGTTAGTTTGCTCAGAACGTTGTCTTTGCTTAAGTTTCTTACTATTACAAGATGTCACTTAATGTATAAGTATCAAAGGGTAAATTAAAATATTGACGAAACGTGAGGGAAAAAACATTAAAAAAAATGGATTAAATTTCAGTTTTTTCGACATATTGGCTATAAGGACACAAAAAACATTGATTTTGGGGTTTACAGTCATCTAAGAACTTAAAGTCGGACTTATTCTGAGAAGCTTTGCCTAAGAGTGTTTACCAAAAAAGTCAACATTAAAAAAGTTAGAGACCGAAGAAAAATGTGCCTTTCTCTTACAATGGGCCACTTTGATGAAAAACTTCAACAAAAATTTTTGTATGAAACCATGATTGTAACTCAAAAAAGTAATGATGCAGTTCGATTCGTAGGACCCGAAATAGGGGGGAACCGTCGAGTTTGGTCTTGTCTTTTTTTTTGACTATCACAGTGTTATCAAATTATAGCTTTCCTATTATTTTATATATCATAGATATGCTCGCATCATGGCACTTTGAAAACAAGTGTATATATTTTTTCAGGTAACGATGTACTAAAAAATGGGATAATTTGCAAACATGCTTTCGTAGGGAGTTAAAAGCACACAAGCAAACAAAATTAATTCAAGCTGCATCCAGGCGCCATCAATATGTATATTTTGAACATCTACTATTTTTACTTCCATGCATGGAGTATCGGCCAAGGGCAATTAACCTGCACACAGATAATAGTGAAATAAATGACGACGATGGTGATGATCTTGATACCTTTCTTTCTACATCGTTATCTATTCCTCCGCGGAAGAAACGAACTCGTGCAGCGAGGCAAGCAGATTTGGATGAATAGTTATTAATAGCTCTGAAGAAAATGATAATGCTAATGAAAGTTTGTGCGGTATCAATTCTACCTTCATTGTGAAGTCTAGCTACAGAAGAAAAGCTTTATGCAAAGATTGGTATACTAAATGTGTATAAACAACAAAAACTAGACAATCGCACTCAGATTGCTGATCAACCAACAAGTGTCTACAACGTAATACGGCAAAATATATCCAGTTTCCCCGTTCATCCTCCAAAGCCTACCATCTTGACAAAATACTTCATTATGTTTGTACTACTAATCTATCGCCAACTCCACTAGTGTTTTAGAAAATTCTATTATTTCTTCATTGTTTTTATACATTGCCAAAAGAATTATTGGAGCAGTAATTTTTTTGATATTATTCACAATGATTTTCATAAAACCTAGTTTCTCTAATTTTTTTATCAAAATATTCTATAACAAAAACAATATAAGTAAAAATTCAAACTTGATACCATGATACAAAAAAGGAAGGTAGTTTAACTTTGACTTTTTTATATAAGTTGTGCATACTGACATTTATACTCTTGGTAAATTGCTAAAATTTTAATGTTTTTTGATAAACTTTTACTCACAAGATAAATATGTTCACTTAACATAATTATTAAACAACTTTTATTGATTTAAATTACTGAAGTGTTCCATTTTCAGAAATAATGTGTGCATTAAATATATAAGACTTACCACAGATATATATATATCTATATATGTATACAAGTAATACTCAGTCTACTTGTGTTGATATGGTCTCCGCTTCAATTACGTATTGGTTAATTTAAAATATTTCACGAAAAAATGGTCGGAATAAACAAAGAAAAATTTTGGTAATGCATCTGAAGAAGTAAGGTAAACTCGCGGTAATGTAGACCAAAAAAAATTTAGGCCTGTTTTTTTGTAACTCCTTCTAGAATTTTTTAAGTCCCTAAATATGCAGCTCATGTTACATATAAAACATCTAATTATTTGATATTTTACTGAATCTTTTAACAAATTCGCTCAAACCAGATACGCAGAGTTTAATATTGCATACAAAAGGTACTGTTAATTTGATATAAAACATGCGCCGGGTATTTAAAATTCGGTTTCACCCGAACTTATCAATCTTATTAGTTTTAAAATTATTATTTTAATTAATTTGTTTTTCACTTTTCAATCATTTTAATTAAAATTTGTTGGTTATACAAAATTAATATATTTATTTAGTTATAAGGAAATTCATTAAAAGTTAAGTTAGTTATTTTTGCTATAGGCAAACGATTGCCATTTCGGTTTAGTCTTTAGGGATTTATTTGGAACCCAGACACCATTTATTTTTGAATTGTTTTGTTTTTTTTACAGCTTTCTGGGTCTTAACAAGTTTGGCTTTCATAGTAGTCTAGTAGGTTTCAATTCCCGAAGTTCTGCTACAAAAAAGTCCTTGTAGCTATGGTACCACCCTAAAGGCATTTTTACATAAGAATTTTGATGAAGTCGAACAGAAGGTAAAAACCGGCAAGCATACCTCAACATACGTTTTTTGGTTAGTTATTCCCAGTACCGCGCTTCGAACCCGCACGCTCCGAATGAAGCACGTACTCGCAACCACTTGGCGGTCGCTTACCAATGTGATCAATCAGAATGGAAACAGCAATTTCAATTTGAAATTCTAAGCTAAGAGGGGAATAAAAAAAACAATTTACCCGTTCTAGTAACACCTTGTATTCTGTAATTATAAACTAACTATGATATGTGATTTTTGCTTATGCTTACGAACTGGAGTTCGACCGTATGTTTGGGCTGTACATACTTGCAGTAGGAATCAAAACGTTGTAAGAGAAAACATTTAAAAACTGTCAAAAAAAATTAAAACCATTACTCAAATGTGTGGCTCTCTTTGCTACACATTACATTTCCACATAGTTGATATCATATGCATTAGTAACATGTTATTAATCATTTTATACAAATATTATTAATTAATTTATCGTTAAAAGGTTCATATAGTAATTCATGTGTCGGGTGCTTTCGAAAAAACATCAAACGTTCCGACGGTGAAACTGGTAAAACGTAATAATATGCGAGCGTGATTTTACGATGCAAGTCGGTTTGTATACATGAATGGAAATACTTTTAATATGAAAAGATAAAAATAACAGTGACTCACACACTGCGTATATTACTTACGTTAAGCGGATATCGTTACCAATGACACCAATACTACGAAAACAGAACAAATCAGGTTTTTAGACAGCCACATGAGCTTATATTTGTATGAAGATGTGCATTAAGGTAGTTATTTCTGTGCAGTACAAAATTTATCTATTTTAAATGGAATTTTTGAGTTAACGACATCTTATTTTTTAAATAGCAGCATATCTATAATTCTGACCTCCAGGAACATAATATTTAGCATATCCTCCACACTCACTATCAACGGTGGTGCTGTAAATTGAAATAAATACACTTAAAATATAATGTGTATGCAAAACTTTAAACGAGAAGTAATTGAACTTAAAGTTTCCCTCGGAACCACCAATGTATCAAAATTTTCAAAATCATCGAATGACGTTTTTTTGATTGACGGGATCTTTACTTATCTTATACCTTTCTTGAAGATGAAATAGTGCTATAAATATGGTCAGATGTTATTAAGCATAATCAAACGAAAATTAGTGTACCAAAAAAGTCGTCATCGAGTCTGCCGATTTAGTCATGCCCGCCTGTCTGTTTGAACGCAAACTAATCCCTAAGTTGTATAGTATGCCGATGTATTTTTATAATTTATTAATCATTTATCGCAACCGACAATATCCAACAACATATTGTTCAGGTATAAACTTTGCAATATAACCCCTACACTAAAGTAAGTAAGAATTTTGACACACCTTTTACTTATGAAAAGTGTGTAATGAAAATCGCTGATGATAATTATAAAGTACTCTACGCTAAATTGCACTTAAAAATTGTACAAATTTCGGTTAATTAATCGTTAAATTGAACAGTTCGTTCAGTTACCAGAATCCCGAAGCTGAATAGAAATTTTTTCGTTGTCATCGTTACGAGTCGAGTGGCTGCAATTGTTTTCCTCTACATAACGGAGGATAGGACATAGGAAACTATGCAGTAAAGTGTCGGAGATTTAAGGTTTTACCAGCGACTGTAGTTAGAGATATTTACCGACCCAGTGTAATTATGCAGACATCGTGTCTAGAAGCTGCATCATATCAAAGCTTGAAAACTCCAGCTGGTTCTCGGGTTCAAATTTTTTATTACGTTCTCAATATTGCTGTCCTGGACAGTCTCACCCTCTCCTAAATTAGATGAAATAAAGACACAAAAAGTAAGCCTATAATTTTACACTGAGAGATCGAACTACATTGTTAATAGTATTGCTATTTAAATACAGTTCGCATATAACGGACGTACGTGTCGTCGCTGAAATGCTTCGTTTTAATCTTTATCAGCTCAAGAAATTGAAACCCTGCTTTGTGCATTACTTGGAATCTTCAGCAACAAGATTTTTCAGAGGGCATTCGCCGCGTTAGCAAAGAATGCCAGCTTAAACTCCCTCATCTTGTAGAAAGTTAGAGGGCACCTAGAAGCACCTAGACAGCTCTGACAAACGTACGGCGGTGCCCAGAGTATTATAAATTTGTTCACCTAACGGTTGTTTGTAACTGCATAAAGCATTCGAGATAGATATAGACATATATATTAGGGCGGGTCGAATTTTTTTCGCATAAAGCGGCTAGCAAAAACGAGAACTACAGAAAATTCTAAGAAAGCTTTGCCAAGAAACCATGGGTCTAAAATTAATTCCCAGTTCGCGCAGAGCGACTTTAGATTTTGTGGTCATACTTATTAAATTGTACTCAAAAACCTGTAGTTTTAAAAATAACAGCATGCCATGCAACTAATGCAATAATAGCAGGCTTTTGTAACTTATTTGTTTTTTCACGTGGCTGAGCAAAAAACAACAAAAAAAAAGCAATCGTACGGTACTCTTACCACACAAGTGGTCTGCGTTGAATAAACAATAGTGTGTTCTAAATAACTTTTTTCAAGTTTTAAGTAGCTTCCGATTAATAAATTATAATGGAAACGTCTGCAATGTCAGTGGATTCCACCAATTCAGAAATTGATACAATTTCAATGAACTCCGGGTCTTGTGTTCTTTCCAGTCTGAATATTGGCTTGCCAAGAGATTTAAGTGATCTAAATCAACCAAGTAATCGTGACGTATTAAAATACTAAATAAAAATACGCGTGGCAAAAAAAATTTGGGAAATTTGGAATAAACTAAACATTCCGTTAATCAATGAAAAAACTGCCTCGAAAAAACTGGAAACATTGCTAAATAAATATCATAATGAAATAAAATTTAAAAGTAGACCAAGTAAGTCTTCAACGTTTCTGGAAACAATTGATAAAGTGTTTTATATTGGAAAATGTCAGTGAGCAAAAACATTGCCTTGCTGCTGTGGTTTAATAACTATTGAACTCCAAGAGTTTATGATTGATCAGCACAGTAAGAGTAAGCTAACCATTCCCGAATTCGAGGCGATTGCTGTTGACCAACAATCAACACTGGCGCCAACTAGTCTCGATCCAACTTTTTTTCCTGACTCAACAAATATGGATGTTGAATCAGAGGTGATGTTTGCCATGCCAACTACAAGAGAGCCAAGTTCGTCGAAAAAAAAATGTATAACAAAAGGTACGATACACCTCATTTCGCTATGGCGTGTGATAGGTTTGGAATCGGGAATAGGGTTGCTTCTTTTTTGGCCACATCGCTTTTCAAAGATATTGACTTTAAAGATGAAAATGGGGAACCAATAATTATGGACAAATCTAAAGTTTCACGTGAAAGAAAGAAATGTAGGAATTCTCTTCGAAGAAAGCAACGCAATGACTGTGATCTGGTAGCCTTCTCCTTTGATGGCAGAAAAAACAACTCTCTGACGAGCGAAGCAGAAAATGGAAGATATCATCCGAGAATGGTAAAAGAATCACATTTAGTGGTTCTTAAAGAGCCTGAGAGCAGATTGTTGGGTTACGTAAAAGTCGACGCCTTGTCCCTTGAGAGACTGATTGGAATTTGATGTGATGGAGAAGCAACAAACACAGGTTCTGAAAATGGAATTTTTAGGAGATTCAAAGTCATTTTGAATAGACCATTGCACTGGTTTCTTTGTTTATTACACTTTAATGAACTTCCACTTCGTCACTTGTTCTCCGCATTGGAAAAGTCCACTACAAGCGGACCGCGCACAGCTAGTGGAATAATAACAAAGCAAATCGAAACATGCGAGCAGATGGCGGTAAGCAAACAATTGTTTTAAAGAGCCTAAGATGTATATTTTGATCTGAGCTAAATAAATAAAATCTTTCTGTAGGCTGTACCCGACTTTGAGGCCATTTCGTTGGGAGATATGCCTCCACCCATTCATGAAAAAACGCTCTCGACTGACGTTCTGACGTTCAGTACTTGTATCGAATGGCAAATGTAGTTTGTGATGGTTTCTGCCCTGAAAATTTAGCCAGTATGAAACCGGGAAAAATTGTGCACTCTCGATGGCTAACAAAGGCAAGCAGACTCTTACGCTTATACGTGACAACTAGTTCACCATCAGCGAATTAAAAAACTTTGGCAACTTACATAATGAAAGTTTACGTATCGATGTACTTTAACATTAAGTTCTACAACTCAGTTGTATACGGCAGTCTCTTGTTTTTTAAATTTATACAGTCAACGCGATATTTACCACCAACGCTGCGAGAAATTGTTAACACTTTAATCCAAAATAATTCATACTTCGCTCATCCTGAAAATATTTTACAGGCAATGCTTTATGATAAGAGAAAAGATGTTCGCGAAAGAGCCATAAAAAGGATACTACATTATCGTGATAAAGTTTGTGATCCGACTAATCTAAGGGTTTATGATAAAAAGCACGCAATAAATTTTGAATGCTCAGACTACTTTGATCTGGTTGACCTAGATGATGACAGTGTTTTGTCTGAGCCTCCATTCTCAGCAAACATTCCATACGAACACTGGTTGCAGTTTATTGAGTCTGATGATCCGCCGCTTCCTGACACAGGGATTCCATGTCATATCCTTGAATTATTTAAATATAATATATTCTAATTCAATTCAGCGCTTTATCCTCAACTCATCATTATCTTTGCCATTATGATTATCATTATCATAATAATTATTATTATGATTATTATTATTACGTTTTTCGTTCTGTTCAGTTAGCGACTACTGTTTCGTATTTATATGATATTGTTATTTGTATATAATAGTAATGGTTCCTGTTATAGCAGCTCCACATATAAGTGCCTAAACCACTATGTGCGCGTATGTACTATACAAATTTGAGTTATTTTGCGATCTTTTCTGTGGTATATTTAGGCTTCAATTGTTACCGGGATATTCGATTTTCATAAAACACAGTTATGTGAGCGTCGTTATTGTCCGATTTCTTCCATTTTACCTTGGGCTCAGGGCAATGTGTATACCAAGTTTCCTTAAGATAGTTCAATATTTCCTCGAGTTATCCGACTGAACGAACAGACAGACATGGCTTAATCAATTTCGCTATTAATTCTAAAAATGTTGGTATATATATGTATATATATTAGGCCGGGTTGATTTGTATGGGTGGAAAAAAACCAACAAAGCGGCTAGTAAAAACGAAAACTACAGAAAATTCTAAGAAAGTTTTGCCAAGAAACCATGGGTCTAAAAATAATTCCCAGTTCGCGCAGAGCGACTTTAGATTTTGTGGTCATACTTATTAAATTGTACTCAAAAACCTATACTTTCATAAGAAGCGATCCGAAAAATTGTGCGTGGTTTCTTCGATTATAACGAAAGATCAAAGTAGTCTGAGCATTCAAAATTTATTGCGTGCTTTTTATCATAAACCCTTAGATTAGTCGGATCACAAACTTTATCACGATAATGTAGTATCTTTTTTATGGCTCTTTCGCGAACATCTTTTCTCTTATCATAAAGCCTGTAAGATATTTTCAGGATGAGCGAAGTATGAATTATTTTGGATTAAAGTGTTAACAATTTCTCGCAGCGTTGGTGATAAATATCGCGTTGACTGTATAAATTTAAAAAACAAGAGACTGCCGTATACAATTGAGTTGTAGAACTTAATGTTAAAGTACATCGGTACGTAAACTTTCATTATGTAAGTTGCCAAAGTTTTTTAATTCGCTGATGGTGAACTAGTTGTCACGTATAAACGTAAGAGTCTGCTTGCCTTTGTTAGCCATCGAGAGTGCACAATTTGTCCCGGTTTCATACTGGCTAAATTTTCGGGGCAGAAACCATCACAAACTACTACATTTGCCATTCGATACAAGTACTGAACGTCAGAACGTCAGTCGAGAGCCTTTTTTCATGAATGGGTGGAGGCATATCTCCCAACGAAATGGCCTCAAAGTCGGGTACAGCCTACAGAAAGATTTTATTTATTTGGCTCAGATCAAAATATACATCTTAGGCTCTTTAAAACCATTGTTTGCTTACCGCCATCTGCTCGCATGTTTCGATTTGCTTTGTTATTATTCCACTAGCTGTGCGCGGTCCGCTTGTAGTGGACTTTTCCAATGGGGAGAACAAGTGACGAAGTGGAAGTTCATTAAAGTGTAATAAACAAAGAAACCAGTGCAATGGTCTATTCAACATTACTTCGAATCTCCCAAAAATTCCATTTTCAGAACCTGTGTTAGTTGCTTCTCCATCACATCAAATTCCAATCAGTCTCTCATGGGACAAGGCGTCGACTTTTACGTAACCCAACAATCTGCTCTGAGGCTCTTTAAGAACCACTAAATGTGATTCTTTTACCATTCTCGGATGATATCTTCCATTTTCTGCTTCGCTCGTCAGAGAGTTGTTTTTTCTGCCATCAAAGGAGAAGGCTACCAGATCACAGTCATTGCGTTGCTTTCTTCGAAGAGAATTCCTACATTTCTTTCTTTCACGTGAAACTTTAGATTTGTCCATAATTATTGGTTCCCCATTTTCATCTTTAAAGTCAATATCTTTGAAAAGCGATGTGGCCAAAAAAGAAGCAACCCTATTCCCGATTCCAAACCTATCGCACGCCATAGC